>JBANSL010000013.1:20064687-22839687 GCA_037127255.1 Persicaria tinctoria | reverse complement strand
ACCCATCCAAAGATAGCAGGATCTGTTTGTGGTCCGAATTGCATCTGTGCAAGGGTTTCACCTTTGCATTCGAATACCTATTCAACATGCTTTCGTTTGCAAAGCAAATGTCCAGGCGCTCTTGTATAAATGTCGACCCCTCCTGCACATTATCCCAAGTATACTGGTTCCCACAAAATGGAATCTCCCTCAACTGGCAGTACTCAATGGTGTCCCTAAACTCAACTAAATGATCGAAATTTGGCCTCCTACCACCATCTTTATCGGCCAAAGATGAGACAATATTAAAGTCTCCCATGCAGACCCAATCAATCCCACTATTATCCTCATGCAACCTACGAAAAAGCCTTAAGGTATGCCTCTTATCCTTATGTTCAGGCCATCCATAAATGCCCGTGACTCCCCAATCGCTCCCTCCCTCTACCACGATAAGCGCATCTATATGGTGGTTATTATACGAATGAATTCTGAGCATACACTCGACTTTCCACAGCATCACAAGCCCTCCGGATCTTCCCACAACATCCACAACAAACATGTTGTCAAATCCCAACTTCCTTCTAACCACCTCCATCTTAGTTCTATTACTCTTTGTCTCCATCAAGAATAGAACTATGGTCTCTTCTCACCATTTTAGCAAGCTTCTCAACCGCCCTGGTTGTCCCCAATCCCCAGTAGTTGTAGCTGATGCTTTTCATGGCTGTCGGTGGGGGACTCTCTCCCTGGCCGCTAGCAATGTCAAGTCTTTAATACTCTCCTTCCTCTTCCTACGCTTATCATTTCCTTGGTCTAGCTCCCCCATCGTCACTTCCCTTTCCCCTACCTCCTCCTCCACCCCTTCCTTTCTCTTATTCCACACTACAACACTCACCCCCGTTTCTCCTTGGCTACTCACCACTCTTAACTCTTTGGCAGCCTGTTCCACCCCTTCCTGCCAACCTTCCCTCCCTCTTTCTTATCTCTTTCCCCTCCTAGCCTATTGTCTTCCTCCCTCACCATCTCCCTAGTCTCTGTATTCCTCCTTCCTCCTCCAGCCTCTTCATCAGCCTTTTCTAGTTCATGACCAATCCCCCCTTTCACTTGCACTCTCTCTACCCCTTCAACCACCTCCATAACCTCCGTCGATAGTTTTTTGTCCAAAATTTCCTCCTCCTCTTCCTGTCTCTTCTTTTCCTCAAGAATCTCCACCAGGGACTTCCTTCTAATCCCTTTCACTTCATTATTCGGCCCCGAGGTATCACAAGTATCTGTGCCTTCTAACTTCTGGAAGAACTTCTTTTCTTTTTCCTTTTCAACACCTCCCCTTTCCCTACTCATTTTGATAGGGGACGCCCTCAATCAGTCCCCATACTCTTCTCCCCCTCATTCGTCAACTCTCCCGACCTCGCAGTCACTTTCCACATGCTCTAACACCCCACATGTGTAACATAAATTAGGTAGTTGTTCGTACTTGGCTTCGACCCAAAATTTCCTACCAACTAGATAGACCATAATTCCCCTCTTCAACGGTTTCGTCACATCAATCATAACTCTCATCCGAACGAACATGCCGCAGATCAGTACATCTAACTCTTCTATCTCCAATACTCTGCCGAAGATTTGCCCTAGTTTCTCAATCATCGGCTTTGTATGGGCACCAACCGGAAAATCGTAACAACCGAATCCAAAAAGCAGTATGATTAAACTCCATCCTTGAAAGTTGCTATATTCATGGTTCCTTGAGAACGAGCAGAGCTTTATCGAAAGACCAAGGACCCCCCTTTAGGACTCTCTTCTTATCACCCATATTGCTGAATTGAAAGCTGAATAAGTTCTCCTTAATTTCACGAAACATGAATTCATTGCGGAATTTCCAGGCTCCCCTCATCGTTTCCGTAAGGGCTTGCCCATTCGGTGCCCTGGGCGTAAGCACTTTGCCGATCAGCACTAAAGATCCCTGCGTGGACGGCTTCTTCTCCACAACATCATCTACATCCACCGTGATCTCCTCCTTCGCAGTTAGGTGAATGTCTTTCCCTTTCCCAGCCATGAATCACACGTCTAACCCAAAACCTATTCCAATCCAATGCTCAAAACAGTCCCCCGACCTAGTGAATCTCGCACGGCAGCGGTGAGGACGACCTAGCTCTCACGACCCTAGACCGAAGAAATATGAGACAAGCCAGAGACCACCAGGGGATGATCGCCGCATCATGTCTCTTGCCCTAGGGTTTTCTTATCCACCTATCTTCTCTCATAAGTTATAATCACATTAAACTCTTTGCAAGTGGAAAAATAATCAATTATATTATTATATATAATAAATGATAAGTCGGTTGAGACACATGGTGGCTTCTCCTTAAAAGTAGTCGTATGAACCAATCACATTTTTTGAATATTTTTGAAAGAAATAATTAATATATGTATAAGATAAAATTAGACTCAATTTGATTAAATATGGGTATATTATTGGATAAAATTTTATTCTAAATGTATTTAATCAATATATCTATATATGCATAAGATAAAATTATACCCAATCTAATTAATGAATATAGGTATAAGATAAAATTTTATTCTAACTCTATTTAATCAATATATCTATATATGCATAAGATAAATTTTGACCCAATTTGATTAGATATGGATATATTTTTAGAAGATATTAACCAAATTTAAATACTATTATTTAAGATAAGATTTAATAATCAATATATTCATAAGATAAAATTTTATTCTAACTCCATTTAATCTCTCTCTCTCTCTCTCTCTCTCTCTCTATATATATATATATATATATATATATATATATATATATATATATATATAATATATATATATATATATTATATATATATATATATATATTCATAAGATAAAATTTGACCCAATTTGACTAAATATGGATATATTTTTAGAATATATTAAATGACATCTTCTCCTTATATCTTAATAGTAATAACCAATCAAAAAAATTTATCTCCACCTTAATCAATCTTAAGATAATAGTTTTCATAAGTTTTTAGACATAGACATATTTTGGAAAGATTTTACCCAATTTTATAAGATTTTGATAATAATTATATAAAAGTTTGATAATACTTAATGATAATTTTATTTTAATTGTGTAACAATTCAAAAGTGTTGATATAAATTAATTAGCTCTCTGAACGGGTATTTATATCAAATTTATTTAAATTGTAAAAATCCGCACACGATACGGGTACTGAACTAGTTGATAAATCTAAGCATAGCACAGGTCGCCTACTAGTTACTGAAAATTAGTCAAATACGACAATTAATTTAGTTAAATTTAATACTCCCTCTGTCCCACAATAGTTGTCTTTGGACTATTCATACACGCTTTTTAATGAGCTAAAAACTATATAAAATATCTATTTTTTAATTATTTTTTAAAAATAATTCTATACTTGCCGCCATGACCCAAGCCGTCGTCGATGATTCCCTGCCAGACCTCGTCTCTCTGGCCATGGGGGTGCTGGTCTCTGGCGACGTCGTTGGGTGGCAAGCAGGCGAAAGCCTTGATTAACCCTCTCCCGGAAACCCCTTATCAACCCTTAGCCCTTAACCCGCCGCTGCCGGTGCTGGTCGTGGTTCCCTCATCGCGCTCCTCCGGCTAGCCCGTCTCCTTTCCTATGTTCAGATATTCAGCTTGAAGTATATTTGGATTTGCCGCCACCGCCTAACTTTCATCCGGTGGCTCGGTGTGGCTGCTCTCCCCCCTGACACCCTCCTCCTCTCGAGACTCCTCCCCTACTGGGTCGATGTCGCTGAATCCCTCTGCGTCAACCTCTGCCTATCCTTCCTCTCCGTCTCCCGCCTCTCAGGTGCCCTCTCCGTGTCTCCATCCTTTCTCGGTTCTAAAAAACCCTTATTCAATCGGCGTTGTCAACATGCACACCCAAATGTCCTCTCCAAATATGATTTTATCCCCTAATCTACAGATTTGATAACCCAAATTTGTTTTTACCCAAACCGAATACCCAAATCTGATAAACCCACCAAACATTGGAAAACCCACAAATCCGAAAAAACCAATATAGCCAGGCACTTTGATCTACGACCTTGAATCTAGATCTGACACCATCACCACCTAAAGTGATCTCAACAGCAGTCTAGATATCAAGACATCAGGGTTGTAATTTTCTAGTTGTTCTAGCTTTAACGTTATGTTTTTTATTTTATTTTGTTCTTTTCGTTTGTTCGGCGACCCTCTGCATAGGGTCTAACAAGTCATTTTCTGATGGCTTCAAGATCGCTTGTCGATCTTTCTTGCCTACTGTAAAAAAAATTAAAATTTTTTTTTCACTTCGACAAACAACATAACTTTGAAATTATAAACCTAGAAAAAGACATTAAAAAAGAGGAATTTTCCTCTTAAAAAAAAAGAATAACGGAGCAAATAAAATGAACATAAGCAGACTGCACACATATGGTAATAAAATTTAAAGGTACAGAGCGAGCTTTTATCGTCGTCACGGACTCCTTTCCAACTCAACCATTTCCGTCGCTCAAATATCAGAGCGGGATGCTAACTTGAGCGTATCCCACTGATACAAAACGTTGCCGGAAACATCATAAAAGGCCAATGTTGCGACGGTTTGATTGAGTTGCACCGACAAGAATCCTTGTCCGTCGTAGTAGAACTTCAACTCTTCCGGATTCCATCCTTTCTCGTCTCCCCTCCACGCCTTCGATCCTCCCCCACTCGTTATGTATTGTGTGTTGCTAATATACCAAAAGAATCAAACAAATCGATATATGTCACCAATAAATGTTAATGTAGATCGATGTGTTATATATGTGTGTCCATACGCACCTGTACATGCTAGTGATATGCTCCAAGCAGTGGTCGTGCCCATTCATGTAAAAATCGACATTGTTTTCCTGATTCGAGACATTCGATCACACATCCAATTCAATATCAAATTAGCAAGTATGCACATGACGATGATTTCCAAACGTATAGAGTCGTCGCTATAAGAGACCTTTAAGATGGGTTCGAGTTGAGCGGAGAGCTCTCGAGTGACGCCATGCCAACCGGCACTCTTGATTGTGTGATGACCAACGACGAATTTCCAATCGGCGCTCGATTTCTTCAGCTCGGACGATAGATCCTACAATTATACATATATTTAATTGAGACTGCATGACTTATATATGTACAATATTAGTTACTTAGATGTTAATAGTTATAAAAGAGTTTACCGTTAGTAAAGTGGAAAGGTATTGGTGACGAGGAAGGACACCTCTCCAATCATAAGTGCTATTCTTAGGGTCCTTAAAGTATTGATCTACGAAAGGAGTTGTGTCCACAAAGAATATCTCTACAATTTCTGCTCAATTCAGGCAAGCATAAAACCAGAAAATAAAACATAATTGGATTGGATTGGATATATTAAAATTTTCATATATTTATAATCTTTATTAACAAAACTTTTATTCTGATAAAAAATACATAAGTTTATATTAATATTTTCTTTTTTAAGCTAAATTTAGATCAATTAATAAGTTATAAAAATTATTTTGATAATAATTTTATCTCACATTGATTAAAAAATCACATTATACCTGCATTTACAATGAAGGATCTGAGGCAAAACCATCTTTTATCCTTTTGTCTAATAGTAGGGCTGATTTGAGCCAGAGCGTCTCCCCTGTAGTCATGGTTGCCTAAAACTACAGAATACGAAAATTGCTTATATTGTTAACAACTAATGAAAATGAATTGACACATTATTTCATAAATGTATAGTATAGATACCAGTGAACCATTGCTTGTGTAAAATTGGGGCAGTGTAGACATCCAAAAAGGATTCGTAGAAGTCGGGATCATCCACACCCGTTAGCCCATTCTCATAGAAGTTATCTCCCGTTGAGACGATGAAATCTACGTCTAGTTTCTCCCCGATATTTCCCATCTGCCCAATCCATATATGATATATGTAAAGTAGTTTAAAATGTAACATAAATTACAATGAAAAATCAACAATTTTGTAACAAAAACCTGGGTGGCAACTTGAGACTGATTGTAGAAGCCTTTCCTTCCCCAATCTCCTACAACCAAGAAGCGAAGCAGCCACCCCGCCTGCAGCTTCGCGGGGTGGCTGAAGCGCTTCATCTCTCCATCCGAACCTCCAAAGCACACGGCTGCAAGAATCAGAGCCACCACAGCAACCGAAGGAACCGCCATTGGGATATATTGACCGAGAAATTAAGGAATGAAGGGATTGATATATGTAGTGCTCCAAGGAGATGAACTGGAGAGTGTATATATAAGCATACCTGCATATGTATGGCTTTGCTTTTCGATGAAGCACGAGATGGCGGTATGGAGGGAAGAAAAAACCGAAAGCTCGATGGATTTTGGTTTGTTTGTCTTGTTGTAAATATATATATATATATAGTTTATCTTGATTGGATTTGGCAGTCTTGATGTAGTATTATTGATCTGGTTTCAATCATTTTGAATTGAAGTTCAACTGCGAGTCAAAGAGCAAACACACCTAACAGCTTCTCCTAACTAGCTAGCTCATATGATTTTTGGTATGGTAGGTAGAGGACATCAAAAGGGTTGGCATTTGTTTTGTGTACTATCTTTGGTATGGGATAGATTGACTTTTCAAAACCACTACAACCCTTCTAATGTTAAAAATTGTTAAATTTGTGCGTTTAGATTGCCCATCCGATTCGTAAATATTTCTTAAAATTGAAAAAGGCTTATGTACAACTTTTTTTTTTAATTATTATTATTAGGTAAAGATTCGAAGGTCAGACATGTCTGACTCATCGAAAGGCTGATAAAGTCGGCAGACGTGAACCGTCAAACGTACAACCTAAAATACAGGAAATAAACTCTACAAAAAAACGCCACAAGAAGACCAACACCAAAATAGCTGAGGAAGCCGCCGAAGAACGAAGTCAAGCACCACTAAACAACAACACCGCGTGCCAGCGGCACATCGAGACTCTAACTCCTGTGGGTAGTGCAAACGAACTCCAAGGAAACTCTATCCCGAATACGGAGTCACCCTGAGCGCACCACCTCGACCCCAACCAAACCTGACTCCAGTCACCGTGCCTCCTCTAACCAAGCAGAAGATCTCCAAAAAACATCGGAAGCAGAGCCGCAAGTTGCTCGAACAAAACGCCAACAAGATTTCACCTACAAGAATAACAACAAGCCCTTGTGGAATTTAGTACCCTTTCGGGATTTTATAACACATTTACACCCTTGCGAAAAAGGCTTACGTACAATTTCATCGAAAGGCGAAATTGGATATATACCCATGGAAACTTTATTAATTGGGTATATAACTACCAAAACTTCAAAATTGTTTATATACCCATCAAATCATTTAAATTTTGTTTGGTTGACCATAATATATTTGATCTAATATTATTGAGTGAAAATTAGATTAAAATTTAATTATATACTAAACTTAAATAATTAGAAAATTTATCACTTTACAATTATTGGATAGAAAATATAATTAAAATTTAAATATAAAAGTTAAACTTTAACGTAATTATAACTATATTCTTATCCAATGATTTTATTTTGAATGTCAAGTTTCATGTATAAGTTCAAAATACTTAAGTTATAAAAATAACCATAGACCATAGTAAAGAAATAAAATACATATTTTTTAATGTAAAATCACATCAAATTAAAAAAATTACTTCGTTTGAGAGAAATTGAAATTAATGTCTTATTTTAATAATTATTTGAAAGTTAACTAATTTTGATATTTAATAATTAAATTTTAATAATTTTTACATTTAATATTATAAATTAAATCTATGATGGACAATCAAACAAAATTTAAATGATTTGATGGGTATATAAATAATTTTGAAGTTTTGGGGTGTGTTTGGATTCCATTGCATTTTAATTATAATGCAATCATTTTACCTCGTTTTATGTGTCCGTTTGATTTTAAAAATAAAAATATCGTAAATATCGAGGTAAAACCATAATTTAGCGAAATATTTACATAAATTGAGATAAAATAATTGAATTATAATTAATACATCGTGAAATAAAAAAACATCATAATTTAAATACCTTAAAAATGGAGTCAACCAAACACCGCCTTATCATTTTGCATTATAAACATAATGCATTTGGAATCCAAACACACCCTTGATAGGTATATACCCAATTAATAAAGTTTCCACGGGTATATACCCGATTTCGCCTTAATCGAAATATTCTGGTCAGTAAACGTTTTACTATCTTTTTGACAAAATTGTTGTGGGTCATTTTTAGTTGCAATGGGCCGAATTCAACTTTCATCTACTACGTATTTCATAACGGGCTCAATTCAAGGCTAAACAAAATACTCAGAAAAGAGCTGGCTCGTGTCCAAATGGTAGCCCATTACAGCTCTATAAAACTATAACTAATCTTTCTATATTTTTTTAATTTTTTTTTATCTATGTGCCATTTTCATCTTAATATATATTTTTTTATTAGGTAAAAATTTGGATGGGGCACGGGACCCTCTACCCGAAAGCATCCTGCCGGATGAGGTCAAGGAGACCTGAATTGTTATAGAAATTAGTTCCCCTGGTAGAGTAGCTAAGGTGTGCAACCTTATTCGCCACTCGGTTACCAATGCGGGGAATGTGAGAAATCCGTATGTTCTCTAACTCCAAAATGAGGGTTCGAATGTCAGCCAATACAAGCTCAATTTCCCATGGACATTTTCTATTTGTTCGTAAGGCATCCATAATTATCTTAGAGTCGCCCTCAATGATTAAGTTGTTTAAGTGGAGTTCCTTAGCCTTTTCGACCCCTTGTCTTAGCGCAATTGCTTCTGCCATTAGTGGTGTATGACCGCCCATCATTTTTCCTCCTATACAGACAGGGTTCCCAAGACAGCCGCGAAGTATGAAACTTGTTGAGCTTTTTGTGGTCGAGATGGATGAGCCATCAAAGTTTAATTTAAGCCAACCAAAGGGTGGTTTTTTCCATAAGTTCATTTTTCCATGGGATCTTAGTTGTTTAGTTGTTGTTGTTTGTTCCTGTGGCGTGTTTGTATTCTTTTTGGGTGGATGTAATTTTTCAGCTCTCTTCCAATTTTCTATGTTTCCTAAGATAAGTTTTTTAATACTTTCCGCGGACGAAATTGGAACATTTCTGAAGATAGCTTGATTTCTCGTATGCCATATAGTCCACCACCTGAAAGCTAGATTTTTCTTGTATTCCTTGGAAAGATTGGTATTAAGAAAGCACATGATGTGGTCCATATCTCTGTTTTGGGATATAAGCGTTTCAATTGCCCGAGCAATATTTTGTGGAAATTGTGCTTGGAAGTTATTGTAGGGGCATTCTAGGAAAAGATGGATGTCGTCCTCCTGACCATGGTTACACAATGTGCAGGTAGTGGGTACTGCTATACCCTTTTGAGCTAGTCGCAAAGCCGTCGGGAGCCCGTTTTGCTTAATCTTCCATAGAAAATTTTTAATTTTCGGAGAAGCGTCAATCTTCCATTACCAATTATAGTCTGTCGCAATTATGTTTGTTGAATTTGATAATAAATTGTAGGCGCTACTCGTTGAAAACCATCCTTTGTTATCTGGCCACCAATAGAGTATGTCCTCGAAGGTGTTAATCGGGAGTGGAATCTTAATAATATCTTCAATAATGTTTTCTGGTAAGACCGATTCCAATTTCTCTTTCCACCACTGACCACCCAAAATATATTCACTGACAGTTTCATTTTCAGAGTTTTGGGTATTCATTATGATGTTAATGGAGTTGGTTTTTATCCAGTTGTCTTTCCAAAAACTGATAGATTTTCCATTGCCCACAGACCAAATAAGCCCAGATTTGAATTTTTCTATTAAGGAGCATAGTTCAGTCCATTGCCAAGAAGCGTTTCCTTTTTTTTTTTTTATAGTTAAGAATGTGTTCATTCTTTAGATATTTATATTGGATAATTTGAACCCAATGGTTGTCTGGTTCCGCTAATATTTTCCACTGAAGTTTTAATTGAAGTGCTTCATTCATGTTTTTAGTTTTACGTATGCCCAGTCTTCCAGCAGCTTTTGACTTGCAGATTTTGTTCCACCCTATAAGTGGGCTATGTTGTGCATCTTTGTTCCAGAAGAAAGTTCTGTTTATTTGGTCAAGTTGTTTATGTATTGAGGCAGGGAGCATGAAACTCTGTATAGAATAAAGCGGCTTTGAGGAGAGATTGGAGGTTATTAGAGTTGCTCTGCCCTGTTGAGACAATGCATTTGCTCGCCATTTACTTAGCTGGTCTTTCGATTTACAGATTAGTTCACCAAAGGTATCCTTTGCTACATGTCCATTGATGATCGGACAACCAAGGTATTTCTCCAAGCTTTTCTCATAAGGGATATTGAGGACGCCTTCAATTTCTCGTGCTCTTGTTCTAGAGATGCATGGGGTGGTTTGAAATGTGGACTTGTGGTAGTTAACTTTTTGACCTGAGTATTTGCAGTAGTCTTCAATGATTTCCTTGATTTTAAGGCATGACGAGTTATTTCCTTTGCTAAAGATTATTATATCGTCCGCAAATGCTAGGAAAGGAATTCTAGGGCCGGAGTTACCGAATTTGAATCCCACACCATTGTTACTGGTGTTCATTTCTAGTGAAAGTTTCCGAGCTAGAACTTCAGCCCCAAGGAGAAATAGGAATGGGGAGAGGGGGTCTCCTTGACGTCATCCTATAGAGGGTATGAACGGCTCTGAAGGGCCATTGTTTACTAAGATAAACAAGGAGACAGTAGTCACGCATTCCATAATCATATTTACTAAATGAGGGCGGAAGCCAAATTTTTGGAGTATGTGTCTTATGTAATTCCAGTCTACTCTGTCATAAGCTTTTTCCATGTCAAGCTTCATTGCAATCCACCCCTGGGCACCCTTACGGTTTCGGAAGGAGTGGAAGATTTCATGCGCTATGAGTATGTTGTCTTGAATTGCTCTATCAGACACAAAAGCCCCTTGGAACGGATGAATTAGTTTTCCCATTATGGTTTTCAGTCGTTCAGTGATTATTTTTGAGATGATTTTGTAGACGGTCGAACATAAGCTTATTGGTCTATAATGAGCTGTTGTAGAAGGATTATGATTTTTTGGGATTAGTGAGATGAATGTATGGTTTATTTGTTTGAGAAGTTTTCCAATATGGAAGAAAGCTTTGATGGCTCGTTTGATATCTTTTCCAATTATGTCCCAGTATTCTTTGTAGAATTCTGCTATCATTCCGTTCGGGCCCGGGGACTTGTTACTTCCCAAACTAAAGACGGCGGACTTAATTTTACTATTTGATGGTTGTTGTATTAGCATTTTATTTTCTTCATATGTGATTGCTGGGTTTATTAGGGAGATATACTCTACTAATCTATTGTTTGAATAATTTTGCTCCTTAGAGAATCTTCTTTCAAAGTCTTTTCTAATTTCTTCTTTAACATTTTCTTCACCGATGATTTGCGTTCCTTCTGCTGACGTGATTGATCGAATAATTTTCCGATTCCTTCTACTTGATGCTACTCTATGAAAGTAGGACGAATTGGTGTCTGCTAGTTTAAGGTGTTTTGATTTCACTCGCTGCAACCAAAAGGTCTTGTGGAATAGGAGCAATTGTTCTTTTTTTTTTTATCAAGTCTTGTTCTTTAATCCTTTCTCTGTCATTTTGGGGGTAGTTATTTGCTGATTGTATTTCAAGAAGAGCGTCTTCAACTTCTTTTAGTTGTCGAAAGATATTTCCAAAGGTTTTTTTGTTCCATGCTTTCGCTTTTTTTCTTAAGGGTTTTTGTTTTCTGAACCAATCGGAACAGGCCTGATCCGACACACAATGTTCTCTAGGATTGCTTAACAATGTTTCTAAAATCCTTTCTTTCAAGCCAAATATTTTCAAACTTAAAGGGAGGGGCCTTGAAACTAGAATTTTGTCAGAGACAGATCGTGATTGGGCAGTGGTCCGAGGAGGAGAATGCACCATTCTTGGTTGTGAGATTCGGATAGGCTTGGATAATGTCATGATAGACTAGTACTTGTTGTGAGCCTAATTTGCCATGTTTTACACTTACTTTTATATCGATTTCTGCATACATTGCATGCATTTGGGTTAGAATAATACAGAATCTGTGTAGTTTACACTTATTTGCAATATATGGAGGTCTACACAAGTTTTGGTTATATTTCGCAGAAATCGGACGCACTTTGGAGCTTAAAAGAAACTCATGGAGAAGCTAAGAATGGTGCAGCTGGAGAAAAGGCCATTTTTCACCATTCTTCTTTCCGAATCAAGCTTTGATGTCTTCATGAGAGTTGTAGCCCTCGGAAAGAGCTTTCCAACGCATGGTCGTATGCGTCAATCCGACGAACGAGGACTCGGGAAAGTGCGTTTTTAAGAATATAGCAGAAAGCTGAGAGATGTACTCGATATCGAGTACCTTTACTCGAGATCGACCAAAAATGTCCAAGGGGTGCCTGGTCGAGGAGGAGCTGATCGAGAAGACGAAGACGAAGACATGCCGGGTTACACTGTACTCGAGATCGAGTAAACCTACTCGAGATCGAGAAACTTGGAAGCCGGCACCCGAGCCATGTCGAAGAGAGGTTGCTCGACAACACCAGAAGACCTAGTCGACGAGCCACCTTTACTCGAGATCGAGTTGCTTAGTAGAGATCGAGGAGCCAAGGAGCCAAGATCCGAGCTTGTCGAGCAGAGTTACCCGACCAAGCCCAGCCAGCAATGTCGACGACCACCGTACTCGATCTCGAGGAGCCCTAGTCGAGATCGAGGAGCGCCGTGTCCGAAGCGCGTTACGCGGTTTGACTAACCTACTCGGTTTGGGAATCCTTGGGGCTAAAAGAAGCCGAGTCTATCCGAAAATCCATCAAATTCTATCTATGGAAGACAAGATCTATCAACATGAGAAGACTTACCTATTTAGATTTAATTTCCCCTCTTTAGATTTAATTTCTTTATGGCATTTATTTATCTTTTAAGCTTTTTAGATATAGATAGATATATTCTATCCTTGATTAGCAAGGAATAGAAGGCTATAAATAAAGCCTTAGGGGCTAGTTTATCAGTCATTCAATAACACAATTCAATTCAGAGCAAGAGAAGTAGTTCCATAGAGACAGTTTAGGAGTTCTAAGGTTTTTAGGGTTTTGGCATTCAGTGAAAGTTGGATTGTCGGGATTGTAAAGACTTTGAATTTAGTTTAATGCAAGTTTCTTTTTATACATCAATGCCTGCTATTGCG
Source organism: Persicaria tinctoria (assembly GCA_037127255.1). NCBI lineage: Eukaryota > Viridiplantae > Streptophyta > Magnoliopsida > Caryophyllales > Polygonaceae > Persicaria > Persicaria tinctoria. The sequence goes on along the minus strand of JBANSL010000013.1, from coordinate 22,826,430 downwards.
ATGAAGAGCGAGTAGTCCACCCACTTCTGGGGCTGGGGTGAGCCCGACGGTGGCCATGTGAGGTGATGCGGTAAATGTCAGATCTTGTTATGCAATTCGTCTTCTATCCCTATGAGCATGATTCTTTTGTGAGAGTTGAAGGTGATCCTTGTTTGTATTATTGAAGCGAAAGTGATCTTAATGCAACTTGGGTTAATTATGTGAAAAGGGTTAGTAACAATTAGGGTTTATGCGAAAGCCTCTATATGCCTATTTGTTAGTAACGAAAGTTATTTTGATGGAAAGCATGATCTTTTATGCCTTTATGTGTTACTTTGCATTGTTATCGTTGTGGCGTTGATACCTTGGCTTTGGAAGTTCTTTATATATTGAATTTATTTCTGTCAAAATTCTGAGTTTTGTGTTCGAGTTGCAAATTTACAAGTTTCTGTTTCTTTGTCGATCTAGAGTAGTTTCTTGTCGATCTCGAGTAGGTGGCTTGTCGAGATCGAGTTGGGATTTGTCTAGATCGAGTTGCTGTTGTGCTTCTGTCGTCGATTTTTAGTTTCTGTTTCTGCTACTGGTAGTCGATCTCGAGTACTGTGCTTGTCGAGATCGAGTAGCTTCTGTCTTTACTTTTATTTCTTGCCTTCGTTTGTTATTTCTGTCTTTCTTTCTTTGTTCCTTTGTTTCTGTCTTCTGTTTTCTTTTCTGTGAGATTTACAGCTGCCTAGGATCCGCTGACACGCTTCCTCGTGGATTCGATCCTGACTTTCTCTTACTGCATTGGAGGAGTCTTGTAATTATTTGCGTGGGCCTAAATCTGGTTTGATCTATTTTGTTATATTTCATACTCGATTTCCTCCTCACAATAGTACTCTGTCAATTTTTTCATGAATATTATATGTCCCTGAAGCTTTTTTCCTCCAAGTGAACAGGTTACCAAATGATGCGATTTCGATTAGTGAGCATGCATTTTTGAAGCCCGAAAGCCACTAAAATCTACCTGGAAGGGTTTCCGCCCCGCCACTCTTGTCTGAGGGTTGTGCTATTTCGTTCAGGTCTCCCATGATTAAACAGGGTGTGCTTTGTTGGTTAATGAGTTCCGAGAGTTCAGACCAGAACGCATCCTTATCACTAGGATTAGGTGGGGCATAGACAAAGAACATTCTACACTCAAAATTTATTTTTAGGTTTGAGTATTGCACTCCAATTATTCTCGGTAGATGAGTTGTGATTGAGATTGTTTCATTATTTAGTGAGTTTTCATTCCAAATAAGTCCAATTCCCCCGGACCTCCTTAAAGCTGGAGACCAGCAAGCGTTAGTGTATCCCGCATTTTTCCACAACGAGTCACTTGGTTCTTTATCAGTTTTGGTTTCAGCCAATATAACCATTTGAATGTGTTCCACCTTGTTCCACGCACTTATATCTGTCAACATGGTTGTTTTTCCGATACCTCTACAGTTCCAGAAACGAATAATCACGACCACCAATAGAGAACATGGAAAAGCAAACAGTGATCAATTCCATGTAAGAACTTTTCTCCTGGTAAATTGTGGATAATGTGTGTAGTGCTTCGTGGTTGGGATCCTTCTCCTCGGTGATTGGATTTATTTGTCCTATCTTTTCCTAGTGTATTCTTGTTGGGATTTTGCATTAGGTAGTTGTTAATTCGTTTGGTGTCATTATAACACACAACTTTTTTTATCCCACCAATATTTAAGTTGGTTGAACTAGCATCGCAAATACAATTACTTAACCCAGATTTTACACAGTAGACTTCGCTCATAATAACATAATTGAGCTTGAAGAGATAAGGTGGGCTAGTCGATAAGCTAATGCAATTAGGAGATTCACCTTGATTATTCCAGCATTAAACTGTCATGGCTATCCCAACAAATTGACTTGAGGCTTGTAACCCAGAGCTTAGAAGAACAAGCACTTCTTTGCATAGGTAGGCTGCAAAACCTATTTTACTCTCATCTTTTTTCCTTCTTTTGTGAAAGAATGGATTCCAGTAAGATGTGGTAGAGGAAGAATAGGCCAATGGGGAAGTTATTAAATTATAATTTAGATTGAAGATGCCAAGCACAAAACTTCCAAATTTTCTAAGATAAGCCAGCCCAAGGTCCTCAAAATGACAGGTAAGATCATACACTCTAATAAGGACTTTATTAAAGAAGAACGAGGTGAAGCTAACATCCAAACACTTAGCCGATTCAAGGTTGGATCCATATATTACGGGGGAAAGGTTACCCATACCATAAAAATTATTTGGTGGTAATCTAGTCCAACACATAAGAATCCCACTAAATGATTTTCCTTTGATATGCCAATTCAAATCAGAGATGTTCAGCCGATAATCTATTTTACTCTCATTATTTCTTCCTTCTAGGAAGTCACCCCCCTACATATCACATAACCTTATAAGATCATAACACTTAGATAACACATGCATCGAAAAAGTAATACACAATACAGTCCTACACAATCTGTCTTCACAGACAGTATAATCAACATTTAGCTGATCATACCACCTGCACAGCAACCATAGCCAATAATAGTTGTCGACATTATTGCCCATAGATATATGAAGTTTTTTTACAATCAAAGTGCTTTGAAGGCATGAGTAACAAGGTGAACTTATGCAAATGCCAATTGGTAACACTCCACCATACAATTATTCTCTAAGTAGAAACTGATTTTTCATCCAATAAATCATCAATCCACATATACAGAATGGATTCATAATAATACTTTTCATAAAGATGCATATCTTGACAAAAGAGAAGCCCGAAAAAACTCGAGAATAAGTTACTTAAGAGAATGACAATGAGCACGAAACGATCTCCCCAATCAAATATATGATTCAACTCCAACACAAATTTACTCAAGGTTACCATGCCCCAAAGTAAATATGTAAGCATACCACAAGATTCATAAATATAAGGGAACATGGTCTTCTTGAAGAGTTTGATGAGAGACAAAAGATAAGCCACAAAATACTTACTAAAACAGTTCATCCAAACTTTAGACACTGCAAAGCATACAACCAGTTCGACCAAATAGAATGTGCATCCTACCATTATAGACCAGCAATATTTGGAGCCAACACAGATACGAAAACAGTTACTACATGGAAACATGTACAATTTCTTTACCCATTTTCCTTTTAAACAAAAATCAGATATAAGAAGAGAAAATCTTCTGCACAAGCAAGGGCACCACTTGATGTCGGCAAGGACGGTTTTGATAGAGAGGGAACTATCAATCAGTATAATCAAATATCTAGAATAACTCATAATACCAGCACGCATTTCACAAAAACACCAATTATGCCTGTAAATTACCATCTTCATGTGATTTTTTTTTTTTAACAGTAAGTGTCATTAAGGTAAGCCATGCTCCATAAGGTATGGTATACAAGATATCCTCAAGCATTAGATTTACCAAACATCCGTATGTATACTTTTGTGTTGGACGCAACAGAGGATCTAGATCAAACATTAGACCAAGGGGTTTTATGAGAGTTGTAGGGTAATTAAATACCGTCAGATGATAAGGGGTTATGTAAACAGACATGTTCAAAGGCATTATAGCCGTAATCGTAAAGTTGGAAGAAGGAATCCCATCCTATTGAGGGCTAGATAAGCCGGTGTTGAGAGAGGAAATAAAATATTGCACACTTATCTTGATCTTCTTCAGCTTGAAAACATCAAGCTTAGACTTCTTCAGCGATTTTTCCAAAGGTTTTTGGTTTGCTTTTGAGGAGCCTGCCTTTGGAGCCGAGGCTCCAAAGGGAAGCTCAACAAAAGCTGGTTGTTTAAAGCCCTTTAGGGGGGATAGATGTGGAGAGACGAGAGACTCGCCCTCCATGGGTGTTTTTCCTTTATCTTTCGATGAGGAGGCCATCTCAACAATTAAAACAAGAACACTGTTAAAAGATGAGAATATAAGGAATAGATTTTTGAAAGAAAGGATGAATGAGGGAGTGGAGAGAAACAACACACCCATGGGCTTATATAATCAGATTCGGAAGAAAGTAGAAAGAAGTACGCCCCAAGAGAACGGACGAACTCTGTACCTTGCTCGGAGTACCGTGTGCCAGAGAAATTGCTCATCATCAGCACCGAGATGTCGACAACCGGCCAGCCATTGCACAAAATCCCGAGGCTGAAACCCTAAGGGGCTTGGGTGAGGCCAAGGAGGAGGCCGATCAGAAGAAACCCAACCCTATGTATCCCAATAGACCCCAACCTCTCCAAAAAGGTGATAATCGGACGTCAATCTGAACACTTTTCCACCTGTCGGAAGAAATTTGCCCATCTCTTGCCAGAGCCACCAAACCGCTTCGACGAGCCATCGAAGCCTGGAAAATCTCTCGAAGGATAGATTGTAGTAGGGCTGATCATTGATTTTATCTATAAAGGAAGAAATTATACTCTTGGGTTGACAAGAGAAGGGATTCAAAGGGATTAGATTTATAGATCTAGGGTTCTTTGAGGAGGAGAGGTTCTCGGAAAGGGGTTTGTGGAAGAGGGGATTTGGGTTAGGCGCGTGGCGCGCATACTCTTAAACCATTTTTTGCCATTTTCATCTTAATTTTCTCCTTTTCAATCCATTACTTTTTTTTTTCATTTTTTACTTTAGTAATCTATCTTATATCCTAAGGCAATAGCATAAAAACCTTAATTGGGAAAGATTCCCTAATAAAAAAATTATTGATCTTAGAAATCTAATTAAAAGAAAAACTAAAATAATTAAAATTTGAAATATAATTCTAAATTTGGACTCTTATAAGAGTACAAGATAGAAAAATCGTTTATGTATTAGACAATCTATCTATAGTATAAACTTACCCAAAAAAAATGGGAAAACTAATTAATATGCCCCCACCTTTGAGGGTAGTGGTAATATATTACCACGGGTTTTGTCACAAATAAAAAAATGATGACATGGTAGACTATGTGGATTTTTTTTGCAATGATTCTGTTGAACGGTTTCCTTAGGGAAAAAAAATAAAAAGTTGGATCGGGTTCATACCCAACATCTTTTCTTCCCTCCTATATATCTTCTTTCGTCGTCACCTCTTGAATTGTCTTCCACATCTTCTAAACAACTCATGATTCCTATTCAAAGCCAGTCTTCCTCCCTTGTGGTCACATATCTTGAGTTGTCTCTCTATCATCTTCTTCCTCTTTGATTCGTTCGCGGACTTGGCTGAGTAAGTTTTGTTTTTTCCCCTCTTCGTTGTTGATGTTGTTGTCGGCTTAGTTTTGTTACCAGTTTGGTTTAATGAATAGTCGTGTCATGTTAATTGAGACAATTTTGATCGGATTAACTGATTGGTTAAATTAAAATTTCGTTTTTCGAGTTTAATTTTGTTGTCGGATTATTTTTTCTAAGAAACCGTTCAAGAAAACATAATTTTAGTGCTAATTTATAAAAAGGCTTTCATGCAAGCTGCCTTGTCAAAACAAAAATCCACGTAGGCTGCCTTGTCAGCATTTTTGACCCAAAAGAAAACCTGTGGTAATATATTACCACTACCCTTAAAGGTTGAGATATTTTTATTACATTTGAAAGTTTAGGATATATTTTTATGATAACGCCAAATGTGGGGTATTTTAATTAGTTTTACAAATTTTTTTTTATATATATCTTTAAAAAGAATATTTTTTATTATCAATGTCATTGTCATTCTTTTCCTTCCAACCAACCATTTTTTCTCCCTTTTTTCTATCTACATCTATAGTAATTTATACTCACTCCATTAATTAAAACTTGACGTTTTACTATTCACGCACGTTTTTGTAGGTGTTAAAAACTATGTAAATTTTTACTTAAAAAAATAATTTCATACATATTACTACTCCGTATTAAGTATGAATTTATAAAAACAAATATAAAAAAAAGTTAAGATTTTATATAGTTTTTATTATTTTAAAAACATGTTTATGAATAGTAAAGGACATGTTTAAATTAACAGAGGGAGTATTAAATAATTTAAATGGTTTTTCCTTTCGTGCAGTATATTGAGCAAGCTTGCGCCCACATGTGGAAGAACATCAAGGCAGATGACAAGTACGAAGGCGTCACCATTCTTGATTTCATATGGGGGTATCTGTTGCACAAGCAATTGGCGGATGCGAAGGGGAACCTTGACGTGGTCAAAGGGAACGACAAGCTGACCCACTACTTCGACGGCAAGTTGCCGCAGATGTTTCCAACGGGTTGGGACGATGCCGACCGGTTGTTGGCGCATTGGAATGTGAAGAACGGGCACTGGGTGGCCCTTCACATCAGTCTCCCGGAGTGGACATTGAACGTCTACGATCCCGACATAAGCCACGTCGCTGAGTGCCATATGGCGGGCCTCCTGAAGTCAGTGACCCACCTCCTCTCCATTCTAATGAACACCCATCCCGAACTTCGAGTGAACTTGGCCGGCAAAGTCTCGAAACCCTTGGCGCACAAAAAGGTGAAGGAGATTCCCCAAAACAAACAATCGTAAGTCATTATTTCCAACTCGATTGTAAAGTATTATCGCAGGTTGGGTAAACATATTTCGTTCTCATGATGTAGAGGCGACTATGGTCCATACGCCATCCGTTACCTATAGCTCCTTGCGGCCGGCGACCCTAAGTTCTGTGGCCTGGACGATGACTTCATTGCGGCGTACCGCCAATCCCTTTGTGTTGCCATCTTTCACGGATGTCTTACACCCCCTTCCGATCCTTAAAAGCACTCCCCGATTGATTTTATATACATTGTTGGTTGGTTTTAGACAGTTGTTGGTTTGTTTAGACTTGTTGGTTCGTTTAGATTGTTGTTGGCTGGTTTGCACTGTTGTTGCTTCGTTTTAAACTGTTGTTTTTTGGTTTTAGACATTTCGATTTGCAGTTATTCTTGGTTTGTTGACAAACAATCGTAAGTCATTATTTCCAATTCGATTGTAATTATGACATGTCAAGTTCAATATATGTCATGTCAATAAGCGGATAATGTCATGTCAAAAGCGGGGAAGCGGAGAATGTCATCTGACATTGCGTTACACAACCCCTCTCCCCACACAACGTAGAACAAAGTAAAACAACCCCCTTCTCCTTAAGTAGAGAAAAGGCATCATGCTTCACACCAAAATGGGGTAACTATCAACTTAATTGCGAAAGGCGTCGTAACTGGAAGTTACTATCCCACCGCTAGGTGCGGAGGCGCTTCTGCAATTTCCCAGCTACACCCGCCCACTCTGTTGGTTCAATTTTGACAGTCATAGGAAATGCTCCGGTCTTCCCTTTTCCACGTTGGTATGCTTCCTCTACTTTCCTAACCGCTTGCGCCGCCTTCTGATCCCACGGGCTGACTACATCTTCGACGTCACTGCTCACACAAATTACCTGCTTCTCACCTCCAAATGCGATTGCGTTATGCAGGTCCAACTCCTACTTGGCTGTAACTGGACACGTTGATAATCTAACTGGACAATATGAGTTTTTAACTGGACACCTCTTCCTTGTCCATCGACATCTTGTGCTCCCAAAACTTCCACTTCTTCATTCCCTGCCAAGCGGGGCTCCGTTTGTGGGTGATCTTCTTGGGTCAAGGGTGGCCCACCCCCGACTGAATGGCCCGTTGTGGATCCTTCCGTGGTGGCGAAACCTCCACCAACCTTGCGTAGCAGGGAGACATGGAGGTCAATAGGCTAGGATTGTTCGCTAGAAAGAATGTTTACAAACTTGTAGGCATGCAGGTCTTCGTCATCCCCAATGGAAAAAGGTCTGCACCCTTCCTTCTTCGGCTTTACATATGTGAGTTGGACGTCATGCCTCCTCCCATCGACATTAAACTTGGTCATCAGTTGTTTCATCGGGGAGACGTAGTCAATACTTTCGTTTACTAGTACGACCTTCTTGCTCCTTGACCCCTTCACGACCCAAGTGCCCTCTTCACAAGCCCACCATCCGCCAAACAATACAGTGATACAGACGAACCATTTGTCCCCTGTTCCATTAGTTAGAGGGCGAGACATTCAGTTTTAAAGGGAGATGAACATATTTTAGGGAGAAATGTATCGCATAACCTAAATAGAAGGAAGACTTACTCATTTTCTACAAGAAGTCGGTGTATATCAAGTAAACCCCAACATGTGTCAAGTGCCTGAATGAGTTTATAGTCTCCCCTCCTCTCCCTCTTATTCTTCTTTGGCGCAAATGCCGGGGTGGGAAATTTAATCTAACTCCTCTCTCTCTCTCTCTCTCTCTCTCTCTCTCTCTCTCTCTCTCTCTCTCTCTCTCTCTCTCTCTCTCTCCCTCTCCCACCCACTTTTGACTCTCTCTCTCTCTCTCTGAATTTTTTGTTGGGTCAAATTGTATTTATTGGTCTGAACTTCATATGGTTTCAAATTGTATTTATTGGTTTGAATTTTTTTTATATATATATATTTTCCTACGGTTTTTCAAATATGAGTATGAAGTGTGAGTGGGAAATCCAGTTTTATACTAAGGGCAAACATTGAATAAAACCCCTTGAAAATATGTCCAGTAGAAAACTGTTAGATGCCCAGTAGAGAATCATTGACCGGTGAGTTGATTTTTATGGGTGTCATGTATCGTTTAACGACAAGCAGTAAATCCCCTTCATCTCTATCATGTCAGAAGTGACACATGTCATGTATAAACTACCACACGACCATGTTAATTGTAGACAACAACAAGACAGTGCAATTTAATGTCTTCTGCTACTGCTTTTTTTTCTCAACGGTCACATGCTGAACAATGTTGATATTTTCCATACACCCCACTTATATATGATAGTCATTCACCATCCATACTCCCCACAAATTGGTGAAGTTAAATCCCCATTGCCATTTAATAACCTCTCCAACAACCCTTCAACGAAATGATATCCTCATCACACCACCGCGCCTCCTCATCTGGCCTCCCTCCCCGACATGTCCCCATCGTTATATCATCCGACGAATCGGGTGATGAAGGTTTGTCAATCATTTCATTTGTGTAGATTTCAGTTGTGTTACTTGTATCATTATAGTACCTTTTTTTTGTTCTTTTATGCAGGACCAATGTCGTCGCCGCCATACCGACGAAATCAAAGAGTAGAGATCATGGGCGGTGAGGCTGGGATGCTCGGGTCGTTCTACAAGGCGACCCTTGTACGCAAAGGGGACCCTAGCCACGGGGAGATCGAATATGTGACCCTCCTACACAATGACATGAGAGCCCTGCTGAGGGAGATCATCCCTGTTCTACAAAGTCGTCCCCGCCCGCCTCGTATTTCGTATGTCGCCTACATGCCCGAAGATCGTGTCGACTACCGCGTCAACGATGGGTATTTGACCGACAAGGTTGTTCGTGTGTTCGTTTATGGGAACAATTTCGCTTCTTGTTACCATAAAATTCGATTTCAATGTCTTGTATTTTGCTACTCTTTGCTACTGTTTTTTAAAATGTTTGCTCATGTGTTGTATTTGTTTAATGCTATTGAATATGTCTCCGAGATATCATGTGCAATATATTTCAATACGTGTCATGTGGTTTTCTTTACGTGTCCAGTTACAACTAAGCGCTTACACGTCGCCCTACAAATTAACCTCCACCCATTTTCTTCTTCTTCGATGGTTTTTCTCTTAAACTTAACATTTAATTATAAGTATTTTTATACCCCCTCACTATCACTCTTCACTGTCACCCTTCTCCATTCGATTCCAATATGGGTAAAGCATAGTAGTGTCGACAGGAGAGAACAAAATCATGGCATCCAAATATAGGTAAATATTATAATCGGGCACAAATAAAAAAAAGATGTCATTATAGTGAATCTGCTTCTCCCAGAAATCTTCTCTATTCGATTCCAATAGGTGGCATGTCGTCATGCTATGTTTTTCATAGGTAAAATCTTGTCCAGTTAAATACAAACTGTGACATGTGTATCCAATATTGATGTCCAGTTAAAACTTACTGCTTACACGTGATCCTTCAAATAAACCCCTGAACCCTTCCTTCTTCCATTGGTTTTCTCTGAAACTTATAATTTAATTGAAAGTATATTCCCCCTACTTATCTCTCTCTCTCTCTCTCTCTCTCTCTCCTCAGTCTGCACATTTCTATTTCACCTCTCTCTCTCTCTCTTCTGTCATTTGCCACTTCAAAATGTGTTTTTTTCCCTCTTCCCCTCTCTTCCCATCTCTCTCTCCCTCTATCTCTCACTGTACCTACCTGCAACCGAGATGGAGTCCAACTATACCTCATTGGGTGACCTGCTACCGGCCCAACCTTGCAAGTGGATATCTGTATTTTAGCAAAAAAAATTCGGATTGGGTTATGCATGCAAAAAATTCGGATAATAGAGTTATTTTTGCAAATTGCCCAATTTATTTATATTTTGAGAGCATATAAATAAAAGATATTCAGATTATATATAATCTATCAAACTAATTTTATTTATATTTATATTTATTTTGGTGAAAAAATTATTTATATTATATTATTTTAATTTTTATTTATTAAAATTCATCTAGATTATTTATAATATTATATTAATATATTTCCCATGTACGGACGGGACTTACGCTAGTTAATTAGATATATGGACTCCAATAACTCCATCATCATGGTCAGCCAGGTCAGGGAATATAACACATGTGCCTAATTAGCCCAACTTCCACGATGTTGCAAGCCTGTATCCTGCAAGGCAATCTTAATTTAAGAAGAAGATGAAGGTTGATTTATAGTTTACTAGTCTTATTACCCGTGATTTTCACGGTTTTTTCATAACTTTTATTTATATAAAATAACTTTTATTAATTTGAATAATTCAAAAAATATATACTTCTCATACATTTTTTCATATGTCATTTTTATAATTAAAGTATTTCAATTAATTATATTTTTTTTTGTATAATTCAATTAATTATCTTATAACAACTAGTGATCCGCGGAAGATAACGGAATTAAGGAAACCATTAAAAAGGGCTGAAAAGGTTGGCGGAAATAAAATCTACAAAACAGCACAACAACTAGTGATCCGCGGAAGAGAACGACATGCACAAAAAGAACAGGTGGCGCGCATGCCCCCCATCCAAGTGCATCTTCTCTCCCATACACGTGGCAACCCGGCATCAACAAGTGGCTAAAAGAATGGAACTTCCCCCTCATTAGGTAGATGGAGCAGCACATTATAAAAGGGAGTAGGGATACGGAAGAAAGGGATTTTTTGGAAACAACAGATAGGGGTCGCCAATTCCAAGAAAAGAAAAGAGGGAAAACCGTTGCGACATGGCTCTTTCCTTGTATTTCCCATCCCTCACCCGTCCGCGGATAACCTAAGATCCAAGAACGGCAGCAAATCCAAGACAGGTAGCGGGATAACACTCCAAGGAGCCAACGAGCGCACATTTTTATTTTAGCCCTCGATCTTTGCTACAGTGAATCGGCAAAACTCTTATACCACTAGGTCACTTGATGAATCCGAATTAGTAGAAAGGATGCGAGCCTCTTCGGAAGGTTCGGTGGCACCGGTTGTGAGATCCTCACAGATAGAGAGGGTCTCAGGTAAAGGGTAAGACCATCATTATTCCCTCTGGGGTAATATGGCTCAGGTAAGGCCATTTTCCCCCTTTATCGCTTTCACCAGGCGATAGTTACGGTGGGAAGGGGGCTTCAGGTAAGCCCGTATTACCCATCTTTCACAAGAGGGAATAGGTGGCATATCCCCCCATGGGAATGTGGGGCGGGGTACACTTTTTATATTTTGGTTTCGTCATTGGCGCCGTTTGTGGGAACCCTCTCACCCTGAGGGGTTCCGGATTTTAAGTAACAAGATATCAGTTAGAACATTGTCGTTAACCAACAACTTTTGTATGGACAGGTAAAAAATGAGTGAAAGCATGGGAGGCACCTCTCACGGGACGATGAGTCATGACCAAGGAGGATTCCAGGAGTCTGATCTGCATGTGAACTCCCCGGGACAGAACAACGGGCCTGAGACTCCGGTCTTCTCGCCATACGTCCCTTCACAGATGGGTCAAGGCTACTTCATGCAAGAGGATCATTACTTCCCGCCTCCGAATCTGGGACAAGGTTTTTTCTATGGGTATGACGGATACCAGTCGTTCCAGCAGGGGAACCCTTACAACGTTTTTCCTCAAAATCTATACGGAAATACTTATCAAGACTATCACCAGCCCAAGTTCTCCGATGATTTTGGCACACACCGTCGGGGCAAAGATAGACGTGCGCACAAGCATCACAGAGGCGAGCATTCATCCGACATTTCCACGTCCACCCGGACGAGCTCACCTCATGAGAATGAAAGGAGGATGGATTTCGTCCCCTCAGTGTTCACCACCGAGGTTTGCCTAGCACCAATACCAAAGCGATGGAGAGACACCAATCTGATGAAGTATGATGGCACCTCCGACCCTGACGATCACATGTGCCACTTCACAACCGCGATGGGAATCAATGAATATAATGATGCGATGCTGTGCCGCACTTTCCCGTCAACTCTGACCGCCATTGCCCTAACTTGGTTTACCAACTTACCACAGAACTCGATCGCTAGCTTTGCTCATCTTTCTCAGGTCTTCAAGTCCCATTTCGGAAGCTCGCGGTCTCGGAAAAGGACCATGCTGGACCTCAACTCGATCAGACAAGGACCAAACGAGACTCTTGGGCAGTTCTTCGCCCGATTTACCTCTGTGGTGGTGCAAATTCCCAACTTCAATCAGGAATCGACGGTCATAATCCTGATGGGGAATATAGAGGAAGGCGGCTTCAAGACCAGGCTTTTCAGGAAAAAACCAAAAGATTATGACACATTAAGGAATTTGGTATCGGCTCAGATTGAGGCAGAGGAAGTCGCGGCCTCTAGTTCAAGGGCTAATGAGGGCCCGCGAGGCTTCCTTGGGAGGATAGCAGGAAAGTTTCGGAAGGACAAAGGAGTGATGAAACCAAGGAGGAACTACTCCGCGGACAACATGCACGCGTCCCGACAGGACGAAGTCCATTTCAACCGTGAGCGAGAGAATCCGGACGCTAGGTATCAAGGGTATGATCAAGAGATACGCCATAGGAGGGAGTCAGCTTCTCCCTTAAGGAAGAATGAACATCGCGACAACCCCCCACGTCACCAACAGGCTCAGAATCGCAACGATAGAGGCCACACGGATGATAGAGGAAGTCACCGACGGACCTCAAGATTCGAAATCCCCCGTGAAAGGGATGAGCAACAACGTTACCCCCCAGTAAACAGGGGCAGGGGGAGGGGACGTTGGTGGAGAGGTGGTCGAAGAGGGCAGGGCCAACCTGCACAAGTATCAGTCAATCAGGCCCCACGCCGTGAATATCGCCCAGAAGGATCACGAGTCAACCGAATCCCAGAGCCAGAGGGTTTCATCGACACTCTGGCGGGAGGACCGTCAATCTCAGGAATAAGTCGGTAAGAGAGAAACAATTATGAAAGGGAGGCAAGACAGCCTCCGTCAACCGCTAGCCAAAAGATCGCTTTACAACCACATCCAGAGATAATTTTCACCTTAGCAGACGCAGATGAAATCCGCATGCCACACGCGGATCCTCTGGTGATCCACGCACAGATCGCCACAAAAACCGTGAATAGGGTTTTCATAGACACAAGGTCGTCGGTGGACATACTCTCATGGGAAGCATTCTCCCAGTTAGGCGTGTCAGCGACAACTTTAAGGCCTTATCATGGTACGTTGATCACCTTTTCACGAGATGAGGTGCAGGTGGCGGGCACCATTGAACTCACAGTGGTTCTGGGCACCTCACCTCGCCGAAGAATGGAAAGCATCACCTTCCCAGTGGTCCGGATTCCGCCTACCTACAACGCACTCCTGGGGAGGGTGTCGCTTTACAAGTTTCAGATGGCTGTGTCGATCTACACGTTCAAAGCAAAATTCCCGGTCCCCGGAGGGGAAATGGGGGAAGTATGCGGCCAACAACCTGAAATCTGGAGTTGTTATGTGACTTCCTTGAAAAAGAGGAAGGAAGTCATGTATCTTGAGGATACCGCCCCGAGTAAAGTCAAGAGCACAAAGGAAGACCCTCCAGCGGAAAACGAAGCAACAAATGTTACCAAAGAAGTCGTATCAGAAGCAGAGCTTGAAGTCCGGCCGTGAGAAAGAGAGATTCCAACTGTGGATCTTAGAACCGTCCACCAGCCTTTTCAAAATACCGAAGAAAGGATTGACATGGGCCAACCCTCGGGGCAGAGGAGAGGGAACAGGTCTTAGAAATAATCCGGCAGTCCCGGGACGTGTTTGCATGGTCCCCGGAGGATCTTCTGGGTGTCCCCACATCCATAGCAATCCATACCCTCAGGATCCGTCATGACGCGCGGCCTGTAGCCCAAAAGAAGAGAAAGATGGCCCCGGAGAAGTCCCGGGAAGCAAAAAAAGAAGTAGAAAGATTACTCGAGGCTGGGTTCATTGAAAAAGCGGAAGATTCAGACTGGCTTTCAAATGTGGTTCTAGTTAAGAAAGCCAACGGGAAATGGAGAATGTGTGTCGACTTCTCGGACTTAAACAAGGCCTGCCCCAAGGATAGCTATCCATTTCCCTTAATAGACGAGTTGGTTGACATCACCGCTGGGAACGAAGCTTTAAGCTTCCTGGACGCATATTTCGGATATAATCAGATCAAATTAGACGCAACAGACCAAAGGGCAACTACCTTCATCACCAACCAGGGAATTTTTCGTTATAAGGTCATGCCTTTTGGTTTGAGGAATGCCGGGGCCATGTTCTAGAGAACTGTAGATAAGATATTCCGCGACCAGCTGGCCAGAAACGTATCCATCTATGTGGATGACATTGTAGTGAGGAGTAAGAAGGTGGGAAAATCATGCGGCGGATCTACAAGAAACTTTCGATTCTCTGAGACGTGGTGGGCTGAATTTGAACGCCGAGAAGTGTATTTTCGGAGTCGACTCCGGAAAATTCATGGGTTTCATGGTAAGCCAAAGAGGGATAGATGTGAACCCTGCAAAGATCACGACCATACAGGAGCTGCGCCCTCCGCTGACCATAAAAGAGGTACAATCTTTGAACGGAGCGGTCAATTACCTAGGACGTTTCTGTTCTTGTCTGGCAGATAAGTCCTTGCCTTTCTTTGCGTTATTAAAGAAAAAGGGACCGATACAATGGACACCTGAACTCCAGCAAGCTTTCGATGAGTTAAAAGTTTTCCTACAGTATGTGCCGACTCTGCAGCAGCCGCAAAAGTCTGAAAGCTTAGAGCTGTACCTGGCAGTAAAAGCAGCTACTATCAGCGCAGTTCTCATTCGAGAAGGGCGATACCCAGTTTACTATGTAAGCCGGGTATTACAGGATGTCGAAACCAGATATGAGCCGGTGGAAAAAGTAATCCTCAGTTTAATGTTTGCGGCTAGGAGGCTTCGCCCGTATTTCCAAGATTACCTAATAGAAGTTTTGACAGATTTGTCGCTAAGACAGATTCTTCACTTACCTGGTCTCTCAGGGCGGATGACAAAATGGTCCATTAAACTCTCAGAGTTTGAGATAGTCTACGTCCCGCGCAAGACGGTGCTGGCTCAATTCTTAGCCGGTCAATAAGGCTTGATGGAGCTGTGAACACGGACGGATGTGGGGCAGGAATAGTGCTGACCTCTCCCGGGGGGGACCAATTCTGCTTTGCCTACCAGTTGAATTTCCAAGCCGCCAACAATGAGGCAGAATATGAAGCTTTGATAGCGCGACTAGAGCTAGCTCTGGCCCGCGGGGCTCGGGCTGTCACGGTGTACACAGATTCCGAGATTGTTGCAAAACAAACAGAAGGGGAGTACGAGGCCAGGACAGGACTGTTACCAGATTACATGCGAAAGGTAGATGCTCTGAGAAGAGCCTTTTTGCATTTCAAAGTGGAATCCATCCCTAGAGAAGATAATGAACATGCCGATCTGTTGGCCCGAGTCGGAGCCGCCATGCCGCCAAGCGTGGAGGAGAAATTCGATTTCGAAAGGAATGATCAGGGAAGACTCTTGCAAGAGGTGTGCTCTGTCCAAACAGAGGGCCCCGAAGATTGGCGGACACCGATTACTGAATATCTGGGAAAGGGAATCCTTCCGCCTGAGAGAATGAAAGCAAAAAAGCTAACAAACAGGGCGGCCCGATTCGTAATCCGCGAAGGAAAGTTATACAAAAAGGGTTTTAACTTTCTAGACTTGTTGTGTGTATCCAACCGAGAAGGACATGCCATTGCGAAAGAGTTGCATGCGGGGGTCTGTGCTCACCACCAAGGATGGAGAGCCCTAACTTCAAAAGTTCTGAGGTTGGGGTACTACTGGCCCACTGTCAGAACAGATGTGCAGAGCTTCGTACGCAATTACGACGCTTGTCAAAAGCATGGAAATGTGAAGAATTTGCCCGCCGAACCACTTCAAAGCATCTATGGGGCATGCCCTTTCGCTTTATGGGGAATGGACATTCTGGGTCCTTTTCCCACGGCCCCCGGATAGCTAAAATACGTCCTGGTCTTGGTGGACTATTTCACCAAATGGGTAGAAGCAGAGACAATGGGTTTGATCACCGCGGAGAAGGTTAGAAAGTTCTTGTGGAAGAACCTGGTGTGCCGATTCGGAGTTCCCGAGGCCATCATCATGGACAATGAAACTCAGTTCGACTGCGATAACATTAGAGATTTGAGTAAATTACACATAACCACCCTTAAATTAGGCTAGTTTTCACATAACCACCCATAAAATTATAAATTACATAAAACCACCCATAAATTACATTTATTTTCACAAGACCAACCATCCATAAAACTTCTATTTGTTTTATTTAAAAAGACCAAAATACCCCTAATTCAAACTTATTTTTTTAAAGGAAAGACTAAGGTGGCAATTGGACAAGTCGAGTCGGATTCGGTTATTCGGGTTTCGGGTAATGTCTAATAATTTGATCATTTGGTTGGGTCATGTTCGGGTTTCGGTTGTATCGGGTTTCGATTGTCTTGGGTTTCAGTTATTTCGGGTTTGGATTGTCTCAAGTTTTCATTATTTCAGTATTCATTTTAAAAAAACTACTAGAATCAATCTTAAAATTCGAGTTATATCGGGTTTTGGTTATAACGGATTCGAGTCTTAATGGGTTTCGATTGAATTGGGTTCGGTTCATTCAGATTTGGGTGAGTTTCAGTTATCGATTATTCGGATTTCCGGTCCAAAATGGGCTGGGTTGGGTTAGTGTTTAAGACAATCGTTTCCAAAATACATACAATAAACCTAGAGCTAGCAAAACCTGACCCGAACCCGAAAACCCGACCCGGTCGACCCGGAACCGATTTTTCTGAACACTGACCCAACCCGGCCTATTCTGGACCCGAAATTCGAATAACCGATAATCGAAACTCACCCAAATCCGAATGAACTGAACCCGATTCAACTGAAACCCATTAAGACTCAAAACCGTTATAACTGAAACCCGATATAACCCGAATTTCAA
The DNA here is from genome assembly GCA_037127255.1 of Persicaria tinctoria. Lineage (NCBI taxonomy): Eukaryota > Viridiplantae > Streptophyta > Magnoliopsida > Caryophyllales > Polygonaceae > Persicaria > Persicaria tinctoria. The sequence goes on along the minus strand of JBANSL010000013.1, from coordinate 22,808,945 downwards.
GATAGATTCTAGTAGTAAATTTTTTAAAATGAATATTGGAATAATGAAAACTTGAGACAATCCATACCCGAAATAACTGAAACCCGAGACAATCAAAACCTGATACAACCGAAACACGAGCCGGACTCAACCAAATGATCAAATTATTAGATATTACCCGAATGACCCGGAACCCGACTAACCGAATCCGACCCGACTCGCCCAATTGCCACCTCAGTCTTTCCTTTAAAAAATAAGTTTGAATTAGGGGTATTTAAGTCTTTTCAAACAAAATAAATAGATGTTTAATGGATGGGTGGTCTTTTGAAAATAAATGTAATTTATGGGTGGTTTTCTGTAATTTATAATTTTATGGGTGGTTATGTGAAAACTAGCCTAATTTAAGGGTGGTTATGTGTAATTTACTCTAGAGATTTTTGTGAGGGCCTCGGGATAAAGTTAAAATTCTCATCAGTGGCTCACCCACAAACAAACGGACAAGCAGAAACTACGAATCGTCAGGTTTTAGAAGGAATCAAGAAGAAGCTGGGAAAACCTCCAAAGGCCGATGGGCAGAACTCCTCCCACTAGTGCTCTGGTCATACCGAACCTCACCAAAAACTCCTACCAGAGAGTCACCGTTTGCTTTGGTATTGAGGACGGATGCAGTCATCCCGGTTGAACGACTGATCCCCTCTGCACGGGTCTTGGCCTATGAATCCAAGGCCAATGATGAAGCTCTGGAAGTTGAGATGCATCTCCGAGAAGAGAGACGGATGATTGCGGAAATCAAGGCTCAAGAGTACAAGAGGAAAACCCAAAAACATAAAGACCAGCATCTCTAGGGGCGACGGTTTGAGAAGGGAGACCTGGTCCTCCGGTTGGCTCTCGCAGGAGAAAAGTTGGACGCTAAATGGGTAGGGCCATATGTATTTTGTAAATGTGTCCAGGTCGAAGCATACAAATTGCAAACCCCCGAGGGTGTTGTTCTTAGGAAGACATGGAACGCGAAACACTTGATGAAGTACTATGTATAATTTCCAGTTATTTCGAAGTTTATCCAGTCACCCCCGCTATCAGTAAATAAATCAAAGCGGTTAGTGGGTGCTTTCTGTATTTTCTACAACTCTCATAGTCCTATGACGCTGGAGCTTGCTCCGCGTCGGACATCTGGTGGACGCATTGGGCTCCCAGATTATCCTTAAATCCTATGACGCTAGAGCTTGCTCCGCGTCGGACATCTGGTGGACGCATCGGGCTCTCAGATCATACTTAAGTCCTATGACGCTGGAGCTTACTCCGCGTCGGACATCTGGTGGACGCATTGGGCTCCCAGATTATACTTAAGTCCTATGACGCTGGAGCTTACTCCGCGTCGGACATCTGCTGGACGCATTGGTCTCCCAGATTATACTTAAGTCCTATGACGTTGGAGCTTGCTCCGCGTCAGACATCTGGTGGACGCATTGGGCTCCCAGATTATACTTAAATCCTATTACGCTAGAGCTTGCTCCGCGTCGGAAATCTGGTGGACGCATTGGGCTGCCAGAATATACTTAAGTCCTATGACGCTGGAGCTTGCTCCGCATCGGACATCTGGTGAACGCATCGGGCTCCCAGCTTATCCTTAAGTCCTATAATGCTGGAGCTTGATCCGTGTCGGACATTTGGTGGACGCATCGGGCTCCCAAATCATATTTAAGTCCTATGATGCTGGAGCTTGCTCCGCGTCGGACATCTGGTGGACGCATTGGGCTCCCAGATTATCCTTAAGTCCTGTGACGCTAGAGCTTGCTCCACATCGGACATCTGGTGGACGCATCGGGCTCCCAGATCATACTTAAATCCTATGACGCTGCAACTTGCTGCGCGTCGGACATCTGGTGGACGCATTGGGCTCCCAGATTATACTTAAGTCCTATGACAATGGAACTTGCTCCGCGTCGAACATCTGGTGGACGCATTGGGCTCCCAGATTATTCTTAAGTCCTATGACGTAGGAGCTTGCTCCGCGTCGGAAATCTAGTGGACGCATTGGGATCCCAAATTATCATTAAGTGCTATGACGATGTAGCTTGCTCCGCGTCGGACATCCGATGGACGCATCGGGCTCCCAGATCATACTTTAGTCCTATGATGCCGGTGCTTGCTCCGCGTCGGACATCTGGTGGACGCATTGGGCTTCCAGATTATCCTTAAGTCCTATGACGCTGGAGCTTGCTCCGCGTCGGACATCTGGTGGACGCATCGGGCTCCCATATCATACTTAAGTCCTATGGCGCTGGAGCTTACTCCGCGTCGGACATCTGGTGGACGCATTGGTCTCCCAAATTATACTTAAGTCCTATGACGCTGGAGCTTGCTCCGCGTCGGACATCTGGTGGACGCATCGGGTTCCCAGATCATACTTAAGTCCTATGACGCTGGTGCTTGCTCCGCGTCGAACATCTGGTGGACGCATTGGGCTCCCAGATTATACTTAAGTCTTATGACGCTGGAGCTTGCTCCGCGTCGGACATCTGGTGGACGCATTGGGCTCCCAGATTATCCTTAAATCCTATGACGCTAAAGCTTGCTCCGCGTCGGACATCTGGTGGATGCATCGGGCTCCCAGATCATACTTAAGTCCTATGACGCTGGAGCTTACTCCGCGTCGGACATCTGGTGGACGGATTGGGCTCCCAGATTATACTTAAGTCCTATGACGCTGGAGCTTACTCCGCGTCGGACATCTGGTGGACGCATTGGTCTCCCAGATTATACTTAAGTCCTATGACGCTGGAGCTTGCTCCGCGTCAGACATCTGGTGGACGCATTGGGCTCCCAGATTATACTTAAATCCTATTACGCTGGAGCTTGCTCCGCGTCGGAAATCTGGTGGACGCATTGGGCTCCCAGAATATACTTAAGTCCTATGACGCTAGAGCTTGCTCCGCATCGGACATCTGGTGAACGCATCGGGCTCCTAGCTTATCCTTAAGACCTATGATGCTGGGGCTTGATCCGTGTAGGACATCTGGTGGACGCATCGGGCTCCCAGTTCATACTTAAGTCCTATGATGCTGGAGCTTGCTCCCGTCGGACACCTGGTGGACGCATTGGGCTCCCAGATTATCCTTAAGTCCTGTGACGCTAGAGCTTGCTCCGCGTCGGACATATGGTGAACGCATCGGGCTCCCAGATCATACTTAAGTCCTATGACGCTGCAACTTGCTGCGCGTCGGACATCTGGTGGACGCATTGGGCTCCCAGATTATACTTAAGTCCTATGACAATGGAACTTGCTCCGCGTCGAACATCTGGTGGATGCATTGGGCTCCTAGATTATACTTAAGTCCTATGACGCTGGAGCTTGCTCCGCGTCGGAAATCTGGTGGACGCATTGGGCTCCCAGATTATCCTTAAGTCCTATGACGCTGGAGCTTGCTCCGCGTCGGACATCCGATGGACGCATCGGGCTCCCAGATTATACTTTAGTCCTATGATGCCGGTGCTTGCTCCGCGTCGGACATCTGGTGGACGCATTGGGCTCCCAGATTATACTTAAGTCCTATGACGCTGGAGCTTGCTCCGCGTCGGACATCTGGTGGACGCATCGGGCTCCCAGATCATACTTAAGTCCTATGACGCTGGAGCTTGCTCCGCGTCGGACATCCGGTGGACGCATTGGGTCCCTGGACCTCGACCAAATACTGGAGAAAACCGCAAACATCGTCAAAAGCGGAGTCATTAAAATTCGAAAGGAGTGACCCCGAGATACAGAAACAAAATAGAAGCTCCAGAAAAACTAAGCCAAGTAAACCCAACAGGATAATCCTAAAAGGACCAGAATCAGCCCTCTGAAGGGGGAAAGAACCCGGAATAACTCACGAAGTATCCCTGGGTCGATCGGAAACCAAACGAGTCCTGTCTGCACATAACCGAGTTCCATTAGGCAAAGGTCCCTCAGGAAGAGGCTCCCACCACTCAGCATCGACTTCATTTCCATCCGTGGATAAGATATGAACCTCGAACCGCGCATTCCCCTTGCGCAGAAAGGTGATGGCGGACCCTATATCGATGTCGTGCGTACAAGAAAAGTGATTCTTCCCGTAACCCAAGTAGGGCACACGGTAATCACCACGATATTGATGTCTCCAAAGTAGCCATGTCTTTATGCATATTTTAAGTTCCATATTCCTTACAGTTTGCATATTTCGGGTTGGGAATATGTCGGATTTATGTAGTATATGCTTATTTTTTCAGAAATGGAGATCTACATAAGTTTCTGTTTAATATTGCAGAATATGGAAACATTTCGAGAGAAAACCAAGAAGCGAGGACCGGAGCACAAAGCTACTCGACATCGACAAACCCTGGTCGATCTCGACGAGCCATGCCTAGACACCAGCCAGCATCGAGGAGCCTATGTCGAGAAGCCGAGGACAGAGACGCCGAGACACCTTACTCGATCTCGAGGAAGCCTTGTCGAGATCGAGGACCAGCACCGCGTCTGTCCGAGTCCATGCCGAGGAGGAGTCCTCGACATCACCAGCAAGCCATCCTCGACCACACCCTACTCGATCTCGACAAGATTTAGTCGAGATCGACGAGCCAGGAGCCCAGATCCAAACATGTCGAGCAGAGCCACCCGAGAAGACCTAGTCGACGAACCACCCAACTCGACATCGACAAGGGGTCCTCGATATCGACCAACCCTGTGAGCCTTGTCCGAGCTTGTCGAGCACCAGCTAGCCGAGATGACAAAGCCGAGCCAGTCGACCAACCATCCTACTCGAGATCGACAAGATCCTTGTCGAGATCGACGACAATTCTAGAAGCCGCGTTACTCGGTTTGACCAAATCTACTCGGTGTGGGATTCCTTGGGCTCGAAGTTTGCCGAATCTATCCAATCTATCAAGATACATCATGGAAGGAGGAGATCTATCCATTAAAGACATTTAGATATATTTAGATTTAATTTCCTTGTTACTTTTATTTATCCTTAAAGTCTTAGATATAGTTTTAGATATAGATATAGATATTCTATCCTTCAGTAGCAAGGATTAGAAGGCTATAAATAAAGCCCATGGGGCTGAGTTTTAATCATTCAATTTCAGAGAGAGAAGTAAGTAGAAGAAGTAGTAGAGAGAGAGAGTGAGCGGCCAATTGGAGTGGTGAAGCGAGAGCGGAATTGGCTTCAAGCGGTTGTGAACTTTGGTTTATTTTAATGCAATTAGTTTTCTTTCAATCGAGGATGTCTGAGGTTGCGATGAAGCGCGAGTAGTCCACCCACTTCTAGGGTTGGGGTGAGCCTGACGATAGCCCTGCATGTTTGAGGTAAAGATCCGACCTTTGTCATGTTTTGAGCATCTACTACTGGTTTATGTGTTTATTACCCATCTAATGGAGATCCATGCTAACAACTTGGATTGTAAACATAAAATCAGTAGAGACGATTAGGGTTTCTTGAAAGAGTTGTCTAATTGTTGGAAAAGGCGAAAGCTTGTCCTTGATGCAATTCACATGATTATCTGTTTTATCTCTGCCTTATGCATGCTTGGTTATCGTTGTTGCAAAACCCCAATCTTGGAAGTTTTTTTTACTTTCGTTTCGTTTTAAGTTTTCTGCCTTTACTCGATCTCGACCAAAGTTGGTCGACCTCGAGTTATTGATGTTCGATCTAGCATCGCTGTAGCTTCTGTGTGCAGGTACTCGACAAGACAAGCCGAAGTCGACGAGGACTCTACTCGATATCGAGTACCCTCTGGTCGATATCGACGAGCCCCTGTGCTAGCTGCTGCTCTGTGTTCGACTGTCCGATCTTCTGTCGACTACCCTAGTCGAGATCGAGGACCCTGTTGTCGACTTTTGACCGTGAGATTTCTCCGCTGCCTAGGATTCGCTGACACGCTTCCTCGTGGATCGATCATGACTTCCCGCTGCTACATCAGGAGGAGGTCTTGTAATTATTTGCGTGGGCAGAATCTGGTTTGATTTATTTTGTTATATTTCATACTTGATTTCCTCCTTACAACAGATATACCATCACGGGGAAGTCCTGGATGATCCTCGACGACAGCAGAACGAGCCCGGGAAGATCTGGGCCATATTCAATTTCGAAACGGGAAGGCAGCCGCTGTTCAACGCGAATTAACTAAATAAATAAAGATAGATTCACCCGCGAAATATCAACAAGAATAGTAAGTCGTGTTAAAGACATACCAGGCAGTGCATCTGATCCGGGAAGTCCAAAGAACGAAAAAAGGCCCAGCTTGTTCGACTTGAGGACGACATCCTTAGAAGGGTCCAACTTGCAAAGAATAAAAGGCTCAAAGACCCCGATTTTAAAGGGATCCTTGGGGGTCACAGGTCGCACAGGCACCATCTCAAAAACCTGATTCACCGAAGAGGGGCCTAGGAGAAACCCGAAAACAGTCAAGATTCAACTGTCCCAGGCCAGGCATGGCGAATAGATGTACCGCAGAAAGCTCACCTCGGGCAGACCGAAGACTGCCACCACGAAAAGACGCGACGAGAAAAGAAAAAAAAAAGAGCCCGTCATCCCCCTTAAACCATCGAAACTTGAAAAGGGATGGAAAAGAAAGAGGAAAATCTAACCTTTCTCTTGAATGGCGATAAGATCAAGGGCAAGCCTTTATTCCTTGAGTATAAAACACGCTTAGATAACCCAGGTGATAAAGCGTCCCTTATCAACAAAATGAATCTAGGGGCGCCACCAAGGACATTCTGTCGAGTCATTATAAGGGAGGAACAACTTCAGACACTCCGACTCCCACTCGTATATGTCCTAATAGACGAGGACGCTCACACCCAAGCTAGGCTTTGGTCCCGCTCCAATCAAGAACACGAGGTAAAGGTAGAAAAGGATAACGATGGCATTTTCTGGTTAACTCAAAGGTGGCACGATTTCATTCAGGCAAACCGAGTCAATGTAGGATCAGCTCTGATCTTCACCTACACGGGGGTCTCCATCTTTGAAGTCGACGTGGTCAATCCAGATAACGAGGGAAACGTAGAAACAAGATGCCTTTAAGTTTCTATCCCGTGTATCATGTTACCCTCTCTAAGTTTAATATGTCGGGTTCGAAGGGACCGAACCTTTAAAAGTCTGTGCTCAGGTTACCCCTGATGAATAATAAAAGATCCCCTTTTTTAGGTATGATCCAAAGACACGAAACACGATTAGATAGCAAAAGAAAGCCGTAAATGTCAGCGGCCCACAATTATTAAGATGACCGCGAGCGGCCGGAGACCACCCTTTGAAGTACTAAAGTAAGACGAGTAGTTTTATACGAGGTTTCCGTGGTCAATCCAGGCCCAGGCTACAAGGATCACACTTCGTTCGGCTCCGATAATCGAGTGAAAGATCATTCCTTTTCTGATACGAGGGAAACCTCCTTCTTTCATCACCGATCTCCATCATATCGAAGGATCGTTTCGAACCGCGAGCAAAGACATCTTCTTTTTGTGCCTCGCGTGTAACGGTCTCTTTACCTTAAGAGACACGAGTAGTATACTATAAATCTTTCCAAAACACGTGGGTCCCGGTCTAATCAAGAGAAGAGAACGTGGATAACGGAGGACCTCCACGTATGATAAGGGCCACTAAACCTAAAGGCCACTTGGTCGCAGGACGGCCCTAGTGAATAGAGCACCATAAAAAGAGGAGAAGGAAACGGCATAACCCGACCTCCTAAAACCAAAAAACTGCTTCCTCAAAGGAACGCCAACATGAGTTCCGAAAACACTCGTGATTTCTACCATTTCGTTACCAAGGAGGAGCACTTGCAAACATTGCAGCTACCCCGGATATTCGAGCAACTAGGAGACGAAACACACCATCTCGTTTATCTATGGTCAACCACTTGTTAGGATTTCAAAGTCGATGTTGAAAAGGACGCTGACGGGGCCTACTGGTTTACCGATGGGTGGCCGGACTTCGTCTTCTCGAACTGAGTGGTCATGGGATGCTCGCTTCTCTTTGTTTACGAAGGGGAGTCCTACTTTGAGGTATACGTGTCCTACCCGGATCCAATCCCCGACTCCCAAAAGAAGCTTGGCCCAACAAACATGGGCCCACCCAAAACCAAGGCCCATCAGAAGCCCTCGCGAGCCCACGGAAGCTTTGAGGCTCCAAAGCGAAAAAGGTGATTCCGTGAGTTCCGATGTACCTTGTAATAAAAAAACGTTTTCTCTTGTTTAAAGAAATAAAGGAGGAGTCATTCTCCAAGCACTAGCTTTAGGTCAGAAAGGCTGTTTTCCTTCATTGACTAATTTTCCTTCCCTAGAGGCCTGGGGAAGGGGCGATTCCGAAAGAAACAAAATCTGTGGGAACATTAAATGAAAGAATCGGACAAATAGAGAAACATTGGCCATCAGCCCCTCTATAAAAGCTAAAGATCAGAGAATCCCCGTGAGACACCTTCTATCAGAAAAAATACTAAAAGCTTCAGAAATAATATGGCAGCAGACGGTGGCCGTTCAAGAGATTTCCTCCGTTGGATTCAAAACGCTTCTTTCCTACAAAGAACGCCTCTCCCGGCATTCTTCGAAGAGGAGTATGGGTTACTAGGTGTTGAAAGAATAATCCTAACCAACGGGTCGGGGAGGAGGGGCATACGCGTTCTAGTAGAGAGAGACAAAGCGGGAGTGCTCTGACTCACCCAGGGATGGAGCGCTTTCACAAGATCAATAAGCGTCCACGTGGGCGGGGTCGTCATATTCAAATATCTGGGCGGCTCGCGTTTCAAATCCAGATACTTACCATCAGGAGAAAACACTTCTGAAGGTGAAGACAGTGATGATACTTCCTAAAGGAAAAGTAGTCTTTTTTAAAGCTTTATTTGTCAAAAAAGGAAACTTAAATCAATAAGAAACATTGAATGAAAACGTAAGACGCCCTGTAGGCGAGGTTTCCAAATCTTTTGTCATCCAAAAAATACCGAACTTGAAAAAAAAAAGGGCCACCATTAGCAAAGCACCGCAAACCGAGTTTTCAACGCGGACATCCCGCGGAACGCAAAACAAAACACAATCCAAAATCAGACACCTAACAGAGTATCAAAGGCTGTTTGAACTACAAAAACAACCACGGATGGCGGGAACAAAAGTTTACAAACCTTCGCCACTAAAATCCACATTTTCGTCATCCACCAAATTCTAGTCCTCCCGATCTTCACTTGGGGAAAATGGCTGAACAAGAACACCCGGGGCCTCCGCGGACTTCTTCACGCTCTGATGGATCCCGACTTTCATCCCGATATAGAAGCAATCTTTGTACCGATCCTGGATGAACTCTTGCCCAGCCTCTTCGTTCAACCACTCAGGAACTGCGCTCTTCATGAATTCCAGACCATTTGGAGTCTTCAGCCAATCGTCCCCTAGCTTGGTACGATTGTGTGGAACGTCCAACCAAGACAGAACGATATCACCGTCCGTTCGGGACTGATATCGCTCTAACTCGATTGTACGATGGTTGGCTTCTAGGACCGCTTTACTCCTCGCTTCATTCGCCGCTAGCAACTGGTTTTCGAACTCTGTTTTCTAGGCCTCAGAGTTAGATTGCAGGGTGGTCAATGCCTTTTGAGAGGACTCCAGCTGAGCTCGCAGCGCATCCATTTCCTCGGCCAGCTTACTACTTTTCGCCCTCTCAGCGGATATGATATCATCTTTTTCCTCCATCCGCAAACGAAGGGACTTGATCTCCTTTCTCGGTGTCTCCGCCTCTAAGAGCCTTTCCTTCATCTGCTCCAGTTTCTCTTCAAGACCATGAGCATGTTGGCCCAAGCGAAGATATCGACCCCAACCGCTATGAGTAAAAACGTGACCCTAACAACAAATACACCACTAGGTTTAAGAAAAAACGCCCACCGAAAAATAAGACAGGGAATCAGATAAATAAGAGATATAAGACACGATTCACTTACCCAATTGCACCAGCGCTCTTGCTCAATCGTAAATTGTTCGTCAGTAAGGCGGTCCAAGTACCGTAACTCCGCCTTCCCGAGTTCCGAGGGAAAGGCCAACTGCTCAAGGATGTCGGAGTCAAAACCGGGCATCCGGTACGCGGGCCGACCATTGGCGTCCACATGAAAAACTGGCACATCCCAGCTCACACCTTCCCACGCCGGATAAGAACGCAGATTCTTTTTCTTCGGCGGCATTTTGGAAGTTCCCGCCTCATCAGGAGGAGCGACTCAAGGCTCTGTAGGGGCCACTAAAGGAAGGGACCGGACCTCCGCGACTGGAGGAGAATCGATCAGGATAATAGAAGGCTCAGGCTCCACCGGAGCGACAGGAGAGGAAGAAGTTGCAACAACTGTTTTCTCTTTCACCACCCTTTTTCCTTTGGATTTTGGGGCCGAAGTCTTGAGGCGCTTCAAGGCTCTCATCACGTCAGTAGGAATTTTCCTTTTAGCAGAGGAGGGGGCGCCGAGGACATCTTTGCAGCATCCACCATTGCTTTCAGCTCCACAGCGTCTGAAAGAACCACGAAGAGAACAAAGAAGTTAAAACCAAATCAAGAAAATACCACGGATAAGGCAAAAGCAAGGGCATCCCCCGAAATTAACTACAACCTATGCGCGGATGAGGAAGACTTAAGCCGGCCATCTCTAGCCGCAAAGGGGAAACCATGTCTTTCCACGAAGGTTTTGTCTCAACAGTAAACTTCTGCTCAATCTCCTTCATATCAGAAACAACCTTTCTTTTCATCTGCGTATACAGACGTGGTTCTGTGTGAAACTTCATAACTTTACGCGAAGGATCTCGGACCAAAAACCACTTATGCCGCCACTCCGGTTTGCTGGTGTTACGGTCCACAATGGGGACACTGAGTTTTGCCTGATAAAGGCTTTTGTGGATACCCCTATGACCCCAAGGTGAGCATATTGCTCAAGAGTCCCAGAGAAGGTTGGACCCCGATCTCCAGGCAACGCATCACAAACGAAGTTAAGAAAAACCAGCTGTTTGGGACCAGCTGGGCGGGGCTCAAGCCACAAGCCTTCAGATAACGCTTAAATAGATTAGGTAGAGGGAGCCAAAACCCCTGAACTAAGCTCTCAATATACACCACCAGGCAACCTGGGTAGGCATCTAGGCTCCCTCCCCCTTCTGCTGGAAGGCACAACACAACTCCCTCGGACCAAGGGAAGACACGGGCGATTACATTCAAATCCTCCAAAGTCGTGAACGTCCCTCCACCGCGGCTCTGAGCATTCGGCGGAGCAATGGGAATCATCTGCTGAGGCAGAACCGCAGGAATCGGGCCCGCTGCAGAAGGCTGAAAATCCCTCCTGAAAAGGCAAGTTGCTAATACTTTCTCGTTATACAGAACCGGACGAAAGTCCTCCAGAACAGATGACGAGCGGCGTTCTGTTGGTAGGAAGACGGAGCCAGAGGGTAAGTCAGTGTGAGAGTCCCACTCTTTGTAAGAATGCTGAGACTCGGGCGACTCCAGTATTGAGTCTGACCCCGATGACGAAGCTCCGTCACCCAACCGCGAGGACACAGAATCAACCGGAGAGGAGTTTTCATCACGCGCGCGACCCGGGGAAGTATAGAAGGAGGGATCCTCAAGGTTCTTAGGTTGCCGAAAGGTGACGTCTTCGGGAACCTCTATATCACCCATTAAGAGTTTTCCCCCAGGACGTGTGGAAGACGGAGGCCTGATCAAAGCGTGTACACTACCAGAACTACTTTGGGAGGTCGACATAATGAAGATGGCTAATCCGGGTAAGAAAGAAGAAGCAAGGAAGAAAGATGCCTAGTGACCGGCGGTAGTAAATAGGCACCCAGAAGTTGCCCACACACCAACCGCGGCCAGAGAGAAAAAGGGAAAGAAAAACTAAAATCAAAACAAGAACTAAGATGCGGAAAGAAAACAAAGAAGAGTTAAAATTTACCTCGAGGATGATCGGAACGAAGAGCTGTAAAATACGGAGAACGGTAAAAATAAGAAACGGGTCAGAACCCCTATTTATAGGCACCACAATCCATGACGTTTCACCTCCTGTCTCGGGCCACGTGTCAGAGACACAACACAAATCAATCAAACGAATGGGCCAAAAAGTACCGGCCCATAAAAGCCCATAAAAGCCCAAGGAAGCCCAATAATTTTGTTTTTTCTCCGCCTTTTCGCCCTAATAGAACAATGATCAACGGAGTAGGATTTCCACACCTCTGTTTTAGTATTATATATTGATTGATATTGATGATTGATATATTGATATTGATTCGATCTATAATCAAATTTAAGGTTCAGTTAGTGATTTAATTAGGGGTTTAGGCAAAAAATATAAGAGAGATTACTTTATACATATATACGCACTAGTAATCCGAATCTCCACTCCACTATATACTAGGATTTCAAATGGTATATATTAACGGCTTTAGAACTTGGTATTTCATCAAATAAATGTGAAGCCGATATTCCTAAACAGTGATTTTATTGGATGAGATTTATACGAAGCAACAGGGCTTATAAAAAAAGTTTTTAGAATAGAGATAGGACTTACTAATTATCTCGTCAATCACACGGTCATCGTCATCGTTAGTCGATGAAGTGGTCCTCACCATCGAAATCCTAAGTCGGCAAATAATATACTTGTATCAATCATTTAGGCGATGAATATTGAAATTTCGTCCCTTAAGTTGTTTCAAGCGACCAACTTAATTCAAAGTTTATCTCTTGAAACCCCATCTACTTGTGTCAATCATTTAGGCGACGGATATTGAAAGTTCATCCCTTAAAGTTGTTTCGATCAAGTGAAAACATAGTCCAAAGTTTGTCTCTTTAAGTCTCATAACTTGTGTCAATCATTCAACTAACAGATATTGAAAAACATCCCTTGAAGTTGTTTCAGTTAACCGATATATTGTCTAAAGTTCATCCCTTAAATTCGCGTCCGTGTCAAAATTTTATTGGTTCTGAAAGCCGATGTTGGCTGGATCTTTACCGACACTGGAAGTCAAATTATACATTGTATACTTGACGATACTTAATTGTCCCAATAGCAAGCGAATAGAGATATATTATTACTACTTTTTATATCTATCTATCATGGATATATTTTTTTATTTTTGTTGCCAATTTAAACATTGTATTTTGTATTTTTGTGGGTCTATTTACCCATCTTGCTATCTTTGAATTGTGAGACCCAAACCCAACAAATCTGATTATCCATAATAATTTCAATCTATAGGAAATAGGAATGTATCCATATAGCTTTAATTTATGTCAAAATCACGTGAAAGGGAATCAATATGCAAGAAGACAAGAATAATTAGAGAGGGGGGTGGGCAAAAGATGCTTTGGTGGACAAAATTCAATTCGTTCCTCAAAATTAATAATGAGAGAGACCCCCACACACACACACGATGCCTTATAGAGAGCTTCAAAGTGCAATCCCCACATTGTCCTTTTTTATTCCTTTTCAAAGTCCCACTTTTCCTAACGTTTTTAACCCTAAATTCAATTTGTCTATGTTTTTACCTCTCTATTTCAGCCACCATTACCCTAAATTGTAAGGTTCCAATTCAAGTTAGTAATTATGAACACTTCCATTTTGAACCTGTTTTTTTTTTCCGTGTTACTATAAAATTTAATTTAAGGGTTCCAATTAAAGTCGGTTTGAATTAAATTTTTAGGCTGAATTGGATTTCAGCCGAATTCAGGAGCTTTGGTTAGGTTTTCGGTTATTAATTTTTATATTTTTTTAAGTACGATTCGGTTTATATTCGGTTCGGTTAACATCTTATATCCTAGATTATTAGGAGTATGAATTTAAGAGTGATATTGGTTCTTAACATATGTCTTGAGAATATAAGTTAAGAAATTTACATATAAAATATTTTATAATAAAAAATTGGGACTTTAGAAATTTTTTTTTAAAAAAAGGTCAAAATAACTAAATTTGAGAAAGTATTTTTAAATCGATGCTCTTGAGTGACTACCAACCGCTGTTAGTCTTCATCAGCGGCACAAACCTCCTCTTTCTCCCTACACCGGCTTTTCACCTCTCCGAAGGTTGTGAACCCCTTCATCGAAGGTTGAAAATTCGTTCGCCGGACCCTGACCTGTTAGCTATCCTCTTCAATTGAAATCAATTTGGGGCTTTAGGCGTTTTCTTGCAACTTGTCCTTGATTTCAGTCCATCCATGCTCAATTGGTGCTTCTGAACCACATATTCAAACCTCCGCCTTCGTCGCTCCGTGGAGGTGCCCTGATGCCGGTTCCCCTCTGTCGCAGCAAATCCCGAGGTGGGGTTTTGCCGCTTCCCTCCGTTCATCTTTCCATCCATACATTCGGTTCAGTGCATGGTGTCTGTTCGGCGGTGGTTCTTGTCCTCGAATCCTTGGTCTGGGGCGACATCGTCAATCGTTGTCGCCGCTTTCAACCACCGCTACCTCAATCTTCGATCCTGGACTCCAACCCTAGTAGCCTCTGTTTGGATCACGCCCCACCACTGAAACTTCCCCTTCCGCCTCTCCATTTTCCGTGATGCTGGGGTTTTTCTCGGTGTTGGCTTCCCTTCCCCCCCCCCACCCCCCCCCCCCCCCCCCACCTCCGACTCCGATCGCTCGGCTTCTCCCTGTCCTTCCACCCCAAGATACTTCTAGTTTTTTGAGGAACTTTTTCTTCTGTTTCCTTGGGCCTGTCCTGGCTGTTGCTAGGGCCCGATATCTGTTCATTAGGCCCAAGGCTAATCCTTGGAACCAAAGCTGGCTCGAACACTTCAAAAAAATATAATAAAAATGTATATATTGGTATATTTATATATAAATAAACCTTGCAAGGTTCAATACCCCTCTTTTTTAATGTTGAAGTCCGTGTCATAATTGGCCCGTTTTTTGGTGTTTTTTTTGGTTAGCGTGTGACTCTGTCTTTGGTGTTCCTGAGAGTTCTACAACTTGGCAGGGTTTGCTGCATCTGGAGTCGGGATAGGTTGGGGTTGTGGTAGTGTGCATAGGGCGACTCCGGATCCGGGAGAATGGTCCTTGAAATTTCATTTTCATTGCCCATACATAATGTTTCCCTTTGGTGGTGTTTGACTTCGTTCTTCGTTGACGCCCTTAACGTTACGGTTTTAGTTCTGCTTAGTTTAATTCATTTCAGAGTACATGTTACGTGGTGATTGAGCATTTTTTCATGTATTTTTTATTTTATCGTATGTTCGACGGTTCACCCGTCTGCCGATTTGTCGACCTCTCGGGTTTTAGGTATATCTGACTACGAATTATTACTTAATAAAAAAAAGGAACAAGTGGTCATTCATTTGAGGGAAATAAGACCTAAACCTAATTAATCCATTTTTGGGACATTTGTCTCTTTGTGAAAATGCACCTGCAAATATTTGTATTACTGTCTTACTGATGTTGGTCTATAGTGGTCCTTAATATAGGAGAAGTTCCCTTGGAGAAGAGCTGTTGTACAACTTAATCCTATGTATAAAAAATTGAGTGGATTTTCGTTTGGGCTAGTTTCTTGCTTCCCCTATGTTATTTTGGAAGGATTATTAGATGTGTTAAGCGGAATTTCATATTATATCTAAACATCTAACAGTAGGATCTTCATGCATAAACAACAGATCAATCATTGTTTAAAAGATATACCTGTTAATGCTTGAACCGGATCGAATCGGGTAGGAACGAGAAGGATGATAGCCCCAAGTGTTGCTCTTCTAGTTGGTCCACACGAGTCCGGTCTAAATCTCCTTTATCTTCGACTGTTAGGACAAAGATCGAAAGGCACGCAATCAAATTGCGTTGGATGGTATTTGTGGTCAACCTTAGCACAAAATCAACACTTGATCTTTGGATCACCCACGTTTTTCTATTGAAATTAACAAACTAACTTTGCTTTTCTTTTGCTCATTCACGTCAAAAAACATGCGGCACTAAGAGCTTAGGAGAGGTCTCTTTGTAACTCTCCTCACAAGTCACAAGTCACAACTCTCCCTTCCTGTAACTCCTCTTTGGGTTTTCAATAGACATTAGCTTTTAATTAGGAGGAGACTAATGACATTGTACACCTACATGCCCTTTTGTAACTCCTCTAATTAATTTACTTAATTATTTATTTCTTAAATAAATAATATCTATTATTAATAATATATAACATATACATGTATATATATTATTAATCAACCATCAATCTCGTTAATCTAGTCCGACAACTCAAAGTGTGTGACCTCATAGAACCGGCCCGTTTATAATAGTTATGGATTTAAACCGTTTAACCTCATTAATCGTAGTTGGCTTCTAGCAAAGCATTACGACTCCTAAAATAACCGGATTGAATACCTTTATCAATTGTCCTATTCCATTTTTAGTCATTACACATTAAGTTAAATGACACAATTCCTTCAGTTTTGACAATCTCCTCAAGTTCGACCTAACCATCTTTGCGAAACTTGCCACCAGGGGCGGATCCTGGACCGACATTCCGGGGATATTTGAAGGTAAATTTTTCATCATTCCGAGAATGTTTAAAGGTAAAAAAAAATTCTTTTGTAATTTTTTTCCCAGGTTGGGGATGCTTGACGTAAAATATTAGGAAATTAACACTAAATTTTTTTTTTTTTAGGGGATGCCCATCCATACAAGATCGAGGATCCGCCCCTGCTTGCCACCAAAAAAAAAATTCATCTTTACGAAGCTTATACACCACAAAAACATGAAACATATGCAATGAGAGAAATCGAAGCTAAGCAATTATGTTACTCGCATCTCGCGGCCATGGAAGGTATGCCGCAATCGCATGCAACATTAGTCCTGTGGTCACGATGGGTCTCCATCGGTCATGGATTTGGAACTATGGAACCTTGCTTAAGTTATGGAAACCACGCACTACTAAAAAAACAGGATTTAGCCACGGAAAATAGCAACGAATTTGGCAACGAATGACCGTGGCTAACCGGTTTAGCCACGGACTCAGCAACGGTCGGGCCATCCGTAGCCATATGCCTCGTGACTAAATTCGGGCCGACGTAGCGATCGAAAATAGCAACGAACTCATATTGTCGTGGCTAATTCCGTGGCTGGATATGACTTTTGATTGTCGTGGCTGTGGCGACGACGACATCGTCGGAATATGTCGTTGCAAATGTCGTGGCTAAATTTGTATGGCTAATTTTGTGGCCGAATTCGTGGCGGGGAACAGGTCATGTGTGTTGCTGGTTCCGTGGCTGATTCGTTGCTATGTTCGTGGCTAACTTTGAGGCTAAAGTCGTTGCTGATGTTGTTGCTCATTTCATTGGTAATGTTTTGTATACTTAAAAATATACAAAAATGTTATGGATACATCCAAAGTAATAACAAATCCAAGGATAGATAAATGGAGTACAAAAATAAAGAACACATTCTAGACAAAAAAAGAAACAAACTACTTTGGAAAAAATCAAAACATTATGTTGCTTGTTGACACAACCAATTGACACCCCCAATAATTTGAAGCAACTTGTAAGATGAAATAAATATTGTGAGATGAAATAAAATATTGTTCAACTAGTAATCCCAAGAAGAAAAATAAAGTATTTCGATTTCGTTTAATAGGACTGGAGCAAGAAAGTAAAAGAAATCGAAATTAGGTATTAAAAAATCAAATCTTTTTTGGACAGTGAAATGAAATTTATGTGAAACAGCAAAAACGAAATTAGGTATATTAAAACCAGGAAATTGGAAAATAAAAAAGAAGCGAAGGAGAGGCACAACCTTGGAGGAGTTGGGAGTCAAGGCCAAGGAAAGGCGGAGCGGGTCGGAAGATGAGACAACGCAGGTGGAGGAGGCAGGGAAGACGATGTCAGAGAATCAGTGGACGGCGGCGAAGGCGGTGGATGGCGGAGGAGGATTACCATTCCTATCCGGTTATCCTGTCACCATAAACAAAAGATTGAATGACTCTATTATTTGGGATAATTAGTTCCATATATATATATATATGGAAATGAAATTTGTGGAAAGAAATTTCTGTAAAACAGAAATTTGTGAAAGGAATTTCTGTTGTGAAAGGAATTTCTGTAAAACAGCAAAGGAAAGGGAAAACCTTGGAGGATTTGGGAGTCAAGTCCAGGGAAAGGCAGAGCGGGTCGGAAGGTGAGACAGCGCAGGCGGGGGAGACGGCGGCAGGCGGCGAAGGCGGTGGAGCCGGCGGAGCGGAGTAAAAAACCTGAAATAAATTTAAGGGGGTGGTCATTCTCCCTCCTTCGTCGGCGTCGATCCATCGATAAAGGGGTGGTCCTTCGTCGACGACTCCATATCTGACGAGCAAAGTTTCGGTTGGCCTCTTTGATGGCGTAGATCTGAGAGAAACTGTAGATCTGAAGGGCAAAGTTTCAATTGGCCTCTTTGATGGCGTAGATCTGAAGGGCAGAGTTTCGGGTGGTCCTTCGTCTTTGCGGATGCAGTAGTTCTGAGAGAAATGGTAGAGAGTTGAGGCGTAATATCGAAGATATTAAGGATTTGGGTGAGAGACAGAGAGACCTCTTAAGGAGGAAGATGAAGAGGTGGTTGTTCCGAATGACGGAGGGCGGAGGAGAGGGGAAACGAGAGAGTTTGCGCGGAGAAGGCGCAGAGGTGCTCTGTTGTTGTGCTCCCTGTGTGCGCCGGCCAGACTGGGGCTGCTTGAAGAGGGTGCTGAGGAGGTGGCTGGGCTTGGATTCAGAGGAAAAGGGAGATCTGGGTTTGAAGAGCGGCGGTGGTTCTAGGGTTTGAGAGGAATAGAGACGCTCTTTTCATTTTTCACTCTGCGGGAATTATACCGCCCAAAACAAATTAAGAAGGAATTATAATGCACTTACATTAATACGTATTATTATTATTATTATTATTATTATTATTATTATTATTATTATTATTATTATTATTATTATAGCTTACAAAAAAAATGGATTATTTCACCAAATTTGAAACTATCAATACAACGGTTTATTATTAAATAGATATTTCAAATAATTTTTTATCCAACTTAATCAGATATCCATATGTTTTATAAGATTTTACCCAACATCATTAAACTAGTTCAGTAACCGTATCTTATTCGAATTTTTGAAATATAAATTTTAATATTTATAGATTTGGTATAAAAAAAATCATATAAAAAGAATTTATTAAGGTATTATTCAACATTTATAAGTCACTTATATGAGTTTTTCTCAAAACATACACTTATAGTATTCAAAAAAGATTTTATTAGTTAATATAATGCTTTATTCAACATTTATTAGTCACTCTTATGAGTTTTCCTCGAAACATACTCTTATATGATTCTAAAAAGAATTTACTAGTTAATATAATATTTTATTCAACATTTATTAGTCACTTATATGAGTTTTCCTCGACACATAATCTTATATTATTCTAATAAGTATTTACCAGTTAATATAAGCTTTATTCAACATTTATTAGTAACTTAAATGATTTTTCCTCAAAACATACTCTTATAGTAGAATTTACTAGTTAGTATAATGTTTTATTAAACATTTATTAGTCAATTATATGAGTTTTCCTTAAAACATACTCTTATATTATTCTACTAAGTATTTACTAGTTAATATAAGATTTATTCAACATTTATTAGTTACTCATATGATTTTTCCTCAAAACATACTCTTATAGTATTTTAATAAGAATTTACTAGTTAATCTAATATATTACTCAACATTTATTAGTCATTTATATGAGATCTCCTCAAAACATACTTCTATAGTAGAACTTACTACTTAATATAATGTTTTATTAAACATTTATTAGTCAATTATATGAGTTTTCCTTAAAACATACTCTTATATTATTCCACTAAGTATTTACTAGTTAATATAAGCTTTATTCAACATTTTTTAGTCACTTATATGATTTTTCCTCAAAACATACTCTTATATTATTTTAATAAGAATTTACTAGTTAATATAATGTATTATTCAACATTTATTAGTCATTTATATGAGATCTCTTCCAAACATACTCTTATAGTAGAATTTACTAGTTAGTATAATGTTTTATTAAACATTTATTAGTCAATTATATGAGTTTTCCTTAAAACATACTCTTATATTATTCTACTAAGTATTTACTAGTTAATATAAGCTTTATTCAACATTTATTAGTTACTCATATGATTTTTCTTCAAAACATACTCTTATAGTATGTTAATAAGAATTTACTAGTTAATATAATGTATTACTCAACATTTATTAGTCATTTATATGAGATCTCCTCAAAACATACTTCTATAGTAGAATTTACTACTTAATATAATGTTTTATTAAACATTTATTAGTCAATTATATGAGTTTTCCTTAAAACATACTCTTATATTATTCTACTATGTATTTACTAGTTAATATAAGCTTTATTCAACATTTATTAGTCAATTATATGAGTTTTCCTTAAAACATACTCTTATATTATTCTACTATGTATTTACTAGTTAATATAAGCTTTATTCAACATTTGTTAGTCACTTATATGATTTTTCCTCAAAACATACTCTTATAGTATTTTAATAAGAATTTACTAGTTAATATAATGTATTACTCAACATTTATTAGTCATTTATATGAGATCTCCTCAAAACATACTTCTATAGTAGAATTTACTACTTAATATAATGTTTTATTAAACATTTATTAGTCAATTATATGAGTTTTCCTTAAAACATACTCTTATATTATTCTACTATGTATTTACTAGTTAATATAAGCTTTATTCAACATTTGTTAGTCACTTATATGATTTTTCCTCAAAACATACTCTTATGTTATTTTAATAAGAATTTACTAGTTAATATAATGTATTATTCAACATTTATTAGTCATTTATATGAGATCTCCTCAAAACATACTCTTATAGTAGAATTTACTAGTTAGTATAATGTTTTATTAAACATTTATTAGTCAATTATATGAGTTTTCCTTAAAACATACTCTTATATTATTCTACTAAGTATTTACTAGTTAATATAAGCTTTATTCAACATTTATTAGTTACTCATATGATTTTTTCTCAAAACATACTCTTAAAGTATTTTAATAAGAATTTACTAGTTAATATAATGTATTACTCAACATTTATTAGTCATTTATATGAGATCTTCTCAAAACATACTCTTATAGTAGAATTTACTAGTTAGTATAATGTTTTATTAAACATTTATTAGTCAATTATATGTGTTTTCCTTAAAACATACTCTTATATTATTCTACTAAGTATTTACTAGTTAATATAAGTTTTATTCAACATTTATTAGTCACTTATATCAATTTTCCTCAAAATATACTCTTATAGTATTCTAACAATAATTTATTACTTAATATAAGGTTTTATTAAACATTTATTAGTCATTTATATGAGTTTTCCTCAAAACATACCTTTATAATATTCTCATGAGAATTTATTAATTAGTTAATATATATTTTTTCAACACTTGTTAATTTGTATACAAAAAATTCATAGGTGTGTTTGGGCCCATAAATGGGCCAATTGGATCAATGGGCCAATCCGGAAAGACATTGTCATATTTGGTCTGATATAGCCACAAATTTAGCCACGGAATCAATCGTCGCTAAATCACCACTTAATTCAATGGGCTGATATGGTCATATTGGGCTTTCACTAGCTTCTAATGGGCCGAGCCCAGAAATTTTGGAAGTGTTTGTACCTGAATTCAGCCTTGGATCAAGGGTTATCGGATAGCCCATTCATGATATATATCCGGCCCGCCTACAATTAGTGATCCAAGGCCCACTCACCACATTTGTTCACTTGATTTCCGATGATTAATAGCCACTGATTTAGCGACGGATATTGTGTTGTGGCCATATAAGCGTCGAAAACAGCCACGACAATCCTATTCGTGGCTACGTTCATGGCTATTTACTGACACTTACACATATCGAGCCACAAAATCAGCTACGGACATCTATGTCGTTGCTAATAGCCACGAATGTTTTGCCATGTCATACCAGGATGAGTATTAGCCACGAATATAGCCACGGTCAGGAACAGTCGTAGCCAATGTAATCGCTAATAGACACGAATACAGGGTCGTCTATAATCCGTGGCTAACTATTCGTTGCTAAATCCTTTTTTTTAGTAGTGACGGACACGACTAGGCCTAAGTACTTAGAAATAGATAGATGATTAAAAATGTTAAATATTCAATCGTCAACAATTTATGAGAACGGAGCAAAAAAATTTTATTATTTAACAGATATATATAGATTTATATTTAATAGTTAGATATAAATTTAAAAATTCGTGTTTTAAATATTTTGAATTAAACCAATTGATTAGAAAATGTAAAAGATAGTAAGGAAAAACACTCTGTTATAATGTGATCGATTAAAAATTTAGCATTAAAATATTCTGAATTGAACCCATTGATTAGAAAATGTGTAATATCTTAAAAATAATTTTATATATATTAGGGGGGGATGCCACCTTGTGAAATGGTTTTCATTAATTTCAATTATGTAATATAAATTAATATAGATATAGAATATAGATAGATAAAAAGAGAGAGAGAAAAGGGTGATTTAGGTAATTATACCTTTATGAAGGTTTAATTAGCTAATTATTACCTAAACATGATTAATTAGCTAACCTACACCTTACATATACACGTGACATTACACGCGCTCCCTCCTTCCTCATTCCTCCCTCCTTCCTTCGTCCACCATCGAACTCGGCTGATTCCATCTGCAAACACACACTGGAATCAACCAAACTCACGCCTGCCTCCTTCATCGTTCCTCCTTCATCCATCATTCTGGAGTGATTCCATTTCCAAAGCTACAAATCTGGAATCGCGTGATCAGAAGCTTTGAATACGATTACACACATACTAGAATCAGAATCAACAAGAATATAACGGAATTGACAGAGGACAAAGGTATTATGTAATGTGAAATTTCAAAATAAACATCGCTTTAAAAATCTCAATTTAGAATTTGAATCTCAATTACACAACCTAGGGTTCTGGCATCTATTGATTTTCAGCATAATTTAGTACGATTGGAAGTGAATTTGGATTGTGTTAGAGTTTCCTTTGAGGATTCTTCATATTATTTTTTGGAATCCAGATTGAGTATTTTCTGTTCCATGAATTGATTTGTTGTTCCAGACATAATTGTTATTATTTAAGCAGATTAATTGAGTATTAGAATTAGGAAATATATACAATATTATGATGAAATTTGATTCTCTATTTTTCGTATATTGAACCATGTGTTGTGTAAATAGATGGAAATCAAAATATTGACAGTTTGTTTTGGAGGAGAATTTAAGATGGCAAATGGTTTCTGTGAATATGTGGGAGAAAATGTTTCCAAGGCATTTGTGATTGAAAGTACAATTGAGTTGGAATCCCTCAAACAGATGATAGGTGACATATTTGACATTTGTCTAGAAACATATGAGCTAAAGTTAAGCCACTTGCATCCTTTACACAAATTGAAGGATCCATTTACACTCAACAAAAATGAAGATCTCAAGTCATTCGTGGCTATAAATGATGCACCTCAGGTAGCATGGTCTTTACCACTATATGTATCTGCTAAGAAATAGGTAAATGGGAGTGAAACAACATTAATTGTGCATCAAACAAGTATGGGCACAGTGTTTGATGAGTTTGCTCAAAAGACAAGTGTGGAGGACACTCTAGCTCTCACAACTACTGCTTTCACCTCAGACCTTACAGAGACCTACGATGAGGAAGATCTAAATGAAGACCTTAGTGATCATGACAAAGATGACGTTGATTTCATCAATGTGGGGCAGATTTTCAACTCAAAGATTCAGCTAAGGAGTCCAGTGGCTAATATGGAAATGAACAAAAACTTCCAATTTCGAGTGAAGAAATCAACACCTACAAAGTACAAGGTGATTTGTATTGATGCCAACAACGCAAGATGCTAATCGGCATGTATATCCACTTGCATATGGAGTGGCGGACTCAGAAAATGATAATGCGTGGAAGTGGTTCATCTAGAGATTCGCTGCTATAATTCCATATTCACATGAGCTCGTATTTGAATCTGATCGGCATGGGAGCATCAGCATGGCTATAGAAGTTGTATACAGATCAACAAAACATGTTATCTGTACACACCACTTGAAACAGAACATAAAGGCAAGATACAAACACCGTGGGGTCATTCACTTTTTCACAAAAGCTTCCGAATGCTACACCACAAGGGAATTTGAAGGATACTTCCAAAGCATTTGTGGCATCAACATTGAGATTGGAAATTATCTCAGAGATGCAGACTTCTAAAAATGGTCGATGGCTCACTTCCAAGGAGATAGGTACAATCTTATGACAACAAATAATGCTGAGTGTATAAATGCTATATGGAAGGAAGCAAGAGGGTATCCCATAGTTTCACTGTTTGAGTATATAAGGAGAAAAAGGGCTGATTGGTTCAATGACCGTAGAAGAGAGGCATCAAAGATCACTGATTTGACACCCACTGTGAAAGACACTTTAAAGGACAAATATGATCATTCAGGTAGATATGAAGTAAAGGTCTTGAATGATACACAGTGCAATGTAGTTGGTGGGAAGTTTACTAGGGTAGTTGATTTGGCACATAAGAAATGCAGCTGTAGGGTTTTTAATTTAGATCATATGCCATGTGTCCGTGCTATTGCTGCAATTCAAAGGATAAAACTCAGTATTACAGATTTTGTGAGTGAATGCTATAAAAGTCAAATTTGGAATATGGCATACCAAGAAACCATATACCTGGTGCCTTGCCAAGACAATTGGTATGTACCAGAAGCTGTCAAACAGATCAACTGTCACTCTCCAACAGTCCGTAAGAAGAGTGGAAGACCGAGAAAATGCAGGATTCCGTCAATTGGTGAAGGGCAACAGAAGAAAAGGCATGTGATATAAAAGTGTGGCATCTATGGGAATAAAGATCATAACAGGACAACATGCCCAAATAAAGCAGTAAACAACTCACACACACAAGAGGAATGCATTTAGGAAAATGACAAAACTCATTGTGTTCTTATTTTTTTACATATAAAAACAAATTGAATAATTTCAGCAAAGACATGATATCTCTATTTTGTTATATTTCTTTATATGAAGAATTGGATTTATATGGATTAAAAACTCAGAGTTCATGAAATAAACAAGTTAATATGGTATTTTAGTTGTGTTGGAATTACATTTGTATATTTAGCATCACTTGATATGTTTTTTTAACAAGACAATCCAATGGGGACTATCATCGGCTGGATGGAAGGTGGCATTAACAACTTAACATGTTGGATAAAGCATGGTGAGCATATTCTTTTGATGAGATAGTTAGTTTGATGACAATTAGGTGGTTGCATTCGTTTGATAAAGAACATGTGATATGCACGATGTGATGGATTTACTGGGATATGGCAACTAGAAACAAAAATATGGATTGAAATCATGTAATAAACGGTTAACTAGGACGGAATTAAGATAACTCCATTAATTTGATGCAACTAATATAGTTAAACAGCTCAAATAACTAAACACATTGTTTAAGACTTTAAATAAACAACAAAATTAGTTGGGAAAAGAGCTTGCAAGCTCTAAGGCTACTTAATATTCAAAACTCATACATGCCACAGTTACAAAAAATAAGAGCATACACGGAAGCTTTAAAAGACAGTGTTGTCAAGCTATATCAAAAGTTACAATAATAAGAGCATGGAAGCTCTATGATAGTGTTGGCAACCTAGTGTGATAGTTACAAAAATAAGAGCATGAAAGCTCTAAAATAGGTGTGGCAAGTTAAAGAACCAATACACAAGTCCATTCCAAACAGAAAACTATCACTGCATAGTGCTGACAGTCCAACGAACACGTGGAAATTCAATCGTCATCTTCTCGCGATATGCTTGAAGATGGTTGTCATCAAACTCATAAACATTTCCACCAAACGCTAATTCCTCAATAGCTTTAATCGTGTAAACACCACAGCTGCCACTACAAATGCAATGGAATAGAGATTAGATACAGATATACTATAAGTACATATCTATATGATGTTTAAACTATATGATAGACTTACCCATCACTGTTTTGAGGGAGATCACGAAATCTGTTAACTTTGAAAGATGACTTAATGCATTGACCCAAATAAGTAAAATGGCCCGACTATCTCAAAAGAGCCGGAAACAAGATGCAAAGTGGCTCCAAGATTGACTGCATCTCATCTTCACCATAGAGGTATATTCCAGAATCACAAACATTCACTTGCCCAAGCCCAAGATCAATTTCTAATGAAACCAGTGTTTGTTTTTGATGTTGAAAGGTGCATAGACAGTTCTTGCACCAATCAATGATTTCCTAGAAAATTTCGGCAACAAACCATCAAGGTACTTGAAAAAGACATCAACAAAAGAAGCATTACCTCGTTTATACTTATCAAACAAACGATCACTGAACTTCGTAGGCCAAACCCAGTCCATAATCACAACATCTCTGTATTTTCCACCATTATCAGTAACATGCTTCCTAAAATGGGACAAGGCCTCACCTATATGCTAAAAAACACATACAAAATGGAAAATTAGAGGTGTGAAGGATAATAAAAAGGAAAAAAAATAGATAGAAAGAAATAAAGAACATTGAAAACTGAATATTGCAAGTTATGAAGGAGGTAACTTACTTCATCATGAAGCCAATGTTGCTTCCCCACAATATCAGAAAAAAACTTCTTGTCGAGCACACACTCATTGCCTGTAATTTCATTACAGTTATCCCTACAAATACAAAACCAACCACTCATACACAAAGACAAGCATATAATAACTAGAAAAAACGCATAAAGAAGACAATAACATTGTTTCAAAAGAAAAACAAAAATGTAAAACTTACTCTTCAAAATGAAACCAATCATAAAAGGATTTGCAATCTTCTAGTTCAAAGAATGACAATTTAGGCCTCCTAGGAAGTGCACGCTTCTTTTGACCTCGAGTGTATGGTGTCTCCAAAGCAGCAACAGCTTTGATGATGCGACCAGAGTTCCTAGTAGGAGGACCTAAAGGCTTTAGATTGTGAGATTTCAGGGGTGATGGAGAAGGAGATTTGTGTGCAGTAGACTAAGGTAGGGACAATGGTACGGAATAAATATTCATGCTGAGACAACTGAGAGCAACAATCTTTGATCCCCCTAAGTACATTTTGAAGAGAAGCATCAAGGTCAGCAAATGTTACAGGGGAGCATTTACTAGAACCAACATCTGGATTGGAATGGACACCGACACAGGGTGAAGTGGTGGAATCAAGCTTCGACTGAATAGAGGCAAGCATAGATTGAAGGGTGTCCAACTTAGAGGGGAGACGTTTAAAGATTGAGAGCAACTTGTAGGTTTGTGCATTAGAATGCAACATAGAATCAGAAATCAGAGCCAACTGTTGCCTGATCAGTGGGAGCCAGGTTGGCTCACTAGAGTTAATGTCAGTGTCACCAGCATGCACTCCTTTACCAACACCACCATTTGCACCTTCATCATCTGCACATTCATCATATGGCAAAGCTCTAAAGTTGATGTCAGAATTATCAACAGCCACTCCTTTACCAAGGCCAGCAGCTGCACCTTCATCATCTGGCAAAGCTTCAGATGCTTCCTTACGAACATCTGAAATAACAGGTTTCTTTGGGGGGTTTACCAGAAACAAAGGAAGGAAAGCCAAAGAGCTTTCTCTTCCTAGAAGGCCCAACCAAATCCTCTCGTCCATCAAGAGCAGGTTTCTTTGGGGGTTTACCAGAACCAAAGGAAGGAGAGCCAGAGAGCTTTCTTTTCCTAGAAGGCCCAACCAAATCAAGGGATAGCCCAGCTGTAGGAGTTTTAGAACGCGTCCTCGCAGATACAGATAATGGAGAAACAACAACTACCAAACTACTGCAAGGGACAACTTTATCGTTACGTCCAGGAGAGATCAATGCAGGTTGCGTAGATTCAATAGGTTTAGTAGATTCAGTAGGGTGAGGAGTGGGTAATCTCCCGAATGCTTTGATTGGCAACCACTCTAGATATGCAGCAACAACGTAATCATCCTTTTCATTAGGGAACGACATTGAAGGACCATCTAAATATTCCCCAAAAGTAGGGTAAATCGTATCCTACAAAGAGAAACAAAACTGTCACCGCAAAACTAATATAACAAATAACTAAAAAAATCAATCATAAATAAAAAACAGAACAAAATCAATAACAATACATAAAACATACAGTAGGCATATCCAAAAGCTCGAACAATATGAAAAGCTCGAACAACTTTAACAGATGGTGAGCTCCGCCATTTCAGAAAAGATCTATCACCAGTATCAGTTACAGTTTCGCAATAAACAATTGGAGGGATTTGGGGGAAAGCTTCGAACATCCAAACCTAAAATAAATTAAAAAAGGGCACAAGCTAAAAAACACATAAAACAACATATAAATAAAACTGTACAAATACAAAAAGAAACACAAAACACAGAGTTATGCAAGTATGATGTAACGAACAGATTTTGAAATTTCTAAAAAGGGGAAGTTTAAGGAAAAACCCGTCCTCGAGCAAATTCTATTCTTGAAAGTTTTACAACATATCCCGACATGTTTTAAGATTTAATTGATGGATTTTAAAACTTGGTTACTTGATTTCAATTTTTAGGAACTTTGGGTCGGACTTTTTGGAAACGTCGGATTTCGGGATGGGATGTCGGGATTCAAGGTCGGAAGAGCGGAGTCACTCTCTCTCTCTCTCCCCCCCCTACCACACGCCACTCTCCTCTCTCTTCTCTTAATGGTTTTGTCCTCTTATGTATTAAACCCTAGGGAGCTCCACTATATAAAGCTCTAATCCCTAAGTGGATCCTCCATTCTCACAACACTTCAATTCAGCCACCAAAACCTGATTTCCAAACCCCAAGATGGATCTCCCTCTCTTCCCAATGGCTTGGCCGAGCCCCTCACCCTATACCTTGGACTTACCTTGTCGATTCTTGATTCGATTCTTATGGGAACGTTTTGAATGGAGATGTTTTGGGAAACGAGTTTCGAAATATGAGTTTAGTACTTAATGTTAAAGAAGAGGTTTTGACGGAACTTGAATTGTCGGATTTATGCTTGAAGTTACGTTAAAAAGTATCATTTCAAATGTCGGGGTTCTTTGTCTTGGTTTAATGATGTTGGTTTTAAAAAGGAAGTTTGGAAATATTATTGGTACGATTTATCGATGGGTTTGATCGGGAAGTAAAATGGTTTTTGGTTGATGTTTATCTATAAGGGAAAGGTTTTGGAAGCGGTTTTACTATCGATTGGTTTTGAGAATGTTTGAGGACTCAGGTTCTGTGTGTATGATTGTTAGTTTCGTAGCTAATGGCATTGGCATGATTATTAGTGTTTATTGCTTTTGGACTTATTGCTTTCGGACTTTGCTTGAGTTATCTTGTTGTGATGTGTAGGTGTTGCATAATAAAGCATGCCTGATGTGTCATGTGATGTGTAGGTGTTGCATAATAAAGCATGCCATGTAGTATCATGCTAGAACTGCATTGAAATGAGCATTTGGTTACGCTGTGTTTGAATACAGAATGGTTGTTATCTGTGAAGTCCTATAGTCTTTGTTAGGGTCATAGGGTAGCCCAGCCCCATCGGATTTGCCCCGAGTCAGTCGCGTCGATATGAGCATGAGGAGATAGCCCAACACTATCGGGTGAGTTGATTTGCTTTGCGTTATTCTTGATGTTGTTGTTGATGATGATGATGTTGTTGTTGTTTATATGCACAAATATATATAAGAGGAAACGATGGGTACCATAATGGTCAGGTCCGCTCACGAAAAAGGGGGCGGAGTAGGAGAGGAATATGCTACTTTGCATTGTTTGGGGCCCTTTATAATATTTCTGCATATTATTATAATTGTTGAAAGCATGCTTGTCTGATTTAAATCTTGTACTTCATTATATCATCCTTTATTTAGGTATAGGCATCTTATGTGGCCTCAGCTCGGTCAGAGGACCCGCAGGCGATTACCGGGCCTGACTTCGTAGATAGTGTTAGGTATCGTACCTTGCTTGCTCCTTGCTTCTGTGATGGGGAGTCCCTTGGCGAAATCGAAGAACCTAGCTAACTCTCTAACTTGGTTAAATGGTAAATTGTTCTCTTATGATTTGGTTTTGACCCGGCTCTGCCATGGCACATTGTATCTTAATTTCGTTTCCACTTTATTTCTATATATATAAAAGGGAGACTTTGGCACAAAGCTGACTTACGATTTTGCCTCTAAATCTGCAACTGTTCTCTAAAAATTACTCCGTACAAAATTGCCATCGTCTTTTTGCTTCCCCTTGTTCCAAAGTCCAGACTCGCTGCCTCCAGAGCGTCCCTTTTCCTCTCCCCCTTTCCCTACCGGCCTTCTATCTCCCTCTCTCTGGTTCCCAGTTCCGGTCCCCGACGTTCATCCTCTCAACTCTTCGCATCTACCTACCCTACCCGCCTTCACTTCTCTGGCTACGAATGTACCACCAATATTACCTCCTCCCACCATCACAACCCTCCATCTTCCGAAAGCCCTAATTTTCGACTTCGTTCTCTATAATTTATTAGAGTGATCGTCGAGTACACCAAATGGCCTCCCTATGAACGATCAATCAATTGTCGGGATTTCTAATCGAGTCGGTCCAGAGTTCAATTCGGAGGAATCCGTAAGTTTTGATTCTTTCGCAATCTATGATTTTGGGTACTGCCGATTCATTTTTTATGTTTGCTTTGTTTTGAATCCAAACTTTCTGGACCTAAACCCTTGGAATTCGATCGGTCTCTGAAAATACTCACTCCTAGGATTCAATTTTAAATCGATCTGATTGTCTCTGTTGCCATTCAATGCTCCCGTGGTAAATGGGTTAGGGAAACTACACTCTTCTCTCCTTCCATGCGATAAATTGAGCAATCAATTTTTTTTTGTGTGTAGGATTTGTTGGTTGAGAATTGGATTTTAGTGTAATAAAAGATATGTGTTTGTTAATTGAGCCCTAATTCAATGCAATAGGGTAGAAACAATTTAGTTATGATGAACTTTTTTGTTGTGATGATAGATGCTTTCTTCTGCCGTACATGTAAAAATATTTAGCTATTTGCACCTATTACATATCAAAGAGAAAAAGTCGGGTAGATAGATTGATGGAAAGAGTTGATTCTTGATCGAATCACTTAATCAATGTGTTTTAGAGCATGGAAATTGAGCAATATTGTGTTATTTGGAGAACTTAAGTTGTTTAATAGGATTTGGGGTTGGGTTATGTTAGATAGGAATGAACTTAAGTTGTTTGATGAAATTCCTTGGTAAAATAAATGTAGCATAAGATGAAACCTTTGACTAACCATTTAGTCATTTACCACTAAAATAAGGATTCCTTTCCAATTCCAATGGATTTTTGTTGTATAAATGCTTATTTGAATTCAAAAAATTGCAGAATTCATCACTTGGAAGTTGATACTTTGCTTGTGGGCTGTCACTTTGATGCCCTTGAAGGACCCAAGCTCAATACATTCAAGGTAAGTAATCTTTTCTAAATAATTTATTCAGGTACTTTTTCCTATCCTATCTAAATTGGAAAAAATGAATGATTCCCTATGAAATATGTTTTACATTGGTATAAAAAAAAATATATCACATAAAACAAGTGAATTTGATTTGTTAATATGTTCATAAACACGTTACCAGGTCCTCTTTTCTACTTCAAAAACAATATGTTCTGAAATAAAATATTACTTAAGAAGACAAGATTGAGATGCGATATTTTTTTAGTCATGGAGGAGGCAGTCCTCCTAGATGACAAGAGCTGGCCATTCCTTACCTTCATTTGGTATTTGCCTCAGGATCAGCAGCCAAGCCATCTTATGGGAAGATCAATCAATATTAATCTCAACAAACTTGTTACGTAATAGTTTATTTGCCTATCTCTGATGCACTCATAACATTTGTGGCTTTCATCTACGCCTTGAAGCTAAACTTATACTTAGAAGTTGGCAGGCCGTCATGCGTAGTCAATACTACCATCATTTAAGGGTCATCTTTATTTTTTTTCAATACATGGGTATCTCTACTCTTTTGCTCTAGATAGGTATTGACCACATTTCTAAAATACTATACGCAGATGGAACTTTTGGGCATATACAAAAAATAAAAATTCAAGTTCTTAGACATTACATTTCTTCATTAATTTAACTTCGTAGAAATGAATGGAAAAGAAGCTATTATAATGGTTGAGCTTGGTATTCTATTTGATATAGTTAATCGTGACAAGAATGAATCGTTTGAAGGCTTCAGCAAGAGAAAAGCAAAAATTTGTCAATTGCAAAGATTGACGCTGGTACATCTTTTACAACATAAAAATCAACTGCTGCTAAATCATAAATTGACGAGCAAAAAAATTGGCAATTCGCGTTCGAAAATTTTCGGGTTGTGAGACAAAGTAAAATTCAATCAATAGGAAGCCTAACAAGTTAAAGTCACTTAGGCCTTTTAGGGTTTTGGCATCACGAGCACTCCCTGACAATCGCTTTTTTGAAGGCTTAGACAATTTACGTTCAGATGACCGGTTGACCCTCATCAATGACGTAATACTCTCTACATAAACTAACCTTCCCCAAGAGTACTCATTAAACTTACTCATATCTGAAGCAAGGGAGACAATCTGTTCCCTAATACACCCCCCCCCCCCCCCCCGATGAGGTAACAGAACCCCATCCATTATCAAAACATAAGCAATCAGAAGTTTCTTGGGTGATTTCGTGGGTGTTTTGTAAAACAAAATAAGTAATTCATTAAGTGTGATATTGTCTACACCTAAGACAGACTTTATGGACACGGAAGGGACATCAACAGGGGAATCAGAGGAGCATTTTAACCCTGTAACGGCAACAAACTCAGAAAGGGAAAACCTCGCAGGGTGAGAAGATTCCAGTTTAAACCACATCTCCCTAGATTTTGAAGTTTTAAGTTCATACATCATGAAATAGTTTGCAAGTTGTTGAGAAAATTTCATATTTTTAACAAACCGGATAACACGCTTATAAAAAGAATTAGATAGTGAAACCCAATCAGCAGGAGATAATTCTTTTTCAATGGTAAGAATAACATCATTACAGGAATACAAATTGTACTTCCCATAAAGAGTAGAACGATCTTCACGAATATACTTAGAAGCATGCATAAAAAAACAGAACAATAAACTGGGAATCAGATAAGGAATCAGAGAAAAGAAGCAAAAAAATGTAAAAACAAAAACAAATTGAACCACAAACAAGAAAGTAACAAACCAGACAAGGCAACGGATCAGATGCATCACTGGGGGGAGTAAGGAAAGTTGTACAGCACATACAACATTACACTGGAATCAGTTGCATAAATGAGGAACTCAACAACATAAAACTTATACACATACTTTCACCAAATACTACATCAACAAAAAAGGATCTCAAATATAAACATATGAAAAATAAAATGGCATGTAAAATCGAAAGAGGACAAACAAGGGGCTCATATATATACAACCAAAGGGAATCAACTGGCAGAAGAGGAAAAATTAATGGAACAAAAATCACCAACCAAATCTGCACATGCATAGTTGGAATCGTACATTGCAAACAACTCAATGGCATCAAACAAACTAACAAACAACATCAACACAAATCAAACACAACAATCGCAAATTTTCCCCAAATTTCGAAACCCTAATCAAACGATAAAACACAAAATCAAAAATCGGCCAACACAACAAGCAATAGAGTACAAAATAGGAAGAAAAACAATAAATTAGGACGAAAACAAGATGACAAACACAAAAACATACCAGGAGAACCAGCCATTGGAGCTCACTTCGAAAAAGTTCACAGACCTAAAGAGGACACAACAATGGAGCCAAGCACTACAAAAAATAATTAAATTTGCTACCCTTGCTAGCTTCGGCAGACGTGTGCCGTAGCAATTGATAACCTTTTGTCACGGCATTAGCTACGACATGCGTTAAATTTGGAAAAAACCCAAGACAGTAGCTTCGGAAAAGTTGTCGTAGCTACACTATAAGAAAAAAAAATCAAATTTGCGATGCCATGACAGTAGTTGCGACGGGAGGGCCTCGCCGTGGCAAAAAAAATTAAAATAGATACACTAAATTTGCAACGGAACCGTAGCAAATCAAAACCCAACTGAATCCAAAAAAAAATAAAAAAAAATAAAACTTAATCAATGTACAGTACATACATTCAACTTCAAAAACTGAAAAATCCCCAAATCCCCCATTCCCCGTTTCAATTTCAGTACTCCCTCCCTCTTCTCCCACTTGTTCTTCGCCTCTCCCATCTTCTCCCGCCCTGTACTCGCCGGAGCTTGTACTCGCCTGCGGGATTCTCCCATCTTCTCCTCCCTCCCTCTCCCATCTTTCACCATCGTTCCCTGTGCTCCCGCTTGTGCTCCCTCTCGCTTGTGCTCCCGCCCGCCTATGCTCTCGCCGATGCTCGGCCAAGTTAATCGATTCTCATCCTTACCAAGCCTCCATTATCAGGTAATTTCTTGAAACCGTGTTTGGTTAGAGTTTAATTTGGGAAAGCGGGGTTTGATTTTACTGAAAAGGGTATTCTAGGGTTTGCTCGAATTTGGGGAAAGTGGGTTTGCCATAGGAGAGTGGTTATAGGAGGCAAATTTCCTGGGGTATTCTAGTCGGATTTGAGGAAAGTGGGTTTGATATTACTATTTTTTTTATAAACAAACTCGATTAATTTGTGAATTCACAGGGTTCAATGTCTGTATTAAACTCCCCCGCCCCACTGCTCCAACGCTCAGTTGTTGCCCCTCCATGACCCATGCCCTCTTCCAGCCCCTACAACTCGGCTTCAGTTCAAACTTCAAAGGTGAGCAAATTTCTGATTTTTTGTGAGCTCATAGGTTCAATTTGATATTTAATTAACGTGTTTTTAATAGAACAAGTGTGCTATTTTTTGTGGAATGTGCTATTTTTTAATATTCAATTTCTTAATTTGTTTAGATTATTACCTAATCGGCCTTTGTATAGCTTGGTTTCTGAATTTTAAAAATATGTCCAACCCTTGTTTAATTTCTTCCTAGACATTATGCATGCTTTTCTTGATAAAATTGTTTCCTGTATTTCTAGAATCTGCTGGCTACTTGGAAGATGATGTTCTTCTTCAAAAACCAAAGGTTGGGGTAAGTTATTGGTTTTCATTTTATTCCTTTCTTTTGGCCCTTCTCTATTAGTGATTGGTAATGCTTAATCGGGTAAAGAGATATTTGCATCTGAGATGTTTTAAATATGATATTTCAACAAGTCTCTTGGCCCATTTGCTATGCTCTAAGGGACCTAGTAAAACAAAACAAAAAACACTGATTATGCCTTTTTTCTTCTATTGATTTGACAACATTTGCATCTTTTGAAGCTAAATTTTACAATTTAAAGTGATCATGGCTCTAAATGCTTCCTTTTGCTGATTCGGGGCACCCATTGTATCAAAGATACGCTTACTATAGCTACTGGTGCAGTTTTTATGTGTTGCAGGTGGAAATAAATGGACAGGTCCGTATTTCTAGCCTAAGTCTTCATGCTTGTTTATCCTGAAATTTGCTTGCTAGTTGTGGTAAAATTTGTGAATTTATTTTGCTGAGGTCAGATTTCAGAGTGTCACTTGTAGCATACATAGATGAAATTTCTAAGCAATGTACTAGTTCTCACAACACACATATCAAAGCCAGTAATCAATTGCAATTCATAACCTGTGCAGCACATTATGGCCCTTCAGTACACTAGGTTGGCCAGAAGTTTCAGCTGAGGATTTCAAATGGTTCTACCCAACAACAATGCTTGAAACAGGGTACGACACTCCAATTGGACTTGTATATTAGTTTGTTCCTTTTCCACAGTTTCTATATTAGTTATAATTCATTTTTAAACGAGTTTAATCCCATTCTACATCATCAATACTTGAAACTGAGGATCCTTAAATACCTGGAGAGTTTTAATGTTCCCAATGTGGGATCCTTAAATAGCTAAACTAGTTGGAGCATCATATAAATCATTACTTTACTAGTTAACAGGTCAACACAGAAAATGCGCAAGGGTCTGTTTGGTATGTCATGTTGATTTGGTACATTTTTCTAATAAATAACTGACAATGTATAACCGTGGAAACATGCTGATACGGTGGCTAAAACCCATGCAAATCAGTACCTAATTTTTTTAGCAGTTTTAGTTCTCGTTTGAAGAGAACATAATTACATAAATATGTTGGGGAATAATGCCTAAAAACTAAGTGGGAATGGGAAACTAAATTAACTAACTAAATTATACAGAAACGTGAAGATATTAATTAAAGCTTAATAAAATTATAATGGGGTTGGTATCAAAAGTTGACATCATTGAGCATACTTTACCATGTTGTACGTTTGAAATATACTTATAGCTCTGATCCAAATTTTTAGCAACAAGTCAAGACTTACACCTGTTCTTTGTTTGAACAGGCATGACATATTGTTTTTCTGGGTGGCAAGGATGGTCATGATGGGGATTGAGTTCACCGGAGAAGTTCCTTTTAAGTATGTTTACCTCCATGGACTTATTCGAGATTCCCAAGTGAGTAGTTACTTCATCTGTGTAGAATATTTGTCCCATATTCACTTCAAATTGATTTATCTAGCTCTAAGACTACACATTTTCTTATATTATCATCTTTTCAGTGAGCCTCGAATACTTTTTTTTCCTTTCCTCAGCTTATGAGATTATTCTGCAAGGAGAAGTGGTTGTTTAGTGGTATGGTTTACATTTGCTCCAAGTAAAGATCTTGCTAATCGGTGTGGAAATGATGTTCTAGATCGATCACTAAATCTTTCTTAAATTATGCAATTGGCAATGATGTAAGATAGCTTGTTACATAGTGGGCTAATAATGTGAACTGTTCTATCTTGATTGATTTCACATTAATATTCACAAAACCTGTTCTAAATTGTATGCTTATGATGGCATAGTTGTTCTCTGTTAACAGCAGAGGAGTTAGGTTCTTGAAGCTCATGCAAAACATAATTTGCATAATTTAAAGTATAATTTCAGTCTCAGTTTTTGACATTTCCATTTGTCTTTTCGTTAGTGCTGTTGCGATTCAGGGAAATCATCTTTTTTTGTTGCTTGAGTGGGTAATGCAAGTGTCCATGCGAAAACTAGAGTTGCACCTACATTCCCAGGGAAAGGGTATTCTTCTTTTCTCTATCTTTAAGGTTTTCTCTTGGAAAACTGATTAATTCCTCTCTATTATGGTTCTTACACTGCTGCAACTTGCTCTATCTTAATGAAATTGCACGTTTCTCTTGTAAATTAAGGCTGCAATAATTTGATTGTGAGTGTGAAAACTGTCTGTTGCACCTATCATCTCTGTAACACAGGCATTTGTTAGCCCTTGTATGCATTTGTTCTACTTTATTTTTAGTTGTCTTACCTTCGTATTCACTTGACTATTACATCTTTGTAACAGTACAGGCATTTGAATCTCCTCGTACACACAGCAACTGTTTTCACATGAGGCAGTATGGAGTGGAATCTTTTCGCTGACCAACTGTTTTTTTTTTGGTTAAAATATAGTTTTGGACATTTATATGTAAGTTTTATAATTATGTATATTTATTGTA
This sequence comes from Persicaria tinctoria, assembly GCA_037127255.1. Classification (NCBI taxonomy): domain Eukaryota; kingdom Viridiplantae; phylum Streptophyta; class Magnoliopsida; order Caryophyllales; family Polygonaceae; genus Persicaria; species Persicaria tinctoria. The sequence goes on along the minus strand of JBANSL010000013.1, from coordinate 22,771,293 downwards.
TATAAATTATGTAGGTTAACATTTTATTATGTATGTAAATTTTGTATAATTAATTAAATTTTATTTTTTTTATAAAAATATTAGACTTTTTAACCCGGGTCTGAAAAATCCGGGCTAAAAGGCATATATATTTTTTTTAATTTCCACCCACATTTTAGCTACGGCAGTTTGCCGTAGCAAATGTGTCATCAGGGGTTGCTTGCCGTAGCGAAGCCGTAGCAAATAACTTTGCTACGGCTACTTGCCGAAGCTACCAACTTTTGCGACCCCAAGCTTCGCAACCCCCCTATTTCCCGTAGCAATGCCGAAGCTAATGGCCTTTTGCCACACCTGGACAACCTTTTGCTACGATTTTTTGCCGAAGCCAAATTAATTATTTCTTGTAGTGCAAGAGTGGACGAAAAACAGAAAAGAAGAGAGTATAGAAGGACATAATGGAAGGACGAGGATGGAAGACACAAGAAAACGACGAACAAACGGACGGAGGTGAACAGAGCCGACGAATCGAACCGAATCGCCGGGAAGGAGAAAGAGATGAGAGAAGAGAGCGAATAGGGATAAGTGTGCAAGGGGGAAAATTGAACTTCTGTCAAGGTCACAACGGCCAATAAAAACATTAATAGTGCCAAATAGCTAAACGAAAGACAAAAAAAAAGGTACAAAAACACAAATTTTCTCAAAAAAAAAGAAGATAATTGACCGAAAATGAGAGAATTAAGACAAAGATGAAATTATTTTGTTTTAAGAATATACTAAGATATAGATACCCAAAATTTCCAATATATATTTTCACTGACCCTCAAACAATTTTATTTTACTATGTTGGTAAATTGACCCTCAACAATTATGATCATGGCTTAAAAGCAAGCGAACAAATAAATTAATCCACATATCACAAGCGTGGAAGACTGGGTACCCTACCTTAAATATATCTTAATCGATTGACTCATAAAGGATAATACTAAAATAATACGTAGTAGTAATTCGGTTAATTAATCGAGAAAGGATTACTACAGGACAATTAAGGAACATTAGTTTGTTATTGTTAACTTAATGCATGCAAAGCTAGCTAGCTAGCCAGGGAGCTAGCTATGATCGAAATTCGAAACAGCTGGCTAAAACCACAAAATTATACTCTCCGTCCAAAAATAAAAATACATGTAATTTTACTATTCTTGTACGTTTTTTTAGGAGATAAAAATTATATAAAATATTAATTTTTTTATTAATTTTTTTTAACAATTACAAACTTATTATCAATAAATTTGTAATTATTAAAAAAAATTAATAAAAAAGTCAATATTTTATATAGTTTTTACTTTCTTAAAAAAGCGTAGTGAATAGTAAAGACAATGTATTTTTGGCCGGAGGTAGTATATAAAACCTAATGTACACAGATATATATTTTGTCGATTAACAAAGACTTCATTACTAATTCAATGACAGACCTTTTTTTTAATCTCTAGTAAATAGCCATGTACAATTAACTCTTAATATTTTAAAACCTAGACACTTAAATATGTTGTTAAAATCGGGATTCTCGATCGGATCGATAAAAGTGGTAAGGATCGGATCGTAGAATCGTAAGATTTCACCACATGGATGAATTTAAAAAAATGAAGTTAATATATTTCATATTTGATAAATATTATGTTAAATCATAAAAAATACCCATAAAGATTTTAAAATTTTAGAAATAAACTAAATATATATAATACTAGACTAACTAAATATATTGAAAATATCTTAGATTTAAAGTGTAAAACATTAAAAATTTCTTACAATAGACATTTTATAGGATCTATAGTCATAAAAAAAAGAATAGGATCGTTTTTCCATTTTTGAATCGTAGGATCGAATCGAGATTTAAACCTTATTTTAACCTTATGAAGCGGGCATCTCCCATTATAAACTATAGGTCAAGTGTGGATTTCACCATTTTTTATTTATTTAGAATTATTTAATATGAATATAAATTTATAAATCATACAAGTAATTATATATAAACTATTTAATTATTATTTTTTATCAAAACTAAAAGTTACAATATTTTAAAGATATTAACGAGTTCTTTGAAATGACTGAGCTGTAGGAGGCGGATGAAAGTTGGGACTGGTAAGGAGATTCATTTCTAGACAGGGGAGATTGAGAAAATGGTGGCTGAGCTGTAGGAGGCGGATGAAAGTTGGGACTGGCAGCAACTTTCAACCTTGCTGCCGAAACATATTCTTATAAGGTTGTCTAGCATGGAGGTCAACACGGTGGATAGGGAGCCAGACGAGATAGGTTGGGCTCTCTCAGACTCAAGAGAGTTCACAGTTGCTTCGACGTATGATCTTGTTCATGGGAATAGGTTGCTGGTCTCCAATGATCAAAATGTGTTTAATAGGATTTGGATGTTGAATGTTCAAGAGAGGATCTGGGTGTTCATGTGGAGATGTCTCCAGGGTGCAGTCCTAACCAACACGTACTGAGTGGACCAGGAGGCACATCGCCGACTCCGCGGTCTGCCCAAGCTGCGAAGTGTATGAAGAATCCATGAGCCACCTATTCCGAGACTACAAAGAGGCTAGACTCCTTTGGATCAAGCTGGATGCAAGTAAGGGTCGACAATGAGTTTTTCAACAAACACTCATTTTGTGACGTGGGTAACCTTCTGAACTCTTCACGTACGTGTCAATAATAATATTGTGTGGAAGATGTCTTAAATTTGCAGGGACCTTGTGGTGGCTATGGAAGTGGCGAAACGCTTGGGAGTTCAAGAAACATGATTGACATGGATGTAAGAAGAATTTCATCATCACTCAAACCATGGACTATAAACGCAGCCGTGAGAAGATGAACCAATCAATCATTGTCAGAAGGAAGAAGGAAGCGAAGATAGCGTGGGAGAAGCCTAGAGAGGGTTGGGTAAACACCGATGGTGCTGTGAGAAGTGATGGAGGTGCTACGGTGGCAGGTGTTATTAGAAATAATAGCGGTGAGTGGCACCATGGATTTTTCATGAATCTTGCCCCATGTGCAGTCCCTAGCTTACAAGGGCTCAAACTCGCTTGGGAGGTTGGGTTTATATAGACGTGTGATTCTGGAGACAGATTCACAATTTATAGCGACCCTCATAGGATCCCCGATCGCACGGTGCCATCCACTAGCTAGCCCTTGTCACTAAATGTCAGGGCTATATTAGTAGAGATTGGAAATGCAGCTTCGACATGTGTTCCGTGAAGCTAATTGTGTTGCATAGTTTCGCTTTTGCTTACAACATTAGTTTGACTATATTGTGTGACCCACCTGAGCGTGTTTTAAGTTTTCTGCTGAACGATATTAGAGGTCGAGCTATCCCCTGTATGCTGAATATTTAACCATTTTTTTAATATTAATGAAGGGCATTAGAAGTGATGAGAGCACCACCTCTCCTTTTGACCAAAAAAAAATATCTAATATTATGGAAAATTCACATCGCGCTCTCCAAAATCATTATTTGTTATGAAGCTAGTCAACACTCTGATTGTCTTTAACAACAGATTTTTCATTGCTTGTTCCAAAGTTACCACTTAAAAATTGTGAATAGATATCGAAATTTCCATAATAACATGCAATCTCCACCCCGTCTACCTCTAAAAATAATGAACATCCCCTCCACCCCTAAAAACTATCTCCATCACCTAAAAAATAATCTCCTCATAAACACGCCCTAAGTAATGCAAGAGGGTCATGAGTTCAAACCTCATTGTCTACAATTTATGGGGGTTTTGCCACACTTTTCAATCCTATTAATTTTTTTTCCATTTATAAATAACATTTTTTTTAAAATTATAATTTTCTTTCAATATTTTTCAAAGAAAGTGTTAATCATGCTACACATATATATATGGAAAAAAATTATTAAATTCTATCTTATGAATTTTTGTAATAATATATCATATTTATAGCAAAATTTATGGTTATTTTTCAATATTTTTTTAAAAAAAATCTTCATTATATATATCGAGAACCCCCCTCCCCCCTCCCCCACCTCTAGCAAATTATGCATTCACCACTGGTTAATAAGCTAATAGGATGTTTGATAAACCTATGTATTAGGTAGCTGATAAAAACTTGTGAATAAAAAATAAAAAACTCTGAAAAGCTTAGATGAGTAGATTTTGAAAACTACGATTTCATATAAGCTAATTGAGCTAAAATATTATATTTATTTAGTTTAAAATTATATAATATCAATTTTTCGTGCCCAACATAGCCTAGTTAAATGAAAATATAATCACCCTTTAAAAGCTAATGGGTTATTAATTGTGCATTAAAAATAAAACTTGTGGGAACCCAACGTACAAACGACACTAATGTACATGTCATTGCAAGTAATTACATGCCTCCTTAAGTACGGGCAAGTAGGGAGAGAGCCACCCGAAGCAGGACGTGCTTGCACGTGGTTAAGCACGTGCTGTACGTACTTAAGAACGTGCAAGCCTGTCTTCTAAATGGCGAAGAGGACGTGCCTCTTCGTCTTCATTCTGTCTTCGTCAGAGAAATTGAGAGCGAGAGAGTTGCCAGAGAGAAATCGAGAGCGAGAGAGATTGCCGGAGAGGGAAATCGAGAGAGAGAGAGAGAGAGGTCGCCGGAGAGAGAAAGAGAAAGAGATCAAGACAGAGAGATGGAGCCGGAGAGAGAGGAGGTGGTGGAACCGACGACGACGCTGGTGGCTGAGGAGGTTGGTGGTGGGGGTGGAGCCCTGGGGGAGGGGTGGCGGTAGAGCAGGTGGGCGGGAGTGGTGGTGGGGCGGCGCCCATGGAGGTTGAGGAGGGTGGTGGTGGTGACGGTGGTGGCGGTGGAGACGGTGGTGACGGTGGTGGCGGTGGAGACGGTGGTGGCGGTGGTGGTCGGGTTGCAGATATGGGATTCCTTTGTGCGAGGTGGTCGGGTTCACACCCTCAGGCAATACTTACTGCATCGCCTATGCCTTCATGTCGCAAGAGAACGAAGACACATACGCCTGGGTGTTGCGACAGCTTCAGATCTTGCTTGGGACGGTTCAGCCTCAAGCTATCATGACTGATCGAGAGCTAGGTCTCTTGGCAGCGCTGAATGTTGTCTTTCCCGACGTCCAACATCTCCTTTGTTGGTTGCACGTGACGAGAAGATGCGAGGAAGCAGCTCTGAAGATCACGAAGAATTTAAACCACGCTGGCATCTTTAAGGGCAACTGTTGGGGGCTGTTCGAATCGAGGTCGGAGGAATCATTCAACCGACGTCGTCGGGCGCTACGAGCTGCATGGCACCCATTCCCAGGTGTGGTGGCGTATTTGGAGTCGGTTTGGCTTCCATACAGCAGGAACATAGTACGGTGCTACGTAGATAATGTCTTCCATCTCGGCACCCGTACGACAAACAAGTACAACCTTACTTCATATCTCCCATTACAATATGATATAATATCGAATATTTAGTGGTATGCACTTCAATGTGTACAGAGTTGAGGGTCAACACAAGGTTCTGAAGGAGGCACTTCACTCATCGACTGGTGACTTTCGCATCGTGATCGATGTAATCCATAGAGTCAACGATTGTCAACTGCATGAGCTGCAAACTGCTTTGGAGATCGACCGCTTCAAATGGCCAACAGCGGCGTATAAAGTCAACCTTTTCGATGAGGTAAAGACTTTAATCTCCAAAAAGTGCTTCGATTATTTGTACAAGATGTGGCAGGACGTCGTGAACCAAAAGGTTCCTCCGGTATGCACGGACCGACATTGGAGGGTTTGTTATGGGATCCCTTGTGTCCATGAGATTCAGGCATACGTCAACTCCGGTACTCCGATACCTGCCGAGGACATCTACCCGTTCTGGATGGATTTGACATGGACTGACCTCGACGACACCCCACTGCCGTATGAGCTGTCATCTTCATACACGGATTCCAACGATGTATGCGAGGATGAGCTGCACCCACCCTCATCAGCAAGCGTCCGAAGGAAGGGGAGGCCTCGGGGGTCAAGGAATACCTGCAGAACCAACCCGTTTCCATACGAGGAGGTAAGGGAAAGGTTTGAGAGAGAAGAAGCGTGTGCTGCTCGAAATGCTGCTCGGCCTCGTCCAAAAGCGACCTCAGCTCGACGTGGACGTGATGATGTGTTCGGAGGGTTCAACTGGGGTCGAAACAACGTTGATCCCTTCATGCTCGGTCATATTCAGACGGTGAGGGACACTGTTGGAGATGGTCATTGTGGCTACCGTGCTTTGGCGGCTTTGACATCACCGATCGGCGAGACTGCTTTCCCGAAACTCAAAACGTTACTATGCAATCACTTGGAGGATCACGCTGTTCTGTACGCCGTTTGTTATACGGGAGAGTACCCATTCCAGCAGTTCGTCGACTACCAGAGATGGGCCGGAGCCACACATGATGATAGGAGACGGTGGATAGAGCTACCCATCATGGGTTTAGTATTTGCGACGGTATATCAGATTCCTCTCGTCGTCCTAGCTTGGCATCATCCGTTCACATGTCTCCCCATGATCTCGCCGACATCTGCTAACAACCCTCCCCAATCAGCAACTCTTGGTGTAGCCTGCATCGGAAACCAAGACCATTTTGTCGCGGTACAACTTCAAACGTCTTTTTTATTACCTATTCATGCTTTTCATACATATGTCAATACTCTAACTCTAAATTTTTGTTCTCATAGATCCGGTTGCGTCCTAACGCTCCTCTTCCGCCGCCTCCACTAGAATGGGTCGAACATCATCATCCGAGCATCGAAGGATGGGATGCTCCGTTTCAAGCTCAGATTGAGAGATTTAGAGCCTTGCGTGCCGAGTCCGACCGTCCTTTACTATTTTCCTAGATTGTATTCCACAACTTTATTAAAATTATGAATGTAAACCTTTTTTTCCGTTCCTTGTAACGTTATTCGCATACTATCCGAATGAAAACCTTAACAATTCTTGTGTTCTGTTTAATTTGACCCTAAATCCATCAAATCCACTAGCTAAACACAATTTTATCAATTAACATTACAAAACCGTCGGAAAACCTAAACCCTAACCCTAAACCCTAAACCCTGCAAAACCCTAACTAGGGTTTGCACGTCCTTAACAACGTGCAAGCATTGCACGTCCTTAAGGACGTGCTTGCACATTGTTAAGGACGTGCAAGACGTTTTTAGCGGACGTGTACCGTCCCAGACTTGTGTGTGTTTTTTTTTGCGGTATATATAGTGACACCCTTAATAAATTGTGTGTGTTTTTTTTTTACAGTAAGCAAAAATTTGGATATATTACCGACATCCATGATCATCTCGCAAGATGATGTTCTGGAACTCAAAACAACCGGAACTCAAAATAAAATTACAATTCAACTGAGATTTAGCAAGAAAATCAGTTGCACCATTTGTCTCTCTATAGCAGTGCTGAATTGTGAAACTCTCAAACTCTTTGCTTAACGAATTATGTTAATTAAGGCTTTTTACACACACTACACAACTTTTAATAAGCTCATGAATTTGTTAGGACCTCTAGTATATAAGGTCCTATGTACATTGTAGAAAGCATTCATGATCAATCAAAGATGTTTCCCTCCTAAACTCTCTCTCAAACCACATTCCAAATTCAGTTAGAACACCCAACAACTTAGGGTCCTAACAATTGGTATCAGTTTGCTTGAGATTCACTGCGCGCTTCAGCTTCAGCTTCATCAATGGCGAACAGTACAAGACTCAAGGTGACGGAGAAGGTGGATTCACATCTTCATCAGCTTCAGCAATTGTCCACATAAACACACGAACAACTGCAGGATACAATTACGAAGCAAGATTCGCAATACAAGCTTCTCCAAGAGCTTTCATCAACATCGCAGGATCAACAGCAGAAGATCATCGATCTGACGAAATCAACAAACGAGAACCAGGCTCGTATGGAGCAATCTGTCGCTCAGATTGGTGATTGGCTTCGAGCACTTTCGCTGAAAGCAGATCGACAATCCAATAACGGGAATCAAGAAAAGACGCCTCCGGTGATCACGAGAGAAATTCCAGATGATGCGAATGCCTACAGACCTCCACCAATGAGGAATGAGGGATTCAATGCCAGCCAGAACCGATTTCCCAAGGTCGACTTTCCCCAATTTGACGGGAAGAAGCCTAGAAGTTGGGTCCGGAAATGTGAAAAGTACTTTTCACTCTTCGGGATTCAAGAGCATCAGAAAGTGGAATTAGCTTCGATGTATATGCAAGATAGAGTGGATACATGGATCCAAGGTTACCTGATGCAGAGACGAGGAATCCGCTGGAAGGAGATGAGTGAGGCCATGTGCTGCAGATTCGGCGAGAAGCAGGGAGTAGACATGGTCGAGGAATTCAACAAACTCAGTCAATCCGCCGATCTTGAAGAATACAATGAGAGATTCGAAGATCTGAGGGCAGGTATGCTTTCATATAACCCACACCTCCCAGAAAGCTACTTTGTTACTGGCTATATTAGCGGATTGAAACCAGAACTCAAACCTTTGGTGATATTGGGGCGACCAAGAGACTTAGCCGAGGTTTTGGAGTTGGCCAAATTGCATAATGATGTTGTACAAGCCCTGGTCAGAATCAACAAGACTCCCTGGAAGTCTGGAACAGGTGGAGCTCAAGATTACACTCGCAACAACTTTAATGGATCCAAGTTTGCAGGTGACTTCAAGAAGGGATTATGTTTCCGTTGTGGAGAGAAATATTTTGTTGGGCACAAGTGCAGCACATCTTCGGTTAAACATCTAATGGCCCAAGATCAGGACATGGATGAGGAAGGTGAGACAGTAGGACAAGGTTCTCATGAAGAGGAGGTAGTTGAAGATCAAGAAGGCTTTGTTAGAGCCTTAACTGGTAATGGAGCAGATACATCAATCATGGTAAAGAGATATGTGGGCAATAGGTTGATTAATGTGTTGATAGACAGTAGCTCAACTCACAGCTTTGTTGACCCTCTTATTGCTAAAGAGGCAGGTTTCAAGCTTACAACTGCAAATCTGATGATTGTAGAGGGTCTGAACAAGGGAAAATTATTTTGCAAACAAGAATGCAAGGGATTCGGTTGGGCTATGCAAGGAGGGAGCTACTCTTTTGACTTAAGAGCTCTGAAGATAGGTGAATTTGAGCTCTTACTAGGGGTCAATTGGATGAAAAATTACAGCCCAATCCAATTTGACTATAACAGGATCACCATTGCCTTCTCCAAAGAAGGAAAAAGAGTGGAGCTCCAGGGCATTGTAGATGCTAACAAAAAGGTTGTGGTCAGGCACATCACGGGGAAAGAATTGCAATGCCTAGCCAAGGACAGTGAGCTTGAAGTAATAGCGGAGGTGGCTCAGTCTTTCCATCTATCTTCCAAGGAGGATCCAATCCCAGAAGATGTGCAGAAGGTGTTAGCTCAGTTTGATGATGTCTTTATTGAGCCAAAAGACCTTCCTCCAGAAAGAGGGTGTGAGTATATTATTCCCTTGAAGCCTGGGACACAATCAATTTGCTCCAAACCTTATAGATATCCTCACAGCCAGAAGGATGAAATAGAGAAGCAAGTAAGAGAAATGTTGTCATCAAGCCTCAATAGGCATAGCCAGAGCCCCTTTGCCTCACCCACCTTGCTAGTTAAAAAGAAGGATGGCACTTGGAGATTCTGTGTTGACTACAGGAAACTGAATGGGGCAACAATCAAAGACAAATTACCTATCCCAAACATTGAAGAATTACTAGATGAGCTTCATGGTGCAACTGTGTTTTCTAAGCTAGATCTAAGAGCTGGATATCACCATGTCAGGGTAGCTAAAAATGACATCCACAAGACTACTTTCAGGAATCATAATGGACATTATGAGTTCAATGTCATGCCCTTTGGATTGACAAATGCGCCAGCTACATTTCAGTCTCTCATGAATGTAGTATTTACCGAGTACTTAAGGAAATATGTTCTTGTGTTCTTTGATGACATCCTGGTGTACAACACTTGTGTATCTGATCATGTGGGCCATTTGAGAAAGGTGCTTGAAAGCATGAGGAAGCACCAGCTGTTTGCCAAGCTCTCCAAATGCAACTTTTCTGTGCCCAAAGTGGAATATTTAGGCCATGTGATCTCTGCTGAAGGGGTGGCAACAGATCAGTCCAAGATATAGGCTATTGTGAAGTGGCCCACTCCTACAACTGAGAAAGACTTGAGGAGCTTTTTGGGGCTGGCTGGCTATTATAGGCGCTTTATAAGGAATTTTGGGACCATTTGCAAACCTTTGAATGAATTGTTAAAAAAGGGCTCCTTTCAATGGTCTGCAGCTAGTACAGAAGCCTTTCACCAAATTAGGAAAATACTGTCTTGCCCACCAGTATTGGCACTTCCAGACTTTACTCTTCAATTCCAAATTGAAGCTGATGCATGTGAGGAGGGTATTGGTGCAGTACTAATACAGCAAGGGAGACCACTAGCCTTCATCAGTAAAGCACTCAGTGGTCGACATGTCTTACTGTCTACATATGAGAAAGAGCTACTGGCTATCTTGTTTGCAATTGAGAAATAGCGCCATTACCTGGAACCTAGCCATTTTCTGATCATCACTGACCACCAGAGTCTAAGACATTTGCTGGATCAATAAGTCACTACCCACCTCTAGAAGAAAGCGATAAGGAAGTTGCTAGGATTATCTTACTCTATCCAGTACAGACAAGGTAAAAGCAATGCAGTAGCTGATGCTCTATCTAGAAGAGGAGTATCAATGGAGCACACAGAGGGGAGCTCTTGCTTTGCCATTACTGAGGTTACACCAGCTTGGTTGCAGGAAATCATAGCCAGTTACAAAGATGATCCTGAGATTGAGAAAGTAGCTCCAAGAGCAGCAGTTGACCCCTCCTCCCACTTCAGGTGGCAAGGAGATGTTTTGAGATATAAGAACAGACTGGTAATTGGTAACAAGGGTGAGCTAAAGACAAAAATTGCAAGTGCTTTCCACTCAGAAGCTACAGGTGGCCATTCAGGAGTAAGGGCTACTTACCATAGAGTGAAAGCACTGTTCTATTGGCCTCAGCTGAAGATGTTCATTGAGAAGTTTGTCATGGAATGTGACATTTGCCAGCGTCATAAACATGAACATGTGGCCTATCCTGGACTACTACAACCTCTCCCTATTCCTGAAATTCCTTGGCACTCAATAGGGATGGACTTTGTAGAGGGATTACCTAGGTCAAGTGGGTATGATGCCATTCTAGTAGTAATAGATCGACTTACAAAGTACAGCCATTTCCTTCTCTTGAGTCACCCTTTCACAGCAAGCCAGGTAGCTCAATTGTTCATGGAAAATATCTATAAGCTACATGGGCTCCCCAAGGAGATAATCTCTCACAGAGACAAGGTATTCACAAGTCATCTATGGAAGGAGTTGTTTGCAAAACTGGACACAACATTGAAGCTATCAACTGCATACCATCCACAGACAGATGGACATACAGAAAGGGCAAATCAGTGCCTCGAGGCTTATCTCAGGTGTATGACATCGGCCATGCCTAGACAATGGACTAAGTGGATCACCCTAGCTGAGTGGTGGTATAATTCTTCATACCATACAACCCTGAGGATGTCTCCCTTTCAGGCTTTATATGGTTATCAACCACCACAATTAGGACTCCGAGCTAGCAGTGTGACTACAGCAGCAGTAGAAGATTGGTTCCAAGACAGAGAGCATACACTGGGATTGCTAAGATCAGGCTTGGTAGTAGCTCAGGAGAGGATGAAATTCTTTGCTGACAACAGGAGGTCTGAGAGAGTATTGCAAGTAGGTGACATGGTCTATCTTAAGCTACGACCTTATAGACAAACTTCCTTAGCACTTCGTAAGTGTCTGAAATTAAGTGCCAAATTTAATGGGCCATTTGAGATCACCAGCAAGGTGGGAGAAGCTGCATACAGATTGGCATTGCCTAGCTCTTCAAGACTGCACCCTGTCTTTCATGTCTCACAACTGAAGAAGAGAATAGGGTCCATCATCATGCCTCAAGCAGAGCTGCCAGCAACAGATGACTCAGGAAGTTTTGTGGTAGCTCCAGAAACAGTTTTGGATACCAGAGTTAAGCAATTAGCAAATGGAGATCCCATGGTGGAATGGCTAGTGAAGTGGGTCAGTCTACCAAGTGAAGAAGCAACTTGGGAGCCAGCAAATCACATCCTTCACCAATTTCCAGATTTTTCTTCAAATTAGACCTTGTGGGCAAAGTCTTTGTAAGGGAGGGAGTAATGTTAGGACTTGTAGTATATAAGGTCCTATGTACATTGTAGAAAGCATTCATGATCAATCAAAGATGTTTCCCTCCTAAACTCTCTCTCAAACCACATTCCAAATTCAGTTAGAACATCCAACAGCTTAGGGTCCTAACAGAATTATGAATTTCTTTTTTTGAATTGGGAAGGATTTTGACCTACTGAACAAGCTCGATTGCTCAAGAGGTTGAATAGATTGACAATACATAAATTATTGTAGCAACAAACAATATAAAAGAGAAAACAACATTGACGAAAGACAACACCGATGTAAAACTAGAGCCTCTAAGAGGCGAATATATATATACCATTATTGGTGTTGACCAAAGATATATATGTTTAGATTCCATTGTATTTTAATTATAATACAATTATTTTATTTCGTTTTATGTGAATGTTTGGTTGTAAAAATAAAAATTTTGTAAAAACCGAGGTAAAACCGTAATTTAATCAAATAATCACATAAATCGAGATAAAATAATTGCATTATAATTAATACAACGTGAAATCCAAAAATATCATAATTTAAACACCTTAAATATTATGTTAATCAAACACCGACTTATCAATTTACATTATAAACATAATACATTTGAAATCCAAACACACCCATAAACTTTAAAATTGTGTCTATTTACTGTATTAAAATCCCATTTTTAAAAACATTAAAAAAACACTTAATATTATTTTTTAATGCATTATTAAATTTCGTCAACGCCAATAAGGGTATATATTTCTAAAAATGGGGTAAGTCCGATCAAACTATATATATGTATATAAGTCAATTATCTATAGCTAGTTTTGAGCACACAAGATAGGGAAAAACAAGCATATCTATTACCACTTAGGATTAAATCAGGCATGTTGTAACTTGTAACTTGTTTCTCTTATTTTTTGGGTAAAAGTATAACTTGTCTCTCTTTAATAAGCTCCATGAAGATATGACTTGTCACTACTTTATATAGTAAAAACACGTACGTTGCCGTCATTGCAATTTTAGTAGAATAGGTTTTCAATTTATCATCGTTAATGACTCTTTAACTTGATCTTTTATTTAAAATTACATAACTTTTGTTTAATGTTACTACAAATTAAAATTGGTGCAGTTGATTTTTCAATATAATTTTAAAAAAGGATTTAGTGTTGAATATAACAAAAAACAAATCATTTTTGTTTAATTTGACAAAAATATAAGTTTAACCTAATATATTTATTATTTAAAGTCGATAAAATATTTATTCGTAATATTTATATATTTCTTTTTCAAAATAGTTATCTTTTAATTAAAAAATTACACTCCATTCTTTAATTAAAACATGTCATTTTTGAATGTACGTTAATCTTATTAATAAAAACATGTTATTTTATGTATTTTGTCATCCGCTTTATGCACTTGTAATGATTAACCACCGTTTGTTTTTTGGTAGAGAAAGGTAATGATTACCTTAATGAATCTAGTCCATATTTAAATTAAGATTCATTGGTAATTATTTTAACCATTACCCTCATTCCCCTATTTTTCACATAAAATTTGTTATATTTCTCCATATTTCATACCCTAATTTTATGGAGGGTAACTATTTCCCCTATGATGCCCTAATAATCCCCTCTGTCCCCTCTTCTAGACTCCAAAAAAATGATAATCATATAAATTTTCTATGTAAAATTTAATTCATTTCCTTTCTAATCTCTCCTCTAGAAACAAACGACCCTAAATATGTGTTAATTGTAGTTTTCAAGAAACTAAAAACTAGAGCAATAATAATTAGGGGTATAAATTTATTTTTATTTATATTCTTAAAAAGTGTTCATATTTTTAATATAACAAGTTTTTTTTTATCAAATAAAGTGACAAGTTTTAATTAACGGATAGAGCAGTAAGTTGTAAATCATTATTCTTTCTCAAAAAGTATTTATTTAATTTAGTTTTTACCAATTACCATTAAAAAGAAACGTTTTTTTTTAAAGTAAAAAAAAAACATAAAAAAAAAACAGTTGGCAAACGAACACTCTGGTGTTAGCGGCAAAGTCGTTTTCCGAAAGATATGAAAAGCAATTTGTTACTGAAGGGCCCTCTTCACATCAAATGCTCCCGTCGCTTCCCTCTGCAACTTCCCCTCTACGCAGAGAGGATAGAAAGGGAGAGACCCACCAAACCCTAAAAAGCCAGAGCAAGAAAAGGAGCCCCAAAACAAGATAAGCTGCAGCTGGAAATTTAAAGCAGAGGACGGAAATTTGCAGAGCTTCGTTGTGACTCTGTGGGTTAAATTGCACCAACTTTGCTCTTTACAGTCAACTGGAATTCTGGAAAGCTCTTTGTCTTTCCTGTCTTCATCTGGATACTGAGCAAAATTAAAAAAAGATTCGATCCTGGGCAGTAAAGATTGGGCCTTTTTCCCCCCGAGTTGTTTGGTTGGTTCAATTTCATTCCATGGTGAAGAGAAGTCAGACTTTGGTCAAGGGTTACATTTCATTGTTTTTTTAGACATTTCATTGTTCATTTGTTTGTGTGTGGAGGGGACAAGGGCGTATCGCGGAAAATCCTGAAAATTGATACACTTCGCTTTTAAAAGGAAAAATGGAAATAAAATATTCTGGGTGATCTGGTCTTTGATGAGAGAGAGGGGGGTAGAGAGAGAAAATGGAGGAACCCAAAAAGTAAAAAAAAAAAAGGAAAGAAGTTAAACCACTCCATCTTTGCAATGTGCTCCTACTACTCACCCCTTCCCAGCTGAAAGCAAAGGAAGAAAAAGTGATTTTGTTTTTATTTTGGGTTCTTTTCTCAATTTACTGTTTTGACTTGTGATTTTTTGATTTGGGTTCATCTGTTTCCTCCACCAGTCCCCCATTGCTTACTGTTTCCTCTTCTCTTTGTCTCATTTCTGAGTGTGTGGTGGTGTTGCTTCGCTGGTGCTGAGTTTTTGTGTGTCTGTGGAGGTTGAAAGTGGCTGTTGGGCATATGATTGGCGTCTCTCTATTCTGGGATAATTTCCCTTTTTTCTCTTTTTAGGGATTGAATAAAGAAATCCCTCTCAATTAACCAGCTGTGGCCTTTTAGGTGTGAATCTTTGGAATTGGGGAAGTTATGTGCACCTTTTGAGAAATCTGCAAGCTGCCCCCATGCTTGCTCTCCTATTGAGTCTTTTCAAAAATGCAGGTGGGTTTTTGTGTCTCTTGTGCTCATCTAGACATGGGTTTGCATCCTTTGAGCACATAGCAGCAAAGCCCTAAATCTATTACTGTATCAGATTCAACACTGAAAGGAATTGTATTTTGTAAAGAGTTTTGCTGTTAATGGGGTTAAAGGGTCTGAATCCCCAGCGCAGCCACCAATTGCTGGCACTGCTGAAGTCAATTATGGAGCCACCGGGTTCGTCTTCGAAAAGGAGTTACACTCTCGTCTCAGCCCACAGGCGTTGGTTGCCAAAGGTTCTTGCTTTATGGATCATGGTCATAGTTTTAGTGAGTGGCTGGCTTTATAATTATATGGATACAGATGCCAAGACCAGGAGGAAAGAGGGCCTGGTAAGCATGTGCGAGCAACGAGCACGGATGTTGCAGGATCAGTTTGCTGTTAGTGTCAATCATGTCCATGCCCTTGCTATTTTGGTCTCAACTTTCCATTATAACACTAGCCCTTCTGCTATAGATCAGGTAAACATGGCAAACAGTGAATTTGTGGAGTGGGAGGTAAAATGATTTGTCTTTTTTATGGAGTTTGAATTTGTGGGTGGGGGTTATTCTTATGCAGGGAACTTTTGCTGAATACACTGCAAATACTGCATTTGAGAGGCCTTTGCTGGGTGGTGTTGCATATGCTGAGAGAGTGCTGAACTCTGAGAGGGAGGAGTTTGAGAGACAACATGGTTGGACTATCAAAACTATGGAAAATATGCAGCTTTCGCCGGTCAAGGATGAGTATGCCCCTGTGATTTTCGCCCAAGAAACCGTTTCTTATCTCAATTCATTGGATATGATGACCGGGGAGGTAAGCAAAGGTCTCCAATTTGATCATATTTGGTTTGTAGAGGTGAAATTTTAAATCTCGAGGGTTGTTGAGATGGATTCTTAGTTGTATGTAATATTGTTTGCTATGATCCAGGAGGATAGAGAGAATATATTGCGAGCGAGAGCTACTGGGAAGGCTGTTCTTACTACTCCCTTCCCCTTGCTAGGGTCTCATCATCTAGGCGTTGTATTGACTATTCCGGTGTACATTTCCAAGCTTTCTACAAACCCAACTATCGAGGAACGAATTGCAGCAACTGCAGGGTAAGTACTTTAAGGGCTTTCAAGATATATTCCTGACATCAATGAACACCTTAGGTGTTTTTAGTCCACAGAGTTTCTTGGTATTGGGTTATGTAGTGAGAAAATTTGCCTCCCCTTACCCTGAAACAGAGGTAGAATAGAAAAGACAATGGAGGAGTGAAAGGTCACTGCTTGATGTAATTTATGTTGTTATCAACTCGGAAATTTGACTCTGTTTTCGACTTAGTAGACATCGGAGAACAAGTAAAATTAAACATTTTCTAAGAAATAAACATCCATCATTTTGCAGTTGGGGATTTCACTTTAAGAGTGAGTTGCAAGTTTCTTCTTACAAATTATGCTCAATACACCAATTGGTAGTGAAATGTGATTATTGATTCCTAAATTCAGCAGGTTCACTCCTTTTTTCTGTGTGCAGATACCTTGGTGGTTCATTTGATGTTGAGTCTTTGGTGGATAATCTACTTGGACAGCTTGATGGAAACGAGGATATTATAGTGAATGTGTATGATGTGACAAACAAATCTGATTTGTTGGTTATGTATGGAAGTCGACATCAAGGTGGTGATATGTCTCTGGTGCATGTGAGCAAACTTGATTTTGGTGATCCATTTCGAAAGCACCAAATGACATGCAGGTAAGTCATAGACTAAATGCCGCACTTTTATTTCAGCGAATCTGGCTGGTTAATTCAATCATGCCATGTATACTTATTTGTACATGCTTCTTGGTCAGGTATCTCCAGCATGCACCCACACATTGGACAGCCATTCTGTTCTCGTTCGGGGTGTTCATAATCTTGTGGCTTATAGGCTACATCTTATATTCAGCTGGAGTTCATATTGTACAAGTCGAGGATGCCTTCCATGAGATGCAACAACTCAAGGGCAAAGCAGAAGCTGCTGATATTGCCAAATCTCAGGTGTCGCATCACGTTATCATATATCTCAAAACAAATCCATTACTACCTTGCTTGTCATTTTGAACTTTACGTTTTCGGGGAATTTATATTCAATATGGAGTATTAATTTTCATTGCAGTTTCTGGCTACTGTCTCACATGAAATCAGAACTCCTATGAATGGCATACTTGGTACTTGTCCTTGGACCCATTTTTCACTTCATTTTACTAATATGTGATCCATAATTGACATTAAATTATTATTTCCAGGGATGCTTGCATTGCTTCTGGATACTGAATTAAGCTCAACCCAGCGCGATTATGCTCAAACCGCGCAAGTCTGTGGGAAAGCATTGATTGCGTTAATCAATGAAGTGCTTGATCGGGCCAAAATTGAAGCTGGCAAGTTGGAGCTGGATTCTGTTCTGTTTAACCTTCGTTCCATACTAGATGATGTCCTCTCCTTGTTCTCCGAGAAATCTAGAAGCAAGGGTTTAGAGGTGAGACTATGGCAAATGTCATTCTCAAGTGAATTTTGTCAGATTACCTTTTACTGTTATTCTATAGTATGGCCAGCATAACTAATCTGTGAGTTTTTCGTTTCATCTGTTATCGGTTGATGTCCATGCTGCTCTGCTTCCATAACTTCCTGCGGCCAAATAATATTTCCCGAGTGTAGCTAGCCGTATTTGTGTCTGACAAAGTTCCAGAAACTGTTGTGGGTGATCCAGGAAGGTTCAGGCAGATTGTCACTAATCTTGTGGGCAATTCAGTTAAGGTGATCTGCTGACCATGCTAATTAACCATATTGATCACTCTTTTCGGTTCATTACATTGGCGTGATTGTATGAATGTGTTGTCTGTACAGTTCACTGAGCATGGGCATATATTTGTTAAAGTTCATCTAGCTGAGAACACTGGAGTTTTGTTGGATCCAGATGCTGAACAATCGAATAATGTTGTTGCCTTACCTGGTGGCTCCCTGAGTGGGAAAGAGGTAGCTAACAATGAGAATAGTTGGGCGAGCTTTCAGCGTCTGGTCGCTGATGAAGATTTTCTCTACGATACCTCCTGCAATGTCGTTGGTCCTTCCGGAAATGTTACTGTAATGGTCAGTGTCGAAGATACAGGAATAGGGATCCCTCTACATGCTCAAGAGCGCGTTTTCATGCCCTTTATGCAGGCAGATAGTTCTACCTCTAGAAACTATGGTGGGACGGGTATCGGCCTGAGTATCAGTAAGTGTCTAGTGCAGCTGATGGGCGGTCAAATAAACTTTGTCAGCCGGCCTCAAGTTGGTAGTTCATTCTCGTTCACTGCCGTGTTTGAGCGATGTGATAGTTCTGCCTCTCTTAATCTTAAGAAAGCCCCTCCAAGTGACCTTCCTACCAGCTTCAAGGGATTGAAAGCTATTGTTCTTGACAACAAAATGGTGAGAGCTGCTGTGACCAAATACCATTTAAAGAGACTCGGGATTCATGTTGAGGTTGCGAATAGCATCAAGCTGGTTGTTAGATCATCTGGCAAAAATGGTTCCCTCGCGTCAAGGTAAGCGTTCTTTCAAGTCAATCAACTCGTGTGCATTTCTTCTATTCAATGTTTATTCTCTTTGGAAGTTTAATTTGACAATGTAGTTAGTGTTTCATGCTAATGAGTTTGTTAGGCCATACCTAACTAACCGGAAAAATTAACAGAAGAAAAAGCATCATTCATCGACTTTGCCTGACAAAGTAACGATAATAACTCTTAACGAAGACGCTCCTCAGGACACCTTTCGTAATTTTGAACCGAAATAATATCAATCATCAATTATTAGTAGTATGTAGTCTCTCAGGCTGCATAGCTCAATAACCTGATCTATATTTTCTGTTACTGATTTCCTGACTGTTCTCCTTTCCTTTTGTATTTAGCAGTCATCAGACACTAGATATGATTCTAGTTGAGAAGGATCTCTGGCTATCTTGCCAGCAAAGTGATCTGAATGAATGGCTGTCGGATTGGAAGCAGAACGGGAGCACAATCCGGTTGCCCAAACTGATCCTTCTTGCGACAAATATCGATAGCAATGAGGTTGAAAGGGCAAGAGCCTCCGGTTTTGCTGACACTGTGATTATGAAACCCTTGAGAGCAAGCATGGTTGCAGCCTGCCTTCAGCAGGTGTTCGGGAGCGGAAACAAAAGACAGCTCGGTAAGGACGGGCCTAATGGAACGAAATCGCTGAAAAGCCTGCTGTGTGGGAAGAAAATACTTGTAGTCGACGATAACATCGTGAACCGTCGAGTTGCTGCTGGAGCTCTGAAGAAGTTTGGGGCTGACGTGAAATGCACGGAGAGCGGAAAGGCGGCTCTTGAACTGCTTCGGTTACCTCACGAGTTCGACGCTTGCTTCATGGACATTCAAATGCCGGAAATGGATGGGTATGTGTTCGAATTCTTGGCCTTTGAGCATGAACACAAGATCGGACAATCGACCTTTGATTGCCTAATTTCAATGTGTAAACTGTACTGCAGGTTCGAGGCGACACGTAGAATCCGCCTAATGGAGCACGCGGCGAACGAGCAACCGAACCACGCAGCCGCAGGACCCTCTCCTGCCCATGATGGCAAATGGCACCTGCCCATATTAGCAATGACCGCGGACGTCATCCACGCGACCTACGACGAGTGCATCAAGTGCGGGATGGACGGGTACGTGTCGAAGCCCTTCGAGGAAGAGAGCCTCTATCACGCGGTGGCCAAGTTCTTCAAATCCAACCCTTCATCGGATTGATGAACCGAGAAGGCTCTCTTTCCCTCTCGAGTCTTGATCGACTTCCGACAAGCTTGAATTTGGACCGAGTTCTTCGACCGGGGCCTGCCCATGAGTATCAGCATTTTTTTTCCAGGCTTGCTGGTGCAATTTGGGTGGTAATTACACGGCTCATAGGGATGCAAATGCAAATGCAATGGGTGGTTTTGGTATGCTTTGTTCCTCCCCTCCTGTAAAGTTTGATTAGTTGTAGTGACTGATAAGGGGGAGGTAATTCATATGCATATATGAATATTGTAGTGTAGATTTATATTCTTTCTTTTGTACCTTTTTCTCAACTCAAGCTGCATCTTATACTAACAAAATTTGAGTGATGATACATTTCTCAAGTCTTTTTGTTCGCCCACGACTTTGTGCATTGATCACTTTGTCGATGTGCTTTGATTGATTCAATATGTCCTCACAAGCTTGCACTGTTTTTTGATGAGGTGAGCAAGAATCATCTCCGATATGATTTAAAAACACAATGTTTTCCATCATTCACTTTCTTTCAATTATTGAATCCGTTAACACTAAATACATCGCATCCAAGCCGGTCAGCAGGTTTTGTAGTAAAAAAAATAGCATGGTAAACAATATGCAGCATCTTCAGAAGGAGGATACTCAAGTCAAGAAGAAAATTGTGCATATCAGGGCTCTTGAAAGCGACGACAATTATTCTTTCCGGACTTGGGATATTCGGCAAGACGAATTTGATACGGGTTTAGTTTCAAATAAGCTCGCCTGATCTCATCGCTCTTCTTGGATGGATACTCCCAAATCTTTGAACATTTCCCTGGATCTCGTTCAATATGAGAAATATCAACTTCACTCAAATTACATTCGGTTGTTTTCAAAAGAGATGCCTCGCCAACCTCGGTGTCTAGAGCCTACAAAGATTTTTAAAAAAGTGCATAAATTTGAGTTCATGAAACAAATTTCAAGCAAGTATGACAACATTGTGCACTCGCTCGCACAGATTATTCTCTGTAAAACAAGAATTTTATGCAGCTGTTCATTCTCTGTAAAAACAAGGTAATAAGTTAGGCATCAAACCGTGTGTCTGTACAAGAACCTGATGGCTTAGGCCATGCACACCTCAGTATATCAAAAATTGCAATAATTCAAATACAAAGATATGCAAAATGAATGTCTATGAATAGATAAAATTAATGCCTATTTAAATATATTTTTTATAGTTTATTTAAAGTAATTTTAACATGTTAAAAATTGATTTAAAAAAAATTATTTCACTTTTCACATGTTTTAATGTGCGAAATAAAATATCTTCCACAAATATCTTTGCCTACCCATTTGCCCCATATCATGATCATACTTTCACCCAGTCCACGTGACCTTTTTGTATTGGGTTCCTTTGCCACATTGTCAGTCAAGTCTTGGGTGCGTATGTGCATGTACTTCTTCTAGTGCTTTTAATCCTTTTATCATGTGTACTTCACATTTCCTTTTTTGTTTTTTTAGTTTTTTTTTTGTCATAGTACATCATAAGGCCATGTTTATAAAGAGATACTAGAGATACTAGGAATACTAATAATTTTTTTTTTTTTTAATGAGAGTAAGAATTCGGTGCGGGAGCCCGCTAACCGAGTGCATCCTTAAGGATGAGGCCCTGAAGACCTGAATGATTGTACAACGAGATGGTGTCCGGAGTGCTATAGCCAAGGTGGGCGACCTTGTCCGCCACAGCGTTACAGAACGAAGGACATGACAAATATTCCAGTGCCTCACTCGACTGAGAAGTCGTAATGAGTCTGATATGATCATTTCTATTTCCCATGGAGGAGTCCATTAGTTTCGAATATTGTTAACAATAGTTAATGAATCGCCCTCCAACTCAATTTTATCATACCCACTTGAGGCAGCCCACCGAGCAGCCTGCCAAGCTGCGAGGGCTTCAGTGGTAAGGGGACTTTGCTTCCCACATTTGCAATGGTGTAAGTGGATCACATTGCCTTCATCGTCCCTAACAGCGAGACCAATCGAACTTTCCCCATTTATGTGAGTGGAGCCATCGAAATTAATTTTGACATATCCTCTACATGGTTTGGACCATTTACTCGTTTTTTCCCTATCCCTTTTGCGAGTCACGGTCTGAGTGTTCCATTCCGATGAGTCAACCTCATATTCTTTAGCTGTACTCCAATTTTGTAACATGCTTTTGATGAGACTTTCGAACTCGGTCAACTTAGGAATCTTGCTATCTTGAAAACTAATCTTGTTTCTTATGTGCCAAATCGCCCACCAGGAGACCACTAGTCGGCTCATTTCAGGTGAAGTGAACGAAGAATTGGCTAGCATAAGTAGCCCAAAGGCGTTAGTCACTTGGGAAGCATTATTCAGAAGGATGTTCCTTACTTTGGCCATATTGTGATTGTAGTGCTGGGCAAATGTACATTCCAGAAAAAGGTGATTGGTATTTTCATAGGGCGCCCCACAGAAAACACAGTCCACAGGTACGTGAATACCATTTCGTATCAAACGCTCCTTCGTAGGCAAGCCATCCTGACTTAGTTTCTAGATAAAGGATTTAATTTTGGGTTGTACATCCAGTTTCCAAATCCATGAGTGGCACGAGGCTTCCTCGTGAGGATGCTCTGTGAAAAAATTCATGGCACTTCTGGTTGTGAACCAGCCCTGTCTGTCGGGCCACCAATATAGTCTATCATCCACCAACACATTGGGGATAAAACTATTAAGTACTTTGTCTGCAAGCTCGGGCGGCAGGTTCCTAAAAAGTTTGTCTTCGTTCCAACTTCCGTCTTCTTTAATGTAGGCTGAGACCATTTCGTCTTGAAACCCTCCGGGAGTCTGGGGGAGAGATTCTATTAAGGGTTTGCAGTTGAACCATCTATCAGTCTAGAAATTTATTGACCTGCCATTACCGATTTTCCAGATTAGCCCTTCCTTGAATTTTTTTGTCAACGTCATGAGCCTTCCCCATTGCCATGATACATTTGCGCCTTTTTTGTAGCTTAGCAGCGGGGTTCCGCGCAGGTATTTATTTGAAATTATTCTTACCCACATATTTGTCGGTTATGCCAGGATTTTCCACAATAGCTTCATCTGAAGGGCCTCGTTCGTTTCCTTAGATTTCCTTATACCCATCCCGCCTTTCCGTTTAGGTTTGCAAACCTTATCCCACCCTATGAGGGGCTTATAGCTCAAATCTTTGTTCCAAAAGAACATTCTGTTGATTTGATCCAACTCCTTGTGAATTGAGGCCGGAAGAAGGAAACTCTGCATGGTATAAACCGGTTTAGCCGCTAGATTAGCCCTGATAAGGACCTCCCGTCCCTCCTAAGATAATGTGTTGGCTCTCCATTTTGTTAATTGGTGTTTGGATTTTTTGACTATGTCTTCAAAGATTTCCTTGTTTACTCGGCCATTTATAATAGGGCAACCAAGGTATTTCTCCAAAGTTGTTGATAACGGTATTTGCAGGATTTGTTGGATTTCTTCCTTGTTTCGGTCAGGGATTCTTGGGCTTGTTTGGAAAGCGGATTTATGAAAGTTAACTTTTTAGCCAGAAAAATGACAATAATCGTCTATAATCGATCTAACAGTCCGGCACGCTTCGGTGCTTCCTTTAGAGAATATGAGCATGTCATCGGCAAAAGCCAAGAAAGGAACACAAGGGCCATCACGTCGACACCTGAATCTGATCATATTGTTGTCAGCTAAAGTCGCGGCCTGAAGCTTTCTTGCTAGGACTTCGGCAGTTAAGATGAAGAGGAAAGGGGAAAGAGGGTCCCCTTGACGAATGCCTCTTTCAGGATGGAAAACCTCAGTAGGGGCATTGTTCACAAGAATGGAGTACGAAACTGTCTCGACACACTCACCAATCCATGAGATGAACCGAGGGCTAAATCCAAAATTTGTAAGAATGGTTCTTAAGAAGGCCCAGCCAACTCTATCGTAGGCCTTTTCCATGTCCAATTTGATCGCTAACTATCCTTCTTTCCCTGTCCTAGACCTGAACGAGTGGAAAATTTCATGGGCAATCAATACATTGTCTTGAATGGATCTATCAGATGCAAAAGCGCCCTGTAATGGGTGTATTAATTTTCCAATAACTGTCTTCAATCGTTCTGTTAGAATTTTAGATATGATTTTATATATTGTCGAGCATACACTTATAGGCCTATAATGGTTCACATTCGTAGGATTTTCACACTTTGGGAGTAGGGTAATAAAAGTATGGTTGATTTGCCTTAGCAATTTCCCTGAAGAGAAAAAAACCCTTAACTGCTTTAATAATCGAGGGTCCTACAATCCCCCAATATTTCTTGTAGAACTCTGCTGTTATGCCGTCCGGTCCTGGGGATTTGTTACTTCCTATAGAAAACATTGCGTTTTTTATTTCACTGTTAGAGACTGGTTTTGTAAGGTAGTGATTATCTTCAGTTGTTATTTCTGGCCTGATAATGCTAGTGTAGTGACGTAGTTGCTCTGTGGGGGTATCGCCTGTTCTAAATCGTTGTTGGAATTCTCTCAAAATTTCTCCCTGCATCTCTTCATCCCCTTGCGATGTGGACCCGTCTGCTAAGGTTAGTGTCTTTATGGATTTCCTGTTTCGTCTGCCTGTAGCCACCCGGTGAAAATAACCCGAGTTCGAGTCAGACAATTTTATGTGCTTTGCTTTAGCTCTTTGGCCCCAGTATTGCTTGTGGAAATTCAGGAGTTCTTGCTTTTTGCTTACCAGCCTCGATTCTTTTCTATTCCATTCTGGGGTTCGCGCTTCAACATCAGTTGTTTGAATGTTCAGCAGGTCCTCTTCAACCTTTTTTATTTGAGTAAAAACATTTCCAAACGTTTTTTTATTTCACTGCTTCGCAAGATTTTTGAGAATCTGAGTTTTCTTCACTAATTTGTACATGCCAGATCCGGGCACATCCACGCGCCAAGCTTGAGTTACTACATTTTTGAAATCCTTAAGGGATAACCACATATTTTCCATTTTGAAAGGAGGCGCCTTGAAAGGAATACTAATATTTTATTATTCTCTTTCCGCCACATCATCCTAACATCTTATTCTTACTTTTTTCACTTTATCAATAGTATCTCTAGCATTCCAAAACCCATCTTTTCCTATTAATTCAATTTACGATTATACCCCTCTACCATAATTATTTCCATCATTTCCTACCAAATCAATACACTATTATACCCATCTCGACTTATTTTCTCCAACTTAGATTAATTTATAATATTCATATTTCGTTAAAAAATATTATCTATAAATTAATATTATTTAAAAATTATAAATCAAATTGGTGACTACATATATAACCTAATACAATATATAAATTTCATTTAAATATAGTATTCGAACAAAAAATATATTTTTTTCGAAATTTAATCAAACATATTCAAAATGACGGTTTGAAATGCTCGAGTCTAAGGTTATACTACTACTTATATACACTGTTGACACCTTCAGTACTACTTATTTGTTGAATGACACTGTTGACACCTTATATACACCGTTGACACCTTCAGTACGGTTTGAAATGCAGGAGTGTCCTTTGTAACCGTTCTGATATTTTCGCCCGCACGATTGATTGAGAAGCGACTCTTTTCCTCTTGAAAACCAGACGTCTTCTACTCTCAATTTAGAAGCGAATTTTGTTTGTTCATGCAATGACCTTTCAGTTCTTTAAACTGTTGTTGGATCTGTCGAAATTGGGCCCACTCAATGGGACCAGCTACAAACGTAGATTGAAGAAGATGCTCATCTTTCTTGAGCGATTGAAGGTGGACTACGTCCTGCATGATGCTGCCCCTGTTGGTTCCGCCGCTGCTGTAGAGGAGAGGGTGGAGGCCAAGACAGTTCCTGATGCAGTTGTTGATGCCTTTGTTGTCATCGACAAGGGAAAGAAGGTCGATGAAGAGGCCAAGACGATTACTGATCCGGCACTGCTGAAGAAGTATGAGCAGGACAACAAAACAATGCGCGATCATATCCTCAGTCATGTCTCAAACCCTATATTCGATTTAATTTCCATTCATAAATCTGCAAAACCTATTTGGGATTTATTGGAGAAAAAGTACCGTGCTGACAATGCAGGAAAGAAAAAATATGTTTGTGTGAAATTCATGCAGTTCAAAATTGTGGATGAAAAGCCAATCATGGAGCAAGTCCACGAGTACGAGAACCTGATGGCCGATATCCTCTATGAGGGTATGAAGATGTGTGAGGTACTGCAGACAAATTTTCTCATCAAAAATTTGCCTGAGTCGTGGGCAATGGCGGATCCAGGAATTGTCGTAAAGGGGGGCTGAATATTGTTTTGAGAAATGACGGTTTGAAATGCTCGAGTCTAAGGTTGTACTTATATACACCGTTGACACCTTCAGTACTGCTTATTTGTTGAATGACACTATTGACACCTTCAGTATGTTTTGAAATGCTGGAGTGTCCTTTGTAACCGTTCCGATATTTTTGCCTCCACGATTGATTGAGAAGCGACTCTTTTCCCCTTGAAAACCAGGCGTCTTCTACTCTCAATTTAGAAGCGAATTTTGTTTGTTCATGCAATGACCTTTCAGTTCTTTAAACTGTTGTTGGATCTGTCGAAATTGGGCCCACTCAATGGGACCAGCTACAAACGTAGATTGAAGAAGATGCTCATCTTTCTTGAGCGATTGAAGGTGGACTACGTCCTGCATGATGCTGCCCCTGTTGGTTCCGCAGCTGCTACAAAGGAGAGGGTGGAGGCCAAGACAATTCCTGATGCAGTTGTTGATGCCTTTGTTGTCATCGACAAGGGAAAGAAGGTCAATGAAGAGGCCAAGACGGTTACTGATCCGACACTGCTGAAGAAGTATGATCAGGACAACAAAACAGTGCGCGATCATATCCTCAGTCATGTCTCACACCCTATATTCGATTTAATTTCCATTCATAAATCTGCAAAACTTATTTAAGATTTATTGGAGAAAAAGTACCGTGCTGACGATGCAGGAAAGAAAAAATATGTTTGTGTGAAATTCATGCAGTTCAAAATGGGGGATGAAAAGCCAATCATGGAGCAAGTCCACGAGTACGAGAACCTAATGGTCGATATCCTCTCTGAGGGTATGAAGATGTGTGAGGTATTGCAGACAAATTTTCTCATCAAACAGTTGCCCGAGTCATGGGCAGTGGCGGATCCAGGAATTGTCGTAAGGGGGGGCTGAATATTGTTTTGAGAAATGACGGTTTGAAATGCTCGAGTCTAAGGTTGTACTTATATACACCGTTGACACCTTCAGTACTGCTTATTTGTTGAATGACACTGTTGACACCTTCAGTACGGTTTGAAATGCTGGAGTGTCCTTTGTAACCGTTCCGAGATTTTCGCCTGCACGATTGATTGAGAAGCGACTCTTTTCTCCTTTAAACCAGAAGTCTTCTACTCTCAATTTATAAGCGATTTTTTTGTTCGTGCAATGACCTTCCTGTTCTTCAAACCACTGTTGGATCTGTCGAAATTGGGCCCGCTCAATGGGACCAACTACAAATGTAGATTGCAGAAGATGCTCATCTTCTTTGAGCAATTGAAGGTGGACTACGTCCTGGTTGAAGCCTCCTCTGTTGGTTCCGCCGATGCTGTAGAGGGGAGGGTAGAGGCCAAGACAGTTCCTGATGCAGTTGTTGATGCCTTTGTTGTCATCGACAAAGGCAAGAAGGTCGATGAAGAGGCCAAGACGGTTACTGATCCGGCACTGCTGAAGAAGTATGGGCAGGACAACAAAACAGTGCGCGGTCATATCCTCAGTCATGTCTCAAACCCTA
This sequence comes from Persicaria tinctoria, assembly GCA_037127255.1. Classification (NCBI taxonomy): domain Eukaryota; kingdom Viridiplantae; phylum Streptophyta; class Magnoliopsida; order Caryophyllales; family Polygonaceae; genus Persicaria; species Persicaria tinctoria. Next base: position 22,743,266 of record JBANSL010000013.1, on the reverse strand, counting down.
TATTCGATTTAATTTCCATTCATAAATCTGCAAAACTTATTTGGGATTTATTGGAGAAATAGTACCGTGCTGATGATGCAGGAAAAAAAAAATATTTGTGTGAAATTCATGCAGTTCAAAATGGTGGATGAAAAGCCAATCATGGAGCAAGTTCACGAGTACGAGACCCTGATGGTCGATATCCTCTCCGAGGGTATGGAGATGTGTGAGGTATTGCAGGCAAATTTTCTCATCGAAAAGTTGCCTGAGTCGTTGGCAGTGGCGGATCCAGGAATTTTCGTAAGGGGGGCTGAATTTTATTTTGAGAAATGACGGTTTGGAATGCTCGAGTCTAAGGTTGTATAGTTGTACTTATATACACCGTTGACACCTTCAGTATTGCTTATTTGTTGAATGACATTGTTGACACCTTTAGTACGGTTTGAAATGCTAGAGTGTCCTTTGTAACCGTTCCGAGATTTTCGCCTGCATGATTGATTGAGAAGCGACTCTTTTCTCCTTTAAACCAGACGTCTTCTACTCTCAATTTAGAAGCGAATTTTTTTGTTCGTGCAATGACCTTCCTGTTCTTCAAACCGCGGTTGGATATGTCGAAATTGGGCCCGCTCAATGGGACCAACTACAAACGCAGATTGCAGAAGATGCTCATCTTCTTTGAGTAATTGAAGGTGGACTACGTCCTGCTTGAAGCCGCCCCTGTTGGTTCCGCCGCTACTGCAGAGGAGAGGGTGGAGGCCAAGACAGTTTCTGATGCAGTTGTTGATGCCTTTGTTGTCATCGAAAAGGGCAAGAAGGTCGATGAAGAGCCCAAGACGGTTACTGATCCGGCACTACTGAAGAAGTATGAGCAGGATAACAAAATAGTGCGCGGTCATATCCTTAGTCATGTATCAAACCCTATATTCGATTTAATTTCCATTCATAAATCTGCAAAACTTATTTGGGATTTATTGGAGAAAAAGTATCGTGCTGACGATGCAGGAATGAAAAAATATGTTTGTGTGAAATTCATGCAGTTAAAAATGGTGGATGAAAAGCCAATCATGGAGCAAGTCCACGAGTACGAGAACCTGATGGCCGATATCCTCTCCGAGGGTATGAAGATGTGTGAGGTATTGCAGGCAAATTTTCTCATTGAAAAGTTTCCTTAGTAATGGTCGTGGGCTAGCTACAGGAACCATCTGAAGCACAAGAAGAAGGATCTGACTGTAGAGGAGCTTGTTGGACACATGAAGATAGAGGAGGCGAATCGCCAAGCCTAAATCTGCTGATTCTACGAAAGCTAATCTGGTTGAATCCTCTGTGAAAACGGACAGGTCCAAGCAGGGAAACAAGACTGGTGGCTCTAAGCCAAACATGAAGCATAAGAAGGGTCAGAAATTCAAGAAGTCTGGCTGGTGCAGCATAAATAAGGAGGGACTAGAATCGGCTGCTATGTTTGTGGCAAGTCTGGCCACAAGGCTTGGAAGTGTCGCAATCGGGCAGAACCAAGGACATCAGCAGAACAAGCCCGCAGCTCCAGCCCAGCAGCAAGCCAATGTTATCCGGGACAATATGAGTGAATGATTCACTTGGAGAGTCGAAGTAAAAGAACAATGAAGATTATTACATTACCTACCATAGATTCTTGATTCCATCACCTGGCTCCAGAAATTCCCCATACTGTCATAAAAAGTCGCAAGGGTGAATGACAACAGACGAATCATACATTCCTAGTTTCCACAGAAATTTATAGTTCTTTTAAAATTTTAATAAAAAAAGACACTATCTTGGAGATAGAAGAAATGGAAACAGACGGGAGGTAGTGGCTTTGATTCCTTGAAGTGATCATCTTACTGTCTAAAATAAGCCTAAATCGATTGAAATTTGCAAGTAGCGAGTCTAAAATCAAAATCCCTATCAACTATCTTTCTAAATTGGAAACCAAAATAGAAAATATGGAAACGAAAATAAAACAACTAATAAACGAAAATCAGACAATTGATAAACTAAAATCAAAATCCCTATTCCTAATTCTCAATACAAAATTAATGATTTTACGAATCAAAATGATACTAACACTCGATTTTACCACTATCAATTATATAAAAGAAGAGAGAGAGGGGGGGGGGGGGGGGGAGAGAGACGAATTCAGTGTGCATAGGAGGGTGATACTGCCAGAAAGTTCAATTAGCAACAAATTATATTTCAAAAATCTACTAACAAATTAAAGAGAGCAAACATATCACTTTTGCGAAGACTAATACAAATTAAAGAGAGCAAACATATCACTTTTGGGATGCCATTAGTCTTGTAGACTTGAATCTCAAGTGGATATGAAAAATACTATTGTTGTAGAGAGATGGATAGACACAAGGATGCAAAAAGAAAGCAAATCTCAACCTGAAATGAGGAACACAAAAGTGAGATATATATAAATGTATGTTTTTTCATGTTATAAGGTGGATAGACACAATGAGTTCAGCAAACAAAATTCGGCCCCCAATTTCACCGATCTTGTCTCTCTTGCTTTCGATCTCGAATCGAGTTCGGCTTCCGACAAATTGACTAATTTGGAATCGGCGTTCATTGATCTGGATCTAGTCTTCGGATTCCAGCAAATCGAGTTCGACTTTGGCTTCGCGCTTCTCCGATTGAATCCTAGAGTTTGGCTTCCGGCAAATCGACTGATTTTGGTCGATCTCCGACATTTGCAATCGAGTTCGACAAAGCGAGGGAGCGGTCGGAGGGAGCGAGCGAGCGAGGAAGCGGTGAGGCGGAGGCGGAGGCCGGAGCGAGCGAGCGAGGCCGGATCTGTGCTTCCTCTCCCCCAATGGTGGCTCCAAGGATTTCACATAGAGGAAATAAATTGACGCCAGGAAGGAGAAGGTTATTTTTGTTAAAGGGGTGATTATTAGGATGTCCTAATTTTTGGCCTTTATTAGGAAAATGACTCCCAATGCTCCAAATTAGCAAAATGTCCATCGCCCCCTGTGCCCTCCTCTCGTGCCCTATGTGCCCCCTCCCGTTTCATCAGTTTTTTTTTTTTAAATTTTCGCGTTGCTGAAACGGAATTGCTGAAATTTCTGTTTCAGCACATACGGTTTCAGCAACCCCTGTTTTAGTTTTTTTTTTCCGCGTTGCTAAAACGGAATTGCTAAAACTCTTGTTTCAGCAACCCTTGTTTCAGTTTTTTTTTTGTTTCCAGTTGTTTTTTTTCAGTTTTTTTTGCTGAAATGGAATTGCTGAAACAGAAGCTTCAGCACATACAATTTCAGTAACCCTTGTTTCAATGTTTTTTTATTTATTTTTTACCGCGTTACTTACTGAAACGGAGTTGCCGAAACCCCTGTTTCAGCACATTCGGTTTCAGCAACCCCTGTTTTCAGTGGGTTTTTTTTATACCACGTTGCTGAAATAGGGGTTTCAACATATTCGGTTTCAACAACCCTTGTTTTAACTTTTTTTTTCCCACGTTGCTGAAATCGGGTTTGCTGAAACCGGAGTTGTTTTTTTTTCTTTTTTTCAAGTCACCACCTCGACACCGGGGTTGATGAAATCGGAGCTGCTGAAACCGGAGTTGCTTTTTTTTTCTTTTTTTTTTTCGCGTCACCACTTCGATACAAGAGTTGCTGAAACCGGAGTTTTTTTTTTCACGTCACCGCTTCGACATCGGAGTTGCTGAAACCAAAGTTGTTGAAACCAGAGTTGTTTTTTTCCGCGTCACCAATTCGACACTGGAGTTGCTGAAACCGGAGTTTTTTTTTCATAAAAAATGCCGAAATGATGAAATGCTGAAATAGTAGCTCATACAATTTTATAAGAATTAATTTTAGCATTTCATCTATTACTGAAACTACAATCCGAACAAAATTAATCAACCAAACCATGAAAATCAATCCGAACAAAATTAAACAAGAAATTGAAATGTAAAATGAACTTTTTTTCCGTATATACACACGTTTCATCAGTTCCATTTCAGCATTGACATTATCACTTTGACCAAACACAATTTCACACAACACAATTTCACACAAATTCGATATATAAAAGGAACATAGGAAATCGAAAGCTTCATCTCAAATTAAAGGCACACAATTTTTTCAATTGAAATCATCGATCTCAAACACCTTTTGATTAAATAAATATCAAATCGATCAATTGATTTAATTTGAACGGGGTGTTGATCCATTCGAATCTAATCATAATTAACAGCAATCGATGAAAAATTGATTGATTACCGGGTAGGTTGGGGATGAGAAAGGTCTCGACCTGTATCTTCAAGCACCATCGCCGACGATTTCAGCAACGTCGCCCCGCAACGTCGGCGATTTCATCACCAGCGCCGCATGCAACATCTCAACTTGTATCTTCAAGCAACGGATTAGACTTGAGTCATATTTGCTCAATATGCGGTTATATTTGCACATCGTACTCTTATATTTGCACGACAAAATGAAAAAAAAAAAACTAGACTTGGGTCATATTTGCACAACTTACGGTTATATTTGCTCAACATACGGTTATTTTTGCACATGCACAACATACTCTTATTTTTGCACGACAAAATGTAAAAAAAAAACAAACTAGACTTGAATATTATTTGCTCAACATGCGGTTATTTTTGCACATGCTCAACATACTCTTATTTTTGCACGGCAAGATGTTAAAAAAAAAAAAGTTAGACTATAGGTAAGATGATAAAATTGCTATTGGCAAGATTATAAAATTGCTATGGGCAAGATGTGGACGTTTCACCAATTTGTCTCAAAATGTGAACGTTTCACCAATTGGAACAACTTTTTTGGACATTTCATCAATTCCACTCCAAAAAAAATTACATATTAAAAAGTGATTGAACAACATAAAATTACACCATTTGATAAATTTTTGGCTCTACCACAGTTGTGAGTCTTGTGATCATATTGCATGGTCATGACGTTTATCCCAGAATGTCCACATTTTGACAATGCATGTATTATGCATTTTTTCAAATGGATGATTACCAAACATGGGCTATAAATTATAATACATGCAAGTTAAAAATACTAAAGAAAATGTCTACAAATTAGTGTTTTATTGTGTTCTAGGTGATATATTACATAGTTCTTATATTGTACAGTGAGTCCAAAGACCCAATACTTTTGTAACATATATATATATCATTGTTTAATGAATGAAACCCTTGAGGAGGACTTTACATCAATTCTATCATTCTACATGGTATCATAGTCTTTTCTTCCTCACGGAACCCTAATTTGATCCTCCCGCCTCACATCTCCTCTTACCACCACCGGCCTTGTCCCGCCGCTTTCTTGCTTCTTCCTCCTCGCTCCTCTCGCTCTTGCCCTACCGGCCACTAGTCGTGCCCCCCGCCCCGGATCCTACCTCCGACCACCACCGGCATCGCTCCAAGCCCGGTGGCTGCCCAGATCCGTCGCTCCTTGCTCGTCGCTTTCCTCGCTCCCCGCTCCTCTCGCTCGCAGGACACCGTCGCTGCCCAGATCCGAGCCCGGATCCATCCCTCTCCAGCTTGTGCGCACCCAGCCGCCCCACGCCGTCGAAGAGCCCCCCGCCTGCTTCCCTTCTAAAAAAAAAATTGTCCTTACCCGATTTTAGCCGTGGCCGCGACATATGCAGCAGTCGCAGCACATCAATTTGCAGCGACCGCGGCTCTATGCAGCGGCCGCGACATCCGTGGACTCGCGGCCCTCGTCCTTGGTACGTCGCCCCTCGATGATCCCCGGTGCCTGGCTTCAACCCTCATTGGATACACTCCGACTCTCATGCCCTGCGACATGCCGCTCCTCGGGCCTATCTGACATCGTCAGATCACGCCTATGTTCCGCTTGATCCTGATAGGCATCACGCCTTCTCCTCTATGCAGCCGACATCTCCCGACTCGCCTTGGTACATGGACACTGGTGCCACCTACCACATGACGAACTCCTCAGGTAACCTCTCATCTATTTCCTTTAAAGGCCCTGCACACTCTATTATTGCCGGCAATGGTGGTCGTCTTGCTACTTCGGGGATTGGCCACGCCAAATTACAGACCCCAACCCACCCACTACACCTTAAAAATGTCCTCATTGCCCCAAAGATTGTCAAAAACCTTATCTCTGTCCGTCGGTTCACTACTAACAATAACGTTTCCCTTGCGTTTGATCCCTTTGGTTTCTCTGCGAACGATCTTACTACGGGGGTTACTCACATGAGATGTAACAGCGCCGGGGAGCTCTACCCTGTCACACCACCTCCTGCGTCCAGTCAGTCGTGCCCGGTCGCCCTCTCGGCATCGTCGTCCAGCCTATGGCATGCACGCCTGGGTCATCCCAGTGCTGCCGTTCTAGATGTCCTCCGTTCTCAGAGTCTTGTCACCTATACTAAAGACCTACGCTTCAGTTTATGCTCTTCCTGTCAGTTAGGGAAACATGCAAGACTGTCGTTCCAACGGTCTTTGAACTCCACCCTTGCTCCCTTTGACATAATTCATAGTGACATTTGGACCTCTCCTGTGCCTAGCAAGGAGGGCCACAAGTACTATCTCTTGTTTCTTGATGATTACACTCATTTCTTATGGGTCTTCCCGTTGCATTTCAAGTCCCAAGTTTTTCATGTCTTTGCTAAATTCCATGCCTACATCAAAACACAGTTTTACACATCCATCAAATGTTTCCAATGTGACAATGGCCGTGAATTTGAAAAGAGAGACTTTCACTCTTTCTTTGCCACAAATGGGATCTCATATCGCTTGTCTTGCCCCTATACTTCTCAACAGAATGGCAAGGCTGAACGAATCATCAGAACCATTACCAACATGATGCACTCTCTCCTCTTCCACGCATCCATTCCCCTTTCCTATTGGTCTCACGCCTTATCAACCACATGTTATCTCCTCAACATTCTACCTTCTACTACCCTACACCATCACTCACCAACTCAGACACTTTATTGCACCTTGCCTAGGTATGATCACCTTCGTACTTTTGGGTGTTTGTGCTTCCCAAACCAGTCCTCCACCGCACCTCTGAAGCTTCACCCGCGCTCCACTCCATGTGTCTTCCTAGTCTATCCGTCTGATCATCGCGGTTACCTTTGCCTCGATGTTCAGACCCATAGGCTTATTGTATCCCGTCATGTCACTTTTGATGAGTCTCGCTTTCCTTTTTTTTTTCTCTTCCTCTCCCCTCTTCCACATCTCCTATGTCTCAGTCTGAGTCAGAGTCTTCCTTCCCTCACTTTCTCCTTCCCCAGAGCTCTCCTGGTGCTCCTACCTCTCCCCCTACACCACCCCACCGCCACCCCCTCCTCCTACCACTAGACCGCACACCCGCAGCATCTCCGGTGTCTTCCGACCTCGTCAGATCGTCTCCATGAACACCACACATCACCCCATAGCCCCTGACGCCGCGGCCGCAACATGATGTTGCGGCCGCCGCCCATCAATTACCCACACCTTCTCCCCACCCACGACACTAGCAGCGGCCGGAGTACCATGCCGCGACCGCGACACATCAACAGGCCACGGGCATGCCGCGCCTGCAGCACCCCTCCGCAGCTTCTCCTGTCGTCCTCACCGAATCCCAATCCCCCCTACCTCAAACCCGACCTCCCTTTCCCCCATCCCCACCTCCCACAAAACAACCCTCCTCGACCCGAATTGACAGGCAGCTATGCTCGACGAATACAGGGCCTTTACAAGGAATGGTACTTGGGTTCTGGTTCCTCGCCCTCCTAAGGCGAATGTCATTCGCTGCATGTGGCTCTTCCGCCACAAGTTCTGCTCCGATGGGTCATTGGAGCGCTACACAACTCGTCTTGTGGTCAACGGTCGATCTCAGCAGGCACGTATTGATTGTGATGAGACATTCAGCCCCGTGGTCAAGCCTACCACTATCCGAGTGGTGTTGAGCTTAGCTTTGTCGCGACATTGGGCTATTCATCAGTTGGATGTCAAGAACGCCTTTCTGCATGGCCACCCGAATGAGACAGTTTACATGTTTCAGCCGCCAGTGCTCGCTGATCCTGATCGCCCCAAGCACGTCTGTCTTCTGAAGCGCTCCCCATATGGTCGAAAACAGGTCCCGCGGGCTTGGTTCCAGCACTTTGCTTCTCATCTGATTCGCTTGGGCTTTGTTGGCAGCCACTCATATACGTCTCTGTTTATATATCGCAGGGGCACAAACATGACCTTTCTGTTACTATATGTCGACGACATCATCCTCACCGCCTCTTCTGATGCTCTTCGGACGTCTATTATTGCCCAATTGAGCGCCGAGTTCGCCATGTCAGATCTGGGTCCGTTGTTTTACTTCTTGGGAGTTGTCGTGCAGCGTCATGCGTCTGGGTTGTTTCTCTCTCGGAGTAAGTATGTTGCCGAAATTGTTGCTCGGGCCAAGATGAGCAACTGCAAGCTGCCTCTCCAGTGGATACCTCCAACAAGCTCAGTGCTCACTCTGGTCCTCTGTTTGATGATCCGACGCTCTATCGGAGTCTCGCAGGTGCGTTGCAGTATCTTACGTTTACTCGTCCAAACATCAGTTACGCCGTTCAACATATTTTCCTGTTTATGCATGCGCCCAGGGAGCCGCACTTCCAGGCCTTGAAGCAGTTCATCCGGTACATCAGCAGAACCCTCGAGCTGGGCACCACAATCACCCCTACCTCTCGGCTTGACCTCGTCGCTTACACTGATGCGGATTGGGGTGGTTGTCCTGACACACGTCGCTCCACGTCTGGCTACTGTGTCTTCCTCAATGACACCCTTGTGTCGTGGTCCGCAAAGCGACAGTCTGTGGTGTCTCGCTCTAGTGCCGAGGCAGAGTACAGGGGTATCGCCAACGTTGTCTCCGAGTGCTCTTGGCTGCGCAATCTCCTTCTTAAGCTCCGCTGCCCTCTTCAGAAGGCCACCCTGGTCTACACCGACAACGTCTCCGCCGTCTATCTAGCCAGCAACCCAGTCCAGCATCAGCGAACGAAGCACATTGAGCTCGATCTACACTTCGGTCGGGACAAGGTTGCTCTTGGACATGTTCGTGTTCTTCATGTCCCGTCCTCCTATCAGTACGCTGATATCTTCACCAAGGGTTTACCTCGGCAGTTCTTCCTAAATTTTCGGTCCAGTCTCACAGTACGGGACCCTCCACTTTCGACTGCGGGGGTTTGATAGATTACATTGGTCTTATATTGTATAGTGGGCCCAAAGGCTTAATACCTTTGTAACCTATATATATATATATATATTGTCTAATGAATGAAACCCTTGAGGAGGACTTTACATCAATTCTATCATTCTACACTAGGGTTTGGAACCAGATTGATTTTCACGGTGAAAATAATAGAGGTATAATTGAGAATCTGTTTTGAAAAATTGAAATTTTTTTAATTTTTAGGGTTAATTGTTTTGAAATAATGGGATATTTCAATCCGGTTAATTGATTTGCCTTTTTTCCCTCCAATTCAAAGCAATTTCAATTAATTGCTTCAATCCAATTACGATATTGAAATTTTGGTAATTGTAAAACATGATTTTTCAAATAAAATTTTATAAATATATAGAAATAGATGTTAGGGATATAAATATAATTTTTTTAAGATTAAATAAATATTAAATATTTTTTTGATGTAGGAAGAGAAGTAGGATATATTGAGGAGGAGATCTACCATAGGAGTTAGAGTCCTGCTTTACCGCTGACCTGCGATGCTTCATTTTGGTGGTGCTTGACTTCGTTCTTCGTCGGCGTCCTTAATGTTTTTGTTTAGTTCTGTTTAGTTTCGTTCGTTTCAGAGCGCATGTTATGTGTTGAATGTGCCTTTTTTTTGTAATTTCGATTTTATTGTATGTTTGACGATTTATCCGTTTGCCGTCTTTTCGATCTCTCTAATTTCAGGTGTATCTGAGCTTGAATTATTACTTAGCATAAAGGAAAAAAAAAGCAGGAGATCTTGACTGATTATATGATTGATGAAAAAACTGCAAATGCTGAGAAGTGGCCCCCGATTTTGATATATGATAGGAGTGGGCCTCCTAGGAGAATCAAAGAAGATGGGAGCCCATACAAATGGGTTACCCAGATAGACATTATCCTCAGTTAGTTTTATGTTGCAGGTTTTGTATTGTTACACATTATTACTCGTAGGAAAAAGGCACCCACCACTCCCAATCAGTGACCTCTCTGTCTACGCTATGAAGCCTGAAGAGGCCCTATCATGCTTGAATTGGCCATGTTCTCTAAAATCTAAAATAGACCGCCCATCACTCATGATGATTGATGAGGCAAAAGATATGAAAATTACCCCTTCAAACTTAAGCAAACCAAAATTAATACATATATATGTATAGCTATGTGGTGAAACTCTTGCAGTACTAGGCAAAAATGGAAGAGGAGGAAGGGAATGAAGAGATGAGTGCGAAGCTGGGAAGCGCCACTCCCGGGGATCATTCGAGATGGTGGGTAGATGGCACTGCCGTGGGGTTGGAAACGGCAGCTCCTCCAGCGCCTCAACATGAATCCATTGAAACCGAAACCGATGAAGACGAGGAGAAAGAAGAGTTGGGAAGCACTGGCTCCGGGTGTCTCAAGAGGCGTCTTCTCCATAAGCGCAAAAGGCTTGATTCCTTGGACGTCGAAGCCATGAAGATTGGCTCCTCCTCCCAATCATCCCACCATTCCAAGGTAATTCCTTTCTGATCACTAATGTCATTCAATTCAATTCAATTCATATTGGATTAAGCTTGCTTAGTTTTTACTAAAATTTATTTATTGTTTAATGAATCGATCGATGGATCAGGAAAGCTCAACTTGGCAAACTGCTGCCCTGGCATTCCAAACACTGGGTGTGGTGTACGGAGACATGGGCACAAGCCCTTTGTATGTGTTCACTGATGTCTTCAGCAAGGTTCCGATTCAGTCGGAAGTCGACGTTTTGGGGGCTTTGTCTCTTGTCATCTACACAATAGCTCTTATACCTTTAGTAAAATATGTTTTCATAGTGCTCAAAGCTAATGACAACGGCGAAGGTAAGTAGTAGAGTTACTTTTGATGGATCGGATCCATATATAAGATATATCGATTCTTAGTTAGATGCATGTATGTGACTAGCTAGAGGTTGTTCTTTGTCGATCAGGAGGCACATTCGCACTCTATTCGTTGATAAGCAGGTACGCCGATGTGAATAGGCTTCCAAATCGGCAACCAGCAGATGAGCATATATCAAGTTTTCGGCTCCTCCTCCCAACGCCTGAGCTTCAAAGGGCCTTGCGGATAAAACAGACTTTGGAGACAAATTCCTCCGCGAAAACTCTGTTATTACTCTTGGTTCTCATAGGAACTTCTTTGATTATTGGGGATGGCATCCTCACGCCCGCAATGTCAGGTACTTGAATAGTCTTCAACCTAAGGTATCATAATCCTATTGGTATTGTTTTTCACTTTTGAGAGTCATCCATCATTTCTCAAGCTTGAAACAAATGACCCTATGTGTGCAGTGATGTCAGCTGTTAGTGGATTGCAAGGCCAAATCAAGGGATTCCATGAAAGTGAGTAACCACGTACAGATTAGCATTAGCTGCATATATGATCATATATATATATATATAGTACATCCGTTCAAAATTATAAGTCATTTTAGGTGTTTGCACACATATTAAGTAAACTACAAAAGTGTTACTTTTATACCCCTCATTAATTATCCACAACCACTAACAACCAATAACATTTCATAAAACAAGTCAAAAAGTTACTTTTCTCTTAACCTAATGCCTAGAAAACTTAAGAGAACTTATATTTCTAAACAAAATTTTAATATTTTATATTTTTTAACGGAGAGGGAGTATTAAAAATAATGAAGCCTCTTGTGATGTTCAGATTCGGTGGTGGCGGTCTCAATCCTGATACTCGTGGGGCTGTTCAGCATACAAAGGTTTGGGACTAGTAAAGTCGGCTTCAGCTTCGCTCCTGCACTTGCTTTGTGGTTCGTCTGTCTGGGTTCCATCGGAATCTACAATCTATCAATGTACGGTATCCATGTCTTACGAGCTGTTAACCCGATTTACATCTTTATGTTCTTTAAGAAGAACAGCAGAAATGCTTGGTCAGCTCTTGGGGGATGCGTCTTGTGCATCACAGGTACTATACTACTACGACTAATGCTACTGCTAGTTTCCTAGCTCGGGCAGCTTTACATCTAGACCAAAGTTTTTCTTAGCTTTATCTATCTCTATCTTAATTTGGTCATATCTTCCTGCAGGAGCGGAAGCGATGTTCGCAGATCTAGGCCATTTTTCTGTACCGTCGATACAGGTGAATGTTATAAATAGCAGTTAGCGCACATTAGCATAACACCAGCACATTCATTTTGCCAACTTTTTAGTTGTCATATATGTCATGGCATGGATACAGATAGCCTTCACGTGCATCGTGTTCCCGTGTCTTCTCCTGGCTTACATGGGTCAAGCGGCTTATCTAGTGAAGTTTCCTCACAAAGCGGAGAGAGTTTTCTACGATTCTCTTCCAGGTAACCGCAAACAAATGCAATCCATGACATGATATGATATGATATGATATGATGATAGTATCTCTTGTGATGTGAACCTCATATATCTCTGATAGATAACCCTTTTAATGTACTTTTCGAGGAACGTACAGAAGGGTCTTTCTGGCCAGTTTTTGCAATTGCAACCGTTGCTGCAGTGATTGCCAGCCAAGCCATGATATCGGCTACTTTTTCCTGCATCAAACAAGCCATGGCCCTCGGTAGCTTCCCAAGGCTCAAGATAGTCCACACGTCGAGGAACCTAATGGGTCAGATCTACATCCCTGTCATTAACTGGTTTCTAATGATCATGTGTGTTGTAGTCGTCGCTACCTTCAGGAACACTACAGACATAGCCAATGCATACGGTACGGTCATCGAAATTCTACCATATATATATATATGAACATTAATTTCAAACATTAATTAATATCGGTTTTCGGATGGTGCAGGCATAGCTGAGGTTGGAGTTATGTTGGTCAGCACTACACTGGTGACCCTTGTAATGCTCTTGATCTGGCAGACCAGCCTGGTCTATGCCATGTGTTTCGCCCTTGTCTTTGGTGCAATAGAGCTCATCTACTTGTCTTCCGTCTTATCCAAGATAAAACAAGGCGGTTGGCTTCCACTTGCATTCGCTACTTGCTTCCTCGCCGTGATGTATGTGTGGAACTATGGTAGCGTCTTGAAGTACACAAGCGAGGTTAGAGATAAGATCTCCATGGATTTGATGCTTCAGCTTGGCCCTCATCTCGGAACCGTAAGAATCCCAGGAATCGGGCTTCTCTATAACGAACTGGTAAACGACATTCCTTCAATCTTAGGCCAGTTTCTTCTGTCCCTCCCGGCCATCCACTCAACTATAGTGTTTGTATGCATCAAGTATGTTCCTGTGCCGGTTGTCCCCCAAGAAGAAAGGTTCCTCTTCAGAAGAGTTTGTCCTAAAGACTACCATATGTTCCGTTGCATTGCCCGTTATGGCTACAAAGATGTTCGGAAAGAAGACCACAATGCCTTTGAACAACTACTAGCCGAAAGACTTGAAAAGTTCATTAGAAAGGAGGCGTTGGATCTTGCATTGGAAGGCAACAAAAAGGAGCTAAACATGAGGAGGGTCCCAGTGAGGACAAAGGACAAAGAATTAGCTCGTATCTTGGATGATTCAAGATACGAGCAAGCAGCCGTGGCTTCAACCTCGAAGGAATCCAGCGCCATGGCGTCGCCTTCAAGCAACATTTTGTTGGTTGAGGGTGATCAACACTTGGAGTACGAGATCTCTGCTCTTAGGGCCGCGGTGCAGTCTGGCTTCACGTACTTGCTGGCGGATGGAGACGTGAGGGCGAAAAAGGAATCATGGTTCTTGAAGAAGCTGGTGGTGAACTACTTGTATGCATTTCTTAGGAGGAATTGTAGGGCAGGGGCTGCTGTGATGAGGGTTCCTCATATGAACATCATAGAGGTTGGAATGACTTACATGGTTTAGTGATTATTAGTGTTATCAGTTGTGGTTGTTGTTAGGGAGAGACCCTAATCAAAAACCATAACGTGGAATTCATCTTCTTATGATGAGTTCTCCTCCATCTAATAAAACTACAATGTAGACTCCACCTTGAATATAAGATCTTGAGAACTAATGTGCAGGTTATCTCTAAGGGTGAGGAAAGACAAAAAACAGTAGGCTGGGTTTCAAGGTCTTGAAATCCAGACTAAAATGTTTGGATACATATTTGTTTATCTGTTGTGACTTGTTCGTTTGCAGGAAATGATTCAAGGCCAATATCGTTTGGGCCTAAATATAGTTGTGGGCTTCACTTTGGGCCATGAGAAATCGAATTAGATTTCACCTATTTGCATGATTCTCCGGCCCCTAACCCATTTTATATGTTAGATGCATCTCGAGTCATATTTCAGGAAATGGGAAGCCATATAGGGAAACAAGGAAAGATTATATCCATATCCGATTATGACAAATCAGTAGAAGATTACAACCACAACTTTGGGAAGTATATTATCGGAAAGAATTCAAATGTCTTGGAAAGGATTTGAATTTCAAACAGTCATCCCTCCAAGAGTCCTTGAAGACGTTCGACTATATAAAGACGAAGGGCAAAGGGACTCTATCTCATCTAAGCAAGCACTCAAGCAATCAAGTTGTCCTAAAGCATTCGTAATCACAGTTTCTCTCGTACGTTCTCACAAAAGTTTAAGTGTTGGTTATAGTTTGAGAATTGAGGGAAACACAAGAACTTATTGTACAAGTCATTCATTTTACACTAAGAGTTTCTATACTCGAACAAACATACTTTGAGTGTGGTGAGAGCTTTTATTTCACTTGTAAGGTTGAGAGCTAGAATAGAAGCGATGAGGCTTTGTATAGAGAAAGGGAAGTTTATCTAGGAAGTTCTAGGCTCAAGTGAAGTGGAATAAGAAGCGTTTGAATCCTACGGGTTGGATAACCCTAGGCGGGGACGTAGGCCAAGTTCGTGCCGAACCTCGTTAACAATTTGTGTGTTCTTCGTTTACTTTCCGCATCTACTATATGACATTAGATTTTACTTAGTCAAGATTTGATAGCAATATCAAGGTCTTGATAAGTTGTTTTGCAAATTGTTTTAAGTTTTCTTTTATTGCGAAAATCGTGCATACTCTATTCACCCCCCCCCCCTTTAGAGTATTATTCATCGCCTTATAGACTCTTCAATTGGTATCAGAGCATGTCTCACTGTTTTTGATCTAACAATCTTGTGAGTTTTCAGCATGTCTACCATAGGTGATGGAGGATTTTCCTAAGGGAGATCAACCAACCAAACAACCTCCTCTGTTTTGTGGCAACAACTTTGTTCACTGGAGATCACTGATGCAGATGTTCATCATTGATCAAGACCTTGAGTTATGGGACCTTGTCAAGAAAGGACCACACATTCCAACGAAGACTATTGATGGGAAGGAAGTCGAGAAATCTAAAGCCGAATACATTCAAACAGACTTGGAAAACATCGCTAAGAACTTCAAAGCTATGAATTTACTATATTGTGCTCTTGATGCTAATGAATTTAACCGTGTTTCATCTTGCAAGAGTGCCAAAGAAATATGGGACAAGCTTGTAGTCACTTACGAAGGCACTAGTCAAGTCAAAGAGAGCAAGATCGACATCTTCCTCAGATAGTACGAGCTATTCAAGATGAACCCTGATGAATCAGTGAAGGAGATGTTTATGAGATTCACTCAAATTGTGAATAACCTTGACTCACTTGGAAAGACCTTCTCTAACCCCGAGAAAGTAAGGAAAGCTCTTCAAAGCCTCTCTAAAGCGAAGTGGGGTCCTAAGGTTACTACAATAGAGGAAGCTCAAGATCTTACCATACTGTCATTGGATGATCTTCTTGAAAAACTTATTACTCATGAGATGATATTGAATGAAGAAGATGGAGAAGTTCCCTCAACCACAAAGAATCTAGCTCTCAAAGCGATGAAAGAAGAAGTTCAGACTGATGACGATAGTGATGATGAGGACGACCCATTTTCTCTCATCACTAAACGACTAGCAAGGATCATGAAGATGAAAAAGAAATTCTTTAATTGAGACAATGTTGGATCATTCAAATTCAAAGGTAAGTCCTCTAACCCATCCAAAAAGCCAAAAGTCCTAACATGCTTTGAATGTGGTGAAACAGATCATCTTGTGAAGGAATGTCCAATGAAGAAAAGAAATAGGTTCAAAAGGAATGAGCAAAAGAAGAAGGCTATGCTCGCCACCTGGAGTGACTCAGATTCCTCAAGTGACTCAGACACGGAAGAAGATCAGGCAAATCTCTGTCTTATGGCTGAGCACGGGGGATCCAGGAGTCAAGATCTTGAGGAAGTGGTAAGAAACTTAATGTCTAGTCCTCCTGATGTTCTCTCTGAAGTTCTAAGGAACATGATTTCTAATGAAGAAGCTTACAGCAGTGAAATCAACATCTTGAATGAAAAGCTGTAAGACCAACAGAAATGTATTGGTAACATGCCGCTGGAAATAAAAAAATCTTGAAGCTTTTCGGTCGGCTCTTGACATTGAAGTCAAGACCTTGAGTTCAGAAAACTCTGATCTCAAGCAAAGCGTCGCCTCTCTAAAGACTCGTAATGATGATTTAGAGAAGGAGAAGGCCAAGCTAACCGATAAGTGTCAAGACCAGCATACATCACTTATACAGTTCACAAGATCTAAAGCCAATCTTGATAAGATGTTGGGTGAACAGCAACTCTCAATTAATATAAGTGGTATTGGCTACAACAAAAACTTTCCAAATAAACCCAGTACCACTTTTGTTAAAGCCAAAGGCAACTGGCGTTCACCTACATGTTTTTATTGTTGTAAGAAAGGGCATGTGAAGGAAACCTGTCCATATAGACGAAAGGATCCCCACATCATTAGAAACACATTTCCCGTATGACTTAATGAACATATAAGACAAGTTTGGGTTCCTAAGGGGACAAGACTACCTAACATGGTCTATCCCCATTATGAATCTAAAACTATGTATTGGTCTAGCCGGAAAGGATGATGTTTGTCTTCCAGGATATCACCAAGAACAAGGAGCCAAAATGGATCATGGACAGTGGATGCTTTCGACACATGAGTGGGAAGAAATCACTATTTGAAGATCTTAAAGAGCAAACCACTGGAACAAGTACTCTTGGTGACAAAGGGAAGTGTAATATTCTCAGTTGTGTGACAAAGGTAACAAAGTAGGCTTTGACGGGCACAAGTACGAAGTCAGAAATAAAGAAACTGGTGACCTGATCCTCACTGCTCACAGGCACAATAATACTTATGCAGTGAATGCTAACCAAATTGCAGGTACAAACCTCAAATGTCTCAAGGCCTTGATAGAAGATTCCAGCCTTTGGCATAGAAAACTAGGTCACGTGAGCATGCACACTCAATAAATTGAAATCAAGAGACCTTGTTCGGGGACTGCCAGACCTAAACTTCAAGAGTGAGGAACTATGCAATGCATGCACAAGAGGTAAACAGACACGTGGTTCCTTTAGACCAAAAAAGGTTGTAAGTTCCTCTCGCCCTCTTGAATTATTACATATGGACTTGTGTGGACCTATGCGCGTCAAATCTCCAAAGGGAAAACAGTACATCCTGGTTATTATTGATGATTTCTCTCATTTTACTTGGATTTCTTTTTAAAACAGAAATCAGAGGCTTTGTTCGAGTTTTTCAAAATGTGTAAGGAGTTGCAGACCTTGAAAAACATACCGATTGTCTCCATTAGGAGCGATCATGGTAGAGAATTTGATCAACTTAAATTTGATTTGTTTTGTGGCAAATACGGAATTTCTCACAACTTTTCGGCTCCTAGGACTCCTCAATAAAACGGAGTTGTGGAATGAAAGAACCGCACTTTGGAGGACATGTCTAGGACAATGCTTTTAGAAAATGGTTTGCCAAAGTATTACTGGGCAGAGGCTGTTAATACAGCCAATTATATTTTTTCTTATGAACTTTTTAAAGGAAGAAAGCCTAACATCTCTTATTTTAAACCATTTAGATGTACTTGCTTTGTTCATAATAATGGCAAAGATAACCTTGGAAAGTTTGATGCTCGTAGCGACGAAGGTATCTTTCTCGGTTATTCTTCCAATAGCAAAGCTTATAGAATTTATAACAAGCGCACCAAAATTGTTGATGAGAGTATCCATGTGGTATTCGAAGAAAGCAATAATGGTGTGTTAAGTGAAAGTTTTGCAAATCTCAATCTAAATCACCATGATTCGGATGGAGTAGAAGAGGACAAGTCTGAGAACAAGCAGGAACAAGAACGAACTATGAAAGAACAGATCCAAGATACTAACAAGCTATCTCAAGACCTTGAGAAAGAACTACAGAACCTGGATGTGATCAATGAGGAATCCAACTCTCAAACTGTCCCTCAAGATCTTGAAGAAAGACCTACTACTGTCTCGAATGATCAAGGTATAAAGCAACGAAAGTTCAAACATGCCTCTTCACACTCAGCTCAAGACATCATTTCATATCCATCCTCTAGTATATAAACTCGATCTAGATTAAAAAATCTATGTGCTTTCTATGCCTTTGTCTCTCTTGTAGAACCAAAGACTCATGTTGAAGCACTCAAAGACTCGGACTGGATCACGGTTATGCAAAGTGAGCTAAATAAGTTTGAAAGGAATAAGGTGTGGACTCTCCAACCTAGGCCAAAGCATCAATCTATCCTTGGAACCAGATGAGTGTTTAGGAATAAGTTGGATGAAGCAGGTAAGATCATTCGAAACAAGGAAAGGCTTGTTGCTCAAGGATACAATCAAGAAGAAGGTATAGACTACGAGGAGACCTTTTCTCCCGTAGAAAGGTTAGAAGCCATACGTATATTACTTGCCTTTGCATCTTTCATGGGTATCAAGTTATTTCAAATGGATGTCAAATGTACATTTCTAAATGGGTACTTAGAAGAGGAAGTTTATGTCACTCAACCTCCAGGATTTAAAAGTGAAGAATTTCCTAATCATGTTTTTAAATTGGACAAAGCTCTATATGGTTTCAAACAAGCTCCAAGAGCTTGGTATGAGAGACTGTCCAAATATCTTCTTGAAAATGGTTTTCAAAGGGGATTGATTGACAAAACTCTCTTCATCAAGACCCGTGAAAATGATCTTTTGGTTGTTCGAATATATGTTGATGACATACTATTTGGTGCTACTAACAACTCCCTTTGCAAGGAGTTTTCTGAGATTATGTGCAGGGAATTTGAAATGAGCCTCATGGGAGAATTAAACTTCTTTCTCGGTCTACAAGTTCATCAAGCAAAGAAGGGAATCTTTCTAAATCAAGGGAAGTACACCAGAGTTTTGCTCAAGAAATACAAAATGGATCAATCTAAAGTAGCAAAGACCCCTATGAGCTCTACACTCTCCCTTGATCAAGATAAGAACGGTAAGAATGTGAACCAAAAGGAGTATAGAGGTATGATTGGTTCACTCCTCTACCTTACTGCTAGTAGACCAGATATTATGTTCAGTGTTTGTATGTGTGCTCGGCTCCAAGCTGACCCCAAAGAATCTCACCTCATTGTTGTGAAAAAAAACTTCAGATATCTGAATGGATCTCAAGACCTTGGACTCTGGTATCCCAAGCAGAGTAACTTTCATTTAACATGCTATTCAGATGCAGATTTTGCAGGCTATAAGGTTGATAGAAAACGCACTTCAGGATGCTGCCAACTTCTAGGGTCTTCCTTGATCAGTTGGCACTCTAAGAAGCAAAATACAGTGGCTTTTTCAACTGCAGAAGTCGAGTACATTGCTGCAGGTGCATGTGGCTCTCAGATTCTTTGGATAGCACAACAGCTCAAAGATCTTGGTATTGATCTAAAAGGTATCTCTATTAAATGTGACAATACAAGTGCTATTTCCATTACTAAGAAATATGTACAACACTCAAGAACCAAACACATTGATGTGAGACATCACTTCATAAGAGATCTTATGGAGAAAGGTGATGTATCTATATCCTTTATCTCTACTGAATTTCAATTGGCTGATATATTCACTAAACCCCTTCCTGAAGATCGTTTCAACTTCATTAGATTAGAATTGGGTATGCTTAACAGGGAAGCAATTTCGTAGGGGGGGTCACCACTATCTTTGTGAAGTGAAAGATCCAACTAACATCTCAAGGCCTTGACTTCATAAGGGTCATGAGATGTTCAACTGAATAAAATAATATTGGATCAAAATTCTGTTAATATCTTATGGATATTTGACGGAATATTTTTATTTTCAAAATTCACTTAATTTCCTTTTTTTTTCTTCCGTTTTTAATTTGATTCAAAATCTTCTTATTTTTTGCAAGCGTGTGTGACCCCTCTTTTTGATAAATCAAAATTGATTTCTTTCCTTGATTTAATTTAACTTGTGAAATGGATTAATTGAAAATTGTACTTTCTGATTTGAGATGGGGGAGACGATTCAGTTTCCAATTTTTTACTTACAAAACTCTCCCCTCCCTTGTCAAATCTCTCACAGCTTTTTCACTCTTTCTGAGCTCTCTTTCTCTCATTCTTCGTTTTCCAAACCCCCCCCCCCCCCTTTCTCAAACCCTACAATGGCATCCAAACGCTCCTCATCATCTCCGGCTCCTGCACCATCTGCTAAGCGATACAAGATGCCAGCTAACAAGGGTAAGCAGATTATGGAGGAACCTGAAGTTCACTCGGAAGATTCCAGTGAGAACTCTCCCTTTCTAGTTCCTCTGATCAGAAACTCCAATAACAAAGTTCCAGCTGCATCCACTCTTACTCTGCCTCCTCAGGTATCTTCTGGCATCCCCTCTAATTGGTTATGCTCTGTAGAGGTTGCAGAGTCCTGGACACAGGACCTTAGCAATCGAAGGTTGTGCTTTTGTGATGCTGTCGATATCTCTCGTCTATAATCCATGCCCATGTCATGCATCTCCCTCCTCAAATTGTTCCCATGTTCAATTTAGTTAATTTTATTACTAAAAAAAACCTGATATAATATAAAAAAATTACTTTTTTTCCGGATAGGGGACCAGCTTTCGCCATCTCGAGATGCCAGTGGATCCGTCGCTGCCTCCAAGCACCCATTCACGTTGCTTGGTGGCATCCCCGGATCGGCCCATCTAAGGTGACAAATATTTGTCTCTACCGTGAGCTTGACATGTTAAAAGACATGATTTAACATGTGGGTGTGCTCCTTACATAGGCATCCATTGAGCACAAACTAGCGCAAGCCTACACACATCGTGCAAGCATGTTGCTGAAGCGTGCAACTACATGGCTTACGGCCATTGGTTTAATGGATGACTTTCGACTCAACCCTTTTTGACCAAGCCGAACATACAAGTCCTTGCCAATGACTTCGTCTAGTTGCCTCGTTGGTCCCAAATACCTATGTAGTGAGATGTAACACTATGGCCTTCTAGATCCCATAAGTTTGAGGTAATAATAGGTCAATAATACCTTTACATTTTATGGGCTACAAGATGAGAAGGTTTCTTGACCAAATAAATTTATAGTCAAGACCTCGGTATATATAGTATATATAACACCCCTCCTGTAAACGAGAAAATATTCCAGCGTCAGTGGTTACTTGGACTTTAAGGTTTTTATAACAACCTTAGACTTATAGAGACATGTCACCATTCTCCCATAAACAAGATGATAACAAAATAAAATACAAATATAGGAAGACTAATATAATAAATCCTTTTTTTATTATTAAACTCGGGATTCAAATTACAATATTTGACACATCAAAAAATTACAACGAAAGACTTTGTAAAAAAAATAAACATTTAACATTATTTGACACATCAAAACAGTATTTTCTAAGAAATTTAGATCTTCAAAACTAAAATGTCGTCTTGAACTTCTTCAACTTCTCTTCAATGACTCGCTCTAAACCTGCGAATTACTAGAGGATGAGGTATTGTCCGGCGACAAGGGACCTCTACCTGTCCAAACAAAGGATGGTTAGTTCGCGAGAAATAACAAGTGACAGCTCGAAAACGGAGACTATTTCAGTTTTATACTCATTGATCGACCTTTAACGGTATGATTATAAACCTGAATGCGATTGTTAGAGTATTTTAGGTTGGCTAATATTTGATGACTCTGAAATACCCCAAAGTTTTTTGGGGTATTTCGATTTTAATAAATAAAAAATTAATTCTATTTATATTAAATTGGGTGAAAATAAGTTCTTAACTTCTATCGGTTCACATAAAATATATAATATAAGGTTTTAGAATAATTATATTATTCGATGTAAAATAAAGAGAACTTATTTAAATAGATAAAATATTTCCTCAATATCAATACTTAATTTAGGTAATGTAAATTAAATCAAAATCGGTACTACTATTTAAAGAAATAAATTTTTCACAAATAACATTTAAATATTATTTGTGGGGAAATTAGTGGATAACTAGTTATATATGCATTTTTTTTTTACTTATGTCTATATATATAGGCCAAATTGCATAAAATCACCCTTTATTCACTCTTCTTTTCAACTAACCACCTCTTATTAAAAAAAATTCACTTAACCACCCTTCATAACATGTCTATTGCAATTAACCACCTTTTTTTCACTACTTAAAAGACCAACATCCTCCCAAAATTAATTACTAATGTTTATTTATTTATGATTATTATTTTGGTAGAGTTGTTTTTTTTTTTTATTATTAAATCTCAAGTAAATGTTTTGGTAGATTCTATATTATATTTAGTTTACTTTTAAAATTTTAAAACATGTATGTCTATACTAAAATATATTCGGTTTTAAAATTCATGGTCATGGGTTTTGAACGTAAGATGCCGCCGCTTGGATTAATTTTTAAAAAATGAAGTTAATATGTTTTATATTAGTTGAATATTATGTTAAATCATAAAAAACACTCATATAGGTTTTAAAATTTTGAAAGTAAACTAAATACAATACAGACTAACCAATTATATTAAAATTTATTATATTAAAGTGTGAATTTTAGAAATTTCTTATAATAGACATTTTGTAGAATTGTTAGTATCGCAAAAAAAAAAGATTGGGATTGTTATGCCATTTTGGGATCGTTAGAAATGTAGAATTGGATTGAGATTTTAACAACGTACATTGGGTGGAACTGTGGAAAATGTATAATAGTTGATAAATTTACAGTAATAAAAAGAAGTGGGTGAAGACTTTGCGGTGAGATTCCGCCCACACCGAGGTAGCAGATGGTGAACTGCATTCTAAAACATGTAATTGAGATTTAATAAGAAAAAAAATAACTCTACCAAAATAATAATGATAAATAAATAAACATTAATAATTAATATTAGGGCCATTTTGGTCTTTTAAATAGAGAAAAAGGAAAAATGGGTGGTTAGTTGCAATAAATATGCTATAATGGGTGGTTAAGTGAAATTTTTTTAATAAAGGGTGGTTAATTGGGAAGAAGAGTGAATAAAGGATTGTTTTATGTAATTTGTCCATATATATATTACGTGTATATATAGGTAGGGGAGAGTTCAAGTGAGAAGTAATGGGTCCGGTAAGAAGAAAAAAGTGATGTGATTGGCTGAACTTAATTCCACCCTCACGCGCTTTATATTTCCCCTATTTTAGACCCTTCCATCTAGGTTTATTATATGAGCTGAATAGCTCGAGCTCGGCTCAAAAAAACTCGACTCGAGCTCGTTCACTTACCTAAACAAGTCGAGCCTGAACATGATTTTAAGCTCGGTTGAAAGCTCGACTCGTTCGATTTAGGCTCGAATAGCTCGAATAATATGGAATTTCTAAATTTTTTTTTAAGTTAATATGTTATGACCGAGTAAAACTACTTGAAGCTTGAAAAAAGCTCGGCTCGAGCTCGTTCATTTACTAAAACAAGTCGATCTTGAACAAAAAACAAAGCTCGTTTAAAAATTGGGCTCGGCTCGACTCAAGCTCGTTTAGCAAATGAACAAGCTTGAACGGCTCGTTCGGATCGAATAACACCCATACCTCCATCATTTATTAAAAAAAAATCCCCTCAATCAATTTCAACGACTGATTTTGTTAACTAATCAAGGGAGGAATCAATTCACTCACCACACTCAATGATCGACAACAATGTTAAGGGTGAATCAAAATAGTTCCTCTGTAGAACACAGAAGGGAACCGAGCACCACAACTTGAGAGAGAATTTCACAAACTGCCTCACACCTTAATTGATTGAACAACTAACATACATACCCCATAACTTTGATAATTGTTCGACACATCCACTACACCACTACCTTGCTAACATAACTTCCTAGATAGTGGTTTTACAAACAAAAGAAAATTGACCTTCAACTGCTATGTACATAGCTTGCACACTTCACACACATAACTACCTTTAACTAACTTGACTTTAGCCTAGGAACTTTAAATTACATTCCAACACCTCCTCTTAATTTAAATTCCATCATACCAATTTTCTCCATGAAGTAGTAGTGCTTAGCACCACTCAAAGACTTGGTGAATAAATCTGCATTCTGGTTGTTGGCTCCACAAAATTGAGCACCTTCTTCTCTTCTGCCACCAATTCACGAATGAAATGATGTTGCAACTCTATATGCTTGGTTCTAGAATTGAATGTTGGGTTCTTGTTCATAGCAATGACAGACTTGTTGTCACACCAGACTTCAATTGCACCTGTGTGATCACACACCAAATCTAACAATAATTTCTTCAACCACATTGCCTGCCTTGCTGCTACTCCAGCTGCTACATATTCTGCCTCAGAAGATGATAGAGCAACTGTGTCTTGTTTCTTTGAACTCCAACTTATAGCTCCTGAACCTAGATCAAGTACAGACCCTGATGTGCTCTTTCTATCATCAAGACACCCATCCCAGTCACTATCTGTGTAACCCCTAAGCTTGAACTCTTTCACATGCTCGTACCAAATTCCATGCTTCAAGGTGCCTGCAACATACCTTATAATCCTTCTTGATGCTCTAAGGTGTTGCTTTGTAGGACTATGCATATATTTTGATACAACACTTACATTGTATGCAATGTCAGGCCTGCTATGTGTAAGATAATTCAGTCCTCCAACTAGGCTCCTGTAAATCTTCTCATCAGCCTTTGTAGTTCCATCTTCTTTTCTCAACTTCTCATTCGTGTTCATGGGTGTTTGAGCCACATCACGGTTCTCCATGTTGAACTTCTTGAGCATAATTGTAGCATACTTCTCTAGGCAAAGAAAAATACCTTCACTTCTTTTCTTCACCTCAAATCCAAGGAAGTATTGCATTAGCCTCAAGTCTGTCATTTCAAACACTTGTGTCATTGCATCTTTAAATTGTCTCAAATCAACAGCTTGATACTTCTTAACCATTACATGAATCCTCACAACTGTCACATGATGAATGAACTCCTCGAAGAGCTCATCTATATACAGACTGAACTCCTCGACTTGCTTATCTTGAAGAGTCGATCTTAGTTGAGCTAGTAGCTTTGTACTTGTCAAGCACATCAAATCAATTGAACAAGACTTCCATCATTTAAAGTCATCCTGACAAAGTTGTAGCAAAGTTGTCACCTGTTTATTCAGACATGACAGACATTTTCATTTACTACATAAAGTTGTCTGTCATGTCTAAATAAACAGGTGACATGTTGATGTATGTATGTGTCATGTAGTAAATGACAGACAACAAAGTTGTGGCAATTCAATTTGTACATAGTTTCCGTAATGATTTTCATTCAGTGACTACAAAGAGTTTCATTTATGAAAACTCAAACAACGAAACATGCTAATCCAAGCACTTATGCCACTAAATTCTGTGATAGCAGCACCAAAAATAACCCATAACCCATACTGATTTTACATATCACCCATACCGAATTTACATGACATATAATATATTTTACTTGACATATGAATTTTTTTACTTGACACCTTAATTTGAGACATATTCTATTCCTTTTTTATGATTCAGAATTCCTTCTACTAGACTTTTTTTTTTAACTTGGTTTCAAATTCAGCCTTGGATGATTTCTAGGGTAAGTCCACTCACTTTGACTGTCATGTTAAGTGAAGTAGGTGATATGTCAAACCTATTACCTGTCATGTTAAAAACCCATCTTAGGATGAATTCAACAGGAAGATGAAGTGTCTTGGCTTTTGATACAGAAGAAGAATGTTGAGCCTTTTGGAGAGTTTGGAATTCTGTTGAAATTAAATTGCAACCGTACAATAGTTTTGCAACGAGGTTAAGCGTATGACACAAAGGAAATTTTAGAAATTCCATAAAATTTGAGTTATTCGAGCTTAATTCGAACGAGTCGAGCATTGGACCAATCTTAAAAATGTGCGCATACTTGGCTCCTTTAGAAAATGAACGAGCTCGAACCGAGTTTTTATCGAGCAAATACGAGTTGAATTCGAGCTACTCTTGTTCACCTAACCCCCCTACATTTGACATTCAAATTGAGCTAGTTTTTTCAACCATCCATTCTCAAAACATTCAATCAAGGTTTAAACCAAGTTTACAAATTCATGACCGGAAAATTTATGCAGCTCATGACTTAGAAATACACAGCAGACGCAGAGTTCTGGTCGATTTCTCATAAATTGGTTAAGCTTCTTCAACTTGGAGCGAACTCTCAACCTCAGCAATAGCAATCCTTGCATCAACGAATGTCGAGGCTCCTTCATTTTCATCCAACTCTTCCATCTCAGCCTGAATACATGAAGATGCATCGGGCCATCAATATAATTGGCGTATGATTTTTATATATTGTAAAAGAGGGGAAAGTTACCAATGTTTCCTTCAAGTCAGCAAGAGCAGATTCTAATCGTTTGTGGCAATCAGGAACCATCATTCTTGATTCACCTAGCACATTCTCCTGTAGAAATGCAAAAAATGATTTTTTTATAACTCACGTGATTTTTTATATCCAAGCTCCCAGTATGTGTTACCACAAATCTGTTTGGTTAACCTTCACTATAAGAAGTTATACCCCATAAAACAGTTGCATACACCAGGAAGTTGTTCGTGCAGGTATAAGTAAATAACTAGGCGTCACTGTAAGAGACAATGCAATACCTGTTGCTTAAGGTCATAAGGATCAGCGCCTTTTGCTTTCATGTCAGCTGTCTTGGCAGCTTCTCTTTCAACCTCTTTCTCATAGGAATGCATCTCCTTGATCAAGCGTTTGCACGTGCTTGTCCTACTAACATCAGCACAATCACCATGATGTAAACACAACTACAGAAGTGCTATTATGATTTATGACACAAGAAATGAAAGCAATTTTTTTTCCCTAATTGAGTTGTTGATTTACAATAGGTTGAACCCCTTCCTATAAAATCAACAAGACCTTCAATTTTCAGTTAACCAGTACACAATGTAGTCATAAATCTAGAAAAGGAAATCAAAAGGTACACAAATACACAATTCGGTTTTGATTGATGCATATTTGCATAGTTTTGAAGCATAAAAATGCTTTCAAGGCTAATCTAAAGGCTCATATTCAACCCTTACATCATATGCATCCAAGTTAAACATCTAAGCTCATGCCAGAACATATTCGTCCTATCATCCAAATCCTTTGCCTATGTTCTGGTAAGGCAAAGGATTTGGATGATAGGACGAATATGTTCTGGCATTGTTGTTCAGGTTAGGCAAAGGATTTGAATGAGAGACCACATTAGAAATTTGGTTTCTATATTCATCCAAATCACCGCCATTACCACCCTCACCGTCCTCCAAATCCCCGCTCTTCCTCTTCCTCTCGCCCATCATCCCCCACTTTTGCCTAACCTGAAATTAATTCAAATTCAGGAGCAACCAAAGTCACTCAAATTCAGCCCTAACCTGAAACCTTAACCCGCAATCTCAGATTCAGTAGAGACAAAGAAGAGGAGAGGAGAAGAGTATACCTGGAATCGAGTCGCGTGAAGGAGGAGAGGAGAGGAGTGATGGAATCATTGGCCACGTCGGAATCGTTGGCCGCATCAAAGGTGTCTTCTTCCTCCTCTGCGCTAGAGCCCTCCCTCCGAGCCCGGAGACTTGTCGCCCCCGCCTCCACCTCCACCTGCGTCGCGCCTCGATCCCCTTCCTTCTCCCTCCTTTCTCGCCCGCCTCCGATCCCCTTCTCTCTTCCCTTTCTCTCCTTTGCAACGGGCTACCGGCTGCACCAGGCAAGCGGATATCCGCATTTCAGCAAAAAAAAAAATCGGATTGGGTTATGGATGCAAACACTTCGGATAATAGGG
Organism: Persicaria tinctoria; assembly: GCA_037127255.1. Taxonomy (NCBI): domain Eukaryota; kingdom Viridiplantae; phylum Streptophyta; class Magnoliopsida; order Caryophyllales; family Polygonaceae; genus Persicaria; species Persicaria tinctoria. Next base: position 22,714,978 of record JBANSL010000013.1, on the reverse strand, counting down.
TTATTTTTGCAAATAACCCAAAAAATAATACTACCTCCGTTCGGAAAAACTTGTCACTTTACTATTCATGCACGCTTTTTTAGGAGATAAAAACTATATAAAATATCTAGTTTTTTAAATAATTTTTTTAACAATTTCGTAGTTATTATTAATAAGTACAAACTTGTTAAAAAAAATTATAAAAAAATGAAAATTTTATATAGTTTTTATCATTCTAAAAAAGCGTGCGTGAATAGTAAACGACAAGTTTTGCCGAACGGAGGAGTAATAATAAAGTTTTTATATTATATAGTTTTTAGCTTCTTAAAATACGTATTGAAAAGTCAAACGACATGTATTTTGGATAGGAGGTAGTATTATATTATTCAAAGAAAAATTTAATAGCTTTTAAAAAAAATATTTTTAAGATTAACGGTGTTTCGTTAATCGAAAAAATTATGATTCTGTTTGTTAAAATTAAATTAAAATCTAGAAAAAAAAAATTGCATAATTCTGTTTCTAGTTGTGTCAAAACACGTGAGATTAGTTGAACTTACAGAGTGATATGGGTGACGATGAAAAAAATAAATAAACATAGAGATGATTTCATAAGGTGGCCCAACATTTTTCTTTTAATTATTACGAGTTGCATTAAATTGTAGAATGAATCTATCTATCAACAATAAGAAATCGATGTTATGTGATAAATAAGAGATGAAACAGCTTCAATATTATTAATGTGATAAATCAACAAGCAAGAGAAATTTAATGCCATATATGTACAATTTGTAGGGGCAATGTTGGTGATGTTTCATATTGAAAAAGATTTGGTTTCTCTTAATGCATTTGTTCACTTTCTCATATTAAAATTTGATGGAAGAGATTTATTTAAAACCCCTTAGTTTTGGGAGACTAAAGATCGATGGATGGATCAACAATGGCAACCAATCAATTGAAGGTGCAACTCGTCATCATCTTCTGCTCAATTGCTTGTATTTTTGCTTCTGCCAAACACGGTCTTAGAAATCTCCCCATAACCTCCTTTGAAGAAGGCTACTCTCATCTCTTTGGGAATGAAAACCTCATTGTTCTTAGAGATGGCAAAACTGTGCATCTCTCTCTTGATCAAACAACAGGTTCATCTCAAATGAGTGATCATTTTAATTTTAATTTTTTTTTAACTTACTAAGTGATGATTTTACTTTTTCAGGATCTGGGTTCATCTCAAATGACATTTATCTTGATGGGTTCTTCAGTGCTTCCATTAAACTGCCTCCTGATTACACTGCTGGGGTTGTTGTTGCCTTCTATGTATGTGCCTTTTTATTAATCTTCTAGTAGTGTTGGCATCATGCAGAATCAGAAATTAAAATTTGTGTAGATTAGATAGCTAAATTTTTCTTATATGCATAATTTTCATTAACAGAACCTTAATGAAAAAATTTCTATTCTTTTTTCTTAATTTTTTACCTATTATTTTATTCTTTATAAAATGGGACGGACTGGAGCATACCCCAACTCGTCCATCGGTCCATGCCTGGTTGGCATTATAGATCGCCTTTTTTTTAATAGCAGTGACAAAACGCTACTTCAAGAAGGACTGTCATACCAAATACCTCAAACACTTACTGAAATTTGTCACTTTGTAGATGTCAAATAGAGAGATGTATGAGAAGAACCATGACGAAATCGACTTTGAGTTTCTAGGGAACATAGGCGGAAAAGAATGGCGATTCCAGACGAATGTGTATGGCAACGGAAGCACAAGTGTTGGAAGAGAAGAGCGTTACAGTCTTTGGTTTGATCCTTCCAAAGATCTCCATCAGTATAGCATCTTATGGACTAAGGATCAAATCATGTAAATTAAATTTCTATCTTTTTTTGGTTGCTGGTTTTATACAAACTGATTTTGAGATGAAACCGCATTTCTGTAGTCGATTTCGAGTTTATATTTCAGTACACTCTTATGTGGTATTATGATGCAGATTTTATGTGGATGAGGTGCCCATAAGAGAGGTGAAAAGAACACAAGCAATGGGTGGAGACTTCCCTGCAAAGCCCATGTCTATATATGCCACAATATGGGATGGTTCTAACTGGGCCACCAATGGTGGTGAATACAGGGTGAACTACAAATATGGCCCCTATGTTGCCGAGTTTACCGACCTCGTCCTCCACGGTTGTGCAGCCGATCTCATGGACTGGTCCTTCAGGCGCCAAACCCAGAGGTCCGGCTGGGTTCCAACCGGGATCTCCCATTCCCAAAGGCACAAAATGGTCAATTTTAGAAAGAGGCACATGACTTATTCCTACTGCTATGACCAGACCCGGTACAAGGTCCCGCCTCCCGAGTGCGTCATGGACTCCGCAGAGGCCAAGCGGCTAAGGAGATTCAACCCGGTCACCTCTCGCAGGGGCCATGGCCACCACAGAACGCCAACCGGGAGCATAGGGCAAGCAGCCTCTTCTCTTTGAGCATACAAGCATATGCTAGTTATCTTGTTTTACTACATTGGCTTTGTTACATACAGATTGGTTTCAAGTCTATCTCGATTATATAACAATTCCAAGTCTATCTCGATTAGAGCAAAGTCTGAAGAGTCGAAATAACAACTCTAAGCTGAGAGGGTGTTTCCGAGTTTTATCTAATTTGTTGGCTAAAAATGCCGGAACAAGCAACCATCTCAAACCAATTTTTGTCACCCCAAGCGCTCTTCAAAAGGAGCAAAACTCTGAAACCATTTTAACACCCGGGAAGGCAGGAAGGTAAGCATCTGTTTGAGTGACCGAATAATCGGTGGAGAGCTCCCGCAAATCCAGCAACAGAACCTGTGCGAAGATGAGTATATCGCATCTGCATATAATACCTGCGGTTCATCAAAAGAAACGACAATACGACAGCAAAATTGGTACCAAATCGTTTTGACAAATGGGACTCCTGCAAAGAGTTCATATGATATGACTGCGAACAAAAAAACAGAAGAAAATACGGAAGCGGGTACTTCTCTTGCCCGTTGCTCCTCTCCCATTGCCCGCCTCCTTAGCGCGTCAATTTCATGTCTCATTACTCAATACCCTGCCGCTCTTTACAATTCCAGCTCGAAAGTGGTTTAGGTTTAGCACCTACTATGTTGTGTTTCTCTACCTCTAGGCTGTTGTTCCAGGCGTCTTTGAATCAACAACACTTTGTTGTAGATCCTCCTTTCTTACTGCTTCATACCCACCTTCATCCACACTTCTGTTGCACTCTTGTTCCTGAAAACTGTCAGCGTTTTCATTTGCTTTCACATCGTCGTTCTCGGTATGCTCATGCGTAGTAGTTTCCACCGTCAGCATCACTTCAGCTGGTGCAGCAGGTACAATAGGCGGTGACTGGCCAGCAGAGCCTTGTGGTGGCAGGAAGACTCCAGTGCCTGGGACTGGGAGGCGGGGTGGGGGATGCCGGGAAGCAGGCCATCCAGTTGATCCGGGTGGAAGAGGAACAGAAGTTTGAAAACCCATAGGCGAAGGAACTGGAGGAGGCACGAATAGTGATGGCATGCCGTTTGGGGGTGGAAGCTGGGCCCGGATTGGTGGAGATGGCAAGACCCCAGTTGTCGGAATGGGTGCATAATGCTTTGGACGGATATGGTTCGATGGCCTGCCAGGCAGTGAACTCCAGTTTGAAGCTTGCGCTGCCTGCGAATGGAGACGCTGACTATCACCTTGAAATGCCTTTCTTGGTTGGGAGGATTTCAGGAACGTTACGAGTATCCTCTCCTTACGGATGGATGGAATTGCGCGTTTGGCAATATCAACAGAATTCCCTTGCATCACAAGTAGTGATCTGCAGTTCATAAACAAGAAATTATGGATGTGGAATTGCAAGATGCTCAAGACATTATCACAACTTGTATCGAAATTAAAAGAATGAAAAATGTATATTACCCGGCTGAAACGGTGATCCTGAGGGCACCTCTGTAAACCCCAGGACGGTCTCCTGCTATCGCTGTACCAAATACCATATCACAGTCATTCAAAGACATCGAACATATAGGCCTCCCATACCAAGGGGGTAAAGAGTGTGGCTGTGAATGATCACCCTACAAATCAGAAACAAACCATTAAGATTTCCAACAATCATAAGAATTTTGAAGTTAATCAGTTAACTAACCTCATGAAATATATCAATTATGCAAGAATCTGGCTTCAATGGAGTAAGTTGCATGCTCATAAGACGGTCAATAAGACCTTGGAGAAGACCTGGTATAGGCTCTACTCTCCTATCTGCCAAATTCAGTTTCAACATCAATCACAAGCGGTTGTTCTAGAAGAATAGAGAAATAGCGTTTCTTTGTCAAAATCAGCACGACCGTAAAAACTAGCAGCATACCTTTGGTAGGACTTTCATCAAAAGGAACATCTAGCATGGCAACACCCAACTGTATCATCTCTCTGCCATGACCTCTGTATGGTCTCTTTGAAACCATAAACGTAGATCCTGCTCAGAACAAAAGAGAGAGGCAAAGAAGGGTTTGAAAGCATCAAATCAGTCTACAAAAACTTAACAAGATGACAGCGTAGATCAGACCATTCAACAACAATTGAAACTATTTTCTTTATTAAAGTTTGTAGTGAAGCCCAATATAAGAGTTTTTTTAATCTAGTTACACCACCATAAGGAACAAAGTTGTTTCAGAAAAAAGATATTAATAATAATAATAATTGGCTGAGAAATGCATAGCGATTCCGTAATTAAACAACACAATAATAGCATATTGGAAGCACGGAATGATTTTGTTTGGGTAGACATTTAATTTTAACAAAGAGCAAATTTGTTGTTCTGGAATAACTTAAGGTTGCTGCTCAACCACCACTATATCCAATGAATGCCTAATGACCCAAGCAACTTATTACTTTTGTTTTAAAAAAAAAAATTGACAGCTAAAGATAGAAGCCAATCTTTAATACATGCATATATATACAATATATTATTAAAATTGTCCTCCCAGGTAGATCTGTATGTCGTATTAAAACACAATATGTCAACAGATATGCATTTCATATTTATTCACCTACTGAAGAAACAAACTAACTCCCAACTTAAATCTGAATAGAACCAAATAACACAAAGGTTTGCGGCAGAACAAATTGGTGAAAACATGAACAGAATAAAGCTTCTTCCAGTCAGAATGACATGAATGGAGAGCACTTGTCTCAACTCTCAAAATTCAAGTATTTAGATAAAACAAAGTACACTAAGTGCTACATTAATTCAGTAAAAAAAAAACTAATTTGAACATCTGTTGGAGAATTAACTAAGGAAAAGGTGCATAAACAAACTTGCCTGGAAACTGTCCCCGTTTTCCAGTGGCTCTGAGATCATTTACGAGTGAGATTAGTTTCGAAACCTCGGCTTCTTCAAGAAGTTTATCATATAAATTCAACCCCTCAGCCACATTGACCTGGACAACGAAAACTTTGTTTGTGAGAGTGAACAACTTGAACCTCCCATAGTCCCATATAATCACATCATTCACCCATTATTATTTCAATGTTGACAGAACTAGAAGATAATTAGTGCATTAGCAAAACTAACCATCTTTCCGTCAATAGCTTCCATAGGACTGAATGTTTTTGGTGAAACTATACGATTCTCTTTATTCTGATTATGGATGACATCACCATTCTTGCTCACAAGTAAGTTGTCGCTTCCTACTTCAATATAAAAGATAATTAGATGATACTGGTTATTTATATAGTGTCAATAGAAAGAAAGAACAAATAGAACATGGTTTTATATTTTTGCATAAGATATACAGCATACTTCCAAAACATTGGGAGCTTTACTATACGTTACATTACTATACATTACGGAATTTCGATTTGGCTCTCCCTAAAAATCCATGGATTCCTTTCACATTATAATGTAACTATATATCGTTTCAACAAGAGGAAAGTAGTTTGATTCAGAATTTCATATGACTAAGACAATTGTCAAAGCTTCAATGCAGAGTTCTGATTAGTGTCAATTTCATGGGAAACAAATCACCAAAAAAAAAGAGTAAAGGGGAGGCAAAATTCATATCAGCACAGGCCACAGCATTACAAGTAGAAGAGGAAGAGAAGCAAAAATAAAATAGGCAATGAGCAGAGAAATAGAGCTACCTTCAGAATTTGAGCGTTTTTCATCCTTCATATCCTCAGATGGAGACTTTGCACAAGGATGATCGGCTCCTTCGATGATTATTGAAGTCTTGAGAGAGTTGTCCATTTGAGACTTCATAGAGGCATCTGTAAGCATCGTTTAATTGTAAATATGAATATTGGCTCATGCATCAATGTAAATATAATGATTGAGTTTATCAAGCTCAACTGAAGCTACGCACAAATGTAAGATAAGCTCTCTCGCATAAGACAGATGTGGATTTTTTAATATAGTGGTTAATCCACCACTTATTTATAATGAAAGTTATGCCAATGTAAATATAATGTGGTACCCACAAGGCCACAAACAAAGGCAGCTTTTGTGATAATAAGGTACCTTTCGCCATCCCAGTTTGTGACTGCTAACTGTAACTGTTGTTTGTTGATGATACATTCACTAACAAAGCCCACTTATCAATACTGAATTATCTAATCATTCAATGCCAAAGCCGAAATTTCATGACATGATTTCTAGAACTTTATGAGCTGCTATCTTACTAGTTGATAATTTGAAATGAAATCTCTATAAAACCTAGCCGTTGGAAAAGCATGAAATAGTAGGCGTTTTCTAATGCCAATGAATGTGGAACTGTTAATAAGTGTAATTCTTGGATGATGTCAAAGAACACAAACCATTGACGTGATTTTATAGAATTTCCTTAGTTGCTAAAACTTTCTAGGTGAAATGTAACTAGAACTTCCTTAAGATTGATTCTAAATAACCATCACTTAACCTAAGCCTCGAAAGTCGATTTTACAAACCATCCAACTTAAGCCAACAATATTTGGTGTCAGTCTTTCTTTCTTTCTTTCTTTTTTATCGTTATTTCTCCCAAATCCATGTATCATCAATAATGCCTACTACTCAAGGTATTGCCACATCAAGACAAGATCAGCTCTCAACCTTGTTGAAAACAGTAACAAGAAGAAGCCATCATAGTTCAACCAATCAACAGATTCTACTTAAAATTCACATGGATTACGAAATGGTATAGACGTATAGTATAAATTGTTTGCATCAGTCAAAGACACTTTAGACCAATACACACAGTTAAATATAAATGCCTGCATCAAAACATACCAATACAAACAAATTTAATGGACTTCCCAACTAAACAAATTATCCAAGCCCGAATCCATAAGCACAAAATCGGAACATTATTAACAAGTACCTGTCACAGTGAGCGTGTCCGAAAGACCTTTATCATCAAATTTCCTGACATCATGCCCAAGTTTCGCTCCTTCTCTTTCTTTTACCGCCCCTTTTTTCTCCAAATACCCCGGAATAGAAGCATTCACATTGAGATACTGACTATCTACACCTAAATTATGGCTTTCCTTGGTAGCCTCAGTCCTTTGGCCTTGTCTAGACCCAAAACTGTGCAAACCAGGCCTCTTAAACTCTTTGCTCCCAACCCTACCCTGGTCGACAACTCGCTGGTGCCTCCTCCAAGCAACCTGTTGCAATGCAAGCATTATCTCCGAGATTGGGAAATATTGCTGCATATGGAGAATAGGGTTCCAAGCACCTCTCCTCTGGTGAACACATCCTATAACAAGATCATACTCCCCAGGCTCACCAACCGCCCGAAGATGATGACAAAGAGAGTCAATTATGGCATTGGCAGCTGCAAATTCAGCTCTCAGCCATGAGATAAATCCATCCCTCTCATCCGGAAACCACGGTCGAGGATGGTGGATCTCCCCAACACCAGCAGCCCCAGCCCCATTTGGGAACTGAATCTTATCAGATATTACAAAATTCCCAGATGGCATTGCCATTGTAAACCCTACCAAAACCAGAATTCCCACTAGAACATATATAAAACAGAGTTCCAACCTAGATCCACGGGAAAATTTTCACCCAATTTCCGGAATCAATTAGCGCCGTAAATTATCAGATCAGAAGTTTCAACTAACAATAATCTTAACCTAAATGGGCGATCCAAGTCATGAAATTTTCTGCATAAAAAACAAAAACAAAAAAGAGAGTAAATTTCCAAAGAAAACTATGACACCGCCAAAACACAAATGGAGATCAAATTACCAAAGCTAGATCTTACTTGTTTTAAAAAATGCGATTCAGCGATTCCGATGAGGCAGGAAATGGCGTCAAAACAGAAACCAATCAGATCTAAGCGAAATGACAGAAAAAAGGGAGAGAAATGTGGGAATTGGGGAGAGGGCGAGATTCAGAAAACAACAGAAAAAACTATGAAAGAGTGAAAAACAAGGAAAGGTTTTATCTTTGAAGATCTAGGGTTTGTAGCGATAACCCGGCTTATGAAACACGCAAAATTTTCTCCTTTTTTGCGTCTAAATTTGTGGCTGTTTCTTCACACACACTTGGTAAGGAAGCTCCCCAGCGTCTGTGTGTATGTGTGGGTTTGTTGCTTTCTGCTTTTGTGGGGGCACCTGATGAGGTGAAGAGAGAGAGAGAGGCAGAAAAAAGGCCTGTGCTTGATTGTGTGCAAGCCAAAAGCTAATATTCCCAATGGATTTTAAGGAGGAAGAAGAAGTGAAGTGAAAATAAATAAATAAAAGTATATTTCTTTTTAATTGAAAAAAAAAAAAGATTGAATTTTTCATGCCCCAGTTTCTTGGGTGTTTTGAGGATCTCAACTACAAAGCATTTAATTAGCACCTAACTCCTATTGATTTCCCTATATCCCCTAAAATTTGATGTGGAATTTCTCATTTGATGCCTCTCTAATTGTGACTTTTTTACATGTAAAGTACTTATTTTGCTAAAATTCCATAGGGTACATTTAAATTGGGTAAATGAGGACTTCGAAACTAAATGATCGTTGTGCATCAAAATGGACCTTTTTTTTTAAATCAATTTCTACATTTGTTGTCACTAGTAAGGATTTCGTCAATGAAAATTGTTCATTTATTATTTTGAGATTTTGTCACTAGATTTATCCCCTTATAGTCGGAAAAGATTCTCTATCAAATAAAGAGGTGGTTCTAAGAAAGTAATATTAAAAAAATACTAAAATAATGTAAATTTGAGGATTTTTTTAGTTAGCCTATGTCTAAGCGCATAGGATAAAAAATACGATATTAAAATAAGGGAAATTTCATTTAGTGCCCCTGAGTTTTCGACAATTCTGCTTGGTGCCCCACACTTTTTTTTGTCTGAATGGTACCCCTGAGTTTTGTCAAAAGTTTAGCTCATTCTCAAAACTCATATTTTTCTTCCTTTTTAATGAATAAAACCACCCTCTATTATTCCTTTCTTCACAAAAAAAAACCCTTTACTTTTAACATTGAATAAAACTACCTATTATTTGACTAAATTCAATACAAAAGTGACAAACTCACCTTTATTTTTAAAATTATACAAAATCACATATTATTTTAAGAACATTTATCCTAAAATCAACCTTGTTTCCTAAAAAAAAAAAAATAGAAGAAGAGGGTGGTTTTACGCAAAGTATGATTTTATGAAGTATTTTTTGTAATTTATAGGTTAACTCTTTTTGTTCACATAATAAGAGGGTGAATTTGTTCAAAGTTTTGTAAATAATGGGTAATTATGTGCAAAGTTTTATGGATTAGGCTCGTCTGGTCTTCTAGTGACTGTATGTTTGCCGTCTTTGTGTTGCACCATTTATTATTATGATTGTATGATTGACGGTTCGCCGTCTGCCGACTCAGTCGGCCTCTCGATGAGTCAGGTCTGTCTGGCCATCGAATTATTACCTGATAAAAAAAAAGGGTGATTATGTACATGCAATGTTTGACAAATAATGACATTTATTTTCTACAAACTATAACAGATCTTTTATGTAATGTTAAAAACAATGGTTGATTTTATTCAAGAAAAAATAAACAATGGGTGATTTTTTGCTAAAACTTTGGCAATAATGTATGATTTTGTTAATTTTTTAAAATAAAGGTGGATTTTTTACTTTTGTGTTGAATTTAGTTAAATAATAGGTAGTTTTGGTCAATATTAAAAGCAAATGGGCTTTTTGATGAAAAAAAAATAAAGGGTGATTTTATTCATTAAAAGGGAGAAAATATGAGTTTTTGGCATGAGCCGAATTTTGATAAAACTCAGGGGTACCATCCGGACAAAAAAAAAGTGTGAGACATCAGTCGAAATTGTCAAAAATTCAGAGGCACCAAATGGCATTTCCCTTAAAATAATGGTTTTGGGGAAAATGATAAGAAACTTAATTAAAAAAGTTTTTTCAAAATTAAATTATTTTAGCTTTACAAAACATAAAGTCTAACGACGAGATGTTTATTATCTATTGACAAGACAATTTTTATTTAATTATTGCAGTCAAGTCCCTAACCGTTCTTCGATCCGATGGACTCCATGGAGCATCGTTCAACCGGTCTGGAGATCTGAGGGAGGGGATGGTGTCGGAGGCTGGCGGGGGAGATCAGGCACCGATGGTGGGGGCATAGGGGTGGTGGTGCGGCTGCACTCAGAGGTCGGATCGGGCTCGAGGCCGGACACGTCCGAGGTGGGAGAAGGGGGAAGGGAGAAGTGAGGTGGAGATCTGAGGGAGGGGAGGTGTCGGAGGCTGGCGCTGGCCCGGGGACGGGGGCGGGCGGGTCAGGCGACTAGGTGCCGTCGATGGTGGTGGTGATTACCGACAACTATAGGGTTTCGAAACACAGAAACCCTTAAATCGGCGGCAAACCGACGATTGTAAGGTTGAAGCAATTCGATTATCTTTCAAGTACCTAATCGAATTGAGTCCCTAATTGAAGGATAATCGAATTGAGTTGAAGCAATTCGATGGATGGAGCAACAATCGAATGATAAAGTCCCTAATTGAGTTGAAGGATGGTGGTGGATGCCGAACGGGAATTGATAGAGCCAATCAGGGACCGTGAGAGTCCGAAAGAGGCGTACAATCCTTGAGGATCGAAGGATGTGAGGTAGAAATCCCAATCGAGCAAGAGACTGCCAATTCAGAATGAGATATGAGATCTCGGTTAGGAGATTAGAGAGGAAGAAGATAGGGCGAAACAGGATATTTTCATTTGCAAACACAGCCATTTATACAGGAGAGTGCAAATCGGTTTAACAAAAGGAAATATAAAATAAACGAACCGGGTCGGTTCACTAATAAAATGCATAATAAGAAGAACCCATTATTGCCCTGTATCAGTACTCCGCTCCTCGATGATCATTGTCCTCAATGATCAAGGGACACAACTGCTGCATTTATCAGAGACTTGGAAGTGACCAGTATCAGAAACTTGGCAGTGACCGTTGTATGATTGTCGTCGGGATCAAAGACATAAATCATAGTGCTCTCATTTACCGAGTGAAGCACATCTTCAATAGTTAGTGACCTGAATTCAGTTATGTTCTCAACTCCAACAAGGGTCACCATATAATTTCCATTATGAACGTGAGCTCCAATTGATTCATTTGAACAAAGTATGACAGCAATATCTTCAAACAGTTGTAATTATGATTGGGAGCCCTTTGATCCTCTAAATCAAAAGCTAACATATTAACACAAACATGTGCTTTAGCAATAACACCCCAACTGAATTTTAACTTTCCAAAATTAAAACCACAAAGAACCCCAACTTCTTGCAGCACTTCAGCCCCAAACTGAGTAGTCATATAAGCATGAAAATCTCTACTCTCATCTAACAAGGAGAACTCGTGATCATTAAGCACAAGTCCTTTACCCCCAGGGTAAAAAATCAGCACATATATTCGCTCGTATGATTGATACTCAGTCCATTTTTTACGAGCAAGAGTATCTCCATATTGCCTAACATTATCAATAACAAGAGTGTTTAGTGCTAGTGGCACTAACTGAGGACTTACCTCCACCTTGTGATTGCAAAAATTGACAGGAAGATGCGCAGAAATATAGTGTCCATCACCCTTCAAACATGCAGCCAGACGCAGAGCAATAAAATCAGCAATAACAATGGCTGATTGAAGGGCTTTACTCACATATAAATTTCCTCCCGGATCAAACGTCGGCAATTCAATACACTCTTCATGAACTTGGGAGTTTTCTAGCAGATCAGCCACATCCAGCAATGTCAAATACCCAAAGAAAACACCACCATCAAATATCATATGTGCACCGCCAGGATCAAAAGACAGTGGCTCGATACATGCCGCAACATCTGGAATGATCTCTAGCAACTCAGCAGCTCCAAACAGAGGTTGGTAACTAGAGAGACGGCTAGCATTAAGAATCAACAATTCAGATGAGCTCCAAACAGAGGTTGGTGCCTCTTTAGTATCGCTCAATATCTTTGAAGGTGCTAATTGATGCTCGAAAAATCTGTGGTGATCATTATAATATATTTCCCCGGGGGTGAAAGATGTCACGTCATCGCCACCATAGGCCATAGCATGAGTGATCCCCAAAGCTTGCTCGGACTTCCCAACTTGCAACATCAAACACCTGCGGAGCAGACCCTTCAAAACATCACTGATGTCTACATCTGGTGGGGTGCCGATGGCTGCTCATAGAACAATCAGCCTCAAACCATCATTCTTGGTCAGCTCATCCTTGCTCTTGAATAATAGTATCTGACCCTTTAGCATCAGTTCACCTCCGGGATCAAAACACAACATCTCATCACAACCATAAGTCATAACTCTAGTGATTCCTGATGCTTCCAAGGCAAGCATAAGAGGGGTATCGACATCACCAGAAGAGTTACCTAGCATTGAGTGTGCGAGTGGAACACTTGCTTCCTCAAAAAGATGAATGAACTCATCAACTCCCTTGGCTGTGATTCTAGGATAAAAAACATGATGCAAATTATGTAAATCAGTCGACTCATCTCCACTTCCTAAATCAATTTTCTGTTGAACATCGTCATCTATCGGGTTGCGAGAGTTGCCCACAAGCTTCATTGGTCCTCCGGGATCAAAACTCATGACACCTCGCTCTTCTTTTGGGCACATAACATTCTCTGATGACATAATTTCCTTTTGAAACGCACATGACATTGCAATTCCCTTCTCCATGATTCCTGGCATTTTGTCGAACACTTGGTAGGCAGTCAACTCAGAGCTCTTTTCTGCAGCCGTTAATTCATCTTCTACCTCAAATTGAGGTACTTCTTCACCCTGATTGAGTTCACTTGATGCTTTGAATTCATCTACTTCTTGTTTCTGAGCTATCTCGCCAGTTTGCTTTGAGATTTCAACACCCATAGATGAATACTCATGTATAGTGCTATGAGATTCATCTGGACTCGATAACTCATCCATCTCATCTCGCTTCACATCCCTATTCAACCGAGAAACAACATGATCAAGCACTTCATTGAAATGAGCATTAACCTCAATATCATTATTGTTATTTTGTGCAGACATTTCGTCGATCACTTGGTGAGCAACTGAGTTCACGAGTTCCTTTACAAGGATTGGATCCTTCGTCATCTCAATATCTTCAACCTCATTACCTGGATTTGCAACGACGTCAAACGTTGGCATCTCTTCAAATTGTCCTGTAGGTGGAAGGGACGAGCCACCCCACTGCTTCCGGTGAATATAATTGCTCAGGCGGTTTATCATCGATTGAAGCATCTCTTTGATCTCCGCGAAGTCACGCTCGTTCCGAGACAGAAACGACTGTAGCCCCTTCTGAATTCCGTCCAAGCGTTTGTTCATCCCTTGAAGTGCGACGTTGTAGCAAGTTTCGTCATCCATGGAGCGGCGAGAGGTCGAAGGCTCTGATACCAATGATGTCGAACGGGAATTGATAGACCCAATCAGGGACCGTGAGAGTCCGAAAGAGGCGTACAATCCTTGAGGATCGAAGGATGTGAGGTAGAAATCCCGATCGAGCAAGAGACTGCCAATTCAGAATGAGATCGAGATCTCGTTTAGGAGATTAGAGAGGAAGAAGATAGGGCGAAAGAGGATATTTTCATTAGTTGCTTCTGAAATTGCAAATACAACCATTTATACAGGAGAGTGCAAATCGGTTTAACAAAAGGAAATATAAAATAAACGAACCGGGTCGGTTCACTAATAAAATGCATAATAAGAAGAACCCATTATTGCCCTGTATCATGTTTGTCAGCAACTGACGGAGAACTCACGTATCTGATGGTGTCGCCGATGGTGGTGGTGGTGACCGAGTCCGAATCTGTCACCAATGGCTTCAACCGACGGCAGCCACCGGATCTGATGATCGAGTCCGAGCGTGCGTGAGGAGGTGGGGAGAGAGGAGAGTAAACCAAAGAAAGTAAAAAAGGAAAAAGAAAAAGACCCAAATGTAAATACGTAAATTTCATCTTGTCGTTAGACGAAACCCATCTCGTTGTTAGACTCTCCCTTTTCAAAATTATTTTTCTAGTATATCCACGTTATATTTGCCAGAAACTCTAGTATAGGATAGAAAGATGGTTAAAATATAATCGAAAATTTTTCTTTCTTGACAATATTTCGATTTCATTACTTTATATGTCGTGCGTCTTTGTAAAACATCAAGTAATGTATTGTTCCCCTTTGTAAAGCCTATAAAGTATTACTAGTATTATTTATTTTCACAAATGAGTATATATATACATATGCTAATTCTTAGTTGTAACAAATTCATATACATTTGATAAGTTATTGAAGGGCTATATATGCGAATTTATGTCACTAATTTGCCTCACTCAAGTATAATTAAGCAGGAGTCTGCAATTACATATCTAATCTGACTATAATATGAATTTTATAACTGTGTCGGTCACAAGCGAAAAGAGTACACATGGTTTTCATGTGTAATTGTTTATGTTAATTAGTTTTCATTCAATTCCCCATCTTGATTATTTATTGTACGTTAAATGCTTTTTTTTTTTAGTAAAGAATTCGATTAGGGATTACCTAACCGATAGCATCCTGGCGAATGAGGTCTAAAAGACTTGGATCATTGGCTAAACAACCGCCACTGGCAGAGCGACAAATATGTGCAACCTTATCCGCCGCTCTATTACCACTACGGGGCACATGAGAGAAAGAAACTTCTCTCGTATTAAGTAGAAAGTTTAATATCCGACATAGTCAATTCAATTTCTCAAGGACATTGTATATTGTTTTTAAGTGATTTATGATAATTAGTGATTCACCCTCTATATGGACAGAAGTTATGTGCATGCGGATAACCTGAACCAATACGTATTTTAAAGCAAGTGCTTCAGTCCCAATGGGAGACTGCCTGCCAACGGTTGCATGCCCAATGTGAACAGGTTTACCCAACGAGTCTCGAATGATGAATCCAATGGTGATGTCACCATTAGGAAGCGTGGATCCGTCGAAATTAAGTTTACGTGTCCCTGGGGGGGTTTCCATTTATGTGATTTATTTTTCCTACCAGGCTCACTTGACTGTTTAGCAGACAAAGAAACCGAAGAAGATGATGACTCATATCCTCATTGCGGATCTTGCAAGCAACCATCCAATTGTTGATGTGATTATAGGTATTGTAGTTCATCCTATCGGGATTCGGAGGTGGTTCATTTCTGAAGATGAGATTATTTCGTGCATTCCATGTGGTCCACCAAGTAAAGACGATTTTTTGTTTATAAGTCTTAGAAAGAACTCTGCCCAGAGCTGTCAAAATCGGTTGAATGTCTCTAGATGTAGATAGCATATTTTGGATAAGCAACTTGTTAGGGGTCTTTAATGTGGTCCACCAAGTAAAGGCGATTACGTTAAATGTCTTTCTTTAGCCGATTTTATAAGGTAAAACAAGTTAGGCCTTTAACTTGCTTTTCTTTTTTCTAGAGCTCTGTACTCCTATTTTATTTTTTACATTAATGATACATATCTTCATCATAAGACCGAAGCCCAGTATAATATTGATATTTCAATACAAACTTTTTTAATTAAAGAAATATAATTCTTTAAAAAAGCTTTGTAATGCATAGGATAAGAAGTTGGGACATACGACAATATGTTATCCTACTTTAGCAATATATATAGAGTAAATTTTGAAATGGAATAAAAAATTATTTAGTATAAAATTCATATGGTATAAAATTCATAAATGTAATATTTCAAAGAAGTATAAAATAATTTTTTTAATACATAGTTGACTTTTATACATTTTTTTAACATATTAAAAAAATGTACCTAAATAATGAATGTCATATTTTACCGAATAGAGAAAGTATCAAATATGAAAATAGATTTTACTTTTATATAGATTGTTATTAATTTACAAATGGGTGAAATATGGGAAAATGTTTTCAATTAGTAGTTTTGTTTATATGTTTTGAATCTATTTGTTGATCGGTTACCATCCAGGCCGAGGGTTCGGAGATAGAGCCTCTAATCAACATAGTCCAAGGGGACTAGGGTCCAATGTTTTGAAATATTATATTTCATGTTTCATAAGTCTATTCTTATTTGTTTTGAGTATGTGAGGGTCAGTCTTAATTAGAATTTTAAGAGTTCATGTAAAATCTCAAACCATCTCTGATTTGTATTGGCTAATAGACCCAAAAGGGTTTCAAGCAATGGAAATAATGTAAGGTAGATATGGAAAATATAAAGTTAAAAAAAAACATGTTTCAATCATATGAAACTCACCAATAACGAACATATGAGTACAACATTGACATAGATAAATAAAATCAATTCTAAGAGGTAGAAGCTATTGGAGAGTATTCACACACATGAAAAAAAGCAAAAGGACTCAATGAATGAAGTATAGTCCCAATAAGGACAAAAATCAACTCACAATGGTAAATTTTTGTTGGATTTCAATGCCACATAAACCAAAAATCATACGTGCTCAATTGAAATGATCATCCCTTACTCCAATAAAATCACACAAATAGGCAAGGTTCAACGGTTCAAATATATCATGGACTTTAGTGGTTAGGACTAAAACATAGTACAATTATGACAGGATGAGGTCATATATATGATAACACAATATGCAATGCATGATATTATTTTTTCAATTTTTTTAGAAAATAAAATTAAGATGCAAAATATGAAATCCGTGTAACTTAAACAAAACATGTTGAATATGCAATGCAAATCAAACTATGTACCCCCCCCCCCCCCCCACCCCCCACCACACACACACACATTTGAAACTTTCACTGTCATTGTAAGACAACAAAATTTAGAAATAATAGGAGAGAAGGAAAAATAATACTTACTAGCTCACTCGTAAGGTAGAGGTGGTGCCGGGGGCTCGGCTCAAGCCCAAATATTTGTAAGGAGGGCACACCGAAAAAATTGGTCGTTAACAAGTCACGACCCTCAAATTCAGCCAATTTCTTCTTTTGATCAATCCTCAATCCAAAGGAAGGATGTTGAAACCGAGCGAAATGGGGTTGTAGGATGAAGCCATGGGTGCAGCTGAGTAGGCCGCGGGTGCGGCTTGGCTAGGATTTCACTGTAATTGTCGCAGGTGCAGCTCGTTGTTCCGTTCCGCTCTTCTTCTGAACATCCTCCTTTCGTCTTTTCCTTTATTCTTTTCCTGAAATGTTAGCGTGATATATATGCCGAAAAATACTACATATAATATTCTAAGAAAATCCTAAGCAAGATGAGAAAAATAAATTAACTAGTAATGAACAAAACTTACCTTGAGTTGCCTCCCGAAAAGCGTCTTTCTTTCTCGTTGTTGGCTCGACATTGTGTTTAAGCTTAAGAGACTAATCAGACATAGTCAAAGCCCTCAGTAACCTTTCAAACTCTTGTGCACAACTGTCAAATAAGCATGAACTACATACAAATAAATTGAAACTAAATAATAAAGAATTTAATAACCGTTTCGACTTATTGTATTCATAAGCTTGACTACCCACAAAGGGTATATAATACCACCAATTCAGTTCTATTGGTGGTTTTTCAAAGTAGCAGTCAAATGGATCAACGTATCCACCAAAATTCTCTCTAGTGCATAAGTTAACATTTACTTGTCTGTAGCCTCGACAATAGGACCTAGACCCGATTCATACGAGCTAGGGATGATCTCGACAGATAAAGTGTCGTCTTCCTTTATCTTCTGGGTTTGATTTTCCACAATGACCTCAAGAGGTGCAACAGAGGTTTCAACGATTTGAGATACTGAGGGAAGTGACTCGTTCTGCGCACATTGATAATCCAAGTAGCAGAAAAATGCCTACATCTTTAAGAGTCCCATATCTAATAAACCTTCATCACTCATGCGCTCATCAAGACTCCATGTCTCGGAAGTCATGTCATCAAAGATGCATAGAAGTACTTCCCTTATACTAGCTTGATATCCTCATGAATAAACATCGTTAATGTACGCCTGTAGTCTGATGAAGTATTGATGAAAACTCTCTCCTTGTAACTGCAATAACCCCACCTTCAACATATGTTAGTAGCACGAGTGCGGAACATGTAAGTGGTCCACACCAAGGTTAGTAATTAAACACACAAAGTAAACAAATAATAGTTCCCTGGCAACAATGCCAAATTTTGACATGACGAAATCGTTGTGTTTTCCTATAAAAAAGAATATCCAAACCAACCAACTAGTATAGCTAGCAAGCCCAGAGTCGATCTGCAGGGAACTACCTTTTCTTATGTGATATAACTACCAACCAGAGAAAAAAAAGGGTGTAGTGATGTAAAGATGTAAAGAAAATAAAGAAGCAAGTATGATGATGATTGTAGACAATGATGAATGAGATGTTTCACCTACGATTCTCAACGTTGGTTTGTTTAATTGACCATTGTTTGTCCTTCCAGTTTGTTTCTTATCTATCGACTACTCTTATCTATCGACTACTCTTATCTTGATTTGAATAGATTATTAGACCTATCAGTTCTAATAATCCCTTATTCCTAATCAATCTTAACACGGATTAAGGGGGGTTTAATCATAGGAATAGCAATAAGTCTCAAGATATGTAAATTTTATAAGCAATTTCAATCCCCTAAAGAACTAATATTTAACCTATAGTCAACTTCATACACATTCAAGCCTTCCTATGAGGTCCACTAAAACATGTTCGCTACTTTAGGTTAGGCTTCACAAACGTATGAATCAAAACCCTAGCAATGATGCAATTTTAACAAGGTGATCAATGAAGATAGAATCCACACCATAAAGCAATTAAAAGCACCAAGAAGTTGAAGTAGACGATAGAAATAAACTAGAATTTGAAACTCACAATTCAACGAAACCAAGTCTCAATCGTAGGAAAAAAAAACAATGAGTTTAGTTACTCATGTTTCCCAAATGCAATCTCTAAATTCTTCAAAGCCAAAATATCTTTAAAACAATCTAAAACAAGTCTTTATATAGCCCTAAGTACCATCATAAAACCCTAGGAGTTGTGCTAAAAAGATAGAGTTTAAATAAGGAAAGATAGAGATTCAGCACTGATTCGACCCAACAAAGTTGCGACCTGGCCGCGGGCGCGCCTTGTTCAGAGAGTTTTCCAATTTTGGCCGCGGAGGAAGCTCAGGTGGCTGCGGGCACGACTTTTTGGGTTTTTTGTTTTATTTTTATTTTAAGGTTAAAATTGTATTCATAAGATATAGATACTTTACATAGTTGTGCGGGAAAGTAAAAGCGGGGTCACCCCCCACTTAAGACCGGGGACCTAACTAAGGGAACCGGCAATGGGTCTGATTTAGGAGGAAATCGACTCGAATAATTTGAAATATAAAACTCAAACCAAATTCGATCCCACACAAATAAATTCAAGACTTCCTCCCGTTGTAGTGGAAGGGTCAGGATTGATCCACGAGGAACCTTGTTAGTGGATCCCAGATAGCTCAAAGTCACGTCCTGAATCGACCCAGAAGTTGACTCGACACGTCGAGTAGAACAGTCGATGTCGAGTGGAACTATCGATCTCGAGTCAAGTGCCTGCAGACTCCTTAGCACACTCGATGTCGAGTCGGGTACTCGATGTCGAGTGTATTTCTTCAACCTATATCGAGTCAGCCTGCAAGGACAAAAGCAACAGACTCGACGTCGAGTTGGGGACTCGATGTCGAGTGGTCAGCAGTAGACGTCGACTAGTTCAGAAGACTTCCAGTCGATCCAGATGACTTGATGTCGAATCAGGAGAGTCATTGTCGAGTGCTATGCAGTAACCTAAAAACGTCGGCAAAGATGGCCGAAGAATAAAAGGATGGAAACGAATGGTGGACAAAAATAACCAAGGATGTTGAGTTTGACGAAGACCCAACGAACGACAGAATAACGGTTGTAAACAACTATGAAATAAAACTTCCAAGGCCATGGCTTACCGCAACGACAACCATGCAAGAGAATCAATAAATTGCAAAAGACATAAACTTTATCGATATAGGACAAGACTTTCACCAAATTCGGCAAGTAGGAATATAAACCCTTCGATAAATAACCCTAATTGCATCTATCCTTTTCATAATTAGAATTTATAAACTTCCATATAGAAACCCTAATTACTACCCAAGTTTCACAACATGAGTTCCTTAATTTTCCAATTAAAGATGAAGCACGAAGGATATAGCGGGATAAAATACCTTTCTTTCGTGACTCACCAATCCACCGGCATGGCTATCGTCGGGCTCACCCCGACCCTAGAAGCAGGGCAACTACTCGCTCATAGTGACAAGAAACATGATTGATGAAAAGAAATAACTTTGCATTAACAAAATTTGCAACTTTTACAATCCCGACACTCTAACTTTCGTAAGAACGCCAAAACCCTAAAATTCTTGAAAACCTAAACTCTATGAGAAGTGTTTGCTCTGAAACCGAATGACTAAAATCCAGCCCCTATGGCTTTATTTATACGCCTTAATCCTTGCTAGCCAAGGAAAGAAAATTCTATTTAAATCTAAAAGATATAAATCTAGATAAAGAGGAAATAAATCTAATTAGGTAAATAAAAAAATTATCCTTAAGGTAAATAGATCTTCTCCCATAAGGATTGAACTTGATAGATGATAAAGACTTCGTGCTTAAGTCTTCCTCTCTCGGATTTGAATCTTCCCAATTCGTCTCGGCCCAACTAGAATCGCAGGCGATGTAGAGTATGTCCACTCGACGTCGAGTCATCCATTCGACATCGAGTCATGCTTAGTCGATGTCGAGTCCTTGCTTCTGCTTATTCAGTGTTGTGTCCAAGGTTCACTCAATGTCAGGTCCTCTTCACTCGATGTCAAGACCTTCAGTAGATGTCGAGTGACTTCAACGAAAATCTGCACTTCTTGGTTTTGCTCCGATTTCGCTCCAAATTCTGAAATATTAAACAGAAACTTATGTAGACCTCTATTTCTTGCAAATAATCATAAACTACACAAATTCACTATATTCCCAACCCAAAATATATAAAATAATAGAATAAGGAGAGAAATTAAGTACAAAAATATGGCATAAAACAGGGACATCAGGGTCCTACTCAAGGTTGCAAACCCCAAGTACGGGCCAAGACTATAAACAAGGCATTGAAGCCTTTACAAGATAAATAAGACCATAGGACCATAATAGTGCATGCAACCACATAGATATTAAAACAAAGTAAAAAGGTTGTTGATGTTCTCATTCAGCCGGCCAGGGGCATGGACCACGGGCTCGATGAGGAAGTCGTGTGAGTAGTTTAGTAGCAATCACTGCCTCAAACATGGGAGTCAATGCAGTGGTAGAGAGCCAATACACCACGACAGTAAGGTCATTGTGTGTAAAAAGCATTCATGTCCGTGAAAGGATTACGTGTGCACCGGGGGGGTTGTGGGTGGGGAGGGAAGGCATTGGAGGGTCGATTTGCCAGATTTCCACACCAAGGAGACATAGAACCAAAGACACACTCGGGGACCAAGAGGAACAAAAGACTAGGGCAAAACAAGTGTTTGGAAGGCAAGGGTTAGAATGCAATCCCATGGGATACCACCCTCGAAGACAAGATGGGCAATGCAGGGCTAGTTGGCCAGGAGTAAACCAGCTCTAGGATAAAACATGTACAGGGGTAGGGAGTGGGAGGGTCATTGCTTCGCAAAAAAACTAGTTAGGACAAAGTTTTTGAAGCTCAGAGGGCCAAGACGGGTCAAGGGGTAAGACGGGATCCGGACTCACCCAAAGGATGAGATCAATGAGAGTGGTGAGGCTAAGTTGTAGTCATGGCCATGAGGAGGAGAAAGATAATGATAGTTGCAACACAAGCCCGACTTATAGAGCCGCGAGGGCTGCTCTACAGCTGTGGTCCTGGCTGCAGCAAAAGGGCTGAGGTAAGAGCAATCACGGTCGCGATATGAAAGTCGCGGTCATGGTGGCAAAGTGATCACCTATGAGTGGAAGCTTGTAGGCCTGGAAGAGGGGGGTTTGTAGCCGCGAGAGGGAACACGCAGTCGTAAGTGGTATCTTTTTGCTGGAGCGAATTGAGTTGCTACATTGGGGGACATAGGGGAGGGAAGACAAAGAGCCAAAAACCTATTGGGCTATAAAGGGAGAGGCCACCCAGCTCGGGATCCCCCAATAATAGATCATAGAGGTGTCAGGCCGAGGTAGGATGGGAGACGACAAGGACGATAGACTATCCTATTTCTCGTAGCCCGTAGGTATGTCGAAGCCCTATGGTTCTACCGGGGGGTGGCGAAAAGTGCCAAGAACGCCCTGACAAACCAAAAGGGGGAACCACTACACTAGAGACTCGGACGGATGGGCTGGAGACTTGAAAGAAGCCAGCGAAGGGACCCAAGAGGAACAAGCAAAAAAACGCAAAGAGACAAACAAACAAAGGATGCTAAGAACGAAACTCTGAGAAGCCAAGAACTAAAATCAAAAGACACATTGAACAAGAACAAATCTGTTGGGGTGAGGGCATGAACAATCAGAGAAAGAGGCTCAATATGGCGGGGTTGTAAACCAAACCAAAATCAAAATAGACAAACCAAGGGAGAAAAACGAATCTGAAGAAAAGATAAGCATGTGAGTGTTGTTGAGAAACGTGTGATAGCTCACCAAGACAAATACCAAAGCCGTGATTTTTGCAGAAACACATGCACGCGTGAGGGATGTGGGGGCTAGGCGAGTCAAAGTGGTCGGAAGGCTGAATTTCGTTGACCATGGACAGAAGACTGTTGGGGACTAGGGGAGGAAACCGCCGGTGAGATCTAGGGGAAAGAGAAATGCCAGCTCTTTGGCCTCATATCTGAGCATTAGCCATCAGCGATTTTGAGGACCAAAACCGAACAAAGGAGACTTGGATCTGGCTCGAAATTGTGACACCATTGACAACTACAGAGATCTCAGAGGGTCGGGAAACCTTGAACATCATGGATCTCGGAGGGCTGGGAAACCTTGGACACTATGGACCATATGTATCTCGGGGATGTTGGGGAGGCATAAATTTGAAGGTGGTGGCGGTGCTTGCTTCGTCAAGAGGTCATCTTACTGGTCAAGCTTCGTGTGTGGGTGTTGGGGGAGGGAGAAGAGATGTGATGACGTGAGATGAAGGTACTGGGGAAGAGGGTGACATCACCAAGTTTTTCGGGTTTCTTATTCTTTTAGGCGCTCCTTGTCACGAATTTCCTCTGTGTGCTTCCTTACCTCTTCCTTGTACTTCCCACTTCGTCCTTCTGCTTTTCACTTGACTTCTCTTGCTTGATCTCACCTCCATATGGTTCATAACACTCTCACGATCACCCTCTTTACCACTTCGAATCTACAATTTGCAAATACACACTAAAATTGCGTAGATTCTGAACTTGACCGCCAAATGAGCAAAGAAGTAAATTGGCCCAATACCATGCAATATATACATATAAATGACCATAAATTTTATAGTTTAGGTTATAAAGTTTAGCTCATAAAATTTTAAATTTTATAAAGTTATTAAAAGTTTAGTTCATAAGTTTATAGTTTATAGTGTATATATAACGCGTATTTTGTATAGGTATTCTAGGTTATCTTAGCTTATATTAGATGTAAATAGCTTATATTTTATTGTTAATTCCATATTATATCATTTTGTTGTTGGAGTCGAAATCTATGCAACTTTATTGTTTATTTGCAGATAATAGACTAAGCTCGGAAGGTGGATAAATCATGGAGGAAATGGAGATGATGAGAGATAAAGACAAGCCAATGACTGAGCATAAGACAAGAAAAAGCTGAAATAATAACGAGCTTAAAAAACTGTCACCATGGTGAGCTGAACTTAAAAGGCAGTTTCCATAGGCCTCAGAGGTCCAATCAACTATTGTGAGGACGCATTAGAAAACTCTCTCCCGATTCAAGCATTCTAGTGTTTTGACTACATCGCTTCGCGGGTTGAAATCCATTAGTGAAAACACATCCTGTAGGAACGCTTCGGGAAATTGGATTGTATAGCGAGATTGGCATCTTGATCGTAGAAACTGACATCTTATAAGAAACCATTATTCTTAGTTGAAGCGGTGGCTAGGATTGAAATCTTAGGGGACAAAGATGACTAGACAAGAGTATCCAATCATGATGCCATTGTATTCCAAGATTTATTGCCACTCGCCCCCATGCTAGACTAAGAGAGTTAGGTAGTGATCAACAAAGATGGCCAACCTAACTTTTTACATAAGCCGAAATTGGAATAATCACAAATGAAGGAAGCCCGATGATCGAGAAACCAACCATGTTGCGATGAGCGGGTGGAACTATCCACTTATCTATCTATCTTTATTCACTATTGCTTGTTGCTTTGATTTCTCTGCTCTCTTTTCTACTGATTCTTTCTACTCTACAAGAGAGAAAGAAAGATACTCTACAAGCTTAGATTTTAGTGTTAATTCCATATTATATCATTTTGTTGTTTGGAGTCGAAATCTATGCAACTTTATTGTTTATTTGCAGATAATAGACTGAGCTCGGAAGGTGGAGAAATCATGAGAATTTTTGTAACTTCCATGGAGTAAGCTACATTTTATATATTGAATTATTCTAAATGTAGAGTCTAATGTGATCTTCCTAGTATAATTATATATAGGTGTAATGGCTATTAAGTCTTTTTTTTTAAGGCATGGGCGGGCCTGCTGAGAGGCCTGCAAAGAAAAGGGGTGGTCCGTGGATTGCTCGGGCTGACCAAAGGCAGAAGAAGTTGGAGGAAGCGAGGCTATAAGTGTAACAGACGAATGAGGAAGTTGTAGAAGCAAGGACACCATCGAGTCAAGCTAGAAGCGAGAATGAAGAACTAAGGGTGCGCATGGCCCAATCGGAGAAGGTGGTGCTGGTGCTTGTAGGCCCAAGGACGAGCTTGCAGCCATCTGTCACCTTGGTTGCGTCACAACCTCTGTCATCTCAGCCATCAGATGTGCCTCCTTCAGCTTCTCACACCTCCACGCAGCCATATAAGGAATCATATATGTCTGTATTGATATGTTTTGAACTTGCACTAATTGTTGGAATCAGTACAAATTGTGTATGGGTTGTTTTGGATTGTATATTAGGATATGTTTATATATGTGTTGTTTATGCACATTTTGAATTTCGTGCAGAAAATGTGTGTTTGGTGTGGAATATGGTTTGGAAGGTGTAGATATTTGGTGTTGAATGTGTGTTTTGAATTGCACATGTTTTGTGCACAAAATGTGCACATTTTTGGTGCATTTGGTATAAAACAAGGGGTTTTTGGTATTTTTTTTTTAAAATCAAAACACACTCAAGCAAGAAGCATATTAAACTAACTCGTTGTTTTAATTTTTTTATTTTTTTTAAATACCAGAAGATTTTCAGGCGACGAACATGTTTCAAAACCTAGTAGCTGGAAATCTCAAGCGACATATCTATTAGAAGACATTGTCGCCTGAGCACATTGAAACGACGAAAGTATGTCATTGTATGGTCGCTTAGATATTACGACGACGTACTTATTTGGAATTTCCCGTAACCAAATTTCATTTGGGGCGACGGACTTAGTCAAATATTCCGTTGCTGAATCCTACTTTCATATTTTATAAAATTCTCCGATCACATTAGGGCAACGAACTTATGAGGATATACCCATCACTTGATGTTCTATTTTTAAAAAAATTCTCAGTACTTTCAAGCGATAAACTTATATCGAATGTTGGTTGCTACATTACTACAGTGACGAACTTATATAAAAGGTTCATTACTTGAATGTACTCATATTATTTATAAAATTCTCCGATCATGTTGGGGCGACGAACTTATGAAGATATACCCGTCATCTGAAGCCACGTCTATTTTTTTTTTAAGATTCTCAAAACATATTAGGGCAACGAAAGTTTATCGCCGCCTAAATCTAACCGTCCATCACTTGAATAATGGTAATGGGTGGGCTTGTAAGGTTCTTGAGGTCTTACAACATTTTTAGGCGACCAGCAATATTTTGGTTGCCTAAGAATTGAATCATTAGGTGACGAACATTATTATTACCATCACCTAAATGCTCAATGGATGGCATCGATCCGACGACAATTCGTCGCCTGAATTCTCCAGCAACGAAACCCTCTTTGGCAAGCCGTCGCCTAAAATGTAAACGGGCGCATCTATTGTGCCTCCAATATATATATATATATATATATATATATATATATATATATATATATATATATATATATATATATATATATATATATATATACACACACACACACACTAAAAAACAATAAGATTGGTCACGTCACGTTATATATCATATGAAAGCAACAACCTAGCTAACCACATAATTAACTTGGCAAACCCCAAACCTCCAAAAGAAAAAAGAAGGAAAAAAACTACAATCACAATCACAAAGTCAAAAGCCAAAGATTAACAAAAATGATCAATCTGATCACATGGAACTTCCCAATCTACCTAATTGTAACATGGGTCTCAATTCACTACCTCCTCCATGCCCTAAAAAAGCACACCAAAACGAGCCCAAAAAGGGTACCTCCGGGGCCCATGCCTTGGCCCATAGTGGGCAACCTCTTAAGCCTAGGGACCAGGCCCCACGAGTCACTCGCGGCCCTAGCTAGGGCCCCTGGCTATGGCCCCTTAGTCTCCCTCCAACTCGGACGGGTCACCGCAGTTGTGGTCTCCTCTTTGGAGGCTGCTAGGGAGGTGCTCCACCGGAGGGATGCCGTTTTCGCAACCCGGGCTGTCGGGGACGCTGCCACCGTGCTCCACCACGAGCAGGCGTCGCTCGTGGCCCTGCCGCCTGGGCCTGGTGGCGCTGCCTCCGCCGGATTTGGAGCTCCCATGTGTTCTCCCCTCGCAGGTACATACATGGAACTTAATACAAGAAAACATGTCACATGTTTATGAGGCAGTAGTGGGCCTCTTTTATTGGACTCATTGATGGCCACTAGGTTGTATTTAGGGAATTTTGATTTTACCGTTGAATCATTGTTTGATCATGTTGAACTGCAGTTCATGCACATCCATTTTGAGTTTTCTTTACAAATCAAAGATCATATCATAAGTATTTCATTAATGCAAGGCTTTCTAATTTAAATCGAAACGAATTAAATTGAAAAGTTGTTAATTGTTATATTACTACAACACAATATTTATTCTCCTCAACCGTTTTATCCAACTTATGTTAATATTTGTACATGTACTATAAAAAGGTAACTGAGATTAAAGATTAGAGAAAGAATCCAATATTTATGACTAATCTCCACCTCTTTCTCCCTTTTATTTAAGCGAGAAATTAAATTGGATTTAACCTTAACAATCTGCTAAGATCAAACAAAAAAATTCAGTTTTTCTGATTTGGCCTTAGAATTGTTGTTAAATTCTATTCTTTTTTATTTTGTTATTTTATTTCATTAGCCATTAAGGGTGATATGACCTACTAAATTATTAAATTAATGGAAAGTTTAGCAATATATATATATATATATATATATATATATATATATATATATATATATATATATATATATATATATATATATACACACACACACTCCCTTCATATTAAAATATAGATTGTTTAAAAATTTTAGCATTTTTTTTAATTAAAAATTATATAAAATATTAATTTTTTTTTACTAATTTTTAAAATTAATTTCATATTTACTACTACTAATAAGTATGAATATAATTTTTAAAAAATAATATTTTAAAGAGATTTTAACTTTTTAGAAAAAGTGTAAAAAAATCAACTGAATTATATTTTGAAACGCATAGTATATATTTTGTTAATTAATATTTCTATTAAAATTTGGGTTAAATACTAAAACGCTTTATATTTTAAGGAATACTTTTTTTTTCCAACTCGGTAAATGCTTATTTATTATTTGTGCTAAATTTTCAAGTTTGGAAATTGGGTTTAGAATCAACTGAAAATCGGCCAATACTCCAATCTGGTACAAAATACTTGAAATGCAGATCAATTGATCCATTTGATTGGTAACTTCAATGAAAAATCACATGATATTTGCACCATTTTAATGGCAGCCTGGAAGCAAGCACACAGCTTAGAAGGGAGAAGGTGCAGCAGCTTCTTCTCCATCTCGAACGCCGCTGCGAAGCCGGCGATGCAGTGAATGTCGCCCAATTAGCCTTCACTACCACCCTCAACTTCCTGTCTAACCTCTTCTTCTCCGTCGACTTGGACGATCTGAGCTCTCCCGCGGGATCGGCATTCAAGCAGCTCGTTTGGGCTTCCATGGATGTCGGCGGGTCCCCCAACGTCTCCGATTTCTTCCCAATTTTGAAGCCGATCGATCTCCAGGGCACCAGACGACGCATGAGGAACATCGTTGGAGACGTCTTCAAGGTGTTCGATGAAATGCTTCATAGAAGGTTGAGGCAACGAAAGGGCGGTTTTAATGCTGAGAACACTGATGTATTGGACGCTCTTCTGAGCATCGCGGAGGAGGAGGACAGCGGATTCGAAGTGGCTGACATACCGCATCTGTTGCTGGTGAGTCGGACTCAACGATATTTTCTTCAATCTTCAATCACGTCGTGTGAAATCGGTACTGATTTATTCGTCCAGGACTTGTTCGGAGGAGGAACGGACACAACATCAAGCACGGTCGAGTGGGCAATGACGGAGCTCCTCCGCAGCCCCACCAAGATGGAGAAAGCCCGAGCGGAGATTGAAGAGCGAGTAGGTGTAGGAAACCCGGTCCAAGAAGCCCACATTGCGGAGCTGCCTTACCTGCAGGCGGTTGTGAAGGAGACCTTGAGACTGCACCCGCCAGTGCCCTTTCTAATCCCAAGGAAAGTCGAAACCGAGGTTGAGCTGTGTGGCTTCACGCTCCCGAAGAACACGCAGGTCCTCGTGAACGTGTGGGCAATCGGGAGAGACGGAGACTTGTGGGAGAACCCCAACTCTTTCGAGCCAGAGAGGTTCTTGGGTTCGGAGTTGGATTACAGAGGCCATGACTTGGAGCTCATTCCATTTGGGGCTGGATGTAGAATGTGCCCTGGATTGCCGTTGGCACACAGGATGGTTCACTTGATCTTGGGCTCGTTGATTCATTCGTTTCGATGGAGGATCGGACATGGGTTGCCACCGGAGGAAATCGACATGGACGATAAGTTTGGGTTCACATTGAAGAAAGCTCAACCGCTCTATGCCATCCCTGCGTTTCCAAGTGTTAATGTGATATAAACAGATGCAATGTAAAATTTGTTGTTCAACTGCTTTTGAAGGCCTGTCCAGGTTGTTGTTAGAAATGATGTGGTGATATAATGTGTTTTTTTTATGGCATTCAATTTGCACATGGATGTAAATCTACCTGCCAAAATCTTCAAGTATAATAAATGTCATTTAAGTAATTGGATTGGATCAAAACTCCGATGACGATTGACGATCTCCTCCCCATTTCGACGTGGGACAAATTATTTTAATGACAAATTAATGTTCCACCAAAAAAAATGTTATAAAAAATTCAAAAATTAAATTAATCACACACATATGAAAGGACAATTCTAATATAATTGTATACAAAAATAATTATAAATGTTTATATCATTTACAAGATTAATACGTACTCCCTCCGTTTATTAATAAGTGTCGTTTGACTTTTCGACTCGTTTTTTTAAGGAGCTAAAAGCTATATAAAATATTAACTTTTTTTATTAATTTTTTAAAATAAATTGAAACTTATACCTAATATTTATAAAATTATAAAAAAAATCAATAAAAAACTTATATTTTATATAGTTTTTAACTCCTTAAAAAACGGAATTTTTTTTCAAAATATTCATAAAAAAAATTAAAAAATTACAAAAAAATTCACAAGTAAATATTTACAAAAATATTCAAAATTTGCAGGGGAGTCAGAAAAACGCGGTCTTAGACCGCGTTTTATTCACAAGAAGGAAAATCTGAAGGGCGGAAAAAAACAAATGAAAGAAACGCGGTCTAAAACCGCGTTTTATGATTAATTTTGAGTAAAACGCGGTTTCAAACCGCGTTTTATGATTAATTTTGAGTAAAACGCGGTTTCAAACCGCGTTTTTACCTATTTTTATTTTTAAATTAAAAAAAAAAGGAAGCGCCTGAAACGCGGCCTGATGCCGCGTTTCATTCCTTTCCCAGAGAACCAGAGAGAAAGGGGAGATGGAAGGCAAGAGATGGAGGCGGAGCGGCCCACCGGTGCCAGATCGGAGGTCGGGGAGAGGGAGGGAGGCCAATTCGCCGCCTCCGCCATGGCTATCGATCGTCACCTCCGCCAATCCGCCACCTTATCTCCCTTCTCCACTTCCTCCGCCAATCCGCCGCCAATCCCTACACCCAACCGGCAACCGCCTCCGCTGGCCTCTCCGTCGCCGGGTACGAGCCCTATTGTCGAGATCTGCGCCGGTGAAGGTGCGGATCTGGATGGACAGCCGTTGGATCGGGAAGGGATGCCGTCCAAGGTTGCCTCTGTTGTGGTCGAGTGAAGTCGATGGCCGTTGTCGATCGGAAAGGAACAGGCTCCGGGCTCCGGGCTCTCGGCGGTGGACAAGGCTTGTGGCTGCTCATGGCTCTGGATCCCCGCCGGCGGCCTCCCCATCTCTTGCCTATCTCCCCTTTCTCTCTGGTTCTCTAGGAAAGGAATGAAACGCGGCGTCAGACGCTTCCTTTTTTTTTAATTTAAAAATAAAAATAGGTAAAAATGCGGTTTGAAACCGCGTTTTACTCAAAATTAATCATAACACGCGGTTTTAAACCGCGTTTCTTTTATTTGTTTTTTTTCTGCCCTTTAGATTTTCCTTCTTGTGAATAAAACGCGGTCTTAGACCGCGTTTTTCTGACTCCCCTGCAAATTTTGAATATTTTTGTAAATATTTACAACTTGTGAATTTTTTTGTAATTTTTTATTTTTTTTATGAATATTTTGAAAAAAAATTCTAAAAAACGTGTAAAAAAGTCAAACGTCACTTATTTCTGAACGGAGGTAGTATCATTATACCTTAAGGTCTCTTAATGGCTCTCAACATTAATAACTCTCTCACCAAAGATTAATTCATGTTTTTTGTTTTTCTTTTTATTTGAGTGGGATTTTTTACAATTGCTCATATAGTTATTTTGTTGAATACATGACCCATAAAGTTTATAAGGAATTTCAAAATCACATATATAGTTTAAGCTTTTCATCAATTAAATTAAATATCATTATTACAATTTGATTTGAAAATAAAACATTAGTTTTGTATGTTTCTTTTGCAATGCTTTCAATATTTTGAGCCTAATGATTTCTATTTGATTTTAAAATTAAAATATAGATGAGAAAAAAACTTAACGGTTTGATTAACAATGAAAATAAAGGCCTACAACATACATTGCCCTCATTTTGCACTTTTATTTGTTTCAAATTATGCTCAAGTCCATGAAATAAATTTTATTTTTGTAAAAAATAATTCTATAGTTAAAATTTAATAATTGTTTTTGAAAAAAATTGTTTATTTTATATTCAATTTTATTGAGTTTTTTCCTATTATTTTTTTTTTAAAATTTTTTTTCCTATTTATTGCTTATATAAGGCTTGAGTTAATATAAATTTTTTTTTTAAAAAAATTTCAAATTAAATGGAAAATAAAAACAACCTACATGAAGTTTTGTATTCTTGAAAATTAAATGTAAGTGGCCGGTTACAACATAAAAAGATTGACTAAATTCTTTGTGTTATAGCTAGATAAGAATTAACAATTAATGTATGACCGATTGTATTCTTGAAACTACGATGACCTTATGTCTCCCCATTTATTTTTTAGTTACTTTCTCAACCTGCTCACCTATTCCATTTCCACCTTTATATATAGTGATCAAAGTTCCAGGTAATTTGTACAGAGAGATACGGTAACTTTCTTTATCCCACCTTTTTTTTTTTTGCGTTTGTACGTAAATCTTCAGCCTCTCTTGGTGAGATGAACAAAATATATATGCAACTAAATGTGTTACAAAGCTACAATCCAAGGTATAACATTAATATATTGTTTATATATGAGGGTTTTTTTCTCACTTAATTTAGTTAGAATTCATTTGTTTTCATCTATTAAGTATTTTTTTTCCTTTCAAAATGATATATTGACTTACTTTATAATTTGTAGATATTAAATCGAGGTGATATATATGAGTTTAAAGTGATGATCGATTATTTGATAACTATATGACTGAGGAGATCGATCAAGGAGCCTTTGGATCGAGTTTGGATACTATATTTTAGCATATGGTATGAAGATTTCTAACTAGAAGCTAGGAGATAGCTTGGTAAGGAACTCCTTAATCGTAAATCGATATCTCATCATACTAAGGTGTATGCAATCATTTACTTTTTTTTACTTTTAAAAAATACCTTAGTCAAAATAATAAATATTAAATAGCTTAAAATAACATATTATATGTCATTAAGTAACAATTACATTTAAAAATATTTTTAGATACATGATACATATAAATGTTTTTAAATAACATAAACGAACATATAAAATGAAATTTTTTCTGCATGTATGCATACGGTTAATTTACAGTCAACAATGTGATAAGTATTAAAAAACAATATGATATTTAATAAAACCTCTTCAAAAGCATGGACTTCCACATGCTCATAAGTCTGAACAACTTTATGAAACAAAACAATTTCAAATTGATTATTTAATTAATAAAAATATTTTATATAATATAATC
The DNA here is from genome assembly GCA_037127255.1 of Persicaria tinctoria. Taxonomy (NCBI): domain Eukaryota; kingdom Viridiplantae; phylum Streptophyta; class Magnoliopsida; order Caryophyllales; family Polygonaceae; genus Persicaria; species Persicaria tinctoria. The sequence continues at coordinate 22,681,819 of JBANSL010000013.1, read as the reverse complement.
CAACTTCTTTTAAAAAAATATTTTAAAAATAAGTTTTGGTATTTTATTTAATTAATAAAAATATTTTAGTTGTAAAATAAAAGTTGGTACTTCAATTGAGCGAATACCTTATATTATATAAGGTGTTTTTGTTTTTAAAAAATTAAAAGATGTTTTTTATTAAAAAAATTATTTTACAAGGTGTCTTCTTGAAGAAAAAAAACTCATAAAAATGTAAAGATTTAATAAATAACTTAAACCAAATTATCAAGTATATAAAACCAAGATTTACTATTTGTACACATATATTGTTTAGATTAGTCAATGAGGATATAAAATAAGCTCTTAAATAGACTTTTAAAAACAGAAAACTTATATTTAAGTCCCGTGCGTAGGACGGGTATGCCTTGGCTAGTAATTTAGAAATAATTTGGTCCAAAGGTCTTTGGCCTTTGAACCAAATACTAAATGTCCTTGGATTGGAATACTAAATGTCATTGGATTGGAGCATTGCTAGTTAATGTCCATTATTTTTTTCATAATACCAACACTACCCCTGCCTTATATTTCCCCCTTCCCATATTTGGCGTCTCCTCCCTCGCGCGATCAGTTTAGCAATTTCCCGTCCAACGTCTCTCTCTCTGGAGATTCGATTTTCGACGGTTGTCAAGTGATCTCTGCCTTGCTCTACGCCATTCTCTCTGACTTGCTATCGGTCTTCCTGTTCGACTTTCTCTCATCGTCGTTTTTGCACTTTCTGCTCTTCGTTTCGGTTCTCTGATCATCTTTTGCTAATTGCTTCATCAGGTACTTTCTTCGACTCTTCTGCTTCAATGTTCTCGACAGCAACCTCTCATCTTGTTTTCTTTGAGTTGTCGAGATCTAGTTTCCATTTTTACATGCAATTTCTGCTGTCCGTTTGTTTAGTTTAGCCATTTCCTCCCGTTTTAAGGTTTGTTGGTTCAGTTGTTGTCTACTGGCTACCAGTTTGTGCTATGGTTAATGTCTCTTTTTCTGATTTCGTTTCCATTATTGCATTTGTGGCATTTGTTGTTTCTCTTTGTTTTCTGATGATTGGTTATAATCTAGTGTTAGGGTTACAGTTTATGGATTGTTTTATAAAAGGGTTGCATTTTATTACTTGTTTTAATGGTTGGTTACAGTCTTGTGACAGGGTTATAGTTTTTAAATTATTTTGGTTACATGGATACAGTTCATTACTTGTTTTTATGGTTGGTTATAGTCTGGTGACAGTGTTACAATTGATTCATTGGTACAGTTTATTGCTTTGTTGGTGATATGGTTACAGTTTATGACTTGTTTGGTGATAGGGTTGCATTTTATTACTGGTTTTAATTGTTGGTTACAGTCTTGTGACAGGGTTACAGTTTTTAAATTATTTTGGTTACATGTATACAGTTCATTACTTGTTTTTATGGTTGGTTACAGTGTGGTGACGATGTTACAATTGATTCATTGGTTTAGTTTGTTGCTTTGTTGGTGATAAGGTTACAGTTTATGACTTGTTTGGTGATAGGGTTGCATTTTATTACTTGTTTTAATGGTTGGTTACAGTCTTGTGACCGGGTTACAATATATTAATTGTTTGGTGACAGAGTTATAGTTCAATACATGTTTTAATTATGGTTACAGTCTGGTGACAGGGTTAGAATTGATTTATGTTTACAGTTTGTTACTTGTGTTGGTGACAGGGTTCCATATGACATTCTGCGTGTTGTGTGTTTGCAGTTTTTGGTGTGGTGACAGTGTTAGTTTATGTGGTTGTTCAACTTGTTGTTTGCTGGTTTTTGGTGACAATATCTTATTTGTTGTGAAACCTAATCTTTACACTATATTTATGCTATTTAGGTAAAGAAATTGTTGTCCATAAAGAAATTCCTATCGTGGTTCCACCATCTGTTATTCAACCTGCTTCCTTCAAGTTTGTTGTTCCCAAAGAACAAAATTTTGGTGGGCACATTAATGTGTATTCATAGCCTGAATTGATTCCAATTATTAAGAGTGGTCTGTCTCATGATGACTGGGTTTAGCTTATAGATGGTTGTTTAGGTTCAATTGTGCGGGTGACAAGAGGAAAACCTGTCGTTGTTCTTGCCAAAGAATACTCAAACTCACAACTAGTATAGTGTGTAAGCAAGAGACGATCCACAGGAAAATCTATTCAATTCAAGTATAATTCTAATCACTAATAGAGAATATGAGGGTTTTTGGTGTGTAAAAGGTCCACCTTTTATCAAAGCGGAAGTAAGCAAACAAAGTAAATAGATTGTAGAATGCAGTGGAGAGAAATAGGTTCACCTACAATTTATAACTTCGATTGATGAACTCGATAATTGTTTCAGCCTCTAGTTCTTGTCTTTTCCTATCAATGTCCTTGTCCAGATCTTAGGTAAATTACTAGTCCTACGAGTCCTAGCAACCCTTATCTCTAAATAACCCTAACACGGTTAAGATTCAACCTAGAGATAGCATTAAGATTATGAATTAACCAAGGTTCACATAATATCAAGCTACGAGTCGATATTCAACATGTATTCAACTTTCTACACATCCAATTAGTCCTACGAGTCCTAAAGGGATATGATTGCCACTTGGGTTAAGGTTCGCTACGAAGAATCTACAAAACCCTAGCAATTGAATGAATCTACTCTAACTAGTCGGCCATGCCAGAGAGAATAAAACACATTCAAGCAATTAAGCACAAAGAAGTCAAAACATTGGAATAGGAATAAGAACTAGATTAAGAAACTCATAATTCAACAATCAAAGATCCAAACTGTAGACGAAACCTCGAGAGTTTAGTTGCTCATGCTCAACGGTGCTCTCAACAATGGAATAGAGTGCATAAGGTTAATGAAAATAATAACTAGAAAAGCCTTAAATAGTCTTTAGAAAGTCGGCCAAATAACTAGACCAAAACCCTAAGTAAAGTCTGATATCGAATGTCCAGTTTCTGCACGGGCCGCGGGGCGGCCGGCGATCAGCGAAGTCCTCCGTTTCTGCCTTCGAGCCACGGGGCGGCTAGCGATCCTGCGGGGCGGCCTGCGATTCTTCCGAGCTGCTTCTTCTTTGTCTTCACAGCTTCTCTACTCTTCATTAGATTATTTTCGCTCTTTTCCGATTCATTCCACCTCCGATCTACTTTACTTGAAATAAACCATAAAATCATGTAGATTCTACCTCTTCTAACTCAACAAGTAATTATGTAAATTCAACTAAATAAATGCAATATTCACAACTAAACTATGCTAAATGTAATCTATTATGCAACACTAAATATGCTCTATCAAATTCCCCCACACTTGAACCTTTGCTTGTCCTCAAGCAAATAGAAAACTCAACTCTGCAGCCCCACAGAATAACAATTCATGTATCCATACCTCAATATTCTTTAAGTGCATGAAAAACTAGCAAACACAATAGATTAACAACATCATAGCACATAATTGGAATAATCAATGAAATCAGGCAACCATATCCATTCTAGACCTCACAAAGGAGATGTGTTTCACTCTCGCTCAAGTGTTTAGGTTTAAATGTTTACGCTCAAAACTCAATCTTCAAAAACTTAGCTACAAGTGTCTTGCACCAGTGTTCTAATTCTCCACCGTTGGTGACTCTACACACAACAAAAATCATGAGGTCTTTCAATTGGGTTGTAATGGGGCCAAGGTAGAACATACAAGGTATGGAACAATTTTGGTCATGTGGTGCTCATAATCCGGGAACTAAGGAAGCTACCAAATCATAAAACCACTCATAAACTTCTCATACCATATCTCTATAATGCCAAACACACCAATCTCAAGCATAAAACTTTCCAAACCATACTCAACTCATTCCCTTATTCTTTTCTTCTTCTTTTTTTTCTTTTTTTTTCTTTCATTCATGCTATCTCAAATGATTTTCCTTGACTTTTTCCCCTAAGTGAATTTTATCCTCCTCAGGTCCTAAGTAATAAATATGCTAGCGGGAATCAAACATCTCATAAATACACCTCAAACATACAATCCACCACTACAAACCATCATCCACACTATACATATTCACCAACTATTCCTAAATTCCCGGATGGGGTCAGGCTATCATTGGCTATGGAAAAATCTTGTGGAGCTACAAAAGAATTGGAAATTAGGCTCAAACTGGCTTCAAGCAGAGGATAATATGTAAGGTGGGAATAGAGTCAAATAAGCTAATAAAGGTGCCTCAATCATGTTTAAGTCATGTGCAGAAATCATAATATGCAGCCTTGAACAAGATATCTAAATGCAAGTCAAAGAGGAAGCAATGGAAGAGAGTACACACAACAAGCAAGAGGACTCAATAAAGTGTAGTCCTGCATAGGCCAAAATAAGCTCACCAGGACATGTCTAGAACTTCAAGATCACCTAAAAATTCAAGATTTTATGTGCTCAATCATTAATCAATCATGCCCACCAAATAGTATAGAAAACATATATTGAAGGCTTCAACAATCCAAGCACATCATTGGGCATAAATCTCAATAGAAAAATTAGAGGGCAAACGGCATCCATATGGGGAAATAAGACCTATTCCTAATAATACAAGAACTAAAACTTTTTTTTTTAGAATAGGAGTAACAATGGTAGAAAATTAAACATGCATACAACCCATAGAGATAAACATGTAAACTTAAAAGTAAAAAATGCAGTGCAAACCAAAATACAAACGTGATATGCAAATCTTCTCCCCCACACTTAGTTCTGACATTGTCCTCAATGCAGAAAAGAGAACAAAAACATAAAAATAAAAAGAAAAGGGAAAAGAAAAGAAACAACTGACATGCTCACTGCTGAGGTGGTGGAGGCGGCGGGTAAGGTGAAACTGTGGATATGCGAACCAATAGAAGTCCTCCTGCCTCTGCCATATCTGCTCCTGCCTCTGTCTGATCACTGCCTGGCTCTCAGAGACATCCTCCAGGTGAGAAGTCAGGCCACGTACATCCCAACGAACGTCGCCAATCTCCACATATAGCTGCTGCTGCTGCTGGTCCCACATCATGTCCTGGCATTGGGACATCCGCTGCTGGTGCTCCCACATTGCGTCCTGACGACGCGACATCATCTGCTAATGCTCCCACATAGTGTTCTGCTGGAGATAAATATCGTCCATCTTCTGCTCTAGCGTGTAGTAGTCTGGACCAACACCTCCAGCTGTGCCAGAAGGTCCAGCAATTTATCACTTCGATTGATGAACTCGATCATTGTTTTAGCCTCTAGTTCTTGTCTTTTCCTATCAATGTCCTTGTCCAGATCTTAGGTAAATTACTAGTCCTACGAGTCCTAGCAACCCTTATCTCTAAATAACCCTAACACGATTAAGATTCAACCTAGAGATAGCATTAAGATTATGAATTAACCAAGGTACACATAATATCAAGCTACGAGTCAATATTCAACATGTATTCAACTTCCTACACATCCAATTAGTCCTACGAGTCCTAAAGGGATATGATTTCCACTTGGGTTAAGGTTCGCTACGAGGAATCTACAAAACCCTAGCAATTAAATGAATCTACTCTAACTAGTCGGCCATGCCAGAGAGAATAAAACACATTCAAGCAATTAAGCACAAAGAAGTCAAAACATTGGAATAGGAATAAGAACTAGATTAAGAAACTCACAATTCAACAATCAAAGATCCAAACTGTAGGCGAAACCTCGAGAGTTTAGTTGCTCATGCTCAACGGTGCTCTCAACAATGGAATAGAGTGCATAAGGTTAATGAAAATAATAACTAGAAAAGCCTTAAATAGTCTTTAGAAAGTCGGTCAAATAACTAGACCAAAACCCTAAGTAAAGTCTGATATCGAATGTCCAGTTTCTGCACGGGCCGCGGGGCGGCCGGCGATCAGCGAAGTCCTCTGTTTCTGCCTTGGAGTCGCGGGGCCGTCAGCGATCCTGCGGGGCGGCCTGCGATTCTTCCGAGCTGCTTCTTCTTTGTCTTCACAGCTTCTCTACTCTTCTTTAGATTATTTTTGCTCTTTTCCGATTCATTCCCCCTCCGATCTACTTTACCTGAAATAAACCATAAAATCATGTAGATTCCGCCTCTTCTAACTCAACAAGTAATTATGTGAATTCAACTAAATAAATACAATATTCACAACTAAACTATGCTAAATGCAATCTATTATGCAACACTAAATATGCTCTATCAGAGGGCTAGGGATTCTCTATATTTTTATCAGCAACTTGTGCGTCAGATGCTCCTACATGAAGTTGAAACTTCTAAAGTTAATGAGATGTGGTTTCAAGTTGGGCAACGTTTGTTTAGATTTTCTCTAGCTGAATTCTGTTGTGTAACTGGTTTGAGTTGGAAAGAACCCGGTGTTGACATGCCTCCTTCTCCTCATGTGGATATGGAGGAGTTTTTGGGTGTATCTGAATGTACATTTATGGGTCTTTTTCAACTTTTCCTCAAGGAGCCAACTCAGTCTCCAAAGAAGCTTTCCATGGCGTACTTGTTAGTGATTGAGAGTGTGTTGCTCCCTTAGCGTTCTAAAGCTCTTGTTTGTCAATGTTATTTGGACCTTGTATGTGATTTGGATCGTTTAAAACTTTAGCCCTTTGGTCGGGTTGTTTTTCTGGAAACACATGGTTAGTTGAAGAAATGTATGAGGTCTGAGCCACCAAAAAAGGATTCAAGGTTTGGTTATATTCTGCTTGGATATCCCATAGCATTCTTGGTATTTCCATTTCCTTTCCTTTTATGTTCCCATGCTTTTTCCTTTATTTATTTATTTATTTATTATTCTTTACTTCTATTTCTGTTCTAACTGTTGCTTTCTTCCCAGGTTTGGATTTTAGAGGCAATCCCTAAGATTGCTGGCATCTGTAACTATCACTTTCTTTGTTGTGATGGATTACCAACATCTCTTGTCTGGTACACTAGTGACCGTGATTACAACATTATAGATGATAGGTGTCATGATATTTTCTCCAAAGATTTGGTAAGCATACTTTCTTGTCTTATCTTTTATTATTCTGATCTCAGTTTCCCTCTTCCATTTTTTATATTTGTTGTTGTTTAATTGTATTTTTTGTTTTCTTGATAGGGGACTGTCTACTCTTTGTATGTGTCGTTTATGGATTTCCCTGGCCTCTCCTTTTCTGATGAAGTTGCTGATGACAGTGTCGATTCTTACGTTTCTTGTTTTGTTGGTATGGATGTTGATGCCAGTGATGAAGTTTCTCCAAGGAATTTACGGATCCAAGCGTATCTGCTCAGGCAATCAGGTGGTTGTCTTCTTGATGGTGGTGTGGAACATGTTATCTCTTCTACTAATATTCCTACTAGGAAGAAGGACATAGTTAGAGCCCCAACTTTGAAGAAAAAGATGGTGGTGAGACAACGAGTTATCACAGAGGGTAGTTCCGACTTTGAGAGTCATGTCCATTCCAGAAAGAGGTTGGTTACAAGTTCAATGGGAAGTGGTGACAGTCCTCTTCCTATGAAGAAGGGTAAGGTGGTGACACACACTCCTGCTATTGATGAGTCTGTCAAGAAGAAGAGGGTTTTGAAAAGTTCTTCTACTCTAGATCATCCTGTTAAGAAGAAGGAAAATTAAGGTGGTTCCATCCCGAAAATCGTCAAGGACTGAGTCTCCTGCCAAGGGTGAAGTAGAAGCATTATGTGATGAAAAAAGTGTAGATCATGGTGACAAGCCCAGGAGGTCCAAGTTTAAGCTCCCTAGATCTATCCCTCCCAAAGGTGATGAGCTTCCTACGAGTGATGATCTTCCTGGGTTGGCAAAAGAGTTTGTTACTAAAGCTCATTTTGAAGAAGTTGTTAATTCATTCAAAAAATCATTTGAGTCTTATGAAGCTAAATTGCAAGAGTGTGTTTCTAGGATTCTTTCCCTAGAGGAGAAAGTGCATTACCTTGAATCACGTGTCTTCCACCCCAGTGATGATAGTGGGGCTGCTCTGAAAAGGGAACGTAAGGCATGTGACGATTCTATGAAGGATATTTTGGATGGGATTATTGAATCTTGCTCTTAGAAGACTGAACATGAGCATGTAATTGAGCGATCAGTTGAAGGTGATGACAATGAGGGTGATGACGTTGATTCTTCCAATGATTCCCCAACTCCTCCGGAGTATATTGTTGTTAAGTCAACTAAGGAGTCAACTTTAGGAGATGTTGATGTTGTTTGGACTGATGATGACACTGGTCTTGTGGGTTCAAAGGAAACACTTGATGACAGTGTTGTCCCTTCTCCTGGCATTGCATCTCCTTCTCTCAAGATTGATGACAGTGTTGTCCCTTCTCTTGGCATTGCATCTCCTTCTCTCAAGATTGATGACAATGTTGTCCCTTCTCCTGACATTACATCTCCTTCTCTCAAGATTGATGACAGTGTTGTTGCTATTACTGAAGTCCTCGTATCACAAGATGTACATATTAACAGTTATATCCCTCTTATTGAAGTTATTCTGTCATATGAAGGAATCCTCAATTCTAGTGCAGCCATTACTGAAAAAGTTGTTGATTCTTCTTCTGTTGCTCTTACTGAAATCCTTCTTTCGTTTGATGAAACTGTTGATTTGAGTGTTGCCCCAACTGAAGTAATTGGGTCAGTTGAGACTGTTTCTGCTAGCTTTGTTCCTCCTACTCAAGTTCTTGATTCACATCCAATCAATGAGAACAGGGTTGCTTCCAAAGAGGTTCCTGGTGACAGTGTTGTTTCCACTCCTGTTCTCCCTTGCTCTACTGATTGTCGTGATGACAGTGTTATTGTTGCAACTCTTGTGCTTCCTTGCTCCATTGATGCAACTGACAACAGTGGTGTTGTTGATCCCAAAGTTGTTGTTACAGCTAATTTGAATGATGTTAGTAGTTGCCTTGCTCCTGAAGCTGTTGGTGGAACAGTTGATCATGGTATTGGCATCATACTTGGATACAGTTCTGATGTCCCAGAGGATGTGCCTGCTAACAGTGGTGACGCAACTGGTGTTACTGATGATAAAAGCAGTCTATTTCATAACATCACTGATGTTGCCTACCCTATTCCTTCAGATGGTGAGGATGATCTTGAAGTTCCGCTAAGGCGTTCTTATAGGGCGTTGAAATCTGCTCCTGCAGCCCATACTCCTTACACCAATCCTTGTAAACCGAAGAAACCTCGCCTTCCTAAAGTACCTAAACATTCTATTCTCAGCTCGAAGGAGCGTGTTGAATTTTATACCACTTTTAGAGATCTTGGGTAATTATCTACTTTTGATATGTATTTTCTTCTTAGTACTGCCATTTCTTATAATATGTTTATTTAACTTGTTATCTTACTTTTTAGGCGTGATGGAAAAGTCAGTGGTTGTGAGGTTGATATGAACAAGGTGTTTTTCACTGAATTATTGGGGAGGACAAAATGGCTTCGTGATATTGTAAGTTCATATTTATATGTCTTCTTGTTGTTGCTTATATTTTGGTGCCATCAGTTTGGTGACAGTTAGTGTTTATTCTGTTTTCTTTCACAGCACATAGACGAAGCACTTCATCATTTTAGAAAGCGTCTTCATGATTGTCCTGATCTAAATCCCACCAGTGTTGTTTTAGACACCATTTTTTCCCCTAAGATTGTGAATTGTGATGTTAATGTTCTTAAAAATGGTGATGCAATTCCGGACGAATTCTTCCATTACTTCCTTGGTCTTTATCTTGGCAATTATGGGAAGTCTTGGGAAGATGTTGAGAAGGTTTACGCTCCTTTCAATCTTGACAACATGCACTGGGTAGCCGTTGAAATTGTGTTGGACTCCAAGATGATTCTTGTTTATGATTCCCAGTGTGGTTTCACTAAAAATGAAGAGCTGCTTTCGAAGTTTGTTAAAACGTGTGAAGTGCTTGCTGTTATGTTTAGTAAGACTGGTCTTTTTCCTAAGATGGATGACACTCCCTTTGAAGTAGACCGAGTAGATGACTTGCCTCAAAATGAAGACGGGTAACTTCTTCTGTTTTCCATCTTGTTGTATTTTGTTTTGTGACATTTTATCTGTCCACCTTTTGTCTCTTATTGTTTATTTTTTGCTTCTTATGTAGAGGTAGTTGTGGTGTCTACGTCATCAAGCACATTGAGTCTCTGGTTTTTGGTGGTGACATTCAGCTTGTGAATGATGAATATGTTAATGCATATCATGAGAAGATTGCATATGATCTCATGAAGACACAATTGACATTTGTTTAGTTATGAAATTTAAGTTTGTGTTAGTTGAACTATGTGGTGACAGTGTATTTATTGACAGTTTAGAATATATTTTGTTGTTATAGCAGTCGTGGTGATAGCCCATGGTGACACTTGAATTGGTGACAGGTTATTGTGTATTGTGTTGATGTAAAACTCGTGGTGACAACCCATGGTGACATTTAGATTATGTATTAAAAAACATTGCCACTAATCTATTATCCCTAAATAGAGAACATTATCACCATTGATCATCAAAAATTGAGAATTTGGGAACTGAAAAGGAATTAAAGAAGATTGTATCGATTTAGATCGAAAAGAAATTAAACAAGATGATCATCTGTGTGAATCAAGGATCGATATTTGTCCACCCGAAAGTTTCAACCTTTAGCCATGGATCCTCAACAAGTCCCTTTGGATTTTCCTCAAAAATTGCTCATAATTGGGTTTCATTTGTGTCCTCCTCTCAGACCTCACTATCAATCTCCGCGATCCCAACCGATCAAAAGCTGATCAACTGGGAGTCTTTTGATTTCAAATCTTACTAGAGTGTGAGATCCAACCTGATGAAGATCCACGACGCCATCCGCTACTCCCCCCTGTCGGCGGCAAACAGATCCACCCTATCCTATGTATGGCAACCTTCGAGCTCATCAACGGCGGCCGCGACTCCTCCTCCCAAGCTCTACAGGTCGCCTGCGCAACCGAGATGATCCACACCATGTCCCTCACCCACGAAGACATGCCCTGCGTCGACGACAAGGTGTTCGCCTGGGGAAATCGGTTTCCACGTCTCAGACTTGATCAGCAACAACCTAGCGATCAACGAGGGGATCCTCGCCGTCGAAAACACAACACCTCTATCGAAGACAATCGGTTTCCAAGCTGGGTGGGGGGGGAGGACAGGGTGCTACTGGTGGGGAGGAGGTTGCTGGCGACCAAGGTGGCAACGTTCTTGGTGGCGAAGGATGGGACGGTGCAGGCAGCAATAAACGCGATGGCGAAGATGGGAGGGACGGAGTCCATGTGGAGCTGCAAGTAATCTATTATCCCTAAATCTGAATCCTAAAAAAAATCTATTATCCCTGTAACATAAGGGTATTGTGGGTATTATAAAAATATTATGGACACTTTTTTAATTGCTAAATGAAAATGGACATTTACCTAATTAAGCCTTTTAAATGAACATTTCACCAAATGTTTCCATAAAAATATAAAATAAAAATTATTTCATAAACATACTTACCAAAAATATTAATAGATAATATTTCATAAGTATTATTTTTTATATATTTAGATTTTTTAGGTGGAATTAATTATTTATATCAACATTAATTATTTGATAGCTATTATTTTATTTATATCTATATTTTTTTATAGAATAGATTATTTATATGTGTGTATATATATTTCTTTTATATTTCTCACATGCATATTAACCGTTTTTATTTTAATTCTCATATTAGAATTTAAATTTATTATTTTTGTGATATTTTTATTAATTTTTAAATAGATGATAAACGCAATTTTAAAATATTGTCATAATATATATATTTTTGCGTACAAGACGGGACACACTAGTTTACTTATACGTTAAAATTGTCCAAGAGATAAACGCAATTTTAAAGTATGATACAAAGTTTGGATAGCGACATAGCGTTAAAATATATTAATTTATTAATCCAATAGTAAGTATGATACAAATTGGACAATGACATTTTATTATTTTGAGTGGCTTGTTATGAGTTTCATAACATCATCTTATAAGATGATTATAGATGTCGATAGTACATCCTACATTTTGCCTACTAAAAAAAAAGTTTGGATAGCGACATAGCGTATAGTTATAACACTTGACAGCTCAATTACAATAAGAGTGTATATTGCATTTTATTGAATACGGGTGCGTTTGGATTTATATCTATTTTTATAAAAAATTTGTAACAATTTCATACCAGATTATTAAAAAATATTATAAAATGATATTTTATATAAGTTTTTATTATTCTAAAAAACGCACGTAAATAGTAAATAAAATATTGTAAGGGTGTGATGGAATCCTCGTAGGTCGGAAAGAATGTCCGAGTACTGCATAGGTATTGCAATACATATTTGGGCTTGATCAACCTCGGTTGAACCAATGCCCAAGGGCGTCCTGACGGACGAGAGAGTCGATCTCAACAGGAGGGGATGAAACGAAAAGTGTAGATGTAAGTCCAATGTGAGCCATCCTATCTGCCACACTATTTCCTTCCCTGTAAATGTGAGAAAATGAGACATCGGCGAAGGACCTGCATAATCCAAGGGCGTCCGAATCCAACATCTCGATCTCCCATGGAACCTTCAAGATTCCTTTGCAAGCGTTGATAATCGACAAAGAGTCACCCTCCACTTCCAAGTGCGAGCAGCCCATCCTAATGGCTTCACGAAGACTGAGATGGAGACCGAAGCACTCGGCCTGTAAGACTGAGGCCTTTCCATGACCTTGAGCGCCACAAGCAAGAACCCTACCAAGGCAGTCACGGATGACAAAACTCGAGGCAGCAAGGCCAGACTCGATTTTTGCTCCATCAAAATTAAGCTTCACAAATCCATCTTTAGGTTTTTTCCATTTCACTAGCTTTTGTTTTCTTCTGTTTATCCAGTGGGTGGGTGGTTTTTCGGTAGCCATATCTTCATCAAGAATCTCGCTTTGAGCTTTTTTCCAGATTTTTCGTAGTTGTTCAATGTGTTTGATCCAATCATCTGAATTTCTGGTATCGTTGTTGTCAAACACAATTTTGTTTCCGAAGGACCATACTCCCCAAAGAGAGAAAACCAGAGTCGAGCTCTGCTCAAGAGACAACTTGGCAAAGATTTCTGAAATTATATCTTTGTATGTTTTGTCTATTTTATCTGTGTTTCGCACTATTCGCTCGATCTGTTTATCCATTCTTCCCACAATTCTCAAAGTAACCTGACATTCGGTAAATAAATGAGTCGAGTCTTCTTCACTGTGGTTACAGAGCGGGCAGTCCAGAGGAACATGCACTCCTTTGTTTCTCAGTCTGATATCCGTGGGCATACCATTTAATAGATTCTTCCAAAGGAAATTTTTTATCTTTGGTGGAGAATCGATTTTCCATATCCATTCTAGTCTATCTGATTAGTACGGATTATAATTTAGAATGTATTTAAAATAACATAAATTTAAAACAAAATATATTGTAACTTGTGTTATTTGATTATATTAAGTTTAAAATGTAATTATAAGCTTTACGTAATAGTCTAAATTGAGTTAACATAATTTATATGATATTTAATTTTAAATTGAAGCTATTTTAAATTTAGTGTTAAACAAACATTTAAAAAATGTTTATATTTATAATTGCATTATAAATCAATTGAAATAAAAAACATCCATTACCAAAACTTTTTATTTATTTATTAATAAAATATTTTTCTTACCGATGATGGAGAATCGACTTCTTAACTTTGACCCAAGTTTCCCTTTTATTATGTTTATAAGTTATAACTAGTACAATTCAATTGTCAAATTTATTACAGCCTAAAATAAGATGAAAACTAAATGGGTTAAGGCCTAAGGCTAACTGGACATGTCCTCACTGCACTACAAAGGCAGTTAACAAGCTGTAAATAGCCCATTTGGAGTTTCCAAACACCAGCCATAGCAGATTAGCAGTAATCTTCAAACTCCTGAACCACCATCCAGACCTTTCACCTCGCAAATGTCGAAGCCTCGACCGCAGGCCTCGAGGCTATGCTCGACTGCGTGTTATCGGCGCTGCTGCCAAAGAAGGACGATGTTGCCCCAGAGTCATCGATGCTGCTCGTGCCCTCGACAGCCTGCGGCAGCCTCATTTCGAGATCAATCCAGTAGTCGTCTTCTGGGTCCATGGTCGAGAGTTTCAACATCTCAACCAAAGGTGAGATGACGTTAACCGTGTGTCCCATCTCAGGCCTTTGTTGCGGGTCTCTCGCGCAGCAATGGCTTGCGAGCTCGGCAATGGTGTGGATGCTTGCGCTGGTTTCCTCACTCAGCTCGATTGTTGAGTCGACTAGCTTTCGGAGAGCGCCTTTGTTGGTGTACATTCTCTTGAACCAGGTCACCAACTGAATGCTTTCCTCAGGTTGGGTCTGATCAAGGGCTTTCCGGCCTGTGATCAGCTCCATCAAAATAACCCCGAAACTGTAAACATTAACCATCGTTGTCATCCGTCCCAGCACTGTAAAAGAAGGGAAAATCAAGTAAATGTATGTTTTAAGGTTAAAGAACAACAACTGAACACACAAGATTCATCAATCATCTTCAAAGAGATGCATTTTCAACAAAGAAATTCCCGGGCCTTCCCCAATCAAACACAAGCTCATAAATAGGCACACACTATATTGGTTTTCATGACTAAAGCAGCTACTTCACTTGTTCACCTCATATCATAATCACACCACCTACTATTATAATTAGTTTATATTGTCTATTTATCTCTAGCGAGAAACAGTAACAAGTGCAATACTATTTGATGATTGAGACTGAATTTTGATGTAACAGTAACAAGTGCTCAAAGTGTTTAAATCATTACTAGCATATTCAGGAGCCAGGTAGCCGTAAGTGCCTGCAGGACGCTCTGTTTGTGCTGATGCTTTCCCATCATTGGGTGCAGGACGAACTAGCTCAAAGTCTGAAACCTTTGCACTCATATCATCTCCAAGGAGGATGTTAGACGGTTTAAGGTCTCTGTGAATGAAACTCTGGTTAGCCAGACTGTGTAAGTATTCCACGCCTCTAGCAACATCAAGGGCAATTGAGAGCCTTTGCTTCCATTCGAAGGGTTTTAATCCGCTTTCTTTCCAAGCAAAGAGATGCTGACTCAAATTACCTTGTGGCATATACTCATAAACAAGAAGCTTCTCGTTTCCATCCAAGCAATAGCCCTTAAGAGAAACCAAGTTCCTATGCCAAACGCTGGTCTGAACTGCAATCTCGGCTTTGAATTCTGCCAATCCCTTATCCCCTAGGCCTCCAGGATTCATCCTCTTAACAACAATTTTAGTGCCGTCGGGCCACTCACCCTCATAAACAGTCCCAAAACCCCCCTTTCCAAGCTCATTGTTTTCATTGAAATTGTTCGTGGCGTTCCTCAGCTCTTGAATTGGGATCACCAGGTTTTTCCCGGCCTCTATCCCATGGACATCAGAAGACGTGTTAGGCCTTTGACGCCCACTGGAAACCGCCTTCTTTCTCTTCCTAACACACCAGAAGACGCCTAACCCGATAACAACAACCACAAAAACAACAGCAATGCCAATCACAAGGCCAACAATCGGCCCCGTATTAAATTTGCTACCAAAAGATGACGGGGGCTCCTTACCTATATTAACATTGCCCGTTGTGTTAACATTGGTATGAGCAAAAACCGGAACTTGCCCAGACAGGTTGTTGTCCGAAACATCCAGTTGTTTCAAGTTCGGCATCGTGGCAAGCTCATCAGGGATGGTGCCGGTGATATTATTGCCCGCAAGAATCAATGTCTCTACTGATGTAAGCCTAGCAATCAATGCAGAAATCGAGCCAGAAAGGCTCTTATCCTTCATATTAATGACTGTAATGTTACTACCCCTACAGGTGATCTCCCTCCAACCTTTACAAGGATCGTTCCCCTGCCAATCCTGTGCAAACTCCAAAGGGTACCCGAACGGTTCCAAGAACGAAATCAATACATCCACTCGACTGTCGCAAGGGGTACCAGGAATCCCTAAGCAAAAGCTATTGGTTCCATCATTCACACCAGGGGATACTGAATCAGAAAACTTGGGGGTTGGTCCTTGAAGGGAATTGTTGGACAAATTAACAATCTTAAGATTCTTCAAATCAGTTAAAGACTTAGGTACAGGACCTGTGAGACTGTTATCCCTTAGATTCAGATCAACAAGACTATCAAGCTTCGAAAGATCCGGAATCGGACCGGTAAACGAATTCATATTCAACCAAACCTGAACAAGAGCGGTCATATTCTGCAAAACGGCGATGGAGCTACCGAGAGAACGGGTGCCGTTGGTGAAAGTCTGTCCGTTCAGCCACAGGCTTTGGAGGGCGTGTCCCGAAAAGCTGAAGCTGGCCGGTAATTCACCTTCTAAATGGTTCGATGCCAAATGCAAGTCGGTTAGACTCGGAAACGCATTCGGCCAGTTGAATTCAGACAAGGAACCGACCAAATTCGCGCTGTTTGCGGAGAAATTCACCAAGCTCGAGGCGTCTTGGAGGCTATTAGGTATTGACCACTCAGCAAAGGGGTTTTTGTCGAGGTAGACAAACTGTAAATTGGACATGCCTGTGAAGAAATTGGATGGGATCGAAGTGAACTGATTGCTCATCAGGTTCAGGGTCTCGAGAGAGACCAACCTGGCCAAACTCGGCAACGGACCCGAAATCTTATTGTCCATTAGCTCCAAGATTTTGAGGTTTGTGAGACTGGAAAGCGAAGGAGGTAAAGTGCCGGAGATGGCTAGATGACGGAGCTGAATACGGGTGACCCGATCGGAATCGCACGAGACTCCATCCCAGTTGTTACATGGGTTCGGGCCGGACCAGACGACATTGGGGGGGAGCGTGAGGGATTTCTTGAGGTCAGCTATCACAGAGGCGTCGTTTGACTGCGCATAGAGTGGTAAAGCAAAGATGAAGAGGATGAGAGAGAATGGTATAACAATGGGGGATTTTGATTTGGGTTGAGGGTTTTTCATTATGGCGAATTTGAATTTTTGAATGGAGAAAGGCGAAAACCCAAAAGGCAATAAGATTTTGGTTTTTTAATCAAAGACAAGGAGAGAGAACGGGAATTAGGGAATTTTTTTAGGGTTCTTGGAGTAGAAACGGGTTGATATAAAAAGTGTGGTTTGAGAATTGAGAGAAGCATGGAGGAAATTAAGGAGGCAGTTAAGAAAAAGCAGGAATAATCGAGGATGAGAAAGGAAACAAACGAGGAAGAGATTCTTGAAAGCGATCGGGGAGAGAGAGAGAGTGTGACTGTGAGTGAGGGAGGTGGAGGGAGAACAGAGGGGAGTGAAAAGGAAAGCAATGCTGGATAGGATTACTTTCAAATACAAACGTAACCGAATTTAGAAATCCCACTATATCAGGATTATCAGCTGCGAGGATACGCAGTCCCATTTATAATCCTTTTTATCTCCCTTTTTTAATTAGTTAAAATAACTATGAACCAATCCAATTTATTAAGAAAAATAATAAAATAATTTAATACATCCAATTAATTATCAGGGACAAAATTTATGTCACAAAATTTCTACCGGATACGTCAATGTAAAAATAGGGACATCAAGAGAACTTTCGCTTAATGGAAACCTTCATAGAAGATTCCATTCGGCGGGGTTGTTCTCATGCTTTATATTTAGATGTAAGTGATAAGCATTTTGGAGCAATTTCAAATTCCATTTCAGACCAACTTATATATCTAAAACTCGAAGTTAAAAAACTAGAACAATTATATATAGAGATTAGCATTAAAATCTTTAAGATTGTAAAAAGAAACAGGTGAAGTGCATCACTCAACCAATTTAAAAGTCATTCACGAAATTAGCCATCAAATAAGCCTAACATCAGGTGGTGAAATAAAAAAAGAGGATCCTTTTAAATATAGTTATCCATTTAAAAAATCCAAAAAGAAGTTTTCTACTAAATTAGATAACGTTATAAAGAAAAAAACGATTGTTGAAGAAGAAAATCAAGACGAAAATCAAATCCTTAAAAATGAATCAACGTCCATTTTGACAAACAAGAAGATTTAGCACTAAGTTGGATGACCCAGAATGGATGCTGAAATTACAGAAACTAAAAACCATTGAAACCAACTTTATGAACTAAGAAATTATGAGCGATGATGAGTCTGAAAAGAACTCAGATGAAGAAGTTGTATATCATCAGATGGGATTAATTAATCCAAAAGACATGGAAAACATTCCCATATCTAAAGTTCAACAAAGGTTGAATGAAATATTAAGACAAAGAAGGCCTAGAGAAAATGAACCAGTAGAACATAACGAAGCCAGAAGACATTACAGACGTTATGAACATGGTTCAACCCGTAATTATAGATCTAGGTTAAAGCCTAAAGAGTTTCTAGAAAAGAAGGAAAGATTTGGAGTAAGAATCATGCCAAACCATAGGCAAAATCAAAGAGAAATTAATCTAGAACCTATAAGTGAAATATGTTATAAATTAAACCTAGATGTTGTAAGGAATAGGTGTGAGATCATAGACTTCTGGAATAAAAGTATGATGAGTGTATTAAACATGAATATAGGATGGAACTCTTCTCAACTCCTTAATTATATAGAACATAGCTTATATGGATGTATTACCGACTGGTATGGAGGTATTGGTGATCAAGTAAAACAAGAACTTAGGAATATGGAAAGTCTAGTGAATATGTTCACATTAATATGTGAATTAATAGAAGAAGAATTCATTGTAGAAAAGGAAGACGGAGATAAAGAAGTTTTAAAATGGCAAAAAACTTTAAACAATTTTGAAATCTATAACATGAAATATGTTGATAATTACATAACAGAATTCGAGAAGTATTATTACAAAATAGGCCAGAGAAAACAACACTATTTTACAAATGTTCATTGATAAACTTCCTGCCCCAATTAATGAACAAATAAGTGAAGAATATCGAGAGCTAATAAAAAATGGAAGTAAAGATTCTCTTGGCAACAGAATTTCCTATGTTAGGAAATGGGTAGAGAAAAAATGTCGATATGTGAGAAGCACCTAAAGAATGAAAAAATAATTCTTAACTTGTTGGGAGACACCAACATAGTGGGGATGTAACAAAAGAGATTATCGGGAAAGAAGAAACTATAAGAGAAAAAGTTTCAATAAACAAAGGGGTGAAAAATACTATAAGAAGTATTATAAAAAAATCATTCTCTAAAAACAGAAGGTTTTTCCAGAAAGCCTCGTTAGGCATGCGGAGAATCCGGTCATTATGCTAATGAATGCAAAAACAAGAATAACAATAGGTTAGCAGAAGCCCTATGAAGTTTGGATTACATCGAGCTATCAAAAGATGAAGCAATAGATCTAGCCCTAAGAAATAGCAAAGGGATAATAGAAATAATAGAAGCAAAGTTTGAAGAAGACATAGAATCCAAAAATGAGTCAATAGAAGGTGAAAAGATTAATGAAATGATGCAAGGAGAATCTCCTAGTGAGTTCTCTGATGAGTATGAAATGACCACCTTAGCTCAACTTCAACAAGCTGAAACCTCTATTGATGAGGAACATGTTGAAGATTGAAATGATGAGATCAGGGGTTGATTTCCCGATCATCGCTAAAGAACAGTTTGTTAAAAAATCATTGTTCTCTAAATATGCTAAGTATGTTTGCAAAGAAATGTCTGGAGACGTAACTATAAAAAACAATGAAAATCAAGCAACTGAAGTAAACTTATCAATTGGGAAAATATTCATAAACATAACAAAGATACACTACAAAAAAAAACATATTAGCCACGACCAGTAGCAACGGCATGAATTTTCCGTGGCTATTCGGTCCCTTTTTGCCACAGCATAGCAACGACAAACATGCCGTTGCTTATATTTGCGATGGGAACGAGTATTTGGTGGCTAAATTCGCTACATTGGCCACGACAGGGCATAGTCCGTAGCTCATTTTAATGTTTTAGATAATGGGTATAAAAGGGAAAGAAAACCATAGCCCCTTTACCTCCTCACTTTCACTCAGTTGCCTCCTATCAACTGTTCGTTCTCTCTCAATCAGATCTACAACCCTCACTCGACCCTCGAGTCCCCGACGCCACCAACTCCGACCCACGAATCCCCGACGCCACCAACTCCGACCCCCCCAGTCCCTGACTCCACCAACTCTTCACTGAGTCTTCCTACAATCTCCATAACTCTCCACCTTGTCTCCGTTTTGATCTAAATCTGTCACCCCATCTTTGAAAAACTCTCTGCCACAACCGAGGCTGGTGGAAGTCTGGATTCGACGGAGGAGGTGAACGGGAAGTAGAAGCATGGTCGGCTGCCCAAGTCCGGTGGTGCGGCGAAGGCAGTGGCTCCTCCGACTGCGAAGGCAGATCCTGGGCACCTTCCTTGGATCTTCGACTTCTCTATTGTCAGGTAATCTCTCCAACCCCTTTCACTTCATTGGAGATCCGAAGTACAATTTGATTAGGGTTTTGATTTGGGGAAAAGTTACTGTTATGTTAGGGTTTGGTTTGGTTAGGGTTTGAACTTCTCCTTGCTCATGTAGATGCATCAAAATTGAAAGCTGAAATGCAGAAGTTTGAACTCTCTTTGGTCAAAATTAATGGTATTTTTGATGATATTCGATGTTCACAATAGTTTTTTTTTAAAATCTGATTTACATTGTGGCTTTATATATTTTAAGTTTGATTATTGATACATATGAAGGGCACATCAAAAGTAATAAAGACCAACCTAAAGTCATTAAACAGCCAAGCAGAGGGTATGGACCAGTAGAAGCCCAAGCAGAGGAAGGAGTTCGAGAAGACATCATTCACAGTCCTTGTCTCGCTCTTGCTCTCCATCTCATTCTAGCTCTCCCTCTTCAAGAAGGTTGTCTTGAAGTAACCAGTTCTTTATTCGCTACTTCTATTTTAGGTCAACTCGATTCAGCAGCAAGTTTAAGTTACCGAGCTATCAAAATTTGGATGGCCAGTGAGTACCTATGCTTTTGTTTCTTTTTTTTTGTTGGATTATCAATCACTTGCGAGACTAATGAGAATGGAAAGTCCTTGTTACACTTGAATACCTGCAAGAGCTGAAACATTTTCGTGATTTATTTCTTTGGGAATACTTACAGGGGAACTATCAATGACAACAAATTCACAAAAGCCATCTCAAGATTAGATGACAATGCTAGAATATTTAAAAGATGCAGAAGTAAACTGAAATTAAATTATTGTCCATGTGAGTTTATTTAGTTAGTACATGAATAATCACTCAAATAGTCAATTAATGATTAGTGGGGAAGGATATAGGCTTTAGAATTTATGATTTCCAATCCATTTGATGAGGCCCCTTGGCCATCTTTGTCAATAGATGCAACTGACTATATTTTTTTTAGTAAGAGATCTCTAGTTCTTGTTGGGATGATTGTTTGAGGAAAGACTTTGTAGTAACTTTCCCTCTTCATAACTTAGTGACTAAAAGCATTAAGATTTGAAAATTCAACCTCTCTTTTTAGTTATGTCATGTATTATCTTTGCTATGTTGAGCAATATTTATTTTTTGCTTTACTTGTTCAATTATGATCATGATGTGTGAAAGTGCATTGTTTCATTACAGTAGGTGAAGAGCATTCTAAAAAGCAAGCTACTCAAGAAGCTATAATTAGGAAGTTGCGAGCGCGGGTTTCTTTCCAATCTTTATGATCCTTTCTATATTTGTAAGACTAATATATTATAGTATGTTTTCTAATTTTCTTTTTCCCTCGAATACTTTTTTTTTTGTGAAAGGTAGGTTAAGTAGCTTGAAGAACAAAAGAAGGGGTTGCTTACCATGCTACAGGTACTTGAGATGATTCATTTTTTAAAAATGTTTGATACTTTCCATCTCATTTAACCATTTGGTTGTTTTACTCTAGAAAAAACTGTCTGCCATATTTTAAGTCGTCATTTAAAGAAGGTAAGGAAAGCAATTTGTAAATTGTAAGCATTTTAAACTTATAGGTAGTTTACTGGAAGTTATAAAGATAATGGGCGATGAATTGAAAATATATTTATGAATCCAACTAGCAATTCTATTGTTCAACCATGAACAATCTCACTTTTGCGTATCCAAGATTTTGTTTGAAGCTGATTAGCTTATTATTTCTTCTATTATTGTGCTTTATAAGCCTGCACAGCTTAAAGAATTCAACTCTATCAATTTCTACTGAAAAAAGTGAGTCTATGCTGCCTAATTGGCATGCAGCCAAAAGAATGTTGCTAACTGCTAGTATCTTGATCTTCCAGTATGTTTGGAAATAAGTCAGCATAGTTTTTTCAATCTGAAATTATTCGTTTGTTTGAAATGCAATGTCAGATCCATATATCATCTGAATTTAAGCAAGTAGTCAAATTCTTATGATTCGAGCTATATTTTTTTTCGTATTCAGGTCATCCTTGGCTTGCTAATTACCAATATATCAAGAATCAAGATACTTCTTGATATGATGATATACAAGCAAGTAAAAGCCTACATATTCTCATCATCTCTGAGAAAATCAGCTCTCAGGGTATGAATTCCTTACTTTTTCTTTTTTATTGGATAAGGTGGTTTTAAGAATATGTAAAGAACTAACATTATAGATTGGAGGGGTATCGTGGGTTGTTTACCGTTAAAGCTTATCCTACTGTGCAGGCTCTTGTGCAGACATTGGCCATGTCTCAATTAGCTTATTTCAAGGAGCAGTTTCAGCTGCTAGGTCCAACCAAACATGGTTCCCTCTCTGTGCAGGATTTCAAGACAGTAAGCTTCGGTTGATCCTCCCATTCTTTCATTGCTCAGTTTTTTAGCTCTTTAAATTGAAGTAATACGAATGTTCTTATTAATAATTACTCAAGATAGTATAAACTGCTTAATGATGCTTTCTACTCAATCATTCTTATTAGTATAAACTCACCTTACTCTAGAGCAGGGTTGCCAAATTCGCTCACCCCCCCTACGAATTCCGAACTAGTTCGCAGTTCGTTCGCGAACAAATTCGCCTGAATTCGTCTGGAATTCATTGGATTGGGAGAATTCAAACTGCACATAAAGAGAGTGCGAGAATGAAGAGAGATGAGCTAGATTTTTCGGTGATACTTTAACGTTGAGGCATGGAGGTCGGGAGGTCGAGTGTGGAAAGAGAGGAGGCGGAGGAGGCATGGAGGTCGGGAGGTCAGGAGATCAAATCTTTAGAGGGTAGGGGAGTTTGGGAGGGAGGAGGCGGAGGAAGAAGACAAGTAACTAGGGTTAGGATTTTAAAAAATTACAAAACTTACCCCTAATTTATAAAATTTATGAAAAATCTCCTATAATTTTAATTACAAAACATCACCTTTTTTTTATAAAGTCCCAAATAATATCTATCTTTGGGGGATGGAAGGGGAAAAGAACTAGAACTGAATTCAATGAATTCAATTCTAGTTTGCGAATTCCTCATGTGGAATTCCCCAATGAACTGAATTCTCTCCGAAGAGCGAATTTCGAATTCGTACGACGTTTGCGAATTCAACGAACTACGAATTTGGCAATCATGCTCTATAGTTATCAATTAAATGGCTTACTCTTGTACATTGATTTTATTATTTAATTAACTCGATTTGGTTGCATATCTAAATTAATTTCTACTTCATTGTGAAATTTCTATTTTATATTATTTAAATAAAAGGTTATTACTTAGAACAAACAAGCTACACCGTGTGCACCTGTGTGCAACCAGTACTGTAAAGGGAAAGGTATCACTTTGAATTAATAAAAACATGTAGGAAAATGGCTTAATCATAAAAGTATCCTCCATATATGTACAATCTGGATTTTTTTTTTGTCAATTTTTATAATTATATCTTTCACATTGTTTGTTACTTATCCGATTTATAGATGTCTTCTATGAATTTATGAATCATATTTTACTACTTGCTTCTTATAAATGGTTTTTTTATCTCATTCTCGTACATATCAATAAGTTTAAAGTATTAAAAATAATTTGTTTTTGTTTTATATTTATGTATGTTCTGATTTTTTTTGTTAAGATGGGCTTTTATTTTTGTTTCATCTAAATATTTATATACATGTGATTAAATAGTAAAATAAATATTTATGGAGTATCTGATCTTAGAAGTTTACCTTATGTATAGTATTTTCGATATAGTACACAAATTGTACTATGTGATGGACAAGGATTTTGTTCTCAATGATATTTTCTTTTCAGGAACATGGACAATCAAAAGGAGATGATATTTATATACATGTTCGAGTTTTTGGAAGGTATATATATCAATGATTTCTCCCTTTAAATTTATCAGTATGTTTTTAAGCACTTCCAAGTTTTTTTTTAAAAACACTTCCAAGTTGATCACTCATAAAGGTGGAGAGTATTACATAATCAGTAAAAATTTGTTCAGCGGGAGAAGCTTCATTTTACTAGCAAAATAAGCTTTAATAATTGTTATTTAATGTTAGATTTTACATCATCATTTTAGAGCTATATGTTTGTAATTTGTTCTCTAAGGTTTTTCAATTGGCTACACATGTGTCTTCTTTCGTCATTGCCTTGTTAATATTTGCCTCATTTGTTTATTTAGTCTTTGTTCTTTAATTTTCTGCTTATGTTCTTTAATTTTCTGCTTATTAATTACTCTTTGATCAACTGTGAACTTTTATGTGTGAAAATATGCTCATTTTTCTAGTAGACATTCGATAATTATTGTAAGCAAACAATTTCAACCCTAGATGAATGACTTTTGAAAGCTATTTGTAGATTTAGATGTATTTATTTTCTTTAGTATTTTTATAGTTTTATATGCGATTATAAATACTATTGTAGTTTATTATCACTTTCACTCGGTCCATAATAGTTGTTTACTGAATGTCAATAACATCTTTCCCCTTTCAATATTGGTCTGTCTCTCAATAAACCTTTCCCCCTGTTTTTCTATTATAGATGACAAGTGTTCGTCTAAAGGAATGTATGAGATGAAGCTATTATCGTATCCCCTAACGAGGACACGGGAGACACATCAACCGAAGGATATCCTATCAATGAAGATTCTCCCCTATTAAAGGAGATGATGGAGATGATGAACAAGTTGCAGACATAATTTTGAGATGGCAAGTATACTCATTTTAGCACCAACAAAATAACTATTATGATTTTGTTTGCTCCATGATGGGCGCTGAATGCTAAAACTTTGGGCTTGACAACATATTTTTGTTATATACTTTCAATCAACAATATGTATGTGATTAAAATGTTAAATCTACGTTATATGGAAGTTTGTATTATGGTTGTAACCTATTTGTGAAGTGGTTGTCATTCATTATATTGGATTAGAATGAACATAGGGAAGAAATATATGAAATAGGAAAACAGGGAAAGAAATGCTAGCCACGGCACACTCCCGTCGCATGCAGAGAAAGCGCCAAAATTTTAGCGGGAAAAATTTAGTAGCCACGGCAAACACCAGTCGCAGCTATTTTGGCTTGATTGGCTTCAGTAGCCTTTGTAGCGACGGCTTAGCCGTGACAAACATTCTAGCCACGGCATTTCCCGTCGCTTGACCCTTTTGCCCCCCAAGGTTTCCCCACGGCTAGTTTGTCGTGGATATAGCCGTGACTACTACCCTTTTGCCACAACAAATGGTCTTTTGGCCACGGCAAACAGCCGTTGCTAATATGTTTTTTTTTTGTAGTGATAAGAAATTTAAATATATTTTCATATGTGGAATCCAAGTAATTATAACTCCATTACAGGACTATGAAAAAGATGTGCAATGCATTAATTTTGTTTGTGACATTAGGCATAAAAAGTTTAGTGATCAATGCATTAGTGGAATAGTTTGCAATTTGAGTCAAGGAGCAGTTTCTTGGATCTGTAGACCTAACTATTATGTTAGTCCAGAGGATCATTATGCATCTAAATTCTTAGGTATAAAATTGTTAACAGAAGGTATCAGTATGCATAAGGGAACTTGTCGTTTACAATTAAAGTGGAAGGTAATTTATAAACTTGAGAATACTACAAACCCTCTACGAAAGTGTCATATAGTAGAAGTTGAGAAACACGAAGTTGTAGGTCCGAGCAAAGAGGTTGTGCCTGTTAAGATAAGATCTGATCAGATAAGACTTAAAACCATTTGGGTAAATGCATTTGAGAATTCTACGGCCACTAGCAGTGACAAAGTATTAACCATAGATGAGGAAGGTAGAATCCATACGAATGCTAAACCACCAGTCAGTCTCTCTAGATGTCCAAGTCTGTCTAGAAATACTAGTCTTAGGTTCAATCCTAATCTTAGTGTTACCCCAATAAATCAGGGAGCTACTACGAACAAAAAAAGATAAATCGTTTGTGATAGATGAAGACATAGCAAGCATGATAGAAGCATTAAAAAAGAGGTTAGAAAATAAAATTATAAGAGAACTAGCCAGACATAGTCTAGATCTAGGTTCTTGTCATTTTAGGGAATCGGGTTCAATACCATTGAATCCTCCAACAGTTCTAAAGCTCAGGGAGATTCAAGACGGATCATCTAGTTCTGAACCAAAATGAAAGATAATAGGATATTCCACTAAGACCTTTAGTGAACCTATCTATGAAAATGATCCAAGAGCTAAGAATCTCTCACATATCCAATTTTTGAAGATGAAATAGGTATGAGAATGGAAGTAATAGAGCTCAGACATCTCTATAAAGATAATATGAGAGTAGAAGAAAGTCTTGAACATGTTATCAGAGAATCATTAAAGAAAAATTATAGAATTACCAACTCCAATAACATTTATTTCCCAATAAGTATTTGCTTAGAATGATTCAATAATTATGAATTATGTGCCTTTGTAGGCAGTGGATGTTCGGTATGCTTTGGTAAGAAAGCCTTATTTCCTGAATTTATATGGCAAAAATCACGTAGACCAATTCAAGTAAGAATAGTTATTGACAGTATAATGGTTCATTCAGAATTAGCTTCTGATATACCTATCATGATAGGAGGAATCCAATGTGTAATTCCTACACTCTGATCAGCTCTCTCATGATATGTTAATTGGAAATAACTTCCAAAGACTCCATGTTCCAGTTACTCAGCACCTAGACATGATGGTCTTTAACATTCATGGTGAAGACGCTTGGGTGAAAAAGATTAAACAAGCCTATACACATCAAGCAATAGAACTTACGCGCACTAAGCATGGTGAGGAATATATTCTTCCAAGACAAAGAGATATATTTTGAAAATCTTTTGAGCAGTAAGAAAAAATGTGTAAGGAGATATATTTTGAAAATCTTTTGAAATTTTGAGAAAAAAGATAAATCATTCATTACCATAGAATTAATATATCCAAAAAGAGGTCTTTAGGGTAAAGCAAATGGTTTACACTTACAATGATCAACAATAATTTAAAGAACAAATAGACGAGCTCTTAAACAAAGGTTTAATTCGGGAAAGTAAAAGTCCTCATTCTAGCCCTGCCTATAAGGCCAGGAATCATGCAATAGAACTTACGCGCACTAAGCGTGGTGAGGAATATATTCTTCCAAGACAAAGAGAGTTTGCATTCTCTATATATGAGGTAACTTTAAAAGAGAAAATCCTTAAGCAGCAAGAAAAAACGTGTAAGGAGATATATTTTGAAAATCTTTTGAAATTTTGGGAAAAAAAGATAAATCATTCATTACCATAGAATTAATATATCCAAAAAGCCGTCTTTAAGGTAAAACAAATGGTTTACACTTAAAATGATCAACAATAATTTAAAGAACAAATAGATGAGCTCTTAAACAAAGGTTTAATTCGGGAAAGTAAAAGTCCTCATTCTAGCCCTGCCTATAAGGTCAGGAATCATGCTGAAGAAAAAAGAGAAAAAGTTAGAATGGTTATCAACTATAAAAAGCTTAATGATAATACTGTTTTTGATGGATATTATATCCCTAATAAAACAATTTTATTCAATAGAATACAGGGAGCCACTTGGTTCTCTAAAAGGGATTGCAAAAGTGGTTATTGACAGGTAAGAATGGATGAAGAAAGTATTCCACTTACTGCATTTAGTGCCCCACAAGGACACTATGAATGAGTAGTCATGTCATTTGGTGTAAAAAATGCACCACAAATATTTTAGAGAAGAATGGATAATGTTTTCAAAGAATTTAAACATTGTTGTCTTGTTTACATTGATGATATCTTAATCTTCTCTAAAACTATAGACCAACATAAGCATGACTTGAAAGATATAACTAAAAAAATGCATTGACCATGGAATCATACTAGGACAAAAGAAATGCATCTATGCCGAGCCTGAAATTGAGTTCCTAGTATTAAATATGAAAGTAGGCCAAACTGTCTTGCAAGAACATATCCTAGAAAAGGTAAAAAAAATTCCTGACGAAATCAATGATAGAAAACAACTGGAAAGATTTCTAGGTTGTCTTACTTATGCCTCTGATTTTATTAAAGATCTAGCTAAATTAAGAAAACCTCTACAGGTTAAATTAACGAAAGATAAAGTTTGGAGTTGGACTCATTTACATACTAAGATAGTCCAAGAACTAAAAAGAAGATGTGAAAAACATCCAATATTGATGTTACCTAATGAAGATGATGAGTTAGTTCTTGAAACAGATGCTAGCGATTATCATTTGGGAGCTGTTTTGAAAATAAAGAAAGATAACAAGCTTTGCAGGTACAACAGTGGTAGTTCTTCGGATACGTGTTGAACTTCAGGAAGAAATCTGTAGGAGATGGAGGATGAGAAACTTCAGACACTTCTACTAGGAGGTGTCGGAAAGGGTCAGAAGACTGCCAAGAGGAGTGATAGACGAATGGTTTACACACTTTGTAATAAACAACCATGCAGGATTGAGAGGATTATCATTTTCCATCATGCCAACTGAAGATGCAGATTACTTAAAGTCATGGAAATATGGAATGTGTAACGAACTCTATAAAATCAATCGATGGTGGCCAAAGGAAGAAGAACAGAGCATCATGCTTAAATACTTCACCAAGTTCCAAAAGGAGGTCTTCCTCGAAGCAGCTAAGTTCGAACTCATGGAGAAGATAACAGGATGTCGAGTTCACTGTGCCTGTATGGATGTTAACCAGGGGAAAACTCGGTTACCACATTATTTAATTTTCATTTTATTCTCAGGAGAGTATTGGTTCGTAAATGCTCCAGTAGAGAGAAGTCCGGAGCCAGTTAGACATCCATGGGTGGCCAGAGTAAAAGGGTTCTTTTACATCTACTAATACATCACCAAGTATCGACACACTAACCCTATGATATTCAAAGTTGGAAATATAAACTTCATCGCAACCCCACAACTCAAGTCGTTGATGTAGTAAGCTATAGACAGGTCCGAGTCCATTGAGCTCTATCTAGCACAAATAGAAGTCGGTCACTTTTTAGCTAAAGAAGGTCACGAGAAAATGATTGATATGCTAATTTCTTGGGATTGAGAATACACTGAAGGATTATGTTATGATCCCATATATTGGGTATTGTATTATATAAGAGAAGTTTAGGGTATAAATATACCCTTATACATTGTAATTGATCAACTAATGAATAATTCAATTGTTTGCCACTTTACCCTATTCTCTTTCTCTTACTCTCGTTCTACCTTCTTCTATGTCGCTTATCTCATCTCTTTCTCTAATTCTCCTCTCTAAATCTTCATCTCCTACCTCTATCTCTTTCCCTTTCTCTTCAATCTCACAAGGATCCATTAGGATCATAACAGATTAATGCTTGATCTCGATCTAGACGACCATCAAGATCTAGTACAAGATTATGATGATGGTGACTTGGAAGCCAATATGGGTGAAGAAAGAGTCTAGAATCTGGACGAGTGCAGCTAAATCGTTGAAGAATCTAGTCATTCATCCTTTACATGCTTTGTCTTTTTATTTTTATTGTTCAGCATGTGAGTGGTATTATTGAGTTAGAATTGTGTGCTTTTATTACTTTATGAGTGCGTAGGGGAGCATCTGTCGGCCATTTGTTAAAAAGAGACGTTAGAAGGCATCCAATGCTCTCTACTGAGCGCTATAAATAGAGCCATTCTCAGATTTCTTAGGGCATCGAATTCCATAGAGAAAAAATATATATATGCTAAGAGAGAAAAAATCTTGTAATACGGAAAGAGAAAGAGAAGCATTGTTGAGTTCTGAGCAGACTGGTTTCCCATCACTCAAAAACTCAAGAATCCTTCGATGGATCTTTCTGGTTTGAGAGTTTAGTATGTTTGTGTGTTTGTAAGTTCTAAATTAGGAGTGCTTGTGTGTTGTAATTTTCCAGATTCAATAAAGTTTGTTTTTAAGAAAGGGAAAGCTACTTAATTGAACATTGTGTTCTGAATACTCTGTTTTCTTGATTCAAATCCCTTCACTCTCTCAAAATCGAAACCAAAAGCTAGAGACTACGGTCTGAGGTAGGAAACGAAACAGATATGTGCCCAGTCTGAGCTAAGGGAGGCTTGGTTGAAGGTTAGCCACCTCTAGAAAGTCGGAAGCTGAGGAACACCGATGGTCCAAAGCAACTACGTTCAGGTATGAGTCATACCTCTTTAGCTTAAAGTTTTAGTTGTAGAGCGTGGTGGACTTAAAACCAAAGAAAACTTATTATTCATAATATAGTTAGTAGATTATGGTAGTTGGTACCACCAAAAGTCATATATAAGTATTCTATATTGCATCTTGAGTATTATTGTCAAAAACTAGAAAGTTAAGACAATGTTTGTAATTTAATATAAAGTACGGGTACCTTTTGAAAAATCAAAAGCAAAAAGCTGAAATCTTTGAATATTTTTGAAAATAGTTTGAAAAATTGAATATTGTGGTAATTGTTTTAGAAAGCTTGAATATTTAGAATTTTTTTTTATAATAATCTCAGTTATCCATTTCATGCAATACCTAGATCTGTTAACATTTAACACAATAATAGATGGTTATATATATATACCTTCTCAACAAGAACCCATATTTGCATACCTTTTCAACAAGAACCCAGATTTTCTACCACTCAATTTGTTTTAATTTTCAAAAAATCAAATGACCTAGATTTTGAGTTTGGAAAATTTGGGGATGGGGTATGTGGGTTTTTCCAACCGTGCAATTGAGAGTGTTTGGATAATAGAGTAGAAAATTGATAGAAAATAAAGTTAAATTAGCCATTGTACATTTGTACACAATCAACATCTGTTGGATTTCTTGAAAAACCACTGGTTGAGTCACATAGAGAGAGCAAGGAAGATGAAGGCTTAAAAGTGGAACACGTTCAGTAGATGTTTTTTTTTCCTGGGCCTCTATCCATTGTATGTTTTAGTTTGGGCTTTTTTTTAACTGATGGGTTGTTACCTATAATTATATATACACCTACCCAAATACTATGGGCCCTAGGTCGGCACCCCTGTTGCCCATGCTCATGGACCGAGCCTGGCCATAAGTAGAATAAAAAGGATAGCGAATACCCGTAATTATGGTAATTGTCCCAAATTCTTTGTCGAGGTTGAAAAGAGCAACATCAATCTGTCAATCTAAGTTTCTATCTCTTGTTAACTCTAATAGCTGAAATTTTCAGAGTCACATTCTTAATTAATTAATAGTTTTAGGGTCCGAGTCCGATGAGAAGCTGAAAAAACCTCTCTCAGTCGAGATCAAGAGGAGAGATCCGAACCCGTTTTTTCACCACTCTAGGTCCTATATTGAGCGGAGGTCCGAACCCGTTTATTATATATCGACATAGTAAGATCACATAAAGCAGGTTGTAGGAGGAAGTCGCTCAAGTTGACACTGACCCAAGCACCGTAAATATAAATATTTTTAGGTGTTTGATTTAAATTATTGTATTCAAAATAACTTAAACTTAAAATAAAATACATTGTTTTATTTAATTATATTAAATTAAAAATATAATTATCAACTTTACGCAATAGTCCAAATTAGGTTAACACAATTTACATTATTTAGGGTCACGTTATAAATAATGTTAATTGGAATCCAAAAACACCCATTATCAAAACTTTTTATTTATATATTAAGATTTTTTTTTCTCCTTACCAATATGGAGGATCGACTTCTTAATTATGACCCAAGTTTTACCCTTTTATTAAGTTTATAACTTTTTTTTTTTTATAACAATTTATAACTATTATTATTAGTCTATTACAGCGTAAAATAAGATGAAACTAAATCGAACAAAATTCATAACCACTTTTCATAGAGATCATTAGACGTAGAATTTTCATTTTACATAGTAAATTGGACATGACCTCACTGTCCTACAAAGGTAGTTAACAAACGGTAAAATAACCCATTTTGTTGAGATGTGAATGGATAAAAATTATCCCACATCGAAAGTTTGAAGAAATCAAACCTAATATATAAGTTGGTGGGCTATTCCTCTTATTGTCAATTAGTTTTAGGATGGAACCTCCATGTGCTTATGTGTTGGGCTTAGAGTGCACATGCACAAATGCTCTCCGGTTATCGGTCCGAGTCGTACTTTAATACATTTGGACTTCCCAAACACCGGCCATTGCAGATTAGCAGTCAATCTTCAAACGCCTAATCCACCATCCAAACCCTCAGACATCAAGGGTATGCTCGTCAGCATGTTATGGGCGCTGCCTAGAATGGGATGTCGACGCGGGTCCGGGGTCGAGGGTTTCCACTTCTCGACCAAAAAGATGAGATGACGTTAACCGTGTGTCCCATATTAGGTCTCTCTTGTGGTTCGCTCGCGCAGCAATGGCTTACGAGCTTGGCAATGATGTCGATGCTCGCGCTGGTTTCCTCGTTCAACTCGATTGTTGGATCGACTAACGTTTGGAGATCGTCTTTGTTGGCAATGATGTCGACTAACATTTTCCTGAACCACGACACCAAATGCTTGCTTTTCTCAGGTTGGGTCCGGGGTCGAGGGTTTCCACTTCTCGACCAAAAAGATGAGATGACATTAACCGTGTGTCCCATATAAGGTCTCTCTTGTGGTTCGCTCGCGCAACAATGGCTTACGAGCTTGGCAATGATGTCGATGCTCGCGCTGGTTTCCTCGTTCAGCTCGATTGTTGGATAGACTAACGTTTGGAGATTGTCTTTGTTGGCAATGATGTCGACTAACATTTTCCTGAACCACGACACCAAATGCTTGCTTTTCTCAAGTTGGGTGTCATCAAGGACTTTTCGGCCTGTGATCAGCTCCATCAAAATAACCCCGAAACTATAAACATCTAGCTTCGTTGTTATCCGTCCAAACTCTGTAAAAGAAGGGAAAATCAAGGTAAATGTATGTTTAAGGTTAAACATCAACCTTCGTTGCTATATATCAAAGTGTATGAGTTGTCGAAACACTTGCAACACGATGTTATATATACGCATAAATAAGCACACTATGTTGGTTTTAATGCCTATAAGAAAACCAAACAAGAAAATCATGCAATAGTATTTGACGATTAAGACTAAATTTTGAAGTAACAGTAACAAGTGCTAAAAGTGTTTAAATCATTACCAGCATATTCAGGACCCAGATAGCCGTAAGTGCCTGCAGGACTCTTTGTTTGAACTGATGCATTCCCAATATTTGGTGCAAGACGAACTAGCCCAAAGTCTGAATCCTTTGCACTCATATCATCTCCAAGGAGGATGTTAGACGGTTTAAGGTCTTTGGGAATGTAACTCTGTTGAGCCAGATTATGCAAGTACTTTACGCCTCTAGCAACATCGAGGGAGATTGAGAGCCTTTGGTATACGTTCCATTCGAGGGGTTTTGATCTGCTTTCTTTCCAAGAAAAGAGATGCTGACTCAAAGTACCTTGTGGCATATACTCATAAACAAGAAGCTTCTCGTTTCCATCCAAGCAATAGCCCTGAAGAGCAACCAAGTTCCTACGCCTAACCTTGGTCAGAACTGCAATCTCGACTTTGAATTCTACCAATCCCTTATCCTCTAGGGCTTTAGGATTCCTCCTTTTAACAGCAATTTTAGTGTCGTCGGGCCACTCACCCTCATAAACAGTCCCAAAACCCCCCTCTTCAAGCACATTATTTTCATTGAAATTGTTCGTGGCGTTCCTCAACTCTTGAATTGACTTCACCTGGTCGTTCCTGGCTTGATTGTAGCCTTCACTGGCTCCCAAGCCATTTCCGGCACCAGAAGCAACCGTCTTCTTTCTCCTAACACAGTAGAAGATGCCTAACTCGATAACAACCACAACAAAACCAGCAATGCCAATCACAAGGCCAACAATCTTCCCCGTATTTGATTTGCTACCAGAAGACGATGGGGGCTCCTTACCTAAATTAACATTGCCCGTTGTGTTAACCTTGGTATGAGCAAAAGACGGAACTTTCCCATATAGGTTGTTGTCCGAAACATCCAGTTGTTTCAACTTTGGCATCGTGGCAAGCTCATCAGGGATGGTGCCAGTGATATTATTGCCCGCAAGAATCAATGTCTCTACTGATGTAAGCCTAGGAATCGATGCAGAAATTGAGCCAAAAAGGCCCTTATTCTTCAAATCAATGATTGTAATGTTGCTATCAATGCAGGTGATCCCCATCCAATTACCACTACAAGGATCATTTCCCTGTCAATCCTGTGCAAACTCCAAAAGGTACCCGAACGGTTCTGTTAGGGGGAAGTCTTGTTGGGCCCGACCAGAAAGTCCAACATATAAGCCGGACTGGGGCACCATCCCAAAACCAATTGGCGTTAGGTGGAGTAGCCCATCCACTTATATGTTAGGTTTAGAATCACCCCACTTCTGATGTGGGATTCACAAGTGTCCCAACAAATCCCCCTCTCACTTGCGAATCCATCACAAGTCTAGCCCGGTTGGAATTGAGACCTCCACGCAACGGGTTCGACTAACCCGTCATCGATACATATGTGGAGTTCATCTCAATCTTCGGTGCAACCGGCCCACCCGCCGAACCCGGCTCTGATACCAGTTTGTTAGGGGGAAGTCTTGTTGGGCCCGACCAGAAAGCCCAACATATAAGCCGGATCGGGGCACCATCCCAAAACCAATTGGCGTTAGGTGGAGTAGCCCATCCACTTATATGTTAGGTTCAGAATCACCCCACTTCTGATGTGGGATTCACAAGTGTCCCAACAAATCCCCCTCTCACTTGCGAATCCATCACAAGTCTAGCCCGGTTGGAATTGAGACCTCCACGCAACGGGTTCGACTAACCCGTCATCGATACAGATGTGGAGTCCATCTCAATCTTCGGTGCAACCGGCCCACCCGCCGAACCCGGCTCTGATACCAGTTTGTTAGGGGGAAGTCTTGTTGGGCCCGACCAGAAAGTCCAACATATAAGCCGGACTGGGGTACCGTCCCAAAACCAATTGGCGTTAGGTGGAGTAGCCCATCCACTTATATGTTAGGTTCAGAATCACCCCACTTCTGATGTGAGATTCACAAGTGTCCCAAAAGGTTCCAAGAACGAAATCAATACATCCACTCGACTGTCGCAAGGGGTACCAGGAATCCCTATGCAAAAGTTATTGGTTCCATCGATCACATCAGGGGATACTGAATCAGAAAACTTAGGGGTTGGTCCTTGGAGGCAATTGTTGGTCAAATTAACAATCTTAAGACTCTTCAAATCAGTTAAAGACTCAGGTACCGGACCCGTGAGACTGTTATTCCTCAGATTCAGATCATCAAGATTATCAAGCTTCGAAAGATCCGGAATCGGACCGGTAAGCGAATTCATATTCAACAAAACCTGAACAAGATCGGTCATATTTTGCAAAAAGGCGATGGAGCCACCGAAAGAAGGGGTCCCGTTAGTGAAAGTATGTTTGTTCAGCCACAGGCTTTGGAGGTCGAGCCCTAGAAAGCTCGCCGGTATTCCACCTTCTAGATGGTTCGATGCCAAATGCAAGTTGGTGAGACACGGAAACGCACTTGGCCAATTGAATACAGGCAAGGACCTAACCAAATTCGCGCTGTTTGCGGAGAAATTCACCAACCGGAAGGCATCTTGGAGGCTAATAGGTATTGACCACTCAACAAAGGGATTTTTGTCGAGGTAGACAAACTGTAAATTGGACATGCCTGTGAAGATATCAGATGGGATCGAAGTGAACTGATTGCTCATCAGGTTCACGGTCTCGAGAGAGCTTAACCGGGCAAAACTTGGTAACGGACCCGAAATCTTGTTGTCCCTTAGCTCCAAGATTGTGAGGTTTGTGAGCCCCGAAAGCGAAGGAGGTAATGTGTCGGAGATGGTGAGATTACCGAGTTGAATATGGGTGACCCGATTGGAATCGCACGAGACTCCATCCCACTTGTTGCATGAGTCCGTGCGGGATCAGACGACATTGGAGGGGAGCTTGAGTGATTTCTTGAGGTCAGCCATCACAGAGGCGTCGTTTGACTGCGCACAGAGTGGCAAATCAAGAATCAAGAGGATGAGAGAGAATGGTATAACAATGGAGGATTTCGATTTGGGTATAGGAATTTCCATTGTGGGGGATTCGAAATTTCTTAAGGCGCATAGAGAGGGAGAGAGCGGGAATTGGGGATTTTAGATTTTTTAGGGTTCTTGGAGTAGAAGACGGGTTGATGCAGAAAGTGAGGTTTGAGGAGGAATTGAAAGAGGGGGGGGGGGGGGGAGTTAAGGAAAAGCGGGAAATAATCGAGGATGAGAAAGGAAACAAAATGAAGAAGAGACTCTTGATTCTTGAAAGCGATGTAATAAGAGAGCGAGTGTGTCTGCGTGTGAGTCAGATGGAGAGCAGAGGAGAGTGAATTGAAAAGGAAAGCAATGGTGGTGTGGATACGATTACTTGGAAATTATGGATTCAGATTCCAGAGCAACTAAAGGTAACCGATTTTGGAAACACCGATGTGTGCAACTTATAACTTTAAGTCATCCCCTAGAATTCAGAGTGGGATGCTTGAATTTTTTATAATAAAAAAATACAAATAGGGCAAGTATTGGTAGAATGGAATGTTTCGGTTTGTATCCGATACTTGGATTGGATGTAATTCGAGCAAGTATTGGATATAATTAAGGGCAAATTGCATAAAATAGCACGAACTTTAGGGGTGGTTGCACTCAGTGACACAAACTTATAAAAATTCAAAAATAATCACCAACTTTGGGATTTAGTTGTGGTCAGTGGCACATACCCCATATCTCGCTAATGTGGACTAGTGGGGGTGCTTACATGGAATTTTTTTAATTAAAAAAGTATATAGCGAGATATGAATTAGTGAGAATGCTTACATATTTTTTTTTTAAATTATAAGACATAAAAGATGTGCCCAAATTATGAAACCAGTTAGGTTCCATTTTTATTTTTTATTTCATGTACTTCCAAATCAAAGATAATTGTGTCAAATAACTAGTACCAAATTTTAATTTCCAAATGTTATATTTGTCACAATTATCTTTGATTTGGAATTACATGAAATAAAAAAAATATAATTGGAACCTAGCTAGTTTCATAATTTGGACACATCTTTTATGTCTTTTAATTTAAAAAAAAATCATGTAAACATTCTCACTAATCCATATCTCGCTATATGCCTTTTTAATTAAAAAAAATTCCATGTAAGCACCCCCACTAGTACAAATTAGCGAGATAGGGGGTACGTGCCACCAACCGCAACTAAACCCCAAAGTTGATGATTATTTTTGTATTTTTTTAAGTTCGTGCCACTGAGTGCAACTATGCCTAAAGTTCGTGCTATTTTATGCAATTTGCCCTATAATTAATGCATAACGGTGATGTGTGGCATTTTTTTTTTAGAAAAATATAATCAAAACGACGTCATTCAGTTTTTTGAAACAAAGGGGCCAAATGTACAAATCAAGCATGTTCCCAGGACACTGGTCTACTATGTAGAAAAAAATATTTTTGTTTGAATATAATTATGTACTAGTTCTTTTCCCGAACCTTGTTCAGGTTTTTCATAATCTTTTCAATCAAGTTTGACGTATTAAACAAAATATTCAACACATCAATTTTCTACTAACATATTGTCTATGTTTCTTGTCATGTTATTCTTTGAAATTTTCTTTTCTTGAGATGATCGATACTTTAAATTTGACAAAGCGGCCGCTTCCACACTTCTCCTAACATCCGTCCTAATTGAAGGCAAAGAAAAGAAACTTTATAGTTTTTGGCTTAAGAAAATTGAGTTTGGATCCTCTATGATACTTTATCTATTACACACCATGTTACACCTTTTAAATTGGTCTAAATTATAAACCGATTTGATAAAGATACCTTAAGTTTAAATATATAAACCCTATATAGCTAAAGAAGAAAATAATGATATTTAGTGTCTGTTTTTTGTAATGTCATGGACCCTTAATTAGAAAAAGGTATTATATATTTAAGTATGAACCTTAAGAGGTCATAACATTAAACTTATCAAATCATAATGATTAAATACTTAATTGCAATGATTAAACTCATCAAGTTATAATTTATAATCTTCTATAATCTTCAATTTTACAAATTTCATCAATGGAGTAAACAATTTATGCATTGCTATCTAAATATTTGGCCCTAAAAAATTCCAACAAAAATATATTGGAACCCTTGTCAAAGCTCCAGGCTTAAATATATGATAGGTTGAGCATCGAATATTTTTGATTTTTTTCCCACTATATTTAATATTGAAAATTAATTTTCATAACTATAATAGATTTCACACCATACTTGTGAAATGTGTTGCATAAAATGAATGATTTATGTTTTTACTCATTTTAAGGTCATGTGTATTTTAATTGGAGCTCAATTACTCAATTTTTCCCTCTAATAGACTATTCTTTTTATATATTTTTTTTGAAAATATTTTGGTCCTTGTTATTCCTATTGTCTTTAATATTGAAACCTAATTTTTATCGCCATAATATATTTCACACCATGCCTGTGAATCAGGCTGAATAAAATGTATGTCCAATCAAGCCATACAACACAATAGCAAGCATAATATATAACATCACATCCTATCTCACTTTAGAGCCTAAGACTATCAATAGAAATATCCTAAAATCAATTCCATAGTAGAAAGCTTTTTTATATTACTTAGCAAACATCAAACAAACAAAAGTTGTTCACAACTTGAACCACAAACAAAATTCCATGAGTAGACAATTACCATGTATTCCTGTTCTAGGTTGAACTTGTAGTCATAGGAGAATATGGGCATTAGATCACAAGTGTGGTTGAAGTACATACTTCAAACAACCAACACAACCATTGAGACATGAACTCAAATAACTCCAAAATAAATGTACATCTCATCCTGCAAGTCTCGTCTAAGAAGTCAGCTAAATCGCCCTATAGGAGGCTGCATCATATGACAGAAAATTCAACAACACTTTATGTAGAAACATCACCCAAAATATAGACAATTCCAAGACCAGAACAGCTCTAGAACATCCCTAAATTAGCCTTTTCTGTGAGGTGAAAATGCTAAAAATTCCAACAAAATGTTCTCCATTCACATCCCAACAGAACCAACAACAATCTGCATCAAAAGGTTCAACAACATCAGCCGGGAATTGCCATCTTCCTAACATTCAGCAAACAACACAAACCCAAAAGAAATCAACCCAAAATAGCCATTGAATCACCAACATATATGATATCCACATAATTGTATAGGAGAAGGCATGATTGGAACCTATCAAGTAGCATTTTACATGGAACAATCAAATTCAATTTTGATTGAAATATGTAGTCATGTCAACAAATAAAAGCGAAGCACCTCCCAATGGACAGAATGGGTGCAACAATAAACGAACCCAAAACTAAAACAAAGCAGAAGTAAAATCACAACAGTAGCCAATGGAAAGGAAATGAACCAAACACCACATTGGTTGAAGAAGAAAACAACAGCAACTCTGAACTACGAAAACAACTCAATCAACTCATAATAAATTAGTTCAATTTACATCAAAATATAGAACAAAGACACCGCAATAACCTTTTGTCCCAATTTCATAATCAAAGTTGAGATTTGAGAGCACTTCTCATTTGCAAAATGCACAACTTTCATTCATAAAAGAGGAAACCAAAGTTGATTTTTTAGAACTTCACTTATGAAAAAAAAATTATTAAATGAATCAACACAAAATAAATTTTAAAGGTAATCAAATTGGAGGATGTTTGAGAGTCCTCTCGCACAAGCCTGAGATAGCTTAGCGTTTAACCTAAGTGGTTCTTCTCTTAAATGGAACAAACTAACTGAATAGAGCACTAAAAATAGGCACGTCTTCAAGAATATGGAGAGCACATCAAATAAATTTTGAAGGGTGAGCATTTAAAGAGTCCTCTTAAAGGTTGCTGCAAAGAGTAACATTCATAGTATGAATCAATTTCATTTTCCCTAAAAACTTAGATAAATGAACACAAAATAAAATTTGAAGGTAATCAAATAATTCTCTATAAACTTAGATGAATCAACACAAAATATACTTATAAGCATTTCATCAAACACCTTGTGTGCATACATGGGGAGGCTCTATCGAATGAGGTTTTGGATATTGTTTTGCATAATTTGAATCATTAATATGATTGTTTTGTTGATGCTGAAGAACATAACCCCAATTCCCATCAACAAATCTAATAACTAAGCTATCCACATACAACCAAGCAAAGAACAAAACAATTTGAGCTTTTACGATCAATTTATCACAATTATGAAAACCCTAGATTTTGGGATTTTAAAAAAAAATCCCAAATTGATTCACACACCCATGAACCTCTTCAAATTCAATCACAAAATCCATGAATACAACTCCCTAAGCCCCAAATTTCGGAATTTCAAAACAAAAAATCGAACACATACCTGCTAGCACATGCAACCCGTCGCTGGTGCCGCTAACCTCACACCGCCTATGCTCGCCCTCATCGTACGTCTCAGCGAACGGTATCTTCTCGCCACATCGTTGTCATCGTCCAGTCTCCACCATCTTCTTTTCCCTTGTCACAAATGGTGTGGTGTTCATGGAAACGCTCATCTACGTTCACTTGAAAACGGAGAACGTGGGCTGAGAACGTGGGTCTTCAAGATAAACAACCTTTTTGTTTTTTTCTTTTTCTTTTGTGCCAATGGTTGGTTAAAAAAGAGACACGTGGCTCAATATTTTACACTAACATTGCTTCTGAAATTATAAGTATAAGGGGTGGATGTACTAGCCCCTGCACCATTGGACAGTTATTTAAATAAAATTGCAATAATATAATAAATTAAGATTATTAAATTAAATAAAATATTAACAAAAGAT
This sequence comes from Persicaria tinctoria, assembly GCA_037127255.1. NCBI lineage: Eukaryota > Viridiplantae > Streptophyta > Magnoliopsida > Caryophyllales > Polygonaceae > Persicaria > Persicaria tinctoria. The sequence goes on along the minus strand of JBANSL010000013.1, from coordinate 22,640,598 downwards.
AGCATAAGATTATAAAAGGTATAATTTGATTGATTTAAAAACCTACGGTTAATGTGGTGATAACAATTCATAAAAAAATGGTTCTCATTATTTAAAGAAGTGTATATAGTTATGTAACAATATTTACAAGATTTAAATAAATAAAATTTTATGAAAATTGCTTAGATGAAGGAGAGAATATATGTAACATGTGATATTCTCATGCTTTTAATTTGATATATTATATAAAGATTTACATATATGTATAAGTTATACGAGTATATTAATTCAATATTTTGAATTAAACCTATTGGTTAATAAAAGTATAATATATTATAAAAAAATAATAATTAATGTGATGATAGTCATGTCACCCATCAAAATTACATTTCATTCAAATTATATATTAATTTTCATATTAATATTGATTCAATCTTTTGCATTAAATCTATTGATTAAAAAAATGGAGTATATAATACATTGAAAAAAAAGACTAAAAATATTGTTGCACAGACGACATGTGGCGGTTATGTTATGTGATTAATGTGTATAAGGTAATTATCTTATATGTTTAGATATTTATGTTATGTATATGTATATTGAAAAATTGAAAAACAAAATTTCCCAAAATATGTAAGCGTAAAATGGTGACACGTGGTGTAATTGTAATGGGTTTAATGTGTGTAGAAAGAAATAAAGAAGCCATCTGATTGGAGAATTTAAAAAAAAACGCACACGCTTTTATTTTTTGTGTTGAACAAAACGCGCTTTATTCCTCCCTTCTTTCCTCACTACTTCACCATGGCTTACGCCTCCGTCGATTCCGATAAACCCCGTCGAAGACAAATCTAATCCCTCTGATCTTGCTCCTCCCCCTGCTTCATCCGAATCCTCCCTCCCATCGTCACTGCCCTTGTCTCCGCCGCCATCAGCTCCTTCTACGCAGTGATGAGGAATCAGCAACAATGTCAGTGGTAGCTGAGGAGAGAAGGCAAAGGTAGTCGATTGTCGTGCTTCTTGAGAAGCGTAATTCCGGTAGCGTCCTCCACCAACGAAGTCTTCCTCCACCAGTCGCACGCCCTCCCCCGTTCTTCTTGGTTCGGATCTAGAACCTTAAAGCCTCGTCGCTTCCCTCCCTCAACACTCCTCTCCGAGTATGACCAGAGATTCACTGTCAGCCCTTGGCCATAAATGTTATGTTCATGTTCTGCAAATTTTTTGTTTACAGTATGCAAACATTTGGAGTAGGCTACGAAAACCGTAGCAAACTACTAGGATCATCCTTAAGGATGATGGAGTACAAATCCCTATTAAGAGGGGAAGTAGTCCCGATACAATCGATACCTTTCCTTGCTATATAGTTTGCTACCTTGTTAGCTTCTCTAAAACAATGACTAAATTGAATATTATCAAAAGCACTAGCCATAAGTCTGATCTTCTCGACCTGATGTGTAATTTCCCAAGGGCAAGTGTGTTCTCTTCTAATTTCCATGATGAGCGTCTGGTTATCACCTTCAACAATAGCCTTCTAGATTCCTTTGTTGATTGCTTGTTGCATTCCTACAATGATCGCTTCTGCTTCCGTCTGTAAAATCGAACCTTTAGATGTATTTTGGAAGAATTCTAATAAATTGCTCTCAGAGTCACGTATGACGTCTCCCACCTAGCAAGAGCCTGTGGGCATAACCGAGCCATCTATATTAATCTTATAGATATCGCGCGGGGGTTTAGTCCACCTAGCTTTCATTCTCTTAGAGCGAGTATTCTTTTTTACCGGCTCTAGTTCAGTATTCCAGTTTCTTATATTTGTAGCTATTATGTGAGCTAAATTTGTAAGGTGAGGAGGATATTTTTTTTAAGGGTGTCACTATATACACCGCAAATCCGGATTAAGGATTCGCACGTTCTTAAGGACGTGCAAGTCTGGGACTGTGCACGTCCACTAGCAAAGACTTGCACGTCCTTAACAACTTGCAAGCACGTCCTTAAGGACGTGCAATACTTGCACGTTGTTAAGGACGTGTAAACCCTAGTTAGGGTTTTGCATTTAGGGTTTAGGGTTTAGGTTTTCCGACGGTTTTGTAAGGTTAATTGATAAAATTGAAGTGTTTAGCTAGTGGAGTTGAAGGATTTAGGGTCAAATTAAATAGAAAAACAATAATTGTTAAGGTTTTCATTCGGATAATATGCGATTAACGTTACAAGGAACGGAAAAAAAGGTTTACATTCATAATTTGAATAAAGTTGTGGAATAAAGTCTAGGAAAATAGTAAAGGGCGGCCGGACTCGAAACGCAAGGCTCGAAATCTCTCAATCTGAGCTTGAAACAGAGCATCCCATCCTTCGACGCTCGGGTGATGATGTGCGACCCATTCTGGCAGAGGCGGCGGAAGAAGAGCGTTAGGACGCAACCAGATCTATGAGAATGGAAAATTAGAGTTAGAGTATTGACATATATATGAAAAGCATGAATAGGTAATAAAAAAAGACGTTTGAAGTCGTACGGCCGCAAAATGGTCTTGGTTTCCGATGCAGGCTACACCAAGGGTTGCTGATTGAGGGTTGTTAGCAGGTGTCTGCGAGGTCATGGGGAGACATGTGAACGGATGATGCCAAGCTAGGACGACGAGAGGAATCTGATATACCGTTGCAAATACTAAGCCCATAATGGGTAGCTCTATCCACCGTCTCCTATCACCATGCACAGCTCCCGCCCATCTCTAGTAGTCGACGAACTGTTGGAATGGGTACCCTCCTGTATAACAACCGGCGTACAGATCGGCGTGATCCTCCAAATGATTGCATAGTAACGTTTTGAGTTCCGGAAAAGCAGTCTCGCCGATCGGTGATGTCAAAGCCGCCAAAGCACAGTAGCCACAATGACCATCTCCAACAGTGTCTCTCACCGTCTCAATATGACCGAGCATGAAGGGATCAACGTTGTTTCGACCCCAGTTGAACCCTCCGAACACATCATCACGTCCACGTCGAGCTGTGGTCGCTTGTGGACGATGTCGAGCAGCACGCGCTTCTTCTCTCTCAAACCTTTCCCTTACCTCCTCGTATGGCAACGGGTTGGTTCTGCAGGCATTCCTCGACCCCCGAGGCCTCCCCTTCCTTCGGACGCTTGCTGATGAGGATGGGTGCAGCTCATCCTCGCATACATCATTGGAATCCGTGTATGAAGATGACAACTCATACGGCAATGGGGTGTCGTCGAGGTCAGTCCATGACAAATCCATCTAGAACGGGTGGATTTCCTCGGTGGGTATCGGAGTACCGGAGTTGACGTATGCCTGAATCTCATGGACACAAGGGATCCTGTAACAAACCCTCCAATGTCGGTCCGTGCATACCGGAGGAACCTTTTGGTTCTCGACGTCCTGCCACATCTTGTACAGATAATCGAAGCACTTTTTGGAGATTAAAGTCTTTACCTCATCGAAAAGGTTGACTTTATACGCCGTTGTTGGCCATTTGAAGCGGTTGATCTCCAAAGCAGTTTGCAGCTCATGCAGTTGACAATCGTTGACTCTATGGATTGCATCGATCACGATGCGGAAGTCACCAGTCGATGAGTGAAGTGCCTCCTTCAGAACCTTGTGTTGACCCTCAACTCTTTACACATTGAAGTGCATACCACTAAATATTCGATGTTATATCATATTGTAATGGGAGATATGAAGTAAGGTTGTACCTGTTTGTCGTACGGGTGCCGAGATGGAATACATTATCTACGTAGCATCGTACGATGCTCCTGCTGTATGGAAGCCAAACCGACTCTAAATACGCCACCACACCTGGGAATGGATGCCATGCAGCGTGTAGCGCCCGACGACGTCGGTTGAATGATTCCTCCGACCTCGATTCGAACAGCCACCAACAGTTGCCCTTAAAGATGCCAGCGTGGTTTAAATTCTTCGTGATCTTCAGAGCAGCTTCCTCGCATCTTCTCGTCACGTGTAACCAGCAAAGAAGATGTTGGACGTCGGGGAAGACAACATTCAGCGCCGCCAAGAGACCTAGCTCCCGATCAGTCATGATAGCTTGAGGCTGAACCGTCCCAAGCAAGATCTAAAGGTGTCGCAACACCCAGGCATAGTGTCTTTGTTCTCTTTCGACATGAAGGCATAGGCGATGCAGTAAGTATTGCCCGAGGGTGTGAACCCGACCACCTCGCACAATGGAATCCCATATCTTCATGTGTAAATATGTTACATATAAATACTTTATAATTGGCTATATGTGGAATAATGTAATCGTAATTAAGTAACTTACGCATTTGTTTTGTACGTGTTGTCCATTACGATGACGTAATGGAACCTTCGGAGAAGGCGTATCCCGTCGGGATGCGCCAGGAAGAGGTCGCTCAAGACGTTGTCGTCATCCGGATGTCGTCTGAAGTCATAGTAGTACCCTCTTTCCCGCAGATGGTGCAAGGTATCTTGGGTCATCGTCCGACTACCTCTTTCTTCGGCTACCATCATGGTGAGCGTGTTTGTAAGGCTCTTCCTTGACGTGACGCTGGTCTCATCCAACTGCCTCAATCCGTAACCAATGGATTTTGGAGGAGTGGCAATTCCCTTCATCCACCTCGCCATCTTCTTTTCCCCCTCTGTCATCTGTCCGGCGATGGCGTGACCCTTCAAGCTTGTGGAAAGCCCGTGGTTATGAACACCGTGGGTTACCGTCATAACCCAGTGACCTGGCGGAGCTTCGTGTCCGTGTAGAGAGAATGGACAACCGTTTATCTTCGATTGCGTGCTCCGGAGCTTCCTCACGCGTGGTCGGTACTCCCCAAACTGCTCGCAAGCAAGGAGAACCCCGCCTGAACGATTCGACGCCCCCGTCCAAGACCTCTTGATTACTAAAATCATTCAGTGTCTCCGACCCAAGTCCTTAAAATGCGTAACCATTTCGTCATGGTCATTCCAAATCCTTGGGTCCGAGAACTCAGACGTAAAGTCTCGAAACTGTATTAACATTATTGGAAATATCAACAAAACGGAAGGAATACGAAATATATTCACTCTATGAAACCAATCCGTACCTGGGATACTTGGAGACGAGGATTGCTTTGCGGCTCGACCATAATGATTCTAACGGTGAAAGAATATATCAAAACAAGTCGGACTTTGTTTTGGAGTGCGGAATCAAGTTGTCCTCCTTCGCTTCAAATAGGCATTGTTGCGTTAATTGTAAGCAGAACCCTAGCACGTCCTTAAGGACGTGCTAGGGTTTAAGGTTTGGCTAGGGTTTTAGGGTTTGGCTAGGGTTTAGGAAACAACACGTCGTCAAGGACGTGCAAACCCTAAAACCCTAGCACGTCTTTAAGGTAGTTGTATCAAGTATGAGGATATGGATCTCCAAGGTAGTCGCAAGAGTGTCGATCTACTTCGACAAGCTGTTTCCGTGCTCCTTCACAAATCCTGAGGGAAGTTCCTAACCAAAATATGCAGGAAAACATTATAAACAACATACACAAAAGGATCCGTTGTAAGAGCAACTTACAACGGATCCATTACGGATGATTTCACGTTTTCGTTATCGGGCAACAATATCATATTAACGTTTTCGTTCTCGATGTTTACATTCAATATGACTCGGAAGAAATGATAAGAGTCTACTCGAGATAGAAATAGAAATATAGAGATAGATACAAAATCCGTAATTTAAAAGTATAATATAAACATAGAAACTGCAAAAGTATAAATGTACATCACTGGCCAGGTGGATGGCGTACAACATGATCCAAAATCTCCGTCACCTCGTCCACTAGCTGCTCAATGCGAGGGTCGATAGCCAGGGCCCTCAAATAGCCTTCGACCTCACGAAAGCGGGCTAACAACGCCGGAGGTATGACGGGAGGCTGAGGGAGGTCCACCCATGGATCCATGCCGATCGGGTGGACAGGTGCCGACGGGTCGGGATGGGGTGGCGTGGTTGGCAGCACGTACGGCCGGCTCTGCGACGCGTACCAAGGCAAGTAATCTGCAGTGACACCGGCCTGGCAATCCTCGCTGGTGCGTCTGTGGTCGGCCAGCCTGTAGAAGCGACCCTCGTCCTGCAGATCCTGCCACTTGTTGTGGCTGTGGGCAAACACGGCGATGTACCTCGCGTTCTTCAGGGTGGTGTCGCGGGATACCTGATCCGGCGCGATGGCTGGCTTCGGGATCCCCTGGACCCGTCCGAACTGCCGGAGGCACCTATCGGGCATATACGGCTCCTCCTCCCCGCAGAAGGTGATGGTGCCCCGATAGGTGGACTGACGGTACTGGCCGTCGAAGTCCAGATCACGCCCAAAGGACATCCACTCAACCTATAATTAAAAAAATCAGACGTAATTCACAGTTAAGAATTATAAGTGATATAGATAGAGTCTCGAATACATACATCAGCGACGGTAAGACGGTCCACCTCGTCCCGCAGCTCCCGGATCTTCTTCAGCTTCGCATCGTCCTTCATGCGCTGTGGCGCCTTCGGACCGATGAACTTCGCGTAGAAGCGAGGGTCATCCTTCCTAGCCGGATCACTGGAAAAATCACCTCGTAAGCGAGGGAAGTACGCCCATATCCAAGCCTTCACACAAAAAAGTATGTCGTTAGAATATAATTTAAATATTTATAAACTAAAACTCTAATTCAACGGTCTCGTACCTGTAGGATCGGCGTGCAGCTGTCTATACCCTTCGCACCTGCGCGGTAGCCTCGACTAGGCCCTTGTACAGACATGCGAGGGCACCTGCAGCCCATGCAAGGGTGGTCGTACGTGGGATGTCCCAAATAAGGCCGAATATCCTCCATGGGATACGGCTCTGCGACTTGTCCACAACCAAAGTCGCGGCGAGAGCGATGGCCATGCAGCCTCTGTGCAGAAACAGACGCTGTGCAGGGTCATCCTCGGGCTGCCCCCTCCCACATGCGTGCGCAGCCGAATCTGCTCAGGATCAGCCGCGACCTCTAAGTCATCGGCGGGGGCGGGGTCGACGAGCGGCCCGTGTCTATGCTGCCACAGGGCAGTAAACCCAGTCACTGGAGGGCCGCCAGCGTGTCTGTATGACTTCAGAGTCTGCAGGGTGAGCTGGTAGTACTCCGCGATGGTGGGGATCAAAGCGCCCGCGGGCAGATGTGACGTGCAAGGTTGGCCATCAATCGGAAGTCCCATCAAGCAGGCAACATCGTGGAGCGTGACGGTCATCTCGCCCCATGGAAAATGGAAGGGCTGGTCTCCGGGTGCCAATGCTCCAAAAAGGCTGTGCAGGTGAACTCGTCGACACACTCCCAGTGGACGGACCTCAGCTGGGGGATGCCGGATGGGAGCAGATCCTGCACCCAGGTCCCCGGGCCCTCAAATATGTAGCGCTCGAAAGGCTGCAGGTGAGTCGCCCGGTGGTGGAACTTCAGCAGCGGCAGCTCCACAGTAGGATCTCTCCACACCTGATACGCGCGGTGATGCCTGTAAGACACAAGCAGCGCTCCCGGTGGCAATAAAGGGTCGACCTGCACAGCCGGTGCGGCAGCTTGCGCAGGGATGGGCTCGGGCTCTACCTGTGGGCCCCCCTGGCCCTCAGCCTGCCTCTCCTGACCGTCGTCAGCCTCCTCAATGACGTCAGGGATCACATCATCTGCAGAGGCCAAGGAGATCGAAGGCTCGGCCTCATGGGTGCCGGATGTAGAAGCCTCTGGGACGGCTGAAGTAGAAGCCTCTGGCACAGCTGAAGTAGAAGTCTCCGGAACGGCTGAAGTAGATGCCTCCGGGATGGTGGGTGGAACACGAATAGGAGGTCTACCCATGTCGGCCCGTCGCCCAGCGACTACGTCGGTGATACAGCTACTCAAAACATCAGCGGGCTCTAAAGAAGGCTGCAACCCCATCATCGCATCGCCAGAAGGATCCCAACCTGGCAGACCCTTCCAGAAGCTGTCGTGCTCGTCGGCCGGGGGCGTCCCCATCGACTACTGGTACCGCTCTGCAGACGCAAGCAGATCGTCGACTGTGGCTGTCGAACTGTCGGGTATCGTCTCTTCTGGAATCTAGCTGACCGCTGCTCGGTCGGCGAACGTAACAGGCCGGAGGGTACCGTCCCCCCTCATGAGCCTCCCTGCCTGTTATTATGAAATGTATTTTATTATAATTTATTATATTTTAATGTTTTTATTTTCTTTCAATTTAAATTTATTTTTATGTATTTTATTATAATTTATTATATTTTAATGTTTTTATTTTCGTTCAATTTAAATTTATTTCTATGTATTTTATTATATTTTATTATATTATAATGTTTTTATTATCTTTCAATTAGAATTTATTTCTATGTAGTTAAATAAATTTTCATATATTTTAATATTTTAATTTTAATTTATTTTAATGTATTTTAATATATTGTAATATGTTTTAATATCTTGTAATATATATTAATCGTTTTTATTGTTTTTCCATGAAAACTATCAAAATATACAAACTATATAGTATCTTTCAAACTATATACTAAAACTATATAATCTATAAAATTATATAGTATCTATCAAACTATATACTAAAACTTATTATAATCTATCAAATTATATTATAATACTATATTAAAATCTAAACTATATTATAAAACTATAAAAATAAATCAAACAAAATAAATAAATCAAAGAACATACCGGTGAGGTCGGGACCGGCGAAACCTCCATAGTCCGCCGCTTTCGCGGCGGTAATAGGTCCGCCTCCGCCACTCCGGCGCCGTCACCACCACCACCACCACCACCGTCACCCCCCGCCACCGCCTCTACTACTCCACCACCACCACCGTCACCACCACCACCCTCCTCAACCTCCATGGGCGCCGCCCCACCACCACCCCCGGCCACCTGCTCCACCGCCACCCCCTCCCCCATTGCTCCACCCCCACCACCACCCTCCTCAGCCACCAGCGCCACCAACACCGCCAGCTCCACCACCTCCTCTCTCTCTGGCTCCATCTCTCTGTCTCGATCTCTTTCTCTTTCTCTCTCTCTCTGGAGACCTCTCTCTCTCTCACTCCGACAATCTCTCTCTCTCTCTCTCAATTTCTCTCTGTCGAATCGAAGCGAAGACGAAGACGAAGAGACACGTCCTCTTCGCTATTAGAAGACGGGCTTGCACATCCTTAAGGACGTGCAGCATGTCGTCAGGGACGTGCAAGCACGTTTTTTCAAAAAAAAATAAAAATGTGCTTGCACGTCTCGTCTTGGGTGGCTGTTACCCCCCTTGCACGTCCTTAAGGACGTGGGGATTTGCAGTGTATATAGACGAAACGGTTTTTAAAAATAGCATTATTTCTAGTTCCCAAATAGATTGCCGTATGAAACCTAGATCTTGAATTATAGCTTTATCTTTGTTTATCAATAGGATGTCATATATTAATCTATTATTATTTTCCTGGTTAAGAAGAGTCTCACCACAAATCATTTCATAGTGGTGAATAACATTTTTAGCAAAGTTACAATTTATTAGTAAATGTGTAGCATCCTCATCTTGATAGTGACAGAGTGAGCATTGGCCTGGAACTCTGTTGTAGTATTTGTTTAATCTCCGAGTAGTAGGGAATCCATCCACTAATATTTTCTATATAAGGCTCTTGATTATGGGCGGCAGGTTGATTTTTCAAATCCATCTAAAATTATTTATAACTTGATGATTATCGTTACTATTTAGTAAACTTGTTGATTTAGGGTGTGTATGGTTACTAAAATAAACCTGTTAAAATTATTAAATTTTAACTGTTAAAAAATTAAACAGTTAAAAAGTGGGTATGGGAATCAAAATAAGCCTAAAACAGTTAAAATTATGAGTTAAAAAAAAAGCTACTTAAGGGAGCTTATTTGGGGTTTATTTGGTTTGAAAGTACCACAATACCCCTAATAACAACCAAATAAACTCCACTTTTTACAAATAAACTGTTTTTCGTCCCATACGGAGTTTATATTTTTTCATAAATTTTTAACTACTTTTACCAACAGTTTATAAATTTTTACCCTGTTTATAATTTTAGTCAGTTTATTAACCCCGTCCCATACGAACTCTTAGTCGTGAAAATGCCATCTTTTTCAAGTTTCCAAAGTAGTTTGGTTTTTTTATAGAAGAAGTTCAACCAATTTTATTCCAAATCCTTAGCAAAAGCAACAACAATGGTGTTTGGTAGTGTTTGCACCGAAAAATACAGAGAGTGGAAAATTGGCCTAATCGCCGCTAGCTCGTGAGCTACACTGTTTCCCACCCTTCGTACAAAGCTAAACTCAATGGAATCAAAAAAACAAAGTTGAAAAGAAATAACATTAGTGATATTGAAAAGAATTCCTTTCCCAAATTCCCCCCTGCATGAGTATTCCAGGTTGGTATTTTTATTTGCACTACTTGATTAATAATAATATTTGGGAATAGTTTATGGAGGAGGGGCAAATTCCATTGTCTTTGATTGTTTATTAGTTGTGCTACTGTTGTAAGAGAGAGAGAGAATCGTGAATGCAAACAATAAGTAAATAAAGTAAATCGATCGAATCCCAGCAAATAATGTTCAAGACTCCCTCCAATGTAGTAAGAGAAAGTCAGGTTCGATCCACGAGGAAGCTGGTCAGCGGATCCTAGGCAGCGGAGAAATCTCACGGATGGTGATCGACCACAGTGGTACTCGACCTCGACTAAGGGTTAGTCGACAGGGGTCAGTACAGCCGATTCCGAGAAACAGAAGATTCTGGTTGTGGTCGACGTCAACTAAGCGTACTCGACGTCGAGTACGGTCTGGTCGTAGTCGAGTTCCTACAAAGGCACAGAAGCAACAACGATCTTGCTCGATCGAGAAATCAGTGGTCGACGTCGACTAGGGTCTAGTCGATGTCGAGTACGAACAGTAAATAAATGAATGCAAATTCCGAATCTGAACAGTGGATGAAAGAGAACTTCCAAGATTAGGGTTTGCGACAACGATTACCATGAAAGCGGAATATAAATCATAAAAGGCGGTGACTTTATCGATAAAGGAGAAGGCTTTCACCTAATCCGACAAGTAGGAATATAGATCTCTCGATAAATAACCCTAATTGTTTCTATTCCTTTTCATAATTAGAATTTAAAATCTTTCGAATAGAAATCCTAATTACTACCCAGGTTTCACAACATGAGTTCTTCAATTTCTCAATCAAAGATGAAGTACATAGGGAATAGATTAAGATAACGATAAAATACCTCCTTTTGCAATCGCTAATCCACCAACATGGCTCTCGTTGGGCTCACCCCAACCCCAGAAGTAGGTGGACTACTCGCGCCTCATTGCAATTGCCCACATTGATTGAAAGAAATAAATTGCATTAACTAAATTCAAAGACTTTACAATCCCGGCCTACCAACTTTTGTTGAAAGCCAAAACCCTAAAACTTTCGAACTCCTAAAACGTCTCTGTGAACTACTTCTCTACTTCTGAATTGAATTCTTGAGAAAACTAGCCCCATGGGCTTTATTTATAATGCTAAATCCTTGCTAATCAAGGTAAGAAATTCTATCTAAAACTAAAGATAAAACTTAGATGTAAATGGAACATTTATCTAAAAGAAAATAAATAAATATCTTCTTCTTGTGGATAAATCCTCTTCTACTTAGATAGATCTTGATAGAATTGGATGAAATCAGCCTTGCTTCGTGTCCAAGCATGCTCGTAATGGCCCAACAGTCTCACGGCCCAAAGATGCGTAGTCGACTTCTACCAAGCCTGGTCGACTTCGAATAGGTTGTACTCGACTTCGAGTAATCTTCAGCTTGTCGATCAGTTTCTCTTCCTCGAGCTCGGGTATGGTTTAGTTCTGGTCGACGTCGAGTAAGGTTTACTCGATGTAGAGTACGGCTCGTGCTTGAGTTGTCTTCTTCTTCTGTCCTCGATCAAATCTGCTTCAGCTGTAGTCGACTTCGACAAAGCTTGTTCGACGTCAAGTAGGGTTACTCGACTTCGAGTACATGTCGAGCTCTCAGCATTCTGCTCTGTTCTTGAAACGCACTTTCCCGAGTCATCGTTCGTCGGATTGACGCATATGAGCATGCGTTGGAAAGCTCTTTTCAAGGGCTACAACTCTCATGAAGACATCAAAGCTTGATTCAGAATGATGGATGGCGAAATATGGTCTTTTGTCCAGCTGCACCATTCTTAGCTTCTCCATGAGTTTCCTTTAAGCTCCAAAGTGCGTCCGATTTCTGCGGAATTAAACAGAAACTAGTGTAGACTCCATAATTTGGCAAATAAGCATAAACTACATAGATTATTTACTATTCTAACCCAAATGCATGAAATGCATACAGAAATCGATATAAAAGTCAATATAAAACATGACACAAAACATGGACATCAGCTACTTTCATATTTGGATCTTCAGAATTCTGGTATTGTTTTAATATTGTGTTTTCGAGCCAGGGGTCCTTCCAGACATTTATTTGTTCACCATTTCCTATTAACCATTGAAGGCCTTTGTTGAATTTTTTCCTTAAGGATAGCAGTCTCCCAAATTGCTATGATGTCTGTTGGCGATCCCTTTCATTTATACTTATAGTCTGAAGGTATTTTTCTTTAATAATTTTGACCCAAGTGCTATTTGGATCTGTATGGATTTTCCATAGAAGCTTCATATGTAGTCCTTCATTTAAGTATTCCGCTTTTCTGATTCCAAGGCCTCCTTCATTTTTAGGTTGACATATAGTGTCCTAGCTTATTAGCGGTGTGTATCTTTCTGATTGTAGTTTGTTCCAGAAAAAGTTTTTATTTATTTAGTCTAATTGATGAAGAATCCCTTTTGGTAATAAAAAGTTCTCCATTAGATAGTTGGTTTTTGAGCTTAGGTTTGATTGAATTAAAGTAACTCTTCCAGCTTGAGATATAGAAGAGGATTTCCACTTAGATATTTGCTTCTTCAGATTTTGTATGGCTTCATCAAAGACACAATTTTTAACTCTATCATTAACCAACGGGGTTCCCATGTATTTTTCAATTGTTTCTGATATAGATATGCACATTTGAAAAGCAAGAGATCTAGCTGTGGTAAAGTTGAGATTTTTTGAAAATTGAATAGAGCTTTTAGCGTAGTTTATAGTTAAGCCCGAACAATTACAAAAATTATTGAGCATATTCTATGTAGTATTAATACTTATCTAGGAGGCTTTGGCAAAGATTATAGTATCATCTGCAAAGGTTAAAAACGGTTTACGGGTTCCATTTTTTGTTAGTTTGACACCAACAAGTGCATCATCTTTTAGCACTTCTTGATGTAGTTCTCTAGCTAGGCTTTCCATTACTATTATAAAGATGTAAGGGGCTAGAGGGTCACCTTGCCTTATTTTCCTCTGTTTGGGATGAATTGTTTGCCAGTTGTGTTGTTAACCAATACAGAGAAGGTTGTAGTTATGCATTTCATGACTCAATTAAACCAGGTAAGATGAAAGCCCATTTTAATCAGGGTAGCTTCTATGAAAGACCAATTAATTTTATCATATGTTTTTTCCATATCTAATTTTAAAGCTATCCAACCTTTTTTTCCTTTTTGTTTATTGAAGGTATGAAATACTTCATGTGCTATTAGGGTGTTATCTTGAATTAATCTTCCTTCTACAACAGCTCCTTGGAAAGGGCTAATTAGTTTCGGGAGAATCGGTTTTAACTTATTTGCTATGATTTTTGCTATTACTTTGTATATTGTGTTACAAAGACTAATTGGTCTATAGTTATGAATATTTTTTTGATCTTCCACTTTTGGGATAAGGGCTATAAAGGTTTGGTACGTTGATATGCTTTAGAATATTTCCAGAGTGAAAGAAAGCTTTAATCATTTTGCAGAAGGATGGTCCAATTATGTGCCAGTAATATTTTAGGTAAAATTCTAGTGGAAATCCATCTGGACCCGAGGATTTGTCTTCTGCCATATTGCTTAGGGTTTGCTTAATTTCTAAGTTTGTGGGATTCTTAATTAGCTGTAAATTTTCTTCATACGTTATCTGGGGTTGGAGATTTCTTATTTCATCATTGGTAATTTTTTCTTGGTTGAGCCCAATAAATCTTTCTGATATTTCTTCAGTAATTTGTTCTGTTATTTCTTGTTGGTTTGTTAATATTTGTCCATGTAATTTTGTGGTGAATGAATTCGTGTTTCTTTTGAAATTTCTTATTTTTGCATTTATTTGGAAGTATTTTGTATTTTTATATACTAAATGTACATGTTTAATTCGTGCTCTCTGTTTCCAAAATTTATAATTAAATTCTAATATTTTCCTCTTTTTATTCTCTAAATTTGCCAGTTTTGCTGCTTGGGCTTCTATTAGAGATCCTCATGGGAGTAATTTTTGTAAATTGAGAATTTCTGGTTCTATTTTTTGGAGTTGCTTTTGAATGTTATTATTTTGATTCTTGGACCATTCTTTAATTTTTTTTTAATAATTGTTGTTTCTTCATAAAATTATAGCTAGGCTTGAGAGTCATGAAATTTATTGTGCCAAACTTTATTGATAATTTCTTCAATCTTAGGATTTGTAGACCAAACCATTTCAAATCTGAATGGAGAGCGTCTTTTTTCTTTTTTTTATTGGACAATGATCTGAGGACGAGAAAGAATGATGTTGAACTTTTAGGTTACTAAATTTTGTGATTATTTCTTGTTGAGCTAGAATTCTATCTAATCTTTCGTAGGTGTTATTATTAGATGTTTTATTCTTCCTCCATGTGAAGGTGGAACCAATGTAAGGAATAGTATGTAAATTAAGCTCATGTTTAACCCTTATAGAAGCCTTCTGAATTTGGTTATGGAAGGATTAGTACCACCTATTTTTTCTGTATCATTTTCTATGTCGTTTAGATCTCCTATGATTAGCACTGGGATGTTATGTTTGTTTACAACTGTGAAGATTTCTTGCCAGAAATCATCCTTTTCTTGTTCTACAGTTGGAGCGTAGACAAAGAGTAATGGCAATATTAGATTTTCAATTGTAACTTGGATCATACAATATCTATTACCATAGTCAATAATATTCATATTATTCATGATAAGACTATGTTTATATAGAATCCAAATTCCACCCTTGTGTCCAGTTGATTTTATAGAGTAAGACTTATTGAAACCGGAACTTCTAATTTAGGCTTCTGTTGGAGCCTCAACCGATTTGGTTTCAGTGATAGCCAGAACATCTAAGTTATTGGTAGATCTTAGTTGATTTATTTCTTGGAGAAGAAGAGGACGTCTAGATCCCCTAACACACGGAATGATTAAATATTACATGAAATGTTACACATTGGGCATCGTTCTTCATAGAAGTGGCATCAGTCTCAGTTGAATTCTTTCTCTTCTGATTCCTTGTCATCTTTGCTTGGAGGAGTGCCTCTGACATTTGATAGTTGTCTATATGTTTGTGTATGAAGTGTTGATTGAATTGTTGATGAATAAGGTTGGGTTGGCATGCCACCAAGTTGCCAGAAGGCAACATTGTGGGCTTAGCGCAAAAGTTTTGGAAGGATCTTTGGTTGTAGTCGAGTAGAACACATACCTTTGAGATTGTTTGACCTTACCTTGCTGCTTCTCATGAGGGGCCTGAAGCACAGCAGTAGTCTACCGAAACCAGAGCTCCAAGGAGAAGACAACAACTCTTCTTTCACAAGATTAAGATTATAGAAGTAGCTAAAAACATTCATATAATTAAGCATAGGGTTAAAGCTAAATAGATCCCGTAACAGTCTCCAACATAAAGGGAAAAAAGAGGAGAGCAGCTACCAGGGAAGGGCACACCACCAAGGTTGCCCACCAAGTTCAACCAGTACAGCCATTCAACAGACATCAAACTACCAGAGGTTTCAAAAGTAGGGAGAGCAACATAGCAAAAGTTAAAATTAACATGATTCTTGCACAACTTTCAAACAGAGTCTTCATTGGTAACACCTATATATCATGGCTAGCCTTATATATGCAATTTGATTGGTTGCTATGTAAGTGGTAGATTTCTGTTTGATTTGATTTTTTTATATAATCAAATTCATACCTTGAACAAAAATTAATTCCATTTTTGTAAAATAATTAAAATTTTAAATGGCATCTCTTTTACTTCATGAGATTCAAATTCATTAAAAATCGATCATATATTTTTTGGAAAACGTTTATTAAAAGGATTTTTTTAGCTAAGTGTCAATTTTTGACAAGGTCTTTTGCAAAATGTCTACTTTTATATTCTCTTTTGCAAAATGTTCTAATATGACACTTTTGCCCCTCCTTCCCATTCCCCTCCTTCTTTCCCATTTTTATTTTGACCAATGACCGGTCAAAGTCAATGAATTTAGTAACACAACTTTGATGACAAAAAAAAAATTGATGACAATTTTTTTTTTTTTACAAAATTAGTTTCACCATCTTTATAAGTTGTGACATCGGTCAATGACTTTGGTGACACATGTATGATGATAAACAAATTTTTTCGAGACATTTTTTTTTTTACGAGATTAGAGTCATCGCCCTATCGCTGTCACCACAACTCATATCGCTGTCACCGCCACCCATATCGTTGTCACCACCCATATTGTGGTCACCACCTCTATCGCTGTCACCGCCCTATCTCTGTCACCACTCCTATCGCTGTCACCACCACTCTTATCGCTATCACCACCACTCTTATCGCTGTCACCACCACTCCTAACGCTGTCACCACCGCCCTATGACTATCACCACCACTCATATTACTGTCACCACCCTTATTGTTGTCACCACCTCTATCGCTTTCACCGCCATATCGTTGTCACCACTCCTATCGCTGTCACCACCACCCCTATCGTTGTCACCATCACCCCTATTGTTGTCACCACCTCTATCGCTTTCACCGCCCTATCGTAGTCACCACTCCTATCGTTGTCACCACCACCCCTATCGCTGTCACCACCACCCCTATCACTGTCACCACCCGTATTGTTGTCACCACCACCCTTATCGTTGTCACCACCACCCCTATCGATGTCACCACCACCCCTATCACTGTCACCACCACTCCTATCACTGTCACGACCCTTATTGATATCACCACCACCCTTATCATTGTCACCACCACCCTTATCGTTGTCACTACCACCCTTATCGCTGTAACCACCACCCTTATCGCTGTCACCACCACCCTTATCGTTGTCACCACCCTAATCATTGTCAACACCCTATCGTTGTCACCACTACCCTTATCGATGTCACCACCTCTATTGTTGCCACCACCACCCTTATCGTTGTCACCACCCCTATCGCTGTCACCACCCTTATCGCTGTCACCACTCTATCGTTGTCACCACCACCCCTATCGTTGTCACCACCGCTATCATTGTCACCACCGCTATCGTTGACAACTGCTTTTGGTGAAAACTTTGTTTTTAGATTTTTTTTTAAAAAAAATTACGGGATCACTGTCCCCACCGTTATTAAAAAGAACATATAATATCACTTGAAATAGTGTCATCAATAAATTTTAAACATTCAATAGTACATAAGATTAAAAAAGAATATATAATATCACCGAAAGATATAGTGTAATCAAACATAATATGAACAAAATAAAAAAGAACATATAATATCACCAAAACGGTTCCGTATCGGATACTTGTGTAACACGATACGAATCATTCAATTGAATTGAAGGCTGATTTTTTTTTTAAGGTTGAGTTAAACTGAAAATTGGAGATTGTGTATAATATTTATCAGGTATATAATATACATAATATATAAAAAAAAATTGAGAGAATGCAAAACAGATTGCCAATATATATACTTATAATTCAAGGATTAAATAAGCAACAACAAACAAGCAACAGTAGCAAATTCACAAGTAGCAGCAGTAAGGACAAATAGCCTGCAAAACAAGTAGCAACAGCAAAACTAACTAAGTACCACTAGCAGTAGCAGCAAACCAGAGAGAGAGAGAGAGAGAGATAGAGATAGAGAGAGAGAGAGAGAGAGAGAGAGAGAGAGAGATGTGATTAGGCTCGTTTGGCACCCAAAATCAAGTAGCACTAGCAGCAAAAGAGATGGAGAATATGAAACAAGTAAAAAACGGCTACTCTAACTAACCATACATCTGGCCAACAAAAGTCGGAAAGCACTATCAATTTGCAGCTATTCAAAATTCAAAATCTTCCAAACTCCCAGTCAAGACACCGTAGCTGAAAATTCCAAAAATAAGATCGATGGCATATACGAGAGAGAGGGAAGGAGAAATACTCGAGCAGTGGTATCCTAATTGTGAGATGTCGGCCGGATCAACTCCAAGAGCACTGCTCGCTTCACCATGTCAGAGACACCAACGTTGATTGCAAAACGATGAAGATGTCAACTGATGAAGACACAAAAATCGAATTGACTCCTCAACCTTCGATTGTCACCGTGTGTCGACGATCTCCCTTCGATTCCTTCTCGGTGGAGCCTCCTCGAGCAATGGCAGCATGGACAAATGGTGATGCAACTCTGACATCAATCGGCGCACAACTTTGCCTACGGCTCCCTCGCTCTTTGCCGATTGCAATCGGTGACAAGATCTCTCCTAATCGGTGCTTCGCTACCTCGATCGACGATGAATGACATCGGCAAAACACACTAGCTTCTAGATATATCGATCTGGTATTGCTTTACCTGTACCAATGGAGGAAGAGAGCAGAAAATTGCACAGTGCCGAAGGGCGGTAGCTACGACGGTGGTCGAGGCGGAGGGACGAGAAATAGAAGGGGAGGAGGGACAAGATCTAGATCTCAGATCTGGATGGAGAAGGGGAGCTTGGAGGATTTACAACGAGCGAAGGATGAAGATATGGGAGAATCAGTATTAATTAATAATAGGGGTAGATTGGGGTTTTCAAAAAAATCAGGACATTTAGCAAAAACTGATTTTAAGTCGACATTTTACAAAGAGGGGTTGACAAAATGGACTTTTAGCCAAATATCTTCTTATTAAAATCAGATAATTATATCTTAGATTTATTTAAACCAATTAAACGTCTAATCAAACTAATTTTGTAGACAAAAATTTTATGATTTTTAATCCAAAAAAATAAAATAAAGCATACCATAATTGATACTCCATGCATCTTCAAATGAACAATATAAAACTTTGATCAAACATAAAAACAATTTATGGATCAACTAATATTTTTAGGCGAAACTAATTAAAATAACCCAACCTTTAAGGGGGTGTTAAAAATATATCCCCACTTTTCAAATGTAAAATAAATATCCCGATCTTTGTAGGTTGTGTTAAAATAATATCACAACAATTTTATCTACAAAAAAAATGATGACATGGCAGAGAAAAAAATTTATAAAAGGCAAAACTAATAAAAAAATCAGCATTTAATATGATTTTGTCAAACCATGGTTCGTTAGATTTTTTTTAAAATCAAAACCCGGTTTTCTAAAACCACTAATCAACATTCTTTTTTGTTTCCTTTTTATTTAGGGAAAGAAATAAACATCTTCACCCATAATCAACAACGGCTTCCCTCGATATCCTTGAACCCTAGCCTATTCATGCACCTGCTTCACTATGATTGATCTCCTTGAACCATAATCTTCATTGTCTTGAATCATATAGTTGCTTCTCTATGCCTGCCTCTCTTGTAGATTTACTGGTGCAGTTTTTGTCTTCTTCGAGGTCTCATGTTGTCTTTGCCTACCACAGGTACGCTCCTCAATTTTTCCTCTTCACCTCTTGCTACTAAGGATTCTGTTTAAGAAAAACAGCCATGATCTAATCTGTAAAACTGCCAAGAAAAACATTATCATGAGTTTGTATATGAACTTGTCTTTGAGATGGTGAAAAAACAGAGTGAATTAGAAAAAAAAAAGACTTATAAAAGGAGACATTTTTAATGTATCTCAATTGGACAGTATAGCAAGTAGAAAGACAAAAGTAATCACGACTCTCTCATTTAGATAGACCACAAATGTAATGATTCATTATTACTGTATTATTTTGCATTCTTTTGTAAGAGTACTATGTATTGATGTTATGTTGTTGTGTTTCTCTTTTTCCATGGTTAATTGAAAACTATAATCAATGGACTTGAAGAGATGAGCCAAGAGCACCATTTAGATCATTCCATGGAAGATGTAGTGTACAAGGATGATGAGAATGTTTTGGATAGGGTTGGTGGGGATTACCCAGAGCTATTTGAGGATTCTGAATTGGAAGAAGATCCAACATATATTGCTGCTGCTGATGATGCCAATAGCTATGATAATTCTAGTGAGAAAGAGAGTAATATAAGTGGGGGTGAATCAAGTGAAGATGATGAAGAATGGCTTATGAGTAGGCAAAATATTATAGATCTTGAGAAAAACGAGGTTGAAAATTATGATCTTCAGCAACACTGCTCATTGGGCAATGGCACTCTTCAAGAATATTGCTCAATAGAAAGCGATGATGAATATCTTCTAACACTACCTAGAAGTGATGAAGACGACGATAGCTCTAAAAGAGAAAGGGTGGCATTCAAAGTTGAGAGTGAGGCAAATTTGAAGAGGCTTGTATGGAGAGTTGGAATGAAGTTCTCTGCGCCTGAAATTTTTAAGGAACAAGTGATTAGGTATGGTGCTTATGCAGGATATTGTATTAGATGGACTAAAAATGCAAAGAATGAGAAATTGGCTGCAAGGTGCAAGCAAGGTTGTCCCTGGAAGATATATGCTTCTTGGGATGGAAAGCGAGAATCATTTGTTGTGAAGTCAGTGCATTCTACTCATACTTGTGACAGACAAGATTTTGAGAATGTTCAAGTGAGTCCAAGATTTTTAGCAAAGTTTTACATGGAGAAATATAAGAAAAATCCTGGCTGGTCAAGAAAATCATTACAAGAAGAAGTATTGTTGAAGTTTGGCAAGAGAATCAAAAGACATGCATGCTATGTTGTGAAGAAATATGCATTTGAGGCTATCTATGGTTCAATCTCAGAACATTACAAGAAACTTGGCTCATACATGGCTGAATTAGAAAGAGCTGACAATGGCATACATATTGAATTAGTTACTGAGAATAGAGGAATTCCAAGGGCACCGGATATTTTTAAGCGAATGTATATCAGTTTTCCTGCACTAAGAGAGGGATTTTCTAGAGGATGTCGACCACTCATGTGTCTAGATGGCTGCTTCTTAAAGACCTACTTAGGAGGCATATTGTTATGTGCAATAGGGAGAGATGGAAACAATCAAATGTTTCCAATTGCATGGGCTGTGGTGGAGGCAGAAAACAGTAGCTCATGGAGTTGGTTTTTAGATATCCTAAAAAGGGAGTTACCTGGATTCGGTGGCGGAAATTGCACAGTGTCTTCGGATCAACAAAAGGTATAAATATCCACCCTAATTATGAGAAGTCTCTATTGTTTTTTAAATTATAACTTGTCATGAATTAAGAGCATATGTATGTGTTTTCCTCCACAAAAATGAGTATTTATGTGTGTTATGCAGGGGCTTTGCAATGCTGTGAAGGAGCATTTCCCAAATGTGGAGCATAGGAACTGTGCCAGGCATATCTTTGCAAATTGGCATAAAAAAAACAAAGGAGATGAGCTGAAGATGCATTTTTGGAGGGCTGCAAGAGCTTACACAAAGGCAGACTATGAAGCTGCACTTGCTGAGATGGGAAAGGTAAGCAAGAGTGCTGTAACAGATTTTGTACAGAAGGACCCAAGCCACTTTTGTAGATCTCATTTGAAGACCGGAAGCAAGAGTGAGGTAATTGTGAACAACTTGGCAGAGACATTTAATGGTTTTATTCTAGAGGAAAGGGGGAAACCACTAATCGACATGCTAGGTGGCATTATGTTGCGACTTATGGAAAGGTTGTGGGATAAAAGCCTTCTGATGAGAAACAATAAAGTGGGTGATTTATGTCCTAAAATTAGAGTGAAGCTGGATAAAGAAAAGGTAGATGCAAGAGAGTGTGTAAGCATTCGAGCAAGTGAAGCCGAGTTTCAAGTTACCCATAAAATGGACATGTTTAGTGTGAACATTGTGGAGAGGAGTTGTTCATGTAGGAAATGGGATCTTACTGGAATTCCATGTTGTCATGCCATATCCTCCCTAAATAGCATCAGGGTGGAACCCGAAAGAGTTGTGCATGAATGGTTCAAGAAGGAGATGTACGAGCAAGCTTACAAGGGGTCAATTAGAACAATTCGCGGCGAGAAACATTGGCCTAAGGTAGCTCAAGATTTGGATCCTCCTAAAATTAAGGTTCCAACAGGCAGACCAAAAAAAAATAGGAGGAAGGATGCATGTGAAAGATTTGATAAAAAGGGCAAATTGTCAAAGCATGGTATTCAAATGACATGCACAATATGCCAAGGAAAGAACCATAACAAGAGGTCCTGCCCTCAAAAGAATAACATATCCTTAGCTTCAGTTCAAGCTCCTCAAGTTGTAAGTTGTCCTTGAATTAGGTTTTTTTAATGTATAAAACGTGATACCAAATGCATTAATTGTTATTGGATGTAGGCGAAGCCAAGGGGAAGACCACGAAAGGATGGTGCCCCTCCTAAGAAGGCAAGTGAGACTTCTCAAGTTGACCCAAACCAACCAAAAAGGAAAAGAGGCCGGCCTCAAAAGGTGGTACCAACTAGTGTTCCAACTGGGCGAGGGATTTACATTGTTGAAAATGAAAGGAGGACTTATGTTAACGTGAGTATAAAAAATTTACATTCTTCACAATTCATTTTCTTGTCATCGACATTTTTTTTACACTTTTAAATACCTCCCTGCAGCCGGGTCAACTAGGTGGTTATGTCTTATCACAATCAGAAGGAGCTCCTGGACCATCTCAAACTTCTAAGTAAGGTATCAAGGATCAGGAATGTTTATGCTATGAGTAATGACTCTTGTGTCAAGAATACTTTATGTCAAATGGAGTGTTCTTAGATAACATTATTCGTTATTTGATATATTTTGGATGCATTTAGGATGATGTGAAGTCACTGGATATTTATTTGCGTACATTTAATAAGATCCTATAGTACAATAACTATTGCACCGTGTGCCTTATTTGGGTCCATAACTTAACAATAACGGGAGAATCACTGAAAATAGGATCAAAGGTCTTACTTGTAACTCCAATCATGTTCTGTTTTGGGGGCATAAGAGAGGACCAAAGCAGAGAAGGAGTTCATCCATCAAGATCGCAGTGCATGGTTTCTTTGAAATAATACGCTTCCTGACTTCCTGTATGACAGAAAGGCAACAAGTATATGTCTTCAATATATAGGTTAAATAGTATGCTGGAGAAACTTTAGCTTCTCACAAAAAAAGAAAAAAGAGAAACTTTTTGCTCAGTTGATAATGAGAGGAAATGATCTTTATTCATCTCAATTAAAATAAAAATTTCAAGGACTAAATATAATCAATCCTACATCGTGAATGTCTTTCAACCTGAGCTTCAACCCAGAATAAAAATAATCATATGGTAAAAGCCAAGAATAAAAATAACAAGGCATTAATGAAAAGTTGAGTATATAACAAGGCATAAATATAATTAGAGGCTTCACCTAAAGAAAATATAACAAGGCATAAATATAATCATATGGTAAAAGCCAAGAATAAAAATAACAGCATTAATGAAAAGATGAGTATCAAATGATTAGAGAAATGTGTACCTGTGTACTGAGTCTATATGTCATGAGATCAAATGCTCCATCAGGAGTTATGAAAGATATTGTCCTATCATTTTCAAAACGAGCTAAGCGGACACACCTGATCATCAAAGGGGGCATTATCATTTTAGTTCATTAAACAAGAAGAATAAAATGACAAAATTATACAGAGTATCATTTTACCAAATTAATAAATCAGAATCAAAAGCACGTACTGATGAAACTTGATGTCATCTAGATCAATAGCCTTCCCTTTTGTTGTCCGTCCTTGTGCCTCCAATAGCACTCTATCATTCAGATGAAACTTGAGGTCTCTTGATTTACACTCAGGCATACCACTACAACAAATAACAGAACAGCACTTACTTTAGAGGGCTCCAAGCTAAGATAAGGAGGAAACAAGTTCAACATTAAAGAACAGACACTTCAGCTTTACAAAATTTTACCACCAAACTAAACTTATCATCATGCAAATCAAGAGACCAATAAAAAATTACAGACTCAAATCAGCCAAGGAAACCAATTAATGCGGACAATGAATTCCCGCATAAGCATAGTCTACCGCCATGCCTCGGAAAAAAGCTTGTTTCTTTTGGCCACAGCATCAGGTAGAACTACACAGGCCACTACTACAAATATTTAAAGGTCAGTTATAGACCCAGCCCTTCCACCAAAAAAATAGACACAACCCCACCTATAGAGACAAAATGGAAACTATTAGCCCTCAAACCGATGTCAGAAATATTTCAGCAAGTGCTAGCTTGAACCCTAGCCAAGGCAAATCAACCAAACCAAGAGAAATGAAAGATTTGAATGAATTGAGCAATGAGTTGCAGCCAAGAATAATGAACACATACATATATAGTTACAATCTTAACTGATTTCATCGGAAACAAGCAATTAAAGAGTAGATTAGCACCGACAACTAGGTTGCAGGGAGGTGGAAAATGACAATCTCAGAGAAAGCAAGAAAGGAGTAGAGATGAAAAAATGGAACAAATTCATAAACGAAGACTAGAAATTACCTGGAAGGAAAGGAGACAGATTGAGAAGCTTCGATTTGGGGCTTCGAATTGGAAGAAGAACCCCATCTAGATATGAAATGAGGAAGAAGGAGAAAGAACAAATTGGAGTTGATGTCTGAAAGAACCCCCGGGAATGGTAGGAGAGAGGGAATTTTATTTTTATTTTTGACGTGAGACTAATTAAAGAGGGTTTAGAAAACCGGGTTTTGATTTAAAAAAAAATCTAACGAACCCATGGTTTTGCAAAATGCTGATTTTTTTTATTAGTTTTGCCTTTTATAAATTTTTTTCTCTGCCATGTCATCATTTTTTTTGTAGATAAAATTGTTGTGATATTATTTTAACACAACCTACAAAGATCGGGATATTTATTTTACATTTGAAAGGTGGGGATATATTTTTAACACCCCCTTAAAGGTTGGGTTATTTTAATTAGTTTCGCCATATTTTTAATGTGATTTTTATACATAAAGATTATTTATCTATTCTAACATCTAATCTATATATCTATATCTTCTATATACACATATAATAAAAACCGATGCATAGCGTCTTACGTGGCGTGTTGTGGTTAATCGAAGGAAAAAAAATAATTAAAATAATATATTATCATAGTTGGTAGAAAGTGATCGGATCTTTTCACCCGGCATTATGCTGCTGCCAGTAGATGCAGAGTCACTAGGAGTCAAAAATCCAAATTCTTTCGAGGCCCATAAGACCCACTCTTCACCAAGCCTAGAGAGATGCATGGATGTGATTGAATAAGCAGCTAGGAACTCAATAAGAAAGTCCCGGTCAGAAACTACGTTGATGTTGTATAAGATACGAAAATCCAATGGATTAGTGAAGGAAACTACAATTCTTCTACAACAGACAAAAAAAAGTCGAGAATATAGGACTCGAGAGTTAAACAAAAGACACAGCCTAGTATTAGGAAACAGGGTAGGAAATGTAAACTTGGAAGCTTTATATTGGAATCAAACATGAAACTACAGGGAAAGACACATGTTCCTTAATGGCCCATCAAACCCTACAAGTTCAGAAGTCATGAACCTATCAATGTTAGGACCCGTACCAGCCTGGTACGGCCCCTAACATTTACGGACCCTAGGCCGTCGCCCCTCTCGCTCACCCACTTGGGCCGGCCCTGGTACCAGCTAGGGCACACACACCCAAAGGCCAAAAATTCAACCTAGCTCTGCAATCTGCCAAACCACCACGGAAAAATATATATACAAGGTACGTACTACAGATCGACTTGCGTGAATTGTCACGTTTCCATATTCACCTCTAACACAAATTCATAATGCCTGCAAGCGAATACTTGGTGAGATCTAACCCTAGGTATCTAAATGCTCAAGAAATTCACTAATTTCGCAGCCAGTAAAATTATTGATTCACAGATTTATCACAAATCCACTCGATTCAAATGCCCGTTGAATAATGAAAACCCTACTTCTCATAAACATCAAAAGGGGTGTTCTTTCTGAGGCGTCGCTGCTTCTACATCCTCGATCGATCACCAGTGGCTTCCCATGAAACCAATGTTGCAACATAAACACTAACGTGCAACGCACCACCTTTCCACCTAGGAATAAAAAGGATAGAGAATGCCCGTGAATCGATTATGCTAATTCTCCTCAATTCCTTGTCGGAGTTGAAAGGAGCAGCATCAATTTGCCAATCCAAGTTTCTATACCTTGTTTACTCTAATAACTGAAATTTTCAGAGTCACATTCTTAAGATCGAGTTTTAAGAGCATGTGCAATGGTGAGCCTTGGGGCTCTTATAGTTGCCACATAGGAAAAAAATGAGGAAAAATAAAATTTTAATATAAGGGCCCATTGTTTGGGGCTCTTATATATGAGACCCAAAAAGTAGGGCTCATAACTGCCACATGACAGAACTTATGTTTTATTTACTTTTAAATGATTTTCGGTTGTTTTTCATTTGTTTAAAAAAAATAAAAAATTTATTTTTGAATTTAATTTATTTTTATCTACACATAGACACCCCTCTTGTATATGTTTGTTGAAAAAAAATTCATTTGAATAATACCCATATTTTCCTTTTTAAACATTAAAAAAAAAAATTTTTTATGCTATGTTATTATAAATTAATTACTTAATATTTTTATTATTAATAATAATAAAAGAATTGAGTAAATAAAAATGAAAATTAATAAAAAGGTAATTTAAGGGCATAAGATTTGGGCTCACGAATGGAGGTGAAAAATTAAAAAGTTAGAATGAGGCTTTTAAACTGATGTGGCATAAGAAAAGTAAGTTAAGGGTCCGAGGTTGGGGCTCACCATTGAACATGCTCTAAGGTCCCAGTCCGGTGAGAAGCTGAAAAACCTCTCTCAGCCAGCTCATATCAAGAGTGGATGTCCGAACCCGTTTTTTCACCGCTCCGGGTCCTAGGTATTGAGCGGATCGATGTCCGAACCCGTTTATTGTGTATCGACATAGTTAGGTCACATAAAGCAGGTTGTAGGAGGAAGCCGATGAAGTCGACACTGACTCTAGGCACAGTAAATATAAATATTTTTAAGTGTTTGATTGAAATTATTGTATTTAAGATAACGTAAATTAGCTATTTAATTATATTAAATTTATAATATACTTTTCTTTTTGTTTAAATTTATAATATACTGTAATGATCAACTTTACGCAATTTTTCAAACTGGGTTAACACAATCTATATCTATATATCCTCTTAATTTAGAACACTTTAGGCTTATCTGTCAACTTCTCCTTAATCCTCTCTTTTCCACCAATCATGTTTTTTATCCCTTTTTTAATTATTTATTTTCTTTAATTATTATTTTTATTCTTTTTTTTATCTCTTTAAACTAATCACATTTTTTTTTCTTTTATTCTTAACATATTTACTAACAATCTATATCTATATATACTCTTAATTTAGAACACTTTAGGCTTATAGGCTTATGTGTCAACTTCACCTTAATCCTCTCTTTTCCACCAATCATGTTTTTTATCCCTTTTTTAATTATTTATTTTCTTTAATTTTTTTTTATCTCTTTAAACTAATCACATTTTTTTTCTTTTATTCTTAACATATTTACTAACAATTGGGCTTAATTTAAAACATTAAAGAAAAAAAAATGTAACCATTGGGCTTAATTCAAAGCATTGAATATAACTATTGGTTATGACACATCACATTTAAACAAATTTATAATGATATTTTTTTTTGATAAACGATATTATTATTATTATTACTGAGTGATTCAATCTATATTTATGTATTATACTTTGGATGAGATTTTATATAAAAAAAATTCCAGAGAATTATAAAATACATTTGTGGTAATGATTTTTATT
Source organism: Persicaria tinctoria (assembly GCA_037127255.1). Lineage (NCBI taxonomy): Eukaryota > Viridiplantae > Streptophyta > Magnoliopsida > Caryophyllales > Polygonaceae > Persicaria > Persicaria tinctoria. The sequence continues at coordinate 22,612,613 of JBANSL010000013.1, read as the reverse complement.
TTGCTCTCGCCTTCGGGTGATTAAGAAGAAAAAGAAGATCCCGGAGTCGTATTTCTAGGTTGAGGATATTTTTAGCTTTTATTAATATTTCATAATATATTTTTTTATATTGCTAAAATTTTAGTTTAAAAAAATCGCACCATGGTGCGGGGATTATACTAGTTTACATTATTTAGGGTCAATTTTTTTTTTCTCCTTACCAATGATTGAAGATCGACTTCTTATAACTATGACCCAAGTATTACCCTTTTTATTAAGTTTATAACTATTACAGCGTAAAATAAGATGAAACTAAATTGAACAAAATTCACAACCACTTTTCATAGAAATCATTAGACTTAGAATTTTCATTTTACAGAGTAAATTGCTTCCATATCCATCCAATTAAAACAGAACCAATCAGTGCAAATCTACCAAGATAAAAAGTTCAAAATATGTTACAAATATAGAATTGTTTTACTAGATTACTTATGGCCCAAGGCTAACTGGACATGACCTCACTGCACTAATAAGGTAGTTAACAAACTGTAAAGTGCCCATTTCGACTTTATAAACACCAGCCATAGCTGATTAGCAGTCAATCTTCAAACTCCTGATCCACCACCCAGACCCGGTATGCTCGACAGCATGTTATGGGCGCTGTCAAAGAAGGCCGACGACGCCCCAGAGTCATCGATGCTGCTCGTGCCCTCGACAGCCTGCCACTTCTTCAAAGCCTGCGGCAGGCTCATTTCGAGATCGATCCCATAGTCATCTTCTGGGTCCAGGATCGAGGGTTTCCACATCTCGACCAACGATGAGATGACGTTAACCGTGTGTCCCATTTCAGGCCTCTGTTGCGGGTCTCTCGCGCAGCAATGGCTTGCGAGCTCAGCAATGGTGTGGATGCTCGCGCTAGTTTCCTCGTTCAGCTCGATTGTTGGGTCCACTAACCTTTGGAGAGCGCCGCTGCTGGTGTACATTTTCCTGAACCAGGTCACCAAATGAATGCTTTCCTCAGGTTGGGTCTCATCAAGGGCTTTTCGGCCTGTGATCAGCTCCATCAAAATAACCCCGAAACCGTAAACATCAACCTTCGTTGTTATCCGTCCAAGCACTATAAAAGAAGGGCAAATAAAGGTAAATGTATGTTTTAAGGTTAACGCACAACAACTGAACATACAGGAATCATCAATCATCCTCAAAGAGTCAAAGAGATGCATTTTCAACAAAGAAATTCCCGGGCCTTCACCGATCATAAACATAGCACTATAGTAGTACTAAACACCAATCAAACACAAGCGCTATACTATAGCTATGAAAGTGTATAAGATGTTATATATACGGATAAATAGGCACACTATGTTAGTTTTGATGACTAAAGCAGCTACTTCACTTGTTCTCCTCGTATCATAATGACACCACCAACTGTTTATCACTATCAAGAAACAGGATTTCAGAGGCAAAAATCCATGATTAATCCAAATACTATTTGATGATTGAGACTGAATTTTGAAGTAAGAGTAACAAGTCTTAAAAGTGTTTAAATCATTACCAGCATATTCAGGAGCCAGATAGCCGAAAGTGCCTGCAAGCTTTGTTTGAACCGATGCTTTCCCGCCATTTGGTGCAAGACGAACTAACCCAAAGTCTGAAACCTTTGCACGCATATCATCTCCAAGAAGGATGTTAGACGGTTTAAGGTCTCTGTGAATGAAACTCTGGTGAGCCAGATTATGCAAGTACTCCACGCCTCTAGCAACATCGAGGGCAATTGAGAGCCTTTGCTTCCATTCGAGGGGTTTTGATCCGCATTCTTTCCGAGCAAAGAGATGCTGACTCAAAGTACCTTGTGGCATATACTCATAAACAAGAAGCTTCTCGTTTCCATCCAAGCAATATCCCAGAAGAGAAACCAAGTTCCTATGTCTAACCTTGGTCAGAACTGCAATCTCAGCTGTGAATTCCGCCAATCCCTTATCCCCTAGGGCTCCAAGATCCATCCTCTTAACAGCGATTTTAGCGCCGTCATGCAGCTTACCCTCATAAACAGTCCCGAAACCCCCCTTTCCAAGCACATTGTTTTCACTGAAATTGTTCGTCACATTCTTCAGCACTTGAATTGAGATCACTAGGTTGTTCCCGACCTCTATCCCATGGACATCAGAAGACGTGTTAGGCCTTTGAAGCCCACTGGAAACCACCTTCTTTCTCCTCCTAACACACCAGAAGACGACTAACCCAACAACACCACCCAAAATAGCAATGCTAATCACAATGACAATCTTCCCCGTATTGGATTTGTTACCTGTCCCAGAAGCACCCGAACTAGAGGACCCAGAGGTGCTGCCAGAAGACGGTGGGGGCTTCTTACCTATATTAACATTGCCCGTTGTGTTAACCTTGGTATGAGAAAAAAATGGAACTTTCCCATACAGGTTGTTATCCGAAACATCCAGTAGTTTCAAGTTCGGCATTGCGGTAAGCTCATCAGGGATAGTGCCGGAGATATTATTGTGCGCAAGAATCAACGTCTCTACTGATGTAAGCCTAGCAATCGATGCAGAAATCGAGCCGGAAAGGCCCTTATCCTTCAGATTAATGACTGTAATGTTGCTACCACTACAGAAGATCCCCATCCCGCTCCAACCGTTACAAGGATCATTCCCCGTCCAATCCTGTGCAAACTCTAAAGGGTACCCGAACGGTTCCAAGAACGAAATCAATACATCCACTCGACTGTCGCAAGGGGTATGAGGAGTCCCTAAGCAAAAGCTATTGGTTCCACTGTTCACATCAGGTGATACTGAATCAGAAAACTTAGGGTTTGGTCCTTGGAGGTAATTGTTGGACAAATTAACAGTCTTAAGACTCTTCAAATGAGTTAAAGAATCGGGTACAGGACCTGTGAGACTGTTATCCCTCAAATTCAGATCAACAAGTTTATCAAGCTTCGAAAGATCCGGAATCGGACCGGTAAACAAATTCATATTCAACCAAACCTGAACAAGATCGGTCATATTCTGCAAAACGGCAATGGAGCCAACGAGAGAACGACTGCCGTTGGTGAAATTCTGTCCATTCAGCCACAGGCTTTGGAGGAGGGTGAGCCCTGAAAAGCTCGCTGGTAATCCACCTTCTAGATGGTTAAATGCCAATTGCAAGTTGATCAAACCATTCGGCCAGTTGAATTCAGGCAAGGACCCGACCAAATTCGCGCTGTTTGCAGAGAAATTCACCAAGCTCGAGGCGTCTTGGAGGCTATTAGGTATCGACCAGTTAGCAAAGGGGTTTTTGTCGAGGTAGACATATTGTAAAGCGGACATGCCTGTGAAGAAATCGGGTGGGATCGAGGTGAACTGATTGCTCATCAGGTTCAGGGTCTCGAGAGAGCTCAACCTGGCCAAACTTGGCAGCTGACCCGAAATCTTGTTGTCCATTAGCTCCAAGACTTTGAGGTTTGTGAGACTCGAAAGCGAAGGAGGTAAAGTGCCGGAGATGGAGAGATTACCGAGTTGAATATGGGTGACCCTACTGGATTCGCAAGTGACTTTATTCCAGTTGTTACATGGGTCCGAGCCGGACCAGACGATATTGGAGGGGAGCTTGAGGTATTTCTTGAGGTCAGCCATCACAGAGGCGTCGTTTGACTGAGCATAGAGTGGCAGAGACAAAATGAAGAGGATGAGAGAGAATGGTACAACAATGCCATTGTAGGGTATAGGATTTTTCATTGTAGGGGATTCGAATTTTCTAAAGGCGCAGAGAGAGGGAGAGAGTGGGAATTGGGGATTTTAGTTTTCTTTAGGGTTCTTGGATTAGAAGACGGGTTGATGCAGAAAGTGAGGTTTGAGGAGGAATTTAAAGAGGGAGGGAGTTAAGGAAAAGCGGGAAACAAACGAGGAAGAGACTCTTGAAAGCGATGTAGGAGAGCGGGAGTACTGACTACTAGTGTGTCTGTTTGTGAGGGAGATGGAGAACGGAGGAGAGTGAAAAGGAAAGCAATGGTGATGTGGATACGATTACTTGGAAATTATGGATTCAAATTCCAGAATCCAGAGAGAAACTAAAATACAAAGGCAACCGGATTTGGACCTACCGATGCGTGCAACTTATAACTAACGTCATTCCGTTGAATTTGGAGTGGGATACTTGAATTTTTTTATAATAAAATATTGCAAATAGGGAAAGTATTGGTAGAAACTAGAAAGGGATGTTTGGGCTAGTATCCAAGCAAGTATTGGATGTAATTAATGTACGACGTTATAAAAGATTAATAAAAGTTGGCATAAGATTACAAAAAGGTATAGTTTGATTGGTTGAAATACCTATAGTTAATGTGGTAATAACACCTCATAAAAAAAAAGTTATAGTCATTTAAAGAAGTGTATACAGTTATAGATATAGATATTTTAAAGTAAGTTCGTTGTAAACAAAAAAATTCATTGTAACAATAATTAAAAGAATTAAATAAAGAAAATTTTGAAAACAAGCCAAATACTGGCAGGTTTTTGAGCTCATCACAAGTTTGAGCCGAGCTTTATACGAGCTTACTCGTATAGCTCGTTTTAGGACATAATTACTTATTTGGCCTTACGGTTATGTCACCCTTTTTATAAACGGCTAACCTCACTCCGGATTCCCTTCTACCCTGCCAACCCTTCATTCAATCATTCTTCCTCACTCTATTTCGATGAATTTGGCAAAGTAGAGAGTCGGTGATTGTAGATCTGAGCTCTCCTTGTTAGGTCGAGGTCATCTCCCATCGACTCTCCCTATATATCTAGCATCAAGTATGTACCCTTCTCCTTTCTTCCTCTTCATCTCCCTCTCTTGCGTCGTTTTTCATCCGCCCATCGTTGATTTTTCTGTTCATGATATCAACTTTTTCAGATCACCTATCGGAGAGTCGATGTTTCTCTTTATTTCTTCATCTCCTGTCGAGACTGCCAAAGACAGATTTGTTTTTTTTTTCTTTTGTGGTTTTTTTTATCCTATTTAGATGAGAATGAATACAATTGAATACTTGGAGTTACTGTTATAGTGTGTAATGTTTTACCTTTTGATACAGAAGTGTCTTGTTTGTGTAGGAACTATTAAAGCATCCGCATTCGTGAGACCCACTATGAGACCCACTCGGGTTCCTTAACTCCACTTTTTATATTTCTCTCTCCTTAAAAACTCAATACAAATTTTCACCCACATCCCTAAAACCCTTTAAAACCCCATTTTATCTTTTTATCGGGACTCATCTCTTTTTTTACTCTCACTCTCTCTCCTCATGTTGGCCCACCTCCTCTCCATTTTCTTTCTCTTTCTTGGTTTTTAAAGGTTTATTAGTATGAAATCTTTCACATCATTCCTAAACTACTCTCTCATCTTCTTCAATTTTTTATTAATTAATTTCTTATTTTTGGGTTAAAACACCCCCATTGTGGGTGCTCTTAGGTCTCAAATTAAAAATTGTTTGAACTTTTATACACGCTTTTTAAGAAGGTATATACAATATTATTATTTTTTAAATCAATTTTTTTTATTAATTTGTACTTGTTAGTAATAAATATGAATTTATATAAAAAAAAATCATCAAAATTAATATTTTATTATTAAATGACATTTATTACGAATCAGAAGGAGTACATCGGTTCATCTCCCGTCTGGTTGTTTCTTATTCATAGTATTGCATTCAGATTTTTTTATTAACAAATTCCTGCACATTTTTTAGTCAAGTGATGAATGAACTTTAATTTTTTTTTAATTCAATTGGTCTGCACCTTTCGATTCTTGAAAGCGATGTAGGAGAGCGAGAGTGTGACTGTAGTGTCTGTGTGTGAAATAGTGAAAAGGAAAACAATGGTGGTGTGGATAGTTGCTTGGAAATTATGGATTCGGATTTCAGAGAGAACTAAAATACAAAGGCAACCGGATTTGGAAATATCGATGGGTTCACTTTTAGTCTCCTTACTAACGCGTTTATTATATACATCACAAATTACTAGGTGGATCACGTTATTTGAACGTGGACTAATTATTCATGATTAAAAACACAATTAATTAAAAATTCTACCACGTCTAATTAACACGATTTCTGTCTAGTGCAGCGTTAAATTTTAGTTTAGTACATGGTCATATACTCATACTAGTGAGCATGACCGTGCGATGCACGGGACATGTTTTAGTTACGTTGTTTGCTCATTTAGTTAGCAGATATACTCTATTAGGTATGTCTGACCCGTTAAATGTAATTTGATTTATGCAATATTTGATTTACACGTTATTTATTTTTAATATTAAAAATAATTAAACTTTTATTAAACATGTGTTTTGACATTAATTTTTTTTATTGATATTGATATAATAATGTACTTTAATACCATTTAATTGATTTGATTTTAAAATCTCTCTTCTTTGGTATATAATATATATTAATTTTGGAAAATGAATAATAAGATGCAAAATATTACTTTACATACCTATTTCTTCTCAATCGAGACTCTTTTCTATGAACTTCGTTTTTTTAGGGCACTATGAACTTTTTCTCATTTACATGTTTTTGTTCCTCCTAGTTAATCTATGCCAAATATATAATTGTTTTGCAAGAAAATAAATTAATTTATAAGATTGACCTAAGAATATATAATTTTGAATAACATAAATATAAGATTTATTAGGCATGGTCTTAAATGCAAAAAATTAAATGACTATCTTTTCATATTCTAAAAGATTTAATGATCAATTAATTTCATTAGTTTTAGGTAAAATTAATGAATATCTTTTCATCTTATAATTCATGCATGCCTCTTTGAATTCTTTACATAGGTTAGGTTGAGTAGAATTGGCTTTGAAAATTGATTTCAAAAACAACCATTATATATAAGATTTAAGTATAATATATACGCATAATTTTATCTACATATTATATTTAAATATAAGCTTTATTTATTATGAACATATATATGTTCTTGTACGTAGATTTAATATCATATCATCTATATGAATATCTAACTATATAGACAAAGACATTATTTTTAACTATAAATATAATTTTTATTAAATTATTATTTTTATATGTTTTTTTATTGAAAATAAAAGAAAAGGGGAAGCTAAATGAAATTAGCATATGCATGCACATAAAATTGTTGACAAAAAAAAAATGCATCGAAATGGCATATAATTTATAAACATTCAATTGTTGAGGTTTACAAATAAATTATACTAATGATGATCCATTTATATTAAGATAAAAGAGTTCTTTTTAACATTTTCTTATAAATATTTTATGTAAGCAAGTGCAATAGTGTAAATATCACAAATAGAAGGGTGAGTACGAAAAAATAAAAGGAAGGAGCATATATTTTATTCAAGATAGAAGAAACCAAGGGCAAACGTACGCACCTCCTTTCTCAACCTTGTGATCCAAGTGCTTTGCTCCGATATCCTCCAAATCTTCAACGGTGATTTGTAGATCATTCATCAAAGTACATATGCATTGTTCTGAAATCCATACCCCACAATTCAATTATCCGACTACTCTGCAAGGACACAAAAAGAATATATAATAGAGCAACAACAAATTGATGCCAGTTACGTACGAAGGATAAAAAACGATTTTTTCAGCATAATCAAACCGATATCAATTGCAATCTAGATCCAAACCTCGACAGACATCAAACCGAACAGAGATACAAAACTGCATAGTTGTTGCTAACATCGACGGTGCCCTTGAATGAACTTCCGAGCAAGACGCCCACAACTCGTTTCCGGGTATCGTGAGCGACCCGATTGTACTGATCGACGATGCTGAGGAGTACGAGAGGGTGAACAATCACTTTCTCGATTGGGCGAGATGAAATTTGTTGGGTCTTGATCACATCCATTGCTCTCGCTCTCTTTACAAATCTCTCACGGCTCACTCTCCCTACAAGTCTCCCTCTTTGTTTAGCGCTTGCGGCTTTTTAATTGGCGATTTATTTCTTTGCGTCGCAACTATATTTACACCTTGAACATTGATATTTGATAGTATACAGAATTGAAATGAAGGGTCTTCCAAATATTTATGATAATGTACCTCAAAAGTCACTAAATAGGTGAAGAGTCTGATTTTGTTCAATTGTATTTTTTAATTTTTAATTATTGAATACATTAGTTAAAGGCAGAAGATAAAAAGTTTTCAACATGAATATTGAGCATTTGAATAATTTTTATATAATTGGATAAATAATTAGGTATGCATTTATGAGGCTTGCACACAACTTTTCTTGTTATATATATATATATATATATATATATATATATTAATTATAGATGGTCGCAACAATCAAATGTTATTTGGTCGTTGCGATCATTTTTTTTTACAAAATACCCGCTGCAACGTCCGGATAAAGCATGGTCGCAACGACCTATAATTGAATGGTCACAACGACCTGTAATTGAATGGTTGCAACGATCATTGGTTCTGCCCGATCTACGGAGAGAGAGAACGAGTTTTCGATTTCGCTTCTTCAATGGCGACCAGAGATTTCTTCCTTTACCTAATCTTCGGCTTCTCTACAGCTTTTCTCGTCGTTCTCCACCTCAACGGCAACTACTACAGCAATTGATCTTCCTCTCTGAACTCCGGCTTCTATGCCTCTTCTTCCAGCGAGAAGTTAATTGGCCTGTAAATCTCTCTCTCCTTGCACGTTCTTTGTTGATTTGGTTTTTGATATGATGTTTTTGTTTGCTGATTTGAGTTATACTTTCGGCGGCAAGAAAAAGCTCACGGGATGCCAGTCATATCACCGACAACTTGTCGGCGACGGTGAGGCTAGCTGGCTTCGTACTCGTGGCGGCTACCGCTTTGGCCGTTGGCTAAGGATTAGATCTTCGGATTGGGCGGAATAAGAGTGCCGGTTATGGTGGTGCACTTGCATTTGGCGTTGTCGCTGGTGCGGCTACCTGCGCTTTGAATTCTTGCATCCCTGATCGGCTGCGGTGAATTTGCATAACTTTGGGGTAGAGTGTGAGGATACACTTAAGACTACTATGTGATTATCGTGTATTGGATCGAGATCGAACAATGTGACTTACGGTGCTTGGAAGCATGGGGCTTGGAGATTGTATGTTGTTGGGTGGATGAAGATGAAGAATGACCACGCGTATTTGAATTATGTTTTTGTGCTTGGAAGCATGGTGTGTTCTTCATGATCAGTACTTGGATTGAATGTTGTTATAACGAGAATAATAACAGACGAAGAAAGACACGGAGATTTAACGTGGTTCGGCAACGGTGTATTACTTACGTCAACGGGCAGAGAAATATGGATCTTTATTATGGAGGCAAACAAGAAACTAGGTTACAAATTGTTATATTTATGAGTATATATAGTGCCTCATGAAACCCTAGTCAGACAATGAGCCTAAACCCAAAACAAATAATAAGCCCAAATCAAGGCATATTAACAAATCTCTACCTTGACTTGAATCCTCTCAGATGTACCAATCGCATTGCAGCGCCAGATGTACCAAATGCAATGCTATGCCAAATGTACCAGATGCGCTTCAATGCCAGATGTACCAGAATCTCCTCTAAAAAACAGATGCACTATGACAAGTGCCGGACATTTCTCTGCCTCAGATTTGTCCTCACATGAGGACTCAGATTTCCCCGCAGGGCAGCTCAACAGTTGGTGATATTAAAAAAGTCCAAACAGTGTTGGAAATTGCTCTCCGGAACTGGCTTGGTGAACATATCAGCATGATTATCAGATATTCCCACCTTCTTCACTCTGATTCTCTTCTCAGCTTGCCAGTGTACAGACTCACCTCCAAAAACAACAGCCTTGTAGTTGGATGGAGCACCATCCTTCCCTCCTCGACCACATGCAAAGCATATCCCACCATATCATTAGACATGTATCTCGCATGCCCCCTGATGTCAACCCTTCTTGGTTGATCTAGAGCAATACTCCGATGTACAGCTCCACCTGTTTTTGTGTCTAGTAGTATATTCTTTGTCTCACCAGTATCTGACTCAATAGTACCTGTCTGTGATGATTGGTCAGTGACCAACTCAGGTGCCTGAGTCTCTACTGGAGTGAAGTTCAACTCCACCTCCTCAGCAACAGTCTCCCTAAGGTTAATTGAAACAGCATCTGTAGCACCCGTGACTGCTGAACCTTGTAGGGTATACAAAGTCCCCTTTCCCTGCTTGACTCCTTGCAAAACCACATTAGAGCCCTTAAACACGCGCAACTTTCCACCATAACCTGTGTATCTGAAACCCTTGTCGTCTAACACAGTTAGGGATATCAGATTCTTTGTCATAGATGGCACATGTTTGTCTTCCTCCAATGTGCGAAACTTCCCATCAATTTTCCGAAGCCTGATTGAGCCGATCCCAACAACCTTGCAGATGACATCGTTTCCAATAGAAACATTGCCCTTGTCTACACATCTATATGTTGTAAACAACTCTCTTCTAGGACATACGTGACATGACGCACCTGAGTCAAGAAACCACACATCATGATCTGTGCAATTACCCGCTAGTAGAACAATATCTTCCTCAGAAGTATTTCCACCATGAACTACTGTTGCTAATCCAGATTTCTGCTCTTGTTGCCTCTTCTTAGGACATTCATTCTTCCAATGACCTTTCTTCTTACAGTAGTTACAGACGTCGTCTGGTTTAGGGCCTGATTTGCGACCTTGCTTCTTGCCCCTTCTACCGTCAGAATTGCCTCCGTTGGCCATAAGCCCGGAAGCCTGATTGTTTGTAACCGACGCGGTTGCCTTCAGACGCAACTCTCTGCTGTAAAGCGACGATTTAACCTATTCCAGCGTGATGGTATCCTTCCCAACGATGAACGACTGAACGAAGTTCTCGTATGTGGGGAGTAGGGATACCAGCAGAATTAGGGCAGCATCTTCGTCCTCCACCTTAACATCAATATTACGCAATTCAAGTAATAGTGTGTTAAGTTGATCAAGATGATCTCTGAGTTGTGTACCTTCTTACATACGCAGCCTGAACAACCGTTGTTTAAGAAGCAACTTGTTCGTCAGAGACTTTGTCATGTACAAACTCTCCAACTTCAGCCACAAGCCGCCAGCAGTTTCTTGATCAGCAACCTCTATTATGGCATCGTCTGCGAGACACAACATAATCGTCGAATGAGCCTTCTCCTCCAGAAGGACGTACTCAGCGGTGGTTGTATCTGCCCTCTTCTTGACAACGGTTAACGGTGCTCATAAACCTTGTTGCTTTAGCAAAGCCCGCATCTATATCTACCATAGACTGAAAGAGTTTCTTCTAGTAAACTTGTCAATCTTCACCACAGATCCAGACATCATTCTCGACAGAAATCACAACCAAACTCTAATACCAATTCGTTATAACGAGAATGATAATAGACGAAGAAAGACACATAGATTTAACGTGGTTCGGCAACGATGTGCTACCTACGTCCACGGGATCTGGTCGAAAGACCGACCGGCGCCCACCCGACTAGAGGGACTGGGCAGAGAAATAGAGATCTTTATTATGGAGGCAAACAAGAAAATAGGTTACAAATTGTTAGGTTTATGAGTATATATAGTGCCTCATGAAACTCTAGTCAGACAATGGGCATAAACCAAAAACAAATAATAAGCCCAATTCAAGGCATATTAACAAATGCAACTGACTTCTGAGTGGAGGTGATCGATTGATTTGAGATAGCGGGTGCTATTAGTGGATGAGTGGAGTGGGGTAGCTTTGGGTAGGGGTGTAATTTAATTTAATTGTATGGGTATTTTGGTCTTGCTCTATAAAAAAAAATTACCCTGCTTCAAAAATTAGATCCCCTAATTAAACGTACAACACATTGCTTTCAACATCCATTATGGGTGATTTGCGGTGTATCTAACAACACCCAATAATAACCCATTACTTTTTTCTCACGAATTTAAATGCAATAATTAAGTTGAAACTACACTTGAATCTATATATGAATATCGAATATAAAACTACAATACATTTTGTAAATGCCATAAGTACCTTTGCAATAATGTCAATTGACTGTTAGAGGTAATATGAGAATGAATCTACCATGTTGAGAGTTCAGTTGGTTTATTTGTGCGACCATCTAAGTTATTGCTTGAGGACAAGCAAGCTTAAGTATGGAGTGATTTGATGTGCCTATTTTAGACCAAGTTTTGTGCTTACTTTTATTCCAATTCTTGTCCAGATTTTATACATTTGAGTAGGGAATTAGATAAGTTTGTGTAGTATATATGGTTATTTGCAAGATATGGAGGTCTACACAAGGTTTGGTGCAATTTCGCAGGATTTGGGAACAATTTGGAGCAATTGCAAGAAGAAAGGAACGAGGTGAAGATGAGCTCGACGTCGACTTGGAGCTCTCGATGTCAACTATAGAAGAAGGGGAATATATGGCTAAGTATTGAAGACTGAAGCTACTGGAATCGAGTTGGGACTAGTCAAAATTCATCCATCACGTCGACCAAGTACTCGACATCGACCCAACCTGAAGGGCACTCAACGTCGATCACTCCACTCGACGTCGACTGGAGGTACGCGCTGGAAAAGACGCGTTTGGATCGATTGAGCCCAATCTCTTGAAGACTTATCAAGCCACGAGATCTTTCACATCTTTCCTTATGATATCAGACCTAGACATTAGTTTAAATAGAAGATTTATCTTTTCCATATTAGATAAACTTTATAATTATTTTATTATTTTATTTTCTTAGTAAGCAAGATTAGGGTTTTATAAATAAAGCTTTGAGGGCTATAGCTTTAATCATCCATTAATCCAAGAACACAAACAATTGTATACCCCATAGTTAGAGAGAGAGAGAGAGAGAGACTCCGAGAGCAAGGGAAATGAAGATATTGCAGTTTTGTTCGCGGTTGTAAGCTTTTATTCAATTCAAGTTTATGTCTTTTATCTCTATGATGATGTTCGTCGTGATGAGGAGTGATTAGTCGCCTTACTTCTAGGGTAGGGGTGAGCCAAGCAATAGCCATGTAAGTATGCTCGAATCTATGATGTTTTTATGTGTTTATCATCTTCTATCTCATGCTTAACCCACTGCGAAAGTAGAGGACGATTCCTTATTTGCGATTATGAAGCGAAGGTGAATTAATTGTAAATTTAGGATTGATTTGTGAAAGTCGATTAAACCCTAATTATGAAAAGGATAGAAAGAAGTAGGTTTTTTATGCGAGAGCCTCTATTATCTATTTGTTGATTGTGAATGCTATCTTACGGTGATAAAAGCATGATCTTTCTATGATTCTTGTTATTAGCATGTAAGGTTTTTTTCGTGGTAAAGCTTTTTATTATATTGTTGAAATCCTAGTTTTTCGTGTGCTGAGAAGAACAAAACTCTTTTGTTATTTCTGATTATTGCATCTTTTCCATCCTTACATTCTAGCTTCGACGTTTCTTTGTCGACAAAAGTTATTGTTTTCCGTGTTACTATGCTTGACATCGACTTACCTAGGTCGACGTCGGCTGCTGCTGGACTTACTCGACATCCACTGTTCTTGTCAATATCGATCTGATTGTTAGTCTTTTGCATGTTGTTGCTGAGGAGAAGATCGATTGCCCTGTCAAGATCGACTACTCTTGGTCGATATCGAGGACTTCTGGTCGATTGTAGAGAGTGTTTTAGAGACTACTTTGGCGAGCGCTAACACACTTTCTCGTGGATCGATCCTGATTCCCTTCTACTACGGCGGGGGAGTCTTGTCATTTATTTGTTTGATGGAGTTGATTGTTTTATGTGCACTTATCCCATATTTATTATTTACTTAACAAAACTCCCTCTTGGCGTCGCTGTCAGGAAGCCATCAATCGCGTCATTAGTAGTCTTTCTCACGTTCTTTGCTAGTGTTGTTTTATATGTGCATGCGACGCGTTGATCGCACACCAGAGTTTGAAGCTTTAGACGAATCGCAGTGCTTCCTTCGTCTATAGGAGAGCTTAAGAAGAATCATGTCTTACGAGCAAACCACCTAACAGGGGCTTGAGAGGCTTCGTAGGCAATTTGAGGAGCTTACCACAAGAGAGAGAGAGAGCGAACGTATTCGGGCTCAACACCATCGCTTTCCCACACACCGAGCAAGTGCCTGAAGTGTGGATCTCAGAGGCACAACACCATCGCTTGCCCATGCACACACCAAGCAAGTGCAACTCACTAAGACCCACGAAGAAGCACGCTTTGTAAGGGTCCCTAACTATGGCGGCTATCAAGGAAATTGGGGCTATCACCAACCCCAACAACATCAAAGGTACCCCCTCCCCCACCCTACAGAGCACCTGGATATCCTGAGAGGGAGCAGCGGAAGGATGACCTGCAACTCATCCTTGATGAGATGATGAGGAATCATGCTGAGTACTAACAATTCAACAAATCTATTCATACTCAGCTACATGGAATTAACTCAAGGCTAAGAGAGATTGATATATGGAAAAAGAATGTGAAGACCCAACTAGGTCAACTAGCTGTGCACATTTCTAGACCATCGGGATCGCTCTCTGAGCAAGCAGAGGCTAATCCTGAGGGGCAATCATCCGGACACATTGTTGTTGTCCACTTGAGGAGTTAGAATGAATTGCAAGAGCACGAGCACAAGCCAGAGGAGAAGAACGAAGAGGCTGAGAATGTAGTCGATGTCGACGTCAACCTTGCACTTGATGTCGACAACCACCCATTCGACGTCGACCACAGTCCCAGCACTATACAAAAGCCGACTATAGCAGTCGATGTCGACCACCATGTAGTCCATTTCGACCACTCTACGATACCTCCGAAGGTTGATTTGAGCTCGAAGCTAAAGAAGACACTCCTATATCCCTCCGAAACTTTAAAGGATCCCACCGACAAGAAGTTTACGCGCTTTGTGAAGATGCTTCAAGACCTTAATGTCATTATACCCTTCACAGAAGCTCTCTACGAGATGCCATCATATGTGCGGTTGCATAAGGATATCTTGCGCAAGAAGCGACCAATGATTGAGATAGCTAAGGAGTGCAGCAAGATGGACTTCCCAAAGAAGAGAAGTGATCCAGGGAAGTTTGTCTTCACTATTGGGCTAGGCTAACATCGCTACAAGGCTCTCTGCGATTTAGGGCTAGTGTGAGCCTCATGCCTTTGTCAATCTGGTCAAAGGTTAACATTGGAGTTGTGGAGCCTATAGATATGAAGTTTTATATGGCCGACAACAACGAGGGCCGGACCTGAGATTTCAAATGCCCGAGTCAAGATACGAAAATGGACCCTTTACTCTTTCTTTATCAATCATTACCGAACTATAAAAAAGCATATCACAGATAAGATACACTCTATAATAATAATAAAAATGTTACCAATTGATGTATCCAACTTCATAGGGCAAGCCTGAGCAATTTATGCCCAGGAAACCTAGATCAATAATGGTAACTATATAGCATAAAAAGAATTAAATCAAGAAGCAAAACAATAGAAGTCAACTTGTTATTCCACCCTTCTTCATAAACCAAAATAATACTACTAAAGTAGTTGACAACTAAATCTAGGGAAATAGGAAAAGGAGATGAACTTGAGCAATATTAGGATTAGACCATATAATTAATCAAATTAATGTAATCAAATTATCAACAACAAAAACTAAAAAAAATATGAATTTACAGTTAAGCGCCACCGAAAATAGGCTTACTAATTAAAATTCTAATTTTGAAGCCCTAATTCATAAAGGGTGTTGATAGATACACCGCAAATCCAAAGGTAAAAAATGCACGTCCTTAACGACGTGCAAACCTTCTGACTAATTAGCGTTTAAAAAAATTAATTAACCCATTTTAACCATGCACGTCCTTAAGAACGTGCATGATTTGGGATGTATATAGCGAACAGGTTCCTAAATCCCAATTAGCATTTCAGCTCAAAGACAATTGAACTTGGGTTTCAACTTTATCCGCCAATACTCAGGTCTTAGCCCACCAAGTCAATTGAAAGCTCATCGTCACTCTCTATCTACAGTTTCTTATGCTTTTCCCTTTTTTCTCATGTCTATGATGTTTTTATGTCTATGATGTTTTTATGTGTTTATCATCTTCTATCTCATGCTTAACCCGTTGCGAAAGTAGAGGACAATTCCTTATTTGCGATTATGAAGCGAAGGTGAATTATTTGCGAATTTGGATAGTAATTATGATTGATTTGTAAAAGTCGATTAAACCCTAATTATGAAAAGGATAGAAATTAAAAAACAAATGTTTATGCGAGAGCCTCTTGTTATTAGCATGCATAGTTATTTTCGTGGTAAACCCTAACCTTGGAAGCTTTTTATTATATTGTTGAATCCCTAGTTTTTCGTGTGTTGAGAAGAGCAAAACCCTTTTGTTATTTCCGATCACTGCATCTTTTCCATGCGTAAATTCTTCGACCTTTCTTTGTCAATAAAATTTACTGTTTTCCGTGTTACTGTGCTCGACATCGACTTACCTAGGTCGACATCGACTGCTGCTGGTCTTACATGACATCGACTGCTCTAGGCGATATCGATCTACTTGTTTGTGTTTTGTAGGCTATTGCTGAGGAGAAGATCGATTGTCCAATCAAGATCGACTACTCTTGGTTGATATCGAGTACTTCTGGTCGATTGTAGAGAGTGTTTTAGACACTACTTTGGCAAGCGCTGACACACTTCCTCGTACATTGATCATGGTTCCCTTCTACAACAGCGGGGGAGTCTTGTAATTTATTTGCTTGATAGAGTTGACTGATTTGTGTGCACTTGTCCTATATTTATTTTTTACTTAGAAAAACTCTCCTAACACAAGCAATGTTAGTGAACCCATTATGTTTCCAAAACACACTCTACCGAAATTTGGTCCGTTTTTGTTTCAAGTAGTGCAATCATGTTGATCATGTTATTAGTGCAGAAGGACTCAATTGCAGTCCAAATGTTTCGCCTTCGCAAACCTCTACAATTCCATGTATATATATTCATAAAAACAACTTTGTTTGGTGACTTGGTATCACGGTTGGAAAGAATGAAATGAAATGCCATTGTGGTGGTCATGGCTTGATAGCGCACTTAAAGTTTAGTGTAAGAATGTGAGGTAGGTGTGCAACCCATAAGATGTGAGCAGTAAGTAAGATTTTAGTAATGTGGAAAATATTAGATTGAAACTAGAATGGAGGAGCCCTGTAGTGACAAGCGAGACCCAAGCTTTTGTGGTTGTGGTCGAGGGCTTGTAGAGCCAAAGGGATAAATGAAGGAGCCATGTAGTGTACCTGTGGTAATCACACAAAGGTAGGGATCGAAGAAGCCAGAAGGATCAACTTCACCCGAACCAACATCGTGTGCAAAACCAAAGGACGGACGAGAATCGTTAAAGCCACACAGAGTAAGCACAGAAGAGCAGACTCGGTAAAGTACGTAGCAGCAAAGTCTAGTAGACAAACCATAAAGACAAAACCAACAAAGCCAAGGCAAGTTTTGTAGAGACTATAAGTCTCTTGTTTTATAATCCTTAAGTTTTTTGGGTTTGTTTTAAATGTTTGGGCTTAGGTGATTTGGGCTTTATTGTGTTGCAACCAGATTTGGGCCAAGTGAGCCCAAATCCTGGAAGGCAACAACTAGCCATTTGCCTCATGCCTTATATATTTTGTGTTGTCTCATTTGCTAGGGTTACGGCTCTCTCTTCGGATTGATTCTAGGGTTCTTGCTCTCCCTCTTTCTTTGTCTCCTTGGCAACCATTTGTGGTTTCCTTGCCTCCGGGTGAGATGCCTTGACAGAGCCTCTTGATAGAGCTCCTGATCAATCCAAAGAGCCTGAGACACTGAGATTCCAAGACGTTTTCAAAGGAAATCGTTGGTGCAATGATGTTTTGCTTATGCCCTAGTTGGATCTCTACTGGTTGTCTCCTCAAACACATAGACTTTTGGTTTCTCTTTGCCTTTCTTGTTCTTACTTTGCGTTTCTTGAGCATTCTAGTTGAGGCCTAAGTTTTGTATTCATTCTCGCACATATATATATTGGAATATATTGTTGATTCAGTTGTCTATCGTTGCGTCGTTTGAGTTTTCAAACTGGTAACAAAGCTTTGTTGAGTTTTTCAAGCTACGATTTGAGTTTCCGACTACTTTCTGTGTCAAAAAACTCAGATCTAAAGTCTTGACGTTTTGCTTTCCTTAGATCTGGGATAATCTATCCTAGATCCAAAGAATAAGGATCCTTGAGCTACGATCTATCTCAGATCTAAAGTCTCAAGGCCTATCTCTTCGGTTTCTGGGAAACCTACATTGACACCGCCTATTCCTTGTGGATCTTAAACTTCCAGTGTCTTGGATCTAAAGGATTAAGGCTCCTAAACTTGGATCTAAGTCAGATATGAAGTTTAGGGTTTTGAGTGGCTCGGGTTCCCTTTCTCTAAAGGAAACCCTAAGTCATTTTAGTTGTTTTCTTGTTTATTTCCTGCATTACTAACTTAAGTTGCTTTGTTTTGCAGGTACACAAAAAAATATTGTTGTTGTTGTTACAGATCTGTGAAAGTTGTGGCATTCACTAGATCATTTGCATATCCTTTATCTTTTGTTGTTGATTTTCCCTTATTTTTGCTTTCTGTTGCCTTGCCGGCTATTGTCTTTGTGATTATACCTGTTGTGATCTGTTGTGATGACTGAATCCTCTGTTAGAATTAAGCCCTTTGATGGGACCTCTGATTTTGCTATGTGGCAATTGAAAATGAAAGATGTTCTTATTAAAGAAAAATGTTGGTATGTTGTTGATGAAACTTATCCTGCTACTCTTGATGCTGTTGCTAAAGCTGAAATGGATCTAATTGCTCATTCTGAGATTATTATTCGTTTGTCTGATGAAGTTGTTAGGCAAGTGATAAGTTTTACCACTTCTAAAACTCTATGGAAGGGTCTTACTGATTTGTTTCAAGTTAAGTCTCTTCCATCTAGGATAAGTTTGTTATGTCGCATCTTTAATTTCAAAATGGATGTCTCTATGTCTCTGAATGATAATCTGGATAGGTATCTTCGTATGACTCAAGAGTTAGAAATATGTGATGATAAAATTGTTGATACACATCAATATGTTATTTTGTTGAACTCTTTGCCATCTCAATTTGATAATTTTAAAGATGTGATTCAATTTGGAACAGGGGAATTAACTAAAAAGAGGATTATTGAGTCTATCATACAGAAAAATGAGGTTATGAAAGTGTTCAAGGGAAAGGGTGATAAGGATAACAAATATGATATTTTATTCACCAAGGGTAAGAGTAAGAATCAGAACAAGAAGAACAAGAAGAAAGAGGATTCTTCTACTTCTAATTCTGGTTCCAACTCAAACTCTGGAGAAACTAAGACTAATGAGACTAAACCTAAGATTGATAAGAGCAATGTTAAGTGTCATTATTGTGGTAGACTTGGTCATTACATTTCTGAATGCTTTAAAAAGAAAAAGGATGAAGGAAATGCTAGAAACAATAATGGTACCACTGCTGTCTTAGAGTCTCAGTCTTTTTATCCTGATGAACTTCCCATGTGTGATATATCTGATATATCTTATTCTGATACCTGGATTTTGGATTCTGGTTGCACAATGCATGTTACTCCTTATAAACATCATTTTAATCAGTTGCATTTGTCTGATGATGGTACTGTTAAATTGGGTGATCATTCCATGTTATCCATCAAGGGCATTGGTAATGTTTCTTTTAAGAAGCATGATGGGAGGGTCAGGGTGCTCCAAAAGGTCAGGTGGGTGCCTGGTCTTAGGAGAAACTTGTTGTCTGTCAGCATGTTTGATGATCTTGGTTATGACATTAACACTCGAAATGACATTAAATCTGTGTCTAAAAATGGTAAAGTTGTGTTGAAGAGTGTTAAAAGGGGTGGCCTTTATTATGTGCTTGGTGAACCTGTCTTCCATGCTTATAACTTGTCTCTTGAGATCAATGCTTGCATGAATCTGAGTGATACTAAACTGTGGCATACTAGATTAGGTCATATAGGCAATAGAGGTCTTCATTGTCTGTTCAAGCATGGCTCATTGAATCATAAACCTTCTGATTTGCCTTTGTGTGAAAGTTGTGTGTTTGTTAAGAAATCCATAACTGACTTTAAGAAATCTAAGTATGTAGCTCTTAGGCAACTAGAGTATGTACACGCAGACCTATGGGGACCTACTCAGGTGGACACTATAGGTGGCAGGAAGTACTTCCTGTCACTTATAGACCACTATTCCAGGAAGGTTTGGGTGTACCTCTTGAGGGCCAAGAGTGATACTTTTGATTTCTTTAAGCTCTGGAAATCTAAAGTTGAAGGTGAGTGTGATTTTAAGCTTAAATGTCTTAGAACTAATAATGGCCTTGAGTTTTGTAACCATGAGTTTGATACCTTCTGCCAGCAGAATGGGATCAAAAGACACCTCACTGTGCTAGGTACCCCTCAGCAGAATGACACTGCTGAGAGGATGAACAGAACCTTGCTTGAAAAGGCAAGGTGTATGCTCGTTAGTGCTGGGATGAAACACTCCCTTTGGGGTGAGGCAGTCGCAACTGCCTCATACCTGATAAATAGATCACCCTCTGCTGCTATTGGTTTTAAAACTCTACAGGAACTGTGGTGTGGTAGGAAGCCTGGACTAGCACACTTGAGGCCTTTTGGATGCACTGCATTTGCTCACGTGAGTGATGGCAAACTGAATCCAAGGGCACTTAAGTGTGTTATGCTAGGCTATCCAGAAGGGGTGAAAGGTTATAAGCTACTGGTTGTGCAACCTGGTGGTTACAAAGTCATAACCAGTAGAAATGTAACCTTTAATGAGAATGATTTTCACTTTAGAAATGTGCTTACTTCTTCTGTTGAGAATGCAGGTACCCATGAACAAGCTAGAAATCACTTCTACATGCCCAATGAGGATGAAAACAACTCTGGAGATGATGGAGATGAGTTTGACATTGGTCACTCACCACCAAATCACACTGGAGCTTCAAACTCTCAAGGGCAAAGCAATCCAAGCTCAAGTACTGAAGAGCACTCACATGTGCACCCCCACCATTTAGGTGGGGAAGTAAGTGATTCTGACTCAAATTCTTCTTCATCTCATTCATCTTCTTCCTCCTCTTCTCAAGCTGATAATGAAGAGTTTCTTGAGTTCTCTGCTTCTGATGCTTCCTTTGTTGATGCTTCTTCTGTTGATATTGATGTTAATGTTGATGAGCCTCCTGATTTAACTCATTATCAGCTTACTAGAGATAGGTCTCTTCGTGTGAGGAAACCTAATAAGAAATATGTGAATGAGGTTGAATTCTGTGTTATGATTGCTGAAGTGGTTTATGCTTATACACCTGAGCTTTATGAACATGTTGTTAAGTGCTCTCATGCTAAGTCTTGGATTGCTGCTATGAAAGAGGAAATGGACTCACTTCAGATCAATAGGACTTGGGAACTTGTTCCCAAGCCTGAAAAGGCAAGGACCATTGATTGCAAGTGGGTCTATAAGCTCAAAGATGGTGCTGGCCCTGGTGATCAACCTAGATTCAAAGCTAGGTTAGTTTCCAAGGGCTTCACTCAAAGGGAAGGTATTGACTATAATGATGTGTTTGCTCCTGTTGTTAAATTTAAAACCATGAGATTGCTGGTGTCCATGTCTGCTGTGTATGATTTAGAGATAGAACAAATGGATGTTAAAACTGCCTTTTTACATGGTGAACTGGATGAAAAAATTTATATGAAATAGCCTAAGGGATTTATTGACAAAAATAGACATGATCATGTATGTTTGCTTAAGAAGTCTATTTATGGTCTTAAACAATCTCCTAGGCAGTGGAATCTTAAATTTGATTGCAGCATGAAAAAGATTGGTTTTGTTGTTAGCAAATATGATCCTTGCCTTTACTTGAAAGATGCCAATACTATTTTTCCCATGTATGTGTTGCTGTATGTGGATGATATTTTGATTGCCTGCAAATCAAGGGCAAAAATATCAACTGTCAAGTGCTCTCTCAGAAAATTCTTTGACATCAAGGACTTGGGCCCTGCTCAGGTTATTCTTGGAATGAGAATTTTCAGGGATCGAGCTAAGCATTTGATATTTTTGTCCCAAAAGGACTATCTGCTGAAAGTCCTTGAAAGGTTTAAGGTTTTGAATGCTAAAGCCTCTCCTATTCCTTTAGGATGGCATCTTGATCTCACAAAGACTAAAATGCCACTCTCTAAGGAAGAGGAGCTACGCATGAAATCTATACCTTATGATGCTGTTGTTGGTTCTTTGATGTATGCCATGATTTGTACTAGACATGATCTAGCTTTTGCTATTAGTGTCATGAGTAGATACATGTCTAATCGTTGTGAAAAGCATTGGCTTGCAATGAAATATTTGTTGAGATATGTTTCAGGTACTTCTGATTATGGTCTTGTCTATGGTAAGCATTCCTCTAAGCCTGATCTCCTTGGTTATGTTGACTCTGACTTTGCTAGCAATAAAGATAATAGAAAATCTACAACCTCCTATATGTATACCTGGCATGGAAACTGCATTTCCTAGAAAACTCAACAGCAAGTTATTGTGGCTTTTTCCTCTACAGAGGCTGAGTACATAGCAGCTGTTGAGGCTTCCAATGAAGCAATCTGGCTTCAAGGTATACTTAGAGAGATTGAAAGAAAACACTATGTGTCTGTATTGCATATGGACAGTCAAAGTGCCATCTATTTATGCAAGGATCCTGTCTACCATGAGAGAACCAAGCATATAGATGTCAGATATCACTTTATTAGAGATAAAGTGTATAAACGGGTGTTCTTGATTAAGAAAATTGATGGAAAATTAAATCCTGCTGATTTTGGAACTAAAATTGTGACAATTGACAAGTTTGTTTTCTGCAGGGATTTCTTGCACATCAAGGATCTCAAGGCACACTAAGGAGCTGTTGTAACAAATAGGCCGGTGATAGAGAAGGATATAAGACTCAAGAACATTGCACGCAAAGCTGTTTTACACTAGTAAACTTAAGAATTAGAAGGGCAAATTGTAGAGACTATAAGTCTCTTGTTTTATAATCCTTAAGTTTTTTGGGTTTGTTTTAAATGTTTGGGCTTAGGTGATTTGGGCTTTATTGTGTTGCAACCAGATTTGGGTCAAGTGAGCCCAAATCCTGGAAGGCAACAGCTAGCCCTTTGCCTCATGCCTTATATATTTTGTGTTGTCTCATTTGCTAGGGTTACGGCTCTCTCTTCAGATTGATTCTAGGGTTCTTACTCTCCCTCTTGCTTTGTCTCCTTGGCAACCATTTGTGGTTTCCTTGTCTCAGGGTGAGATACCTTGACAGAGCCTCTTGATAGAGCTCCCGATCAATCAAAAGAGCCTGAGACACTGAGATTCCAAGACGTTTTCATAGGAAATCGTTGGTGCAAAACATCATTGGATGTTTTGCTTATGCCCTAGTTGGATCTCTACTGGCTGTCTCCTCAAACACATAGACTTTTGGTTTCTCTTTGCCTTTCTTGTTCTTACTTTGCGTTTCTTGAGCATTCCAGTTGAGGCCTAAGTTTTGTATTCATTCTCGCACATATATATTGAAATATATTGTTGATTCAGTTGTCTATCGTTGCTTCGTTTGAGTTTTCAAGTTTCGATACAGCCCTAAACAACAAGTAATCGGAAAGCAGTAAATAGTATATCAATACAATCAAACCTTAAGTTGGGATTACAAAGTAAGATAACCGTACGTTTAGAATGGTGAAGCACCTACAAGTACCCATGTGGAGGATAACCTTATCAAAGCTATTGGTGTTAAGAAGATTGTAAATAAATAGAGACGTAGCATCCGATGACCTGTAACCAAGCCAAATGACATGTAAGCAGATGGGTGTGTGTCCTTGGTAGAAACCCATCTTATCTTCATAACAAGCTATACAGTAGCCAGGTTGTGGCCAAACATGTTGGTGTAGATGCAAGTTTGTGGAGCCAAAGTAGCTAGGATAGATCAGGCCAAACAACTGCGAAACACAACAAAAACAAACACAAGTAGATCATCCACACCAAAAGCATAATAAACACAAAGAAAATGCTATAAAAGTGGCATGATCACGCAAGACGTAACAATGAACAACCGGCAGGTGTAAAGGAGCAGATGCGATTCCGCAAGGAGGCTTGTGAAGCCGAGTTTCCAAGGTGAACTTTGGGCCGGGTTTTAGCCAGTTAATTGGTATTCGAGGTATCGGACTGAAAACAAACAGCAACTAGAAATATGATAGCCTTGATTGTATTATTGGTGGGGGTTATAACAGACCAACTGACGTTATAAAAGAGGAGAAAGATACATTATGAGCACAAAGATACATTATGAGGACGTTATAACAGACCAAAACTTCCTCCTAGGAGGAAGAAGAATATAAGATGGGGAAAATCATAAAGGGGTTAGTATAAACTGGACTTTGATTGATCACTCTCCAAATGGCGAGGGATCGTATCATGAAGCTAAGGTTACCAAGATGAGGAATGGCCGAACTCCCACCAAAACAATTTTAGGGGTCAAAGCTAATGCACTTTGGTTATGAATCAAAGAAGCTCAAAGGCTAAAGATATGAAGCCTTTCATTTGAAGGTGACAATCATTGTGTTATTAGCGCATTTAAGGGTGCTTATAGTAACCTGGGGAGATTGAGATCATTATATACGACTCTCACTTGAATGGCATGTCTTTTGACAACATTGACGTCAAGCACGTCTTTAGGAAAGTGAATCGTGTAGTTGACTAGTTTGAGAAATTGCAAGTTGTCATCTGTAAAGATACTTTTAAATGGACTAGTTCGGGAAACTATTCTTTTCAAAAAAAATCTTGTAAAAAAAAGAGAGAAACTATATACACCGCATATCACCATGTTTCTTTGGACGTGGACCACGACAGTTTCGTCGTGCACTAGTTATCCCTCTTAAAGATAATTAATTAAAAATTCTACCACGTCCAATTAAACGTGGCACGCATTGGATTAAACATGGTTAAAAGGTGTACTAAATATCATGCACGCCCTCTAATCTTAATCACGTTTGCCTATCATCCACAATTCCACATATACATAATACATTGATGAAAAACATATACATTTGTGGATCAGATGAGTTGGCCCACGGGCACAACTTCACATCGTCTTACATTCCCGTTAAAGGCCCACTAGTCTGGGCCTCTTCTGTGTATTTTAGGCAAGGATGGATCTTTCCTTGGTATTTAACAAATTGGTAGGCTTTCTGTGGAATTAACAAGGTCCATTAAAACCATGGGAATAATCGACAAATTTGAAATAAATATAGTTTTAAATTGAATAAATATAATATTTTAATTTAATTAGTTTTTAAAATTAGAGTTACAGCTTTTCAATAGTTACTCACTTAAACTTTTCGAAGTTTTCGTTTTCTATTTACAAGTTTTCATCAGCTACCCTAACCACTTGATTTACCTAACATCATACTGATGAAAACCGTTCTGAAAATCCTGTGATGGAGGATTCTTGGATCAAGTTGAACGCAGGCGAGCTCAGACGATCGGGCTTACCTAAGACGCACGATAAGACCACCGTCGGCGTACCAAAAACCTGTGCCGATCCGAGCTCAAGCCATCCGCGGACCACTGTCCTACCAGGGCTCCATCAAATGTCAATTTTTGATGGCCGAGACTAATCCCGCTTGAAAAGAGGCGCTCAGGGCTAGGGAATCCGGCCTAAGCCTTTCGAGATTCTTGTCTCCGACCCTCAATAATGAGGCTTCGGCCTCTATTTATAGTGCAAGTACTCCTACATGCAAGCCACTCGTCGCTACATGTCACATGCTCCATGACATGTGTGATGGAGGTATGGGTGCCACGTGTCCCGACATACATGTGGGAGCCGCGAGCGGTTTATTGTCCGCGGACGTTCTGAGTCTCTATCTTGACTCGCATTCGCCCATTTTTCATGTTTATAAGGTTTTATTTGTATAGCGGATAACCTTGTTTTCGATCATGTATTCTTATGATATCGTAAATATTGCCATATTTTGTGCATTGTCACATACTAGTTTATTAATATATATTTAATACAATAATTCATTGACTTAAACTACCTCATCAATTTCAACGACCTTTTTTTACCAAACAGAACCTACTATTTGGTAGTATTAACTTATCAAGTAGTTTAATACGGAGTATTAATTTATTATAAAATAAGGAAAATAGATATGAATATGTGGAGGATAGGATAATTGGCATAGGTAGGATAGTACAATTTTTCAAAAATCAACATAGTTTGCTTCCAAAAATGATAAATGAAGAAGAGCTCTCGTAGCTTATTAGTTAAGCGCCACAACTTCTCCAAAACTTCTACTTGCCAAACATTTATAATTGGTAGATTTTCAACATTTTTTGGCACATTGATAACCCTATAAATTTCCAAATGCTTGTACCCAACATAGCCATATATAGCTGATGAACCCATTAATATTGAGTTGTCCACTCATCCACTGTGGTCCGAAATTCTATGGCTATGGTTGGTTGATTCATGTTTTTGGGAGTTTATCTAAAACCTTAATTAATTTTAAGGTTACACGTCTAAGTGTTTTTAAAAAACGGTTCGGCTATATACACTCCAAATCATGCACGTCCTTAAAGACGTACATGATTAAAAGGGGTTAATTTTTTTTAAATATTAATTAGACACAAGGCTTGCACGTCCTTAAAGGACGTGCAATTTTAACCTTGTGATTTATGGTGTATCTAGCAACACCCTTAAAAAACCTCTAACTTTTGAATTACTTATCTTAATTTTGGTATATTGACGCAAGGAGCCTAGGAGGTAACTAAGGGTAGGTTAATATCCGCTTCAGCCCACCCATTTTTTTAAAAAAAAATTAAAAAATAAGTGAAAAATAATAAAAATTACAAATTTTTATTAGAATAAAAATTTTATTAATGAAAATTATAAATATATAAAAATTTTAATCTATTCAGCCAGCCCACCCCACCCAAATTTTATGTTATGATTTGTACGTGTATTGATACGTAAAAATTGTTTTAATTACTCATAAAAAGCTCAATACATAAAACGTATGAAATGTTGATTAATTTAACGCAACGTATGATAAAGTGCCGAATTGGAAGACCCACACCCGTCCCCACCCGCTTACGGGTTTTGACGGTAGCCCCGTCAAACCTCCCCAATCAATCAAAATTCAAATTCAATATAATCTCATTCTCCGGCCTTTTACCGGCCAGCCGAATGCCAACCCAAACCCTCCCTACTTGCTTTTACCGTTTCAAACTTTCAACGGTCAACTTTTCATAGTCAAACTTTTCATTTATAGTAAACCAAACCAAACTTCATTCCAAATCATATATACCTATTGATATCCCCTTTCGACCTAATCTCCATCACATACTTATACCTCCCTCCCACAAACAACAAAAGCATATCTACAAAATTCACCATTCACATATACATACATTCTTACAATGACCTTGCCTTGGTTGAGGAAGCGCGGTGGCCGCCACCGCAACGCGGCTGCCCCATCTGTGGAGCTGACCGTTCCGAACCACTTCCGGTGTCCGATCTCCCTAGAGCTAATGAAGGATCCCGTGACTCTATCGACTGGGATCACCTACGACCGCGACAGCATTGAGGCGTGGATCTTCGACCAGGGGCACGACACGTGTCCCGTCACGAAACGCGCCTTGCCGGTGCTTGACCCCGTCCCCAACCACGCCATCCGTCGGATGATCCAGGATTGGTGCGTCGAGAAAACGTCTTACGGCGTGGAGCGGATCCCCACTCCTCGGATCCCTCTCAGCTCGTCCGAGGCGTCGGATCTGCTGAGGAAGCTTGAGTCATCGACGGCTGAAGGTGCCAACGCCTTGGCGGCGAAGATCGTGGAGAAGGCCCGGGAGAGCGACCGCAACCGCCGCGTGGTTTTAGAGTGCGGCGGGGCGCGCGTGATCGGGGCAAAATTTGAAGCGCTTTCCACGTGCGACGAAAACGGCGTCGTTTTGGAGGAGCTGCTCGCGTGCCTATCGCTGTTCTCTCACGCGCTCGACGAGGACGCGAGGCGCCACGTCGGATCCAGCGATTCCCTAAAACGCATCGTTTCGATCTTAAACCGCGACGATTTGGCGAGTAGGAGAAACGCGGTAAACGTGCTTAAAGAACTAACAGCCACACGCGCCTGCGCGTTGGCGGAGACCGAGGGCGCGATGGAGGGGCTGGTCAACGCGGTCAAAGAACCGATTTGCGCGGCCTCGTTGAAGGATTCTTTGCTGGTGATCTACCACATTGTGAAAGCCCGACCCGAATCCGTATCCGAATGCCTCGAACTCGGCTTGCTACCGGAGGCAGTCGAGATCGCGATCAGCTCGGAGAGGGGACTGTGCGAGAAGGCGATGGGGGTGCTCGATGAGCTGTGCGGGGACGAGGGAGGTAGGCAGGCGGCGAGTGGGCACGCGACGACGGTGCCGGTGGTGGTGAAGAAGATGCTGAGGGTGTCGGATATGGCGACGGAGTTCGCGGTGTCGATACTGTGGAAGCTGAGCGGGGGAGAGGGGGGAGAAGGGGTGTTGAGGGAAGCGTTGGAGGTGGGAGCCTTCCAGAAGCTTCTGGTGGTGTTGCAGGTGGGGTGTGTGAAGGAGGGGAGGAAGGTGACGGAGGTGTTGAGGAGGCTGAATGGGTTTCAGAGGGAGTCGGGGAGGTCGGAGTGCGTTGACTCCATGGATTTCAAGGGCTTGAAGAGGAGCTTTTGAATTTTGATTGATGGATATCAATCGAGTTGTAGATCATTTTTGTATAGAAATTGACTTTTGAGTTTATGATAAATATATGAACACATACTTGGATCCTCCAACTTTTTTTCCTAACATTCATGTCTAGATCGATTAATGGAATTTGGATGAGTATGCATGGGATCGGAGGAGTGATCTTTGATTACTTTCAAAATAATAGTCGTTTGATTTTTTCACGTTTTTTAATAGGTAAAAACTCTATAAAATATTATTTTTTTAATTAAATTTTTTTTCATAAATTGATAATTATTACTAATAATTATCATTTTATTAAAAAAATTTATTAAAAAAAATATTTTATAGATTTTTTACCTCATTAAAAAGCATACAAAAAGTCAAACGATTTTTATTTTGAAACGAAGTAGTATATTTTACAGTAAAATTTATTCATTGGAACCATTCAATCAATCTAAACTTGTAATTAATCTTATGCGACATAGATAGCAATAATAACCTTAAATCGACCAACAGTGGGGATCCTCTCCCACCATTCATAGTTTCATATTTCACTCCCTACTCCACTTATTCACATTTTTTTAATTTTAAGAATAAATTTATATTTATATTTATATTCCTAACATCTATTTTTATATATTTATAAAAAAAATTATTTTGAAAAATCAGGTTTTAAATTTTTTAATAATTATATTTTTTTAAAATATTGCCTTTTTAATTTTGAAAAAATTTAAAACATTATTTTTTATATAAAATTATATATATATGAATATTAGGAATATAAATATAATTTCTAAAAATTTTAAAATTAAAAAATTAAAATAAATTAGTGGAGTAGGGAGTGGAGTACGAAAGATATTGTAGAGGATGTTGTTTGTTCGACTAGGGTGAAATGTAAACGCTAATATGTAATTACATACAATTTCACAAACTAAAAATGCTAAATAATAAACATATACTTCATTTTCTATATATGAAAGGCAATACAATTATTTTTTAAGATTTATAGTTTATATGGGTACGTGTTATATAAAATTATCTTAGATAAAAGTTATAAATAACAAATTTTCAAAAAGTTATATCAATGTTATAGTGATATGATTCATAGTTCATACACATTCAAAAAAAAAATTATAATTATAATTTTAACAAAAATATTGTTACTCTATGCATTCTACTCATATTTATTTTTTAGAAAAATATTTTCATGATTTTAAAAATATTATGCCCCAAATATATTTAAATCATTAAAAAAAATTATCAATATTTTTCATTAAAAAAGATTTGTGTAACTATCCACAATAAGTGAACTTCACTAGGATCTTTTATGATTTATATTGGTGAAACAAATCTTCTTTTGCAAATGTTTAAATAAATGGAATGGTCGGAACTGGAATTTTTTTCCGAAATATTCATAAATAAATAAATAATTACGTAAATATTCAACGTTTCAAAATAATTACAGAAATATTCATTTTTTGCAGGTGGGACAGAAAAACGCGGAGCCAGGCCGCGTTTTATGTATACAACATGAGAGAGAATTGGCGCCCGGGAGGAAGTTTGAAATTTACGAAAGAAACGCGGTCCCAGACCGCGTTTCTCCTTTAAAATAAAAGAAAATTAAAGAAAATAATACAATAATCTAGCTGGCACTAGAAACACGGTCTGGGACCGCGTTTCTTGTGTTGGATGGGGACCCACTCGTCAGCTGTTGCTGACGGGGCTGGGGACAAATAGAGAAACGCGGTCCCAGACCGTGTTTCTCTTTTCAGTAAAAAAAAAAAATTGGTCAAAGGTTCTTTTAGGGCAATTGCGAATAAAACGCGGGGCTTGACCGCGTTTTTTTGGTCCATAGCTCTCTGCTACGATTCCCCCTACTAGGTTAGGGGAATCTGGCATAAAAGCGCGGAGGCAATCCGCATTTTTAGGTATATACATGACACACCCGGAACTTCCTCCCTTTCTATTCTTCATCTCTTCCTCTTTGCTCTTGCTTCTCTCGCATGAAACTCTCAAAATAGTGCCGGTTGAAGATTTCATTAAGGTTAGGTAATACTTTCACCTTGTTGTCTGAAGATTTCATTAAGGTTAGTTTCACTCTCTTATTAGACTTATTTTCGATCTTAATTGAATGATTAATATGTTTGAAATCTTTAATATCTAGTCTCTCATGCTTGTGCTTTGGAGTGATTATGTGTTTTGATTCCTAAAAAAAAAATCGCAGGATTATGTAGTTATTATTGCGAGCATGATGTGTTTTGAATCTGTATAGTAAGTAAGATATAAGATTATATGCTAAAAGAGTATAATGATTTTATGGTTGTTGGAGGATTATATTGATTTATATGAACTTGTCATTATTATTATGAATAAGTTGTTGAACTTGTAGGATTTTGAAGTTAATATTTGTTGATTAACTAACTTATTGTTAATAAAAATATAGGATGAATGAGCATAGCAACATACCTCAACAAAGGTTTGAACAACTGAGTGAGATCTATGTGGATGGTCTTGGTGTTGATCATGAAGATGACTTGGATAATTCTGAAGAGGACGATGATGCTACTAGGGAGGCTGCGATTAGGGGAGAGGTCTCTAATCCGAACTGGAATATAGTTGAAGCTGATCCATTGACAGCAACTCCATGGCCAGGGTTAAATTTACACGTCCCATTAGATGACGGAAGACAGTTTTTTCGGGGACAGATGT
Organism: Persicaria tinctoria; assembly: GCA_037127255.1. Taxonomy (NCBI): domain Eukaryota; kingdom Viridiplantae; phylum Streptophyta; class Magnoliopsida; order Caryophyllales; family Polygonaceae; genus Persicaria; species Persicaria tinctoria. Next base: position 22,581,177 of record JBANSL010000013.1, on the reverse strand, counting down.
TCAACTCGCTGGAGGAGCTGAAATGTGATTTGACCGAGTATTCTGTGCGTATGAGTAAGCCATACAGGACGAAGAAGGCGAGTCCAGAATGGTACACAGTTGTTTGTGACAGGAAGGACAGTTGTGGATACACATGTCGACTATCTGCTCGTCGTGTTGATCGAACTGTTGATATGTGGATGGTCGTCAAATATAGTGGACCTCATGCATCCAATTGTCGAGGAGAGGTTTTGCAGTTCGATAATCGTAACGTCACCTCCAGTTTCATTAGAGGTGAGATTCTTCGATTTCTTCGCGAGGATCAAGACACGAAACCAAGTACTATTCTCTCGCATCTGACTACAAGGTATGGGATTTCTGTCTCATACATGAAAGCCTGGAGGGCAAAGCAGAAAGCTATTGCAGAGATCTATGGTGATTGGGAGGAGTCGTACACGGAGTTGCCAAGGTTCATGGCTGCGCTACAAGCTACAAACCCGGGAACAGTGGTTGAATGGTGCCATCTGGATTCACCAAATCCACATGAGAAGATATTTGGTCGTGTATTCTGGGCTTTTGCACCATCCATTGCTGGGTTTGCACACTGTTGTCCTTTGATATCGATCGATGGCACCCATCTGTATGGAAAGTACAAGCATGTTGTGTTAATTGCAATGGGAATGGATGCAGAGGATCAGATTTTCCCTCTGGCATTTGCCATCGTGGAGAGTGAAAATGGAGATAGCTGGGCTTGGTTCATGGATTGTATAGGGAGACGCGTCACTCAGAGACTCGGAATATGTGTTATTTCAGACAGACATGCAGGCATCCTGAAGACCATGGAGGAGCTGCCTAGATGGGCGGCACCGAGTTCACATCATCGAATATGCATTCGACACTTGAAGTCAAATGTGAACTCTATGTTCCACGATCAGAAGGTGAAAGAAATGGTTGGCTCGACTGCTTACCAGCTCACCACAAGCGGGTTCGAGAAGGGATGTCGCGCCCTCCAGGAGATGAACCCTGAGGCTTGGGAGTACTTAGCTGCGATTGAGCCAGAGAAGTGGGCCATCTCCAAGGATGGGGGGGCGAGGTATGGTGTGATGACAGCAAACTTATCTGAGGTCTTTAATGGTGTTCTGAAGGGTGGGAGGAGTCTTCCGATAACAGCTCTTGTTCGACAGACCTTTTATAAGGTGAACAGTTACTTCGTGCAGAGGAGAGGGGAAGCTGGCGCTCGCATCTCGGGCGGTTTCCCACTGACGAAGTCAACCGATAACAAGATAGCAATAATGGTGGAAGCTGGAAGAAATGCACATGTCATATCATATGATTTGCAGAACGGAATATTTGAGGTGATTTTGAACCCGCGGGGGTCACAAGGTAGGAGAAGTGGGCGGTCGTACACAGTGAACTTACATCGCAGGACATGTACATGTGCCAGTTGGAAGTTGCTGAGGATACCATGCGCCACATGCCTTTGCGGTTTGCAGATTTCAGAGCCTTTCCTTCGTGCCATTAGTAGAGAGGTACTTTACTTCGGAGTTATACTCGTTGACATACCTTCCGACATTTATGCCTGTGGGTGAGCCACTCAACTGGCCAGAAGTTGGAGGTCCTAGGTTGGTCGGCGATCAATCGCGTCTGCGAGATGTTGGGCAAACTCCATCACAAAGGATTCGGAATGAGATGGATTTAGGAGTCCCAGGTCAAGTCCGTTGTGGCAAATGTCGAGGGTATGGGCACAACAGAAGAAGTTGCCCAAGTAGTGCGGGTCTATCTGGCTCGTGAGCAGTATGCTCCTTCTACATCTCCTATGTATTGTTAGTATGTGTTGTTTGTCCGTTTGATAGGGGTTGTCTTCTTTTTAAGAACTCATCAACTGATTTGTTATCTATTTGCACGATGACTAATCTATATTTATGTTTTATGCATCTTCTATGTTTGAAAGGTATCAACCTTGCTCATGTTCATACTGATTATGTCGCTAAAACAGAGTTAAGCACACATGCCATGGAAACTAAATCAGATGAAACAAACATAAGTTACAAGACGACCTACTCATCATCCTCATCGAGTGGTTGGGAGAACAAGTTCGGATCTGGAGCAGGCCGAGCTGGACGTGTGGGCCCGTACATGTTGCAGGGGTCGGCATACACAATCTGACCATGATGAAGAGGCGGGGTGGTCAGGAATGTAGGAGCATACCCGAACTGGGTCGAAGTGGGAACAGGACCGAACTGGGGCGCATCAGATCCGCCACCCGCGACAAAGGTGGAATGGGGGAAGATAAATCGTGGTTGGTTGTATGAGTCCATCACGAAAGGGGGTGTGCCACCCTGCGAATCGTATGATGGATAGGAAGGAAAAACCATGGATGACGGTGTCTGCATCTCTGGCTGTGAGGACACTCCATAACCTGTTGGTGGCATTTCTGGTTGAGGGGGTCGCTGCACTCTGGGTCCAGTCGGAAGTTGTGGTTGAGAGGGGTTATAGGTCACTTGACTTAGAAGTTGTGCTCCCTGCGCTGGAATGTAGTTGCAATATTCATCCAGCTTTCCCATCATTGAGTTGTATTGATGTGCGTCGTAGAAATTATGCGACTCTTCTGCAGTTTGGGTAGCTCGAGCACTGGCATCCATAACGAAGTTCCCCTGAAAAGCAAGTAAAATTAATTTAACAAGTCTTCTATGTAAAGAGATGTTGTATAACTTAATTCAATAAGTTAAATATGTAAAGATAGGAGAAGTGTAGCTCACCATCATATGGTAGTCAGAAGCAACTGCTTGATAAACCCCCGCCGGCGCACTGGCAGGTGGGCTAATGAGGCGTCTGGTGATACGTGTGTACCAAGCCATATATTATGCAATAGCCTCATCCTCATCGTCTACCTCAGCTACGGCCTGAACAGAGTTTTCCCGATCATTCCATAACTGGATCCACTTTGCATGGACTTCGGTCCAGTTGTGCTGGGGTTTTCCCCTTCGATCCATCTTGTGCAACACCTCATCATATCCACACGCTGGGGGGACCACTTGCACATCCCCAAACTGGCGGGAAACACGCTCTGGGTTGTGCCCCTCTACAATCTCGAAGCATATGAGAGGTGTGGTAGATTGCCAGATATTCTCACCTTCCTTACAAATGGGTGCAAGGTGAGCTAGCACGTCGCTGGAGTAGGGTTCCCACACAAACTGGATTTTAAAGTAATGCATTTCACTTTCCTTAAGATTGTTGGTCATTCTAACATAAACGATGATGGAAAGTAATAAAGAAACTAACTAACCTGATCAGAAGTTTGGCAATCGAATGCATCGCGGTAGTACATCAACGTCTTCGTGGTAGTATTGTAGGAGTATGAGCAATTAAGCCATCTCATAGCTAAAGAGTCCTCCCCATCTACAAATCGAGAGCTAAATGGAGGAGGCTCGGTAGCATAGCATGTCTTCTTCCTAGCTTCTCGCCTTCTCGCCCTTCGGACTGCATTTTGGTCGTCACCTTCACCGAGTGGGACAATGCAGCGTGGTCGTCCAATGGGTATGCGCTCCCATGCCCACAGCTGGTGTCATTGTGAAGTTAATTAAGTAACAAGTTATATAATTAGAAAAAACATACAATGAACCGGTTGTCATACCTGCAATAAGATGACGGGACCTACGATCTCAACTTTCTGTCGTTCTGAAGCTCTACAAAGCTGTCGATAGAGGAAGGCAAGTGTTGCACTGCCCCAGCTGTACTGGCTAGCAACCTCCAAATCCATTAGCAGTGGGAGGTACAGTAACTGCACCTGACCGCCACTGTTATCAGCGAACAGGACACCTCCAAGGAGTAGTAGAATGTACGCCCTAGCCTAGCACTGCACTGCATGGTCCCCCGCATTTTCTGGTAAGGGCACTAATAGTAGTTGTCGAAGCCAAGCCACCTTCACAGACGAACCCCTAATCTGATGTGGAGGGGGTCTTTGCCCGAGCAATCCTTCAGCGAGAGTTGGCCAATCGTAGCATGCAGATCCAGTAACTGCCAGACCATCAACACGTAACCCCAATATAACTGAAACATCTTGGAGCGTGATAGTGGCCTCCCCAACATTGAAGTGGAAGGTGTGGGTCTCAGGTCTCCATCTTTCTATGAGCGTCGTTATTAGCTCGTTGTCTAACTGAAACTGGGAACCAAGCTTGTAGATGCATTCGAACCCCGTCGACTTTATGTACTGCATGACTCTATGGTCTGGAACTAGATCTCGCCCAAACTTACGCAAGTGCAGTCTATGTTGGATCACACCATTCGTCTACAAAAATAAAACTCACAAGCATAAGCATCTTATCTATTTGTAACGTTTCATGTAATTGTATACGTCATGAAAACAATACTCACATATTCCTCCCGATTCCACACATCAGTTGACCTGTGAAGATGTTGTCTATGGAGAACCTCATTCACCAGCGGGCCGGGATTCACTTCCATTGCCATTTTCGCCTCCCTAAACAAAGAACTTAATTTGTTCAGAATAACAAATAAATTACATACTGAATCTATTTTTTTTATCATGCATTTCAAATTTATTTAACCTACAATCCCTTGACAATCAAATTCGATTATTTACATCGTTTTCTCCTCTATATATATTTAAATTAATGAAATTCTACTATTTTATAAAACAAATTCTTATATAGAATCTATTATTATACAATTATTTTATTATGTTCTCAATCAAAACTTCATAATCTTTCCCATATTCATACAATCTAATTCTTTCATGTCACTTCGAATATACTCCCTTATTATTTCATCCCACATAACATATAACTAATATTCATACAATGTAATTGTTTCAACATGCAATTATCCCACAATTTAGGATCTACAACTATCATAAGATTTCGGATCTATAATAATCGCTAATTAATCAATATCCACAAACATTCATCTACCAACCCATTTTTTAACCCCTACCTCTCAACATTTACATAAAGACAAAACAAATTAATAGAGAAATCACACTAAACTCGAATTATTGTCACAACCACACAACTATCACAACATTTACATAAAGACAAAACTCTAAACTCGAATTAACATCTCATATCAACTAATCGATTAAGAAAAAACCGAAGAAAAAAAAAACTAACCTCGAATCTGCAATAAGATGGAGGGGATGCGAAATACCTGTCAAGATGGAGGGGGATTAGACAAAAAAAAAGAGGTGGTCGCTGGTGAGAGGGACGGAGGTGGTCGCGGACGGAGAGGGACGAAGAGGGACGAAGAAGATGAAGTGCAGAGAGGCGGTTTCGGTTATTTAGGGTTAGTAAACAAAAACGCGGATCCCCACCGCATTTTATGTTTAATTGTTCAACCACCACAATCAATGCTCCTTTGACCAATTTTTTTTTTTACTGAAAAGAGAAATGCGGTCCCAGACCGCGTTTCTCTATTTGTCCCCAGCCCCGTCAGCAACAGCTGACGAGTGGGTCCCCATCCAACACAAGAAACGCGATCCCAGACCGCGTTTCTAGTGCCAGCTAGATTATTGTATAATTTTCTTTTATTTTAAAGGAGAAACGCGGTCCCAGACCGCGTTTCTTTCGTAAATTTTAAACTTCCTCCCGGGCGTCAATTCTCTCTCATGCTGTATACATAAAACGCGGCCTGGCTCCGCGTTTTTCTGTCACACCTGCAAAAAATGAATATTTCTGTAATTATTTTTAAATGTTGAATATTTACGTAATTATTTATTTATTTATGAATATTTCGGAAAAAAATTCTCGGAACTGAGTAATGAACTTCTTTTTAAAATTTATTCATAATTTAAATATTTATTGCTTACTATAAAAATCGATTAATGTCCTGTGAAATGAAATTAATGAATACATACAAGGTGGTCCAATTATGTTTCTCCCATATATTAATATTACATATAACAAGTTGGCAAATTTCAACAATTTTGAGCTATCATCATTCAAATTTAGGAGATTTGACTAAATATAGTACTGTATGAATGAACTAGTGTACATATTCACTTTTGACCATTTTTATTTGGCCCATAATCATGTTTTTTGTGCCATACGCTTTTGATCTTTTACCATAAACACCAGATCGATCAATGCTTGATTTGATTAGTCAACGAACGATCTTATTCGCACAATGTTTAGTATGGTACTGCAGCAATAAAGATTCAAATAGAGATGACTAATACAATTTTCTTCGGTCACGATATGTATGTTAAAAACGGCCTTTAAAAAGAATACTAGTTAGAGTTCGTGCACTATGGACGAGATTTTTAAAATGGAAAATTATGTTTAGCACCCCCGAGTTTTTGACAATTTCGGATGGTGTCTCACACTTTTTTTTTTGTCCGGATGGTACCCTGAGTTTTGTCAAAAGTCCGGCTCATGCCCAAAACTCATAGTTTCTTCTTTTTAATGAATAAAATCACCCTTTATTTGTATTTTTTCATAAATATGCCCATTTACTTTTAACATTAAACAAAACTACTTATTATTTAACTAAATTGAAAACAAAATTGACAAAATCACCTTTATTTTTTAAAATTAATAAGATCACACATTATTGCCAAAGTTGTAGCAAAAAATACCCATTCTTTCCTCTTTTTTTTTTGAAGAAAATCAACTATTATTTTTGACATTACACAAAAGATCTGTTATGTTATGATATTATTATATATGGATGTACAAGATATATGTATATTTACTTAGATAGAAGTTTACCTTTTAGATAAGATTTTATTCTTGGAGACCAAGGAAATTCCTTCTATATATATTGTATTTGGTAGAATCCCCAGGACATACAATTGAATACAATCTCTCATTCTCTCATTGATTCTTCTGTTTTATTACACGTTATCAGCACGAGTTTGCTCTTACTAGGTTTTCAAAGATCGTAACAGGTCTCCAAGCTTTTGTCAACTTGAAAGATAAGTTTCGAATTCTCTTTCCTCCAAATTAGAGTTTCTTGTTTCCGATCAATTGACTCGCCATCTTCTTCTTCTTGTGAATTCGTCCATGGCGAGAGTCGTGAAAGCAGAGCCGAATCCGAGCCGCGAGGAGCGTAATTGGAGAACTGCCAAAACGCGAAGCGTCACTGACTCCAACGACACCATTATGAAACAACAACAAGTGCGCCAGCACTTTCAATGCTCCACTACGTCGTTTTGTGGCAGTGGCGATGGTAAGAAGAGTACTAGCCGCCTCGTCGACTGTTGAGTCGGGTCGGTACTTGACCAAGTTGTTGAGCGAGAAGGTGTCCACTCAGAGAAACCGCCGGCGCGGGAGAGTCGTCGTTTGGCGCCCACATCTTGAGAGCATCACCGAAACGACGTCGTCCGATGGCCGCACCGGGCACTGCCTGTTGTTGCAACACCGACAAACTCGCGCCCTTCGTCAACGTCGTCTCCCTTGCGTGGGATCTATGGCCTCTAAATCCACTCGTATATTCAACGGCGGCTCGGCGCCGGTTTCCACAGGAACCGCTCCAATTTGTACGAAACTGTCGCCGCCGCACCTGTGTATTCACTACGAGGGAGAACTTGTAGGTTTGTTTTAATTACAAAACCGGCCTTGGAATTTCCAAAAGTTGCGGCTTGGATTGTACTTTTCTAACAATTACAGAAAAGAACCAAACTTCTAGGGTTGTAAATTTTGTCCCTAGTGAAGGTTCCGGTAAGTGGAAAATCTCTTCCCAGAAGTGATGAGATTTAGCGAGTGAAGTAAATAAACACATCCCCCGAAGAGGATGTATAAATAAACTATATCAATCCCCGAAGTGCGCCGTTGTGGAGGTGAGTGGAGGTAAGTGCAATTTAATTTTCTAATTTATTATTTTGTTTATAAATAATTTAATTGGTCTCCCGAAGTAGAAAATATTAAATCCCTCGAAGTGGATGAAAGTAAAGAAATTGATATTATGAATCATTTGATGTGATTGATAAATTTCATCCCCGTAGTGATGAAACAATAAATATCATCCATGTAGCAATGAGTAATATATGATTATTGTTTTATTTTATATATTATATTTTTTATCATCATCTCTTAAAGTAGATGAAAAGTCATATCTCTCAAAGTAGATAGTAAATAAAGATAAATATCCCAATATTTCGGAGTGTGATTATGTACGTGTTGATCACATAAGAGGTACGTTGACTTTCCTTACTTGATTAATTAGAATTTCAAAAGGTTTAAGGGTTTATACATAAGGATGGATAGAATTATGTTATATGATATATGTTTTAAATAAACCATGATTATAATTTATTAATATTTCGATTTGGTGATGGATGGTGTCATGTGAGTGGTTTGTGCACGGATCCACACTAGGATATCATGGTAAAAGGAGGCGAATCCTAGAAGATTGAACTCTACTTGGGAGTGAGCCTATCTGTGTTCCGCTTGACTTTAAAACTCGTGATGGAGTTGGACTGAATTCTCAATGGTGGTGTATACGATCGAGCTTGCGGTCAGGTAAGCCTAAACATCATATATTTGAGTTATGATTTTTGTGTCTCTTGCTAATTGCAAAATGACGTTATTGATTGCAAATGTAGATTTTATATCATAAATCATGTCATAGTGCTAATATACTTTGATATATAAGAATTTAGAGCATTGATAAATCATGTACGATTGGGGATTGGTGATGCATATAGATATGGTTATTGGGGAAATTGACCATATATTTGATGGATACATGATAAATGATATCTAAATGAATTGATACATTGATAAGTTGATAAATAAATAACGTCATCATGCATCGATTAAAATATTAGCCTCATCTTTGTAGTAATGAGCTAAGATGATAGTGTTGATTCCATCTTGCACTTGTAAATTATTTCATATATGATTTGTTTCATAGAAGATGAAATATAAACTTCTGAAGTGGTTAAACTTATTTGTTTCTTGGTCACCAGAAGTTGACATTATTTATGTATCATGAAATTCATTTGTATTATATCCCCCAAAGTAATTGCATGCAAATAAGAAAAGACATTTTCTCTCATAGATGATGATGAAATTATTGAAATTGAAATTTGAGATAGTTATTGAACCTACAGTATTTGTGAATGATAGTGTTTATTGAAACAAGTGATCAATATCTGAATTGATATCCACCTGAAGTGCATTTATTTTAATTTACCGAGATCGCTTTTATTATTTACTTGTGAGGTGTATGTGTTTGAATTTACTTTTGCACAAAACTCAAAGTGTTTCCAGAAGAAACAACTTGTTAAGAGTTGGTATGCCGTAAACATATGTGGTTTTATATTATATATATATTGTTTGTGTTAATCAAAGTTATCTCTTGAAATAGATAAACTTACCTCTACATATGAAAGATTATCAACGAAAGAGCCTAGATGATCCAGCACATTTGATTCTGGAAACTTGGTCGTATTTGGTTTGTTATAATTAGTATAATTTGGCTATTTGAAGCTACATGAGATCTATGTTTTATTTATTTATTTGATTTGATTTTCATTTTATGTATATGTATATGCATTGGAAATGTTTCTTGAAGAAACCATTATGGGTAAATGATGTCAATTTTATTCAACTAATGATGATTTGGGAGAAGAGTTTGAAGCAAACCCTTGTTAAATTGTGTGAAAGCGATAAATTTATTCTTGAGAGCCCGAAGACTCTTTATTTTGAAATCTTGTTCTTAATCTACTTGGGTATGGTAGAACTCAAATAAATAGCTAGCTAAATGACTTATGGTTCGTAACAACCTCTTTTATTGCCAGATGCAATATATATTGTTACCTCCAGCAGAGGACATAAAGAGGATACAGTGCGCGCGACCGTTGTTAGGATATTGGTCATAATTTTGAAAATGATTATAAATAATCATGTATGAGTCGACTCCCACGTCAAGGAGAATGTGGAAGAACAAGTCAAGGACGATGGTTTACCTAATTTGGATTTGTAAGCTCCCGAACTGTGAATGAATCATCGCATGAAAAATGTTAGAATGATTTAGAGCTTGGTACTTGATGATATGGAAAACCTGAAGTTTTCGGGATGAAATAACTAGTGAGTATTTGTATAAATTCTATACTTGGCATAATTAAACCTTATGCATGTATATCTCCAGAAAGCATCAAATTAGTCCTCGAAGGACTGTTGATATAATCAAGCAATAAATTCATATAAGAAGATGGCTATATAAGAGCGTCAAAACACTCTAAAGGGAAGGAGTGATGACAAATAAATTGAGATTGTGAAAGCCGATAATTGCCAGAAGCAATGGTTTTTCCTCTAGTTGAAGATGTCAAAAGAAGATTCGGCATATAATAAATAGATTACCCATATTGGCAATATGGATGTAATATGGAAATGCTATCAATGAAATTGATATTTTGGATATATGAGCATTGAGAAGCTGACGATTAAATCGACCAAGTAAAGTCGTTACTTATGAGATTGTCATTTAGAATAATGCTAATACATGGGATGACCTAGTAGAGTCATCAATAATTGCTAAATAAGCAGGCATGAATATCAAGAGCTTGATTCGATTTCGGTCAACAATAGAATAAATTCCCCTTTGTAATTTATCTCCAGAAGAGAGTTTTATATTTATAAGGTTTTAAATGTTTGGTATAGGTACCAAAACCTTCTCAGATTACACTAAGTTGTTGTAAACCAAGAAAGATGATGTATATGGAGGACTGGCCCGCCATAGATGATCAAATACCTAGAGTTTATCACTGATGATAAAATACTCGGTATTTAGGGGGAGAGGAAAAGGATATCAAGAAGTAATATGTTGCATGAACTAGAAGGGAACCAGAAGTTCAATAAACTATATAGCAAACAGGCTAGTAAAGGCATTAATAAATGTAAAGATGGTGACAAAAGTCACATTTACAACAAATAATGCACTAGCATGATTTAGATCGAGGTTCTAGTAGTAACTTCAAACAATGGTGATATGTCCACTGGTATAAAACTCCTGAAGAGATTTCATGAATGTTGACAGTGTTAGAATTGATTATGAGTTGTCTTGAAATGACCAGATCCTTGATTATCGTTGATGGCACATATCTAAGTTTGCACTTGAAGTGTTTGATAAGAATAATTAGAGCTTCTAAAAATATCTCGACCTGTAGTTCGAGTGTACAAAGAGAGATATATTACGATATGAAGACAAATAATCTTTTCATATTTGATCAGACTGTAAAAGGATATTAAGGGTCCAGAAGTACCATGTCTTTATAAAATTGGTGGTTTATATACTAAATTGAGGAGGAGATCAAAGTTGTACTCTTTTTTCCTTAACTTTGGTTTTTGTCCCATTTGGGTTTTTCTAAAGCAAGGTTTTTAATGAGGCAACTCCCCTCACAAGGATACATGGTATATCCCCAATTCTAGAAAGAAATAATTCATGCAAAGATGGATTATTTAAGCATTAAGTTTTTGGACCTGTAGCTCCAACATTGAAAAGTGTAGTATCAATTGGTTTTAAGTGGGTGTTCGTACAAAGGAAAATATAAAGCCAAATTGATTGGACAAAAGCCTATTAAAGGTTACATTAGAATGTATTCACCAGGAGTGAATATAATTTTGGCTCCAAATGTAAATGACGAACGTTGTAAGTGCATACCCATATAAATGGAAAGGATCGATTAAAATGCATGAAGCATTATTATCAAAGTCCTGTCACATGCAGTTGGTTAAAGATGCTTATTAGAGTACATGAATTACCTATATTTGTGAAAGTGGTGACATATAATTAGGTCCTGAAGGACCATACAAAGTTGTACTCTTTTCCTTAATCTTGGTTTTTATCCCACTGGGTTTTTCCAAGGTAAGGTTTTTAATGAGGCAACTTAAGCATCATTTAATACATCAGACCCCGTGGTCAACAATGAAAATCACACTAGGTCCTGAAGTACCTTATGCTTGTGCATCCAAAGTAGCTCAATACCAATACATGGAAGTCAAGCGCATCAAAGTCAGTCACGAAGACATTCCAGCTTATACACATCAAAGACAATGTTGAGATTCGACCATAAGCTCATGAAAACGGTGACATTAAGAAGAATGAGAAGACTTCGAGGAGGATGTTGAATTCAAGGGGAGTATACACGCACTGCACTCTTTTTCCCTTCGATCAGGTTTTATCCCACTGGGTTTTTCTGACAAGGTTTTTAATGAGGCAGAACAACAAGAGCGTCCATAGAAGGCTGCACTCTTTTTCCCTAAGCTATGGTTTTTTCCCATTGGGTTTTCCTAGCTAGGTTTTTAACGAGGCAGTCAACAGAATAAAGATTGTACATCCAAGGGGGAGTGTTATGATATTATTATATATGGATGTACAAGATATATGTATATTTACTTAGATAGAAGTTTACCTTTTAGATAAGATTTTATTCTTGGAGACCAAGGAAATTCCTTCTATATATATTGTATTTGGTAGAATCCCCAGGACATACAATTGAATACAATCTCTCATTCTCCCATTGATTCTTCTGTTTTATTACACGTTACATATTTTTATATTTTATAAAAAATAATCTCATTATTTGTCAAATATTGCATGTACATAATCACCCATTATTTATAAAATTTTGCACAAATCCACTATCTTATTATGTGAACAAAAATAGTTAACCTATACATTATAAAAAAATACTTCGTAAAACCATACTTTGTGTAAAACCACCCTTTATGCTTTAAAAAATGCACAAAATCATTTCTTGTGTAATAAAAGAAGGTGTTATTCATTTCTTTTGTTTGGAATACATAAAACCTAATAAAATAATAATGATTAATCTCTTATTATATTTTTCTTTTACAAGAAGAAAAATAAATAAATAAAATTTACTTTTCTTTTTCAAAAAAATTATAATCAAGCATTTGGTTAAATTGATCAATCACATTTACAAATGTTTAAAGTTAATGAGATATAAGTTAAATATTGTTTTGAAAAATAATATGTGTTAAAAATATTGCAATAAAAAAATTTGGAAATATTGCAATAAAAATTTTGGAAATATTGATCAATCACATTTACAAATATTGCAATAAAATTTTTGGAAATAATATGTGATTTTTTAAAATTTAAAAAATAAAGTTGGTTTTGTCACTTTTGTGTTGAATTTTGTTAATTAATATGTAGTTTTGTTCAATCTTAAAAGTAAATGGGCATATTTATGAAAAAATAAAAATAATGGGTGGTTTTATTCATTAAAAAGAAGAAACTATGAGTTTTGGGCATGAGTCGGACTTTTGACAAAACTCAGGGGTACCATCCGGATAAAAAATAAGTGTGGGACATCATCCGGAATTGTCAAAAACTCGGGGGTACCAAACGGAATTTCCCTTTTAAAATTAATCTAAATACATAAAATTTTCTTTATAAATCGTAAAAAGCAGTACACGTATATCCTAAACGCGAGTTAAAAACGGTCTTTTAAGGTGAAATTTAGGTAGAGTTTGGGAAGGAAAGAGCAAAGAGATGAGAGTGAAGAGTTTAGACAAAAAGAGGTTGAGAGAAATAGACCATTCAACATGTCCTCTAAGGATTACAATCTAGACTATTTATACTACTAATATGTAAAACTAATTCCTACTGCGTAAACCTCATATATGACAGAAGTTAAAAATAAAAAAAGCACATACTTGAAGCGTTTCTGGAATTTCACCTATACTTAGTATCTCAAGGTGACGACAAATGTCCTTAATTACATGTAAAGCCAACCAGGAAGTGTATTCGTATATAATTAGGTTCCTTGTTATGAGTTGGGTTGGATGGCGATATGTTCTTCGCATTGAGCTTTAATCGCGTTTTATATGCACTGTTCAATCGTCGTCTTTAGAGGGTATCGAGAGATGATGTTTGCGTTCTTCTCCGATCAATGATCTCAAGAACTCAGTTCCGAGAGGACTTTATCTCAGGGAAGGTTGTAGAGCTCTTGTCTTGTTTCCAAAATCGGACCCCTTACTGTGGGCTCAAGGGGGGGTATTTATAGTGTCGTTAAGCGAGCAGCGGGTTGGCAACCTCGTGGTGTGGCAGTGAACACTTGTAGCCCATGCCCTCATGCGGTGCCAGAGGGTTTGCGTTGTTACGTGTGTAGTGATGCATGCCAGCGAGGTGGTGCTTGGCCAGCGAGCTGCTTGCTTCAGGTGTAGGGCTAAATGACGTGGATCTTTTGCTTTAAGGTTCATGACGTGGAGGTAAACGATCGGTGCATTGATCGTGTGCAAGGTGTTTTCTTGTTGGGAGGTCTGAGGTGGTGCTTGGCCAGCGAGCTGCTTGCTTCAGGTGTAGGGCTAAATGACGTGGATCTTTTTCTTTAAGATTCATGACGTGGAGGTAAACGATTGGTGCATTGATCGCGTGCAAGGTGTTTTCTTGTTGGGAGGTCGTGATCTATATTGGGAGATTGGGGTTTCGAACGAACACTGGGCTCTTGTCTTAATCGCGATGGTGGTACGATGCTTCCGTAAGTCTTTCGTGTTGGGTGGTCCATTTATGACGTCTTACATCTGTTTATTAAAAAGGTTATTTTCCAAGGCATCGTCATATCTCCTCGAGACTAGATCGCATATAAGACATATTCGAGATCATGCCTCAACAGAAGCGATGTTTTTTTTGCCAAACAGTTGTTTCTAATGGGGCGTGTGGGAAAGCCCAATACCCGTGAGGCCTATTTGGGGGTTTTGCAAGTGGTCCCACAAAGACTTATAAGTAGGGATTGGCTTCCCTTCTTCAGTCATTGTCCACCCTAGAGAGCATAAGGAGAGAGAGTTCTAGCGGTCTTTTTCAAAAAGAAGAAAGAGAAATCGTCAGAGCTTACCAGGGGTTGTTCTCGTTCTTTTGTTGTTCATGCTCATCCCGCTCTTTCTACATGTAAGAGGTATCGAGTTGCTCTGTTTTTTCTATTTCTTTTCCTTGGTTGTTTGTCCATTTCGGGGAATTAGGGTGGTGATTCTCCGGTGGTGGCTCCTAGGGTGGCTTTTTCCGGCTTTTAGGGGGGAATTTTCTTGGGGAGGAACCGTCTTTCCTGGTGAGGGGTAAGGCGGTTGCATTCCAGGGGAGATGATTCTTCGGTGATAGGCCTTCCCTCCCTATTTTTCTTTTCGTTGGAACCATCTTTGTTAGGGGCGTTTCAGGGTTTCGAATGGCGGTGGTTTTTTAGCCGATGTGGGTGCTCCAAGGATTCAAAGGGTGGTGGCTTCTTGCCGGAAAACCCTTCGTCTCCTGCCTTAGGAAGGGAAACATTTTGAAGGGAAGGCAAAATGGCACTTTTTGCCTTATCCCTTTTGAGGTAAGCGTCTTTTAATCACCCCTGAGTGGAGCGCGTGAGGCACCAATATGGCCCCCTTAAAGGGTTTTTTGGCGCCTTTTTTGGATGATCGCGATATTGAAAAGATTGCATTACACTTTTTTTAATTTTCTCTTTTCGCGTATTTTCAGGGAGTTATCTCCTTAGAGGCTTCCTTGCACATCCGTATGCAAAAGACACGTGATTACTAAATTTTATTCTCCTTAGAGGCTTGTTTGCACATTCGTGTTCAAAAGACACGCGATTGCTAAATTTTATTCTTCTTAGAGGCTTGCTTGCACATCGGTGTTCGAAAGACACGCGATTGCTAAATTTTATTCTCCTTAGAGGCTTGCTTGCACATCGGTGTTCGAAAGACACGCGAAATGACTTCTTGATCGTCACTATCTGCCACTTCTGATTTTAAAGATGATTGGCCTTGGTCGTTGATTGCGAAAACTCGACCGTGGCCTTTTTTGACCGAGGCTAGGTAACAAACCCTGCTCTCTGATTGCTCTCTGCAAACTTCACCCACTTTTTTTTTTCCTGTGGATGGGAATTTGATGCAAAAATGGTAAATTGAGCAGGATATCTGAAACTTGAAAAGACTAAAGCGGCCCATTATAGCGTTGTAGATGGATGGCAGGTGAACAACCGTGAACTCCACGATGTGAGTTCGTTGGCTGTGAGCAGTCCCCAGGGTTAGAGCAAGTTTGATGGTTCCAACCACTTCGACTTCATCTCTTGAGAAGAAGATGACCTTCCCTGAGTAGCAATATATGGTGCTTTCCGCGATGCCCAATTGTTCGAAGGCGTTCCAGTATAGAACGTCCACTAAGAAACCGGTGTCCACCAGTACGCTCTTGACTCTTTTCGACCCCAGCTGCACATGAATGACTAGAGGGTCCGAATGTGACATCCTAAGATCGCGAGCGTCTGAAAAGGAAAATTTTAATATTGCATGCCTTGTAGAAGCCTGTTTGATGCTAGACTCGAAGAGGGGGTTGCCTACCCTCCCTTTCATAATTCTTCCTCTCTTGATTGCTGGTTACAGAGGAAGATGGCCCACCCGCGATAGTATTGATGCATCCATCTGGTGGGGACGGGTTTCAGTTATCCCTATTGGAGTGCGAGGCTCTATTTAACAAGGATCTGGCCTCCAAAGCGCCTCACGCATCTCTGGGTGGAAGTCGGTACCCGCCTCCTCTGTTTCCGTTTCGTCCGTCGTGGCCTCGTGGGTAACCTCCCCTCTCTCTCCCCCTCATGGCATAGGGAGGATTGTACTGGGGTAGCGGTGCGACTGGTGGATTACGGACGACGGGTGGAGTGCAGATTTGCAAAGGCACATCTTGTTGGGGAGGAGGGGCTAACGGAACTCCATATACATGAGGGTGCACTATCTAGGGATATGCCATCATCGTGTTGGTTGGGGCTGCCAGTGGGGGAGGACCAATTTTTTGGTTGTATTGCACTCCATATACTTGAAAGTTGTAGTAGCCGATGAAGAGATGAAGATCAAGGCTGAGCATCTCGCGGAACTAGCAATGTTGGAGCAGGGATATCGATGTTAGTTTCTCTTGCAGCAAAAAAAAGACGAATCTTGCCTCCATGTCATGAAGGTAAACATTTTTTGTTGTAAAATCAATATAACTAACAGAATCTACCATGCATCTTTAGTTGTCCAATATGTTTGTATGTCACCTTGTTCAATAAAATGCATGATATAACACTTAACAGGGACACAACACTAATTTTTTTTCGTCTATTTTTCCTCTGGTTTGAATTACATCTAGTAGAAAATCATTCTGCTCAGCTTTCACTAGATGTTCCTTTCTAAAAGACAATCAAATGTAACTTCATGTCTGTTTTCAATTTTCACTAGAATGAATCAGAGCTAAACTCCAATCCTTTTGTAGGCTCATTTCGGTCATTTGAGAACTAGTTTCGACAATCTACCTGAATGCGTTAAGGTAATTACTTTATGCTTTCAGGTAGCAGTACACACACTGAATTCCCTTTCAAAATTTCTTATAATTAATCTGTTCTTTTCCCATTAACAGAGCCTTGAGTGGCTGGTTAAATACACCTCTTGGGAAGGCAGTAAGCCAGTAACGCAAAGACACCTTATTCTCCTAAATCAACTAAAGGCTACCTTTTCTGGTAAAAAAAAATAACATTAACACTTTTTCTATTACAGGTATTTATAGTTTTATACGGAGTGCAAAATCAGACAAAGCATTCTTTTGTTATAATAACTCCATAGATATATACAGCTTTTTCTATAAACACATACAATAGGACATATATTCATAAGGGTGCTTTGAACAAGTATGAATTTGGATGAAGAAATCAAGTAAAATCATGGAAGAAACAACTTGAATTCCATAGAAGAAAATGAAGGAAATCAGATATGTGTTCACACACACTGAGTTTGTTACAAGGAGGAAAAATGCGCCAAGAACAGCTTATAAGTTGTGTATTTCGGTTGCCCAAACAACCTCTATCAAAATTACGAAAATGCTCCTCCTAAATAACCCATATTAACCCATAGGCCCCCCTCAAGCTGGACTTGCCATAGGAAATACAAGACCAAGCTTGGCTCAAATAAATGTGTGTTGTTGAGCTCCCAAAGCTTTGGCGAGAATGCCTGCCAATTGCAGTGCAGAAGGGACATGTTTGGTGCAAATGAAGCCTTGATTGATCATCTCTCTAATGAAGTGAGAATCAATTCTCACGTGCTTTGTGCGTTCATGAAACACAGGATTGATGGTGAGCTGATGAGTTGACTTGTTGTCACAGAACAAGGTAATATGAAGAGAAATAGAGATGCCTAGATCAAACATCACTCCATGTACCCAAACCAATCCACTAGCAGCAATGGAAATTGCTCGATACTCACTCTCTGTAGAAGATTTAGAAACAACCTTTTATTTCTTAGCTTTTCAGGATACCAAAGATGACCTTATGAACACACAATAACCAGACAGTGATCTCCATGTATCTACACAATTCCCCCAATCTGCATCAGTATAAGCTTGAGCTGCTAGAGAGAATGGGGCTGGATATGACAAAGCTAAATTGAATGTCCCTTTAAAATATCTCAACAGATATACCATAGCATGCCAATGGGGTTGAAGAGAATTAAGGAGAAACTGACTTAACTGTTGAACTGCAAAGGCAATGTCTGGACGAGTGAGAGTAAGATAGAGTAGTCTCCCTACCAATCTTCTATAATCCTCATGATTAAAAATAGGTTCACCATTATGTAAAGAAAGTTTGAGGCCATGTTGCATAGGGAATCCAGCAAATTTACAATTCTCCATGTTAGCATCTCTAAGAATATCCATTATATACTTTCTCTTATTAAGAAGGATGCCATGTGAAGATCTAGAGATCTCCATTCCCAATAAGTACATTGCAATGCTCAGATCCTTAATAGTGAATTCCTTGTGCAAAGCTGCTTTAGTGGAAGCAATTTCCTCACCTGAATTGCCAATCAGAAGCATGTCATCAACATAGACAAGAGCAACGGTCATAGATGAACCCACTGATTTAATGAACAAGGAATAATCATGAGTAGATTGAGTGAAGCCCAATCGAATAATGAATTTAGTGAGCTCGGAATTCCACTGCTTGTTGGCTTGCTTCAATCCATACAAAGATCTAGTCAACTTGCACACATGACCAGTAGGGACATAATAACCTAGAGGGGGCAACATGTATACCTCTTCATCTAGATATCTATGAAGAAACGCATTATTGACATCCAATTGATGAAGAGTCCACCTTTTACAAGCAGCAAGAGCAAGAATAATCCTTACAGTGGAGAGCTTAGCAAACATTCTGATAATCTGCAGCCTTCAAGATGTATAGGTCTTTTCTTCTCAAATCCTCTAGCCAGCACATTCTTAGTTATAGGGTCTTGTAACCAACATGACACATCATCAAATGTAACCCTCAACTTATGATCACGAGCAATCTTTAACACATAAAATAAATTGTGCCTGATTTGAGGCACCAGCAAAACATTCTTCAAAACAAAACTGTCACTCAAAGAAATTGTACCACTCTGATTAACAACAATACAACTAGCTGTATGCAAATCATGAATCTCAATAAAAAAAAATACTAGTGTCAAATGCAATGTGGTCTGTAGCACCAGAATCTACAATCCATGTATCACTTTCACCTTTGTTAACACCAATAAGAAATGAGACACTTAATGTACCTGCAAAGTGTGTCATAGCCTGATTGGCTGAGCTATCCACAACCTCCAATGGAGCCTTGCCTTTCATCATTTTTAAGATTTCATGAAAAACTATATTGAGCATTGCTTGATCTGGCTTACAAGCAATCTGATTATGATCAAAATGATTGTCAAAAGGACTCTCTTGCTAATTACTCTCAAAGTGAACAGCAAATCTCCCATTGTACTTAGGCTTGTCTTCTTCCTTAGGACCCCAAAACCATTCTGGATACCCAATCAATTTAAAGCAATAATCCTTAGTGTGCCCACGTTCACCACAGTGGTCACACTTTCTATCAAGCTTAGCTCTCTTATAGTCCTTTCTTCCCTGATCTGATTGCTTTCCCTGATCACCAAATCTGTACTTAGACAAAGCATTTGTCTCACTCTCAATCTGTTCATCTCTATTCATCATAAGACCACTACTCTCCCCTTGAACAACAAAAGTTACTCCTTTAGATCTTTCAATTTGAACATCCATCTGATAGACTTTGTGTAAACCAAGAGTAAGATCTTTTGACAGAACATTACCACACAATTGTTCAAACACATCATTCAGTCCCAACAGAAATTGCATTATCTTGGATTTTTCATCTCTTTCAACAGTCATTTTTAACAAACTACAAGAACACTGAGTAAGACCACCACAACTGCAAAATGGGATTGGATCCAACATCTGAAGTTCATCCCATTCAATTTCATGAAATAGGCCTCAAAATACATGTTATCTTGTTTCAAATTACTCAAATCTCTCCTTAATTGAAACACTAAAGGATCATTAGACTCATAATATCTATCCTTAATCTCATCCCAAAGCTCCTTTGAGGACTGAACATACATGATACTTTTACCAATCTCGTTGTTCATAGAATTGACTAACCAGCACATAACCATGTAATATGCCCTTAGCCATTTCTCATAATCCTCGCTATCCTCACTAGGACGAACACAACTTCCAGTTATAAATCCTAACTTGGTTTTGACACCCAAAGCCATTCGAACACTTCTACTCCAACTTATAAAATCCGCACCATTGAAAAGAGTAGATACAAGATTCATCCCTAGATGATCTGAATTTGACAGAAAGTAAGGGTTTATGCGCACATTATTCGTACCTTGTGCAAGATCTCCAAATTGCATCCCTAGATTTCCAAAATTCCATCCATGACCTGCTCCATTTGGATTCCCATTAGTAGGAGGAGTAACAGAGATGAACATGCCTCTGCCAGCACCTGCACCATCGCCAGAACCTTCTCCTTGCTCAAAATTTGATCCTCTTCCCACCATTGCAGATGAAGAAAGAAAGGAATTGAATTACCATTGGAAATGCAACTCGTAGACCTCTATGAAGCAACAGAAATAACAAAAAAAAACCTCAGAGGAATCAGATCATCGCCATGTGATCTGATACCATTTGAACAAGTATGAATTTGGATGAAGAAATCAAGTAAAATCATGGAAGAAACAAGTTGAATTCCATAGAAGAAAATGAAGGAAATCAGATATGTGTTTACACACGCTGAGTTTGTTACAAGGAGGGAAAAGGCGCCAAGAACAGCTTATAAGCGGTGTATTTCAGATGCCCAATCAACCTCCATCTAAATTACGAAAATGCCCCTCCTAACTAACCCATAGGTTCCTATCATTCTTTCAATATATATATATAAAGACTCGGTTACTCACACACGAGTATAGGTAGCTAGCTTCTTGGCTATACGGCTTTCGATTTGCTCGGCTTTGATTAGTTGTTGCGACCTCTTTAAGAGTATAATGGATATATTCATACCAAGCTTTAAAACGAAAATACTATGCAGTAGTACGTTAAAAACATTCTTGTTGTATACCCTTTTTCTTTAACAAAAAAAACAGCCCATGGAAGATAAGGTACCAAGCTTATAATTTAGACCTGTGGCCCAAACACTATGTTGCTCTGAATTGATTAAGGCCCATCCCATAATCAGCCCATGGAAGATAAAAGGTACCTATGTGTGCATGTTTGAAACATACAAATACTCCGTTTCTTTTTTTTTTATTGCTCCTTTCATATAATAACATCGTTTATGTTAAAGCAATGTTAGTTAGTGGGAGGCTGAAATCCTAACAACACGCCTAAAGAGAAAGAAAGCAGGACCTTCTTATTGCGAAAAGGGAGATTATTGCTTTATAAATGAATCTAAAATGAGGCTTCCAAATCAGCCAACCAAGTTGCTAAGAGATGCAGGTCTTTTGAACACTACAAAGAGGTGTTACTTGTTTATTCCAAATCCAGATCCACTTTAGGATATGTTTTTATCAAAACTCTCTTTGAGTCTTTTCCAACACCAATCATAACTAGTTTATCTACGTTAGGTTGTGGGCTACCACGTTGAAAAAAATAAAAATAAAAAATAACTTGAAAAATATGAAATAACGGTGGATCATCCGACGTGGGGGGCAACGCACGTCCAAGTGCAAACACGCTAACCAAACCGAACACACAAACCGAGTGGGGTTCCATCATAAAACCAATTGGTGTTAGGTGGGGTAGCCCACCGGCTTATGTGCAAGTCTTGGATTAAATTTCTATTCAATGTGGGACACTCCCAACTCATATTCTAAAAAAAAAAAAAAAAAAAGAAAGAAAGGGAGAGGTAAATATCACATAAGATTAATAAACTATTGGCATTCGGTTTCTTATTGGTGCAATTGGTAAGTTATATGCTTCAACCTTACCTGGCCTACAATGACTTCATATCCATTACATTATTCATGCGTTGAGTTATTTTGTTTGACCGGGTTTCTTGTTTATTGCTCACTTATTATTATGCCTATCGCATTATCCCTAATGAACTCACTTTAGTTTATTTTTTTCGTAAATCCACATTAGTTTTTTTTTTTTTTAATATTTATGCAAGAGCTTGAGAATTTCGAGCCGTAGAAGTCATATCTAATTATATAATTCCAGCTTGACATATTTTTTTGGTTAAAAATGCCTATATTGACAATTGACATTAAGCATGGTAGGGCTGGGCTATATTTTATCTAGTCGTTTTGTTCGTTTATGGATGTTATTATATGTATTATTACTAGTGTAGGTCCATTATTACAACATTATAAATAATTTAGATAGATTTCAATAAATAAAAATATAAATAATTTTTTTCACCAAAAAATTTTATATATATATATATAATTAGCTGGATAGATTATATATAATCTAAATAGCACTTTCTATAAATTATGACAACATATTATTTTATTAATTTAAAATAAGAAAAAATTTGCGAAATAGGCACATTAATTGGACGTTTTTGTGAAATAGACGCGTGTTTGGACAATTTTGCGAAATAGACGCGTCCTTTCTCTCGTTCTTTCTCTCGCTCGATCAGATCTCTCCGGCTACCAGATCTGAATTTGTTCTTCCACAGATTCAAATTCACAGATCCGGCCTGGATCCGTTCAGATCCCGTCGCTTTCGGGCTCTCCGGCGCCAGATCCAGCTCCTCCGGGTGCAATCGGCGCGAGCAAGGCGGTGCAAGCGAGTGATGCGGCGCGAGCGAGCGAGGCGGCGGGAGCGACCGTGGACGAGCGAGGCGGGGCGAGTGAGGTCGAAGGAGGAGCGAACGCGAAGGTCTCCGGCTTCCGGCAACATTGGGGATTTGGGGGCTTCTCAGATCCGAGGCGCCGATGAATGCAATCCTGGGGAGAAAGTGAACAGTGCCTATCAATTAGGATAATTTAGAGAAATTACAAAAATTGTCCATTATTTTTATATTGTAAAATTTTTACCCCAAAATTACATTTTGCGTAACAAAGTGTTATATGAGCACAGCATACCATTATTGTTGCACATCGAAAAGAGCTGAAATGGAAAAAAAAACGGAAAAATATATATTCCATTTGCACAACAAATCTTGCAAGAGTTGCACGACTTTGTTACTTTTGACAGATCTTGCAATCGATCTTACTCTTATATTTGCACAATCTATATTATTATTTTGATATATGATCCATAATCTATATTATTATTTTTGATATACGATCCATAAGAGTTGCACGCCTCTATTGTAAGAGTTGCACGACTCTGTTTTAAGAGTTGCACGACTCTGTTGTAAGAGTTGCACGACTCTTGTTTTAAGAGTTGATTGAGTTCTTGGATAAGCTTAAGATGATGCATGGTGGCATTTCTGCCGATTTTAGTGGGGTTATTATCGACAAATCCGTTGTTAGATACTTGGCAGGTTATTTTTGCACACCAATAGAGACTTTGTGTAATTGTTCTCAACATGATCTTATTTTCTCTCAATATAATTTCACACTTTCTCAATAAATTATTGCACAACATGCTCTTATTTTTGCTCAACAATTCTTTATTTTTGCACAACAATCGAGACATGTGAAATTGTGTCTCCTTATAATCTTATTTTTTTGTAAATATAATTTTATATTTTTTTTAATAGATTATTGCACAACACGGTCTTATTTTTGCTCATCAATAGAGTAAAACTACACAACATGGGGGATTGGTGGAAATGTGCCCAACATTATCTTTAAGAGTTGCACAACTCTGTTTTAAGAGCTGCACGACTTTGTTGTAAGAGTTGCTCATCAATAGACAATAATTGCACTACATGGGGGATTGGTGAAATTTTGCTCAACATCATCTTATTTTTACTCAACTATATGTTATTTTTGCACAACAATCGAGACTTGTGAATTTATACTCAATATGATCTTATTTTATCTCAATATATTTTCATACCTTCTCAATAAATTATTGTTCAACATGCTCTTATTTTTGCACAACATGGTCTTATTTTTCGCTCATCAATAGACAATAATTGCACAACATGAGGGATTGGTGAAATTTTGCTCAACATCATCTTATTTTTGCTCAACTATATGTTATTTTTGCACAACAATCGAGACTTGTGAATTTATAGTCAACATTATCTTATTTTATCTCAATATAATTTTATACTTTCTCAATAAACGGTAAGTGATTCAGAATAAATTGAAGCAGGTCTTTTTTTATTTTTTTAACATTTTATCGTGCAAATATAACTATAAATTGTGTAAATATAATAGTGTGTTGTGCAAAAATAAAAATAAAAATATAGATTATGGATCACACAATAAAATATAGATAGTTTTTTTAATTTCTCATATTTTTAGGGTGATTTTTGTAATTTCATAAAAAGTTCTTCTTCCCCGCTTCAACTTCTTCTGTGTGAAATCTTGGAGCCGCCATTGGAGGAGAGAAAGCACAGCTCCGGCCTCGCTCCCTCGCTCCGGCCTCCGCCTCCGCATCGCCGCTCCCTCGCCTTGCCGCCTCCGCGTCGCCGCTCCCTCGCCTTGCCGACATCGGAAAACCTCCAGTTCAATTAGATCTGGTGGCTCGCTCGGCCTCGCTCCGGTGGCTCAATTTATTTGCCGAATCAATTAGATCTGGAAGCGGCGAGCGACGGCGGCGAGCGGCAAGGGCGAGAGGGCGAGCGAGCGAGAGTGAGCGTCCGGAGAGATCGAGAGAGCGAGAGGGAGCGGCGAGAGGCCAGTGGCTATTTCACAAAAATGTCCCAAAAGGTGGCTATTTCGCAAAATAAGCCCATTTTCGTGGCTATTTTGCAAAACCCCCCTTAAAATAACACTTATCAAATACTACATATTTATCTATTAATATTTTTGGTCAGTATGACTATGAAATATTTTATATAGATGTTCATGTATATATGTATAGATTCATATATCCAAGATGCGGTGTCCATATATAGATTCATATATGTATAGATTCCTAATATAATCTATATACATACGATAATTGTATATGACAATTTTTTTTGGTGGGAGATATATTATTATTATTATTATTCCATCTATCCAATTATATGATTTAATGGTAAAATAAAATAATTATTTAATATTTTTTAGTTATGTAGATTAGAACTATCTAATTTGTTGCATCAGTTTTAGTATATGTATATATAAATTGTATTTAGTGCAAGTGTTATATACATTTTAGATTCATGAATTTTTAATTCGTTTGATCCTTATGCTGACAAATGTTTAGTGATCGTTATTTCAATTTCAACTTTTACAAAAGCACAAGCAAACAACGAAAATGAATTCGTAAATAAAGAGCGATCATATCCGAAGTTCAAACTGGGGACCTTTGGCTCCATCTCATTTGTCCTAGGATAACGGATCTATAATCTGTTGACATTTAAAAAAAAATTATAAAAGAGAAAAGTAAAATTGTAAAAAAAAAAAAACCAAAACAACAATGGATGTCCGTGTACACATTTTTATTTTTTATCTTTTTAAAAAAACTTTGTAACTTTGTTGTTTTATTTTACTCCCTCCGTCTCGAAATTCATGTCGTTTTAGCTCTTTAATTTTGTATCAAAATAGTTGTCGTTTTAGGTTTTCTAGGTAGTGGATAGTAATGATTTGTATTGATTTGTGTGTTGTTGACTTTTTTGAAGGTTTTGATTGGTTAAAAGATGTAGTGGGTAATAAAATTAATGAAAAAGTTAGTGGAATGATGATGTTGATTGATGGATGAGTGTTTTTATTAAAATTTGTCCATAAGGCTAAAACGACATGAATTTCGAGACGGAGGGAGTAAAAAATTAATATGAATCCCTTGGATAAATAGAATGGATCCATGACCTATTCCTACATTTTTTTAAAAAAAAAATTGGAGTAATTATTATGGTATAGGTGTCAGTATAGGAATTAAACAGATAGTGGATATGTGTGACTCATGCACGGAACCAGGAATAAAAATTGAGATATGCTAAAATCGTCTTATACAATAAAATAATTTCAAGAGTTATTAATATCACATGTATACACACTTATAAAAAAATAATAAATAGAAAAAAATAAAATATACAATGAACAAGTTTTTAAGAGTTACTAATAACACATATATAACATATATATACACCTAGTTTAAAAAAAATTAATTAGGAGAAAAAATGGACAAATTTTTAAAACATATTCAATTATTCACACACACCTAAAGAAATAAATCTAAAGAAGAGAAAAATAAAAAACTAATGAGGAAGAAGTCTTTCCAGGAAATTGGAAATGATGGTGTGAGAGTGAGACTGTGAGCTACTGAAGTGTAATCATCATAGACTGAAACTTGAAAAATAAAAGTACATGGGAAGGGAATCGAACCGGGGCGGGTAGGCTAGGAATGCACCCAAAAATGGGCTTTTTTTTTTTTTTTTTTTTTTTGATATGGTAAAAATTCGAGGTCAGAAAAATCTGAACCTCGAAGGCCGATAAGTCGGCAGACGGTAAACCGTCAAAACAAATAGAAAATACAAATATGGTGCAGATACAAGCAACAACACTCTACAAGGGCGAAACAAGAAACAACCAGACCGAAACGAGATGAGGACGTAAACGGAAGACGAAGCCAAGCACTCCTCGAAAGCAGCACCGCAGGCCAGCGGCACATCAGGATCCACCTGTGGGCAGTGAAGACGAACCTCCAAGGAAACAGTCTTCCAGAAAAAGGAGACGCCTCGATACACACTGCCTCGGCCCCAGCCTGTCCCGACTCCGACTGCCAGAACCCCATCACACGGAAAGAAAGCCCAGTCACGCCACACGTAGAGCCACCCGTCACCTGAATCAAACGCACCGGAGGCCCAAACGGGAAAAAACAACCCGCCGGAGATTTATTACATTTATAATATTTTAAATTTTAACATTTAAATTTCCAGGCCAGATTGAAAATATTACTTGTTTGTTTGTTTTTTTAATTTGTTTTTTACATTTGGGCCAACTTTGGGCCCAAGACATGTAGCTTGGGCCCAAAGCACAAAAATTGGCTTGGAGGAGGAATGCCATATTGACGGAATGTTCATCGGAGGTAGGTAACGCGGAAAGCCACCCAATGACAACAGCCGGCGACCAAACGATGAGGCCAGCAGCACAACATATCGGGCGCTGGAGGTGACTTAGACGTAGGTGGCTCCAAGAGGGTGGAGGTAAGCGGCATGCCGATGTACAGAAAGCGGACCAAGCAGAGGTCGCAAAGATGGCTGAGGCGATCTTGGCTGAGGCAAATCCGATCGAGATGATGGCAGAAGCAAATATGGGAGGTAACACCACGGAAGACTGAGGAAACATCGCACACCAGCAAGCGGGGCAGCCGGAGTGGAGCAGCGGTGGTGGCAAACTGGTGGCCGGTAGCAGTGGCCGGTAGCGCCGTAGCAGTGGCCGAAGCCAAGATTTTTAAGCCAATGAGGCGGGTTAGTGGCTCCCGGAGGAGATTTGAGCTCCCGAAGGAGATTTGGGGCTCCCGAAGGAGAGTTTATCCAATTATGGTTTGAAATGGGACAAACCACCAGTTTCAATTTGAGGGAAAAATCATATTCGGGGCAAGAAATTGGGGCAACCCCCAAATTTCAGCTTAGGAAATAAAAATTCTTCCAAAAATGGGCTTATAAAATCAACCAACTAGACTACTTAAGCATTGTGATTAGGGTTGACATGGTACGGTTACCACAAAAAAATGGTGATTACCACGTACCAACCACAAACTGGTGGTACACAAATTTTCATACCACGTACCAACCACAAGTCGTGGTTACCGCATATGTGGTAACCATGATTTGTGGTTACCATCGGTACATTACCATGGTTACCAAGCCTTAATTATGTTTGTATTTTTTTGAAACTCTTTGACTACCTTTTGATGGTCATCAAAGTTATCGAACGAAAAAATATTATTACAAAAAATAATATGATTACCATCTTTTAAAAGTTCAAATAAATCAAGTTCAAAACCTAAAGTACAAACAAAATCAAACCAACCAAGTTTAAAGTCTTCGAGAAACAAACAAAGTTCAATTGTTCAAACATTCAAAATGTTCATGCAAGTTCAAACAAAACAAGTTCAAAGTCTTCAAGCATTCAAAATGACCAATTTAGGTCAAAATCAAAACACAAAATATAAATTAAAAACTTAAAACTCAAAGGTAATAACAATAAAACATTAAATAAAAAAAATTAATATATATACTCGGTAACCATGGTATTCAGATTTCATTACCATTACCGTACCACCTTCATGTGGTTACCACCACGATGGTTACCACCATGTTGGTTACCACAAGTGTGGTTACCAACATAGTCGATTTGTGGTTGGTACGTGGTTGGTATGGTAATTTTCGTACCATTTGCCAGCCCTAATTGTGATATACAGTTACTGCTAATTATATATATATATATATACTAAATTTTTGGGGTGGGCTGCAGCAAAGCCCAGCCCACCCCTAGGTCCGTGCCTGGTGTGACTGTATGAGAGTTATAAATTGTATGGTCTGTAAATATATATATGATGACAATATGATTAAGAGTTCATCTTGATCTTCAATGCGCAAAAGAAGAGAGAGAGAGAAAAACTATTTCTGTTATTACTCAATCAAAGTGAATTAATCTGTTACAGGACCTGATATTGCTTTATATACATGTTGATCGGTGTGTAAAACATAACCACTCGCTAACCAATTGGGTTTAGCTAACTCAGTTCTAACACTCCCCTTCAAGTTTTGAGTTATTTGAATTTGTTAATAACTCCAAGCTTGAGAGTTAACTTCACCATTTGATCATGACTTATCACCTTGGTAAACAAGTCTGCTGGTTGCTATCTGGTGTTGATGTATTTGGCTTCAATCTCTCGCCTGATGATCTTGTCTCTGACAATGTGAGAGTCTGCCTCTATATGTTTTGTTCTTTCGTGAAATACTGGGTTTCTAGCAATGTGGAGAGCCGCTTGATTGACACACTTTCGGATTTCGGTAACATTGGAATGGAGTATTTTCTATCCTTTTATTATTTTCGATTTTTAGGTTAGTTTATATTTTCTATCTTATTTAGGATTAGATATATTTCTATCTTTTATTTTAGGATTAGACTTTATTCTATCTATCTTTAGGATCAGATTTCTTTTTATTGTAGGTTAGTTTTATTTATCTTAGGTTAGATTGTTCTATCTTAGGATTAGTTTTTATTTATCTTAGGACTAGATTTTATCTTTTTATTTGTTTTCTTTTCTTTTATTATTTCTATCTATTTTTAACATTTTTTTTTTGATAGATGATCCTTTCCCTTTTCAATTAACCATATATCCTAATTCTCAAATTTGATCATTCAAGTATTTGTCTCCAAGCCACACAAGAACCCTAATTCTCCATTGAATCTAAATTCCAAAATCTAAGCCTTGTGTTTCAATCAAAAGCCTTTCTTTTCCCTTCATCCATCAAATTTGATTCTTTTCACACCATCACCATCCCTATCATCAAAAGAAGGCTTTTGAAACCAAGTCATGATCTTCAAAGAGCAATTTGGAAGTAGTTTGGATGTCGGAACGTTGACGTTGCAACTCGGATTCATGGTTCTGCACAGACGACGCCCGCTGCCCTATGACCGGCACCCGCCGCCACCCTCAATGCTCCAAAGCTTGTTTTGTTTGACGATTTGTAGCCACCACCACCACGATCAAGTAGGTTTCCTTTTCCCTCAGTTGATTTTATCTTAAATTTTGTTGTCTTTATGTGATTTTCATTGAGGACAATGAAAGATTTAAGTGTGGGGGAGGGGATAGTGAGTTAGGTCATATAGTGTGTTAGGTCATGTTTAAATTCAGTTTCATGTTTATTTTTCCGCTATTTTATTGGATTAGAAAAAGAAAAAATAAGTGATGAAAAATGTCAAAAATCCAAAAATCCAAACACCCACCTTAGTTAGCGAAACTCCGTAATTTCTTATGGCATGAACTTGTAAATCCTACAATAAGTTTGAAGTGCTTAGCCTTATTGCTTTGAAATGTTTGCTTTTGGAGCATGATTGGTGATGTATTTGAGCATGTATGATTAAGCTTGAGTATGATTGAAATCCTACAAAACATGACCCTTGTGAGATTGTTTTTAGCCTTGTTAGAATCATTTATAATTCCTTTTGCTTTGATGAGTGATTTACTCTCCTTATATTTCTACCTCTTGATATTGACTTCATTATCTATTGTCAAAACCGACTCACATGTTTATTGCTTGCGAAATTTTATGCTTTTATGTTTGATATTTGGCTTTAGTTGCTTGTGAGTTTTGAGTGGAATAATGTGGCAATGCTTTGAGACACTTTGTAACCAGATCTATGCATGACATCATGTGTATGATTCGCGTAAAACGGTGTCAAAAGCTACCCACTAAGAAAGGAAGCTTGATCATTGAGTAACCGGGTTCATTCATGACACCCATGTTTGCAACTCGCATCAAAAGATGTTCAAGTGGACTTTATTCAAGTAAGTTGAGGCGTCAAAAGACACCAAAAATCAAAAGAAAGCAATCGGGAAGAGAGAGAGAGAGAGAGAGAGAGAGAGAGAAGCAAACAAAAGCTTAGACCTAAGGAGGATAAAATTCACCTAGGGCCAAAAGTAAGTTATGGAAGAAAAGACTCAAATTCTAGAGTCAAATTGTCTATTTTTATTGTTTTTCGCAAGTGATGGCATTTCAGTGGAGATTTGATTATATTGTTGTCAATGTCTCTGAGCTTAGTGCATTTTGGATAGAGTTGAGAGTTGAACTTAATTTCCTAAACACATGAGAGCATGAGTGAAACACATATTCTTTGTGAGGTGGGATGATCTCTACTTCTATGCTTTGATCGCTAAATACATGATATGATGTTTATTCGCTTGATCATGTGTTCATTTCAATTGATGTTGCTTTTGATTAAGGCTATTGCATGAATGATGAACTCGTCGGTATAGGTTGCTTTCTATTATTTTGCTTGAGGACAAGCAAGAGCTTAAGTGTGGGGGAGTTTGATAATGCACATTTAGTTGGAGTTAGCTTCTGAGATTTTCATGAAAATCGTAGTGCTTGAAAAGAGCTTTCCAACGCATATTCATATATATACGTCAATCGGACGAACGATGACTCCAGAAAGTGCGTTACAAGTTCAGTCTGTCAAAGCTGTCACCACTGTAAGAGCGGCGCCCGCCGCCTTTGCCACGGCGCCCGCCATCCTCGTCAGATCCGAATTTGCGATACGCGGCCCAAGTCTATCTTTATAGGAACTTTTATCTATCTTTCCTAGGTTTTTTGTCAGCGAAAGGAGGCCTATATTAGACATATTTCGCAGTAGGTTTTGATCATCTAATTCACATTCAACTATTGACTAACTAAGAGAGATGTGAGCGATCCAAGGTACGTCATGAATACCTAGGATTCTCGTGGTTTTGTCTTCAATTCAAGACTTGGTTGGATAATCGTGAGACTTTATTTCTATATTATTCTCATGTTTATTTCATTGTCCTTGCACTGATTTATGTTGTTAGTTTTACTTTGATTCACATCTTTGTAGAATCGCATCGTGCTAGGGTTACAATTGATTCACGAGAATAATTAGAACTTTTCGTAGCAAGCATAGTTGGGTGATTCCGCGAGGATGATTTTGATTGTGTAGGGTAATGACAGTTTGGGCAACCTTTCTGCCGGTAAGGATTGTCATCTCCGCGAGGAATGTCAATTCCTATAAACCAAAGTCAGAATAATAAATTGAGATTGAATAATTGGGAATTGAGTCAAGGATCGAGTAAAATCAACCATTGTTGTGAATTGTAGATGAAACCACACTCTTCTTCTATCTTTTATTCGCTCTTACTAACATTCATCATACTTCACCTATATTCCTTTATTACCTATTTTCATTCGCATCTTCTCTTTATTTGTAAATTGATAAATACACAGCATTGTAATACTTGTTTCTCTGTGGGTTCGACCCCTTACTTATCCGCTGTACTAGTTTACTAGTTGGTTTATTAGTTTGGGTTATTATTTCTTTGGTGAGGTGAAATCTAACGACGTTTCTCCTCTGTCAATCCTCGAGAAACAAGCCGAGCTTTGTGCCTTTCTAGGGTGCCATCAGACTTGAATTTCAACTTGAATAGCCACTTACATGTCACCAGAGACTTGTCCTTTAGCATAGAAACAAGTTGCCAAGTGTGATTCCTTTCAAGAGCATCCAACTCTACAATCATAGCCTCATACCATGCAAATTCTTTGAGAGCTTCAGTCACATTTCAAGGCATAGTATAGGGTACGACATTGGTTACAAAGGATTGATAAAGAGGGGAACAAAAGGCATAGTTACAAGAGGCTGCAAGAGGATATAGAGAGGAAACCCGAGGTGAAGACACAACAGGCTTGATGAGCTTCAAGGATGCATGATGTACATAGTCTTTAAGCCAATTTGGAGGTCCGTGATGACGAGTGGAATGCCTTACAGACATAGGTTGATCAATATCATGTAAGTCTTCAAAGGAAGGAGAAATTGGGGATGAAGAGTAATGATCCAGAGATGGAGAGGTGACAGGTGAGGCATGCTCATAGGTTTCATCAATAGATTGATAATCTGAATCAATTGATGGTGCTTCTGGAACTCCATCAGTAGGTAAGGTTGTGTAATCAAAAGGGAAATTTAGATCAACAAAGTATGAGAGAGAGAATGTTGGGGTGGTTTCTTTTTCTTTTGTAAAGAGAGCATAGGTAAAAATATGCTCATGAAAGATGACATTTTTGCTAATCATAGTCCTTTGAGTTCTGAGATTGAGCACTTTGAACCCTTTTTGCCCATAGGGATACCACAAGAAGACACATGGCTCAGACCTTGGGTGAAATTTCTTTAAGGTCTTTTCTGTAGCAGTGGACACAAAACACAAACTGCCAAAGGCCTTCATGTGAGAGTAAGATGGTTTAGTATGAAACATGAGCTCATGTGGTAACCTGTGTTGAAGAATGGGATTGGGTAACTTGTTTATGATATAGGTTGTAGTGAGAATGGCATCCTCCAGAAGCGTTATGGAACTCTAGATTGAAACATCAAAGATCTTGCTATCTCTAAGATGTACCTGTGTCTCATTTCCACTCTTCCATTTTGTTAAGGGGTGGCTTTACATGAGCTTTGATGCATAATGCCCAGAGCCTCTATAAAGGACATGACCTCAAAATTGAAAAATTCAGTGCCCAAATAACTTCTCAAGACCTTAACTCTAGTATTAAACTGATTTTGAACAAGGGTAATGAAGGATTTTAGGTGATGAGGAACTTCACTTTTGTGTTTCATCAAAAAAGGTCACCCCCTGCTTTTGTCATCAACTATGGTGAGAAAAAATATCTATAACCATTAGAAGTGGTCGTGTCATAGGGGCCCCAAAGATCACAATGAAGCAATTCAAAGATATGATCAGTAGAAGATGTACTAATGGAAAATGTGTTTTTATTTTGCTTGATAAGAGGACAAACAGTACAGAAATGATCATCTGCAAGAAGATCATGTTGAATACAATCAATGTGTTTGAGTTTTATAAGAGGGGCATGGGCTAGTCTAAGGTGCCACAATGCACCATTATTTGGAATTACAGTGTCTAATTTTGAAAGAAACAAAGGAAGAACAGAAGAGTTTGTTGAAATGTGTTTAAATCTTGGGAGCTGATCACAGATAATGGCCTCTTCATTAGTTTTAGGATCCATGTAGTACAACTCTCCAAGAAGCCTACCAACTGCAATTGTCTTCATCTCTTTGGGGTCCTGGACAAAACAGTGTTCACCAATGAGATAAGAGTGAAAACCATAGTCTTTTACAAGCTTGGTAAGGGACAAAAGATTGTACTTGAAACTGGGAACGGATAGCACATTATGCATAGTTGTATGTGGGAGTTGTACAGTGCCAAAATGAGTAATGGCTTTGGTGCTACCATCAGGTAAATGGATGGCATTGGCATTTGGTATAGGAATGAGGTTAGTTAAGAAAGAAATATCACAAACCATGTGGTCTGTAGCATCACTATCGATCCACAAATGAGATTTTATAGAAGCATTAGAACAAAGTATACCTGCTAGGTGTGATTCATGAATAGTAGGAGTCGATTTTACCAAGAATGAGATGAAACTTGACACCATATGTTGTTGCTCAAAGGTAATTTGGGACCCTCTTGGACTTTGATTCTCATATAGCAAATTCTGAGGCTCACCTTGGCCTGCACCAGCAGAGTTTGCCTTTGAATAAGGCTTGTCTTCTTTCTTGCCTTCATTAGGCCTGTAACCCCTAGGCTGCACCAAAGCAAAGCCCAACCCACCCCTAGGTCCGTGCCTGGCCACAGGGGATCAAATATATTCACAAAGGTGGCTTCACAAGAACAGTACTTAAATAGTCAAATCTACTCACCGAGCTTGGAGTTGTTAATGCCTTTTTCAACTAAGCTTGAGGGGGAGTGTTAAATGTGTAGTAATAAGTCAAGTAGTAGCTTACAGATCAAGTTGTATAAGCTAGGGGATCTCTATAAATAGCCCCAAATCTGTAACACGGTGAGTTTGTTATACAACCTGAGTTCTCCCTCTTCTTCTTACTTTCTCTCTTTTCGCTTAGTCTCGGATATGATCATCTCGATCATCTTCACGTATATATAAAAAATAAAAATAAAAATAAAACTGTATTATCTCTACTATAGTATTCCAGCCAAATTTTTTGAAAGGGTTAGGATTACAAGTAGGGGAGATTTTCTACCTCATTCAGTTTCACTCGATGCAACAAAAAATTTATTCCAATTCATATTTTATCTTAAAAAATTTTTAAAAAAATTAAATTAATATTTCAACAATTTATTTTCACATGTTATATACTTTTATCAAGTATTAAAAAAAAATAAAAGTAAAAGGAATATATTATAGTACCCAATACATAATTTAAAAAAAAACATGATTTTTTAATATTAAATTTTATAAATATATAAAGATTTATGTTTGACAAATAAATATAAATATAAATTTTATAATTTATTTTATTAAGATAAAATAAAAGCTACGGAGTAAAATAATTTTGATTATGTATAGGGGGGAGTATATCCTATATCGACTTAAACACCGTATGAAACGGGAGAACCGGGGACCAAAGAATGGTGGGGGCCACCACGTGGAATACATGGCCGCAAGCCACGCGTACTCGCCCCGACCGAACAGAGACAGCGGGGGGGCCCCACAAAGTGTGTCACCCTCTTCCACGACGAAAGACCCATCCAAATCCTATAGTCTGCAACTACGCAGTGGCAGCCTATATGTATGCATAGTACAATGTCTCCTCAATTTATCACTCCTGACTCCCGGAACGTCCCACGTCACTCCCCTCCCCGCTTCGGATAAGCTCGACCCACCCCCTGTTTTTGATCTGATCCGCTGCTTATCCGCCCCACGCATGTTCCGCTGTTCCCCCTGCCTCCCACCGTTGGATCTCTCTCTGGACCATCCACATCTCTGCGTACTTGTATGTAATTTGGGTCAACTCTCTCTCTTCTCATCCCTGCAAATTAACACTACTCCCTTCAGTTTGCCTCGAAAGAGGCAAATTTTATCCAATTTTAGATACCCTTCCCTTCGGTTTAATATATGAGTTGAACAGAAATTCGACTCGAGCTCGTTCACTTATCTAAATAAGCTGAGTTCGAATATGATTTTAAGCTCGGTTGAAAGTTCGGCTCATTCGATTTAGACTCGAATAGCTCGAATTTTATAAAATTTCTAATTTTTTTTAAAATTAATATGTTATGACCAAGTAAAACTACTTCATGCTCGAAAAAAGATCGGTTTGAACTCGTTCATTTAGTAAAACAAGCCAAACTTGAACAAAAAGAAAGCTCGTTTAGAAATTGGGCTCGGCTAAGCTCGAAAAAAGATCGGCTTGAGCTCGTTCATTTAGTAAAATAAACCAAATTTGAACAAGTTAAGTTCGGTTCGTTCGGCTAGAATAACACCTCAGTTTAATCCAACCATATTCACCTAAAATTTATCCAAATACCATCCAAATTCATTACGGTACTCAAGTTTCATACGTAGTACTGTAAAAAATATGGAGTAGTTCCTTCCGACTATTTCAAGTTTGATTCAGAAGTATTTTTTAGTTCCCAATGGATTATGATTATATGGATACTCCGTGTAAAATGCGGAGTATTCATTTAACTAAATGGTATTATTTTTATTCGGTAAAATTTGTCGTTTACTATTTACGTACGTTTTTTTAGAATAATAAAACCTATATAAAATATTCATTTTTTTTAAAAAAAAAAATTAACAAGTTTGTACTTATTAATAATAACTATAAAAATGTTTAAAAAAATTATTAAAAAAATAGATATTTTAAATAGTTTTTATCTCTTAAAAAAATATGCGTGAATAATAAAGTGACAAGTTTTTTCCGAACGGAGGTAGTATGTATGTATTTTAAATAATATAAAATAAAATAAAATATTCCATTAATTGTATAAATCAAATACGTAATATTGTGTTAAGTTTGTAATTACATTATAAACTTAATATAATTTCATTTACATATAGGAGAAAAAAAGATAAATATTCATATAATAAGACCTAATCATATAAATGTCCTCCATCCAACATTTATTAGTTAAATGTTCACCGGCCACCCCCTAAATAATGTTCGTGTCTAACTATGACAGAGAGCTGATAAATAGAACTATGACAAACAGCTGACAAAGCATGAAAGACAACTGACAAATGATATAACATAAGTTGACATTTGTAATTACGAGGCGAAGACAATCCTAATTAGGAAGGGCATGTGCAAACACTTTTCAAATTCAGAAACCAAACAGAAACTCAAACCATTAAATGGAAAGTTAATCCTATGTTTAACTTTATTGATCCAACAAGGAGCGGACAACTAGTATTTTAATTCAGAAAAACTCCAAAAGGATGATCTTCTATTCTACACCAACAAAAACTGAAGGGATCTGCACCAAAATATAATGTGTATAGAAACTATAAACTCCATAAAGTGCAAATAATATGGAGACAATTGGAAAACTTAATCCAACAAAAATGAAAAATAATAACTTGACGACATCGATCAAATTCATCACACCAAACCCCTAAAAAAACCAAAAACAGCACAAGCTGACAAAAGCATGACAGACAACTGACAAAACCAATCATATGTTTAAACAAACCAAATAGAAACTCAACCCTAAAAAACACAAAATCGGCACACCAAACCCCTAAAAACTCGCAAAATCAGCACACCAGATCATATTTTATTCTACACCAACAAAAAGTGAAGGGATCTGCACCAAAATATAATGTGTACAGAAACTTTAAACTCCAGAAATTGCAAATAATATGGAGAAATTTGCAAACCCTAATCCAACAAAAATGAAAAACAATAACCTGACGACATCGATCGAATTCAGCACACCAAATCCCTAAAAAAATCAACACAAGTTGACAAAGCATGACAGACAGCTGACAAATCTAATCCTATGTTTAAACAAACCAAACAGAAACTCAACTATAAAAAAATCATAAAATTAGCACACTAAACCCCTAAAAAATCGCAAAATCAGCCCACCAAAACCCTTAAAATCAACCGGTAGAAACTACAAAAAAAAAAAAAAATTCAAGTACCTTTGCCTGGCGGTGGTCGGAGGTCGGAAGCGATCACAAAGAGGTGGACACCCTTCATCTCTCTCGCCCTCGGTTCACCCTCTCCCACAGATCTTGCCCTCAGACGTTGTCGTCAATCTCGATCGTCATCGGAGGCCGAAAATAAAGGCTGAAAGCGGTTCTCATTTCCACAAACGTTGTCGAAGAGTAGGAGAAGAACAAAAAGAAAAGGGAGAGAAGGGAAGACGAGGGAGAGAAGAACAAAGGTAGATAAGGTATAATATGGCTAAAGAAAACATGCCTCAATCATTTGAAATTCACAAGCAACAAACATGTGCAATACAATATTGAAATAAGAAGCATATGGAGAGTATAATCACATAATAAAAGCAAAAGGAAAATAATTTGTAAAGTCCCTATAAAGTCAAAATAAACTCACAGGGGTCATGTTTTTTTATAGATTTCAATTTAACCTCAACTATGAACCATACTTTCTCAATTATACTCTCTAATCATGCTCCAAAAATCATTTTCAAAAAATTCAATCAAATCATGGGATTTATACAATTAAGATCATAAAAATGAATTAGAGGACAAATAAAACTAAGATGGGTATCGTTAATAGCACCTAAATATGAAAACATAAATAAAGATGATATGCAAACTCTATCTATATGCAAAGCAATCCCTCCCCACACTTAAACCTTTCATTGTCCTCAATGAAACCCCAAAGACAACAAAAACATAAAAACATAGAGGAAGAGATAAATGAAATACTCACAATGTGGTGGAAGAATTTCCTTTCAAACAGTAGCCAAATAAGTCAGATCTGAGCATTGCGGCGACCGCTGCCTGTAAGCGGCAGTCTCCGCACTTGCTTCTGTCGATTCCGTTTCGTGCGACCTTTTCTAAACTTTGTCTATCCAAAAACTAAAAGCAATTATCTAATGCCTAAGGGAAACCCTAATTTATTGAAAAGCAAACTAGCTAACGAAGAATTGAAATAACTAAATAAGAAAACTTACCTAGGGTTGCCTTCCAAGAAGCGTCTTTTTTTAATGTCATTTGCCTGACTTATTCTCAATCTCAAGATCTTATCTATCAGACATCGTCAAGGCCCTTAGGAGCCTATCATATTCCTGTGCATACATCTTACAAAGAACATCATAGCACAATAAATTGAAAGTATAAAATATGAAATTAAAAAACATTTTCAATCTATCAAAGAGTCTAGCATGACTCTCTCCTGAAGGAATATGATACCACCAACACAGTTCCACGTACTTGTGGCTTTTCAAAATAGCATTCAAAGGATCAGCATAATCACCATTACCTTCAAAATTGCAAAATTTCACCTTTATTAACTCTTGAGCCTCAGCTGATGGCTCTAGATCTGGTTCACTAATGGGTGAGCTCAGAATGGATGTTTCTGATGGAGCATGAGATACATCACATGTAACCTCATGTGTCGACTCATGAAATTCCAAGTCAGGAAGCACTAGACCCTCTCGTCCATCGTCGAAGAAACTATCGTTGTTTGCAACCAATTCCTCATCATTCGGCATGTCATTGTCATGTTGAAACCATATAGGAGGGAATGAAATAAACGTAATGACTTCGATAGGATCTTCCATTATTGTATCCTTCAATTCTTCAAAGGGTGGTGGGATGAGTTTCTCAAAATCAAGAGGAGAAGACGTTGGGTTCTCTTGTCAGTAGCACTGCGGCGGTCGCCGCCTGGCTATGGTGGTCGCCGCTCCTCAGATCTTTCACCCTCCGTTACGAATTCATCTCCTTCTTCTTCTAGGCTTGCCTCTTTCTCACCTTGGGGACCAACAATTAGTTTTTCAATTCGGCTTATTAGTTCCTCCAAGGTTTGGTTTCGCTGAGCCATTTGATTTTCCAAGTTTCCGTTGCTCTCAACGAGCCATTCTTCCCGAGCAACATGGTAATCCATATAACAGGAAAAAAAAATCCTAAATCTCAAAGAGTCACATATCCAATAGGCCTCCATTACTCATATGCTCAACATGTTTCGTGTTTCAGCATTCATCCCATCAAATATGCACACACACATTTCCCGCATTCCATATTGATAACCCAATGAACCAAGGTCGTCAACATACTTCTGCAATCTAGTGAAATATTGGTGAAAATTCTCACCTTCAAACTGCGTTAATCTCAACATCGTAAAAAGTTAGTAGCAAGGGCATCGTGAATCGTAAGCTAGGTTCACAATGGGTTAGATATATGCACAAAAATCAATAAATACACAAAACAAAAAAATTAACTTGATTCCTCAGCAACAACACCAAAATTTGGAGGGAGGAAACCGTTGTGTCTCCTATCAAAAGTAAAAGAGGGGTTTTGGTTGATTGAAATAGAAAGAAAATAAAATAAACTATAAATAAGTTGATGCAAAACAAGTTAGAGATTATCGCTCTACCTACAACTATCCACTTTATTTAGTTGAATTGATATTGTAACCTCCTCTTATCCTTTTATGATTCTTATCGATGTCCTTGTTCCGACCTAATATAGTCTCTAGTACAACCAGTCCTAGAGACCCTTATCTCATGAACAGTCCCTCAGAGAAGGATTACCCAATCGATAACTTTAAGTTCAGAGATTAACCAAGGTATTGGCAGCCCTTAAAAGGGATTTAACAACACATCGAACTTTCTACCCATCGAATTAGTTCAATGAGCCCTAAAGAGATAAGTTTGCTACTTGGGTTAAAGTCGGAATGGGGAATCTACAAAACTCTAGCAATTGAACTGATTCTACCAAGTTGATCAGACAAGATAGAATAAAACAATCAAAAATAAAGCGCAAAGAAGTCGAAACATTCAATATAGGAAATAAGGAACAAGATTCAGAAACTCACAACTCAATCAAAACAACGCTTCAAATTGCAAGTAGAACGGAGAGAGTTTAGTCACCCATGGCGAACACCGCTCTCAATCTAAACCAAATTGTATTGAATCCTAATCTAATGAATGAATGAAATCCTAGGGCTAAGCCCTCTCTAATTCGTCACCCCAAGAGTCGACCTCCCAAAAGATAGATAAATAGGTCTTGGATAGGAAAAATCGTCACTGCGCTAAAACCCTAAACGTGTCGCACTGGACAGCTGTAGCGGCCGCTGCATAAATGTGGCGATCACTGCCTGAATTTTATATGGCAACATGCAGCTGCCTCTAATGCGGCGGTAGGCAGCGGTCACTGCATCTGTCATTCACGTCTTATGCAGGTCGAATCAGCCTCTTTGTCAACATGAAAGTTGTAGCTCTCTAAAAGAGTTTTCCAACGCATGGTCATAATAGCCAATCGGACAACCGAGGCCTCCAGAAAGTGCAAAACAAGTTCAGCTTGTCTGGCAAAAACTTCTGCAGACTTGTTCTTCGTTTAGGCTCGCTTCTTCTTCTCATGACCTCTTTAGATCTTCATGTTAGCTTCTTCGATCAACTAGACATTCTCATCCAATGCGTTATCAACCCATGTCTCCTCCTCGGATCCACAGGTACCTGAAATAATCAATATAAGTGTGTAGATTCCGACTGCACCAACATAAAGAGTAAATGACTAATGAGTCCTTTGGAAATCCTAACTAAATGCGGGCTAATATGCCTACCTAAATGCGGGCTATCACCGACCTCTAGAAGATTCTTAGGAATCTGTGTCCTTTGGAAATCCTACCAAATAACTAATGAGTCAGTCTCATTGGTTACAAAAAGAGACCGTTTCATCTGTCTAAAATACTCTAACTCTAACTCAAACCAAAGAATGTACTTAATAGCGGTATACGCACCCCTATCATATCAAGAGAAAAATCGCTTCTGGTGGGACCTTAAAAGCTTTCTCAATTCATTTGATTTACCATATCTAATTATGAGAGATTTTAATGAGATTCAACAAAGCAACGAGAAACAAGGAGGATCACAACCAAAACCCTCGATCACGAATTGAGAGACTCATTGATTTCAAAAATGAGTGTAGTCTTACCGATTTATAGACATTTGGAAATGAGTTTACATTGATGAAAAAAGAAAAAAGGCACTAATAATACATTTGAAAACTCCATAGGGATCTAGTCCAGAACGAAATCTTACAATCACTACTAAAAAAAAACAATTTAGCATCGGCAATTTTCCGTGGCAAAAAGCCAATCTGGGGTGGCAAAACTTATTTAGCCACGGGAGTAGCCACGGGAAACAAGGGGTGGCCAAGTCTGGGGTAGCAAAATGATACTGGCTACGGTAATCAGCCGTGGCTACTAATTTAGCCACGGCTAAGCGACGGCAAAGCAACCTCTGACAAAAGACACGGTATATTTGCCACGGCAAGCTGCCGTAGCTAAAGTGTGGATGAAAAATAAAAAAAACCTACTTTTTAGCTCGGATTCTTTAGACCCGAGCTAAAAAGTCCAATTTTTTTATAAAAAAAAAATAATACACAATTTAAATATATAATAAGATTTCATTAATTATACAAAATTTACATATATAATAAAATGTCAATGCATAATTTATATACAATAAATATACATAATTATAAAATTTACATACACGATAAATTGTCAAAAACTACATTTTAACTAAAAAAGACCACTTACGCTA
This sequence comes from Persicaria tinctoria, assembly GCA_037127255.1. NCBI lineage: Eukaryota > Viridiplantae > Streptophyta > Magnoliopsida > Caryophyllales > Polygonaceae > Persicaria > Persicaria tinctoria. Next base: position 22,538,592 of record JBANSL010000013.1, on the reverse strand, counting down.
TAAATTTCCCACCCATAATATTTTATAAATTATACGGTAATAAGGAGTAAATCTCTTAACTGGAAGACCTAAGAGGTGGTGGCAACATATCACTTCATACTTACGTTTGTTTTCCATCAAGGTAGTCAAGACCTTCCTTTAGCATGATATAGAACTGCACAGACAAGAAATCAGAGCAAAGACATGTTACAATCAAAAGCTGGAAGAAGCAAAGGTAAACACGAGAGAGGAAGAGAAAATCATGCCACTTATACCTAAGATGCATTAAGGTCCTCGCCTGCACTAGCCATAGCAACGGTTAACCAGTCTTTGAATGCTTCAGATCAAGGTGAATTTCATCCTTGAAAAAGCAGGCTTGATCACCACATAAATACCTACACAAGGAAAAGAAAAGAAATAAAAATGAATGAAGATTCATTAAAAAAATGAAGCACAAGTGCACAATATAATCATTTAAGAACCAACAAAAAGGATTCAAAGGGAATTAGATGGGATTTATCACGTTATAAGAGTAATTTAACAAGTTCAAGAGTAATCAGCAGACATGTTCACAAACAATTAAGCCTAGTTTCATAAAGCCAATGCAAGTGCAAAATCTCACAGATTAAGTTCAAGAGCAATCATTTAATAACAAACAAAAAGGATTTAAATTACTCTTACAACGTGAGAAATATGAAAGGTTCTGGTGGGATCCATTCTAAGACAATTAACCTCATTAATTTGTTTAGCTGCCTTGTCCATTTCATCCCTTCCAAATCCATAAGCTGAACTCTCATCAATAAACAGAACCTCAGCACCAAATACAGCTATTACTTGCCTACCAAAGCAAAGTAAGATTAAAGGAAGAGGGCAAAGGCAAAAAAAGCTACTATAAAAGATACAATTTTTTTTAATTTGAATTAAAAGTTGCTGGAATGCATTACATTTTGTTTGGTAAATGGAATGTCCTGATTAGCGGTATGTACATACAAGAGAGAGTAACATACACGAACTGAACAACATAGCGCAAATTGAGGACAATGCTCGAGGTAAATGTCGTGGTTCATGATGAAATTGCATAAATGGGTAATTAATTTATGGAAAAAAAATAAAGAAAGAGGATTAAAAGGGTAAGGAGAGGGAAGAAGAAAGAATGATTACTTTGGGAAAAAGAAGGAAACACTCAATAATTTAAATCAGCATTACCTCTTCAGCAGGCACTCCTTGAGCAAATCACACATGCCATAAAAATAAAGCAACTTTGACATTACCTACATCATGAAACAACTCATCAGTCTAAAATTTCTTAGATACAAGTGATACAAGTACTTGAATAACATTGAAGGCATAAAGCAAAGACCGTATTGTACAACTATTCAGTCCATGAAGGTGTTTTGCAGAGAGATGAGATAAGTATCAAATACTTTTAATTAGTATGCAGCCAGCTAAACTCAACACCCATGAGGAACCTAGCATGTTCAAGCACCCAAACTTGGTAATTGGACCAAAAATATATAGATGAAGCTTGAATAAAAACAACATAAGCATCTAAATAGGATAGTAATCATTAGAATCTTAGAAGACTCATGTAAAAAAAAACTTACACTAGACGCACCATTTTTGTCATAAACAGCATAACATTTCAGCTCTCTAATTTCAGAGAAAAGCTCTTGAGTTCCAAGCCACAATAAGATATCATTTTCATGTCAGCAGATAGACCTAAAAGTGGTTTATCGAGTGGGTATTAAAATTAAGGAAAAAAACTGAAGTATAAAATTATTGTGAAGAGAAATAAATAAAATGATCATGAAACAAACACCAAGATATTTTATAGAGTTTAAAAGTATTTTTCATAAAAATAATTTCAAAATAAAATCCATTTTTCAAATTCAACTTCAACTCAAATCTTCGACCCATTAATTAAACCATAAATATTTAGCTTGGGTATTCATAATAGTACATTGAATCTCATCTCATATAAGAAAAAGATGAAGATGCATATGGAAATTGAATACCCCATTTGCTTTATCTGACATCAATCATAAAAGCAAGAAATATGCTTTAAGAATATTAATATGAAGAAAGCAAAGTGAAAAGTCTAGTACCCCTAGCAGAATATATGTTTAACAAACAAGAAATCTGCTTGAAGAAGAACCTCTCATACTCAGCAGCTCAAGAGTACAGTAATTTAAGTAACATTACTTTGAGCACCTAACCTCATCCACTTGAAATCTCCTTGAAGCAGAACCCCCCATACCCATCATTTTCTGAAGAAGAAAGTTCTTGGAGAACTTTGTCCAGCCCTTTACTGATTGACTGCATCTCCTCGGCAAGAAATTTTATTTGTACCTAGATATAAAATTGTGAAATAGGTCAGAATTGTCGTGAACATATCTGCACAAACAAGAAACATTGTGTTTCAACATAAAAGAAAATTGACTCAAAACACATAACAAACTGAACCAAATTAGCTAAAACATTTCAGGTCAGTTCTAGTTACGTTCTTGGTCTACTAAGTACACTCATTCCGCCCTAGTTAAATTTCGGAACCCAAATCGTCAAAATCAGCCTAAATTAAAGACAATAGGGGGAAAGAAATAGAGGGAACCTGTTTGTTCTTCAGTTAGCAAAAGCTCCAAATCTCTGTTCTTTCAAAAAGCACCATCGGATATTACCCGTGGCCTTCGATTTCACCCGCTCCGCCTGAGAGTATTCGAGCCCAAACCCTTCAATATGCCTCAGAGATTGGCGTATCTTAAAAGATGGCGATGTAGGCTAAACCCTAAATTAGGAACCCTAAATCAATTTCAAGCAAAAGCGTGAAATTGCTCTGACAAAATCGGAGCAGGGAGGAAAGAGGACTGTCGCTCTTGTTCAACAATGAAGTAGAAGCAGAGAGTAAGGAGGAGTACTTACCGTCGTTCTTGGTCCCGGTCGTTCCAGTGGTCGCCTCGCCAACAACTGTCGTCATCGTCTTCAAGCCCTTCGAGCGAGCGACTGAGCAAGCGAGGGAGCAAGGGAGCCTGTCGTCCTCACCAAGGGAAGACTTTTTCGAGGAGGCGCCATGGATAGATGTTGGGCAACAGGAGAAACCAAAAGAAGGTGCCATGGGAGGTGGAGAGAGAAGCGGTCTCAAAATTGGAGTGAAACGGGGGAGCTCTGAGGTCTGGAGAAAAGTAATTCCGCCCTACTTAAATTTAGGAGGCACTTGCAAATTTTGGGTGAAAAATTGGGCGGAAAAATTTTCCGTAAAATAAACCTGTCAAGTTATATTTTGGGCGAAAAAATACTGCCAAACATTCTAAAAGAAATGAATTTATTTAAAGTTTTAATAATAATATAATTATGTTTGTCTAAGTAGATGAGGTATAAAGTTATTTATTTTTAGAAGTGTAAATTTATTTAAATTTTAATATATTTTAAAAAAATTATTAAATTTTATTTTTACATATATTAGTGATATCATTAACAAAATATATAACATAATATGGAAAACATATTATTTTTATGTTAAATATTCATAATATGATAATTTAATTTAATAAATAAATAGATAAAATACTATAGAAAATATATTAATTTTAAGTTTTTAGATTATATATTACTTTCATACTTTTAAGTTTTTAGATTATATTTTGCTTTAATAATATCATAGTTTTTATCTATTAAAAATGTATAAATTAAGGTGAAAATATATTGATTTTTATATTATAAATTATTTTTTAAAATTTTATTACATTTATATTTTAATAAATATCTTTAAAATTTAAAATAAATAAATGGATAAAATATTATAAAATATTTATTAATTTTATGTTTTAAATTTATTGGTACTTGAATTTATAATTAAAATAATGAATACAATGTAATATACATATATATATATAATTATAAAGCCAAATATATAGTAGTAAAATCAATTAATATTATATTTAAATATTTTTTTTAAAATATATGAATAAAATATTGTCACATGGATATTTTATTTTTTCCCAAAACATCCCAAATTATTTATTTATTTATTTCGTTTTTACAATTATGGCAAAGTTAGCTTCGGTACTCTATTACCGTGGCTAAGTCATGAAAAACCCAATTTAATGGCCACGGTAAACCTTGTCGTTGCTACTAGGGGTGGCAAAATCGACCTAATAGCCACAGCAAATTCACCCCGTTGCTAATGTCCTTATTTTTTTTCCAGATGCAATGCCTATCGTGGCTACTACCGTGGCAAAAGGGTATTAATTGCCACGGCAAAGGCTTGCCGAAGCTAGCTGGCGTGGCAAAATTAATTATTTTTTGTAGTGAATATTTCTCAAACCTAACTACAAAAAATCATGCATTCTCTACATTTGACCATTCTCAGATTTTAGTACATCAACGACAATTCTAATTTCAAACCTCAACCTTTGTCGCTTTGAGATGATATGGAAAAAAACAAAAGATTTTGAAAACATTGTTAAACAAGCCTGGAGGCCTAACTTTGGCAGTAATCACATGTATAACCTAACTAAGAAAACACAATTCTTAAAAAAAAAACAAAGTAAAGTTATAGAGTAAAACAACATTTGGAAACGTCTTCAAACAAATTAGAGAGGTTGAAAATGATTTACAAAGGATTCAAAGTATTGTTACGAGGAACCCAAATAATATATTAGAAGCCAAAGAAGCCAGGCTTTTGAGAAAATTAGGACATTTATTTAACTATCACAAGCAATACTAGAGATAAAGAGTAAAAAACAAACATCTTAAATCCATGGATATTAACTCTATCTATTTCCATCGTGTGGCCACAGGAAGAAGAAACAAAAAACTCATCAAACATTTCACCAATGAGAATGAACTAAAATTTTGTTCTGTGAAACAAATTAGGGAAGAAATAAAAGGAGAATATGAGGAAAAAATTTCCACATCGAATATTAACCAACAAAAGCTTCACATTCAACTAAATTTGACCAAGAAAGATGTATCCGACCAAGGCAACAAGGATCTTACTAAAAAAGTATCCAACATAGAAATTAAACAAGCTCTTTTTGATATTGGACCAGAAAAATCTCAGGAACTTGATGGTATGCCAGCAGGTTTCTATCAAAAATATTGGCATATAATTATTGCTCCAACAATAATCAAAGCAGTTAAGGACTTCTTCAGAAAGAGTAAACTCCTTAAACAATTAAACCACGCATTTTTCACACTTCTACCAAAATGTGATAACCCTGACACTATTAACCATTTCATAACAATCAATTTGTGCTCAACAATGTATAAAATCATCTCTAAAATACGTATAAAGAGACTAAAAAATGTTATAGCCAAATTGATCCATCTCGTGCAAGGGTTTTTTGTCCCGGGTAGATCCATTCATGATAATATCCTAATAGCCATTGAAATCTTCCACACATTTATAAGGAAAAGATGCGCCAAAGACTTAATGAAGTCAAGCTTGACATGGTAAAAGCTTACAATAAAATTGAATGATATTTCCTCTTTCAAGTCCTAAAGAAAATTCGGATTTGATACCATGTTTATTAAATGGATTAATAAGGAATGTATCACAATGGTCTCATATTTTTGTACTAGTAAACGGTGACCCCTCGCAAATATTCTTTCTCAAAAGGGGTCTTAGACAGGGTGATCCCCTTTCTCCGTTTCTCTTTATCTTAGGAGTTGAAATACTCACTAGAATGCTACAACAAGAAAGTAATAATACTAACAACAATGTAGGGATCAAAATTGGCAACCAAGGTAGTACTATTTCATTCCTTACCTTTATAGACAGGGCTGAACCCGAGGAGAGGCCCAACAAGCACAGGGGCCCAAATTATATATATATATATATATATATATATATATATATATATATATATATATATATGAAAAAGGTAAAGTAGGAAGAACGGAAGAAATAAGAAGAGTAAAAGCCCTAAAACCCTTTCAAACGCCACCAACAATATCAAAAGAAATCCAACTGATCAGTTCGAAATCAAACCCCAATCTCTATCCCTCTTTGAAATCTGACCCCCACAAGTTGCTTAACTGTCAAATTCGCCAAAAATCTGTGGCGGAAGAGTGGAGAAAATGTTGAAAAATGGAAGTGGAAGCTCCAAAGAAGAAGAGATCTGGAAGAATCTGTAATGGCGATGCTCGAGCACCTTCTGGTAGTCCAAAGAGCAAGCTTGAAGTGGCGGTTTCGTTCGTGGTGGGGGTTCATAACGGCGGTGGTTCCGGCTTCAACCGTGGTGCGAGCGCTCCCTTTCCTTACCCACGAGATGCTTCATTAATGTCGAAGTTCTATTGTGGTTGAAGGTTATCTTCTTCTTCTGTTAAGAAGGTGCAGGGTCAAGTTGAAAGAAATCAGTCATCTCAATCATGAACATTGAAGCAGGCTTAGAATATTAGTTTATGAGATTTGGGCTTCATATGAGACTCTCTTTCCCCTTACAAATAGATGGGAGCTTTGGTATGTACTGCAACAACTCCACTATGTTACTTAAGGACATATATATAATTTGAGAATGAAATTTTAATGATATATGTAACTGTTTGGGGTTATAAATTACAAAGTGTAAATAGGGAAACAATTAATTGGAGCCAAAGATAAAGAGAGAAAATTGAACGAGCAACAATATGATTTGTGCTTCATTAAGGGGCCAACTTTCATCTCTCGCTTCAGGCATGTAAATTCTTAGGTCCGGCCCTGTTTGTAGACAACCACTCGGTATGCTCTCACATCAAAGAAATCATAGATGACTAATGTGAAACATCAAGTCAAGTTTTAAATTACAACAAATCAGCCTTTCAAACCACCACAAATATTTCCAGCCAAGCTAAACACAGAATTCAGAACAATCTGCGGATCACTTCTACAACGACTCTAGATAAATATCTAGGTTGCCCGATCATTAATGGTAGAGTTAACAAACAAACCTTTAAGGAGATTGTAACTAACTCGCAAAAACGTACAACTAAAAAAAATGGAAAGCAAATTCTCTCTCTCAAGAGGAAAGAAGTTTATTACTGTAATAAAACATAATGGCGGAACAAAGAAGGAAACTACCACACCCTAATTAGATGGGATAACATTTGTAATTCTAAACAAAATGGCGGAACAAGTATCAGGAAGGCCGAGGAAATCTATATAGCACTACAATTTAAGCTATTGGGGAAAATTATTTCAAAACCAGATAATATATAGGTCAAAATTGTGAAACAAAATAGCCTAAAAAATTGTAGTCTAATGCAATACATGAATAGATGGAAGAAGTCTTCTATGTAGTGGTTACAGAACTCTTCAAGCTAAATTTGGACGGATCCTTTCGGGAGACCAAAAACTCTACAATCGACTTTGTCATTCGGGATCACGAAGCAAGATGTCTCTCAATGGAGAGTGTCAGTATCCCATCATGTTTGGTCATCAGGGTCGAGGCCACTGCATAGAGAGCCGGAATTCATATATCACTAGAACTAAATATCCAAAACATTGAGGTAGAATATGACAATCTTTACATTATTAATGCACTTAAGGGTATTTGGAAATGCCCTTGGGAAGTCAAAATGATCATTTATGTCTCCTTGAATTGATGGATCTTTTTCACTTCCAAACAGTCCATATTTGTCATGTGTAAAGGGAAGTTAATAGTGTAGCGGATAGATTGGCTTTCTTAGGTCATACAACCTCTACTCTTAACCCTACCACATATCAAGAGCTACGGGTTCTCATCCGAAAGGATGCCTGTAACAGCCCGAGTTAATAAACATGGGTTACGTTTCGAAGGAATGGGTACCTTCGGTCGGATCTTTCAATCCAAGTACGGGTTGAATCTTTAAAACAAAGGATTGGTGGAAAAGTTGGGATTTCAAACCCTAAAACCTCAATAGGTCCATTGGGGAGCCGATGTTAACACACCAATACCTGTCCTAATTCTAATTGGCAGGAAAACATTTATAAGTCCAAAACATGTAAATAGTCATAAAACCAATACAAGTGTGTCACGGAAGAGCTTGGTCAAAACATCAATACTGAAAGTAGGCAAGTATTAAAAGTACCCAAAAGAGAGTATAATACGTGAAGTTAGTCTCTCTACATATGCTAGAGCAATACCCACGTCAGATGAGTACATATCAATCATAGTCAAAAGCATGCACAATACCTAAAAAAACGGGGAAAGGAATCAAATTGAGCCACGCATGCGAGTGCTGGAGACCTCGTTGAAGCCACATAATATGTGCTAATCCTAAATAAATATGCTTCTAATGTTGTATGGAATAATAAACACTCAAGCATGTTAACAATTTATAAATGTAGAAATATTATAAATAGGATCTTGCATTTAATGTCAAGTGACATATCCCTCTCCTACCCCTGCACCCATTCTCGTTAGTACAGGCACAGCCACGTTTGTGCTATAGCATGTCTTGTGTCTCATATTCTCATATCATATCAAGTTCTCATGCTCAAATCATTCCATTCCTCATTTCATGTTCTTTCTCATTTATCAAGTTTATCATATCATGACCAAGTGACCATATGACTCGATGAGGATCAAACCCGATGAATCTGGGTCGTCCTATAACCCTAGAAAAAAACTCTAAGACTCACCAACTAACGCTTGTTCTAACATACGCAAACAGAATCTCAAGTGTTGAAACAGTTATGCAAAACCTAAGCATGCTACTACATGATTATGCAATATGCAGCACCTAGCATACTACATAACAACATGTATGAGACTCCAATTTGAGTAGGCCCCGAGGGACTTACCTAGAGGTGAAGAACAACAAAAGTAAAGCAGCAGTATAGATAAATGCCAATAGGTCACAGATCACCTAAATATAAGTCTATGTCTACATTACACAAGGCATAAGTAATACCACACATAAGTTCACATAATCATAGAACTCAATATCACCACTTCCATATCATCATCATCACAACTTATCTCATAACTCATCACATCATCTCATCATACTCATCACATCATCTCCTCATAAATCATCATATACCATTTCATGTATCATCTCGTATACTATCTCATATATTATATCCAAATATCACATCATAACATGCATCATATTTCATCATTCTAATATCAATATGCTTGCACTCATATAGCGTATCATAACATAATTCTCATACTCAACACATCATGCTTCATACTTATCACTTTCAGATATCAACATAACTCATGTTTCAACATATATTCATATCATAACATCCTTCAGATAACTTACACATGTACAATTCATCAAACCATTAAATAAGTTAAAACCAAGTAAGCAACCTCAAGTTAGGTCATCTTCCATAAGTAAAACATAAGATCTTAAAACCAACTCATAAATCTTATTTGTCCAAAAAATCCGGCATGGTTAGATTATTTCCAAAAATCTTTCTTTAAATCAAGTTCAAATAAAACAACAACACATCTTAAATTTGAAGAAATCATATAATCACATGCATAACATTCAAATCATGAAATCTCATTTAAAACATTAGTATGAAACACACATAGAAACCCAACCCAAAAGAACAAAAGCAAAGGAACCCAAATGGCCAAATGATGAGCTTTCGCCCTGGCAAAACCCTCTAGCGAGCTCCCCACGAGCAGGGGGTACTCGCGGCCAGGAGCTGGCTTTTTCCGCGACAAAACCGAGTTTCATAGTGACGAAGCTTATCTTTCAAATGGCCAAAACCAGATCTCATTCGCCACGGCGACAAGGATCTCTCATAGCAGCGAAAACCATTCCTGGAGCTCCCTGGTGACACGCGGCACCCAGAGCCACACCCGCATCTTCACCATGGCGAAACCTGGATTCCACCGTGGCGAGGGTCACCCCGCACGGCTATGTTCTGGTTCGCCACTGTGAAACTCATGTTTGTCACGGCGAAACCTGCATTCCAGCTCTTTTGGAGCTTTGCTGGAGCTTTTTTTGTTGGCCCTGGCCCTTCTTGTCCTCACTAAACCCTATCCCGACCTCAAGGAACATGTCAAGACCAAAACGACACCAAAGAATCGAAGGAAAATGAGGTTATCTCACCCAAGGTCTTCACTTCGTTGGAAAAGGCTTGGGAGTGCTCGTTTGGGTTCGTCAGATCTGGATCAACAGCGAGGGTGGCCCAGGAAGTATGTAAGGGGGTTAAAGCTTGATCCTTACTCGGTTTGGAAGTGAAAGGAAGGAAAACAGGGCCTTACCGAGCTCAAAACCGAAAAACATAGAAGGGAGGTCGAAGGTGGGCTACTCGGCGACTCCGGCTCTCTTGGGCGGCTTCCTTGGGCTCGTTGACGTCAAGGTAGGTGTTGTGGACTATCTGGCTTCTCCTCGTCGAAGAAGGGAGGGAACGGAGTTGGGGCTGCTCGATTTTGGCTCTCGAACACAAAATAGGGAGGGAGGAAGAAGCTTGGGAGCTCTATGTTGCAATAGGGAAAGAATAAGAGGAAGAAGGTGGTGTGGTGGAGGAGCTGTGGTGGTGACTCGATGGTACAATGGAGGTGGTGGCGGCTGGTTCCACATGACAAAAATAAGGAGAAAAGGAGGGTGAAGTGAGGAGGAAGAAGGATAAGGAAAAGAGAGGTTTGTGTTTAGGGTTTTGGTTTTGTTTTTGCGGCGAGGTGAAATGAGGCTAAGATGTGATTTTAAAGTGATGAGAATGAGGTGTTATAGGCTAAATTTTTGATGCAGCAAGGGAAGGCAGGAGCTTTTTTTTTTCCATTTCAAGGGTATACAAGATGGGGAAGAGGAGACGGGAGATATGGGTGTTTAACCAAAAGGGGAAATGAGGAAGGTGGCATTAAGTTTCCTTGAATCAAACATCACAAGAGGGGAACATGAGGGTTGAAATTTTCGAATTCAAATAGGAGGAAAAGACAAGATTGGTAGAGAAAGAAACAAAGGAAATGTGGTCCCGGAAACAAAAAATTCGAATACCCAAAAATTAAATCTCGAAACTCGCTCTCTCGACCTTAACCTGACTCAAATCAAAATATAACTTTCAATTCAAAATATAACATTGAAATCCGACGATATTTTCAAGTCCAAAATAAGAAAGCGGAATTAAATCATTTTTTGAATAAAATTTCAAAATTATGCCGGAATCTTGTTTTAAAGAAAACAAAATATAATCATTTGATCGAGGACGAGGGTTTTTAAAATATCCGAAATCTTAGAAATCAAATCAATATTAAGTCCATATTAAATAAAATAAAAAATGAAGGTCCTTAAAATGCCTTAGGGTGGACTACTAATCGCGTTTAGTTCATCTTAATTTCTTTTCATTTTCAAAAAAAAAACATGGGCAACTAATGCGCACTAAACATATCATAGTAGGGGAGATATGATGTGATTTTGACCCATCTCAGGTCCCGCATTAAATATGTAGACCATACACTCCAACCCAGCCTATCTCATACCAAAGCATGTGTCCAGCACATGCCCATCTCCCAGAAGGCTCATCTCAAGCCCACTAGGCGGGTTGTTACTAGGGGGATCAAACCCCTGATCTTTGGCATATCATACCATCTTAGGAAGATAAGTCAACCATGTGCGTTACAGATGGGCCTTCTGTGAGATGGATCTGTGTTGGGCACAGTCTTGGGCCTGATGGTTTGGGTTGGAGTGTTTGGTCTGCAGACCTAATATGGGGACAGAGAGGGGTGGATATGAGATGGGCAAAACTCTCATCAAGATATAAGAGGGCTTAGGTGCATGATATGCATAGACAATTCGACGCCACACATAGCTAGCCCTTCTAGATGCGGATTAATCTCCTCCATCTTATCTTATTGCACGTCATATATTATTAAATTTTCATTTATTAAATTTTTTTTTACCTTAACTAACAATTTACTTCGTTCAACAAAACATATCATTTATTATTTACATATTTTTTTAAGATGATAAAAATTATATCAAAATATAAATCGTTTGACATTTCAACACATTTTTAACGAGTTAAACGCACTTTAAAATAAATAACGCATTTTAGACGAAGAGAATATTAATTATTACAAAAACATTTTAGTAAAATAATAAAATATTTATAATAACATATTTTTATAAATAAAATTACTACTGTACGGTGTAATCTAAGTTACTCCCTCTGTCTCATATTAAGTGTCGTTTGTCTTTTTGTGGACGCTTTTTAAGGAGTGAAAAACTCTATAAAATATTATTATTTTAATTAATTTTTTTATATAATGTTATACTTATTACTACTAAGTATCAAATTATATATAAAAAATTAATTAAAAAAACAATATTTTATAGAGATTTTCGCTCATTAAAAAGCGTGCCGAAAAGTAAAACGACATTTAATTTGAGACGGATGGAGTATTAATTTAAACCTCTAGTCTAGAGTATAGACTCTAGATCGAGTGACCGGTTTACCTTCCAAGGATAAGTATGTTAATTAGGCCCCTTCCCCTTCCTTCAAGGGTAAAAAATGTTAATTAGTCCCACTAACTCTAAGCAACCTTTATCTTCTTAAAAAATAATACAGTAATAAAATAAAATAAAAAATCTAATCGTTTTTTCATTAAAAAAAAATACAGCTGTAACTTACCCACATGGCCACATCCATCCTCCTAGTTATTGAGCGAAGGTCCCCCACAATCACATTCTGATAAGCTTATCTAATTTATTGATGCAACTCTTAGTTATTGTTGAAAAAGATCAAATTTCATTTAATAGCTTTCATTTTTTATTCATTATAAAAATATTCTACATTTTTCTCGTGACAAAATATATCATTAATTATAAAGTAGGTTGTGAATAATAATTCAAACACATACACCGAGGTTATATATCATCAAAATTCGTTAATAATGTCGATCCTAACAATATTTGGTATTTTAAAGATACCAATCTCAAGCTATGTAAGTTTTTTTGTTTTTTTTTTTCAAACAAAAGACTACTAAAAGTGACGCTTGAGCTGAAATTCTTAGTTCTTTATAAACTTATAAATATATTATCTATCTATCTATCTATCTATTATATATATATATATATTATGCACTAAAATAGAGACTTGAAGTCTCTTCTTATACAATTTATCTATGTGCCATTTTTTGATACAATCCGACTAAGTTTTTTGACACGTTTATTAATGATGATTCAATATATTTAAGTCACGCTAGACAATTATCTCATCTGTTTATCCATGTGTCATCTTATGTGTTCATCTCGTATCTTAAATAGTTACAAAATTTATCATTTTACCATGAGTTATTTTTAAAAAAATTATACCTTAAATTATTTTATCTTTAGTCCTTAAAATTAATTATTTTAATTCATTATATTTAATGATAAGATTTAATTATTAATTAATTATCTATTAAATAATAAAATTTTATCATCAAAATATTTATATTAATTTTCAACATTACATATTAAATTATTACAAAACCTGTTATTTTTAGCACAATTAAAATTATTTTTCTTTAACTTATTTTGCATGATGTTTTTATACTTAATATTTAATTTGAGAATCTTATCAGTATTTCCTTGGTAAAGCATTTATTTTATTTAAAGAATGTTATTTGACATTTTTAGTGCTTCTTCACATAAACTATTTAATCTTCAGATAAAGTCTAATAAAAATAATATTAATATAATTAATATAATAAAATATAATTTATTAACAAAAATTGCAAGTGTGGTAACAAATACTAGTACTAGTATATAATAAAAGATAAGTCGCTTATAACATACGGTGAAATCTTCTTAATTGTTGGCTTTTTAACCAATAAAAAAAATGCACACTTTCTATTGAATTTCACACTACAAAATCCTCAATTTCTATCCAATTCTATGTGGTTAATATTATTCCAATTTCTATCCAATTTAAATCTAAATTTAAGTTAAATATCTAAATATTTTTTAAATTAATCTAGCAGTGTGTGGTTAAGATGAGATTTTACCCAATTCCATTATATATGGATATATTTTGGGGATTTTTTTTCTAACCGGACATTTAGGGACCAAATTTTAAGTCATAGGACACAAGAGTTACAATATTAGGTGAGTGTCCATTTTTTTCAATTTTACCTCTACCCTTGGAAAAAAATTGGAGCCGGAAATCTCGATCCTCCTCGCTGCCCACAATCTTCCACCTCCCGCCTCCTGTGCTTGTGGAAATTCACCACCAAAGTATGGCGGCGGCTGTTGCCCCAGTCGCCGGCGACGCCGCCTCCGCCGCTGGAAATTCAGGCCACTGGCGATTCAGGAGATTCAGGCCGCTGGAGGAAGGAGCGCGAGGTCAGTGGCTGCCATGGCTGCGAAGGTCCAGCAACAGAAGCACCATTAGCGGCAGCGGCATCAGTGGGGGGCCTGCTCCCGAGTGTTCTCCCTCTCGGCCTCTCATCCGGCATCCGCCACGACCAATCCCAGACTCTCCTCCTCTGCTCCTCCGACATCCGCCTCTTTGAAGATACAACTTTTCCCCTCAATTTCACCGTCATTCCCACTCAATTTCGATTTCAATTTCTGAAATTGATTTTAAACGATTTCAATTTCTGAGTTTCTACTCATCTGTAAGCTCGATTTTGCCTAAAATTGCTCGATCTAGAGTAATGGAAAAGGTTGGTTCATCCCCCCTCAATTTCCCCTTTCTCATATTCATCTCCCCCGTCGAGATCTATGTTTCCAGAATCCGGATCTTCGGCGACGTCGAGGAACAAAGATCTAAGAGGATCGGAATCGGGGCTGTCACCTATAGTTTCAGGCGGCGGAACATTGGAGGCCGACGGTGACTCTCTACCAATTTGGGGGAAACCCCTCATTTCCAGTGCCCAAAATTAGGTAACCTAATCACTAATCAGCATTTAGTCAATGTCATCTTAGGATTAATTAAACCGATTTGATGTAATAATAGATGGTTAGACCCTGTAGCAATTGTTTTGTTTGGGTGGAAACATGTCAAACTGGGTGTAACCTGTAGCAAGATTGAAGATCTCCATTTATGGTATAGTTGATCCAGCAAAGAAAAAGAAAGCGAAATTGTACTGTAGAAGAGGTAGCAGTACCTAGCTAGAGTCTAGGATTTGGAGATAACGCCTCCCGGTCCTTGATCAAAGAGTTACATAAGCAACTAGGAGTTGAACTGTATTCAATAAAAGGAATTGGGTTCAACTATAGCATAAATCAAGCTTAGCTTTCATCAAAAAAAAAATCAAGCTTAGCTATTGCGTGATGCCAGCTAGTGTGAAATGGAAGTGCCCATATCATGTATTATCTTAATGCATTCAATGTAATACTTTCTAATTTCTAGTTTTCTATAAAAAAAATTATAGTAGTGTAATCACAGTAATAATTTTTTTTTAAAATGTACTATTGTTGCCACCACTATAAATATAAAGTCATAGATACTGTCACCACTATAAAAAACATGGTCATAGACACTGTAATCAAATGGAAATCATATGATAAGGGAAGCACAAACTCTATAGGGCTAATGAGATATGAAAGAGTTGATAACTTGATAATTCTCCTTTAATATATGAATGGGAAAGAGAGTTATAGACGTTGTAATCAAAATAAACGCATGGGCATAAACACTATAATCAAAAGAAAAACAATGTCATATACATTGTCACTACTATGAAAAAAGGGTCATAGACACTGTAATCAAAAGAAAAACATATAGACGCTGTAATTAAAATAAAAACAGGGTCATAGACACTGTCACCACTATAAAAACGTGGTCATAGACACTGTAATCAAAGGAAAATCATATGATAAGGGAGGCACAACCCCTATAGTGGCTAATGAGAAGCCAAAATAAATATGGTGACGGATCTTCTCTAATATATGAATGAGTAAGAGGGTCATAAACGTTGTAAGCAAAAGAAAAATAGGATCATAGACACTGTAACCAAAGGAAAACCCTAGGACGAGAGAAGTATAAACCTTATAGGGGCTAATGAGAAACCAAAATACATGTGGTGATAGTTCTCCTATAGCATATGAATGGTATGTTGTAAGCAAAATACATATGTTGTAAGCAAAATAAAAATAGGATCATAGACACTGTAACCACTATAAAAACATGATCATAGACACTGTAATCAAAAGGAAAACCCTATAGACGTTGTAACCAAAATAAAAATAGCTTTATAGACATTGTTTCCACTATGAAAAAAGGTTTATAGACACTGTAATCAAAAGAAAATCCTAGGAAAAGGGAAGCACAAACCCTATAGGGGCTAATGAGAAGCCAAAATACACGTGGTGACAGTTCTTCTCTGATTTCTAATTTCTAGTTTTTTAGATTTTTTTAAATTAGTGTCACCACAATAAAATAAAAATAAAAATGTAACTACTATTGTAACCACTATAAAAAAAAGTCATAGATACTGTCACCACTATAAAAACATGGTCATAGACATTGTAATCAAAGGAAAATCATATCATAAAGGAAGAACAAACCATGTAAGGGCTAAAGAGGAGCCAAAATAAATGTGATGACAGTTCTCCTCTAATACATGAATGGGTAAGAGGGTCATAGACACTGTAATCAAAATAAAAACAGTGTCATAGCCACTGTCACCACTATAAAAACACGGTCAAATACACTGTAATCAAAAGGAAAACCCTATAGACGATGTAACCAAAAGAAAAAAAGCTTTATAGACATTGTCTCCACTATGAAAAAAGGTTCATAGACACTGTAATCAAAAGGAAATCACAGGAAAAGGGAAGCACAAACCCTATATGGGCTAATGAGAAGCCGATATTCTTATGGTAACAGTTCTCCTTTAATATATAAATGGGTAAGAGAGCCATATACGCTGTAATCAAAATCAAAACAGAGTCCTAGACACTGTAACCAAAGGAAAACCCTATGACGAGGGAGCACAAACCCTATAGAGGCTAATAAGAAGCCAAAATATAAGTGGTGACAGTTCTCCTCTAATATATGAATGTGTAAGAGCCTAAGAGGGTCATAGACACTATAATCAAAGGAAAATCTTAGGAAAGGGGAAGCACAAACCCTAAAGGGGCTAATGAAAAACCAAACGAACATGTGATTTACAATATGGTTTAGGGTTTAGGGTTAAGTCTTTAGGGTTTAGGGCCAAGGCCCTAAACCCTAAACCCTAAAATGTTAAGTACAGTACGTCGTTAAGAGATGATTGTTGTCACCAAATGGAAAACCCTAGGACAAGGGAAGCACAAACCCTATAGGGGCTAATGAGAAGCCAAAATAAATGTGGCGACAATTCTCCTCTAATACATGAATACCCTAAACCCTAAAATGTTAAGTACAGTACGTCGTTAAGAGATGATTGTTGTCACCAAATGGAAAACCCTAGGACAAGGGAAGCACAAACCCTATAGGGGCTAATGAGAAGCCAAAATAAATGTGGCGACAGTTCTCCTCTAATACATGAATGGGTAAAGGGTCATAGACACTGTAATCAAAATAAAAACAGTGTCATAGCCACTGTCACCACTATAAAAACAAATTCATAGACACTATAATCAAAAGGAAAACCCTATAGACGCTGTAACCAAAATAAAAACAGTTTTATAGACACTGTCATCACTATGAAAAAAGGTTTATAGACACTGTAATCACTATGAAAAAACTAGGAAAAGGGACATAGACCTTGTAATCACTATAAAAAAGGGACAAAAACATTGTAATCACTATTAAAATAAGGTCATAGACACTTGTAACCAAAAGAAAAACCTTATGATTATGGAAGCACAAACCCTAGGGGCTAATGAGAAGCCAAAAGAACATGTGATGTACAGTATGGTTTAGGGTTTAGGGTTAAGTCTTTAGGGTTTAGGGCCAAGGCCCTAAACCCTAAATCCTAAACCCTAAAATGTTAAGTACAATACGTCGTTAAGAGATGATTGATGTCACCAAATGGAAAACCCTAGGACAAGATAAGTACAAACCCTAAAGGGGCTAATCATAAGCCAAAAGACATTAGGTGGACAGTTCTCCTTTAATATATGAATGGTTAAGATGGACATAGACGTTGTAACCACTGTTAAAACATGGTCATATATACTATAACCACTATGGAAAGATGATAGACATTGTCACCACTATAAAAACCGGGTTATAGACATTGTCACCACTATGAAAACAAGGTTATAGACACTGTAATCAAAGGAAAACCATATAGATATTGTAACCAAAATAAAAACAGGGTCATAGACACTGTCACCACTATGAAAAAATGGTCAAAGACATTTTAATCAAAGGAAAACCCTATGACAAGGGAGGCACAAACCCTATAGGGGCTAATGAGAAGCCAAAATACACGTGGTGACAGTTCTCCTCTAATATATGAATGGGTAAGAAGGACATATACGTTGTAATCAAAATAAAAACAGGACCATATACACTGTAACCACTATAAAAACCGGGTCATAAACACTGTCACCACTCTTAAAAAAGGTCATAGACACTGTAATCAAACGAAAATCCTATAGACACTATAATGCAACAACAATGTTCATATCAGATAGATGATGCAACAACAATTTGCAATTTGAACAAACAAATTCGACTTGTATTATACTGTTCAATATTCAATTACAATAGCAGGTACGAACATCAACAATTTTTGACATACCTCCACTCAAACATAGCCAATTAAACATTCTTAAACAATTAGATGATGAGAGGATTTAGGAACTACAGTTAATCAATCAAAGAAACGGGAGGATTTAGGAAGCAGTGAGACGCCGGGTTCTCGAATTTCATCGACATAACAGAAGAAGATACAGAAACCTGAACATTCAATTGATCCACCGAACTCGACGCGAGCAAGAGAATACGTGGAAGAAAACAAAGATGAAGCCGTTCCTTTCAGACGCATCCTGGCATATCCAATTCTGATCCCAGCGCCGGCGGCCTCCTCATCGCTGCAGCAACTGCTGTCACCGTCGCTGCAGTCGGGATTCCAAATTACAAAAGATGAGAGATCGACCTTTGTGGCCAATTGCTTCCTCGGAGCCGATCTGGAAGAGTAGAAACCGAATTGGAAGCCGATCTTGAATCTCCTAGCTCTAGAAACCGCTCCAGAGCTATAGCCGTGAAGGTTGGCATCGTCTCAATCTCATCGTCTTCCTCCAAAATCTCGGATGAGAACGACCCGAACACAACAATCTGAGGCCTCCTCCATGGATCTACCATGGATGGTGAGTGAACAAGTGAAAATCAAGAGGCGGATGGGAGAAAGATGAGGAAGAACGAGGCAGGGGCAGTGAGATCGGATGGAAGACGGAGGAAAACGGGGGCGGCGCAGTCCAGATTCCCGATCGAGCAAGGTGTGGAAGGTAGAAGACGGCGCAGTCCATATCTGAATGAAAGAAAGGAAGAATGAATGCAAGGGAACGGGTTTGGAAAAATAAAATGGGGGTAGTTTAGGGATTATGAAATTTTTTTGGCCATTTACTAGCAAATGAAAGTTTTTAGGACATTTAGTATTTGGTCAAGGCCTTTAGACCAAATTACTTCTATATTTTTAGAAGATACTAACCATTTTTCAATTATGCATTTTCAAATTAATCTATAATATCCTAGTTAGGCATTCTACTTTTTTTTTTTAATGAAAATTTATGTGAAATTTGCTGATATGAAATTAATCTATGACTTGACTAACATGCTGTTTAATTATATATCATAAAAAATAACATGCCTAAAATTTATTTTGAAACCAACCTAAAAATATACATGGCTATGAAAATTTTATCTTATCTTTCTTAATTATTATAGGATTTATATATGTTAAAGACAAGATTTTACCAAATTTTTATTTGGCTTTACTAATCAATATAACATTATATGCTTAAGATACGAGTTTGCCCTATTTCATTAGATATCGATATATTATTGTATACATTGGATAAGAAGTTACACAACTTCATAAGATATCGATATATTATTATATACTTAAAATAATAGTTTACTCAATTTTACTAGATATCAAGATAATTTTACAAGATTTTAAACTAATTTCATTAAATATCCATGCTAAAGATATAATTTTACCAAGTTTTTATCCAATAGATTTTAATACAAAATTTATTTAAATTTCAAAAGATTGAAAGAATATATATAATTGATTTATTCTCATTTGATTATTATTTTTAAGTTGATATAACAATAAAAAAATATTAAAAGAAGTTAATTAGTCGAATAAATGTTAATAGAAATTTTATCAAAATTGAAAAAAAATTAAAGAATATTACTAGTTTAAGGGTTAGTATTTACATTAAAAAAATCGCACAAGGTACGGATACTAAACTAGTATTTGATATTGGTTTTCAACTTTTCACAGTTTTTCTAAAAAAGACTGTTTTTCAGCTTTTCACAGTATTTGATATTGTTTTTCAGCCAAAGGTCTAAGAAGAGTTATAATTGGAGAGGATTGCTTGGACATGGTGAAGGCTATCAACGACAACTCCAAGAGCAAATGGGAGATTTTGCGGTAGATTGAGCTTATAAACAAAATCCAAGCTGAATTTGAATACATTGAGTTCAGACATTGCTTCAGAGAAGCAAACAGAGTTGTAGACTACATTGCTAGAAGTTTTGACAGTTGTAATATGTTGAACATCCCTTCTATTAGGGAATTTTGTAACATCATCCGCGAGGATGATCAGTGTTGTATTCTGCCTCGGTAGGATCTTCCCATTTTTTGCCTACTGTAAAAAAAGAAGATTGTTTTTCAACTAGAGACTAAGAGTGTTATTTAATACAGTTTGACCTTCAAATTTTGTGGAGCATAACTTTTAAAAGACGTTAATAAACTAGATAAAATTATCCACAAGATGTAAGGTTTACACAATACCTCCTCGTCCAAATATGGTTTCATCATTCGCAATGCGGATGGATCTGTCATTTTCTATGAGGTTGATGCTTCAGCCTTCCCTTCCGTCCTCGGGGCTGAGTGTTTTGGCCTTTGGAAATGTATTCTTAAATCCATTGAACTAAATATAAACAAAATCATTATTGAAGGTGATAATCTAAGCATCATAAACAGTTTAAAAACTGGATGCCCCTGTTCTGGAGAGATTGAGATGATCCTATCTGACTGTCTTCTATCTCTCCAATATTTCTCTGAATTCGAGATCACACATACTTTTCGTGAAGGGAATAGTGCGGCAGACTGTCTCTCCCATCTCCAATCCCATCACTCTAGCACTATTCTCCCTTCTGACGCTGCTCTTAGCAGTATCATCCTACGGGATGCTCTTGGTTAGTTGCCTTCGTAACAGCCAAATTCTTTTCTTTAAAAAAAAAAAAAACAAGATAACCCACCTTTATTGGTAAACTCTGAACACATGACCCAATCACCAAGATCCATACACTAGGTAAACCGTCTTGCACCAACCGATTAGACCCAATAATAATAAAAATATAGCCTAGAATTATTATCTTAATTTATTTATTTAGGGATTATTTTATTTATTTTAAAAAAAATAATAATAAATATAGCATAGAATTATTATCTTAATTTATGTTTGAAAATGTTTATAAGATTTTAAAATATTATGTAAATTACTCTTATTTATTTATATTTTCAATATTTTAAAAATATTATTATTTGTCTATAGTTTAAATATTTTTGTTCAATAGTTATCTTTGATAAAAAAAATTTGAAAAATATAATCGAGCCCTTAAAATCAAAATTTGAATATATTTATAATCAAATTTGAGTTTAAAAATATTAAAATATAATATAATATATTAAATGATAAATTAAGAAAAACAGAGGAATGCCGAATGGGTGGTGAGATATAAACAAAGACCATTTAAAGAGTGATTTTCTGTAATTTTGAATTTAAGAGGTAGGTGGTTAAGTGAAAATACCCATATTTAAAGGGTGATTAAGCACCTCTTAATTACTCGATCAAAACACGAGTAGCTAAAAACCCTAGGGCTTCGAAGGCGTCTTGGCGGCAGTCCCCTGACTTCCGGCAACCGTCTCTCTTCCTCTCCGGTTTAGGGCCGTGGGAGCCGGGGTATCCTCGCCGTTTAGTGCGAGATTCACCGTGGTTGGTGCGTACAGAGTGTTTGGTCAGACAGGTTTTGGAAATTAGGGTTTAGGCGGTGATGGCGGGGAAGGAGAAGGCAGTTCATTTGACGGAAGAAGAGTGTGATGTGATTGATGGGTCGTTGCTGCAGAAAGAGGAAGGAGCAAAGGGAACATCGCTGGTCCTGGTAGGGTCGTTATTGACGAACCGAAAGTTTAACGTCCATGCTTTACAGGATACGATGAGAAGGGCTTGGCGTCCAAAGAAGGGATTCTTGTTCAGGGAAGTGACGAACAACAGATTTTTAATCCAATTTGTGGATGAGCAGGACAAAGAAAAGGTAGTTAAAGGGGGTCCGTGGTCTTTCGATAGGAGTGTGCTGATGTTGCGAGAACCAGGGTTGATGCAGGCTTCAAAAGTCACGTTTGAGGAGGTAGAGTTCTGGGTAAGGTTCTACGATTTGCCAGTAGTTTTGATGAATAAGTTAACGGCAGAAGCGTTGGGAAAGAAAGTGGGTCGGTTGGTGGAAACAGATGAAAACAGCCTGATAGCTTGTGGGGGTTTCATGAGGGTTAGGGTTGGCATTGATGTTAGGAAGCCGCTGCGGAGAGGGGTGATGATGAAGCTTGAGGATAGGAGGATATGGATAGAAATGAAATATGAAAGATTGCCTAATTTTTGTTATGGTTGTGGCAAGTTGGGACATGTGGAGGAGGATTGTGAAGGAGATGAGGAATCCCAATATCATAACGAATATGGGGAGTGGTTAAGGGTGTCCATGGTGAAGATGGCTATGGGTCGCTCAGCCGAGGAGAGGGAGGCGGAGAGAACAATCATGAATGAAATTAGGGGAGGGATGAAAGGAGGAGATGAGGAAGACAAGAGGCACAAAAAAGGGGGAAGAAAGAGCTTGGTAGAGATCCTAGAGGAGAATGAAAGGAGGGATGAGGATGATGCTAGAGAGCGGGGTAAGGAGGATGATGGGAGAACTTTAGAGTTGGTGGAAGCCTTAGGGGAGGTAACAGTAGGAGGGGAAAGAATTTTAAAAGAAAATAAGGGTGCTGGGGGAATTGAAAATGGGGGAAATATTGTGGAAGATAGGGGTAAGGTTGTACAAGAGAAGGATGTATGTGGAAGTGGGGACAAGAGGGGATGTGAGGGTGAGAGTATAAAAAATAAAGAGGGCAAGAGTACGTGGAAAAGAAGGGCTAGGGAGGTAGTGGGGATCAACAAGGAGAGCAATGAGGGTGTAGAAAAGATTAAGAAAAGGAAAACGGGTGAGGGAGGGGAGGAGCTTATGCTAATAGATGGGGAGGATGAGGGAAAGAAGAGGAAGATGGGAACTGATCATACTTCGGGATCGGCGGGAGGGTCTGTGGGACCCTTCTGCCGGGAGCCATGAGTATCCTAAGTTACAACTGTCGGGGATTGGGGAAGGCCCGGGCAGTTGCTGAGCTTGCTAGTTTAGTAAGCAGGGAGGCCCCAAGGGTGATATTTCTGATGGAGACTAAGCTGGATAGGAAGGAATTAGAGACAGTGAGACGAAAATTGGAGTTTAAGAATTGCTTCGGAGTTGATAGGGTAGGGAGATCGGGTGGTTTAGCTCTTTTATGGGATGAAGAGGCTAGAGTGGAACTGAGGAGTTACACGCGACATCATATAGATGTGTGGATTAGGCTCAGGGAGGATGCCATGCAATGGAGGCTTACAGGGATTTACGGATGGCCGGAGAAGGGAGACAAACATCACACGTTGGGGCTGTTACGGAGGCTCCATGAGGACGAACATCAGGCCTGGCTTTGTGTGGGGGATATGAATATGATCATTGCTTCGGCGGACAAGGAAGGAGGGAATGAGACTGATTTTAACCAGATGGTGAACTTGAGGGAGACTTTGGATGATTGTGAATTAAGGGAGATCCCATTTGTTGGGTTTCGGTTCACTTGGAATAATAAACAAGAAGGGGAGGGGTTCATTCAAGAGAGAATAGATATGGGTTTTGCTAATGAAATTTTTTTGGAGGCGTTTCCAAGGGTTAAAGTGCACCATTTGTCAAGGACCCGATCCGACCATGTTCCCATTATGGTGGCACTGGAGAATAGGATAGAGGAGGAGAAGTGTTACAAGGGGCCTAAACCTTTTCGGTTTGAAGCTATGTGGCTAGAGGAGGAAGATTGCGATGTGGTGGTGGAAAATGGATGGCGAAACCCGAATGGTGGAACGAATGGGGAAGGGCTGATAGGAAAAGTGAAGAGGTGTGGAGTAGATCTGAAGGACTGGGAGAGAGTCCATTTTGGACAGGTCGAGAAGGAGCTTCGAAAGGTTAAAGAGGAGCTGAGAACGATACATGAGCGCGGCCTAGGTGGGAGAAAGGGACAGAGACGGAAGGAGCTTGAGGAAAAGGAAAGAGAGCTTGAGAGGAGGGAGGAGATTATGTGGTTTCAAAGGGCCCGAGCAAATGAATTCAAATGGGGAGATAGGAACACGAGTTTCTTTCATGCGAAGGCGTCTGGGAGACGGAAGCGAAATGTGATTCGGAGGTTGGTGGATGATAGAGGACTAGAGTGGAGAAGTAGGGAAGGGAAAATAAAGGTGGCAATTGATTATTTCCAAAACCTGTTTACATCTGAAGGCTCTGTATCACCAGACACGGCTACTCAAGGAATTGAGCCCAGAATATCGGCGGAGGATAACCTAGAGCTGTTACGCCCCTTCACCGAAGATGAGGTACGTACCGCCCTATTTTCTATGCATCCCACAAAATCACCTGGCCCCGACGGTATGCCAGCACTTTTTTATCAAAAGTACTGGAGTATCGTTGGGCCGGATATTTGCAAATTTGCGATTGAAATTCTAGAGGGGGGTGACATACCGGAGGATCTTAACTACACATTCATAACGCTAATCCCTAAAGTTAAGGATCCCAGCAAGATGAAGGAATTGAGGCCTATTAGCTTATGTAATGTGCTATATAAAATCGTTTCCAAGGTTATTGCAAACAGGTTGAAAGTGTGTTTAGGGAAGGCGGTCTCCTCGAGTCAAAGTGCGTTCGTGCCAGGTCGACTGATTACAGACAACGTTTTGGCTGCGTTTGAGTTGTTTCATTACATGAAGACGAAGAACACCGGAAAGGCGGGAGTGATGGCATTGAAGCTCGACATGGCTAAGGCTTATGACCGAGTGGAGTGGGGCTTTCTAGAGTATAGCTTGCGGAAGCTCGGGTTTGAGGAGAGGTGGACCAAACTCATTATGAAGTGTGTGACAACAGTCTCGTTTTCAGTGTTGTTTGAGGGACACCCGACCCAGAAATTCACCCCAAGCAGAGGGCTACGACAAGGTGATCCCTTATCCCCTTACCTATTTTTACTTTGTGCTGAAGCTTTGTCGGGCTTAATTAGCAAGAGTGAGCGGGAAGGCCGGCTGAGCGGTGCGAGGATTGCCAGAGGAGCCCCATCGGTGTCACATTTATTTTTCGCGGATGACAGTGTGATGTTTGCGAAGGCGACTTGTCAACAGGGCGCAGAAATAGTTGATATTCTCCGGATTTACGGAGCAGCATCAGGACAACAAGTTAATTTCGCGAAGTCAGAATTGTCGTTTAGTAAGAATGTGTCACCCGATCGGAGGGTGGAGATCCAAAGGGTGTTGGGGGTTAATGAGGTGGAGAAGCATGAGAGATATTTGGGACTACCAACGGTTCTGGGTCGATCGAAGAAGATCATTTTCAATCAGATCAAGGAGCGGGTTTGGAAGAAACTAAAGGGCTGGAAAGAAAAGGTTTTGTCGCCTGCAGGGAAGGAGGTCCTCATTAAGTCGGTAGCGCAAGCAATTCCGACGTACATGATGTCTTGTTTTCTATTGCCGGATGGGATCTGTCGGGATATAGAGGGTATGATGAGTCGATTCTGGTGGGGGGAAGGGGAAGAGGGACGGAAGGTGCATTGGATGAGCTGGAGAAGAATGTGTAGACCGAAGAGCGAGGGAGGTCTTGGGTTCCGAGATCTGGAGGTGTTTAATCTGGCACTTCTGGCACGGCAAGGCTGGAGGCTTTGTCAGGAGCCGGAATCTTTGTTGGGGCGGTTGCTTCGAGCTCGGTATTTCCCGTCTGGAAACTTTATGGAGGCACGAGTGGGACATAATCCAAGTTATGCTTGGAGGAGTCTTATAAGGGGAAGGGAGGTGCTGGAGGCGGGGTTGAGATGGGTGGTGGGGAATGGATCAGACATTTGTGTATGGAAGGATCGATGGATCCCTAGACCGAACCGTTTCAGGCCAATTGCGAATGTTACAGGAGCTGCAGAGGATATGCGTGTGGTGGAGCTTATTGACTGGGATGGGTACAGATGGGATGAGGAGTTGGTGAAACAGGTCTTGCTCCCTTGTGATGCTGAGTTGGTACTTCGTATGAGGCTGGTGAGTCCGACTTTCAAGGATAGGAAGGTGTGGCACTATGCAAGGAGCGGAGAGTTCTCAGTTCGGACTGCGTATCATATGTATATGGAACGGAAGGGGAGCGAGGAGAGGGCTGCACAGTCGACGAGTGTAAAGGGGAAAAGGTTTTGGAAGCAGATTTGGCAAATCAAGACATTCCCTAGAGTCAGATCCTTCCTTTGGAGAGCTTGCAAGGAGATTCTCCCGTGCAAAGATAATCTATTTAAACGGAGAATTACTAAGGAGGCTAATTGTGAATTCTGTGGAAGGATAGAAACGGGAGCACACATTCTATTTCATTGTGTGCATGCTAGAAAGTTTTGGAAGCTAGCTCCGGAGTTTAAGAGGGTGGTTCAGGGAGCTAGGAGGGTGGAGGAATGTCTGGAGTTTTTGTTTAATTTTAGCTCAACAGAAGAAGTGGAGAGGTGGAGTATGATGGTGTGGGAGCTCTGGAAAGACAGGAATAGGCGGGTGTTCGGGGGAGAGGAGGTCGAGCCGGGGCGGGTCATGGACAGAGTATTAAGTGCAGTGGAGGCCTATAGGGGGGAGATGAGGGAGATGGAAAGAACGGGGGAGAGTCGAGCTCAATCGGAGGGAGAGAGGTGGCAAAAACCAACTCGGGGATTCATCAAGATAAACAGTGATGCATCGGTGAATGCACAGGTAGGAAATGGAGTGGGAATGGTGGGTCGGGATGAGGGAGGAGAGGTATGCTTCATGGGAGCTAGAAGAATTCAAGAGACGGAGGATGTGGAACTTGCAGAAGCCGAGGGACTACTATGGGCGATGCAGCAGGCTGTTCGAACGGGTGTCACACACGCGATCATGGAGGGCGATTGCCAGCAGCTGTACAACAAGATCAGAAGCGGAGAACCTGTTCGAGGTGAGCTGGGATTTGTGCTGCAAGGAATATGCGAGGCGGCGCAACAGTTCACGGAGTGCCAGTGGTCATGTATTCGAAGAAGCGGAAACAAGGTGGCTAATTGGCTTGCAAAATTACGGCCTAATCAAATCCTGTTTACGGAATTTCAACATCTCTTTCCTGTTGGTATTGATGAATTATTGTATGCAGACATAAGTTAATCAATTCATTTGCTTGTTCTCAAAAAAAAAAAAAATTACTCGATCAAAAATGTCAACTTATTACTTGTCCAAAAAATATTAAATCCAATAATTTTATGCTCACTTAAGTGACATTTTAAAATTACGTACATTTTTTTTAGAATGGTAAAAACTATATTAATTATTATTTTTTTAATCAAATTGTTTAAATAATATAATACTTATTAAAAATAAATATATATTATTTACACAAATTAATAAAAAAATAATATTTTATATAGTTTTTAAAATACATTTACAACTTAAAAAGATCACTACCTTACAAATGGAGTATACCATACCAAAAATGTTAAAATTCGACATTGTCCAATGTCCTACGAAATTTCTGAAATAGTATCTTTTGGTCAATACAGACTAACTGAGACTGTTTAGTGATGCAAAGCATAACATACACCTTGGTTATTGCACTTTGACATATTTCTTTATTCCTTGTTGATAAAACCCAAAATAATAAAAACGGAGTATTTATATAAATAACATTATCTTTTATTTTATTTTATTTTATTTATTAGATAAAAAGCTTTGAACGTCTTCCTCTCTCTCAACCCCCTACAGTACAAAGTTGCTGCTACATTGTGATTTCAGCTTCACCCTTTCCTCTCAACAAAATTTCCATGGAGGTGCTCCTTCTCCTTCTCCTTCATTTGTAGCCCATCTCCCTCCCTTTACAAATCGGCACCTGGTTCTTCAATTAGAGGCAGCTCTTTCAAGGCCACAGTACTTACCTCCTTGCTTACTCCTTTGCAATCATTAGGGTTTACTTTTTCAGTCTTGCGAATCTTCAATTAGGGGTTTTTGTTATCACTTATCAGCAACAACCCCATCTTCAATTAGGGGTTTCCCCCAATTTCACCCCCTAACACTAAATTCACAGTGCCGGAGGATTTGATTTGGGTTTTGTTTTTGCTTTGCGGCTACTTAGATTTGTATGTTTTGAGGTTAGTTCCTTGAAGTCCCCAAATTAGAGGTATGGTGTCCAGATCTTACTCGAATCTGTTGGAGCTTGCCACCGGAGAGCCGTCGATGACGCCGCCGTCGATCGGCCGGCTGAATCGCCGGATTCCCCGGATTATGACCGTTGCCGGCCTGATATCAGATGTCGATGATGACCGGTCAGAGAGTGTTTGCTCTGACCTCTCATCCTCATCTGTTCATAGAGAGAGGATTATCATTGTTGCAAATCAGCTCCCAATTAGGGCTAAAAGGAGAGTAGCTGATGTGGGTGGGAGTGGTAATGGCAATGCTAGTAGTACTAACGGCGGTTGGATTTTCACTTTGGATGAGAACTCTCTACTTTTGCAGCTCAGAGATGGGCTGGGAGATGAAGAAACTGAGGTAGTCTATGTGGGTTGTCTTAAGGAAGATGTTCACCCTAATGAGCAAGATGAGGTTTCTCAGATACTCTTTGATAGCTTCAAATGTGTGCCTACTTTTGTGCCCCCTGATCTGTTTAGCAGGTTCTATCATGGGTTTTGTAAGCAGCAGTTGTGGCCTTTGTTCCACTACATGTTGCCCTTGTCGCCAGATCTCGGTGGCCGGTTTGATCGGTCGCTCTGGCAGGCCTATGTTTCGGTTAATAAGATCTTTGCGGATAGAATAATGGAGGTGATTAACCCTGAAGATGATTTTGTTTGGGTGCATGACTATCATCTTATGGTGTTGCCCACCTTCTTGAGGAAGCGGTTCAACCGGGTTAAGCTAGGCTTCTTCCTTCACAGCCCTTTTCCGTCGTCTGAAATCTATAAGACTTTGCCTATAAGGGAGGAGCTTCTAAGAGCCTTGCTGAATTCTGATTTGATTGGGTTTCATACATTTGATTATGCTAGGCATTTCCTCTCATGCTGCAGTCGGATGCTAGGTTTGACTTACGAGTCGAAGAGGGGGTACATTGGTCTAGAGTATTACGGCCGAATTGTGAGCATTAAGATTCTCCCTGTTGGTATTCATATGGGTCAGCTGAAATCGGTATTGAACCTCCTGGAGACTGAAGCTAAGGTTTCCGAGCTCATCAAAACCTATCATGATCAGGGTAAGAAGATTTTGCTTGGTGTCGATGATATGGACATTTTTAAGGGCATTACTCTGAAGCTCTTGGCTATGGAACAGCTGCTTATGCAACATCCAGAATGCCATGGAAAGGTGGTTCTTGTTCAGATAGCGAATCCAGCCAGGGGGCGTGGACGAGATGTCAAGGAAGTGAAAGAGGAGACGTATTCGACTGTCAAGCGCATAAATGACACTTATGGGATGCCTGGTTATTACCCTATTGTTCTGATTGACGAGCCACTGAAGTTCTATGAAAGGGTAGCTTACTATGTTGTTGCGGAGTGTTGTCTAGTTACAGCGGTCAGAGATGGGATGAACCTTATACCCTATGAGTATGTGATTAGTAGGCATGGAAATGACAAGCTAGACAAAGTCCTAGGTCTGGAACCTTCCGCTCCAAGGAGGAGCATGCTAGTTGTGTCTGAATTTATTGGTTGCTCTCCTTCTCTAAGCGGAGCCATTCGTGTGAACCCGTGGAATATAGACGCTGTGGCAGAGGCAATGCATGACGCCTTGGAGATGGCCCCGGCAGAAAAGCAGCTAAGGCACGAGAAGCATTATCGGTATGTTAGTACCCACCATGTTGGGTATTGGGCCCGGAGTTTCCTACAGGATCTCGAAAGAAGTTGCAAAGATCACGGGCTTCGTAGGTGTTGGGGTATCGGATTTGGGCTGAGCTTTAGGGTGGTAACACTTGATGCCAACTTTAGGAAGCTTGCCATGGAGCACATTGTCTCTGCTTATAAGAGGACATCGGTTCGAGCAATCCTTTTGGATTATGATGGTACCTTGATGCCGCAGAGCACAATTGACAAGAGTCCTTCAGCTAAAACTATCGATATCCTCAACAGTTTGTGCAGGGACAAAAACAATGTGGTTTTTATTGTCAGCGGTAAGCAAAGGGATACTCTTAATGAATGGTTTTCTTCTTGCGAAAACCTGGGGATTGCAGCGGAGCAGGGTTATTTTCTGAGGTTAGATGTTTATTGCATTTATAAAGACCATTTTTCGAGTCTTGTGAAAATAGCAACACTCTTAAGCCATTGACACTACAACTTTCATTCTTTTATTTTCTACTGTAGGTTAAAAAGAAATGCGGAATGGGAAACCTTGGTGGCTCCAGTAGATTGTACCTGGAAGCAGATTGCAGAGCCTGTAATGAAGCTCTACACTGAGACAACTGACGGGTCTACAATTGAGGATAAGGAAACGGCAATGGTGTGGTCATATGAGGATGCTGATGCTGATTTTGGGTCTTGCCAAGCTAAAGAGCTTCTTGATCATCTTGAAAGTGTACTTTCCAGTGAGCCTGTTTCAGTCAAAAGAGGAAGGAGCTTGGTAGAGGTCAAACCCCAGGTACGTAACGATGTAAACTCCTTTGTTAAATCAATCCAGGAGAATGTTGATTTATTGTGTCTGAATTCAGTAAATGAAGTAGAACCTTTTCAGTTTTGTTCTTTTTATGTTAAGATGGCTGAATTCCACATATCATGACATTTCACTTAAATCCATTTTATTACACTTTCTTCCGAAACATGTCATTAATTTGAATATATGCTGAGTTGAAGACTTGAAGTTTGCAACTGACATCAATACCTTGCTTGGTTTTGAACATATTTTCGGTGGGTGATTTCCTTATTGAGTTGAAAATTTGATTTTGTTATATCTTTTTTCTCGGGAAGAGATAAACCAAAGAAAGAAACTAATTTCTTTTGTGCTAACCATACCTTATATAGCTATGTTTATTTGGTTCCATCCAACTAACATGTTCTTCGTATGCAAGCATTGAATTTGAGTCAATCTAGGACTCAGATAATATCCAAGCTTGCAAATAAACCATTTGGGAGCTATATAGCCTATAAGAATATCTCAATCCTCTTTACTGTGTACCTTCCAAACAAGAACTGCAAAATATATCTTCTCATCAGAATCAACACCTTTCTGGAATCCATTGCCGGTCCCTTTTTGCTGAATACCACTATTGATGCAGGGTGTAAGCAAAGGGCTGGTGGCGAAACGCCTGCTTTCTCTAATGCAAGACAAGGGCATGTCACCAGATTTTGTTCTGTGTGTGGGAGATGACCGATCTGACGAAGATATGTTCGAGGTGATCACAAGTGCCATGCCAGGCCCATCTTTAACGTCTTCTTCTCCCAACACGGCAGAGGTGTTTGCCTGCACCGTTGGTCGGAAACCCAGCAAGGCTAAGTACTACCTGGACGACACGATGGAGATCGTGAGGCTGATGCAGGGGCTTGCGTCTGTCGCAGATCAGATAGCAAACCCTATGGGCCGACGAGAGATGCAGGTAGTTTCCTATTCTGGGTTTTCGCCGTGATGTTTACAAACCGAAGAGAAGTCCCAAGTCTGGTATGTTCCTTCTTGAAATGTAAATTGTGAAACTAGTCGGATCTTGTTGCCGGATGATGGATCTCATCTCATCTGGGCTTAAA
Source organism: Persicaria tinctoria (assembly GCA_037127255.1). Taxonomy (NCBI): domain Eukaryota; kingdom Viridiplantae; phylum Streptophyta; class Magnoliopsida; order Caryophyllales; family Polygonaceae; genus Persicaria; species Persicaria tinctoria. The sequence goes on along the minus strand of JBANSL010000013.1, from coordinate 22,506,568 downwards.
GCTGTAAATACAGGCAGTTATCTTTGTTGTATCTGGTGAGCTGTTCTTTTGTGATTTCCTTTGTTGATTTCAGCTTGGAGACATGTGGATTGCATATTTTGGGAAGCATATGACTGAAGTATTTGAAGGTAAATTTGTTATTCTGGCAAAAGCAGTAAATATCAGTCTTGCAAAAACTAGTGATGGTGTATGAATTTGTCTCCGGTGAATTTGATCATTTGATGTTAAAAAGTGCTTTCCGAAAACTCCTCGGACAGTGATACGTTTACACACTACTTGTTCGGGGAATGGATTCGCATCACCTTGACGCTCATAACCCCCCCCCCCCCCCCCCCCCCCGCCTCTGGTGGGATATATAGTACTGTGTTGTTACAAACAGTGCTGTATTTGATAGTTTTTGTAGTTGATTTATAGTAGTATTTGGTCATTTTTTATTTTTGTTGTTTTGAATCTTTTTCAGTGAAAACAGAAAAACCTAATATTCTTCAGTTTGGGTCCATACAAATTGCAAAAGAATATGACATATCTGAATTTTGCATCAAATCAGCAAAGTTGAAGTTTTCTATTACCACCACCCTTTATTAATCCTTTATTCTAGAATCCAAAGTCCATCTTTTACCATATCTCATAGGCGATCTTAATACATTAAATTCAAGATGCCCCCTTATATTATATAGCTGTTTAGTAGCTGCACTGATGTTTAATAGCTGTTTAGTAGCTGCACTGATTGTTCATCAGTGATGAACAATCAACTATATGGATGTTAATTCTTCAAATCTATGCAGAAGTATGTGTCAGAACAACATCCTGGAGAGCCACAAGCTTTGCTTTGCCTCCATAGCATTCGGGCAATGCTTCTTCCCCGATTTCCTCGATGAAACTCCTCATCTCCTCCTCGTTTGTCACAATTACTATCTGCAAGATTACGGCATCAAAATGATTGAATTGACAGGGTTGACCCAAAGACTCCATTAGCTATAACATTTAACAACTGCATTTGATACTCAATTGCAGCAATTTCTAGTGAAGAAACTACGGATAATCAGAATCCGAAGGAGTACTGTCAGGCTGTCACTGGTTAGTTTGGAATTGCGCAGTTTACCACACAGTTGTAACTAGCCTAGGCAATACCCAGCAAATGTTTAATGTTGAAACTTAAGGGTAGAGTGAGTGAGTGACGGTAGACACAGATTCAACTCACAATCCTCGTAAAGAACGAAAACATAGCAGATGCTGCACTAGCACGAAAAAGGTTTAAAAAGGCTTGTTAAACTGCTGAGGTATTAGAACCTGGCCAATGGTCATTGCTATAACAGAGGGACAATTTTTTGTTTAATGGTATCTAACTACTGATATCTGCTATTATCTATTGGTGTATATAGATCACAACTTGGAAAATATAGAATTACCTTTTTCAGTGTTTCCTTCTCAAGAAACCGAGAAACTATCTTCCAGACGCTGACAAAGAAACTCGGCATATGCAAAATGAAGCACCTCGCTAGTCGCTCAGGGTAATATGCCTGGATGTATTATAGGGGGGAAAACAGTTATTTCCTACCTTAAGTAGCAATCCATTAGAGTTCAAAGCGGAGATAAGCTAAAGGTTAGGAAGGTTGGATGTTCCTGAGGTAATTTGGGAGTATGTTCATTCGCTATTCAGTAAACTAACCATATGATGTTATATAGCAGCAAAGTAGTAGTGTAGTACAACGGATTAACCTGTAAAAATTGAAAGCCGGTGATCAATCCACGAGCGTCAACATTCTTATATGAAATTTCTTGAAGATCCAGAATGCCTATCAGCTTTTCATTCCCTACCTCAGTTCCTTTATGTCCACTGAAAATGGAGAGAAGCAAAAGCCGGTTAAACTCCCGCAGAAGGGCAGAAAGAAGTAAATAATGGCACAAGATTTGGTTAATTAGCACTCTGATGCACCCTCTTGGACAAATTAGAGCAAAAAAAAAATTACCTTGCAATGGTCTTATCTAGGAAGTGCACCACAAACTCTGCACAATGACAGAAGCAAACAAATCAACTTTGTACCTTGTTTTTGAATTTTTAACAACTAAATACACAACCATCGACGTGTATGAATTTAGCGAATAGTTTTTGAAGTTACTCATGCTGAAAGTAACAATCAACAGAAGAAGCATAATTAAAAAAAGACATATGATAAGGACAGGTATTTTACTCTTAAATTGCAGATGGTCCTTAGACTGATAATGCTTGGATGATTTTACCATAACAAGTGGATGTCCGCTTTTTGTTGGACCTCCCAGATAGATTTTCTTTGCACTCAACTCGTCAAGCACTTCGGACTCAGGAATATATCCAAGAGGAGCAATGTCAGCTCTCCATTTCTGCCACTGAACAAACATCTTCGCTGCCTTTTCTGGGTCCATTGATCTTGCTACCAAGAACCTCATTAGCATCATATCTCCATAGTTCTACATGTTTCACAAATAGCAAAACACATCCAAGTTTTTAACTTATAACAACAATTCCTAATCAGTTGCAGGTTTTCAGCAAAGACACAAATTATGCATTGTGTTCAACAATCACCCCAAAAATAAAAATAAAAATGGTGCTATGCTACCATTAGAGTGACAACGTCAAGGACGATGTTTGGTTTGAAATATCAAATTGTGTTTAATATCAGAATTCACACACTAAATGATTCATTGAGGTCTTTATAATTCTCCTTGTTAAATTCTCCTTCCTTTAAGATCAATGCAGCAATTTTAATCACTTGACAAGCTAAAATGTTAAACACTAAGATCATGCCAGACGCTCTTAAATTGGAGAAAAAGTGATATATAAGTCCATAGTAATGGGCTAATGGCTCAACTGTCCCAACTCCCAAGTTGGTAGGTAAAACTATTATTATAAGATCAATGAATCTCACAATACAGCTTGCATTAAAGAGATAGCAGATAACCAGAGGGACCAATTCTGTCATTTTTAGTATACAATCATATCATCAGGGTCGTGCGGGTCATTTTTGGGCCCTATACTAAAAAATAATTAGACCTTATTTATATATTGTGCTAACGATCTTATCATTTTTATAAGTTGCATTATATAAATTGTTTTGCTATCATAAAAATATACTAGTAGATATTTATGTTATGATTTTGAAAAATCTACAATAATCCCATTTATACTTACAAAATGCATCAGAAGATATCAAAATGCTATGGAGTATTGTATTTCAAAGTCACCTTTATTTAGATTAAATTAATCAAAATAGGAATACCGTGGAAATCTGAAGCCTTTGAACATTCTTTTAAGTATAAAATAGTTGTGAATGATTCTTTTAAAACCATGAATATGATTCTTTTAAAAAAAAAAATTATATGACATTCGTAATAAGTCCACTATTTTTTTGTATTATTTTGGTGGAAAGTCCACTTATTTCTCTAACCGATGATTTTTGTAAGTTTTTAAAAAGCAGAAAGAGAATAGTTTTTTTTTTAATTATTAAAAAAAAAATTAAAAGATGGAAATTACTTGGAGAAAAGGACCCTTGTAGCATTTAAAAGAAAGACCAAATAATAATATGTATAAAAATATTGCATAAGAAAGAAAAGAAAAAAAAAAGCAATTTGAATTATTAAGAAAACAAATTAAAAAGATGGACTGGAAAAGGCCTTAAGAAGTTAAGAATGAAAAAAAGAAAAAAAAACTAGATACTTATATACTCAATAGTCAATGTGGTAAACTGGTAATAGTATTTTATGACTTATGAAAGGAAAAGAAGAGCACGTTATGGGAAAAAACATTAATCATGGTGCTATTGGGAGTCGAACGCAAGGCAAAGGCAAATGAGGAAAATGTTTGTAGAAAAACTAAAATGAAATTGGGTGCACTTGAACCACCCATTCACATGGGCCTGCATATTAGCAATATTGAAATTTCACTATTTAATCCAATGGCCCAATAGATCTTTCAGCAATATTGTCTCATAATAAAATCTAACCACCAATAAATAAATAAATCCAAAATTAATTTTTTTTCCCCAAATATTATGCTTTAAACTTTTTGATTTTTTAATTTTGTACCATGGCCAATCGACACCACAAATTAATATAATTAACTCAAAGAGTTAATTAAAAAATAAGTGAAATATAAAATACTCATACTTTATGTAGAAATTATTGAATGAAAATCCTTGTCATAATAATAATAATAATAATAATAATAATAATAATAATAATAATAATAATAATAATAATAATAATAATAATAATAATAATAAACAAGGATATCATCAAAGATCTAAAATTCATTTTATGGATGGATCAATCCAACCAGAACATTTAAACTTTAAAGTGTGTACTCTTTAAATAATACACTTTTTTTTGATCAGATTTAAATAATACACTTTAAATAATAAAAATTCTTGCCTTTTTGTGTGTGTGTGTGTGGATATGATTCCAAAGTTGAAGATGTAACACTAAAAAAATGGAGCTAAATGAATAAATTAAGGGTGATGATGATCTGCAAACAAAGCAAAGAACAAAATCTAAAGAAAACGGAGAAAAGCATGAAATGGGAAGTTTACTTGAGCGGAGGAGCCAAGCATTTGGACGGAGTTCTTCATCTGATGGATGAGCTCTGCTCCGCCGCCGCGGCCGCCTTCTTGCTCCATTGAGCTGAGTAGGAAGAAGAAGGAGAGGAGGGAGGAGGGCGATCGATAGACACCAGTTGTTTGACGAATTGCCCACCAAAATAGGAAGTTGTGAATCAACTGTGTAAACTCCTTTTTTTTTTTTTTTTTTTTTTAAGTTTTCAGAGTTTAGTATGTGGCAGCAAAAAGTCCGGCATATAGAAAGGGATTTGTTGTTGCATTCCATATTTCCATACCATTCCATATTTAATACGGAAACGACTTTTCTCCAATTAATTTTCTATTTTTTCAGAAAGCAAATACATTTGAGAGAGAAAAATTAAGATATTGAGAAATAAATTAACTAATGAAAATACTTCGTGTAATCGTGTGTAGCTCTATAATTCTATACTGCTACAATTAATATATCCCTGCGTCATACATTTTTTAAAATAATATATCACTAATAAAATAAATTATTATTAGAAATTCGGTGTTGGGCATAGGATAAAAACCTTAATCAGGAAGGATTCCCCACCAAAACAATAAGCGACCCCAGAAAATCAATATTAAAAATGGCTAAAAATAATTTAAATTTGGAGAATATCTCCCAATTAAGCTTGTTATCCTATGTCCGGATAGAAAATCAGTTATAAATTAAATAAAATATCAATAAAGTTTGCATAAAATAAGAAAATTTGAATTATTAATTATAAAATATATCAATAATAAAATATATTTTAGTTAATTAATAAATTAAATAAAATATCAATATATATATGAGTAAATTATAACATGAGAAAATTTGCGCCGAAGGCGCAAATTTTTGGCCAAATTAGCCAAATATACACGTTTTTGTAAAATTTGCAAAAGTATACACTGGTTTGAAACACAAACACAGACTCCCTCTCCCGATACCCCTCAACTGCTCACACCCCTCTCTATCTCTCTCCCGTTTCTCACTCCCTCCATCACGATTTTCCTCTCTCCAACTGTTCTTCGACGATTTCCTCCGAGAAGCGACGTTTTCCGGCCTTTTCGTGCTCGTTTTTGTCTGGTATTGAAGGTTATTCAGTATGGCTAGCAGCGCAGGTAAGCGGTTTGTTGATTTTGTATCGTTTCTGTGTGGTAGGGTTTTGTTTATGTCAAATTATGCGTTGTTGAGTTGTGCGTTGGCGCGATTGTTGTCGTTAGGGTTTTTTTGGATAAATGTGTGTTGTTCGTTCTCAATCGTACTAGTATGTGCGTTATTGAGCAGTTACGACCTCTTTCTGTAATGCTGACCTCGATTTTGGCATCTCATTCTGTTCTTTTGGAATCCATCTCCATCATTTTGCATGTCCCCTATTTGTCGTCTTTGATTTTTGGCGTGTTCTTGGTGTTGTGTGTGTCTGTATGTTTGTGTTTGGGTTCATATTTCTGTGGGGCTGACATCTATTTGTCTACTTGGGTATCTTGTTTTTGTTATGTTGGCAGGGACCTCAACTGATCTTGACACTTACAAATGCAAGTTTGACGTGAGTCTATGAAATTTATACAGCAGTTGTTGTCATTGTGTCTGCATCAAATGCTGACATGTGCTTTTGTATTCAATCTGTATACATTTTTTGCAGAAATTGAAGTTTTGTATTCCATACAAAGAACGTTTCCATGCTAGATCTAATATATACTGTCATCCTGGAGTTTGTGACATTATTAAACAAGAGTTGCTGCCTTTGCATTACAAGATGTTGAAGGAGAGTTTTCTGGGATGGGTGCTCTCCCAGGGCAATAATATGACTGTTAACTTCCAGTTAATCCATCAAATGATGTTGCGGCAGGTTAAGACGAAGAAGAAGAAGGAACTTTGGTTCAAAGTTGATGGACTTATAGCTCGTTTTTCGTTGGCTGAGTTTCATGTAATGACTGGGCTTCCATGCGAAGACCGTGTCTGCAAGCCTCCGAAAGCAGTGACTTTTTCTGATTTTCTTGGAATGGATAGATGCTCCCATGATGATTTGATCAGTTGTTTCCGACAGATGAAGAAGACGTCGAAGAAGAAGCTAATTATAGCGAGGCTGTTACTCATTGAGATGGTTGTGTGTTATAGGCGGATAGACTATATCACCGAGGAAAACCTATCACTTGCTTGTGATGATGAGATGTTTGGACAATATCCATGGGGCAGACAGTCCTATGAATCTCTATTGAAGGCCTTGAAGAAGTCAGCTACGATGGATCGCAAGAAAGCTAGGCCTTCGTATGAGTTGTATGGATATTGGATTGCTTTCCAGGTATTATGTTTACTTGTTTGATATATCCTTGTAATCAATCCTCATTATGTGTCAGCATTGAAGTTATTCCTTACTACGTGTCAGCATTGCATGTATTCATTACGTGTGTCAGCATTGCATGTATTCCTTTATATGTGTCAGCATTCATTACTTGTGTAATCATTCCTCACCATGTGTCAGCTTCTTATGAATTGTTATTGTGTTTGCATGACCACTTGTTTTGTGTTTTACAGGCCTGGATATTTGAAGCTTTTCCGGCGTTGTCTGATAAGTTTGACTGTAATTTGAGGATGAATGATAAAGATCCCCATTCTTTGCATTGGGTTTGCAAGGTTAGGCATACTTATGATGAAGCTGACGAGCTATTCGATGGTGACTTGGTAAGAGAAATATATCAGTGCTGACACCAACTCTGTCTTCTTATATACATGTGTTTTCTTATTTATATTTTCTTTGATGTGCATGATAGACACCGCTGTTCCCAAACTATGGAGAGTTTGCTAGAACCCCAGGTATGAGTTATATTGATGAAGAGGCTGACGATGTATGTGATGCCATTGGTGAGCCTATGTTTTCTCAACCAGCTACTGATCTTTTGTATGATTGTCGGTATATGCGCAAGTATGCATATGAAAACAAGTTTTTACGTAACGATGGTTCAGAGATTGAATCATTTATGTCTTTTGAGTATGGTCTTGTTGGAGGAGAGGAAGAGGAGAGATCTGCTGAGATAGAGAAGTGAACGAACAGGAAACGTGAGGTTGATGAAGGAAATGTTGAGGCCAAATCTGTTGATGTAGAGAAGAGGAAAAAGAGGAAAAATGCTGACACAGGAAAGCCTTCTAAGAAGAAGCAGAAAGGTCCATCCACTGAGATCCAGGTGAAGAGAGTTGCTGTGAGGAGAGGGCGTTCTAGGGGATCTCCACAAACCAACCCTCAAGCTGGGAGGAAGGCTGACATAGAAGTTATAAAATCAATCAGGAGGAAGGCTGGGTGGATTAGGAAGAAGGCTGTTGACTTTAACAGTGGTGAGGAATGTAAGAGAGATGTGATTCCTTATGCTGACACAGAGACAACCACAGTGGATGCAGATAGGGTTTCCAAGAATGGTGGTGCTGACAAGGAGGAGGCTGTTGTACAGGCAGAAAAACAAGACCAAGTTGGATATCCTTGTGATACATCTGACGAGGATAAACCTATTCAGTATATTTTGAAGAAGAGGAAGAAAGATATGGGGAGTACAGGGAAACGGAGAATGTTGTACAAAATTAGCAGTTCAAACAAGTCTTCCTCCATTCCCCAAGCGCCTATTGATGCGTGCTTATCTCCCGTTGAAGTTGTGAATGATGCCTGTAGAGTGATTGTACCGTTTGGTGAGGTGTAAGGTGAAGCTCAGGCTGACACAGTAAATGCTGACCCCAAAGATGATCAAGTAGATGGCAGCCAAGGTTTTGATGCTGACACTGAGAATGCTGACCCCAATTATGGCAGTGAAGGTTTTGATGACACCAAGGTTGATGCTGACACTGTTTCTCCACTGGCTGCTCTCTTACTTCTGAACAGAGGATTGGATGCTGACACTGAAGATGTTGGTGGTGATGGTCAAGATGTTGACACTAGTGGTGATGAGAAGATGAAGGTAGGTGCCAACAGAGAGACTGGTGGTGATGCCAAGGGTGATTGTGGTGACAACCAGAAGGGAGTGTCTGACGAGCATGCAAAAGAGCCAGAGTTGGATGGTGTTGCTGGTGAGGTTGACGCTAAATCCAACCCAGTTTGGGTACATGATTTAATTAAAAGGATTGAAAAACTTGAAGAGCTGCCGGCACGTGTAGATGATTTAGTAAGAAGGATTGAAAAGCTCGAAGAGCTTCCTGCACGTCTAAATGAGTTGGGCTCTCGTGTTGATAGGGCGGTTGAACTTGTCGCAATGGTTACAGAATTGATGGAAAAGTATAATTCACTTGAGAATAGGTTCACACTGCATGAATCTATTGTTGCAAGGTCACAGTCATCTGTCAACATTGATCAATCAAGTACCAAGATGGTGAGTGATGTCATTGCTGACATGAAGATGGGTGTTATCCTTGAGGATGCTATGGCTGAGCAGGGAGCTGAGTTGGATTCACCCAAAGATTGTAAACAAATGAAGACACCTTCCTGTGGTGATGAGAGAGATGAAGCAGGGAGCTGAGTTGATGTTGTGGTTCGTGAGTCGATCATTCCTGTCACATTGGTTGAAGGACAGAGGACACTAGAGTCAGATTCAGTTCACTTTGCTGTTGATCTAGGCCGTGATTTTGATTTGATGTCCATGGAGCCAAGAGGCGAAGAGTTTAAGGACAACAACGATGGAGCTCATGAAGATGCTGACAGGGGACTGCAGAGCACCGGTGAGGATGTAGAAGCTGACATGCTAGTGAAGATAAGTAGTGAAGAGTGTAATGATGTTTTTACCCCATTAGGTTGCAAGGCTGATGGGGATGAGAAGGCTGATGTTGCAGCAACTCCACCCCCTACCATTGTACCACCAAGGATTATCAACCTGGATTCTCCTGAAGGTGATGATAATGCTGACATGGTTGGATTGCCTGTAGTGATTGACTGGGTTGCCTACAGCAAGCACCCTAAAGTAGTCGAAGAGATTGAAGCACTCAGGCGATCCAAGCGTATCCCAAAAGTGAGTACCTTTTTGATGAGCCCATATGAGCAGCAAGAAAAGAAAGGGAGGTGGCCCAAGCACAATGCGAAGAAGTCACTTTTAAGTGAAGACGATCATGAGTTTTTGTACAAAACTATGAGGAATAATCGGTATTTTTCTTTATCTTTTTACTTGTTATATAATCATTAACTGTCCTGTGCTGACACCTCTACCTCGTATGATTCTGTGTGTTAATTCATAATTTTTGCTTGTGTTTCAGGGATTTTTCTGTCATTGTTGCTTCTGGAAGAGTTGATAAATCCTTTTTTAAACCAATTCTTAACAAGGACATGTGGCTGGATTGTTCGGTAAATGATCTGGCAGCAATTATATTTCATATTGTTTGTCTTCTAGTTTTTGTTTATTGATATTTGTTGAGGTATATCCAGTGCTGACAGTAGCTTGTTACTGTGTGTTGTAGCATATTGAAGCAGGGTTGTATTATTTGAGGAAGAGGATCCATGAGGAAGCCGATAAGTATGCAGAGTTTGTTGTTCTTGATTGGATTTTCTATCAGAACTACCTGCCATGTAATGCCAAAGCGTACGAAGCAGATTTGCCTGTGTCAGAAATGACTGGGAGCTATTTCCTGGGTCTTTTCCCTGACCAGTATGGTAAACCATGGGCGTCTGAAAACAAGATTTACACACCCTTTAACGTCATCAACAAACATTGGGTTGCTTTAGAGATCATAATAGATCAGAAGGTGATCAATGTCTATGACTGCAATGTCTACGGTGTTGGCAAGGGTGTACTAGATGCAGAACTCCAGCCTATTGCTCACTGGCTTCCTATACACTTGGAGAAGTGCGGGATATATGAAAACTTTAGCTCCACACCATTTGAGATAAGGAAGGTTCCTGACATGGTCCATGATAAATCTGGGTTTGTACTCTTAACTAACTTTTATATTAATTGCTGACATACATTTACTTTCTATTTATCTTTTGTTGACACACCCCTATTTGTCTGTTTTGTGAGTGTGTGCAGAAGTGCTTGTGGGGTGTTTACAGTGAAAGCAATCGAGGCTGTTGTATTTGGCGGAGATGTCACCACAATCACAAATGAGAAGCTATTCCGCTACAAAGAGCTTATTTGCTCAGACTTGATCAAGGAGTCTTGGAGCTTCATAATTTGAGCAATGCTGACACTATCATTCTGAGTACATAGTTTAAGTGACATTGTAGTTGGATATGAAGTTGGATATTAACTGTATGTATTTTGTTGGCACCATCATTCTGGGTTTGGATATTAACTGTTTCCATTGAACATCGTTCGCGTATATTGAATGTATGTATTTTGTTGTGTTTAACGTACTTATTCGGAACTAAGCATCTGGCTTTTTACATTAGATCGAATTTGATATAGTCACCAATCACACACAATGTACAAAATCCAATATGACATAAGTAATGCTGAAACAAAGTGCATTGAATCCTTTTGAAAACATATGGGAATGTATCAGTGTCAGCATTGCCAATAATGCTGACATGGGGTTATGTAAACTATGAAAAAAGTAATTTCCAAACAGAACAGGTTTATTGTATGCATTTTATATCACTGGGGGGTGTTTCTAAGTGATTGTATCTTAGAAGTATACGATATAAAGCGAGCTGGTCTTGAGCAATGCTGACACCATCATTTTCTGGAGTACTTCAATCTTCTCTTTAGCTCACGCGCAGGCAACAGTCTCTTAGAGGGAGGTCTTCCTGGTCCCCTCTTAACAACAGGAGGGTAACACTTTATAGATTTTATTGCTTCAGGGACGCCTGATTCATCGTCTGTCAGCACTGGGTATATTGTTTCAGCATAAGCTAATTTCCAAGCATCAGTTGTGTAAAATCTGGCAACAAAGTCTGATACATTTGCCTTAACCTTCATGATGGCTGAAAGAGCATGAACACATGGGATCTTCTCTATATCGAAAAACTTGCAAGTGCATGTTTTTGCTGACAGGTCCACTATTGCATGAGACCCTTGCCCTTTTACTTCAAATTTGTATTCATCCAGCCTCTCAACCTTGTATTCTCTAGCTTCACCTTGTAGGTTCCTAATCAAATCAAGTATTACAGGCGTCAACTTGTCCTCATGTTTGGATGCCTTTTCTCTACGCTCTTGGAACCATGCTCCGAGTTTCTCTCTAGCAAAATTCAATAGTGCAACGATAGGATAATTTTTCTTCCCTTTGAAAATGGCATTTATGCTCTCTGCATTATTAGATGTCATCATGTTGTATCTGGTGATTGGTGAATGTGCTCTAGCCCACCTATGTACTCCTGCTGACACTAAATAGGTCGCCATCTTTGGGCAGCTTTCCTTTATGCGGTCAAAATATTTATCGAACTCCCCAGTACTATAACTATCTGCTGCTTTCTTGAACCAATTTCCCAAGTATCTTTTCTTGAAGGTGCTTCTAATGTTTTGTTCCATGTGCCATCTACAAATGCAGTGATGCGCACTAGGGTAAACCAAGCCAATTGCTCTTGAAATGCTGACATGTCTATCAGACACAAACACTAGATCATTTGACGGAGGAACAACCTTCCTCAGCTGGCGAAGAAACCACTCCCAAGAGTTGTTGTTTTCTGTGTCAGCAATGGCAAATGCAAGCGGGAAAATATTTCTGTTTGCATCTTGCGCTACTGCCCCAAGCAAAGTCCCTTTGTATTCCCCAGTTAAAAATGTTCCATCAATAACAACAACCTGTAAAATAATGATTATAAGTTGTGTGACGACAATGAAATATTCAAAAGTGACCTGTGCTGACACGACACTGATAATTTTATACCTTTTTCAATGCAGGGAAGGCCCGAATGCACTGCCCAAATGACAAAAACAAGTATTTAAACCTGTCATCATCATCTGTTGACATCAATGCAATAGTTCCATCATTTTTGTCCATAATCATGTGACAAAATAATGGCAAGTCAGCAAAATTTGATTCCGGTGTCCCTCTGTCCCTTTCTTGCGCAATTCTTCCTGACCGCCACGCTGTCCAATAACTAATGAGAATTCTTTTTTCGGTCCTCATTTTATCCATTATCTGCTTTGGATTGTAGCCGCTGCTGACACTGTAATAATGTATACATTAGAATGAATGATGTGATACTTGAATTGAGTGTTATTTTGATGACATATACACACTTACATTGGCTGGATTATGCTTGCTACCACTGAGGAAGGTGCTTGCCTGCAATTGCTTGTTCTCACATCCCATGTGCATGTGTGCACACCATTGTAAGCTGACACCTCGTAGCAATTCTGAGAAACAGTATTTACGTGTAACTTCCATCTGCAGCTATTATCCACGCAATGCGCCCTAAAATACTTGGGTTCAGATCTCGTTACTTGAAGAGAAAGGTGTGCACTAGATTCACCGATAATATACGTAAAGCATCCTTCATTTCCTTCTTTGATTCAAAGGTTCTCCCAATGTACATTGTGCTTGATGATGTATTGTTGAAACTACTCATGCTAGAGCTGTCATCCTTGCAATCTTCTATTGTTTTATCTCTACTGCGCATTGAAGAGTGCAGGCTCCTCCATGTGTCAGCATCACAATCAATGTCATTATCATCATACATGTCATCTGACCCCATCGTCTGCACCTGATTGTCAACAATCATATGATTTTGCTCCCTGTCATACTCAATCAATCCAACTGATTTCCCACTCTCCCTGTCAGCTGTGTCAACAATTGCAAGTGTTTGTGCCTGTATGCTGACACACAACTCAACAGCATAGTCTACACCATCTAGTGCTGATATATCGAGGAATTCTTTCAAATCAGTGTCACAATCAACTGTAAGTGGGGCTTTCAGCTTTTTGCATGGGTGCAAATGACTAAATTGCAATTCAAGCACACTGTCTACATTGAATCTAGTGCACACCTTTCTCTTCAAGTCTTGTAGTGTGGTTGAATCATATAGCAAAAACACCTTTGATGTTGTATTTCCAACAAATTCCAGGCCTGTGTCAGCAAACACCCATGATCCACCAAATACTACTGTAATCACATGAGGTTCCATTTATGATTGACCTATCAATTAATTAGAGACAATATGCAAACAAGCACAATGAGTTAATTCTGATCCCATGTCAGCATGCTGGATATAAGTTAGACACAAGCAAATATGTATACAAGTACAATGAATTGCATCTGATTCTGTGTCAGCATGATAGAAATAAGTTAGATACATGGCATTTATTTACGAAATCTCAGACAGTATCAGCATTACACAACGAGGCCAGAAATCAAAACAGATCTATGTAGAAGAATTCATACAATTATTTCCTTTCAATTCATTCAAGCACAACATTTCGAATTCATCCAACAGACATATTTTAAGGATCGTGATGTTGACAGATCGAGTATCTATTAAAGAAGCAGGTCGACGAAGAACTTGAAACCCTATATATTGTTGACGACTTACTCTGATTTGTATCGAAACAGTAACAACCGAAGTCGAAATTACACGATCTACACTATACGAGTTCAGCTATTGGATATAAAACGATATTTACACACGAATTGGAGTTTTTTTCACAGATCTATGAACGACAGATCTACCAACCATACGAATGCTGACATTAAAACCACAATTCAGTAATGCTTTGATATTAGATAGATGCAGTACCGAAAATCAGGAGGAGATCGGCGTTGATCAATACCTACAGCGATCGAAAATCAGATCTCGTTCTATCTCGTGTCAGCATTGGCGAAAATCAGAAGGAGAGATCGGGGGGGAGGTCCGCACGGCTTTGTTGTAGTATTGTGTATATTTTTGCAAATTTCCCAAAATCTTGTATATTTGGCTAATTTGGCCTTCATATTTGTATATTTGGCAAATCATCCCTTATAACATTAAGGTGAATTTTGATTGGTTAAAAGAGAAAAAAAAATAAAAGAAAAAATTGTGATTTGTTGAAAATACTATAATTAATGACACATCATTAAAAAATCGATTATCTATATATATGATTAGTAAATGGATTAAAATAAAAATAAAAATGTAATTGATTTAAAGAGAGAGAAAAAAATATTTAAAGAAAAAATGGTGGTTAATTGACAAGCTTATATGAATATGTCAGATCAGAGTCTAAAGTACTACACATTTTAGTGGAAAAGCACCATTTATGAATACAAATGTTTTCAAAGACAATAGTTGTTTTAGTGGAAAAGCACCATTTATGAATACAAATGTTTTCAAAGACAATAGTTGGTCATTTTATATGGGTGATAATCTTTGCACCCCAAATTTTACTATATGCACCATAAAAAAAAACCCGTCAATTTATTTGTAAATTCGTGCGTTTCAAGAGGCGCAGAACTATGACTCAGGAGTAGCAGGCTTATGACTTATGAGGAGCAGCTCTTTGACTTATGAAGAGTACGTCTATGACTCCCGAGGAGTAGAAACTTCACAAACTAACAATATTTTTCCCTTTTAATTAATAATAACAATATTTTTTATATTAAATAATTTTTTATTTTCTTTCAATTACTTATCTAGAGTGAAGATAATTGTGTAAAATTATATAAAAATATCTAATAACACTTCATAATATATTCATTTCATTATATCTTATCTTAAACGTTTCATAATAACATTAGATAATATTTTATCCTAACAATTTCATATATATTCATTTTCTAATTTAAATCATAAATTATATTTTTTTTACTCTAGATAGTTCATAATATTTTATCTTCAATATTTCATAATATATTCGTTACCTAAACATTTCATAATGTGTCTTAAACATCTACCTATATACATATACTAAAATCGATGCATAGCGTCCTATGTGGCGCATTGTGGTTGATTCTGAGGACAAAAATCTTATGTGGTGCGTTGTAGTTGATTCTAGGAAAAAAATAATAAAATAATATGTTATTATAGTTTATAGAAAGTTATATAAGCCACAATCTATCTATATATATTTATATTTTAGTTAATTGTCATAAATATAATTAAAAAATACTTCATAGTCATGCTTACCAAAATATTAATAGATAAATATGTAGTATTTAATAAGTACTATTTTATTTATATATAGATTATTTTTTTGTGGAAAAAAATAATCCGTGGATAGATAAGTTATTAAGCTAACGTAATAAATCTATACTATATATTTAATAAAAAAAACAATATTAAAATCTTTTTAAAAAATAGTTATATATTAAATTACATGAGATTCAATTAATGGTAGGTTAGAAAACAAACACCTTATAAATGGGAATTTTATTTATATTTTGAGAGAATCTAAATAAAAGATATTTAGATTTTTTATAATCCGTCGAACTAATTTTATTTATATCTATATTATTTTTTGGTGGAAATTTTATTTATATTTAGATTATTTATTTATTTATTTATTAGAAACTACCTAAATTAATTATAATATTGTATTAATGTATTCTCCATACACGGGATGGGACTTACACTAGTTTCATAATATATAATATATTCATTAACTAAGTTGTAGTTCTCCATATATGCCGTTGAATTTAACATAGACTCGTGTGTTTTTTAATAAATTAATTTATAAATTGGGTGTTAGTGCCAAATTTATTTTCAATTATAACAAATTAAAAGATCTTGTATGTACATTAATATATTCTCCTTTGACTATCATCTTCGAGTTAGTTGGCCTGAACAAAATACTAAGAAGTTACACTAAAAAGATATTATAAGAATCAATTTAATTTTCTTTTAACATACATAAGTGTGTTAGAAAAACATACAACTTATTTTATAAGAAGGTATATGGAAAGAATTGAATGTATGAAAGTATTGAGTTTTCTTATCTAATATATGGAAAGAAGGTTTGAAACTAATATAATTTCAAAAAATTATAAAAGTAGTGTAATTAAAGAGAATCAAAAATATATTTTTAGCAAACCATTATAATAAAAATTACATAATTATTCGTATATATGTTGACATTAATTATTTTATGATTTTGTGTACTTTTTTTTATCTTAAAAAATTCCCAAGGTTTAAATTTATTTATTTAAGAAAATTTTGAGTATATTAATTTCAATAAACATAATTTATTTATCTATTTTATATATATATATATATATATATATATATATATATATATATGTTTATATGTTAATTGTTCAATATGTATACATATATAATATTTTGTATATTGATCTGAACTAAACATACTTTTAATTTAGTTTTTTGTTATTAAGAGATCCAAAGATTTCAACCAAACTATTAACAATCAAATTTCAAAAATAAAATATAAATTAAAAATCATTTTGTTTATCAAGAAACCGCACAACAGACGGGTAGTAAAACTAGTTAATATCAATATATTAATAATTAATCTACATCAATCTAATTAAATATATTCACTCATTTAAATAAAATTAAAATGTTATCATTTATGATTCTTTTTAAATATATTGGACTAAACTTTAAATGTTTACATATATGATTCTTTTTAATTTACACATTGCAATTTATACGGTAAAATAAAAAAAATTCAAATAATTGTACATTATATAAAATTATACATTTTAAAGAAAAAATACTTACAAATCACATTTTAAAAAAATACTTGCAATGTTGCGCCTCTTGGGTCACAGATCTGTGACTCAAGAGGAGCAGGGTTGAAAAAAAAAAAAAACATGCGCCTCTTGATCCATAGATCTGTGACTCAAAAGGGGTAGGGTTTCAAAAATAAAAAAAAACCTACGCCATAAGAGGCGTAGACCTACGACTTAAGATGCGCACGAATTATAATTAAAATTAGACTGAAGGAATTTGTGGTGTAGATAGTAATTTTTTGAGGTGTAAACAACAAACGCCTTTTTTTTTCATATAGGTTATTACAATAAAAGGATTGAGGTTTGAACTTGTGACTTAATAATAATAATTATATTACGTCTTATTTTTATCAACTAATTTATTTTAATCTTAATCTAGTTCGATCGACTCAGTCGCTCCACATTTGAATCGGGTACTGTGTGACCCATTTAATCTAGCAAGGTTTAACAATTATCAAGGTATAATTTAGTAATTATGGGCTTTTCTCACTTACTCAATATTACCTTTGTCTGATAATACATATCTTCTTATTTTTTGTAACACGTTTTTATGAGATAAAAACTATATAAAATAATATTTTTTAAATTATTAAAATTTTATTAATAATAAATTTGATTTTCAAACGGAGTGAGTATGACATAAAATTTTGGAAATAATAGATATTCTAAGGGCTCGTTTGGTATCGATATCTAGATATCAAGATATCGATATCGATATCAAGAAATCGATATCGAGCGATATCTTTGATATCTTGAAATCAAGATATCGGTATCGGTATCAAGATATCAATATCAGACGATATCAATATCAGACGATATCAATATCAAGTGACACCTCCCTAAAAATCAGTATAAATATAGAGAATGCTTGAACAACATATAAGGTTGAAGGGCTACTCCTCTCATTGCCAACTAGTTCAGTACCCGTGTAGTGCACGAGCCTTACGTTCAAAATATATTGTATATAATATCATTCATTATTTACAATTTATAATATAAAAATATAAGTATTATGTATGAATTAAAAACTGAGCAGCCTTCCTCCGGCAACCCATGGATTTCCTGTAGAGGCTCCGTCAATGTTGAGTTTAACCCAAACTAGGGGGGTTGTAGACCAAATATCCTGAAGCCTCGGCATGATATTGGGTGGACTATATGGCAGTTCAGCTCCGATGCGAGCTTGGAAAAACCTTTATGTGAAGTCGCATGCCTTCACCGCCATACCCTTGTGTTCATCAATTGATAAAAAAAACCAAATGATTCCTGATCTTACAAATGAGCCAGAACATGTTAGCAAAAATAGGCGCTTTGATGTTGATGAAAATTCACTCCCTAATGTTATTGTTATTAAAAAAAATCCTCAATTCAATTTTTGATTATCAGCTTTTCCCACTCTCTCTGAATCACCCCACAATCACGTAGCAAGTGATCGAATTCCTGTCTCAAAGGAAGCACAAGAGGGACACATTTCGGAGTTGGACAGATGATGTCGAACCTTGGCACCATTCGAAAGAAACGCATTATGGGTTGTGATGTAAGTGAAAGTTTGGACCCGCTGTTGTGACGGGATTCTCCACAGGTGGCGCGAGCTCGTAGGAGGGGTCTGCAACAACTTTTGGATGGCTGAGTTGGTGCACAACTCCCCCGATGTTGTCAAACCCCATACGAATTTGTCTATAGCTGAGGGGTCATCAATTACTAACTTAAATCATTTAATTTAAAAAAATTGATTTATAAAGATGCAAAAATGGAAAACATAATTTGAGAAAACCAAATACCATACACAAAGATCTATTGCTTTAAATTTGGAGAGGTGTCCATCGAGTTGGGATATGTTTAAAGATAAAAAAGATAATCAAAGTAATGTGTAAAGATATTATTAAGAATATGATTCCATAAATATCTAAAATAATCAACATCCAAATCTAGCTATATTATCTAAAACGGATTGTTAAATTATTTTTCCACTTTTAATTTATAAATGTTTAATGATGAATATGATAAGATAATTAAATTAATTGATAAACATAATTATTAAGGATAAGATTCCATAAATTAATATCTAAACCAACCAACAATCAAATCAATAATATCTCAAGTCATTGTTAAATTATTATTTAACTTTTAATTTATAAATGTTTAAAGATAAATAAGATAATTAAATTAATTGGTAAATGTAATTATTAAGGATAAGCTTCCATAAATATCTAAATCAACCAACAACCAAATCTATAATATCTCAACCGACTGTTAAATTATTATTTCACTTCTAATTTATAAAGATCGAGAATTTCACTTTAAATTTATAAATGTTTTAATAGAAATAAGATAAGATAAATAAATTAATTGATAAAGATAATTATTAATTAAAGATATGACTCTATAAATATATAAACCAATCAACAACCAAATTTATAATATCTCAATTCTTAACTAATTGTTAAATTATTAATTCACTTTTAATTTATAATTATCGATTTTCAGTTTGAATTTATAAAATTTTAAAGATAAATAAGATAAAATCATTAAATTAATTGATAAAGATATATACGGGGTAGTTATTAAGGTTGTCAACCATTGTTAGTTATGATATAAAACTAAAGTTAATCTTGATCGATGTGATTATATAAGTATTTTGGTTGTTACACGCAAGTTATCTTAATGTGAATAGATAAATTAATGGGTTTTACAAACTTACAATGGTGATATATATGTAAAAAGATAATTGTTTTTTTAAATCAATTTAAAAAGTGATTTTACCGCACACAACTACTACTCCATAGTTCTGATTCTCGACGACATAAAAGTAGAAGGCAAGATAAATAAATACGGAGTACATTATTATTGAAGTTTACTGGTAAATTAATGGTTGTTACAACATTGGATGGCCAGATCCGTGTGTACACATCACATATAAGCTGATATACGGATGAAAAAAACATCGAATAACGAATTTCCAAAATAAAAACAACATAATTTTGTTTTACAAAATAAAAGAAAAAGCAGAGAGTGGAGAGTGTAAAATACTAATTATTTAATCGAGAACGAACTGGGAGAGGTGATTGAAAAAACACATTAGAGTTTTGAACTTTTACTTTTCTAAATGTGAATAACACGAACTCGAATTTTGAAGTTTCCTCTCACCTTTAGATCATCCAATAAAGTAAAATCGTTCTTCATCTTCGACATGAGAAAAAAACATTGTTATAATCGATTATAAAACAGTAAAAAAAATGTAAAAGTTTAAAATTCAAATCGCTAGTAATATTTCGAGTACCTACAAAAATTGAAAATTATATAAAAAAAACATGGTTAGAATTTGATAGAAAAACAATGGAATGATCAGAGTAGTGATTTTTAAGAAATGGAAAGGTGACTCACCGATTATCTTCAAACGTATAATGATTGTCAAGAGTATGGAATGGTTTAAATAGAAATAGAAAATATTTAAAGCTGAATAAGATAATTAAAATAATCGGTAAAGATAATTATTAAGATATGATCCCTTGAATATCTAAACCGACTAACAATAATATCTAGATATTCAACAACTAAATACCACATGAATCCACATTAATTCAATCAAAAAAAAAATATATATATCCACATATATATAATTAGTTACTAACTAACAAATCCTATATTAATTTAATTCCATAAAAAAAAATCCTACATTAAAGGAGAAGTCGCCACATGTCGTAAGCGACTTCTCCTTTAGTATTATAATACTAGTCTATTCCCCGTGCTATGCACGGGCTTAATGTAAAAATAATATAAAATTATAATAACTGTTTTCAAATTTAATTATAAAAAATATTAACCTTAAAAAATAAATAATGTATACTCCTCTACAAACAAAACAAATAAAAAAATCTACAAACCAAAAAAATTAATCTAGATATTATAATAATTTTTATATAATTTAATATTAAAAAATAAAAACTTATTTGAAAACTAACAAAGGAAATTTTTTTTAATGACCACCCAACGAATTTAACAATTCGACAATCACTCTCCACAATAATATGATGATATGTGTCAAACCATTCCCTCATGATAATTGGAAAACACAAATGATATGTCCATGCCTCTGTCATTTTCGACGTTGATACCATTAGAATAGCTCTTACACACAAGCAAGAGTTAGATGGGTATGGGGTGGCTTAAGCCCCTTTTGGTTGAGAAGGAAAAAAACTGCATGTTTTTTCAATATATTTTTTTTACTAATTTTAGAACTAAAGTAATAATACAAAAAAAATTATAATAAATTATAAAGTGTATTTATCTTAGTTGATACAGAGTGAGTATTAAATCATGAAGCCATGTTTTCCAATTCCTTTGGCTAAATTTTTGTTTTTTTTTTTAATTTTTTCAATTAAAAATGAATAAAGAAAATTATTTTTTAAAAAATTGAGCCCCCTTATAAAATAATTCCTAACTTTATCATTGCTCATAGACTCACAATTTTTATCATATTTTATGTTTTTTTTTGGCAAGCAACAAATGAGGAAGACATCAGTTGAACATTATTTATGTGAATTAATTGAGACA
This sequence comes from Persicaria tinctoria, assembly GCA_037127255.1. Lineage (NCBI taxonomy): Eukaryota > Viridiplantae > Streptophyta > Magnoliopsida > Caryophyllales > Polygonaceae > Persicaria > Persicaria tinctoria. The sequence goes on along the minus strand of JBANSL010000013.1, from coordinate 22,484,866 downwards.
TAACATCTTTTCATGAGTTTGCGCTATTTGATTACCCCTCTACCCCCCCCTCGAATATTCAACAATATATGGTGTGCGCCATATGACAACATTTTCTCTCGATATTAAACAGTGGTGTAAGTATGTGTGGCTTTACTTAGTTGATTAAATTTCTGACTTAGCTCATAGGCATCATGATAGACCTATCAAACGGGTCATTCGGGTCGGGTTCGGGTCGGGTCACTTCGGGTTTGGGGTAAAACGGGTCTCGGGTAAAACGGGTTCCGGGTTTTTCGGGTTGACTCGAACCCGGGTTTGACCGGGTTTCGGGTCGATTTCGGGTTTGTCAATTTTTTCTTTTTTAAATTAAAAAAATCATGATTTGATAATTTTGTGATAAATTTTAATTATATATAAAAAAATTTAATTATATATAATTATAAATCGGGTCACCAGGTCAATTGGATAAATCGGGTCAAACTTACCGGGTCAATCTGGTCGAAACCCAAATTACCCGGAAAATTTCGGGTTTTTCGGGTTCGGATCGAAAAAAATTTGAGTCAAAATTTCCGGGTCCGGGTCGGAAATTTTTCGGGTCGTTCGGGTCGGGTTGTGTTTTGACAGGTCTAATCATGGATCACCTATTATGACGTATGGTTCACCCCTTTAAAGAGAAACTAATTGTGAATCCACCTAATACTACATACCAAAGTTGTCCAAACATTTTGTATACTTAGTAATTAACAATATAATGTAACCAATTATCTATCGTACCAGAATAAGGATCTCAAATCACCTTATCAAAAAAAATAAAAAAAAATCCTTTGACGAAAGCTCTATTTTAATTTAATAATCTCAAGATTAAAATGTAAAAAGTACATGATTCTTATACAAACAACAATGAATTAAAAATGAATGAAATGTTATAACATGAAAAAAAGTTATTATTTTAGTATTGTATAGGATAGAATAGGATAGATATGATGAAACTTTTCACTACAAAGTGACATGAATTGTCTTATAATACATTCATATTTATAACGTAATAACATTGCTAAAAAATATTTAAGATCGATCAAACTTATTTTTCAACTCATATAGATTTTATTTTATTTTTGTTTAAAATAAGATGATATGCAAATATTCTTAAAATAAAATGAAAAAAGATGAAAAATATAAGTGTACGTAGTTTCCTATTTTAAAAGATATGCAAAGATAAATAAAATGATAAATATATGTAGTTGTCTATTTTAAAAGATTTGTATACAAAGATTATTAAAATAGAGATAATTGTGTGACATAATATGTGGCATTATGACATATGGCAAAATGTGATTGGCTAAAATTTTGGGCGGGAAAATTTTTAACCAGAAGCTGACACGTGGCAGTGCATCTTCTGCTTTAGTATTGTTTAGGATAGATTGGTTTTGAGATGGAACTCCGTTCGGATTTATGTGTTGTTTGAGTCTCCCGTATGTGGACCCGCACACACGACCTCCCTCCAGCTTCTTCTTTTTAGAGCCCTAAATCACTCTCTTTTGAGAGCTATTTTTTTTTTCCGTCGCTGCTAGTGTACACACCCATCCACCTCCTTTGCCGCCTAGGCTCGCCACTGCCCTAGCCACCACCTCCACCACCCCCACAACCTCTTGTTGGGATACTTGTGAATCCCACATCGAAAGTGAGATGATTCTGAACCTAACATATAAGTGGATAGGCTACTCCACCTAAAGCCAATTGGTTTTGGGATGGTGCCCCGGTCTGACTTATATGTTAGGCTTTCTGGTCGGGCCCAACGAGACTTTCCCCTAACAAACTGGTATCAGAGCCGGGTTCGGCGGATGGGCCGGCTGCACTAAAGATTGAGATGGGCCCCACATCTGTATCGATGACGGGTTAGTCGAACCCGTTGCGTGGGGGTCTCAATTCTAATCGGGCTAGACTTGTGATGGATTCGCAAGTGAGAGGGGGATTTGTTGGGACACTTCCGAATCCCACATCGGAAGTGGGATGATTCTGAACCTAACATATAAGTGGATGGGCTACTCCACCTAAAGTCAATTGGTTTTGGGAAGGTGCCCCGGTCTGACTTATATCTTAGGCTTTCTGGTCGGGCCCAACGAGACTTCCCCCTAACACCCCCCACCGGTGCTTGCCTCTACCACCAAACACCTTGGTCCTCCCACACCTGTTGTCGTCATCCTCGCCTAGTAGCAACTCCGCCACTGGTCGTCGTTGTCCTCGCCCAGCAACAACTCCGGCACACGCTCGGTGTAAAGGCTCGGATTTTTAAATCTTAATTTTCGGAAAAAGTAAATTAAAAATGAATTTAAAATGGGTTTAATTCGGTTATCTCAAAGAAAACTTGTCCTAAATTTAATAAATCGAACTTGAAATTCTAAAAGCGAATTCCGTCCCCTATCACCAATTCTTATCCAATTATACATCCAACTCATCTCCTCCTCCTTTGGGTAAATTCTATCTTCTCCTCCCCTCCCTCTTTTCTTTGATTCTCCTACTTTTGACAAACAAACAACACCTTTCATAAAGTCTACCTACCTGCTCCATCTCTTCAAAAAAAAAAAGAGGGCAGAACCTAACCCATTCTCCCCACATTTCATTTTCAATTTCATAAACCCCCCTGTCTAATTTCATTTGGAATCTCCCACCTCTTCTCTTTCATTTTGTCCCAGCCCCTCTCAAATGCTCACTGCTTGACCACGACACGCCAGAACCACCACCATTCGCCTCCACCACCAGCGACCACCGTCACCTCCATTCTCCTCCTATCTCTTGAAATCGCAGCCCCGCTCTCTGTTCACCGAGAACGCAGCAACAGCTCCACTTTCGTGTCCTCGTTCGACCTCCAACCCCGAGCCAGCAGCAGGAGCGCCCTCTTACGCCTCCTCGGAGCCTACAAGCAGCAGCTGGAGATCTCCCCCGGAGTCCGAGCGCAGCCCGACCTTGCTTTCCCCGTTTTGATTTTCGAAATGTAAGGGGTCGATTTCTCACTCCTTCCTCCTCCGTTTACCTCCAATCGCAATAAAGGTCCCTCCTTTGACCTCCCACATCTCTCCCAGGCATTCTCGATCAAAGAATCGACATCGAAGAGCCCAAACGCAGCCTCGCCGAGCTTCCTTTCTCCGGCGACGCCGAAGGACCCCTGGGTGAGCTCCTTCTTCTTCTTTCCTTCCTTGATTGTCCCTTGTCCTTGTAGTCGTTTTGGGTAGTCGGAGGAGGGGCGACGCCAGCGAAGCCTTTCCCTTCCTCCATTATCTTTTTCAGTCGATCCGAGCAGTGAGTTGTGGTAGAGACGATGAATAGTGGCCATTGGGTCCGGTTCAATTGTTTAAGGAATAAAAAGGCCGGTTCGGTTTTGGTAAAAACAAATCAGTTTTTAAATGGGGGTCTGGCCTTGCTTTTAAAGAAGAGGAATGGGCCTAATTTTTCAATACGATGTTGGGCCTGTTTTGCTAATTTGATCAGATTTTTGGAGATTCAACAAATGGGTTAGTTTTTTTTTTTGTTTATAAAATGGGACGATGTTGGTAAATTCAAAAAGGGGGTTCTGAGACTTGTATAAATATTAACTAAATGTGAAATGAGTTTTAACTTTTAAGGCTTATATATTTAAGTATATAAATATTTAAAATAAATGAGTTGTTATATATTATACAATATTATTTTTGAGATTTAAAATATCTTAATTGGACTTGGATTTTAGAAAAAAAAAGAATTTGACGAACATTTTCTAAGGTCGGAAATTCTAACTATTTGACTCGGACTTCTAAACGGTTTTCGGAGCTAACTTGGGAATTAGGCGATCGGTGACTAACTAGCATGATTAATGTGAATGGTTGACTAATATCATGATTGGTGTGAACTAATGACATGATTAATTGACTAATGACATGTATGAATGATTAAAGGCATGAGATGTTAGAATTATATATCGCTTGACTTATATTTTATGAACTATAATGAACTGTTGAGATATATACGGATATGTTATTATGAGAAGGTGAATGTGGCTAAGGAAATTATGGAGAATGATATGGTCTCATGGAATGTGGCAATATGATGAATGGTTGAACTTGACGGAATGATGATTGCGATATGGTTGCTATTCCCGTTGAATGATATGCTTGAGTGCTTGGATGATTAGACGTAGACTTATACATATATGTTCTGATGTGTATCTAGGTGATACTTTGTGATTATGAATGATGTATGCCAGATCTTCTATTATGCTGTTCTGCATAGCCAGGTGAGTTCCTATATGAGCTCACTCAGATTCGAAAAGAGATCTCCCTGCTTGTAGCCATGTGCATACTAGGTGCTTGCATTCATAATAAAGCATGCCATGTAGTATCCTGCTAGGATTGCACTCATGATTGAGCATTCGTTTACTCATTGCTTTTGTAAACAGAACGGTCGTTATCTGTGAAGTAACTAGAGTCATTGCTAGGGTTATAGGACGACCTAGTCTCATCGGGTCCCGTCCTGAGTCAATCGAGTCATGAACTTCCTTATATTATGAGATGCCTGCGGGCTTTATTGTGGATACGGGTTGGGCATGCGTGCCACCCGATTATACGGAATGCATTCACGAGCTGGCCAGTCTCCGCCCTATCGGAAGGGGGTGGAGGTAGGAGAGGGATATACCACTTGGTATTCGGTGCTAAGGCTTTATTATATTTATGCACTTGATCTTAGGACCATGCTACTATGTTAATATTCCGCCTTGCATCTAGAAGCATCTTTATTAGGACTTGCGTGTGTATATGTCTACTTGTTTGTGATTATATTGCGTAGGGCTTCGATCTGACACCGCCCCGCATACATTTTTTTTAGGGTTGTTTTGCAACATGATTATTCCTTGTTTCCGTGACGTGGGAACTCTCTTGGGCGATCTCAAAGAAATGGGTTAACTCCACTAATATTGTATATTAAATTTCGATAAATACGCTTATTGATTTGGTTTTGACTCGGCTCTGTCGTGTCACCCTCTTGTATTACGCCTTGATTCTACTATTTGCATGACTGTTGGTTTTCCACGCTTAGACTTATGACAGGTACAGGGGACTTCCCCGGGGATTTCAACGATCCCTTCGAATTTTGGGTATGAAATCCCAATTTAAAATGTTAGGATAGAATTTCAAACCTTCAACCTGTACTCGGGGCGCAAGATCCTAACGAGGGGTTTCATCCCTCGAAACGTAACCCGGGAATCATAATCCCGGGCCGTTACAAAGATGGTATCAGAGCTCAGGTTATGCAAACCGAGTATGATAGGTTGAAGTTGTTTTGAAAGTGGCCCACGGTTTTCAAATGGTTTTTCAAAATGTTTTAGAAAGGGAAAAATGAATTTAATATGGCTAACTCAAATGGACTAAATATGAACTTGACTTAATAAATCTGGTAATCAAACAAGGGGAAACGAAGGGGTAGTGAAGGCGCTAGACCATCCCTATTGGATGTAGTTGGGAACGGGTAGGCAAAATATAGCTTGTTCTTTACAGACGGGCCTACAAGACTCCAAGACTTTGCGTCGTAGTGGCCGGAGTGGCGAGTTAGGTAAAGACCGTGAGGTTTTGCCCCCCGGTTAGCCGTCTCTAGAAGGATGGCATAGATCGTCCTTGTGCTTGTGCGTTTTATATCTAACTGGGCCCGAGGGCGATCCTCCTCGGAGAGGATCATATTAATTTCGTTGATTGCTTCCGTGCTGAGTGCTACTGTGCTTAGGCTAAAGAACTAATCAGTATGCCTTAATTTGAATATGTAAATAACTGAATGTGTAAACGGGATAGCGGGAGAATACCTCGTTCTTATGTCATTGGAATTCCTGTCTTGTCGGGATAGCTCTTCCATAATTCAAACCCCTGATGATTTTGACTCCGTCAACCGTCCCAATAAAACATTTAGGCATGTTAGCAAGGGTCGAAGAGCATCCGCTCTCCCCATTTCGAGTCCTGTTTGGTACCCCACCATCTATGCTTCCACTGAGTCTTGTACCTGAGGTTGGTGTCTTCTACGGGAAATTTGGGTTGGTTAACTAATTACCTTCGAAAATCATGTCAGATGTGAGGGTTACTTGAGTAAGTTAGTGGGAGTGATGACTATAGTAGTTTCGAGTTAAGGAGTGAGTTGTCTCATGGAGTCACCCATTTGATCCTCGTAATGGTCAACCATGTCTTCTTTCCACAAGAGTCTAAACACGAGTTCTACTCTCTCTACTCGGAAACAGTGTGAATGTCCCTGTGTCATATCGAGCGAGTCATGCTAGCGTCCCACTGGGAAACGGGGTGATGAGTCGGTGAATGCTCTTCGAGAATTCTGTCGGTTATAGTAGTAGTCATTCTTGCGATTTCATGACATAGTATATTGATGTATTTCAGCATGACTTGTCTGATAACTTGCATGGTTACTATTAGGAGGAGATGTATGTGCCATATGTATGGAACTTCCATGATTTTATCTTCCCATGAACTAGGTCCATGATAGTGTGATCAGCCCTCGTTGTGTGTCTCATATGTAAGATGACTATTCTAGCATGTCGAGTTAATTTAATTAGACCATGTAGGACGTATACCTTCTAATTATAGGCCCTCGCATGATTGTGTGCCATACTTGTCTTATTATATGAACATGGTTGTATTTGATGTGATAGTTATTATGCCCAAATGACTTCACCATATCCCCTTACACGATTATTAGAGTGCATCTTAACATGCTTATGTGTACACTTAAAGTGAGTAATTAATCTTATATGTGATATCCTATAATGCTCATTCTGTCATGTATAACTTATGATGTATATGTCTATTGTCGGTTCGTGCATACATGATCTTAATATGTCAAGCATGATTAGTGCATGAGATGTTAAGTTTTTAGCCTGTTACGAGTGCATGTAAAGTTCATTATGTGAACATGTTATGAATGCATAAGATGTTAATCCTGTTAATAGGTACATGCTAGTGTGAAATAATATGATTGAGATATTTTGTGATTGCTACGTGTTTGCTTCCCGCACTTGTAACCTCATAGAATACCCTAAGGGCATTGTTGTAACTCTCGAGTTCGCTTTTTGTTTTGAGTCTCGTCATCTCTAGTCCTGGTCTATGTCTGGATCCTTAAGAAAGTCGTATTGTCCTCCCTTACCCTCCCCTATCTCCGTGACTTCTAACCCCTCGCGATCCCACTGATGGATATCGACATAGAAGAGAAAACAAGCGATCGAATGGCATCAGATTGGCGCAACGGAAGCGTGGTAGGCCCATGGACCCTAGAATCGACGTCACCAAAGGACGAGCGCCTTTCAAAGATGGCGGTTGCAGACGTAATCCTCCTAGATGACTCAAAAAGTGACGTTCTCTACCATGCGAATTGGAATTGGTGTCGTGCGATAGGTTTGGAATTGACTAAATGGATGTGTGATGACTAATGTGCCAAGCTAGTAGCGAATGATTGCCTGCCTAATTTGTGCTTGCGACGATGTGCCTTGATGCTTGAGTGTACTGACTTGCTGGTAAATAGGTTATGAGCTATATATATGGTGGTGTTTTCTTCTTGGGCATGAGTCGAGTGATTCCTTGGTGAGACTGGTCGGATGTCAGGTAGATTGAGGTCTTCGAGTTGGGTCATGAGTTGTGTGAGATGGGGTGCAGGAAAGATGCGTCAACTTGGGTAGAGCCTAGTGAGTGGGGATAGTAGGAAATAGTGGTTGGTGAATAGAGTTGAGCTTCCAAGTTAGTCTTAGGTGGAGAGTGGAATTGGTATGGTAAGATGCCGAGGGAGAGGTTTTCATTAGAGGCAATATAAGATAATAGCGCTTGCGGATAGTGTAGTTTTAGAGGTGGATGAGTGAATTAAGAGTGGTTCGGAGGGATTCTTGAGGGGATGTGTTGATTGACGGGTTAGTATACTGGGAGAGAGTGTCTAAGTAGTCTTGGAGCGAATCGTGGGCGGCATTGAGGATGATCGGTTAACGAATGTCTAAGGAATCGTAGAATTAGGGACTAAGTTGTATGTGCGGTGATCGGGAGCGATCTTGGTAAAGGCTGAGGTTGAGGAATCGCTAAGAAAGAGTAGTATGAGGTTTCTTGGAAAATCATCGATCTTGGGGATTAGGTTGTATGTGTGATGAGTATTTGGGGTTTCTTAGATGAGATTGGTAATGCTTGGAGGATTTATGAGTGAAGGATTTCTAGATGTGTTGTTGGAGGATTTTAGCATAGGGAATGAATCGGGGTTTATGAGTGGAGGTTATTGTGGCTATTGAGGTATCCGAGAACGTGAGGTGAATTTTGGGAGTAAGGCTGCTAGCTAGGCAAGGATGTCATTGAGATTTCTAGTAAGACTGTGTCCTTAAGGTTGGGATAGAGAGATTCAGAGTTTGGAAATTGGGAATTGAGTAGGGCGGAATGTATTGGGAACGTTAGAGAATGAAGGATTTTAGAAGGTTGGCGAAAGGGCGAAGCTTGGGAAACTCGGATGAGGACGAATTAGGGATTCTGCGGAAATGATGATCGGTAAAAGAGGGCTTTGGACGGTAAGGTGTTATGGTTAAGAAGTAGGAGCTTGAGGCATGTTAGGAATACGAAGAGATGAGGAACTGGAGTAGGACGACTTGAGGATTTCGAACGGCTAAGGTTTAGTAAGATTTGGAATAAGGAAATTTGGGAATATGCTGAGACGATGATCTAGAATAGGTCAGCTGAGGAGTCGTGGTTGTTTAGGTTTCGTGATATTCGGAATGGGACAAGTAGGTAGAATCTGTGATCGGTCATTGAGGATAGACGCGGGTGATGAAGAACTCGGTTATTCATGGTTATGGGTTGGGTTATTGGAGGTGGATGGTTAGTGAGAGTGGTTAGTGGTGCGGGAAGTATAATCAAGTTAGAAAGTGATTCGAGATGTCTCTTTGGGAGGTGATGGTCAGGCGGAGTCTTGAGAACCTAGGAAGAGTAAGCGAGATTGTTAAGGAGCACCGAGGTCGGTTGAGAGAGCAGTTCGATTGAGGATTTGAGATTCCTCTTAAGAGGTGAAATGGAACTGGTAGGGAACCCCTAGGACGAGAGTGTGCTTTATAGGGAGACTTAGTAGTTGGTCGAGTTGTTAAGTGCATCGGAATAGGGAATTGTGCGATTGGGAACTCCGAAATATGGGTTTTAGATGGTTGAGTGGAAGGTTAGGACTTGAGCTTGGAATATTAAAGTCGATTGATCCTAATTAGATGGCTTCGTGGCGTAAGAGTTGGGAGACCTAGTAATTGGTTTGGGATGCAGACCTTGAATTTCGGATAATTATGAGGCTAGAAAGGTTGTGTACTAAGCGGAATGCAATGGTATTTAGAAATAGTATTGGATTTGAGCTGGTAAACCTAGGTGAGGTTGATCTTGATGCGAGAGATGAGTAGTAGTGGTCATGGCTTGTTATGGTTGGTAGTTATAGGCAGGTTTTCTTGAGGATGTGGCTTATGGTTAAGCAATACTTGGGACCGAGTGTTATGTGAATTTTATGCTATAAACGATGTTGATTCTCGGATGTATTGCCATTGACAGTAGTGGACTGTTAGTACTAACATAGTTATCCCCTGAACTCGGTAAAATGCTAGCGTACTGAAGTACTAGTTTGCTTCTAATGCGAAGACGCTTGGAAGTTAGTATGAGCACAGTGTGCTTATCTGATTGATATGATGTGCAACTTCTGTGATATGATGTGGGGAATCCTACTATGTGTGATACTATGCTAGATATGTTGTGATATGTGACTATCCGTGACATGAGTATGATATGTTTATGAATGCGTGATACGATTGTTATGTTATAAGATTGTTATATGTTTTATGATGCCGTGAACTGGAATTGCTAGGATGCTAGAACTGAATTGATGAAATGTGATTCTAACTTGGAACCTAGGAATGAGATATGGGATTAGCCCTTAGAGGTGGAATCATCACCTCCTAAGATTGAAACTTGCTTAACTAACATCGATTTAAGGGATTTTGAATAATGTTTAAAAATGACTAACTTGGATTTTTAGAAATTGAACGCGATCGAGTACTTCAATGATTTTGAGACCAAACCTTTTCGAATTGAGGAAACCTTTGAAACTTTTCGACCCGAGCTTGCATTATGATGCCCCACGAAGTGGATACAAGCATTTTATAGGGGCCTTTATAGACTGTTTGCTAAGACCTAGTGGAGATGCTATAATGCCTTTTGAGTATAATATAACTGAGAAGTCGGGGTAAGGATGTGGTAAGGGCCCGTATCACACTCTCGCTACGACCTATCGGAGATATTGTGATCATGACGACGATACTGTGAGAATCTCATAGGGGCACTTATGAGGCACTTACGGGATCGATGAAATGGTCCTTGGACTCACCTATTTCAAACTTCATCCCCCTACCTTGTTTTGGTTTTAGTCTCGGGGACGAGACTTGTTTTTAGAGGTGGATGATGTAAAGGCTCGGATTTTTAAATCTTAATTTTTGGAAAAAGTAAATTAAAAATGAATTTAAAATGGGTTTAATTCGGTTATCTCAAAGAAAACTCGTCCTAAATTTAATAAATCGAACTTGAAATTCTTAAAGCGAATTCCGTCCCCTATCACCAATTCTTATCCAATTATACATCCAACTCATCTCCTCCTCCTTTGGGTAAATTCTATCTTCTCCTCCCCTCCCTCTTTTCTTTGATTCTCCTACTTTTGACAAACAAACAACACCTTTCATAAAGTCTACCTACCTGCTCCATCTCTTCAAAAAAAAAAGAGGGCAGAACCTAACCCATTCTCCCCACATTTCATTTTCAATTTCATAAACCCCCCTGTCTAATTTCATTTGGAATCTCCCACCTCTTCTCTTTCATTTTGTCCCAGCCCCTCTCAAATGCTCACTGCTTGACCACGACACGCCAGAACCACCACCATTCGCCTCCACCACCGGCGACCACCGTCACCTCCATTCTCCTCCTATCTCTTGAAATCGCAGCCCCGCTCTCTGTTCGCCGAGAACGCAGCAGCAGCTCCACTTTCGTGTCCTCGTTCGACCTCCAACCCCGAGCCAGCAGCAGGAGCGCCCTCTTACGCCTCCCCGGAGCCTACAAGCAGCAGCTGGAGATCTCCTCCGGAGTCCGAGCGTAGCCCGACCTTGCTTTCCCCGTTTTGATTTTCGAAAGGTAAGGGGTCGATTTCTCACTCCTTCCTCCTCCGTTTACCTCCAATCGCAATAAAGGTCCCTCCTTTGACCTCCCACATCTCTCCCAGGCATTCTCGATCAAAGAATCGACACCGACGAGCCCAAACGCAGCCTCGCCGAGCTTCCTTTCTCCGGCGACGCCGAAGGACCCCTGGGTGAGCTCCTTCTTCTTCTTTCCTTCCTTGATTGTCCCTTGTCCTTGTAGTCGTTTTGGGTAGTCGGAGGAGGGGCGACGCCAGCGAAGCCTTTCCCTTCCTCCATTATCTTTTTCAGTCGATCCGAGCAGTGAGTTGTGGTAGAGACGATGAATAGTGGCCATTGGGTCCGGTTCAATTGTTTAAGGAATAAAAAGGCCGGTTCGGTTTTGGTAAAAACAAATCAGTTTTTAAATGGGGGTCCGGCCTTGCTTTTAAAGAAGAGGAATGGGCCTAATTTTTCAATACGATGTTGGGTCTGTTTTGCTAATTTGATCAGATTTTGGGAGATTCAACAAATGGGTTAGTTTTTTTTTTTTGTTTATAAAATGGGACGATGTTGGTAAATTCAAAAAGGGGGTTCTGAGACTTGTATAAATATTAACTAAATGTGAAATGAGTTTTAACTTTTAAGGCTTATATATTTAAGTATATAAATATTTAAAATAAATGAGTTGTTATATATTATACAATATTATTTTTGAGATTTAAAATATCTTAATTGGACTTGGATTTTAGAAAAAAAAAAAGAATTTGACGAACATTTTCTAAGGTCGGAAATTCTAACTATTTGACTCGGACTTCTAAACGGTTTTCGGAGCTAACTTGGGAATTAGGCGATCGGTGACTAACTAGCATGATTAATGTGAATGGTTGATTAATATCATGATTGGTGTGAACTAATGACATGATTAATTGACTAATGACATGTATGAATGATTAAAGGCATGAGATGTTAGAATTATATATCGCTTGACTTATATTTTATGAACTATAATGAACTGTTGAGATATATACGGATATGTTATTATGAGAAGGTGAATGTGGCTAAGGAAATTATGGAGAATGATATGGTCTCATGGAATGTGGCAATATGATGAATGGTTGAACTTGACGGAATGATGATTGCGATATGGTTGCTATTCCCGTTGAATGATATGCTTGAGTGCTTGGATGATTAGACGTAGACTTATACATATATGTTCTGATGTGTATCTAGGTGATACTTTGTGATTATGAATGATGTATGCCAGATCTTCTATTATGCTGTTCTGCATAGCCAGGTGAGTTCCTATATGAGCTCACTCAGATTCGAAAAGAGATCTCCCTGCTTGTAGCCATGTGCATACTAGGTGCTTGCATTCATAATAAAGCATGCCATGTAGTATCCTGCTAGGATTGCACTCATGATTGAGCATTCGTTTACTCATTGCTTTTGTAAACAGAACGGTCGTTATCTGTGAAGTAACTAGAGTCATTGCTAGGGTTATAGGACGACCTAGTCTCATCGGGTCCCGTCCTGAGTCAATCGAGTCATGAACTTCCTTATATTATGAGATGCCTGCGGGCTTTATTGTGGATACGGGTTGGGCATGCGTGCCACCCGATTATACGGAATGCATTCACGAGCTGGCCAGTCTCCGCCCTATCGGAAGGGGGTGGAGGTAGGAGAGGGATATACCACTTGGTATTCGGTGCTAAGGCCTTATTATATTTATGCACTTGATCTTAGGACCATGCTACTATGTTAATATTCCGCCTTGCATCTAGAAGCATCTTTATTAGGACTAGCGTGTGTATATGTCTACTTGTTTGTGATTATATTGCGTAGGGCTTCGATCTGACACCGCCCCGCATACATTTTTTTTTAGGGTTGTTTTGCAACATGATTATTCCTTGTTTCCGTGACGTGGGAACTCTCTTGGGCGATCTCAAAGAAATGGGTTAACTCCACTAATATTGTATATTAAATTTCGATAAATACGCTTATTGATTTGGTTTTGACTCGGCTCTGTCGTGTCACCCTCTTGTATTACACCTTGATTCTACTATTTGCATGACTGTTGGTTTTCCACGCTTAGACTTATGACAGGTACAGGGGACTTCCCCGGGGATTTCAACGATCCCTTCGAATTTTGGGTATGAAATCCCAATTTAAAATGTTAGGATAGAATTTCAAACCTTCAACCTGTACTCGGGGCGCAAGATCCTAACGAGGGGTTTCATCCCTCGAAACGTAACCCGGGAATCATAATCCCGGGCCGTTACACTCGGCTCCGCCCCCAGCTCCTTCCTTGGGCCCACCCTTTTGAGCGACATCGTCGGGCTCCACTGCCTGTGTTTCGCTGGTGTGAGACTCGACCTGACTCTGGCCTTGCACACCTTGCTTCGATCGACTAAGGTCATTTTCCAATCGCTCTTCCGTCTCTGTCTATTTATTGTTGCCCGTTTTTCTTCTATGTCCCGGCTCATATGTCTCTATTTTGGCTTACATTTATGGTAGTCTACTTACGATCTTGTAATCGTTCTAGAGGGTTTTGAGGTTTTGAATGGATGATAGTGTGGCTAGCCTTTGGGGTTGCGATTAGTGTGCTTTGCTATTCTTGTTATGGTGCAGGTTAAACCTGTGAATGGTGTATGCTTTCCATGGCTTGGAGATGTCGTGGAAATGTGATCGACACCTGATGGCTTCTTGGAGTCCATAATCTGAGGTGTCCACTAGTGATCCCCAAAGTTCTCTGTGTGCGTCTGCTCTTGGTTGGTCATTTCTTGTATTCTGTTGACTTGTGTTGACATGTACTTTTTGATATGTAATTTCTTTTACATCATTTACTTTGTGTATTTCCTTTATGTCATTTGCTTCTGTTGTTTGCCCCCCCCCCTCCCCCAAAAAGAGTCTACGGCCTACACAGTGGAGGTGTTTGCTTGCACTGTAGATCGGAAACCCAGCAAGCCCAACTACTACCGATGCATCTAGTTTCATATTCTGGGTTTTTTGCAGTGAAGTGATCTGAATCTGCTATGTTTACTGCAGAAATGAAATTCTAAAACTACTAATATCATGTTGCTGGATGGATCTAATCTGACCGAAGCTTTAAATGTAGGCCTTTTATCTTTGTTGTATCTGATGAGCCATTCTTTCATGGTTTCCCTGGTTGGTTTCACTTAGCCTGGATACTTGTGGATTGCATCTTTCTTTTGGGGAAAATCCATATAGTATTTGTTAGTGGAGAACGACGATTGAGAGCAAGATCCGAACCCAAGAACGAACAAAATTGGAGTAAAGCTTATCTCCCCCGGAGGACCCTTTAATGATGAGGTCAGAATCCTTCTTAGACAATTTTTAGATAATGATCGATAATGGATGATATGGTTTTGAGCTAGAACATTCTAACAAGGAAGATAATCATCCCTCTTAGGAAACATATCCTTAAAAAGTTACTCCCTTCGTTCGCGAAAACATATCCATCATTTTATAAATTTTTTTACAAGTTCGTACTTATTAATAGTAGTTACGAAATTATTTTAAAAATTTATAAAAAAAAATAGATATTTTATATAGTTCTTATCCCCTAAAAATGTGTGCGTAAATAGTAAAACGACATATTTTTGTGAAAGAAGGGAGTAAGTGTTTGAAGGTGAATTTATGCAAGAGTAAAATTAAGTAATTGTAATTAATTTGAGTTCTCAACCTTTAGCTTATTTGATATGTTGGGCTTACAATTTGTAATAAATCAGCAAGTTGAAATGGTAGCCACATTTATTTGAAAATCAAAAGTGTCCCACATCGAACAAGTCGAGTGAGGTTCCATTCTAAAACCAATTGACAGTAGAAGGAGTAGCTCACCGACTCATATACTAAGGCTTGTTTTGTCCAACTTTCGATGTGGGAGTACACTTTTGGCTCATTCACATCTCTCAACATATTACAGATGTTTAGTAGCTGCAATTTGGAACAAGTAACTATATGATGTTTGTTAATTCTTCAAATCTATGCAGGAGGAGTCAGAACAACATCCTGGAGAGCCACAAGCTTTGCTTTGCCTCCATAGCATTCGGGCAACGCTTCTTCCCCGATTTGCTCGATGAAACTCCCCATCTCCTCCTCGTTTGTCAGGATTACTATCTGCAAAGATTACAACATCAAAATGATTGAATTGGCAAGGTTGATCCAATGACTCCATTAACTAATACATGTAACAAATGCATTTGGTACTCAATTGCAGCAATTTCTAGTGAAAATACTACGGATAATAAGAACTCGAAGGAATACTATCTCTGGTTGGTTTGGAATTGCGCAGTTTACCACACAGCTGCAACTAGCCTAGGCAATACCCAGCAAATGTTTAATGTTAAAACTTAAGGCTAGAGTGACGGTAGACACGGATTCAACTTACAATCCTCGTAAAGAGAGAAAATGTAGCAGATGCTACAACGGCACGAAAATAGTTAGAGAGGCTTGTCAAACTGCTGATAGGTATTAGAACCTGGCCATTGCTATAACAGAGGGACAATTTTTTGTTTAATGGTATTTAAGTACTGATATCTGCAATTACCTATTGGTGTATGTAGATCACAACCTAGAAAATTAGCCTTGTTATAACAAAAGGCCAGGGGAAGGTACATCTTCTGATTACTGCTAGATCTCGGTCCATAACAGTTGAAGTTAATTATTGTATATGTAACTAAGGGATGCAAAGCAGCTAGCACTTTAAGCAAAACTGAACTTGGTTACATCTTCTGATTACTGCTAAATCTTTTTCTTCCTAATCAACAGATCTACATATCCTATTTTCAACAATTGGACTGTCGAAATCCCATAATACAAAAATAAAATAAAATTGTATCCAATAAGTAAAAACACCAGGATGAATGTGAAAAGTTGATGTGTTAAGGTTAGTTCTATTTAACCACTAACGGATGCATGTGATGTTGCCAATTATAAATTTATAAGTAGCAATTCTATAATTGGATGGAGTTGTTTTTATAAAAAGATGATAACGATATGAAGTTAAAAAATGATCAACAAATATAATATATAACTAGTATGATTCCTGCGTCATCGTGTTTTTTTATAAATAAAATCTTAATAATATTTTAAATTAATATTATATAATAGTAAAAGTTCAGATATTAAATGTTTTGAATTAAACACACGGGTGGAAAAATCAATTTTTTTTTTAGACGTGGGGTTTCCGAGGCAGGCTCACCTAAGTCAATGAAGGCTTGAGCACCCACTAATACACAAATTGTGTAAGAAGTGAGATTTGAACCCTTGACCTCTTGCAAGGGCCACCTCTCCCTTACCACTAGGGCAAGGGGTCATTGGGTTTGTGGAAAAATCAATTAATGTAGTGTATATATAAATTACTAATATTAATTTTATTTTTTCATATTATTAATTTTATGTTTTGAATTAATCCCATTATTTTTTAAAAAAAATTACCAAAATTATAATTTAGAATAAGATCATGGATTAATTGAATTTATTAAAAAAATTAATTGAATAACCTACTTTTAAGGAGAGAGTGACACCTCATAAAAAATGCTTCTCTTTTAATAGTGAGATATAGATATAGATATATATATGGATATAGATAGTTAGTAAATAAATTTGAGTTCAGCTCAATAGTTATATTAGATTTAATTCAATGTTTTGAATTAAGCCCAATATTTAGTAAAATTAAAGAAAAAAGAAAATCAAAGAAAAATGACACAAAAAAAAGATTGGTTAAGAGTCTTAAGACTCCTAAAATGGCTCTAAGATTGACACATCATCCTAAACTCTTCTAAATTAAGAGTTTATATAGATATAGATATAGATAGTTAATAAAATTAAAGAAAAAAGAAATAAAAAAAATGACAAAAAAAAAAGATTGGTTAAGATTTCTAAAATGGCTCTAAGATTGACACATCATCCTAAACTCTTCTAAATTAAGAGTTTATATAGATATTTAGTAAAATTAAAGAAAAAAGAAAATCAAAGAAAAATGACAAAAAAAAAAGATTGGTTAAGAGTCTTAAGACTCCTAAAATGGCTCTAAGATTGACACATCATCCTAAACTCTTCTAAATTAAGAGTTTATATAGATATATATATAGATAGTTAGTAAAATTAAAGAAAAAAGAAATAAAAAAAATGACAAAAAAAAAGATTGGTTAAGACTCCTAAAATGGCTCTAAGATTGACACATCATCCTAAACTCTTCTAAACTAAGAGTTTATATAGATATAGATAGTTAGTAAAATTAAAGAAAAAAGAAAATCAAAGAAAAATGGCAAAAAAAAGAAGATTGGTTAATACTCCTAAAATGGCTCTAAGATTAACACATCATCCTAAACTCTTATAAATTAAGAGTTTATATAGATATAGATATATAGATTACCTTTTTCAGTGTTTCCTTGTCAAGAAACCGGGAAACTATCCTCCAGACGCTGACAAAGAATCTCGGCATATGCAAAATGAAGAATCTTGCTAGACGCTCAGGGTAAAATGCCTGGATGTAGTGGGGAAAACAGTTATTTCCTACCTTAAGTAGCAATTCATTAGAGAATTTATAGTGATAGAAACTGATTGTAAATTCCTCCACATAAACAAGAAGCTGCTACTTTCAATGTGAACATTTGTAACAAACGAAACTCTCAAGTAAATCATCCTTTTTACACTCAAATAATGTTAGAGATGTGAATGAGACCAAAAAGTGTCCCACATCGGAAAGTTGAACATATCAAGCTCTAGTATATGAGTCGGTGGGCTACTCCTTCTATTGCCAATTGATTTTAGAATGGAACCTCACTCGGCTTGTGTGCTAGGCTACTAGCGCATGTGCGCTCGTGCACACGACCCCCAGTCATCGGTCCGAGTCGGACTTTGATATGGTATCAGAGCGGTTAACCTAACGGTCCGTGTCGATCCTAGTCTGGGTTACCCAGTTGTCCAAGTCTCAACTAGATGGTCATTCCTAGTTGGACTTGCGGGGGCGTGTTAGAGATATGAATGAGACCAAAAAGTGTCCCACATCGGAAAGTTGAGCATATCAAGCTCTAGTATATGAATCGGTAGGCTACTCCTTCTATTGCCATGTGCGCTCGTGCACACGACCCCCAGTCATCGGTCCGAGTCGGACTTTGATAAATAAGAACAAAATGGTCC
Organism: Persicaria tinctoria; assembly: GCA_037127255.1. Classification (NCBI taxonomy): domain Eukaryota; kingdom Viridiplantae; phylum Streptophyta; class Magnoliopsida; order Caryophyllales; family Polygonaceae; genus Persicaria; species Persicaria tinctoria. The sequence continues at coordinate 22,466,553 of JBANSL010000013.1, read as the reverse complement.
ATTTTATTTTTAGGCTTTCGTAATGGTTCTTCTTAGGTAAGTAGATGATTTCAAGTTTTTCACCAATCATTAAGAGTTTAAAATGTTCTATAGCAGCAGGTTAGTAGTGTAGTACAACAGATTAACCTGTAAAAATTGAAAGCCGGTGATAAATGCACGAGTGTCAACATTCCTATATGAAAGTTCTTGAAGATCCAGAATGCATATCAGCTTTTCATTCCCTATCTCAGTTCCTTTATGAGCACTGAAAATGGAGAGAAGAAAAACCCGGTTAAACCCCACAAAAGGGCATAAAGAAGGACATTTGATACAAGACTATCTGTGTTTGCACTCTGATACACCCTCTTGAAAAAAGAAGAAGAAGAGAAGAACAGAACAAGCGTGTGCAGATGCTGACACGCATATAGAAGATACATCCACCTTTTTGCCTCCATGAGAAGTTAACCAGTGAGAAGTGGAAAGGAAGATTACCTTGCAATTGTCTTATCTAGCAAATGCACCACAAACTCTGCATGACGATAAAAACAAACAAAACAACATTGGACGTTGTTATGATGCAAAGAATCACGGATCCCAGAAATCAGAATCATGGATCAAACCACCATTTTTGTATTTAATTCTTGATGCTGATGCAAGGGTAAAAACACCATTTATCTATTCTAACTTGAACGATTAAGTATATAACCATAGAATCATCACATCAGGCTTAGGAACAAACTTGAACTAGTGCAGCATAAGATACGAGGGCCAAACCAACATTTATCTATTTAATTCCTGATATATTAAAACAAAAGTTGCCCAAATTCTGTCATGAATTATGTTCAAATTTAAACTAGAGGTTTTTCTGATCCGACAGAACTCAGTAATACTTTTCTGTTGAGAAAGAAAAATAAGTCTACATCATGCAATCAGGTCAAAGCACAAGTGGCAAGCTTCGCTATCACTTCCTCTGAATGTACAATGGGATATTCTGGTGAATTCAATTGCACTTTAGTATTTGTTCATCTATCATCAAAGCTAAAAGCAAGTAGTGAACATAATTTCATTAAAATTACTAGCATTTCCAAGCCCTCAGAAATGTTTAACCAAAACGAAAAATAACAATATGACCATAACATAGAAATCAAATAAGATTGTTAAATAGCAGTAATAGCTATTGAAGTTACTCATACTGAGATTTAACATTCTGATTTGAGCACAGTAACACTCAAAAGAAGCAGCGCAACTGTAACAGAAAAATATGATAAGGGCTAGTATTTTACTCTTAAATTGCAGATGATCCTTGGATGGAATATGCTTGGATGCTTTTGCAATCATTAGCGGATGTCCGCTTTCTGTTGGACCTCCTAGATAGATTTTCTTTGAACCCAACTCATCAAGCACTTCAGAATCAGGAATATATCCAAGAGGAGCAATGTCAGCCCTCCATTTCTGCCACTGAACAAACATCTTTGCTGCCTTTTCTGGGTCCATTGATCTTGCTACCAAGAACCTCATTAGCATCAAATCCCCATAGTTCTACATATTTCACAAATAGCAAAACACATCCAAGTTTTCAATTTATAATAACAATTAACTAGAAGATTTTCAGCAAAGACGCGGACTATTTTGAGTAGAGAGTAGATGTATTATGTTCAATAATCAGCAAAAAAACATGATGCTGCCATCAGAGTTGTAACATTTTCTTTGAACTTCGCTAAGAAGAAAATTGTTCAATTTTATCACACCACTTTCTAAGTGTCTCTGTCAAGTATCATTAAATGTCAGAATCTACACTTGACGATTCAGCGAGGTCTTTATATCTCTACTCAGTCTACCTCACATTTCGAAGAGGCCAGGTTCGTCTTGTTTCAGAACCACCGTTAATTTAATAATGTTAAACTATACACCATGTCATCCCCACGAGGAATGCCCATAATAAATTTGTTAGATTCTCCTTCTTAGAAGATCAATGCAGCAATACTCGCTTGACAAAACACATGATAATCTTCAACAAGCTAAAACGTTAAACCCTATGTTCAAGCCAGACACACTCTTAAATTGAAGAAAACGTGATAAGTCCATAGTAATGGAACAACTACCCCGGGCTGTTAGGTGAAACTTTTACTGTATACAATAGCTCTTTCAGCAAGATTATTGGGATCTCACAGTTTAAGCCAATAGCTCTTTCAGCAAGATTATCTCATTATAAAATCTAACATTAAATTTTGACGAAACATTAAATAAATCCAACATTCAACGGTTTTTATGTTATATTTTTATAAATATTATCCTCCAAACTTTGAGTTATTAATCTTGTACCACAACCACCAGACATTGAAAATATAATCAACACAAAGGGTTAATGAAAATTAAATGAAATATGAAATACTCCTATTCAATGTAGATAAAAAAAATGGATGAACTCAAGAATTTCAAAGATCTGATATTCATCTTATGTACAGCTCAAACTAACCAAGATATTCTGTCTACAGCAATTTTTTTTAAAAAAATTTTTTGTATTCACTTACTAATATAAATAAAATTCCTAGGCCTTTTCGTTCCATTTCCTTCAATTTTTTTTGAATATGATTCCAAAGGTTGAAGATGTTATGCTCAAACATGTGCCTAAATGAATAAATTTAGGCTGATGGTGATTTGTAAACAAACAGAGCAAGATCCAATCTTTATAGAAACCCCCCAGAAAACCCATGAAATGGAGAAGTTGAAGAAGAGGGAGATTACTTGAGCAGAGGAGCCAAGCATTTGGACGGAGTTCTTCATCCGATCGATCAGCTCAGCTTCTCCGCCTTGCTCCATTGGGGCGAGTCGATTTCAGTCGAAATAGAGAAGGAAAAAGAAGAGGAGTTGGGAGATGCACACCAGATGTTTGACCAAATGGCCAGCAAAATAGGAGGCTGTGATTGTGATTGATTAACAAATGAAACTGTTTACTCCTTTTTCTGCCCTTTACGGAGTAAGGAGTATTTCCGTAGGAGGGACAATGATACACATACACTGAGTATGTTGTGTATTATACACTGCCAATCAACGGAAGCCTAGTATACAAGGTAGTGGGGGTGTGGCAACTCGCATGTTTCTACCTTATTTTTCATGTAATTATTCTCTTATATTCATTATTATGCAAAACCACCCCAAATACTTTCCCTCAATTAGCTATAGTACTCAATGTGACGATGCCTGCAATTTTCTTAGTTGTTGATGTTAGTACACGTTTTTTAAGGAGTTAAAAATTCTATAAAATATTATTTTTTAATCAATTTTTTTTATAAATTAATAGTCATAATAAGTGTCGTTTGTCTTTTAATACATACTCCAAAAAAGGTGAAATTGTTCGCTCGGACGCCACTCACCCCCCGTCCGACGGAGATTGTAAGAGGAGATAATCATGGTGACTCAACCGATAACAATGGCATGGGACTAGCGCTCACTGTGCAAAAGGAGCCCCTCATTTGAGAGATTGCTCTCACATTGTCATCGGTGAGACAAGATCCTTGATCCATGATCCAATTAATTTCACTGTCGTTGTCTTGTGATCGGTTGAGTTAAGCTCATGCAAGCTCTTACAAATTAATTTGATGGTTTGCCATGTGTTGAATTTTGATTCACGGAGTTCAACTAATATATTGAATTATTTGAATTTATCATTCTCAAATTAGTTAGGTTTTATATAATTTTATTCAAGATATAAAAAAACTCAAATATATAAATGCGATCGATGAACTTTCAATTAAAGTGTGTGCTCTATTTTATTCATTTCAAATATATAAATTTATTCATTTCAACGAGGTGGGTGTAGAGGATGCTCTATTTACTTATTCTAAAAATAGAGGTAAATTGTTAATTGTCTACTTATTCCATAGATTTAGACGGAAAATTGGCACGGGGTGGTTGATTAATAACATTTGATAAACAATGTATGGATTTATGCAATATTGAAGATATTTACGTGAGAAAGGGAGGGGTGGTTCTGCTTAAGTGGAGTTTCTTCTAAATTTTAAACATTTTAGTTTTAATTTATTTAAAGACACATGGCATGTCTTAATTGGTGGTGTATGGTTTGAAGTCTACACTAAGTGTATGGGTAGTTTTGTCCAAATAGGAGGCATTTAGAAAGCGACTTACTCTTGCATTCCGCGTACAGACTGTAGTTTTGAAAAGGAAACGATTGACTAGGGTAACACGAGCGAAACGGCGGTTACCTCTTGGTCATCTCCGATAGTCTGTTTCTCTCTCCGGTCTTGGGCCGTGGGAGCTAGGTATTCTCTCGCCGAGCATGCGAGATTCACCGTGGTTCGGACTTTGATCTTGCTAGGACAGGGACAGCGCTGCGTGAATAGGTTATTGCTATCGACATGGGAGATCGAGGGAAGGGCATTCATCTGACGAATGAGTAAGGCTTTGTGGTGGTGGGCGACGAGGTTGTGAAGAAAGAAGCCTCCATCCACGCCCGGCTGACGCTGATAGGGAAGGTGCTATCAACGAGGAGCCCTAATGCGCAAGCCCTAAAAGCTACCATGAAGGGTGCTTGGTGCACAAAGGTCGAGTTTCTATTCAGGGAGATTAAGGAAAATCTTTTTAGCTTTCAATTCAGCAATGAAGAGGATAAGGAGAAGGTTCTGAGAGGAGGGCCGTGGTCTTTCGATCGAGCACTGGTCATGCTGAAGGAGCCATGCATGGAGCAACTGTCGTCTTGTGACTTCATGCACACGTCATTCTGGGTAAGAATCTATGATTTGCCTCTAGTTGCTTATACTAAGGCCATGGCACAAAAACTAGGACATGTCTTTGGAGGAGTGATGGAAATGGATGAGGAGGAGCTCCTCACGTGCAGTAGGTATTTGAGGATGCGAGTTTTGATAGACGTAACAAAACCGTTGCGTAGGGGGGTAATAGTAACGATTGAAGGAAAGAAAATTTGGGTGGAGATTAGGTACGAAAGGTTACCGAACTTCTGCTATACGTGTGGGATGCTAGGGCACGTGCAAGCGGAATGTGAGATGGGGGAGAATGAGGAGCAATATAGTGGGGAGTATGGGGATTGGATGCGTGCCTCACCATTCAGGATCGTAAGGAGAGAGAGGGAGTGCGGAACGGGAGGCTGATAAGAAAGTGGTGGAGAGAATGGTGGGAAAGAAAGGAGATTTGGAGGGTGGGTAGAAGGAAAACTCTGATTGAATTGCTAGAGGAGAGGGAGGAGGAGGAGGAGGGCTTAGAGCACATTCTGAACAAGGACCTCACAGAGGAGGCGACTGATGTGCTCGAGGGAGTGACGATTGGGGAGAGGGAAGAAGGGGGAGACGAGGGAGGTGTTGAGGAGAATAGGGAGGGGGAGGTTGGAGCGAAGGAGGGAGACGGAGGAGGGGGGGAGGGGATGAACACAATAGGTGAGGGGGATAAGGGAGGTGAGAAAGGAGGGAAGAAGAGCTGGAAAAGGGCGGCAAGAGGGGTGAAAGGGGTACAGGTGACGGTAGGAGGGAGTAGTTTTGAGACGGGGGTCACCGTGGGTACAAAAAGGAAAGATGGTAGGGGATCTGAGGGGGACCTAATGGCGGTGGACCAGGATGAGGAAGGTATAGGAGAGAAGATGAGGAAGGTTTTGGTGTAGCCTAATGAAAGAACTTTGAGATCGGCCGAGGATAATCTCCCCCACCGGGAGCAATGAATTGCATAAGCTACAACTGTCGGGTACTGGGGAAGGCCCGTGCAGTTGGAAAACTTGCCGAAATGGTAAGTAGGGAGGCCCCGAGGGTGCTCTTTCTCATCGAGACAAAGTGTAGTAGGAGGAGAATGAAAGAGGTGCGAGTGAGACTGGGGTTGCGGAGATGTTCTCGGTTGATTATATAGGACGGTCGAGGGGTCTGGCGTTGATGTGGAAACAAGGCTGCGAGGTGAATGTGTTATCGTACACCCAACATCACATCAATAGTTTGGTCTCTATAGGGTGCGATAATCAACTGAGATTCACGGGTATATATGGTTGGTCGAAAGGGAAAGACAAACATCATATGATGGGGCTGATAAGGAGACTTTATGAGGAACCGCATCGTCACTTGCTTTGTGTAGGTGACTTCAATCTTTATACCTCGCTTGAAGACAAAGAGGGAGGTAATCAGGCGAACTTTTATAGAATAGTGCACTTCAGGGAGGCTATAAAGGCTTGTAAACTGAGAGATATATCATACACCGGGAACAGATTCACCTGGTATAATAGAACAGAAGATGGAGGGTTTATCTAGGAAAGGATCGACATGGCTTTCGGTAATGAAGTATTTATGGAGAGGTTTCCAAGTTCGATAGTGGTGCATTTGAGGAGATATGGATCAGATCATAGTCCTATAAAGATTTGCCTTGAGGGAGAGCCGAGGAAAGGCCTGGAAAGGGTGCAGAGGCCTTTCAGGTTTGAGACAATGTGATTGAAGGAGGAAGACTACATGGAAATCATATCAAATGACTGGATGAACCCGGGTTCAAGCCATGCAGTGCCGAGGATTAAGGGAAAGCTGGAGAGGTGCGCTATGGACCTCAAGGATTGGGATAGGAACTTTTTCAGTAATGAGAGGGCTGAATTGGCTAAGGTAAGGAAGCGGTTGGCCGAGTTGGGTAAAGGAATGACGGGGGAGCTAGTTAGGGAGAGGAAGGAGTTGGAAGGAAGAGAGAGGGGAATCATGGACAAGGAGGAGGTCTTATGGTATCAGCGGGCAAGGGCGAATGAGTTTAGATGTGGTGATCGGAACACGAGCTACTTCCATAAGAAGGCTTCGGGGAGAATGAAACGGAACCGAATTCAGAAACTAGTAGATGATGAGAGAGTGGAGGAGAGATCGGCTTAGGGGATGACACGGATAGCAATAACCTATTTTAGCAATCTGTTACAGTCTGATGCTAGAGCAGACCCGAGCACGACCACTCAAGGAATCGAGCCCTTGGTTTCGGAAGTGGACAACCAGGAGCTGTCACGTCCCTTCACCGCGGAAGAGGGGGCCCGATACCGAAGGGACTGATATCACACTTTTATTACGCTGATCTCAAAGGTGAAGGCCCTGTCCAGAATGAAAGATCTTCGTCCAATAAGCTTATGTAACGTGATTTACAAGATTGTGTCAAAGGTTATCACAAACAAGTTAAAGAAAGTCCTGCAGAAGATTGTGGCCCCAAGTTAGAGTGCATTTGTTCCAGGAAGGCTAATCACAGATAATGTACCAGTGGCTTTTGAGCTCTTTCACTTCATGAAGACACGGAAAGGGGAAAAGAAGGGATATATATATATGGTGCTGAAATTAGATATGGCGAATGCCTATGACCTGATGGAGTGGGGCTTCTTAGAGCATTGCTTAAGGAGGTTCGACTTCAGGGAGGAATGGGTCTCGCTTGTCATGAAATGTGTATCCACGGTTAGCTTCTCGGTTCTGATGGAGGAAGGGCCAACACCGAGTTTTGTTCCGGAAAGGAGACTTCAACAGGGCGACCCGCTTTCGCCATACCTCGTTTTGCTTTGTGTTGAAGGCCTGTCAGGGATCACTACAAAAAAAAAACATATTGGCTTCGGACAGTAGCTTCGGGAAGGTGTTAGCGTAGCCATTGGGGTTGTTTTAGCTTCGGCATAGCTACGGATGGGGCCATTAGGCTAGTTTTAGATTTGGGGTAGCTTCGGGAAGGTTTTACCGTAGCCGTTGGGGGAGTTTTAGCTTCGGCGTAGCTACGGCCAAGGCGTAATCTTTTACCTTTGCTTCTCCAATGGGTATCCGTAGCTACCACTTGCAATATGGATTTTATAAGTAAACCAAGCGGGATGGAATTAAATAGAAAAAATTGGAGGGAATTCAAAATTTGGAAATTTACCGGTGGAGATCATCTAGTCCACAATTATGGTCCGTATCGCTTGATTGGATATGCCGAGTTATTTTATTATTTATCCTAATAAATAGGGTAGTTGTATAATTGTCTTCAACCAATGAGAGAAGGTGGACTATAAAAGGGACCACGATTACGGACCAGAGGATCCTCACCGGAAATTTACTAACACTTTCACTCTCTCTCTCTCGGTTTCTTCCTCTTCTCCCTGTATCAAATATGAGACCTCCCCCCTTGGATCTCTTTCCTCAGTTCTAACCCAACCCTCCCATGGCTTCCCCCTCCCAATCTCTGGCCGATTCCTCCCTCCGTCCTTGTTCTCTGCCTCCCTCTCAGTTTCCTCGATTCTCAACCCTAAATCGAAGACAGAGGCCAATACTTCTCCTCCCGACTCCGACACTACCCAGGCGCCGCCCGCAGCAGCACTCTCCTCTTCTCCTCCACCCGATGTCGGCGGCTAAGTCCCGCAGCGACGACTACTCTATCTAGTCTGTGAACGCCACCAAGAGCCAACGATGGTTAGTTCTCCTCCCTTGATGCTTCAGATCTAGGTTTAGGGTTCTTTGGTTCACATCTAGGTTTTCAATTTTGGTTAAAAAATTTCGATCTAGAGCTTCAATATTTGTAAAATCTGCTTTTGCACGGGGACTTAGTGGTTAGGGTTTCGATTTTCGAATTTATTTCTCACGTCTGAGTTGTTGATCGTGATTGATTTGGCTTCTGTCAAGATTCAAAATTGTTTTTTTTTTAACATTTGAGAGGTTAGAAGTGGATTGGTTTTGTCATTGGCGTTGTATTTGTTAAAAAAAATTGCTTTGGTTGTTTGTGTTTGGTTATGAAGCTGTAGAAGAGACTTTGCACAGAAACATCCACTGTCATTTTAATATAGCTGTGTTGTGTAAACGCCATTTAATGTAAAATGTCATCTTTGAAGCTTTGCATCATTTGTTTGGAAGCCACTACTTCACCATTACTTTATAAAACTAGAGAGCTTCTCCCTTATATGTGTTTGAACCCAAGTAATTTGATGGACTAGCTGATGACTCATTCTTCTGCAACATAAATTATTTTCTGAAGGCTTTATTTTGACATTGTTGTGAGAAAAAATGGGTATGGCTTGCGGCTGTAGACTAGTATTTTTCTTCCTCAATTTTGGTGCGTGGACCAATGAGTGAGAAGTTTGTCATTTGTTGTTGACTTTATAGAATGGCATTCAACTCGACTTCCTTAAGGGGGGAAATTAGCTCATGTATAATCAACCATGGGAAATGAGGATAGCTTGAGATGAGAGAGTCCTTTATCTTATCATATCGATCAGATAGGAAAGCACTTCTTATATTGATTACGATTTCTTATTCTTGTTTTCTCGTTGATCACTTCTGTTTGTGTTTTTCTCCCTTTCATACTTTTTCCTATAAAATGAAAATTAACTATGCTTGAAGTGTGTTTTCACCTTGATGGATATTTAGCATCCTGATATATCGCAAGAGTTTCCTATCTATTTTTTCTCTAGTTTTCTGGAATGATTCCCATGCTTGGTCCATGATTGCTAGTTTTGCAATTTATTTAACTACTCATCAAGTAACTTAGTCATAAAGGGTTTTGGACTTTCCAGTTTTTGTGCCAACCTTTGTAAGGTCTCTATAGCATGTAAGAAAACTCAGCTTGAGAATAATGATTCCACTTCTGTCTCATGGCTCTCCAATTAGGACTTTTTTCATTCATTCTGCCCAACTCCTAAATGTTTATGTCTTTTTAATAAATAGATAATGAACAAATGTATCTAATAGGTGATATCCTTAACTGAGAAAAAACTGAGAGAATTGTCAATAGAGTTACATGTAGGATCAACAAATTAAAAAAAAAAAGTGCACCAAATTGTGCTCAAATTATCGAGATGATAAAGTAAACATGTATATTTAAAGGCTACCATCAATCTCTAATGAATACTCATATTTATCTTGAACCCATGCATACTGATCCATTCATCGATGTCTTCTCTGTCTGGTTGAATGGCTATTTGCTGTGCTTTTTTTTTTTACCATGTTCAACTTTTCTGATATCTGGGACTATTTTTGGTTACTGAAAAATTACTTTTTCACACAGGAAACTGTCAACCAACAACTTCACGGGAACAATACCAGAAACATTTGGCAATCTAAAGAAGCTGAACGATTTGTGAGTTATCTACTTACGTTGGTTGTATATCAGTTTCAAATCTGGTCTCTAAGCATAACTGTCTTCTTACTTTGTAGTCGAATATATGGGAGTAATTTAACTGGAGCGATACCGAGCTTCATTGGGAACTAAACAAACATAAAAACTTTGTAGGTAACATCGTTCTTTCTGCTAAGCTATTTTTATTGTCACTTTACATGTCACTGGTTGAAAGTGTGGCCGATATCTATCCATCTCTTAGAACTTGTTTTCAATAGTGCTTCTATCTTCTGCAAACCTTTCGTAATTAATCTAGCTCATTATTAGAGAAAAAATTGGCTTAAGTTAGGAGTGCCAGAGTTTTTTTTTTTTTTCATTTTCATTTGTAATTGTGTTTGGTTGGAATCAAATCTGCTCAGTTAATCTTATCAGAAGTATACCATGATTGTCATTGGATTTCGTTGGTGAATATTTGGTTATTAGATAAGGTGATTTGTGTATATGGTGTGTTTTTAGCTTCAGCCTGCACCCAAGACTAAGCTTATTTATTATGTTAGCAATGAAAGAAACTCCTCTGAAATCAAGGCATAGGGCGATTTATCCTTTCCATAATAAGATGGATTTGGAATAATAACTAAAACTTGCCCCAGTGATCCATGATGAGATGGTTGTAGAAAGGTTCTAACTTTGTCTATGTTAGTCTTCAGCTTTGAACGGATTATCAAAATCATGGGAGCTCCACGTTAAAGGACAAATATCTCCATGGTTGGTAATCATCTCATTTGGGCTCTTTTTTTTATATTATTTTATATGACGTTTTGACATCATAATTATGCATATAATAAAGCAAGGGAAAAAATGAGATCGGACTTAATCGTCAATGTCAATTTATTTCTACGCCAAAATGCATTATCATTTAAGTTCCACATCAAACATCTTACATAAAGAAGGTATCCATGTGCAACTGTTCTTAATTCTGAATGATGTAGGCGTTCTGGTTGGATTACATTTAAATATTTAATTGATTATTGTGAATTTGTGATTATGAGAAGTATGTTTATTTTTCTTATTTTGGACATTATTTCTAAATCTTGTTCAGGTTTCTTTTATATTTTAGCCTCCAGTAGCTATAGGAGATGGGGCTATTATCTTTCTCCACCGATGAAAGAGCTCTCAACACATCGGTCGAAGGAGAGGCTGGAAAATCTTCCAAAGGGCTCAACAAGCTGCTGAATGAGACAAGGTGTATGCATGACTAGAACGTTGAACCTCCGTCTTTTCTGTTATTAGACTTAATGTACATTTGCATCTTTTGTCGGAAAGGTTAAACGTTCGACTTTGAATGTTATTTTAGTTTATGAAACAAGGTGTATTGATGACTAGAACTTTGAATGCACTTTCGTTTAGTATGAATGTCCTTAGCTAGTTCTATGGTTGTGTGAATATAATTAGATGTGTGTGAATATTAAAGCAGATATAGGATATTATGCATTCAAACGGGACATCTAGAAGGGTGGGGGCAACAGCTACGGCAGCTGCCGTGGCAATCTGGAAGAAAAGGAGCCAAGTTTTTGGCGGGTAAAGCTCTCAAAACCCAACATTCGTAGCTTCGGCAAAGAGCCGTAGCAAACAAAGGAAACAAAGGCGCCAAAAATTGGCGGAAAAATTTTGGCCTAGCTACGGCAACGTGCCGTAGCATAGTTGGTTGCCTCTAAGCAAGCTTCACCTAGCCGTTGCTTAGCCGTAGCTAAATTAGTAGCTTCGGCTATCTGCCGAAGCTAGTGTCTATTTGCTACCGTCAGTTGGCTACCCCCTGATTTCCCGTAGCTAAGCCGAAGCTAAAGCCCTTTGGCTACCACAAAGAAGCTTTTGGCTACGGTTATTTGCCGAAGCGAATGTGTTTTTTTTGTAGTGGATGATTCGAGCTAGTGAGATGCGCAAGGGGCTGGAAGGAATTTGCAATCTCCCATCTCTTTTTTGGCCGATGATTGTGTTCTTTATTTGGAGCAACCTGTCAACAGAGTATGGAAATTATCAACATCCTCCATACTTATGGAGCAGCGTCGGGACAACAGGTAAATCTCTCAAAATCTGAACTTTCTCTCAGCGGAAATGTTGGGGAGAGTACTAGGAGGTTGATACAGGAACTACTGAGAATTCGAGAGGTCTCAAAGCATGAACGTTACCTTGGTTTGCCGACCATGATAGGGAGGTCTAAGAGGATTATTTTTTATCAATTAAAGGATAGGGTTTGGAAAAAGATGAAAGGTTGGAAGGAGAGGACACTGTGAAGTGCCGGTAAGGAGGTGCTTATAAAGGTGGTGGCACAGACTATTCCCATGTATAAGATGTCGTGCTTCCTTCTGCCGGTGAGTTTATGCAGGGAGATTGAGATGTTGCTATGTGACTTCTGGTGGGGAGAAGGAGAGGGGAAGAAGAAGACGCATTGGATGAGCTGGAAACGGATGTGCATGCCCAAGGACAAAGGATGGATGGGGTTTAGGGACCTTCACCTCTTCAACAGGGCACGTCTGGCAAGGCAGGCATGGAGGATTTTACAGGAGCCAGAGTCGCTATTGGAGAGGCTGTTGAAGGCTCGATATCACCATAGGACCCCTTTCTTGCAGGCGACAATGGGACATAACCCTAGCTACACATGGTGGAGTATCATATCAGGTCGGGATGGACTACAGGAGGGGCTGAGATGGTGTGTCGGCAATGGTGTAGAGATAAATGTGTGAGACGATAAATGGTTACCCATGTCGAGGAGTTTCAGTGCATTGGGGAATTTCTTTGGGGGATACTCGGAGATGAGAGTTGTAGATCTGATCGATTGGAGCTCGGGAAGATGGGATGAGGAGGAGCTTGAGAGGCTCCTATTGCCGTGTGATGTAGAGCAAGTTCAGCAGATTCGGCTTGTTGATCCTCTGGTACGTGATCATCTCACATGGAGTTATACAAAGAACGGTATCTTTAATGTCAGATCCACTTATCACGCCTTGGCAGAGAGAGACAGATAGGGAGAGGGAGCAACTGGGACCTCGGCTACTGATGAGATTGAGAGCGTCTGGAAGGCATTATGGAAGCTTCAAATTCTCCCAAATGTTGCGTCGTTAGTTTGGCGAGCGGCAAAAGACATTCTGCCGTGTAAGAAGAATCTTGCGAGACGGAAAATCATGGAAGATGAGTGTTGCGAGGTATGTGGGAAAGAGGAAACTTCTTTAACCTTATTTGAATGCAAGATGGCTAGGAGGATTTGGAAGAGGGTGCCTAAGCTAGAAAGGGTATGGATGGAGGCATCGACCACATATGCTACTTTCTTATCAACGTTCACAGCGGAAAGCAAAGCGGACAGGAAGAAGTGGGCGACAATTCTTTGGCATGTGTGGAGAGCAAGAAATAGGAGAAACTTCAAGGGGGAGCACCATGGCCCCGAGCGAATTCTTAGAGAAGTGGATGAGATGATAACGGAAGTTGAGAACTATAGATATGTCACAACAACAACCCAGATGTCGCAAGGAAGGTCGACAGAAAGGGTGAAGTGGACAAGGCCGGAGGAAGGGGTTGTGAAACTTAATTGTGATGCCAGTGTAGGACGAGCGGGCAAGACGGCGGTGGGAGTAATATGAAGGAGCCATTCGGGTGATCTCATCTTCAGTGGGCAGTGTGAGATTCAATCCACCAATGAGCTGGAGGTGGTCGAGGTGGAAGGAGTTCGATGGGCGATACAGCTGGCAAAGGAGAGAGTCCTCAAGCGGATCCAGGTAGAGACGGATTGCAAGTCGTTGGTGACCAAACTGCAGCGGGGGAGTATAGGAAAGGAACTCTTTTCAATATCATTGATGTTATTTCTTCTCAACTTTGTTTTTTTTTTCCATTGTGTAGCTCACGAGCTAACGACGATTAGGCCGATTTCCCATTATTTGTTTTTTTTTTGTGCAAACATTGCCAGACACTATTGCTGTTACATTTGCTAAGGATTTGGAATAGAATTGGATGAGCTTCTTCTCAAAAAATAAAAATAAAAAGGAAACGATTGATTGATCTGTTCATCTAATTGTAACTCCGTCGACTTGGAAAACAACTCTTTTAGGAGTATTATTTATGGACAATTTTTTTAAAATCATAAATGACATGTTTTTATCGAAAAGTGAGATTATATACCGTGAGAAGTAAACAATGACAATTACTATCCCGAAACGGCTTGATCAAATCCTGAAAGGGTTTGACCAAATTTCGATTGGCTGAATCTTGTTGGCGTTTTTGTACAAACAGTGTGTGGCTCTGCTTCTGACGTTTCTAGGAGTTCTTCTGCTTGGTTGGCGGCGTGGAGTCCAGAGTCGGGACTGGCTGGGGTCGAAGTGGTGCTTTTAGGACGACTCTGTATCCGAGAAGGAGCTTCATTAGAGTCTCGTATGCACTACCCACAAGAAATAGATTACTGTTATACCGCTGGCCCGCGGTGCTACTGTTCGGCGGTGCTCGACTTCGTTCTTTCCCAGCGTCAGCAACTTATTGGGTGTAGTTCTACTTATGTCGTTTTGCTATAGAGTTAGTTTCTTATTATTTCATTGCGCATGTTTTCTGCATTTACTATATGTTTAGACAGTTTCCGTCCGCCGACTTCTCGATCTCTCAAGAATTAGGCTTTTCTGATCTTAAAGTTTTACTTAATAAAAAAATGGCAATTACTTATGTAGACGAATTAGACAATTTTGGTGGGTGATATCTAAAAGTTAAATATCTCTATAAATGATTGTTTAAAAAAAAAAAAAGTAGTTACTAAATTATGTTATTTGTAAAACATGCAGTAAATAATTATGATTTAGTTAGTTTCGATATTTATGATTTAGTTAGTTTGTATCATGGTGGTTAGCTTGTATGTCGTGTGTTTCGGCCTCTCGATTTATTCGACTCTGGTGTTTCGAGAAGGGATAAATTAGAATTAGAATTTTCTCTCATGATACTTTTTTTTTTGCGTGAACAAACGAGTTAAGACTTTCTTTAGTTTTATTAAGGCTATGTTTGGCACAAAATTGCACAATCAGCTAACTTTTCGGAGTTTATGGTTTTGATACTATATAGTTTTAAATAAATAAATATAAGATTTTAGTTTAATTAACTTTTGGAATAGTAGCTTTTCAACAACTACTCACCCAAACTTTTCGAAGCTTTGGGTTTTTTATTCACAAATTTTCATCAACTACCCTATCAACAAGGTTCGTCAAACATCATCTTAGCTTATTAACATATACGGAGTATTTAACACAAATGATCTATCAGCTTCGGCTACCCATTAGCTACCTTTTTATCAAACATAGCCTAGTAAGAAAACAAACCTACATAGTAATCAATCGAGGCAAATTATTTCTTCTCCTTAAATCTTCGGCTCCCCTGTCATCAGGTCACCGACTCTATCCTGTAATTTGTCTCTCTTCAATTCCTCAAACCCCCTCCCTCACAAACTCCAATTAAAAAGAAAAAAGAATAAAACAAAATTTGCAAGAGCAGACAGGACATGGACAAATGATTCAAACCTGAAACAACCCTCTCTAGCGGCTCATCCAAAACATGAAAACAATTCAAATAAGAAAATGCTAATGAAGTAAGAAAGTGGGCAGTGAAGATAGTAGGCTAGAAAGAGAATAATAACGACCCAACAACTTATCCAATAAGATAACCGCAAGCAATTAATTTGTTTCAAGCATAATCTTGGGAAAACCTTTATCCCATGATAACTCCAACCCATACAAAATTACTCATAACTTTGCTACAAAAACCAAACAATTCCCAATAACTTTGCTACAAAAACCGAACAATTCCCAATATCATGTGTGAATCCACATGCCCATTTACCATCATGATCTCGCACCAAACCTGCAACTAGAGGTGGCAATCGGGCGAGTCAGATCGGGTTCGGGTTGAGTTATTCGGTTTCGGGTCATATCGTACTCGGGTTGATATCGGGTATGATGACAATTCGGGTCTAATCGGGTTCAGATCGGGTTTATTCGGGCATTAGTTTATCGGATACAATTGGGTTTTTGGGTCCTATTCGGTTCGGGCGAATCGGGTTTCGGTCTAAACGAGTTTGGGTGAATCGGGTGTCAGTCTAAACGGGTTTGGGTGAATCGGGTTTCGGTCTAAGCGGGTTCGGGTGAATCGGATTTTGGTCACAACAGTTTCGTTCGAATTGAGTTCAGTCAAATCGAACTCGCAAAAATCATATTGGATAAAACAAATCAAATTTTTTTTTTACCTATGAGATATTTATCATTCTATTTAGATTAAGCTAATATTTATCAATTCTTAATCAATATACGTATTACTACATTTGTTAAAAAAATGTAAATCTTCTCACTTTTTAGATTTTTTTTAAAAGTCAAAATCATATAAAATATTATTTTTTTAATATTAATTTTATACTTATTACTCATAACCACGAAATTATAAAAATAGCAAAAAATTGATATTTATACAGTTTGAGCGTCTTAAAAAATGCTAAAAAGTTACTCTTTTTAATGGAGAGAGTATAAAATTATATTTAATTATACTATATGCATGATAAGATTACCATCTATTATTAAGTAATCAAATACTTAGGTTGTTTTGAATATTTTAGGGAAAATGCTAAGATTTTTGTTGGTTTCGGATATAATCAGGTTTGGGTTATTTCGGGTGTCGGGTATAATCGGGTTCGGGTAATTTCGGGTTTCGGATATGCTCGGATCGGGCAAAAATTTGGGTTTCGGGTTGATTTCGGTTCGGGCCATTCAGATATAATCGGGTTCGGGTTCTTACTGGGTTCGGATTGCTTTCGGGTTCGGGCTGAACTCAAATCGGGTCGGTCGGTCTCGGATCCAAACTTTTTTTTCAATTATTCAAGCGTCGGACGGGTTTGGGACGGATCAATCGGATCGGTTTTCTCGGGTCGGGTCGGGTCGGGTATTGCTAGCTCTACCTGCAACAATAGGCCATATGCATCTCCTTGCTCACGGCCTCGTCAGTATTCACCTTGTCCCAATCTTGGTTTGGTCGCTTCCTTCCTATTGATTCTCACACAAACCTTGGCCCTCCAAGGCCCACTACGAACCAAATCTCTACCTCTCAAGCGGCCTTTGCATACATTTCTTCGACTATCCTTCTTGGTGTTTTGTTTTAGTTTGTTTTGCAAAGTTATTCAAGATGGTTAATCTATCTACTTGTCTATCAAGGGGGAAAAAAAATCAAATAACCCACCCAGCTAAAAACCCATATATTTTAGGGCCAAACTACAAAAAATCACCCTTTAAATAGCCTAATTTGCCCAAAATTACCCCTTAAATACATAATCACGGTAAACCACCTTTTAAAAGACAAAAGTTTGCATAGAACCATCCATTTCAAATATAGTAGATTTTCAATTAAAAATGTAGAAAATAACAACAATACCTTTATTCAAACTTCGAATTTTCTTTTGAATGCCATTCAATAACACCCAAGCCATTTTTCTTTACAATTTGTTAGACTAATAGGTGGTTCGACGAGAGGACGAGGATAGTGGATTTAAGACACGACATTCGTTGATTTGTACACTCCCCCCCTCCCCAACTCAGGTAATTGGATCGAATCAAATGAGTGTCACTTGTGAAAGCATTATGGATGTTTTTGGTATTTTTGATATTGTTTAACAAAACCTAATAGATTTGAGGGTTGAGTGGTTTTGTGCAAACTTTTGAGTTTTAATAGATGGTTTACTACAATGACGTGTTTAAGGGATGGTTTAGGACAAATTTGGTTATTTAAGAGCTGTTTTTTTCTTCTTCTTTTTTTTTTTTTTTGCAATTTGGTCTTTTTTAAGATTTAATTATTTTGGCTCCAAAAGTACACATGCACTACAAATTGTGCAGATATTTAACTTCTATCAATTCAACAACAAATTTGTTATATCCTACATTAAACCAGATTCAAGTAATTAGATCATCCCCAAATTTTCTTCAAAATGGAGAATGAAAATCCATCTTCCCTAAAAAAAATCTAACCCAATTCCAACAGTTTCTCCATTTTGAAGAACTGTAATTTAATTTTTCAATTGTAAATTAAATTTGAATTGAAATTTAATGTACCTCAATCTGATTTTGAAAACAAACGGTGCACTTTGAATATTGTGTTGGATAAAAGACATTAAAATATTAATTTTTAATTAAATCTGAACTCAACAGATTGTGTTTGGACTACCCTTTGGGAATATGTATTTCAAAGGGTAGCTTCAAAGGCACTGTTGTGTTCAAATTAAATAAATGAGATTATGTTTGGACTACCCTTTGACAATCAGATTTAAAGCTGAACTCAACAGAACTTGTTTGATGGCTATTCCTACTCCTAATAGCTAGGTAATCCATGTTTTCCCAATAGCTAGATAAAAGGGTGGGTTGTTGCCTATTCATACTCCTATTTTTTCTAATATGACTAAGTTTTAATGGGTATTTATATACATACATTAAAGACTAAGTCTCATCTTCTTTGCTAATATTCTTCTCTAGTTTCAAAACCTGTTTGATGGCTTCTCATTTGTTGAGTATTCGTTATCTAATTAATAAATTCATGGATGTCGATGATAGTATTGATGATGAATATGAAGAAATGTTACTTGTTCATGGCGAATAAAAATTCCGTGCTGACTGGAGTTCAAAAAGAGCTCATCGTGGTTCTATTATTGGTTACCGTGTGGTTCATCGTGATCTACGCGAGGGTCATGAACAACTTTTCCGTGACTACTTTGACGATCCTCCGAATTATGGAAGTACTTTCTTTCGAAGGAGATTCAGGATGAAGCAATCTCTTTTCATGTGCATTCATGATGCGGTCGTCACGCATGATGCATATTTTGTTCAAAAGAGGAATGTCGTTGGATGTCTTGGCTTGTCATCGCTTCAAAAGGTAACAACTGCTTTTCAACAACTAGCATACGACGTTAGAGCCGATTATGTTGATGAGTATGTGCAAATTGGGGAAAGCATTGCTATTGAAAGTCTAAAAAAGTTCGTCCTAACAATCGTTAAAGTTTTTGGGTGATGATTACTTACGGGTACCAAATAGGAATGATCTTAAGAGATTTCTAGCAATATGGGGAAAAAGTGGATTCTCTGGGATGTTTGGAAGCATCGATTGTATGCATTGGACAAGGAAGAATTGCCCCACCGCTTGACATGATATGTTTACTAGCCATGGTTTTGAGCCTACTATTATTTTAGAAGTCGTAGCTTCATATGATTTGTGGATATGACATGCTTTCTTTGGATTACTCGGGTCTCTTAATGACATCAATGTGTTAGAGAGATCTTATGTATTTAGTGGATTGGATGAATGTCGTGTCCCTCTCATTAGCTATAAGGTAAATATGAGACCATATAAGATGAGATATTATCTTGCCGATGATATTTATCCATCATGGGCAACATTAGTGAAGACTATTTGAGCTCCACGCGGAAATAAACATAAACATTTTGCTAAAGACAAAGAAGGGGCAAGGAAAGATGTTGAACGTGCATTTGGAGTGCTGCAAGTACGTTTTGCTATTGTTCGAACCCAGCACGACTTTGGGATAAGGATAATCTTAAAAATATAATGATGGCATGCATAATTATACATAATATGATTGTCGAAGATGAGCGTGATAACAATGAGCATATTCGTAGACTTAGGGAGATGACCGATATTGAAAAAGAATACGATCACGTTGATGAAATTCCACATATATCATTTTCGGTTGAGCGTACACCGACAGTAATGGAGTTCATTGCAAATCGACATCGAGTTAAAGATCGGCAAATGCACAAGTTGTAATCAAAAGAAAGAAAGAAAAAAGATGACAAGTTGTAACTCATCTATTGCCAATGGAGGATATAAGAAGTTTACTACAAGGTAACGTCCAAATTATGGCATGATCATCAAGCATGACAAAATAAAGAATCATGTGTACAATCAAGCCCACAAAGGAATGTGGTGCAACTACATTATTTAGTTAGCAAAATAACTACTTCAAACTATAATAAGGATTAATCAAAATCTAGTATATAAATCATAAGAAAATAAAGTGATATCATGATAAATGAAATAATCAAAATCTAGTATATAAATCATAAGAAAATAAAGTGGTATCATGATAAATGAAATGGAGTATCTGTTCAACATACAATACTTGGAATTTCCCTAAATTTCTGAACAAGAACAAGCATTTATATTATTAGCTATAATTTTGCAAGGTTTGATCTCGGTTTATTTTGGCCAAAATCAAATTTATCCATGATTACTTATTTTATAAGCTACTAAATCTGATAAACATTGGAATGATAAAAGGATTCCCCCTTCAAGGCAAACTATGTCATACATGCCTAGTTACAAACAAGATTTAAATAACACATTCAAAAAAAAAAAATTCAAGGGATAACAGATCCCAACATTGACAAACAAGTTTCAATTAGGTAAATCAAGATTTAACCTTCAACTGTAATAAAAAATCAGAAATTTTGTTTATATGCATTTAATCGAACACTTTGAGTGCATCCTAAAAAATCATCTTAAATCATGAAATGGTTGAATAACTTCCTTGCAAAAGTAACCCAAATCAGATGTAATACCAACGAGAGCCAAATCAAATCAAGTACCAAAGAGAGACATGCAAATCAGATGCAGTACCAAATCAGATGTAGTACCCAAAACGAACACTTCGAGTGTAAAGATTGAAGAACTTACCTGTACCTTCGTTCTAGGCAGAAAAATTGGTTGAATAGTGGGAAAAGGTAAAAAGTGCCGCTAAACAATTTTAGCGTTGCTGCAGATATGGGGCAAGCGCTTGTATTTGCCTGGTGGATCTCTATTTTGGAGATTAGATTGAGGAAACTGTTGAGTCAAATATAAGCCCAATATTCCCCAAAAGTCCAATTTTATCCAAAATAGAGCAACCGTTGGACATGCTCTTAAAGCATGCCCAACAACTTCCTTATAATAATCTCCAAAATAGAGAATTAGAAATTAAATATTCTGAATATTTTGTGGTCCAATTCTAACCGCTTCTCCATTATGGAGTTTACCCAAAATATATAGAGTTTTCTCTAAATTTAGGAAATGATCTCCATATTTTCTCTACATTCCCTATTTTGGAGAATGTAATTGGAAAGATGTTAAAAGTTATGATACCCCGAAACTCCATCTCATAGCGGTTTCCCGTATCTGGATATGAAGAAACTCCGAAACTCCGCGGAAACACTTCAGAAACGTTTCTGAAAGGTCAGAAACTTTGACCGTTTCGTTGACCAAAAAAGTCAGAAACCTTGACCATTTCCGCTTAGTCAGAAACGTTTCTGCCTTGTAAGGTGGCGTTTCCACTAATTTTATAATTGAAAAAAAATAAACAATCAACCTCTAAAACATGTTTCCCCTTCGTCCCGTCTGAAGCTCTCATTTCCCTCTAGCTTTGCCACCTCCTTCTCTCCCATTTTTTGTCTTCCCTTCTCTCCTCCCTTCCGACGACCCTCTCTCTCTCTCTCTCTCTCTCTCTCTCTCTCTCTCTCTCTCTCTTCTCGGTGTGCTCTCTAGGTAAACTTTCACTTGCTCAGTGCTCTCTCCCTCTCGGCCTAACTATGTCATCCTCAAATGCGAGTAGTAGTCCTAGCGGAAGTCATAGTGTTGAACAAAGCCAACAAACTGACTCAATCTGCAAGTGATGGAGTAAAGGACACTGTATATCACAATATTGAACATTTCAATTTGTAGCCTAATGTTGCATTCTATATATGTGTTTAACTTGGTGATATATTTATTACTCTTATTTATACCTTTAAATGAACATATAATTCATATTGTCGTTTCCTCGGCGTTTCCGTTTCCTACAAAATTTAGATTGATGTTTCCCCGTTTCCGTTTCTTTTCCGGTTTCCGTTTCTGTTTCCGTGTAACATAGGTTAAAACCATCCCAATATTCTCCAAAAAAAAATAAAGATGGAGAATCTATTGGGCATGCTCTTACTAACTAGATGTAATTTTTTGTTTGGAGCAAATACTATCTAGATAATTAAGATTTCATCTAAATGGCTAAATAAATACCCACGGCCAAATTGGAAAAGCAACTGAATTTAACCCCAAAATGTATCTAAATGAAAATCCCAACAAGAAATCAAGCTTAAAAGACTAAAAACTAAATCCAGGGACGTTACAACAGCGCCACCATCAATTCAAATGCATTTCATCTTTAGAAATCATAACACTTGATGGATCGGAGTTGCCATCAAAATGTGAACAAAATCACACAATCTTCAACATCAGTTTGTTCCTCGTGACTCCGTTGCGGGCTCCATCGAGTGACAGTTCTCTCCACGATCCTAAACTCATGTAAACAAGCCGGAAAATTGGCATCAGATTCATTGTTCCTTATGACCTCCATGACTAAGAGTGTCTTAGCAACGCTCCCACACAGCCGGAGCGTGCAATGAAAATCCGACCAGACCCGTAGCCTCCCTCTCGCGCCATCCGAAACCACAAGCACGGCGAATTCGGAGTGAACAAGGGCCGGGTGGTGGCGGTAGGCGACATAGTCGACGCCATACTGAGAGCCTGGCCTCACCACCCAGTTCTTTGTCCTCAGATGAGAGTATGCTTTGTAAAGGTCGGGGAATGATTCGACTTCCGAACACATGTAATGCCATAGCCCCTTGGCAGGGGCAAGGATCCTCAAACACCCTAAGGAATGGTGGAGGAAGAGGGCTTCTTCCAGGCCGAGCTGGAACCATTGCTTGTCGCTTTGGGGCGTGACGATCGGACGCCCAAAGCAAGCCTGATTCAGGAGGAGGGTTTGTTGTGAATCTGCTTCAAGGAGAACGGTGGATCCAGAAAGGAGTCCCTCGGAGTTCGATTGGATCAATGATGATTGGAGATCTGAAAGGGTCTTAGACATGGGCTGATTTAGGGCTTTTGCTTTTGCAGCTTTCCCTTTCCATCTTGGCCCCATTGTGATTTTGGTTGCAGAAACAAGCCAGTGAAACTGAGATTTCTTCCCCTATTTCTGAAAATTAGATGAAAATTGAACTAATTGTGTACATAAAATTCAATCAAGTGCGGTTCTTTAAGAAGATCGACACTGAGGTTTGAGGAATTGATGCGAAATCTGAGTCATCCAGACCTTCCATTTCACTAAACATGACAGATTCATGAGAATCAAACACAAAACCAATCATCCGGGAAGTCCTAAGGAGTGTACAGATTCAAACTAAGATCAATTCCCAGATCCGTAGGCAACAGAAAACATAAACCCTAAACCGACCACAGAAAAGACAAGATTTAAAGTGCTGAAATTGAGAGTGGATAAGAAGATGAAATACCAGGCGAGGAGAAAATTGGCGATACCCTCTCCACAACAGCCGACAGAAACAGAAGAAGAATAAAGTAAAAGATCACACCTCACTCTCTCCCTCGCCGGCAGTTTGAGTGGGGAAGAAATGCAAATGATGGTTGTTTCATTGTATGGGGAAGAAAGAGTTGAACCCGGTCTACCTCAAAATTTAAGACAAAAGGGGCCGAGTTAAGTAAACCGGATAACACACGCATGGGCTGCTCGGCCCAACAACTCCCACATCAGCCCACCAACACAAACCTCCCAAAATCCGAAAATTCCGATTATTATTAACATCACCTTCCTACACCCCCATCATCCGCCACTATCATCGTCACCACCACGGCACCACCACATTTCTCTGACCGCTGCAAGCAAGGGAGAAATAGTCAAAGAAGAGACCCTCTCATCAACGCAACTTTCTGTCGTCTCTTGATCGTACCCTCGACGCTGGTGTCGTGGTCTTTTTGCGTCACTGTTGATGTCCCTTGAATAGTTGGATTTTCGTGGAGCCCTTTCCGTTGAGATAGGGATGTGAAGAGGCATAGAGTCTTATTGATAATATAAACAAACAAGCTTTATTGTCAATCGCTTTTACGATAAAACTCACTCGACTTACATATTAGCGTGGTGCATACGAGGTGACGAGTCCAATATATTATGTACTTTCTGAATCGAAACCAAAATCCCAAACACCAAACTATGAAGTTGAAAATTATCTTGATTCTCTACATCTGGTTTCTCCTTGTCCTATGGCGAATTTCGGATGCGATGTCTCACATTCTTTGAAATTTTAAAAAAAAAAAATCAAAAGATCTGAATCACAAACTTTGAAGGGAGCTGATTCACAAAATAATTGAATATTCGCTTCGTTCGTACGTGTTGCGTTTCCGCCGCCGTGGCACCCCTTCCTTGTCACCGTCAGGCTTTGGTGCGCGTTGGCTTCCACCCATTCTATAGATGAGAATGAGAGGTTTGTCAAGTTTTTTTGAGAGACTTTCTATATAGCTTATTTTATTTTATTTTATTTTTACACTTATTTTAAAGAGTTAAATTTTTTTTATAAATAATTTTAAAAAATGAATTAAAAAATTATTATTTTATAAAGTTTTTTAATTATTCATTTTATTTAACAAAATATATTATTTTAATTTTTTTTATTAATGTATGTATTTTGGTCTATATTTTATAAAAATATCTTTATAATAATTAGTAGAATTTTTTTTAAACAACAAGGAAAGGAATTAGAGACTGAAGAACCAAACACGTGTCATCCCAGTCCTAGAGCGTCCTTCCGGACGAGAACTTCTCTAGATCCTGCAATAATAATTAGTAGATTGAGATTGTTGATGGTAGTTTTTGATTAAACAAAAAAAAAGTTTAATAAATAATGTTGATTTTTTTTAAATTTATAAATAAAACAAAATGAAAAAATATAGCTCCTTGAAAAGTATAAGTCACGGTGCATCTTTGTCAGTATATTAGTACGTAAAAAGCTCATTCAATTTTGATTAGTTGTTTAATTGTGTTTTGACTTAATCAACTACTTTTTTTTTATTAGGAAAAAAAATCAAGTAGGTGACCTATCCGAGAGCATGAGATTACGAAGACCTAAATTATTGTAAATTTCAAAACTCTCACTGTTAGAATAATGTTAATAGATATCGGATATAAAATTCGACGTGTTAGCGAGTGATGTAAAAAATCCAAACTTAACCACATCGGTTATAAAACCAATGTCTATAATGATTTATAACATCGTTTTTCTTTGTAATATCGACTTAAATGCAATTGGGTTGATCGGGTCGGGTTTGGGTTGAGCTCGTTCGAGTTGGCTCACTGACGGGTCGAGTAAGTTCGGGTAAAATTTATAGTCGGTCTTTGGTCGGGTCGGGTTCGGGTTTGATCTAAATGAATTTCAGCTTGGTCGGGTTTGGGTTGATTCGGGTCAAGCTCATTCAGATTTCGAGTCAAATCGAGTCGGGCTCATTCGGATTTTGGGTCAAGAGTCGAGTCGTTCTCATTCAAGTTTCTAATCAGACCCGGTCTATATATTTTAAACGATTTGATCAATTATTTTATTTTTATTCACTACTTTATTATTGATAATTTTTAAAATTTAAACCTAAACAATATGGATAATTTGGCTATACTAGATCAGAAAGTGAACTTTCACAATTCAGCCTTCCAAATAACCACAGGCAGAGGTGGAGTCAAGGGGTGGCATGGGGGAGCACATCCCCCCTCCCTCATCCGACAAATTACCTAGGTATGATCTCCTCGGCGATAGCTTCGTTTTGATATATAATACGCTATAATCCAACATCTGAGTAAAAAGTTATGAATGTTTGAAAATTGTAGGTGTATTAATCACAATAATTTTATTTCAATATATTATAATACTTTTATATTTTACTTAAATTGATATTCACATACTCCCTCCGTCCAAAAATACATGGACTTTTACTATTCATGCAAGCTTTTTTAGGAGCTAAAAACTATATAAAATATTAACTTTTTTATTAATTTTTTTTTATAATTACAAACTTATTATCAATAAGTTTGTACTTATTAAAAAAAATTAATAAAAAAATTAATATTTTATATAGTTTTTACCTTCTTAAAAAAGCGTGCGTGAATAGTAAAGGCAATGTATTTTTTGACGGAGGTAGTATTATAATTCATCTTGAGAGCTTCGAAACCATAAGTTATATTACTTATTTTAAAAATTGGGTAAGAAGCTACGCAAGTTTAAAATTTTTTATATCTAATTATACACTATTAAGAATACAATGCAACAAGTTAAATATTGACTCAGTGTTTATTTATTGTATTTTATATCCTTATTTTGTTAGTTTTCTTTTCTTCATCTATTTCATTTATTGATCTATCTTTCTTTATTTTTTAATGGAAAAAAACAGAGTTTTATTTAGTAGTATAGACCTCGAATTAAAAAGGAGGAACTTTTTAGTTTGTAATATTGTTCGACACTAGTTTGTAATATCATTTGACATTTGTTTATAATATTGAATATGTTGTGTGTTTTACGAATTTTTTTCTCAATGTCGTTGTGTAGTACTTTTGTGCCCCTCCCCTAAAAACTTTATGGCTCCGTCCCTGACCACACGAATCCTATAAAACCAGAATCAAACGATCCAAGGAATCCTTCATATCGTGAACCAAACGTCACTTGACAAGTACCTAGGATGTCCAATTATAAATGGAAGAGTGCATAGAAACACCTTCGATGACACAATCTGTAAAACCAGACAACAACTAACGAAGTGAAAAGCAAACACACTTTAACAAGAAAGAAGAGCAACCTTGATAAGAGCAAATATTAATCTACCTGCAAAACAAACTATATAATGCAAAACATTATGCTACCAAGCGAGATTCATAAAGAATTGGACCAAATAAACAAGAAATTTTTCTAAAATAAAGACCAGAAGCACTTCCCATTAATACGATGGGGCAAATATGTAGGCTGAAACACAAAGGTGGATTAGGAATTAACAAGACAAAAGAAATGAACATGGCACTATAAATGAAACTATTATGAAAAATCCTTGTAGAACCGACAAACCAATGGGTCAGAATAATCCAAGAAAAATACCTAAAATCGGAATGCATCTTGGACTGCAAATTTCCTCCATTTCCATGATGCATTGCCTTTCTTTTTATAGTCCAAGAAGGGATATCCAAGATCAACAACACCATAGAAAAAAGGGACATCCAAGATCAACAACACCATGATGAAGATCATAAGGGCAATGACAACAACTGATCGAACGATCCAAGAAGATTCTTTGAAATAAAAAGATCAAAAAATCTGAATCACAAACTTTGAAGTTAGCTGATTCACAGTTGAAAATTCGCTTCGTTCATGTTGCGTTTTCGCCGCCGTGCCACCCCTACCTGGTCACCGGCAGGCGTTGGTGCGCGTTGGATTCCACCCTTTTTTTTTATTAGGTAAAAATTCGAAGGTCACACAAGCCTGACTCTTCGAGAGGCCGACAAAGTCGGCAGACGACAAACCGTCAAACGTACAACCTAAAAGAACAGAAAAACAGATAACAGGCGAAATGAAACAAGCAGAAATAAAACTCTACATCAAAACGATCCAAGAAGACCAACCCCAAAGAAGCTGAGAAAGCCGCCGAAGAACGAAGTCAAGCACCACCAGACAGTAGCACCGCGGGCCAGCGGTACAACAAGACTCTATCTCCTGTGGGTAATGCAGACGAACTCCAAGGAAACTCTATCTCGGATACGGAGTCGCCCTAAGCGCACCACCCCGATCCCAGCCAGACCCGACTCCAAACTCCACGCCCCCCAACCAATTAGAAGACCTCCTAGAACCATTAGAAGCAAAGCCGCAAACTGCTCGAGCAAAACACCATTAAGACAAACCCTTTCGGGTGGGTTTACTCAAACCCTTTCGGGATTTAAACAAAAACATATATATTTGACATTGGAGAAAAATATATATGAATGTGTTATCCAACGAAATAATGTAGATGGGCTGCCCGACCCAAAGCACTTGATTTGGACCACGAAGATACAACTAGGTCTCCGGTCCTTTATTTCTTTTTTTTTTCTTTTTAAATATTTCATTGATCCTTGGCGAGCATGTTTCACGGCACTGCCAGCCGAGCCGGACGTCGGCGGCCAAAGGACAGGCGGCGGCGACGCCACCGGTAGACACAGGAAAACGCCGGCAAACAAACTCGGTGGATCCGACGATGAAGGAATCAGGAGAATAGAACCGCAAAACCTCCAAAGAAGAAGATTGAGGGAGGAAAAAAGATACCCATGAGGAGATTGAAGGAGCAGCAGAAGGGTGAACTCTGTATGCCCCAATTCGTGAACAAACCCGCGACAAGACAAGATCTAGCCAGAAACGGCCGACGAAAGACCAAAACAGCCCCGACCGGACAAGAACTCGCCAGAACAAGGCAACGGGGTAGATTCGAGCAATGAAATTTGAAAAGATAGGGTTCGACAGGTAAGAAACCCAGTGTTAGTTAGGGGTTGAAAAGAAGATCTTGCTACCCCTTAAAATTGGCCAATGATTCAAGGGGAGCAGGAGGAAATGGACTAAGCCCGGAAGGATTGAACCGAAAAATCTCGACAGACCAGGGCAAGAGGCGCTACGAGGGGTTCAACAATGGAAAATCAAACGGTTCGAGAGAAACAGATGCAAAGGCCCCAACCAAAACCAGAATATGACGAAGGATAGGTTATTTAGTCTACCCGAAACACAAAGGGCCAGGGAGAAGAGGGGGGACGAGACCCGGAGGCTAGGGCGAGAACTAGCCAGGGCGATTGAAGGGGGAGCATCCAAAATGGAATGCGAGGACACTTAGATCGGAGATGGTCGAAGTCGTGGTTGGGCGGCCGAAGCCGATTTGGGAAGTTCGAAGCCGGCCTTAGGGCGGCCGAAGCCGTGGTTGGGTGGCCGAAGTCGTGGTTGGGCGCCTGAAGCTGATTTAGGGCGGCCGAAGACGTGGTTGGGCAGCCGAAGCCGATTTAGGGCGGCCGGAGCCGGTACTTTGGAGGGTGAGAGGCAAGAACCCCGACCACTCTCCGTTCACAATCTTGTTATTTTTCATTTGTTGAACGCTCCTTTCAACCCTAAGCTCCACCCTTTTTTTATTATGTAAAAATTCGAAGGTCAGATAGACCTGACTCATCGAGAGGCCGACAAAGTCGGCAGGCGGCGAACCGTCAAACAGAACAAACTAAAAACAGAAATACAAATAACAAGCGAAATGAACCAAGCAGAAATAAACTCTACAACAAAACGTTCCAAGAAGACAGACCACCCAAAAAGCTGAGGAAACCGCCAAAGAATGCAGCCAAACACCACCGAACAGTAGCACCGTGGGCCAGTAGTACAGCAGGACACTAACTCCTGTGGGTAGTGTAGACAAACTCCAAGGAAACTCTATCCCGGATACAGAGTCGCCCTTAGCGCACCACCTCGACCCCAGCAAGACCTGACTACAGACTCCACGCCTCCCAACCAAGCAGAAGATCTCCTAGAAACATTGGAAGTAGATCCGCAAACTGCTCGAACAAAACGCCAACAAGCTTTCACCTACAAAAATAATGACAAGCCCTTGCGTGATTTTCTCTAACCCATTCGGGTGGTTGTACTAAAAAACGGGTGGTTGTACTAAAAAACCCTTACGGGGGGATTTACTCAAACGATTGTGTTTGGTTTTATAAATATATATAAATATAAAAAGAGAAATTATATAAATATATATTTATAAAAACCGGTTATACTACATCACTTTTTTAATTAAAACACACAACCAAGGGAAGAAGCGCCAAGGCCATCAAGTAGCAACTTGCACGCCAAGTCTAGAAGACAGGTTCCCAACCAAGGGAAGAAGTGCCCACGACCAACCAGGAAGGTGAGCGGCGACACGCCGACAACCACCCACCAAGATCGGGGCAGAATAGCGAAATAGGGTCGAACGTCGACACCAAGCGCCGTCGGCGGTGGGAAACGAGGAGGATGGGCATTCAAAAAAAAAAACAGCGGCGAAGGCGAGTTGAATAGGATGAGAGCCAATCCCGAACCCTGGAAGTGAAGGCCGCGCCGGAAGAAACCCGACGACCAACACGCCAAGACAGATGACGGCAAAGACGAGGTCGTCCAGGGAGACCATCCAAACCCAAAACGAGGTCGATCCACTGAAAAGGGGTACCAACATCCGAATTCAGAGATGATAAGGCCGATTAAAGCAATAGAGATGAACGAGAAGGGGATAACACTCAAGATTGAGGGTTCCAGCTAGAGATTTGCCAAGAAATTGAGGGATTTGCAGAGGATTTTGGAGAGGAAGTTTAGGCAAAATTGGGGTTCTCTAGCTCCACCCTTTCTATATAGATGAGAATGAGAAGCTTTTTATGATTTTTAGAGACTTTTTTTTTCCGCTGAATAAAGATTAGGTCGGGTCGGCCGCAGCAGAAGCCCTTCCCAGCGCATTCTTCCGGACGAGAACAAGTAGTTATGGATCATCCTCACAGCAATTGTCGGTAGGGAATGCATGGGCACTACGAGCAAGATAGTCAGCCACGGCATTTGATTCCCTGAAATATGACGAATGGCAACATAAGAAAAGAACGAAATATCTAACAAAATATCCGATTGTAGCAGCTCGATAGTACAGGGGCATTTCCAATCCCCCAGTAAAGTCTTTATAACCAGTAAGTTGTTCCCTTCGATCTCAAGGTTTACGATATGCAATTCCTTAGCGCGTAAAATACCCATTTTGAGGCCAAGGTCTTCAGCAAATACAACAGAGACATTAGTGCAAATAGCCCGATGTAAAGCGACCACCACACCCCTAGAGTCTCGGATGACAAATCCGTAAGACGCCGAACCGCCCGGAATAACTGATCCGTCGAAATTAAGTTTGTGACAATTTGTAGGAGGCTTGTCCCACGTCCCGGAGCGTTGCCAACTGTGTCCAACATTATCAGGCAAACGAGCGCCTAGACGAACAGAACGGCAATTGCCACATCGACCCGAAGTAGCAGTAATGGGGAGATCGTCCTCCAGCTTCTTTGTTTGTTTCCAGCAATGAGTACTTGTAGTATAGAGCATAATTATTTCGTTTATAGTTACTGTGTTGGTGAGGTCAAACACTAATTGGTTTCTGAAGAACCACAAGGCCCACCACGCAGATGCTAGATCAATAAAAGATTTGATACCAATTGCATGTTTGATATCGGTAAGTGGAAGCACTACACCCACTCCGACACTCACTACAAGAGCCCTCGGAATTCGGATATGTAAAGCTTGTAAAAGGTTGTTTAGAGACTCTTTTAAAATATAGGTTATTTTATTTTTACACTTATTTTAAAAAGTTAATTTTTTTTTAAATTTAAAAAATTAATAAAGAATTATTATTTTATAATTTTTTTAGGAAGCAAGATAAGAATTCGATCATTTAGACAAGCCTAGAGAAACCAAGAGATCGGACAAGTCGGTAGATGGACTAACCATCATGTACAACTGAAAGCAAAAATCGAAGCAAATGACATAAATAAAAAAACAAGGAACGTACAAGTCATCATACACTGCGAAACACAAGCCAAAAGACGAACGAAACGATCGGCCAAAGGGACAACACACACAACGAACTTTCGGGACCAGCAGACACCTCAGATTATGGACTCAAAAGAGCCTTCAGATGTCAATCGCACGTCCACGACGTCATCGAACATAACAAATCAACCATCGCTCACAAGAAGCCTGCAACACAACCAGAATAGCACACAATACACTAACCCACAAATTCAAACCCTAACCACACCAACGCCCAATCAACCCCCCCAACTCCTCTCAACCCTTAAGAACGATTAACAAGATCGAGAGGCTATCACAAGGATAAGCCCAAATAGAGGCAGTTAAAACGAGACAAGGAAGCTAAAAAGAACATAAATGATCGGGAAAAGCGATTGAATGAGCGGATGAAACCGGTGGTCCACCGCAAGTGAAGAGGGTCAAACCAGGGGAATGGGAACCCTATGGGCTATGGCCTACCGACGAAAGAGCCGAGGATTAAGCAGGAGTAGAGGCTGACGACGAATGGAGTCAGCGAGCCAAGTTGGTTGGCGGTAGATTGGAATTGGACCGGAGGAACGCTATGGCGGCGGTGTAGTGCTGGAGTTGTAGTTGGAAGAAGCGTAGAGGGTAGCAACTGGCCAAGTTTGGAGACAAAGGGCCTCATGGACAAGAACGGCGACCCAAACAAAGGCCACATGAATGTCGAAAGAAGCGGCGGGCTGGCGACTTGCTCATTGAAGCAAGGTGTTGGTGGGTAGCGGCTTGCCCATTGAAGCAAGCAAGTGAGTAGGTAATTGCTTCACGTCGGAAGTAAGGTGGTGTGGCCAAGCGAAAAGCAGTGGAGAGCTGGTGGGCAGTGGCGACGATGAAAACTCTCCACGAGAGTTTTTTTAGGTCACCCCGAATAAAGTTTTTTAATTATTCATTCTATTTGACAGAAGATATTATTTTTCTGTTTTTTTTTTCTAAAAAATATGTTATTCTAGGTATTTTGGTTTATGCTTTATAACAATATTCTTATAATAATTAGTAGATTGAGATTGTTGATTATAGTTTTTGATAAAATAAAAGAGTAGTTTAATGAAGTAAATAAGATCAAACGTACTAGTAGTATATTGGTTGATTTTTTTAAAATTTATAAAATAAAATAACGTGGGTTGATGAATGAAAGGAGAATTATAAAGATCGTCGAAAAGTACCGATCACGGTGCATCTTTGTCCGTATATATTTGTCAGTATATTACAATATTAGTAGATAAAACAACTCATTCCATTTTGATGAGGTGTTTTGACTTAATCAACTAGTAACTTTTTTTTTATTAGGAAAAAAAATCCGCGTAGGTAACCTACCCGAGAACATTCAAGCTAATGATGAAGACCTAAATCCTGAAGCTGTAAATATATACATGGTGAAGTAATAACTTATATAAGTGCGCAGACCAAACGAAGGGTCTCTCCAAAAAAAAGAAAGTAAGTATCCCAAAAGCCCTCTGTATAACCTAACTATCCCTACCAACCATAGAACTCCATCCAACTTGCGAACTAGTCCCCTGTATCCTCCACTTCATTCCGGCCTACTCGGTAAGAGTTGTACGCCAACATACCCCCCTTGATGACTTGCACTTGTATCTAAGAGTTATCCTAGATTTACATCTCACAATGATGGTAATAACACAAGCTATAGGATTACAAAAACTGTATTGGAAAATTGTCTTATTCCTAACCATCCAAGTGAGATAGATAGTAGCACAAAAGAACAAGCAGTTTCCCTTGAAAATAAGGGGGTGACCGAATCTTCAAAGGTTTACAAGCAAACCACTCAAGTCATTCCTACACCAAACAAATCTCCATCGGCAACCCAATCCAGCCCCAAACATGCATCTTTAATTTGCTTCACCATAGAGCACTCAAACCAAAGATGGAGTCATCTGTTTCTTCCGCCTCTTTGCACAACACACATACGGCAGCATCAGAGCCCGCCCAGTGCTTAGCCCACGAAGACCTAAATAATTGTAAATGTCAAGACTCCTGTTGGATCGGAAAATGTGTGCAACCATATCCGTCGTTCTATTGTCAATAAATTAAACAATTAAAAAAAATTATTAATGTAATTATATAATTATATTTGATAATCACGTTAAATATTTTAAAATATTTTAATTAAATTGTTAATATATTTTTTAGTCTTTAATAAAAATCTATTAAGGAAAAAAAATGAAATGATTTATTAAGTTGACATTTGTTATTTAGCATCGGGTAATAGCCGATGTCTTTAAAAAAATCGATGTCTATGGGGGATATAAAGTCAAAAGTTTTTCACATCGGCCAAAATCCGATGTCTTTATATGTTATAACATCGTTTATATGTTGAAAATCCGATGTCTTTGTTATCCTATAACACCGATTATAAAATATAACCGATGTTATAACATACAAAAACATTGGCTATTACCCAATATTAAATTATAACATGTGTATAGTAGAGGTTCATTGGTGAGCAGTGGTAAATAGATCTGGGTGTTCGGTGGTGGACGAATCTGTGTTTGTTGTGAAGAAAGAAGGGCGCGGGCAAGAGAGAAGAGGTGGTGGAAGAGGCGACTTCGACGGTTCAATGGTGAGTTTGCTATTAGTGGTGCCGGCAACATCAATTTTACCAGAGATTAGAACAGCAATTTTACCAGAGATTTGAACGAAGTCCCAATCGACCATCCATGACTAATGGGAGCCGAAAAGACGCAGAGGGGTAGGAGAGGAAAGGAGTTCACATGAGATGAAAAAATAAATGCTTTATTTTTCATTCACTGTTTATTTAATACATTCTAAAAGATAAACTAACATAAAGCATAATGACTTTATAATGCTGACATGCAAACGCAACCTTATCTCCCTTATTTTAAAATGTAAAAACCCGTATTTCGTGAATCATTTCAGATCGATTAGTCTTTACTCGTTGATCTATAAACTCATCGTGAAAATTATGGAAAATAGAATACATATGACTAGTTCTCTAGAAAATAATTCATCCTCTCCAAGGGATCTTCGTAAAAGAAAGAGTAATACAAGACAATGTGTTAATAGCATAAAATTTTCCACTCATTTAAAAATATGAAAGGAAAAGAGGGATGGATAACAGTAGAACTCGACACAGAGAAGACATACGATAAACTGGATTAATAGGAATTCTTGTTTCAAGTGATAGAGAAATTCAGTTTCAATGACAAGTTTATGAAATGGATTTGCGAATGTGTCAAAACAGTTCTTACTAAGTTCTGGTCGATGATGGCCCAGCGGAAAGGAGAAGGGGGTTGCAGCAGAGAGATCTGATTTATCCCTTCATTTCCATAATAGGATCATAAGTTATAGCAAGTTGCAAAGGAGTGGTGAGGAATCAAACAAAACAATTGGGTTTAGATTTACAAGAGGGGGAATAAAAATCCATTTTCTATCATTTGCAGACGGCATGATAATATTTTCCAAATACCAGATCAGAATGTGAACTTTCACAAGTCAGCCTTCCAAACAACCACAGGAATCCCACAAACCCATAATCAAACGATCAAAGGAATCCTTCATATCACGAACAAAACGTCAC
Organism: Persicaria tinctoria; assembly: GCA_037127255.1. Taxonomy (NCBI): domain Eukaryota; kingdom Viridiplantae; phylum Streptophyta; class Magnoliopsida; order Caryophyllales; family Polygonaceae; genus Persicaria; species Persicaria tinctoria. The sequence goes on along the minus strand of JBANSL010000013.1, from coordinate 22,431,495 downwards.
TTGAAAAGTGCTTAGGATGTCCAATTATAAATGGAAGAGTGAACAAAAACACCTTCGATGACACAATATGTAAAACCAGACAAATACTGACGAAGTGGAAAGCAAACACGTAAACTTTCGCAAGAAGGAAGAACAACCTTGATAAGAGCAAATCTACCAGCAAAACGAACTATATAATGCAAAACTTCATGTTACCAGGAGAGATTCATAAGGAATTGGAACAAATATACATGAATTTTTTTCTAAAATAAAGACCAGAAGCACTTCCTATTAATACGATGAGATAAAATATGCAGGCCGAAACACAAAGTTGGATTAGGAATTATTAAGACAAAAGAAATGAACATGGCATTACAAATGAAACTACTATTGGAAATTCCTTGCAGAACGAACAAACCAATGGATCAGAATAATCCAAGAAAAATACCTTAAATCATAATGCATCTTGGACTACAAAAAGAAAGGCAATGCATTATGCAAATGGAGGAAATTAATGGAAATTAAAGAGTATAGATAATCTTCAATGCCTCTCCTCACAACGTTTAAATTAAAAATATACAAAAACAAAAAAATAAAATAAAAAACATATTAGAAAAATATAAAAGATATGAGTTTGTGAGATGAAATAGAAAAGGGGGATATCCAAGATCAACAACACCATGACGAACATCATAACGACAACGGTAAAAATTGACCGAATGATCAAACAAATTACAAATGACATCTTTGCCCGCTTAAATAATGCACAAAAACCGAATCTGGTCACTCTATGGTGGGGTATTTGGACCATAAGAAATAAGGCAACTTTCAACGACAATAATCTTACAGACAGAAAAATTATATGTGAAAACTTCTACAACAACTAAACAAATTCGAAAGAATCTTTGAGGACAATATGAATACAACAATCGCAAAACCACAAACCCAACGTTCCTAGGAAGAAGAAGAACATGAGGTGGAAAAGGCCCAAAGTGAGGCACTTTAAAATCAATTTTCGACGGCTCCAGGCTCCAATTTGGACATGTAAAAGCTGGTTTCATCATCCGGGATGTTAGTGGTTCGATTATGGCATCTGGTAGCTTCCCTTGTGGTGATACATATATCCCCTTCAATGGTTGAAGTCTTGTCACTCAGGTCTAGCCTAGTGCAGCTAGGGACCTCGGCTACCAGTGTATCGACATTAAAGGTGACAGCTTCACAGTCATGAACTCCATTTTTTACAAGTGAAAATGTCCTTAGAAGATATAGATGATCATTACGGACATCCAGCAGCTTATCCAAACACTTTGAGTGATCCTCCTGAACGCATGTCTTCCGCGAAATCAACTAGGTGGCTGATAAAGTTGCTTATCTGAGACATACTTTGGATCATGATGCTATCATGTCACATTCAGAGCTCACTTTCCTTGTTTGGGAAGACGCAATTGAGTGGTGGATAACTTTTATATAAAAAAAATGACATATTTAAAACAAAGGATTTGGACCCAGATTTAAAACTTCTCTGCTGGGATGTTTACCCAAAAAAAAAAAACTTCTCTGGTGGGTCCTCAATAATCTGAGCTAGTCGGTTTAACTTTACCTCAACCTCCAATTCAACGGAATATCATTTGCATTAAATAATAATAAATCTATTAAATCTATTAATTTTTTGTTTGTTTGTTTGTGTGTAGGTAGTGTGATTAGTTGCATACCCGGGGATCCATTTAGCCCACTGCCCACCTAAGCCTAAAACCAAAATCTTACCCTTATTTTTCATGCATTATTTTATCATTTGCGCCTTTTAAGCAGTGGTCCATATTTACCTATATGTAGAACTAATTAGACAATCTAAAGTTTGGAGTAACGGAGAAACTAAATACACCACAAATATGTACGTCGGAATGGATGTACAGGTATGCAATGGGCTAATTAATTAAAAAAACATGCTAATTAATAAAAAATTATTGCACATTGGAATGGACGTGCGTTTAAGAAAGATGATTTACGGTGTATCTAATAACACCCTTGGAGTAACGATGATCGTGTGCATATAAGAGCTAGTGAATGCCCAAGAAATTCAGCATAGAAGGTTGGAAGAATTTCATTATAGAATTTTTTGATTATATATATAGAGACCAGAGATGATGTTTCACATGGATTCACCTCTTAGAATATACTAGTGTAATACCCGTGCCTTGAAGGCACGGGAGCTTGATCCATTTTAATTTGAACATCATTTTATATATCTATATAATACTATATTAATATATATATATATATACATACACACACACACATATATATATAGAGAGAGAGAGAGAGGGTGGTTCATGGGTACTAGGGCTGTGCATAACCGGGTATCCGACACGACACGACACGACACGACAGAAACACGAAACCGATAAGGGAAAAAGTGCCGATCTGAACACGACACGATAAGTACCGGGTATCCGACACGATAACACGATACGGTTTCGTGTCGGATATCCGTGTAATACGACACGAACCGTTTATAAAAAAAAATCATGAATGCAATACTAGTACAGAGAGATGAATGGAGAGAGAAAACCCCCAAACCCTAGAAACCTAAACCGGCCGTCTGACCAAATCCCATAAAAATTCATCAAATCCATCCTGATCCTTTGCAAAGATGTCTCCAATCTCCACGAATCTCATCAAACCCATCCCGATCCTTTGAGAATTCCTCGGTTTCTGTGGATTCTTGGGCGATTTTGCTGCTCAGGGTTTCCGACACGGGGAGAAGAAAAGAAAGACGAAAGGGGGCACTAATGGCGGGGGGAGTGACTTCGATGTCGCTTTGCTTACTTCAGACGATGGCGACTCGGGAAGGTTCAAATCCATCCTGATCCTTTGCAAAGATGTCTCCAATCTCCACGAATCTCATCAAACCCATCCCGATCCTTTGAGAATTCCTCGGTTTCCGTGGATTCTTGGGCGATTTTGCTGCTCAGGGTTTCCGGCACGGGGAGAAGAAAAGAAAGATAAAAAGGGGGCACTGATGGAGGGGGGAGAGACTTCGATGTCGCTTTGCTTACTTCAGACGATGGCGACTCGGGAAGGTTCAGATCTGAACCTGCACGAAAAGGCGAGCGAGAGCGAATGGACCAGAAGAACGATGCGAAGAAGTGGATCTCGATTCAGCGAGTGAGAGCCTGCTGGTGAGCCAGTCACGATCCTTCTGGTTTGGGCGGCCGACAGGGCGAGAGAGAGTGAGGACAAGTCGGCGTGGAGTTTGTTGGACTGAATGTTGAAGCCGTGAACTGGGCGGTGAAGGGAGGACCTTGGCAATAAATAAAAAGTAAAGGCAAATAAGAAGATAAAAAATGAAATAACAAGAGAGTGGAAGGCGAGGAATCGAACCTTAGACCTTTTGGGCCTACACGGCTACACCCGCACCCGCTAAACCAACTGAGCTAGCTGACCATTAGATTACCTAGATACAATTATTATATTTCTACTATCACAGAGGCTACTAGTATTTAAAACAAAAAAAATATATTAACGTGTCGTGTCGGATACCCGACAAGGGAAATATGCCGATCCGAACACGACACGTTTATTATCGTGTTTTACCGTTTCGTGTAATTATCGTGTCGTATCTATATCGTTTCGTGTTTTTTCGTGTCGTTTTGTTGCGGTTTCGTATCGTGTCAACCGTGTCGTATTTTTCTGCACAGCCCTAATGGGTACTCATCCCTTATTGTGTAACATGAGAACACATCTGGACCGTTGATTGTATGAAATGGAAGGCTGAGATTAATAGGCAATTTTGGCTTTTTTAAATTAAAAAACAATTGGACCCACATCGTTTTTTTTGCACACTTACTGAATGGGGGCGTGTGTGGTGCACTCTCTTCAAATTATTCGACAGTATATCTAGATTATTCAATCGTATCGTCTGATTATGCAATGGTATCGACAGATTATGCGATGGTATATGATTTTTTTTGTTAATCTTTATAAATGATTGATTATTCGGTCGTCTATGAATGATTATTCGGTGATATATAGATGATTATTCACTCATATATGAGTGATTATCGGTTGATTATTTGATGGTATTGGTCGGTTATTTGATGGTATCGATGGATTATTCGATGATATCGCTTGATTATTCGATAGTATCACTTGATCATTCACATATTTAAATTCACCCATAAACAAATTCCACCAAATTATCATATATACATATGAATAAAGTTATACATACAAACGAATAAATCTAAATTACAGTATCATTGAAATCTTGGCGGTTGCTGAATTCCGCCTCCTTCGACTTCCGCCTCCTGGACCACTTCGCAATCGCGCGTCCATCGTCTTCGATCTGCCAATCGCGCGTCTAGGCGCCCTTCGCAATCGCCACCTTTCGCCCAGATCTACACTCCATGGCTCCGGCTTCGCAACCGTCGCCGCCTTTCGCCCAAATCTTCACCTTCGCAACCGCCGCCGCCCACCTTCGCAACCGCCCGGCGACCTCCTGCCCAGATTCACCCACCGGTGCACCCACGAACCACCACCGCAACCCTCATCATCTCCTTCCTCTCCTAGCAGAACTTACGTAGCCCCTGCCGCCACTCCTTTGCTCTCCAGATCCGGCCGCTTCTGACCACCGCCGATCACCACCTCGCCCAGATCCGGCCTCCATGAACCCGTACCCAATCGTAGCCCAAACCTTCACCTTCGCAACCGCCATCGCTAGATTTGCCTGCCGATAAGACAGATTAGCGGCCCTCCGTCCCTCCGTCGTTGCCACCACCGAAGAGAGCCGCCACCACCACCGAAGAGATAATTGGCGCTGCCGGTGGTGGATTGAAATCAGGGCGGAAGTTGAAGGAGATGGCTATGGTGGCTGTTGATTGGCGCTTCCCAGGTGGTGGATTGAAATCACCACCGAAGAGAGATTGGCGCTGTAGATTGGCGACCCTCGCCTTCGCCTCACCTCCGCATCGCCTAGGCTCTCCGCCTTCGAAACAGAGCCGTTGATGGATTGAAATCAGGGCCGGCCGCCTTCGCTTCACCTACCGCCTTCGAATTCACTTTCGTCAATCGTCCCCAATTGGTTTTCTCTCTCCTCAATGGTTGAGAAAGGGGGATTTGTAGGGTTTGGGATTACACACGCCTATATAGGGGATGATTTTGTGTTTTGTTTTCTTTTTTAATTAATTAATATTATTGAATAATCTCAGCCATCCAATTTCCCTAAATCAATAGATGAGATTTGTTCTCATGATACATTTTAAGGGTTGTTCTTATATGATCTATCCTCTCTCTCTCTCTCTCTCTCTCTCTCTCTCTATATATATATATATATATATAGGTAAATGTTCAAATGAAAATGGTGCTTAAAATGAAAATTTTGCTTAAAGTAAAAATTGGGCACACGGGCTGATTTAACCAAAAAAAAAAAAAAAAAGGGCCGCCCAACAGGAAAAAAGCAGATCTAGAGACCTTCGTCTTCTTCCGCTTCTCAACCCATCGTTTCTCCTTTCCTTTCTCTTTCTCTCATGGGCGATTCTCATCCGCCTGGTTGTGGTGCTGCTCATCAATCTTTCATCATCATGGTACTTCTCTCTCTGTTTCGTTCAAATTCAGTCATTCTCCCCCCCCCCCTTCCCTTTCTCCTGCGATTGCTAGGGTTTTGAATTGTCCCCGATTTTCTGCTCCGAAACGTTTTGAAAAGATTGGATTATTCATTTGATTGATCAGAATATGGTTGCGTTTAATTGTGTGAGTTCTCTATTCATAATCATATTCTGATTTAATTTTGTGATTTCTGTTGGATCGTACTCCAATTAGCCATATATGTGGGTATATTCACACTCGGATTTTGGTTGCCCATCTGATGTTACGGTGCATATCAGAATTAAGCACTCCAGAAATTTGTGTCTTATGTGTTGTTTGAAGGATCGGAATAGGATCTCATATCATGTGGTATGTTTCTTCAATTTTTTATTTCGAATTGAAATTTTTTCTATGCTTAACTCCAAAATTTCTGGAGATTTTGTTCGATCATGTGGTATAGGGGATGCATTTCTCAGCATCTTGTAATTTTAGTGAATCTCTATCGACTGCTCTTACACTCCATCCAATTCTTATCTCTGGCAAGCTGTACACCCTTTTGATGCAATAGTAGAAGGTGAACTCAGCCTGACAGTGGATGACTATGGAGCTTATTTTTTCCAGCAAATTAATTTCAATTTTAGGGGAGAAGATGGACCTATTTTTTAACTATTTTTGGAGTGAATGTGATGTTTTGAGGGTTGTCCTGTAGCCAGCTGTGTTATATGCTGTTTTGGGAGTGAAAGTGTTGTTTTAGGGGACATTGTCTGTTGGTTGTGGTCGTTCAGTGCTCTAGGGATTATTTCCGAGCTGCCTACGTACTTTTGCTTTTATGGTGTTATGGATGTTTGGTACATCCTTTATTATTTTATAGCTTGGGTGTCATGAATGCCTATTAGCTCAATGGTAGAGCAACGTGCTTGTGCACAAATATGTGGGTTCAAATCCCGCATAGGCTTAAGTCCATAATTTTTATTAGTTTGCCTAATCATTTTTTTCCACTGACCTTTGATGTTTATGAGCACTAAAATCTGATTTTTTTTAAGCACTTAAGTTTCAGCATTGTAATTTGAATTTTAGTCATCTAAGTTTCAGCACTGTTATCTAGTTTTTTTCAACATTTTGATTTGATTTTTATGAGCACTGGAATCTGATTTTTAAGCACTTATGTTTCAACACTGTAATCTGCATTTTTCAACACTATAATTTGACTTTTTTTAGCACAGAAATATGATTTCTAAGCAATTGTGTTTCAGCTTTGAAATCTGAATTTTAAGCTTCTAATAAGTGTCAACACTATAATCTAATTTTTTTTCAGCACTATAATTTCATTTTTATGAGCCATTTTCAACCATGCTAGTGTTAGTTATGTGATTTAAAAAGAAAAGGTTTCTGTTTTATAAGAGGTAATTTATTATCTATAGATAAGTCAAGATGCAATATTATTACGGGAAGTGGTGACACTAACCGAAGTAAGATTCCTCCTTGTCATAATGGAGTAATGTTAGATGGAAAGGGTGAAGATAGTGGCATTGCTCAATCCTGGCGGCTTGAGGTTAGTTAGGGGTGTCACTTTTGAGCTCTTGACTTTTTCCCCCTTTCAAGTTGTGTTACAGTCAGGGATATGGTTAAATTTTTTTTAATTTTTACATAAAAAATTATATAAGAAATGTATAATTCTAGTCACGAGTTCTAAATTTCTAATCTTTTTCATGTCATTAATAACTGAAAACATGGATGTTATTGTTTTAAGGGCAGATCAACCGTTAGTTTTGAGGGCATATCAATAATTCTTAGGAGCTTATTACCAAGAATAAGCCAAAAAAAATATTTATGCACCTTAACTTTATTAAAAGTTAAAGTGCACAAATAAAATTTTAAAGTGCCTAAATAATATTATCAAGTGCAGATTTAATAATTTAAAGTGCATAAATAAGATTATAAAATGCATAAACAATAAGTATGACAAAGATGAAAATTATGAGTGTGACAAGAAGCAATTTCTTTCAGATTTAAGATTTCTGAAACAAAAAGTAGGTCTTGAACAAATCATATTTTAGCCTCATTTTTGCGCGTAAGAATATTGCTCTGCCATTGAAGTGCATGAATAAGGTTATGAAGTGCACAATTAAGATTATAAAGTGCATGAATAAAATGAAGTGTAAGAATAAAATCATGAAGGGCAAGAATAAGAGTATGAAGTGCAAGAATAGGAGTATGAAGTGCACAATTAAGTTTATAAAGTGCAAGAATAAAATGATAAAGTGCATAAATAAGATAATAAAATGCAAGAACAAAATGATGAAGTGTATAAAAGATAGTACAAAGTGCATGAATAAGATTCTGAAGTCCACAATTAAGATGATGAAGTGCAAAGAATAAGATGGTGAAGTGCAAATAAGATAATTAAGTGCACAATTAAGATTATAAAGTGCAAAACTAAGATGATGAAATGTAAGAATAATAATATGAAGTGCATGAATAAGATTCTAAAGTGCACAATTAAGATTTTAAAGTGCAAAAATAAGATGATGAAGTGGAAGAATAATAATATGAAGTGCATGAATAAGATTCTGAAGTGCACAATTTAGATTATAAAGTGCACAATTTAGATTATAAAGTGCTAAAATAAGATGATGAAGCGTGCATACAATAATTACTAAAAAAGAGTGAAGAAATTTGCTAAATCTCATTTCAATCATTTGTGCAAAAGTAAGATACAATTGTGTAGATTTAGAATACAGTTGTGCACATTTTTTAATACAAGTGTGCATAATATTGCTATAAAGGGAATGGTAATTTATGACAATAGAAATTGTTGAGTTTTATTCGATGAAATTGTATGTAGTAAACAAAAGTTACATGCCTACTTCATTGTTAGTCTTAATGTTGGTAGGGATAGTAGCACTTTAAATGGCTCTTATCAGCAACAACAGTAAGCAAAGTCAAGAGCTGAACAAAACATATGAGCAACATCTTTAACGATAGATAGATCCAATACAAATCAACAAGCAAAGTAGCACCGTTAGGATGAGCATCATTAAGGAGAAAGCAGCCCCAATACAAATTTGCCCTTCCCTAGTTTCAGCTAAAGTACATAAATAAAATTTGAACATTGAAACTTTGAACAATGAAACAATAGATAGATCCAGGTGGAATCGAACCACCAACCTCCTGAACAATAATCGTTCAGGCGCTCATTCTTAATTGAGCTTATGAATCTTAACACAAGTAACAAGCTAACCCAAATATCGACAAGCTAAGAACATTTGAGTTCTAAAATTATAAAGTGCAAAAAAAAAAAAGATTATAACATATGTATTAATAATTGACAGTACTTCCATACGAATATAAAGAAAACTTAAAGGATCGGTGGGTATTGAGGATTTATTCAGTGATTTGTCATCACTAGAAACTGCAGAAACAGTAGAACCACATAAAGATGCAAAATCTGATATTGTGAGTCTCTTTGAGAGGGTTTGTGATTGTCTGCTGTTTAGTTTAGCATTCCGTGACATCCTGAATTACAATATAAAAAATCCAGACCATTGTAAGCAAAATAAAGAACACTTCCATCATGGAGTGTAACCCAATTATCCACACTCACAATTGAGATCAACTCTGCTATTGTCCCTTTCTACTTATGTCTCTTCTGTTTTGGCACCTCAGTGAACTCCAGCAATTGCTCTCTCTAGTTTCTTTCCTCCACTACAAAGAGAAATTTTAACATACCCACATTAGCAAATTCTCTATTTAAAGGAAAATTGTGCACCTGTGATGCAAAGAGAAGTCTTAAGTCAAAGAGCATCATCAAAAACACCAAATAAGTGGGCACTAAGATACCTAAATGTTTTCTAAACTTGAAAGCCTGAAGCTACTTATTAATTTTTCATTTGTGAGGAATGTAACTTTGACAGGTAGATATGAGTACAAGAATCCCATTTCCGATTCCATGTTAATTTCCAAGAAAACCTTCTCTTTTTCCTATTTTCTTGGAAGTGTTGTTATGCTCAGCTCGGTGTACATATATGTATATATTTGGAAGAAATGAAACATGAAATGGTCACTAATAATAGCCTTCTCCAAGGTCTTTTCCCCTTCCACGTAAATATACACATACATGTACTAGTCTAAGCCTTTTTTTTTTAAAAAAATTTATGACAGTTTGACAAAGAGGCATTTTAACAAACACCTTGAATGCAATCAAACAAAGCAAAAGAAATTGCTACATATATTTGTAAGCAATCCGACGTTTTTAATTGTTTGTTTACACAACACCACATAAATTTCAAACTGAATTTTTTTTACAAAATGTAATTACATAGCTGAATTGATTACTTATTAGTTATGTACAAGTAGATGCAATGAATTAGAACTTATCAAGATTGAACATAAAGCTTTATCATCCATTTTTTGTAACATAATACCTGAACAAGCTCCATGATGCACATCTACACTCACTACAAAAAAAAAACATATTAGCCACACATGGTAGCAACGGCAGGGATTTGCCGTGGCTATTGAGGGAAAGAAAATGAATTAGCCACTGATGGTAGCAACGGCAAAGATTTGTCGTGGCCATTGTGTAAAAAAAAAAAATAGCCACATATGATAGCAACGGCATGGATTTGTCATGGCCACTGATCGGTTTTTACCACGGCATAGGCCACGGCTCATATGATGTTCCTTAAATTTGCCACATCAGTGAGGTTTTGTGGCTAAAGTGTGTAAAAAAATTTTAAAAGAAAAAGAAAATCTAATTTTTGGAAAATAAAAGATTGAAGCAGCTTATCTTCTACGGAGTATTCATCATCGTCTAACACTAGAGAGAGAAACACGAGAGAGAAGATCCCAAAGAAAAACCCTAGATCTGAAATCCAACACCGTCTTCCCCAAACTCAAAGTCAAATCGCTTAAAATCGAGTGTATTAGAGAGAATCGCGGAACCAGAAGCCCTCGTCTGACCTCAATAAGACCGCCTTCTTCGTTTGCTATCTCCCTCTCTGTTTCCTTCATCTCCTCCCCGTCTTCAAATACTAGCTAGCCACAACAGTACGAGACTCGTCACCACCATTCCACCATGTCGTCGGCATCGTCGTCAGTTGGTTCCTTTCGAAATCTCCTTTCCACTCCTGTTGCGATATCTCTCTCTCTCCCCCCCTTGTCTGACATTTTCGAGAGTTTGAACTTCGCCGGAGTCCCAGGTAAGCCTATTGCCCCTTCAATAGTAGTTTATGGTCAATTTGAGTTGCAATTTATAACCCTCTTGCCCCGCTTGAAGCTCTCTAACGCAACCTTTTGTATGCCTATATGTCTCCTTCAGATTTTCTCCGCCTACATCTACTTCTATACATGCCTTCATCAACTGTCTCATTTCAAGTAGTTTTCTGGTTTGTTCTCGAGTAACCGTAACTTGTACTGTTTTCGAACTCCATTTTTATGCGAAATAAGCATGATTTGGAGCTTTATGCGAAATTTGAGTAATTTGTGTTTAAATTGGAAACATTTGCAGATAGATCTAAGTCTTTGTATGACGTACGTGTTTAGGATCTTTGAGATTGAAGGGGCTGTTTTGGTTAAACAGGAAGTGCAGTATGAGAAACCAACAATGGGAAATATAGGAGAATACATATGTTTGTCTAGTTAAAATTCATGCCTAATTGAATTTAATTTTTGGCAATATATCCCCATGGCAGCTAGTTTCTTTGGTAATATTTGTTTCACTTTTGATGTTTTTGGCATGTGTGATATGTTGAACTCAATTTATTCTCTATATTAGATAGATATGAACAAGCTATATATTTTAGAATTTTCTATGAACAAGCAGAATGAAAAGGCAAAAAAAAATCGGTTGATAAATACTAAATGATCTAATAAACTATCTGTTGGGATTTACACTACACATCTCCCATAACGGAGTTTTCTTTAACTAGGCATCTATATGTTGATTAACAAGCATACATACAAACTTTCTTTTTTGATAATTTTGGATATATTTCTATAAATGTTATCTAATAGTTTGTCTTAAATTAATGAGTGTGATGGCTGATCTGGATTCTTGTGGGTTTGACTGGAGTTTGAGATTTGAAGGGTTCTCACATTTTCTCCATTGGTTGAAGCAAGAAGCCGGTTACACGGAAGAAGATAAGGTCTGTAAGGATTATTATTATGTAGTTTATTCAAGCCTAGGACCAGATGTTGGGGTCGAACATGGCTCTTGCTTTAGTAGACCAGTGCCACTTATTTTTCTTGATTTTACATGTCAAAAGAGAAAAGAAAGTTTTGTTTAGAAGAAATGTTGACATTTTTAGTGGAAATCTCAACAAATAGATATCGTACATGACATCTCAGCATGTCACATTGACTGGTCTATATATATATATATATATATATATATATATATATATATATATGATTAGATTTACTTGCGACGTCTAGTAATTCGTCTCTAGTATTAGTTAACTATTTAATGTTATTTGTAAAAGAATGGGTTTTATTATCATAATTATTCTTGCTAAATGATTTTAATTGCAGTTTGATAACCGAAGGAATCTCAGGCTTCGGCCTTTGGCACATGGGGCAACTATGCAATTATTCCATATTTCAATTCTTTGGACTCCTTGTATTATGTATGGGTAAACATTTTCTCACAATATGCTCTTAAAAAGGGACTTCTTATTTTTTCAACACTACTTGTTAAATGATATTGACTTGCATTTATCTTAATTTCATTGTTGTAATTGTGCAATTTCGGTAAAATTTGTTTTATAATTTCATCTGTTGTTCTTATCAACAAGAATTGGTATGTACAGACCTTTCATCTGTGTCATTACTTGTTCCTTGCTTTACATCTTTTGTCGAGTAGCTGTTGCTATTATATAAACATGGTATGAACTGAAATATTGAGTAGGATCTGGATATATTAATAATATATTATTTTCTTCTCCTCTTTTTCACTGTCTACTGTCTACTGAGCAATGTACCTGCTGAGCGTGAGTTTTTCTCTCACTGGTTTTCTTGATTTTGCAACTGTTCAGACACTTGATTATATGAATTTGACATGGGTGTACAAATGTGCTTTTATTATTAGATAAAATATCTTTGATTATTATTATTATTATATATATATTTATATATAAACCCATCGAACTACAGTTTGATGATTAATCCAGTTCCATAAAGCGTGAAAATCAAAGATGGTAACTATCTAGATGAAGCGGAATACCACTGCCCACTGGCTTGGAGCCTTATCTGTTATCTCTCATATTTTATTTCACTATAATGGTTATGTTATTGGATAGAATTAGATTTTCAAGTAATATCTAGGCTTAAAATTACATTTGTTTTTGGTCTTTAGGGAGTTGCTGCTCTTGTTGCATTCCTAGTATCTGAAATATTTCACGAGGTATGATTTCTTCAGTTTCTCAAGTTAATATACACTAGTATAATGTATGCTTTCTGAATTCATGTGTTTTTTCAACATGTAGAAAGATGTTTTCCATATCTTCAAACTCTGGGCTTTCCTCAATATCATGTTTCAGGTACTGTCATCTGTAACCTTCTATTTCCTTAGTTTCTCCATGTGTTCCATCACTGTATCATTCTTTAATTTTTTGTGAGAACTGCATTTGCCATTGCAATTCATTTTTGTTCATTGGTTGTGAGATGAGGCAACTAGTTCACAATCTCAAGGTTAGCTTTGTTTATGATTAATTTTTTCTTGCATCGCATTGTTGGAACTTTACTTATTTTAATCCTCATGGTAATCTAATGATGCTAGCATTTTACCAGGATTAACATGTCTAAGGATGTGATATGTCTTCTCTTATGTGGTCATATAAAGGGCATTCATCTATAAGGTGTACTGGACAGAGAGATGATCTTAGAAGCTTATTGTGCACGACTTCCTTTGAAGGTATGGTTCTAGTCCCAAATAACTGGATTTATGGTTATAGCCTTAATAATATATGATTCATGGTTGTCTTAATAAAAAAAATCTATCAGGGCTCGTTTCTAGTTCCTAAATATCTCTTTGGAATGAATTCACTTATGAAGATCTTTTTAGTTCAAGGCTCAAGCACATCTCTTGCAAACGATGCCTTTTTTAGTTTTGATGCTCGTATGTAGTGTCTATAGTGATTCATGTCCATGTTCATTCAACCTAAGGGTTAAACTCTATCTTGATCTTGAACTCTATCCAACAGATTTTAATGGTCAATCACGGAAGGGATGAAGGTAAACATTTTTGCTTTTATTTTACACTTGTTTATATTTTGCGCTTATTTACAATTGTTTATATCTTGTTTATATTTTGGAAACTTCATATCAGATAAGCGAACACTTATCATGCCATTGGTTTTTAGTAGCTCTGGTTGTTAATTGTATTTGTAATCATGTTTCCAAGTTTGAATTTAGTTAGTTACATCCTTGTCTATGGTCCTTGTTGAAGTTAGAATGTAGGTTATAGTTATTGAATTAAACTCTAGATTGATTTATTCATGAATTGATGGATTGATTAATGGTATTACTTTCTAGAAACCTTATGTGTTTGTGTTTTTCTATATTATAGACAAGTGTTCAACCGAGGGAGATGCTAGCTGCGAGGATTCACCCTTAAAGGCTACTGAAGACGATGATGAAGCTACTGGATGAGTTGGCGAGGATTTTGTACAAGCTACCAGACACATAAACGCCGGAAAACTATGTTATTTTAGCTTCATGTTTTATTGAAAAACTTAAAACGGTGGACTTGAATTGGCAAGATATCTAGATATCTTATGTACTTTTGTTTGGTGTTTGTTTTATGTGAAAGTGTGTTGTGAAAGAAACACCTTGATATGTTTGAATAGTTTTGAAGTTTGGTCTGCAAATTGACATCAATATGAGCAGACAAATATGATTATGAATTGGCAACGGGAGCTTGCCGTAGCCAATATAGAAGAGAAGGTCAAACCATTAGCAATGGCCGCTTTCCGTGGCCAATTATGGAAAAAAGAGCCAAATTTTGGGCAGGGAAATCCCAAAAAACTCTAGCCACGGCAGCATCCCGTCGCAAATTGTGAAAAAGGGCGCCAAATTTTGGGTGGGAAACTTTTGGTTGCTTGGCGCCCTAAATTTCATAGCCACGACAAGCCCTCGTCGCTTACATTGGCTTCTCTAGCAGGGTAACGCTTTGTCGTCGCTTAGCCGTGGCTAAGAAGCTAGCTACGGCTAGTGCCGTTGCTACAATCTTTTTGCCACTGCAGGTTTAGTTACGCCTGATTTGCCGTGGCTACAGCCGTTGCTAGCCCTCTTTGGCCACAGCAAACCCACTTCTTGCCACGGTATTCTGCCGTTGCTAATATGTTTTTTTTTTGTAGTGACTCTGTTATTCGGTGTCATTCTGCAAGTGTGAAGCCTGTTGGTGCACATCTTCGATGTCAGTCTGCACATCACCACCCTCTATAATGCACATCTGCACTCTGTGCATAGAAGTGAAACCTCGACATTTCGTCGAACACTTTGTGAGCAACTGGATTGAGGGGCTTCACTGCAACAGGAGAAACAAACATCCATTCCGATTATCATAACTGAAATAATCAACTTCCGACAATTGAATTCAGAATCCAAGACTAAAAAGTAAAAACCTAATAAAACTCGAAACAATCAAATATTTGATGAGCTAGGGCTGGTTTCAGAGCTGATTCATGTTGCCCATGAGGACAATTACTCAAATCAGCCGAATCAACAAAGAATTAACATGAAAATTGACTCACAATCAAGGTAAGAAGAAAATTGATAAAGCAACCCCGGAATCATCCCTAAATCGGGGCAAAAGAAGCATAAAAAGGGGATTTTGGAACACTAAATTTTATCAACAAATTAAGAATTGGGGCTTACCTATGTGAATCGAGCATCGTTTGTTGCTTTTGTTCCAATCTTTGATGCAAGCGACCACATATCCAAAAAATCGTGAAAGAGAGAGATAGGAGACGACAAGCTCCAACAAATGACTAGCAAGGGGCTTGTTCGAATCTCATCTGCAAGCGAATTCGGCGGCGTTCGGGACGACGGCGATGCTTCTGGGAAGGAGAACGGCGGCCACTCCAGTGATGGGGGCGGCGAGAGCGCTCAGCCGAGCGAGATCTGGCTCGATTTGGAGAGTAGGAGCGAGATCTGGTTGAAGGAGCAAGATCTGGTCGATGGAGATGACCATGGTTGATGGTGCCCCGGTTCGTTTTTTTTATAAAAAAACCCGTTGGTCAGGTTTTACACTAGAAAACAAGATTTTCACTTTAAGCCAAATTTTCATCTTAAGTCCCTTTTTCACTTTAACCTCACCCTATATATATATACGTGTTTACAACAAAAATATGTATAAATTTTTTTTTATAATTTATAAATTAGTTGGAAAGAGATACGATACAAATTTTGAAAATGATTTAATAAGTTAAAGTAGTAATAATACTCAAACCCACCATCTAATATAATTTGAAATAAATATATAATTATTATCATTAGCATAGATCTAAAAAAGTAAAATATAAGCTCCCGTACAAATATTAAAAAATCATAAGCACATGATTGTGTGAATAATTTTGAAGTTAAATATGTAGATGTACATAACTTATTGATTATTTTCATGAGAAAGATTGTTAGAAAGATAGAGAAATTAATAGTGAAAATAAAGGTAAGATGGTAAAAAAAAGATCCTTAAAGGTAGAAAAGTGATCTAAGAAGCTTCATCCAAGATGTAAAATAAGCATTAGTAATGCTTGTGAGTCTTAAAATATTATTTATTTTTCGATAGTCATTTAAGATGTCTAAAATAATTAAATTATAAAATAACACTTATTTGGCTCTAATTGATTTTTATAATTAATTTTTGAAATCGAATATTTACAAATTGATTATTACATGTTCGTTGTATGTAGACATTGTGGGGAATATTACAATCGGTTAAAAATGATAAATCAACAATTTCAATATCCAAGAATAAAATCAGTCAAGAATTGACGAATGTTCAATGTACGTAGACGATTAAAATAGATCACAAATTGACATACAACATATCAAATTAAATAATATTTTAGTATAAAAATAGGAAACAGATATTTTAAAATTTCAGCAATAATATTGACCAATAAGAAAATACCATTTGAAAAAAAAAATTCAAATTTAATTTTGAGCGTGACACATCAGCAATCTTGTTTTTGTACATGCTAAATTCAGTCTAATCTTGTTTATTGGAGATTGACATATTGACGCTATTGGGATTGTTGTGGGGATTATTGTTTACCAAAAAAAAAAAAACTTCTCTGGTGGGTCCTCAATAATCTGAGCTAGTCGGTTTAACTTTACCTCAACCTCCAATTCAACGGAATATCATTTGCATTAAATAATAATAAATCTATTAAATCTATTAATTTTTTGTTTGTTTGTTTGTTTGTGTGTGTAGGTAGTGTGATTAGTTACATACCCGGGGATGCATTTAGCCCACTGCCCACCTAAGCCTAAAACCAAAATCTTACTCTTATTTTTCATGCATTATTTTATCATTTGCGCCTTTTAAGCAGTGGTCCATATTTACCTATATGTAGAACTAATTAGACAATCTAAAGTTTGGAGTAACGGAGAAACTAAATACACCACAAATCTGTACGTCGGAATGGACGTATAGGTTTGCAGTGGGCTAATTAATTAAAAAAGCATGCTAATTAATAAAAAATTATTGCACATTGGAATGGATGTGCGTTTAAGAAAGATAATTTACGGTGTATCTAATAACACCCTTGGAGTAACGATGATCGTGTGCATATAAGAGCTAGTGAATGCCCAAGAAATTCAGCATAGAAGGTTGGAAGAATTTCATTATAGAATTTTTTGATTATATATATAGAGAGATCAGAGATGATGTTTCACATGGATTCACCTCTTAGAATATATTCGTGAAACCCTTTATTAACCCTAAGATGATAAAGATTGAGATGGTTAGATTTGAATATGCACCCAATAAAAATAGAAATAAAATAATATAAACATAAATAAACATAAATAAATAATAAATTTATCTCTCAAAATCCCTATTTTATCTCCTAATTAATTTAAAGTACTTGAGAGCTCCATTTTTTAGCTGAATAAGTAAACATTATTCTTTTGAATAATCAGCCATTATTCATTTGAATAACTCGACATATATTGGTCATATGAAGACGAGAAGCGTAGGATAGATTATGCGAGAATATTGAAATAAATGTTTTAATTTGTAGGTTAATATTTAGCATATTAAGTGTTATTATTTAGAATATGTAGGTGAGCATAAATTGATTAACGGACAGATATATCCTTGATAGATTTTATAAGAAGAAAGAGATCGATATGCAAGTGATATTTTTTCGAGTTGACAAATTAAAAGCATCGTATTTTCACAAATTAAGCCTTTTAATTTCCACAAAGTAGTGAAACTTACCATATTTTCAATTTAAATGGATATATATAAAAAGATAATATAATTTGCTCTTTTTAATTTTCACATATTAACTTTTCATCATATCCCTTCATTCAATTTTAATCAAATGGTTAAGTATTGATCTCATAAATACATTTTAAGAGTGAGCGTATTGGATAAATGGAAAAATAAGCAATCATTACAAGTTATAAAAAATACACATCCGTATTTTGGGTTGCATAACTCATTATAATTTTTATTTTTTTATAACAGACGGAACTATAATCCATCGGTATATTTTTTGTACGACTTACAATTATTATTAATTTTATGTCATAGTTGAAACGAATTCTAGATCCGATCGTTGGAGTTCATATTCCAATATATCACAATCGGAAATTAAACAAATTGTTGGGCGAAATGGATCCTAAAATACTCCGTAATGTCGTGAAGAGAGGAGTGATTGATTAGGTGGAAATTGTAATTAAATGCAATGTATATGCATACGGCGTCAATTACGCGTTCTGGTTTGTATGTTGGGCCCACCACTTTCATTTGATTGACCCAAAACCTACGAAATCGGTCCGGATCCCCTGGTTCCTTTGACGGTTCATGTTTTTTTTTATAAAAAAAATCTAAAAAATATTTTTAAACATTAATATGTTTATAAAAATTTATTATGAAAATTCAAAATTTTAAAATATAGATAATTAAAATATCAGTTATTTTGGAAAAATAACTTTTATTAATTTTTAAAACATGAATTTCATAATAAAATATTATTATTTTTTACAGTATGCAAACATTGGGAGTTATTACAAAACATGTAAACTTGATCCGGGATCATCCCGACGAATGATGGTACAAAGATCTCTATTAAAAGGGATGGTAGATCTATCACTAATGAAGCCTTTCGTGGCTATATAATCCGCAACTTTGTTGCCTTCTTTGTAGATGTGTCTGTATTCAACCGCTTCGAATTCAGCTCCCATAATCTTGATTTCTTGTATATGGCGCATTATGTCTCACTTGCTTCCTTTTCCTTGACTAAGAGTCCTCATCAGTTGTTGGTTATCTCCCTCTATAATGATCTTCCGTAGTCCCAATCTGCGAGCTATCTGCATTCCTCTTATGATTGATGTTGCTTCAGTTTGAATAAATGTACCTTGATCGACTTCCTGGTGAAAAATCTCAGTTACATGGCCCCTAGAATCACGAATGATTCCCCCACCCGACATACAACAATGGGTTTGACAGAACCATTTACGTTGATTTTGTAGATGGTTCTAGCTGGTCTAGTCCACTTAGCCCTATACCTCTTTTTTTATTCCTATTTGTGTTGTTTTTGTTCACCTTATTAGCCTTTTTCCAATCATGATGTTTATATTAATACGCCTGATGAGATTCCCAAAACAGTCAGGCGTTGCTTTTTTTTTTATATAAAAAAATTAAATTGTTTCTAGTTTCCCATATCATTTGCCAAATGGTCACTAGGTCTTCAAAATGCTGATTTGCTTGTTTGATTAACATTAAGTTGTCACAAAGAGAACCTTGTATTGTTAGGTTGGTGAAAAAATTTCCGGTGGAGTGTTCATATTGTGTTATTAACTCCTTTGAGAAGGGGAAGTTTGTGAATAGATGTGTGGCATCTTCATTACTCTGATTACAAAGGGAACATGTGCTAGGAACTCTCTTGACATACTTATTAAGCCTGCAAGTTGTGGGAAGACCATCAGCTTTAATTTTCCAGACTAAATTCTTAAGCTGGGATGGGAGGTTAAGGTTCGAAATCCGGCCATCCATTGTTATTTGTATTATGATTTTGTATTTTGCTAATTATTTTAGCAGATTTGGTGGTAAACTTTCCAGTGGGGTTAGGCATCCAGATTATCTTATCCGGAGTATGCCAAGATGGGATGTTGAGAGATAGGATGTTATTAACGATATGATGAGGAAAAAGGCTCTCAATAAGCGGCCTATTCCACAATTTTTGAGAAGTAAGGAGATGGTAGACTTTCATATTTGGGTCATTGTTACCCATAAAGGTATTAAGGTTAATATTAGGGATCCAAGGATCATCCCAAACAATATTTATCGAGGTACCATCACCTATAAGCTAAATGAGACCTTTTTAAAAAATTTCTCTAAGGGATAATAATCTACCAAATTGCTAAGAGGTGGCCTGATTTTGTTTGTTCTTGATGCTATTGTTTTGCAAATATTTTTCTTTGATGACTCTTACCCAAATGTTTTCTTCATTGGTGTAGAGTTTCCACAGGAGTCTAAATTGGAGGCTTATATTTAAGACTTCCGCTTTTCTAATGCCCATGCTGACATGGGCTTTACTCTTACAGATGTTATCTCTGCTAATGAGAGGGGTATATCTCTCTATGTGAAGTTTATTCCATAAATTTTTTTTGTTGATCTGATCAATTTGGTTGAGAATTCCTTTAGGGAGTAAGAAATTTTGCATTAGATAGTTGGTTTTGGAGCTAAGGTTTGCTTGGATTAGAACAGCTCTGCTTGCCTGGGATAGGTTTGAAGCCTTCCATTTGGAAAGTTGTTTTTTTTCAGGTTTTGGATGGCCTCCTCAAAAATAGAGTTTCTAATCCGGCCATTGATTATCGGAATACCTAGATACTTTTCAAGAGTGCTAGAAATCGAAATTCCCATACTCTGGGCAAGGTCTTTGGCTAGGTTTTGGTTGACATTTTTGGAACATTGAAGAGAGCTTTTACTACATTTAATCGCAAGGCCCGAAAGGCTGGAGAATTTGTTTATCATGTTCTGGTTGGTATTTAGACTAGTGTGAGCCACTTTCGCACAAATAATTGTATCATCAGCAAATGTGAGGAAGAGAATAGGATTACCGTTTCTGGTGAGCTAGTCCTTCCAGTACTAACACAAAAATGTAAGGTGCAAGAGGATCCCCTTGGCGGATTCCCCTATTAGCTAGGCTTAATAAAATATTATAAACCAAGCAATACAAGAGTATAAAATCTAAAAATATTTTAAAATTTATACCAAAATAATTTTGTGATATACTAGAGTGACCACCAAAGAGGACCAGATGATCTGAACTACTAAGAAATAAGATGCAAAACTCATTACGCTAAATGATGTTTAGAACAAGGATTATGATATATTTTATAGTTAGATAATCCGCATCAATAAAATTATATAGAGTTTCTTAACTCCACTTTATCATTTTTTCTCTCTTTAAAAATTTTAATTTATTTTTTCACCTACGTTTCTACAAATCATTTCAATTTCTTAACTTATCTTTTTACCGCCTATTTTAATTCTATATTATAAAATGTAACAATAATATTTGTAAGCATGATTTATATATATTATTTGTATACAAGATTTAATATAGAGAAATAAAATTTTATATCTATTTTAATATATATACATTAATTTAATTTTTTATTGAATATATTTTTATTCTTAGTTCGGTTACTTTTTTTTGTATATTTCTTTCTATTTTATTGCCTAGAATAGAAATTAGAAATAGAATAGAAAGAAAGTAAAGACATACAATTACATTTTCTTAATAGAATCAAAATAAAGTAATAAGAATATAAAATAACGAATGCCAATAAGCGTCTATTCTTGAATTCACAAAAACTATATCAAATCTATACAATATTATTGTTTATGGATAAATAAAAATAAATTATAATTTTTAAAAATATATAAAAAATTATTATAAATTACATGGGTGAAACATGCTCTAAAAGAATCTATATATCTATCTATATCAATGTTCTAAAAGGTGCTAGGCGGTGGGTGGCCGCCTAGCGCCTAGGCACCGCCTAGGCGGATTTAGACTAAACTTGATTATTTCCCTATATTTTAATGTGTAGAACATGTCAATAATTTATATAATGTAGTAATATTTATAATATCAATCATAAACCCAAATTTGGTGTGCTTAACTAACAATAAAGTCAATAAATGTAAAAGCGCTCGTCTGACTGATAACTTTAAGCCTCCTAAAATCTAAAACTATAGGCTTGAATCAAAAGTAAATGCATCCCGATTTGGGGGATAAAAAAAACTATAAGCTGACTAATCACTCTCTTAGAAACTATATATATAAATCTAAATAATCACCCATCTAGGTGGGGCAAAGCGGGATTAGGTGGCGCTTAGGCGGAAATCCGCCTAGAGACCGCCTAGGCGTAAAAATTCCTAGGTACCTTGCCGCCTAGCGCCTAGGTGGTGCCCAGGCGGCACCTATGCGCGATTTTTAGAACAGTGATCTATATACATAAACTAATCTATATACATACACTAAAACCGATGTATAACGATGTACGTTGCGCATTGTGATTGATTCTAAGAAAATAAATTCATAAAATAATATGCCGTTATAGTTTATAGAAAGTTATATACGCCACAATATATCTATATAAATATTTTAGTTAATTAAAAAAATATACAAATAAAAAATATTTCATTTTCATACTTACAAAAAACATAAATAGATAAATGTGTATTATTTGATAGGTGCTATTTTATTTATATCTTGATTATTTTTTGTTATAAAGAATTATTTATATCAAAATTAATTAATTAATGATTATTATTTTATTTATATCTATATTATTTTTCAAGGCCAAAATAAATTATTAAAATATTATGTAGCCATAATATATAGCCACAACCCACAATCCATCCGTACATAGATATTTCAGTAAACTAACGTAATAAATATATACTACATATTTAATAAAAACACTAGCATGACATTGTGTAATTACAGTGTATATATATGCACAAACTATGGAATCTAACATATATATAATGTATATGTACACAGTATATACATATAATATGAAGTAAACGCTCTCTTTTCTTTGGGAGAGCACCACCCCTCCTCCTCCGGGAGCACCACCCCTCTCCGGGGTCATCTCGTCGCCGGTTGTTGTGGCGGGTTTCTTTATCTCCTTCGGGAGCCCTAAATCTCCTTCGGGAGCCTAAACCTATACCCTTCGGGGTCTCGAATACTTTCATGTATACTCCTCAACGTCGGATCTGGCTGCCGTGTTTTCGATCCGTCGTTTATGGCGGCTGTCGGCTGGTTTTGAGGGTTCCTCTCTCTCCAATTCCATAGTATCTGTTCGATTTCACTCCCGGCCGGGTGGTGGTCTTGCCCTCTCCGTGGTGGCCGGTTCGTGGTTTCGTGGCCTTCCGGTCATCCTCAGTCAGGTGTCTAAACCCTTCTCGTCCCCCCCTTTCTCGTCGGTGGTGGCCGGACTGGTTGCCTTCTCATCCTCCTCCTTCTGATCAACGGCTCCTCCCCCGTCTGGTCGCTGTCGTTGCTGGGCTCGGGCCTGGTTCAGGCGCCGCTCGGGGCGTCGACCCCCTTCCCCGGTTCCCGCAGCGAACTCACCCCTCTCCGGGGTCCTGTTCACCCGTTTCCCTTCCGCCACCTCCGCGCCGGCCTTGCTTTGGCTCCGCTTCCAAACTTGCTCGCTCTCCTTCCCGTCTCTGAGTTTGGTCGGCGGCGGCCTGTATTGGCCCCGATTGGTTTCTCCCTAATTTGGCATCCTAGGGTTTGCTTTGCTGGGTTTCCTTGGGCCCGTTTGGACTTTGTGATGGGCCTTCTCGGCCATGGTGTTTCCACATTTCGGGCTGTCCTTTGGGCCCAAGGTTATGCCTTGGGCCCGGGCAACCCGATTTGATGGATAAAAAATAATAATAAAATTAAATAAACTAAAAAATAAAATAACTTGCGTATTAATTTTCCGTATTTCTTGCGCTCTTCGTCCTCTCGCGGTCGTGCTTCACTTCTCGGGTTGGTTGGAGTTCTGTCGGTTGGATTCGTGGTTAGTTTCGGTTGAGGAGCAGTTCTGCGGCCCTGGTTGATCGAAGTGATCGTGTTGGTGGTGTTCGTGGTCTCCGAAGATCCTTCATCTAGGTGGAGGGAACGTCGTGTGATCCACACTTCCCTAGGAGTCGTCTTTGCCCTTCGTGGATTTCTGCTTTCCGTCTGTCCGGCGGCGAGACATCGTGTCAGCTATGCTGTCCCATGCGCTCGCTATCCACTTCTCCTTGTCGGGTCTCCTTCTTCTCGCTGCTGTGTCCGCTTGGGTGCTTAGGGTCTGGGATTTCCGGATTTTTTTGCGTAGTTCTTTTGTTGTATTAGGTGATTGTATTACGTTTCCTTGTTGTATTTTCTTTTACTATGTTGTATGTTTAGACGGCTTGCCATCTGCCGACTTTGTCGACCTCTCGAGGTCCGGGCACCTGATTTTGTCGGTTTGAGTCGAGACTTCTCAACCCGTGATCCGTCGGATCGAACCCATTGACTCAAGCAGTTGGACCCTGAATAGGTCTAGAGCACCTGATTCAAACCTAACAAATTTTCGAGCACTCGAATAATTTTTTTTGGTCGAAGCATGTTTTTGATAGATCTATCAAACACCTTACTAACCTATAAATATTTTAATTTAATTTATATGTAACATATTTAATCTGTTAACCTCAATTATTGCTATCTATCAACTATATTTTATCAAACAAACCATATATCAACCACTCCATATTCATTTTTTTAAGAATTAAAACATTACATTATTAGGAATTAGGATAATATTTTTCAAATTTATAAATTAAAGTTCGATATACCGATCGTTTGACACGTAATGCCAACAAGTCTCCAAGTCCATTAACAAGTCTTAAGGTGGTATTTGACCGCAGAGACTCAGTTAGCCTTGAGTTTTAAGGTTTACTATTAAATAATCTAAAATATAAGCCGTATGATTTTTAAGAAATTAAAAATCACTATCTTCGTTTTAAAATAAGTGTCTTTTGTCATTTAATGTACGTTTTTTAACGAGGTAAAAATACTATAAAATATTATTTTTTTAATTAAAATTTTAAAATAATTCCAAACTTGTTACTCTTAACTTATAAAAACAAATTCATTAAAAAATTAATATTTGATTGAGTTTTTATCCCCTTAAAACGCCTGCCGAAAATGAAAGTGATTTTTATTTTAGAACAAAAGGAGTATATAAAATATTATTTTTTATTTATAATATTATTTTAAAAAATTAGTAAAAACTTTATATTTTATAAAATGAGTTGATTTAGGACAGAGGGAGTATTAATTTGGAAAAAAATGATCTCATTCCTTTGTTTTCCCCTCTATATATAATCACAAACCATCTCTCTCTCTCTCATGTCACTCCATCTCAAGCTGAAAACTTGTCCTCCTCAATCTCTCACTTCTCCGATCGATCAAAACCCAAATCGGATCGCACCATCACCCTCTGAATTTCCAACCCGGATGGAGGATTTGATGGGTTTGCTCAGGATCCGAATAAAGAGGGGCATTGATCTGGCTATTCGAGATGTCAAAAGCAGTGACCCCTACGTTGTCATCCGCTTGGCCAAACAGGTCCTTAATTTCTCCCTTTTTCTGGGTTTTAACTTTCAGTTCATACCTCTTCTTTGAGATTCCACATTTAGCCAGTTTCAATTTGGGTTTAATTGCTTTCATCTGTGGTAGCTACTTGCCAGCAGATGTAAATTGTCGGGGATTGTTGTCCCATCCCCTCCCTTATATTTTTCTGCTGAAATCTTTTAATTTTTTTTTAAAAATAAATAAATTATTGGACTCTTTTTTTCTTCTTCTCTACTCCTAATTGTATATTCCCTAAATTTCGTGTTTGTTCGTCGGTTTTAGAATGAGTGTATTTCACTTCACCCCCACCTGGTGTTATAAATACACCATTTATGATGATTGGGACATTTATCACCTTAAGAGGCTGTATGGTTAGAATATTAGTGCCTAATAAATTGCTACCGGTATCTATTTGGGGACGAGTATGTAGTTTCCATAGCTGATTCCTCGGTATGGATACCAAATGGACCACATGATTCCCATATGTCACAAGAACTCTTGTTTTTCAGGTCTACGAAACCGAATTAGATTGGTTAGGATAGGCTAATGGAATGGACAAAGAGACTTGTTGAGTTTGTGGCTCTGATTTATCTATAGAGATCACTTGCATCCCCTTTACAATATTCCTCTCAAATCCAATTGGATCACTTGGTAATGAAACTTTAAATTTGAGGCGTGTGTTATCTTTGGCGTCTCATGCCAGTATGCATTAAACTACACACCAAATGAAGGCTTACAGAGTATGTATGTAGTTCAGCAAATGTTAGGTTACTGAAATGGTGCATTACAATAATGGCAACATAATTAGCTTAATTCCACAATTGCTGTCAATTGTTATGTTTGTGCCAGTTTTAGATCCGGGGGTCTGTATTTACTTGAATGAATGGGATTATTCCAAGCTCTGATCCATATTTCTGTCATTACAGAAGCTTAAGACTCGAGTTATCAAGAAGTGTCTCAATCCCGAGTGGAACGAAGATTTGACCCTTTACATCACTGATCCAAACCAGCCCATCAAGCTTGTAAGTCTAAGCTACGACAACTTCATAATCATGTTCAGGGAATGAATTGATTTTTTTTAAGGCTTGATACAGTACAATTTGATCAACGAGTGACCGTGCAAAAAGCACTCGATAATGCGTACATCAAACGTCACAATTGCTTCATTGATGGAACTCTGTGGTTACTTACTTGAGACCTGCTGTTCAATTTTTTAGATGGTATACGACAAGGACACCTTTACGTTTGACGATAAGATGGGAGAGGCAGAGTTCGACGTTAAACCGTTTGTAGAGGCATTGAAGAGGAATTTGAAGGGCATTCAGAGTGGAACCATCATAACCAAAATCCTTCCGAGCAGAGAGAACAACTTGGCCGAGGAGAGCAATGTGGCATGGGTGGATGGTGAGGTTGTGCAGAGCATGTTTCTCCAGCTAAAAAACGTAGAGCGCGGTGAGATTGAGCTGGAACTGCGCTGGACCGATGTCCCTGGCTCACGGGGCCTCTGAAAACGTCTCGATACCTTGTAAACTATAGAGTGTTACATGAGTTGTATACTTGTGACAAAGAAGAAGATTTAGAGTGCATTGTAATGCAAACTACATGGTTTGTGCTGAATTTCCTTCTCTCAAAGAATGATCAGACACAGATATAATAAGCCACATTTGGATTTCGTCAATCCAGCAAGCCGCAGTTAGTGTTCTCTTCAACAGTTTTGACCTGAGCGATCCTTTGCATCACCTCCATTCCTTGAAGAACCCAATATATTAATATTACATCCAATATATTCATTCAAATCTACATCTGTTTTTTATTTTTATAATAAATATACTTTTCTATCATGATACAGGTATATGCATCGAAGAATTTGTCAGACATTAATATAGCATTGGTACAAGATTTTACATCATACGAACTATATTTTTCTTTATCTTTGACTCTTGACGATAGCTAGCTAGATTTATGTATTGGTGACATATACTCATATTTGATTAGGTACGTGGTATTAATGCGGGGCGGATATTTTCACCGCTAATTTTTACTATTTCCACCGCTAATCACCGCATAGGTATGCGGTGGCGTTAATCACATTTTTCCCCGACCCACCACATATACATGCGGTGGGTGCGTTGACCGTATACGAACCCACTGCATGTATATGCGGTGGGTCTGGGGACCTGGGTAAAACGGACCCCGTTATGCCAAAACCCACCACATACGTATGCGGTGGGTTTTGGATATCTGGATCCGGTTTTTGGAAGATAACCGAAACCCAACGCATACCCATGCGGTAGGTTTTTAAAATTCAAAAAACACCCACCGCAAACGTATACGGTGGCTTTTTTTACCGTTATAGCAACGATAAAAAAAAACCCACCGCATACGTATGCGGTGGGTTTCGGGGGCCCATATATGGGCGTGCAAGCCCCATTCTCCGGCACGATTTCAGACTCTTCTCCGTTTCCAATCCTTCTATTGCCTTTCGAGATTGACCTTTTTTTTTTGCGTCTTTTCGTCCTTGACTCCCCCCCTCTTTCAATCTGTCATTGACTCCCGCGTGTCTGTCCCTCTTTTCCCGTGTCTCTCCGAGTGTGTTTTTTTCTAGTTCACCTACTACCCGAGTGTTGAGATGGTGAGAGATAGTGTCCGTGAGGGAGATGAGGCTGGTGGGGCCGGTCGTGCTGAGAGACACCCTTTACAACTAAAAAAGTTAACTATATTAAATTAAATTCAAATCATATTATTTGTAATCTTAGGAGAAAGCGTTAACTTATTGTTGTTATATGTAATGTAGCCGGTTCCGACTATTCAGACACATGGTCGTGGTCATATGACGACACTTAGGAGGAGGAGGTCATCCGGCTCGCCACAGCCATAGGTATGTTGAAATCACATAAATATAGTTTTATGTTTTTTTAGTAAACGACAATATCAAGATGAAATAATTAATTAGTTGTGGGGAAATCGTTGAGCATATGAGAAGTAATAAGATATAGGAGTGTGTGTGTGACAATTAGAGAGTAACATCTATGATCGATAGGATTTAGAAAAATATTTTTTATGGTACACGGACCACATTATCGAGGAGGTTAGCAGATAAGGTGGTTCTGCAATCCGTCAGGAGGGCTACCGACAGGGAGAGACAGGCATTGCGTGAGTCACGTGCAAAGACTGAGTCTATTCATTTACATTTGCAGGGTGTAGATGATCCTATGGATAGGGATAGCGAGCCGGTAGGTGTAGATATTGGGGTTGAGTCATCGAGTCAGTTAGTTGTTGACCACAGTGAGGGATGTGGCCAGACGTCACAGTCTTCTATAGAGACATTTCAGAGTTTGATACAGATAGAGATGGATATTATGACGGACCGCACTGATGACGCAGTGGTGCAGCCGGCGGATGAGTCTTCCCGAGCGGCGGCTGAGGAGATGGTGCAGGAGTTCCTACAGGATGACCCAGCACTACAGGCGGGAGCGGAGCGAGTGCATGATCAGTCGCAGACTCAGCACGATGGGTTCCATGCGTACTTTGGGACTGCGTTTGAGAGCGAGCAGCTGAACTTCTATGACGACACGACATCGCTGGTCGGAGATGTGGGTGTTGGGACCAGCCGTGGTGTTGGGACGAGCCATACTAGGGAGGGAGATCACGATCCATGGGTGGTGGGCCAGATAGATTTTACGCCTCAAATCAACCGACGTCGTTGTAACGTAAGACCTCCACACGTAGCCCGTGCAATAATTCGTAGAACCGAGACGGTGAAATGAGTGCATATTTTATTATGCGTAGCGATATAACTCTAGCAACTTGCCAACGCCCAACGATTTCAATCCAAAGACAAATCGTTGGAGGTGGCAAGTTGCCTGGGGTTATCATCGCTTTTCCGCAACGACAAGACGGACGAATGGGCGCCGAGTATATATAGGCAAATACACCGCATACGTATGCGGTGCGAGTGAGTGGGGCCCCCGAAATTCAAATTTGCCAATTCAACGGTCAATTGAGCCACCGCATACCTATGCGGTGTAACTGTATAAGAAGCCATTCACTCTCCGTTGGTAGATCATCCACAACATCCTTCTCCTATGGCAAACGACGACGCTAATCAAGCGACTTCAAGTGGGGCGGACGAAGCGCACACACCTGCTCAAATGGAAGACGCCTCTCCACTCGCTTGTCTTCCGGTACGTAATGCATCTTTCCCGTATACGTGTGGTTATATTCTCGTACTAGCAATGATGATATAACGAAGGTTTAGAATTAGGGTGAATGGAAACCATAACATAGGTACCGTAATATATATGTAGTGTAAGGTTGTTACTATACCGTAATTTAAATACATGTATGACATCTTTCCCGTGTATACGTGTGGTTATATTCTCGTACTAGCAAGGACGTAATAATGTAGGTGTAGAATCAGGGCGAATGGAAACCATAATATAGGTACCGTAATATATATGTAGTGTAAGATTGTTAATGTACCGTAATTTAAATATTTGTATGACATCGCCACAACAACCATTGGAGGAGCAGGCTGATCCGATGCCGGACGAGTGTGACCACGTGGATGCCCGTAACTGGGAGTTCCAACAGGCTTCAAGATCTATTCATCGCGCATTTAGACGCTCGCCATCTTCTGGCCATGTTTCCATACGTCGTCCTCGTCGACAGTACATACCGGATGAATGCGTATGTTTCTATCTCTAACTAATCGTTTACCCCTACCGACCAGGGTTTGCAAAGTAAAATATTTAATGGTGCAGGTACGGGATCCCTTTGTGTGAGTTCGTTGGATTCACTTGCACAAAAAAGAACTTCGTCATCAGGTTCTGCTTCATGTCGCACGAGAACACAGATACGTACCGTTGGGCGTTGGAGCAGCTCATTTACCTCATGCGAGGTAACCTTCCGAACATTGTTTTCACAGATCGAGAGTTGGGGTTGATTGTGGCACTGCGAGAAGTTCTTCCCAGTCTCAGACATATGTTGTGCACAATGCATGTCCTCCGAAGATGCGAAGAAGCTGCTTTCCAAAAGTCCAAGAATCTTGATGTTTCTGGGCGTTTCAAGAACGTGTGCTATATATGGCCTCTTCCAATCCATATCAGTTGAAACTTTCGCCGCTAGAAGGAGGGGTATGCATGCAGAGTACGTGGGGCTATATCGAAGGGTTGATGTCGTATTTGGAAGCCACATGGTTATCAGATTACTTGGAGAATATAGTTCGTGCATGGACAAAAACAAGGGTACTCCCGCCGTCAAGGGGTTAACATAGTGGAAGGACTGTTCCACACAAGCTGGGTTTGACCACACAGAAGCAAGGGTATTCCCACTATTCCGTTTGCATAAATTAGCCAAGACACATTTAATTGTTAGGCATGCCAATAAGACTTTAGCATATAAAGCACTCAACATAGAATCAGTCAATGACAATTATAATGACCTCCTTCAACGGAGATCATGCTCAGGCTCAATATATAAAGCACATCTAGCTATCTAATGTCGCTCTTCGAGGAGCAACTGACCGGAGGGGCAAAACCTCGCGATCCTACCTAACTCGCCACTCCAACCACCTTGGTGCAATCTCCTTGGAGTCTTCCAGACCCTTTGTAAAGAGAAAGCTAGTATTTTCCCTACCGTTCCCAACTACACCCAATAGGGGTGATCTAGCGCCTTTACAACCCACTCGTGTCCCCGTTTAGTCGGTTTTCCTCTTTTATTACAAGTCGAGTTCATTACTTAGCCCAATTTCGATTAGGCATCTTAAGTTCATTTTGCCCTTTTTAAAATCTTTTCAAATTCTTTGAAATTCATGAGCGGTTTTTCAAAACATACACTCGACCCTTGCGTACCCGAATTGCACAAACTCAGCTCTGATACCAACTTTGTAACGGTCCAGAATTATGATTTCCGGGTTACGTTTTAAGGGACAAAACCCCTTATTCGGATCTTGCAATCCAGGTAGAGGTCGAGGTTTCAAACTCTTTTTAAGATTAGTAGAAAGAGGGATTTCAAACCCTAAAAACCTCGAAGGGCTGTTGGGTACCCTTAACCTGTTCTAAGACTATATTGCGGAATCCATTTCAAACGGAAGTAAAGCGGAAGCAAAGTAAAGATACAAGTGGCACGGCAGAGCCGGTCAAAACCAAATCATGAGTGGGTAATTACCATTTTACTAAGTTAGAATATTAGCCAGATTCTTCGATTCGCCAAAAGGAAACCCCGTCATATAGACATCGAGCACTCAAAATCTGCAGAAAATACCTTAAAAAAAAGAACAGGGAAAGGAGTCAGATCGAGCCACTCATGCGGGACCGGCAGTCCTCGCTGAGGCCACATAGTATGTGTTATACCTAATAAAGATGCTCTAATGCAGTACGAAAGTCAAACACACTAGCATCCTCCTAGTTAAAATAATGTGTAAAAATACTGTAAAGGGCCCAAGACAATACCAAATGACATATCCCTCTCATACTTCTACACCCCTTCCCGTTAGTGCAGAGACTGGCCAGTTCGGGCTATAGCATAGCAATTTCCTTGTGGTGGTGCACAAACCACGGCATCATCATATCATATCATCTCATCGATTGCCCGATGGTGTTGGGCTATCATATCATTCTCATATCGACTCAATTGACTCAGGGCGCCCGATGAGACTGGGCTACCCTATGATCCTAGTAAAGACTCTAGGACTATCATAGATAACGGCCGTTCTGTTTCAAACGCATAAAGTAAGCAGATGCTCATTCAATTAGTGCAACCTAAACATGATACTTCAGGGCATGTTGTTATGCATATGCAACACCTAACATAAAATGCAACAACAGGTATGAATGTCCAACCTGAGTAAGCCCCCTAAAGAACTTACCTGAAGATGCAGAACAACAGGATAATACAAGCAAGGGCCCAAATGCAAGTCCAAAGCAATCCAAAAGCAATACACACCTATCATCAAGCCATTTCCATAAGCCACTGGTCCATCATTCATACACACGAACTAAACGTTCTCAACATGCTCAAAACCAACCGATAGTAAAACCATTTTCCAATACCTTTCCGCTACGATCAACATCGACCAAAATCATTCTTTCAATTTCCTTCTCACAACCAACATCATCAAACCAAGACAAAATCCCGACATTAAACATTTAAACCTCAAACCAATATCTCAAAATCATATTATAGAAATAGTCCCGACATTTTATTTCAAAACCTTGACTTCAACGTTCCGAGTAATTTAAGACAATGATAAATATTTTTAAAATAAATCCCTTCTAAAACCATATCATAAAACATTATATAATAATACATCCCCCAAGTGATACTATTTTTAAAACAACTTAAAATATAACATTTTCTCAAAATCTGAATAATATATAAATAATAATAATAGTTAACAATAACCAACTACTAATCATAATATCAAGGTAACATAAATAATATAACATCATAGCTTAATTATAGCAGCCCACAAATAACAACAACAATGACAACAAAACAGAACCCATCCCGGAAGCCCACAAGAAGACCCGAGCTCAAAATGAAGAAGGAAGTCCGGATCCACTCCAAAGCCCGGCCCCATGGCTGATTTTTAAGTGAACCGGTAGAACACCCAACCCAGTCGGTTCGGAAAAAGGAATTAAGGGACCTGGTCTACTAAAACTCATCTTCAACCTTCAAATTGAACAGAGACGGCAACGGGAAAAATGACGGAAGAAAAATGGAGGAGAACTCAGGCTAGAGGGTTCCGTTCGGCTCCAAACTTCACCCACTGGATCGACTAGAAATTTCAACCATTACCCACCCTAATTCGAAGAAACGACGCAAGGAAAAAGGGGGGAAAAGAAGGACTTACAGCGGGTGTCTCCGAGGGCGACTCCTAGGCTCGATGACGGCGCTTCGGCTGCAATGGCGGATTCCGACGGCAATTGACGGGGAAGGAGCTTCGTCCGATGCCTAGGAGAGCATAAGGGATGAATACAAGCTTGATTGAAGGGGATTTGGATCGAAAACGACATAAAAGGCGAGATCGAACCTCGAACGAAAAAGAAGGGGAAAGAAGGTTCGCGTACGGCACCGGCGGCCTCTCCGACAACTCCTGGGTGTTATTGACGCTTATGGGTTTAGCTCGGCTTCTGAGGATTTGCTGGTGGCTTTTTCATGGTGGTCGGGGCACTTTTTCTTTCGGATGTACAAAATGGGAGAGAGGGGTTTTGTTTGGTTGTCAGGGCATGCTGCACACAGAGCCAAAGATGGCTCCCTGAATAGGACAGGGGAAGGGCGAAAAGAAGCAAAAGGAAAGCATGGTGGATCAGATAAAACGTTACCCAAATTTACCCCAACATCATTCCATCCCTTATCTAAAACCCTCCCAAAATAACTAAAATTTGAAGTTGAAATAATAACTTTTGAATGTCAATAAGTAATAGTATTCGTAAAAGATTGTACGAGAAACGGTATAAGAAGACGAGATAAATTCATAAAATGCGCAAAAACATATGGAATTATCGGATTTTAAAATAAAATTTTGTCGGGTTTTTTTTTCTTTCGAAAAGAGTTAGAATGAAATTATTTTGATCGAGGACGGAACTTGATAGATGTAGATAGATCGAGGCCGAGCACCATTTACTCGATATCGACAACCCGAACACCGCTTGTCCGGGCTAGATCGAGGACTGGTTACTCGAGACACCCAACCAGCTGAAGTCGACGCCAGAGTTACTCGATATCGAGTACTTTACTCGATATCGAGGAGATCTATCCGGAGCCGCGTTACGCGGTGAGCTGTCCGTGTCGAGCTGAGTTTACTTGGAGTCGAAGAAGTCCGATTCTATCTACATCTATCAAGTTCTATCTATGGAGAGGAGATTTACCCACACATGGAGGATTTACCTTTTTGGATTTAATTATTTTATCCCCATTTATTTATCTTTAAGTAAGTAGATATTTAGATATAGATATAGATAGACTTTCTTACCTTGATTAGCAAGGGTTGGAAGCCTATAAATAAAGCCTTAGGGGCTGAGTTTTATTCATTCAATTTCAGAGAGAACAAGTAAGTAGCTATAGAGAAAGAGAGAGTTTGTAGCGAGCAAGGTGGAGAGGCGAAAGCGGATTTCGCTTGTTCGGTTGTAAGCTTTCTTTAGTTTATTTTAGTGCAAGTTAGTTTCTTTTGTTTATTAATGAGTTTCTTGATAATGAAGAGCGAGTAGTCCACCCACTTACGATAGCCATGTAAAGTGATGCGGTAAAGGTCTGATCTTTCTATGCGATTCTTCTTCTATCCCTATGAGCATGATTCTTTTGCGAAAGTTGAAGGTGATCCTTGTTTGTGTTATTGAAGCGAAAGTGATCTTAATACAACTTGGGTTAATTATGTGAAAAGGGTTAGTAACAATTAGGGTTTATGCGAAAGCCTCTATATTCCTATTTGTTAATAACGAAAGTTATTTGATGGAAAACATGATCTTTTATGCCTTTATGTGTTATTTTGCATGGTTATCGTTGTTGTGTTGATACCCTGTGTTCGAAGTTCGAAGTTTCTGTCTTTGTCGATCTCGGGGAGTTTTTAGTCGATATCGAGTAGTGCCTTGTCGATATCAAGTAAGGGTTTGTCGAGATCGAGTTTCTGTGTCTGAGTTTGCTCTCTGTTGTCGACTTGCTGTAGTCGATATCGAGGACTGTTGCTCGATATCAAGTAGCTTTTGTGTCCTTGCTTTATTTTATGCTTTTCTTTGTTATTTTTGTCTTCCTTTCTGTCTTTCTACTATTCTGTCTGTGAGATTTACAGCTACCTGAGATCCGCTGACATTCTTCCTCGTAGATCGATCCTGACTTTCCACTACTGCATAGGAAGGGAGTCTTGTAATTATTTGCGTGGGCACGAATCTGGTTTGATTCAGGGCGCCCGATGAGACTGGGCTACCCTATGACCCTAGTAAAGACTCTAGGACTATCACAGATAACGGCCGTTCTGTTTCAAACGCATAAAGTAAGCAGATGCTCATTCAATTAGTGCAACCTAAACAGGATACTTCATGGCATGTTGTTAAGCATATGCAACACCTAACATAAAATGCAACAACAGGCATGAATGTCCAACCTGAGTAAGCCCCCTAAGGAACTTACGTGGAGACGTAGAACATCAGGATAATACAAGCAAGGGCCCAAATGCAAGTACAAAGCAATCCAAAAGCAATACACACCTATCATCAAGCCATTTCCATAAGCCACTGGTCCATCATTCGTACACACGAACTACACGCTCTCAACAGGCTCAAAACCAACCGATAGTAAAACCATTTTCCATAACCTTTCCGCTACGATCAACATCGGCCAAAATCATTCTTTCAATTTCCTTCTCACAATCAACGTCATCAAACCAAGACAAAATCCCGACATTAAACATTTAAACCTCAAACCAATATCTCAAAATCATATTATAGAAATAGTCCCGACATTTTATTTCAAAACCTTGACTTTAACGTTTCGAGTAATTTAAGACAATGATAATTTTTTTAAAAATAAATCCCTTCTAAAACCATATCATAAAACATTATATAATAATACATCCCCCAAGTGATACTATTTTTAAAACAACTTAAAATATAACATTTTCTCAAAATCTGAATAATATATAAATAATAATAATAGTTAACAATAACCAACTACTAATCATAATATCAAGGTAACATAAATAATATAACGTCATAGCTTAATTATAGCAGCCCACAAATAACAACAAAAATGACAACAAAACAGAACCCATCCCAGAAGCCCACAAGAAGACCCGAGCTCAAAATGAAGAAGGAAGTCCGGATCCACTCCAAAGCCCGGCCCCATGGCTGATTTTTAAGTGAACCGGTAGAACACCCAACCCGGCCGGTTCAGAAAAAGGAATTAAGGGACCCGGTCCACTGAAACTCATCTTCAACCTTCAAATTGAATAGAGACGGCAACGGGAAAAAGGACGGAAGAAAAATGGAGGAGAAGTCAGGCTAGGGGGTTCCGTTCGGCTCCATACTTCACCCACTGGATCGACTAGAAATTCCGACCATTACCCACCCTAATTCGAAGAAACGACGCAAGGAAAAAGGGGGGAAAAGAAGGATCTACAGCGGGCGTCTTCGAGGGCGACTCCGGGGCTCGACGACGGCGCTTCGGCTGCAATGGCGGATTCCGACGGCAATTAACGGGGAAGGTGTTGTTGCAGGAGGATGGTCAAGTATGAAATAAATATAAAGTAAAGATCAGACTGACTTCCCTGTCTCAGCAAATAAATACAAGACTTTCTCCCGTTGTAGTAGAAGGTTGTCAGGATCGAATCCACGAGGAAGCACGTCAGCAGTTCTTCGGTAGCAACAGATTCTCACAGACAAGCAGCAGAAAGACAGAAATAGAAGGAACAAAGAAAGAAATAACAGAAAAGGCAAATGAAAGCAGAAATAAAAGCAAAGACATCAACTAACTCGATCTCGACAAGCTAGTACTCGAGATCGACAAGGAACAGTAAAAGACAGAAACTGCAAATCGACGACAGAAGCAGAAAATCAACTCGACATAGACCAAAACCGTACTCGATATCGACTAAGGTCCTACTCGATATCGACGAGACTCTCCTCTGTATCGACAAGAAAGACAGAAACTTTAAATTGCAAATTTCGAACCAAAACTCAGATTTTCGACAGAAATAAATCAATATAATAAAAGACTTCCAAGGCCAGGGTATCAACACCACAACGATAACCATGCAAAGTAACACATAAAGGCATAAAAGATTCATGCTTTCCATCAAAGTAACTTTCGTTACTAACAAATAGGCATATAGAGGCTTTCACATAAACCCTAATTGTTACTAACCCTTTTCACATAATTAACCCAAGTTGCATTAAGATCACTTTCGCTTCAATAACACAAACAAGGATCACCTTCAACTCTCGCAAAAGAATCATGCTAATAGGGATAGAAGACGAATTGCATAAAAAGATCTGACTTTTACTGCATCATCTCACATGGCCACCGTCGGGCTCACCCCAGCCCCAGAAGTGGGCGGACTACTCGCGCCTCATCGCAATCGCAGACATTGATGTATAAAAAGAAACTTGCATTAAACTATATTCAAAGCCTTTACAATCCCGGCAATCAACTTTCGCAGAATGCCAAAACCCTAAAAACCTTAGAACTCCTAAAACTTCTCTGTGGAACTACTTCTCTCTCCCTAAAATTGTATGATTGAATTTGAATTGTTGATGGAATGAATGAAAAACCAGCCCCTAGGCCTTTATTTATAGCCTTCTATTCCTTGCTATTCAAGGATAGAATCTCCTATCTATATCTAAAATGTTTAAGGATAAATAAAAGCAATAAGGAAATTAAATCTAAAATGGAAAAGATAAATCTAAACTAGGCAAGTCTCTTCATGTTGATAGATTTCCCTTCCATGGATAGAACTTGATGTATCTCGGCAATCTCGGATTTCTTCGGCCCCAAGGATTCCCAACTCTACTCGGACTGCTCACGGCGACGCGTTTCCAGAAGCTGGTCTACTCGACATCGACAAGGGCTCATCGACATCGACTAGGATTCGTCGTCGACTGGTGTTCTCGGGTGACTATGCTCGACAAGCTCGGATCTGGGCTCCTGGGCGTCGTCGATCTCGACTAGGGTTCCTCGAGATCGAGTAGAGGTGTACTCGAAGACGGCTCTCTGGTGATGTCGAGGACTCCTCCTCGGCATGGCCTCGGACTAGGGCATGGTGGCTCCTCAATCTCGACAAGGCCTCCTCGAGATCAAGTAGGGTTGCTTAGCGCCTTTGTCCTCGGCTTCTCGATCAGCTTCTCTTCTTGTCGACTCCGGGTGTGGCGTCTCAGTGTCGTCGATCTCGACTAGGTGGTCCTCGAGATCGAGTAGGGTCCCGGAGCTGGGTTGGTCTGGCTCTTCGACACTGCTCCTAGTCGACAAGGGCTGTGCTCGGACATGTTCGTCTAGATCGAGTAAGGTTCACTCGAGATCGAGTAACCTGGGCTCTCAACTTGATTCGACTGGTTCCGTTGCTTCTTTGACCTTGGACTTCTGTAGTGGTTTTCCGAGCTTTTCTGACCTTCCTTAGAGTTGATGTAAAACGTCTTGAATTCTGCAAATTTAAACAGAAACTGGTATAGATTCCATAATTTGGAAAATAAACATAAACTACATAGATTCTGTACTATCTAACCCAAATGTATGCAGAAAACGATATAAAAGTTACTGTAAAACATGACAGAGTCAGCTCACAACAGAAGGAGCTTTGTCCGATGCCTAGGAGAGCATTAGGGATGAATACGAGCTTGATTGAAGGGGATTTGGATCGAAAACGACACAAAAGGCGAGATCGAACCTCGAACGAAAAAGAAGGGGAAAGGAGGTTCGCGTACGGCGCCGGCGGCCTCTCCGGCAGCTCCTGGGTGTTATTGACGCTTCTGGGTTTAGCTCAGCTTCTGAGGATTTGCTGGTGGCTCTTTCATGGCGGTCGGGGCTCGGTTTCTCCCCCTCTTTGCGGCAGAACAGGGCAGCGCTGCTTCTCGGTTGGACGACGACGACGATGAAGAACAAGGCTGCTGATGGATGGAACCAAGCAGGAACGGAGTGGGAGGTAAGGAGGAGAAGTGGGGGTGACTTGGTGGCTGCGGAACAACAGAGGAGATGGTGGTGTTGTTTGGGGCTGAAACGGCAACGGTGGAGGGGTTTCCTCTGGTGGTTCTTTTTCTTTCAGATCTACAAAATGGGAAAGAGGGGTTTTGTCTGGTTGTGAGGGCATGCTGCACATAGAGCCAAAGATGGCTCCCTGAAGAGGACAGGGGAAGGGCGAAAAGAAGCAAAAGGAAAGCGTGGTGGATCAGATAAAACTTTACTCAAATTTACCCCAACACCATTCCACCCCTTATCTAAAACCCTCCCAAAATAACTAAAATTTTAAGTTGAAATAATAACTTTTGAATGTCAATAAGTAATAGTATTCGTAAAAGATTGTACGAGACACGGTATAAGAAGACGAGATAAATTCATAAAATGCGCAAAAACATATGGAATTATCGGATTTTAAAATAAAATTTTCCCGGGTTTTTTTTTCTTTCGAAAAGAGTTAGAATGAAATTATTTTGATCGAGGACGGAACTTATGAAAATGTCCGAATCTTGGAAATCGAGATGATTATAAATCGTTATTTTAATAATTTAATATTCTAAAATTTCCCGGTCTTTACATCATCAACCTCTAAAAACAAGTCTCGTCCCCAAGACTAAAATCACTCTAAAACATGGGGATGAAGTTTTAAATTGGTGAGTCCAAGGATCATTCCATTGATTCTGTAAGCATCTCATAGGGGCCCGTATGAGATCCTCACAGTACCCTTGACGCGATCATAACATTCCCAATTGGTCGTAGCAAGTATGTGATATGGGCCCCTATCACACCCTTACCCCAACCTTTCGGTCACATCATAACTCGAAAAGTAATCATAACGTCTCTACTAGGTCTTAGCAAGCATTCTATATGCGCCCCTATAAAATGCTTATATCCACTTCGTGAGGCGTTATAATATAAGCCCGGGTGTGAAAATTCTCAAAAAGAGATTCCGCAATTGGAAAAGATTGGCCTCAAAATCGTTGAAATTCTCGGTAACGTTTATTCTTTAAAATCTCAAGTAACAAAGGAACAACAAACCTCAACATACTACAAATCTTAAGGTATATCTACATCATACTGAAGGCATCACAAGTGCATAATCGAATGCTCATCACTCATCACGTAAGCACACATGTCCAGAAATCAACGGGTTAGATGTTATGGGGTTAGTACGTCAGTACACATCAAATCTCACTATCGCATATCGATATGGCAACACAAGTAGAACTGCGATATTGCAACACAAGTAGAACATATTCATCACGTTAACATATCAACACAACAAAGTCATGCTATTGAGATTCAGAGAAAGGAAGATCAAGCAGTATATAAATCACCAAAATGTCAGCATGCTTTGAAAGACACCACCTTAACTCATCACAATATCAAAAGACAATCATTTAGAAATCATGCACCATTATCTCATATATACTAATCATGATCATACTTCAAGTCATATTCATCATTTACATAACCAATAATCATGCTTGTTAACCATATAGTACACATCATGCTTACTACCACATAATAAAACATCATGCTTCCACATAATAGCACATCATTATCCCATAGTTCATACTCATCATTACAACAGGTCCTAACATGCTTCTAAACCAATATAACAGGATATCAAAGTATTAATATATCATGGTAACACTTGTCACTACCAACTGGATTTTAATATTGCATATCAACATGTAATTCCATATCAGGTTTATCATGGTCGTTATCTAACATCCTGCCAATAGATATAAATAATTCACAAAATCAAGAAAATTCCTCACATCATACCAATCAAAATAAAACACAATCCCCACTCACCCATCTCCACTCTCAAGCCAAGATTAATCCTCTTCTAGACTCAACAACACTAACTCCGACAAAATCCCCTAAATAAATCCCAATTCATTTCGATACTCCAATCTCACCCCTCATTCCATCAAGCACTCCCACACACCATCCACCTCTAAGAACCCAACTCCTATCTCTAACTTCACACCCGAGAACCCTCTCATCCTATATCCTCAATACTCTCAAAAGTCATTCCCCACACTTCATATACTACTCAAGATATCACAAGCATCATACCAAAAGCACTCCCACAACAGGATAATACAAGCAAGGGCCCAAATGCAAGTCCAAAGCAATCCAAAAGCAATACACACCTATCATCAAGCCATTTCCATAAGCCACTGGTCCATCATTCATACACATGAACTACACGTTCTCAACATGCTCAAAACCAACCGATAGTAAAACCATTTTCCAAAACCTTTCCGCTACGATCAACATCGACCAAAATCATTCTTCCAATTTTCTTCTCAAAACCAACATCATCAAACCAAGACAAAATCCCGACATTAAACATTTAAACCTCAAACCAATATCTCAAAATCATATTATAGAAATACTCCCGACATTTTATTTCAAAACCGTGACTTCAACGTTTTGAGTAATTTAAGACAATGATAAATATTTTTAAAATAAATCCCTTCTAAAACCATATCATAAAACATTATATAATAATACATCCCCCAAGTGATACTATTTTTAAAACAACTTAAAATATAACATTTTCTCAAAATCTGAATATTATATAAATAATAATAATAGTTAACAATAACCAACTACTAATCATAATATCAAGGTAACATAAATAATATAATGTCATAGCTTAATTATAGCAGCCCACAAATAACAACAACAATGACAACAAAACAGAACCCATCCCAGAAGCCCACAAGAAGACCCGAGCCCAAAATGAAGAAGGAAGTCCGGATCCACTCCAAAGCCCGGCCCCATGGCTGATTTTTAAGTGAACCGGTAGAACACCCAACCCGGCCGGTTCAGAAAAAGGAATTAAGGGACCCGGTCCACTGAAACTCATCTTCAACCTTCAAATTGAACAGAGACGGCAACGGGAAAAAGGACGGAAGAAAAATGGAGGAGAACTCAGACTAGGGGGTTCCGTTTGGCTCCAAACTTCACCCACTGGATGGACTAGAAATTCCGACCATTACCTAACCTAATTCGAAGAAACGACGCAAGGAAAAAGGGGGGAAAAGAAGGACTTACAGCGGGCGTCTCCGAGGGCGACTCCGGGGCTCGACGACGGCGCTTCGGCTGCAATGGCGGATTCCGACAGCAATTAACGGGGAAGGAGCTTCGTCCGATGCCTAGGAGTGCATAAGGGATGAATACGAGCTTGATTGAAGGGGATTTGGATCGAAAATGA
This sequence comes from Persicaria tinctoria, assembly GCA_037127255.1. NCBI lineage: Eukaryota > Viridiplantae > Streptophyta > Magnoliopsida > Caryophyllales > Polygonaceae > Persicaria > Persicaria tinctoria. The sequence goes on along the minus strand of JBANSL010000013.1, from coordinate 22,389,192 downwards.
CATAAAAGGCGAGATCGAACCTCGAACGACAAAGAAGGGGAAAGAAGGTTCGCGTACGGCGCCGGCGGCCTCACCCTCTCATCCCCCATTTCCAAACTTCAAACCCACATCGAAATCCTTTGTTTTGTGTTTCTCCAAGCCCTAAACACCTCAAACACACCTCCCATCTCTTCCCTTTGAAGACCATGTGAAGAAGAAGAAGGCTAGCCACTGATCCAAGCAAAACAGAAGCTGCAGAGAGGATTTTGCCGCCGCGAGAAGGAACCCAAGAGGTGCCCTGTTTGTCTCTGCTCGCGGTAATCTCCTTGTTTTTCTCTCTCTTTGCTTCCTTTTCCTTCTAAACCTTTTAAAGGTGAACCTTTATTGACTTCCCCACCTTCCAAGGTCAAGAAGAGCTTGATCCAACCCTTGGAAGCACAAGATCAAGCCTTTACTCTCTCTTTCCCCTGTTTTTAAACAGAAGCTCCATCCCTCTCGTTTCCGTTCATTTTGGTCTCAAACCTCTGTGAAAGAGGACTTTTACTCATCCTCTATCTTTCCTAGACTTGGTCGGTTTCTTGACTAGTTGATTTAGGGCTCAAAAGACCCCCATTGAAGCTTCGAAGGTTTTTCTTTAAGACCCTCGGTAATCCCTCTTCCGCTCTCCCCCTCTGGTCTGCGTTTAGGTCATTATGTGTTGTTTGTGGTCGGGGAGGGTAGTACTGTGTCTAGGACTGATTTGGAAAGAAATGGGGCTGATTCAAGGCAAAAATGAGCCAAGGTGTTCGAATCTCGCCGGGGCAAAACCATGGTTGTTGCAGCGAGTTAGAAAAGAAGCCAAAGAGGAAAAAGAGAACCTTTTGTCATGGTGAGTGGTCATTTTGCCGCGGAAAAAGAGGTCTCTCGCGGCCAGTGAAAGCATTGTCTTCGCAGGATCCCTGGGATGAGTTTCGCCGCGACAAGCGGCGATGTCGTTGCGGCGAAATTAGCCCAGAAGCCTTGGCCGAGGCCGACTCCCTTGATTCCATTGGATCTTTGGTTTGATTTTAGGTTGAATAAATCTATGTCGGGTTTATTGTTGATTTTAAAATGTGGATTTTAAGTATAATCGTTTTATGAGGATTATTATAATGCTTCTAAAATATGATTTTAAGGATTTTGAAAAGTGTTCGATAGTATTGATTTGAATGTTTTGGGAATGTGATAGCACGTATTTAGGTAGGCATCATAAATTGCATTTAGCTTAGTTATGATGCATATCATGCAAGGTTTAGGTAGAATTTGCATATTTGCTCTTTATGTTGGTGGAGTCGGAATCGACACACTTTTACTGATTATTTCAGGTAATCATGGATCAGAGGAGGAGACATGGGTTGATAACGCATTGATTGAGAATATCAAGATGATTAAAGAAGCTAACATGAAGATATGAAGGGATCAGGAGGAGACATGGGTTGATAATGCATTGATTGAGAATATCAAGTCTGCAGAAGTTGTCGCCAGACATGCTAAACTTGTTTTGCACTTTCTGGAGGCCTCGGTTGTACGATTGACTATTATGACCATGCCTTGGAAAGCTCGTTTAGAGAGCTACAACTTTCCTGTTGACAACGAAAGCTGAATCAAACTGCATAAGACGGAAAAGACAAATGCAGCGACCGTCGCATTAGTTGCAGCGACAGCCGCATGTTTACCACAGTAAAGGGTTGCAGCGACCGCCGCATTTGCCTAGAGCGACGTGTTTTGAGTTCGGCGACAACTTTATATCTAAACCCTATTTATATATCTTGTCTTTTCGGGAGGCTGACTTAGGCACGAAATTGAGAGAGGGCTCAACCCTAAGTTTTCATTCATTCATTAGATTAGAATTCGAGACAATTTGGTTTAGATTGAGAGCGATGTTCGCCATGGACGACTAAACTCTCTCCGTTCTATGTACGATTTGAAGCTTTGTTTGGACTGAGTTGTGAGTTTCTGAATCTTGTTCCTTATTTCCTATATTGAATGTTTCGACTTCTTTGCGCTTGATTATTGATTGTTTTATTCTATCTTGCATAATCAACTTGGTAGAATCAATTAAATTGCTATGGTTTTGTAGATTCCTGGTTGTGAACCTTAACCCAAGTAGCAAACTTATCCCTTTAGGACTCGTTGAACTAATTGGATAGGTAGGAAGTTGGATATGTTGTTAAATCCTTTTCTGAGGGACTGCACAGTTGTTCCAATCTCAAAGAGAGTTCACATGTGCAAATTGCATCCAAGCTTGATGTTGGAATGTCTGTTGCTGCTGAATGTCTGATGTGAAGTGCTGGGGGTATATTTTACTTCCAAGCTTTAGAGAGTTGCTGTTTCATGTTCTGCCCACAAGTGTTGTGGAATTTCTGAGCTAATTTGAACTCCTAAGCTAATTTAAAGAATTGCTCAAAGTGCCTCATTTGTTTGGTAAGCCTCCTCTACCTCTTACTCTTCATTTCTCTACTTTGGGGACAAAGTAGATTTTAAGCATGGGGTAGGGAACTTCTAGTGTAACTCCGGGTTTGCATATATTTTTTTCATTTATTTCTTTTTCATGTGCATTTCATGCATTGCATTTTCATTTGCATATAGATGTTTTGAGATGAACCCTTGCTATAAAAAAATCCTTTCTCTTCTTGAGGAACTTGTCATTTCCTTGATTGGATTTGGTTGATGATATCCTCTAAGGCATGTTAAAAAGCTTGTGATGATCTAGATTGTTGGGTTTATGCTATAATTCTTTCAAAACTAATCATTGCTTGAGACTTGTTGAGATTGAAATTCTGAGACAAAAGTTGTGAGCTTCTGAGCCTAGGACTAACATTCATGAGTCCTCTTTTCTTTTGTGTGTGAACTGCTCATCTTGATTACATTATCTTCAGAATTAGCGTTAGAACTTGTTGAGGTCACATATATGACTTGATTTGGTCTCTTGTATGATTGAGGCAATTTTTGTTAGCCTATTATTCCCTTCCTACCCATATTTATATATTTTGCTTGAAGCCCTGATGGAAGGTTTTTAGTTGCATAAACCGTATCAAAATAAAACTCAAACCTACAAACTAGTATAGCAAGCAAGTAAGAAGTCGATCACACAGAGAATCAAGTATTTCTCAGCAATGTGTATTTACCAATTAGTAGAGAGGGGGATTTTAGTTGATTGAGATTGAAAAGAGAACAAAATAAAATAAAAACAAATAATGCAAAACAATTTAGAGAAGATCGTTAGACCTACAACTATCCACTTTATTTGGTTGAATTGATATTGTAACTTCCTCTTGTACTTTTAGTCTTCCTATGAATGCCCTTGTCCCGACCTAATATAGTTACTAGTCCAATCAGTCCTAGAAACCCTTATCAATCGAACAGTCCCTAAAGAAGGATTTAACCCAATTGATAGCTTTAAGTTCAGAGATTAACCAAGGTATTTGCAGTTCCTAAAGAGGAATTTAACAACACATCCAACTTCCTACTTATCCAATTAGTTCAATCAGCCCTAAAGGGATAAGTTTGCTACTTGGGTTAAGGTTCGCAATAAGGAATCTACAAAACCCTAGCAATTGAATTGATCTAACTAGTTGGCCAGACAAGATAGAACAAAACAATAAACAATCAAGCACAAAGAAGTTGAAGCATTCAATATAGGAAATAAGGAACAAGATTCAGAAACTCACAATCAATCCAAATAAAGCTTCAAATTACAAGTAGAACGAATAGAGTTTAGTCGCCCATGGCGAACATCGCTCTTTCTCTAATTGTTTGATGAATGTATAATAGAATAGAAGTAATAAAAAATAAACTAAAATTGGCCTTATATAAGATCCAAAGTCGGCCATAAACCAAAAAAAAAGCATCTAGGGTTTTTAGTAATCAAAACGCGCGTTATGCGCTGACGACAGATGCGGCGGCCGCCGCATGTATGCTGCAGCCGCAGCATCAACATCCTTCTTGCAATGGCCTTGGTGGCAGCCGCCGCATTCCTGTTTGCGGATTTTCTTGTCTTCTCCGAGAGTAGCTTCTTGAGGTGGTTTGCTCCTTTTATTCCTTGCTTCTCTCCAATGTCTTTTATACTCCTCTTCAAGATATTTCATCTCCCATATGTGTTCCGATTCGATCTGCAAGATAAACACAAATTTGTGCAGAATCCGAACTCTTCTAGAATAATCATAAGATGCAATTTAGTAACAAAGAACGAAAGAAATGCAATCTATCTAAGCTAAAAATGCCTATAATGCCTATCTAGTATATGCATTATCAAGCCCGTTGAGCCTATTTGTCTATTAATTTGTAGCTCCACAAAATCACCCCCATAAGCCAATTTTAGCCTTGTTACCCATCCGGGAATTAGGATGAAATAGATTTATGTATTGTTTTGTGGGCAAGCAAGAATACTTGGCTTTGAGTGATATTTATTGATTGGGGGATTTTGTGCTTCAATTGTAAGTTTCTTTTGATGAAGAAAACAAAGAAATAAAAAAAAAGTGAAAAAAAAAAGAAAAAAAAAAGAAGAAAATGAAAAAAAATTCTTCATCATCATAGAATAATTTATGAAAAGGGAATGGGTTATCAAAAGTTGAGAGCTTATGAGTTTATTTGATTATGTGATGTTGTTTTTGTGAGAAATTTGATATGTGTGAAAAAAAGTTATAATTGTGGTTGAAGTTTAGGAAGTAGTTCTATTTCCCGGATTTAGTACCACATGGCCAAAGAATCCATACCTTTTATTTCTTACCTTAACCCCATTACAACTCAAGAAAAGTCCTCATGATTTATGTTTTTGTGCATAGTCCAAGTGATGGAGAATTAGGATGCTAATGCAAGCCTATGGTAGATGAGTTTTCAAGATTTGAGCTCTAGCGAAATTTGTATACCTTAGACACATGAGTGAGAGTGTTCCACAAAATTTATCCTATGCGAGGTCTTGGAATTGATGTCTTGATTTGGTCTCTTGTATGATTTGCTTGTTCTTGTTTTGAACCCAATGTCTTGATCGAAATGAGCAAATGCATAGCTTGGATAGAAATCCTAACCTTTCTTGTGAAATCTTTACACTTGTTCTTGCTTGAGGACAAGCAAGGTTTAAGCATGGGGTGATTTGATGATATCTAATTTAGTCATATTTTAGGGTTGCATTTGCATATTAGTTTAGATCATTTTCATGCATATTTGACATATTTTGTACTTTATTTATTTTATTTTGCATTTTCGGAGTCTACACCGAGTGTTTATTTATTTCTGGCATTTTGGGGCTATTATTCTGGAAATTCAAGAGTTGATCGATAGGAAGGAGCGGACATGATTGGATTGGACCTTGGAAGCTAAAGTGCAAAAACTGTCAAAGTTGAATCTTATGGGCTGAATTTTGTAATTAAGTATTGGGCTAAATTCTAATTCTTAAGTTATGAGGGCTAAAGTGTAATTTATCAAACTTCTATATATATACTCCTATTTGAGAACAAACGGGGGTTCGGACGTTGTACAATAAGGCTTCGGCCAATGTAGGTTTTTGTTTTAGGGTTTAGTTTTTTTCTACCGTTTAACGGGGATTTAGTTTGGTGTGATCGAAGATTTGAGCTTCAATCAAGTTTCAACTTTTGGATTATTTGCAAGATTAAGGATAAGTCTTCTTACTCTTTCTCTTCTAATTTAGTTCATAATTGCTGGGATTGATTCAATTGCTTTTGTCATATATTCGATTATGCTTGGTTAATTCTCTTGTCTAAGGTGATGGGTTATTAGGTTTAATATGTAGTCAAGTATTGATTTGTTTAAAAGCCCGATTTGATGTGAATAGCATGACAAGCTTAAAAGCTTCGAATCAAGGTGAATAACATAGTATGTTTAATAGCTCCGAATCAAAGTGAATTTGATAGCTTTATATTTGAGGTGAGCTCATTAGCTTTTGATCTAAAGTGAATAGCTTTGACACGCTTAATAGCTTTTCATCGAAAGTTAACACAATAGCCTTGGATTGAGAGTGAATTTACTAGCTTTGGTGTGAGAGTGAATAACACCGATTTACTAGTTAATAGTCTAAAGTGAATAACGAGAGTTTAATAGCTTTTAGATGTATATGAACAACCAGATGAATTCGATACTTGACATGATGTTAACCTAATACCCGGATCCTTAGATGTCTTTTATCTCTATTTCATATATTTTATATTTGTTTCAGTCGTTGGTTAGTTTTCATTATATATTTTTATCAACTCGCTTATTGGTTCTTAATTACTGGTTTAGCTTAATTAGATTAATTGATATTGAGCCTTAGGTCCTCTGGGAAGAACGATAATTTTACTACTTGATACTACAATCGATCTCGTATACTTGCGGGTAGGTTTTTAGTCTATCAAGTTTTTGGCGCCGTTGTCGGGGACCTTGGTTTAATCAATATTAATTATTTCTTTTAGTTAAACTAGTAATTTCGCTTTCTTTTGTATATATTTATAAAAAAATTCAAAAAAAATGGCTGATGATGATTTGTATGACTGACTAGTTCAAGATGGAGCAAATTTTCTCCGTCAAGAAGCTAATGGCTTGTTTGGTGGTTTTCATGATGCAGGTACTGCGAGAGCACCGTAGTATCCTTATGATGCTTCTCCCTCACAAAATCACCAAGATGTGGAACTTTCTCAGTTTGCGAAATTAGAGAGCTTAATGAATACCTTTGTGAAAGGTCAAAGCAAGCATATTGAAGAGTTGAATAAGACCATCAAGACGTTGGGTACACGGATTGATACTTTGCACATACATGTGAGAAAATTGAATGATAGTAACTCTACACTGGAGGAGTGTGTGTGTCATTTGTCATATATGTGTTGTTAGGAGGACATCGAATATGAAATATAACAAAATAAATCAAACCAGATTCTGCCCACGCAAATAATTACAAGACCTCCTCCTGATGCTGCAGCGGGAAGTCAGGATCGATCCACGAGGAAGCGTGTCAGCGGATCCTAGGCAGCGATGGAATCTCACGGTCAGAAGTCGACAACGGTGGTACTCGACCTCGACTAAGGGTTAGTCGACAGGGGTCAGGAACAGTCGAACACAGCGCAGCAGCAGTCACAGGGGCTCGTCGACGTCGACAAGGCCTACTCGATGTCGAGTAGAGTCTTCGTCGACTTCGCTTCGTCTCGTCGAGTACCTGCACAAGTAAGCTACAACGACTTTGGGTCAAAGATCAGTAGTCGAGATCGACGAGTGCTATTCGATCTCGAGTAAGACAAAAATTAAAACGAAATAAAATAAATGCAAAGGCTTTGGGATTTCGAACTAAACTTAAATTAAAACGGCTTCCAAGATTGGGGTTTGCAACAATGATAACCAAGCATGCATAAGGCAGAACCAAACAAATTATCATGTAAATCGCATCAAAGGACTAAGCTTTCGCCTTTTCCAACAATTAGACAACTCTTTCAAGAAACCCTAATTGTCTCTACTAATTTTATGTTTATAATCCAAGTTGTTAGCATGGATCTCCATTAGACGGGTAATAAACACATAAACAAGTAGGAGATGCTCAAAACAGGATAAAGGTCAGATCTTTACCTCAAACACGCATGGCTATCGCTGGGCTCGCCCCAACCCTAGAAGTGGGTGGACTACTCGCGCTTCATCGCAAACTCAGACATTGATTGAAAGGAAATAACTTGCATTAAACTAAATTCAAAGACTTTACAATCCCGGCGATCCAACTCTCGTTGAACGCCAAAACCCTAAAACCTCTGAACTCCCTAAACTGTCTCCCTGGAACTACTTCTCTAACTGAAATTGTATATGGTGATGGAATGAATGAAAAACCAGCCCCTAGGGCTTTATTTATAGCCTTCTAACCCTTGCTAATCAAGGATAGAATATCTATATCTATATCTAAAACTATATCTAAAATGCTTAAGGATAAATAAAAGCGATAAAGAAATTAAATCTAAATATATCTAAATGTCTTAAGTGGATAAAACTCTCTTCTTCATGGTAGATGTAGATAATTCGGATAGACTAGGCTATCCTCGGCTCCAAGGACTCCAACTCCGAGTAGGATTCGTCAAGCCACGTCAACAACTTCTGGATTCGTCGTCGATGTCAACTAGGGCTCGTCGATGTCGAGTAGGAAAGTCGTCGACTGGGCTGGCTTGTCGTCTTGGCTAGCAGGTCCTCGACGTGGCTTCTTCCGCTGCAGCGAGCCGCTTCTTCCGCTGCAGCGAGTCCGTCCGTCCGCAGGTGCGAGAGCCCCCTTCCGCTGGAGCGAGTTAGCGAGCTTCGTCTTGGTTCATCCCGCTGGCAGCGAAGATTTCCGCGGCAGCGAGAAGCTCGCTGCAGCGAGCGAGTCTAGTCGCTGGTAGCGAGTGCTGTCTGGTCGTCTTTGTCCTCGACTTGCCTCCTCTCCTCGTCGACTCCGGGTGTGGCGCTGAGGCGTCGTCGATCTCGACTAGGGCTTGTCGAGATCGAGTAGAGCTCTGGAGCTGGGTTGGTCTGGCTCTCGACATTGCTCCTAGTCGACAAGGCCTGTGCTCGGACATGCTCGTCTAGATTGAGTAAGGCCTACTCGAGATCGAGTAGCCTGGGCTCTCGTCTTGATTCGACTGGTTCCGCTGCTTCTTTGACCTTGGACTTCTGTAGTGGTTTTCCGAGCTTTTCTGACCTTCCTTAGAGTTGCTATAAAATGTCTCGAATTCTGCGAATTTAAACAGAAACTGGTGTAGATTCCATAATTTGGCAAATAAACATAAACTACATAGATTCTGTACTAGCTAACCCAAATGTATGTAAAGTATGCAGAAAACGATATTAAAGTTACTGTAAAATATGGCAAATTCAGCTCACAACAATATGGTGGAATCCTTCCAAAAACATTTTACGAAGAAACCCAAAGTCAAATCAATCGAGCGGTGCAACATTAATGAAGAATGCGAGGAACTGCTATTAATGAGGTGTGATCCTATCTCACATATATGCGAGGACCCTATGAAGGAGGAGTCCCAGATGTTTCACAAGCCAATCTCAACTCCAATTCCAATGAAGGAGTCCAAGGCCATAGTGGCTCAATAGGTTGCTATTGCATTGGATGTCAAGGATGCGGCATTACAAGGGGTTGAGAATGGTAACGCAAACAAGAAAGCTCATCGAGAAATCAAGAACTTAAAGCAAGGGGATGAAGTGATGGTCTTCAATCATAGGTCTTCTATGTATCCCGGCCCGAAAGGAACAAGATGGTCAGGCCCTTACACTGTGGTTCGTGATCTCGATTCAAGATTGGTCGAGCTCTACTACAAAAAATCAAGACTAATACAAGCAATTAGAAGTCGGTTGAAATTTTACAAGGAGCCATATCCAATCCAAGTAAGAGACCTCGATCTCCTTGATCGGATATCTTGAAGGAGAGGAAGGTCTAGCTAATGACCTTAAAGAAGCACCCGAGGTAAGTAGTAGGTAAATTTTTATATTTTGTTTCTTTCCTTCTAATTAATAAATTCAAGGGTTAGTTCAGACTTCCACGAGTCGTGGAGGCCACCCCAAAGCTTGGTGGGCTTCTCTGTAAAGCGTCTCGACCCGCGGGATGGTTCCCATGACTCGTGACACCTTGACTTAAAAACAAAATTCAGACATTTTCTCTCTCTCTCTCCCAAACCTGTCTCTCTGCCGTCTAGCTCTCTACCCGGCGGAAGCACAGTCCTTCACCATCGCCGTTCTCTCTTTCTCTCCTGCTGTACGATGTTTTCCACCATCCCCTCCCCTCTCCGCGTTCGTCCTTCTCTCAGCTCTTCTCAGAACCATTTCCCTCGCCTACCTCTCCGGTGCACCACCAATGGTTGTCCATGGCTGCCTCTACCATCACACCACCACTTGCTACTCGTGCATGCGGCTTGCCTGCCTCTCTCCGAACTATAAGTCTAATCCCGAGTCTGCAAATCCTGAATTCGGATAGGGAGGCATGTCTTTCTAATTTCCAGTTTGATTTGTAGTGAAATGGTGTTGATTTTGCTGAGTTGAGGTCTGTTACTTTTAAGGCTATGGTGTTGTTGGAAATTGCTTGTGCGATTGTTATCATTGGCCGTGATTGATCTCCTGATTTTATGGAAAATGGTTCTGAATCGATTTTGAAAGAATTGCTAGTATCTTATTTTCAATTGTGAGTTGAACTGTCCATTCTCTGTTGAGATTGTGGGAATCTGTTGGTATTTGTAGCTTATTACTTCTCTATTGATTTTTGGACTGCTTAGAGTGAAATTGTCTTGAGGTGAAGATTGATGTCCCACTATAGTTGCTTTCCTAGCCCTTGCCAGTGGAACTGAATTTAGAGGTGGACTTTGACTAATTCTTATAAGCTGAATTTGATCACTTTAGCTTAAAATTTTGGTTGTTCGCCCACTTGAATTGCTGGAAGCATTGATTGCTGGACAAGGCTTTACTGTTGGCTAGTTTGGATGATCATGTGATTGGGTTGATGCTTGTTCTATTCTTATTGGTCTCAGTCTTCTTGTCTCCAATGATTTTTTTTTATGATTCTACTTTGCAAATAATGGACGAGCATGAGTAGTAAGACTAATCTATGTTTAGGTGATATTTGTTATTGTTCCTTATTCTTGGATGATATATTTGCTTGGATGTTGGACTATGCTTGTTTGTGGTGTGTTTTCTATGTTTTGCGTCTTGGCTAGGCTAAACCGCAAGGGAGATGACACGTGCACTGTTGTTCCAATCTCCAAGAGAGTTTACATGTGCAAATTGCATCCAAGCTTGATGTTGGAACGTCTGTTGTTGCTGAATGTCTGATGTGAACTGTTGGGGGTATATTTTACTTCCAAGCTTTAGAGAGTTGCTGTTGCATGTTCTGCCCAAAACTGTCGTGGAATTTCTGAGCTAATTTGAACTCCTAAGCTAATTTAAAGAATTGCTCAAAGTGCCTCATTTGTTTGGTAAGCTTCCTCTACCTCTTACTCTTCATTTCTCTACTTTGGGGACAAAGTAGATTTTAAGTATGGGGTAGGGAACTTCTAGTGTAACTCCGGCTTTGCATATATATTTTTTTTCATTTATTTCTTTTTCATGTACATTTCATGCATTGCATTTTCATTTGCTTATAGATATTTTGAGATGAACCCTTGCTATAAAAAATCCTTGATCTTCTTGAAGAACTTATCATTTCCTTGATTGGATTTGGTTGATGATATCCTCTAAGGCATGTTAAAAAGCTTGTGATGATCTAGATTGTTGGGTTTATGCTATAATTCTTTTAAAACTAATCATTGCTTGAGACTTGTTGAGATTGAAATTATGAGACAAAAGTTGTTAGCTTCTGAGCTAAGGACTGACATTCATGAGTCCTCTTTTCTTTTATGTGTGAATTTCTCATCTTGATTACTTTATCTTCAGAACTTGCGTTAGAACATGTTGAGGTCACATATATATAACTTGTGTGCATTGCATAAACATGATTGAGGCAATTTTTTTAAGCCTATTATTCCCTTCCTACCCATATTTATATATTTTGCTTGAAGCCCATTGAGCCTATTTGTCTATTAATTAGTAGCTCCACAAAATCACCCTCGTAATCCTATTTTAGCCTTGTTAACCATCCGAGAATTAGGATGAAATAGATTTATGTATTGTTTTGTGGGCAAGCAAGAATACTTGGCTTTGAGTGATATTTATTGATTGGGGGATTTTGTGCTTCAATTGTAAGTTTCTTTTGATGAAGAAAAGAAAGAAAGAAAAAAAAAAGTGAAAAAAAAGAAAAAAAAAAGAAGAAAAAGAAAAAAAATTCTTCATCATCATAGAATAATTTATGAAAAGGGAATGTGCTATCAAAAGTTGAGAGCTTATGAGTTTATTTGATTATGTGATGTGGTTTTTGTGAGAAATTTGGTATGTGTGAAAAAAAGTTGAAATTGTGGTTGAAGTTTAGGAAGTAGTTCTATTTCCCGGATTTAGTACCACATGGCCAAAGAATCCATATCTTTTATTTTTTACCTTAGCCCCATTACAACCCAAGAAAAGTCCTCATGATTTATGTGTTTGTGCATAGTCCAAGTGATGGAGAATTATGATGCTAATGCAAGCCTATGGTAGATGAGTTTTCAAGATTTGAGCTCGAGCGAAATTTTTATACCTTAGACACATGAGTGAGAGTGTTCCACAAAATTTATCATGCGAGGTCTTGGAATTGATGTCTTATGGGCTGTTAAGTTATGAGGGCTAAAGTGTAATTTACGAAACTTCTATATATATACTCCTATGTGAGAACGAACGGGGGTTCGGACGCTGTACAATAAGGCTTCGGCCAATGTAGGTTTTTGTTTTAGGGTTTAGTTTTTATCTACCGTTTAACGGGGATTTAGTTTGGTGTGATCGAAGATTTGAGCTTCAATCAAGTTTCAACTTTTGGATTATTTGCAAGATTAAGGATAAGTCTTCTTACTCTTTCTCTTCTAATTTATTTCATAATTGCTGGGATTGATTCAATTGCTTTTGTCATATATTCGATTATGCTTGATTAATTCTCTTGTCTAAGGTGATGGGTTATTAGGTTTAATATGTAGTCAAGTATTGATTTGTTTAATAGCCCGATTTGATGTGAATAGCATGACAATCTTAATAGCTTCGAATCAAGGTGAATAACATAGTATGTTTAATAGCTCCGAACCAAAGTGAATTTGATAGCTTTATATTTGAGGTGAGCTCATTAGCTTTTGATCTAAAGTGAATAGCTTTGACACGCTTAATAGCTTTTCATCGAAAGTTAACACAATAGCCTTGGATTGAGAGTGAATTTACTAGCTTTTGTTTGATAGTGAAAAACACCGATTTACTAGTTAATATTCTAAAGTGAATAACGAGAGTTTAATAGCTTTTAGATGAATATGAACAACCGGATAAATTCGATACTTGACATGATGTTAACCTAATACCCGGATCCTTAGATGTCTTTTATCTCTATTTCATATATTTTATATTTGTTTCAGTCGTTGGTTAGTTTTCATTATATATTTTTATCAACTCGCTTATTGGTTCTTAATTACTGGTTTAGCTTAATTAGATTAATTGATATTGAGCCTTAGGTCCTCTGGGAAGAACGATAATTTTATTACTTGATACTACAATCGATCTCGTATACTTGCGGGTAGGTTTTTAGCCTTTCAGACGCCTTCTGCACGCCACGCTTGGCGACACCGAACAGCCGCCACTGGAACGAGATAGACAGATAGTGACTGCAAAGAGGTAGAGGAGGACATGATGGACACAAAACACCGGGTCGAAATGAATCTCAGCGAGACCAGGGTGGAGGAAGACCTGAAGATCGGTCGGGGAGAGGAAGGATCATGGCGAATCAAGGCGCATCGAAACGCAGCGACTTCGGGGTGGAAGCTCTTGGGGAATCGAATCCAAAAGCACAACAACGAATCGAAACAATTCGAAAGCCAGAGCCGATGAAACGAGGACGACGATTCAGAAGCTCTAGGGGAATCGAATCCAGTCGCACACCAGGCTGGCCGGAGATGAGAGACGAACGCAATCGAAGACCCCTAGCCCAATTCGGAGCATCGGAGAAAATCCCTAGCCCAATTCACCCACCTCTACTAAACCCCCAATTTCACATTCCCAAATTCATCTGCAGAAAATCCCTAGCCCAATTCGGAGCATCGGAGGAAATCCCTAGCCCAATTCCTCACGTTCTCTCTTCTCCTCTCTCTTCCAATCGTCCTCGCTCCCAGATTCCTCCCTCCCCACTAGCTCCCAATCCATCCCCGGCGAGCTCGACAACTTGGCCCTCGTCAACCGCTGCCGCCCTTCCTCCTCATCCACCCAGTTCTTCCGATTGGACTCCTCAAACCCTAGATTCAAGATCGCCTTCCTCTGGCGGGCGTTCAACTCAGCCTCGTTCTCCTTCGAGCAGCAACAATGTCGTTCAACTCCGTCGAGGAGTAGCAACGTCATTCTCCATGCCGGGTGACCTTCGTGCTCCCCCTCTCTCTCGCGCGAGCTTCCTACTCTCTTTCTGGAATCGCTTTCTCTCTCTTTGTTCGCTTTCTCTATTCCTTTCTTTCTGTTTTTTTTTATTTCAAATGTAACGCCGTCACCTTTCTTTCTGTTTTTTTTTATTTCAAATGTAACGTCGTCAGTCAAATTTAACATGTAAGGGGACGACGCGAAATGTTACAATACCTCAGGGGCACCACGCGAAATATGCAAAAGAGTTGTATACCTCGCGAAAATTGCAATACCTCAGGGGTACCTCGCGAAATTTCCGTATATATATAGTGCACACTCTTTAGGATATACCTTGTGCACAAATTTGGGCATTTGATTGAAATAAAATGGAAGAACAAGATTAAATGAGATTTTTGTTTTTTCTCTAATAATAATGGGACCCACATGCCAGAAAAAACCAACTCCTTTGGTAGAGCGTGTATTCCACCCCCAACCCAATTCTTTCTTTATTTTTTTTAAAAAAATTGGTTAGCTGTTTTTTTTTAAAAAAATTTGTGGAACATTAAATAATTATGAGTAATTTGTTGATGGATCCACCTGATTTCGGAATAATGTTATGTTATCTATTTCGAAACATTGATTTCTATTTATATTGGATATGGTCTTCCTAAACATGGATTTCTAATTACAAAATACACATATTGCATTTCATAATTATTCAGAATTCATCGAAAACCTCAGAACTCATTCACACATTGATTTCGAATTACAAAATACAAACATTCCATTGAATAAGTATTCAAATTTCAACGAATAATTTGGATCGACAATCTCATATCCCAATCACACGTTTATTTTGAATTACAAAATATACACATTCCGTTGAATAATTATTCAGAATTGAACGAATAATATCGAAAATCTAATATCTCAATCACAAAATACACACATTCTTTTGAATAATTAACAAATATTCACCGAAAAATATTTGTATTCCATTGAATAATTCATCGACGATGTATTCACCGAACAATATCTCAATTTCAAAGGAAGCTCGACCGTCATCTTCACTTTTGCAATCAGAAGAAAGCTAGACACAATACCGATAGGGTGCACAGGACTAGAAGCCAAGGAAGCACATTGAACACATCGAGGCCTATCAATCCAAAAGGGTGGAAATTGAATCTTTCCTCCGATCAATCAAGAAAACAAACCGAAACGGATGGAGAATGCTTGAAGAAGAGAGAGATGATGGAGGACGCTTCGACCAGGCCCTTGCGGGAGGGAGGGAGAGCGACAACGAGCGATTGTGTTGACGCTCGGCCTTCCCACCATGGTGAGATCCTCCGCCGGTGCTGAGAAGGGACACGAAAGGGGTGGTGCAGAAGCAGTGGCCTCCGCTTCGCCTTACGCTTTGCCGGTGCTGAGAAGGATCATTGCCTGCCTTCATCCTCTCGCATATTGCCGCCTCTAATTGTGTTGATGCTCGGCCTTCCCACAATGGCGAGATCCTTCGGTGGTGCTGAGAAGGGACATGAAGTGGGTGGTGCAGAAGCAGTGGTCTCCGCTTCGCCTCCCGCGGTGCGAACTTTATTTCAATCGTCGTCGCTGCCTCCGCCCCACCTCACCGTCGGCCTCCAAAATTGGACGCCGATCATCAACACTAGAGGCATCGTAATTGGGTGCTCAGTCTTCTCTTGGATCCAAACAATGAAGAAGGTTGCACTTTGGGAATTAAGTTTTATCGCCTAAAACACCACGCGCCCAGGAAAAAAGAGGGTATGGCTGATTACACCGTGAGTCCCACTTCTAATTTATAAAAAAAATAGACAAAAAATGATTTTTAATATGATTCATCCATCACAAAACGATCAAGGGCCCAAATATATGCACAAAGTATACCCTAAGGGGTGTGCTTTGTGCACACCCCTTAGAGTGTGCACAAAGCACACCCCTTAGGGTGTACTTTGTGCACAATTATCGCAAAATTATCAAATCATGAAAAATGTCTTTAATTTTAAAATTTTAAAATTATCACAAAATTATCAAATCATGAAAAACGTCATTAATTTTAAAATTTTAAAATTATCGCAAAATTATCAAATCATCGTTTTTTTAATTTAAAAAAAGAAAAAATTGACAAACCAGAAATCGACCCGAAACCCGGTCAAACCCGGGTTCAAGTGAACCCGAATATACCCGAAACCCGTATTACCCGGGACCCGTTTCACCCGGGACCCGAAGTGACCCGACCCGAACTCGACCCGAATGACCCGTTTGACAGGTCTATATATACATGACAAAAATCTCAAAAGGTAAAATCCACCTGAAAGGGTTTGACGAAAATTCCGAAAGGGTTTAACCGAATTTCCTAAAGGGTTTAAACAATATTATTACTAATAATTTCGGGGTGCGTTATGTTCGGGCTATTTTCGGCTTCGTTTGGTTTGAAATGGCGGTATTTGGTTTTGTTGGGGTTCTGGCAGTTGGAGTCGGAATTGACTGAGATCGTGGTGGTGTGTACGGGGCGACTCCGTGTAAGGAAAGATTCCTTGGAGGTCCGTGTTCGTCTTCACTGCCCACAGGGATGACTGATGTATCGTTGGCCACCAGTATCATTTCACGATGTTGCTTGGCTTCGTTCGTAGTCTACGTCCCAGACCCGATGGCTTCGTTCGTAGTCTATGTATTTTTTGTATGTTTGACGGTTGTCGTCTGCCAACTTGTCAGTCTCTCGAGTGTCAGGTTTGTCTGAATTCGAATTTTTACTAAATAAAAAAAAGACTAGTTCATGATTAGTTTATCTCCTTAAAATTATGACTAACCTATATAAAAACAATTAAAATTATATGTAAATTCAGGCCACTCGAATTTTCAATCCTGGTTTGGCATGCTAAAATGTGAAACGATTTCATGGAGTTGTTATTCATACAACCATTTAAACATTGAATTGTACTAGCATGATATTCAACCAATAAAGTGCAATCAAGACTATTTCTACTATAAAAATATACTTTATCCGTTAATTAAAACTTGACATTTTACTATTCACATAAGTTTTTTTAGGTGTTAAAAAATATATAAAGTATTACTATTTTAAATAATTTCATACATATTATTATTAAGTATGAATTTATAAAAATAAATGTAAAAAATTTAATGTTTTATATAATTTTTATCATTATAAAAAAGCGTACATAAATAGTAAATAACATGTTTTAATTAACTGAGAGAGTATTACACACCAGAACAAGTCTCCAAGTCAATTAAACTTAACGTAAGGGTATTTGACCGTGGTGACTCAATTAGTTTTGACTTTTAAGTCCGTTAAAAAATATAGGTCCTTGTAGGTTTATTTTTTTAAAAAAATATAAGTCATTTTAGGTTTTTTTTAAGTATTAAAATATGAGAATTGTTACTTTTGTGACTTTTTACTTCAATTTTATTGGTTAATGAGGGATAAGAATAATTATTGAGAGATATAAATAGAATAAGTTTATTATTTCCTTAATTTATGTGCAAATGTCAAAATATCGGATGTAGTATTAATCAGGGGCGGATGCTTGTGTACACTTTGGGATGCTCAAGCATCCCCCAAAAAAAAAAAATTTGGTTTTTATTGTTAATTTCTTAATATGTTCCGTCAAGCATTCCCAACCCGGGGAAAAAATTACAAATTTTTTTTTTTGTACCTTTACAAAGTTTTCGGAATGATAAAAAAAAATTACTTTCAAGTATCCCTGGGATGACGGTTCAGGATCCGCCCCTGGTATTAATTATTAAATTTAGAGAACAAGTCTCCAAGTCCATTAAACTTAAGGTAGGGGGTATTTGACCGTGGTGACTCAATCAATTTTGACTTTTGAGGTTTACTTTTAAATATTAAAGTTGGAAAAAATTGATCTCATTCCTCAATAAGGTGTGTTTGTATTCCAATTATAATTATATTATGTTTATAATACATATAGATCTCAACCGTCAATATGGTCCATTTTATAGTTCGCGTTGTTTTATTGGTCGAAAACAATTATAAGACTACCATATTTATTAAGAAAAATAATAAAATAATTAAGCGCATCTAATCAAGCAATACGGATTATATAATGGACCATAACATTGGACTAGGTGATCTCAACCATGTTTAGTTAAAATAATTTTTAAGGTGTTTAAAATAAAGGTGTATTTGGAGTAATGATAGTGCAATTATTTTATCTCGATTTTTGTGATTATTTAATTAAATTACTATTCTACCTTGGTTTTTATGAGATTTTTTTATACAACCAAACGCTTATATAAAACGATGCAAAGTAATTGCATTATAATTAGTGTTCTAAAAAGTGTTAGGCATATCCTAAGCAGTAATCGAGGGGCAGCCATTAGCGCCAAGGCGTTCAAAACGTACACCTATACGTGCCTAGCTGCCCGCCTAACTCTAGTCGGAAGGGGTCGCCTAGCGTCTAGGCGGAATTTCTAGAATAGTGATTATAATTAAAATATAATGGAATCCAAACACACCCTAATTTGTACCCCTCTTTCTTGAGTGAATGGGGCTTTTAGATCCTATTTGATATTTCTAGAGGGAAAAGTGAATGGGGCTTTTAGATCCTATTTGATATTTCTAGGGAGAAATAGACCCTTGTTTTATTTTTATTATAATCTAAACCCTCACAATTTATAATGACTAAAACATCCCTAGTTAATTAATTCAACCGTTTATGTGTTCCATTTTGGAAAGATGGAAAAATATTTAAAAAAAATAGAGAAAATAGCCGACTCTCACGTTCCTATTTCGAGTTTTTGTTTTGATATTGTAAAATATGGTAAGTTAACTACCCAATTTGAAGGTGAGTTGAAAATGATAGGGCAAGAATGCGGTCAGCCGTAATCGGCATCAAGTGGAATTTTCAAGAACAGTAAGATTCTACTCAAAGGTGAAGAGGGCGTGCAGAGCAAAGGTCGAACTCAGCGAGCTATACTAAATTGGTTGGTTATTGAAAGGTAGAGTTTCCATGAAGATAAATGTATTAGTATATATGTTGTAGTTCAGAGAGACGATTTAGGATGTTTACAACAACAATGGAGGGGACATCTTGAACCGTAGGATGGGGAAGGTCGAGAGAGGGTATGTGTGGAGAAGACAATGTATCTAGTTTGGAAAGATAAATATATAGATATGGTGGTTAAACCATTTATAAAATAGTAACACCATACCAAGAATCTTACAAAAAAAAAATGCGACCAAGAACTATATACCCAAAATGTCTCCGAACTGTATCCTAAAAAACACAAAAGCAAGTGCACAATCCTCACACCTCTTTCTCTACCTCTCACTGTTCTACCTCAACCGAGCCATCTGTACTCAACCCCCCTATACTCCTTACTAATTAATTACCCCTAACTCCCAACCGGTTCACAAGTGGCTTGCAAGTCCACTTTGCAGATATCCGACTCCTACAACTAGCTATAATCGTCACAGCACATGCAGCTGCATCAAACGGCTCTAGCCTGAACACTACTCCATTCCGAGATCTCCATGTAAAATACACTAGCGCTTCAAAAGCCAGCAACTTCGCCTGGTAAAGCTGCGTCTTCTATCTTGCATTCGGCTCACTAGCAAACCACAAGAGCCAGTCTTCCAAGGATCCGAATTTGCGAGAAATCCCAACCCAAGCGAAGAATAGATTCTGCACTTCATGGATTGTCGAGCAGCTAAACCATAGATGGTCTTCTGTTTCTTCTCCTCCTCTGCACAATACACATTCCGCGGCATCTATCCCTCTCCAGTGCTTCACTTTATGTCCTGTCTGGAGGCGTTTTCGTATAGCTAACCAAACCATGAAAGCCCATTTTCTGCACCGAAGTCTTCCCCACAACAGGCCCCCCCCCCCAATCGACTTCATCTGTTCTTGTTCTAAGGACGTTATACAGCTTGGAGCAGGATAATCCACCCCCAGGCTTACAATAGACATCTAGACCTCCGGCTTGGTTACCATCTGTAACCATTGCACTCTTCAAGTCATCCCTAACTTCAATAACATTCCTCCATATCCATGTATCATGACTCCGTGTCGTCATATCCCATACATTACCTTCTCGGATGTGATTATGTTGACACCATCTCAACCAGATGCTCGGTTTCTGTAATACAAGCTCTCCGACGAGTTTAGCAACCATGCTCTTATTCCAAAAATTATGACCCCCTTCGGCATGACTAAGACTTGGCTCCAAAAATTATGTATCCTTGCAAAAACATATTTTAGGAGTTGCAATCTACCGGCGTATGAAAGCTTACGAGCTGTCAAGGATCCAATCACATTCCCAACTTTATCATACAACTGAGAGTACTCGCTTACTCTGACATTTCTGGATTGTAAAGGCAGCCCCAAATATTTCAAGGGAAGCTCGCCTTTTTCAAACCCTAGCTCCTCCACAATCATAACAGAGACATCCTCATCCACCCCAGCTATAAAAACTGTGCTTTTAGAACTATTTGCTTGAAGCCTAGACATTGCAAAAAAGTCATCTAGACACTCTTTAACAATTCTGACTGACTGCATATCTGCACGACAGAACACTAGAAGATCATCTGCAAATGCAAGATTCACAAGTTTAGGCCCCTTACATCTCTGGTGGAACTTAAACCTTGGGTTTTCAGCAACTTGTTGTAGCTTCCGACTGAGCATCTCCATGCATAATACAAACAAATACGGAGATAGCGGGTCTCCCTTCCGGAGCCCACTCTTTCTAGCAAAAAAACCCTCCGGTTCTACATTAATCAGCACTGAAAACGCAGCAGTGGAAACACACTCCATGATCAACTCTACAAGCCTCCTGGGAAATTCAAGTTGTACCAGTGTAGCTCTGATGAACTCCCAACTCAAATAATCATATGCTTTCTGAAGATCCACCTTAATGGTACACCTTGGAGATACCCTATTGTGAGCAAGTGATCTCCCCAGTATGAACGCTCCCTGGCAATCTGAAATCAAGCCCGACAATTCTCCCTTAATTCTGCTAGCAATAATTTTCGTCACCGCTTTCATTACCGTATTGCAGCAGGATATGGGCCTCAGTTCAGTAACTAAGGTGGGGTTCGTCACCTTTGGTATGAGAGAGATGAATGTTGTGTTAAGCTGCTTTAACACTTGGCCATTTCGAAAAATCTCTCTTATGGCTTCGCATGTATCCCTCCCAACTATACTCCACGCATCTCTGAAAAACATAATCCCGAACCCATCGGGTCCAGGAGACTTGTTAACTCCTACCTACCACATCGTTCTCCGCACTTCATCATAGCTGGGCAGAGCTAGCAAAAATTCAGACCTGGCATTATCCATAACCGGCCCTGCTGGCACATTAAATCGCATCAATCCAAGGGCGGCAGTAGATAATAACTCCCTAAAGAATCTCAGCACATCTTCCAGCATTTCCCCTCTGTCATTTCTCATTTTCAATATAGTGTTCCTTGCACTTCTCTCTTTTAAATTGCGATAGAACATCAAAGATGTTTCTTCCCCCATTGTTAACCAATGGAGCTTGGCTTGCTGTGAAGTCAAACTAATGAGCCGACTTACACTCTTCCTCAAGTCCTGTTCAGCCTTAGTGAATGTATGGAGAGGACGACTGCCCCTAGTTTGGTAGTTGTTCATCGATCTTCCTCTTCCATGGCTTAGAGGAAAATTAAAACATGAAGAATGATAAAAGAAACGCTCTCTCTCGAGCCCCAAATCCCTCCTCCGGGAGCCCCTAAATCTCCTTTAAGAGCACCAACCCACGTGAATCATCTCGGGTTCGGCCACCACTACCACCTGCGCACCACCACCTCCTACAATCCGGCTGCGTGGTTTCCTCGATTGTCCCCGGTTGTGGTGTTCTCCGCCCTTGTGGTGGTGGAACCCCCTAATCCGATTCTTAACCATCAGCCTCGACCTTTGTTGCGATCTTGTTCTCATCTTTTTGCTCCCGGGTCGGTTTGTTGAATCTATTGAACAATTCAAGAATCCCTCTCTTTATTGCATAAGAAAATCCGCAAAACTTAAGCTCTCAATTTCTCCGAGTTAGATAACACATTGATGTCTCCTTTATATATAAGAAAACAATAAATCCTAATTGTCTACTAAGATAGAATTATATCCTTAGATAACTCCTAAAAGATAGAAACATGTATATTTAGATATCTCCTAAAATATACTCTCTTGATTATTTATCTTTATTTTTATTTCAAGCTTATGCCAACAATCTCCCCCTTAAGCTTGAAATCTATTCTTGACACATCTTGAATCCCAATTAGCTCTCGCATCTCCTTGAACTTGATCCTGTTGAGTGTTTTGGTCAAGATGTCTGCCTTCTGTTCTTCACCTGGAACATATTGAACCTCCACTTGCTCATTATCAACACATCCACGAATAAAATGATAGCGAGTATGTATATGCTTGCTGCGACCATGAAATACCGGATTCCTCATAAGGGCAATTGCAGATTTATTGTCAACTCTTATCGTCACCTTTTCACTCAATTTCCCAATGATTTCACCGAGCAGCTCTTGCAGCCAGATTGCTTGTTTGGTCGCTTCTGTAGCTGCCATAGATTCAGCTTCACACGAGGATAGCGCGACAGTCTTCTGCTTTGTGAAATACCATGTGATCGGTGAATCATTGAGGTAGAAAATGTGGTTTGTGGTGCTTCTTCCATCATCCATTGCAGCATTATGACTACTGTCTGAATACCCTACCAACAAGATTTTGCTTGAGCGAGCAAAAACAAGTCCGTATGAGACAGTTCCCTGGATGTACCTCAGCACCTGTTTGAGTGCAGCTCCATGGGATTCTTTAGGCTCTTGCATGTACCTACTCAACACCCATACACTGTAGGCAAGATCGGGTCTCATATGAAGCAAATACCTAAGAGATGTAATGTTTTTCCTGTACTTAGTTTCATTGATACTTCTGTCTTGTTTTTCCTTAGAAATCTTCAATCCCGGATCCATAGGAATATGACTCGAATTACACTCGCTCATTCCAACTTCACTTAAAATCTTCTTAGCATAAGCTTCCTGTTTAAGAGTAATTCCTCTTTCACACTGACATACTTCAATGCCTAGATAGTAAGTCAGACTTCCTAGATCACTCATCTCGAACCTTGTGGACATGTCTTTCTTGAACTCAATTATGACAGCGAGAGGCTTGGTCCTGTGATGAAGAGGTCATCCACGTAGACTGCCACCAGTAGACGACCAGCCTTCTCTTCCCTTCGGTACAAGGAGGATTCCTTTGAGCATTTCACAAAGTTCATCTCGCCCAATACTTGATTAAGCTTTTCATTCCAAGCTCGCGGTGCCTGTCTCAGTCCATAGAGAGTCGTGTTCAACCTGTACACCTTACTTTCACTTCCCTGAACAGTGAATCCCTTGGGTTGACTAACGTAAACCACTTCCTTCAAATCACTGTGAATCCCTGCAGCTGCCAAGCCCATAAGTAGCCTGACGGTTTAAATGCACGTAACTGGAGCAAACACCTCGCCAAAATCAACACCATGCTTTTGCACATAGCCCTTTGCCACAAGCCTTGCTTTGTACTTGTTGACACTGCCATCCGAGTTCTTTTTGATCTTGAATATCCACTTCACACCAATTGATTTTGCCCCACTCGTTAGATCAACCAGGTTCCAAGTTTTGTTCCTTTCGATCGATATAAGTTCATCCTTGCACGCCTATATCCATACCTTTTTTGATTTAGCATCTTCGAAGCTCCATGGTTCTTCATTGCTTGTGAACAAGAGACGCTCACATTCTTCAAACATCAGATAATCATCTAAATACCCGGGCCTTTTGCGCACCCTCTGTGATCGCCTTGGTGCATCTGGCTGGTCCAAAGTTTCTGATTCTTCCTCATTCTCACTGGTTTCTTCATTACTTTGATTTCCATTGTTGTTACTTTCGACAGTCTCGTCTTCTTCACCTGCTCTTTCAATGCCTTTGTTTTCAACATCCCTAAGTCTGAGCCTAAAGAATCTGACTGATTCACCCTGACTATCTTCCTCATATATATTCCATTTCCAGCCTGAGTCTTCATTGAATTCAACATTGCGGCTTACCACAATTTTTCGGCTTGCCGGATCGACGAGCCTATAGGCCTTTATTCCTGGTTCAATTCCAAGATGCACTAACATCCTTGAGCGATACTCTAACTTCTTAAGCTGCGGAGTATCTATTTTGGAAAACCCAATGCAACCGAACACCCTAATGTATTGATCCTGGATTCTTCACAGAAACTTTGACACTTTAAAGTTCGTGATGGAAACTCCTGTTTCTTGCTTAACTTTCACTTTAAAGTTCCTAAACTTATCGAAAGCATATCCCTTTTCCTTTAACAAAATTGCCCACATATACCGAGAATTATCGTTTATAAGCACAAAGATGTACCTGTTGCCTCCAGCAGTCGGAGGGGATATAGGTCCATAGAGATCTACGTGTACAAGTTCAAGTACTTGTGATGCTCTGAATGTAGTTGCTTGAGGGAACGACTTCCTGGTTTGCTTTCCGAAGAGACAGGATTTGCACTGCTCCTTTGCTACTTCAAGCTTTGAAATTCCTACGACCAGTTCCTTACTCGTCATTGTCCTCATTGCATCGCTTCCAATATGTCCGAGCCTCGCGTGCCACCTTGCTGATTTTTCCTGAGAGGAGTCGAGTTGCAGACACATCGTCTCTGCTTTCTCCATGATCACCTTATACAAGCGATTTTGTGACCGAGTTTCTCTTGCAATCACATTCCCTCCTTTATCACGAAGAATAAGAATATTCCTCTTCATGCTGACTTCACAACCTTATTCTGTAGCTTGACCTAGGCTTATGATGTTGCTTTTCAAGTCTGGAATGTAATAAACATCAGCAAGAGTCTTCTTTTCTCCGTTTCTACTTATGAACAGAATCGATCCCTTCCCCTTGATGCCGATTCGTGAGTCATCTCCAAACCGTACCTTTCCTGTGACATTCTCGTCAATCTTCACGAAATACCCTCGATTCCCAGTCATGTGGGTGCTTGCTCCATAATCCAGGTACCATACACAGTCAATATCTGAACAAGTTTCAAATTTCATGGGTTTGACGTTCTTCTCGTAGAGATAAATCACCTCATTCATCAACCATCAGCCGTTTGCGTATCATCCTGATCATTAGCTTGAGTCTCTTGAAGCTTAAGGAGGCGATCGGGACAGTTAGAGGCATAATGTCCGAACTTATCACATCTGAAACATTGGATTTTTGATAGATCCTTTGTTCAATTGGACCTTCCACGAGCCCTTCCTCTACCTCTTGATCGTCCACCGTGACCTCTTCCTCTGTTGAATCCATTCTGATCTTGTGTTGACTAACCATACTGATTTTCTGAAGGCGCATATATAAGTTTGTCCTGTCCCCCTTGAGTTTCTTCGTCTTCCTTAGCAACCCATTCCTCATAAGCCTTTAATCGACCTATGATATCTTCAAAACTTGTTTTTTTTTGAGATCCAGAACTTGCTCAAGTGACGCCACTATTTGTATGTACTTCTTCCTGGGAAGACTTGAAAGGAATTTCTTCATCATCCTCGGGTTGTCAATCTCCTCTCCCAACTCGGCTGATTTGGATGAAATTGAAGAGGGCTTGCCAACAAAGTCATCCATTTTCTCTTTTTCCTTCATCTTCAAACACTCGAACTCAGCCATCAAGGTTTGGAGTCTTGCCTCTTTAACTCTTTCTGCCCCGAGGTGTCTTGTCTTTCTTGCGTCCCACAACTCCATCGTAGTGTCCAGATTCCCGATTTGGAAGATTAGAGCTTCTGGGATCGATTGAAATATCAACGCCATAGCCATGTCGTTATTCTCTTCATCAAGATTCCCCTTTTCAACAGCCTCTTATCCTTTGTAAACATTGAGAAGAATTTTCATCCTTATGGCCTATACCGTATAATTTGTAGAGTTAATCATAGGACACTTAATCGATGAAGACCCTCCTCCTTCCTTCGGCTTCGACACCGAAGATTCCCCCTTCTCGCTCTTCTCATCGGTGGTACTCATGTATATCTTCCTTCTGTCAACTTGCTTTGAACAGAATACGAATTGCAACCCCTTTGTTTTTGTGTAGCTCTGATGCCAATTATTGAACAATTCAAGAATCCCTCTCTTTATTGCTTAAGAAAATCCTCAAAACTTAAGCTCTCAATTTCTCTGAGTTACATCACATATTGATGTCTCCTCTATATATAAGAAAACAATAAATCCTAACTGTCTACTAAGATAGAATTCTATCATTAGATAACTCCTAAAAGATAGAAACCTGTATATTTAGATATCTCCTAAAATATACTCTCTTGATTATTTATCTTTATTTTGATTTCAAGCTTATGCCAACAGAATCTCGGTTCATACAATCGTTTTGGGGTTTTTTGATTTCTAGCCCTAAATCGACCCTACCTCTGCAAATCAGTTTCTTCGTGCTCAATCGAACTGAGTTTGACTGGGTTTGGGGTTATTGTACTCCGATCTCTCTGTCTCGGCCCCCGATTGGGGTTTCTCAAACGTTCTTTCATGTTCGTCCCGCCCTCTCTGATCATCCTCTTGTCGGTGGCTTAAGTCGGTCCACCGGCTTATTTCCGGTAGGGTTTTTGGTGCGTTTCAATTCAGGCGGTGTATGGCTCTATGTTTGGTAGGACTAGACTTTCTTTCCGTGCGATGAGGTTCTGGCAGTTGGAGTCGGGACAGGCTGGGACCGTGGCAGTATGTATCGAGGCGTCTCCTTTTTTCGGAAGGTTGTTTCCTTGGAGGATCGTCTTCACTGCCCACAGGGGTCTCCTAATGTGCTGCTGGCATGTGGTGGCGCGGTGCTGCCGCTGGGGACTGCTTGACTTTCGTCTTTCATCTACGTCCTCATCCATTTCGGTCTGGTTGTTTTTAGTTTCGGTTTTGTAGAATGGTATTGCTTGTATCTGTCCCCATCTTTGTATTTTCCGTCTGTCAATTTGTCAACATATCTTGTGTGATAAGTGGGATAGTGATATGAATAAATTCGACACGTTAATCGGGTCATTCGGGTCGGGTTTGGGTTCAGATCATTTGGGTCTTGGGTAAATCGGGTTTCGAATCAATCGGGTTACTGGTCATTTCGGGTCGAACCAAACCGGGTTTGTCCCGGGTTTGGGTTGACCCACCGGGTCAAAAAACCTGAACTTTTTAAAGATTTTATAAAAAAATTTAAATAATATCAATTAATTTATAATATAAATATGTCAAAATAAACTAAATAATAATATTGTAATTAAATTTATAAATATTATTATATTAATATTATTATATTAATATTTTAAGCATAAAAAATCCATATTTATAAAAATAAGTATTCTAAACATACTATAATTATAAAATATATAAGTTATTTACTCCCTATGTTCCAAAATAAAAGTCGTTTGACTTTTCTGCACGCATGTTAAGGAGGTAAAAACTATATAAAATATTATGCTTTTAATGAATTTGTTTTTATAAGATTATACTTAGAACTACAAAATATGAACTTGTTAAAAAAATTGATTAAAAAAATAATATTTTATAGTGTTTTTACAACATTAAAAAGCGTGCAGAAAATGACAAACTACTTTTAATTTGGAACGGAGGGAGTAACTTATTAACGACCTTAACGAATACAATTGCATGGCGAATCTATGTGGGGTCAATTTGGTGCATGTGTAGCGTCTGCATAGTGCTGACTCACCGGGTTGATTTTGACCCAACGGGTCACCGGATATTGACCCTTAAAGTCTCGGGTAATTCGGGTTCGGGTCGATTTTGGATCTCGGGTCTAAAACACCAGATTCAAACCTGTAAAATTACCGGGCGTTCGAGTCGGGTTTTTCGGGTCGGGTCATATTTTGACAGGTCTAGAATAAATAAAGTACAATAAACAGGGTATTGTAATGGTAATACGGGGTACAATAAAAAAGAATAGTGTAAAGCTAATTTAGAGTACACTAGGATATTGTAAGGGTGATATGACATACAAGGTATATGGTGTAGATAGACATCCCGTTCCCTTAAGTATTCATAAAAAAATAAAATGTAACACAAGGCATATGGTGTAAATAGACGATTCCAGTTAAGGGCAACCACTAATCCAAGAGTTGAGCCAAGACCAACTCCATTGACGATAACTATTTTTTTTTATAAAAAAAAACATAATTTCAGAAATTAATAACACTATAAAAAAAAATTGCTTTTGCTACACGAGCTAGCAACGACAATGAGATCCCGTGGAAAATATTAGACATTTGCGACGGAATTAGTGACGGCAATGTCCCCGTAGCAGAATTTTGAGAGGAAGACAGCAACATTAGCGATGGCAAGTGAATGCCGTTGCTACCCCTGACTTCCCATACCTTGAATTAGACACGACTTTGCCTTGCCGTGGCTAGCTGAAGTCATTTAGCTTAAAAATTAAAAATCCCCCAAATTTTCAGTATCCCCCAAATTTTCAGCCTCTAGAGTCGAGGGAGAACAGCTTCACCTTTCTTCATTCATCTAAAATGGAGATAAGCTTGAATCTTTGTCCTCTACTCCACCATTGAAACCCTATCCTTTCCTCCACCACCGAAATTCCCGTCCTCGCCTGTCCATTTTCTCCGTCACCGCTGAAATCTCTGTCTCCTCTACCTTGGCGTCTTGTTCGTCCTTTCTTCTCTATCAACAACAAGCACACAGTGAAGCGAGGTTGCAAACCCTCGAATTGAAGAGGTATGTTGGGTAATGTTTGAGTTTTGCAATCGATTTAGGGTTTTGATTTGAAGTTAAGTCTGAAAGAATTAGGTTTTCGATTTAGGGTTTTCGTTTTAGGGTTAGCTGAAGTCTTTAGTCACGACAATCGATTTGAGGTATGTTGCGCTTGTTTATGAAGTTCGGTGAGCTGTCTCTTCCTGACGGTAACTCTCACTCACCAGATCTAGATCTAAGGATCGCACAAGTTGCTTGTGTCTCGCCTGCTCGAGTGCTAGCCTGTTCATTCCGTCTTGCCGTCGGTAACTCTCCCTCTATCCCCTTTTGGCCTTGTTTTCTCAGTTCTATTACTCTTGCTTTCTACAATCTTGTTATGAATGTTAATGAGTGAAAGTGTCAAGTTTTAGGGTGAGGATTTATCCTGATTGAGGTTGGGGTTGGATAACTGGATCTATCGGGCTATGAATGGCCATTTGTAAATAATGTGGCTTGTTTCTTTTTCATTTTCAGGAATTGATTAGTCCGCCAATCTGAAGGAAATAATGCAGATTTTTTTAGAGTAAATAATAGCTAAGTTACTTGGTTATTCCAAGGTTTCATGCTATATTTAATATTTCTTCATTTTTAACCTTCTCAACATGTTTTGATATGTTTCTGATTTTTGAATTGGTGATATCTTTGCTTTCTCATATACTTCAGAACAAGAATTTATTTGACCTATTAGTTCCAAAATGGGACAAAGAAGAGCTTCAACGATTCTATGATGCATTCCACAAGTATGGGGAAGATTGGAAGAAGGTTAGTTTTCAGGCCTTTCACTCTATTCACATTCTAGTATTTGCAAGTGTATGCAGTAGCTTGTGTTACAGATTCTATATGGAAACCTTTTGTTTTCTTGTAGTTGAAGATTTCTTTTCTTGCAATCTGTAATTATCAATTCTTAATTGTGCCTTACCTTCTACCCTGGTGAGAGTTTGTTGAGTTGTCTCCTCTTGACAGGGAACCTAAACCTTTGGTTGGGTTCCCCGTCAGGTCACACTGTGTTCTTCTTGGTCTCTCGTTCTTGGTCCTTCCTTTAGCTCTTCGGTTACTTCATTGCTTGTAGATGCTCTGTTGGGGTTTCTATTACAAGTTTGTCTACAATGTCTCATATCAATTAATTTTGGGGTTGCTTTGATTTTCATCATCTTATCTATTGTTTTTTTCTCCTTTCCTTGGTAAACTCCTATTTTTCTTGTGGTTCTATACTTCTATTGCTAAGGAGCTGTTATACCTTTGTTCTTCTCATCTATCCATTTCGAGTTATTGGGTGGCTTGTGTTTTCTCCTTACATTATTGGTTACAATCGAATGTCGAACCTCGGGGCCTTTGATTCATTGGGATGCTTTGTTTCAATCGAACTTGGGGGTTGCCTTTCAGAGCATTGATGATGTATCCTTTTTACATATAAAAAATTGACTGATTTAACTGCTCATATAAGAACCTCTGTATGGAAGCCAAGTGCAAAGTAGTCGATGGAAAACCTTTCCCAACTCTTTGGAATTTTCTGAAAGTCACGCTGTCAGTAAGCATATATGGTTCTCTTGTAGTGTTGTGTATTCAAATGGCTTGATATCTTCTTATTGTGCACTTCCATTTTATTTTATTTTTGACAAAGTGCACACTGCACACATCTATTTATTTTTTGCAATAAGTTACATACTTATTTTTGCAGATGACCAGTGCATACATAGCATGCCAAAGAGCAACTTCATTACTTTGTTCCAGTATTTTTAAGCTCTTCTTGTAATTTTATGCTTATTCATAGGGGATCACCAAACAGCTAGGGTCTCAATCACAGGAAGCAACAATGAGAGAGAGTCTAAAATGCAGTGGTATAATAAAGCATGGAAGGTCAGTTTTAGAAGCTTTCCAATGTAATTTTTATTGATGATCTACGGAATTTCTCTTCGGTTGCTTGATGTCTCTTTCTGTTCCTATTTACTAATCTAAAAACACAATCACATATTCATCTAAGAGGGGTAGAAAAGACTAATGTAAGGAGATAGAATGTTAGGAACATGTCACAATATCGACTTTAGACGTGTGTTTGTTCAGTCACGGTAATACCAAATGATAGTATATCCACTGTTTTAGGATAAATTGAATCTTTTTTGGAAGTGATTGTAGAATAAAATGCTTAGCTTAAACATTTATCGGGACTACATCTTCCTGTAGTTAACCCTGTTGCTTGGATCACCTGGATGCGGAAAGATATCCCTTTTGTTGGCACTTTCTGGAAACATGACCAAATCTCTCAAGGTTTTTATGCACTTTCATTCACACATTTTTATCTATAAATTTGTTTTGAAGCATGCTTACTCTGTAGTAAAATTGAACTTATTCTATTTAATTGTTGAAATATATTCTGATCACATTGCTTTTGTTCGCAGTTTGATGGAAATGTTTGCTTCTCAATTCTTTATCCTCCCCTGATGCCTCAAATGGATACGAGTTAGCAAGTGAGTATTGCCTCCACCTGTCAAGGTTTTTTGTCTCTTCAATCATTACATAGAATTGTTAGAGATCCTCATTTATATGCATTTTTTTTTTGTCAAAAAAGGTTGAGCAGAATTTCTCAATAAACCTGTTAGTTAATTTGATATTCAGTGAGTCAGTTAGAAACGATCCAAGGTTCAAAGGTAGCGTTGTGATTTTACTTTAACTTATTTTCTTGATTTCACAATATCCTGCAAACTTTTTGTCTTGGATACAGGTTTTTATAGGCCTACACTAGTATCTTCCTCAATATCACTATTGATAATTTTACTGGAAAAATATAATGGGGGAAATAAACTAATTAAGTAGAAAGCCCACAATAGCAGTGGCAACAGTAGCAGCTCGTGAAAATGTCAAAATTATACTATATTCAATGGATTTAGTTTCTAAATTTACAATGAGGTTGAAAGTAGGTTAACTAATAAAATTAAATTGAATAACTAATAATAACTATATGTATTTAATTTTTTTAATATTTTAAATTTATGAAGTTGAACTTTCAAAAATAAAAAAGTGTTAGATATAGCTTCACCCATTATATATCTTCATTATGTATGGTATACAAAATCACTTTCGATTATCAAAAAAATATTTGGGATGATTCATATTAGTTTCTTTTTCATCTTCCTTGCAACTGAAATTGTATTATTTTAGTTGTTCTGTTCATGATTATGATCAAGCATATACGATGGAGTATATGTCTGCCCACCCCATCTTTTAAATGTATTAAAAGCTTATCAACCAACCATTAGCATTAATTAATTGTTTATTTCTTGATTTTCTATTATAGCCAACATCAAATGCTCATCGCAAGGAGTCAATTGGAGATGGAGTATTCTTACTATCGGATGAGGAAGTTGACAAAAATTGATGAAGAAGAATCACACAGACAACTGGAATGGCTAAGAGCTTAAGCTTAGCACGTAAATACATGCTTTTGGTAATCCAAAAAATATCAAGTATGTTACATACTCAAATGTTCTCAATGAAGTGAGGATTAGTCGATCTTATGACGTTGTATATAAGTTGATGTTAATGAGTTGATTTAATGCTTTGTGGATTTGCACTTTTGTATACTCTGATGTAATGATAGATGATTCAAAACTTGGTATTCAATTAGGTGTTTGAATGTTGTTATAGTGATCCAGAAAATGAAAATATACAGGTGCTATATGTAGGGACAAATTTCTACAATGGCAACGGCAAAAAATGTCGTCACAAAAGGATATTGGGGTCTTGATTAGAAATGGCGGGTAAAAAAGGTGGAATTAATTTGCTACGGCAGGTGCCGTCGCAAAAAATAGAAGAAAAAGGCGGAAATGGTTAATTATTTTGCGACGGCACATGGGGTCGCAAAAGATCGTAGCAAACCTAAGGGTGCATGTGCCGTCGCATAACCGTCGCAAATCACTCTTTGCCACCCTAGAGCTAGCCCTATTTTGCCGTCGCTAATGCTTTTTTGCGACGGCAAACCTTCTTTTAGCGACGGATTTTAGCCGTTTCTAATTCAATTTTTTTTTGTAGTGTAAATTGTAAAGATAAATAGGTGATAACCATTTTTAAAAAGGTTTAATTACCTAAACGGTTTATTGTGGGGTTCATAAACCCACAAAATTATTGAGGGCAGTGTTAGCGTGCATGTGTTTGACAACAACTTCCAAGAGGTTTCAGAGGTGGGAAAAAAAGCTCTTCACTGAGTGTTTGGCAACAACTTTTCCAGGAGTTGTGGGAGTCGTAGGTGGAGGTGTGGGGAGTTTATTTTCCTTGAAAATGGAAACTAGGGGAGGGCAGCTTCGGGAAGTTTATTTGTGAGGTGTCAAAATTAATCACTTTTTTACCCTTACCTTTCAATTGCTTTCGATTAATGGGGTGAGAAGATGCGTACAACCACTGGAAACGAGGGTGTGGAAGAGGATGGCAACACAGAAGGTGACGATGGTCATGGTGGGGGTTTGCTACTCCCGCGCCGGATGAGAATCCTTTGCCATCGGGCTTCTTGTGGGGTGGATCGGACTGCGAATAGAAGGAGGAGAAGCTCCAATTCGGGCGAGGTTATGGACGTCTAACAGTATAGCAACATCGATTCAGATAGCAACAGCCAGCAAAAGATCTAAGCTCCGATTCGAACGGGACGACAATGGGCAAGGAGAAGGGTTGGGAGAGAAGGGACGACAATGGCAATGGGGAAGGAGAAGAGTTGGAGAGGTAGTTTCAAATCTGAAAGGGACGACATTGCCAAGGAAGAGCGAGAGGGCGGAAATGGCAAAGAAGAGGGAGCTCTCCGGGCATACAGATTTCACAGATCTGATAGGAAGGAGGAGGGTTGGGAGAGAAGGGGTATTTTCAATATTTTCACACAAATTTTGAAATTCCCATTTATAAACCTTATAATCACCAAATACCATTTAATTTTTTTTAAAGGTTATTTAAAAAAAATTTATGCCTAATTGGATGAGTGTCCTAGTTTTTGTAATAATTGGTGGAGTGTCCATTTTTATTAACCTAATAAAAAATAAGAAAGAAAAAGAGAAATTTTGGTAAAATATCACCTTTTCACCTTTTTATTAGGTGTTTGACACCTCTTAAAATTTAATTAGCCGTGATAGCACCGGTTGAAAATCAATTAGCCTCTTAACCCTTTAATTTCACTCTCTCCCTCGGATCTGGAGAGACGTCCATGGCGGCGACTTCGATCTCACTCTCTCAACCTCCGTTCCCTCCTCCTCCATCGACCTCGTTCTCTATCTCTCACGCTTCCTCTTCTAGTCTCCTTCGCTCATCTGCGAGGACGAATCCATACTCATCCTCCTCCAATATCCGTGGCCAGACGAAGCCGCACTCAGCCTCCCCTGATTTCGGTGCCCCTCTCCCCGACCTCGACAATCACCTCCTCTCTCAAATGATGAAGCCTCTTATCGAGTCCTATGAGGTCCTTATTTGATCCAATTTCCGTTGTTTACAGGTGCTCACTTCCCTTTTTCTTAAATTGATCATCCGATTTTGTTATTTGCTCTTGATATCGGTTTTCCCCAAAATTGAATTAAGACTCCCTTTGAAATCGAAATTGAAATCTTCAATTGTTTTGTTTTCTTGTTGTAATTAGTCGAGTTGCTATCAAATTCATGCTTTTCGATTCATCTAGTTGGTGTTACTT
This sequence comes from Persicaria tinctoria, assembly GCA_037127255.1. Classification (NCBI taxonomy): domain Eukaryota; kingdom Viridiplantae; phylum Streptophyta; class Magnoliopsida; order Caryophyllales; family Polygonaceae; genus Persicaria; species Persicaria tinctoria. The sequence goes on along the minus strand of JBANSL010000013.1, from coordinate 22,354,843 downwards.
GCATTTGTAAGCCTAGGGTTTTGAGGTAAAAGAAATCGAGGTGTTTCAATCAACTAGAATTTGGGTCAATCGATGAAACTTTAAGCCATTTGATGCTTCTATTGCTTTATTTTTGCAGCCAAGGCATCATCAGTTCTCGCAATTCAGAGCTTGGAGCTCCACTGCAGCAGCCCTAGGTCAGTCCAGTCCTCTCGTTTTGATTTGATCTACTGGAGAGCAGATCAAAAGATGAGTGTGATTTAGCATGTTTTGTGTCTACATAGTCATTAACTTGATATATTGCTCTACCGTAATCATAATGTGTAATTCCCTTAATTTCAATTGTAGAAGCATCTTAGACGAAATGTATCTAATTTTCTATTAAATTTGGAATCAGTAGCCTTTAAGTTTCGGAGTTCAGTTGTTTGTAGATTTTTTAGGGTGATAACTATCTATTTTCTTAGAACAATTCATTGTCATTAGTATTTACTTCTAGCAATTTTATTTTAGTTTTAGTTTTTATCTTGTCATTTGGCATCATTTGGTTGTTCTTTTTTGATTTGGGATTTCGAGTTGGATTGGAACTACCTAGGGTTATTGGGTGCAGATATTTATGGAAAAATTGGGGCTTTTTGCCTAGAGTTGATAATGGTGAAGTTTGTGGTTGTGTTGGATTGTTTGAATGTTGAAAGAATATGAGATTGCGTGGATTTCTTGCTTTGTGCTATCATGAATATTTAACTGAGATTTGGTTATCATGCTATTTGGTTATCTACTCATCCCCCTTTCTTGTTGCCAGATAATTTCCGTGAGAATTTCCATATTGACCAATGTTTTGTCGGTTGGTTCTCCTCTGCAGGTGATCTTGATTTCCAGGATAATCTATCTATTTCGTTGAAAGATTCCATGGCAATTCTATTCATGTTCGACCTCAAAAGTTGTCGCACCCTGACAAAGTAAATATCAATTAATTTAACGATCATCTTTGACAGTTCTACCATATATATAGATTCTTTTATTCTCTCATTATGGAATTCATTTCATCACCCTTTATCTTATATGTTATAACCTTGAATAGCAGCGTTGTGAGGTGGTACCAAGAGGCTAGAAAATGGAATCAGGTGGGTTACAATCATCACTGATTATTTTCATAAGCATCCACCTACCGGTTGTTTATAATTGCCCTAAGAATGTGCAGGGTCGAATACTCTAATGAGGTAGACAGTGGTGAAGATTCAGAGCTCACATGTTTTTGTGGGCTTCCTGCTAAACTGAGGATTTCAAGAACTTCCAAAAATCCCTACCGGTTGTTTTATAATTTCCATAAGAATGTGCACTGTCAGGTAATACGCATATCATGCACTGTTGATCTTTGTATCTTTCAACTGTTGCCTTTAGCTATTGTTGTAGGCTAAAATTCTTTTCTTTCTGTCTTCTGAAACTAACAGCAATGTAGGTATTTTAGCCGGTCCGGTGAAAACTCAACCTGCTTAGAAAGATATCTAGAGGAGAAAAAAAATTCTCCGTGATGAGTGCATACAACTGCAAAAGAGAATAGACTATGTTCAATCTTGAAAGAGACGAGAAAAGCACATGGGGAAGGGTAAGAGAAGATCTAATATCACGGCTCTCAACTGCCCAATTTGAGCTTGATGATATCAAGAAAAAGATCCAAGAAGTTAACGAGTCAGAAGAAATGCCGAAAATCGATGAATCATGCTATGTAGAGGATGAGGAGGAAGATGGTATTGGTGTAGTAGTTGTAAGAACTGTAGAATAAATGATAGATAAACATACCTTGTAGAGTGTAGATGCATCACCCTTTCATTTTTAGGAAATTCTCCCAAAACATAACAGTGGTCCAAGGTGTTGTTGCTGATTGGTGATGATTTTGAAGTTCACTTTGAAGGCTTTTTGACTAATTTAAGGGGATGTTTTCATCATCTCAGGGCCAAAATCTTCATGTATGCTAAAGAATACAATACACGTTATAATATTTCGTTCTTTCTCATGTTGCATTGGGTATTTTTTGAGATGGTTCTTAGGCTCTAAGCGCACTTTTAGCTTTGAAGTCTAAATGAAAGTTCCATTTTATTTTATTTTAAATAAACGGAAATGGATCACTGTTTAACACCTTTCCTATATTGTGATATTTATGCTCCATCTACTTCATGTAAATTGATAAATGGGTAATGAAGGAGCATGTTGCAGAAGCATGGCTTCTGAGAGAACTTATTTGTCATTTTCTATTTTCGTTAATAATAATTGGTTTATTACTCTTTTTTTATTTGCTTGCTAGCTAGATGATGACATGTTTTTAACTCCGCTTGTGTTTTGGTACACAACCGGTTCCAAACCCGGAAAAAAAAAAGGAGAGGAGACATGTTATGTGTTATTTCATGTTACTAGATTATTAAATGTCATCACAAATGTGGCACCAATAAAAATGTCACAAGTGAAGTATAATCAAGTTTTATGCTCATATAATATCAATTGTATAAAATTGTTATCAATAAAGATGTCATTAACAAACAATGTCATCACAAATTATTTACATCAATGAGGTGGAATCACAGATGTCATTAATGAATAAAAGTCATCATTAAAAGTTGTCATCAATGAAGTTTAACCACATTTTATGCCTTTGTGTCATCAATTGTATAAAAATATACGGAGTAATAAAAATATCGCCATAAATGATGGCATCAATTAAGTGTAATCACAAGATTTTTAAAAAGTGGCATCAAATAATTACGAAAAATGAAATCAAAACACTACTTTGAAAAAATATGGCATCACTGTAAAAAAATTTCATCAAAAAATTGACATAAAAAAGGGTCATCGGTAGTCAACAGTAAAAAAAAAAGTGTCATCAAGGTTTGAAAAAAGTGGCATTAAAAAAGTAGCATCAAACCATTTCATTAGAAAAGTGGCATCAAAGAGAAAATAAAATGTAATAAAAAATGACATTAAAACGGCAAAAAATGGCGTCACAAAATATGTCACCATTAAAAAAAAATCGAATGAGTTGGTCAAAGTTGACCATTGATCCTTATAACTCAACTTGGGAAGGGTGCTAGCTAACCTAATTAAATTAGTTTGGGTGATAATCACCTAATTGAAGGTTCAAAATAGCCTAGTTAGTAAAATAACCCAAAGATAAATAAAAAATTAAATTAAAACACTAATCCCTAATTGTCTTCATCCCTGATCGTCTTCATCCTCCCGTTTCTTCCTCCTGGCAATTGCGTCTCGCTCCTTAGAACAATACTAAAAATGATTTGATAATGATTGGTGATGATTGAGGAATCTCCTTCACTGATTCATTCCAATTGTAAGGTTCAAACATTTATACACAAGGTTCTCAGGTAGAGAGAATGCTAGGTGCAATACAACTGTAATCGTATAATACTATTCTAGAGGATTCTTCACTTTGTCTTCTTCTGGATTGTGATAACCTCCTTGAGCTGCTGTGTGGCAACGACCTTGTATTGCTGAATGTGGAGATGTTGGTTTCATGGGCTCAATGGTCTTGCTGGATTGGACATCAGCATCATGTGGGCTAATACCCTCCGTCGCTCCTATGGAAACAATGTTGAGATGGGAGCGGTTCCTCTGAAATGCTGCTGAAGATAGAGCTTTGGTAAGCATGTCAGCTAGCTGATCTTTAGACGAAATGAAAGCAACCCGAAGTGAGCCATTCGCAACCCTTTCCCGAATAAAGTGATAGTCCATAGAAAGGTGCTTTATCCGATGATGTAAGACAGGATTGACAGCAAGGTAAGTTGCACCAAGATTATCACACCACAATGTTGGAGAGCTCGGCAAGGAGATTTTGATGGAGGCTAAAACTGATTGCAACCAAAGGGTTTCACAGGTTGCCAAGGCTAGAGCCCTGTATTTAGCTTCGGTGGAGGACCGGGAGACCGTTGATTGTTTCTTTGAGGACCGGGAGATTAGATTTGGCCCATGAAAAATGTAGTACGCACTGATAGATCGACGATCAGATCGATCACCACCCCAATCTGCATCTGAAAAGGCGGCCAAATGATGTTGCTGATGTCTGGAAATCTTGAAGACAAGATTTTTGGTATGCTGAAGGTATCGGAGCAGACGCTTAACACCTTGCCACTGGAGCTCAGTTGGATTATGCATAAATTGAGATGCTCGGTTGGCGGCAAAGGCAATATCCGGACGAGTGAAACTCATATATTGAAGGCTACCCACTAAGCTTCGATAGAGAGTAGGATTATGTAACAGTGGCGATGGTTGCGACGAATCATAATTTGTGGCAATTGGAGTGGCAACAGGTTTTGAATTCGTCATGCCTGCCTTGGTGATTATCTCAGTGATGTGTTTGGACTGAGACAAGGTGAAGCCAGATGAATCTCAATTAATTTCAATGTCAAGGAAAAATTTCGCATGGCCCAAGTCCTTCACCGGAAAAAGCCTGGCCAAAGATGCCACAAAGCTTGCAGAGAGGTGAGGAGTAGATGCAACAATCATCATGTCGTCAACATATACGAGGACAAAAATACATTGATTCTCATGGCGAAAGGAGAAAAGAGATGAATCAGCAGGGCAGGAAGAAAAACCCATTGATATGAGAGCATCACAGAGTTTTGAAAACCAAGCTCGAGGAGCCTGTTTCAATCCATAAAGTGAGCGATTAAGTTTGCATACATAAGAAGGAAACAGAGAATTGGAGAAACCTGGGGGTGGGTGAACGTAGACATCTTCGTCAAGAGAACCATGTAAGAAGGCATTTTGTATGTCTAGTTGTTGAGTCGTCCAATCATTCATGGCTGCAAGGGATAGAAGCAACCGGAGAAAAGGTTTCATTATAATCGAGACTCGGTAGTTGATTGAAGCCTTTGGCAACGAGGCGAGCCTTCCGCCTCTCAATCGATCCATCAGATCGACGCTTTGTTTTGAAGACCCATTTAGTCCCAAGGACATTGTAATGGGGGGAAGGAGGAACCAGACTCCATGTCTGTGTGTCAAGCAGAGCCCGGAATTCTCTCATCATGGCCTCTCGCCATTCGGGGTATTTGGATGCCTCAGTGAAGCAAGTGGGCTCCTCAGGCACAATGGATGTGGCCGAGCATTGAGGCCACGGGATAGTAACATCAGTTCGAATCAAGGGTCGCTGGTCGTTGGTGCGAGACCTGGTGAGCATCGGATGCTGAACTCGAGGCGCATGAGTAGAGGATAAAATGTTTGGAATGAGTGCCGGGTCTGGGTGATTTTGTGGGTTGGCAGTGTTTGGGCTTAAGGGTGTTGGGCCTTCATGTGTGGTGTTTTGGGCATTTTGTGGATGTGAACCAACCGAGAATGGAACTTTGGCCAATGGATTGTGAATAATAGATAAAATAGATGGAGAAGGTAGTAGGGATGTGGTTGGTTTAGTGGTTGTAAAAGGGAACGTTGCCTCATGGAATATCACATCCCGAGAGATATATATTTTCTTGTCCACCCAATCATAACAAACATATCCTTTTTGATGAGAGCCATACCCCAAAAATATGGTTGGTTTGGAGCGAAAATTGAATTTGTGATGATGGTAGGGCATCAAATTTGGGAAACATAAACACCCAAATACCTTGAGAAATTTGTAGTCCGGGTTTTGTTTGAATAAAATGGAATATGGGGACTCATTCTTAAGAATGGGAGTGGGAAGGCGGTTAAGAAGATAAACGGCGGTTTGAAATGCATAGTCCCAAAAGGTGAGAGGCAATGAAGCATGTTTAAGCAAGGTAAGACCCATGTCGACAATCCGACGGTGACGAGTTTCAATGCTCCCATTTTGTTGATGAGCGTAAGGACAAGTCAAGCGATGATTGATCCCCAAGAGTTGAAAGTGAGGATGAGAGGCTTAAATTCCGTCCCGTTATCCGTTTGAATGGATGCAATGGTTTTCCCAAAGAAATTTGTGACAAGGGACATGAAATGGATAAATATGGTAGTAACTTGATTTTTTTATTGCAATGGAAAAATCCATAGAAAATTGGAGAAATCATCCACAATTGAAAGATAAAATTTATTCCCATTTAAAGAGGCAACATGTGCACGACCCTATACATCACAAAATAAGAGCTCAAGAACTCTGTGAGAGCGAGTTGGGTTGGACAGATGAGGCAACGAGTGGGCTTTGGCCCAAGAACAGGAAAGGCATGTAACTGAACTACCGAATCCAGGTAAGTGAAACCGGGTAATTATTGAACGGGTCAAGTCTGGAGCAGGATGCCCTAGATGGAAGTGCCACTGAGGGGAAACAGAACGAGCAAAGGTGAGATTGAGCGAGGGCTAATTGCAGGATGAAGATGAAGACGACTCCAGTGGCCAGACATACAAGCCGCCTCTAGCGTGGCCCTTGTGAAGAAGACGCCCCGTCACGGAATCCTTCACAAAAAAAAGCAATGTCATGAAATTGGAAATAGACAACATTGTCTTTACAGAACTTCTGGACAGAAATCAAATTTTTGTTTAGAGAGGGGGCATGAATTAAATCACGAAGATGAAAAACACGAGATGAAGAAGGAAGTGTAGAAGAACCATAATGATGAATAGGAAGAGAAGAACCATCGCCAAGAGAAACAACATTAGTGCCCTCGTAAGTTGTTCGATCAAACCTGAGATTGAAGACATCTGGGGTGTAGTGATGTGTTCCAACGGTGTCCGGAAACCATGGTGAAGAGGTGGAATTGTCCTGGAAATTTGGTGCTGGAGGAGCTTGTATTGCCTGATCGAATCTGCTCCAGCATCGGATGGCCGAATGGCCTTTCTGTCACAAATCTGACAAGTGGGTCTTGTGTCAGGAGCTCCATTGAAGAAACTTGGAGAACCTCGTCCACGAGAGGAACGTCCACCTCTGTCCTCTCTGGAGCCACGACCCCTATCACCCCTACCTCGGTATGAGCCACGACCTCTACTTGAAGTGGAGTTGACTTCAAGGGAAGGATCTGGAGACGAGGTATTGTTGAGGGAGACTTGAGTGTTTTGGATGAGCTCGGTCGTTTTGCTGGATAAACGACTTTCTTGAAGAAAGAGATAGCCCAAGGTCTGTTCAAGAGTGGGAACAATAGGTTGTGTAGACAAAGTGGTAACCATGGCATCAAAATCGTTTCCCAAGCCTCCAAGAAGAAAAGTGACAAATTCATCATCACTTAGCGGGTGTCCTGCTGCGTGAATCTGTTGCACCAAAGTCTTTTTTTTTTTGAAGTACTCGGTGACAGACTTGTCACCCTTGCGAAGACTAGCAAGAGCCAAGCGAGTCTGAATAATCTGAGCACTCGAGCGAGCAGAATACAAGTGATGGAGACGTTCCCAGGTTTGCTGAGCAGTAGTGCAGTCAAGGATTTGGACCATTACCTGTTCAGTAAGTGATGCAGTGAGAATGGCAACCACCAACTGATCCTTTACTTGCCAATCATCAATGGCGGAAGAATTGTCATCAGTAGGCAGAGGACAAGGATTGGTTCCATCAACAAAGACAATCATTCGTTGGGACCGGAGGTAAGGGGTTAATTGCCTAACCCAGATTGGAAAGTTTGTGGTAGTGAGTTTGACAGTGTTGAGATGAGAAAAATTTAGAAGTGGTGAAGAAGAAGAGGATGAAGATGGGAGATTAAGAGCAGCCATGGAGGCCTGGATTTGTTCGATAATGGAGGTCTGGGAGATATTATCAGCCATAGCAACGTTGGTTGCTTATGATGGCTCTGATACCATAGAAGAATACTGAAAATGATGGGATAATGATTGGCGATGATTGAGGAATCTCCTTCACTGATTCATTCCAATTGTAAGGTTCAAACATTTATACACAAGATTCTCATGTAGAGAGAATGCTAGGTGCAATACAGCTGTAATCGTATAATACTATTCTAGAGGATTCTTCAGTTTGTCTTCTTGTGGATTGTGATAACCTCCTTGAGCTGCTGTGCAACGACCTTGTATTGCTGAATGTGGAGATGTTGGTTTCATGGGCTCAATGGTCTTGCTGGATTGGACATCAGCATCATGTGGGCTAATACTCCTCCTCGCTCTGCCGCAGCACCTTCTCCCCTTTCCTCCTCCTATCTCCGATTGTAGAAGATCTAAGAGACTGGCCGACGAGATCCATGACATCAGATCTGTGCTGACGAGATCTGGCGAGATCCAGCACTGGCGACTGGCCGGAGCGATCTATTGTCCATGCATGTGTCACCCTCCCACGCCACCGCCGACTTGTACGGGAGCTTCTCCTTTGAACTGATTTTTTAGGTATTTCCTTTCTACAAGATATTTAGTACTTTTGAATGGAATGGATTTTCCATTTTTAGTTTAGATTGTCGGTAGCAACATGATATCTATTCAATTTAGCAAATGGTTCCAACTCCTCCTTTCTAGCTACTGTATCTTTTGAATGAAATTGGGAAAGAGAGATTTTAAGGGTGATAAACTTTTTCCTCCTCCATGCAAATTGCAAATTGAAAGCTATTATTATCTCCACTTGCATAAGAAAAATATTACGTATTATTTATGGAGTACAATGTTTCTTGATTTATGTGATTGGGCATATGTCAATGGGCATATGAGATTGCACAAGCTGTGTTTGATTCAATCCGTTTGATTGAATTTTAAAATATGTATCACTCTCCTTGTAAAATATACACTTTAAAGGTGCTTTCCTTTGGGTTTTAGGCATTGTCTAGTCTACTGAGTTATTCCATTGATTATATGGTGTTGGGTAATATGTCCAAATTAGAGATATAAACCTTGAGTGTTGTGTGATTATTAAATTGTAACTCTCTCTTAATGCTTCATAACTATCTAATGGAAAAGTACGTTGATCGTAAGGGTTCATTTGACGTGATGTACATCAATATGATATCAATTTTGAGAATGATCTTATTTGTAAACTTTATCTTTTACAATATCTTTTATTAGAGGATTGTAGAAGTTTGAGCTTCTCATCTCATGTAATATTATATCAATTTTGAGAATGATCTTATTTGTAGACTTTATCTTTTACAATATCTTTTATTAAATGCTAACATCTTCTGGAAACTTTAGAAATTCATTATATGTTGACATGTAGGTATTGATGGGCAAAAGCTTTATCTTTTACAATATCTTTTATTGGAGGATTGTAGAAGTTTGAGCTTCTCATCTCATGTAATATGATATCAATTTTGAGAATGATCTTATTTGTAAACTTTATCGTTTACAATATCTTTTATTAAATCCTGACATCTTCGATCTGGAAACTTTAGAAATTCATAAAATGCTGACATCTAGATATTGATGGGCAAAAGCTATATCTTTTACAGTATCTTTTATTAGAAGATTGTAGAAGTTTGAGCTTCTCTTCTCATGTAATATGATATCAATTTTGAGAATTATCTTATTTGTATACTTTATTTTTTACAGTATCTTTTATTAAATGCTGACATGTTATGGGAACTTTAGGAATTCACTAAATGTTGACATCTAGCTGTTGATGGGCAAAAGCTTTATCTTAAAGTTAAGATGGAAAAACAATGTTGTTGACACACCCTAATAACGGTGTCAACACTAACAATTTGCACAACAGATTGTTATTTGTGCACATCATAAAGTTATATTTGCACAGCATTAACTTATATTTGCACAACAAAAAATTCTTATTTTTCAATTTTTTTTAAATTCAGATTGCTTGTTTTTTAATTGGATTTGCGACTCTGAAGCATGTTCTCATCCATTATCTCACCTTTGTTTATCTATTTATTGGTCGTTGGCTTCTACGCACTAAATTGGTCGAAATCGATTTACAAATTCTTGTTTATGCCAATTTTAATCCTAATGCCAAACTTCTTGATTATATTTTTGAATCGCATGTTTCTCTCTTTTTTTTTTTTGTGAGAACATAGCAAGGATTTGTGATCTGTTTTGCTAGTTATGCTATATTTATCCCACTATCTTTATGAAGCATGAATTCATTTTCTAGTTATGCTATGTTTTATATTGATTTGACATTTATTGTTCACATGCTATTACTCTTGTTAGAAGCTACTGATATATTGTAGAATTTGTTAACTATGATGATTTGAAAATAGATAAACATAAAGAAAAGATACGTGTGCTGGCATGATCTCTTTTTGTGCAATTCAAGTAGATGTATATGTTCTTTTCTATTTCTAATTGTGCTGACATGGTCTCTTGTGCAAATATAACATGTTGAATTTGAATGTGTAATTAACTTGATTTGACATTTGTATTAAATTCATTTTGCACTTTAATCTTTGCTAGAGAATTATGCAAGAATGGTGGAGATGCTGCATTAAAGTGCGCTTTCTTTAAATTTTCTTGTTATTTTTCGTAATATTCCTAATTGATGAGTCGTCTTTTTTAGAGGTAGACTTGCATAACTCTTTACTAGGGTTATTGCTGGAGGAATATAATTTTTCACATTATTTGCTTAAAATTAAGAGGGAAAAAAATCTTGCTGGCATATGGTGTCAGCAGTAACAATTTGCACAATAGATTGTTATTTCTCCACGTCATAAAGTTATATTTGCACAACATAAACTTTTTATTTTTCAATTTTTTTTAATTATCTTCCTCTTTTATCTTTTTCCTTTTTTCTTTTTTTTGGTTTTGTGAGAACATAGCAAGGATTTGTGATCTGCTTTACTAGTTATGCTATATTTATCTCATTCTTCCTATGAAGTATGAATTCCCTTGCTAGTTATCCTATGTTTTATATTGATTTGGCATTTATTGTTCACATGTTATTGCTCATACTAGAAGCTACTGATATATTGTATAATTTGTGTAACTATGCTGATTTGAAGATAGATAAATAGAAAGAAATGATATGTGTGCTGGCATGATCTTTTTTTTTTTTTGCAATTCAAGTTGATGTATAGGTTTTTTTTTATTTTTAATTGTGTGCTGACATGGTCTCTTTTTGTGCAATTCAAGTTGATGTATATGTTCTTTTTTATTTCTAATTATGTGTTGACATTGTCTCTTTTTGTGCAATTCAAGTTGATGTATGTGTTCTTTTTTATTTCTAATTGTGTGCTGACATTGTCTCTTTTTGTGCAATTCAAGTTGATGTATAAGTATTTTTTTTTTGTTAGAATGCATAGGTTCTTTTTTATTTCTAATTATGTGCTGACATGGTCTCTTTTTGTGTAATTCAAGTGCATGTATATGTTCTTTTTTTTTGTCAGAAAGAAAAGATACAAATAAACAGAAAGATAAATAAATAGAAAGAAATCTTGTGTGCTGACATGATTTCTAATTGTGTGCTGACATGGGAAAACCTTTACTTCTTTTATGAATTAATTTGATAATTTTTGGAGCATTTAAAGGAGTTTGTTGAACTGTACGTGTATAAGGTTCGGTTGTTTCTTCAAATTTTTTTGTGAATTAGAGCTTGTTCAGCTTCATGTCTTTTCTGTAGAGCGATATTTTTTCTTTTTACATCAGTTTGTTCTAGGGTTATATTATTTATCTGAATGTTATGTTATAATATAATTAAAAGCCTTTTAGCTCAATGGTAGAGCGATGTGCTTATGCGCAAATACGTGGGTTCGAATCCCGCATAGGCTAAAGTTTATAATAATTTACAAAATTTTCTAATAAATGTTGAATAATAAGATATATTAGTGTAATTTTAAAATATAAATGCATGTGCATAAACTTTTTATAAAGTTGTTTAAACAAATATAATATAAATATTATATTTGCACAACATAATATTATATGTGCGTGCACAACATCAGGTTACATTTGCACAACATAAAGTGCTGACATGATGAGTGCTGACACGAAAAAAAAATGTTGATGCCCACCAGAAAGTATTCGCTCCATTTTTCTACCTGCTTCAATTTGCCATTGTCTACCACATATCTAATACCAGGGCAGATAAAAACCCTGAATTTCGTATATTCATGACATTTTCTTGCACTAGTTCAATCTCTCTTTTGTTTTCTCATCATTCACTGACACCTATATACTTGTGCAGATTAAATGTCTTCTTTGGTTACAAGGTGGAGTGGATTTACTATATTATGCAGTGTTTCATGACATTGAGTAACTCATCATGTCCTACAGATCAATTATTTTGCTTACTAATAATTAAGAGGGAAAAACAATGTTGCCGACATCCTTAATAACAGTGTCAACAGTAACGTTGTCAACACTAATATACCTTATTTTTGCACTTTCTTTAATGTTATAGGATATATTACAAGTATTCGTCCCAAACGTCGGCGTTAGCAGCATTGTTGTTTGTGTCAGTGTTGACACGGAAAATAAATGTGTTGACATGAAAAAAAAGTGATGACACGAAAAAAGCATCCCCGACGTCGGCATCAGTAGCATCGCATCCTCGATGTCAGCGTCTGCAATGACAGCATCTCTGACGACGACGTCAGCAATGTCAACGTCGGCGTCAGCAGCGTCGATGTCGGCGTCAGTGTTGAAACGAAAAATAAAAGTGCTAACACAAAAAAAAAGCGATGACACGAAAAACAACCTCCCCGACATCGGCGTTAGCAACGTCAAAATCTCCGATGTTTGCGTCAGCAACGTCAACAACATTGTCTGCATTTTCGTTGACAGCGTCAGCAATGTCAATGTCAGTGCTGACACAAAAAAAAAGTGCTGACATGGAAAAAAACATCTTTGACCTCTGTATATCCGATGTCGGCGTCAGCCGACATCAGCATCAGGATCTTCGATTTTAGTGTCAGCCAACATCAGCGTCAGCATCTCCGATTTCGACATCAGCGTCAGCATCTCCGATGTCGGCGTCAACCGACATCACCGTTAGTGCTCACAAAAAAAAAAAAGAATCTTCGACGTCGGCGTCAGCATCTCCAATGTCGGCGACAACAGTGTCAACATCTCTAATATCGGCTTCAGCATCTACGATGTTGGCGTCAACAACGTCAATGTCAGTGATGACACAGAAAAAAGCATCCCCGACATCAGTGTCAGCAGCATCAGAATCTCCGATGTTGGCGTCAGCAACATCAACATCAGTGTCAGCATCTCCGATGTCGGCGTCAGCCGACATTAACCTCAGTGCTGACACAAAAAAAAACATCTTTGACGTCGGCATCAACATCTCTGATGTCAGCATCATTGCATCCTCGATGTCAGTGTCAGTAACGTTTGCATATCTGATGTCGGCGTTAGAAACATCAGTGTTAGGAAAAAAAATGTTGACACGAAAAAAAGCATCCCCGACGTCGGCATCAGCAACGTCAACGCCCGTGTCAGCATCTTCCATGTCAGCGTCAGCAATGTCAATGTCAGCATCTCCGATGTCGGCGTCAGCCGACATTAGCGCCAGTGCTAACACGAAAAATGTCAGTGGTGTCTGTAATGTCAGTGTTAGCGACGTCAGGATTGTCGATGTCAGCAACATTGTCGACGTTAGCTTAGGGGCATCGTCGTTGGCAATGGTCTAGTGATAATTGAGTTTTAAAAGCCTCGAAGGTTAATGGTAGAGCGACGTGCTTTTGTGCAAATAAGATATGTTAATGGAATTTTGAAATACAAATGCATGTGCATATCCTTTCCCTAAGGTTGTTTAAGCTTGCACAACATAAAGTTATATTTGCATAACATAATATTATATGTGTACAACATCTGATTATATTTGCATAACAGAAAGTGCTGACATGTAAAAAAATTTAAAAAAAAAAACTGGACACGCAAGGGAGGCATGGGGCACTGAGGATGGTGGCTTGGGAAGGCAAAGGGATGAACCCGCCACTAATTTTTTTAAATTTTTTAACACTTCCCCAATTAAAACAACTTTCTTGAATATTTTTCAAATTACCAAAAAAAATAATTCATAATTAACAAAAAAATAATCTTCAATTTTATCCTGTTCTCTATATATATACACAAACCATTTCTCTCTCAGCTCTCTTTTGAGGGCTCTCCAAAAAACCCACGCCGCCTACTCGCCACCATCTTCCTCCACCTCCAGCTAGGAGTCCTAGTTCGGCGACCACCGTCCGGCCTTCGTATGGCCTGTTAACCCCTCTTCGGAGGCTACAACTCCTCTTCGGAGGCTCATAATCCCTCTTCGGAGGCTACAACTCCTCTTCGGAGGCTCATAATCCCTCTTCGGAGGCTACAACTCCTCTTCGGAGGCTCATAATCCCTCTTCGGAGGCTACAACCCCTCTTCGGAGGCCCACAATCCCTCTTCGGTGGTCAAATCTCTCTCTCGTCTGAGAAGCCCCCGTCGGTGGCTGTCCCTTCCTCCTCGGAGGTCGGGTTTCATTCACGCCGGACCATGGCCTGTTGCCCTGCACCGCCGTCACTCGCCTTATCTCCCAACCCCATCCTCCTCCTTCGCCCTCTTCGGAGGCCGATTTGGTCTCCTGAAGCTGGTTTGGGAGGTTTGATTTCCACAAAAGTGATCGTTGGCGATTCTAGATCTGTTAATTGAATATTCCGACATCAAACTCTCTCCAATTCGGGGGTTTTGGGATCCAATCTTCCTCCCCGGCGGACGGTTTGATGTGTACTCCCCTTGGTTGGGCTCCCCGGCGTCGCCCTGGTGGCGGCTCTGTTGGGTCTTCCTCGCCATGGTCGTCACCGGATTCCTACTCCCCGGGTTAGGAATCCCAACACCCTCCTTTCATGCTCCCGGTCCTCGCGGCGGATCCTGGTCACTCCGTCCCGCTTGGCTGCTTCTGGTGTTCCGGTCGGGTCTTGGCTCCGCTCCCTTCCCCGAGCGTATTATCCCCTCCTTCTCCCGATTTGGTCGGCGGCGGCCACTTTTCTGGCTTGCCCTTGTTCCTTTGCTAGGGTGAAGTCTGGCGTTGTTTCATTAGGAATTTTTGGTCGGGCCTAAGATTGTGCTTTGGGCCCAAGGCAACCCCTTGGGCCCTAAGCAAGCCCTATGGAAAAAATTTATAAAAATAATGATAAAATTTTTAATTAATAACCACAATTAAAATAAATTACATTAAATTTCCCAACCGACTTAATATATTGTTGGTCGGGTTTTTAATCAATATCAACGTATATTATTAAATCCGGATTACTCTTGCGCTCTTTGCCCTCTCGCGGTCGTGCTTCATTTTTTGAGTTGGTTGGAGTTCTGTATGTGGGTTCGTGGTTAGTTTCGGTTGAGGAGCAGTTTTGCGGCCCTGGTTGATCGAAGTGATCGTGTTGGTGGTGTTCGTGGTCTCCGAAAATCCTTCATCTAGGTGAAGGGAACGTCGTGTGATCCACACTTCCCCAGGTGTCGTCTTTGCCCTACATGGATTGCTGCTTTCCGTCTTTCCGGCGGCGAGACATCGTGTCAGCTGTGCTGTCCCATGCGCTCGCTATCCACTTCGCCACGTCGGGTCTCCATCTTCTCGTTGCTGTGTCCGTTTGTGTGCTTAGGGTTTGGGGTTTTCCGGGTTTGTTTCTTGTAGTTCTTTTGTTGTATTAGGTAGTTGTTGTATTTCTTTTTCTATGTTGTATGTTTAGACGGCTTGCCGTCTGCCGACTTCGTCGGCCTCTCGTGGTCCAGGCCTGTCCTGCCTCGAATTATTTCCTTATCAAAAAAAAAAAAAAAAAAAAAAACCATTTCTCTCTCCCTCTCATTGTCGCTCCATCTCAAGCTGAAGACTTGTCCTCCTAAATCTCTCACTTCCGATCGATCAAAACCCAAATCGGATCGCACCATCACCTTCTGAATTTCCAACCTGGATGGAGGATTTGATGGGTTTGCTCCGGATCCGAATAAAGAGGGGTATTGATCTGCCTGTTCGAGATGTCAATAGAAGTGACCCCTACGTTGTCATCCACTTGGCCAAACAGGTCCTTAATTTCTGGGTTTTTAACTTTCAGTTCATACATGTTCTTCGACATTCCACACTTTGCCAGTTTCAATTTGGGTTTAATTGCTTTCATCTGTGGTAGCTACTTGCCAGCAGAGTATGGAGTATGGAGTTTCCATACCTGATTTCTCGGCCAAACAGGTCCTTAATTTGGGGATGAGTATGGAGTTTCCATAACTGATTTCTCGGTATGGATACCAAATAGACTTTAGGATTGCCACATGTCCCAAGAATTCTTACTTTTCAGGTCTACGAAACCGAATTAGATTGGTTAGGATAGGCTAATGGATTATGGATGAAGAAAGATACTCCATACTTGTTAAGTTTGTGGCACTGATTTTTCTATAGAGATCACTTGCTTCCCCTTTACAATCTTCCTCTCAAATCCAATTGGATCACTTAGTAATGAAACTTTAAATTTGAGGTGTGTGTTATCTTTGAATCATTACAAGTTCTTTGGTGTCTCATGGCAGTATGCATTAAACTACACAGCAAATGAAGGCTTACAGAGTATTCATGCAGTTCAGCAAATGTTAGTGTTGTTTAAGAACGATCGATTCGAGTGAGCGGAAGCGCAGGAATTAGAAATACGAGCAAGCAAAGGAACGCAATCAAAACGAACAAACCATTTGTTTATGCGGTTCGGTCAAAGACCTACATCCGCGGGGCCTCAGGAGTCTGGCCCTAAATCCACTAAAACGGAGGAAAGTTTACAGAGGACAATCAACGAGATCTACTCAAACCCTAAGCATAAAAGCTCTAAACATTCAAAGTAATAAACAAAGAAAGGAAGAAGAAGAGCTCCCCCTTTCAGCTCGTCACTCTGAAGACCCGGATCGGAAGATCATCGCCATGGAAGCTCCTGAGGAAGACGTCGAAGAGTTCTAAAGATAGAAACTCATAATCGCCATGGAAGCTTCAAGAGAGCCGCCTCGGCAGTCGTGCAACCTAAATGAGAGCCTCACGGTAAAGTCTCCAAAATGAGACTATATATAATACGCACTTTAGAGGAGCTGAGGGTTTCAGAGTGGAAATGGGCTACTTAGGCAAAGGTTTCACCAATGGAATTGGGGGCCCATTAGGAGATCAAGACCATACGGTCTCAATTCAATCCAAATAGACCAACCCAATTTTCCAAGCAAATACCTTAGCTAATTTAGCTCATATACCCCATTCAACCTGTTAAAAAATATTACAATAAATGTTCAAACATAAATTTACACTTAGGAAAGTAAATCTCTACAAATGCCCTCTTAATTTCCTAAGTCTACCAAAGGCAGACCCACGTTTCAGTTGGGTATGGATTTAGGGTAGCTGGGTCCGTCCTCGGCCCTAGGAGATAGCCAGATCAGTGAGTGGTGTTCTTGATCTGTAGGAAATTCCTACAGAACAAGAATTTATCCACTGTCACGATCTTGGTCCCATAATCAGCAGGGTTGGCATCTCCATTGATCTTCTTCACCTGTATCACATTCTTATCAACCTTTTCACGAATGAAATGGAATCTAACATCAATGTGTTTAGTGCGTTCATGATACATAGGATCCCTGCAAAGATATAGAGCACTCTGGCTATCAATATGAAGAGTAGAAACATAAGACCTGCACTGAATCTCCTTAAGGAGACCCTGGAGCCAGATGGCTTCCTTGCAAGCCTCGGTGGCTGCTATATATTCTGCTTCGGTGGAAGAAAGAGCAACTATGGGCTGTTGTTGAGACTTCCAAGAGATGCAATTTCCAGCCCAAGTGTACACACAAGACGTTGTAGATTTTCGGTTGTCTTTGTTTCCAGCAAAGTCTGCATCAACATACCCTAGCAAGTCCTGAATAGGAGAGTGGCAACCATAAACCAAGCCAAGATCTGAAGTGCCACCAAGGTATTTCAAGAGGTATTTCATGGCAGACCAATGCTTCTCAGCTGGGTTTGACATAAACCTGCTAAGAACACTAATAGCAAAAGATAGGTCCGATCTAGTGCATATCATAGAGTACATAACAGAGCCTACAACTGCATCATAAGGCACATTTTCCATGTATGAAATCTCATCTGCAAACAATGGAGTCCTAACTTTAGTTAGGTCTAGATGCCCTCCTAAGGGCATAGTTGTTGGCTTAATATTAAGCATTTTAAACCTTTCAAGCACCTTGAGGATGTAATCAGATTGAGATAGAGTGAGCAACCTTTTTGATCTGACTCTATGAATAGATATGCCTAGAATTTTCTTAGCAGTCCCAAGATCTTTCATATCAAAATAAGATTTCAAGTCTTTCTTTACTTCAGATATTTTAACCAAGGACTTGCAGGCAAGCAGAATATCATCAACGTACAGCAGAATGTAGATAGGCAGACATGTTTTCACATCCTTCATATATAAACATGTATCAAACTTGCTTCTACGAAAACCTAACTTTCTCATGCAGGAATTAAACTTGATGTTCCACTGCCTAGGAGATTGTTTTAGGCCATAAATCGATTTCTTGAGCAAGCAAGCATGATTAGGATTAGCCTTATCGATAAAACCAAGTGGTTGTTTCATATAAATAGTTTCTCTAAGATCACCATGCAAGAAAGCCGTTTTTACATCCATTTGCTCAAGTTCTAGATCATAAACAGCAGTCATAGCCAACAAGAGTCTAAGAGTTTTATATTTAACCACTGGTGCAAAAATCTCATTATAGTCTTCACCTTCTTTTTGGGTGTAACCTTTAGCAACAAGTCTAGATTTAAACCTAGGAGGATCACTAGGATTAACCCCATCTTTCAACTTGTAAATCC
Organism: Persicaria tinctoria; assembly: GCA_037127255.1. NCBI lineage: Eukaryota > Viridiplantae > Streptophyta > Magnoliopsida > Caryophyllales > Polygonaceae > Persicaria > Persicaria tinctoria. Next base: position 22,336,260 of record JBANSL010000013.1, on the reverse strand, counting down.
ACTTGCAATCAATGAGTCTAGCCTTTTCAGGTTTCTTAACAAGCACCCAGGTTTTATTAATAGTCATTGAATCTATTTCTTCCTGCATAGCTGTTATCCAAGACTGAGACTGACTACATTTAATGGCTTGATGAAAAGTATCAGGGGTATAAGCATAGACAACATCAGACATAACACGTGCAAATTCAACCAAGTTACTGTTGTATTTCTGATTTGGCTTAATAGTCCTAGGTGATCTGTCTCTGGTGAGCTGATAATTACTTAAATCATGCACATCAAGATCAACATGAACATTAGAAGTAGAAGCAGAACCAACAGCAGAAGATGAAGAATGCACAGAGGTGGAAGGTGAGTTAGAGGGGTTGGTAGAATAAGATAGAGAATCAATGGTATCACCACTACTTACCCCCTCACCAGCTGGATTAATTTGCAACTCAGTGTTGCTCTCAGAGCTGCTAGGAGCAGCAGATGTATCAAGGACAGGAGAAGAGCTACTGTCAAATTCATCCTCTTCATCGGTTTGATGCTGAGAAGGAATATAAAACTGTGTGGTGTTCCTATCACCTCCAAGTGGTGGTGGTTCAGATAAATCCTGTCTGTCATCATGCTCAGATAGATGGGTTAAAATATCTTTGAAGTGAAATTCATTCTCCTTAAATATAACATTTCTGCTAATGATAACTTTATAAGCTCCAGGCTGAATAACCAACAATTTATAGCCTTTAGACTCATCAGAATAACCAAGCATGACACACTTTTGAGATCTAGGATTCAGTTTTCCATCAGATTTATGAGCAAAAGCAGTACAACCAAACGGTCTTAGATGAGTAATATCAGGTTTCTTGTTGGACCATAGCTCATAAGGAGTCTTAAAGCCTATAACAGATGAGGGGGTTCTATTGATAAGATATGCAGCAGTAACAATAGCTTCTCCCCATAGAGAATGTTTAAAACCAGCAGAAAATAACATACATCTAGCCTTTTCAAGTAAGGTTCGATTCATTCTTTCTGTGGTACCATTTTGTTCAGGTGTACCAGGAATTGTTAAGTGCCTTTTAATACCATGTTTAGCACAGAAAGAATCAAACTCAGCATTGCAGAATTCTAGCCCATTGTCAGTTCTTAGACACTTAATAGAAAAACCAGATTCTTTTTCAACAAGAGCTTTCCAGGTTTTAAAAATTCCAGTTGCTTCACTTTTAGCTTTCAACAGATAGATCCAAACCTTTCTACTGAAGTGATCTATTAGAGACATGAAATATTTCTTACCCCCAACAGTTTCAACCTGACTAGGCCCCCAGAGATCAGAGTGGACATATTCGAGAGGAGTTTTAGCAGTATAAGCAGAATATTTAAACCCAGACTTAGCATGTTTACCAAGAATACAATGCTCACATTTATCAATAAGAACAGGTTTTTCTTTCAAAATGCCATGATTAAACAACTGTAGCATCCCCTGATTTCCTATATGCCCTAATCTCTTATGCCAAATAGCAGAATTTTTAGCACACATAGTTTTAGCAGAGGATTTAGAGACATCATGAGAGTTAGAAACAGCATGAGAGGCAACATTGCATTCAGAACTGGCAATCACATGGTAAAGGCCATTTTTCTTGATACTTTTTACTAGAACCCTACCATTTTTACTCACTGTTTTAACACCACCATAAGTATGAGAATGACAGTTTTGATCATCAAAAACACTTTCAGACATGAGATTTCTCTTCAAACCAGGAACCCACATAACATTTTGCAAAATTCTAATAACACCATCATGCATTCTAAGGGGTACAGTACCAATTCCTTTAATAGGTAATGCATGGTGATCACCTAACAGAACCTCCCCCCCATCATGAATATCCAGCTTATCAAACCAAAGTTTATCATGAGTAGCATGAAGAGTGCAACCAGAATCAAGAAGCCAAACATCAGAAGCATCACAAAGATTAATAACAGCAAGCAATTCATGATTGCACTGACCCTCACAGAAAGCAGATAAACCAGAAGTATTTCTAGCAGCAGCTTCTTTTCTAGCCTCATCCTTTTTCCTCTTATAGCAATCTTTTTCAAAATGTCCAGTTTTAGAGCAGTAGTTGCAGGTGACATTTTTCTTATCAAAGACAGGCTTCTCAGAGGGTTTTTCAGATTTAGTATCTTTGGTGTCTTCTTTCTTGTGATTATTTTTCTTATTCTGGTTCCTGTTCCTAGTTCTGGCCATTAGAGCCTCATTTTTAGTCTCCTGCTTAGACTTAAAGACTTTCATAACCTCATTCTTTTGTATAATAGACTCAAGAAGCTTAGTTTTGTTCAAATCTTCCCTACTAAACTGAATAACATCCTTAAATGTGTCAAATTGAGAGGGTAAAGCATTTAAGAGCAAAACAGCCTGATGTGTATCATCTATTTTATCACCACACCTTTCCAAGTCTTGAGTCATAGTGAGAAATCTATCAAGGTTGTCATTTAAAGCCACAGAGACATCCATCTTAAAGTTGAATAACCTACAAAGCAGGTTTATTCGGCTAGGCAAGGATTTTACCAGATATAAGTCAGCCAAGGCCTTCCAAAGACCTTTTGCAGTCGTTTGAGTCATTACTTGTCTTGCTACTTCATCAGCAAGTCTGATCATAATCTCACTGTGAGCTTGTTGGTCCTTTTCCTCCTTTTCTGCTTGAGTGAAAGTAGCTGGGTATTTTTCTTCCACAGCAGCCCAGCACTTCTCCTTTATGAGCACCGCTTTCATTTTTACCTGCCACATTGCGAAATCAGTGGTGCCATTGTAGGGTTTAATGCGAGCAAAAGACTCAGACATGATTAAGAAATCCAGGAGATACAAACTCAAATATACAAATCCTTTAGACCTATAAAGAGAAGAGTCGTATCAGATTTCGTACAAACTCAGTAAGAGTAACAAATGACAATATACAGTTTTGAAGCGAAAAACTCAGAGATCGAAAGGAGTTTTGAACAACAAATAGATCGTCTTCACCCCGAACCTGGCTCTGATACCAATTGTTGTTTAAGAACGATCGATTCGAGTGAGCGGAAGCGCAGGAATTAGAAATACGAGCAAGCAAAGGAACGCAATCAAAACGAACAAGCCATTTGTTTACGCGGTTCGGTCAAAGACCTACATCCGCGGGGCCTCAGGAGTCTGGCCCTAAATCCACTAAAACGGAGGAAAGTTTACAGAGGACAATCAACGAGATCTACTCAAACCCTAAGCATAAAAGCTCTAAACATTCAAAGTAATAAACAAAGAAAGGAAGAAGAAGAGCTCCCCCTTTCAGCTCGTCACTCTGAAGACCCGGATCGGAAGATCATCGCCATGGAAGCTCCTGAGGAAGACGTCGAAGAGTTCTAAAGATAGAAACTCAGAATCGCCATGGAAGCTTCAAGAGAGCCGCCTCGGCAGTCGTGCAACCTAAATGAGAGCCTCACGGTAAAGTCTCCAAAATGAGACTATATATAATATGCACTTTAGAGGAGCTGAGGGTTTCAGAGTGGAAATGGACTACTTAGGCAAAGGTTTCACCAATGGAATTAGGGGCCCATTAGGAGATCAAGACCATACGGTCTCAATTCAATCCAAATAGACCAACCCAATTTTCCAAGCAAATACCTTAGCTAATTTAGCTCATATACCCCATTCAACCTGTTAAAAAATATTACAATAAATGTTCAAGCATAAATTTACACTTAGGAAAGTAAATCTCTACAGTTAGGTTACTGAAATGGTGCATTACAATAATGGCAACATAATTACCTTAATTCCACAATTGCTGTCAATTTTTATGTTTATGCCAGTTTTAGATCCGGGGGTCTGTATTTACTTGAATGAATGGGATTATTCCAAGCTCTGATCCATATATCTGTCATTACAGAAGCTTAAGACTCGAGTTATCAAGAAGTGTCTCAATCCCGAGTGGAACGAAGATTTGACCCTTTACATCACTGATCCAAACCAGCCCATCAAGCTTGTAAGTCTAAGCTACGACAACTTCATAATCATGTTCAGGGAATGAATTGATTGTTTTTAAGGCTTACTTGATACAATACAATTTGATCAACGAGTTACCGTGCAAAAAGCACTCAATAACGCGTACATCAAACATCACAATTGCTTCATTGATGGAAGTCTTGTGGTTACTTACTCAAGACCTGCTGTTCAATTTTTCAGATGGTATACGACGAGGACACCTTTACGTGTGACGATATGATGGGAGAGGCAGAGTTCGACATTAAACCGTTTGTAGAGGCATTGAAGAAGAATTTGAAAGGCATTCAGAGTGGAACCATCATAACCAAAATCCTTCCGAGCAGAGAGAACAGCTTGGCCGAGGAGAGCAATGTGGCATGGGTGGATAGTGAGGTTGTGCAGAGCATGTTTCTCCGGCTCAAAAACGTAGAGCGCGGTGAGATTGAGCTGGAACTGCGCTGGACCGATGTTCCTGGCTCACGGGGCCTCTGAAAACGTCTCGATACCTTGTAAACTGCATAGCGTTACATTAGTTGTATACTTGTGGCAAAGAAGATTTTAGAGTGTATTGAATTGCAAACTACATGGTTGTGATGAGTTTCGTTCTCACAAAGAATGATCAGACAGACAGATAAATAAGCCACATTTCGATTTCATCAATCCAGCAAGCCGCAGTTAGTGACTAAGACCTTCGAGTAGGGGCGGTTGAAGCCTCTCTCGGCCACCACGGCTCTTTTGTCGCCGATCAACTTGGCCACCCTGAAATAAGGGGAGCTGGTGTTCTCTTGAACAGTTTTGACCTGAGCGATCCTTTGCAGCACCTCCATTCCTTGAAGAACCCTCCCAATGACCAATGCCGAATCATCAAGCTCCGGGCAGTCCTTTGTACAAATGACAAACTCGGTCCCATTCGGCTCCACCCCGACCTCCTCCTCGTCCATCACCAGCTTGCCTTCCCGAGCAACCAGTTTAGCCTTTGGGGGCGGCTTGGAAGGATCACGCACGATGATGCTGACGCTCCCTTGCAAGTTCCGGGGGCCAGGGCAGGTGCTCCTGGCCCTCTCCCACTCCTGCTTCAGAGAGTCATTCTTGAGGTCTCTCCCAGTCCTCTGCGCAAGCTCGGCGTCGACCCCATAAGACCTCACCCCGCCATGCTGCACGTAATTCGGCATGATCTTAGTGAACTCCTTCCTTCTGTAGGAAATCCCAGCCCTCCCAGTGACGAGCTCACCGAATCTTGACGCTCCAAACGGGGCGCTGTCTCCGTGGAGTCCTACTACGATCCTGCCTACTGGATCCCCGTCGATGGATATGTCGAGAAAGGCGTGTTTGGTAGGAGTCTTCGAGCTGTCGATGCAGCTTGGAATATCCTCGATGGAAGGCTTTTCTTGTTCTTCTTCTGCTCCTCTTGAGATCCCGGGCAGGAATGCCTGGGAGGCTGTGAGGAGCAACGAGGAATTGGCGAAGATGGCGAGCTCTCGACGGGAGAGCTGTCGTGTTTTAACGGAGGGGGTTTGGGTGGTGGTGTGGCTCCGCGGAGGAGGAGGTTGGTGACGGCGAGGGAGGTGGGAAGATGATTGGATGATGAGCTTTGAGGATTGCAGCATTGTTTTTCCTTTGATTTGGATTGCTGGGCATTGATTTTTGAGTAATTACTCCAAATTCAATGAAGAAGCTGAAGAATTAAGCTATTTGGGTTGGGTTGGGTTGGGTTGGTTGCCTCATCGCGTTTTCCTCTTTTTGATGAAACAAGCCGCGGATAAGAAACAAATGCATTTCACACCACAAGTGCACTTAGTAGTAGGCCACCCTTTGATTTCTTCTCATCCTGCAGCAGCAACAGCAGCAGCCAAAAAAAAAAAAAAAACTTCAATGGAAAAAGTTATTTATTGAATTAACTAATTTCAGTCAAAATTATTACGTTTAAATAAAGAAAATTTACAATTCAAAATTTTCAAATAAACATGAGAAAATAAGGTTTACATAGCAAAAAATACTACTCTATTCATTCGGCAAACGTGTCATTTTAAAGTATTAATTTTGTTAAACAAATCTTATCATTGTAGGTATTTTGATCATTATTTTACAAAAATGTCCTTTTTAATTAGTAGATTGTTAGTTATAGAACATGTAGTTTTTGAGAAATTTAAAAAATAGTGTAATAAATAAGGGTATAATAGTATATTTGTTTATTTTCATAAAAATGATAAAGGAATCTAAATGACATGTTTTATTGAAGGAAAGAAGTAACTATCATCAATATATTGTAAAATATTGACAATAATAGATTGTTAAACATTAGTATTTGTTGTGTACTATTTATAGGTGAATAAACCACCTTCTGATTACCCTCCCGAATTTCATGTTCATACGCAACAAAATGTATGCATGTATCCTCCTCTATAAATAAGGTTGTACACTCAAAAATTCAAGTTATCTAAAGCTTCAATGTTATCTCAAATTCCACGAAACATACAAAAAAGTATTGAATATTTTTTTTATGTGTTGACCATTGCTAGTGATGGTTTGGAAATCATATACGCTTTCAAAAGTTTTTTGTGTACTGTATTGAAAGACCAAATTCATAGTTGGGCTTTATAGCCCAATTTTGTGCTCATTTTTGGTTACGGCACATATTTTTCGGGAGATGTTTTCAAACTATATACTCCCTAATTGAATTTGGTATTGGTAAATCAATAAGAATCAGATTCAATAGGGACCATCTAGTGTTCGAATTGAAAACCAAACTATATACTTCCTTATTGAATTTGGTAAATAAAGAGCGACCATCTAGTATTCAAATCGAAAACCTTTAGGTACTACCTGCAAATCCTTTTCGATTGAATCATGCTGAAATGGTTACTATATACTCCCTCCATTTTCAAATAAGTGACTTTTTAATATCGATGCATGTATTTTAACGTGATAAAAACAATATAAAATATTAATTTTTTTAATATTTTTTTTTTGACAAACTCATACTTATTAATAATAAATATAATATTATTAAAAAATTAATTAAAATTTTATATAATTTTTATCCACCTAGATATGTGTTTGAATTTAAAAAGTTACTTATTTAGAAACAGAGGGATTATTAAATGCATGGTAAAAATATCGCCTGATGTATTTTTTTTTTATTAGGAAAAATTTCGGGTGAGAAAACTCTACCCGAAAGCATCCTTTCGGATGAGGTCAAGAAGACCAGGATTATTCCGAATATTAGTACCTCAGGCAGAGTGGCAAAGGTGTGCAACCTTATCAGCCACTGTATTGTCTATTCGTGGTACATGGAGGAAAGACACCCTTTCCAGATTTGTCAACATAGTTGTGATATCTGATATAATAAGTTCGATTTCCCATGGACATTTTGTTTTCCTATTGATATGGTCAATAATGATTATAGAGTCCCCCTCAATTTGAAGTTTGGTAATTCGTAGATTTAGTGTATTCTGTACCCCGAGTTTTAAAGCAAGAGCTTCAGCTTTTAATAGACTTTGATTACCGAGTTTTTTATATCCTATGCTGATTGGCCTACCATCCCAGTCGAGGATAATAGTCCCAGCTGTGCTGGCCATGTTTAAAAGGGAAGATCCATCAAAATTTAGTTTGAGAGTTCCTCTGGGTGGCTTACGCCATCTAATGTTTATGCGTTGCGTTTTCTGTCGTCTTTCCGTTTTAGTTCGTGGTAGCACGTCGGAATCAATCCCGAGTTCGCCCTCAATTAGAAGATTTACTCCAATTTAACTCGTGTGTTTTAATGATGTGGAGTATGGTATCTCTATTAGGAATTGGAACCGACCTGAAGATATGCTGATTTCGAGAATACCAAACAGTCCACCAATAGAAGACTAGCTTAGCTTTGGATTTGTTGTTAATGTTGTTCCCAATGTAGGCCATAATTGGTTTAATGTCTCTTGATTGCTGAAGCATCGCTGCTATAGTTGTATTGGTGTCAGTTGGGAATCTAAGGAGAGAGGTCGTGTATTGGCATTCTAACAGAAAATGGGCATCATTTTCTGCCGCACAATTGCACAAACAACAGGCGGGGGGCACTGAAACGCCTCGTTATGATAATCTAACGGCCGTGGGAAGACCATCTTGACTTATCTTCCATAGGAAATTTTTAACCTTAGGCGGGATGTCCAGTTTCCAAATCCAGAAATTAGGATCAGGACACTGAGTTGATTGACCTGAAATTAGTTTATATGCACTAGAGTTGGAGAACCAACCCTCCCTATCCGGCCACCGGTATAGTCGGTCCTCAAAGGGAGCAGTCGGCAAAGGAATATCCTGGATTTCGTTGACAATGTTTAAAGGTAGCACCTGGCAGAGCTTCTCAGACCACCATCTACCGGCCATAATATAATCACTAATGGTCTCCTCAAGATTAACAGATGGAGGGCATTCACCTCTGACATTCAGCGAGAGGTTCGAGACCCAATTGTCTGACCAAAATTTTACCGATTTTCCGTTTTCTATCGACCAGATCAGCTCGGATTTAAAGGAGTCAATGAGGGTTGTCAACTTGGCCCATTGCCAAGACGAGTCACCTTTTTTCTTATATTCCAGCAAATTAGAGGACCGGAGATACTTATGTCTAATAATGGAGACCCATACATTTTGTGGTTCAGCTAGAATTTTCTATAAAAGTTTCATTTGTAAGGCTTCATTCATATCTTTGGATTTCCGGATTCCAAGTCCACCCGCCCATTTAGGTCTACAAATCCTATCCCAACTGATAAGTGGGCGGTGTTGAAGATCCTTATTCCAGAAAAACGTTCTATTCACTTGATCTAATTCTTTATGTATCGAAGCCGGTAACAGGAAATTTTGCATAGTGTATAGGGGTTTGGATGCTAGATTTGTGTTTATTAGGATAGCGCGACCTTGTTGTGATAGCGCATTAGCAAGCCATTTACTTAATTGTTCTTTGGATCTGCATATGATGTCCTCAAATGTGGCTTTGCTTACCCTACCATTGATGATGGGGCAACCTAGATATTTCTCCGGGGAGGAGAAATTTGAAATATTTAGACAGTTGCTAAGCTCGGAAATCTTTGAGTGCGTAATTCCTTTTGTTGCTTGAAAGCTAGATTTATGGTAATTAACCTTTTGACCAGAAACTTTATAGCATGATTCAATTATTTTTCTAACCTTGCTTCCTGCCTCTGTACTTCCTTTAGAGAAGATGATAATATCGCCTGCAAAGGAGAGGAACGGGATTCGGGGACCACCTCGTCCAAATGTGAAACCTAATTGACTTCTTTCTGAATTTGATTCTGCGGTTAGACTTCGAGCTAGAACCTATGCTCCGAGAATAAATAGAAAAGGGGAAAGGGGATCACCCTGACGTATGCCCCTTATGGGGAAGAACATTTCCGTTGGGCCATTGTTTACCAGTATCGAGAACGAAACACTCGAGACACATTCCATAACCCAGGATATGAAAGTTGGGTGGAACCCGAATTTTTGGAGAACTCTGTTAGTGAAATTCCAGTCAACTCTGTCATATGCTTTTTCCATGTCAAGTTTTATCGCAAGCCAGCCCACTCGGCCCTTTCGAGATCTGAAGGAGTGAAAAATTTCGTGGGCTATCAGGACGTTATCTTGTATAGCTCTGTCCGTTACAAAGGCACCATGAAGCGGGTGGATTAGTTTTCCAATGATAGCCTTGATCCTTTCAGTAAGTATTTTTGATATGATCTTGTAGATTGTGGAACATAAGCTGATTGAGCGATAATGGTTTGTGGCCGTCGGGTTATCTCTTTTCGGTAGGAGAGAGATGAAAGTATGGCTAATTTTCTTAAGGATTTTACCAGATAAGAAAAATCCCTTAACAACTCTAATAATGGAAATGCCAACGATATCCCAGCATTCTTTGTAGAACTCAGCAGTAAAACCATCAGGGCCTGGGGATTTGTTTTTACCAAGGTTAAATACTGCAGATTTTATTTCTTTGTTGGACGGGTGTCGGATAAGGAAATCATTCTCCTCATCCGAGATAGCCGATTGTGTAAGATTAAGCAACTCTTCTAATAATCTGTCATCAGTTGAGTCCTTTTTGAAACATTTTTCAAAGTCTGTCTTAATTTCATGTCTGACATTTTCCTCACCGATAATTAAAGTGCCATTACTGGAAAGAATGTTGCGGATTTGTTTTCGGTGTCTCCGCCCCGAAGCCACACGGTGAAAATACGAGGTGTTTGAATCTGATATGCTTTGTTTTAGCCCTCGGGTTCCAAAACGTCTTTTGGAATAGGAGGAGCTTTTCCTTCTTTTTTATAAGGCGTCATTCTTTGTTAATCAAAGGCTCCGAGACCCCCCCGGGATTGCAGATTGAATCTTGAGTAATTCATCATCAACTTCAAGTAGTTGTCGAAAAATATTTCCAAAAGTTGAATTATTCCATATTTTTGCCTTTTGTTTCAGAATTCGTTATTTGAACATTAATTGAAACATAGCAGAACCGGGGCAAGTAGCTCGCCACGATTGTTTAACGATGTTACGAAAGTCTTTCCGCTGCAGCCAGACGTTCTCAAATCTAAACGGAGGAGCTTTAAATGCGACACCATTATCCAATGAAATAAAGATAGGACAATGATTTGAGGTGGAAAAAGCCCCGTTCTTAGTGATAAGGTTTGGAAAATTGTGTAGGGTCTGATGATGGACTAGCTCTCTATCGAGTTTTTCAAAGATGTTGTACTTTCCATTAGCACCTTTTCTCCAAGTGAAAGGGTTCCCGAACAAGGGGAGGTCCACTAGAGAACATGTGTTCTTGAATTGTAGCAAACGTGTGAAGCGAGAGGGACAGGAGGCAGTCCCAGCCAGCTTATCCTCACTACATGCAATTTCATTTAAATCGCCCATAATAATGCATGGGACATACGGGGTGTGTACTATAGTGGTAAAAGTTTCCCAGAACGCATCATTTTCCCGAGGATCGGGGGGCGCATAAGCAAAAAGCATGAGGATGACTTTGTGATCATTGCAATTTTCATATCTCAACCCAATAATACGAGGTAAGTGTATTTCTACTGAAACGAGAACGTTACTTAGTTGGTGAGATTTCCACAACACTCCAATCCCCCCCCCCCCGAACGTCCAATGCTTGGAGACCAGATAGCCTCATCGAAACCGATATTCTTCCATAATTTGTTTTCCGGAATGGATTCCGCTTTTGTTTCAGCTAACGACAAAATTTGGATATGCTCGTTTTTACACAACGCATCGATTTCTATCCAGAAGGTCATTTTACCTATACCTCTACAGTTCCAATAACAGATTTTTTTTTATAAACGACTATATGATGGGAATGGGGCGGAGATTTGCTGACCCCGTCCAATCGGTACCAAACTAAAATTTTCTTAGTAAGTTGATTACCTACTCGAGACAACATGGTAATGATGGACCAAGAATCGGGATGGTTTGTATCAAAATAGGTGTAATAAATCTGGATGGTTTCATATATCTTATGCTCATAAAGAGTAGTGTAATAAATCTGGATTGTTTGTATTAAAAAAGGTGTGTGTTTCTTTTTGAAGTTTAGGATCCTCTTTCGCACTAGTTGTTGTTTAGCATTAGATAATTTGTTGATGCCAAAATATAGCACAAGGTAGGACAAAGTATAATCCCTAAACGGGAGGCAGGACAAAGTGGTAGAGGATCCTCTTTGGAACCATATGCAAATGGGACTATAATCCCTTTGGTACTTCTGATTCCCAGAGGGAATCAACCGGCCAAAGCTACTGAGAGACAGACTTAACCATTGCCTAATCAAATCAACAAAGTGATGCATTTTACCGGTTACCAAATAAAATATGTTACTAAAGCAGTGTAAGGCTATAATGAACTGGTTAAAACCCAATCAAAGTGGGTGCAAGAAACATACGGTAATGAGACCTATGAACCAAGCCTTTTTCCAGAATTTCTTAGACTTCAACTTTTGTAGCACATATTGATAATTAATGAAGATTCCATTAAAGATCATCAAAGGAACAAGAAGCCAAGCGCCAAGAGCAGCTACATGAGTCATAACAGGTAAGTTTGGGTCGTATTTGACCGCAAACCCGCACATAAAGCTTAAAGGAGCAGCCAAGCAGGGAGCAAAAACACAAGCCATCAAACGAAATGGGTTACTAGAAACCCAAGGGGATAATTTACATACAATAGACATACATAGATATTCAGATTCACTACACATATAAGCATTTCGAGTGCATTGATAGCCTTTAGAAGATAATTTCGAGAAAGATGACATACCAAACTATACGTACTTCATCCATATACAAAGAGAACGCCGATCGACTGGCTTTACAATCATCATCCATAGATGAAATGTTAAATCCATTTGCATCGAACTATAATTCGAAACAGCCAATGACTTCTTCGGAGGTTGATACTCTACCATGATCAGACCACCATTCATGATCCATAACCACAGGATACACAGCTTGACAGCGTTTCTGACTATTTCTCCATTTACTTCGACACTTGCACATCCAGAAATGTTCAACCAGCAAGGGTGGATGAACAAAAAAAGATGCACAAGAAATTCCTCAATAGAGGGTTTAGGGCCCTTTCGGGAGGTGTTTGATTGGGGCTCGTGTGAGGAGACCCCAAACGGTTTCTTTCCATCGGACATGTCCGAGGCATTTGTAACAATCAAAGAAGACAACCACCAGTTAGTATAACGAGATAAGAGTGATTTAACAAAGTAAAGTGAGAAGAGAAGATTTATATGATTCATTCGAAACCACAATTCTAGATTTATTTTGCAGCTAAGGAAGAAAAACCCTTTGAAATCAAGACAAAGTAACCCATCACGAGAAGTTCCAAACACCCAGAACCCTTAGTATAAGCCTGGTATGGGTGAAAACTAGCCAAGAAGAAAAAACAATTGATATTGTTTCTTAATAAAATATCCGCCACTAGGGCTATTTTCAGAAAAGCATAACCATACATTTTGAGAAACAATTCTTCATTCAAGCTGGGGGAAGGAGCCATGACAGCCCCGAACACCACAAATTTGTTAAGGCCTGAAGATCGGGGGGTAAGGAGTGAAGAGACAATAGCCTGTAGCACCAGGTTTTCCAACCACCCAAAGAAGATCCATTATGTGGCTCTCTCCTAGTGCTCTCTCTTCCGATCTCCAGATCTTACCTTCTTCCTCCTTTCTTTTTCATCTCTCTCCTCCCTTGCCGCTCTCTCTTCCCCCGACGTCTTTGCTATAAGGCATTTGTTTATCCTCCGCATCCGCTGGTTCTCCCACTGCCACCAGTCCCCGATGCTCCTTGAATCGCGCCTTGCTCTCTCCACGTGCTCCCTCTTCCGATCTCCATATATCACCTTCTTCACCCTTTCTTCTTCATTTCTCTCCTCCCCCGCCGCTCTCTATTCATCTGACGTCTCTTCTCCAAGTCATCTGTCTATCCTACGCCTCTGTTGGCTCTCCTTCCGCCACCAGTCCTCGACACCCCATTGAATCTTGTCGTTGCGGCATCCTTCCCTTCAGGATACGCTGTCGTAGAGGATCGGGAAAGCCATTCTTCACCGTGTTGCCGCCTCCAAGAATAGGGTTTACACTGATGTCAGTCTCATTTTCCCCAAGGAGTTCGCCGGCTCTCCCACCGCGACAATTACATTTACATGTCTTAGGGCTTGATTTAGTGAGCATTTGCATTTTTCGGCCATCGATTTGAGTAATTCCTACTATTTATTATGTTCAATTTGAGGTGTTTGGATGGATTTTGGGAATTTGAGTTTTAGGGTTCTTCGTTATTTTTGTTGAACCTGAAACTATAGATCAAAAGTCCTGAAAATTTGGTCATTGTGGTTAAAGTTTTGCATAGAAATTTATTGAAATAAGATTCAAACCTTAATAAGATTTGTAGCAATTATTCAAGTTTTATTAACTAAGAGACACTAACTAACCATTATCTGTATGAATGTATGATGTTATCATTTCATCACATACACTTGTTTACCATCTGTTGGATTGATTTTTAATAGCATGTAATCAGGATTTAAATGCAATTTTGTGAAGTTATATTGTGTAAAATGTCCATTTCTGATGGTTTGTGTGTAACAAACGGATTTTGGGATTTCTAAAAAGGAGAACTTTCGGAAAACCCGTCCTCGAGCAAATTCTATTTTTAGAAGTTTTACGACATATCCCGACATGTTTTAAGATTTAATTGGATAGATTTTTAATCTTAGTCACTTGATTTCGGTTTTGGGAATTTCGAGTGTCATTGGAAATGAATTTAGGATTTTGGGTCGGATTTTTTGAAACGTCGGATTTCAGGGTGGGAGTCTTGGAATGAAACGTCGGGATTTAAGGTCGGAAGAGCGGAATCACTCTCTCCCCTTAATGAGTTTTGTCCTCTTGTGTACTAAACCCTAGGGAGCTCCACTATATAAGCTCCAATCCCTAAAAGGATATCTCACTCTCACATCACTCAAACTCAGCCTCCAATTTTGAAATCCCAAACCCCAAAATGGATCTCACTCTCCTCCCAAAACCCTAAACCAAAACCCCTCACTTTTCCTCCCTTGAATCCAAATCTCCCAACTCTCTCTCCTTCTTTTGTGTTTCTTTGAGCCAAAAACCTGAAATCTATCTCAAGGAGTCTCAATCTCACAAAAACAACCGCAAAATCGAGCTTGGAAGGCCAAAACCGATCAAAAGCTCGGATCTGGGGACAACTCGCGGCCGCAACTCACCCATCTCGCCGCCGCGACCAAGAACCCAACAACGGGTGTTCTTCCTCACGGACACGACGTTCATACTCGCCGCCGTGACTTCGAGCCCAAAAACTTCGTCTTCGTGGTAAATCGAGTCGTTTTCCTTTGTTTCTCCTCCTTTCTCGAATGCATTTTTTCGTGTGTTCCTGACTTCTTTCTCTACCTTCCAAGGTAAAAAAATCATAGATCCATCATGGTTTGGTGTGGATTCGTGCCCCTTTTCCCTCGATTCTCAGTTTTGTGTAAAGGTAACTCCTTCCTTCTTTGGATCTTGTGATTTCGAGGTTTTTTCTCAGTAAAGGTGCTCTTTTAACTCATATTCAACCTTCCTAGGCTCTGTCATAGCAAGGAATCATCGGACCAAAGCTCCCAAGGCCTCTCTCCCTCAAGATTTTCAAAAAGCCTCCAAGAGCCTAGGTAATCCCTCTTCCGCTTTCCCCTCTAGTCTTGTTTGGAGTTGTTTTTTTGTTGGTTGCATAGTGTTTTGATTTAGAAAGGTTTTAAAACAAGTTTGAACAAAAATGGGTTTGAAACGAGCGAGAACGAGCAAAAATCGCGACATGCCCCAATGGCTTGGCCGAGCCCCTCACCCTATGCTTTGGACTTACCTTGTTTATTCTTGATCCAATTCTTGTGGGGACATTTTCTTAAATTATTGGGTAATGCTTGAAGATATGTTAAAGAGTATTACCTTAAATGTCGGGATTCTTTGTCTTGGTTAAATGATGTTGGTTTTGAGAAGGAAGTTTGGAAATATTGTTGGTAAGATTTGTTGATGGGTTTTGATTAGAAGTGAAATGGTTTTGATTAATGTTTAGAATATTGAAAAGGTTTTGGGAAACGGTTTTACTCTCGGTTGGTTTTGAGGACTTGGATTATATATGTATGGTTGTTATTGCTTTTGGACTTGCTTTTGGACTTTGCTTGCGTTATCTTGATGTTCTGCATCTCTAGATAAGTATCCTACGTGACTTACTTAGCAACCTGGACCTCCTGCCTGATGTGTCATATAGTGTGTAGGTGTTGCTTATGCATAAAAGCATGACATGTAGTACCATGCTTAGGAATTGCACCTATGAATGAGCATCCTTATTCTTTATGCGTTTGAAAAGAGAACGGTCGTTATCTGTGAGTCTTTAGAGTCGTTGCTAGGGTCATTGGGGCATTCGAGTTTCATATTGTTTCGCTCACAATCGAGTCTTATATATGATCTGGCTACTACGATGACCGAGCGTCTTACCTGGGGTGCTTCGGAGTGAGGTACGAACAGATAGGTTGCGGCACCGACCGAGCGTCCTACCTGGGCTGCTTCGGAGAGAGGTACGGACATATATGCCCCGGAATGGGCACAGATTAGGGGATATGCCACTTGGCACTCTTTGGGCGCCTTTACTGTTTTTCCGCACTTATATTTATATCTTGATAAGCATGCATGTGTGATTTAAATCTTGTACTGCATTAGATCATCCTTTATTTAGGTATAGGCATGTTATATGGCCTCAGCGCGGTCAGAGGACCCGCAGGCGATTACCGGGCCTGACTTCGTGGATAGTGTTAGGTACTGTTCCTTGCTTGTTCCTTGCTTCTGTGATGGGAGGTCTCTTGGCGAAATCGAAGAATCTGGCTAATTCTCTAACTCGGCTAAATGGTAAATCGTCCCCCTTATGATTTGGTTTTGACCAGGCTCTGCCGTGGCACCTTGTATCTTAATTTCGTTCCCGCTTTATTTTCTTGAAATGAATTTCACGACTTAGCCCTTAGGACAGGTTAAGGGTGCCCAACAGCCCTACGATGATTTTAGGGTTGGAAATCCCTCTTTCTTACTGATCTTAAAAGAGTTTGAAACCTCGACCCGTACCTAGATTGCAAGATCCGAACGAGGGGTTTCATCCCTCGAAACGTAACCCGAGAATCATAATTTCGGGTTATTACATTGTGTAATTTATCCTTATAATTGTTCTCATGTCTTATTCAACTTCCTTTAAGGGTCACTCTTTATAATATATGTTGATTATGAAAATTGGGTCATTTTAGAGGTTTGTGGCATGAACATTTAGTTTAATAGTGTTACAAATTTGATTGTGTTCTTAGATAGTTTAATCGAAGTGAAGATCAAAGTGGTGTTTTGCAATAGAAAGAGTGACATTATTGATACAAGTAATTTTTTTCAAGTGGTGAATAGACGGGATAATAACTAGAAATTAAGAAGTGCGGTAAGGACGATGTCAGAGGGAATAATCCCCGATAGGGTTGCTTTTGCTATCATTAGAATATATATATAGGAGTACAAGATAGTAAACCCTAATAGTTAACCCTAATTACAAATGGGTAATTGGGCCTATACATATATTCTATCTAACATACCCCCTTAGTGGAAATAGGAAGGCAGCGAATAGTGAGACTGGATCTAAAATCAAGAAATAAAGGAGGAGGCAATCCCTTGGTAAATATGTCTGCATAATTGGGCTTATACATATATTCTATCTCACGAGCAAAGTGGATGCCAATCTCCACATGCTTGGTTCTCTGATGGTGAACCGGGTTGTGAGCAAGGTAAGTAGCACTAACATTGTATGTATACACAACATACGCTTGACTGAGCGGACAATGGAGCCTAAGCAATAGGTTGCGAAGCCAGGCACACTCGGCAACAACATTGGCAACACCGCCATATTCCGCTTCAGCACTAGAGCGAGAAACCACATGTTGGCGCTTAGAAGACTAAGAGACCAGGGAGTCGTTGAGGAACACACAATATCCTAACGTAGACCCTCTGGTGTCTGGATAACCAGCACAATCAGCATTCATACGTGTAAGCAACCATGGAGAGAGGTGAAGCTGATAGGGTAATAGTGATGCCAAGAGAAGTAGTAGCATGAACATAATTGATAATGCGCTTAAGAGCAGCAAAGTGAGACTCTCTGGGGTCATGCATTGATGAGTCTATTTTAGTCATGTTTTAAGTATAGGTTTGCATATTAATTGGTGGTATTTTTACATATTTTTTATAGCTTATTTGATATTATTTGATTTTTGGAGTTTGCACTAGTGCTTTTATATATTTCAGGTATTTTTGGTCTGGAATTGTATAAATTTGGAGGTTGCTCATAACATATGGGATTGTTTTGCAAATTGGAAGCCAAGGTGGGCCGGGTTGATGAATTACGGAAGGAGTGTTGTAAGCCTAATTTGCCATATTTTACACTTACTTTTATATCGATTTCTGCATGCATTTCATACATTTGGGCTAGAATAGTACAGATTCTATGTAGTTTATGCTTCATTGCCAAATTATGGAGTCTACACTAGTTTCTATTTAATTTCGGAGAAATCGAGGCATTTTACAGCAATTCGGAGAAATGAAGGAAAATCAGAAAGAGGACGATATCGACAAGAGTAGGTCGATATCGAGTGGATCAAACCGAGCAGTCATGCCAGGAATCGACCAGATAATGGGAGCGGAACAGAAGAGGTCGAAATCGACCTTTGTTGGTCGATATCGACCGAATACCAAGTCGAAATTTCCGTCAGAGCCGAAATCGGGTTTTCAGAATCCGAATTCGAGAAATCAACTCGATATCAACCTACTTAGGTCGATATCGACTGATGTGAGGATATTTTGCCATGTTTTATATTGACTTTTAAGCATTTGAGTTAGAATAATACATAATTTGTGTAGTTTATGTTTATTTGCAATATATGGAGGTCTACACAAGTTTTTGTTATATTTCGCAGAAATCGGACGCAATTTGAAGCTTAAAGAAAAGTCATGAAGAAGCTAAGGATGGTGCATCTGGAGAAAAGCCCACTTTTCTCCATTCATCATTCCAAACCAAGCTTTGAAGTCTTCATGAGAGTTGTAGCCCTCGAAGAGAGCTTTCCAACGCATGCTCATATGCGTCAATCCGACGAACGAGGACTCGGGAAAGTGCGTTTCAAAAACAGAGTAGCATGCTAGAAACTGCTGCAGTGGTCGATAGCGACCACTTTTGGTCGAAATCGAGTGGATTAAATCGGTCAGAAAGCCCAGAAATCAACCAGAGAATGCTGAGAACTGAAGAGGTGGTCGATATCGACCAGACTTGGTCGATATCGACCTAACTTTGGTCGATTTTCACCCTGGAGGCCAATATCGAGTGTCTGAAGTGAAGCTGAGAAGACGAACTCAATATCGACCGGGTTGGGTCGATATCGAGTGACCAACCGTGGCTGATTTCTAGCAGATCCGAGCTCTAATCCAATTTCTATCCAAAGTCCAATGGAGATATCCACAAGAGGAGATTTATCAAGTTCTATCAAGATAGAAGAGATATTTATCTACTTTTGATATAATTTTCTTTAGAGATTTATTTTCTTTATTTCCATAATTTAATCTTTAGATATAGATAGATAGATTTAGATAGAGATATAGTTTTCTTTCCTAATTATCTAGGGAATGAACACTATAAATAAGGCATTAGGGACTGGATTTTATTCATTCAATCAATCCAAGCAAAGCCACATAGAGAAAGAAAGTCGAGTGAGAGAGAGAGTCTTGGAGCCGAGTGGAGTTTGTGAAGCGATAGCGGAGTTGGCTTTATTCGGTTGTAAGTCTTATTCAGTTTATTTAATGCAATTTATTTTCTTGAAATATTTGATGAGTTTATTGATGATGAAGAGCGAGTAGTCACCCAACTTCTAGGGTCGGGGTGAGCCCGACGGTAACCATGTGAGATGATGCGGTAAAGTTACAATCTTTTGATGCGAATTCATCTTCTATCCCTACAAGCATGATTCTTTTGCGAAAGTTGAAGGTGATCCTAGTTTGTGTTATTGAAGCGAAAGTGATCTTAATGCAACTTGGATTAATTATGTGAAAAAGGGTTAGTAACAATTAGGGTTTATGCGAAAGCCTCTATTTTCCTATTTGTTAATAACGAATGTTATTTGATGAAAAGCATGCTCTTTTATGCCTTTATGTGTTATTTTACATGGTTATCGTTGTGGTGTTGAAACCCTGATCTTAGAAGTCTTTATTTTATTGATTTATTTCACAAGTTTCGAATCTGTCTGCGAAAAGTTGCGAACTTTGTTTCCGTTCCAGTCGATATTGAGCTAATGTGGTCGATATTCCAAGTCGATATCGAGTGCATTGGGTCGATATCGACCAAGTTTCTGCTTTTTGTTCTGTTTTCTGCTTTTCTCTGTGCTTTCCGTTTTCTGCTTTTCTCTGTGCTTTCTGAAAAGGCGGGCGCTGACACGCTTCCTCATGGATCGATCCTGACTGCCTTCTACTACAACAAGAGGAAATTTTGTATTTATTTGATGAGACAAGGAGTCAGTTTGATTTTATATTTTATATTTATTTCATACTTGACCATCCTCCTGCAACAACATCGACCAACCCCTAGAGTCGATTTCGAGTCTGAATGCTGAGCTGGCTTTCTTCCACATGAAGCAAGAGATATTCCATCAACTCAATGGAAGATTTAACAAGTCCAAGAGAGATCTATCCACTTTAGATATAGTTTCCTTTTAGATTTAATTGTTTTATTTCCAAGCTTATCTTAAGGTTATTAGATAGAAAGTTTAGATATAGATATAGTTATTCTTTCATAGATTAGCGGGGAATGAACACTATAAATAAGGCCTTAGGGGCTGAGTTTTATTCATTCAATTTTAGTTACAATTAGTTACATATATATATATAGAGAGAGAGAGAGAGAAAGCATTGGCCGAGAGAGGAGTTGTGAAGGGAGAGCGGATTTGGCTTCGATTGGTTGTAAGCTTTCTTTTAGTTTATTTAATGCAATTTAGTTCTTTTTTGTTATTGATGTCTTCCTTGATGATGAAGAGTGAGTAGTCACCCAACTTCTAGGGTCGGGGTGAGCCCGACGGTAGCCATGTAAGGTGATGCGGTAAAGGTACAATCTTTTGATGCGATTTCATCTTCTATCCCTATTAGCATGATTCTTTTGCGAAAGTTGAAGGTGATAATTGTTTGTGTTATTGAAGCGTAAGTGATCTTAATACAACTTGGATTAATTATGTGAAAAAGGGTTAGTAACAATTAGGGTTTATGCAAAAGCCTATATCTTTCTATTTGTTAATAACGAAGGTTATTTGATGAAAAGCATGATCTTTTATGCCTTTATGTGTAATTTTACATGGTTATCGTTGTGGTGTTGAAACCCTGATCTTGAAAGTCTTTAGTTTATTGATTTTATTTCATCAGTTTTGAGTTCTTTCTTGCGAAAAGTTACAATTTTTGGTTTCTGTGTACTCGACTTCGAGCATTGCCAGTCGACATTGGGTAAGTGTTCGATATCGAGGAGGTTAGGTCGATATCGACTGGTTTTCGTTTTCCGTTCGTTGTTGCTTTCTGTTCTGTTTTACAGTTTCTGTCAACGTAGTGGTCGATATCGAGTACTCTTCTGGTCGAAATAGAGAGTTTTAGAACTGAAAAGGCAGGCGCTGACACGTTTCCTCGTGGATCGATCCTGACTACCTTCTACTACAACGGGAGGAAGTCTTGTATTTATTTGCTGAGACAGGGAGTCAGTTTGCTTTATATTTTATTTATATTTCATACTTGACACATCCTCCCGCAACAACAAAATTGGCGCCGTTGTCGGGGAAGCAATCAATCGCGCCCTTTTTAGTTCTTTTTCTCTTCTTTATATTTGTTTTTGCTTTTTAGTTCCTATTTACTTGTTTCTTTTTGTTTTTGTTTTCTAGGTGTATGCGAAGAACTGGTCGCACAAACATAGACCCAATTCTCGAGGCTGAGCAATTTTTCCATCTTCAATAAAGGCTTAGGAGGAGACTCATGTCAACACCCAACGACGAGAATGCGGTCCCGCTCACACCAGCACAGGAGCTTGAGCAACTCCGCCTACGTATAGAGCAATTTACCACTAGAGAAGCAAAACACGCCCGACGAGAGGCGGATTATACACATAACCAGCAGCGGTGGGAGGCAAGGGTAGATCGTGAGATCAACGCGAGGAGGCAACTTGAGGAGCAGATGGGGCATATCCTAGCCAACGCAAATGAATATCGGCATCCTACTCTGGATGTTCCAGAATCGACGATCGTTCTTCCCGCTATTAATTTTGAAATTCGTCTTTCTTTTATTACTGAAATTAGGAGGAGTCAATTTAGGGGAAGAATCAATGAATGTCCTTTAGAGCATGTCACCACTTTTATAGATTTATGTGAAGCTATAGCAGATGGTGCTAATCTGGAATTTTTAAAACTAAAGGCTTTTCGTTGGTCCCTTGCAGAAATAACACAACAGTGGCTAGAAGGACTGCCCGCACGATCAATTCGCACTTGGAATGAATTGCATGACCTGTTCCTCAACAAGTTCTTTCCTCATGCAAAGACAGCTGCTCTCAGACAACAGATCACGGCTTTCAGACAGAAGCCATGGGAGATATGACGGAGGGAAAACATGTCGTTGATCCACCAAAGTAAACTCAAACTTATAACTAGTATAGCAATAAGCAAGAGGTCGATCCCACAGGGAAATTCGCTATTCAAGTGTGGTTTAGATGCCAATCTAGTAACCAAAAGGGGGGGGGGGGGGGGTTATGAGTGTAAAAGATCCGCCTATAAACAAAGCGGATTGAAGAAAGCAAAATAAATGAATTTGATTCAAACAATTATGAGAGGCAATTCTACCAACAATTTTCCACATTATTTGGTTTGAAACGATCCTTGTAACTTCTTCTCGTCCTATTTAGTTTCCTATGAATGCCCTTGTCCCGACCTAATATAGTTACTAGTCCAACCAGTCCTAGCAACCCTTATCAATCGAGCAGTCCCTAAAGAAGGATTTAACCCAATTGATAGCTTTAAGTTCAGATATTAGCCAAGGTATTTGCACTCCCTAAAGAGGGATTTAACAACACATTCAACTTCCTACTCATTCAATTAGTTCAACCAGCCATAACGGAACAAGTTTGCCACTTAGGTTAAGGTTCACAACCAGGAATCTACAAAACCTTAGCAATTGAATTGATTCTAACTAGTTGCGCGGGCTAGATAGAATAAAACAATAGACAATCAAGCACAAAGAAGTTGAGCATTCAAATATAGGAAACAAGAAACGAGAATTAGAAACTCACAATCAATCCAAGCAAAGCTTCAAATTGTAGGTATAACAGATGAGTTTAATTTCTCATGGAAGACATCACTCAAATCTCTAAATTGTCTGATGAAGGTAAGAATAGAATAGAAGTGTAGTAGAAAATAACATAAATCGGCCTATAAGGAGTCTAAGTCGGCCATAAAACCAAACAACATAAAACTAGGGTTTCATTTATCGAAACGGCGTCACGCAGACGAACAATGCTGCGGCCGCGGCTTCTTCCAAACCCGCTGCAAATTGCTCTACTGCGACCGCGGGAAGCATGCTGCGGCCGCTGCATCGGCCTTTCACAGAAAATCTATCCTAAAATTGGTCTTCTTTTCAACAGGAAAGTTGTAGATCTTTGAAAGAGCTTTCCAACACCTGGCCATAATAGTTAATTGGACAACCGAGGCCTCCAGAAAGTGCAAAACAAGTTCAGCATGCCTGACGACAACTTCTGCAGACTTGTTCTTCGTTTAGGTTCACTTTTTCTTCTCAGGACCTCTTGAGATCTTCATGTAAGCTTCTTCGATCAACTAGACATTCTCATATAATGCGTTATCAACTCCTGTCTCATCATCGGAGCCACGATTACCTGAAATAATCAATAAAAGTGTGTAGATTCCGACTCCTTCCAGAATACTCACAAGATGCAAATTAACTACAGATTGTGAACGAAGTGAACCTAACTAGCCTAAAAATGCCTATAATGCCTGTCTAAGATATGCATTATCAAGACACTTGCACAAGTCTGGGAGCGTTACAAGAGGCTTCTGAAACCCTGTCCTACGCTTGGACAGCCGCCTTACGTCATCCAGGAGATCATCTTCAATTGTCTGGATGCGCCTACTAAGGATAGGATCAACAACTACACCGCCTATGGATATCTCGAGTACACTCCACGTCGTGCTTGAGAGGTACTTGAGACACTGCCAACTACGACAACACATATGGGACTTCTGCGGCCTCTTTTGACGAAAGGCACGAAAGGTCTGCCCCATCTATGCCATTGTATATGCCACGAAAGAAGATTGATCCATACGTCAGGGAGAAATTCCAGAATGAACAGGTACGTCGTCTTACCAAACAAGTCAAATTCTTGTCTAAAAATCAGCCTTGTTTGGAATGTGGGTCTGTGAGGCACAACACCACTGCGTGCCCACACGTCGATCAAGTACAAGCAGCAGAAACCCACGAAGAGGTAAGGTATGCACAGGGACACTACTCAGGGCCACATCAGAACTAGAACTAGAGCTATTATCGCCAGCCCCAACATCAAAATCCCCCTCCCTACAGAGCTCCTAGTCACCCCGATAGAGAAGGTAAGAAAGATAACATGCAGACCATTCTTGAGGAGATGCGGATGAATCATTCAGGCACCAAGCAGTCTATCAATTCCATCCACACTCAGATGCATGGTGTCAACTCTAGGCTTGGAGAAATCGATATCTGGCAGAAATCGATTGAAACCCAGATTGGTCAACTAGCAACATCCGTCCCCAAACAATCAGGTACGCTCCCTGGAACTTCTGAACCTAACCCTAAGGGTAAATCTACCCAAGACAGGTGGTTGCCATGAACCTAAGGAGTGGGCGATAGATGCAAACGCGCGAGAAAACGACGGAGGAAGAAGGAGCTGAAGACAACTCGATATCGACCAAACCAGTCGATATCGACCAGACCCAGCTCGATATCGACCAAGATGCAATGTCTGCCCAGAAATCGACTAGTCCAGCTGATATCGACCAGACATCAGTCGATATCTACTAGACACAAGTTGATATCGACCCCCTCTACTCGACATCAGTACCTCCGACGAAAAAGAAACTGCCTTTCCCGACGAAATCTCCAAAAGATCCAGCAGAGAAGAAGTTCCAACATTTCATGAAGATGCTTCAAAGGCTTAATGTCATGATACTTGATAGTGTTTATTTTAGTCATGTTTTAAGAATAGATTTGCATATTAATTTAGAGCATTTTTACTTATTTTATATCTTATTTTGTATTATTTGCTTTTCGGAGTCTACACCCGTGTGTTATTTATTTTAGGTATTTTAGAGCGAATTTGGAATGAACTGCATTGGACAAATAATACGAAGCCGGAGAGAGTGCAGATTGCGCAATTTACATTTGGCTTAAGACCACATCAACTAGGCCGATCGACTTGTATATGGAAGGAGGTCCATGATGTCTCATGAAGTGGATGTCGTACGTCCCACATTTAGATAGATATATTATATATTGTATAATTTAGATTTAGATTTAGATTAGGTAGATAGAATTAGATATATATCACATATTAGGATAAAAGTTTTGTTTCCTTTTTAAGATTAGATAGCACTAGTTAAGAAAGTTTTTACATTATATATATACAATACATTCATACGGCAAGAGGGGGGAGACAAGAGACGAAGAGCCGTGCATGTGGCCGGCTTTAGTTTGATTTTATTCTAATTGTTTTGGTTTATGTTTGTGGAGTGCTAAATATTTCGTTTTCGCCTACACTTTCGAGACTTGGTTGGTGGTTTTGTGAGTTTCTAATTTAAGTTATTTTTCCTCTTTAATTCTTTCAACTTCTTTGCGTGATATTAATTATGTTATTGGTGTTATCTTGATTAGCTACCTTGATAATATTGATTTCATGCTAGGATTTAATACTTTCGTATTTGTGTTATTTCCGTAGTAGCACGCATAAGATTGTGGATTCCGTGTTTGAAGCATGATTATGTAGGAAGTTGACATATATCTTAAACATTGATTTACCATGTTTAATTGGTGTTATTTATATGCTCAAGTTCTTGGGACTATTTGCTATCTCTTTGTTAAATCTTGACCGTGTTAAGGTTGCATTGAGGTGTAAGGGATTAATTGGACTCGTAGGACTTTTAGTCTATTTAAACCAAGACGGGAAGAATTCGTAGGAAACGATAATAGCTTGAAAAGGATTCGATGATCAATAAAACCAACCAAAGTCGAGAACTTGTAGGTGGAAACGCTTTGCTTCTATCCTTTATTTGCTTTTGTCAATATTATTTTCTTTTATTTTCATTCATAAAAATGATTTCTTTTATATTGATAAATACACAATATTTAGAAATACTTGATTCTCTAGGGTTCGACCCCTTACTTGCATACTATACTAGTTTGTTTGTTTGGGAATTATTTTTGGCGAGGTAAATCAACGACTTTCCCTCCGTCAATACCCTTCACAGAAGCTCTTAATGAGATACCATCCTACGTCATGTTCCTCAAGGAGATTCTAAGCAAAAAGCGGTCAATGGCTGAGATCGCAGATGAGTGCAGCCAGATGGACGTTCTAGAGAAGAGGCTAGATCCAGGTAAGTTTGCTATAACCATTGGATTTGGTCAATATAAATTCAATGATTTGTGTGACTTGGGAGCTAGTGTAAGTATAATGCCTTTATCAATCTTGTCCAAGATTAAGATAGGTGTTATAGAGCCTGCGGATGCAAAGTTATACATGGCAAACAACACGGTAGTCATCCCAACAGGCATGGTGGACAATTTACCAGTGCAAGTAGGTAAGTTCTTTGTCCCTGCTGATTTCTTAGTTATTGATATGGCGGAGGACCCTGCTTGTCCAGTCATTCTGGGAAGGCCTTTCTTGGAAACGGTGGATGCCAACATAAACATACGGAAGGGAGTGCTCACTTTCAACATCAGCGATGAGGTAATTGAGTATTCCTTTAATAAAGCTGAAAGGCATACATGTCCCGTGGAAGAGGTCAAGTCAATATCGACCAGGTACATAACTTGTGGGGAGCCTAAGGTAAGAAACATGACCCCTGAGGAGCTGGAAAAAAGGGATATGGAAACCTAGATGGAGGAGTTTATGACCATCCTAAACGACGATACAGAGGAACCACTCGACATCGACCAAGGTAAGTTGATATCGACTAACTATTTCTCGGATGCTTTGCCAGGTCTTAAGTATGGGGTCGAAATCGACCAAGAAAAATCGACTGAGCCACAACAGCACTCGATATCGACCTTCCTAAATCGAGTCGATTCCACCTGTCGAGACGAAGCCAGCCGAAATTGAGCAGAAGAGCTCGATATCGACCAACCTATATCGAGCCATCTTCGTCCAAATCGATTGAATCTCCACCAAAACAACAACAGTCGATATCGAGTGAAATTGGTCAATATCGACCAGATCCTCAGAAGCGGAATGATACCGAATCTGCAAAGGTAAGCCAAGGTATGGATCTTTCTTCTCCTATTTCAATTAAAGATCTATCTATACATGGGAGAGGTTTGCCTTGGTATGTGCGCTTATGCAAGGTTTCCAATGATGAGCCCAAGGAATACGAAGTATGAGAAAAGGTCTATGTTTCCAAATCAAATGATCATTGGTTCCCTAAAAAGTTCAAAAAGAAGAAGATGGGACCTTTAACGGTGAACAAGATCCATTCCGGGGGACTACAACTGATGGACAAGAATGGAGTCATGTTTGAAGGCCAAGCTACCTGGGCCCTGCAGATGCCACCATGAGCCCAAATGAGAAGTCGGCCTAGCGACTATAAAGTCTAGAGCTTGTAAATAGACATTTAGTTTTTTTGGGGATTTTTGGATATTGTTGCTTTTTGTTTTTGGTTTTTGGACATTATTTTTAAGTTTTTTCTATTGTGGGTATTTTTTTTTCTAACAATTTATGCAGGTACAAACAAAGAAGCAGCAGACTCACTCTATATCAAGTAAATAAGGTTGATATCGACCAGCTCATTCGAAATCGACCAAGCCATGCAGAAGCATTTGCACTCGATTCTGACGATTAGCACACCTATCTAGTGAGTTTCTTTCTTTACCCTTGTTTTTATACAGTGAGGAAATTGTAATGTTTAAGTATGGGGTGGGGGAAGGGCTTATTTGTGCATCATTTCTTGAATTGCTTATACATGGCTACTTTGGATTTCATACTTTATTTATGTGCTTATACGCATGTTTTCCAAAGTTTATAAAAACCACCCCCATTAAAATTTTGATAAGTGTCATGGAAGCTTTAATTGAACTCGACGATGCAAAATTGGATTCATTAGAGATATATCATGAAATTGCCTAGTAAAGGGAAGTTACAATGAAGTATATTATTTTCTTGAAAACCATGAAATGAGGTAATATTTGATATTGCTTTTGACATGTTGCATGATAAGAGAATGGAGGACTTTATATTTCTATATATGCTCATATGTTTATATTCCTTAGCCATACCTATGCTTATTCATCACAAAATCCATATTGAGCCTTATTTCAATTATGCTCCACATGATCTAAATATTGCCCATTCTTTACCTTATTTCTTATCCGGGGATTATGTTGAGAATGAAATTACATATTGGAGAATATTATATGGTGTTTGTGTTGTTGTTATTATCATATTTGGAGTTTGGCAGGAAATTGAAAAAATTATTGAAAATTTAATGAGTGAAAGAAAATCCGGTCACCTCAGGAGATAAAACTATATTGACCCTGCCTGCGTTGAGATTTTAGTTCCGTAGGATGGGACACCAATGTGAGGAGTTCGAAGCACTAAGTATTCGGGGCCATTCATGACACCCATGTTTGCGACTCGCGAGAAAGCAGTACTGAGGTGAGAGAGGTAAAAGCATAATATTGAAAAAAAGCATTGAGCGAATGAGAGAAAGGTGAGCAATCAAAGGAAGAAGGAATGTGGTATGAGATTTTGGAAAGTACTCCATTTCCCCGGATCATTAGCACCACATTGCCCAAATATATCCCACCTTTAGCCTTTTACCAATCTACTCCTTATTGAGCTTAAATTAACGTCCTCTTGATTATCAATGCTTTGTCACTTATGAATGTTTTGCATAACCCTCCTTTTGTGAGTTTGTAGATGTTGCTTTTTAATTGCACATGCACAGATTTGTGAAAAAAGTACCTTGTCGACGATGGTAATTGATTGTAGGGACATATGAGAATGGATCCAATATGTTGAGAGTTTTGATTTCTTCCCATGAATGACCATTTAAAGTATTGCTTGAGGACAAGCAAGCTTAAGTATGGGGTGTTTGTTGTGAGCCTAATTTGCCATATTTTACACTTACTTTTATATCGATTTCTGCATGCATTTCATACATTTGGGCTAGAGTAGTACAGATTCTATGTAGTTTATGGTTAATTTCCAAATTATGGAGTCTACACTAGTTTCTATTTAATTTCGTAGAAATCGAGGCGTTTTACAGCAATTCGGAGAAAGGAAGGAAAATCACAAAGAGGTCGATATCGACTAGAGTGGGTCAATATCGAGTGGATCAAACCGAGCAGTCATGCCAGGAATCGACCAGAAAATGGGAACGGAACAGAAAAGGTCGAAATCGACCTATGTTGGTCGATATCGACCTATGTTGGTCGATATCGACCTATGTTGGTCGATATCGACTGAATACCAAGTCGAAATTTCTGTTAGAGCCAAAATCGAGTTGTCAGAATCCAAATCCGAGAAATCAACTCGATATCGACCTACTTAGATATAGTTTCCTTTTAGATTTAATTGTTTCCTTTTATATCGACCAACCCCCTGAGTCGATTTCGAGTCTGAATGCTGAGCTAGCTTTCTTCCACAAGAAGCAAGAGATTTTCTATCAACTCAATGGAAGATTTATCAAATACAAGAGAGATCTATCCACTTTAGATATAGTTTCCTTTTAGATTTAATTGTTTTATTTCCAAGTGTATCTTAAGGTTATTAGATAGAAAGTTTAGATATAGATATAGTTGTTCTTTCCTAGATTAGCGGGGAATGAGCACTATAAATAAGGCCTTAGGGGCTGAGTTTTATTCATTCAATTTCAGTTACAATTAGTTATATATATATATATATATATATATATATATATATATATATATATATATATATATATATATATAGAGAGAGAGAGAGAGAGAGAGAGAGAGAGAGAGAGAGAGAGAGAGAGAGCATTGTGGCCGAGAGAGGAGTTGTGAAGCGAGAGCGGATTTGACTTCGATTGGTTTATTTAATGCAATTTAGTTCCTTTTTATTATTGATGTCTTTCTTGATGATGAAGAGCGAGTAGTCACCCAACTTCTAGGGTCGGGGTGAGCCCGACGGTAGCCATGTAAGATGATGCGGTAAAGGTACAATCTTTTGATGCGATTTCATCTTCAATCCCTATGAGCATGATTCTTTTGCAAAAGTTGAAGGTGATATTTGCTTCTGTTATTGAAGCGTAAGTGATCTTAATACAACTTGGATTAATTATGTGAAAACCGGTTAGTAACAATTAGGGTTTGCGAAAGCCTCTATCTTCCTATTTGTTAATAACGAAGGTTATTTGATGAAAAGCATGATCTTTTATGCCTTTATGTGTTATTTTACATGGTTATCGTTGTGGTGTTGAAACCCTGATCTTCGAAGTCTTTAGTTTATTGATTTTATTTCATCAGTTTTGAGTTTTTTCCTGCGAAAAGTTATGATTTTTGGTTTCTGTGTACTCGACTTCGAGCACTGCTAGTCGACATCGGGTAAGTTGTTGATATCGAGCAGGTTAGGTCGATATCAACCGGTTTTCGTTTTCTGTTCGTTGTTTCTTTCTGTTATGTTTTACAGTTTCTGTGGACTTAGTGGTCGATATCAAATAGATAGGTCGATATCGAGTGCTCTTCTGGTCAAAATCGAGAGTTTTAGAACTAAAAAGGCGGACGCTGACACGCTTCCTCGTGGATCAATCCTGACTACCTTCTACTACAATGAGAGAAAGTCTTGTATTTATTTGTTGAGACAGGGAGACAGTTTGCTTTTTATTTTATTTATATTTCATACTTGACACATCCTCCTGCAACAACAAGGAGTCACATGACTTGAAAGTTGCAAGTGTGGTTGCTCTCCACGTTACTGTTTTCATTATTATATTTAGGTGAATAAGATAGATAAATTAGATTTATATTATTAATATTATATAAAGATTAGATAGATAGTTAAAACGTGAATTGCAATATATATACACATTCATTCATACGACATATGGGAGGCCGAACGTGACCAGTGGCAGACTTATTATTATTCCTCCCAAACCCTAATTGTCTTTTGTTTTATTTTTATGGGGACCTAAACTCTCCCGTTTCATCTACGATTTGAAGCTTTATTTGGATTGATTGTGAGTTTCTAATTCTCGTTTCTTATTTCCTATATTGAATGTTTCGACTTCTTTGCGCATGAATGTTTGATTGTTTTATTCTATCTTGCTTCATCAACTTGGTAGAATCAATACAATTGCTAGGGTTTTGTAGATTCCTAGTTGTGAACCTTAACCAAACTAGCAAACTTGTTCCTTTAGGGCTGGTTGAACTAATTGAATGAGTAGAAAGTTGAATGTGTTGCTAAACCTCTCTTTAGGGACTGCAAATATCTTGGTTAATCTCTAAACTTAAAGCTATCAGTTGGGTTAAATCCTTCTTTAGGGACTGTTCGATTGATAAGGGTTTCTAGGACTGGTTGGACTAGTAACTATATTAGGTTGGGAAAAGGGCATTCATAGGAAACCTAAAAGGACGAGAATAAGTTACAAAGATCGTTTAACCCAAATAAAGTGGATATTTGTGGATGAAACTATTTTATTAATCGTTATCTCCATCAATTTGTTTATAGTTTATTTTATGTTCTTTCTTATTTACACCACTAAAAAACCTCCGCTTCATACTAATTGGTAAATAAACCTAACTTAGGAATAACTTGATTCTCTATGGGGTCGACTCGTGTTTACCACACTACATTAGTTAGGTGGGTTCGAATTTATTTTGATACGGTTTACACGAATAAAAACAGTCCATCATGCATAAATAGACAGACTTGCTGAATGGCATAGCTAATATCAGGACGAGTAAATGTCCAGTACTGTAAAGCACCAGCAAGGCTACGGTATATAGTCCGATCAGACACAGGAGGACCCGCAGCTTGGGCCAGCTTGGCAGTGGTCTCAACGGGCGTTGCAGCAGGCTTACAGTTAGCCATGTTAGCCTTGGAAATAATCTCCTTGACATATTTCTCTTGTGAGAGAAACAAACCAGATGCAGATCGAGATGCAGAGACTCCCCAAAAAAAGTAGAGAAGCCCGAGATCAGACATAGAAAACTCCTTGCTGAGTCGAGTAATAATGACAGCCCGAAGAGTCTTAGAAGATACAGTAAGGATGATATCATCAACATATAACAACAAATAAGCAATCTGAGTACCTCGGCGAAATACAAACAAGGAGGAGTCGCTCTTGCTACTGACGAAGCCAAGCATGTGCAGGTAAGTAGCAAAGAGAAGATACCACGTCCGAGGTTCATGTTTAAGGCCATACAGAGACTTCTGCAAGAGACAAACATGGCCTGGTTTGTTCCTGTCAGCAAAACCAGGCGGTTGGAACATGTACACTGTCTCATACAAATGACCATGAAGAAATGTGTTCTTGACATCAAGCCGATGAATAGGCCAATCCTTGGAGACATCGAGATGCAAGACGGTACGGATGGTAGCTGGTTTGACAACCGGACTAAAAGTGTCGTCACAATCGACCCCCACCTGCTGAAAGTTCCCATTGGCAACCAGTCGCGCCTTATAGCGCTCAAGAGATCCGTCAGAGCGAAACTTGTGCCAAAAGCCGGGGAACCTAGGTGACCAAGACGGGCGTGGCAGAGAGATATCGAACGAGAAACTGCTGATAGATTGGTTGTTGCAGGGGAGGTGACAAGATGTATGTTGTTGGTGACAGGATATAGGTCTCCAGTGCTATTACATCTCATGAGCGGGGTTCGAGTTGTGAAATCTTTGACATCAAACCCAAAGCGGTCAAACTCAATGGAGATATTATTGTTTGTGGTGAGGATGTTGTTAAGGCTTAGGTCGGTGGTAGGTGTTGGTAATGTAGTGTGCCCAAGACCCAAGGTAGGAATGCGTTCACCATTGCCGACAATAATGGAGGTAGAAAGACTCTTAGAAGCAGGGACAGAAATGATACCTGGGTTGTGCAACATGTGCGCAGTGGCTCCGCTATCCATGTACCAGTTCGGATCGGCAGGTGACACGCCTGTAGGTGTCATGATGGCGGGCTACCCGTGTAAGGACGATGACGATGATCCCGCTGCTAAGGCCTGATCCAGATAGTGTGGAGAGGACCCGAGGAGTCCCTGCTGGATCGGGTATGGCCGCGTTCGAGAGGTGTACGGGGGAGGCGGAAGGGTATAGGTCGGGTAGCCCTGGGGAAGGGATCAAATAGGGGAATACCCCCTATGTAAATTACTTGAAGGGGTGATAACCTCGACGGGAGGCTGTTGTGGATTGTAGAAAGCCATAATCATCGTCGATCGGAAAGTGGTTTTTGTTTTTTTTTGTTTTGGGGTTTCCGGCAGAAACTATAACTCTGACGTGGAGAGTGGTGTCACAGATTTGTGGAGGCCGGAATTGGGCGGGTTCGGGAGAGGGATGAGTCTACGAGAGGAGCTCGGATCTGAGCTGTAGGTGGCCGACGAGGGGGGTGCAGTGGGCAGGGGTGATGCCCGGCGTGGAATTGGAGTTCCGAGATCTGTGAATTGGGGAGCTGGAATTGGGGTTCCGATATCTAGAATTGGGGTGGTGGCCGGTGTGGAAGACTGCGAGGGCAAGGGAAGGAGAGGCAAGGAAGATGGGACTGGCGGCTGGGAGGTTTTAGCTGAGATCCGGGGATGGCAGTAGGCAGGGAGGGAGAGGATGGCCGGCAGTGGCAGTGGATTAGGCGGGGAGGGATCGGAAAAAATTATGGTTAATTTAGATAAACTCTAGATGGTCAAATACCATGTCAGAGTGAATAATCCCTATTGGGGTTGTCTTCGCTATCATTAGAATATATATAGGAGTACAAGATAGTGAACCTTAATAGTTAATTAACCCTAATTACAAATGGGTAATTGGGCCTATACATATATTCTATCTAATAGATTAAAGCTATTGGTTGGCCTATTTTGACGTGATTATCAAGTTCATCTTCTCAAGGTGTGAGAAATAATGGTTCCAAAGTACTGCGTTCAGAATATTCAGAAGTTGAACATAATTACCTAGTCACCTAGAATGAATTCACTTTATGGAACTAAAATTTATCCAGCCAATGAGAAATATTATTTATTCTGCAACTTTCGTAATGGAGATGAAAAAAGATAAAATAAAAAGAAGAAGTAGTTAATCCTCTAAAAGGAGAGTTGGAACATGGATCTTTCGTTAAAGTTGTTTCTTCCTGTTCTTTTAAAGTCCTTTTAAAATTTGTATGTAACAAGAAGCATCAAGTTTTCTAGTTTAGTTGATGGATGAAAATAAGAAAAATAATCGATGTAGAATGAAGCAAATTGTAAATAAGATAAGGGATTTTTTAGTCTTATTATTTTCTACTCATAACTCATAAGTCTTATGATGAGTAAAAAAACACATCCCTTTGCTCCAGATGATCTGCTATCTACAACTTTGTTCATATATGATGGCTTATCGTCGATTATTTTTGAAATTGAAGTTGACATTATATTGGCCATTGAATTTTCCAAGAATGGAGACTATCTTGCAACATGAGATCGTGGTGGTAGGGTAGTATTATTTGAAAGAGCAGGTAAAAAATGTGTGAGTCATTCAACATTTACTTGGAATGAGTTCTTAATAAAAGAAATTTGGAAGCATCTTGGAAATAGCTTCTGGACAGTGGCACTAGTTCATGGCTTCTTCAAATAGGTAAACATGTGCTGGCTTGAGGCATTATTTTTTTGTTTTTCTGATTTTGACTTTAAAGATATTTGGTGGCTGACTACCTTTTTTTTACAATGTGATAGTAACGATTTATCACGTGTCTTTCTTAGGTCATTATTTCAAGATCTTGAAGCAAATTCGATCTTACTCTTATAGCTAGACGATCACGTCCTCATGTTGGCCTAAGGTTTGGCACATACCGATATGTTAGATAGAATCTTCCAACAATTTTTAATACCCGAAGGCAATGTATTTACTCATTACCAACTTTAGGCTCCGGTTTAATTATATTTTAGATTAAATATTGTTTCTGAAACAATGTGGAGCTTCTTAGTTACCCCAATAACAAGATCATTTCTTCTGCTCACCCTCTAACGACAGGTTTCCAAAACGTGGCCTGAATGATGATTAAGGGTCATGCTGCAAACTTTGTTGAGATTGAGCAGATAGTTTGTGAAGAGTTCTGTGGCAGATTTTCTTACAAAGTAACTTCCATAGTGCAAAACTGAGGTTTCGCTCCCCTTTTGTGGTACTAGGCTAATTCACGGTAAGAATTAAGCCAGACATTTTATGTAAGTTCCAGAAGCAGCTTCCAGTTTTTACTTTCCCAGAATATGATTATCTTACCTCACTAATAATATGCAGGACTAGATGCATATGACATCTATAAGACAACGAGAATCCACTTTGAGGAACTTAGTAAAAAATATGGTGACCTAATAGTTGTATTGATCTTATTAAAGGTATCACAATCCTTCATATTGGACACGATTTTTAGATTCTTCTCTACTTGAAACAGAAGTTCTATTATATGTTATCACAAGGGGATGCCTTAGGGATGATTTTCAATAAGTATACCTATTTATTAATCAGAACACTTAAGACACACTAGTAGAACTCGTAACACTTGTTGTTGGTCGTTAAACACCAAAAATAATGCAAGATGATAATACATCTTTTAGATTGGCATTATAGGTAGGTCTTATATCATTTAAGTAGTCATATTGCATATGTTCTTTTCTATTTCCATTCTCTTTCATGTGAAGTATTCGAGTTCAGAATCTACGCCTTTTTAGTGTTTATTCTGCAGTTTTATGATTCGAGCTTGAAGGGAGACTTGGGAAATCTTAGAGACTGATTTTGGAGCATATGGAAGGCCAAGGAAGAAGCATCAAAGGATCAAGAGATCACAACGTCGAAGCAAAGGAAGAACCGTGGAGCCAGAGGAGCGACACCCGTCGGTGCCCCGTGTTCAGCAATTGCCGATTTCGTCCGAAGATTCTATTACTATTATTATATTATTATTATTTCTCTAAGGTTTTGCACGACTCTATTTAGGTTATTTTCATTATATTCCAGTCGTGTGTGGTATGTGTGTGTGCCATTTGAGAGGCAATAGAGACTAGAGAGATGAGCGTTACTTTGACAATTAGTTGCTAAACTCATAGTTT
This sequence comes from Persicaria tinctoria, assembly GCA_037127255.1. Lineage (NCBI taxonomy): Eukaryota > Viridiplantae > Streptophyta > Magnoliopsida > Caryophyllales > Polygonaceae > Persicaria > Persicaria tinctoria. Next base: position 22,300,222 of record JBANSL010000013.1, on the reverse strand, counting down.
TGTCTGTGATTCAAAGACATGGTTGGATGAATTGTGAGAATTTTATTTCAATTAGTTATTTATAAGTTTATTTATCATCTTGTTCTTATTGATATATACTTTTGTTCCTTTCTATGTTGGATCAACATGTTAGAAATTGCATCTATGATATGAATCCGTTGTTGGTTTCTCGATAGCAAACAATGTCATTGATCCAATGATGTTTCTATTGCCTATGTAACAATTGATCTATGTCAAGTAGATGAAATTAGGGTTAATTGAGTTGTTCCTTTTAATTCTTAATTGCATTGAATTGATATGTTAATTGGTCTTAAGTACTCGGTTCGTTGATGCTGTTATTTAGTGATGCCATATTGAATAAGTGATTGTATGTTTGCGGAACAATCTACCATGGTCAAGTCGACATAACCTTATAATTAATATTGAAAGCAACCAAATGATCATGAACCCCAACAATTTTCAAGAATTACAGGTGGAGCACTTCTCTATCTTATTATCACTAATTTGCAACCATTACTCTATCTGGTTTATCTTGCTATTTCGTTAGTTTGCTACAACCTATTTGCTATTATCTTGAGGAATCATCATAGAAATATACACGAATAGCCTTCTTTGTGGGACCGACTCCTTACTTGTTTGTTGTACTAATCTTTTGGTTAAGCATTGAGTTAAGATATTTACTTTTAGTGGAACTGAGCGCCAACGACAATTATACATCATAAGTTCGAACGCCGCCAAAAGCCCATCTATTACACAAGCATGAGCAACTAACCTTAACACACACAATAAGTTTATTGAATCTCTGACACCTTAACACGCACAATAAGCTTCTCTCTCTAATCCTCCAAGATCTCTAGCATGTCCTTGATCCTTTCTATCGTTTGATCTTTTTCCTTTCCGAGTAGTCTTGTGACAGTTAAAGACTGGCCCGTCATTTGGTTTGCAAGAACTTGCATACATACTCCACATATACATTATTTCTAACTTTGACAGCATGAGGGCGTGAAGGTTTTGAAAACCCTCCAACACCCTTTGTTTAAGAATGAGCATTGAGAGATGCTATGTCTCCATTGAAATTGATTTTAGCACGAACCTCTATTTGTTTCTCCTTATGATCAAGAAAAGAATAAGCAAGGTAGATATTTGATAAGGGTGCCATTATGAAGATAGTTCCTCTTATCCAACCAAGTAAACAAATTATTAAGATCTATCAACAATTGCATAAGGATTTAGTTCTTATTTCTCCATTCAGTGGCAGAGCTAGGGGGTGCTTGGGACCCTCCTACCCGAAAACAAAATAAAAAAAATAATTTTTTTTGCATATATTTAGTATTTTTAAGGTAATATAACATCTTTAAATGATATTTGAAACAATAATGATATTCACCTCAAGTGGTTAAGGAAATAAGGAAGGAAGGAAGGAGAATCAAAAGGTCTTAGGTTCCATTTCTCAAGTTTTTTACTTTTTCTTTGTTTTACTATAACATTAATTCTACCTGATTTTTCTCTATAGTTTTTGTTTCTATCAACTATTTCATTAAAAAATGTCATATTTATATTCACATTATACATTTAACCTTTCATTTTAATATTGTTTTAAAAGTAATTCTTTGTGAATTTTTTTCTATATTTTTTATTTCTCTTCTATTTTTTTTATCACTCTCAACTATTTAAATACAAAAAATCAATAAATAATCACAATTTTAGTGGTTTTTGTTATAATATTATTATATTGGGATGGATAAACTCTAGGAAACCCTAGTTACATTGTATACACCTATATAATGGGTACTTTGGAACCCTAATAAGATATCAGTTTCTCCTCTCTTCTCTGCGCCTCTCTTCTCTATTCTTACGGTTTATCACACGTTATCAGCACGAGACTCTACCCAAATAATCCTACCCAAATAATCCTTTTACTATGTGCCGCCTCCCTCCACATCCTACCCAAATAATCCTTTTACTATGTGCCGCCTCCCTCCACCTCACTGCCACCACATCGGGTTGACAATTGATAAGAAGAAGTAAAAAAAGAGAGGGATCGAAACCGATCTCCGTTGAGATGGCCGATAATGAAGGCGGTGGCTTCGACGTGGTGCCGTAGAGATGCATCGTCGCATTCACAACGCCTAGGGAAGCTTTCGATTTTTGTTTTTTTAATAATCCATGTTTAATTGTCTGTGTGCTCTTTGAATTTGACGTAATTGATCGATCGGTTTGATTCATATATATGTTGTCCTATTTTAATTACTAATTAGTTTCCTTGGCGACAGAGGCGACACGGCCGTACGGCAACTCGTTCCAGTGGTTGGTAGTTCAAGAGCCTTGCGCAGAGGGATAATGAGGACTTCCCTACGGAGGCGATCAGGAACACCTTCCTGGCTATAGCCTCGCAGAGGAGAGTCGATCGCGGAAAGGACGAGTCAATCGACTTCGCCCTCTGCCTCCCGATCTGCTCCGAACGTGGCTCTAGAAGATCGAATCTAATCGATCGCGATGGGCTGGGACAACGACTACGAGCACCGGGCGATCGGAGGCACCCGGGGTGGACATCATCGGCGTGGCGCCCCTCCTACTCCGATCGAGAAGTCCGCGTGGGGAACCGCTCTTGCCTCTGCGCCGCCGCGGCCATTAACGAAGAGGAAGAAAGGTTTGATTGCAGGTTTTTATTAATTACAAAACTGGCACGATATTTCTTAAAATTACAGATTTGGCCCGTATTTGTTATATAATTAAAGAAAGAGGCCTAAAACTTTCAGGGATGCATATTTTGCCCCTATAACACATCCCCGAATGATGTGTAACCCCAAAGTGATTGAATCGATCGGAGTTGTAATATCCCCTGAAGCGGATAAAGTAATCTCAATCCCTTGAGTGATTGAATCAATTGAAATTATAATATAAAGCAATCTCAATCCCTGAAGTGATTGAATCAATTGAAGTTGTAATATCCCCTGAAGCGGATAAAGTAATCTCAATCCCTGGAGTGATTGAATCAATCGAAATTATAATATAAAGTAATCTCAATCCCTGAAGTGATTGAATCAATCAAAGTTGTATCCCTGAAGCGGATAAGGTAATCTCAATCCCTGAAGTGATTGAATCAATCAATGTTGTATCCCTGAAACGGATAAAGTAATTTAATCTCAATCCCAGAAGCGATTGGATCAATCAGTCGTATCCCCTGAAGTGGATGTTATTTTATTATATCCCTGAAGTGATAACCGATCGAATTTCATCCCTGAAGTGATGAAATATTTATTTATTTTATTTATCTTATTTTTGTGTTTATTTTAATTATTTTTCATCTCCCGAAGTAGATGAATTATCTCCTGAAGTAGATAAAATTGTTAAATTTATATATCATCTCCAGGAGTGGATGAACAAAATCATCTCCTGAAGTAGATGAACGAACATTATCTCCTGAAGTAGATATAAAATTGTTAAATTTGGATATCATCCCAAAAGTGGTAGTTTATCTCCTGAAGTAGATAAAGTAAACACAACTTATATACTACATCTCTTGAAGAAGATGAAATTCTTATTTATCTCCTGAAGAAGATATAAAATTTAAATTCTTATTATCTCCTGAAGAAGATAATATATTTTAGCTTATGTATCATGATGAAATTTATCTCCTGTAGTAGATGGTTGCGATCTCCAACAGTCTCCAGAGGTAGACGAACATGTATTTGTAGATGTTCATTTTCTTGTCACCAGAAGTTGACAATATGCCAATTTGATTTTAGGAAGAATAGCAAAAAATACCCTAAATTCCTATGACAGTTGCAAATATACCTTGTTCTTTACTTTATTGCAAAAATGCCTAATTTATTTACAAAAATGCCTAATAAAATTGCACATGTGCCCAAAAGAAAAAAGATGTAAAATAAATAAAAAACAAAAAACCGGAATTTCCTATTTAATAAAATAAAAACGAAAAAAAGAAAAAACAAAAGAAAAAATATGTAAAATAAATATAAAAAAAACCGGATTTTCCTATTTAATAAAATAAAAACGAAAAAAGAAAAAACAAAAGAAAAAATATGTAAAATAAATAAAAAACAAAAAAACCGGATTTTCCTATTTAATAAAATAAAAACGTAAAATGGGAAAAGGTAAAAAATATAAAAAAATCAGAAAAATCCTATTCCTTCTCCCCGAACGATTGAACGACGAGGGATTAAGGTCCCTGTTCTCTCTCCCCGAACGAGCCTCCTCCGTTCCGCCGCCGAAGCCAGCAAAAACACCGGCGAGAAGATCGGAATTGTCGCCATCGGTCATCATCAGGTCGAGTGTTGTTCCTCAAAGCCCTCTTTCGTCGAATTTGAGAAACCCTAGGTATGTTACCGATTCCTCCATTCTCTTGTTTATGCCCGATTTCTTCCGAAACAAACCAAATCTATCCATTTAGATGCATCCAAACTTCCCTTATCCATCATGTATTTAAGGGACTCTGGAATACTCAGTTTCAGATTATCAATGTGTATACGATTTTTTTGCACATAAGGTGTTTGTTAAAATGTCTGAGTGAATTTGTCAATTGTTGCTTCATTCGTGCTTGGAATTCGGGTTCATTTTCAAAGCTCAGTATATGGGCTACAGTCGCTTCCTTTGCTAGAGAAAGCTTCCACAAGCAAAGGAAAGAGTTTAGCCAGCATGATCTTGAAACCTGTCGAGTTTCCCTTCTCAAGCTCAGCACTGGTCCTCTTGCTCACACCATTGATGAGCAGCTGTTCATAATCATATGGTTGAACTATTTAAAATCACAGCGACGTGTCGTTTGCATTACATTGAGCTTGAATTTTTTGCATTATCTCTACTGTTTTGAATTCAACTGCATTACAGTATTTATGAGCATCTGTTTTGAATTTTTAGCATGCCACTGATTTTTTGCATTATATCTGTGGCTTGAGCTATAATTAATATATCCAAGATTTTTTCCATTATCTATGTATCACGTAGGCATCTTTTCATTTGTTAATATTTGTTGTTTACTTGATTTCCATTTCATTTTGTAGGCATCTTTCATTTCCAAATATTTGTTGTTTACTTGATTTCCATTTGTCTTTGGTTGTTTACTTTCTAAACACATGTTGCTTACTGAGCATCATGAAAGGCCTTATGACTCACATTTTTTGTTCATAGGAGGTTCGCATGCATGGCCATTACAAGAGGTGGGAAGGAGGTACTAACCCCTTGTCGATCGAATGAGATTAAAGCCATTGATGGGGATGAAGCAGAACGACGGAAGAGGAAGCGGAAAGCACCTGCCAACGACAAAGTCAAGAGGAAAGTCTTCAAAAAAGATGTAAGTGCAATTGTTTGGTCATTCTGTCTTTGATTGTGGTTGAGTGGATTGTATGAAGTTATTATCTATTAGTCTATCTTTTATCTCAAATTACTTGCAAATATTAATTTATTCGCAGATACAATATAAGTTTTACACCGGGGACTCAGTTTATGGAAGAATAAATCTAAATGCAAGAAAGACAATCATTTCTGATATTGAAGAACGTCTCACCCCCGGAGATTGGGAAAGAATTATAAATGGACCATTTGGGAAGATCGTAAAGATGATGAAAGAGGTATCATACTCATCCCAGCTTATACATGGTGTATTGATGAAGCAACTTCAAACAAATAAGTTGTGGGAGACATGGTATGATGTTGGTGGAAGTGAAACAAGATTTTCAATGAAGGAATACTGTTTGGTTACTGGCCTATGTTGCGATCTCCAACCAAATTTCGGTATCAAAGGCACTGACGGTGCGATGAAGAAGTTTTTTGGTGACCTGGGTGGTGAGAAGATGACAGTGCAAGCTCTTTTGGAGAGGTTCAAATCGGTGCGGGATGACAACAACGACAAATTTAAGTTGGCATTGCTATTGCTAATGGAGTGTATACTTCTTGGGGGTGATAAGAAGAGAAAGTTCAATCCTGTGCATGTGAAGCTTCTGAAAAATATGGATAGGTTTTATGCATATCCATGGGGAAGGAAGGGCTACTTGGAATTGCATAGAAGTTTGACGAAGGCTTTGAGCAGAAGATTGGAGACATCTAAAAAAACAAAACCTCAGGGTAGGATTCCATACTCCATTCAAGGATTGCCTCTTGCTTTTCAGGTAATTTCTTACTAGCCACTAGTTATTTGTTTGATTCTTATGGAAGTGTTGCCTTTTTAGTTATCGAATGTTAATTTGTTATACTGAGTATTGTTGAATGTTATTGTAGATTTGGATATATGAAGTTGTGCCTGGGATTGCGAAACTTTATGCGAGGAAGTTGAATGAAGATGCAATTCCTCGTGGTATACGATGGTCTTCCGAGGAGAAGCCTGACCACGAGCAACTAGAGACAGAGTTGGCCAACAAAGCACGACAAGTCCACGCAATTTTGGTTGCCGAAGAAGACGAGAAAGATATGTTGTCAAAGTGTTACTTTTCAGACGAAGAGAGTGATGAACACTTTGACAACATAGTCAAGAGCACAGAGACAAGTGTCGGTACAAGTAGGACAAAGCGGAGGCAAGTAGAGGTTGATGTTGGGACGAATGACAGGGAGATCAATGTAGATTCGCTAAACTCAAGAAATGTAATGGGTGTTATCACAGAGTTAGCACATACTATGAGGCGGATTGAGAAGTCATTGGTTGAAAGACTTGAAAGGATAGAAGCAAGGTTAGATAAGATAATTATACCTCAAAGGAACACATCCCCGCATCTGTCTCCGATGACCAAAGTTGGGTCGTTGTTCGATGACCATGATGATCACGAGAACGAGGTATGGACTACCGTATAATAGAATGTTGTTTATTTTGTAGATATATTTTATTTGTTTACCTTATGTTAATTGGATTATGCTTATTGTAATGTTAGGAGAAGTCTGCACATTCCAGATCGGATCATGAGTTCAGTGATGAAGTGAAAGTCTTTGGTGGGAATGCAGACGGTGAGCTCCCGTGCACTAACTTATCTAAGGACACTATTATTGAGGGTGCAAAGGTAAGTGAACCTGAGGAGGTACATGAAGTTCCTCATAAGAGCGAAGAACCACTCGGGAAGAAGCCAATCACTCGGTCGACGAAGGTGCTCGATAACCCGAAAAGGGTCCTTCCAGTTCGCAAAAAAGAGAAGTCGAAACATATGTCCTCCCCTTATACAGACTCGAAATGCATTGAGTTGGCGAAGGTGCAGAAGCCGTTGAAAACTTACAAGATAAAAGGGAGGACCTCAAAAGTAGCTAAGGGTGCTGGAGACCACCTTCCATCACGCAGAGCTGAGTGCTTGGGTTGTTTCACCGGGGTAAGTTCACTTGTGAGTTAGTGTTAGGGAAACATAATTTACACATTGTCTCTAATATAAGAATAATTTTGCAGCGAGGACTATTGTGATGGCCCAGATGGGGCAACATTAAACAAGGAATTTTTTAAGAAGCTACTTCAACCTAACGTGTGGTTGACAACTGAGGTAAGTGCATTAACATGTTCATTGACTAACAATTTATGTTAGAGTATGTATGGTTTCAATAAATTATTGGGATGACGTGTTACAGCACATGGAGCAAGTTCTTTACTTTCTTCGGGAGATGATAATGAAAGATGCGACTGAGATTATTTTAGATGGATTTTGGGTAAACCAAATGCAAGCTCTGTGGAAAGACTGCAAGGCTAGCAAAAGCTCAGACAGTACACATCGTATTCTATTCGAGTACTTCGAAGGGCGGTTGCCGCAGCTGCATGGGAAGAGTTGGGAAGCTGCAGAACATCTCTATGTTCCATTCAACTTGGAAAACAGACACTGGGTTGCACTGCAGATCAGTTTGAAAGATTGGTCGCTCTATGTGTATGATTCGGACCCCGGGTTGTACAAAGATAGTGTTTTACTGAACTTGTTAGAATCGGTAACAAATGGACTTCCCCTAGTGTTGAAGCGTGCTGAGACATTGACCAACCAAGTTGGAAAATGGGGTGAAGAGCCATTCAGGGTGACTCGCGTCCCCGGTTTGAAATCTAATAAGCGAGGGTAAGAGATTCAATTTTCAGTACTTATATATGTTAATATCCCTTTTGTGTATGCATAACGTTGTGTAGTATGTATTTGGCAGGGGTGATTGCGGGATATACACGCTCAAGTACATTGAAGTCTTGAGCACTGGGAGGTCTACCTTGGAGGCAATTGGAGACAAGTTTATTGATGGCTACCGCAACTCTTTCGCGCAAAGTGTGTGGGATGGCAAATGGAAGCCCATGTGATAGTGTGTGTTAGGAAGTAGTAAAGTTCAATGGTTGATGGTTTTTGACGGATATATGTATATATCCTACTAGGAACTCGACTCGTAATATATTATGCTAGGCTGAAAACCTTAGGCTTAACATTCGTGGGTTTAGTATTTTGGAGTTTGAATTTTGGAATGAAGTTAGGTTGACAACACCCACTATGGTGGCTGACAACACCCACTTTGTCCCATAGTATATGGTCCCAAGTTCTCTCACTTTATTGACAACATCTTTTCATTCTTGCTATACGATATGTTACGTAAATACTGGCAGGAAATATATTTAAACATGTCAGGATACATAAATCTTGAGTCGTAAAGGGAGTCCAACGAAAGATTTTTTAGCACTCGACATGATATCACCTATAACATGACAGGATTTATGTTTCACATGTCAGGATATATACTCGGACGTTTTCGGAACCAAAATTTCTTATTAATGACCCAATTTTTCACATTCGCTAGGGACATCATTCACCATCAGTTTCGCACCAACAATCCAGCAGGATTAATAAAATACTTTGACAGGATAGTTTTATTTACATGACAGGATAACAATACAAATTTTGACAGGATGTTACTAAAATACTGACAGGAAATATATTTAAACATGTCAGGATACATAAATATTGAGTCGTAAAGTCCCACGATAGTTTTTTTAGAACTTGACAGGATATCAACTATAACATGACGGGAAAAAGAATTTACATTGACATGGTATTCTTATCCACATGACAGGATGACAAAACAATTTCTGACAGGATGGTATTTACATGATGACAGGATATTAGTTTCACATGTCAGGAAATATACTCACACGTTTTTGCAACCAAAAGTCCTTATTATTGACCCAATTTTTCACATTCGCCAGGGACATCATTCCCATCAGTTTTGGAACGACAATACGGCAGGAAAAAGAAAATACTTTGACAGGATAATCATCAAAAGAAGTGTTTTTGTAATTGATAAAAATGCAACAAAGGCAATGAACGTGAAGTAATATCCAAACAAATTAAAATGCATAAGTGAAAAATAACAAAGCCAATGAATCCTTAAATAAAAAGTTTGCATCTTAACTAAAAAGCCAATGAATCCCTAACTAAAAAGCAAATGAAGGGAGGTTCTGTGATCATGGCAAAGGCACTGTACACTTTGTTTGATAATGTCCTTTCTTTCCACACCGGCCACACTTTCGAGCCTTCGACCAGTTCTTCTCCCAATATGATCGGAACCTATTCGTCTTCGGTCTTCCAGCAGGCCTTCTAACTTGTGGTGGGTGAAAGGTGAGAGTGGTAACCGTGGCAGGAATTTCCCAGCGCTCCATAGGAGGAACAAGATGCAGTGTTTCCTTGTACACTTTTTGAAATTGGTCCATCTTCAACATTGGATCAACCAAATCAGCAACGTCCACCCCCCTATCTTTTGCTGTAGCTATGGCATGAGCGCAAGGAATGTTATCAACTTGGAATACTCTACAATCGCATGTTCTCGCTTGAAGTTGACCTCAAACCTCGATGAACCATCAATTACTTCCGCCTCAAATTGACTCAGCCTTCGTACGCTCATTCTGACAGAACTCATGTATCTAGCATCAAGTATTTTCTTCACTTCCTCTGTAACCACTTCATTCCATTTAGCAAACTTCTCCCTCCTGTCACAAAACCACTTGCACATAGTCTCCAATATTGCATCAAACATTGCAACAATTGGCCAGCCACGTTCCTCTCTAAACCTAGAATTCATCGTTTCTGCATTGTTGGTGGTCATTACATCATACCTATTGTAGGTGAAGTGTGCTCTTGACAACTTTTCAACCCCTGCCTCTTCGACGTATTTGCCAACTTCTGGTGACTCATTGCATAGTTGTTGATACAAATGATTGAACTCTTGCTTAGTGTATGCCTTCGCGACCTTATTCCAAAGATCTAACAAGTCTCCTCTACGACATTTTCCCTTGAAATTTTGATAGATATGGAAGATGCAATATCCATGCTTTGCAAACACATAATTTTTTTTCAAACCATTACCTATGCTTGCATGACGGTCACTGACAAACACAACTTCTGTCTCATCAGCAACAACAACCTTTAACTCTTTGAAGAAAAAGGATCAAGAAGCATCATTCTCGCTATCCGCCACACCATATGCAAGAGGGTAAATATGCTTGTTTCCATCTTTCGCCGTTGCTAGAAATAGAACACCTCTATACTTGGCACTCAAGTGAGCAGCGTCCACTGATATCACCTACAATAAGCACATACATTAATAACATTTTCAGTTAATTGACTTATCTTAAACTTTATGTTATCCCCATCATGGCTCCATTTTGTTATGTATCCTGTCATGTTTATACAAATTTCCTGTCAGTATATAAGACACATCCTGTCATCATAAGTTTTTCCATCCTGTCATGTCGATAATAATACCTTGTCACTACAGTTTATAATGCTAACAATAGTACATCTTGTCATACCTGCAAGGCTATCCCTACGTGGGCTATGATCCAACAAAGATGTCTAAGAGTATAACATACCTTTCTCAAATGGGGCATTGCTCTAATCCATGCGCCTAAGCTCCAAAAAGCATACTTGAATCGATTATTGGCATCTCTAACAACCGCGGTATGTGAGCCTGGATTCGACTTCTCAAGCATATACATCCATGAATACAAGCGGGTGTAACTTTCCTCCGCTGAACCTCTAACAATGTCTTGGGCTTTCAACCGTGCTCGATTTGCCTTATGGTAGCTTGTAGTTACTCCCATTTCTTTCATCTCTCTCATTATGTCCTTCGCATTGATGCCTTTTCCACAATTGGAAAACCTAGTTCACAAAAGAAAGAGGATTTAAAACAATCAACTCATACGCAATTGCTAACATTCATTCATAATATGTATGTAACAAGATATTATTGCTTACTTTGGAATCATTTTTTCTGCAATCATGCTCGAAGACGCATTCTTGTGATGGTTTTGCCTTGATTTCAAGCCACAACTATGCACTCCAATAAACTTGCGCACATTAAACATATTAGTGTTGCGGTATTTTGAACCACGACAACTGAATATGCATGACTTGTCCTTACACCCCACTACATAAGTGGTTGTGTCGGACTTTCTCACCTTCAACTCAAAACAATCCCGCATTGCCATCGCAACTAACGCATCTTTTAACTCCTTCTTTGTGTTGAAGTAATCCCCAACCTTGATGTTGTGAGGCCTGTGATCCCCAACATTCTCTTCTTTTACCTCAAACTTAGCCCATTCGTCACTCGTCCCTTCACTGCGACGATAAACCTCATCAATCTCTTCCACTTGTTTCAAAATATCACCACCATCATGCAATGATTCTCCATTCCCCATATATTCTTCAATTTCTTTGTCAGTGGAAAGCAATCCGGCCCTTTCTAGCTCATCCCATCCACCGCCTATGTTTACATCTTCATGCCCGTCGACATCATCTTCTTCTTCGCTACTCAAATTGATGATAGCTTTTCCTTTATTTCTCGCTTTCACATTAGCCATGTCGTCTTCGTCGCTGCTCAAGGACAAGACATGGGTAGGACTATAACTCGTCTTTTTATTTGTCATCCTGTCAGATGAACCAAATTTCCTGTCAGGATTCTCTACGAATACCTCATCCTCGTCACTGAGGATTTCGTCAATAGTCCTGTCATCATCCCCATCTATCCTGTCAGCTTGCTTCACTCTCTCTTGAGTCTGCGTTTGTGTCAACGTCGGCACACTTGACAACACTCTAACCTCTTGATCACCATCTTTAATATCAACCAAATCCTCGACACCTTTCCCTCTACTTTTAACACTCAAGTACAACTCGATTGGCCATACTCCATCTTTTGATGATTTCATATTAAGAAACTTAAAAGCTTCAAAATCATCGTCATCATTAACATCAAATGGAGGTAAATTTGGAGCATGTGGCAATACATATTTCACCTCTAACTCGTACCTTTTATCGTCAAAGGCAATCTTCTCCACAATTTTCCCCTTCAAAGCATCAAACTTTATATTTTCCGACACAACCAATGCTTTAGCCTTTCGATCACCGGTGTAGACATACCTTTGTCCTTGTATCTTCCACTCCCCATCGGTAATCAATGTAACTACATAGTTGCTTTGACCTGAAATTTGCAAACATGACAGGATATGATCAATTACAAAATTGAACCGAAATAAGAGGCAGATAGAATTCGAAGTAGGGTTGCACATAATTACCCATGATTGATACGATCACTTTGTTGAAAAGACAATGAGCAGATGCACTAATAAGATGAATTTCGAAGAGGAGCACGTCAATGGTAGAAACGCTCAGAACTCTCAGACAAGGACCGGACTTGTAGAACAGTTGCAAAAAATCACACGTCAAACGCTTATAACTATCTTTTACTAGGTTAAACGGTTGCAAATCATATCTTTAAAAGATTTTTTTTTTTTAAGATTGGATGGTCAATTTGGAAGGAAATCATATCTTTATTTTTCCAATTTTATATTTTTCGAATTTATTTTTTTATTTTCATAGAATCTGTTTTTTTTTCCAATTTCCAGAAAATCCTATTAATCTGTTGTTTTTTCCAATTTCCAGAAAATCCCATTATTTTTTAATTTCCCAATTTATCTTTTTTTGAAAATATGTTTTTTGAAAAAAAAAACTCCCAATTTGAGAAAATCCTTTTTTTATTTCCGAAAATATGTTTTTTGAAAAAAAAAACTCCGAATTTATTTTTTAATTTCTAGAAAGTCTGTTTTCTCCCATTTATAGAAAATATTATGAATTCAAAAAAAAAGGATTTTTTTTTATTTCCGAAGATCTGGGTTTTTTTTTCCAATTTCTCAAGATCTTTTTTGTTTTTCTCAAATTCTGTATTTTGAAATAAAATCCGAATTTATGTTTTTTTTTTCCATTTTCCTAAAAAATTTTTTTTTTTTTATATCCAAAAATCATATTTCTTAATTTTTTATTTCAGAAAATACTAATTATATATAATTTTTTTAATATAAAAAATGCTTAAACCCACAATACTTTTATTACAAATACGCCTAAATAGGCATCCATTGCAATTTGGTAGAAATTGGCCTACTTTTGTAACCCTTTTTTCTGGGTAGGGTATATCCGCAAATCCGCCTTGATATTATTTATTTATGATTTTATAATTTTATCAATTATATCAACTATTTATTATCTTTTGAAATATATAAAGGCATCCCCTGAAGTGGATGGACACATAATCATAAATCGTTCCTGTAGTAACGATAATTATCTCTTGAAGAGTTGTATATGAAAAGAAAATTCATAAAATGTCTCTCTCTCATACAAATTTGTCCCTGAAGTGACAATATTCATTTCCTGAAGTAAATGAATGATAAGAGATATATTGTATATCCTCATAAAGATTATTTAAAATCATACCCAAAAGTGTACGAGTTTTATTTTAAAGTTGCACAAATACCCATAAGTGTAGAAATTAAAATGAATGTATACAAGTTGTCTTCTCCCTGAAGTGAGTAATAATCGATCATACCGTTTCTTGAAGAATATGGTCAATGTTTATCTGACAACTTACTATATTTTTGAATTGCAACTTATCATCTTTTGGAATATATGATCGAAATATACATAATAGAGACTAATTGTCACTCGAAGTTGACAAATGAATCATTTTATGAATAAAATCATTTCTTGAAAAAATGATAAATTGACAAGTTTTTCTCATGGCTCCACCTGAAGTGGACAAATACAATTTTTTTTATTCATTGCTTTATATTGAATAAAATTATTATGATTTTACTTATTGTAATTCAAAGCTCAAAGTGTTTCCCGAAGAAACTACTTATCATGAGTGTCTAATGCGAAGTTTTGTTTGGCAAATGAACATTTGGGAGAAAGATTTACCACAATCCCGTAGATTGTGAAGTTTTTCAACACCAATCTAAGAGCCTGAAGACTCTACTGGTGGATTTTTATCAACTCCTGAAGAGTAAAGAATATTTTATGAACTCTAGAAGAGTAAAGGATTTCACAAACTCCAGAAGAGTATATGATCCTAATTTTTATCATTTGTACTCCTGAAGAAGTACATGGAATGTGGGTTTTATCATATTCAGGACTACTTTTGTCGGGTTGATACAACCAATAGAAGTAACCACATAACACGATCCGGTTAAGAAGGCCACTTCCTGACTATCCTCTAAGCATTGTCTGAAGCATACCCCTCTGGTAGAGGGTGTGAAAGAGGTTATGGTTAAGCGCTTGACCAAATTTATTGTTGTGGCTTATAGCTAGGTCTGTTATACGGTTAATTTTAAATGTCTTGAAGAACATTATAAATGACTCATACCTGAAGTATGACACCAACGAAAGTTCTGACAATACCCATTCAATGGCATCTAAATTAAATGGATCACCATATACAAGGTTCAATGGTTGAATATTATGGTTTGATAAGTGTCAAACAAATTTGAAAACCCGAAGTTTTCTCAAACAATCAAGAATGGAAAATCAGGATAAATACCATATAGCTCCAGAAGAGCATTGATCTTGTTACCTGAAGTAACAATGACACATATGTATGAATTGACATGGTATTGAACACCAATATCTCATATGACTAGCCAGAAGCAAGTCTTATAGAATTGAGGATGTATATATGGTTTATTTGACACTCATTTATCCCATTGAAACTTATCACTAACTAGAAGTTAGTTAATGACAAAATATTTTTCTTTGTGGCATTCGGTCATTCTTGTGAAACGATGATGGGTGGGATCATTGACATTCACATACACACCCACTAAAAGGGACCAGAAGATCCTAGGACCCGAAGATCCTCTATAAGGGTGACCGAACATATATGGTCTGTCATCTTGGCAAATCAACAACAAGACCATCTAAATTCAAAGTAAATGCAAAGTCTCTAATGTCTCTTGAATGGATTCAATGAGACAGCTACGGAACACTATTATATAGACCAGTGTAATTCCAAGATTACAGATGCCTCAACACTTTGTTCATATGAAACATAAGGTAGAGAATGTTATTAAAAACATTGTTGAGCATAAGGTAGCTCACGACGACCCAGAAGAGTCGTTGGTCAAATGGGCCCATGCAAGTTTGCATTTCGAATTTGACACAATAACATCTCCCTAATTATCTTTAGAAGAGAGCATGTCATTCAAAGGTTTTGAATAAGCAGCATACGTTCCGAGATGTACCTCCTCCAAATGAACTACAATGAGACCACAAAGAAGTTGGATGATACATGGGGTTTGAGTCCCTATTGATATCAAATACCTAGAGCTTTATAATGGTGATCAAATGCTCGGTATTTAGGGGGAGAGGAAATGAGACAATTAAGAAAGAGATTGCGTAGAAGCAACTTCTCTATCATTTCATATCCGCGGATAAATACAAGTGAACCAGAAGTTCAATAAATGAAATGATTATAAGGTTTGACAAATATGTTATTGAAAGCATTTACTAAAGACCAAGAAAGTGACAAAGTCCCAGATACTAGCTCGTTTGAAAGTTCCAGAAGTAACTCCAACTCAATGAATATCAAGTGATTCTCAAGTAGACCAGAAGTGTTGGAGATCACTAGGCTCTTGGTATACGATTCCCCAGAAGTAGAATGAGCCTATGAGAATATGATGATCATCAAATAAACAAATGGATGTCGACATCGAAATGATAGTAAAGAGCTAGAAAAAGGAAATTCATGCAAGAATGGGTTCTTTAAGCATGATGGCATTGGACCTGTAGTTCCAAAACCGAAAAGTGTAACATCATTTGGTTTTAAGTGGGTGTTCATACAAAATAAAATATAAAGCCAACTTGATTGCACAAAAGCCGACCTATCAAAGGTTATATGGAGAATGTATTCACCATAAGTGAATATAATTTTGGATCTAAATGTAAATGACGGACGTGTTACTTGCATACCTATATAAATGGAAAGGATCGATTGAAAATGCCTGAAGCATTAATATCAAAGTCCCGTCACAAGCAATTGGTTAAAGATCCTTATAAGAGTACCAGAAGTACCTATAATTATGAAAATGGTGAAATTGCATTAGGTCCCGAAGTACCATACAATGTTGTACTCTTTTCCTTAATCTTGGTTTTTATCCCACTGGGGTTTTCCAAGTTAAGGTTTTTAACGAGGCAACTTATGCACCATTTAATACAACAGATCCCCCTAATCAACAATGAAAAGCACACTAGGTTCTAAAGTTACTTATGCTTGTGCATTCAAAGAAGCTCAATACACAAGTACATGGAAGTCAAGCGCATCAAATCAATCATGAAGAAATTCCAGATCAAAGAAATTGTTGAGATTCGACCATAAGCTGATGAAGACAGCGCCATCAAGAAGAATGAGAAGACTTCGAGAAGGATGTTGAATTCAAGGGTAGTATACACGCACTGCACTCTTTTTCCCTTCGATCAGGTTTTGTCCCACTGGGTTTTCCTGACAAGGTTTTTAACGAGGCAGTATCACCAAAGCGTATCACATGTCATTTGTATTTTTCCTTGGTCATAGTTTTGGTCCCATTGGGTTTTCTAGGCGAGGTTTTTAATATGACAGTCTTGTAATATTTAGGGATGTTTATCCAAGGGGGAGTGTTATAATATTATTATATTGGGATGGATAAACTCTAGGAAACCCTAGTTACGTTGTATACACCTATATAATGGGTACTTTGGAACCCTAATAAGATATCAGTTTCTCCTCTCTTCTTTGCGCCTCTCTTCTCTATGCTTACGGTTTATCACAGTTTTTCAATATTAATTTAAAAAAATTCCTCTTAATAAATATACACCAAAAAAAAAATTCACGAAATTTTTTTAGCACCCTTCTGACGAAAATCCTGGCTCTGTCACTGTGTCCATTCCACTAAAGTTGCCCATGAACAAGGAGTTATACCTTTCAAGCTGTCCATCTCATCAAATAACTTCATGATTCTTGTAAAAAATCCAGCAAAGTCGTCAATTCCCTCCGAAATCATTTTGCTAACTCCTTTATAGGACCACCCTCACACCATTTGATCAACTAAACATCTCTTGTAGATCTGACCGGCCATATCTCCCTAGTAGTACTTAAATACAACGCAAATTCACGATGTCCTTAGCTCACTAAAAATCCCAGAGATGACCATATTAATTATTTGATTGTTTTTGGAACAAATTGAATTGATGAAATTTGGATTGAGAACAATCAAATACAGTGGAAGTACAAAACAGAACTCATGAGAGAGAGAGAGAACAAGATGTCAAAATCTGAAAGAAATGAAAAGTGTTTACAAAACAATGTTTTCCCGCCTCTTAACCACCAAGCTTAGTTTGTTAGAGGTGAAACAACCGGGTGTAGTAAATGACCAAAATACCCCTCTATAACAACCTTACTCACTCAGCTCACACACACATAGTCACATAGCATCTGTATCCACATTGTTGCATCTATCCCAAGCTCTAATCCTTTGTTCATCACCAATCGGCCTCTCCAAGGTCCCATCCAACAATCCGCTCTTGTTCTTTGCGAAAACCATGTTGTGCATCGCTCGTTACCAAGAACTGAATCCATTTCGGTCAAAAAGTTTGGATACATGAATGATGCTCGATTTATTTGAAGCATGAACTCACCACGGATCGAGAAAACTATGTATAAAAAATAATCACGTGTTATTTCGAATTCGGATTTCAATCTGATCATGATCATAGCTTTGATTAAAAAATAATCAAGTGTTATTTGAAGCATGATTGTTTTTTATTATGAACAATGTAATTAGTATCTTACTCTTTCTATCTCATAATTTAAGTTGTTTGACGTTTTGACATATTTTTTTAATGAGCTAAAAAGTGAATATTTTATGGAGTAATAAATATAAATTATATATAAAAAATTTGATATTATATAGAGTTTTTAACTTATTAAAAAAACGTATTAAAAATAAAAATAACTTAAATTATGAGAATGTACATTTTAGTGAAAAAAAAAAAGATGATATACTCTTTATTTTTTTGGACGTGAGATTAATTAATTCAGACCTCTCAGCAAAACAAGATATTTGTTGGGCTAGTACTTTTAGTGTTAATAAATTGTCATCATTAGACAAAAAAAATATTAATTATCATCAAATTGGACGAGTGGTTAAGTTACTTGCTTGGAGTGACATCAATCTATTTTCCCTTCAAATAAATAACACCAATAATATATTATATATCAATCGCCTTTGAAAGGTCATATTTAAAATTGAACGACCTTGTACCAAAAAACCCCCAAAAAATTGTACGATATATGGAGAACCCAACCTTTCAATTGCGCACGTCATTTGAATTTGATACATCGCGCACGGCCTTACCACTAGGCCAGGACTACTGATAAGGAGCAAGGGGAGGGGTGAGGAGGTTTCGGGTTCGAACCCTGCCTCCGCCTCTTTCCTTGGTTGAAAAACTTAAGGTTTACCTTGCTCTCTAATAGTGGGTCGAGCCGGTCAGCGCAATCCGATTTACCTGGTACGTGGTTCTTACCGGCTGGGTCACGTGCTCGGAATTTACCGCCGAAGGTGGGTTCCTCGTCTTTTAGAACTTTTCACTATATAATTACTTATTATCTGCTTTTATATAATACATTAAAGTGAGCCATAGAAATTCTAAGCCACTTGTCGAGGTGATTTAGAAAGAAAATTCAAGTTTTAAAATGTGAATTATAGAGTTAACTGTTAAGTGTTAACTAACACAATTAAAGTGGGCCAGTGCTGATTTAACAATAAAATAAAATAAGGCACTTGTAGCAAGCAAGGTCAAAGTATCTAAAGGATGTAATCAGAAATGAAATAAATCAAGGATCAAAAAAGAAAAAGAAATGAAATAAATTTGGGTATCCTGGATTTTACATATAATGTGAATATTTTTTTTCTTTTATTAATATTAAATTTAGAAATAAAAGAGTAAATAAATTAATTAATAGATGATATATGATTAAAAAACAAAAGAAGAAACTGGGGAATTACAAATAAAAAGCATTGCAAAGGTATTTTTTTAGAGCCAGCATGACTGAGAGTTTCTCTCTTCAATTGTGAATCCGTTTTTTAGGCAAATCCCTCTTCCCAATCCCTCTTTTGATCCCTATCTATGCATAATCCTTCGGCTATATCCATCTCTGTGCTCGATTCAATATGTCCTTTTCGGATTTGGCTTGAAGATGTTGGATTTCAACGAGTTGTGCAAAATCGAAGAGTAAGTCTGGTTAACCCTCTACAAATCCCTCAGCCCATCTCACTTATGTGTATCCAGTCATGTTTTCCTTACTATCTTTGAGTTGCTTCTGGTTTTGTGAATCAGGTATGATCCCCTTAAAGAAATCGTTTTATGGCTTTTTGTTTCCAAACCCTAGCTAGGCTCCCCAATTCATCAACCCGTGTGATTCTTCATGTCCTCGTCCACCGATTGCTCTTTGTTGATTGTCGTGTTCATGGTTCCATCGCGGTCCCGGTCTTCGATGGAAGTTGGTGCTCCTCCGAGCCTCCATCTCTATCGCCCCCTCTATATCTCCGACGGCTGGTGGTTGGTGTTGCCGGCCCGGCTTTGCGCCCTCTGCTTCGCCGCCTATGAATGCCTTCAGGTCGGTGGTTTTGTTGGTGTACGTCTTACTATGTGGTGGCTGCTCTCCTGGGAAGAAAAAAAACGAGTCTGACTTCCTTTGGGCTAAAGTGGTCCAAAGTTTGTGCCCGAAAATTTCCTTTGCGCCCAAGCAGCCAAAAAACAAAGAACAAAAAAATATTTATTTAGAGTTGCCAAGTTGTCTGTTTAAACCCCGCGCTTGGTGCTTTGGGCCCAAGTTTGCGGAAATGTCAAAAAAAAAGATAAAATTATTGGGCCGAAAGGGCTTTATTTAAATCCCGAAAGGGTTTGAGTAAACCCACCCGAAAGGGTTTGACTACATCCCGCAAGGGCTTGACTATATTCTTGTATGTGAAATATTATTGGCGTTCGAGCAGCATGTGGACCTGCTTCTAATGTTTATAGGAGGTCATGTTCTTGGTTGGGGGCGTGGAGTTTGACGCCGGGACTGACTGGTCGGGGTCGAGGTGTTGCGCTCAGGGTGACTCTGTATCCAGGATTGAGTTTACTTGGATTTCGTCTGCACTACCCACGGGATTTAGAGTATTGTTGTACCGCTAGCCCGCGGTGCCACTGTTCGGTGGTGCTTACCTTCATTCTTTGGCGGCTTTCTCAACTTTCTTAGGGTTGGCCTTCTTTGGTCGTCTTGTTGTAGAGTTTTTTTCTGCTTGTTTCATTTCTCTTGTTGTCTATAGTTCTATATTTTTAGGTTGCATGTTTGACGGTCCGCGTCTGCCGACTTTGTCGGCCATTTAATGAGTCAGGCCTATCTGACCTTCGAATTTTACCTTATAAAAAAAAAGCACTCCAAAGGCAACAATGTAGTGTTATATGTGTGTATTGATTAAACACTACAGAATGCAACAATATAATGTGCGTATTGATGTCACCTGTAACAAAAAGGAAATGCACTTATTAGGATTCGAACCAAAGATGCAACCACCTATCTCAAACCCCATACCAACTGTGCTCATAACATATATATGAATACTAGTACACCTTTTTTTATTTTTCAAATGGGGTGGGTTGCAGCAAACCTCAGCCCGCCTCTAGATCCATCCCTGGATGAACATACACATCTTGATTTACCAAAAAAAAAACCATTTATGACAATGAGCAAAACTAATGAAAATTAAAGATAAGTTCTGCAATGGACTCATCTGGCAAATAAGGAATGAGAAGACAATCAACTTCTGCATGGACATATGGCTAGATGAGAACAGAAAACCGACAAGGTAGAAAAATACATAATGGAATACACCGATCTGACAACCATGCCGCTTTAATTAATCATTCAAAAATCGAGACAACCTTCATTCTAGATAATCAAATTGAAGAATATACTCTATTGGGGTATACAAAAGAACGTCTGGTTCACCGATGCAAGTGGACTACGACACATCACAAGCAACAATAGAAATGACTTCAACAAGACCGCGCGGATATGGAAGAGTGATACAACCCCGAGAATTAAGAATTTCTTATGGAAAATTATAATAATGGAATCTCTACCAAAACTAGACTAAACAATAAAGGGGTAGCAGTCCCATTAACATGTGAACTATGTGATCTATGCGAGGAAACTCCAACCCACAGATATGTCGATCATCAATGCCCTCAAGGGCTGCTTGTCCTGCCCATAGAAGATTGAGATTCTCATCACCGATATCCTCCTTTTGCTTGAGTCATTTGAGATTGTGAACTTCACGCATCGCTTTTGGGATACCAACAGATATGTCGATCCAGACATTCGGTCAGACAAGGAACTCAATATCCTCATCTGCAAGATTGCCCTTGGATTATGGGACTAGTATCGTCCAAATTCTTACTTGTATAAAAAAAATAATGAGAAATAGATTTAATTAGATTTGTTTTAACAAACATACTGAAGGTTCGATAATGTAAAACAAAGTAATATAGAAATACTCTAGAAGGGGGGTTGAATAGAGTATGCCAGTTTTTCGCAGATAGTCTCAAGACTTTTGAAGCTCGTGCAAAACCCTTTGAGATTAGACTTAGTCTTTTCTCTAAAAACCTGAATCACAAAGTTAAACAATCGAACCAAGTGCGGAAATAAGGTAAAGCAGTAAATAAAGGACTCGATGAGTTGTTTGCGAGGTTCGGAACGAACTTGGCCTACATCCTCGCCTAGGGTTCTTCCACAAGTCCATAACCCTAGGATTCAACCGGCTTTTATTGATTCACAAGACTTAGGATCCTAATAGCTCACCAAGAAGCCTCTCTCCTATACAATTGCAATCTAGTCAACTCACGTTCCCTTGGAGTCCTAGACCAATCTAGAAGAGCCCCACCTCTCTATGCTATCTAGTACAATCCTCTTACACTTAGTGAATCAATCGCCTAGTGTTCACTTCCTGAGTTACAAACTCTCGAGTATAACACTATAACAAAATATATCCTATAAGCTCACTTTGTAACTCTCAAATGCTTTGAAATGAAATAACAGACTCTTAAGGACTAGCAGAGAGCACACGAAGAAGACAGATCTCGCTTGAAGGCTTGAGTATATGAAAGCTTGTGTTCAACAGATGTATAGTTGTCTTCTTCTTCCTTCTCTTTATATTGAAAATAAATTGGCGCCTAAGGATCTTCACCAACGGCTAGAGAGAATCATGGTTTGAGCTGAATCTTCTATCTTTAGAAACTTCGGAGGTCATGATCTTCCGATTTGAATCTTCTCAAATTTTCAACATAAGGAAGGAAATAATATTCGAAAATACTTCCTGAAAGGTTAGTGTATATATAATAATATAATGGAAGCATATAATAACATAAAATAATATTCGAACATAATATCATATAGAATAGGTTTTGTGTTTCATCAACACTGTTAAAGCTTCAAGACCTTTGACACAAACAGACTGTCAAGGCCTTTGAAACTTATTCTGATTTTAATCAAGGGAGGGAGTTATCACATACATCTTAAATTATCACAATACTCAATCTATTTAGTCTCTGTTTTTTCCATTTTCAATTCACTTTTTAAAAATAATACAAAATATTATTTATTTTAAAAAAAATATTTCATCTATAAAATAATATATATAAATAGAGTTTTATCTCATTAAAAAAATGTGTTGAAAAGTCAACCTAAAGATACGATGGAGTGAGAAGCTCTGACCAATGATATAGCTGATATTCAAGTCGAACAAGTCAAATATATAGTGATTGTTTTTATTCAACTCTTTTAGAAATCAGCCGAGTTCAAGTTGAGTTTAAATTTTAACTTGAGCTTTAAAATGTGTTAATGTTGTATTCAATCAACTCGTATAATAAATTGAGCTCGAGCCGGGTTATATTTGAGCTTAGAGCAACACTACTCAGTACTCACTCATAACATATTAACTAAGGGGAAGCTTTTTAAATTCTACAAGATTTGAGCTTGATTCGAGTTAAACCTCAATTTGAATCGAGGTTTGCCATTTGCTGATAATCAGCTTGTTTAATAAATGGACGAGCTCGAGCAAAACTTTTATCGAGCCAATTTTGAGTCGAGCTCATATACTAACCCTACCAATGACTTAATATTTTGTGTTAAAAAGCGGATCTCGATCTTATAATAAAAAAATAAAAATAGGCCTAACTTACTCCCGTTTCATACAACCCGACCTGGGTATCTAGAAATTTAACATAGTATTGAGCTTCTATAAGAGAGTGAGAATACTTGTCTTTGAGTAATCTATAAGGAGATTGAGATGTTTATCTCGTCTCTAGTAGCTGCAACTAGTCTTGACTTGATTGTACTTTAGAGGACTTGTTGAGAATGAAAAGTTGTTTCCACGTCTTTTAGGAGGCAAAATTAAATAGTAAGATTCAAGGGAGACAAACCTTCATAATGATTTATTTAAAAAAAAATAAAGTGGATCACTACCTTATAATAAGAAATAAAAATAAATCCAATATAATTTTTTTTCATACGCCCATCTGAAAACATTTAAGTAAAATTTAAGAAATTAAAAAAGAAGAGGGGTTGCAAATTTAAAATAGGCTAATTTGCATGAATATGCCAAAGGGGGGCCTTGGAAAAAATGGCAGTGTCACTGCATTATTTGCATTGTGAACCTTGTGAACCGGTTACAAGTTACCATGGTGGGCTCGGAGAAAGGGGGTAAAAATATGGGATGTGAGAGGTGAACAAATAAAAAAAAGGAGAGAAAGTGCATTAAATACAAAGTAGATAGGGGAGCAGCTTTTCGCAGAGGAGAGAAGGAGAGAGAGAGGGGAGCAATTTTTTCGCAGAGGAAAGAGGGAGAGGAGAGAGGGAAAGTAAAAGTGGTGCAACCCAGTGATCAGTTGCATGCCAGCCATACGAAATACGTGCCAACAACTTAATATTGTGAGCCGATTGCACGCTAAATTGTGCTACCCTCATACAATATATAATAACGATTATGGGTAAGTCTCCTCACGGTTTTAGTTTTACGCCCTAACTACTCATCCTCTTCATATTCCCAACTGAAAGTGATAAAACCATCTTATTTTTCTTTCGCATGGGAGAAAGGGTTTGTCTTTATCACTCTCGTATTTGATGGGATGTGAATTAAAAAATAAGATTTCCCACTACCATGCTAGGAATAGCTAGAATTTCCAGAATAAGATGTCATTCGCTTGATGAGAAATAAAAAGGATTATCAAAAATTCGGGTGGATGCCGTCCGCTTCAAGTTGGATTTGACGTACCTTCCCGAAACGAAAAAGGAGAGATGCAATTCATTTCAAGTGGATGATGAATACCACTGGGATGCTTTTTCAATACACCTAAGTCTGACATTTTTCTTTTAATTATGTACTCAAACGTAGTATGCATCCCTTGCACTCTCTCGCATGTTTCTCCGAACTTGTAGGACCTTCGTGCAACTAGGTGTATAAGAAAACCGGTCATTTTTCCTTGAATATGGAAATGTGGGCTCTATTTTGTTCACTGGTGGAGTAAGTAGTAAAAGACACATTGTTGTTGAGACAAACATTTTCAACTTCATTGAACATGCAAAATATGAAAAATGTTAACGTGTTGGTCAAAACGTTTTACGTGCCACCATCATGTAAACGCGTGCCATCAACAACTACCCCCCTGAATTAATTTGTAAATAAAGAGCGGTCATATCCGGGGTTCGAACTGGGGACCTATGAGTACTACCCACAAGTCCTTTCCAGTGAGCCATTCCAGAATGGTTACCATCAACAACTACATGTGTGCCATAAATGACATAGACTCAAAAATGCACCTAAGTTCAAACTTGCGTGCCAGATAAAATTTACGTGCCAATTATTCTAGGTTTACGTGCCATCGACATCTAAACTTATGCCATAAAAATAAATTTTCATGTCAATGATGTTTTGATGCCTACGAACTGCAAACAAATCCATGAAAGTTCACGAATTGTAAAGTGGAGAATCTTTTTATTTTTGGTAACCTTCAACCGATTCATTCGATATTCCTTTTGAATTCAATACGAATGGCACCTTCAACCTTCAACCCAAATTTTCGATATTCCTTTTTATTTCTCATCAAGTGAATGTCGATCATCTTTTTTTTTTTGAAAATTCTAGATATTCTTAGCATGATAGTGAGGAATCACATTTTTGAATTCACCGCATGTCGGATATGAGAAAGACAAAGACCAACCCTTTTTCTCATGCGAAAGAAAGAAAAGAAGATGGTCTTATCACTTTTGGTTGGAGAATAGAAGATGGTGAGAAGTAGTTATGGGCGTAAAAACTAAAACCGCGAGGAGACTTACTGTCCATATTCGTTATTATACACGTACTGTATGATGGTGGCACAGTTTAGCGTTCATTCGACATGTAATATTAAATTGCTGACACGTGTTTCGTATTGACCGGCATGCAATTGATCACCGAGTTGTCTTTTTTCCTAATCCTCTTTCAGTGGCATCACTTCCACATTCCCTCTCTCCTCTGCAAAAAGCTACTCCCATCTCTCTTCCCTATCTGTCATCTACATTTAATGATCCCCTCTATTTCCCCTTCCATTAAATATTTCCCTTCGCTTGTTGTTTCCCACTCTCCTCTAGAAATCTATGTAATTTCTCTTTCTCTCTCTCCTCCCCCTCTCTCATATTTCATCTCCCTCCTCATGCATTTAATGCCCCCCTCTCACTTCCCCTCTCTCCTCTCGATGAGGATCTGTTGTCCCGGGGTCACTGACTCTTGCCTGTGCCTTCTCTAATCTTTTCAATTTTTTTCTTTTTAATTCATTATTTTAATTTTAATTAATTTTCTTTTTTTTTTTGGGATGGGGAGGGAAAATCAAGAGGTGTCCCCAAAGGGACATGTGATCCCGCTCGCTCTCCTCTTCCCTTCCCTCTCCTTTTGTTTCATGGCTTATGTAATTTTTTGGCCCACTTATTAGTTTTGTTAAATTTGGA
The DNA here is from genome assembly GCA_037127255.1 of Persicaria tinctoria. Lineage (NCBI taxonomy): Eukaryota > Viridiplantae > Streptophyta > Magnoliopsida > Caryophyllales > Polygonaceae > Persicaria > Persicaria tinctoria. The sequence continues at coordinate 22,273,900 of JBANSL010000013.1, read as the reverse complement.
GGGAATATATTTTTACACCCATATGAAATGAAATACTCAATAAAAATAAGTAATCCTAAACAACATTGCCTTTTGGGGTCAATTCCAACCCAATTAATTATTCAATTTCTTCAATAAAATTCCATTTTCTATAAATACATACATACACTTGACTACAAGTTTCCACAAGCATCACACACACACACAAACTCCTCTTAATTACATTTATATATATATATATATATATATGTATCCAGCAGAAATGTTCATTGTACAAACCATCTTCTTCTAGTGTAACTTTCATAGTACAAACCATCTTCTTAGCTAGCCTCGGGCCAAAAACAACTCATCTTCTTAGCCTAAATTTCAACCCAAAAGACCATCATGAAGACCAAAACCTCGCCCAAAAAGCCGAAGACCCACGACGACAAGAAGAGGGTGCTGATCAGCGTGAGCGTGCTGGGGAGCGCCGGTCCCCTGAGGCTGCTGGTGAACGACGACGAGGCTGTGGGCCGAGTCATAGACGCGGCCCTCAAACTCTACGCCCGGGAGGGCCGGATCCCCATCCTCGGGTCGGACCCTGCCCGGTTCTTCCTCTACTGCCACGACGGTGCGGTGATGGGTCCGCTGGACACCATCGGATCCAGCGGAGCCCGGAGCTTCGTTCTGGCGCCTGTGAAGCCCAGCAGGCCCGGCCCAGGGCCCGAGAATGGGGGTACCGGTGCAAGCTGGAAGGCATGGCTCCATAGATCCTTGACCTTCAAGGTTCTGTCTCATTGAGAATCTTATATCTTATAGTAAGAGCAGTTGATTGATCGGATGATCGATCGATGTAACTCATCAAATTACTAAATATATATGGAATTGAAGATGTTATGTACGTCATCAATTTTCCCCCCTTTTTTTCTTTCGAAATTGGTAAGATTCTTGGTATGAGATAGGTTTAGTATGTGGGTGATTGAATCATAGATCCGATCTGTTGCTCATTCACATCGCTCATTACTACCTACTAATCGAGCTGTGATTAAACTCTAATTTAGTAAATGAGGTGATCAACTTCGGTTAAATTTCGGAATTTTTGGATCGAACTGTTTGAATCAGGAGTTACATCATATTGTAGCCAATGTTCTAAAAAACGCTTATCAGTAGCTAAGGATTAGAGTTTAATTATGCGAGATCTAGGCATGTTTATTGACAGGTTTGGTGACCACGACAATCATAGCGACGGTTAAGGATTTAGTCGGAGTCTAGACAGTCTGTACCATGCGGCTTTAATTTAGAACCGTGATTATATAAGTCGATATTTTACTATAATTATTTCGATCCCTGTATAATATTGATCGATTACGAAATCGGCGACTTTGATGTATTAAAAAAGAATATTAGATGCAAGTAGAGATGAAGATATTGTAATCAATATTAGAAATGGAATGCGTGATTAACTGGAACGGTGATTTTAGCGTTGTAGGGACCGCATAGATCGAGTCGACAATGGAAGGATTTATTAATGAAAACAAAGATTTATGTTGAGACCACACACACACATATATATATGGTACTAATTTGTTTTTCTCTTGCCCGGCCAAACACAGGGCTAGTACGTACTGGTGGTTGGTACTCACGTTTTGTACGTAATTTCGAATCAACGGCTAATAGTGACGAATCCTCAAACCTTTTCTCATAACTTCATAAGGGTCTATACATTAAAAAAAATTAAGATAAAGCCATAATTTAAAAATAAATAAAGAATACAAAATACAAAATTTTGAAGATATATACTCTTATAAATTAAAAGCACTTTACTATAATATAAGCAAAATTATGACTAATGTATTACACGATTGTTAAATATTTTAATATAACATGCCGATTCAGATCAATGAAGATATATATGAAATTTAGCAAAAGATATAAATGCATATAAATGATGTGTGAAGTAGTTTGCATCTCTTCAATCTTCAAATGTTCATAATTGTTTGTTCAAGTGTCGAATTACAGACATATTATATATAATATATAAAATTGAAACTCTTTCCAATTCAATGCTAAAATTCTAAGAGAAGAAAAGAAAAAGGAAACGATATACATAATCTATATAAACTTTGGAAATTAAAGGTTATAATTGGATCAATTTTATATTTTTTCTTCAGTTAAAGTTTATAAGGGTAAGGTTTTAGTAAAACAAAAAATACGGTGCAACGAATAAATATTGTGTCTTATTCATATCAATATTATGTTGGAGCGTTTTGCAAAATGGTCATGAAATGGGACATAATTTGCAAAATAGCCACGTTTTGGGACAATTTTGTGAATTATCCGCAACATAAACCCTCCCCTACGCGCCTACGCGCTCGCTTTCTCTTTCTGAAATTGGTGCAGTTCCTCGTCCCTTCACTGCCTTTGCCGGAGTCAGACAAAATCTGGTCGGAATCCCTCTCAGATTCAATCAGCACGGTCAGAGGCTGGAGTCATCACGAGTTTCAGTCTCGATTCGGATTTGGTCCCTATCCTCCCTCTCCATTATCTCCCTGTCTGCAACGCGTCTGTTCTCGCTTCTCAATTCAGACTCGAATTAGGTCGAGGGCGGAGGCTCTGAAATAAAGGTGAGCACTACGGGACGAGAAATCTGAGGGCAACGACTCAGATCAATTGCGCGGGGAGCAATGGCGCCGCCGGAGGATTATTCTAAAGATTGCAATCTCAATTTTTTGAGGTGAAATTACTTGTTCCATCTCTAATTTTTCAGCTTCTGTTTTCTTACTCTCAGGTCGATTTTATTACAAGGTTGAATAGTTCGATTCGCCTCGTGTGCTTACCTTGTAGATCTGGTCTAGCTTTTCTCTTTGTGCCGATCTCATAGGGTTTTTGATCGAAATTTGACGGTGATTGTTCATTTTGCTTACGAAAATTCGTCGATTACCTAGCCTTCAGTGTTCTCTCTATGATTGATATGTTGTCAGGATTTTGATATGCAACTAAAAACTTGTATAATGAACTTGGTGTTCTGCTGTCATTATGCTTCAAAATATACCAAAGAAGTGTGATTTCTGCTAAAATAACTTAGGAGTTGAGCAAATCAGCAATTGTGCAGCTTCTTTTTCAATGGCAAGCTTCTTAGCAATTGTCCAGCTTCTAAGATTTGTGTTTTTTTGTGCTGAAATAAGGCGGATTTGTGTTCTTTTTCAATGATGATCGTGCATTTCTGAGCAATTGTTCAGCTGCTTGAGCTTAGAGTTGCACAACTCGAGCCTGGAGTTGCACAACTCGAGCCTGGAGTTGCACAACTCGAGCCTGGAGTTGCACAACTCGAGCCTATAGTTGCACAACCCAGATGAATGCATTAATATATGCATTAATGCTCAAGAACAACCACCCACCAGAAAAGAAAAGGAAAGGAACTTCAAATCGATTTATGCTCTCACACTCTAGAGAAGAAAAGAAACTACGATCCTTTTCTATATTATATCTACCGATTAACATTTTTTCTTTACTGTATCGCCAACAACAAGGAACAAGAAGTAAATCTATCCAATTGACTTGAAAGCAAAAGAAATGCTCCTGATCAGATGTATCAATTTGTTTTCCAGTTATATTCTAGAGGGACTAAAATTAGCTTAATTCAAGCTGTAATGACATGTGGCCTGAGCTATGAAGAGAATACATGCTCATTTGATCCAACTTGTTTGGATGTAATGCTCCGTAGCAACAACACCAAGCAGATAAGTACAACCCAAATCACATACACAACAAAGACATTCATCTACACAGATGGTACTCAAGAAGATTATATTTATTTAAAACAATAAACTCACGCAAGGTTGCGAGAAAACTATCAAAATTGAAAACATAGCTGCACAGTAAGGAACCTGTCAACAAGTAAGGGGAATATGTTGGATTTGGGGAAAATCAACTAACTCATCAGACAATTACAGAATAAAACTTGAAGTAAAGAAAGGACTTGTCAAGTAAAAGCAAAGAAAATTTACCCAAGATGACCAAGCAATGCTGTAAAGAAACATCTGCATTCAAGAAAAAAAAAGGGACTCATACACAGCAGCACAGAATGCACTCACCAACAGCCCTCCAAGATCAACTGTTTCTCACTCTAAGGAAATGTCAATTCAGTTCCCAATAGCCAATAATCAACAGATGTGATTCATACACTATGCGCAAAATTAGAAATGCAATTGATACTGAAACTGAAGTTATTGTGCAGCTCATAAATTACACAAAGACTGGTAAAGTTCTTTCTATCCATATTGACTTCTATGAGGGATGTGTTTATAATGTTTGACATTCCATAGGTGCATTAACTTCAGGATTTTACCCATAGAAAATAGAATAAAAGACTACTTTTAATTGCATTACCAGAAGTTCCCTTTCTTTTTCTTTTAAGCAAGGAGTTCTGGTGAGTGCATCTAAATGCATATTGATTTTTAACTCATTTAGTATCACACAGCTGTGACTATTCCTTCATGTGTCAATTTGCCTAACAGTTGGCGTGCAATGTGAATTCTATCTTGTTCTCCTAGTACTTCAAATCCAGTTCAACCTTTCAAGCTCCCAACCAGCTTGCCACTTGCTAGTAACAAATCGCTCCAAAGACATTAGAAGAATATTCATAGATGCTAAACTGCTAGCCAACAAAGTCATTAGAACTCAAACCATGTGCACATCCAAGGACTCAATTTCAGGCCAAAATCTATCAGATGTATGCTGAATTTCAAGCCTTTTCCCTATGTTTTTGAATCTTAAGCACATGTGGTTAAGTATTAACTCTCAATGTGTTTTCATATGAGATCTTAATCGCTTTTATGTCAGATTCCAATCCCACAGAAAACCAACAAAATCTTAAACAAAAAGAACTCAGAGACCAGTTCAGAAATTAGGCAAAACAACCAGCTGAGAAATCAATCAAGCACAATGATACTTTGAATGATAAAAACGCTAATTGAACATTATTCATCCAAACCACTTTGAATTTCACAAAAGCTCGAAAACAGATTTCACCTTATCAATAAAGCAACAGTTGAACACACGGCGAAAGAGCGCATGGGCGATCCTCTGAAGATTCGATGTGGCAGTCATCCCGGAATCCAAGAACAATTTGCCATCGTAATCAAACTCGATGATGCCGGAGTAGTTGGGGCAGAGGAGGTGGAAGGTGCCGGAGAAGGTGGAGAACGCGACGAGCGGCTTCTGGTGAGAGCCGGAGGGGATCTCGAAGCGTCTGGCTTCCCCGGAGGCGACGAAGGGGATCTTCACCGAGGCGGTGAAGGCGCGCGAACGGAGGAAGGTGCGACGATGGATAGCGATGGAGGAAGGAGCGACGATGGAGAGCGAGAGAGCGATGGAGCGATGGGAAGAGAGTGAAGCCGGATAGAAAAGGGAACGCGATGAGTGAGAGAGCGCGTGGGGGTACGGGGTATTTATTAGGGACATTTTGCTCATTTGTCCAAAACCGTGGTCATTTTGCAAATTTGTCCAAAAAAAGTGCCTGTTTTGTAAATTTTTTCTATTATGTTATATGAATATGAAGATATGAATATTATGTTGTGTTGATTAATATGATACGTAATTATAGGTACATGAATATGATATTATTTATATTAACATAATATAAAATGAATAACAATATATTGATAGGCACACGTCATAATATTCAAATATTCTTATTCTTATAATATAATATAGCATAATATTAATATTATAAAAAAACAATATTTATTTATTTCACCATTAAACCGTATTTTCCATCTCATTAGAACTCTTTTGTCAAGTTTATAATTTGGTATGAAGGATGCTTAAATTTTTGAAGGGGCAAAGGAAAGGAAATGGTATATATGATGTATGAATTTGAAAAAAGTTATAAATTATAAATCGAATCTATATTTTTCAGTCATTTAAAATTCACACAGGATGTTATAGAAAAAGTCATGAGTTCATGAAGATTTCAATTGTAAAAGTTGAATTGAACCAAAAAAATATTCATGAGCCCGTTGATAACATTTTTTAATGAAACGTTTTTTTTTGCTATCAAATGGTTGATCATATGAAACGATGAAGTGAATAAGGTTCACGTTTGAAGTCGGTACATAGTAGGGCCAATTTTGTTTTTATTTATTTATTTATTTATAAAAAAGAGAGTTAATTAGTAACTAGTGAATGTGGAATCTCAATTAATTAGACATGTACCTGCACCATGTCGATCTATGGTACAATAATGCATAATGCATATGTCACGAGCTTATATATAATTATATAGAATCATTATCTTGAAATTGAACAATATATTCATCATATATCCCCATATGAACACTATGATTTAAGATGATGTATAATAAAATTTGAATCAATCAATTTAGAGAGGATGGATAATTTTTGTTTTTTTTGACGCAAAATAAGGACTAGGTTGGTTCAGCCGCGGCAGAAGCCTTTTATAGCGCATCCTTGCGGATTAGAGCACGAAGCTCTAGATCGTCGCGTAGCTGTCGTCGGCAGGGGACACATGTGCACTGCGAGCGAGATAGTCAGCCACAACATTGAATTCCCTGAAAATATGACGGATAGCTACATAAGAAAAAGACGAAGTATCTAGCTAAAAGAATATCATATTGGAGTAGCTCGATATTCCAGGGGCATATTCAATCCCCTAGCAGATCGAGCTTTAATAACCAGAAGGTTATCACCCTCGATCAGGAGGTTACAAATATTAAGCTATTTAGCCCTAAGAACTCCCATATTGAGACCCAGGTTCTCAGCAAAAGCGACCGAGACATTGATGCATGTGTCCCTACCCATGGCCACCACCCTGCCACACCAGTCCCTAATAACGAACCCGTAAGAAGACGAAACTCCCTGTCTTACAGATCCGTTAAAATTAAGCTTGTAGCAATCCATCAGTGATTTGACCCACAACCCCATACGACGCCGACTCAACCCCACAACCGTAGTGGAAGGAGTGCGACAAGCAGATGTACCAGGAAAATTACCCTGAGACGGTAGAGAGGCCCCACTGGACGACTCAACCTCTAAAATCTTCGACTGTTTCCAGCATTGGGTGAAAGTTGTATAGAAAATTTCCATTTTTGTAATGGAGACTTTTTCAGTATGGTCAAAAGCCAGCTGGTTTTTGAAATACCAAATGGCCCACCAAGCACATGCCAAGGGACCAAAATGTTTCATCCCTACCGCTACCAAAAGATTATTTAGCGGAAAGGATGAACACGAAGCCACATCGGCGTGCGACAAACTCGAAAAACTCGGAATACGAATACGTAATGCCCTGAGCAGGCGGATGGTCATAAGGCACTTTAGGAAAAGATGAGTATCTGATTCGTTGGTGTTATCATAGAAATGGAACCCTAAAGGTACATGCACATGAGACTTATGAACCCGTTCGGACGTGGGTAAGCTGTCACGAGAGATTTTTCCAAAGGAAATGCCAAACTTTCGGCGGAACATCTAGATCCCAGATCCAACCACATTCAAAATTTTGTAAATCCCTATTTTTTAATAGCAGATTGTTTTCCGAGCTTATTGAAAACCACCCATTGGTGCTTGGACAGTTGGACCCCAATAAAGACGATCCTTCATTGGGTTATTTGGCAGGATGATACAGAGGAGATGGTTAATATCATCAACAGAAAGGATGTTGTTTAAGCTTGAAAGGAGCAAGTCCTTATTCCACTTAAAGTCGGTGGTAAGGAAATGAGAGACTTTTATACCTAGCAGCTCATTTGGGATCGGTTGTAAAGTCCTAGTTTCCAAACAAGAGGAAAATGCCCATATCTGAGACCAGAAGTCAATGGAGTTCCCATCACCCAGGGTCTAGCGAAGGGCTTGCTGAAAAAGGTGTCAGTTAGACATCAGATGACTCCACTTTCATGAAGTATTGCTTTTTGTTTGATAAGATAGGATATCCAGACCCTTTAGATATTTATGAGAGATGGTTTGAACCCAAATATTATCCGGTTCGGATAAAATCTTCCATAAAAGCTTCATTTGTAATGTAATATTCATTGTTTCGGCTTTGTGAATACCTAAACCCCCTTTCATGGTGTTAACACAAATCTTATCCCAGCTTATCAGCGGTGGGGCTTTAGAGCTCTTGTTCGAAAAAAATTGTATGTAAACCTTATCAAGTTCTTGATGGACGTGACATGGCAGTAAGAAAGCTTGCATAACAAAGAGCGGCTTGGCACTTAGGTTCGCCTTTATGAGGACCTTATGGCCTTCGTCAGAGAGGCTTGACGCCTTCCATTTAGTCAGTTGTTGCTCGGTTTTAAGCACAACGTCGTTGAAAGTATCTTTGTTGGTTCTTCAATTGACGATGGGACAGCCGAGGTATTTGTCAAAATTATTTGCCTGAGGAATGCCAAGGACAGCAATCGTGGCGTTTATAGCTACTAGTGTTGTGTTAGGGGACGCTTGGAAGCTAGATTTGTGTAAATTGTTAGAACTAATGAACAAGTCGATTGAGAGGCCTTACAGAAAATAAGGATATCATCCGCGAATGCTAAAAAAGGGATTTTAATACCTGGTCTGCCAAACACTATACCCATATCCTTGTTGGCAAGACTTTCTTGCTGCAAAGTCCTTACTAGAACCTCCGAGGCCATATAAACAAAAATGGAGAGAGGGGGTCACCCTGCCTTAGTCCTCGTGAGGGCTCAATAATTGTAGTTGGCTCATCATTGCCCAGAACAGAGTATGAAACTGTAGTTATGCACTCTCTGATCCAACAAATAAATTGGTTATTAAAACCAAACCTGGACAGGACATCAAAAAGGAAAGACCATTCGACACGATCGTATGCCTTCTTCATGTCTAGTTTTAAAGCAACCAAGCCCAACTTACCTTTTTGACGAAACACCAAAAAATAAATAATCATATGCATATATAATAAGGTTCCCCGCTATACAAATAGAAACTTATAAGTATGAAGAATAGGCGAATACAAATCGAGGTACAGACTTAAGACGTCCGCGGACGATAAATCGCCCGCGACTCCAACATGCATGCTGTGACACTTGGCATCCATGCCTTCCTCCCACTTGTCGAGAGACATGCGACACTTGGCGACAAATGGGATTGCATGAATAAGTCTTAGTACTATAAATAAGAGGTTGAGGTCTCATTATCAGGGGTCGGATTTGGATGGCTGGAAGAGCCTTCCCGAGCGGGATTAGTCTCGCCTAGCGGGAGCTGACGATTGATGGAGCCCTGGGAGGACGGTCTGCGGATGGCTTGAGCTCGGATCGACACAGGTTTGGGTACGCCGACGGTAATCTCGTCGCACGTCTCAGGTAAGTCCGATCGTCTGAGTTCGCCCGCGCTCCACTTGATCCCGGAACCCGCCGACACGAGATTCTGAAAATGTGGCTTCGTCATTGGTGCCGTCCGTGGGGACCATTCACCCTAAGAGGTGATCTAGTTAAGGTAACTCATCCGCTTGGTTTATCTTAATTATAAGGTTCCAAAATTGATAAATTCGGATATAAAGAAACAAGCAGCTGAGGTTGGAAGCAGTGCGTCTGCTGATCTTTTTGTTGATTTGGGTATAACTTATTATTTTTAAGAGCTAAACACCGGGCTGTTTTTGCTCCAATCGATTAAGTTTGTTAATCTATTTTAAATAGTTGTACAATTCATCTGAGGATATGTATGCTTTCATTCGCGGAAGGTTGGTAGCCAAAATGATTTTTGTGAATTTACACCCAGGGTTTGGAGATTTGGAATCTTCATGGGTACTCCGCTATATAGTAAATTAGTAATATATGAGGATGAGCTACCGGCCATACATATCAGAGAGCTAATTAGCGCTAGAAAGGGGGCGATTGGTCAAAATGTTAGCCGAAGTAGAATGCTGCTGTTGTTTCCAACAATCGGCTTCGAGAGATTATTCATTTGGGAAATTATGCGTACTAAATTTACATATGAACTCACATGTTTAGTTACTACCATCCTTTTATTATTCCAAATAGTTGCGGCTACAACTACAAGGACTGTTTATTTGATTAAAAGTCGGGGTTAGCAAATAGAATAGGTGCATGCCTGCCGTACTTAATCATTTTCGGACAAGGGTTAATGGACTGAAGAGTTAAATAGTTTTGCTTATTTTCATTCATGTAGGCATGAGTAAAAGCACTTTAGAAAATCAAGGTGAAGTTCAAAGAGTATATGTATGTAGGATACCCAAGTATATATGCATAAGTGCTAGCCTGCTATCGCCCTGTCAAGATTTTTTACTTAGCTAGATTATAAATGAAAAAGCATGCGCACAAACAACTGCACGCAATATATGTTTTCGGCTATGGGCAGCGACACGGAGGTTAAGACCCTTCTTCTAGCGCCAACCGGTCGTAGAGCTGGCCTCCCGGATCTTAGATTTTATTTAGTCCCATTACGCGTGATCTTGCTCCGCGTCGGGCATTCGGTTGTAGAGCTGACCTCCCAGATCGTAGATTTTATTTAGTCCCCTTATGCGTGATCTTACTTCGCGTCGGGCATCCGGTCGTAGAGCTGGCCTTCCGGATCGTAGACTTTATTTACTCCCCTTACGCGTGATCTTGCTCCGCGTCGGGCATCCGGTCGTAGAGCTGGCCTTCCGGATCGTAGACTTTATTTACTCCCCTTACGCGTGATCTTGCTCCGCGTCGGGCATCAGGTCGTAGAGCTGGCCTCCCGGATCGTAGATTTTACTTAGTCCCCTTATGCGTGATCTTGCTTCGCGTCGGGCATCCGGTCGTAGAGCTGGCCTTCCAGATCGTAAACTTTATTTACTCTCCTTACGCGTGATCTTGCTCCGCGTCAGGCATTCGGTCGTAGAGCTGGCCTTCCGGATCGTAGACTTTATTTACTCCCCTTACGCATGATCTTGCTCCGCGTCGGGCATCCGGTCGTAGAGCTGGCCTCCCGGATCGTAGATTGTATTTAGTCCCCTTATGCGTGATCTTGCTCCGCGTTGGGCATCCGGTCGTAGAGCTGGCCTTCCTGATCGTAGATTTTATTTAGTCCCCTTACGCGTGATCTTGCTCCGCGTCAGGCATCCGGTCGTAGAACTGGCCTCCCGGATCCTACAATTTATTTAGTCCCATTACGCGTAATCTTGCTCCGCGTCGGGCATCTGGCCATAGAGATGGCCTCCCGGATCATAGATTTTATTTAAGTCCCAGGACGCGTCGGGCCTCCGATCGAAGCTATATTCTCGGAAATGATATTTTATTAAGTCCTAGGACGATGGAGCTTGGCTCCGCGTCGGGCCTCCGATCGAAGCTATATTCTCGGAGATGATATTTTATTAAGTCCCAGGACGATGGAGCTTGGCTCCGCGTCGGGCCTCCGATCAATGTTATATTCTCGGAGATGATATTTTATTAAGTCCCAGGACGCTGGAGCTTGGCTCCGCGTCGGGCCTCCGTTCGAAGCTATATTCTCGGAGATGATATTTTATTAAGTCCCAGGACGCTGGAGCTTGGCTCCGCGTCGGGCCTCCGATCGAAGCTATATTCTCGGAGATGATATTTTATTAAGTCCCAAGACGATGGATCTTGGCTCCGCGTCGGGTCTCCGATCAATGCTATATTCTCGGAGATGATATTTTATTAAGTCCCAAGACCCTGGAGCTTGGCTCCGCGTCGGGCCTCCGTTCGAAGCTATATTCTCGGAGATGATATTTTATTAACTCCCAGGACACTGGAGCTTGGCTCCGCGTCAGGCCTCCGATCGAAGCTATATTCTCGGAGATGATATTTTATTAAGTCACAGGACGCTGGAGCTTGGCTCCGCATTGGGCCTTCGATCGAAGCTATATTCTTGGAGATGATATTTTATTAAGTCCCAGGACGCTGGAGCTTGGCTCCGCGTCGGGCCTCCGATCGAAGCTATATTCTCGGAGATGATATTTTATATTAAGTCCCGGGACGCTGGAGCTTGGCTCGGTGTCGGGCCTCCGATCGAAGCTATATTCTCGAAGATGATATTTTATTAAGTCCCAGGACGTTGGAGCTTGGCTCCGCGTCAGGCCCTCCGATTGAAGTTATATTCTCGGAGATGATATTTTATTAAGTCATAGGACGATGGAGCTTGGCTCCGCGTCAGGCCTCCGATCGAAGCTATATTCTCGGAGATGATATTTTATTAGGTCCCAGGATGCTGGAGCTTGGCTCCGCGTCGGGCCTCCGATCGAAGCTATATTCTCGGTGATGATATTTGATTAAGTTTCATGACGCTGGAGCTTGGCTCCGCGCCGGGCCTCCGATCGAAGCTATACTCTCGGAGATGAGATTTTATTAAGTCCCTCGATGCTGGAGCCAAGTTCGCAGAGGGCCTTCTGCTCGTAGCAGGTAAGCTCGCGGAGATAAAGTCCTAATGAGTATAAAGATATACGTAAAAGTATCCGCTTGCTTTTACTTTTGACCCGTTTAAATATTCTTCAAACTATGTTAATTTAAAAAAGCATTTAGCTTAAGCTTTCGAATGATGGTGGGTATGAACGATTCATTTATTGATGCATGGGTTTCATGGCATTTGATAAGTGTTCATGACCTTTAAAAGGCGGCCCGTGCATTTGTGAATGGTACTAGCTAACAGATGATGGTCCGTGTAGCTTGGGTATGGACACCAAGCAACCGACATAAATGAATGAATATGTGAAACGGATATTGGAAACTTGTTCATACCTTGGACCATGATTCAAACACGATTATATAAATTGAGACGCGACTAATTTTGTAGTATTAACATCCTTTCTTGGCGTGGCATGATCCTTTCCATTCACGAGTGCGGCTACCTGCGGATGACGGATTCCGCTGTCCGCGGTCGGATTGTGGTGCACGGTTGAGCATTGAGCAGCAAATCGAGATCTTAAATTGACTTGACCTCGCTATCGCAATCAACGTTTGAAAAACAGCCATGGCATGATTTCCTCTGTCCGCGTCTGACCCCCGGGTGGACCGAGGCTGCTTCTCAAACCATTGTATTGCACTAGCTTCCATTGCTCGATGAATCGACCCGCGAATTGCGCGCGCGGAGAGGCTTATAGATCAAACAGGGAAACTCGGTCTGCAGGTCGTCGTCGAAGAGCTGCGAACAATTGTGTCACTAACGCTATCACTTGAGGGGAGTTATACTTATGACCCCCACTCTTTGGATCTCAACAAGTTCGCATCACGACCATCTTCGTGTTCGCAATCTGCAGATTCCGTTTCTCGTCATTTTTGTGTACATCTATCAGTAGCTACATCTCTGATATATCGATCGTGGCTCGTGGCTCGTCTTAAGCTAGAAACAAAGGTCCTGGCGCAGCTCGACCTTCCCATCATTGTGGTCATGCGCGGGACAGTCGTAGCACAACTCCCCGACCCGCGTCTGACCCCTAGTAGTCTTAAATTCAGCTCGCGTTCGAAGGGAAGACGGGTATACAAGAATAGGGAAGTTGATTGCGGCTCATGTCCTAGCCACGAGCAAATCTCGACAAGACTTATCGATCACGTTGATCCATACCTGCTCGCACAAGTGAATGAGCAACAACTGAGCAACTTTATATTATGCTTTTGTATCACACGTACGCAATTATGTACGTACATTAATAAAATTGTAAAGCATAATATAAGGATTAGTTACATAAGCCCCTCCGCGCTGGAGCTATGCTCGCGGAGGGCCTTCGATCGTAGTCTGAGCCTCTCGGAGAACACCCGATAAGTCTCTCGACGCTGGAGCTATGCTCGCAGAGGGCCTCCTGCTCGTAGCTGGTAAGCTCGCGGAGTTAAACTCTTAATGAGTATAAATTAAAACCTTTCAATGCCGGAACTCTCATCCGCGGAGGGCTTTCTGATTGAACTAAGATAGGCTTGATTCTCTTCCCAAGAGATACGTAGGCAACCCACTAATAAGTTGGGTACATCCCAGACCAAACAAACTTCATTAAAACTTTATACCAAAAGTCTGATATATTGAGTACTCTTCCGAAGGAAGACAGAGTATAAATGCATATGTTGTCTCGTTTGAATCGAAACCTAGCTAAGTCTCATCTTAACTAAGGTCCGAGGAGTTGTGACGAAACACCAAAAAATAAATAATCATATGCATATATAATAAGGTTCCCCGCTATACAAATAGAACCTTATAAATATAAAGAATAGGCGAATACAAATCGAGGTACATACTTAAGACGTCCGCGGACGATAAACCGCCCGCGACTCCAACATGCATGCTGTGACACTTGACATCCATGCCTTCCTCCCACTTGTCGAGAGACATGCGACACTTGGCGACAAATGGGACATGCGACACTTGGCGACAAATGGGACATGCGACACTGAGGCCTCATTATCAGGGGTCGGATTTGGATGGCTGGAAGAGCCTTCCCGAGCGGGATTCGTCTCGCCTAGCGGGAGCCGACGATTGATGGAGCTCTGGGAGGACGGTGGTCCGTGGATGGCTTGAGCTCGGATCGGCACAGGTTTGGGTACGCCGACGGTAATCTCGTCGCGCGTCTCAGGTAAGCCTGGTCGTCTGAGCTTGCCTGCGCTCCACTTGATCCCGGAACCCGCCGACACGGGATTCTATAAATATGGCTTTGTCACTTTTATAAGCCTAAAGGAGTGGAAAGCCTCATGAGCTATCAGAATGTTATCCTGAATAGATCTCCCTTTCGTAAAAGCGTCCTGTAAAGGATGTATGAAGTTTTCAAAAATCTTAGCTAACCTGGCGGTAATAACCTTCGTGATAACTTTGTAAATCGTGGAACACAAGTTAATCGGTCTGTAGTGGTTTACAGTTGAAGGGTCATCGCGTTTTGGTAGTAAGGTAATGAATGCATGGTTTGTCTGCCTTAAGAGTCTACCGCTAGAGAAGCAGGCTTTTACATCTTTCGTGTCGAAAGGGCCAACCATTTTCCAAAATCTTTGGTAGAAACCTGCCCAGGACCCATCCGGACCTGGCGCTTTATCAGGACTCATGGAGAAAACTGCCATTTTAATTTATGCGTTGGAAATAGGAGCGAAGGGATGACCCCCAAATCCCAAGATATGTCAAGACCGCTCCTCGTGGAGGAGCGAAAGAGAGTTTTAAAATCTTTTTCAAATTCTTGTTGAATAATGTGAAAATCTACGGAGACTTCACCATTTGGTAGAGTGATCGTTCTAATCAGTTTTCTTCCCCTCTTGGCAGAGACAATTTTGTGAAAATATCCTGAGTTGGAATCGTTTAGCTTGGCGTGCTTTGCCTTTGCCCATTGGCTCCAGTATCTACTATTGAAATCGAGCATTCTTTTTCTTTTGTTCAGCAATTGCTTAAGTAATCTAAGGTCATTGTTATTATAGTTTTAAAGCAGCGATGTATGAAGTTGTAGTAATTTTTGGTCAGTCGTCTGAATATGGTTGTTGATATTAAGAAAGGTTTTCTTATGCCAATCCTTTGAGAGACACTTTAGAAGTTTCATCATTTGAACAAGGCGGAACATATGAGAACCCAAAGTGTCTAGTCGCCAAGCTTGTGAAACAAGATTTTTTTAATATGCTCGGTTTGCCCAAGATAATTCAAATTTGAAAGGTCTGTTTTTTGGCTTAGCATTCCGACTAAAGTTTGTCGAGATTGATGCATGATCAGAAGACGATCTAGTTTCTCAAAGCATCTGTCAATTCCGTCTTTTTTCTGTTTCCAGGTAAATTGGCCACCAAAGGAAGGGACCTCATGTAAGGAAAACTTATTCTTTAAGTCGGTTAGACGCACAAATCTGGCATTATTCGGACAAACTTCCACCAAAGGAAGGGACCTCGTGTAAGGAGAACATATGTCGTTGAAATCTCTCATTATACAGTACGGTATTAATAAAGTTTGGATGTAGAGTGCGATGGAATCCCAGAAAACTCCTTTTCTTCTCTCAGAGATAAGTTCAATAGATCATGGCGGAGCATAAATAATGATCATGGTAATTGTCCTGTGAGACATAATCCGAGAAGTTAAAATGTATAAATCGGTTTTGAACTGAGATAAGTTCAATAGATCCTTGGGCCAAAGACAAGTCTTTCCATAGCAAACAGATGCCTCCGAAAAACCCCGAGGCAGGATCGAAAGCAACATTAGTAAACCCACACTTCCGCCACAAATTGTCGTTTCATACCTTATCTGTTTTGGTTTCCAATAAAACTAGTACATTAATATGATTGGTTTTACAGAATATATCAATGTTAGTCCAGAAGTTCCTACTGCGGATACCGCATGAATTCGAAGTGCAAATGTTCATAGAAAACTCGTTTTCGTATCTGTTGGTACCATTTTGTAGTTGTAGCTGTATAATCTATAGTAGTTGAAAATGAGCGGTAGCCCAAGACATATGATGTGTAATCTCAAAGAACATCCCGTGCAAGAAGTTAGAACGTACCCAAGTGTAACTTAAGATGAAGGGACCCATCCTTAGGTAATTTTTAGCTAGGAGCCAATTCAACCACCCCCTGAATGTGTTCTTCTGCCTCCTCTGATGTTGATGTTGTCTATTTAGCTCTCTTTTGCCATCCTCAACGCACACACCACTGTTTATCATATATATTTCTTTTAATTTGTCGTGTTTCGATTTGATATATGTAATAAATTCTAATTTCACACTCGAGCAAAACTTTTATGAACAATAATATATGTGAATAATCATATTTCTACATATGGTCTCATACTCTCTGAACAAATTGTTACTGAATAGGAATAATTAAATTATATCATTCAATTAATTATATTATCACATATAAATAATTAATTTAATTCTAGTTTGCACGGAGTATATAAAATATATTATATATATATCATATTTATATAATTTAGTACTCTCTATCTTCTATATATATATACATATACTAAAACCGATACATTGTTGCATACATGGCGGCGTGTGAGTACATCTGCCTACGTGGCAGCGCGTGAGTGCATCTCGCAAAGCTTTCTCCCGTCAAAAAGAAAATCTAATTAAAAAAAAAATAGATAGTTCTAATCTATACTCCCTCCGTTCCAAAATACATGGTCTTTTACTTTTCGGCACGTTTTTTAAGGAGCGAAAAACTCTATAAAATATTATTTTTTATTTAATTTTTTTTATATAATTAGATACTTATTAGTAATAAGTATCAAATAGTATAAAAATTTTAATTAAAAAAATAATACTTTATAGAGTTTTTCGCTCCTTAAAAAGCGTGTCAAAAAGCAAACGGCCATCTATTTTGGAACGGAGGGAGTATAATTAAAAAAGACTAAATAATTATTTTATTTTACCATTAACTCATATAATTGGATAGATGGAATATTATTATTATTATTATTATATCTCCCACCAAAAAAAATTGGCATATACAATTACCGTATGTATATAGATTATATTAGGAATCTATACATATGTGAATCTATACTAGACCCGGGCAAACGCAGGCGCGGGCCGGACTTGGGACGGGCTTTATTCAAGATTTTGTCACGTTGTTGCGGGCGCGGGCCGGGCTAAGCCCGCTTAACGGGTTGGAAGTCGTGTCCAAGCCCGTCCGCAAATGCGGGCGCAGGTAGCCCGCGGGTACCCGCAAACCTAATTAATTTTTCTTATTAAGATTATACTAAGCCTATTATACTCAATTTTAATATATATAAATATATATATATTACATATATTATTTATATACTACCTACTATTTTTAATATATATATATATATATATATATGTTACATATAAAATGAATACATATTATTTACATAAGCCTACTATTTTTTTTAAAATAAATTCCTACTGTTTTTTTATGTTTTTAAAATAAATACCTACTGTTTTTTTAAAAATAAATACCTATTTTTAAAAGAATGATAATATTATTTATTACATATATATACACATATATTACTGTTTTTATATGTTTTTTATTTTTTAAAATTAATAATATATATATATTTAATAATATATATATTAAAAAAATAACGGGTACCCGTTACGGGCCAAGCGGCCCGCAACGGGTAGATTGGCTTACCCAATCCCGTTCCCGCTGCGGGCACGGGCCGGGCCTAGCGGCCCCCATGGGCTTTTCCCCCTACCCAAGCCTGTCCAATTTCGCGGGCGGGCGTGACGGGCCGGACGGGCCGGCCCGCGTTTTGCCAGCTCTAATCTATACATGGACACCACATCTTGGATATGAATCTATACATATATACATGAACATCTCTATCTATCTATATATTTTAGCTGATTGACAAAAATATAAATATAAAATATTTCGTAGTCATACTTACCAAAAATATTAATAGATAAATATGTAGTATTTGATAAGTGCTATTTTAAATTAATAAAATAATATGTTGTCATAATTTATATAAAGTTATATAAGCCACCATCTATCTATCTATATATTTTAGTTGATTGAAAAAAAAATATAAAATATTTTATAGTCATACTTACCAAAAATATTAATAGATAAATATATAGTATTTGATAAGTGCTATTTTATTTATGTCTAGATTATTTTTTGGTGAAAAAAATTATTAATAAAAAAATAGTTATTTAATAATAGTTATTTTATTTATCTATTAAATTACATAAGATTCAATTAATGGTAGATTAAAAAAAAACATTTTACCTTATAAATTTGAAATTTATTTATATTTTGAGAGAATCTACATAAAAGATACAGATTATTTAGATTATATATAATCTATCGAACTAATTTTATTTATATCTATATTATTTTTTGGTGGAAAAAATTATTTATATTTAGATTATTTTTATTTTTATTTATTGGAATCTATCCAAACTATTTATAATGTTGTATTAATGTATTCTCCGTATACGGGACGGGGCCTACACTAGTATATATTATATATATTATACGCGAATATGTTAATTAAGGATTTAAGGGTGGTTGGAGACACATAACGTACATATTCGGAGTTTGATGGTAACAGAAGTTTGATTTGAGGAGTGAGTGAGGAATGTCCACACGATATATTAACGATGGATATCGATTTTGAGTATTCGTTGATATACATATATATTCCTAGGACGTACAGGCCGGTAACCTTTGAATGTCCACTCTGGACAAATATCTAATGGTGGTTTGAATTTAATCGAGTAGTTATCCTGCTACCTGGACTCATAAATGTTGATTTGGACTGATCAGAGGAGGATCAATGCTAAATCTTTTGAGGACTTAATGAACAATATTGTGGAGTATTTTGAGTATATCGATCAGCAGTATCTGCTCACTTATTTTGAAGTCGTGTAACTTTTTTTAGGATAATAAAACTTATATAAAATATTATTTTTAATTAATTTTGAAAAGTAATAATTATATTTGTTATTAGTAATCATCAATGACATGTTGATGTACAAACTAAACTTTGATGGAAGTTTCTCCTTTTTCTGGAGATTCTTCTGCAGGCTTCATCATCCGGAACGACTTGGGCTCCTCGATTGCGATCGGCGGTGCACTACTAGGGCCTTAGAACCCCGTAGAGTCCGAAGCGCTTGCTTTGAAGCTTGGCCTAGTAAAAGCAAAGGAGTTAGGCATTTCCCGCATTATATATGGTCGAGGGCGACAACTTGCTAGTTATTAATGCTCTAAATGACGGCTATTGGTGCCCTTAGGAGATCGAAGTCCTTCTATCTGACATCCGGTTTATGCTCTTCCAGTTCGAGGTCATCTCGATTTCCCATGTCTTTAGGGAAATTAACCGGTGTGCGGACTCTGTCGCTCGCTTGTTCCAAACTTCAACCTTGGTTGATCTAATGCAAGATAAGGAACTTTGTATTTTCTTCCCAAGGATGTTGTTGGTTGGTAGACTAGCAGAGGCTAGCCTCCTCCAAATCTTTACGTCTATAAAAAAAAAACATCAATGGCATGTTGATGTACTAATTATGGTACGGTTCTATAAACCCTACGTCAAAAGATTTTAGTTCAGATTTAAAAAAATATACAAAATTAGTATGAGTTTTAACTTCTTAATTGGGTCATACGATATATCAAAAGTTACATAATAAATCCCTTATAGTTAGATGTGAAAAAAGCAGTTAAATTGATAAAAAAAACCTAAAATATCATCAAGTTGTTATGTTCTTGGATGGATCATAATTAACCAAAACAAGGGAGATTGAAAGGTAAGGGAAGAGATTAAGGGAAGAAAGATGAAGGTTTAGGGAAGGATAAGTAAAGGAAAAGAGAGAGAGTAAGGTAATGAGAAAAGAGTATTTGGCAGTTCATATGATTCATTGATGATTATTCTAATACAAAGCATAGGTATTTATACTAATCCCCAATATCCCCTATACATGACATTACCCTCTTCTTATAAAAGCTTCGTCCTCAAAGCTTATATAATGAAACTACACACTCGGCTTATACATGACAATGAGACTGCACACTGAACTATTACAAATTTACAGCAAGCAACCAATGGTTAAAGTGGAAAAATGTCAAAGGTATAGCTGGAAAATCCATAGCCCCCACTTGTGGACAATCAAGAGTTCAAGAGCAAGGTATTAACAGAGAACATCACTTTGCACTGATAACATATTGGAAGTCGCTCACCATGGCCTCTGAACATCTAAACAACATGCACAATCATCTTGTTGTCCGATTAGACATTACTAGAACCCCCATTAGAGTCCATTCTTTTAGGGAACTAGAGTGCCTACTCTATAGACCTTCTAACACTACAAGGCTATGAAGTAATACTCCAGTCACTTGACAAAATATCCTTTGTAAGCTAAGACATGCAGCTGCACATAGAACCTTTCTATGACAATAAAAGCTTCCAATGTTAGGTCGATCGCCAAATCCAGTCACAAGTATACAACTAACCAACCGAATTAAAATTCCTATTACCACACTCAATACCAACCCATCTTATCAACTCGTCTTGCCCTCTTCCCAACCCAACAAAATTAAGAATTTGTGTAACACTGTCACCACTTATCACCACACAAGGACTTCTCATATACCCCAAATGTTGCAAAATCAACTTTCCTCTATCAAATGGCATCATGGGGAGTTTATTAGTTGCATCCCTAAAGCCTGTTTTTCCTCTATCAAACGACAATGATTTCAGACCATCCATTATGAGTTTACGATCAATTTCATGATCTGATGATGACTGCCCCATCATGGAAACATCCCAGGCAAGATGCACAACAACCATATTATGATAATCAACTCCTCCAGGGTCAAAAATCAAATTTCCTTCATTAAATCTATGCTCATCTACTGTTGCAACAACAAGATTTGGCAGGTTTGCACCAACCTTGATCTCAACCATACCCGATTGGATCCCCTCACACCTAGGCATTTGCAATAACACCTTGTGTGCAATTGAGCGTTTCATA
The DNA here is from genome assembly GCA_037127255.1 of Persicaria tinctoria. Taxonomy (NCBI): domain Eukaryota; kingdom Viridiplantae; phylum Streptophyta; class Magnoliopsida; order Caryophyllales; family Polygonaceae; genus Persicaria; species Persicaria tinctoria. The sequence continues at coordinate 22,252,584 of JBANSL010000013.1, read as the reverse complement.
AATCCAATCGAAAATTTTCCAGAAAGACTCATTTCCTCCAGAATTTCAGCAGTAATGATAAAATCTCCAACTTCAGATTCTCTTTCAATTGCTTGTCCCAAATGAGTAAAGAGGTTCAAGATTTACCTTTGAAGGCTCAATTTCAGACTCAATTTCTTTAGGAACTTTTGATTCTTTTGAAGACTCGTGCTGGAGATTGGGCAAGACGGGCACTTCGACATCGGTTTCCTGGCCTTCTCGAATGCCGATTCCCCAATAAATTGTCGGGTCAATGCACCCTCATGAGAGATTGATAGTCGCGCCCTGTTCTTTCGACCTAGCACCAAGACCGACGCTTGCAATCGGAACCAAAGTCGGTGGATTCGGCACTGTAAATCCTTAATATGGGAAGTCCGTTATCGTTAGGACAGGAACTGGTGGAATCTGCCTTGGAGTTTCGTGCTGCAATTCAACTGGTCTTCGGGCTATTTCTTGAATTGGCTTTTCTTGTTCCTATGTACCATCTATGACTAGAAGTTTTGGAGCACCAATTACATTCGAAATTGCTCCTTCAAGCTTCCAAGAGACAGGGGACAGTGAATGATTGAAGCCGATTTCTTGCTCCACAAAATCTTTGCCTATTTGGGGAAACGGGGCTGCTTCTTAAGGACAACGAACTGGTTCTTGAGGCTCCAATTAATTTAATCTCGTTTCTCTAATTCCCCGAAAACCGGAAAATCAAGGTTCAATGTCCCGTTGAACCAGGAACATCTAGTATTGGTCCCTCGTTTTCTTGCGAGTCGGCCGACTTCGTCGCTTCTTGGGATTCCTCTATCACCCCCGCACCACCGTCGACGACACCACCACCTGCGCCGGTGCCTGCAGGCGAATTCCCATTCATGCTCCGAATTAATCGATGAGTGCGTCGAACTTGCTTTCAAATTTGCTCTCCAGTTTCTGCATATTGGCCTCCATATATGTGATTTGGCTCTCGGTTCGGCGTCGTTCATCCGCGATTCACCGGTGTTCATCTCACTCTCGTTGCCGCTCATCCCACCGTCGACAATTTTCTTCCATGAATTGCCGACTTTCTTCTTGGAGATGTTTGTACCATTCCTCAACCGCCATGACTGACCACCCACACAAGAACAAATCCAATCTTAAGGCCAAAAAATCAAAAAAAAAAAATCAGGAAATTTCGAATTCGAGATAGATGATTTCGAATTCGGAACCTGCTCTAGATACCAATTGTTATGTCCTTGGATGGATCATAACCAAAACAAGGGAGATTGAAAGGTAATGGAAGAGATTAAGGGAAGAAGGATGAAGGTTTAGGGAAGGGGAAGTAAAGGAAAAGAGAGAAAGGTAATGAGAAAAGAGTATTTGGTAGTTCATATGATTCATTGATGATTATTCGATCTAATACAAAGTATAAGTATTTATACTAATTCCCAATATCCCCTATACATGACACATGTTGATACATATTTTTTTTAACATGAATTAAAACCAGGGGATTTCAATTTCTTTTAATTATATTATGTATTTATAAATATGAATACATTTGGCTAACACATTTTAAAATATATTTAAAATAATACAAACTTTAAATAAAATATCTTGTAATTATTTAAGTCAAACACCTACTATTGTACAAAAGAGTGGGTGGTAAGCTTGATTTCTTTGAGAACAATTCTAAGACCATTGTTAAGATTGATGTTATCGAAGGCCTCCCTGATCATAAGGTGTGGGGATGGACTCTTTTGGGGCAATACGTTGGCCACCATCCAAGAAACTACAAGATCAACGAGATGAGGCGCGGATGGGAAGTCAAGTCCAAGTTCAACGAGGAAGGTAATTGGTTTGTGTTCTCCTTCGACTCAGAGGAGGATGCGAATGGAGTTCTCAAAGGAGGCCCCTAATTCATCAATGTGCGGCCATTCATCCTCAAGAACGTTCCCGACAAGTTTGCTTTCACCAAGAAAGAGGCGGCTACGATTCCTCTTTAGGTAAGAATGATAGGTGTGCCCGTGAAATTTTGGACTCACCATGTTATTGGAAAGATTTCTTCTCTTTTAGGCAAGCCATTATTCATTGACAAAGTAACGGAGGAAAGAAAACGCCGATCACATGCTCGGGCTCTTATTGAGATCAATTTTGCCGAGGATATCACGAAAGAGGTAACCCTTGCCTTTAGTGATAATTCTAACCTCGAATGCAAATTTTACATTGAGCATGAGCCAAAATATTGTGCAAAGTGTTGCACCGGCCTTCGGCCATAATCCTTGTGAATGTCCTTTATATGAAATGCTACTAACAAGTTGCACAAGGATATTGCTAGCGACAAAATTCAGCAAATGTAACAAAGCAAGAACCATGCGGAGAAACCGGTTGTGCAAGCTCCCATTGAAGGCTCGTCCGAACTTTCTTCTAAGGAAAAGTATGAGGATGTGAGGGCCAAAAATGCTTAGGAAGCCATGATGGAGAAGCTTGTAGGGAATGAGCTCAGAGGTGACGCCAACATCTCCCATCAAAGCGCACCTAACAAGGTAAGCAACGTTTTGGCCTCCTCCTCTCCTTTGAATGATACTAATGAGGTGAAGGGGAATCATAGGGCTGTTGAGAACCATGAACAACAACCTCAACAGAAGGAAGCAAGAGGCGGGCGGAAGAAAAGAAGGAACAAAAGGAAAACTAAGCCGAAAGATCAAAGCAACCATGTTGAAGAGAGAAATGAGAGAATCTTGAGAAGCAAGGTAAGTAACTCTCCCAAAAAAATTGTTTGGAGATCTAAATCTCTTCCTCCTCTTGGTAGGGTGGGAGAAGAGGGTGACAACAAAGATGTTGAGAAGGATGCTACCCATGAGTTGGATCGCTCATCTTCGGATGAGGCTCTAGGCTCACATGATGAGGATGAGGTATCCATACACTCTTGGGATAGCAAGGACGAGGAGGAGGCTTGTGATCCTAAGGTAAATGCCACGATCATGATAAAAAGAGAGGAGCAATAAGGGGCTGAAAAGCAGCATGGTTTTCGGCATTCGGTGTGTGCTCTTGAGCCCGAGCAATCATGGCCACCCAAGAAGCAGAAGCTAAGGCATGCAACCGAGAATGGAGGAGAAAAGGAGACAAATAAGACCTTCAAAAGGTCTTCATGAAGATAATTGCTTGAAACATAAGGGGGTTAAACCAACCCCTGAAACAAAAAGGTTTGAGAAATTTGGTACTGGAACATGATGCAAAGGTATTTAGTATTCTTGAAGCTAAGACACATGAATTTCGTTTTGATATTGCTAAGTTTATGAAGTCTTATTTTGACAAATGGCAGCATGCTTCTAATGTTCACCTTGATCCTAGAGGGCGCATATTTTTTGTGTGGGATCCCACCTTTGTCCACATCGATGTTGTAGATTGTTTTGAGCCTAAATTGACATGTTTTACATTAACTTTTATATCAATTTCTGCATGAATTTCATACATTTGGGTTAGAATTATACAGAATCTATGTAATTTATGCTTATTTGCCAATTTATGGAGTCTACATTAGTTTCTGATTAATTTTGCAGAAATCGGGACATTTTACAGCAATTCGGAGAAGGAAGAAAACCATGAGAGAGCTCGAGGTCGATTACATCAAACCAGAGGTCGAGTAGCAGCTGAGCCCGGACACATCGAGCAGAAAAGAGAAGTCAAAAGGACTAGTCGACGTCGACTAAACCTAGCCGATGTCGAGTACTTTGGTCGACCTCAGCTTCATCACACGAGATCGAGGATGAGCCGAGCACAGAACCACTCGAGTAGTACAAATCTACTTGACGTCGAGGAGTCTGGTTGACGTTGAGAAGTCTTATACTCGATATTGCTTGTTTTCGTTCTCTGTTGTTCAGTTTTGCAGATCTAGTCGACAGGTCTAGTCGATATCGAGTACTCTACTCGAGATCGAGGAACCTTCTAGTCGATTTCGAGAGCATTTAGGAGCTAATCAGGAGAGCGCTGACACGCTTCCTCGTGGACATGATCCTGATTCTCTTCCACTACAACGGAAGGAAGTCTTGTAATTTTATTTGCATAGTTCAGGGAGTCGATTTGGAATTTATATTTGGTATTTATTTCATAATTGATTTTCGTCCTAACATGGATGTTGGGGTCCAACGCATGGGTTGCATTGTTAAGTGGCTTTCTAGAGGTGAAGTGATGGGAATTTGCTTCATTTATGGGATGCATACAGTTGTCCAAAGAAGGGGAATTTGGGATGGCTTGAGTAATCTTTTATGCAGATTTCACTTTCTTATATGGCCTTGGGAGACTTCAACAATGTGATGAAATTTGAGGAAAGTATCAATGGAGTCTCGACGACTAACTATGAGTGCAAGGACATGGTTGAGGCTTGCCAAAATCTTAGTCTGATCGACTCCCCCCTTATTCTAGTAATGATATATTTACGTGGTACATCCAATGGCACTATTTTTAGTAAGAGTGATAGGGTCTTGATAAACGCCGAGTGGTTGAATATGAATCTCTTTTTCCACACTTATTACCCGGTTTTGTGGGAGTTATCCGACCACAAGCCAGCGGTTGTTACTTTTTGTAGGAATGATGGCTAAAAGGGAGGAATGTTCAAATTCCTTAACCTTTGGAGCAAGCATGATAAGTTCCTTGAGATTGTGAAGGAGAATATATTGGAAAATACCTCGTGGTGGTTCTTTCCAAGTTCGCCTTTGTAAACTTTTCAAGGGACTTAAAAGGCCGTTGAAGGTTCTAAATGCTAAAGAATTTAGCCACATCTCCATGAGGGCTAAAAGGGCAAATGAGGAGCTTGGAGAGGCGAAGGAGGCTGCTATAATAAGGTCGGAGTGCTCGGCCACGGTAGAGAGGTTGGCGAAGGCTAGACAAGCGGTGGCTAGGCTCAACAAGGCAGAACACTCCTACTTGAGACATCATGCCAAAGCTAAGTATATTCTCTCTAGTGATCAATGCAACAAGTACTTTCATGCTCTAATGAAGACTAATGGCCATTGGAACCACATAATCTCTATGACAAAGAGGGATGGATCCATTGCAACTTCTAGTATCGATGTTGCTAGTGAGTTTGTCATGTACTACCAAAACTTGCTTGGTTATAGACCATGCTTGGTTTGCTAGAGGCGCCGTGGTGAGGGAGGAAGACAAGACCATGTTGGTTACTCTGGTTTCCAATGAGTAAATTAAGATGACGCTATGTTCTATTGGGGAGGACGTACAAGGCCCCTGGACCGGATGGCTATACATATTGTTTCTTCAAGGCAACATGGAACACCACCGGAGCGGAGTTGTGTGCTGCGGTGAAGGAGTTCTTTCGGAATAGGAGCCTATTGAAGCAACTCAATCACACGATTATTAGTCTTATCCCCAAGAGGGATGAAGCGATTAGGGTGGAGCACTTTAGACCTATCTCATGTTGTAATGTACCTTACAAGGCGATTTCCAAGATCCTCACCATGAGATAGGTCTAAAGTGCTCCCCTATCCCCCTTACACTTTGTCCTAGCTATGGATTTTTTCTCTAGGCTAGTCAAAGCTGAAACTAGTAAGGAAAGTTTCACTATCATCAGTATTGTGGGAGCTCAAGGATTACTCACCTTATTTTTGCGGATGACATAGTTTTATTTAGCCGTGGGGACCTTAGCTCGGTGAGCACCTTGATGACTTCCCTTGACCGCTTTGAGATGGCTTTCGACGTCTCAGTGAACAAGGATAAGTCATCGGTCTTCCATGCCTCCGTCCCCACCACCGAAGCCCAGGAGATTGAAGAAGCCACGGGGTTCAAGAAAGGAGAATTTCCTTTCTGCTATCCGGGCATCCCCATCAGCCCCCATGGTCAGAGAGTGGCGCACTATAGCCCTCTCTTGGACAAGATTGGTAAGCGTTTAAGTGGTTGGATTGGCAAGGGTTTTGGATTTTGGTGCTTCAGGTGCCGGAAGCCATCGTGCAAGCTTTGACTAGCTTGTGCCACTCTTTTCTTTGGAAGACACCGAGGGTGAGATGGAGCAAAGTGTGCATGCCCCGGAAAGAAGGCGGCTTGGGGTTACTCGACATTGGCACTTAGAATAAGGCGTTCATGAGCAAGCACTTGTGGAGGATCAACGACAAAAAGAAGAGCTTGTGGATACAATAGGTTCACCGCCGATACCTCTCCGTGTGTGAGGTGGGGGATTGGGAAGCCCATCGGAGAGACTCACCCCTTTTCAAGGAGATTGTTGAGGCTAAGAATCGAATCTCCCTCTTGAATTCTAACCTTAATATTGTGCCTGATGAGTGGTGTGATGGTGATAGGTTCAAGGTTAAGAAGGCTTATGAGGAGCTCCGTGAGAAGGATGCACATGTCCATTGGTACAAGGAAGTGTGGGCCAAAGGAAACACTCTGAAGCATTGCTTCATCCTTTGGCTTGCTACTTTGGGTAAGCTTCCTACCTTGGATAGACTTTATTATCTTGACATTAACCACGATTGTAGGTTTTATGGTGAGGATTTGCTGGAGTCACATGAGTACCTATTCTTTGATTGCCCTTACGCTAAAGTCATTTGGAGAATGACTCGTGAGCGATTCTCGATCCCGGAAGATGTGGATAGTGTGGCTAGGGGTCTAAGATGGATCTGAAGGCATAAGAGGAAAAAAGGGTGTGATGCGAAGGCAAAGACCTTTGCTTTCTCCGTTGCGATATATTTTATATGGCATGCGAGAAATGAGAAGGTTTATGATGACAACCACATCCCCAAGGAAACTGTAGCCAAGCTCGTTGCTACCCATGTTTTTCGGCTCCTACATGACTCCTTTGGTCTTGATGATGTTGGAAAGATCTAGAGTCTTGAGTGCCTTATGTTATTTCTTACTTTTGATCATGCGTGTTAGACTGGTATTTGGATGGTGTCCTGGGGCCTACATGCCTTTTGTGCCTGCGTGCACTCGGGAACCATCTCCTTTTGGTTGGGTTTTGGCTTGTGTCCCTTTGGGCGCTTGTGTGGCCTGGGAACAAGGTCTTTTGGTTGTATTTTGGAGAAGTGTGAGGCATGCTTGCCTTGACCTCTCCCATTTTGTGTTTTCTTGGCATTTTGTATGTGTTCAATCAAGCTATGCTTTGACTGGAACATACACTTGTTGGTTTATTTTAGCTTTAAACCCTTTTTGAAGTTAGACTGCGTCTTAACTAAATAAGGGCTCAAGCTCAGATGTACGATCCGTCGGATCCCCCCCATTCTTTCATTAATATTTACATAAACTGCCATTTACCCGGACTTAGGGTCGGGGGGTTGGCTTCAGCAAAAAAAATGGCATATCACCAAATCAATCAAACACACACTTTTTTCCAAAAATTATCAACTCAAATCTTATTTCTCATGACAATGGTTTAGACATTTTATAGTCATAAAACTAGCAACAATTAAAACAACAAATTAAAGACAGAAAACATGAAAAGTCTCTCGGGAATTAATGATGGAGAATTGTGACCAGCCACATGGTGGAAAATGAGAGGTTGGATGTATCATGAATTATCATAAACCATTAATTTCCATTGAATTAACCCATTTGAATGCCTCTTCACTCTTCAGCTACTCCGTCTTCATTTAATGTATTGGAAAACTGTTCAGCTTTCGGACCGATGAAAGCTTTCTAATCTTCAAACTGTATTTGGATAATTTCGGCCAATTATTCTTCATGAAAGATGTAGCCCTTCGCATTATCTTTCCAACAAGCCATTAGACCAATATATATAGCTGCTGTTATGACTAAAACACCGAGCGTGTGTCAAAAGAGTTTAGATCACATCACTTCGCGCATATAAAGAAGACATTCCCCCATCATAAATCATTTTGATCTTCCAATTGGGGTTCATCCTTGTGAATCAAGCTCTAATTTGTGACCTCGCCTACAAAAAAATTCATGAATCATCGTCATATAGGCAAGTGTTGCACCTCCAATTCAATTCAAAGCTATTAAAACAAGAAGATCCTTCAACAGAGAGCACATAATCATCTTCATTAAATTCCTAATCATATGTATCATATGTCAAAGCTTAAAACAAGAAAGGAATAAAGCGCGAGCAAACGCCTAAACGACGATCTCACAAAAACCTAATCAATGCATCTTCATAATGTCAGCATCAAACAAGGAATAGAGCGAGAGCAAGAGAGAGAAAATACATGCTGTTCACTCTCAGATGGAAAGTCCTCCTTAATGACAATTCAGGCACTAGTATCAACGTCGTCATTCGAGATCTTCAAAATTATCACGAGAGCACAAATTTTGGAACGGTCTACTAATTTGCTCATATTTACATTTCACGATGCAATCTCAGTGATGTAGTTAGGGTTCTTTTAAGGGGTGAAGAGGCAACGACGAGGTCGAAGGGAGTGGCATCGAGAAAGGTGGATACGGTGGTCTCGACTGTTGAGGTCAAAGGTCTCCCAGTGAAGTAAAGGGGCCTTGATATTACGGAGTACAATTTTGGGCCTTTGTCACATAAAATCATATAAAGAGGCCACCAATTACTTTCCTTTGTCGCCCTAGCTCCATTTTCGGCGACATTTTGAATTGTTCGACACGGAAAATAAATCTTGGGCGACCAAAAACAAATTTTGTCACCAAATTAAAGGCTAGCTACTAGGCTAGTTTGGGCGATGAACAAAATTGTCATCCTAAGTTTATAGTTTTTGTCGCCCAAACCCATTTTTTCTGTACTGTTAATTACAAGCTTTATATAAGTAAGGCAGGAAGAGATAAATTGGTGTTATCATGGTAGGAGTTTAGAAGGTAAAGAGTTTGGGAGGTGATCGAACTAGTACGTGGACATAAGTGACACTGAACACTACAAGAAATTATGCTAAAAAGCGACGCTATGCTCTCGACGCTTTGTAAAAGCGTCGATCAGTACATTCCATTTTCGACACTTTTATGTGTCGGGAACATTCTCGACATCAAGGGGCGTCGAGAATGGCTTAATAAGGAAAAGAGCCTCAATATTAGGGTTTCTTCTTGAACCCAGCCGCCACTTTCCTTCCCCTCCCATCTCATATATCTTATCTGTCAATGGCTCACCTCCTACCTCATCGGTGACCCCGACCTCCTCCTAGATGTCGTGTTCGCTGTTCCCGAGCAATGGACCTCAAACAACTCTACGAAATCGCCATTCGCCTGCTTCAAATCCCGACCTCCTCCTAGATGTCGTAACCCTAACAATCCCATCTCCGATCTCTGACTTCGAATCGCCATTCGCCTGCTACAAATCGTTTGTCTTTGGCTTCGAGAGTAGATCTTCGGCTACGACGATCTCCATCTTTGAAGAAATTTGCAGTTTGTTAGCAAGAGAAATTTCAAGTGATCGAAAGAGAGATCTGGCAATTGTACTCCTGTCGCCGGCTTCGAATCGTCGTTCTACAGGTTTGAAGTCATCACTCTTCGGCTTTGAGTGTAAACCTCCATCTCTCACCCTCTCCCTTCCCTGATTTTCCAGATCCAAACGGATTTTTCTCCGAATGGAGTGCAGTCCTCGATTTTTTACAGATCTGACATCGAAACCGATTTCACTTTCAATTTTTGTGCATTTATCTGATGGATTTCGAGTAGGAAGGTTGCAAATCCATCCCAATATGGCAGCAAGTGAGTTTTGTTTTGTATTTTTTAGGAGGCTGGTGAAGACGGGAAACCAGATCTGTCAATTTGTTATTCCTAGGGTTGGATGGAAGATTTTGGTGTGCTTATGTATTTTTTAGGAGGCTGGTGAAGACGGGAAAAGTAACAAAGGATCCGAACAGCCTCCAAGTTCGTCCTCTGGATACTTTCTACTGCGCGAGTCCATGTTTGATTCTGTGATTTGTGCTCGGGATCATTGGCTTAAGCCTGATGAAGTTGATGTAAGTGATTTCCACGTGTTCTTGGCCTTGTTGAACAATTTGGCAATTTCCCGAAAGCAGTTATCAAGTTTCAAGCACTTCATGCTTAATTCATTTATGAGTGACTGCTATTTCTAATGAACTACTGTTATTTTTTCTTGTATTTGTTCAAATAGTCATTGATGTCCAATTATTCAGTTTGGCTCTACATTTTTCAGTTCTCTCGCTTGTATGGATTTGCATTTTATAATACATTATTTGGTGTCAATATTTGTTTCGGCAACTTGCATGTAATATTCTTTGCAATTTATTGTGATAAGAATTGGCTAAAAGTTCTTATAAAGGGGAAATTAGCAGGCTATGGAGTAGTTTGATTAAGTTGTTATTCCTCCTCATTTAACTCATTCTCTTATGCTTCCTGTTGAGTAACTACAGATTTAGTTTTCCTTGCTTCCTTATTGCTTGCCTTTTCTTTATATCTTATTTCTTATCATATGTCTGTACATGTAAGCTTATTCTGGAAATGGATTTGATGCTCGGAAAAGGGCATGTTGCATTCTTAAGACATTTGTTAATTTTAATGGGAATGAGGTAACCTTTTGAAGTTTCTTCTTCTTAAGACATTTGTTAATTTTAACAGGTTACTTGCTGCAATTTCTGGGAAGTTTTTGAGCTGAATTGTTGCTGATAGCTTAAATTTCTAGAAACTAGCTTCAATCTAGAGCATTTTGAGCTTTGAATGGTTGCATTTGGCCAAGTATTGAAGGAGATATGATGATTTCAGCTTGCAACAACAAATCTGAAAAACTGCATATGTCACATTGTTGTTTCGATCACCATTTGCAAATAAATGATGAGAATGGATTGATTCTTTTTGTATTATACTCTTAACTGGTTGTAATTGGTGGCCTATGAAGGACTTGGGCATATTATTTGTCATTAGGGATCTATCTTAATTAGAAGTGGCCTTACAACTTTGCGGGATACTATATGACAAATACAGGTCATTTATTTATGTTGAAAAACATGAGCTTTAAGATCTAATCCCTAAAATCTGGGTTTTCTAAATTGTCTATGGAAGGTGGAGGTGAAATGGTAACTAGAAAGAAAACACAAATTCATTTTTAAGACATGGAATGCTGGTGTCCTTAGATCAGGCACACTTCATGGCTTGAATGAAGGTAGACGAGATTTGACGTGGCAGAAATGGTCGTATAAGGTTTGTCTTTAAAGTTTAAACATCTGTTTTTATCCTCTTTCAGCTGAAAATTTAATCATACATGTTCTTTATTATTAGATTGGTCTTAGAGGAGAGTCATTAAATCTTCATTCTCTTGCTGGGAGCTCATCTATTGAGTGAAGTGGATGGAAGGAGCATTTGTCCACGAAAATCAGCAACTTGGTACAAGGTGTGTAATCTTTGCCTATGCCAAAGGTTATGGTTTTGTGAATATTACTTTGTGTTTTCACATTCGAATTTTGCACGCCCCACTTACTAGTATCTGTAAACACAAGCTCAAAGAAAAGGGTAAACCTCTAGACTACTAGCTTGGTTGACACATATTGATTACATATTGCCTTTCATTCCTTCTCTTCAGCTGGTTTTTCTTTTATGGAGTTGGGGATAACACTCATGGGGCTGGTTTTTCTTTTATTGATGTTTGATGGTGTTTAAAGAAGGAAAAGCCCCACGGTCATGATCTATATACTGAATTGGGTATGGTATCAACTTGTTTATCTACTTCAATTAGAAATAAACCATACTGAATGAGTTTTTGGAAATACTATGATGCCTGCAAACAAGGTTCATCTTCATTTTAGTTTGTGAAAGATCTTTTCTTTTTCTTTTTCTGATTTTTAGATTTAGATTAGAGGCTGAGATTTTGATTTTGTACAAGTTACCAATTTCATATGCCTTTGGATAGGATCTCCATCGATATGCAAGCATGTTGTTGCTTGTGTTGCTTGATGTTTGATGTTTGCAGACTTGCAGTTGTCTACACACACTAATATGAAGAGAATTCAGGTAGTTGTTAGTGATTAACTCAATATGAATCATTTTCCTTTGAATATTTCCCTCAGTGATAGTTTATGACAGTACAAGTAGTTGTTAGTAATTTCATTGTGAAATCTTAATGTTTTACAGGCAAAAGTAAGTATCTCACTCAAGCCAGTTTCTCTTTTTCTGAGGTGAGTTTCTCTTTCTTTATCATCTTAATCCTTTAACATTGTCCACTGGCTCAGTTTTGTTAAGAACCAAGAAATGAAAATAAAATGATTACATATTATTCGAATGAAAGAGGGGAATTATGGGATTATGTTAAGAACCAAGAAACTAGCCACACTGTATTCAGCTTGCATCTTGCAAAAATGAGAATGTTTCTATTTTTTTAAGCATGATGATATGATGACCTCTTTTCACTGTATTCAGCTTTAGGTAATTACTCTTTCTACTGAAATCTGCATTATCTTTGTTTGTTTGTTTTTTATTTTATAACTAGATGGAACAGTTGAAATGAACTTAAGTCACACCCCAGCAGCCCCTACTGAGGTCTGGCTTTGGTATGTAGTCATCATGGCTTGTTGGAGTTACAATTGTTCTGGCAGGCACTCTTTCCCTCTTGTCTTTCGCTCAACATCCATTACTTATTTCTATATTTGTGCTTAGTTACAATTGTTCTGGCAGGAACTCTTTCCCTCTCCTTTGTTTATCTATCTACCTGTCGTTGGCTCCTACGCACTAAACTGGTAGAAATCTCATTCTTGTTTATTTCACCTAGAGGGTTTTTTCTTCACACATGTTGATTATTTGCTCGGTGCGCTTTTGTATATTTGGCAATTTTTAATTGGGCTTTAGTGCTGAATTGTTTATGCAGTTTTTTAACTTTAAATTTCGTATTGATGTAATCTGGCTAGCGATTTGGAATTGTTTTTGTTGAAATAGTCTATTTGTTGGTGAGTTAGGGTTACCGAGAAGACGATGGCTTAAGTTTAGAGAGTGATGCTGATGAGCAACTCTTGATCTACATACCATTCACCCAAGTTATAAAGTTACACTCCATTGTCATCAAAGGGACTGAAGAAGAAGGTATGGCTTGTAGTCATATGATGTCATCACTATTTGCTTTAATCAAATGAGTAGGAATCAGTGTTACTTTGCTCCATGAAACAAAAACTTGAAGTTTATCATTGCTTTACAAAAGGCCTTGTGGTGAGGGTACCTCTTATTCCTTATTCTTATTTGTAATGTTCTCATTGATGATCCATGAATCAGAACATTCTGGATTCATCTACGTTTAATGCATAGAAAGACTAGTGTCTTTTCCTACGACATTCTTCAGATTTGCTTTGGAACTTGCACAATTAAACCTATCCACAACCATTTTTGAACTTGCGTATTGCTTGGTTCATCTTTTGCGGGTTGTGATGTGTTTCTGTTTGGAAACTAGAACTTGGTGATGCATATGCTCTTACTAAAAAGAAATTGTAATTGCTCAAAATTTTATTGCTGGCATTATTTCAGGTCCTAAGAATGTTAAGCTTTTCTCAAACAAGGAGCATATGGGATTTAGGTAACATTTATATTGAACTGATCAACATCCTGATTCTTTTATGTCTTTAGAATTTTAGGAAGATGCTGTCATGTGCTTATTTTCTCATTTTGTTGAGATATGTCCATAATGATATGGAGTAATGTGAATGATCTTCCCTCCAAGTGACACTATTGCGTGTTCATTTTGGTCTTGTTTGTTACCCTCATTTTAGAAAAACAACTGCCTTCGCAATTTGTTATAGTTTGCTTTTATTCCTTAGTGCAATTGAGTTTTTTTTTGTGTGTTTTTTTTTTTAAACTAGATCTGCCAATTTGTTATTTCAAGGGTTTGGTGGAAGATTTTGGTGTGCTTATGTATTTTTGAGGTGGCTGGTGAAGACCGGAAAGGTAACAAAGGATCCGAACAAGCCTCCAAGTGCCTTCTTCGCTGTCATTTATGTTGTTTTAATTTGCAAATGTCAATTTCTTTTTCCATATCTGATTGTTTTCTCAATGCATGATTTGATGAGATATACATTGAATAACTATACTGATCGATTGTAGGCAGAAGAGCCTTTCCATTGAGGAAAGTAGAGATGAACAAATAAGGTAAAAAAAATTAGGAGAATGTTACTGATGTTCTTTTGAATTATCTAATTTGAGATATTATTGGTTTTGCTTGTGCAGAATCATGCAAGAAAGAATATAAGACCTGAGTGAAGATGAAAACAATCAGAAGGTTTTGTTTTATAAATTTTCTGTAATATGAATAAAATGTATATTAATCCTCTAAAGTACATTTTATTCATGTTGATCCACTCATTTTAGTTGTCATGTATTTTATTTTTAATTCACTCATGTAAGATCTTGATTTATTTGACTAATGTTTTATTTGATTTGTGTTAATGTTTTTTTTTTGTTAATTAAAGGATTTTAATTAATGTGTATTGGAAGGGGACGAATGAAGAAAATACGTTTTTTTTTAAAAAAATAACATGCCAATTTCGACGCTTTAGGGTGTCGAAATTGGCATGTCATTTTCGACGCCATAGAGCGTCGAAATTGACATGCCATTTCCGACGCTCTAGGACGTCGAGATTGGTTGCGACATAATTTTGCGTCGAAAATAGCACTTGTCATTCGTGACGTAAGAATTTTCGACGCTTTTTAAAAGCGTTGAAATTCAAATTTACAACGCTTTAAAGCGTCGAGATTGGTCCTAAAAAGTGTCGAAAATGACACTGTTTTCCTGTAGTGGAAGCTCGATCATTTCCATGACTACTACGTACGCTCAGAATCACAAAGCAAACCGAACTAGTACGTTGACATATCACATAACATATCTGAAGTACTGATTTCTTAATCTATCTTTAATCTGTGTCCTTTAATTTGAGAATGATTTTTGTGGTTTTTGGCTTACATTTTTCGTATACGGTTTTCTCTTGTATCAAATGCCCCTTTATCTCCATCTATTTCTGAGTTCGGTCAACGGAAGAAGCATATATTTTCATTTGGCTATAACTAGTATGATTCCTAAACTAGGGCTTTGGTAATATACACAATTTAATTGAAGTAATATGCAGCCACTTTTATTTTCTGCTAAAATAGAAAATGCTTTTTAAAATGAGTCATACATAGATAAGACATCATGTAACATAAGACGGCTTTAATAAACTTTGTCAATTTTGTCATATCTAGTCTTGTTTTAATCGCCGATTTTAGAATCCACTGTGAGATTCTCTCAACTTTACCTATAGAATTTTTAAACAACTATTACATCTGTTAAATAAAATATGTCGTTTTGTAAATTTGCACATTTTTAAAGAAAACAAATAAAAGCAAACAAAAATACACTTATACCCATAATTATTAAATTACTTTTCCACTTTATTAAAAACTACAACTCACAAATATCTCATCATTACAAGGATAATTTTGAAAAGTGAACACCAAAATATCTAAAATGCACATATTTTTTTAACAAGATTTTACTCTTAAAACGACATGTTCATCTGACATGTTTATTCCTAAAATATGGGAATTGAAGCATATTGGTTTGAGCCTCTACAATCACGTGCATAAAAAATCACCACATAAAAAAAGATACTAATAAACAATACATATAAGTTGGTCAAATTAGTAAACTATACAAAGTTTGGTAAAAATTAGCAAACTATACATCCCTTGTGCCCCCTCCTACGTGGCCCTCCTCCTCTCCTGTGTGCCCCCCTTGACCCTCCTCTGCGGCGTTTTTTTTTTCCGTCCGTCAGAAACAAAATATAAAAGGGGGAAGCAAATAAACAAAGGAATGTTCCACCAAAAAAAAGAAACAAATGAATATTTTATTTTATTTTCTGTAGTGAGAAACAAAGAATATCAATGAGCAATCAAAACAAATTCAGTATAGAAAAACAATCCCCTTCTTAGTCTTCTCAAAAGTAGTTTGCTGACGCCGACACCGAATACGCCTAATTTGCCGACGATGCTGACGTCATTCCTCCCCCCTCTCTTATATTGCAAAAACGATGTCGGCAAATATATACCTACATAAAAATATACATAAAAACGATGTCAACACTAAAATACGCATAAAAACGATGTCAGCATTAAAAAACAAACAAATTTTTAAGGACTCAAGCATACATATATACCTACATATATAATAGCCAACTAAAAACGATGTCAGCACTAAAAAATATGCAAAAAAAACTATGTCGGCACTAATAAAATAGGCATTAAAACGATATCAGCATTATAAAACAAACCAATTTTTAAGGACTCAATCAAACATATATAATATCCAACTAAAAACGATGTCAGCACTAAAAAATATGCAAAAAAACAATGTCAGCACTAAAAAATACGCATAAAAATGATGTCAGCACTAAAAAATAAACCAATATTTAAGGACTCAAGCATACATATATACCTACATATATAATATACAACTAAAAACGATGTCATCACTAAAAAAATATGTATAAAAACGATATCAACACTAAAAACATGAAGGTGGAAATCATACCCCTATGTCACTTTTTTCAGGGCATGTATCGCATCCAGCACAAATTACTAGGGGTGGGCACAAATCCCGCAAATCCCGATCCCGTCCCGGTCCCGTCCCGATCCCGGTGGGATTTAGGACAAAATAGCGAATCCCGTCCCGCAAAAATTATGTGGGACGAAACGCGGGACGATCCAGGTGGGATCCCGCAAATCCCGTCCCGTCCCGTCCCGCATATTATAATAATAATAATAATAATAATAATAATAATAATAATAATAATAATAATAATAATAATAATAATAATAATAATAATAATAATAATAATAATAATAATAATAATAATAATAATAATAATAATAATAATAATAATAATAATAACTTTTATAATGATAATAATATATTATTATTAGTAGTATTATTTTGAGAAAATATTATAATTATAATTATAATCATAATCTTCCATTTATAATAATAATAATGTTTGTTTATAATAATAATAATATTATTATTTGAGCAAATATTATTTATAATTATAATTATAATAATTTTCAATTTATAATAATAATAATATTATTGTTATATAATATTATAATATAATTTAATAATAATATTAATTTATAATAAAATTATTATTATTATTATATTATTATATCATATTATATTATATTTTTTCTTGTAAATTATAATTATTTTTCAATAATAAGAATAAAAAAAGTAATAATAATATTATTATTTTTTAATTATAACATGGAATTATTATTATTATTATTATTATTATTATTATTATTATTATTATTATTATTATTATTATTATCTTAATAATAATAAAGTTCTTACATGAAATTAGATCGGAGCCGACTAACAAGCTGGGCTTCGCATCCCTTTTGAATACTAAACGCAATCCTAGTCAAAGTGTAGCAAATAGCTACAAGAGGCAAATAGCTAAAAACGGTATTCTTCTCAACTATCAATCGATAATGATACAATATTTGGTGAATCTCGTCTCAATTTCTTTCCGTCCCGATCTAGTAAGATAATGTAGCCAAATATGTTGAACATTATAATTAATTATACAATCATTGTATGAGTTAATAATAGTATTATAATAATAATAATAATAATAATAATAATAATATTGAATAATATAGTTGAGAACAATACCGTATTCAACATATTATACAAATTAATGAATTATAAAAGCATTTTTCACTTTGCAAATTTATATAATATTTTATTATTTTTATTTGCGGGACAAGGCGCGTCCCATCTCGAAGAAAAATTGTCAATCCCGTCCCGATCCCGTCTCGTAAAAATTTCGTGGGACGAGTCTCGTCCCGGCTCAATCCCGTCCAGTCCCGTCCCGTGCCCACCCCTACAATTTACCCAAAGAACGTCGCTTCTTGTGTCAACTTGCACGTAATAGTCCTTAGTAGGATTCCCAAGCAAGGACCCAGAAAACAATATTAATGAACATCAATTGTAATACTCAATAATACATGATTTCAATAGGTTTGAGAGGAACTCCTTAAAAGTATTTGTTAGCAACTAATAAAATAATATAAACAATAAAAAGAGTTTGAGCTCAGATTGGATCCGGTTGAGTTTAAGGAAAACTCTACCGATAGAGAAATTTTTAACTGTTAATTTTAAAATTCACGGTTGAGATTATCTCAACTTTACCTATAGAGTTTTTAAAAAAACTATATGAGATGCAAAGTAGTTTGAGCCTATACAATACCTAAATATGATAAATTGATAGAAGTGCCTTCACCAAGTTGGCCTCAGGGACTAGGTTCGACGGAGGGGAGCGAACCAGACGATTTAACAATCTCCTCCAAAAATGAAACCAATAACCCCAATAAGAGAAACCCCAACAAGTTCTCCATAATGAATTTTTTGGGAATATCAAGGTTGATTTTTCAAAATAGAGAATATGGAGAAAAAATGGAGATATATCTTTCCCTAAATTTGGAGAAAATTTTATATATTTTTGGGTACACTGATCCATAATGAAAAATTTGCTGGAATTGAGTTGAAAAAAATCCATAATATGTGATTTCTAATTCTCCATTTTGAAAAATTGTTAATGGTCATGGCTACGGTTATTGGCTCTCGTTCAAACTCCAAACCACCACGATTGAGAGTTGTTTTGATGCACCCAAACCACCTCTCATTAAACCAACTCGATAGCCATTGATTGTCGATCGCCGACCTCCTTGCCTTGCAAAGAGCTAATCCCTGGCTTACAAGGAGAATGAAAAGAAAATTATAAATATAGTTATGTATAGTTGTTATATATATTTTTTTTTGGTCGAAAAGTTATATATAATTATATAGTAATATAATATTTTTTACTTCATTGTCTTGTAAGGCGTTAACCATTTTGGCACAGTTTGGTTGACTCTTTCTATACGTGTTTGTACGTCCTTTTGGTGGTTTTAAAAAAGGTTTGGGTTTATTGAAAATGTGGCGTCTAAAGTCGGACTGGTCAGGGTCATTGTAGTATGAGATTATATGGTACTCCGTATTAATTAAGTTGCAGCTAGGTCGGTAACCACTTCTTTAATCTAATTAGCAAACTCTCGAATTACAAGCTAGCTCATGCCTTTCCCAAAAAAAAAGGATATTCAACGTATTGAAATCATCTACTGTACGTATTCTATTCGAATACCATATGGATAAGCACTATGGTTAGGCTTAGCTAGTTTAATTAGCTATATATATAGTCCAAATAAGACTATATATGTATAACTATATGTATGAATATGTATACAATATAGATTGAAATCTAAGTACTACTTTTTATTTGGTTTCTTAATGCAAACACTATGAATCACCGTTCAGTTAAACTTGGAACAATGTCAGATTGAATGTTGAGAAATATTAAAATAGGCATTGCACTTTTCGAATATATACAAAAAAAAAAAGGGGGGGGGGGGGGGGGGTGTCCTAAAATACCTCTACTCGATCAAACGTCATTTGATTATTTGATGGTATCTTTTAATTATTCGATTGTATCGCTTGATCATTCAATGATTCCTTTACTTATCTCATTTTAATAAAATAATTAAAAATTATTCGATTATATCACTGAATTATTTGATTATATCATATGATTGTTCGATGGTATCGATACATTCAATACATCTTAATCAAACTAGAATGCAAAAACATGTTAACGAAATTGATACAGGGATGCTCGAACTTCAGCAAATCAAAAATCTGTGTGATGCAAACAACGAACTTCAGCAAATAAAAAATCGATCAAAAACAACAACCCTGACCGAGGATTCACAACCAAAAACCCTAAATCCAACAAACCAAATCCGGAAAATCAAGAACAAATCCTAATTTGAGAGCGTTCACAAACCCTAACCACCAAATACCAAATGAAATTGTCCACACTAGAACACCGATAAATTTCGAAACTTACTTATGAAATTACAACCCAATCCGTCGGCCTCCGATATGTCCTTCAAATTGCCGCCGCCCAAGTCGAAGAATGGATGAGGAGGGAGGTCGACGACCAGGAGGACCGGACATGCCGTCGCTCTGCATAAGCGAGCACTCCGAGCAGGCGGTGCTGCCCTTGGAGGCCGACCGGCCTGGAGATCCGAAGGTACACCGCATCGGCGTCGCCTGGTTCAACAGATCTGAAGGTCGCCGCATACGCGTCGTCGCCCAGTTCAGATCTGAATGGACTACCCGGAGATCTGAAGGAACAACCGCTCCGTCGCTTCCCAACCAGTTGGCGCGGCCCGGAGATCTGAAGGTCCAGTGCGTGTGGCCGGACATCGCTATCCTCCTCGCCTTCAATCGCATTCTGTCGCTCTCCTCCTCTCCGCTCTATGATTCTATACGGTTGAAGAATGGGGATTTGATAAGATTTTGAGTTAGGCACTTCACGCGCTTTGATAAGGGTGGTATTTGGGGTTTTCTTTTTTCTTTTTTAAATTAATCTAATTTCTTGATTAATCTCAGCCATTCAATACCTCTAAATCAACGCTCAGGATGTGTTCACATGTTACACAATAAGCCTTGATTATATATGATCTAGACTCTCTCTCTCTCTCTCTCTCTATATATATATATATATATATAATTTTTTTTTTTTTTATCATTGTAACTTATGTCTTGAGGACTTATGAAATATCTTGCGATAGATAGCATAAACCCTATGAAATCAGTTCTTTTCTAGAATAAAAAAAAACTGATAAAATTTTAGAAAATCTTTCTAAACTAAAAAATATATGTAATACGGAATTTGTTAGAAAACCCCTTTTTATTTTGTAATCACATATAGGGGTGACAATTTCACACGCACTCAACGGATATCCGTCTCACTCGACCCGAAAAAATGGGTGAAAATCCGAAATAAAGCGGATATTAAATGGGTGATGGGTGAACGGTTGACGGATAGGGTCGGATTCGGGTGAAGACATTCCCCACCCGTCACCCGACCTATCACCCGATCCGTCACCCGACTTATATTATAGAATTATATTTTACATGTAAATTACTAATATAATGAATATATATACATGCTATTAAAATGGAAACGTGAATGTTATTTGCTCATGAAAACAATCAATCTCCACTCACTTTTATATAGGGGTGGGCACAAATCCTGCAAATCCCAATCCCGTCCCGGTCCCGTCACGATCCCGTCCCGATCCCGGTGGGATTTAGGACAAAATAGCGAATCCCGTCCCGCAAAAATTATGCGGGACGATCCCGGTGGGATCCCGCGAATCCCGTCCCGTCCCGCATATAATAATAATAATAATAATAATAATAATAATAATAATAATAATTTTTATAATAATAATAATATTATAATATTAAAGAATAAGAATAATATATTATTAGTATTATTATTTTGAGCAAATATTATTTATAAATATAATAATAAATTTCAATTTATAATAATAATAATAATAATATTATATAATATTATAATTTAATTTAATAATATTATTAATTTATAATAAAATTATTATTATTATATTATTATTATATCATATTATATTTTTTTCTTGTAAAGTAGAATTATTTTATAATAATAAAAATAAAAATAAGTAATATTCTTTTATTTTATTTTATTTTTAATTATAACGTGGGATTATTATTTTTTTTATTTTTTATTTTTTATTATTATTATAATAATAAAAACATATTACAAGAAATTAGTGGGCAACCGAGATACTATCTGGGCACCCACTCCTTTAGCGATAACAAAGCCAAGTCTAGTAAAAATATAACGTGCAGCACAAGCCCCAGCATCCTGAGATACCGAGAATTTCTGAATCCGCTTCAGCAATGCAACCGCATCTATATCCAACTCCCCAATGAAGAGAATGAGAAGGGTAGGAAACCATAACCAGCCGCCGTACACAAATCTCGATACTTGACACACTTACGTCGAGCAGCATCAACAACAACACGACCAAGCATAAAGTCAGAAATCCCAGACTGAGTCAATGGAGAGGATCCCGTCAGATCGACACAGACATCCCGCCCATTTAGAGTTACAAGAGGCAAATAGCTAATAAAATACGGTATTCTTCCTAACTATCAATCGATAATTAGACAATATTGGTAAATATCGTCTCAATTCCTTTCCGTCCTGAACTAGTAAGATAATGTAGCCAAATATGTTGAACATTATAATTAATTATACAATCATTGTATGAATTAATAATAGTATTATAATATTAATATTATTATTATTATTATTGAATAATATAGTTGAGAATAATACCGTATTCAACATATTATACTAAATAATGAATTATGAAAGCATTTTTCACTTAGAAATTTATATAATATTTTATTATTTTTATATGCGGGACAAGGCCCGTCCCGTCCCGATCTCGTCCCGTCCAGACACCATCCCGTCCCGAAAAAAAAATGTCAATCCCGTCCCGAAAAAATTTCGCGGGACGAGTCCCGTCCCGGCCTAATCCCGTCCCGTGCCCACCCCTACTTTTATATATATATATATATATATATATATACCTACTGTATTTGAAGGGAATTGGTTAATGGAAACGTGAATGCAATCATTTTTCAATAATTTTGACCGAATTTAACTATATTTGGTACTTGTTTATTCGTCGATATGTTCGACGTATGTTTGTTCAATAATTTTTTTTGATGACTTTGTTGTCTTGTATTTCACCCGATCCACCCGATCACCCAGTGGGTGATGGGTGGATGGGACGGGTGAAATATTTGGTGGGTGATGGGTCGGGTAGTGAAGAGTTTTGAGTGGTGGGTCGGGTGACGGAAGTAGATCATCCACCCATCACCCGACCCATTGCCATCCCTAATCACACAAATAAATTTAAGAAAATACAATGTGGAATTGTTGCTTGATTGATTGTCGCGCAAGGAAAATCTCTCAAGCTTACAGATCCCTAAATTTAGAGTTTAGTTTCCAAAAACATTTAAATCTAAGCCGGTTTGAAAATCAAAGTAAATAGGTTAGGAAATGAAATCAAGAAATATTTCTTATTTATTAATCATTTTTGAAAGGGAAAACTAATTAAAATAGCCCACCTTTGGAGATATGATAAAAATATATCCGCAACTTTCAAATTTATTAAAAATATTCCGACCTTTGAGTGTAGTGGTATAATATTTCCACGAGTTTTCTCATGTATCAAAAATGATATCAAGACGGCCTACATGGATTTTTTTTAACAAGACTGCCTGCGTGGAAGTTTTTTTACAAATTATATAGTAGTAAAATTGAATTTTCTTGAACGGTTTCGTTAGGAAAAAAATAAACCGACAACAAAATTAAACCCAAAAAATAAAATTGAATCAACCAAGCAACTAATCTGTTCAAAATTGTCTCAAATTAACACAACACGATTATTCCTAACACCAACCCGACAACAAAACTAAACCAACAACAACGAAGAGGTTAAAAAAAATTACTCAGCCAAATCCGTGAACGAATCAAAGAGGAAGAAGTCGTGAGAGAGACAAATCAAGATAAGCGACCACGAGGAATGAAGACTGCCATTGAAGAGGATCCATGAGCTATCTGGAAAACCTAGAAGACAGTACAAGAAGCGACCATGGAAAAAGATAGGAGGGAAGAAAAGGTGTTGGGTACTATGAACCCAGTGCAATTCTTTATTTTTTTCTAAGGAAATCGTTCAAGAAAACCTTTGTTAAAAAAAATTTCATGTAGGCTGCCTTATGTCATCATTTTTTATCCGTGAGAAAACACTTGATAATATATTATCAGTACCCTCAAAGGTATATTTTTATTACAATTGAAAATTGATAATATATTTTTACCTTAGTATTTTAATTAATTTTCTCTTTTGAAAATGATTTTTCTATCCTATAAAATAACTAAAAATTGAAAATCTTTCCTAAGTCAAACTCTCTGTTTGTGTTTTCAGAGCAGGGCAAAAAAAAAAAATTCATACATAACCAAAAATCTTCCTTTAGCATATATACCCTCGACTGCCCATATATTTATCTCATATATAAATCCATCATCTTAAGTACTTAATTACATGGCTCTCCTTTATCCATCCAATTTCGCATTCACGAAGAAAATCTCATCGCCAAGACGGCTTCAAACAACAAGGCTGCTGATCAGCGTGACCGTGCAGGGGAGCCCCGGGCCCCTTAGGTTTCTCGTCGACGACGACGAGCCGGTCAGCCAAGTCATAGCCGCCTCCCTCAAGATGTATGGCCGGCAGGGCCGGATCCCTTTTCTCGGGTCGGATCCCGATAGGTTCTGTCTCTATTGTCAGGATGGGTTCGGCTGCCAGGGGGTCTTGGGTGCGCACGACCCCATCCGATCATGCGGAGCCAGGAGCTTTCTGCTGGCCAAGAAGCCGCCCTGCAACGCGGATGTGGGTCCGGAGAGTGGCTGCACCGGTGCAGCCTTGAAGGCGTGGCTCCATAAGCCCTTGAGCTTCAAGATTTCTTCGATCAAACTCGGCAAGACGACGTGCGCACAGTCTTGATCATGGTCACATGTATGCTACTATGTAGTAACCTCCACCTTAAATAAAGAACGTATCTGCAAGAGACGATCTATCGAATCCGAGACATTCGAAGAACAAACTGATCGTGCGTAACATTTCTGGAAAAGGTGTGTGTCAAGGGTTGTATTGTGTGAAACTTAAAAAAAATTACAACGGTGAAACAAATAAATATTATGTCATATTCATATTAATATTATATTATACGAACGTCACATTAGCTTGAAATAACTGTTACATTTGATCTAATGCAACGTGAGCGGAAGTAGCATCTAAAAAATGATGCATTAGACCTATTGTATCATTTTTTGGGGTTCATGTGACATTTTTCGACTATTAAAATAGACTTATTTTGTAGTAGTGATATAAGTCAGTGGACCACTCCTCCTATACCCAATTGATTTTAGAATGGAAACCCGCTCGGCTTATGTGCTAGGCTATTAGTGCATGGGCGCACGTGTGCACACAACCCCTGATCCCAAGTCCAAACGTACTTCAGTCCCCACCCACACTGAAATACTGAACTTGAATATTGTATATTTGGAAAATCAAGCTTATTTTCATCCAATGATACAGGCTGACTTGCCACGTATTATTTAATATATGGTGTATTATAATATAATAAATATTATATATCTTTTATATATATATATATATATATATATATATATATATTATGTAATATATTTATTACTTTATATATAATAAATGAAAAATCGTTTTTGTCAAATTATGCATTCTCTTTAACCCTAAGTTTATAATCCAAATAAAACAACTGAATCACAATTTTTTTTTATAATTTCGTTAGATTGGATGTTTTTTTAGAAGATGTAGAAACATAATCAAACATTGTGTCTTATGTTTCATAGTCCACATTATAAATCAAAAGATACTAAGTTGTTGAAACAACGCACAGAATAAAAATCTAAAGAAGCTGCTGATCTCAAACACTTGGGAAAAATTGTGTATTTGTTGACGAGTTAATTTATTAGTTAAAGATTAAGTATTACCCTGACCTGGTAGAATAGATGAAGGTTAATTTATTAGTTAAAGATTAAGTATTACCTGATCAGGCAACGTTTACCACACTTGTCAATTGTTGATCTAAAATACTTCGTGCAAAAACTGCAATTGAACAAGATAAATTAATTATCCAGTATTGTAAATTTATGGGGCGTCAAATTCTTAGAGAGCCCAAAATTTGCCATATTGTAAATCGCTTCTACTTATCAATAGAAAATGATGGCAAATAAGCATGAAAAAATTAATACCTAATATGTATTTCCAAACACATTACTGCAAGCTGGAAAGCAATTGTAAGATGAAAATGTAAAACTTGACAAGCTAGGAAACTGTAAGGTCAATATATGTTTTAGGCCAACTAGAGTGCAGATTCTGTATATATAGCTTTTTGGTATATCCAAATGAGTCACTACAAAAAATGCAGCAAATAGCCACGGACAAATATCCACGGACTGTTCACGAATAATCGTGGCTAAACAGTTTAGTGACGGGCATAGCCACTAATTTTACCTTCGTTGTCATTCGTAGCTATATGCCTCATCGCTAATAACCAGCTCCCCAACACTCGGGGCTAATAGCCACAATCTGAAAAGTCCGTGGATATGTCCGTGGTTGGTTTGGGATCATGTCATCTGTGGCAATAGCGACGAAGTTAGCCACAATGTATGTCGTGGCTGATTTCGTGGCTTGGCACGTGCAGAATGTCTGACATCTTTCGTGGCTGATTTCGTGGCTAAGTTTGGGGCTTTATTGTTGTATATGGGCGTGGCTATTCCCATGGCAATATTTGTGGCTAAGTTCGTGACTTTATTGCTGACTATGTCCGTGGCCTTTTTCGTGGCTTTATTCGTTATTTGAGATAGGAAATAAACTTAATATAATTGTGCAAATCTTTCATACAAACACATCCAAAATACAACCATAAATTACACCATTCGAAACACATCTTAAACACACTTAAAAGTTTGACAGTACAACAAGTCCCAACATGCATGAATATGACAAGGTCAGCCAATATAAGCATGGATTCAATCCAGACGAACACAACACACCCAAATGAGATGTCGGAGCACCTACATAACAAAAATAAGACAATGAACCTTTCTACAACCATCAGCTTCCCCTTGTCCCATACACAATATATTATAGCTTTTTCTTGTAGTATGTCAATGCAAGCCATGAAAACTTGCACTTATAGAATCCACAAGTTGACTCAAGAGTCAAGAGTCTTTCAAATCGGCACCAAAACAGAGGTCCTTCAAATAAGAGGTGTATTATTAGAACAAAAATCGGCACCAAAAAAACAACCAAAATGTAGCCTAGAACTGATAATAAATCAAGAAACCACACACTACCGATACTAAGCATTCCAAATTTCAATTGAACTCGATGAATAAACAAGAAGAAAAATCCTCCTCAGGAAATTTTATCCATGTTCATGAAAATTGTAAGTATACACATTGCTAGTTTTTATATAGCTCTCTACCATTAAAGCAAAAAAATATAGCTCTCGAGCAATTAAAAAAGTAAAACACCCTTACATGATAAAGCATGAATCTTTCACAATGTTTAATCTTTGATCTCTACATAATAGTCAATTATTGGGGAAATTTGCATAGATTTACTAATAAATGAACAAACCTTACAATGGATTGATCAATTTCCTAACCTAATTTCTAAAATTATGGCTTTGTTGAACGCAATTTGGAATACCATATTGGCATTGCTAATTCTCATCAAAATCCGAAGCTAAAGACGTTCGGAAGAGCCGTTAAAGGTGAATATATATTTAGATTACTATAATTATTAAACACACTTAAACTTTTCACCTTCTACATTTTAGTGTTATTTGCACTCTTTTTCATTTCAATTTGCATCGAAATAATACTCTGTATATGTATTGATTGCATTAAATTGCTATATTCGTTATTCTTCTTGTTATTTGTATCATTCCTAATAAGCATTAAAACTGTTTTAATGATCAATTACTTAGTTGCAGAGAAAAGACTACAATCTGAATCTAAAGACGAACTGAAAATCGGAATCCAAATTGACAACATCGAATGGGGAAGTTTTCATTCCGAATCCATACTCATGTCCAAGAATTTGCACACGATAATTTGAGCGCAAACAAATAAAAAACATTGAACTCAATTACCAATCAAATCAAATAAAAAAAAAAAAAGGAAAGGCTAATATTTTACCTGACATGGCTGATAGCTCTTACAACAGTGCTATTGCTTCTTTCAATTGGAATTTTCGGTTTCCCACAGTTCCTCACGTACAAAGTTGAATAGCTCTATAAAATACCAATAATCAGAGATTCAGAGAATAGACAGATTATCATACCCCTAGTTGCCATAAAAACACAAGACAAAATAACAACGCAGATAAATAAGAAAGTCAAGTTCCATAATTTCCACATAAGTTAAGAAAGCACAAATCCACCAAAATGCAAGAAGAAGCATGAAGAGAAACCCTCAATTATCAGAAAGAGAAAGAGAGAGAGGGGATGAACCTTTGTCAAAGCAACGGCAACGCAACCCAAATTGAGATGGCTCTTGACATACTCCTAGTACTCACCCGAATCGACCGAGACACTCGATCCCGTATCGAACGCCTTCATCGTTGGCTCAGAGAGAATGCCATGGTGAGCCGCCCGTTTTTTGTCAAACAATAAAACAATTAAATCCTACTGTTAAGGATTGTTTTTATTTATCTTTAAATTATATTTTGATGCTCGTTTTTCACTAAAACTAAATCAAAATACTCAATAACAATAGCAAAAAGAGAGAATACACGATTTGGTAACGCAGTTCGGGCAAGCCCTACTCTGCAGGATCTCAAGAGGGGAGATTCGGTCCCAGTTTCCACTAAGCATAAGAAAAATGAGTTAAAAGTTGGCTATAGTGGCTAAGTACATGAACAAGTAACACGGGAACCTCAAATACAGAAAACCAAGAGAGATGCAAATAAGGGAGAAGAAGAAGCCCTCTGGATGGGCAACCGAGAAGCTTCAGGGAACCTTCTCAAGGAGATCTTCAAGCTACACCACCGGCGGCGCCACTGGAACCTTTCTTCTTCTTCCTCTAGGGTTAGGGTTTCACACAAGATGCCCGACGTCCCTCTCTCTCTTTCTCTTAGGGTTTACCTGATGAAGCTCCAAAGGGTTCCTGTAGCACATAAGCAGTATATATACCCGAGCACCTAAGAGCCAGGGTTACAGATCCTCCGACGGTCACAAGGAAGAGGGCCACAAATCCGGAATGGACTGGGCAAGCCCAAACACAGAAAAAAGGCCCACTAATAGAAATTTGTAAACGAGGTTTGTAACTAAGTGTTAAAATAATACACCAACATAATATATGATATGGTCACTATCTTAAGATCAAGGGATCCAAACCTTAGACATATGACATGTCTAAGTGGTCCTTACAACCTTAAGAATGTGTCTTACATCACACATTTAGGATATATTGTTTCATCACCTAGATAGATTACATGTTCAATAACCATAGCCACACAAATAAGCCTAACTTATTACAAATACAAGATTACACAAGCACAACATATTTGTATTTAGTCTAAGTGGTTAGAGCATATCTCTCGCCACTAGCATATCTTACATTAATCCTTCCCAGGGTCACATAAATCTCCTCAAGGAGAAATTGAAATCTGTCACAAATGGAAACCGGTCAGTGTCCGACTACATTCAACAAGGGAAGGCTATCGCGAATCTTCTTGTCTCCTTAGGCAACCCGCAGGATCCAGAGGATGTGATTGATGCGGTCCTCAAAGGTCTCGATTCCTCATATCAATCGGTTATTGATGGTGTTCAAGAAAGGGACACTATGATATCCTTTTCGGAACTCCATGAGAAGCTCCTTAACAAAGAATTGAACCTCCGCCTTTCCGATACATCGAGCCTAACTCCCACAGGATATGATAGGGGATAGAGACCGCTGGGGAAGGTGTATTCGAGATTCTGATGTTTATAAGCTTTGAAAATTTGGGGATGGGTGTTGGTCTTGTCGTTTGTGCTTCTGTCTTTCTTGCTCTTTGCTTTCTTTTGCCGCACTCTATTATTTGGCCCTATTGTTTTGTTTATGCCCTATTGTTTTGGGTCTATCGGAAACACTCTCTCGACTGGTTCGGGGTAAGAGTGCGTACATCCTGACCCCCCAGATCCTGCCTCATCGTGGGATTTACTGGGTTGTTTTTGTTGTTGTTGTTGTTTGTATGTATGTCTTGGGTTCATTGAGGAAATTTCTGGCTTCCTTACTATTTCAACTTCACTATTTTGGCTGCAGTGAATTTTTTTTACTTTAGCCTTGTTTGACAATGCTTGCAATTTGTTTGCTTGCATTAGTTGATTAGTTTAGGAAAATCCAGCAGCAATTCGCCCTCTTTTAGGGCAATTTATCGATCCCGAAACCGAGGCCACAAGCGAAAGCCGCGACTTTGCAAGGGCAGGGTTTCGAGGATCAAATTCAGCAGAGCTTCATCTTTGTTTGGAGGTTTTTGCGAACTCCGAAACCCAGACCACAAGCGAAAGCCTCGACTTTGTGTTGTGAGCCGAATCTGCCATGTTTTACAGTAACTTTTATATCGATTTTTGCAAGCATTTCATGCATATTGGGTTAGAATAATACAGAATCTGTGTAGTTTACACTTATTTGCAATACATGGAGGTCTACACAAGTTTTGGTTATATTTCGTAGAAATCGGACGCACTTTAGAGCTTAAAGGAAACTCATGGAGAGGCTAAAAATGGTGTAGCTGGAGAAAATGCCATTTTTCACCATTATTTGTTCTGAATCAAGCTTTCATGTCTTCATGAGAGTTGTAGCCCACGGAAAGAGCTTTCCAACGCAAGGTCGTATGCATCAATCCGAGAAACGAGGATTCAGGAAAGTGCGTTTCAAGAACATAGCAGAAAGCTGAGAGATTTACTCGATATCGAGTACTTTTACTCGAGATCGACCAAAAATGTCCGAGGAGTGCCTGGTCGACGAGGAGCTGATCGAGAAGCCGAAGACGAAGACATGCCGGGTTACACTCTACTCGAGATCGAGGACCTTTCTCGATATCGAGGAACCCGGAAGCCGGCACCCGAGCCATTTCGAAGAGAAGTTGCTCGACGTCACCACGCCAAACCATGATCGATCACCTTTACTCGAGATCGAGTAATATGCTCGAGATCGAGGAAATTTGTGAGCCACTTCCGAGCATGTCGAGCACCAGTTACCCGAGACGCCGAGCCGAGCCTAGTCGATGACCGAAGTTACTCGATCTCGAGTAGGTTTGGTCGAGATCGAGGAAACCGTGTCAGGAGCCGCCTTACGCGGTTTGGGAGTCCTTGGAGCCGAAGGAATCCGAGTTTGGCCGAGATCTATCAACATCTATCAAGACCTATCAACACATGGAAGATATTTTAACTATTTTAGATATACTTTCCCCATTAGATTTAATTCCTTTATTTAATTTATTTATCTTTTAAGCTTTTTAGATATAGATAGATATATTCTATCCTTGAATAGCAAGGAGTAGAAGGCTATAAATAAAGCCCTAGGGGCTGATTTTCATTAATTCAAGCAAAGCCGTCTTAGGGCGCAAGTAGAGAGGAGAGGAGGAGGAGGAGAGAGAGAGAGAGAGAGAGAGAGAGAGAGAGAGAGAGAGAAGGCGAGAGAGGAGAGAGAGAGAGAGAGAGAGAGGAGGAGGAGGCGAGAGAGAATGAGAAGGAAGGAGACGAACGATTGTAAGTTTTAGTTTATTTTATGTTAAAGTTAATTTCTTTTATTAAGGTATGTTTCTAATTTCCTTCTTCTAGGGTTGGGGTGATCCCAACATAGATATGTGTGTTTGATTTATAAATCCATGAATTTATATGTCTTTATCATCATCTACCTATGTGCTTAATACTTTGCGACAGTCGAGGACAATTCCTTATTTGCAATTATGAAGCGAAAGTGAATTAATTATGAATTTGGATAGTAATTAGGTTTTGCTTGCGAAAGTTGGTTGATCCTAATTAAGAAAAGGTAGTAACACTTAGGGTTTATGTGAAAGCCTCTATATTCCTATTTGTTAATAACGAAAGTTATTTGATATAAAGCATGCATCTTTATGTGATTTATGATCTGCGCATATGTTTATTGTTGTGGTGATCCCTAACCTTGGAAGTTTGCATCTTTATTTATTTTCTTTCATTATTTTTATCCTGCAAAGTTACCCGACACCGACCACCTCTTCTTCTATCATCCATCGACATCAACCCCTATATTCTTTGTTGACAGCCACCCTCATCACCTTTTCCTGCTATCCCTGAACCCCAAAACACACTAAACCTAGAACCGCTGACTTCTCTCCTGAGGACGAACCTGACTCCACTATCCTATAGCGGGGTCTTGACTACAAATTTATTTGGTCGAGAAACCCTCTCATCAAATTGGCGCCATTGTCGGGGAGATATCAATCGCGCCTAGTTTAATTGTGTTTAAAGGTTCAGAAAAGCCCATCCCTTTTTCTTACCCTATCACATACCCTACCACCACCTACCTCACCAGTACCAACTGGGTGCCAAGCTTTTTCCACTAATTTGTGTTCTTGATTGTGATTTCAAAGCTTAGGTACAAAGATGGAAGACTTTGTCAAAGGGAATCCTGCATGGGAAAAATGGTATCAAGATTTGAGACGAAGAAATAGGATCGCAGTGGAGGAGTCACGATTAAGGGAAATAGCTCGGCTGGAAGACGAAATCCGAAGGCTTGAGGCTTCCATTCAGTCTAAAGGACCATGCCCTCCTCTCGATGAGCCAATTGACCCACTCGATGTCGACAACCAGGTATGTCCTTCCTCGAATTTCATTCCTACTTTGCTACCTATTGTTGATGAATCATATGAAGGATCCCAAGAAGAAGAAGCACTAGAAGAGAAGAAGTTGGACATTGTTGCCCAGGGCATTCCAAGATCACTTTTACCTTACAAAGTGAAGGCTATCCCCGATGATTTTGAGCAACCGATGTTCATATTCAAGTATGGGGTCCTAGCAAAGTGGCATGAAACTCCACAAGATAAGGTGGAAATATCTCTTCCCACTCCACCGTTTTGCTGTGGTGGAGACGCGCAAACAAATCAATCAATGGAGCGGAAGAGGTATGGTGATGAGGTATGGAAATTTCCTTTATATATTCCTTTATGCATGCCAGCTGGAGCCCAGGAAGATGGATGGGTGGAGCCATGAAGCGTCCACTCGGGGAGGTTCAAGCTTCTTCACATGATGCCCCCGGATGACATCCCACGCTTCCCACCACCGGAGGAACCACCAGATCCACCTATACCTCCGGACAAAGATGAGCCACGCTAAAAGCTAAATGGAGAAAGTCGGCCTAGCGACTATAAAATCTAGAGCTTGTAAATAGACATTTATTTTTGGGACTTTTGGAAATTATTTCTTTTGTTTTTGGTTTTGGACATTATTTCTTTTAGTTTTTCTATTGTGGGTATTCCTCCTCTACATTTTTCAGGTCCATGGGGATAGAAGCAAGCTAAATCGGACTCGCCCCAGGCATTTACACTAGATTTTGAAGTCCTGCACACCTGTCTAGTGAGTTTCTTTCTTTACCATTAGTTTTTATACAGTGAGGACACTATAATGTTTAAGTATGGGGTGGGGGAAGGGTTTACTTTGTGCATATTTGGTTTTATTTGGCATTATGTGTGCATTTTTAAGGTTTATTTCTTGAATTGCTTATACATGGCTATTTTGTAATTCCTTAATGATTTATGTGCTTACATGCATGTTTTCCAAAAGTTTGAAAAAATGACCCCCATTGAAAATTTTGATTAATGTCATGGAAGCTTTATTGAACTCGACGATGCAAAATTAGACTCATTAGAGATATAACATGAAATTACCTAGTAAAGGGAAGTCACAATGAAGTGCATTATTTTCTTGAAAACCATAAAAGGAGGTAAAATTTGATGTTGCTTTTGACATGTTGCATGATAAGAGGATGGAGGACTTTATATTTTCATATAATGCTCATATTGTTGTAATCCCTAGCCTTACCTATGCTTATGCATTACACAAAAAGCCATATGATGAGCCTTATTTCATATTATTTCTCCACATGATCTAAATATTTTCCATTTCTTTACCTTATTTCCTATCCGGGGATTATGTAGAGAATGAAGTTACATTATGGAGATGTTATATGGTTGTTGTGTTGTTATCATTATTGGAGTTTGGTAGGAGAATATTTGAAATATATGGAAAATTTAATGAGTGAGAAAAAATCCAATCACATCAGGAGATAAAGGTAGATTGAACATGCTTGCTAAGATAATAGTTTGGCGAGATGAGACATATGTGAGGAGTCCAAAGCACTAAGTATCTGGGGCCATTCATGACACCCATTTTTGCGACTCGCGAGAAGGAAGTGCTGAGGTTAGAGAGGTAAAAACATTATTATGGATAAAAGCAATATGAAAGGTGATGAATCTCAAGGAGAAGGAATGTGGAAATTCAGTTTGGAAATACTCCATTTCCCCGGATCATTAGCACCACATTACCAAAAATTGCCCACCTTTAACCTTTTACCAATCTATTCCTTATTGAGCTTAAATTGAAGTCCTCTTGATTATTAATGTTTTGCCACGTGAATTGTTTTTGCATAACCCTCTTTTTGTGAGTAGATGTTGCTTTTTAAATTGCACATGTATGGATTTGTGGCACAAATACCTTTTCGATGATGGTAATTGATTGCAGGGTTATATAAGAATGAATCTAATATGTTGAGAGTTTTGATTTCTTCCCCTGAATGACAATTAAAAGTTTTGCTTGAGGACAAGCAAAGTTAAGTATAGGGTGTTTGTTGTGAGCCGAATCTGCCATGTTTCATGGTAAATTTTATATCGATTTCTGCATGCATTTCATGCATATTGGGTTAGAATAATACAGAATCTGTGTAGTTTACACTTATTTGCAATACATGGAGGTCTACCTAAGTTTTGGTTATATTTCGCAGAAATCGGACGCACTTTGAAGCTTAAAGGAAACTCATGAAGAGGCTAAAAATGGTGTAGCTGGAGAAACCGCCATTTTTCACCATTCTTCGTTCTTAATCAAACTTTGATGTCTTCATGAGAGTTGTAGCTCACGGAAGGAGCTTTTCAACGCATGGTCGTATGCGTCAATCCGACGAACGAGGACTCGGAAAAGTGTGTTTCAAGAACAGAGCAGAAAGCTGAGAGATTTACTCGATATCGAGTACTTTTACTCGAGATCGACCAAAAATGTCCGAGGTGTGCTTGGTCGAGGAGGAGCTGATCGAGAAGCCGAAGACGAAGACATGCCGGGTTACACTCTACTCGAGATCGAGGACCTTTCTCGATATCGAGGAACCCGGAAGCCGGCACCCGAGCCATGTCGAAGAGAAGCTGCTCGACGTCACCAGGCCAAACCATGATCGATCACCTTTACTCGAGATCGAGGAAATTTGTGAGCCATTTCCGAGCATTCCGAGCACTAGTTACCCGAGACGCTGAGCCGAGCGAAGTCGATGACCGAAGTTACTCGATCTCGAGTAGGTTTGGTTGAGATCGAGGAAACCGTGTCCGGAGCCGCGTTACGCGGTTTGGGAGTCCTTGGAGCCGAAGGAATCCGAGTTTGGCCGAGATCTATCAACATCTATCAAGACCTATCAACACATGACAGATATTTTACCTATTTTGACCTATCAGCACATGGAAGATATTTTACCTATTTTCGATATACTTTCCCTTTTAGATTTTATTCCTTTATTTAATTTATTTATCTTTTAAGCTTTTTAGATATTGATAGATATATTCTATCCTTGAATAGCAAGGAGTAGAAGGCTATAAATAAAGCCTTAGGGGCTGATTTTCATTAATTCAAGCAAAGCCGTCTTAGGGCGCAAGGAGAGAGGAGAGGAGTAGGAGGAGAGAGAGAGAGAGAGAGAGAGAGAGAAGGCGAGAGAGGAGAGAGAGAGAGAGAGAGAGGAGGAGGAGGCGAGAGAGAATGAGAAGGAAGGAGACGAACGGTTGTAAGTTTTAGTTTATTTTATGTTAAAGTTAATTTCTTTTATTATGGTATGTTTCTAATTTTCTTCTTCTAGGGTTGGGGTGATCCCAACATAGATATGTGTGTTTGATTTATAAATCTATTAATTTATATGTCTTTATCATCATCTACCTATGTGCTTAATACTTTGCGACAGTCGAGGACAATTCCTTTTTTGCAATTATGAAGCGAAAGTGAATTAATTATGAATTTGGATAGTAATTAGGCTTTGCTTGCGAAAGTTGGTTGATCCTAATTAAGAAAAGGTAGTAACACTTAGGGTTTATGTGAAAGCGTCTATATTCCTATTTGTTAATAACGAAAGTTATTTGATATAAAGCATGCATCTTTATGTGATTTATGATCTGCGCATATGTTTATTGTTGTGGTGATCCCTAACCTTGGAAGTTTGCATCTTTATTTATTTTATTTCATTATTTTTATCCTGCAAAGTTACTCGACACCGACCACCTCTTCTTCTATCATCCATCGACATCGACCCCTCTATTCTTTGTCGACAGCCACCCTCATCACCTTTTCCTGCTATCCCTGAATCCCAAAACACACTAAACCTAGAACCGCTGACTTCTCTCCTGAGGACAAACCTGACTCCACTATCCTATAGCGGGGTCTTGACTACAAATTTATTTGGTCGAGAAACCCTCTCATCACTTTGCAAGGGCGGAGTTTCGAGAGTCAATTTCGGCAGAGCTTCATCTTTCTTTGATGGCTTTTGCTAACTCCGAAACCCAGGCCACAAGTGAAAGCCACGACTTTGCAAGGGCGGGGTTTTGATAGTGATTTTAGCAGCACATCAACCTTGTTTAGGCCAATGCGGTGAGTTCGAAACCCATGCCACAAGAGAAAGCCGCAACTTTGCAAGCGCGGGGTTTCGAGAATCAATCTCAACAGCTCTTCGACTTTGTTTGAGGCGATTTGACGACTCCGAAACCCAGGCAACAAGCGAAACCCTCAACTTTGCAAGGGCAGGGCTTCGAGAGTTGATTTCGACGGCACTTTGACCTTGTTTAGGCCAATTCAATGACTCCAAAACCCAGGCAACAAGCGAAAGCCGTAACTTTACAAGGGAGGGGTCTCGAGAGTCGTAAGAACCAATGTAGAGGGCTACCTTGATCGCTCTCTTTGCCTTCTTTCTGTTGTACGTGTGCTTTATTGAGTTTTTTTTTGTATGGCCTTCTATTTTTTGCAGCCGTCAGTCCCTTCTGCAGTCCAAAATCAGACCCCTTTTATTGGGAAAATCATGGATAGTCATCCCTACTTTCCTTCCTTTTTTTTTATTATGTATACTCTTGAGGATACTCTTTCCTTCTCCCAATACACACGTACAACCACTAAGTCCTCTTCAGGATGATCTTCTTCCCTTTTTCTGAAAATATATTATCATAGGGTTGATTTCTTAACCGATCAGCTGCTGCATTTTTTATATTTATTTATTCCTTTATTAATTGCTGATTTATTTATTTTATTTATTTTCAGCAATGTCATGGTCTAAAATTCTTTTCCTAGACATAGGCATCGGGCCTGGCCTTTAAAATGCCCAATATCATACATTTTTTCTGTGTTATTTTTGAGGCCACCCACCTAACCTCAGTTTACTCTTTTGCAGTGGAATAATTTCGATCAACCACTAGCTTCCGAGGATGGGTCCACCATCATCTCCAACTGAACCGGTGAGAGGCCGTTGACGAGTCTTGATTTCACTTTTTAATATATCGACTACATACATGTACTCAATAGTCGAATTTTGTAATATCCGAGACTCATTGCTCGCAAAGTTTATATTAACTGACAATTATTTTTATGGTATAATGTGTTCATCACCTTTTGGTGCATTTGTTTTCGAAGTGGATTTGGATTTTTTTGTTGTTGTCAAAATTCACCTCGAAACACCGTCATAGTTAAAGAAATAAGTATTCAATCGGCCATCATGAATGGTACTCCATTTTGAGAATTCAAGTCTTTGGATTATTGATTCCGAGGCCACAGATCATATGACTTGCAATAAGAGATTCTTAAAGAATAGAAGATTTCTTGCTCGGCCAATCAGTGTTAGTTTACCTGATGGATATGTGAGACAAGTTAAAGAGGTTGGTGATATCAGATTAGCATGTGGTTTAGGTTTTTAGGAAGTGTTTTATAATCCGGAATTCAAAATCAGCATGTTGTTAGTAGGGAAAGTGGTTGATGTTACAAAATATGATGTGGTGTTTAAAAGATCAAAATGTGTCTTTCAGGACCCTCAGAGTGGGAAGATCATTCTCAGTGCTCCTAGAATCACCAAACAACTTTTCAAAGCCCATTTGCTTCTTACAGAACTTCATTCAAATGGAAGAGAGCATGTTGATGGAATGGTCAAGGATAAGTAATTTGTTTCCACTAATAAGAATAAGTATCTTTCTAATCATGTGCAAGGATGCAAAGTTACAATTGATTCAAATTCTGTTTGTGAGCCACGTATTTTGGCAAAACATCATTGTCTTCCTTTTGCTACAAGTAGCTCTATTGCTAATGAGAAGTTTGATTTGATTCATATTGATCCGTGGGGACCTTACTAGATTCAAAGCATCAATGGCGCTCGGTATTTTGTGACTTTGTTGGATGATTTGAGCAGAGTTGTGGTTCATGCTTTGAAAGCTAATAAAACTTGGATTCTTACATCTCTACCACATGGTAAAGTGGCAATTGGGTGTATATGGGTGTGTAAGATCAAGTTGAAACCTGATTGAACTTTGGAAAGGTACAAAGCTTGCTTGGTGGCTAAGGGTTATGATAACTCCACTCCCTTGATGAAAATCGGAAATAGTTTCAAAGGCATTGACACACAGTTTGTGTGAAAGGTCTTGAAGCTACAGCTGTGTTGATGAAACACAAAACCTATACTTTATTTTTATTATTTGCGGATATTATTATATGCTATTATTATTAATATATTGCCAGATATTATGCACTAACTTTTCAGCAAGTTTTTCGAATAATATCTCCTTCCTTAAGGCTTGAAGTTGAGAAGAATCAAATTGGAAATCATGGCTTCCGAGTTTCCACAAATAGAAGATCGTGAAGATTCCCTCTCAAGCCATGATCTGCTCTAGCCGTTCGTGAAGATCCTTCTTTGAAAGAGGTGCCGATTTGTTCAATATAAAGAAAAGGAAGAAGGGAAGACAGAGACGTACATTTGCTGAACACAAGCATTCATACACTCAAGCCTTCAAGTCAAATCTGTCTTCTTCGTGTGCTCTCTGCTAGTTCTTAAGAGTCATTTATTTTGTTTCAAAGCATTTGAGAGTTACACAGTGAGCTTATAGGATATATTTCGAGTGAGTGTTATACTCGAGAGTTTGTAACTTAGGAAGTGGACACTAGGCGATTGATTCACTAAGTGTAAGAGGATTGTATTAGATAGCTGAGAGAGGTGGGGCTCTTCTAGATTGGTCTAGGACTCCAAGGGAACGTGAGTTGACTAGATTGCAATTGTATAGGAGAGAGGCTTCTCGGTGAGCTATTAGGATCCTAAGTCTTGTGAATCAATAAAAGCCGGTTGAATCCTAGGGTTGTGGAAGAACCTTAGGCGGGGACGTAGGCCAAGTTCGTGCCAAACCTCGTAAACAATTCAGGTTTTGTGTTTCATCAACACAGCTGTAGCTTCAAGACCTTTCACACGTAGGCCAAGTTCGTGCCAAACCTTGTCCTTTACTTATTGCTTTACCATATTTCCGCACTTGTTTTGAATTGTATAACTCTGTTGTGATTCAGGTTTTCTAGAAGAAAGAATTACGTCTAATCTCAAAGGGTTTTGCAAGTGGTTCAAAAGTCTTGAGATTATCTACGAAAATCCGGCATACTCTATTCAACCCCCCTTCTAGAGTATCTTTATATTACTTTGTTATACACTATCGAACCTTCAATTGGTATTAGAGCTTTACTCACTGCTTTTGATCTAACAATCTTGTGAGTGTTGATCATGTCTGGTGAAGCAAGTGGAGGATTTGCACAAGGAAGGTCTACCAAAAGACCACCACTCTTTATAGGAAACAACTTCGTTCACTGGAGATCCTTGATGAAAATGTTCATTATAGATCAAGATCTGGAACTTTGGAACATTATAGAGAATGGCTAGAAGCTTCCAGAGAAAGACGGACCAAATGGAACCAAAGTTTTTAAGACCGAGGCTGAATAAATCCAAGTGGATCTTGAACTTGTCTTCAAAAACTACAGAGCTATTAACTTACTATATTGTGGTCTTAGCACTGATGAGTTTAACCGTATTTCATCTTGTAGGTCAACTAAAGAGATTTGGGACAAGCTGGTTGTTACCTACGAAGGAACTAGCCAAGTGAAGGACACCAAGATCAGCATCTTCCTTCGAAAGTATGAACTTTTCAAAATGAAGCACGATGAGTCTATTAAGGCCATGTTCACACGGTTCACAGAAATCACCAATAACCTTCACTCTCTTGGCAAGAGCTTTAAGAACCTTGAGAAAGTGAGGAAGATATTGAGGTGTCTCCCAAAAGACAAATGGGGCCCTAAAGTGACAGCCATAGAGGAAGCCCACGATCTCACCACTCTGCCCCGTGATGACTTGCTTGGGAAGCTGATCACACATGAGATGATTCTCTCTGAAGACGATGGAGAACTCCTAGCAAGCACTAAGAACTTGGCGCTCAAGTCTAAGAAAAATGAGCCCAAACATGTGTCTGATTCTGAAGATGAGGATGACAATGAGGAAGATCCTTTTGCTCTTATCACAAGAGGCCTTTCTCGAATCCTCAAAATGAAGAAGCAATTCAACAACAAGGATGGATCAGAGTCTTCTAAATTTTGAGGTAAGTCTCAATACAACAAATATGACAAGAAGACTAAACATTTTTCTTGTTTTGAATGTGGTGAAACATACCATCTTGTGAAAGTCTTCCCTCAAAAGACTAAGAGCCAGTCCAAGAAAGGTGATAGATGGAAAAAGAAAGCCATGGTGGCAACTTGGAGCGATTTTGACACAGACTCCGATGATGAGAAGGCCAATGTCTGTCTTTTGGCCTCCGGAGATGAATCCCACGATGAGAAGCTTGAGTTAACTGTAAGAGAACTTAAGGCAAGTCCAAAAGAGGTATTATCGGAATTTCTTTCTAATATGATTGCCAATGAAGAGAAACTTATTGCCCAAACTAACACTCTTATTAAGAAAACTGTGGACCAGGAAAGAACTATTGAGGAACTGTCTATGAGGGTCAAAAGTCTTGAAACTTCTTATTCAGGTCTTGACATTAAAGTCAAGACTCTTGACTCAGAGAAATCTGAACTCAAGCAAGATCTCTCCTCTCTAAGAAGTGAACATCATGACTTAGAGAACGAGAAGATCTCCTTGAATAATAAGATTCAAGACCAACAGACAGCCTTCATAAGTTTTACCAAATCCAAAGGCACTCTTGATAGGATGTTGGGTGAGCAACAAAGTTCTCTAAACAAAAGTGGTATTGGTTACAATCCAAGTTTTTTAAAGAAGCATCACATTACCACTTTTGTAAAGGCAAAAGGAAGCAGAACCTCTCCTATATGTCACCACTGTGTGAGAAAGGAACATGTAAAAGAGACCTGCCCCTATAGAAGAAATGATCCACATATCATTTGCAATACATTTCCTATTCATTTGAGAAAAGAACGGATAATGCAAGTTTGGGTCCCCAAAGGCACTATTTTACAAAATATGGTTTATCCCAATAATGGATCTAAATTTGCTTATTGGTCTAGCCACAAAGGTTGATATTTGTCTTGTAGGAGATCACCAAGGTGAAAGAGCAAAAATGGATTATTGATAGTGGATGCTCGAGACATATGAGTGGGAAGAGTTCTCTATTTCATGATCTACGGAAGCAATCCACCGGAACAATCACTCTTGGTGACAAAGGAAAGTGTGACATCATTGGTATTGGTAGTGTTGGGAGTGATCATAACCATAGTATTAAAAATGTTTATCTTGTTAATGGTTTGAAGTATAATTTGCTTAGTGTTTCTCAATTATGTGATAGTGGTAATGATGTTGGATTTAACAAGAAAAGATGTATAGTGCGCAGAGAAGATACATGTGAAGTAGTTCTAACTACATATAGTTATAACAACATCTATGCTACGAATGTTGAGCAAGTGGCACAAGGAAGCTTAACCTGTCTAAAGGCTTTGACGGACGATCCAAAGTTCTGGCACAGGAGACT
This sequence comes from Persicaria tinctoria, assembly GCA_037127255.1. Lineage (NCBI taxonomy): Eukaryota > Viridiplantae > Streptophyta > Magnoliopsida > Caryophyllales > Polygonaceae > Persicaria > Persicaria tinctoria. The sequence goes on along the minus strand of JBANSL010000013.1, from coordinate 22,210,851 downwards.
CGGTCATGTGAGCCCACATACACTACAGAAGCTTGTGTCCAAAGGGCTTGTAAGTGGACTACCTGACATGGACTTCAAAGGTATTGATATGTGCAAAGCATGCACACGAGGTAAACAAACACGTAGCTCTTTCAAACCCAAAAAGGTTGTAAGTTCTTCTAGACCTCTTGAACTTTTACATATGGATTTATGTGTTCCTATGCGAGTCAAATCTCCCAATGGTAAAAAGTACATGCTTGTTGTTGTTGATGATTTTTCTAGATATACTTGGGTTGCATTCTTAAAAGAAAAACCAGAGGCCTTATTTGAGTTTTCAAAACATTGTAAGTAGTTGCAAACTTTAAGAAACGAGCCCATAATGTCAATTCAAAGTGATCATGGTAGGGAGTTTGATCAACTCCAGTTTGATTTGTTTTGTGCTAAATATGGCATCTCCCATAATTTTACTGCTCCTAGGACACCTCAACAAAATGGGGTTGTGGAACGAAAGAACCGCACCCTAGAGGACATGGCCAGGACTATGCTTTTAGAAAATGCATTACCTAAAACCTATTGGCCTGAAGCTGTTAACACAGCTAACTATATTTTGAATCGTTGTCTTATTCGTTCCATCATAAAGAAAACTCCTTATGAACTTTTCAAAGGCCGCAAACCACTTATATCATATTTTAAACCCTTTGGATGTACTTGTTTTGTTCATAACAATGGAAAAGATAACCTTGGGAAATTTGATGTGCGTAGTGATGAAGGTATATTTCTTGGCTAATCCACAAGTAGCAAAGCTTATAGAATCTTCAACAAAAGGACCAAGTTAGTTGAGGAAAGTATACATGTTATATTTGATGAATGCAATGACGGTTCTTTGAGTGAAAGTGTTGCAGATATAGATCTTAACATCCATACAGAGAACAAGGATGGTGATGATGCCGCTACCAAGAACACAGAGAAGAGGAACATGCAGGATCAGATTCTCAACACTGAAGAATTGGCCCAAGGTGTTAAAGCTTCGTCCAAAGCCCTTGGTGACCAATCCAAAAGTGTTGAAACGTCAGAAACTGCTACAAGTCAACCTAACAGATCCATGGAGTCAGATGTACCACAAATAAATTCTGCTGGTGTGCCGAATCAAGGAGCTGAGACTAGCAAACAAAAATTCAAATACTAATTATCACACTCATTAAAGGATATCATCTCTGACCCTACATCTAGTGTTTAAACTCGTTCTAAACTTAAAGATCTTTGTGCTTTTCTTGCGTTTGTTTCTCTTATAGAACCAAAGAAGGTAGATGAGGCCCTTCAAGAGCCAGTCTGGATCATTGCTATGCAAAGTGAGCTTAACGAATTTGAAAGGAACAAAGTCTGGACCTTGAAGCCTAGGCCAAAGCATCAATCAATCATTGGTACACGTTGGGTATTTCGGAACAAGCTAGATGAGAATGGTAAGATCGTGAGGAACAAAGAAAGGCTTGTTGCTCAAGGCTACAATCAAGAGGAAGGTATTGACTACGAGGAAACTTTTGCTCCCGTAGCCATGCTTGAAGCAATTTTCATATATTATTAGCATTTGCATCTTTTATGAGCATAAAGTTATATCAAATGGATATCAAGTGTCCTTTTCTTAATGGTTTCTTAGAGGAAGAAGTCTATGTGGCTCAACCCCCAGGTTTTAAATGTTTGGAATTTCCTAATCATGTTTACAAACTAGACAAAGCGCTATATGGTTTGAAACAAGCCCCAAGAGCTTGGTATGAGCGCTTGTCAAAATATCTTTTAGAAAATGATTTTAAAAGGAGGTTGATCGACAAGACCCTTTTTATCAAGACCAAAGGAAAGGACATTTTGGTTATTCAAATATACGTTGATGATATATTGTTTGGTGCTACTAACACATCTTTGTGTAAGGAATTATCTGACATTATGTGCAGTGAATTTGAGATGAGCTTGATGGGTGAACTCAACTTCTTTTTGAGATTACAAGTTCATCTTTGTCAACCAAAGCAAGTACACTAAGGATCTCTTGAAACAGTTCAAGATGGATCAATCCAACGCAGCCAAGACACCCATGAGCTCAACATTATCTCTAGATCAAGACAAGACTGGGAAGACTGTCAATCAAAAGGAGTATCGAGGGATGATTGGATCTTTATTATATCTTACCTAGTAGACCTGACATCATGTTTAATGTTTGAATGTGTCCTAGGTTTCAAGCTGACCCTAAAGAATCTCACCTCGTGGCTGTGAAGAGGATCTTTCGATATCTCAACGGCACTAAGAAGCTTGGCTTGTGGTACCCGAAGCAAAAAGATTTTACATTAATTGGGTATTCTGATGCAGATTTTGCAGGCTATAAGGTGGATAGGAAGAGCACGTCGGGATGTTGCCAATTCTTAGGAGCATCCTTGATTAGTTAGCACTCAAAGAAACAAAACTCAGTTGATCTATCCACTGTCAATGCCGAATACATAGTAGTTGGAGCATGTTGCTCCCAAATCCTTTAGATAGCTCAACAAATGAGAACATCCTGTTCAGTATTCAAGGACCAAACATATTGATGTAAGGCATCATTTCATTAGAGACTATGTCGAAAAAGGTGATGTGTCCATATCCTTTATTTCAACTGATTATCAATAGGCTGACATTTTTACTAAGCCTTTGGCAGAGGACAGGTTCACCTTCATTAGACGTGAGATAAATTCTACTCAGTGTTAAGACCTTTGAGAATTATGTCAAAGATTGTGAGCTGAATGGCAGAGCACATATAACGGATCATATATTTGGTTAATATCTTATTAGTTATTTGATCAAATATATTTTTTATGATTTTTAACCTTCTTTATACAGTACATATTTTATTTTCCAAAAATTCCTATATCCGAGTTCATTTATATATGGAAAATATATTTTCGGATATACTCCTTCTTGAAATTGAAGTATGACAAGATGGTTTGAAATTTGAATTGTTTTTGGAAATCAAATATTTTCAAAATGGTAGTGTGATGATTACTATCCTTGGAACCCTAAAGGTGTCCCATCAACTTACCCCTCTCTCCCTTTTTAAACCACACACTTTACCCTAACTATTCCTCACCTCTCCAGAATTGCCTAAACCCTCTCTTAAACTCCTTCTTCAACCTTTTCTGAAAGCTTAGCCGAATCTCATCCATGGCACCCAAATAAAAGAAGACCTCCACACCCAAACGCCTTGGCGCTATCCCCAAGGAACGCCAGGCCATTGTTACTTCCCCTCAACCCGAACCTACTCCTCAAGCCATAGTCCCAGCTACTGTCCCGAGCACCGTCCTTGAGAGCACCATTGCCGAAATCAAGCGGTCTCTAAAGCGCCCGACGAAGAAATCTCTCAATGCCAAGCAAAAAGGGAAAAGGAAAATCATTGCTGAGGAAGAGGAGGAAGAGGATGATCTTGATGCGGTTCTAGAGCGAGATGCTACAAAAGAAGGTCGAGGAAAAGGCCCAGAGAAAGAAAAAGGTCGAGGAAGAGGTTGAGCAAGCAAGGAAAATAACCGAGGAAGAGGCTGAGAAAGCTAGAAAATAGGCCGAGGAAGAGGCCCTAAGAGTTGCAGAGAAGGAGGTTCCCACTGAAGAGGAACCAGAGGAAGAGGAAGAGGAGGACGACGAGACTACAGACGACGACGAGGATGCTGAGGGAGACGATGCTGAAGGGTCCGCTGAGGACACGGGGTCTGAGGCTGAAGAGGAAGAGGAGCTAGAACTTGTTTCTTCTCCTTCTCCTCCTTCTCCTCCCCCGTCTCCAAAGAAGCGCAAAGCCCCTGCAGCAAAGCCTCCATCTCCCAAGCGCACAAGGAAAGGCACTTTCAGAAGCCTTTACGCGCATGTCAATAGGACTGCTCCCACAAAGGCTCGCAGGAAGAACGCCGATCCGCCTGCACTTATCCAGGTAAACCAATCCTTGCCTTCTTCCTTGTTTGAAAATGCTGAGATGGCTGGAAAGTGGGTAGATGAGTTTAAAACTCGTAAGATATGTAGTTTTGGTTTCATTGATCTTGAGTTTTTGGAAGCTTTGAACCTACCCTGCATCTCTCTCCTCAAAGAAACCTCTGCCTAGACCCTTTTAAACCTTGAATCTATTTACTATCCCCAACTCACCCATCTATTTTACATAAACATAAAAGCCAAACATAATGCTGATGGTTGGTCTTTGGAATCAGTCGTCAAGGTGGTTAGAATCACCTTCAACTCCATTGACTTCGCTGATCTCCATGGCCTTCCTAGACCTTGTCCACCCTCTCTTGAAACCCCCACAAAAGAACAGTGTGTTGCTCTTGCCCAATCCAAATACCTGCTCCCTGAAGCATCCAACAACACCACAAAACAGCTTACCCATTCGTCCCTTACTCTCGAGGCAAAAATCATCTTCAACATCACTGTGAGATGCCTCTTACCTCGAATGAACTCTGGCTCCCTCTTAACTGATAACGCTATGGTCCTTTTATATAGAATTTTGAATGGCCATGATCTTGATCTGGCCAATACAATCCTAGGATCCATGGCTCACACCCGCAAAGCCAGAAAAGGAACTCCCCTCCCCTTTGCCAACCTATTAACCCATATCTTCAAAGCTTCTGAAATCAATTTCAAAAATGAAGAACAACAACATCATATGGGTAAATTCGACTCCAAGAGCTTTGAGAAGATTGGCATCACTTAGTCCCCCCAAGGGACTTGGAGTCTTGCCTCTCCCTCAAAAACTCTTCTCACTGCCTCTCCCATTGATGAGCGCATGGACAACCTAGAGTTCGGCTTGGAGGAAGTTTGCCTGGACATCAAGGAGCTGCATATAGATTTTTCGCTGGAGATGAGTGGGGTGTCTAAGCTGTTGCACAAGCTGGGGTTGTTGTTCACGGATGGTGCTTCTGATGATAAATCTTAAACCCTACTCTACCCTAACCCTTATTTTAAACACTGTTGGTTTTTGGATACAACTTTAAACTTTTGGTTACTGTTTTACACTCCTCCCTTTGTTGAAAGACAAAAAGGGGGAGATGATCTGCTGATGGTTTAGACTTTAAAACTTTAAAACTGTTGTGAACCAAGGGTCATGGAAGACCTTGTTTTGTTTTACTTTGTTGGATATTTCTCGAATAACTTTGAAAAATTATGATCCAACATTTGTCTAACCCATCCAGGTACTTAGTCCGATTTTTCTTATGGTATATCTGCTTGACAAAGTTGCAGGGATGCACATGTTTTGTCTTTTATCAAGGGGGAGATTGATAACTCCACTCCCTTGATGAAAATCGGAAATAGTTTCAAAGGCTTTGACACACAGTTTGTGTCAAAGGTCTTGAAGCTACAGCTGTGTTGACGAAACACAAAACCTGTACTTTATGTTTATTATTTGCGGATATTATTATATGCTATTATTATTAATATATTGCCAGATATTATGCACTAACCTTTCAGCAAGTTTTTCGAATAATATCTCCTTCCTTGTGGCTTGAAGTTGAGAAGAATCAAATCGGAAATCATGGCTTCCTAGTTTCCCCAAATAGAAGATCGTGAAGATTCCTTCTAAAGCCATGATCTGCTCTAGCCGTTGGTGAAGATCCTTCTTTGAAAGAGGCGCTGATTTGTTCAATATAAAGAAAAGGAAGAAGGGAAGACAGAGACATACATTCACTGAACACAAGCATTCATACACTCAAGCCTTCAAGTCAAATCTATCTTCTTCGGGTGCTCTCTACTAGTTCTTAAGAGTCATTTATTTTGTTTCAAAGCATTTGATAGTTTGATGTCCATGTTTTGTACCATGCTTTATATCTACTTTTATATCGATTTCTGCATGCATTTCATGCATTTGGGTTAGATTAATACAGAATCTATGTAGTTTACACTTATTTGCCAAATTATGGAGTCTACACATGTTTCTATTTAATTTCGCAGAAATCGGACGAACTTTGGAGCTTAAAGGAAACTCATTAAGAAGCTAAGGATGGTGCAGCTTGGGAAAGGCCATTTTTCGCCATTCATCATTTTGAGTCCAGTTTTAATGTCTTCATGAGAGTTGTATCCCTCGAAAAGATGTTTCCAACGCATGGTCATATGCGTCAATCCGACGAACGAAGACTCAGAAAAGTGCATTTCAAGAACAGAGCAGAAAGTTGATAGTTGTCACATTTGCTCGACATCGACCAAATTGGTCAAAGTCGACCAAGCCCAAATCGAGCTGGAGTCCCAGAAATCGACAAGGATGCTGACCCAAGAAGAATTCAAGTCGATATCGACCAGAACAAGTCGATATCGAGTAAAAGGTTGTCGATTTTTACTCTGGAGGCCGGAATCGAGTAGTTGAGCTGAAGACACGGGAAACGTTGGTCAATATCGAGGAATGTACTCGATAACGAGTTGACCAACAGTGGCCGACTTAGAGCTAGTCCGGATCTTGTTAAGGTTCTATCCCGAATCCGATGGAGATATTTTCGAGACGAGATTTCCAACACATGAAGATTTAGATATTTTTTATCTTTTTATCTTTCTATTTATCCTAAGGGTTGAACAATTAATTACCCTAAGATTTATCTAGTTTTATCTAGTTTAGATATATTTATTTCCTAAATAGAATTATATCTTCTATAATAGATAGAGATATAGATAGAAATTTCTTCCTTGATTAGTAAGGATTGGAAGCCTATAAATAAAGAGAGAGAAGTAGGAGAGAGAGAGAGAGAGAGAGAGAGAGAGAGAGAGAGAGAGTGTGTGTGTGTGTGGAGACCAAGAGGAGTTTGTGAAGCGGGAACGGAATTGGCTTCCTTTGGTTGTAAGCTCTGTTTGTTTAATTTAATGCAAGTTGTTTCTTTTTCATCAATGATGTCTGCGATTGCAATGAATAGCGAGTAGTCCATCCACTTCTAGGGTTGGGGCGAGCCCGACGATAGCCATGCGTGTTTGAGGTAAAGATCCGACGTTTATCATGTTTTGAGCATCTACTACCCTTTATGTCTTTATTCTCTATTTAATAGAAATCCATGCTAACAACTTGGATTAATAAACATAAAATCGGTAGATACAATTAGGGTTTCTTGAAAGAGTTGTCTAATTGTTGGAAAAGGTGAAAGCTTTATCTTTCGATGCGATTTGCATGATTATCGTTATTTATCTTGCCTTATGCATGTTTGGTTATCGTTGTTGCAACCCCCGATCTTGAAAGTTTTCTTTCAAATAGTTTATTCTGAATCCGAAAAGTTTTGTTCTTTTATTTTCGTTACTGTTTCTACTGGACTTCGACCACCCCTTGGTCGACGTCGACCACTGATTTTTGATCGAGCAAAGATCGTTGTTGCTTCTGTCTTTGCAGGAACCCGAAAACGACCAGATCGACCGTACTCGAAGTAGAGTAAGGCTAGTCGACGTCGACCACCACCAGCATCTTCTGTTGCTCGAAACCGGCTGTGCCTGACCCCTGTTGACCATCTTTGGTCGAGGTCGAGTACATTGTGGTCGATCACCACTTGTGAGATTCTCCGCTGCCTAGGATCCGCTGACACGCTTCCTCGAGGATCGATCCTGACTTCCTGCTCCTACATCGGGAGGAAGTCTTGTAATCATTTGCTCGGAACGGAATCGGTTTGCTTTACTTTATTTATATTCTATTGCAATTATCGATTTCCTCCTACAACAAATTGGCGCCGTTTCCGGGAAAATAATCATTCGCGCCTTAGGTAGTTAGATCTCACATTTTCCTTGAGTTTTCTTCTACAGGTGGATGCAGGACACCTTCGAATGTCTTGAAATATGGGCCGAAAGGGAAAGAGAAAGACGGCATGCAAAAGAATTTGAATATTTGAGATGGCTATACATGGTTGATTAGGAGGCATGGCTTGAGGGTGTACGCGCATTTAGAAAGCTGCAAGATTTGTCAAAATCACGGCCAGAAGCCCCAATCTTGCTAGAAGAAGGACCCGAACCTAAGGACGACCTCGACCAACACCTAGTCGATGTCAACCCATCTCCAATCGATATCGACCTATCTATAATCGATACCCAGGTATGTCCGTCCGCGATCTCAATTCCAACTTTCCTACCTCTCTTTGGAAAACCATTTGAAGAGCCTCAAGAAGAAGAAGAGCCAGAAAAGAAGAAGTTGGACATCGTTGCCCATGTTGTTTCAAAGTCACTTTTGCCTTATAAGGTGAAGGCAATCCCCGACGGTTTTGAGCAACCGATGTTCATATTCAAGTATGGGGTCCTTGCAAAATGGCATGAAGCTCCGCATGATGAGGTGGAAATATCTCTTCCCACTCCACCGTTTTGTTGTGGTGGAGACGTGCAAACATATCAACCAATGAAGTGGAAGAGGTATGGTGATGAGTTATGTATATTTTCTTTATATCTTCCTTTATGCATGCCAGCTGGAGCCCATGAAGATCAATGGGCGAAGCCATAGAGCGTTCACTCGGGAAGGTTTAAGCTTCTTCACATGATGCCCCCGGATGACATCCCATGCTTCCCAGCACCGGAGGAACCACCAGATCCACCTATACATCCGGACAAAGATGAGCCAAGCTAATGCTTAAGCGGAGAAGTCGGCCTAGCGACTCTAAAATCTAGAGCATGTACATAAAACTTTTGAATTTTGGGACTTTGAAACTTTTGGTTTTGGTTTTGGTTGTTTTTTTTTTAGTTTTTGAATATTTCATGTGGAAGGTCCTGTCTTCGTGCAAAAAACTAACATTTTTTTAGGTCGAGAAGCATAAAGGATTGTAAAGAGAGAAAGAAGAAGTCCATTCCAGCAGTTGAAATCGACCTGGCCAAGTCGAGATCGACTACGAAGAGGATTGAATACAAACACCGTACTCGACGTCGAGTAGGCCACTCGACGTCGACCAACCAGAAAGCATCCTCGAATTTATCTTTCACTCGACGCAGCAGATCTGTACTCAACGTCGACCACGCCTACTCGACGTCGACCAGCACATTTACTCGACTGCCCTGTTTTGACTGTATGACGCGTTATTCGGTGAGTTCCTTCCTTTGCCCTTTTTTTATATTGATTTTATATAGTGGGGACACTGTATATTATTAGTATGAGGTGGGGGAAGAGCTCATTATCATATTTTATATTATTTTGCTATTACATGGTGAATTTTGAGTAAATTTTTAATTTTTGTGCTAAACTCAAAGTTTTATGAGACATCTTCCAAACCTTGTAAATTGTCGATGATAAGAGGATGGAGGACTTTATATTTCCATATATGCTCATATGTTTATATTCCTTAAGCCTTACCTATGCTTATGCATTACAAAAGCCATATTATGCCTTATCTCATATTATGCTCCACGTGATCTAAATATTGTCATTCTTTACCTTATTTCCATCCGGGGATTATGTTGAGAATGATGTCACATTATGGAAATTGTTATATGGTTGTTGTGTTGTTGTTATCATTATTGGAGTTTGGCAAGGAAAATTCAAATTTATGGAAAATTTATTGAGTGAGAAAAAAATCCGGTCACCTCAGGAGATATAGGTAGATCGACCCTGCTTGCTGAGATAATAGTTCAGTGAGATGGGACACACAGGTGAGGATCCCAAAGCACTAAGCATCCGGGGCCATTCATGACACCCATGTTCATGACTCGCGAGAAGGCAGTGCTGAGGTTAGAGAGATAAAAGCATTATTATTGATAAAAGCATTATGAAAGGTGATGAATCTTATGAAGAAAGGATGTGGTTGAGAAAGTTTGGAAATAATGCATTTACCCGGATCATTGGTACCACATTGCCAAAAATTGCCCACCTTTAGCCTTTTACCAAATCTACTCCTTATTGAGCTTAAATTAAAGTCCTCTTGATTATTAATGCTTTGTCACATGGATTGTTTTTGCATAACCCTCTTTTTATGAGTAGATGTTGCATTTTATTTGCACATGCATGGATTTGTGGCACAAGTATCTTTTCGATGATGGTAATTGATTGCAGGGTTATATAAGAATGAATCTATGATGTTGAGAGTTTTTCAATTCTTCCCCTGAATGACCATCCAAGTTATTGCTTGGGGACAAGCAAGCTTAAGTATGGGGTGATTTGATGCATTCAAGTTATTACTTTTATATCAATTTCTGCATGCATTTCATGCATTTGGGTTAGATTAATACAGAATCTATGCAGTTTACACTTATTTGCCAAATTATGGAGAATACACAAGTTTCTGTTTAATTTGGCAGAAATCGGACGTACTTTGGAGCTTAAAGGAAACTCATGAAGAAGCCAAGGATGGTGCAGCCGGAGAAAATGCTATTTTTCGCCATTCATCATTCTGAGTCAAGTTCTGATGTCTTCATTAGAGTTGTAGCCCTCGAAAATATCTTTCCAACGCATGGTCATATGCGTCAATTCGATGAACGAGGACTCAGGAAAGTGCATTTCAAGAACAGAGCAGAAAGCTGAGAGCTGTCACATTTGCTCGACATCGACCAAATTGGTCGAAGTCGACCAAGCCCAAATCGAGTTGGAGTCCCAGAAATTGACAAGGATGCTGACCCAAGAAGAATTCAGGTCGATATCGACCAGAACAAGTCGATATCGAGTAAAAGTTGGTCGATTTTCACTCTGGAGGCCGGAATCGAGTAGCTGAGCTGAAGATGCGAGAAAAGTTGGTCGATATCGAGGAATTTACTCGATATCGAGTTGACCAACAGTGGCCGACTTCGAGCTAGTCGGGATCTTGTTAAGGTTCTATCCCGAATCCGATGGAGATATTTCCGAGACGAGATTTCCAACACATGAAGATTTAGATATTTTTTATCTTTTTATCTTTCTATTTATCCTAAGGGTTGAACAATTAATTACCCTATGATTTATCTAGTTTTATCTAGTTTAGATATATTTATTTCCTAAATAGAATTATATCTTCTATAATAGATAGAGATATAGATAGAAATTCCTTCCTTAATTAGTAAGGATTGGAAGCATATATAAATAAAGCCAATGAGGCTGGTTTTAATTCAATTCAGTAGGAGGAAGAGAAGTAGGAGAGAGAGAGAGAGAGAGAGTGGACGCCAAGAGGAGTTTGTGAAGCGAGAGCGGAATTGGCTTCCTTTGGTTGTAAGCTCTGTTTGTTTAATTTAATGCAAGTTGTTTCTTTTTCATCAGTGATGTCTGCGCTTACAATGAAGAGCGAGTAGTCCACCCACTTCTAGGGTTGGGGCGAGCCCGACGATAGCCATGTGTGTTTGAGGTAAAGATCCGACCTTTATCATATGTTGAGCATCTACTACCTTTTATGTGTCTATTCTCTATTTAATAGAAATCCATGCTAACAACTTAGATTAATAAACATAAAATCAGTAGATACAATTAGGGTTTCTTGAAAGAGTTGTCTAATTGTTGGAAAAGGTGAAAACTTGATCTTTCGATGCGATTTGCATGATTATCGTTATTTATCTTACCTTATGCATGTTTGGTTATCGTTGTTGCAAACCCCGATCTTGGAAGTTTTCTTTCAAATAGTTTATTCCAAAATCAGAAAAGTTTTGTTCTTTTAATTTCGTTATTGTTTCTACTCGACTTCGACCACCCCTTGGTCGACATCGACCACTATTTTTCGATCAAGCACAGATCATTGTTGCTTCTGTCTCTGCAGGAACCCGAAAACGACCAGACCATACTCGACGTCGAGTAAGGCTAGTCGACGTCGACCACCACCAGCATCTTCTGTTGCTTGAAATCGGCTGTGCCTGACCCCTGTCGACCACCTTTGGTCGAGGTCGAGTACACTGTGGTCGATCACCACTTGTGAGATTCTCCGCTGCCTAGGATCCGCTGACACGCTTTCTCGAGGATCGATCCTGACTTCCCGCTTCTACATCGGGAGGAAGTCTTGTAATCATTTGCTTGGAACGGAATCGGTTTTCTTTACTTTATTTATATTCTATTGCCATTCTCGATTTCCTCCTACAACAAAGTTACACAGTGAGCTTATAGGATATATTTCGAGTGAGTGCTATACTCGAGAGTTTGTAACTCACGAAGTGTACACTAGACGATTGATTCACTAAGTGTAAGAGGACTGTACTAGATAGCTGAGAGATGTAGGGCTATTCTAGATTGGTCTAAGACTCCAAGGAACGTCAGTTGACTAGATTGCAATTGTATAGGAGAGAGGCTTCTCGGTGAGCTATTAGGATCCTAAGTCTTGTGAATCAATAAAATCCGGTTGAATCCTACGGTTGTGGAAGAACACTAGGCGGGGACGTAGGCCAAGTTCGTGCCTAACCTCGTAAACAATTCATTGCGTCCTTTACTTATTGCATTACCATATTTTCGCACTTGTTTCAAATTGTATAACTCTGTTGTGATTCAGGTTTTCCAGAAGAAAGAATTACGTCTAATCTCAAAGGGTTTTGCAAGTGCTTCAAAAGTCTTCAGATTATCTGCGAAAATCCGGCATACTCTATTCAACCCCTCTTCTAGAGTATCTTTATATTACTTTGTTATACACTATCGAACCTTCAAGTTACAATCAAATCAAAGGGAAGGAATTCAAACACACCGACCTTCTCACCAGTAGCTGAATTCACAACTGTCAAGGTATTGATTGCTTTAGCAACAATGAAGCAATGGAAAGTGCATCAGTTGGACATCAATAATGCATTTCTCCATGTCTTTCTTGACGAGGAAGTCTATATGGAGGTCCGTCCAGGTTATGACAGTGCTTCTCCTAGTCAAGTGTGCAGATTAAAGAGGTCCTTTTATGGGCTTAAACAAGCCTCTCATTAGTAGAACATTGAACTCTCTAAGTTCCTTACTGTACAGGGTTATGAGAAATCAATGTTTGATTTCTCTTTGTTTGTGAAGCAAGTACCTTCGGGATTGGTGATCATTTTGGTTTATGTTGATGATCTCCTCATCACAGGAGATGATACTTCTGAGATACAGAAGATCAAGGATGGTTTGCATACTGCTTTTCCTTGGTTTGGAGGTTTCTCATACAGAGAAAGGTACCTTGCTCAACCAACGAAAATATATTCTTGAATCCTACAAGACACTAATATGGAGAACTGCAAATCATCTCCTTTTTCTATGCCAAGAGGTTTAAGGTATACTGATGTGGGTGATGTACTTGCCGATCCTGAGAGATATAGGCGTCTTGTGGGGCATCTGATCTACCTCAACATGACAAGACCTGATATTTCTTAGTCGGTTCAATATTTTAGTCAGTTTATGGGCATTCCCAAATTACCTCATTGTAAAGTTGCAATGCATATAGTGAGATACCTAAAAGGCACTTTCAACCTTGGTTTGTTGTATCCCAGTTGCAATCAACTCAGGCTTACGAGGTTATGTGTGATTCTTACTAAGGGGAATTGCATGTTTTATGGGTGTTCTCTTTCAGGCTTCTGTGTATTTCTTGGCAGTGATTTGATCTCCTGGAAGACAAAGAAGCAACCAACAATGATAGCGCTAGAATTCCCATGACTCTGGACGACATTGACGATAAGACGCAAGCAGGAATCGAACCTGCGCTAGCGGATCAAGTCACAAGCTTATAGACCAACGAGGAGAGTGTTGGGACATACCTATGGCCGTGTACACCTATTCCATTCGGGGGTCCGATCACTATAGCTCCGGCCAAGATGATTCAAGATGCAACCAAGGCTCATCTTTTTCATCTAGGTGCTACCATGGACCAAGGGCTCCGACCTTCATGGGTCACGATGCTTAAGGTTCAATCGACGGCTAGTCTTCGTCCCCATTCTACCTTAATGAGGGGTGAGACTTGATTATATGTGGTAAGGGCCGAATGCCCTTTTTGTTTTAGGACATTTATTTACATCATTTTTATTATTAGTCAATTAGGATTTAAAAGTGAGGAGATATTTTATCTCCTTGCTTATTCATCAAATTTATCTATTTTTAGTTATTTTTCTTAGATAGATAGAAGTAGGAATTTTTATCTATCTTTTATCTTTATTTATTTTTTAGATAAATGAGAGGGCTAGGGTTCCTTTGCAAGGAGCCACTCTCACCATCAAACTCTATTTAAGGTTGTATTGTCCTTCATTTAGTTTCACGTTGAATTGAATAGAAGAGCACTTGGGTATGTGTTCTCTTCTTTGTTCAAATCTAAAGATTCTTGCCTTTCATCTTGTGCTTTACATCTCACGTTCTTCTAATCAAATTTAATTTATATTAGTACTTTGTGGTCAAGCCGCAATGGTTGACTCGAATTGGTTAAAGCAATTCATTCTTTCGTGTTCATTCATTCGGCCGATAAAAAATTACATGCATTCAAGTTCAATTTCATGATGTCATCCTACGGTGTTCCATTTCCATTGCCAAATTCATTTGGCAATTGAAGAGTGGTCTACCTAAGCTTTATCGAGCCTAGGGCCGTCTAAAGCTCTTGGTTTGGTTTCTCTGGAAGTCGACACTTCTGTACTACAACAATTTCTTATATCAAATTACTTTCATAGAATAATTAGGGTTTTGTTCCCTGTTCATTTCACTTTCCAGCTAAATCGGTTTGTCCCGGTTCAAATGGGTGGATTCCCATTTTACTAATGCCATTTAGGCCAGTTGTATAAAAGCCCTAGGCCTTCTCTTTTGAAGACTATGCAAAATTACAATGAATTTCCTCTCTAATTCTCTCTGAATTCATCTGCTTCGTTACTCTTATTCTCCTTCTTCAATCCTCTAATTCCTAATCTTCGAAATATTGTTACAAATGGTATTAGAGCCACCTTTAATCTAAGGATGTCTGAGACTCGAAATCATTCACTTCAGGACCTTAATCGACACGTCGAAGAGGTGCAAGTCTCTACGGCGCGACAAATCGAGGAGACAGCCAAATAATTTAAGGAGGTGAAGCTTGAGTTGAGGCAAGAATTGAGGCAAACAAGTACTAGAATGGAGCAATCAAACTCGAAGCTCGAGCTGGATCTCGCTGAAATCAAGAGAATCATGGCGTCGTTGGTAAGTAGCCTCAATTCCTCAGCTCCGCCCTTCCCCGCAACGTCAATGAGAGGTTCGGCCACGCCGCCACTTCATCGACCTTCGATGGGTACAGATCCGCCAGGATTCACACGATCTATGTCCGATCTGACGGGGTTTGCGAGATAGGGTTTAATCGGAGCCGATTTGATGGGATTCGCTCGATCTGTGCCTGATTTGACAGGATCTGCGAGACTGAACTTCAGCAGGGTCAATCGATCTATAACTCCAGGGGCGCTAGGCGCTCAATTTATCCGGGCGGGTCAGCTATTACCCGGAGGCCTTGTTGTGCGTCTGTCCAAGGTTACCTTACTGAAATTTGACGGGTCGATGGTCCGGGAGTGACTCTACTACTGCGAGCAATTCTTCATACTAGATAGCACCACCCTAGAGATGAAGGTGTGCATGGCTTCTGTACATCTAGAAGGGAAGGCCCTACAATGGCACCACAACTGTATAAGGTGCAAGTATGACTAATTTCCAACTTGGCCTGAATATGTCGCTGATATGTTTGCGATATTTGGTCGCTTATATGATGATCCGTTATCTGAATTGGTGAATCTGAAACAATCTAAGTCTGTCATTGAGTTCTTGGACAAATTTGAGTGTGCTTTGACTTGATTGAATCTGCCTAATGACCATGCCCTAAGCATCTTCTTAGCCAACCTCTACCCCTATTAACAGACACCTGTTAGACAATTTAAACCTCAATCCCTTTTTGAGGCTGCCAAATTAGCTAGTCTCTATGAGTCCACTATGCATCTCACTCCTCAAAAGACATCCCAATCCTACCCCAAGCACAATACCTTCTCTAAACCAAATCAAAGACATGATCCACTATTACCAACCCTTGCACAAAATGACCCGAACATTAGCATTTCGATTACAGGTCAGGGGAAGACGGTAAGGACATACTCTATAAAGGAGATGGAAGATCGAAAGAGTAAGGGGTTGTGTATGTATTGTGATGAGAAGTAAACTTTGAGGCATCATTTAAAGCATCGAAAGGCTCAATTGTATATCATTGATTGTGATGGTGCAAATTTGGATGAAGTAAATGAGCAGAAATCACCAATGCTGAATGGGTACAACTTTGATATTTCATCTAAGTGCCCTCAAGTCTCTCTATATGCTTTGAATGGTGATGCCGATTTCAATTGTATGAGGGTCAAAGAAGCAATAAAATAAGGGGATGGAAATTGACATTCTCATTGATCCATGCAGCACTCTTAATTTCATTAATGGGAAGATTGCAGAGTTGTTGAAGTGCAACTGACATTCCTCTTGGTAGTTTCTGTTGCTAGAGGTAGCAAGATGGCTTCCAATTCTATGTGCAGGAACTTCTCATGGTATATGCAAGGGAATGAATATTCCGATGAGGTGGGAACTTTAGCACTGGATGGGGTTGGCCTTGTGCTTGGCATCCCATGGTTGATAAGTATGGGACGTATCATATGGGATTTCAGCAACATGACTATGGAGTTCCAAGTTGACGGAAAAACTCGAGTGCTCAAAGGAACAAGCAATAAGGGCTACATGAATATCAAAAAGAAGAGCTTCAAGGGTACCATCCTAGAAGACTCTTAATCTGCATTGTCAAAGAAGTGTGAGGCTGAACGTGACTTAGGGCCTTGAGGACAAGTCTCTGTTGAAGGAGGGAGTATTTCTACATTAATTTCTTATATCAAATTATTGTCATAGAATAATTAGGTCAGTTGTATAAAAGCCCTAGGGCTTTTTTTTTTTGGAGACTAAGCAAAGTTACAATGAATTTCCTCTCTAATTCTCTTTGAATTCATCTGCTTCGACACTCTTGTTCTCCTTCTTTAATCCTCTAATTCCCAATCTCAAAATTTGTGTTACATTGTGTTTTGGAAAGTGTCGAGTGGTCATGTGTAAGAGTTGAACAAAATTCTTTCAAGATCAATTCAAGAATGGGTAAAGATTCCCTTAAGACGTCGCTAGATCCGAAGAATTCAAGTCGTTGGGGATTACAACGTATCAACTGGTATCAGAGCCAAGGTTATGCAAGTCTTAAGCCTTGATTTGTTACTTGAGTGATCTAATTTCGTGTCTAATTTTCCAGCCCCTATTGCCGATTTTATTTGCTCTAATTTCTTCAATTTCGAGTGCATTTAACCCTAAAATTGGCACTAGCTGGTGATTTACTTGTTAGATCTATAACTTGGAAGATGATTGAGCTCTTAGTTGCAAGTTTCATTGTTTTATTTTGCTATATTATGCCTATGAATAAGTTCTTGGATGATTGTTACTGATTATCTTGCACCACAAAAGAACTCTATTTCTCCCAATTTGATTAGTTTTTGCCCAATTTGTTTATTTTTGCTTCCTTGTAGATCATCTTAGCATTTAATTTTTTATTTTATTTTATTTTTGTTCTAATGTTTAGTTGATCAATCCCCTACTGCTGCAAGGGCTATTCGACAGTCCTACATAAAAAAAAAAATTGAAATGCAAATCGAGGCAAAAAAATATTTGAAGAAGCATTCTTGTGTTCAATTGAGTTAGTAACTCATTTCATTTTTCAATTTCATTCCTTTCACATCCTTTTCTACATATTGATTATCTATTAGGTTTTAAGTTCCACAAAGAACTCTTGATTTTGTGATTTAGAGTCGTGCCGACACCGGGGGCTTGGTCACACCCATCTCTCCCCGAACTGTGTTGCAACCGTCGGATAAGAGTCGACGGATTATGTGCACTTCTTAGCCCTTGTCTTGCTCACTTTATTTTTCATAGTTTTTGAGTTTTTGAGCTTCTCATTGTATTACTTATTGCATTCTCTTGTTAGTTGCAATTTCTTTTTCTACCCGCATATCATTGTTTGCATCTCCTTGCTTACTCTTTTCGTGGCTATACTTTGCATTTTGCCTTGATATCTGATGTTATGAGGAAATCAAGTATGAAATATAATGAAATAGATCAAACCAGATTTAGGCCCACGCAAATAATTACAAGACTCCCTCCAATGCAGTAAGAGAAAGTCAGGATCGATCCACGAGGAAGCGTGTCAGCGGATCCTAGGCAGTTGTAAGTCTCACAGAAAAGCAAACAGAAGACAGAAACAAAGGAACAAAGAAAGAAGGACATAAATAATAAACGAAAACAAGAAATAAAAGCAAGACAGAAACTAACTCGATCTCGACTAGGTGCAACTCGAGATCGACTAACAGCAACAGAAACGGAAAGCAAATTCAGAATCGACGACAGAAGCACAACAACAACTCGATCTAGACAAGGCCTTACTCGAGATCGACAAACCCCTACTCGATCTCGACTAGCTTTTCCTCTAGATTGACAGAAACAGAAAAAACTGTAAACTTGCAGATTCGAACACATAACTCAGAATTCGACGGAAATAAATTCAATATATAAAGAACTTCCAAAGCCAGGGTATCAACACTACAACGATAACCACGCAAAGTAACACATAAAGGCATAAAAGATCATGCTTTCCATCAAAATACCTTTCGTTACTAACAAATAGGCATATAGAGGCTTTCGCATAAACTCTAATTGTTACTAACCCTTTTCACATAATTAATCCAAGTGGCATTAATATCACTTTCGCTTCAATAACACAAACAAGGATCACCTTCAACTCTCGCAAAAGAATCATGCTCATAGGGATAGAAGAGGAATCGCATAACAAGATTGTACCTTTACCGCATCACCTCACATGGCCACCGTCGGGCTCACCCCAGCCCTAGAAGTGGGTGAACTACTCGCTCTTCATTGCAATAACATACATTGATGTATGAAAAGAAACTTGCATAAAACTATATTCAAAGTCTTTACAATCTCGGCTATCCAACTTTCGCTGAATGCCAAAACCCTAAAACCTTTGAACTCCTAAAACCTCTATGTGTAACTGTGTCTCTGAAATTGAATTGAATCATGAAAAACCAGCCCCTAAGGCTTTATTTATAGCCTTCTATTCCTTGCTATTCAAGGATAGAATATCTCTATCTATATCTAAAAAGCTTAAAAGATAAATAAATGTAATTTATGAATTAAATCTAAATAGGTAAGTATCTTCTTGTTGATAGATAAATCTAAATAGGTAAGTATATTCTTGTTGATAGATCTTATCTTCCATAGATAGAACTTGATAGATGTAGATAGATCTCAACCAAAATTGGATAGAATCGGATCCAAGGACTCCCAATCCGAGTAGGACAGCAAAACCGCGTAACGCGCTCCCAGACACGGTTTACTCGATCTCGAGGAGTTTTCTCGATCTCGAGTAGGATGGTCATCGACTTCAGCTTCAGCTCGGCGTCTCGGTTGCTCTTCCTCGACATACTCGGACATTGGCTCCTGGGGTCTCCTCGATCTCGAGTTGTTTACTCGATCTCGAGTAAGGCTGGTTCTCGGCGTCTTCCGTCCTCGGCTTCTCGACTTGGCACAGCTCCTCGACTCCGGACATGGCATCAAGGTTTGTCGATCTCGACTAGTGTTCCTCGAGATCAAGTAAGGCTTCCGGAGTCGGGTTGATATGGCTCTCATCTTCTCGACCACGCTCTGCTCAACAAGGTGTGCTCGGACATCTTTCCTCGAGATCGAGTAAAGTTCTCTCAACTTTCTGCTCTGTTCTTGAAACGCACTTTTCCGAGTCCTTGTTCGTCGGATTGACGCATATGACCATGCGTTGGAAAGCACTCTTCGAGGGCTACGACTCTAATTAATACATCAAAGCTTGATTCCGAATGATGAATGGTGAAAAATGGCCTTTTCTCCAGCTGCACCATTCTTAGCTTGTCCATGAGTTTCCTTTAAGCTCCAAAGTGCGTCCGATTTCTGCGAAATATAACAAAAACTTGTGTAGACCTCCATATATTGCAAATAAACATAAACTACACATATTTTGTATTAATCTAACCGAATATGCATGAAATGTATGCAGAAATCGATATAAAAGTTACTGTAAAACATGGCAGATTCAGCTCACAACAAACACCCCATACTTAAGCTTGCTTGTCCTCAAGCAATACTTTTATTTGTGATACAGGGGAAGAAATCAAAACTCTCAACATCTTAGATTCATTGCCATATAACCCTGCAGTCAATTACTATCCTCGAAAAGGTACTAGTGTCACAAATTCTTGCATGTGCAAATATACAAAAGCAATATCTACTCCCAAAAGGAGGGTTATGCAAAACATTCATTCGTGACAAAGCATTAATAATCAAGAGGACTTTAATTTTAAGCTCAAATAAGGAGTAGAAATGTAAAAGGCTAAAGGTGGGCAATTTTTGGCAATGTGGTGCTAATGATCTGGGGAAATGGAGTATTTCCAAACTGAATTTCCACATTCCTTCTCCTTGAGATTCATCACCTTTCATATTGCTTTTATCCATAATAATGCTTTAACCTCTCTAACCTCAGCACTGCATTCTCGCGAGTCGCAAACATGGGTGTCATGAATGGCCCCGGATACTTAGTGCTTTGGACTCCTCACAATGTGTCCCATCTCGCCAAACTGTTATCTCAGAGAGCAAGGTTGATCTACCTTTATCTCTTGAGGTGATCGGATTTTTTTCTCACTCATTAAATTTTCCATATATTTCAAACATTTTCCCACCAAACTCCAATAATGATAATAACAACACAAACACCATATAACATCTCCATAATGTAACATCATTCTAAACATAATCCCCAGATAGGAAATAAGGTAAAGAATGGAAAATATTTGGAATATGTGAAGCAATAATTGAAATAAGGCATAATATGGCTTTTGTGTAATGCATAAGCATAGGTAATGCTAGGATTTAAACAATGAGCATTATATGGAATTATAAAGTCCTCCATCATCTTATCATGCAACATGTCAAAAGCAACTTCAAATTTTACCTCCTTTCATGGTTTTCAAGAAAATATGCACTTCATTGTGACTTCCCGTTACTAGGCAATTTCATGCTATATCTCTAATGAATCCAATTTTGCATCGACGAGTTCAATATAAAGCTTCCATGACATTATTCAAAAATTTCAATGGGAGTCATTTTTCAAACTTTTGGAAAACATGCATATAAGCTCATAAATCAATAATGAATTCCAAAATAGCCATGTATAAGCAATTCATGAAATAATGCACAAATATGCACATATAATGTCAAATATAGTCAAATATGCACATAGTAAGCCCTTCCCCCACCCCATAATTAAACATTACAGTGTCCTCACTGTATAAAAACAAGGGTAAAGAAAGAAAGTCACTAGACAGGTGTGCAGGGCCTCTTAATATTGAATGAAAGGAACCGCTTGAGCCGAGTCTGAATATAGCTTGCTTCTATCCATGGACCTGAAAAGTGTAGAAGACATATACCCATAATAGAAAAACTAAAAATGTTCAAAACCAAAAACAAACAAAACAATGTCTAGAAAGTCCCAAAAATAAATGTCTATGTACAAGCTCTAGATTTTATAGTCGCTAGGCCGACTTCTCCATTTATGCTCAAGGTGGCATCTGTAGGGCCCATGTAGCTTGGGCTTCGAAGAGGACTCCATTCTTTTCCATCAGCTGTAATCCTCCAGAATGGATCTTGTTCACCATAAAAGGCCTCATCATCTTCTTGTTGAATTTGTTAGGGAATCAATGATCCTTTGATTTAGAGACATAGAGCTTGTCTCCAATTTCATACTCTTTGGGCTCATCATTGGATATCCTACATAAGCGCACATACCAAGGCAAACCTCTCCCATGTATAGATAAATCTTTAATGGAAATGGGAGAAGAAAGATCCATACCTTGGCTTACCTTCGCAGAGATGGAATCGGGGACCACAGTGTTTGGTCGATCTCGAGTAGGGGTACTCGATCTTGACGAGTTTTCAGGTTCTGGAGGTGAGCTGCTCGAGGATGCAGGAGCTGGTGGAGGTGAGGGCTGGTCGATCTCGACAAGCCTTGTCGATCTCGAGTAGCTCTGGCCGTTTGGTGGAGTCATCGTCGAGGAAGGTGAAGTCGAGGCAGGGAAGTGGTGGTCGATCTCTAGTAAGGTACTCGATCTCGAGGAGCCTGGCGCTTCAGTCTGGCTGTTCGACGACGCTGGTGCTGGTGGAGGCTCCTGGTTTTGGTCGAGGTCGGCGAGAGTCCTCGATGTCGAGGAATCTTGGTCGACTTTGACCCCATACTTGGTTCCTGTCAAGGCATCCGAAAAATAGTTAGTCCATAACGACGTACCTTGGTATGTGTCGATTGGATTCTCTGTGTCCTCCTTTAGGATTGCCATGATCTCCTCCACCTGGCCTCCATATCCCTCTTTTCCAGCTCCTCAGGGGTCATATTTCTTACATTGGGTTCCCTGCAAGTGATGTAGCCAGCTGAGATAGATTTTACCTCTTCCATTGGACCTGTATGCCTTTCAGTTTTATTAAAGGAATACTCAATTACCTCATCGCTGATGTTGAAAGTGAGCACTCCTTTCCTCACGCTTATGTTGGCATCAACCGTCGCCAAAAAGGGTCTTCCTAGAATATTTGGACAAGCAGGGTCTTCTTGCATATCAACAACTAGGAAATCAGCAGGGACAAAGAATTTACCTACTTGTACTAGCACATTGTCCACCATGCCTGTTGGAATGACCACCGTGTTATTGGCCATGTAAAGTCTAGCATCCACAGGCTCTAGGGCACCTATCTTAATCTTGGACCAAATTGTTAAAGGCATTATACTTACACTAGCTCCAAGATCACATAAAGCATTAATTTTATATGGACCAAATCCAATGGTTATAGCAAACTTACCTAGATCTGGCCTCTTCTCTAGTATGTCCAAATGGCTGCATTCCTCTGTAATCTCAACCATTGATCGCTTTTTGCTCAGAATCTCTTTCAGGAACTTGACATAGGATGACATTTCATTGAGAGCTTTTGTGAAGAGGATGGTGACATTGAGCTTCTGAAGCATCTTGATGAAGCGCTGAAATTTCTTTTCTGTCGGGTACTTTGGAGATTTTGTGGGGAAAGGCAGCTTCTTTTTCTGATTCGGAGCCAGAACAGATGTCGGACTTGCTGCAGTTTTCTCGATCTCGACCACGCCTTCCTCGATCTCGACCAGATTGGGTGGTGTCGAGTTGCTGTGCTGTGTAGACGAAGGCTGGCCTAATTGTTCCTCGAGATCGAGTTGGCCCTCGTCGAGATCGACTAGGTTCTTGTCGACTTGATGTTGGTCGACCTGCTTTTCTCCTGTGTTTTTCTGCTTTCCGACCTCTGGCTCTTGCAATTGATGGCCGCTTCTGAGTTTTACAGCAACGATGTGTCCAGTCTTTCCCTTGGGATTTGGTTTTGAAGATCCAGGGAGTGAACCTGACTGTATGGGGATTCTTGCTGCTAGCTGGCCTATCAGTGTATCAACTAATTTCCGCCATATATCAATTTCCCCAAGCCTAGAGTTGACACCTTGCATTTGAGTATAGACGGAGTTGAATGACTGCTTAGTTTCTGAATGATTCCTCCGTATTTCGTCCAGGACTGTCTTTATATCATCCCTTTTCTGGTCTCTTTCCGGATGTCCTGGAGCTCTGTAGGGCGGGGGGGTTCCTAGGGGCACCTTGGTTTCATTGTGGTTGTTGAAACCTTTGGCCCCCTATGTAGCGATTGGGACTCAGTAGTGGTGTGCCGCTGCGATCCGCATTCAATGCAAGGCTGGTTGACAGAAAGATACTTTACTTGCTTAAGGAGCTTCTTGTTCTGATCTCTGTAGTACTGCTCCCTTACATCAGGATCAATCTCTTTAGGAGGCTCATAGAGGGGCATGGATGGTGCTGGCCTTGCGTAGGGGTTCTCTTCATTGTTGGCAGTAGACTCATACTTGTTGTCATAGTTAGTGAGCTTGTCGAGCACTCCTCATGCGTCAATTGGTGGCATCGTCAGATACTCATAGCGAATATACTGGTTGATCCTGTCTTTAGTGACTTGGTCAAGAGAGTTGAAGAAGATCTCCTGAATGACGTAGGGTGGCTGTCCATGAGTAGGGCAAGATCGCAGCAGTTCCTTGTAGCGTTCCCATGCCTTTGCTAGCGGCTCCCCAGGCTTCTGTTTGAAGGCGGTGATTTTCTGGCGGAGGAGTGCTGTCTTTGCAGGAGGGAAGAATTTGTTCAGAAACTCTTGCTCTATTTGGGCCCATGTTTTGAGTGATCTTGGTTTCAGCCCTTCAAGCCACTTCAGTGCAGGTACAGCGAGAGACCAGCGAAAAGCCTTCATCTTGACATATTCCAAAGTTGTACCTTCAGCAAGAGTACGACACATGTCAGAAAAATTGGTAATATGTTCAAGAGGACACTCATTAAATCTACCAAAAAAGGCATTATTTTTAAGCTCTATAAGAAATTGAGTGCGAATTTCAAAAGAGTTTTCAGGGATAAGAATCGCCGATTCAGGCACGACGAGAGTTGGGTGCATATAATCCTCTGCCGTGGTTGGGTATTGGGAAAGCTCAGCCTCTGCTTGTTCCCTCGCTGCTTTCTCAGTGGCGATAGCAACATCTTTAGCGGCCAGTTCCCTTGTAAGCCTCGCAATCAGTTGCTCCTGTGTCTCAGCGGCTGCCATGGATCTTTGTAGTTTAGCTCTGATGTGTAGGAGGCGTCCCGGTTCGTCTAAGCCGTCAAACTCAGGTGGTTCACCAGAACGGCGCATACACCTGTAAAGTAACTCAAAGAAAAAGTGAGATCTGACTACCTAAGGCGCGAATGATAGCTTCCCCGGCAACGGCGCCAATTTTGTTGTTAGGAGGAAATCAAGTATGAAATATAATGAAATAGATCAAACCAGATTTAGGCCCACGCAAATAATTACAAGACTCCCTCCAATGCAGTAAGAGAAAGTCAGGATCGATCCACGAGGAAGCGTGCCAGCGGATCTTAGGCAGTTGTAAGTCTCACAGAAAAGCAAACAGAAGACAGAAAAAAAGGAACAAAGAAAGAAGGACAGAAATAATAAACGAAAACAAGAAATAAAAGGAAGACGTAAACTAACTCGATCTCGACTAGGTGCAATTCAAGATCGACTAACAGCAACAGAAACAGAAAGAAAATTCAGAATCGACAACAGAAGCACAACAACAACTCGATCTAGACAAGGCCTTACCCGAGATCGACAAACCCCTACTCGATCTCGACTAGCTTTTCCTCTAGATCGACAGAAACACAAAAAACTGTAAACTTGCAGATTCGAACACAGAACTCAGAATTCGACGGAAATAAATTCAATATATAAAGAACTTCCAAAGCCAGGGTATCAACACCACAACGATAACCATGCAAAGTAACACATAAAGGCATAAAAGATCATGCTTTCCATCAAAATAACTTTCGTTACTAACAAATAGGCATATAGAGGCTATCGCATAAACCCTAACTCTTATTAACCCTTTTCACATAATTAATCCAAGTTGCATTAAGATCACTTTCGCTTCAATAACATAAACAAGGATCACCTTCAACTCTCGCAAAAGAATCATGCTCATAGGGATAGAAGAAGAATCGCATAACAAGATTGTACCTTTACCGCATCACCTCACATGGCCACCGTCGGGCTCACCCCAGCCCCAGAAGTGGGTGGACTACTCACTCTTCATTGCAATAGCAGACATTGATGTATGAAAAGAAACTTGCATAAAACTATATTCAAAGTCCTTACAATCCCGGCTATCCAACTTTCGCTGAATGCCAAAACCCTAAAACCTTTGAACTCCTAAAACCTCTATGTGTAACTGTGTCTCTGAAATTGAATTGAATCATGAAAAACCAGCCCCTAAGGCTTTATTTATAGCCTTCTATTCCTTGCTATTCAAGGATAGAATATCTCTATCTATATCTATAAAGCTTAAAAGATAAATAAATGTAATTTAGGAATTAAATCTAAAAGGGAAAAATAAATCTAAATAGGTAAGTATCTTCTTGTTGATAGATCTTATCTTCCATAGATAGAACTTGATAGATGTAGATAGATCTCGGCCAAAATTGGATAGAATCGGATCCAAGGACTCCCAATCCGAGTAGGACAGCAAAACCGCGTAACGCGCTCCCGGACACGGTTTACTCGATCTCGAGGAGTTTTCTCGATCTCGAGTAGGATGGTCATCGACTTCAGCTTTAGCTCGGCGTCTCGGGTTGCTCTTCCTCGACATGCTCGGACATTAGCTCCTGGGGTCTCCTCAATCTCGAGTTGTTTACTCGATCTCGAGTAAGGCTGGTGCTCGGCGTCTTCCGTCCTCGGCTTCTCGACTTGGCACAGCTCCTCGACTCCGGACATGGCATCAAGGTTTGTCGATCTCGACTAGTGTTCCTCGAGATCGAGTAAGGCTTCCGGAGTCGGGTTGATCTGGCTCTCATCTTCTCGACCACGCTCTGCTCGACCAGGTGTGCTTGGACATCTTTCCTCGAGATCGAGTACATTAACTCGAGATCGAGTAAAGTTCTCTCAGCTTTCTGCTCTGTTCTTGAAACACACTTTCCTGAGTCCTCGTTCGTTGGATTGACGCATATGACTATGCGTTGGAAAGCTCTCTTCGAGAACTATGACTCTCATCAATACATCAAAGCTTGATTCCGAATGATGAATGGTGAAAAATGGCCTTTTCTCTAGCTGCACCATTCTTAGCTTCTCCATGAGTTTCCTTTAAGCTCCAAAGTGCGTCCGATTTCTGCGAAATATAACAAAAACTTGTGTAGACCTCCATATATTGCAAATAAACATAAACTACACATATTTTGTATTAATCTAACCCAATATGCATGAAATGTATGCAGAAATCGATATAAAAGTTACTGTAAAACATGGCAGATTCAGCTCACAACAATATCTTACTACTTTCATCATTGCAAAGTTCTGTGTCTAGGGTAGATTGTCTATTTAGTGCCTTGTTTTCTTTGCATTGCTTGTTTTCAAACATTTTGATCACTCATAGGATCAAAGACTTGCATTGCTTATTTATTTGTGTATTTGTTCGGATTACTTATGCTATTACTTTGCTTGCAGGAACATGGGTGAAAATTTCGACAAGTCTACCACTTCGGGCACAGCAACACTGGGTGCTATTACGGATGAGCAAATACGTTTCATCATTGATTCCGGTAGCGAAGCGGTGGAGAAATGGTTGGAGTTGATGGGATTGATGGAAAGGAAGCTTGCTGAATTTCATCTAGAAGGGCCATCTTCATCGACCAATAAGAGACATGGTAAAGGTCATTTAAAAGATAACTCAATTTTTATTCCTAAACATCGATCTAACCCATTTCCCGGCGAGACCGAGGTCGATGATGAAGCTTTGCCGCCAAGACAACTCGCCAAGAGGGTTATACCACCACCCCTCCCCCACAACAATAGCCCATACAACCCCCACGACAACAATCACGAACACCCAATCGAGACCACCCGATATTCGACGGTTAGAAAGAGCAATGACACGATAGGGATGTTGATGGTATGCCCCTCCTTGAGGACCCATTCCAAGATGTCGATGAGCCCTTTCATGATTTTCCCTGCCCCAACATGAATCGCAAAAATGATAAAGTCTCCCAACGTCGAGACGTTAAGGTAAAGCTTGACACCTTTGATGGCGCCAACGATCTAGAGGCATACCTTGCTTAAGAGACTCACACCGACTACGTCCTCGACCACCTCTGTTATGATGAGACGGAAAAGATTGAGGTAATAACCCTTCACCTTACAGGACTTGCTCGCTCATGGTGGTTCCGCACGAGGGACATGTGTATGAGGCAAGGTAAGCAACCAGTAGAGATATGGCCTCAACTACGTTACCTCTTGAAAAAGAGGCACGTACCCGAGGAATATGTCGAGTCTATGATGCCTAAATTAGCCATCCTTCGCCAAGGTACTCGGACTCCTATGGAGTTTAGAGATGAGATTGAAGTAATCTCTCACCAGGCGAATATTTTTATTACCGAAAGAGCTCTTTGTAGACAATTTCTTGTTGGTTTAAATGTTTCTATTCGCAATCCTTTGGCTATTCATAATTTTAGAGACATTAACACACTTTTTCACAAAGAGCAACTCTTATATTAACAACAATAGGAGGCGAAGAGGTCAAGCCAATCATCGTCCGGTTGAAGGTTTGTTTCTGCACCTACTTCTCCTAATGCTTCTAAATTTTCTCCTCACTCTTCCTCGCAACCCAAAGGAGCCTCCAACTCACCTAAAACAGGATTTGAGGTTCACACACAAAGGGATGCCGCACCATCTTCTAATGCTCAAGCTTGAGAGCAATGTTGCTTCACTTGCAATGGCACCGACCACATCGCTAGGAATTGCCCCCAAAAGAAGGTGTTGCTCAATGACATAGGAGACTACTATTATAAGGAAGAAGCTATCGAAAATCCATCAAGTTCACTCGAAGTAGAGGAGTTGGCCCATCTGTCTCATGATGACAACATCCACATCGACCCCAATTCCTTCGACGGTGCCCTTTGCTTGGTCAACCGGCGTGTTGTAACTCTTCAAGAAGCGCATGCGGTCGACCAACGGGAGACTATTTTTCACACCAAGTGTGTGGTTAGGGAAGCCACCCTCACGTTCATCACCAAGC
This sequence comes from Persicaria tinctoria, assembly GCA_037127255.1. Lineage (NCBI taxonomy): Eukaryota > Viridiplantae > Streptophyta > Magnoliopsida > Caryophyllales > Polygonaceae > Persicaria > Persicaria tinctoria. The sequence continues at coordinate 22,182,310 of JBANSL010000013.1, read as the reverse complement.
ATTGATTACCTCCATCTTGTTACTACACCACGTGCTACCCAATATGGTCTTAACGACATCACCGGCGATAACTACGAAATTCTTGTTACTAAACAATGTTTGGTGTCCTTTCAAATAGGGTCATATAGCGATCAAGTATTGTATGATATTGTTAATGTGGATTGTAGTCATTCACCATTGTCATCACCCAATGGAGACTCAAGGAAACCTGCGGCAGTGGTAGCTATCATTGAACCAGTTTTCACTTTTGGATTCTTGAACCACTCTAGATATCCAATAATCTTGAAACAATCATATACATTGTGCCCTTTCATCCCACAATGAGTACACTTTTTTTTATCAAAATTATCAACATTATTCTTCTTGGCAAGGTTATTAGGATCGGGATCCTAGGATCGAATCACAACAGGGTTCGTGGATCGGATCGTAAGATCCCATCGTGGGATCGTAAGATCCTTGAAATATAATTGTATATGTGTGTGTGTGTGTGTGTGTGTGTGTGTATATATATATATATATATATATATGAAATAGATATAAAATAAAATGACTATGTTTCAAATTCTAGAATTCATATTTGTCCAAGTATAGCGATAAAAAAAAGGTGTCTCTAAGGCAAAATGGATGAATTGAAAGCGCCCACGTACATACCACGTAATTACAAATTATAGAATGTCTCTAATGCAAGAGATAACAAAATGTCTTACATAATTCATATGATAAATAAGCTTAAAACATAAAGATATTGAATCTTCAATCATCATATTTATAGCCATAAACTTCAATGTTGCTTCTGACTTCAGTGCTTGTGTGCTCCCATCCTGGGTCTAATTTAGAACCAAGTGTCCTTTTTCTTGATGATGACTGAACTGAAGCACTAGTAGTAGACATTGCGAAGCCAAGAAATATTACCTTAATGAATAAGCCCCCAACAAGTCCGACATCAGCCCCTCAAACTCCGCTTCGCTATGCACTCACTCGGTTCAGAACTCTACTGCACTCATCACTCAACACACCGACAATCACTCATTCAACACGTCGAAATTGGGAGATGAGTCGCCGTCTACCAGAGATTAAATCAAGGTCGAAGTCAAAGCGATTGAAGAGCTAGATGTTGAGAGAGACTGAGAAAGAAGAAGTGTAGTTGCAGTTGAATAGCGATTAACGGTACTAGGGTTTGAGTCAGATTGTGTCATGGTGAGAAGAAGGTTGAGATGCCCTACATATTCGAATGAGCCATTTGGGCCAATTTCGGCAATTTGGGTCAAAACGAACCATTTTTTTACACTTCGAATGAGCTGAAAAGGGAAATTCAAAGGATCTTATAGGATCGTTAGGATTGTAAGATCCCACCGATCCTATAAGATCCTAAAGATCCCATCACCGATTCTACACTAAACCGATTTTATGTACCGATCCGGATCAGGATCATGGATGGGATCGTAGGATCTCTAGGATCGTGAGATCCGGATCGCGATTCTAATAACATTGCTTCTTGGAGAATTTTTTTTCACCAGAAGCTTTGGTAACAGATAGCACTCGAATCAGAAACCTAATTCTTGTTATCTCTCTCAACTCCTGTGGCAACTTGTTAAACTAGATAGTAAGCCTTATCAACTGCCAAGAATGGCTCTGTTGCAAGAATTTGATTTCTTGCACTATCATAACTATCATTCAATCTCATAAGGAATTGGAGCAATTTGTTATGATTATCAACTTCTACAATCTTTTTCTTCATCTCACATGAGCACCTATTAAACGCACCACATGTGCATTTAGGAACACCTTCTAAACTGAGGATTTCATTCCACAATTTCTTGATTTTATCATAGTAATCAATGACAGTGAGATTTCCTTGAACTCTGTTACATAGGGTCTTCTTCAACTGATAAAGGAGAGGTCCATTCGATTGAGCATACCTCTCAATGATCTCAAGCCACAGTTCTCTCGAAGACTCAGCATACATGAAACCTAGCTTCTACAAGATTCGAAGCCATTGAATTGAGGATCCAACATATGATCATGTAATCACAACGTTGGAAACGTTGTAGATCACCAGGTGCAACATCATCTTCCCGCGAGCTACCATCAATGAATCCAATTTTGAATTTGGCGTCGAGAGCCATCTGAACACCTTGACTCCAACTGAGGAAGTTGGATCCATAATCCATTGAGGACACTCGCAACGAATTGCGCTCCGTGATGATCAGAGTTCGACAAGCACAAAGGATCGTTCATACTGTTGTTGTTGCCGAAATCACCAGGAGCTGGATTGCTCGCATCCATTTCTTCAATTTGGGGAACTGATTAGCGTCAGATCAAAGACGCGAAGCTCTGATACAATGTAAAGAAACCGATCAGGAGCTAGAAGAAGCTTGACTAAGCTTCGATTTTCTTCTTCAATTGAGGTTTCTCTCCATTCTGTTTTGAGTTAGTTAAGAGAGGAATGAGTTTATGATTGATTGAATAATTGTTTACGGGCTACCTCTGGGGTATTTATACAACACTTAAGTGCTAATCAGTTGTACTAACAAACCTGATCAAACTACAACAAACACCCAATCCACTCAAGCTAATGTTGAACCTATGTTCACACTCTATATGCTCAATACACGTACAATGTCAGTTGTAGGTAGATCTCAAACAAAGTGGCAATTGATCTAGATATGTTTATTTCACGCGCTCATGAAAATACATGATTGACAGCTAAATGAAGTGCAAACTAGCTATCATAGAATAAATGCATAGGAGAAGTATGAGCAACTCCATGCCAAGAGAGTGGTGGAGAGCTTTGAGTAACAAAAGCTGGCAACTTGTAGCTAGGGGTGGGCAAACACAATTAATTGATGGTTCAATTAATTACTAAGCAATTCATTGTTATTTCAATTACTAAAATTCAATTTTTTTTAATTGAAAAAGGCAATTAAATGCTTTGCAATTTCAATACAATTTATAATTGATTGATAACTGTATGTAATCAATAAAAAAATATCTAATGTTTAGCAATCAACAATATATCGATTGAAAGCATGTCTCTGCAAACACAAATTTGAGGGAAAGCCAAATCTCAGTCAAAATTCACTTTTTCCATCCCTTTTTCCCCTTCCATGGATTCAGATCTTCAGCAACAACAATTCATCATTTCAACCACCATTTACAACTCCCGAAGCAACAACTGAACTCTGGTGGCGACGACAACGATGGTGGCTACCACACCCGCTATCGCTCATCCCTAGCCCCTACCACTAGGCCATGGTGCAACTCAGGCAATAGACACTAAGTCGTTGCCTGAATGCCCCTCATGTCACCTAAGCATTCAGGCAACGAACATGTCGTCGCCTGAATGGTGGTTGCTACAACGCTGTGCCTCTATTATTCAGGCGACGAACAACCGTTTGTTCGTTGATTGAGTCCGTTCAAGCAACGAACAAACCGTTCGTCACCTGAATATGGTCAACAGCCTTGCAATCGGAGCTTAGCCATTCAGGTGACGAACTTTTTCCATTCAAGTGACGACAAATGTTCGTCGCCTGATTTCATATGGATAATTGGATATTGCCATAATATCCGAATTTTCAAGCAAAGAATATTTCATGTTCGTTGCCTGAGTGTTGTTGCAATGGAAATACACCCGTCGGCCAATTGGTTTGTTCGTCACCATGTTATTCAAGCGACCCTTAACACTATCAATGTTCGTCGCCTGAATCAATTTTTGAATTTTTTTTTTTAAATTCAAGAAATTGTTATATGCTATGTTCGTTGCCTGAGTAAATTTCATATTAAAAATATATATTTACAATATTATTAGTACCCTGTTTTTACCATACCAAATGGACAAAACTTGCTCACATTCACATTCAAGCACAAACACACCTGCTCACATTCACATTTGACAAATTCTGCATCTATTACATGCACATTGCAAAACACAAAACTGCAAATACACTCCATCCAGTAGGTAATAGGTCAATTCCTTAGCTTCCAATTGCCTCAAGGTTTGAAAAAATAATGAAAACACAAGCCTCTACTCCCTCCGGGGCTACAACTCTATAAGCTTATAATGAAAGAGCTGCTGACCTTTTACACCACAACTAACAGCACGATATTCATCAGCACCAAGGAAGAATGCTTTTGGACGTGCAAAAGCAAAGCATGCTATGGCCAGGACTGTGCTCTAGTGGGTACAAAGTTGCCCCTTTGATGTACTTTTGGTGCTCATCTCTTCTCCTGCCAAGATGCGCCAAGAGGATAAGAACCACCTCAACTTTCCTAACATTCGAGGAAGCATTGTAATTATAAAGCTAGAGCCAAAATGAGAGGGCTAAGACCACAAGTAGCTATGTTTAACAATGAAAGGATGACAATAATTTTGGCATACTTACACTTACACATGTAACATGAAATATTAGAAGAAAATTGTTTCAAAGTGTTTTGGTGTGGCACATTATATATACCCCATTCTGTATAACATAATTGGTAAGCTATATTATCTGTAAAAAAAAGGCCATGTGACATCTATATAAGCTAAATCTTATCTAAAAAAATTTGAGCATACCAAGATATTTGAAGACATGAAACAGAAGAGAAAGAACACACTAACAGAGAGAGGAGAGGAAACAGAAGAGAGAAGAATGTGATAATTATCAGAACATAGAGAAATTGTTCATGTAATATTATTAATTTAAGTGAAATAATCATAACTTGAACAAATTTTCAGAACTTAAGGTATTACAAGTAATACTTTTAATATAACTAGTCCAAGTCACCAATTACACTTAAATTTTGATAGATATTTAAAATTTTATAGTTAACTACAGAAATCATATAAGTGAAAAAAAAAAAAGACAGAAGCAAACACATTTATCTAACTATTCTAAGTATTCATGCAAATATAAGTGTTCATCAGAATTAACCTTATATATTTATAGAAATGTATAGAACCATATAGTTATAAAAATGTAACCACATAAAATTTTTAGAATCAGAGTGAAACTTCAATTAGAAAGAGTATATACCTAGCTGTAAGGTCACATTCGAGTGAAGGGCACTGAAATGCTTGAACTTGATGGAGATCGACAAGCTGGATAAAAAAAAACGAATGACACACTTTAAAACCAATGAACACCATGAAATTGATGGAGGCAAGCTGGATAAGAAACAAATGGCATACATGTTGATATTGAAACTTTCAAAACCATAAATATCAAGGATGGGGAGGATAAGAGCTGTGGAGGGGCTGAAAAAGTTGCAAAGAATTATGCAATTGAGCTATTCGTTGCAGATACTACTATGACACTGAGAGGAAAATGCGAGGAGTCTAAATAAATTTGATAACAAGTGAAATATTAATTATATTTTTTTACACGGGAAGTAAAAAAAGAATTCTAAATAAATTGTAAAAAAAAAATTGAAATACTGAGCAAAAGATTTTGGACTATCAAAGCACACTATCATTTGCTACACAAGAAGGCATCATCTAGTTGCTATCATAAATCAAAACTAAAAGCTTCAGATAGTTAGTCAAGCAGTAAAAATAAGCTATCATCCCATTAAGGGACTTGAGTAGCAAATATTTGAGGAGCCAAGTGCAAGCTCGTTTCTGTTCTTTCACACACCACTTATCCGAATTTATTTAGCAACAAAGCTCTAACACACTAAAAAAATGCAAGAAACCTAACATAAGATCAAAGGTATAAAGACAATGAGTAAATGCAAGCTCAGTTCCAAGTTAAAGGCATAAAGACAATGAGCCAAAAAAAGTGCAAGCTCAGTTCCAAGTTAATGACTCATGAAAATCAAACTAGAAGATGTTTTTTTGGGTCGATTACAATGATTATATACATATGAAAAAACAATGATTAAGTGCAAACCATTCCAACCCAATTACACAAGTAATTTATTAAAATTATGTCAGTTCATAAGATTAAAAGTATAAAAAGCATATAAGCATAAGTTCTCAATTTAATATACCTTGAGATATTAGCTACCTATCAGAAATGTCATAAAACAGACAAACACAAACATAAAAATCGGTACTAAGAAATCAGTGCAATGAGAGCCTATCCATCATGATTTTTTAACCCTGTTTAATCCAATTCAACATTTATCAACATTTTCCTTTGATTTCTTGCTAAAAAGGTTGTTCCCTCAAGATGTTGATCTTGAATCAATGGTGCAAAAACGAAGAAAAGAGATTCAATGGTGCACAAACGAAGAAAAGAGATAAAAAATACCAAGATGAAACCGAAAAAATAACTAGTTTTAGACAACGAAGAAGATTATTAGAATGAGCGTTACCTTCTCAAATCTTCGAGTTGTTGAACATCAGCGCTGAAGTGTCAATAGTATTAGGTTTTTGGGTTGTAGGCATAGAACTTGTCCCAAAAAAAACCTAAACATATCAAAGGTAGAAGAACTTAGGGTTTTGTAGCAGAAAAATGAAAATAGCGAAAATCAAAATTGAAGCACGAAATGGAGGAGGACGAGAGACACAGATGGATGGCGAGTGGATGAATTGCGACTCGTAGACGGACTGCTGAGCAGGAGGCGGACGACTTCAGCGACTTCGAGGATCGACCTTGTCCGTTCCAAGTTCGGACTTCTGGATAGGTCTCGCCATTGGTAGACTTGGCGGCGGCAGGCACGAATGGTGCGAGTGCGTCGGGGCTCGAGGGAGGCGGAGGTCGCTAGGGAGGGCGGAGGTGACGCCGACGGCCTAGATCAGTGTTTCCGGTGAAGGAAGTGCTGCTCCGGCATCAGATTCGCGGCTATTTGACTAGCTCACAATAGGGGCGAGGATGAAAAAGCACTCACTGGCGCCAGGGCTTACTCAAGTGGGGACGCGGCGTCAGATTTAAGGAGAAGAGGCAGACCACCGGGATCCGGCGACGAGCTCGGCGGGTCGAGCCGAGGGGTGCGCGCGAGAGAGAAGACCGAGAGAGAGGCGGAGTCGTAGCGGTTCTTCGTTGGAGTCGCAGCTGATGAACGCGGGAGGGAGTGAGGGCACCATGGATGAAGAGGTGAGCTCGGAATGGAACGGAGAAGGAGGGAAGCCGATGAACAACACTCAAATCCAGACATGAGAGGAGAGAGGTTGCGCGAGAGAGAAGCCATGGGAAATGGATCTGGAACTGGGAAAGATAGGTGAATAGTGTGGGGCGGCTAGGGTTACCAAAAGAAAGTATTTATACATCCTCTTTATTTAGGGTTAGAAAAAGTTGTGTTAAATTATAAAATTCAACTTTTAAATTCTGTCGGAATTTTCTTCGAATCGATCTCAAATCTCAAATCGATCTCAAATCTCAAATATCGATCTCAATATCAAATTTTTATCTTAATCTCAATTTCAATCTCAAATCTCATAGATCAAATATCCATATTGGTCTCAATTTCAAATCTCGATCTTCATCTAAATCGAAATCTAAATCTAAATCTCAATCTCAAATATCAAATTTCAATCTCAAACATCGATCTCGATCTTAATCTTGATTTCAATCTTAAATCTCAATCTTAGTCTTTATCTCAATCTCAAACATCGATCTTAATCTTAATATCAATATCAATCTCAATATCAACTTCAAATCTCGATCTTGATCTTAATCTCAAACACCGATCTTAACTTAATCTTGATGTCAATTTTAATCTCAAATCTTCGTCTCAAATTAACATCAATCTCAATCGCAAATTTTGAAAAGAGCATCATTACCATAGGTCCATAGGTGATTAATGTTAAATTCCAACAAAGAGGTGAAATGAGTGGTCAAAATAATTCATAAACTATGAATTGTTATTTTAACATTCATAATACATTAATGATAAAATTATAAGCTTGTGATTTTATTAAAAGATAAGGAAAAAATGAGACCAGTATTTATATTCTCACCCAAATTAAATAACATGATTTAAACAACAACAACAACAATAACAACAACAACAACAAAACAGAGACATAATTTCCAATGTGTCAGACCCTGGCTAAATTCGCTTATATGTCGTTCCCTAATGCAATTTGACTCGAATTTTTTTTGACACGTCAATTAATGTTGATCCAATGTATTTAAGCCATGTCAAACAATAACCCTATCTATTTGAGCTATTTAACTTATCAATATGAGTGGTTACAATTAGTTTTTATATCATAAGTGTTTATAAAACCTATCATTTCACCTTTAGTTATTTTATAAATATTTTACCTAAAAAATCCACATAATCTTAAAAGGTTAGATTAATCACACAATATATATATTATGAGTTAGTATAATCTAATATATTGAATCAAATCATATCTCTTATATTAATGTTTTTCAATAAAAAAAAACGCAACTTATTGTATATAAAAAAGTTATTTCTTGAGATTCTATCACAATTTACAATATACCACCATTTACATAATTTCATTGATTACAGTATCTTAATGAAAAACCACCATATGACTTTCCGATTTTGATAAAATAGGGAGAAATACTTTATATATATAAATAAAATCTGAGTACTTTATATGTAAATAAAAATTATTATCAAAATTAATTTATTAATTTAATTTATTAAATCAATAAAAATTACTATATAAATAAAATTTTAAAAAAACCACGTATGACGTGGGTAATAAGAATAGTAATAGTAAAAATAACGGCAATCTTGGTGTTATTTTTCAACATTTGTTCAAGTGACCACTTCAAACATGTTCGTTGCTTGAGTGGATTCAAGCGACGAACATTGAAAATTCGTCGTTGCCTGAATACTACCAATTTCTGGTCAGCTTTCAACATTTGTTCAAGTGACCACTTCAATATGTTCGTTGCCTAAGTGTATTCAAGCAACGAACATTGAAAAAAATTCGGCGTTGCCTGAGTACTTCCAATCTTTCGTCAACTTTCAACATTTGTTCAAGTGACCGCTTCAAATATGTTCGTTGCCTGAGTGTATTCAAGTAACGAACATTGAAAAATTTGTCGTTGCCTGAGTACTACCAATTTTTAGTCAACTTTCAATATTTGTTCAAGTGACCGCTTCGAATATGACCGTTGCCTGAGTTTATTCAAGCGACGAACATTGGTGGTCACCAGAAGTCAAGTGTTTTGTGGTCAAGTTATATGTTTGTTCAGACGACGATTTTCCCAATGTTTGTCGCTTGAATGTTGTTCAAGCAACGAACATTGGAATACGTTGGTCGCTACAAGCCCATCCAAGGTAGAGGTTGCCTTGGGTCCGATTGGAGTGACGAAGGTCCCATTGTCCGTTACTTGAACCTTTTTCTAGCAACGAACTGAAATATGTTCGTCGCCTAACTTGCACCATGACGTAGTGTACTTTACAGCCTTCACGGAAGCCCCTAGAGATTGAGATTGAGATCCCAAAGATCTATCAAACTACACTGGCGACAGAGAGGACCAACGACGGGGAAAGGGGCAATTAATTAAGATCCCAGGGAGATTAGAGGGGAGGGGAGAGGAGGAATTGATAGATCGCCTATCGAGGAGCAATTTTATCTGTCATAAGCATCCCAAAGAGATTAGAGGGGACGGGAGAGGAGTAATTGATTAAGATCCCTATCGATTTCCAACCAAACTAGATGTACAAGACTCAAAAAGGGGGGAAATCGAGCTTACCTTGCGAGCAACGATGGAGGAACACTTCGAGATTGAGATCCTAGAGAAAGGGTGATGAAGAAGATGATACAGGAAGTTTGAGATTGAGATCATGCAGTCTTTGTCAACTCCTTTCCTCTACTGAGATCTCGAGGACGCCATTAATACTGTTATAGGGAAGCTTCGTAATTCACATTTGTGAGGGAGAGAAACAGATCGTGGTGGTGGTAGTCAGTTGAATGGTTGATGGCTTACACAAACAGCAACTGTATTTTATGAGTAACAATTAATTGTACCAATTAATTGGTATTGTTTTGAAAAAACAAATCGATTAACTATCTTGAAATACACCTTTATTACAAAACAGTTAATTGTAAAATGTAGCAGCTTTTCAATTTTTCAAAACAGTTTTTCAATTACAATAATTTTTGCCCACCCCTACTTGTAGCTACCATGGCCTTGTACTCGGCCTCACTAGAAGACCTCAAAACTGTAGGTACTTTGCCCAAGTATTACGTACATGATAAACTTGGCCTAATTGCGTACAAGATTCGATCTCATAGTACAGCATCTGACATATGAGTAAGAGGAGATGCCCCCCAACACCACAAATTCGACATTAGGGTTGTTCCACAATTAATCCCACACTGACTTCAACGTGGACAAACCCAACACCGTTACACCGCAAATCCACTTCTGACCATGTACTCCCAAGTTCAACAATAAATTTCCAAAAAATTTGAAACCTATAAAAACTAGAATTAAAATTCAATATAAATTATCAAACGGCTAAGAGCTGGAAAACCATTTTCTTGAGTGAACCCTATAATTTATTTATTTTTAAATTAGTGGCTAAACTTTGTGTATTTAGGGAGAATATTAATTTCTCAAATCAGAATCTTATACTACAATGTCTTAGCATATATAAAATCCGATTGTAAAAATGGATTAATTTAGTTTTAGCGTATTGGGTGTGTTATCAATTAATAAAATCCTTGTTTATTTTCACATATATGTTGCAAATTAAGGGCTCGCCCGATCGCTCATGCTAGCTAGCTCTTGGCAACACATTACGTTTCTTATGCATTGTAAACCGGGTGATCGACGCTCGATGCTCCAGCCCTAGATATATGAGCCCTGCCTTCTACGCCCAATCATCTAATCGACACGCCTTCTGCTTGGAGACAACCACCTTTCACCGTCTTGTCAATATGTGTTGTGGTTTACATGGAATATTCGAAACCAATTTGTGTTCTAAAGGTATGGATTGATCAATAATGCCGCGGGCTATTAGGGTTTGGCGCTAGGTTTCCACGTACACGCTCAAATGGATATTGTGCATTACAAACTAACATATCAAATCCGAAAATGTTTGTGAGATTCTCTAGGTGTTATTAAGTTGCAACTATTTACAAGCTAATCACCTATAGCTAGGTCGGTTAACCACTTCGATCTGTAATCTTAATTAACTAACAGACCCTATATTCCTCTTTTCATTTGGCTGATGCCTAATTCCCGAATAAAGAAAGGATATTAAACATATTGAAATCATCTATTCAAGTTGGATAGGCTTAGTCATTATTCTATATACATTATATATATATATATATATATATATATATATATATATATATATATATATATATATATATATATATATATATATATATATATATATATATATATATATATATAAACGTTCATAACTTTTTACTTGACTATTGGATTAAGGCTTATAATATATCAAAACGAAGCTATCAACGAGTAGAATATATATATATATATATATATATATATATATATATATATATATATATATATATATATATATATATATTCTACTCGTCGATAGCTTCGTTTTGATATATTATAAGCCTTAATCCAATAGTCAAGTAAAAAGTTATGAACGTTTGAAAATTCAGCTCCGATTAATTATTTGAAATGTCTTTTAATAAACCATAATACTTTTATATTTTACTTAATTAACTTGATATTTTAATAATATAATTCAGCTAAAAAGCTTCGAAACAAAATGTTATATTAATAAAATCAACCATTGGATAAGAAATTATGCAAGTTTAAAAAATTTATATCTTTTTACAAGTTGTTGTATGCTAAGAAAACAAAAAATTACATATTGAATCATAAGGTTTCAAATGGTGTCTTTAGAGAAAAATAATGTCGTTCATCGTTTTATCCGTTTAAAGAGAAAATACATACAACAATTAATGACACAATGTTGAACTACAATATTATCGTTTTGATCTAAAATACTGTAGTTTTGAGCGAAAATGTCATTGTTTTGAACTAAAAAAATGTTGTTTTGAACTAAAACAATATCGTTTAAATTAAAATATCATAGTTTTGATTAGACCTGGGCAAACACGGGTCGGCCCGCTCGGCCCGCCCTGCCCGCCCGCTAATATGGGCGAACATGGACATGGGGAAATGTCCATGCGGGCTGCTAAGCCCGGCCCGCGTCCGCAGCGGGTACGGGATTGGGAAGACCAATGTACCCGTTGCGTGCCGCTAAGCCCGTAACGGGTACCCGCTATTTTTTTTATTAAAATTATAAAAATATATATTATTAGTGTATATATACATATTATTGATTATTGTGTATACAAATATGCATTAACAAAAAAAAAAGTGTATAAATATATTAGTGTATATAATCCAGTATGTATACATATATTATTGCGGGTACCCGCGGGTAGCCCGCGCCCGCAATCCCGGACGGGCTTGGACACGACTTCCAACCTGTTAAGCGGGCTTAGCCCGGCCCGCGCCCGCGACACCGGGATAAAATCTCGGGTAAAACCCGTCCCAAGCCCGGCCCGCTCCCGCATTTGTCCGGGTCTAGTTTTGATATACTATACTTAGAAAAATTCTATCGAAGATGAACTGAACAATTTGCACAAAATTACGCCCCCCCTGATAAGTTTCTGGCTCTGTCCCTGTGAATAGGACTATATATGTATAACTAAATTGTCAAAACATGACTCAACCTAAAAAAATACGACTCGTATGGCCAGTAATTTTGTGGGTTCAGTATTTTAGATTTGGGATCCAAACTCGAATGACTCGAGACTTTTAAGGTCTAGCTAGATCCGATGATCACTTGGGTCAAAATTGACCCGGTGAGTCAGCACTATTTCGGTGACACACATGCACCAGATAGACCCCACATATTTTTCATGCAATTGTATTTGTTAAGATCACTCAGAAATTAAATAATGTATATATTTTATAAATATAGTATGTTTAGAACGCTTATTTTTATAAATGTGATTTTTTAATGCTTAAAATATTTATATATTATTATTATTATAATATTTATAATTTTAATTTTAATTATAATTTTAAAATTTTGTTTCACACACACACAAATATATATATATATATATATATGAAATCTAAATACTATATTTTTTTATTTGGTTTCTTAACACGAAAACTAAATACACTTCAAATAATCGCCCTTAAATGTGGAGCAACATCAGATTATTAAATGTTGAGAAACAGCTCTCATTGATGGTGTTAATAGTAGCGTGCAATTGAAAGTTGTTCAAGAAGGTCTATTGATTCTCATCTTGCAACTGAGCAACGTTCAAAACTACCTCTATGTTTAATTCGACGTTGTACTAAGTCGATCTTTTGGCATGGAGCAATGTTAGATAAGAGGTTTAATAGCAATATATATATTACCGATTTGTAGTGTATATACTAAAAATTAATGTATAGTTAGACTAGACAAATGAAACAACTAGCTAGATGTCTAGACATTTAACATATGAGTGGAAAAACGCTCTCTTTTTTAGTTTTGGGAAAACCACCACCCAAAACCATTGCCCAAAAACCCAAACCACTACCCAAAAAACCATGGGCTCCCCTCCCTCATGGCCTTCTTCAACCTTCTCCAATGGTCATGCCCGCCGTCCTGACCCACACCATCAATGGTGGCTCAATGAGCGGCAACCCCCTTCAGATCCGACCTATTTGGGCTCCTGCGGCTCCGGCGGGGCGACCTTCCTCGCTCCGCTGGTTGTTCGAGCTCCTTCACCATCTGGCGTACTCCTCCTCATCTCCTTCCCCATCAACTCCGACAGCGGCTTCGGCCTCTTGGGCCTCAGTTTCTCCGGTGAGTCGATCTCCCCCGCCCTCCTAGCTACTAGATCGAGCACCCTCACACTTCGGCGCACTCGTCTCCATCTCCTCCCCCATCGCCTCCGGCTACGCCCTTGCCCTCCTGGGGTGCAGTCTCTGCGGGTCCCTCGACGGCTTTGGCATGGTACTTATGGGAGGCATCTGGCTTCCTTTCCGACCCCTTTCAAACCCTCAAAATTGTTAAATCAACAATTGAGGATTAACCAAGTTGGTGAACACTCTACGACACCAAACTAACACAGACAACTGAACACAAAGAACCTAGTCGAGAGAGAGCAAGTTTCTTCCACAAAAACTTCCTTAACTTCCACACACATTCATTACCGAAATTAATTACATAAAACATCCTTACAAAGCTTGATAACTTCCTTAGAAACAACACACCACTATCCCACTACTTGTTCAACTGAAATCAAAACTAAATTGTCATGAACTGCCCTGCTGCTACTCGATTTCGACTAGCTTACTCGAAATCGACTTACTCCAACAGAACTAACTAACATTTAACAACTAAGACTTAAAACATAAAATGTGAATTACATTTCAACACCTCCTCTTGATTCACATTTCTTTCATCCCAATCTTCTCCATAAAAAACTCATGCTTAGCTCCATTCAAAGCTTTTGTGAACAGATCGGCATCCTGATCATTTGTTCCACAAAACCTGAGCACAATCTCTTCCTTACTCACAAGCTACCTAATGAAGTGATGTTTCACATCTATGTGCTTGGCCCGAGCATGAAATGTTGGATTCTTTGTCATTGGACTGGCTGATCTATTGTCACACCAGATTTCAATTGCTTCTATGTGATTGCACCCCAAATCAAACATCAGCCTCTTCAACCATAAGGCTTGTCTGGATGCTGCTCTTGCAGCCACATACTCAGCCTATGAAGAGGACAATGTAACTGTGTCCTACTTCTTCGAACTCCATGTCACAGCTCCTGACCCAAATCCAAACACTGAACTTGATGTGCTATTTCTGTCATCTAGGCACCCGGCCCAATCACTGTCAGTGTGCCCTTGCAGTTTGAATGCTTGCACACTCTCATACCAAATACCACACTTCAAGGTACCAACAACATACCTTAAAATTCTCTTCACGACTCCCATGTACTGCTTGGTAGGACTGTGCATATATCTTGAAACCACACTCACACTAAAGGCTATGTCTGGCCTTGAATATGTGAGATAGTTCAGTCCACCTACCATACTCCTGTACAACCACTACTAGAAAAATGCAATTAGACATTTGTTGTTAAGAGATGTCTTTTAAAAAAAATTCCGACCTCTTTGTCCGTGTAGTAAAGATCAATTTTTCCACATCAGTTTTAAGCCGATGTCTTGTCTTAGTTAAACCATCTGTTTTATTTTGAATATAGATATAAATCGGCCCCTTAAATTTATTTTTGACATGTTCACCTCTTATTAAAGCCTCATTATTTTTCTTTTATAAGCTTTTGAAGATGTCAACATCAAAGCCTAAATTTTACATTTACATTACTATTTTTAAAATAATCAATGTAATAAAGCAAAATAGACATCTTTTTTATCATATTGATTTTGTGTATATTAATTTCATATATAACATTTGTGAATTTTTATTGTTTTAAAATAATCTATCGTATGAAATATATACATAAGTGATGTATTAATATGATATGAACATCATTTTAGATTTTTATAAAGATGTTGTTGTTAGCAATATATATCAATTTATATTAACATTGTGATGTTAAAATATATGTTACACATTGATCTAGATTATTCAGGCGATGTCTATAATGATGCTAACATCTGTTTTCATGTAGTGGGTCGATTTCATAGCTATTAAGACACAACATTTCTCATTTATAATCTGATACTTTTTTGTTTGATACACCCCTTTACTCAATATAAAATATGATTTTGCAAATGATGGATACATCAATAAACATATATATTAAAATAAATGTGAAATCAACATTTACAAACGTTTTACATAGGAGGTACTTGAAAGATACACAACCAAAGAAACCCTGATTGTTCTCTCCACAACCAAAGAGCCGTCAAGGTTGACATTATATACAAGACCTTAACAATCTTTGAATCAGCCCACAGCTCACACTGCTTCTTCTTAACGTGCAAATAATTCACCCACTACTATTTGTCACGTATTGTCTCGTTCTGTCAGACCATTAGGGAATCTTGAACAAAATCTACATAAATTTCTTGTTATTAGGGAGCTAACAGTAAAAACAGATAGTATATGTCAATATTAGGAACTAAACAATTGCAGAGGCAAAAGGTGTTCGGTTGCCCGACTTGCCCCAGAACAAGGTGATATAAAATTAGCTATGAGAATTGAGCATTTAAACAAGTCAAAAATCAAGGGAAGCTGATGCATTTGAATAACATGATTAACTAGCTACATGGACTAAACTCTGTATTACTTGACAATTTAGCTAAAAGTTCCTACAAAATAAACAAAGTGGTATGAACTACTCATAGCTCATCAGGTGCATTTTATCATAATAAGCTTATGACTATAGTAAAAAAAAACTTTAACCCAATCTACTCACTGATAATCATGCAAAAAAGAACATGGAAATAAATTGGGGGGGAAAAGAAGTAAAATGCAACAATAGTCAAGTGCATGATGGAGCATTAAGCCTTGTTTCTTGATGATGGAAAGAGATTTTAGCTTCAGACTCTTTAATTGCCTTTGTTCATAGTCAAGTTCAGCACAGGAAACCAACCCCGTCAGCTGAACTAAGAGAAACCAACCACGTCAATAGAAAAAACAATCCCCAAGTAATGTGTACAAATTCTGAAAAATTCAGCAAGCACACTCTTCAATTGCCTTTGTTCATAAAAGCACACAAACATTGAAACTGAACAAGAGAAATCATAAATGAAAGGCAGATGAAAGGCATTTGTAAACAAGCAGGTGCAATCAAAATCTAAGAGCACAAACAAAAGAAGTTGCAAGGTGCCCATAACTAATAGAAAATGAAAGCAGTTGTAATCATCCAATAACAACATTTCAGATTGTTACAATACGAGTAACAAGATAATTATCTGATGTATTCATGCTAAGAAGTAAATTGACCAGTTAAATGTCAAATAAGAAGCATTATATGTGAAAAAGTACCAACGATATATTACCTTCTTCGATAGGAAATAACCATGGTCAATTGGATTTAATCGAAAATGACCATCCTTGTTCCCATGACAGCAGAGTTGCCTTGGTCCAAACAAGCGCTTGATCAACAAGTCCATTTGAGATGCTCAGATAGAACCAATATGCCTAGTTTGCCCAATAATCAAGGAGCAGTATAGCATGATGCTCAATGATGCAGCAGTTAAAATCTTGTACATTTCATTCCCAAAACCAGCTTCTGACGCCTTTCCTATGACAAAATTGTGTCTATAGAACTAGTCATGAGGAAGGCTTGAAACTCTTGAAGCACCTATATTGAAGTAACTAGTTGCATCCCTCGTGCTTTGCACGGGGTACTCAACCTCTCAGCGTTTCACCGAATTGATAACTTTTCGATTGATATTAGAGCATCTGCTCTCCACAAGTTCTTTAACATCCACAAGTGCTTGAACATCATCCTTGGATAAGAAATTACCATATAACAAGCAAAAATTAATCCTCTCTGTAATCCCCCTCAGATTGGAAAAATACCAGCAGCTTTACAATGATCTTATTTTTTTTACAAGCTAAGCAAGTAGTACTAAGCGTGCTACAAAAAATAAAAGGGATATAGTTAGAATTGCAACAGAAAATTCAACTAATGGGATAAAAAAACAGTTGTAGAAACTTGAACAAGTGAGAAAAGCAGTAGAAGAAAAGCAAGAAGAGAATATTGTAAGAAGCCAAATCCTAGATCTATGCTTGACTAGTGGCACCGCCTCCTCCAAAGGTCACAAGAATAAACAATATTACAATTTTTTACAAGATCCATGACTAAAAGAGTAGTGCTTGTTAATCTTATCATCCTCAATCTCATCAACACATTTCAGAAGATATTAATTTTGTAGTAGAAAAAGAGGACTTAGTAATGTGTTTATGAACATATTAACAAATAAAATATTAATAAATTGAAATGTAGAGTTTTCTGATCATAATTTAGCTCAAACCTTGGATGAGAGTGAAGGGTTCATGTTGGCATGGAGGTGGCAAAAAAAGCTGAGATGGTGTTGAGGTAAGGATGAGCGCCGGTGGAGAGAAGAATGAAGAAGGTCGTTGGTGAGGGGAGAAAGAGAGACGGCGGCGGTCTTTTTCAAAGAGGAAGATTGAAAGGGCGAAGAGATTCAAGAGAGGTCGGGAAGAGATGGAGGCGTGCAAGATTTGATCTAGAGAGATGGAACCCAAAATTGGAGACCAGTAGAAACATAGACAGGAGATCGCAGAGGGACGCGGTGGACCTGATCGAACGCTTGGAAAGGAGGAGCAACTTAGCAAAGAAAAGTTACAACTTTAACCCTAAACCGAGTGAATAATGAAAAAGTTAAGGGCAAAATGGTAATCAGCATTAGTGAACAGTAAAGTTAAAGTTATGCTTTTATATAGTAATGATAGAAGTATGTGAGGGGTGGCAATAGAATTTCACATGGTGTATATATGAGGAAGTAAAGTAATGTCTAGACAACTGCCAAGTGCCAGCAATCAAGCCACGAAGACAACATGTTACGCAAAGACCCAATCAACTATAAACAAACCATGTAGGAATCACTTACAAGAAAGTGTATCCCCTCAATAAAAATATTTGCTTAATTAAATGCTAGTATTTCATTCTCAACCCATCTCCAAGATTAATTAAGAAGCCAACTCTTAAACATGTATCCATTCACTTAATCAAATGGAAACAAGTAAATGGATGTACTTTGGATCTTGAGATGCACAGGTTGACGTCATGTAAACAATCATTGTGCCATTTTAAATCAAAACTTAAGCCATAATCGAAACAAAACAAGTTCAATTGATGTAATTTGTAAAATCTGTAAAATCTACAAGTACCCACTAGTATTATTCTTGATTGACACACAAACAAGTTAGAATTAAGCTCAACCCCCCTTCTCTTCAAACAAGTTCAATTGAAGAAACCCTTGATGTAATTTGTAATATCTGTAAAATATGTACTAATGACTAAAATATGTAATCTGTAATATTTGCTAAAACTCTGTAATTGATAGCTCTTTCAAGCTTTCAAAAAAAAAGATAGCTCTTTCAAGGTCGTCCAATATAAGCTAAATATTTAAGGATTAAATGTATACACTTCCCTTGTAGGAAGATATGCAAAACACTAAAATGAATAAACTTTAACACATGCTAAATATTTAAGAGAAAACAAGAGCAAGCAGGCATGAACATGATTTTTTATAATAAAAAAAATAGTAACAATGCCAGCAAAGTTGAGGCTGTAATTGAAAATTTGATTTCACTCCCTCGTCGTTCTATCAAATCATAATCTGACTAGGGTTTAAAGGTAAGGATGTTCACTTTTTAGGCTTGTTTTGGATATCATTGAGGTTGTAATTGATTATCCGAATGAGACCCAGATTTGGAATAGAACCCGAACCAACCATGCCAGCAAAGGAAAGATTCTTTTGAGTTTCCCTTTTCCATCATTAGCAGTAAACCTGAGGAACATGGGAAAAGCAAGAAATAAATCAATGGATGCCTTTAAATATCTCAACCAAATATTTAACTGTAAAGTTCGACAAACAATTGAAATCAAATTAAGGTTTCTTTGCATCAAATTGGAGTTGGCTGAAACAACAAATAACCCATTAAGCCTAATGTCCACATATAACAACCAGAAACTCAAATCAAATGCTCAAAGGAAACACTAAACCTACGAATTTCTCACCAGTTAACAAACAAATCATACTAATCTCACCTATGGCCTATAAAGTGACAAAACATGACCCGTAGTGGATAGATCTAGCAATCAAAAACCCTAAAAGAGACAGCCATAGAGAGAGGTAGAGTCTTACATGAATCTGCTACCAAAAGACTTCAGATCTAGAACTTGGACAACCAAATCCGGAACATCAGAGGACGAATCCGGCATTGGCTTTGACAAAATAGTCGCAATAGCGTTTTGAGTCCCACTGACTACCATCTCCTTGTCTCTCGTTGTCGATGTAGAACAAGAACGAAGAAAGGTGAACGGGGGTGTAGGCAAGATGAACGACGAAGGAGTGGAATGGGGGAGAAGCTAGGGTTTGTTTTTGTAGAAGGTGAGTGCTCGGAGGAAGTAGGGAAGGAGGCCGGTGGTAGCTGCGAGGTGAGAGAGAACGGAGAGTTTTTTTGTTTTGTTTTCTGAGTTAAGAGAACGAAGAGATTTGGATGAAATGATCCAATGATTCCAATCTACTCACACTTGCTTCTGTTTTGATTAAATATGGGCGGGTGTTAAAAAAATTCTAAGTATGGGCGGGCATTCAAAACAATTAGAAAATTTCATTGGGTGCGCGCTTAATTTTTTTTACAATTAAAGATTAAATATCTGTCAAAAAATTCAACTGTTGTCTTAATTTTTTTTAACAACAAAAATTTATTATTTGATGTAATAGAGGAATTTAACATCGGTTGCTTTGTTGACAGACATAAATCATATGATGTCTAATTGCAGTATTCTATTAGTGAACTTCTCATTAGTCCTAGGAGTGCCATCTTCTCTTTGAAGCTTCTCATTTGTATTCATGAACTCTTCTTTGTTCCTCCTCTTTGTTCCTCCTCACAATGAACTCTTCTTTGTTCCTCCTCTTGACATACAAAGTGGGTTCATTCTCACTCCTTTCAAAGCCATCTTCAAGAAAGAAGGTGTCAATCCTGCTATACCAGGCTCTTGGAGCCTGCTTCAATCCATACAAAGTTTTTACCAGTCTATACACTTTGTTTTCCTCTCCATATTTCACAAATTCGTAAGGCTGCTCCACATAAACTTCTTCTTGCAACTCACCATTCAAGAATGCTGATTTCACATCCAACTGGAAGATTGGCAATCTCCACTGAGCAGCTAGAGCCAACACAACTCTCACTGTCTCTAGCCTTGCTACTGGTGAGAAGGTTTCCTCATAGTCAATGTCTTCTTGCTGAGCATAACCTTTTGCAACCAGCCTTGCTTTGTGCTTTTGCACACTTCCATCAGTTTGGTACTTTGTTCTAAATACCCACTTCAATCCAATAACTCTCTTCTCCTGTGGAAAATCTACCAACTCCCAGGTCTGGTTCTTTTCAATGCATCTCATTTCTTCTCTCATTGCAGCTTGCCATTCTTTCTCATCCTTTGCTTCATCAAAGCTTTCAGGATCAGTTGCTATCAAAGCAAACCCACACCTCTCATTCATGTCATATACATCAGACAATGACCTGTATTTCCGAGGAGGAGACTCTCCTGAAGGGCGTGAAGAGGTTGAACCAGCACTACTCGAGGGACTGCTTTATGGAGACTGTGTTGAAGGAGAATTAGTATTGAGCTCATCTATATCATCTACATCATTTGCATTCACTTCTTCTGATGAACTCTCAATGGGTGATCACACCAGGTATCACACTCCCTTTCTCATTTCTCATCCAATCCCATTCAGCCTCCTCATTGAAAACCACATTTCTGCTAATGACAGTTCTCTTTGTCACAGGATTGTACAACTTATATGCTTTAGACTGAGAAGCATATCCAATAAATATACATCTCTCTGCCTTGTCATCCAGCTTTGTTCTTAGGTTGATCATTGCATATGCAACACACCCAAACACTCTCAAGTGCAACACATAAGGCTTATTTTCTCTTCACACCTCAAAAGGTGTCATATCTTGCATAACTCGAGTAGGTGATCTATTCAACACATACACTGCAGTAGCAACTGTTTCACACCAAAATCTCTTAGGAACATTTCTGGCTTTCAACATACTTCTAGCCATTTCTACAATTGTCCTGTTCTTCCTCTCAGCCACTCCATTTTTCTCTAGAGTGTAAGGAGCAGTGAGTTCTCTCCTAACACCATGATCATCACAAAAGGAAGCAAACTCCTTGGACATGAACTCACCACCTCTGTCGGTTCTAAGAGCTTTCACCTTCTTCCCTGGCTGATTCTTAACAAGAGCTTTAAACTGTTTGAAATTCTCAAATGCTTCACTTTTGCTTCTCAAAAAACTAAACCCAACTCCATCTGTTGAAGTCATCAGTAATGAGCAAGAAATACTTGCTTCCTTCCACTGATTCTGTTTGCATAGGACCACATAGGTCTGCATGCAACATCTCAAGACAGTCTCTAGCTCTCCATGGTTCTTTGTTAACAAAAAAACCGTTGCTTTGCTTTCCATAGATGCACCCTTCACATAGATCCAGTTCACCAATCTTAGGTAACCCTTGTACCGTACCATCTCTTTGGTACTCAACATCTTCAAACTCTGAAGATTCAAGTGGCCATACCTGAGATGCCACAACCGAGTTCCTTCATCCTCCTTTACTGTCATTGCTTTGTTCACATTAGCAACTAGATCGCAGGGAAACATCCTGTTCTTTGTCATAGCTACAACTGTCACCAAGTGACCAGTCCTCTTCTCTCTTATTTTGCACTGATCATCATCAAAGAGTAAGGAGTACCTTGTTGCTTGTAATTGTCCCTCACTCAGCAAGTTATGAGCCAGTCCAGGAACATATTGAACATCAGTTAGGTGCTTCTCTCCACCTTGTACACTTTTGATGACAATAGTTCCTCTCCCTTCACATTGCAACACCTTGTTATCACCCAACCTCACTCTTCCTTTCTTAGACTCATCAAATTCAGTGAACTGATCTCTTGAACTCGACATGTGGTTTGAGCATCCACTGTCAAGGTACCATACATCACTAGCATTCTCAGTTGACAAGGAGAATGCCATGAAGAGCCTATCTTCTTTCTGGCTGCTCTTTGAGTAGTTAGCATTCTTCTGCTAATGCTCTTGCTTCTCCCAACAGTATGCTTCTTTATGCCCATACTTCTTGCAATAATAGCACTGAATGCTACTTCTTTGAGATCTTGACCCATTTCCTTGATTCCTTCATGAATCCTTCCACTGATCTCTATTCTGATCACCACCATTTCCTCTTCCAGATCCACCTTGTGAACCTCCATCATTTCCTCTACCTCCACGACCTCTGAAGTTACCTCTGTAACCTCCTCTTCCTCTATGTCCACCTCTCTGACCATCTCTACTTGATGAGCTCTCACTCTTGCTCTTATCTTCCTTCACTTGAAAGACTTTTTCTTCCTTAACTTCACTAGTTCTGCTCATCCTTTCCTCATGAGCCTGTAATAAACTAGTTAATTCTTCAAATCTATACACTGATAGATCCTTTAATTCTTCTATAGATTCCACCACATGATCAAACTTCTTGGGCAAACTCCTCAACACCTTGCTCACTAAAGTCTCAGTACTCAACTTCTCTCCATATGCCTTCATATGTTTGACAATTCCTGAGAGTCTTGAGAGATAAACCTACACAGACTCCTTGTCTTGCATTGCCAGGTTCTCAAATTCCCTTCTTAGTGACTGCAACTTTATTGTAATCACTTTCTTGTCTCCCAAGTACTCCTGCTTCAAAGTTTCACAGACGTCATGTGTTGTTGTTGATGCAGCTACCCTTGGAAAAATTTCATCATCCAAAGCACTTTGAATCATAAACAATGACTTTGAATCCTTCTTTCTTTTCTCTCTCATTGGCCGATCAGGCTCTCCCACCACAGTGTCTTCAAAGCCTTGATCCACTAGGGTCCACACTTCTTGAGACTTGAATAGGGTAGTCATCTTCAAGCTCTAGAAGTGATAGTGAATCCCCTTGAAAATCGGCAATTGAGGATTGTCATTGCCTCCATTTCAAAAATTCTGCATTTTCTGGATAAGTTCTTTCTCACAGTGTTTCCCGTGTGTTTAACCTCACAATCACTCGATCCCAGAACTGAAACCCGAATGGAAACTCTAGTTTGCTCTGATACCAATTGTTGAAGCAACAATTGAGGATTAACCAAGTTGGTGAACACTCTTAGACACCAAACTAACACACACACAACTGAACACATAGAACCTAGTCGAGAGACAGCAAGTTTCTTCCACAAAAACTTCCTTAACTTCCACACACATTCATTATAGAAATTCAATACATAAAACATCCTTACAAGGCTTGATAACTACCTTAGAAACAACACACCACTATCCCACTACTTGTTCAACTGAAATCAAAACTAAATTGTCATGAACTGCCCTACTACTACTCGATTTCGACTAGCTTACTCGAAATCGACTTACTCCAACAGAACTAACTAACATTTAACAACTAAGACTTAAAACATGAAATGTGAATTACATTTCAACAAAAATCCCCCCACAAAAAAAAAGGATCGAAAAAAAAAAAGTACCAAGCAAGAGGGAGGCTTTGCCCGTTCCTACTTGCAATGAGTCCCCCATTATTTCTAACCCTACACCTAAAACTTCAAACAAAATCTAGTCACAAAAATCTCCAAATTTATGGTCTTACAGTCTTCAAAGCTCAAGGTTTTGAACCCGAGATGTCACATGCAACAAGATTTCTAAGTAAAGTTGAACTCCGGTTGGTCCAATCGATTTGGACTGTAGCCTCGACACCTTACTCGGCTTGCATGCACGCCATCTAAGCCCACAGACGATGTATCAAGAATCGAAGCTTCAATTTTAGACATTTCAATTACAATTTATCTCTAATTGTAATATTAGATATAAGCTAGTGTTTTTTCTTTTTTTCTTTTGACTGACGACCCTCTGCGTAGGGTTCATCAAGCCATCTTTTGATGGCTTCAAGATTGCTTTGTCGATCTACTTCTTGTCTATTGTCAAAAAAAAAAATCTTATATGGAATATTCATTGTGCTAGATAGCCTAAATCCTAAGAAAGTAGTTTTTATTTAAAAAAAACAGAAGAAGAAGAAGAAGGAGCTAATTAAATAGAAAATCTTTTGAAATTAAAAATACACATAATATGGAATTTGTTAGAAAACCATTTTTATTTTGTAATCACAAAAATATATGTAACAAGAATATACAATGTGGAATTATTGCTTGATTGTAGTGCAAGGAAAATCTCTCAAATCAAAGTAAATATTTCTAATTATAGTCTTTTTAATCTATATCATTAGATATAGGTTAGGTAACTAAATCAAGAAAGATTTCGTATTTTATTAATTAAACCTAATAAAATCATTTTAAAAAATAGTAAAATAACTTAAAATTGAAAATATTTCATAATTTAAACTCCTAGTCTATGTTTTTAAAGATAGATCGTACCAAAAATCTTCCTTTATATATACCCTCGATCGACTACGTATACCGTACCCATATATCTATCTAATCTCATATATAAATCCATCAACTCATCCATCATCTTCCTCACTTACACCCTCTTCTTCTTCAATAAGTGCTTAATGGCTCTTCTTTATCCATCCAATTTCGCATTCATGAAGAAAAACTCATCGCCGAGGCCGCCTCCAACGACGAGGCTGCTGATTAGCGTGAGCGTGCAGGGGAGCCCCGGCCCCCTTAGGTTTCTTGTGGACGACGACGAGCCAGTCAGCCAGGTCATAGCCGCCTCCCTCAAGATGTATGGCCGGCAGGGCCGGGTCCCTTTTCTCGGGTCGGATCCGGATGGGTTCTGCCTCTATTGTCAGGATGGGTTCGGCTCCCAGGGGGTCTTGGGTGCGCACGACCCCATCCGATCATGCGGAGCCAGGAACTTCCTGCTGGCCAAGAAGCCGTACTGCAATGCGGATGTAGGTCCGGAGAGTGGCTGCACCGGTGCAGCTGCCTTGAAGGCGTGGCTCCATAAGCCCTTGAGCTTCAAGATTTCGTCGATCAAACTTGGCAGGATGACATGCGCAAAGTCTTGATCACGGTCACTATATAGTACGTACCTCTACCTTAAATCAAAAACCTGCAAGAGGATCGATATCGAATCCGAGACATTTGAAGAACAAACTGATCGTGATATTTCGGTAGAACCGAAGAAGTTGTGACTGTGTGCAGGGTTGCATTGATTGGTTTATGCAATAAATTGGATAAATTACATCAAATTTCCCATTAAATATTAATTTTTTCACTTATCCACTTGCCAAATTTGAAATTATAAAAAACTATCCAGTATATATAATTTGTTAACAAATCACCACCCAAATAAAAACTTCTATCAAAACATCAAGATTAATTAACCCCCACTTTTTAATCGGACTTTCTTTTTTTTATTGCCATTGAAATGTCTTAAGACTTCTAATTAACTCAAAAATAAATAAATAATATTTATTTATACAATCACTATAATTCATACACCAAACTAGAGGTGGCAATCGGGCGAGTCGGGTCGGGTTATTCGATTTCAGGTTAAATTGAACTCGGGTTGATATCGGGTGTTATGACAATACGGGTCGGGTCGGGTCAGGTTCAATCGAGCATTATTTTTTCGGATACAATCAGGTTTTTGGATGCAGTTTAATCGAGCAGTTTTGGATTTCGGACAAATCGGGTTTCGGTTTAACCAGGCTTTGGTCAAACTGGGTTTCGGATGAATCACGCTTCAGTCAAATCGAGCTTCGGTCCAATTGTGTTTCGGTCCAATCAGGTTTCGATTGAATTGAGCTTCAGTCAAACTAGGCTTTGGTCGAATTGGGTTTTGGTTGAAATGTTTTTTTGGTCAAATGAAGTTTTAGTTGAATAGAGTTTCGCTTAAATTGAGTTTCTTTATTTTTGGTTGAACCTGATTTCGTTTTGAATCATGTTTCCTTCAAATTGAGGTTCACTTCAATCAAGTTTCTATCAAATCCACCGTATGACTCAAATTGGATAAATGAAATAAATTTTAGTCACTACTAAAAAACTGTCAAATAGCAACGGATTTTAGCAACCAAATTATATTGTTGCCAAAGTTGTAGCTAGTAGCCACGACAATAGCGACGAAAATATGGAGTCGAAGCTAAACATGCATCGAAGAATGGCGTTCATGGATGAGGTCGTAGCCATTTTCCAATGACATGAATTCGTGACTGAGTTCGTTGCTAATAGCGATGAATTATATTAATGTCGTTGGAATCGTGGCGATTTAGCAACGACTTGGAGCACGTGCCCTCTACGTGCGGATATTTGTCGACGAAGCTAGCCAAGAATCATTATTCCATGGCCAATATAAGTGACAACCATAGTGTTTGTGGCTACCGTCGAAGCAAGGGCGCCTCAACAATTATTCGATGGTGTATTCGTAGCTAATAACTACGATTTTAGCGACGATATATAAAGGTCTTCGTTGCCTGTCGAAAAGGGAGTATACGCATAGCCACATACTTGTCCGTTGCAGAGGTCGTGGCTAAAACAGTTGGGTCATTAATGATCGAATTGAAGTTTTACACCTTTATGGACGAGATATAGGTGGACTGTACTTGTCTTCCTCTTCATTTTCCCCCAAATCTCATACCGGAGGAGCCCCTTCGATAAAAAAAATCCCAGGCCACGTACAAGTTCTTACCCCCGCCAAGCTCTCGATCGAATTGATCGAAAGTGTGGCAAACAATTAATAAGGTACGTACTATATATACGTGTTTATGATATCATTTTCTTTCACGCACAATTCAAATTCATCGATATGTCAATATATTATATGTACAGATCTATATTCAATTCAATATATATATATATATATATATATATAGAGAGAGAGAGAGAGATAATGGGTAACTTGTGCACAAGACATAGGATGTGCATTGTGCATAAAATATTATTCGGTGAAATGTGAAATATTATTCAGTGAAATTGGAAGCATTATTCGGTGAAATGTGAGTATTGTTTAGGGGAATGTGAAACATTATTTGGTGAAATTTGAGGCATTCCATATAAATTGTAACTATTGTTTAGGGAATTGAGGTTTCTTTTATTTGAAATGGATAAATAAAAAAACTAAACATTATTCGGTAGAATGTTATAAATTATTCAGTGGAATTGGGATGTCTTCATCTGAACTGAACGGAAAAAAAAAACATAACAGTGTTCGGTAGAATGTTTCACATTTCACCGAATAATGCTTAAAATTTCACCAAATAATGTTTCACATTTCACCGAATAATATTTGTGCACAATGCATACCCTAAGGGGTGTGCACTCTGGAACCACTCCCTATATATATATATATATATATATATATATATATATATATATATATATATATATATATATATATATATATATATATATATATATATATATATAGGGGTGATTACTAGAATGTCCTAAAATTTGGACCTTATTAGGAAAAAGGCTCCCACCTCCTCCAAATTAGCAAAATGTCCACCGCCCCCCTTGGCCCCTGTGCCCCCTCTCCCGTGCCCCCTGTGCCCCCCCTCCCGCCTCATTATTTTTTTTTTATTATTTTTTTTTTCAGTTTTTTTTTATTTTTTTTGCCGCGTTTCCAAAGTTGCTGAAACGGAATTGCTGAAACTTCTTTTTCAGCACATACGGTTTTAGCAATCCCTGTTTTAATTTTTTTTTCCCAGTTTTTTTTTCCGTGTTGTTGAAACGGAATTGCTGAAACCCCTGTTTCAGCACATGCGGTTTCATCAACCCCTTTTTCAGTTTTTTATTTTTATTTTACCGCATTGCGGAAACAGGGATTTCAGCGCATACGATTTTCAGCAACCCCTATTTCAATGTTGAAATAGTACCCCATACAATTTTATAAGAATTAATTTCAGCATACGAATTTTGCTAATAAAAAAATTAATTTCAGCATTTCAGATCACACAAAAAATCAAGAAGCTAATAAGCTATCTAAAAGTTTCAGCAAGGCAAAAAAAATGCTGAAATTGCATAAACAACATTTGATATCCGACTTTGACCCCAACAGTGAATTAATTTCAGCATTTCAGATCACAAAAAATGTTGAAATGTTGAAATATATATTTTTGTGTAATATATTGTAGCTCATACAATTTTATAAGAATTAATTTCAGCATTTTAGCGTAACAAAAAGTTTCAGCAAGACAAAAAATCAAAAGGCTAATAAGCTCTCAAAAAGTTTCAGCACATTCGATTTCATCAACCCCTGTTTTCAGTGGGGGGTTTTTTTTATTATTTTTTTACCGCGTTGCTGAAACAAAGGGTGAAATGCTGAAATAGTAGCTCATACATTTTTCTTTCGCGTCACCACTTCGACAAAGGAGTTGATGAAATCAAAGTTGTTGTTTTTTTCAAAAAATGCTGAAATGCCTAAAAAATTGCTGAAATGGTGAAATATTTGCTTATGTGTAAGATATATGTTAAATACTAAGTACAAAGTCTAAATTTGGAATCACTTGTTTGTGATGGAGGGAGGCATTAAGCCACTAAGCCCAATATTTTGGCCCACAAAAAAATACCATTCTAATCTCCCTGAATTTAACCGGCCCACATGTAGCATCCAAATTACACCCACCCCATTTCTATTTCACTTT
The DNA here is from genome assembly GCA_037127255.1 of Persicaria tinctoria. Lineage (NCBI taxonomy): Eukaryota > Viridiplantae > Streptophyta > Magnoliopsida > Caryophyllales > Polygonaceae > Persicaria > Persicaria tinctoria. The sequence continues at coordinate 22,153,080 of JBANSL010000013.1, read as the reverse complement.
GCTATGACAACAACACAATTCCCAGCCAGATCAACACAATTCACAGCCTCCAAACAGACAACCCAGAGACAGTGACCGCTACCCGTCGAAAAAACCCCGGCCAAATCACCAAACTTGCAAGGAAAACATTGCCACCAACAGACACCCACCAGCAGTAGCCAAGATCCATGCTGCCTCATGAGCTTCTCTTAGTTCTGAAATATTTGTGAGAGGTGCTGAAATTGCTTAAATTGCTTACCATGAAGAGGTGCTGAAATTGCTTACCATGGAGAGGGGCAAGGTGCTGAAATTGGTTTAGAAGAGGCAACAAGTATCAAATTCCAACCTCACATGTATGTAGAGCTCCATTTGAACCATATCCTCAATTGAATTTGCATATAGGAGCTCCACATCTGCGCAGATCTCGATTTCGGCAATCGATGTTTTCAGCAACAGTAACTTTCGATTTGGAATCGAACTCCGTCCTAGCTAGCTCCCGATCGCTCCTACCTACTTCCTCTCTCAACCTCCCCATGGCTAACACAAAAACAAACAGCAAAAACATCACAGATCGATCAGCGAGGCCCTTCAGCAGTGCTCATCCCGCAGATCCCGACGAAAATCAAGATCGGAACGAAGAGAGGCCAATCGATGCTGAAATTAGAATCGATTGAATTTGAAACATCCAAATTTTGAAGCTGAGATTATAATCGGTCGAAATTGAAATCAGCAATGGTGATAGGCTTTCTCGAATCGACGAAGCGACGATCGGTGTTCAACAAAGAGATAGAGAGAAGATACCTCCGGTATGATCCAGTGTTTGAAAATTGAGATCGATTGAATGAATGAGAAAGAGAGGGGGGCAGATCTGGGCCGCAAGTTGCAAATCTCTGCTCGAAGCGCAAATCGGAGAGGTGCTGAATGGCTTCCGGGAAGGTGCTGAAATGACTATTGGGACCATCCGCCGGTGACGCCAGAAGCAAGAGAGGGAGCAAGGGCGCGGCGAGGCATAGCAATTAGAGGCGAGGCGAGGCGAGGCTCGAAGGCGAGGATGGCGCGGTGTTCCGAGCCGCTGAAATCACTGCCTCACTGGGTATGGCCACCGCCATTGATATCACAGAGCATCGTTGGCGCTTGTGTGTGTTGCAGAGCACGGCCTCGCAGATCTGCTTGAACTCAAGGAGTCTCTCATACCTTCGTAGATCTGGCGCTTGTGTGTGTCGCAGAGCACGACCTCGCAGAGCACCACCGATTATGATGACTATGGCGATTTGTCGTGAGAGCGAGATCTGGGAGAAGCGGTTTTCTCTTGGATCTGGGAGAGCGAGATTTGGGAGAAGCGGTAGGGGGGGCCGGGGTATTTTTAGATGGACTTTTAACAAAAAAAAAATCCTTGGACAGTTTTTTAATTTGGTCCAAAAAAAGGGTTTGCGACGCAAATTTTCTCATATATATATAGGGTGTGGTTCCAGAGTGCACACCCCTTAAGATATACCTTGTGCACAAATCCGGATCGTTGATTTAAAGAAATGGATGGCTGTGATTAAAAGGCATTTTTTAAATTGTAATTGAAATTCACGTGGGCCCCGTGAATCAAAATCAGTCCTCCCCACATTTCTGCGTGTGACCGCGTGTACTTCCATCACCCATTCTTTCTTTCGTTTTTTTGGGTGGACGGTGGACCCCACCACCATTCTTTTTTTTTTATTAGTATTTTTAGGACAAAATTAATTTTATTTATTTTAAAATTTTGGAAATTCCACCGAATAATATTTCACATGCTATCGAATAATTTTAAGTTTTTTATTTTCATACAGTTCAAATTAAAATTTACCAATTTCATTGAATAATTTATCACATGTTACTGAATAATATTTTTTTCTATGTTTTTTTTTCATCAATTTGAGATACAAAAAAACCCCAAATCTCTAAATAATACTTCATATTTCACCGAATAATGTTTCACATTTCAACGAATAATGAATGTTTTTTTTATATTGTTTCTCAAACCGAAAACTCCATTACTAATGAATAATGAATCAAATTTCCCCGAATAATTAACCAACTCGTTACCACTATTAATTGAAATTTGACACATTCATCTGAATAATTGACGAATAATCATTCAAATTATACTTTTCAAAAACCCTACACTAAATTCGATACAATAATTCTTCATTTTTCGAATAATGCGGAAATCACAGGCTAATTAAGCAATAAATTTGAACTCTAACCTAATTTGACCGATACCCTAACACAAACCCAAACTTCATTTACCGACGAATAATTAATCAGATTTCATCAAATAATTGACCAACTCATTAACATCCGTCACCAAAATTCGACAAATTTGTTTGAACAATTGACCAATAATTAATCAAATTACGTATTTCAAAATCCAAATACTAAATTTGACTAAAAATCAACACATTTTTCCGCCCGAGCCAAGAACAAAACAAATCTCACCCAATTGATATACAATATTAAATTAACAAACCAAGAACAAATCTCACCCAATTATTGATCGAATAATTAACAAGTGCAATTGATTAAAATCAGTAACCCAACAAATCTTAACAAATTATCAATTGGCTTCCGTCAACGACAAATCCGGGGAGTCACCGAGCTTGAAGTCCGTCCATCGGAGGCATCACGCCGCTTCCGGTTGCCGCCGATAGCTTCTCAAAATCACCACTGCCGGATTTCGCCGCCGCTGCCAGATTTCGCCGCCGCTGCCGGCCTTCCTAGCGAAGCCGCCTTCCTCTTCGCCCTCGATATCCCTGTAGGCTCGCACTCGCCTCCGGCGCCGGATGCAGTTGAGATGCTCACAACAGCACTCTCCCGGGACTCGTCGTTGCCGGAAGCCAGTTGCAGCCACCGGACATCACCAACCACAGTCGCCATCTTCCTCGCCCTATCGCCCTTCGTCGGATCCGAGCCCTTCGCCTTCGCTTTGAGTCTAAACGAGGAAGCAGATGAGGAATGAAGGGATTTATTTCCCAGATTCCACGCGCTCCAAGGTGAAAATGGGATTAGTTTTTATTTTTTTTAAAAAAACTGCCCATGCCACATGGCATTATCCCGTCCCTCCGTTTCATATAAATTAATGGTCCAGATCTGTGCACAAGGTACACCCTAAGGGGTGTGCATAAATTACCCATTCTCTCTCTTTATATATATATATATAGAATAACTTTCCTAGGAGGACACTCCTTACCATGTAACGAAGGGAGGATTGTGAGCCATTGGATTTCTTTACATCAAAGGTCCACAATTAAACAAAAATAAAATAGGAAAAGAAAAATAAAAAGAAGCGTTTTTTTTTGTATAACCAAAACCGTTACCATTTGTATTCGTTACCATTTGTATAATTGTATATGGTGATGCTATGAATTTCTTTAATTTGCAACAACTTTTGGAATTTAATAGAATTAAAAGTCGACTTGAGCATATTGTTTCATATTGACCAAAGGAAAAACACATGAATATTTTGTTTATTAGGAATGAATATTTAGAATATAAAATGTGAATATTTGACCTAATAAAATTGAATACTTGTTTCTTTAAAAAGGAATAGCAACAAAAATATCAAATGGAAAACATATTAATATTTTATTTTTTCGAAATGAATATTTAGATTTTAGAATGCAAAATATGAATATTTAACCTATTAAAATTGAATACTTGTTTCTTTAAAAAGTAAATAACAAAAAAATTATCTCAATTGATATTGAATGGAAACATATGAATATTTTGTTTATTAGAAGTGAATATTTAACATACAAAATGTGAATGTTTAACCCATTAAACTTGAACACTAGTTTCTTAAAAAACAATCAGTAAAATAGGTAGTTATTAAATTTGTATAGGAATAGGAAGAAATATCAACGGGGAATTTGGCTTATACATCGGCCAATTATTAAAAACAATTGTTGATGGTCCGACCTAAAAAAAAAAAATTGGGTGAAGGAGTAATAGGGAGGCAGTTGGGTAGTTTTTTTTTTAAGTATATTTTTAGTATTTTTTTCAACCATCCATTTTTTCTCATCTAAAGGCCTACAATTGTCCACCCGTTTCATAGTAAGGGGTGTCCTCACCGGAAAGCACCCCTATATATATAGGGATTGGTTTCAGAGTGCACATATTTTAAGGTGTACCTTGTGCACAAATCTTGACCATTGATATATAAATATCGATGGACACGATTAAATGATTTTTTTTTTGTTAATTTGTGCTGTGGAAATGGTGGGACCACATTCTCCCATCACTTACTCTCTTCAATTGGCGCGTGCGGTGTGACAAAAAGGAGTGAATGGGGTCCCCTGCAAAGCGCTTTTTTTCCGAAGAATTTGTGTGCTTCATCAAAAAAGAGTGGGGCCCCCTACAATTACAAAAACTTCTTTCTTTTTTTCCTGAAGCAATTTTTTTAAAGTGTGGACTGCGGAGAGAAAATTGGTGTTGGTTTTTTTAAATAATATTGACTCAATCATCAAATCGTGAATTAAAACACTATTGAATTTGATACATTAGTCGGTTTAATGTTAATATTTTCCAGTTAACAAAATAAGAAAACAAAAAACAAATGTATTATTCGGTGAAATATTGAGTATACTCTACCAAAATGGTGACTTTATTCGGTAAATTACATGTATTTCTGCCCGACTTAACCTAGGAAATTGATTTAATACGCGGGGTAGTGTTTATTCAACGTGCATAGCCAAATCAGTTTTTTTTATATATAAATATTGAGATGAGAGTTTCTTTTATTTGATTTCGTTCGTTTTAAAATTTTAGAAATTCTACTGAATAATGTTGTTTCATATGCCACCGAATAATATTGTATTTTCTTTTTCCATCCAGTTTAGATCAAAATTTACCAATTCCACCTAATAATATTGGGTTTTCTTTTTCCATCCAGTTCATATCAAAATTTACCAATTCTACCGAATAATTTGTCATTTGCTGCCGAATAATGTCATAAACCCCAAATCACTCAACAATATTTACGATTTATACGAATAATCCTTCCTATTTCACCGAATAATATTCCATCAAAAAATTTATAAATTCTACAGAATAATGCACCAGATTTTATTGAATATTTACAAAATTTGTCCTAAATGTACCGAATAATACTTGTATTCTATCATCATTAGAGATTCACCGATGCTTGTATTCACCGTCGAAGGCTAATCCTTCATCTTCGCTTTAGCGTTCCCTTTAGCCATCGTAACCCGTGATGAACCAGCCAAAGCACTATAAACCCTCACAATTGTGTCAAGAAGAAGCAATCAACCAACTTAAAAGGAAAAATAAATAATTAGCTATAGAAGATAAATGATACTTGTATGTAAAATAGCTTCCAATTTCCAAAACAACTTCGTGAAGACACGATATGCATACTGTCTTATTTGACTGGATTGAGATTGAGAGATGCTTAAAAAAACAGAGCTTGCCAAATCAGACTGGTTAAATTTTAAGACAACCCAAACAAATAGAAAACTCGAAGCTAAAAAATTAGCCCTAAATTCATCATCAATCATATAATTTCGAACATGTACATAACTAATCCTTCCCCCAAATTCATCATCAATCATATCATCCATATCCATGTTTATCAAAATTTCGAACCTGATCGGGCGAGTAAACAGGTCAGATCTTCACTACCAGCACTGATCGATCGGTCTCCCAACTACGGCGCGGATATTCACAAAACGACGACATCTAAGAGTTCGAATCACCATTGAAAGATCCGCGCGGTTGAATCCGGCGGCGGAAGAGTTTTCGATCGTAGAGTGGAGTACGCTGCGTGGATCTTGATAAACTCGTCGTCTCCTTGGGTCCACTGGCACAAACGGTGACCTTCATCTTCGTTTTCGCCTCCGCTCTTATCCGCTTCGAATCGCCGTCGATTTCGCCAAGACGCAGCGCCCTCGCCGCCTGTGAAGAAGCCAATTGCTGATGATGGGGTACCACAATCGTCGATGCTTCGGAGGGAGTGGCGTGAAGAAGAGAATGGGTGAAGAAACCAACTGGATGAGACAATTGGTGAAGAAGCGGAGGTAGGGTTTTAATTCTCCAAGTCTCCCACCCGCTTCACTCTCTATTGATTGGGTTAAACATTGTGTTTTTATTTTTTTATTTTTTTAAACCAATAACACGTGGCTCACTATAAGCCATCCATTCCAATAAGATCAAAGACCCAAATTTGTGCACAAAGTACATCCTAAGGGGTGTGCACAAGTTACCTATTCCCTATATATATATGTGCTAGCTACAATTTTATATATATGCGCAGATTGTTGATCGATCGATATATAGGACAATCGAGCGTGGATGTATGATATGTACTTGTCAGGCGGTAGAGGATCGAAACCCGAATAATACACCGGGGTAGAAAAGTTTATACAGTTTGCATATTATCAACCGAATTACATGGATGAGGGCAAGATAAAATGTCCATGTAGAATATGTGTTAACTGCAAATTTGAGCCGATAGATGATGTGAAGGGACATTTATATAAACGTGGTTTTATGCCATATTATTATCGGTGGACAGCGCATGGTGAATCAGTGCAGACATTCATTCCTCCATCTAATAATTATCCCGAAGAAAGGGTAGGACATCAGTTGTATGGTGAATTAACTGCAGAGTAGAGGATGGTGTTTGATGTTGCAGGCCCGAATTTTGTTCCTCCATCGTGGTTTAGTGTTCGCAATGATCATGGTCGTACGAACACTACTCATGGTGAAGGTGGATTCCAACCAGCGGAAGACATAGAGGTTGATGAAATGAGAGAAGATCTTGTAGGTAAATATGGTACTGATATCGATATTGATGGGGTCTCGATGCTATTTGCAGATGTGTTGAAAGCGGCCGATGAACCGGTGTTCCCAGGGTGTAGTACTCATACACAATTGTCCTTTGTGAGTAGGCTCATGAGTTTAAAGTGTGAGTACAATGTACCTCAAAACTTCTTCAATGGGTTCGTGCAGTTGTATGATGAAGTGTTGCCTGGAGGACACAAGATTCTGACCAGTTACTATGAAACGGAGAAAGTCGTTCGCAGTTTAGGTTTGCCTATGGAAAGAATATCCATGTGTCCAAATGGTTGTATGTTGTACTGGAAGGATGATGCAAATGAAGAATAATGCAAGTTTTGTGGTCATGCAAGATATGAGGAGGTGGGAAGTAGTGCAAGACGCACACCGCTTAAAGTCTTATTCTACCTACCTTTGATTCCGTGATTGCAGCGATTACATGCGACTGAGGTGACTGATATGCATATGACGTGGCATGCATGTCATGAACCGGATGATGAGGGGGTGATGTCTCATCCTTCAAATGGAGAAGCATGGAAACGGTTAGACACCAAACATCATGAATTCGCTTTTGAGGCTCGTAATGTCCGTTTGGGTTTGTGCACCGACGGGTTTGCACCCTTTAACAAATCTAGACAAAATTATTCTTGTTGGCCTGTTATTGTGACACCTTACAATCTCCCCCCTAGCATGTGCATGTGAACCGAGTACATGTTCTTGTCGCTGATAGTGCCAGGTCCTCGAAACCCGAAGAGATTAATTGATGTTTGCCTCCAACCACTTATTGATGAGTTGATGCAGTTGTGGTCCGATGGCGTGACCACTTATGATGCCTCGACGAAAGAGAACTTCACCATGCGCGCAGCTTTACTCTGGACGATTAGTAACTTTCCAACATATGCAATGCTGCTAGGATGGAGTACTGCAGGGGAGTTAACGTGTCCCATTTTCATGGGAAGAGGAGTGGATGCTTTCCGGTTACAAAAGGGTAGAAAGCCTTGTTGGTTTGATTGCTATAGGAAATTTTTAGAAGTCAACCATCCATGGTGCCGAAATAGGACTGACTTCTACAGAGGGCATGTGGAAACAGCATTGCCACCCCCATTGCTAACAGGGGAACAGATATGGGAACGGATTCGCCATTTTCCAACGGTTGTAGAGGATCCACTGCACAAGCCCCAAGACTACAGCGTTTCGCATAAGTGGACGAAGCAGAGTATTTTTTGGAGACTACCTTACTGGAAAGATCTTCTAGTTCGACATAACTTAGACGTTATGGACATTGAGAAGAATGTGTTTGACAATGTGTTTAACACTGTGATGGATATCCCTGAGAAGACGAAGGACAACTTAAATGCACGGAGGTATATCGACATGTACTGTAGTCGTCCTGAGCTTGAGGTGGATGACAATCATAGCGGTTCAAAACCAAAAGCAATATACACCTTATCAAGAGATGAGAAGAAGAAGGTGGGTCAATGGATGAGGTCTGTGAAGTTTCCTGATGGTTACGCTTCAAATGGCATGTACTGTAGTCGTCCTGAGCTTGAGGTGGATGACAATCATAGCGGTTCAAAACCAAAAGCAATATACACCTTATCAAGAGATGAGAAGAAGAATGTGGGTCAATGGCTGAGGTCTGTGAAGTTTCCTGATGGTTACGCTTCAAATGTGGGTAGATGTGTCCAAAGTGATGATTGTAGTCTCCTAGGGATGAAGAGCCATGACTGCCATGTGTTTATGGAAAGACTTCTTCCTATTGCCTTCAAGGAGTTGCTTGACCCAACAGTTTGGGGTCCTCTGACGGAGCTGAGTATCTTATTTCAGACCATTTGTTCGTCGACGCTGTCAATTGACCACGTGTTGCAATTGCAATCCATGACCCCTATACTTGTTTGTAAGTTGGAGCGTATCTTTCCTCCTTCATTTTTTGATTCCATTGAGCATCTCCTCGTCCATTTACCATATGAGGCACAAGTAGGTGGTCCTGTCCAATATCGATGGATGTACCCCTTCGAGAGATTCTTGTTTCATTTGAAGCACATGATTGTCCAAAAGAATCATGTGGAAGGATCAATATGTATGGCTTACTTGAGGGAGGAAGTTGCTACCTTTCCGGTACACTATTTTCCATCTTATGTTCCGTCAAAGTTGAGGAGACTAGGAAGGAATGATGTGTCCGGATGCGGTGGTGAACATATTTCCGTTTTCAACTACTCTGGCCGAAGTAGTGGCAAAGGGAAAGTAAGGTGGATGACTGAAGATAGAGAGTGGAATGCAGCACACACTTACATTTTGATCAACTGTCCGGAAGTCCAGCCATTCATCAGGTAACCACTTACTTCATTATATATAGTAGTTATACTAGTGCATATATGCATGAAACCGATGTTTACTTTTTTCATATATATCTCTTGATTTGAATACAATCAGGTTGTTTGAGGATATGCGGGGCATTGACGCCGGAGATGATATAATTGAACAAGAATTCGCAGTATGGTGTAAGGCCTATGTATGAGACTTTAATTTTTCGATCTCTTTGACCAGCTTTGCTCAATCGGTGATATATGTTGACCAACCTCATCTGGATCGATCTTACTGCAAGCCTTAACCGAAGGAAATGGAATTCAGACATATGATCTATTGTGGTGCTTAGCTTGGGGTCCTAAAGTGTCGATGGTTTGATCCAACTCCGCGTGGATCAAGAGTCCATCCAGTCTATCATTTTGTTGAAGTTAATCAGAAGAAATTGTATCGGAAGTACAGGCCTTTCGTGCTCGCTCAGTAGGCAGTACAGGTCTACTATGTTCCATACCCAGGTGCTAGACGGGATCGAGTGGATTGGAGGCATGTCTCCAAGACAATGCCTCGAAATAGAATAGAGCAGAGATGGGGATCAAATGAGCCACAAATATCTCTTGATTCCTATCAAAATGATGAAATCGTTACTCGTGACGTAGGTGTCCACATCACCGCTGATGAAGTGCCACTGCCATTACATGATCCGACAGGAACCGTCGACGTATGCGACGACGAGGGTGGTAGCGAAGATGAATATGGAAGTGAGAGTGGTGGCGAAGATGGGTTCGAGGTTCCTAGTGATGACGAATATGGATTCGACGTGGAGGATCCGAACGACGACGATTAATCACCGCTGATTTTGTGCTAATTATATATATATATATATATATGTTATATACATTAATTAATATTATATTTTGTGACTAGCTAGCTAGGTGATCGATCAAATGGTACTGCAACTCGATCTGTTGGCATGCAATTCAACTTACTTGATTTTTCATTGCATTACACACTAGTTAGCTAGCTAGATACCTACAAGTTCTCATCGATCCATACAAAAGTGGTCGGGCTGCCTTCATTCATATATAACAAATTAAGTTCGATCTCATCGATCCATAGCACTTAAGGTACAAAAAGTTATCGGTCTGGCATCACAATTCATGTTACAGTACTTCATCCAATTGCAAGCAACAACTTACCGACTAAGACAAGGATGATGGTTGTGAGACTCGCTTGCCTACCCACTAGCTCCTCATTGACAGCTCAAACTCTGGCCAGCTCGACCTCACGACTATCACCTCTATCCTCACTGAGTCGAAGGCGAGCACTTAGGTAACGTATCATTGCTTGGAGTTCAAGGATGGGGGTGTTTCCATCATTCGATGCAGCGTTCTCCGCCACGTTGTAAGGATGCCCAACTGGAGGATCAGCAATTGGAGGTGCATTTTGTTCTAGAATGTTGTCCATACTGTGAGGATGCTCAATTGAAGGATGCTCAACTAGAGGATCATCAACTGGAGGCGCATTTGGATCCGGAGGTATTTGCAAACACTCCGCCTACAACCACACATGCATCAATATAGGTTGGTATGTAGTAGGATATAAATAAAGGGGAATACGAATCTTGTTACCTCATGCGCCCAAGGATCGTAGTCGTCGACATCCCCATGGATCCACCAGTATTTACGTGAATCACCGCTCGTCCAACTAGTGTCGGAGTCGTAGCCCGCCATTCTTTCGAACTGTACAGAGTGGAACAGATCGAGTCTGATTTTGTTAAATGCAACAATGCAGCTCAATCCCTCTCCAAAACACACAGACCAGCATATTGCTGCTCACCAAATTTTGCCCCAAAACCCGATCAGAACATCATCTGCAACCCAATTTTGCCCCTACCCCGGCCCGAATCTGGCATGGACTCACGTTACCCCTAAATCGATATCAAGATCGGACTTCATCTTCAACCCACTTTTGCCTTCAACCATAGGCTTTATGATCGAATTGAATCACACACTCCACAATCTCCGTTAACATAACCCTAGGCCTTTAATTTGCTGAAATCGAAAGGATCTCTAAACCTAGGTGTCGACAAGTGAAAATGTTGTTTCCTACGACTACAGGAGAATTGTTGATAAGAGAAAACAGAGGCTGGTACGAACCTGGATCCGCTGATGTTCGTCGGTGATCCCCTGTTGCGAACAGCTTCCGAGTCGCCCAAGGACGCAGCGACGACGGTGATAAGAGAAAGAAGATGAGGGTATGGAGTGGGCCTATTTGGTGATAAGAGAACAGCTCCCGGGTATGAAGTGGGCCTATTTGGTGGGCTTCAATGTTTGGTGGGCTCTCACACAAAATTGGGAGGGAAGTGAAATATTGTGAGGGAAACACAAAATTTTCGTCTTCTGAACTCTCACACAAATCTCTCTCACAATCTCTCTCTCTCCTCGCTCCTCCTTCACATCCACACGATCAGAATCGCCTCCTCGCTCAAGCTCGCTCCGAATCTCCTCCTCCTCCTTCACATCCAAGTGCCCCGAATCGCTTCCTCGCTCAAGCTCGAGCCGAATCTCCCCTACTTTCGTGAATCTCATCACCGGTAATCGTCTTCTCTCTCGTTCACACTGAATCTCCCCCAATCTATCGACCTAGGGTTTTGCATATTTCCCCCTTCGGCCTTCTATTTATACTGTCAACCTAGGGTTTACTCTCTCTCAATTGAACTGTTCAATTTCACACTTGAAGTTCTTCGTTGAAACTGCCTAGCTACCTAGGGTTTAATATCTCTCATTTGATATATATATGCATCTTGTCACACTGGCTCCTAAAATGCGTGGAGGGTTTTTAAACTGAGTATCAACCAGGAGATTTGGTCAGGTAGCCACAGGAGATCTGGTCGACGAACCTAGGACATCTCCACCTATTTCACACTCTCAAGACTGTAATGTAGCCTCTAAACCACCCTCTACAGCACCTACAACACCCACTCAATCGTCTACCACTGCAGCCACTCTCCTCAAAGCACCCTCTACCAATGCACCCAACACTATCCCTAAAAAAAGCACCCTCTACAGCACCTAAAGCACCCACTCCACCATCTAGGAATGCACCCATTGTCCATAGAGCACCCTCTACAGCACCTAAGGCACCCACTCCACCGGCCACCAATGCACCCTCTCTCCCCAAAGCACCCTCTAAAGCACCTTGCCCATCATCCACAGCTGCACCCTCTCTCCCCAAAGCACCCTCTAAAGCACCTTGCCCATCATCCATAGTTGCACCCTCTCTCCCCACAACACCCTCTAAATCACCACGGCCAGCATCCACATCTGCACCCTCTCTCCCCACAACTCCATAGGTTGCAGCATGCTCACAGCCTTCTGCTGATGATGAGTTATCCCGTGAACCAACCCACAATGACCTCCAACTATATGGATGCCCATCAGTAGGCTGTGAACAGCCTGTACTGTCTCACAGTATCAATCAAGAGAATACCGTCACACCTACAGAATCATCTCAGGTGGATAGAAGAGTGCATATTGAGCTGATCAATGGAAGGTATATGTATGCATTTTCTAGCTCTTTCTGTTTTAGATCTCCATATCTTGTAAAGTATCAACACTTGTTCTTGTCAATTCAACTGAGCATAAACTTCACATAAGCTTGTTGATTATTCGGTAAAGAAAGCTGAGCTTGTGCAATTGTAAGCTTCTAAACCTTATAAATCTTGGTAACCATGAATTTATAATACTTATTCTTCTTCGTTACATGTATATGTGTTCACCTTTTCTGACGTTTGTCCTGATCATGCATGTCTGAATTTGTAGTTATTGTGCAAGGTTCGATGGATCAAGTACTGCATATGGAGTACTTACACAGATCATACACTCCCATTTTGATGGCCCTTGCATTCGGTGGAGTAGTGTTCCTGAAGCGACACTGGATTTATGGTGGGAAATGTTCAGGGTATGACTATATAACATTCAATCCATTACTGTCTATATTATTGTTGTCTAACTATATACACTAACATATATATATCCTCAATACACGCAGAGTCGCTGTAAATGGGATGACAAATTCTCTGAAGAACATGTTCGTAAAGTGTTCAACACAAAAGAAGGTGACCACTTCAGGAACGTCTTCGGGAAGGTTCATGGGGGAAAAACAAGAAAGAGGCCTTGTTGGGTGAAAAAAGATTTATGGTTGAAGATGTTACATTTATGGGCACACGAAGATAAGTTTCTATGCTAATCTGGAGTAAACAAGCAGAATCGAGCTATTGCAACAGATAAGGGCACGCCCATTTATAGTGGCGGATCTGTTTCAACGACCGTAGTTAGAGATCGACTGGTAAGTGTTATGAACTTGTTATTATGTTGTTAACAACAGTAGTTATTTAGTTCGAAAAGACTGACGCTATTGTAACTACTTACGTTGTTCGTACGTACAGAAGAAGGAACTTGGACAAGATCCAACACCAAAGCAGACATTTGAAAAGTGTCATAGAAAGAATGATGGTTCTTGGGCTGGCTCTCAATGCCAAGAAACTGTGGTAAGTTCGAATCCTCCTCCCCCCACTTGTTTCTTTGATCTTCTGGTATTGTTGTGGTTTGAAAGCATCACCATGTAATCACTTAAGTGGCACGACTTGTTGAACCATGTGTTTCTGTCTTGCAAAAATGTGGTCTCTGAATCCTGTGTTTCTGTATATATATGATGCAATCTCGCAGTTACTTTTTATCTTCATGTTACTTCTCACTAGGTGCAAACAATGGTACCACGGTTTCTGGCTTCTTTCACTTATTCCAATATTCATTTCATTTAGTCAACTCTTTATTCAATTCAGTTAAAGTACGAACTTTGGTTGGATATCTACTTCATTGAAGTGATTATATACTCTCTTCCTTAGGACAAGTTTGATCAACTACTAGACAAAGCACTCCAGGATGGCGAGCTGTCCGATAGTGGTTCCCATGCGGTTGACGAGAATGCCTTGTGGATCAAAGCATCGGGAGGTGTCAAAAAAAGGAGGAGGATTGTAGGCATGGGATCGGAGTCCCTAGCTATCTTGCAATCAACCCCAGGTATGTCTTCAGTTGTTGTACAAGTTTCTAGTGGTCAAGATTATGAGAGCATAGGAGAGGAGATGCTCTCGCAAATGTCAACTTTCAAGGAAGATGTGAGGAAAGAAATGAGAGAGTTAGGCGAGCAAGTTCAGGCCAATGTGACTGCAAACATTAGAGAGGAAATGACATCGTTCGGAGATAAGGTTCAGGAGCAAATGACTTCTAGCTTGAAGCATGAACTGAACGCCTTTGGGGAACAAGTCATGCATGAGACTAGTAAGTGTAACGATGAATGGTAGGAAAAGCTTATCGCCACCATGATGCAATTTTATCAAGGAAAAAGTCCTCGCAAGAGTCCCCGCACCAACAAGTAACTTTCATGCAGCTTATATATACATTAGTACAATGCATTTTCTGTTTCCTACCTTATCTGCTTGACCTGGACTTTTCTGATCTGCTGGACTACATTAGGAAAATGCATTTTAATTTCTGATTTGTTGTGCTATGGCCAGCTACTTCATGTTTTGTATGTGTGTATGTTTGGAGTTGTTTGGCCTGGTTAGGATGCAAACTATGGCATCTTCTTTTGTATGTGCAGACAGTTATGTAATTTTGTGTAGGTGATTTGCAATGCACTACTAATGCAACAATGATGTAATATATATTTCTATGCTTTATTTATATTACCAATGAATTTACTAACAAACACAACCACAACTATTGGATGACATATGATGACTACCATATTGCCACGAAACAACCAATAACATCAGCCACGACTCTCTGCCTTAGCTACATATTCATTTGTCAATGCAATTAGCAACGAATATTGCCACGATGATGTCCATCCAATAGTAATGATATCAGCCACGAATTCTGCCTCCAAGTCAGCAACTACCAACATAGCAACGACTTTACGCGTGGAACCGACCATAAATCAGGGAACATCAAATCACCGACCGCTATAAACTTAGCAACGACATTGGCAATATACTTATCCACGACATAGGCCACCACAAATGTTTGCCCCTAGAGTCGTCGCTACAGCCACGACCGTCCACTTCTCCAACTTGCCATGAACTTGGCTACGATAAATGTGGTCGTGGCCTTGGTCATTGCAATAGCCACGACTAGTGATTCTGACGACCTGCCACAGAATTCCCAATGACGACTATATTCGTGGTTGTTTCCATGGCTATTGGTCATTGCTATCAGCTTCGAGGTGAAGTGCTACGGTCGTACTGTTCGTGGCTGAGTTCAAGGCTATTCGGTTTAGCCACGGAAATTCGTGGCTATTTCCATGGCTATATGTCTTAGCTATTTGACAGTTTTTTAGTAGTGAGTTAAACCAAACTTTTATTTATTGAAATTTAAATTAGATTCAACTTTTGCATTATAAGTTGTTTAGATTTTTAGTCATATTTATAATAATAATTTATATATGAGAATTTAGACCTGTCAAACGGGTCATTCCGGTCGGGTTCGGGTCGGGTCACTCCGGGTCTCGGGTAAAACGGGTCCCGGGTAAAACGGGTTCCGGGTTTTTCGGGTTGACTAGAGCCCGGGTTTGACCGGATTTCGGGCGGGTTCGGGTCGATTTCGGGTTTGTCAATTTTTTCTTTTTTAAATTAAAAAAATCATAATTTGATAATTTTGAGATAAATTTTAATTAAATATAAAAAAATTTAATTATATTTAATTATAAATCAACCGGGTCAATCGGGTCACCGGGTCAATCGGGTAAATCGGGTCAAAATTACCGGGTCAATCGAGTCACCGGGTCGAAACCCAGATTACCCGGAAAATTTCTGAGTTTTCGGGTTCCGGTCGAAAAAAAATTCCGGGTCAAAATTTCCGGGTCTTGACCCAAAAAATTTCGGCCGGTCGGGTCGGGTCACCGGGTCGGGTTGTGTTTTGACAGGTCTATATGAGATATTTACCTTTTTATACATAAGCGATTTCTTATCAATTCGATTTTATCTCTCTATCTACGTTTATAATAATAATAATAATAATAATAATAATAATAATAATAATAATAATAATAATAATAATAATAATAATAATAATAATAATAATAATAATAATAATAATAATAATAATAATAACAACAATAACAATAACAATAATAATAATAATAATAATAATAATAATAATAATAATAATAATAATAATAATAATAATAATAATAATAATAATAATAATAATAATAATGTGTATTTGCACTATATAGTAATATTATGAATTTATAACGTGATATAGGATATAGTTTAAAGTTGATTTATATAGGTAGTCTTTTCTTTATTAAAAATAAAATATTAGTAAACCACTTAAACAAAGCAAGATTTCTGCCATCTAAATGAAAACTATCAAATGTTATGATATTGGTCCAAAGTAAGATTTATCCAAACTTCATATTATCTAATTTGATAACTAAGATTCAATAACTATAGTATAGTATATTTTGAATGGTTGGCTGAAAATTATTATTGCTAAAGAATGAATTCCTAGGTAAATAGATAAGAAAAATTCCACTAAAATAGTTTTAACTTATATTTTCAATTGTATCGTTCAAGAAAGAACACTTACAAATCTATTGTTAATATGAATAAAAATAAAACATCAGTACATCACTTAAACGAAACAAGATTTTTGCCATCTAAATGAGAATTATCAAATGCTATGATAGTGGTCCAAAGTAAGATTTATCCAAACTTCATATTATCTAATTTGATAACTAAGATTCCATAATTATAGTTTTAACTTATATTTTCCATTATATCGTTCTAGAAAGAACACTTACAAATCTATATCATGCGGAGCCAGGAGTTTTCTGCTGGCCAAGAAGTCGTACTGCAATGCGGATGTGGGTCTAGAGAGTGGCTGCACCGGTGCAGCCTTGAAGGCGTGGCTCCATAAGCCCTTGAGCTTCAAGATTTCGTCAATCAAACTCGGCAAGACGACATGCGCAAAGTCTTCATCAGGGTCGATCACTATATAGTACGTACCTCTACCTTAAATGAAGAACCTGCAAGAGGATCGATATCGAATCCGAGACATTTGAAGAACAAAGGGATCGTGATATTTCGGTAGAACCGTAGAAGTTGGGTCCAGGCTTGTATTGGTGTTGCATTGATTGCACTACAAGAAAACCAACTTTTAGTGACGAACAGATTCGTCGCCCAAACTAGTTTTTTCGTCGCCCAAAGTGGTTTGTGACAAAAAAGGTTTCGTCCCCTGTTTGTCACCTCAACCCCGTCGCCGAAAGTTTGGGCGACCAAATATTTTTCGTCGCCATAGGTAACCCTTTTGTCATGAAATTCAAATTTTGTCGCCCTTGAGTTTTTGTGACGAATTTTTTAATCTTATCGCCCAGAGTCCTAGTTTTGTCACCCAAAATACCCTATTTTTATGACGAATTTCTCCTTTTGTTCCCCATTTAACCCCTGTTTTTTGTCACAAATATTATATTTTATCACAAAAGGTGATTTCGCTCTAAATTTTCACATTTAACCTGTTTAGCCCACTATACATATACAAAACATACATATATTATAACACAATAGTGGCCAATTGGCTTAATCTATTGTTTTATATTAAAAACACTTGGTTTTAAATACATTCAATCCAAAACTTTTGACTTAAATACTAAAAGATTCCTACTAAGTACCCAAAAGATTACAAATGATACAAATGATTATATTAGTATAACATTTGCATTTCAAATGCTAAAAACCTTAACACTTGAGCACTAAAGATTCGATAAAACTAATTAATTGTCCATCCCGAATTTGCTCCATCACATCTGCCCAGCCAGCCAATAGGTGCACAACCATTTCTCCTTGTCTCCAACCATGTCAAAACAACATAAACCCCTTAACCTTAGTAACAAACAAGCTGAGCTTAAAATAAAAAAGAATGATTCTGTTTCACAAACCTTCGTATTCTGCATAACTCTTATCTGAGGTAGGACGGAAACAACTTCTAGATAGACACAAAAAGGCCAGGCAACCCGATTAAAAATATTGTGGGTGGTTGAAGGATTGAATGAAAATAGACAGAACGGCACAAGGATTGAATGAAAATACACACCATGAACAGGATTTGATCAATAAAATACTCAAAATCAAATTAGGCAATGTTAAAATGTAGGTAGTGGAAAGAGAACATACATGACTCGATAGAATAAAAAAACAAAACAAGGCAGAAAACATTTAGAACCCAAGTGTTATAATGTTCTCCAAGTCCAAGCCCGGCAACCTTGTATTATTGTCTCAAGTGAATAAACCTCCCTAACACACCCAGTAGACTCCATGAGCACAGAGTTTGACTGAAAATATTTTCCTTAAAACAGGTATTGCAGAAGGACACATTAATATCATTTCTGCAGATCATGCCATTTACTAGAAAATTTTACTATAGAATTCCAATAGGAACTACTTACCCAAGAGGGGCAAGGATAGCTCATATCTATATTAATATTGGTGATATGGAAAACTAAACCTCATTTGATGGTGCATGGGTAGAGGAGCCAAACCTCATTTGATAAATCAAAACCCCCCATCCTGTATCTTCTTGTAGATTGTTGCAGCAGTTTTTATAAATGCCTAAACAAAACAAAATCATCTGATTGGAATAAGAATATGTTGCATTCGTAATCATATATATGGAACCATGAATTTTATACAAGAAGCATACGTATGATATAAAACTCAATATTCCAGCTAGTGGTATCTAATGTTCCATTACCTCTTCAACATTTAAAGCAGTTTTTGCAGAGCATATGTTCCTTTTCTGTACTTACAACCCTCCTATGAGCAAGATCACACTTGTTTCCAACAAGCATAATTGTCATATTTGCATTGGCATGCTTCGTTGCATCCTCCAACCAACTGGCAAGATGGACTGGTTGAAAGTCTCTCTCTCCTGTACATAAAGTTGATTAGCTTATTATAACTACGTCTCTTGAGTAAAGAAAATTTTAAAATGGACAAGTCACTGAACCACTACTAAACATATACTGTACAAGTCTAAAATTTCTAAAGCGAGGTCCAAAATCTAAATAAGTACCAATCGGAGATCTTCTACACATTTAAATCTAAACATAACCACAAAGATGAAGCAGAATCCAAAATCACTAGTGCCTAACTCACATTCTATTAGTATAACACAGGTCTGTTGGGCACGGTACAAAAAAAATCTAGCCATGTTTTTTGTCATAGCAGACATCTTGTCAGCTTAAAAACTCGATATCAACATAATATGCCAAAAAGACTATATTAACTGATAGTATCGTCTCAATACATATCAAGAAACGTTAGCTAAATTTGCACAAACAGCTACAGATTTTTTTTGTGGACAGCTACAAATTCATACGCGTGTGGGCATCAGCCTCTAGGAAAAAATATAATTCCAAAAATCCTTTGAACCAGATAATTAAAAAGAATAGGACTTTGTATATAAAGAATACAAAAACCAGACTAATTAGTAAATAATACTAACTTAATTTCAACAAAGGATTCATGAATGAGAAGGGTTACACGTTCCATGAGTAATAAGAAGACATACCTAGTAATGTCGTAAACCAAGAGTGCACCTGCAGCTCCTCGGTAGTAGGACCTTGTGATAGATCGAAATGATTCTTGACCAGCCTGCCCCCCAAAAAATATCAAAATTTTAGGCCCCTAATCTTGATGACCGGTAAACTAGGTGAGGGTAGTTAAACAATGTGGAAATTTGAAAGACACAAGCAATAGTAGTTTCATGACTTTCATCTCCTGGTTTCCATTTAGCTCAGCCATGTTAAGCATTGTTATCCTCAAAAGTTATTCCTGAGCATCAATCAAATTCACAAAAGCACAAGCTGTGAGATCACGAGATTGATTGTAATGTTCTTCTTGAGGGTTTTCATTCATTGATAAACATATATATAGGTTACAAAGGTATTGGGCCTTTTGGAGCTTTGGTCCCACTATACAATTTTTTTTTTGGTGAAATGGGCTCACTATACAATATAAGACCTATGTAATCTATCAAACCCCCGCAGTCGAAACTGGAGGGGCCCGTACAGTGAGACTGCACCGAAAATCAATGAACAACTTTCGAGGTAAACCCTTGGTGAAAATATCAGCGTACTGATAGGAGGACGGGACATGTAGAACGTGGACATGTCCAATGACAACCTTATCCCGGACGAAGTGGAGATCGAGCTCAATGTGCTTCGTGCGTTGATGCTGGACTGGGTTGCTAGCCAGATAGACGGCGGAGACGTTGTCAGTGTAGACAAGAGTGGCCTTTTGAAGAGGGAAACAGAGCTCAAGAAGGAGATTGCGGAGCCAAGAGCACTCGGAGACAACTTTGGCAACACCTTTGTACTCTGCCTCAGCGCTGGAGCGAGACACGACAAACTGATGCTTTGTGGACCACGACACAAGGGTGTCGTTGAGGAAGACACAGTAACCAGACGTGGAGCGACGTGTGTCAGGACAACCACCTCAATCCGCATCAGTGTAAGCAATAAGGTCAAGCTTAGAGGAAGGAGTGGTCGTAGTGCCTAGCTCGAGGGTGCAGCTGATGTACCGAATGATCCGCTTCAAGGCCTGAAAGTGGGGTTCCCTGGGTGCATGCATGAACAAGCAGACCTGCTGAACGGCGTAACTGATATCAGACCTGGTGAAGGTGAGATACTGAAGAGCACCAACGAGGCTCCTGTACAACGTCGGATCATCAACCAAAGGATCAGAATGAGCACTGAGCTTGTTGGATGTATCGACATGGGTGGCGACAGGATTACAGTTAACCATCTTAGCCCGAGCGACAATCTCAGCAGCATACTTACTCTGTGAGAGAAATAGACCAGACGCATGACGCTGAACAGCAACTCTCAGGAAGTAGGACAACAGACCCAGATCAGACATGGCGAACTCCGCACTCAACTGCGAAATAATGGACATCCTAAGAGCATCAGAAGAGGCGGTGAGAATGATGTCGTCGACATATAGTAACAGGAATGCCATGTCTGAGCCTCTGCGATAGATGAACAGAGACGTATCCGAACGGCTTCCAACGAAACCCAAGCGTAGCAAATGAGAAGCAAAGCACTGGAACCAAGCCCGCGGAGCATATTTCAGACCATACATAGAGCGCTTCAGGTGACAGACGTGCTTGGGACGATCAGCATCAGCAAACCCTGACGGCTGAAACATGTAGACTATCTCATTCAGATGGCCATGCAGAAAAGCGTTCTTGACATCTAACTGATGGATGGCTCAATTGCGCGACAGAGCTAAACTCAATACCACTCGGATAGTGGCAGGCTTGACCACGGGGCTGAATATCTCATCACAATCAATACCTGCCTGCTGAGAGCGACCGTTGACCACAAGACGGGCTTTGTAGCGCTCCAACGTCCCATCAGAGCGGAACTTGTGACGGAAGAGCCACATACAGCGAATGACGTTCGCCTCAGGAGGGCAAGGGACAAGAACCCAAGTACCATTCTTTGTAAGGGCCCTGTATTCGTCGAGCATAGCCGTCTGCCAATTCGGGTCGAGGAGGGATGTTTTATGGGAGGTGAGAATGGGGGAAAGGGAGGTCGGGGTGGAGGCAGGGGGGATTGGGAGTCGGGAAGGACGGGGGGGGGGGGGGGGGGGGGGGGGGGGGGGTGGAGGTTGCGGGGAAGGTTGCGGGCGCTGCAAGCCCGCAACTATTTGATTGGCTGCGACCGCGACATGATGTTGCGGCCACCGCCAGTAGGTTGGGCGAAGTGTTGGGGACGGGGTTTTGATTGGCTGCGGCCGCAGCATTACAACGTGGGGAGGGGTTGTCGGATAGGATGGATGGTAAGGTGGGGCGGGGCGATGTGTGGTGGTCATGGAGACGATCTGACGGGGTCAGAAGACACCGGAGACGCCGCGGGTGTGTGGTCTGGTGGTAGGGGTGGTGGTGGTGGAGGGGGAGAGGCAGGAGCACCGGAAGAGCTCTAGGGAAAAAGAAAGTGAGAGAACGATGACTCTAACTCTGACTGAGACACAGGAGGTGTAGAAGATGCAAAGGGGAAGCGAGATTCATCAAAGGTGACATGACGAGACATAATGATCTTGTGAGTCTTGATATCGAGGCAGAGGTAACTGCGATGATCAGACGGATAGCCAAGAAAGACACAAGGAGTGGAGCGAGGGTGAAGCTTGTGAGGGGCGGTGGATGACTGATTTGGGAAGCACAAGCATCCAAAGGTACGAAGGTGATCATACTTAGGCAAAGTGCAATAAAGTGCATGAGTTGGTGAGCGATGGTGGAGGGTAGTGGAAGGGAGTATGTTAAGGAGGTAGCAGGTAGTGGCTAAGGCGTAAGGCCAATAGAGAGAGGGAAGGGATGCGTGGAAGAGGAGAGAGCATATCATATTGGTGATGGTTCTGATGATTCGTTCGGCCTTGCCATTCTGTTGGGAGGTATAGGGGCATGACAAACGATAAGAGATCCCATTGGTGTTGAAGAAAGTGTGAAATTCTTTTTTATCAAATTCACAGCCATTGTCACATTGGAAACACTTGATAGAGGTTTGAAATTGTGTTTTGATATAAGCATGGAACTTGGCAAAGATAGGAAACACTTGAGATTTAAAATGCAACGGGTAAACCCATAAGAAATGTGTATAATCATCCAGAAACAAAAGGTAATACTTATGACCCTCCTTGCTAGGCACAGGAGAAGTCCAAATATCACTATGAATAATGTTAAATGGGGCAGAAGTAGTGTTTAAAGACCGCTGAAAAGGGAGTCTGGCATGCTAGCCTAACTAACATGAAGAACATAAACTAGAGCGAAGCTCTTTATTACATTTGACTAGACTCTTGGAACAAAGTAAATCTAAAACTACAGGACTGGGATGACCAAGGCGTGCATGCCAAAGACTCGATAATGATGCCGAGAGGGTGATTGGACTTGACGGGCTGGATGGTGAGGGCAACGACACATGATAGAGCTCCCCGGTGCTATTACATCTCACGCGAGTAACCCCCCGTAGTAAGATCCTTTACAGAGAAACCAAATGGATCAAAAAAAAGAGAAACATTATTGTCCGTGGTAAACCGACGGACAGAGATAAGGTTTTTGACAAGTTTGGGGGCAATGAGGACGTTGTTGAGGTGTAATGGGTTGGTTGGGGTTGGTAAAGTGGTGTGGTCAATGCCCGAAGTAGCAAGGCGACCACCGTTGCCGACGATAATAGAATGTGCATGACCCTTAAAAGAAAGAGAAGAGAGAGTACCTGAGGAGTTCGTCATATGAGAAGTGGCGCATGTGTCCATGTACCAAGCGGAGTCAGGAGGTGCCACCTGCATGGAAGAGAAGGCGCCATGCACATTAGTCGGAGGGTATGCCTGATCAGACGATGACGGGTAGGCCTGATGACCTGCGGGTCGAGGAGTAGGACCCAACAAGCCCACTCCCTGTTGACAGTTGGGATATGGGGCTGGTGGGAGATACGACGCAGGAGAGTAGCCAAAGGGCATCCAAGGCGGATAGCCGGGGTTGGGGTACCAAGAGGAGCGAGAGGAATCGTGTGGTTGCGGCCGCCGCTGATTGCTACGACCGCGGCCGCCACCTCTCACAGTTGGTTGGTCATTGTTGCGGTTGTTCTGCGGGGCATAGGTCTTGTCGATGTCGCTTGACGAGACCAATTCTGTCTTGTCCTTGGCAGCTTCGGTGGTCTGACGGTGAAGGCGAGTCTCCTCTAGGATCAATTGAGACCGGGTCTTTTCGAATGTTGGGAGAGGTTCCGTCTGCTGGATATGAGTAGCAACAGCATTCTATTCAGAGGGAAGACCCGAAAGTACATGGAGGACAAGGCGGGTGGCATTGGGTTTGGAGTCGACGGCGTCTAGTTGATCAGACAGGGTCTTGATGTGCTGACAATAGGCAGATATCGACGGAAAAGAGGAAAGCTTGCAACTTGAAAATTCGTGCTCAAGATAGACAGCACGGGTGGACTTGTTGTCTTGAAAGAGATTTTGAAGTTTCTTCCAAGCATCTAAGGCGGTGTCTTTGGGGTTGAGAATGGTGGTCAATAGATCTTTTGAGATGGTGTTGAAGATCCATTGAAGGACAATTGTGTCAAGTTGAGCGAAGAGATCGTTGTCTTCACTTTCAGGGCGATTGACGGAGGAGTCGATGTGGTGGAGGACTTTATGAGCCTTAAAATTGGTCGTGAAGAGGTGCGACCACATGGTGTAGAAATTGGATTCGTGATCAAGGATGATGGGGATGTAGTTTTTGATATTAGAGATCGTGAGAGCAGAGTAGAAGGGTGGTTTGGTGGTGAGTGGGTCGACCATTGTGACGAGATGGAGAGAGGGGGCGAGGGGGAGGTGTCAGTGGCAAAGGGAGGCCGAGAGGGGGGGAGGGCGGCGCCTGGAGGGTGGCGGCAGGGGGCTGGCGGCTAGGGTTTAGGGTTAGGAGAAAAAGAAGAATTAGGGTGTGAGGATTTTAGGCTGTGATACCATGTGAGATCACGAGATTGATTGTAATGTCCTCCTTGAGGGTTTACATTCATTGATAAACATATATATAGGTTACAAAGATATAGAGCCTTTGGACCCACTATACAATATAAGACCTATGCAATCTATCACAAGCAATTTCATCAACCATTTACTTTAAGGAAGAAACATAATCAGAATTCCAGATAAGATTTTTCCAAGTCACCTTCTCCAAAACTTCTCTTCAAACTGTAACAAAGACTGTAGTTTCACCTTTGGTTAATATCTCCCTGTATCCTTTGAATCAAAACCTGTAATTTCAAAAGAAATTGCAAGTAGTTACTAAGCAAACCAGCACAGATGAGCAAACAAATCTTTCTTCCTATTCTCAGACAACAGATGAGAGACACAAAAGGCAAAGAAAAAAAATTTGGATGAACAATTGAAAAGAAGAATAAATCAAGTAGAAGGTGAAACGAAAGGAACGAACCACAGGATCATACTGTCATGAATACCTCTGATCTGCAAAACCTAATCACACACAAAAAAATTCAATATGGTGAGCGCATCCAGTACTAGTGGAGGAAGAATCCTTCACAAGTTCCGAATTCCGAAATCCCCAAGGCAATTGAATCCGATGATGAAATCGTTGTAATAAAAGAGAAGATGGAGAGAAAGAGAAGTGGAGTACCAGGCGGCACCTAGGACGGAGACGCCGATGGAGAGTGCAATCCCTAGTGGCGAAGGTGTAAGGGGAGATCTAGACGAGCGCTCTTGGCCATGAACTCGCTCCGCTAACCATCGTCCCTTCGATCTTCTCGATTTTTCGCTCCTTGAGATTGATTTGCTCAACTAATTTTTGTATTTGTCTTCGCAAATATTCGCACCGGGTTTGATCTGCGATTTCTTAGGTTTTCGGTGGAGGCGAACTAAGATCTAGGGTTTCAGAGGGAGTGAGCGCCAGCGGAGAGAGTAAAGAGACAGCGAGACCGAGGAGTGTACAATTTTAATTATTTCTCTTTATTTTATCACCGAATAATGGGCGACCGAATACCTTTATTTTGTAGCACAAAGTTCTTTTGGGCGACAATTTTAAAATTTCATCAGAGAAACCATGTTTTGGGCGACGAAGTATATTTTTGTCACTGAAAGGTAAGTTTGGGCGGCCATAATTTTTTTGTCAGCTTTTTTTAATATTTTTATCGCCCCATAACAGTTTTCTTGTAGTGTTGGTTTATGCAATAAATTGGGTAAATTACATCCATTAAATATTAATTTTTTCACTTAACCACCCGCTAAATTTAAAGTTATAGAAAACTACTCAGCATATATAATTTGTTAACAAATCACCACCAAAATAAAAACATCTATGAAAACATCAATAAAAACGACTAATTAACCCCCACTTTTTAATCAATTTTTTTTATAGCCATTGAAATGTCTTAAGACTTCTAATTAACTCATAAATAAATAAATAAATAAATATTTCTGTATACAATCACTATAATTCATACACCAAACAACGACCGGATGTGAAATTTACTGTTGGTGTGAGTAGTGTTATTACCTCTAGGATTGGATAGTATCTTGATGAATGAATGATTTAATGTAATATACTAATATTGGGGTTTCTGTTTTCAAAAAAAAATACGCCGAATTTACAAATTTTTAGTAAATATGTATATAGTATACTAGGTTAGGCACCGCGCGCTTATGTGCACGGTCTATTCGTATTGAGTACCATTTCGGAATGGCTCATCGGAGCCGACTTGTGGGTAGTACTCATAAATCCCCTGTTCGAACCCTGAAATGACCGCTCTCTATTTACAATTCAACGTATATTCGTATTTAGATTGCAAATGTTACCTTTTATATATGTGGAAATATTCATTTGTGCAAATATGTATGATTGGGTTATTTTTCATATAAATTAAATTTTATAGTAATAAAAACAATAATTGTATCATTATACGAAACTAGAAGGATAGTCTTTCAAAAAATTCATCAAAGCAGTAAGAATGATGACTTTCAATTAAAAAAAATAAAGAAGGGTAGTCTTTTAAAAAGTTTATTAATTAAAACAAAAAAGAAATCCAAAACTATAGAGTTCGTAAATCATGATCATTAAACATGAAAAAAAATGATACAATAATAATAATAATTATAATTATTAATTATTATCTAATTAAAAATATAAAATCGGTTTAATTTGAGAAAACCTTAAAGTTACAACTTGGGTAGCTAAATTAAAAACACAAAGTGTAGTTGATTTGAGAAAATCTTGATATTGTAACGTGGATAGTTTAATTAAAAATATAAAGTAGAGCTGATTTGAGAAAAGTTTCAAGTTGTAATTTGGGCATTTTAAGAAAAAAAAAATATAGTTAGGTGAAATTGATGAAATATGACAATTTATAATTTTGAAAAGACATAAAAAGGACCTTGAAATAAAAAAAATTAATATTTTTAAATTCAAACTTTTAAGGGTAAAAAAGACATTTTATAAAAAAGATGGAAATTACTTAAAAGGAGATAGTTAATCTAAGATGATAATATAATTTATGAGGGAAAAATAGGTATTTTTTACCCAAAAACAATTAAAAATTACAAATGGGAAGTTTTCATATGTACGTATGATTGAGTTATTTTCCATATAAATTAAATTTTACAGTAATAAAAATAATAATTGTATCATTATAACAAACTGAGAGGATATTCTTTTAAAATTTTCCATCAAAGTAGAATGATGTCTTTCAATTAAAAAAAATAAAGAAGGACATACTTTTTAAAAGTTTATTAATCAAAACAAAAAAGAAATCCAAAATTATAGGTTTCATAAAAAAATGATATAATTATAATTATAATTATTAATTATTATCTAATTAAAAATATAAAGTCGGTTTAATTTGAGAAAACCTTAAAGTTACAACTTGGGTAGTTAAATTAAAAATACAAAGTATAGTTGATTTGAGAAAATCTTGTAATTGTAACTTGGATAGTTTAATTAAAAATATAAAGTAGAGTTGATTTGAGAAGAGTTTCAAGTTGTAATTTGGGCATTTTAAGAAAAAAAAATATAGTTAGGTGAAATTGATGAAATATGACAATTTTTAATTTTGAAAAGACATAAAAGGACCTTGAAATAAAAAATTAATATTTTTAAATTCAAACTTTTAAGGGTAAAAAGGACATTTTATACAAAAAAGATGGAAATTACTTAAAAGGGCGTGGTTAATATAAGATACGGAGTGTGATATAATTTATGAGGGTAAAATAGACATTTTTCACCTAAAAAAACAATTAAAAATTACAAATGAAAAGTTACTATTCATTTGAAAGTTCACACCATTATAAGGGGTAAGATATATATAAAAATTATGCAGATGTCCAATCCCTAAAAAAAGAGTATATTTTCATTTATAATAACTTTTCAAAAAATCTTGACAAAATTTTATCAAATTGTATTTAATGCCTAGTTTTGTATAATTTTTAATTTAATGGTTAAGTGAAATATATACTTGATACTTAGTGGGTAATTTTATATAATTTAGGGAACTTTTGAAAACTATACAAATTAGTTGGCCAAATTAGGAAAATATACACGTTTTAGTAAAATTTAGAAAACTATACATCCCTTGTGCTCCCTCTCTTGTGTGCCCCCTATGCCCCCCTCTACGTCAGCATTTTTTTTTCGCGCGTCAACAATGCTGGCATTGATGTGCGCCAACACCAAGTACATCGAATTTGCTAACACCGGATACTCCGACAACGCTGACGCGAGGGGCGTCGACGATGCTAACACCGGGGATGTCGACGATGCTAACGCCAACTATGCTGACATCGGTGTCGGAGAAAATAATTGCTGATACTGAAATTTTATAACGTTTGCTGACACTTAAATATTTAATTTCGCAAACACAATTTAACATAATTGAAACCACAAATATAAACAAACATGTTTAATAAAGGGTGTCACTATATACACCGCAAATCCGGATTAAGGATTTGCACGTCCTTAAGGACGTGCAAGTATGGGACTGTGCACGTCCACTAGCAGACCCCTTGCACGTCCTTAACAACGTGCATGCACGTCCTTAATAACGTGCATGCACGTCCTTAAGGACGTGCAATATATTCACGTTGGTAAGGACGTGCAAACCCTAGTTAGGGTTTCGCGTTTAGGGTTTAGGGTTTAGGTTTTCCGAGGGTTTGTATTGTTAATTGCAAAAATTAAAGTGTTTACCTAGTGGAGTTGAAGTATTTAGATTCTAATTAAATGGAAACCAATAATCGTTAAGATTTTCATTCGGATAATATGCGAATAATGTTATAAGGAACGGAAAAAAAAAGTTTACATCCATAAATTTAATAAACTGGTGGAATAAAATCTAGGAAAATAGTAAAGGGCGACCGGACTCGACACGTAAGGCTCGAAATCTCTCAATCTGAGCTTGAAACGGAGCATCCCATCCTTCGACGCTCGGGTGATGATGTGCGACCCATTTTGGCGGAGGCGGCGGAAGAGGAGCATTAGGACACAACCAGATCTATGAGAACGGAAAATTAGAGTTAGAGTATTGACATATATATATATATATGAAAAGCATGAATAGGTAATAAAAAAAGACGTTTGAAGTCATACCGCGGCAAAATGGTCTTGGTTTCCGTTGTAGGCTACACCAAGGGTTGCTGATTGAGGGTTGTTAGCAGGTGTCGGCGAGGTCATGGGGAGACATGTGAACGGATGATGCCAAGCTAGGACGACGAGAGGAATCTGATATACCGTTGCAAATACTAAGCCCATAATGGGTAGCTCTATCCACCGTCTCCTATCACCATGCACAGCTCCCGCCCATCTCTGGTAGTCGACGAACTGCTGGAATGGGTACCCTCCCATATAACAACCGGCGTACAGATCGGCGTGATCCTCCAAGTGATTGCATAGTAACGTTTTGAGTTCTGGGAAAGCAGTCTCGCCGATCGGTGATGTCAAAGCCGCCAAAGCACGGTAGCCACAATGACCATCTCCAACAGTGTCCCTCACCGTCTTAATATGACCGAGCATGAAGGGATCAACGTTGTTTCGACCCCAGTTGAACCCTCCGAACACATCATCACTTCCACGTCAAGCTGAGGTCGCTTGTGGACGATGTCGAGCAGCATTTCGAGCAGCACACGCTTCTTCTCTCTCAAACCTTTCCCTTACCTCCTCGTATGGCAACGGGTTGGTTCTACGGGCATTCCTCGACCCCCGAGGCCTCCCCTTCCTTCGGACGCTTGCTGATGAGGGTGGGTGCAGCTCATCCTCGCATACATCGTTGGAAGCCGTGTATGAAGATGACAGCTCATACGGCAGTGGGGTATCGTCGATGTCAGTCTATGACAAATCCATCCAGAACAGGTGGATGTCCTCGGCGGGTATCGAAGTACTGGAGTTGACGTATGCCTGAATCTCATGGACACAAGGGATCCCATAACAAACCCTCCAATGTCGGTCCGTGCATACCGGAGGAACCTTTTGGTTCACGACGTCCTGCCACATCTTGTACAGATAATCGAAGCACTTTTTGGAGATTAAAGTCTTTACCTCATCGAAAAGGTTGACTTTATACGCCGATGTTGACCATTTGAAGCGGTCGATCTCCAAAGCAGTTTGCAGCTCATGCAGTTGACAATCGTTGACTCTATGGATTGCATCGATCACGATGCGAAAGTCACCAGTCGATGAGTGAAGTGCCTCCTTCAGAACCTTGTGCTGACCCTCAACTCTGTACACATTGAAGTGCATAGCACTAAATATTCGATGTTATATCATATTGTAATGGGAGATATGAAGTAAGGTTGTAACTGTTTGTCGTACGGGTGCCGAGATGGAAGACATTATCTATGTAGCATCGTACGATGCTCCTGCTGTATGGAAGCCAAACCGCCTCTAAATACCCCACCATGCAGCGTGTAGCGCCCGACGACGGCGGTTGAATGATTCCTCCGACCTCGATTCGAACAACCCCCAACAGTTGCCCTTAAAGATGCCAGCGTGGTTTAAATTCTTTGTGATCTTCAGAGCAGCTTCCTCGCATCTTCTCGTCACGTGTAACCAGTCAAGGAGATGCTGGACGTCGGGGAAGACAACATTCAGCGCCGCCAAGAGACCTAGCTCCCGACCAGTCATGATAGCTTGAGGCTGAACCGTCCCAAGAAAGATCTGAAGTTGTCGCAACACCCATGCGTATGTGTCTTCGTTCTCTTGCGACATGAAGGTATAGGCGATGCAGTAAGTATTGCCTGAGGGTGTGAACCCGACCACCTCGCACAATGGAATCCCATATCTGCAAGTGTAAATATGTTACATATAAAATACTTTATAATTGGCTATATATGCAATAATGTAATCGTAATTAAGTAACCTACGCATTTGTTTTGTACGTGTTGTCCATTACGATGATGTAATGGAACCTTCGGAGAAGGCGTATCCCGTTAGGATGCGCCATGAAGAGGTCGCTCAAGACGTTGTCGTCATCTGGATGTCATCTGAAGTCGTAGTAGTACCCTCTTTCCCGCAGATGGTGCAAGGTATCATGGGTCATCGTCCGACTACCTCTTTCTTCGGCGACCATCATGGTGAGCGTGTTGGTAAGGCTCTTCCTTGACGTGACGTTGGTCTCATCCAACTGCCTCAATCCGTACCCAATGGATTTTGGAGGAGTGCCAATTTCCTTCATCCACCTAGCCATCTTCTTTTCCCCCTCTGTCATCTGTCCAGCGATGGCGTGACCCTTCAAGCTCGTGGAAAGCCCGTGGTTATGAACACCGTGGGTTACCGTCATAACCCATTGACCCGGCGGAGCTTCATGCCCGTTTAGAGAGAATGGACAACCGTTTATCTTCGATTGTGTGCTTCGGAGCTTCCTCCAGCGTGGTCGGTACTCCCCATACTGCTCGCAAGCAAGGAGAACCCCGCCTGGACGGTTCGACGCCCCCGTCCAAGACCGCTTGATTACTAAACTCATGCAGTGTCTCCGACCCAAGTCTTTGAAATGTGTAACCATTTCGTCACGGTCATTCCAAACCCTTGGGTCCGAGAACTCAGACGTAAAGTCTCGAAACTGTATTAAAATTAGTGGAAATATGAACAAAACGGAAGGAATACGAAATATATTCACTATACGAAACGTATCCGTACCTAGCATAATTGGAGACGAGGATTGCTTTGCTGCCACAGGGCAGTCAACCAAATCACTGGAGGGCCGCCAGCTTTTCTGTAGGCCTTCAGAGCCTGCTGGGTGAGCTGGTAGTACTCCGCGACGGTGGGGATCAACGCGCCCGCGGGTAGATGTGACGTACAAGGGAGGCCATCCATCGGAAGTCCCATAAGGCAGGCAACATCGTGGAGCCTGATGGTCATCTCGCCCCATGGAAAGTGGAAGGAGCTGGTCTCCGGGTGCCAATGCTCCACGAAGGCTGTGCAGGTGAACTCGTCGACACACTCCTAGTGGAGGGACCTCAGCTGCGGAATGCTAGAAGGGGTCAGATCCTGCACCCAGGTCCCCGGGCCCTCAAATATGTAGCGCTCGAAAGGCTGCAGGTGAGTCGCCTAGTGGTGGAACTTCATCAGCGGCAGCTCCACCGTAGGATCTCTCCACACCTGATACGCGCGGTGATGCCTGTAAGACACAAGCAGCTCTCCCGACGGCAATAAAGGGTCGACCTGCACAACCGGTGCGGCAGCCTGCGCAGGGATGGGCTCGGGCTCTACCTGTGGGCCCCTCTGGCCCTCGGCCTGCCCCTCCTGACCGTCGTCAGCCTCCTCAACGACGTCAGGGATCACATCATCTGCAGAGGCCAAGGAGATCGAAGGCTCGGCCTCGTGGGTGCCGGATGTAGAAGCCTCTAGGACGGCTGAAGTAGAAGCCTCCGGCACAGCTGAAGTAGAATTCTCCGGAACGGCTGAAGTAGATGCCTCCGGGATGGTGGGTGGAAAACGAGTAGGCGGTCTACCCATGTCGGCTCGTCGCCCAGCGACTACGTCGGTAATGAAGCTATTCAAAACATCTGAGGTCTCTAAAGAAGGCTGTAACCCCATCATCGCATCGCTAGAAGGATCCCAACCTCGTAGACCCTTTCAGAAGCTGTCGTGCTCGTCGGCCGAGGGCGTCCCCATCGACTACTGGTACCGCTCTG
The DNA here is from genome assembly GCA_037127255.1 of Persicaria tinctoria. Taxonomy (NCBI): domain Eukaryota; kingdom Viridiplantae; phylum Streptophyta; class Magnoliopsida; order Caryophyllales; family Polygonaceae; genus Persicaria; species Persicaria tinctoria. Next base: position 22,120,253 of record JBANSL010000013.1, on the reverse strand, counting down.
CAGACGCAAGCAGATCGTCGACTGTGTCTGTTGGAATGTCGGGTACCGTCTCCTTTGGAATCTGGCTGACCGTTGCTCGGTCGGCGAACGTAACAGGCCGGAGTGTACCGTCCCCCCTCGTGAGCCTCACTGCCTGTTATTATGAAATGTTGAGAACCTGTTACTTTTAAGGTTTTTTATTTTATCCCATTAACTATTTTTATGTATTTTAATATGTTATAATGTTTTTTAATATATTTTAATATCTTTTAATGTATTTTAATATCCGTTAAGGTCTTTTAATATATTTTAATATTTTTATTTACTTTAAATTTAAATTTATTTTTTATGTATTTTATGTATTTTATTATAATTTATTATATTTTAATGTTTTTATTTTCTTTCAATTTAAATTTATTTCTATGTATTTTATTATATTTTAATGTTTTTATTGTCTTTCAATTAGAATTTATTTCTATGTAGTTTAATATATTTTAATATTTTTATTTTAATTTATTTTAATGTATTTTAATATAGGAAAAACTAATTAAAATACCCCACCTTTGGGGGTATGGTAAAAATATATCCTCAACTTTCAAATGTAATAAAAATATCCCGACCTTTGAGGGTAGTGGTAATATATTACCACAAGTTTTTTCGCGAGTCAAAAATGCTGACAAGGCAGCCTATGCGGGTTTTTTACAAGGTTTTTTTTAATAGTATCCTTAGGAAAAAAATAAAGAGTTGAACCAGGTTCATACCTAACGCCTTTTCCTCCATCATATCTTCTTCCGGGGACCGTAGTCGCCTCTTGAATTGTCTTCCAGGTCTTCTAGGTAGCTCATGGTTCCTCTTCAATGTCACTCTTCCTCCCTCGTGGTCGACTATCTTGAGTTGTCTCTCTCACATCTTCTTCCCCTTTGATTCGTTCACGGAGTTGGGGGGTAAGCTCTCCCCCCCCCCCTCTTTGTTGTTGTTGTTGTTGGTTTAGTTTTGTTGTCAGTTTGGTGTTAAGAATAGTCGTGTTGTGTTAATTTGAGGCAATTTTGACCAGATTAGTTGCTTGGTTGAATCAATTTCGTTTTTTGGGTTTAATTTGTTATTGTTTTATGATTTTCCCTAAGGAAACCGATCAAGAAAACCCAAGTTTAGTGCTAATTTGTAAAAAAAGGCTTCCACATATGTTGTCTTGTCAAAAAAAATTCATGTAGGCTGTCTTGTCAGTATTTTTGACCCGTGAGAAAACACAGGGTAATATATTATCATCACCCTCAAAGGTCGGGATATTTTCATTACATTTGACAGTTAAGGATATATTTTTACCATACCCCCAAAGGTGGAGGTATTTTAGGCTTCGCTGATAAATTGGAGTTGATTAAGATTGCTCGCCCTTGTTGTAATAGAGCGTTTGCATGTCATCTACTTAATTGTTCTTTAGATTTCCAGATGATATCTTCGAACATGTGTTTGTTTACTCTTCCATTGATAAATGGACACCCTAGATATTTTTCCAAAGAATTTTCATTTGTAACATTTAAGTAGTTACGTAGCTCTAGAATCCTATGGTTCGAGCTGCAGATGCCTTCTGTGGCTTGGAAGCTTGATTTATGATAATTAACTTTTTGTCCATTAATTTTACAATATGAATCAATTATTGATCTCACTCTAAGCCCGACATCCACGCTACCTTTTGAGAAAATAATGATGTCGTCAGCAAAGGAGAGGAACGGAATTTGAGGGCCATCTCTACTAAAAGGAAATCCGATGGAGGTTCTATCAAAGTTTGCTTCAGATGAGAGTTTCCGTGCCAGAATTCCGGCCCCTTGTGTTGTATTAGTATTTCGCAGGGTTTGGTTCTATTACATTTTAATTATAATCTCGATTTATGTAAGTATTTATAATATCAAAAAATCTCATAAAAATTAAGATAAAATAATAATTTGATCAAATAATCATATAAAAAATAGGAAAAACTAATTAAAATACCCCCACCTTTGGGGGTATGGTAAAAATATATCCTCAATTGTCAAATGTAATAAAAATATCCCGACCTTTGAGGGTGATGATAATATATTACCCTGTGTTTTCTCACGGGTCAAAAATACTGACAAGACAGCCTACGTGAATTTTTTTTTACAAGACAACATATGTGGAAGCCTTTTTTTACAAATTAGCACTAAACTTGGGTTTTCTTGATCGGTTTCCTTAGGGAAAATCATAAAACAATAACAAATTAAACCCAAAAAACGAAATTGATTCAACCAAGCAACTAATCTGGTCAAAATTGCCTCAAATTAACACAACACGACTATTCCTAACACCAAACTGACAACAAAACTAAACCAACAACAACAACAACAAAGAGGGGGGGGGAGCTTACCCACCCAACTCCGTGAACGAATCAAAGGGGAAGAAGATGTGAGAGAGACAGCTCAAGATAGTCGACCACGAGGGAGGAAGACTGGCATTGAAGAGGAACCATGAGCTACCTAGAAGACCTGGAAGACAATTTAAGAGGCGACTACGGTCCCCGGAAGAAGATATGATGGAGGAAAAGGCGTTAGGTATGAACCTGGTCCAACTCTTTATTTTTTTCCTAAGGATACTATTAAAAAAACCTTGTAAAAAACCCGCGTAGGCTGCCTTGTCAGCATTTTTGACTCGTGAAAAAACTTGTGGTAATATATTACCACTACCCTCAAAGGTCGGGATATTTTTATTACATTTGAAAGTTGATGATATATTTTTACCATACCCCCAAAGGTGGGGGTATTTTAATTAGTTTTCCCTTTAATATATTGTAATATGTTTTAATATCTTGTAATATATATATTAATCGTTTTTATTGTTTTTCCATGAAAACTATCAAAATATACAAACTATATAGTATCTTTCAAACTATATACTAAAACTATATAATCTATCAAATTATATAGTATATATCAAACTATATACTAAAACTAATTATAATCTATCAAATTATATTATAATACTATATTCAAATCTAAACTATATTATAAAACTATAAAAATAAATCAAATAAAATAAATAAATCAAAGAACATATCGGTGGGGTCGGGACCGGCAAAACCTCCATAGTCCGCCACGGAAGCGGCTGTAATAGGTCCACCTCCGCCACTCCGCCGCCATCACCACCACCACCACCACCACCGTCACCCCCGGCCACCGCCTCTGCTGCTCCACCACCACCACCCTCCTCAACCTCCATGGGCGCCGCCCCACCACCACCCCCGGCCACCGGCTCCACCGCCACCCCCTCCCCCAGTGCTCCACCCCCACCACCACCCTCCTCAGCCACCGGCTCCACCACCTCCGCCGTATCCGCCAACACCGCCAGCTCCACCACCACCTCTCTCTCCGGCTCCATCTCTCTGTGTTTCTCTCTCTCTCTGTCTCGATCTCTTTCTCTTTCTCTCTCTCCGGCAACCTCTCGCTCTCACTCCGGCGATCTCTCGCTCTCTCTCTATTTCTCTCTGGCGAAGACGAAGACGAATGAAGACGAAGAGGCACGTCGTCTTCGGATTTAGTAGACGGGCTTGCACGTCCTCAGGGACGTGCAACACGTGCTTAAGCACGTGTCCTTTTGCATGTTCTTAAGGACGTACCGCACGTCCCTGAGGACGTGCAAGCACGTTTTTAAAAATAAAAATAAAAACATGCTTGCACGTCTGGGCTCGGGTGGCTGTAAACCCCCTTGCATGTCCTTAAGGACTTGCAAGCACTTCTTCAAGGACGTGCATGCACGTCTTTAAGGACGTGGGGATTTGCGATGTATATAGCCGAAACGTTAATAAATAAAGAAGTTAGGCAAAAGTGTAATTAAATAAAATAAGTGTACATCTTCCTCCTAGTTCCACCGACCGTGACATTGGAGGCTCCTTTGCTGGCGTCCGTCGATGCCACTGGATAGCTCAAAATCATTGTAAATCCTACCTCCTCCATATCTTATATTGCAAAAAGATATCAGCACATATATACCTACATAAAAATACGCATAAAATGATGTCAGCACTAAAAAATACGCATTCAAACGATGTCAACACTAAAAAATACGCATAAAAACGACGTCAACACTAAAAAATACACATAAAAATGATGTCAACGCTAAAAATATGTATAAGAATGATGTCAGCGCTAAAAAATACACATAAAAACGATGTCAGCACTAAAAAATATGCATAAAAACGATGTCAGCACTAAAAAAACAAACCAATTTTTAAGGATTCAAGCATATAAATATACCTACATATACAATATCCAACTAAAAACGATGTCAGCACTAAAAAATACACATAAAAACGATGTCAGCACTAAAAAAAAACCAATTTTTAAGGACTCAAGCATACATATATACGTACATATTATTAGACATTACCCGAAACCCGAATGATCCGAAACCCGACTAACCGAATCCGACCCGACTCGCCCAATTGCCACCTCAGTCTTTCCTTTAAAAAATAAGTTTGAATTAGGGGTATTTTAGTCTTTTCAAACAAAACAAATAGAGGTTTAATGGATGAGTGGTTTTTTGAAAATAAATATAATTTATAGGTGATTTTATGTAATTTATAATTTTATGTGTAGTTATATGAAAATTAGCCTAGTTTAAGGGTGGTTATGTATAATTTACTAAAAAAAAAGGCGAAAATGCATAAAACCACCCTTTATTCACCTTTGTTTGCAATTAACCACCCCTTATTCAAAAAATTTCACTTAACCACCCTTTATTCACCTTTGTTTGCAATTAACCACCCCTTATTCAAAAAATTTCACTTAACCACCCCTTATAACAAATTGTTTGCAAGTAACCACACCATCCTCCCATTTTTCTTTAAATTAAACTTCTATTAAATTCAACTTAAAAGTAAAAGACGAAAATGCACCCAAATTTGGTTTTACAGTTTTTATTTATTATTATTTATACAAAATTACCATTAATGTATGCAAGCTATGCCCACCTCTGCTAGTAGGTCAGATGTAGTCATACCTTTTTTGGTCATTGACGCTTTATTTGCACCATCCTCTGGCAATGCTTGATAGTAGACCTGTCAGAACACGATCCGAACCGGTCGACCCGACCCGAAGTTTTTTGGTCAAGAGCCGAAAATTTTGACCCAAATTTTTTTTCCTACCCGAACCCGAAAACCGGGTAATTTTTCGGGTCATCTAGGTTTAGACCCAGTGACCCGATTGACCCAATTGATCCGGTGAACCGATTAACCCGATTGATTTATAATTATATATGATTAAATTTTTTTATGGAGATTCCAATTTATTACATTTTATAATTACAATCACTTGATCTTTCATTTTCAAATCAACTTTTATATTTATTTGTATTGTATAATACTCTCTCTAATCGATAATATTTGATATTTAAGAAGATAAAAACATTAAAATATTAAAACAATTCTATGTTTAATACTAATTGCATTAAATTATTTATTTTTAAAAAATTATTTAAAAATTTGATATTCTAGATATTTTTAAATTTTATTAAAAATTACAAGGAATAGTAAAAATCAAATATTTTAGATCAAATATAGTATATAATTACAAGTGCTAGAACTTAAGAACCACGTCTTTAATTTTAGCATTTTAAAATTATCACAAAATTACCAAATCCTGATTTTTTTAATTTAAAAAATAGAAATTGACAAACCCCAAATCGACCCGAAATCGGGCCAAACTCGAGTTCAAGTCAACTCGGATCTACACGGGACCCGTTTTACGCGAAATCCGAAATGACCAAATTTGGGGGCATTTTCGTCTTTTACTTTAAAGTTGAATTTAAAGAAAAATGGGAGGATGGGTGGTTACTTGCAAACAATTTGTTATAAGGGGTGGTTAAGTGAAGATTTTTGAATAAAGTGTGGTTAATTGCAAACAAAGGTGAATAAAGGGTGGTTAAGTAAAAAAATTTTAATAAGGGGTGGTTAATTGCAAATAAAAGTGAATAAAGGGTGGTTTTATGCATTTTCGCAAAAAAAAAAAAACGAAAATTTCGCCTGGTACCCCTGAGGTATTGGCTTTTTCACGCGGTGTACAAAAGTTTAGCCTATTTCACACGGTACCCCTGAACTTTTATTTTATTTCGCCGTGTGCCCCTACCTTATATCTGTTAACTTTTCCGTTAAAATAATATTAAAAAAAAGTAAAGAATTGAAACAGATGAACGCTGAGAGTGGAGTTCTTCGTCGACTGAGAGAGGAAGAGATTCTTCAAGCTTCGTTCGAGAGAGAGGGAGACACCAATGACAGAAGGAGCCAAGGAGGTCGATAATGACCAGAGGAGGCCTTCGAGGTGGACCAACATGGTGACATTGGCAGCAGAGGTAAGTTCTCTTCCCTCCTCATCTGGTTTTGGGATTTAGGTTTTTTTTTTCGAATTGGGGATTTCGGGTTGGATGGTAGATGGAGGATCTTCGAATTGAGGGTGGATTGCAATCTTCTTCTTTAATCTGAATAGAGGATGAACTACAGTCTTCTTCAAATTGAGTTTCACCTGTTGGATCGCATTTAGAATTGAATTGATCAAGGGTTTTGTGTTGATTCCAAAGTTTAAATGTTGTGATTACTAAATAGAAACAAGTTCATTATGATTACTTATTTCTATTTTATGCTATTGTTGTAGGATGGAGGATAAGATATTGTTGAGAATTCTTTGTATTCATCGATTTGAAGGGCTAGTTATATGTCGATTACATATTCTACTAACATGAGATTACTTGCTTATTGTTGTTTGTGTGTTGGTAATTTTCTTTTCTCAGCTTTGGAATTGGGATGAGTTTGTTTGAGGGCAAAATTCAATTAATCTAGTCACTAGATCTAAGGCAGTAAAATCTTTCAAATTATATTCATTAAACACCAGGTATTAATCTTTCGAGTAGGAAGTTAGTTACTTTAAGATGCATTTTCATGTGTTAGTTTCATTGATGATTAACTTTTACTATTAAATTTGTGGTTATGAATGTCTTTTCTTGCTTTGGCTTTACACTAATAGGAGAAGTATAAGGCATATCCGACTTCAGATTTCCAAGCTCCATAACCCTTTCATCAGTTCCCTCCTTTGACACTTGGTCTGATTCATCTTTGCTTCTGTTGGTCTGATATGTTGCCTCCTTTTTATGTCGGGTCTCAAATAATTCACCCATCTTTCCAAGTAAGAAAGTGCAAAATACTCACAATATAAGATCATAACTGATTTTTCAGAAACCGATGATTTGGAACTGATTTATACAGCAAATGTTACATAAGTGAGCATTGTTCTGAATGTTACAACTGAATATTATTGCAAAAATTCAGTAGCAATGTGAAAAGTAAACAAGGCGGCAGTGAGCATTGGTATGGACTTGTTAGCCTATTAGCTCAATCGGTAGAGCATTGTGCTTAGGCACAAGATGTGGGTTCGAATCCCACGTAGGTTGTCTACTAGCAAATATCTTTGATTGAATTGAATAAATGAACAAAAATACAAAATCATCCAAAGCTATGACAGCAAAAACATTAAAATGAATGGCAAATACAGTAGCCTATCATTAATAGACTTGTTAAAGACCACTATAAAAGCTCTGTCAAAATTTTCAAAGCAAAAGATTGGCACAATGTATGTGTGGCTTATGTGGGATTCGAACCAACATCTTGTGCCTAAGCACAATGCTCTACCGGTTGAGCTAATAAGCCAAAATTTTAAAAGCAAGAGCCTGACATGTTCTAAATCATCTCTTTTGCTGGCAGTTCTCCCCAAGTGAGCATGAACACTAGCATAATGTACAGTAACCCTGCTCACAGGTATTGCAGTGTTTTAGATCTTGTCAAAGACAAGTCTGAGATAACGATTACAAAACTGTTAACATATTTCACCTCAACATGTTAGGATGCTGATCATACTCAACATCACAGACCATTAGCAGTATCTTTCCATTTTGTAGCAACAACAAAGTATATGATAAGAAACGATATAATACAGTATTCAGGAAACAAAAACACTGATGAAAATGCTTTGAGTTACCTAGCCCAAGGTCGACAAGGAATGGCTTCTTCTCTTGAGCAGTAGAAGGTTGTGGAAAAGCATTGATGGTGGAAAAGCAACGCACTGATTCCTTAACAATGGCCCATAATTAAACCAATGAAACAATTTTAAAACTAGATAAGGCTAAGCACTCCTTAGAACTACAAACACAAGATACTCAAGACTATCATGAAGTATTCCACACATCCCATAAGCTTGCTCCCAGCATGTCCATGACCTACAGTAATGATGGACAAAGTATAACAACTTCACAACACAAGCATACTATGCTAGAAGAAGGCACTAGGTAGTGAGTCATACCATCATATAATAGTCTCCTTGCTTTCCTTTATAATGTACTTTGGGGACTCCATGTCTGCCTCCAAGAGTACTGTTAAAAAAAAAAGGTATACTATTCAATCGACAACAAACATCCCAATTTTTTGAACTAATCAAATTTTTAACCCTAATTCGAAAAAACCACAAATCAAAACCCAATTCGAAACCCCAAATTGCATATACAAAATTAAAACCTCAATTCGCAAACAGAAATTGCACCTAATTCGACATGCTTGCTGGCTGGCACCTCCACCACCCCTACCGGCGCCTCCGACGGCTGACTTGGTTGTCGCCGATTCAAGGTCGGGCTCTCCTTCTCCTTCTCCTTCTCCTCTAGGTCAGGCGTCGCTCTCCTTCTCCACCTCTCCTTCCGGTGGCTGCGAGCTCTTGGTTGCCAGCGATTCGTGCTCCTCCAGGCTTCAGTCGGCCTCTCCGCTCCTCTCCTTTCTTCGTTTCCTCTAAGCGTTTTCAGATAAAAACAAACGGAAGTGGTAAGCACGGTTAGTTTTAACTGAGCAGGGGCACGAGGCGAAATTCACACATAACTCAGGGGTACCGTGTGAAATAGGCTAAACTTTTGTACACCGTGTGAAAAAGTCAATACCTCAGAGGTACCAGGCGAAATTTCCGAAAAAAAAAAAAAAAAAAAGGTAGAACTAGAAGTACAAAATAAACAGGATAATCAAAAGGAAAACAAAAGGATAAATAGTAGAGAAAAAGACGTGGGTGAGCATGGACGTGACATTTGTCACCTCAAATTCCTTCCTCTTGTTGGGTTCCACGGTATCAAAGACCCCACCGCCGATCCCTCTGTGGTCGGAGTTTCTCCTCTCTCTCCTTCATATCTGATATCTCTCCCCCTCTGATTTCTATTTTCTCCCTCCCCCCCTCTCTCTCTCCGCGCAGTTAACCTTCGACTTCGGTTTCCTCCTTTCTTCGTCTCTGTACGCTTTCTTTCGTTTGCTGTTAGCTCTTTTTTTTTAGGTATTTGATATATATTATACAGTGATTCAATTTTATTCTTCAAGTTTTTTCATTAGGGTTTATAAGACTGCAATTTTAGGAGAAATAGATGCAGTTCGGTCTCATGAAGAATGAAAGCATCTGAAATTATTAAGTCTTGAACTGTAATTTGAGAATGATTTCTGTGGCTGTTGGAATTAGGTTTTCATATTCAATTTTTTAATGCAATCCAGTGCTATCCCAGTCATTTTTCGCTGGATTACGAACCTAATTCTTACAAATGAAGTAAACAATTGTCCTTACAAGCACAAACCAACACATACAGTTCACTTAGATTCAAACTAAATTCATTACTACTAGTCTACTACTTATTGGAGAGAATGAAAAGAGTGAAATTCTATTTTGATCCCAAATTGGGGGAACATGCCTAGAAAGGGATGGCTTTGCTGCAGTGATACTGCATCTCTGCTTTTGAGTTTGGCTGGTGTACGAAACAAGTTTTCGATTGGAAAACTAGTATGATTATCGGATTATCACACTAGAAAGTCTAGAACTTAGTAACACGTGCGATTTTGATTCAGTTCATTTCTTATTAACTCGCGTCTATTTTCTTGGCCAGCTTGTAAGCTGCCTGTGAGGGGAATGCTGGTCAACATTATCCAGTTGAGATCACCTTATGGCATTAACAGCAAGTAAGGTTTCAAGTGGACCTGTCATCCCTGATTGCCCAGCTAACCATAAACTGCGGGTTTCATATTCAGTTCCTAACTCCCCACAAAATAACTTACACCCTACGGCCCAAGGAAACGATCTTAGGCGACAGAGAAGTGGCCATTATGCAGCTGTCAGATTAGTTCCTTCTGGGATCAGCTTCGGGCGTTCATTGAGGAGACATATTCAGTGCATCACAAGGCGGGGATCTTCAGTGGTTTGCCACTCCACAAGGACTAAGAGAACTGGATCGACAGAAGATGTTAGGCATTCTACTGACTGTTCCGGTGTATATAGGTATTGTTTAAATCATTTAATACTAAACAAGGGCACATTACAAGAATTCGATTTGTTTAACTTGTTATTTTTACCATAATGTGATGTGTCATACTGTCATTCAAGGCACAAGGCTCTTTTTCTGATTAGCTTGAATGTACTGTCAAGCTATTTTGAACTATCAAAACCTCATCGCATGGATCCTACATGTTATCCTTCATGAAAAGAGTTCAGCAATTTCAAATGCTTAGACTAGAATAAAAGATTTATTCCAACAAGGGAAATACCTTCCTTGGGTTTTCTAATATTCTAGTAAATGATTGTGGGAAACCTCCAGGTTTTTTATGTTTGTTTTAGCCCTTGGCAAATGTGTTACCTCTTTCCAGACCGCAACTTTTGTTGTGTGGGAGTATCCTATCTAAGGAATTATTTTTCCCCAATTGAAGCGCTCTCAGTTTGAGAAAATGATATAATTTCATCAGTATTAAGTTTTGTAGAATGACTTTCATCTTGTCACTATGTATTCACTCCATATTATACACTGTCCCGCTAGGAAAATGGTATGTTATGAATTATTTTGTTTCTTGCTCATTCTTCTATGATGATGGGCGGGGAAACTATGTGCTTCCAATTCATGTATAACTTTGGACAAATTTCACATTCTTGGTGAAAATTATAAACAAGGTTGTGTAGCTGATGCCATTTGGTTTTGATGTACCCACTTAGATTATTAGTTAATTTTGATGTCTATGAGTTATTGTTGCCAACTTGCCACTGTCATACGGAAAACCTATTTTGTGTAGCAGAGACCAGAATGAAAATAGCAAGAATGAGGATGATCTTGTGACGTATGAGGTTGTGAACTCAAATCGAGGCTTAGCAGAAGCTTGCAAATATGTCTACAATGATGCAAAATTTGTCAATGAAAGAGCACGGAATGATATTATTTTGCTCTCTCGGTAATTTTAATCTTTGCTTACCTCATTAAGCACGCTGTAGTTGATTATCAATATGTTTGTGAGAGTCCTCTAATCCTCTATAGTTTCTCCTATTCGGATGTTTTTAAAAAAAAAAAAAATTAAGTGAACGTATAGTTTCCTTACAACTTTATGCTCACTGCCAGTTTTTGATTCATTTTCTGAGTTCTGACTGCTTCCTCATCTGTCTTGCATAATATTTTGCTCAAGCATAGCAATGTAAATGGGAACCTAAAGTGAAAAATTTGCATTCCATTCATGATTCATGCAGTTAGAATAATTTTTTTCTTGGTTATTTGAAACCTAACCCTGTGATGAACATTCAGTACCAGTGGTGGAGGGGGTATGAGAGGGAGGTTTTATACATGAAATGGCCATCTATACCTCTTAAAAAATATATTGGCTTGTTGAGTGGTAATTTGTGTTCATGCATTTCTAATTTTCTATAGTGTGCCGAAATATATCTTTTAACTGTAATAGCTTATAATAATGCTTATGTCTCAATTTTATGGTCACAGTGGCATACTCAGGTTAGATGCCCGTGCACGTCAAGATGTGGCTATTCTGGGGTCTGAGTTTCTTAAGCTAGACGGTGTGAACACATTCCTTTTGCAGCATCAATTATTGCTGAATCCTATGTGCTAGCTTCAAAATCCCTGTTATTCTGCTTACTTCATAAGGATGTTCAATTGCAATTCTACCTGACTAACAAGACAATATAGCAGCCTTTATTTGTCTTCTGTGCAATATTTTCCTGACCTAGGTTTAATGTTGCACTTCATCGGAATAGGAACACTTATATATTATGTTCCCAGAACCTTACCCAGCCCCTTTTCTTTCTCATGGTTGAATATCTTGGTTCATAGGTTAATGGTTTGCCGATGCTTTTAATTTTCTGTTTATTATTTCCTTTCTTCTCATCCTATATAAAGTTGGGCCATGGATCATTAATCAACAAGTGAGGTCAAGTTTTAGATATTTAAGTTGGTTTTGTTTGTGGGTTTGGTATGCATGGAAATTTATGCCTCTTTTCAAACTAAGCTAACTTTGTTACCCTGAAAGATTTGTTACTGATGATGGATGTGTGACATGAAGATGATAGGTAGCTTAAATTGTGTTTCTTTTTTCCCTTCTCTTATCAACTCATTTAATCTGAGGACGGAATAGGTTGTCAACCTTGTGACTGGCCTGTTGTTGTTTTTTCTTTCTTCTGGGTTCTAGTTTAGCTGACATGCATATATTATTCTCCTCCTACATGGTCTGCAGCTCGGGCAAGAGAGGATACTGTGAAAATTGACCAGAATGTGAAGCAAAAGGCAGAACGTCTTCATCGCTTTGCTACAGTATGCATCTCGGGAAACTATCTGTTCTCATCATGAATTAAGCCTCCATTTTCTTTAACAATTTTTACTTCCAGATCCTGAAAGACAGAGCACAATCTCGACTGAAGACTGCTGCTGATAAGCACTGGAGTGATGGAGCCTTGGAGGTGCAAATGTTTTTAGTAGCAAGAAATGCCGCCTAAATATAAGAAAATTTGATTGCCTTTGCATTGAATTGATTCTGATGATTTTCAACACTGTTCTTACAATCTTACGTCGCACTTGAGATATAATTTTATCATAAGAAATATGTGGATGTATGTGTTTGATGCAACTATACAAGATAAAAATTTACATCAAATTTATAGAAATGTGTGAAATTGCCAGATCCTTCAACTAGTTTTGATCCCCTCTTGTTCTTTTGTTTGAAGTTTTCATTTTCCTCTCTCGTAATGGGGTTTTAGGAAGGGAAGCTGTGCCCGGATAGTGAAAATTGATGTTTAACCCGTGTGTATATTAGGAAAGATAGGTTTGGTGACAAAATAATGTGCAATGTCTTCTCTTATTCTGAATTGTTAGTAAACCATCTCTACTTTACTAACATAAGTTGTCATTTCTTTTATATATCTGTGTAGGCTGACTTGCGGCTAGCTGACTACCGTGCTAAGCAACGTGCAATGGGTGATACCCTAATGGCCTTGGAGGTAAAACTAAAAACAAAGAATTTTTACAGTTATTATTATTTTTAGGGAAAATGACTATCGGATATGAACCAAAAATAATACAAACAAAAAAAAAATGTCTCAAAATAATATAAACTATTAACCTATAAACCAAAAAAAAATACAAAATTTTAAATCAACCAAAAATAATACAAACTATGAACTTTTGACTTAAAATAATACAAATTTTTGGACATGGATATAGAAACAAAATATTATTTATCAAAATTACAAAACACATCTATATGTAGTCACACTTTGCACAAATCTACCTCCTTTATTTTTAAATACACCAAAACCACTATTTATTTGTCCAACTTTACAAAAATCCACTTTTTATTTTGAAATTATATAAAATCACACCTACTTTGTTCATAATTTATCAAAAAATATATACAATCATAGCCTAGAATTCATGTAATTGTGTGTAATTTTAAAAATTGGGTTGTATTTCACAAAGTTGGACAAAAAATAGTTATTTTGATCTATTTAAAATATAAAGGATGGATTTGTGCAAAGTATGACTAATTATGGATTGTTTTTGTAATTTTTATAAATAAATTTTTGTTTTGAATCTTACCCCAATTCAAGTTCAAAATTCTGTATTATTTGAAGTCTGAAATTTCATAGTTTGTATTATTTTTGGTTAATTTTAAAGTTTGTATTATTTTTGGTTTGTAGGCGGATAGTTTGTATTATTTCAAGACTTTTTCTTGTTCGTATTATTTTTGGTTTAAATCTGCTAGCTATATTATTTTAAGTCATTTTTCCTATTTTTTATATCCTTGTAGATTACCTACTATAAGATGCAAAACTATTCCTCATTTTTCAGTTTGTGAAGAACATTCATGACATGATGGTTGACAATGGATACAAGTTGTAAGCGCACTGACCAAGAACCTAACATTAACTTCAGAAGATCTTGAAGCATTTGAAATCCTTACCCCTTTGTGATTGTGATGCCCAGCCCTTTGCACCAGAAAGACGGGCACCCCTCGGCAAACATAATGCTTGAGAAAAACGGGAAAGCTCTCGATGTCTTCCGTGACGAAGTGTCTGACGATCGTATTATGGCTATACAGGTAGCTCTATGTGCTTGCCACCTTATGAGTCTTTTTGTGGTGTGCAGTGATGACCATCTCTGATGATTGACCAATAATGCAGGAAGCGTACAAGAGTATGGCTTCGGCACTCTCAGAAGCCGATGGAATAGATTATACCGATCCTGATGAGGTTTAGTTTTCAGGATGATATATAATATAACATGCATCTAAGATTATCCATAGATTTTTTCTGGGTGATTTCATTTCTTCCCTGGCTTTTGTTATGGTTTCTTTGACATAATAGTTCATGTTTGCATCCAGCTCGAGCTGCTAGTTACAACACTAATAGACCTAGATGCCATGGACGGTAAATCAAGCGTCTCACTTTTAGCTGAGTGTTCTAGCTCACCTGATGTCAACACTAGGTATTGCCTCTAAAAATTCTCCTCCTGATCTATAGATTAAAAATCAAACGTGCAGATTAAGGGTAGGATGGTTAATATTCCCTGAATTTTTTCTGATCAAATCCTTCAATTTCCGTTTACAATGCAGACGAGCACTAGCCAACGCATTGGCAGCAGCCCCGTCTATGTGGACCCTCGGAAATGCTGGCATGGGAGCATTACAGGTAGTTAGCTGATTCCTTTTGCTTTCATTGGATCTCCTTGTTTAATTGCTGTTTTCTGACAAAATCTCGAACATTCTTTTTGTGTGAAACGTGCAACAGAGGCTGGCAGAAGACAGCAATCCTGCAGTTGCTGCTGCTGCCTCAAAAGCCATTTACGAGCTGAAAAAACAGTGGGAGATTGAAGAAGGTGATAGCTGGAGATTCACGGTGGACCAGAAACCCGAGAATGAACCGGATTTAGAGGAAGATTACGATGAAGACTAACAGAGTAACCTCTAATTTGATCTATAGATACCTGGGATGCTAAGTGTTAAATACTCCATATATGAAATAGAAAATTCATACATCACGAACTTCGTCCCAGAGGATTAGAAGATGCAAGAGATCAAAAGTAAATACATCAAACTGCTGCTGCATCCCTTACAACACAGTTAGCATCTTCCTTCATGCCGCAAATCGATTGTGTAAAGCTGTAATCTGCATAACTGTTGGCATGATGAACCTGTAAGTCTGTAACTATGTTACTGGTTGTGTTATGGTGCATGAAAGTATGTCAAGGACGATATCTTCTTATGCATCTATCTGTGCCTAAAGGTACGATTTTAAGAATCATGGTTGAATTTGTTGCCTCTAAACCTCCTTATTAAGCTCATTTCCATTTTGCAATGGTAGGTTGAATGTACATAGAAGCTGTGTGTAAGCATTTGGTTTGATGGGTTCTCTTGCCATGCTTCAGGGTAAATTACACTAACCTAATCTTTTATCAGGGACATTTTTCGCAAAATCATTAATAGCAGTGGATATTGCACAACCATCCCGGAACCCTTGAAGAAGCCATATAATACCCGCTTCGAATTTAGAGTTATATTAAATTGCAAAAAAACACCTTTTACTGATATTAGAAGAAAACTATTGATGCCATTTTTTCCTTCCAAATAACCGATAAAATAGTGTCGGTTTCTACAAAATTGTTCTCCTTCCACTTGAGTCGCTCGCTTTTCCTTCAAAATCACTTTGTAATTCTACATTAGCTTCTACACATTTAATTTGAGAGCAAAAATTGCATCAATTATATCATTTTAATTTCATTCTTAATTATTTACTTTTCTTCTTCTTTTTATAATTTTTAAATTTTCATTAGCATATAATTTAAAAGAGGGGTAAAATTGTAATTTAATAACTCTAACCGAGATTTGGACGGAATAATTGTAAGGGTAGTTGATTGGTGATGAAAGTTATTCGAATAGCGGTTTCTTGAAAATATTAATTGAAAGGGTCTGAAATAAGTCATAAGAAAACCCTAGGGCGATCAAGGCGATCACGGCGGTCACTCTCTGGTGGTCATCCTGTGTCTGTGCTTCTCTCCGGTTTAGGGCCGTGGGAGCTAGGTATCTTCTCGCCGGTAAGTGCGAGATTCACCGTGTTTGGCTTCGTTTGAGATCGACTGGTTCAGCGCGCCGAAATAGGTCATTGCAGGCATGGGAAACAAAGGGAAAGCGATTCACTTGACTGATGAGGAGTGCACTCCGGTGGCTGGGGATGAAGCAGTAAAAGAGGAAGTTTCAATTCACAGCAAATTGTCGTTGATTGGCAGTGTGTTGTCGTAGAAGGCCCCGAATGCGTATGCCCTAAAGGCTACTATGAAGGGTGCGTGGAGGACGAAACACGGGTTCTTGTTTCGAGAAATCAAAGAAAACTTATACAGTTTTCAATTCAGCAGTGAAGAGGACAGAGAGAAGGTCCTTAAGGGCGGCCCGTGGTCCTTCGACCGATCACTTGTGATGCTGAAAGAGCCGGGCATGGAGCAAATTTCCGCTATATCCTTCACGAAAACGGCTTTCTGGGTAAGAGTCTACGACCTTCCTCTAGTGGCTTATACCAAACCGATGGCAATGAAGTTAGGGCAAGTGTTTGGTGGGGTTTTAGAGCTGGACGAGGACGAGCTCCTGATGTGCAGTAGATTCCTCCGAATGCGTGTGATGATTGATATTACCAAACCACTTAGGAGGGGTATTATGATCAACATTGAAGGGAGGAAGATATGAGTTGAAGTAAAATATGAGAGAATGCCAAACTTTTGTTATTCATGTGGATGTTTGGGGCATACAGACACCGAGTGCGATAATGAAGTCGAGGAGGAAAACTTTAGGGGAGAGTATGGGGATTGGATGAGGGCGTCTCCTATCAAAATACTTCGCGATAGGAGCTGCTCGGAAAGGGAGGCGGATAGGGAGGTGATCGACAAAATGAGAGGGAGAGAGGGGAGTAAGACTGGCGGGGAATTAGCAAAAGGGAAAAGGAAAACTCTGATTGAAATTCTGGAAGAGAGGGAGGTAGAGGATGAGGAGAGGGGAAGCTTGGTAGGGAAAGACTTGTCCAGGGAGGCGGGGGAAATACTAGAAGGAGTTAACAAGGTTAGTATTAATGTGGAAGAGGAGGATGACACCACATCTGTGGGAATTGTAGGGGAGCAGGTGGTGGAAATTAAGAAGGACAAAGGGAAGTTAGTAGAAAAAGAAAGTATTACAGTCCCAAAAAAGAAATGGAAAAGAGCGGCAAGGGGAGGGGAGGGGCTGAACATACATAGTGAGGGTGAGACGGGGATCAGGATCAGCGGGGGAACTAAAAGGAAAGAGGGAGGAAGGAATAATGAGGATTTCATGAGTGTGGATCAAGGTAATGATCAGACAGTGACAAGAAACGAAGGGTTGAAACAAACCCGACAACCACAATAATTATATCGGCCGGGGATAATATCCCCCGCCGAGAGCCATTGCATAAGCTATAACTGCCGGGGATTAGGGAAGGCCCGTGCAGTTAAGAAGCTCGCAGATATGGTGAGCAGAGAGGCCCCGAAAGTTTTGTTTCTTATGGAGACAAAATGCAACAGGAAGAGAATGGAGAAGGTTAGGGTGGTGTTGGGGTTCAAGGGGGCTTTCGTGGTGGAGGGTATCGGAAGGTCGGGTGGATTAGCAATGATGTGGGAGGAGGACTGTGATGTCAACGTGACATCGTATACCCAACATCACATTGACAGTCAGGTGAAGTTCGAAACGGGGAGTTTTTGTAGGCTTACAGGGGTGTATGGGTGGCCGGAAGGAAGAGACAAACATCTAACGTTGGGTTTGCTGAGACGATTTTCTGAGGATCCTCATGACTGCTGGCTTTGTATGGGTGACTTCAACCTGTGCACCTCTCTGGAGGATAAGCGGGGTGGTAACCAGACAAGTTTCGACAGGATTGTCGAGTTCAGGGAGACCATTGAGTATTGCGGTTTGAGAGATATTCCCTTTACGGGGAATAGATTTACCTGGGATAACAACAGAGAGCAAGCTGGTTTTATTAAGGAAAGGCTAGATATAGCCTTTGGCAATGGAGCTTTTTTAGACCGGTACCCGAACACGATAGACGTTGTTCACTTGGATAAATGCGGGTCGGATCATCTCCCTATCAGGGTGGGCTTGGAGGGTGAGATGAGGGGGAGACGAGGGAGGGGTGAGAAACCCTTTAGGTTCGAGGCGATGTGGCTCAAGGAGGATGATTGTATTGAGATCATTTCTAATGGGTGGGAAAATCCGGGATCAGCCCAGGCCACAGAAGGGGTCGGCGGAAAGCTGGAAAGATGCGCAGTTGATCTGAGAGATTGGGATAGAAGTGTTTTTGGCAATGTGAAGGCAGAGCTGGGAAAGATCAGAAACAAACTAGCGGAGATTGGGAGAGGGATGAATGGGGGCCGAGTCAAGGAAAGGAAGGAGTTGGAACACAAAGAGAGGGAGCTGATGGATAAGGAAGAAATAATGTGGTATCAGCGGGCCAGAGCTAATGAGTTCCGATGTGGGGATCGCAATACTAAATTCTTCCATGAGAAGGCTTCGGGGAGGCAGAAAAGAAACAGGATCCAAAAACTAGTAGAGGACGATGGAACTGAAAGGAGATCCTTAGAAGGGATGACTGAGGTGGCAATGACCTATTTTGGCAAACTGTTTCAGTCTGAAGCTTTGGCGGATCCAAACACGGCTACTCAAGGAATCGAGCCCCTTTTATCGGCAGAGGACAACCAGGAGCTGTCACGCCCCTTTACCGCGGAAGAGGTAAAATCTGCCATTTTCTCTATGCATCCCACAAAAGCGCCGGGTCCTGACGGTATGCCAGCCATCTTTTACCAGAAGTGCTGGCATATAGTTGGGAAGGATATCACTTCTATGGTTTTGGACATTTTGAATGGTGCTCCGCTACCGGAGGGTTTGAATCACACATTCATTACCCTAATCCCTAAGGTAACGGCACCATCCAGAATGAAAGATCTTCGCCCTATTAGCCTGTGTAATGTTTTATACAAAATAGTGTCAAAAGTCCTCACAATCAGGTTGAAGGGAGTGCTTGGGAAGCTGATTGCATCTAGTCAGAGCGCCTTTGTTCCGGGTAGACCCATCACAGATAATGTGCTGGCGGCTTTTGAGATCTTCCACTACATGAAAACCCGAAGGGGAGGGAAGAAGAGTTACATGGCGCTGAAGCTGGACATGGCCAAGGCCTACGACAGGGTGGAATGGGGGTTCCTCGAGCATTGCATGAGGAAGTTTGGTTTCTCTGAGATATGGGTCGATCTGGTCATGAAGTGCGTGAGAACGGTGAGTTTCTCTATTCTCATGGATGGAACACCGTCGGCTATCTTCCTTCCGCAAAGAGGACTTCTTCAGGGGGATCCTCTGTCTCCGTATTTGTTTCTTCTCTGTGCCGAAGGACTATCTGGAATGATCAGAGTTAGTGAAGCTCAGAACAGATTAAAGGGCATCAAGATAGCGCCTGCTGCACCGCCTATATCTCATCTATTCTTTGCTAACGACTATGTCTTGTTTCTTGGAGCAACCTGTCAACAAAGCACGGAAATTATACACATTCTCCATACTTATGGAGCGGCATCCGGACAACAGGTAAACTTCACGAAATCTGAACTTTCGTTTAGTAGAAATATCGATGAGACCAATAGGAAGGAGCTTCAGGAGATATTGGGTATCCGTAAAGTGTCGAAGCACGAACGGTATCTAGGATTGCCTACGATGGTAGGGAGGTCCAAGAAAGTAATTTTTGAGCAGCTAAAGGAGAGGATTTGGAAGAAAATGAAAGGCTGGAAAGAGAAGACGTTGTCTAGAGCGGGGAAAGAGATTCTAATCAAGGCAGTCGCCCAGGCTATACCCACATATACGATGTCATGCTTCTTATTGCCGACGGGTCTATGTCGTGAGATTGAGATGCTTTTATGCAATTTCTGGTGGGGGGAAACCGCAGGAAGGAACAAGACCCATTGGATGAATTGGAAGAGGATGTGTCGATCCAAGACTAAGGGGGGCATGGGTTTTTAGAGACTTGGAGGTCTTCAATAAAGCACTACTAGCTAAACAAGCCTGGAGGATTTTGCAGGAACCAGATTCGTTGCTTGCCAGGCTAATGAAGGCAAGATATTTCCCTCGGGGCTCGATCCTACAGGCCGGAACTGGGCACAATCCTAGCTATACATGGCGAAGCATTATCAGTGGCAGAGACGGATTGGTAGAGGGGCTGATCTGGAGTGTGGGCAATGGGGCTGATATCAAAGTCTGGGAGGACAGATGGATTCCTAGGCCTACGAGCTACAAGGTCATTGGAAATTTCTTCGGTGGCGACCCGGAGATGACGGTGCTTGATCTGATTGACTGGTCAGTTGGGCGATGGGATGAAGAGCAGCTCCAGCGCTATTTAGTGGGGGGCGATATAGATGAGATTCGAAAAATTAGACTTGTCGACGCTATGGACAAGGATCAATTGGTTTGGAAACATACCAAGAATGGTCTATTTACAGTGAGATCGGCGTATCACGCATTCTTAGAAAGAGTTCTCAACAGCAGAGAAGTAGCAGAGGCTTCCGATCACACACATCAGGAGAGAGCGTGGAAAGCATTATGGAAGCTCAAGGCCCTTCCGAAAGTGATATCGTTTGTCTGGAGAACGGCCACAGGAATTCTACCCTGCAAGACAAATCTCGCTCGACATCGAATCACGGATGATGGGTGCTGTGAATTGTGGAAAGGATGAGACGCCCCTCCACGCTCTGTTTGAGTGTCGACCGGCGAGAGGGGTGTGGAAGCGTGTCCCCCGGGTTGAGCGTTTCTGGCTGCAATCGAAGTCGGTGCAGGAGGTCTTTGCACTTGTATTCACAACGGGAACCGTAGGGGAGAAACAATGGTGGGCGACAACGTCTTGGGCAATATGGAGAGCACGTAATAAGCGCCTGTTCGAAGGAATTACGCAGCAGCCAGGCGACATCGTTCAAGAGATCGAGGACCTGTTGTCGGAGTTTGAGTCCTGCAGAGAAGTGCTGTCCCTGACCCGACATGATCAACAGCAAGTGAGGCCTTCCCAAGCATGGACCAAGCCACTGAGCGGCACCTTGAAGATGAACTGTGATGCTAGTCTGGGGGCGGGGGGTCAGGCGGCTGTTGGTGTGGTGTGCAGAAACCATTTGGGGGAGCTGAAATTCGGGGGACAAAGAGAAATCCAATGCACAGACAATGTCGAGGAAGCTGAGGCAGAGGCCGTTAGGTGGGCGCTGCAGCTAGCTAGGGAGAGAGGAGTTCCGGCAGTTCAAATAGAGTCTGATTACCTGGCTTTAGTGTCGAAATTGCGGCAAGGATCGCAAGGAAAAGGAGCACTCTGTAACCTTCTCACAGCTATCAGAGGGCTGGCGAGTGGATTTGAATCAGTATCATGGTCTCATGTGAAAAGAGAAGGAAACACAGCTGCACATGAGATGGCAACAATTAGGCCTGTGTGCCATATGCTTGTATTTGATGTTTCTGCACTTCCGAACACTGTTGCTTCAACTTTACTAAAGGAAATGGAATGAGATGGATTGGTTTGTTCTCAAAAAAAAATAAAAATTGAAAGGGTGATTTATGACAAATGAGTATATTTAAAGGTATTTTTCTGCAATTTGGCCTAAATTTTACAATTCTATACTTTTTAAATCATGTTATGGTGCACAAATTTTTCCAATGCAGATTATATTTTAGTGAGACTTTCAAGTAGGGGTGGGCACAAATCCCGCAAATCTCGTCCCGTCCCGATCCCGGTGGGATTTAGGGAAAAAAAAATTCAATACCGTCCCGATCCCGTCCCACAAAAATTACGCGTGACGGGACGCGGGACGAAGAGTTCGCATCCCGCAAATCTCGTCCCGTCCCGCATATATATAAAATTATATATATTTATATATTTAATTAAAATTAATAAAAATATATGAGAATATATTTATATTATACCTTAATATTTATTTAAATTTAAATTTTAAAATAATAATAAAACATTAAAAAAATATAAGACTACTGTTTCTTTTTGTGCATGACACTACTGTTTTTTTTGTAATATGGAACTATTGTGCAAAACTACTGTTTTTTTTTTGTAATGAAATTAATTATGCTTGATATTTTTTTACATATATACGTACTGGTATTTGTCACACATATATGTACTGTTTTCTGGTATTTTTCAAACATATATGTGTTGTTTTGCTGTTTGATTTTTTTTATTGTGTTTTAATTTTTTTTCGAGGGATAAATACCGTCCCGTCCCGTGAGGGATAAGACCCGGCGGGATTTAAAAAAAATAAGATCAATCCCGTCCCGATCCCGTCTCGCAAAAAACACGCGGGACGAGACGCGGGATTACCCCAATCCCGTCCCGTCCCATGTCCACCCCTACTTTCAAGTAAAGTTAAATAAAAGCTAATGAGACCTTTTGTAGCTATGGAAAAAGTGTTGCTCAAACGGAAAATATAAAACTAAAAGCTTCTCTCTCTCTCTCCTCCAACTTTCGGCGTCTCTGCGCTTGGTTTTTGCAAGCCATGCAGTCTGCAGCCAGTTTTGGGTAAATTCACAAAATTGCCCTTAAATTAGGACACTTTTTGTAAATCTATGTTAAGTTTAGAACTTTCACAAAACCACCCATATAGTTCATGTTTCAACATTTGATGTTGAAACATCTCTAAAAATTATACATTACTACCTTATTTATCAAAGTGATAGTTTTGCACTTTTTATGTATATAAAAACGGGTGTGAGCCATTATTTTGGGGAACCTATAAGTTTTGGATTTTTTGTGAAGTTTACCAACAAGTTTTGGAGTGGACAAACTCCTCAACTCTCAAGCATACGAGGTTGTTTGAACATTGAACGTGCTTTTGTGCACGTCACTTCTTAGCGACAAAGCAAACTTTGTGTTGGGGGACCTTGTTTGAATGATATAATTAGGTCCCTTAGAAATCGAGTATGTTCAACATAAATAAGTATTTGTATTAAAAGGTTAACCATTTAATATTTGATAGCTTGGATTTTGAACTTTTTGAGGTTTTTTTTTTTACTTGATTTAGAAGGAGATAGCTAGTTAGGTCTCTAATTAAGGATATCTTTTCGGATGAGATCCCTCAGAATGGGAGTGTTGAGAGTGGAGACATCATCAGAAATGTGTAGGAGAAAAGCCACTCAGTCAGTAACCGTGGTAAATTCCCAGAAAATGTGAGTTGTGACTACCTTGTATGGATCGAAGGAGTAGGTGACAATCGGTAATGAGGAGCTCATCTCCTAAGGAGGGTTCCAGGAACTAGAAATGTTGTTGATGACTGATCTAAAGAAGAACTCGAGGCACTACAAGAAATTATGCTAAAAAGTGACGCTATGCTCTCGACGCTTTTACTAAGCGTCGATCAGCGCGTTCCATTTTCGACACTTGTATGCGTCGGGAATATTCTCGACACCCATTGGTGTCGAGAATGGCTTAACAAGGAAATTAAAAGGCCAAGAGGTGCGCTTGTAGATCAATATTAGGGTTTCTTTTTCAACCCAGTCGCCACTTCTCCTTCCCATTCCCGTCCAAATCTCGCATATCTTCTCTTTCACCGGCTCACCGCCTAACTCATCGGTGACCACAATCTCCTCCTAGATGTCGTGTCCATGGATGAACCAAAGTCGCCATAGCTATTGGCAAATGCCATGGCGAACACTCGCCCCTTTGTCTCCGACGCCGTCGCCCACACACTGAGATGAAGCGAAGCCCTCAGAATCAGCGCCTCCCTTTCCGGATGGGAGCCACGAAGTCCGCTTGTAGCCAGCCTCGATGATAGCAACTGGTGCCGTTGATTGATTATATCTGCAGACACCAGTGTCAATGACCGCCTTAAGCCTCTAACATGAGCCACCTCGAAGCCTACTTCAATATGATCTAGTCCAGATTAGGTATATCCTTAGATCTCTGTCTTTATTTGCTTGATTTTGATGAATTAGGGTTTTGATTTGTTGAATTATTGAAGTAGCTTTGAATCGTCGTTCTTCGGCGTGAGTGTAGGTCTTAGCTTCGTCAAGTTTAGACCTCCATCTATCACCCTCTCTCTTCTCCGATTTTTCAAATCCAAACGAGTCTGGTCCTCGATTTTTTTTAAAAAAAAATTCTCTTTCAATTTGCTTAATTTAGATTGTAGATTAGCTTGTTTGTTCAGTTTGCACTTTGAAGCTCCTTTGTGAAATTGCAAGCTCATATTCTCAATTTTTAACTAATCAAGGTAATCCTATATTTTAGAGATTAGGGACTAAAAATTACAAATAAGACTATATGTCCATATGGTTTCAAGAAGGCCTTTGCTTAGATGAAAAGAGAAAACTTATTTGTGTCACTCTGAAATATTGTTTAGGATGGTTCATAGTCTTCACATCTGTTTTCACATCTGTTTTCACTAGCCTATTTGTGCTTTTACATGTATGTTTTTTGAATCACCAAATCTTTTCATATCATTTTATTTCTCAATTACTTCGTGCTTTTAATAGTGTTCTAGATTATGTTTTCATGTTCAATGTTTATCTAAATTGGCGCTCACTGGAAAGTTTGTGGGTTTATGTAATCTATCATTTGAGTTCCTAACTCTAGCATATACTAATACTTTTGGCAGTTGGTTCTAACACCCTTTTTTTGTACCCTAGACTCCAAATGGTGTTGTTGGACATCGCAAGAAATGCTTATTATCTCCTATCCCATTGTAATGTATGGATGCCAAAGGTATATATCAGTTTTCTGTTCTTGCTTGCTCAGCAAGAACAGTTGTATCTCTCGTCTTTTTCTGCTCTTTTTTTTTCCTGTATATTCCAATTTTTCTTTCCTTCTTAAGGTTGATGATTCTAGATTTTATTTTGTCTCTTGTACTTTGTGGAAAGTGTTTGCTGCTATGTTTTTAGTTTTGAACAATTTTTCACCTTGAGATTTTAGCCAGTGCTTCTCCGGATAAACCTACTAGGTGCACCTAATATTGGAGAGCCAGAGCGCCAAACATAGAATTAATTTATGTATGTTAATTGATTTGGTGTAGGAAATTTATCGGATAAAGCTTCTAGGTGCACCTAATATTGGAGAAGGAAAGCCAGAGAACCAAAATCACGCAATCATTTTCACTCGTGGAGAAGCATTTCAAACAATTGATATGAACCAAGTAATCTTTCTTTTTAAGACTCACTATTCTAATGTGTTTTCCTGTCTCTTTAGCTTTCCTTATCTAACCATTTTCCATGGCAGGATAACTACTTGGAAGAAGCTCTGAAAATAAGAAATATGATGTAGGAGTTTCTCCAGCATCAGGGTCAGCAAACCCCAACAGTAGTTGGTCTAAAGGAGCATATATTTACTCGAAGGTCTGGTTTGTATTTCTTCTACACTTTGAAATTCCGTATTCTCGTTTGTTTGTTACATCAAGTTATATTAGAGGAAAAATAAGAAAAATACAGCACTCTTAATTCTAAACCATTGTGTTTATCTTCAATTAAAGTGCATTTATGTATTAAAAAATAAAATGGTTGCTACTAACCAGCAGTGTTTTGGACAATGTAACCATCAACAAGTTTCTCTTGTGAAATTGAATACCTGTTACTAACCTTCCTTTCTCCAGGATTTAGCGTATGATGTTATAAAATGGGAACTTGAGAACAACACTTTTTAACTCTTTCATTTACGCAGTGCAGTGTGTCATTGCTGACATGGTTCATGTCTCATCAGGAGACCAGCTTCATCACCATTGGGCAGAGGCTTTTGGCACTCCTCTCAGCTAAAACCTTAGGTTCTTTTTTTTTCTTTCCCATCCAGCTTCCTCTCAGAGTCATAAAACTGTTCATATAGCAGCATGTGAGTATGATTTTTTTTTGTAAGCAGTTTCATTTTTTACTCGTGCTCTGTTGCTTATTTGGTTAAATATTACTTGATGAACCTTTTGTTACAAGTTTTATTTAGAATAATAAAGGCATTTCAAATGCCTGGGGTGGATAGTGAGATTGTAGACTTAAAAGCTGTTATCCAAATGTATGATTTCTTGACCCAGAGAACCTAAAGTTGTATGATTTCTTGAGCCAGAGAACCTAGTTGTAGAAAGGTTCTTCATTGTTGAGTGGTTTTTTGTGGCATTTGCAATCATTTATATATGACATGCCTCTGCTCCCTTGCTTACTTTTAGCAGAGTGTCTAGATTTATAAGTGCAGAACCGCATACACATGACAAAGATTATCTGAGGCTAGACATTTGAGAAACTTGAAGATCACTGTGCCCTTTAGCTGCCCTCCGGTTAACAAGCTCAAAGATAAAGGGTAAACCTATAGTCATCCAACTTGGATACACTATTTACTTATATGCACTCAAATATTTGCAATGGTCATTATCTGGGAATGATGAGTATAATGTTTTTTTCCGTTAATTTATTGTAGGTGGAATCAAAAGTTGTATGATTTCTTGAGCCAGAGAACCTTGTATGATTTCTTGAGCCAGAGAACCTAATTGTAGAAAGGTTCTTCATTGTTGAGTGGTTTTTTTGTGGCATTTGCATTCATTTATATATGACATGCCTCTGCTCCCTTGCTTACTTTTAGCAGAGTGTCTAGATTTATAATGATAAGAATGTTGCTTTCAACTGAGGAGATTAACTTTTCAATCTACATGTACTGTTTTTCCAGATTCATTAAGTGCATAACAGTATACACACGACAAAGATAATCTGAGGCTAGACATTTGAGAAACTTGAAGATCACTGTGTCCTTTAGCTGCCCTCCGGTTAACAAGCTCAAAGATAAAGGGTAAACCTATAATCATCCAACTTGGATACACTATTTACTTATATGCACTCAAATATTTGCAATGGTCATTATCTAGGAATGATGAGTATAATGTTTTTTTCCGTTAATTTATTGTAGGTGGAATCAAAGGGAAGACCACCTAGCCACCTATCCATCTGTTTTTAGCATTCTAATTTAAGTTTGATAGCTTTATCCCAGATGTGTTCCCCTCTAATGCTTCTGTTTGAAAAGAATCTTGTTATTGACATGGTTACACACTTTTTCTTTCCATTTTCGGTTGCTAATGGCTCGTTCAATCTGGTAGCTAGGACAGAATTTTAGAATTACAGAAGATAATGTCATGGTTGGATTCTAGAGATGCTTCTATCAATATTTTCACTTGTTCATTGCTAACTGACACTGATGTATCTTTGGATACCAATTTACTTATAGCATCTGATTGATGTAGCAAGATGTTTCTCAAAAGCTCCGGTCTAGTAGCACAAGATCGACTTCAAGAATGAAGCCTTAGTAGCCTAAATATTAGAGGTGTTATTGTTCTTTGAGTTCTAAATATTAGTACGGTGCTGGTAGTTTGAAAGATTGGTAATTGGTGCTTAGGTGTATTGTGTATATGATAAATGGATGTTTTGAAATTAAAGCGTTTGTTTTGCTTTTGCCAGTTGCCACTGTCCACTAATGGTTTTATTGTATATATTAAATCAATAAATGTTATATATATATATATATATATATATATATATATATATATATATATATATATATATATGTCGAAAAAGGTTGATGGGTCAAGCAACATAAGCCATTTTCGACGATCTAGGGTGTCGAAAATGGCATGCCAATCTCGACGCTTTTAAGCGTCGAAATGGGTTCCGACACAATTTAACGTCGAAAATGACTGACTGCCATTCATGACGCAAAAAATACCGACGCTTTTTAAAAGCGTCGAAATTGATTTTTTCGACGCTTTATAGCGTCGAGAATGGCCATTAAAAGCGTCGAAAATGGCTTGGTTTTCCTGTAGTGAGGGTAGTGGCTTACTGACGCCCAACTAGAGGGTTGTGGCTTCTACATCTACTTACCATCGATCAAAACGAAGCCTCTAAGTGCCATGACCTCCCCAAGGTGATTGCGGATGACAAAGCCTGTTGTGGTACCACCTGATGATAGGACAGAAGCATCAAAGTTCATTTTGAAACACTCGGCAATTGGTTTTGTCCATTTTTCGATTTTCTGTTTTCTTTGTTCTTGTTAGTTGGTCTAGCTAGATTCCTTTGTTTCCTCGTCAACGCAGTAGTTTTTAATTCGTTGAGTTCCAATTCTTTATACTCCCTTCGTTCAACAAAACTTGACGTTTTACTATTTATGCACGTTTTTTTAGGAGCTAAAAACTATATAAAATATCGACTTTTTAAATAATTTTTTTAACAATTTCGTAGTTATTATTAATAAGTACAAACTTGTTAAATTTTTTTTTAAAAAAAATGAATATTTTATATAGTTTTTATCATTCTAAAAAAGCGTGCATGAATAGTAAATGACAAGTTTTGTTGAACGGAGGGAGTATAATTCTTAATCTGGTACACACAACAATATTTTTGTATATCTATGCCATTTTGGTTTTCAATTAGTATTTTATTCCTATTAGTACACACAACAATATTTTGGCTAGATCGATCGACTTTTTATCTCTTATCTCCTTTCTTGTATATTTCATTCACGGTCTCTTTCATTATTTTAATGGTTGTGTTTGTGTTCAAGATTATAATCTCTAATCTTCTGTCCATTCAATTCTTTTTTATCGGCTCCATTGGTTTGGTACTTTAGTGAAGAAATGTATTGCATCTTCCGTATAGCATGTTCATAGAACACCTTTACATGTTATTTTCAACTACATATCCAGAGGCGGACCTAGGGGGGTCCTAGGGGGTCACGTGACCTCCTCATCCGACAAATTACCTAGGTATATTCTCCTTGTCGATAGCTTCGTTTTGATATATAATACGCCCTAATCCGACATATGAGTAAAAAGTTATGAATGTTTGAAAATTACAACAGTATTAATCACTTTAGTTTTATTTCAATATACTATAATACTTTAATATATATAAGGGTTCGGGATTACAGATTGGGCTTTATATAGCCCAATTCACATTGCATCCGTGATGACCAAAATACCCCTAAAGACATAAGCCAGATTACGACAATACCCTTATCTCCTATCTTCTATACATTCACATATTATAATTCATCTCGAGAGCTTCGAAACCATAAGTTATATTATTTATTTTGAGAATATGGTAAGAAGTTACGCAAGTTAAATTTTTTTATATCTAGTTATACATTATTACATGTTAATAATGCAATGTTTATTTATTGCGTTTTATATCTTTATTTTTCGTTTTTTATCCTTATTTTCGCATTATATATTTGTAGTATTTTCGAAACCATAGGTTGACACTAGTTTGTACTATCGATCACGTTGTATTTTGCAATTTTTTTCTCGATCTTATTGTCGACTACTATGGTGACCCCCCGTTAAAAACATTCTGGGTCCGCCCCTGTACATATCCATATTCCATATCCCCTCGATTAACTTTTACAAGACATGATGTCACTATTCAACTCTTAATCAAACAATAAATTTAATTATAGCTTCAAATGGTACAAGTCCCAGACTCGCAGTTCATCTAATCTAATATATCAACATGACTTGATCGTCGGTTCATTTATAAACTTGATCATCGAAATCGGCCCATTTATAAAAATTGATAAACGTTTTTTGATATAAAAAAAATCAGTTCGACAGTTAGAATTGCATTCTTTGTCTCCCAAAAACATCTTTATGGAGCATATGCTAGTGTACGTGGTGATTAAAGTGTGTAAATTTATTTGATACCATATTGCATTCGTAAAAGATATGCAAGAAAAAGATCATATGAATTTTGGACAGGTAAACTAGGATATCTGATCTTGATTCCGGACACATTTCCAAGTTCCTTTTTAGTGAGTTGGTAATTGCTAGATTGTCTCCTTCAATTTCAACATTGTGTATGATTGAGTTTTTGCCATCTAACATTCATTCAATTCCGTACGATTGAGTTGTGACTCATCATTCTGCTAGATTTTTCCTAGTTTTGAATTAATTTGATTTTGAATAAACGATTTACTCTCTTGTTCCCCAGTTGTTATGTTTGGTCATAAACCCTTTTGTTTCTGAAACACCAAATACTCTACTAGATAAACGATTTTATTTCTTGTTCCCTCAGTTGTTGTGTATGGCAAACACTTTTTTGTTCATGTAATATCAAATACTCCACCAAACTATTGTCATGTGCTTTGAATTTGTTGTTTATTTTATTTTCCAACTCCTTGAGTAGGTGTATGATTTCTTTATCTAGGGGTGTGTGATTTGTGTAGTTAGGGTTGTTAAACTATTTTTTTTTTTATGATATATGGAAGTTCCGTGGTTATTGACTAATCATTCGTGGACTCAAGCGCTAGCTTGCAAATCACTCGAACTGAAAAAAGCCAAGCAGCAAAGTCTTCAGATAGGCTCACCTTAAACCATTGAAGGCATAGGCACCCACATTCTCACGAATTATAAGAAGTGGGATTTGAACACTTGACATCTAGTAAGGGACATCTCTCTGTTATCATTAGGACAGTGGGTCACTAGTAGATTCGTTAACGTGTTAAACTATTTGATAGTGTTGGTTTGACCAAATTTAAGATTCAATGACTGTTGTTGCAATCAAAGAAGAGGTGGACATCGTCTTCATTCAGGCAATCATAAAGGATGAGGTGGACTCATTTTCGAAAGGAAAATTTAAGCATGAAAAAAAGCTTTTGTATGATTTTTTTTATTCGGTAAAAATTCGAGTTCAGACATACCTGCAACTCGAGAGGCTGACGAATCGGCAGACGCAATAACCGTCAACATACAACATAATAAACACATAAATTAACACATATAAAAGAAAAACCCTAAGAACGCTAAGCTTTTGTATGATCTTTTTTTAAGCATGAAAAAAGCAAAGGAAATCTCTATTAGTAAGATTAAAAATATATATTTGAAAAAATCCTGAAATCAGGAACCCTTTTTGTCAAGATGTCTGCCACTTGCAGATGAGTACGAATGTGAGATGGAACCAGGAACCCTTCTTGTAATCTCTCATGAACATAGTGACAGTCCAACCGAAAGTGTTTTATTCGTTCATGAAACACCGGGTTCTCGACTATGTGGATGGCCGATTTGATATCACGGAACAAAGGGATAGGTTTAGGGACATCACAGTGAAACTCACCAAGGATTGAATCAATCCAAACAAGCTCACTAGATGTCTTTGATAGGCTGCGATACTCGACTTCAGTAGATGATTTGGAAACGGTCGTTTGCTTCTTGGTTTTCCATGAAACCAGTTCTTTGCTCAAAAACACTGCAAATCTAGTGAGAGACCGACCAAAGAATAGGCAATTGCCCCAATATGAGTCACAAAAGGCATGTATAGCTGAGTGATTGGAGGCTGGATACAGAAAACCAAGATTGAAGGTTCCTTTCAAGTATTTGCCAACATGCAGATCTGCCTGTCAGCGAGGAAGACGAGGATCGATCATGAATTGGCTCAAATGTTGGACGATGTATGAAATGTCAGGGTAAGTCATATTTAGATACAAGATACGAACAACTGATCATCTATATTTCTCTGGATCATCCAAGAGAGCACCATCATCAATTGACAATTTGAGGCCCCTTGAGAAAGGGAAAGGACCAGTTTTGCACTCTTCCATGGCTATGTCTTGAAGAATATCCAGAACATAGCGCCTTTGGTTAAGTAAGGTGCCTTGGGGAGTCCTAGAAACTCCAAGTCCCACAAAATACATGAATTCACCAAGATCCTTAATGGTGAATGCCAAGTGAAGATCTGATTTGAGTTGTAAGATAGCAAACAAACTGTCACAGTGATGAGAAGGTCATTAACATAAACCAACACAATAATCAAGCGTTTAGGAACATCCTTAGTGAACAAAGAATGATCAAAGGAGGATTTGATTAAACCTTTGTTGTGTAAGAATATGGACAACTCAATGTTCCACTGTCGTGACGCCTGTTTCAAGCCATAAAGACTTCTCTTGAGCTTGCAAACCTGGCCTGGTGTAGCAACTTGATAACCATCATGCACTTGCATAAACACCTCCTCATCAATGAAACCATGAAGGAATGCATTGTTGATGTCAAGTTGGTGAATTGTCCAGTTCCTCAAAGTAGCAAGAGCAATGAGGATTCTAACAGTTGTGAACTTGGCAACTGGAGAGAAGGTGTTTTTGAAGTCTTTACCTTTGATTTGATTGTAGCCTTTGGCCACCAAACGAGCTTTGAATCTTTCAACACTCCCATCAGGCCTGAATTTGATAGCCATTTAGATCCAATAGCCACCTTTCCTGGTGGTAGGTCAGTGAGGGTCCATGTCTTATTTTCATCAAGAGCTTGAATCTCCTTTTGCATAGCCTCAATCCATCTAGGATCAGTTTTGGCTTGTCTGTATGTAAGAGGTTCTTTGAGGGGCATGGCTTGGGCTAGGGAAGCCACATAGTCTGGTGAATAATATGTGGGATCATCAAGACAAGTAACCATAAAGGAATCAGAAAGAGATTTGTTTGTGGTAGGACAAATAAAATCCTGGAGATGTTTGTGAATTTGAGGGTGTCTTGATGATCTTCTACGGCCAGACATTTGGTTAATCGGTGGGTTATTAGCTGGTGGGTTATCAACTGGTTCTATAGGGATATTAGTAGAAACAGATGTTGATGACTGATTAATAGATAGGGTTGACATCTCATAAGGGTGGGTAGAAATTGGCGAATTGTCCAAAGGAATCTGTGTGTGGGGATTGGAGAAAAGGTCTTGATCAAGGGTTGGGTTTACAAGGGTTAAAGAGGGGGTGATGGCGGGGGAAATGGACAAAGATGAGGATGCAAAAGGAAATGTTGTTTCACAGAATACAACATCTCTGCTCACCAATATCCTCTTTTCATCCAAGTCATAAAGCTTGTAATCTTTTTGGCCAAGAGGATACCCCATGAAAATACACTTCCTTGCCCGAGGAGCCAATTTATCTTTTACTAGACCTCTCACCAAGGCATAACACAAACACCCAATGACTCGTAGAGCATTGTAATCTAGAGCTTTGTCATGAAGCTTTTCAAATGGAGTCACCCGCTATAACACTGAGGATGTCATTAAATTGATCAAATGAGCAGTTGCAAGCACACATTCCCCCCAAAATCGAACAGGTAAAGAAGCACGAAACCTGATAGCTCTAGCAACTTCAAGAAGATGCATGTGCTTACGCTCAACCCTGCCGTTTTGCTGAGGAACATATGGCATAGATAGCTAATGAACAATACCATTGCTTGCAAAGAAAGGGTTGCACTTAAGGAACTCAATGCCATTATCACTTCGAACTGTCTTGACCAAACACCCAATGACTCGTAGAGCATTGTAATCTAGAGCTTTGTCATGAAGCTTTTCAAATGGAGTCACCCACTATAACACTGAGGATGTCATTAAATTGATCAAATGAGCAGTTGCAAGCACACATTCCCCCCAAAATCGAACAGGTAAAGAAGCACGAAACCTGATAGCTCTAGCAACTTCAAGAAGATGCATGTGCTTACGCTCAACCCTGCCGTTTTGCTGAGGAACATATGGCATAGATAGCTAATGAACAATACCATTGCTTGCAAAGAAAGGGTTGCACTTAAGGAACTCAATGCCATTATCACTTCGAACTGTCTTGACCTTGACAGTGTACTGATTCTCCACCATGACAATAAAATCACAAACAATTTTGCAAACTTGAGATTTCTCTTTAATCAGAAATACCCAAACACATATGCTAAAATCATCAAGAATAGTAGTCATAAAGGAGTTTGCCCAAGTAAGGCTTGGAACCTTATATGGCCCTCACACATCAACATGTATGAGCTCAAATCTTGCAACAAAAATGGACTTACTAGATTCAAAAGATAGCGAATGATGTTTAGCCAAAGTACAAGCTTCACAAAACATGTCAACATTTGTAGGAACTTTGCAATCAGCTATATGCTTCAGTTTTGAAAAAGAAAGATGACCAAGTATATCATGGAAAAGCTGTATGAAACTAGAGTTATTACAACCTTTATTTCTATGACTAGAAGATGAAGCTCCTTGCACATGAGCAATGTGACTGAGAGCTCCAACTGCTGCTCCACTAGTTTGCAAAGATACCCTATATAGCCTTCCTGGTATTCGTCCAGCATCCAGCAATACTTGGCCATTCTTAGGGCCATGAAACAGACACTTATCCTTCTTAAAATTCCCATTAACACATGTGTCATCAATGATCTTCCCTACTGATAGCAAATTAGCTTTGAATTCAGGCACAAAGAACACGTTTTGCAAAGGTAAACTTGATATCAATTGAATATCTCTAACTTCTTTGACCTTTTTAATTGATCTATCAGGTAAACATATACTGATAGGCCTATCCAATTGTCGCCCATTAGACAAGACTTTATCATTGAAAGTCATATGATCTGATGCCCCAGTATCAATAATCCAAGATACTTCATTATCACCGTTATTTCTAAAGAGATGCATTGCAAAAACAATACCTGCACTGTTGGAAGAAGCTATCTGAATTGACTTCTTGCCTCTCATAGTACGAAGCACCTCCTAATATATGGCATTATCCATAGCCATGTCAATCTCTGAGTCCATACCTGGTTCCACACCATCTTCAAAAGGTGACTCACTGATTTCTGTCACAACTGCAGCAGTTCTTGCCGGTTTCTTGCCTTTAGGGTCCTTGAACCAGTTCAGATACCCTATTATCTTGAAACATCCGTCAACTGTATGCCCTTTCATGCCACAATGAGTGCAGAGCATATCATCTTTGTCTTTCTTGTTGGATTTCTTGACATTCACAGATCTGTTGACTGAAAAGGCATTTCCATCCCGAGATTTGCTTCCACTACTCTCACCTCCAGCGCCTCCTACTTGTTTGACTAAGTAGTAAGCTCTATTGATGGATGGAAGAGGATCTATTGCAAGAATCTGATTTCTCACACTCTCGTATCCATCATTGAGTCCCATAAGGAACTGTAGTAGCTTATCATGATTGCTGATTTCTTGGATCTTCTTGTCAATATCACAAATGCATTTCCTACAAATACACTTCGCAGCACCTTCCAAACTGAGAATCTCATCTCAGTACTTCTTCAATTTATTGAAGTATTCAGGCACTGTTAAGTTTCCCTGACTCATATTGCTAAGAGACTTCTTGAGTTGGTATAGGAGAGGTCCGTTTGTCTGCGCGTACCTCTCAACCAACTCTTCCCATAGCTGATAAGCATATTCTGCGTAGATGAAGCCCTATGAGATCTCAGCGTTCATGGAATTGAGTATCCAACACCGGACCATGTAGTCGCATCTCTTCCATCTCGGAAGATCTGCTGGTGGCACATCCTCTAGCTTCAAATTGTCGTCGATGAAAGCAATCTTGAATTTTGCTCCCAAAGCCATCTTTACGCCTCGGTTCCAACTTAGAAAGTTAGACCCGTTGAAGGTGTTAGCAACGAGCTGTGATCCTGGATGATCTGAGTTGGATAATCCATACAGATTGCTCATATTGCTCGTTCCTCCGTTGATTTCTCCGATCACTTGATTCCTGATTTCTGTGGAATCTCCCATCGCTTCGTAACTTTGTCTTCAACCTCTCACCTTGGATTCTTCTGCACTGACAGATCTTTCAACCGCGCGCTCTGATACCATGAAAAGATCCTGAAATCAATCAAGATCAGTTTGTGCAGACGCCATGGATTCAGAGGAAGGAGAAGCAAGTTGAGGAGGGAGAGTGAAATGTAACAGATTTTGATACCATTTAGTAAGTCCCAATAGGTTCGGTGCTCAACCTCTTTATAAGCCCAGATCCCCTTACACATCTGTGCCCCTAATAATAGAAACACAATTACATATTTTCCCCTTTCTATACAAAACATCTATTCTCCATAATATTGACAAGATAACTCCGATTAAATTGCTTATAAATTCTTTTCAGTTTAGAAAATATTATAAATCAAAGCGATAGCTAAAGGAAAAACAAATGAGTTCATCTAAATGCCCAACCCGTTCATCCAAATGTTATAGAAATCCTACGATAAGGAATAAATTAATATTTTTTTTTATTAAATGACGTTTTTTTACAGTAAGCAATAAATTGGATGCACTACTGACATTCATGATCATTGTTGTAGAAGGAAATCGAGATTGCAAATAAAATATGAATAAGCTAAGAAAACCAATTCCGTTCCAAGCAAATAAAGTTCAAGACTTCCTCCCGTTGTAGCAAAAGGAAGTCAGGTTCGATCCACAAGGAAGCTAGTCAGCGGATCTCAGATAGCAGGCAAGTCACGTCCAGAAATCGACTCTAGGTAGTAGTCGAGAAGGGTTAGTACAATCGAATTCGAGTAGAAATCAGCGAAACCAAGTACGGGGAGTAGTCGACGTCGACCAGTGTCCTCGACGTCGAGTAAACCTGTTCGTCTCAAGTACCTGCAAAATCAAAAACAACAATCGATCTCGAGCAAAAACCCTTGATCGAGTAGTTAGTAGTCGACCTAGTCTAGTCGACGTCGAGTAGTTCTGCAGAAACGGATTTGTGTCAGCAAAGATGGCCGAAGAGTATAAGAGTGGAAACGAATCATGAACAGAAAATAACCAAGGTGACAGATTTCATATTGTAAACAAATTAAACAAAAACTTCCAAGACTGGGGTTTGCAACGACAATAACCGTGCAAGCGGAATCATAAATCACAGAAGGCGGAAACTTTCTCAACAAAGGAAAAGACTTTCACCAGATCCGACAAGAAGGAATATAAACCTTTCGATTAATAACCCTAATTGTGTCTATTCCTTTTCATAATTAGAATTTATAATCTTCCGAATAGAAACCCTAATTACTACCCAAGTTTCACAACATGAGTTCTTTAATTTCTCAATTAAAGATGAAGCATGAGGAATAGAATAAGATAAATAAGATAAAGTACCTTCTTTTGCAATTCGCTAATCCACCGACATGGCTATCTTCGGGCTCACCCCGACCCTAGAAGTAGGTGGACTACTCACCCGCCTCATCGCAATTGCAGACATAATTGATTGAAATGAAACTTGCATTAACTAAATCAAAGTCTTTACAATTTCGGCACTCCAACTTTCGCAAAAAGGCCAAAACCCTAAAACCTTTGAAAACCTAAATTGTGTGGGGAAAAGTAGCTCTAGAATTGAATGAATAGAAATCAGCCCCAATGGTTTTATTTATAGGGCTTAATCGTAGCTATTCTAGGAAAGCAATATCTATCTAATCCTAAAGATATAAATTTGGATAAAAGACTCTTAAATCTTAAAAGGTAAATATCTAAATCTCTTCATGGTAACATAAGTCTTCTCCTCATAGATAGATCTTGATAAATTCGGATAGAAACGTCTTTGCTTCGTGCCCAAGTAGTCCACTCGTGCTCGGATTGGCCCACTCGATCTCGGCCCAACAAAAGTGGTAGTCGACTTCGACCAAAGTAGTCGACGTTGAGTAGTCCGTGCTCGATCTCAAGTTATCTTCAAGGCTCCTCGAGTACATCTCCTTGTCGAACTCGAGTTGGTCTCAGCAGTGGTCGACGTTGAGGAAACTTGTCGACGTCAAGTATTCATCAAGCTCGAGTGTGTTGCGTCTTCATTCCTTGATCGATTTTGCTTCCAGCTTTAGTCGACGTCAAGTAATCTTGTCGACGTCGAGTAAAATCCTGCATTTGTCTCCTCTTTTTGGTTTCGTCCCGGAATGACGCCAAATTCTGCAATATTAAACCAAAACTCGTGTAGACCTCTATTTCTGACAAATAAGCTTATACTACACAAATTCAACATATTCCCAACCCGAAATATGCAAAGTACTTAGAGTAAGGAGCGGAAATATGCATAAAAATATGGTTACTTTAGTGGACATCAATCATGTCGCAAGATGATGTTCTGGAACTCACAACAACAGGAACTCAAAATAAAATTACAATTCAACTGAGATTTAGCAAGAAAATCAGTTGCACCATTCGCCTCTCTATAGCAGTGCTGAATTGTGATGCTCTCAAAATCTTTGCTTATCGAATGGATCTCTTGGATTATTTGAGCGACCTCCCATGGTATATTGTTCACTTGATTGATGGCATTGACGATGATTGCGCAATCACTTTCAACTATCACTCTTCGAATCCCCATCTCCGCTTCCAGTCTTATACATGTATATACAACAAAAACGTATGTTAGAATGACAGAACTTATCCTAACGTTACATTTATGAATCCGAAGAACTAGATCGTCATTATTCCTCACAATACAACCAACCTGATGTTGAATATCAATTTTCACCGAAGCATCTACATTGATCTTAAAGACATTTATTAGAGGGCATTTCCAAATCAATTTATCAGGAGGCTTAACACGTTTAGGTAACTTCGTTTTTACCAGCCTTTTACTCCAGCATAACACCCAACATAGCACCCAAATTTTTAATAAGGGATCTTATGATCTGAAAATTAAACAATAAATGATTTGTATTTTCTATATCAGAATTACAAAAAGAGCAAGTACTAGAAACTCTATTTATATATCTATTTAAACGGGTCGTGGTAGGTAAGATATCTAAAATAATTTTCCAAATAAATTTTTTAATATTCGGAGGAATATTAAGTTTTCAAATCCAGTCTGCTAGAATTTTCTTTGTATTCCTTGTATTAAAAATAGAAGAGGTGTGTTTAACAAAGAATTTTTCATTACTACTGTAAATCCAAATTAACTTATTTGGAATATCAATTACTGGAATATGGATATTAGCAATTGCCTGAACAAGATGAGAGGGAAATATACTATTTAATTTATCAATATCCCAAGAGTTGGTATTTGTAAATAAATCACAAACTTTCAAGTTAGGATCATGATCATTTCGAAAGTTTTTAAGATAATGCGCATTTACCCAAATGTTAGACCATACATTTATGGTTTTCCCATTACCCACTAGCTAGAGCAATCCGTTTGAGAATAGATCTCTGACATTAAAAAGTCTGCCAAACTGCCAAGAAGTTTTGAATGTTCCTCTTTCCATTAGAGATTATTTCGAGAGATATTTATCCGTGATTACCTTAGACCAAATATTATCAGGATTAAAATGACGTTGTTTTGGTTTCAGTTACATGATCAGAAAAGGGGATTGAAACCAAATTCATCCTTAAACCTGAAATTTGTACTTCCTCTGTTTCGAAATAAATGTCACTTTACTATTCAATACGCATTTTAATAAGGTAAAAATTCTATAAAATATTATTTTTAATCAATTTTTTTTAATAGTTTTTATACTTGTTACTTGTTAGTAATGTTCCTCTTTCCATTAGAGATTATTTCGAGAGATATTTATCCGTGATTACCTTAGACCAAATATTATCAGGATTAAAATGACGTTGTTTTGGTTTCAGTTACATGATCGGAAAAGGGGACTGAAACCAAATTCATCCTTAAACCTAAAATTTGTACTTCCTCTGTTTCGAAATAAATGTCACTTTACTATTCAATACGCATTTTAATAAGGTAAAAATTCTATAAAATATTTTTTTTAATCAAATTTTTTTAATAAAATTTTTTTAATAGTTTTTATACTTGTTACTTGTTAGTAACAAGTATGAAATTATGGAAAAAAAAATTAATTAAAAAAAAATATTTTATAGAGTTTTTACCTCCTTAAAAAGCCTGCACTAAAGTCCAAACGACTTTTATTTTGAAACAGATGGAGTAATTAATTAGGTTATAATGGCATCTTAGATTGTTTCCATGACTTCTAGAATAGGTTACTTCCTTGGTTTTTGGGTTGCCAATCAAACTAACTCTTATATCCTAAGGATATACCGCATAGGATAAAAAGTTTTATTAAGAAAGATTTCTTACAAAACATAACCTTGATCTTAAAAAAATAATTTTAAAAAACACCTATAATTTTAAAAAATCTTTCCCAATAAAATTTCTTATTCGTAAATTCATTTTCCTTAACTCTACAGTCCTATAATAGAATTGAATCTTGATTAAACTTAGAATTCGGTAGCAAATGAATTGTGTGTGAGAAAATGTTTCAACAAATACAGATGTTGGGTATGTTTGGATCCCAATTGTATTGTGTTTATAATGCAAATAGATAAGATGGTGTTTAGTTAGTACAATTTTTAATGTGTTTAAATTAAAAATTAAAACTACTTTGGAAAATCTACACGAACCCTGAAAATATATGGGCTAAGGTGATTAAAGAGAAATACCTACAAAACGAAACAATCCTTGAATGTACAAAGCATAACACATCCTGGCAATTTGTTCGACTCCTACACTTGAGGAAAACTTTTGAAAAAGGACTATTATGGATATTGGGTAATGGTAATTCGATTAATGTCTGGACTGGCCATTGGATAGATAACCTCCGGCTAGATTGCTTTAAAAGCAATCATGATCCTAATATGAAGGTGGCACAACTCTTCACTTCGCAAAAACATTGGAATGTTACAATGATAAATCAGTTATTCCCTACTCATATAGTGCAAATAGTTTCTGTTATTCCTATCCCGGATTGGGATACTCCGAATAGGCTAGTGTGGAAACTTAATAAAAATGGAGAATTCACCACTAAGTCAACCCACACAATAATTAAAAATAATAACACCCACAACGATATAGACCACAAATGGATTTGGAAGCTTAGGCTTCCACCCAAACTCAGAATTTCATTTGGAAGGTCCTAATTGATGGGCTACCTACCAAATTGCATCTTAATAGATACTTCAACAGAGTACCTGCTTAATGCTCTTTATGTAATAATGATGATGAAGATGCTCATTATCTACTCTTGAATTGTACAGTTACGAGGGCGATCATAAGAAATTATGAACAGACAATAAGAAAGACGTTTCTAGGTTTGGGGAACTCTCAATCGTTAGCGGAAGACATAACCTCAATTAAGCACAACAACACCCAATTTAAGGATCTTTGCATTATATGGCACACTATATGGGAAATCAGGAACAAGATTATTTTCAACAATGCCAAGTTAGAACCATTTGCATCTATTACTAAACAAATAATTAATAAAATTATGGATTGGAAGCGGGCCTACGACGAAGAAAAAACCAGCGGTTGTAAAAGTAGGAAACGAAACACTAGGTGGCATAAGCCACCGTATGCCATCTACAAAGTCAACGTAGATGGCTCGGTCAAGGCCCTGGTGATTGCCAAATTGGAGGCATTATCAGGGACAATGCGGGCCAGGTGATTGACATTTTTCAACATAAGACGTCGGCAACATCCGTCCTCCAAACAAAAACCGCAACCTTCTCGACAGGGGTTCAACTGGCTCTGAACAGGGGTATTCAGAACGTTATCATAGAAGGTGATAGCATGAAAGTGGTAAAAGCTATTAATGGAGATACAAGTACGGACTGGGAAGTGTACACGGTCATTGAAAATATTAAGTTGATGAAGATAAATTTTGACAGAATTGAATTCCGACATTGCTTCAGAGAGTCAAATGCAACAATGCAACAACAGACTATATTGCGAAGAATAGGAGTGTATGTAACATGACGAACATCCCCTTGCATGGGGATTTATATAACATCATCCTTCGAGATGATCAAAGCTGAACCTTGCTAAGGCAAGATATCCTACTGTTTACCCACTGTAAAAAAAAATTGCGTGTTAAGTTAAATGTGTGTTTGGATTCCACAATGTATTAATTATAATGCAATTATTTTATCTTAATTTATGTGATTATTCAGTTAAATTATTGTTTTAACTCGGTTTTTATGAGATTTTTTATACAACCAACCATTCACATAAAATGAGGCAAAATAATTACATTATAATTAAAATATAATAGAATCTAAACACTCCCGTTATTAAATCTTAGGGTTAAGAATGATAGGTTTATTGGTTCCATTCTTAAATATTTTTTGAAGTTAAAAATGACATGATTATAATTTATCCAATTTTATAATGTATTAGGTACTCCCTTCATTAATTAAAACATATCGTTTTAGGATGTAAATCTTGTTAAGAAAAACTTTCATTTTAGTTATTTTGTCATCCACTTTATAAAATTGTCATTGTAATGATTAAATAGGTGTTAGTTGTAGTTTTCAAGAAAGTAAAAAAGTACTCCATCCGTTCCAAAATAAAAGTCCTTTGTCCTTTTATACACGCTTTTTAAGGAGGTAAAAACACTATAAAATATTATTTTTTTAATTATTTTTTAAAATAATTTCATACTTGTTACTTATAAGTATGAACTTAAAAAGAAAAATTCATTAAAAAAATAATATTTTATAGAGTTTTTATCTCTTTAAAGTGTGTGACGATAAGTAAAGAGACTTTTATTTTGGAACAGAGAGACTAATAATTAGAGATATAATTGTATTTTTGTTTGTTTTTTTAAAAATGTTTAGATTTTTAAAATGACAAGTTTAATTAAAGGAGGGAGTAATAGACATTTGTTTATCTTATCAATAAACTTTATAAAAAGGGATATAAAGTAAAAATTTAAAAATTACAAATTGGGACACCAGGAATACAATATTTGTAATCAAGTCCTCCTGCCACGTCACCTATCCTCCCAAAGCTCTTGCTCCACCATCCACCGTCCAATACAAAGTTGATCCACTATTCACATCCGTCCGATCTCTCACCAGTTTAACAACTACTACCATCAAACACTATAAATACCCAAATAAAAAAATAAAAAAAAAATAAAAAAAAAATTCCCCTTTTTTTCTCTTTTTAAAAATGTCAGTGCCTATCTTCCTCTCCTTCCTAACCCTCTGCCATGATTCCTCTGTCCTCTTCCTCCTCAGTCCCCTCCTCTGTACTTCCTTCAATCCTCCGCTAAACAATCATTCGCTATCTCTCTCCCGTGGTGGGCTCTCTAGCTTTCTCTCTCCTTTTCTCATCACTCTCTATCCACTCTTTCAATGGCCGCTAACGACCTCAACATGCCCTCTTGTCTCCCACCTTACCCCGAGGTAAGCCAATCGGACTCAAATCCAGCTCGAATCATGTCAACATTAGGTTTAATTTCACGTTTCTCGGCCCAATTTGGGACGGATCTGGTTTTTCGTCAGCTAGGGTTTCCAAGATCCCTTATTTTACGAGTGTTTTTGTCGTTTCGGTTTTTTTACAGATGATTTACGCGGCCCTTGACGCGCTGAACGAGAAGATGGGGTCAAACAAAACGTCGATATCGACCTACATAGAATCCAGGTACGGGAATCTCCCGGCGGGGCACTCGACGCTGCTCCGGCACCACCTCCACCGGATGAAGGATACCGGCGAGCTCATCTTCTGGAAGAACAACTACATGAAGCCCGACCCGAATTTCGTTCGGCGCGGGCGGGGAAGGCCTCCGAAGCCCAAGGATGGGCAGGCGCCGGCGGAGGCGCCGCGTTACTCCCCTCCGCCGCAGTCGTCGGTGTTAGGGGCAACGGCCTTAGCAGTTCCGTTCAAGAAGAAGGAGACACGTGGCAGGCCGAGGAAGTACCCTAAGGCAGAGGATCTGGTGGGTGAGGGGATGAACATTGGGGATGGGCCGGGCCTTGCTCTGGTTAGTGGGCCCGGGCCCAAGAAGAGGGGTAGGCCTCCAAAGGCAAAGCCAGAAGAAGCATATGATTTTTAGGAGTTTCCTATTCCCTATTCCTATGGATGATTGGATTTCCACTTTTTTTTTTATTTTTAATTTATTGGTATTTGGATGTCTTTAACTGGTGTTAGTGTATGGTGTTTAGTTCTGAGTTAATGGTGGGTTGTAAATTTGTTGAGTCTTTTGAGTTTTTTTTTGGTTGGTTTATCAGTTTATGGGTTGGTTTCAAGAGGAGTTATTGTGTGTTATTGTTGTGAATTTGTGATTAATGGCTGATGTTTGGTCGTCTTTGTTTCCTAGTTCTTGGTGATCTTCGCCTTTAGTTTGTAATTGAAACCCTCCAAATAAACCATCAAACAAGATGGTTAATTTTGAAGGTATCTTAATAGGTTTGTTATATGACTTGAGTAATTCGAGTTCAGGTTAGATTCGGAAAAAGATCAGTTTGATCTTCATTTATTAAAGAGAAAATTTGGTAGAATATAGATATCCAAAACTCATTTTAGCAACTGGACATCATTTTTAGCTCTTTTAAGTAATTGTACATTTTTTTAGCTCCTTTAAGTAATTGTTCATATATATGTAATGTTCAAACTACCCATGTTTTAATTTAATTACTTTCTCTTCTTAGATCTCCCGTCTAAACCCTCTCCCCATTTGCCATTAACAGCCTTCGAAGAGCACCATTATCTACGTTGCTTGACTATCCAGTATCCACCTTCTATCATTGTGTAGCAAGGAGGAATAGTTTTTACCGAGACGGGAGATGGATCGAACTGTCGCTGCCATGAACCCTGTTGAGGGATTGCTACCAACATCTAATGGCTTTCTTCAGGAAGTGCTGCCACCATGAACTTCGTCAAGAGACCATGTTTTTTAGTAATTTTGTCTTCAGCATATAGAATTCAAAGATTGAGAGCAAAGGTTGGCAGTTGTTGATACCAATTGCAAATACAATTTGAAGATAGAGACATAGAGTGACGCTGCCATCGAATTATATCAAAATTCGTCAAATAGGCAATCCCACTGTAG
Organism: Persicaria tinctoria; assembly: GCA_037127255.1. Classification (NCBI taxonomy): domain Eukaryota; kingdom Viridiplantae; phylum Streptophyta; class Magnoliopsida; order Caryophyllales; family Polygonaceae; genus Persicaria; species Persicaria tinctoria. Next base: position 22,075,353 of record JBANSL010000013.1, on the reverse strand, counting down.
AATATATTCCTTTAACCTTGTATTTTGTGTATAATGGATGTATAATACATAGGCTATGATTGTAAAGGTGGAATTGGGCTAGGTCTTAGCTGAGTTTTGGGTGTTAGCTCTTTGAGCCCCCAAACCGAGCTTTGGGCCGCCCAAACCTGATGAGTCCAACACATTTGCAGCCCAGCTCCTTGAGTGAGAAAGCTGCTCGGACTCCTGGCAAACCGTAAGTTGAAATGTTGTGTTGCGTTTCGACTAGGGTTGTGCTACGAGCTCGCCTACACACGCGCGCGCGCACACACGGATATATACACTTCCCTTCACCTGCTTGCTTGTACCCTGTTGCAGCTCCGCCTTTGTTTGGTAAGTCGGAGAGAGAGATATATATGTGCCTATATTTGACCATGTTTTATGCCTATATTCACTCCAAATTATGACTATTATTTATGTTTCTAGGTTGGGAATAATAGAAATTTGTGCAGTTATTGATTAATTGTAAGATATGGAGTCTACACAAAGTTTGATGTGATTTTCAGGGATTTATAGATGATTTGGAGAAACTTGGATACACTTTAGAGATTAATGAAAAACCATGAAGATATTGGAGAAGTTAAGGAAGAGCGCAAGATGGTGTAGCTGGAGAAAATTCCACTTTTCACCATTCATAATTTTGAATCAATTTCTGATGCCTTCATAAGAGTTGTAGTTCTCGAAAATAGCTTTCAAACGCATATTTATATGCATCAATCAGACGAACGAGGACTCGAAAAGGTGCGTTTCAAGACGGAGCTAAATGCTGAAGAAAGCTGTCAAGAGTGCTCGATGCAGACCACTACACTCGACGTCGAACCGAAATTCAGAGACGGACAAGACCACGAGGAGAAGTCCAAATCTTTGAAGGATTGCTTAGCCAAAATTTTATTTTATCTCTTCCTCACTAAGATAAACACATTCTTTATGGAAATTTTTTGCAAAACAGGCAATTTATTTGGACGTATTTGCAAAATGGTCGCGGGTTTGGACAATTTAGCAAGATGTCCCAAATATATACTAATTCTCTAAATTTTTTTTTCTGAGAGTTGCTCCATCGTCTCTCTCTCTCTCTCCAATCTCTCTCTGCTCCCGATTGAAGGCGATTTTGGGTCTCGATCTCTCCGGCGCCGGATTGGAGGTCTCGATCTCGATCTATGGCGGCGAAGACCAGACAGCGAAGTGGAGGCGAGATCTCGATCGATATATGGAGGCGAGATCGAGTGAGATCGAGTGAGGTTGGCGCCGGAGCCGCTGTCTGGTGGCGAGATCGAGGGAGCGAGGAAGCGCCAGAGGCGGTAGCAAGCGAGCGGCGATGCGAGCGAGGGAGGGAGCGAGCGGCGGAAGGAGCGGGGGAGGGAGCCAGCGCCGGAGGCCGGAGCGAGCAAAGGCGCCACCGAGCGGAGCAATGAGGAGGTGAGGTGGCTTTACCAGTGATGAAATTCTACATTTCCCGAATTGATTCTATACTTAGGGCTATGAAGACTTGAATTAGGTTTAAGGCCTAGCAATTGCAGCTTATTACACATTGAATCTGATCTAGAAAGGATGAGTTGACTAACGATGAGCAGCAAACTTTGATCTTTTCATTATTTTTGTAACTTTGAATTAAGTTTTGACTGTTCTTGCTAGTTCGTATCAAAGATCCTAAGTTTGTGGTTTAATTGCCAACTTATGCCCTTTGATCTCTGAGACTTGAAACATCTAATCGATGCTGGTGGTTTCAATTGATTGTATAAATCACACTTGTGTATATTCTGTTGCTTCTAAGCAGTTTGAAGAAAAATGAAGGTTAGCGTGCTCAATGATGCTCTGAATACCATGTACAATGCTGAGAAGCGTGGGAAGCGCCAGGCCTTGATTAGACCTTCGTCTAAGGTTATCACCAAGTATCTTTTGGTCATGCAAAAGCATGGTATGAATGAATCCAGAATCTATATTTGGTATCCCTTGTGGCCTTCTGTGCAGTTATGATTTCTAATCTCCTCATTTTGCTTTCCTATAGGATACATTGGAGAGTTTGAGTATGTTGATGACCACATATCTGGAAAGATTGTTGTCGAACTGATCGGCAGGCTGAACAAATGTGGAGTTTATCAGCCCCCGCTTTTATGTCAGTGTCAAAGAAATCGAATCCTGGACTGCTAGGTTGCTTCCTTCTAGACAGGTGAGCACTCAATTGTTATACATTTATGTTCTTACTCTTGTGAAGGAATTGAATTTGTGTTTAGCTATGATGATTCATTGTGTGTGGATGTGTTTTCATTAACTGGATGTCATGCATTATGTGTTGCATTTTACAATTTATTCATTAAGCTTCATTATCTTCCTACTACATCTTGATGTTGCTGGTTTTATCTTCAAATGGACCAAGTGGTCTCACTGTTTTGCCTTTTCTAGAGATTTTGATACAATAGGAAATAAAATTTTGTGTTTATGTTTTATGTGTCTGACTGGTTATGGGTTACTGAAGGAAATGATATTGTTTTCAGTCTGGTTATCGAAAGGCTATCGCCAATCCAAGTGTGAACCTTTATGGTTACTGAAATATTATGAGTTGCTAGTGTAATGGTTGTTTAACTTGTTTTGTACTCTTATCCTTCTTGATTTCAGTTTATAGTTTTAAATGGTGATACCTTTTACTGGTATATTTCTAGTTGTTGGGCAATGTTTTTCAGTCATTGTCTACTTGGGAATTTCATGCGTGTGTGATCTTCATGGAACATAAAGATAAATGTAGTGTCCGTTTCACTCATAAGGAAAATGTATTGAAACTAGTAGTCTAGTTTTTAGCATATGATTCATCACCAAAACTTTCAATCTTTTTTCAGGACAAAGTTTATCAAGTGTAGTTGGAAGTCCAGAAGTTATGGCAGGTGAATATTCAGAGAAAGTGGATATCTGGAGTGCTGGTGTGCTCCTTCATGCACTCCTAACTAGTCTTCTACCATTTCAAGGCAATTCTATAGAAGACGTCTTTGAGGCTATCAAGATTGTAAATCTAGATTTTGAGAGTGGTGTATGGACCTCAGTTTCTCAGCTTGCTCGTGATTTGATTGCTCGGATGCTATGCAGGGATGTTTGCAAAAGGCTATCTGCTGATGATGTATTAAGTAAGGCTCCTTTTTCTTCTTTATATTTTCAGGTTTTTGGTGATTGTAATACTTGCTTTAATATAACTTAGTTTAATTGGATTACTTATTTAAGGAATCAATACTATCTGTCTCTGACAAATGAACAATTACAATTCACAAAGCATGCTATAGGTTTTAATACCCACAATAATACCACCAGAATCTCAAAAAGGAATAATATCATCATTTTGAATCTTGCAGGACATCCACGGATCTTGTTTTACACACAACCATCACTGACGAGGCTAACATTCAAGCCAAAGGTCAGAAAAGCTGTGAGGGCAACAACTTTACGACAAGTGACCGTCGAGTCAAGTGTAGAGTACATAACCAACCAACCAAAATCCACCAGTTTCAGGTAAGCGTCTATTTGGAATGAGATTTCTCCGAAAATTATCTACGCTCCCGGAACAGATCCATCACTGCTGATCTCTTTTTTATTTCATTTTTGGAAAATTGCAGCTTCCTAATGTTCAGCAATGAGGATGTAACGATTGGCTCATGGATGCTTGCTATGAATGTCAAACACGGGCATGAAAGAGCGCTATGTGAGACAAAGTGCACGACATCATCTATTGCTGTATGGGATTTACCCAAGTGTTCAGGTTGACCTTCTAGCCTCTCACCTCTTATTATAATGACTTCTCATATCAGTTTCATATTTAGCTGATAGAGAAACAAGCAAACTGCAAAACTTGATATTGAAGATGAATCAACCCTTGTTGAATCAGGGCTTTGCGAGCCAGAAACAAAGATGCTAGAGCTTCACAAGATGGATGAATGTTTTGCCGGGGTCACCGACTTCAGCTGTGCTCTCTCTCCTGTCAAATCAGGATCAGAGCTCTAGAAACCGAGCACATGTATTAGATCAAGCAACCTACTGAACACCGGAGGACCCTCAATAGGCCAATTATCCGGGCACCACAGCACTGCAATGGGGCACTTTAAAGATTGAAAAGCACAAAGCTATGCTACGAAAGATGCACGAGAAGTATGTTTTCTTCTTGTGCAGATTATTTCCAGATGATAGTATTGATCAATTCCTTCGTATGGACATGGTGAGTTTGCAATCTCTATATTTTATTGTTGTAAGCTGTATAGATGTAATTTGAAGTTTTAGGCATCATAGATGTAATTTGTTACTTGTAGTCATGACTGATATGATATTGCTTTGGCTTTCGAATTCTAACATAGACTGTCTGGGAATTTCAGAATCTGAGGCCTCCTATTCCGGAGGATTTCCCTCATGCAATGCGAGCTCTAATCGAGCAATGCTGGCTTTCGCAGCCTGAAAAGAGGCCTGAGTTTTCGCAGATTGCGAAAGTCCTGGAGCAGTTTGGGGCATCGCTTGCTGCGGATGGGACCCTGGAGCTCGTGCAAAACGTGTCGTTTCACGACCATAAGAAGGGTCTGGTCCACTGGATTCAAAAGCATAGTAGCTCAAGCTTGCGATCCAATTCTGCTTTGAAGCCGAAGTTTACATTTTAGTCGATAGTTAGGCTCTCTTTAGTTGTTTGTTGCATATGAGGATTGCTGATTTTGTTTTGGTTGTCATGGATTTTGTGCTGACAGAAAGTGTTGTGTTGACAGAAATTGTTATATGTGCAATATTTTGCTTGCAATAAAATCAGTTGTTCATGTATGTTGTCTTTGTAACTGCAAATTTCTGTTTGCCTCTAAAATACTGCAGCTTTAGGTATATACTGCAGCTTGAGGTATGGAATTTGATTGTTGCGCAACTCTAAAATAGTGTTGTGCAACTCTTTTAACAGAGTTGTGCAACTCTTTTAACAGAGTTGTGCAACTCTAAGGCAGAGTTGTGTTCATCTCTACAGACATTCCCCCTATTCGAGTGCTTAAATTCATTATATTAGACAAGCTAGACAGTCACAGATATTGCAAAAACAAGCATAAACAGTCACATATTCAAATGGATACTTCAAAATTGTATCTTATACATAAAAAATCAAAGAATATATTATTTTTGCACAACATGGGGGATTGGTGGAAATTTGCTCAACATGATCTTATTTTTGCTCAATAATAGATTATTTTTGCACACAAATCGAGACTTGTGAAATTATTCTCAACATGATTTTATTTTCTATCAATATGTTTTAATACTTTCTCAATAGATTATTGCACAACATGCTCTTATTTTTTCTCAACAATTCTTTATTTTTGCACAACAATCGAGACTTGTGAATTTGTTCTCAACATGATCTTATTTTCTCTCAATATAATTTCATACTTTCTCAATAAATTATTGCACAACATGCTCTTATTTTTGCTCATCAATACTTTATTTTTGCACAACTAGTGGTGAAATTAGTGCTGACACTGATATTAGTTACAATTAGTGTTGACACTGATATTAGGTACAATTAGTGTTGACACTGATATTAGTTGCAATTAGGGTTGACAATGATATTAGTTACAATTATTGCTGACACTGATATTAGTTACAATCGAGTCATCTTCCTAAGTAATAACTTTGTAGTTCGGTATATATTTTTTCCGTGTCAGCACTTTTTTTTCTTCGTGTCAGCACATTTTTTAGGGTTGCACAACTGTATTTTAGAGTCGCACAACTTTAGTTTAGAGTTGCACAACTTTAGTTTAGATTTTCACAACTGTATTTTATTTGCGCCATCACCTCCAAGAAACACTTTTCATTATATTTATCATTATTTTAAGAGTTGCACGACTATGTTGCAAGAGTTGCACGACTCTGTTTTAAGAGTTTCACGACTCTGTTTTAATAGTTGTACGACTCTGTTGTAAGAGTTGCACGACTCTTGTTTTAAGAGTTGCACGACTCTCTTGTAAGAGTTGCACGCCTCTGTTTTAAGAGTTGCACAACTATGTTTTAAGAGTTGCACGACTCGGTTTTAAGAGTTGTACGACTCTTGTTTTAAGAGTTGCACGACTCTTTTGTAAGAAATGCACGACTCTGTTTTAAGATTTGCACGACAATCGAGACTTATGAATTTATTCTCAACATGATCTTATTTTAAAAAAGTGCTGACGTGAAAAAAAAATTATTTGAAAAAAGTGCTGACACAAATAGAATAAAAAGTGCAGAAATTAGAATAAAATGCGCACGAATAATATTATAAAGTAAAAAAAATTATTATCCATGTAGAAAAAAAAACTAGATTTGGATCATATTTGTGAAATTGTTATCCAGGCTTGATGGAATTGTTCGACATCATTTAATCGGCTTATGATTCATTTGTCATGTGCTTCTTCGATTCTTTGTGAAATTGTTATCCATGCTTGTGCAACTCTAGAAAAAGTGCTGACATGGGAAAAAAGTGCAACTCTAAACTAGACTTGGATCATAATTGCACAATTTATGGTTATATTTGCACAAAGTACTCTTATATTTGCACGATAAAAAGTTGAAAAAATAAAATAAATAAAAACTAGACTACGGTCATATTTGCACAACTTATGATTAAATTTGCACAACGTCCTCTTATATTTGCACAACTTACTCTTATTTTTTCTCAACAATAGGTTATTTTTTTGCAAAACAATCGAGATTTCTGAAATTGTTCTCAACATGATTTTATGTTCTCTCAATATTATTTTAAGAATTGCACGACTATGTTGTAAGAGTTGCACGACTATGTTGTAAGAGTTGCACGACTATGTTGTAAGAGTTGCACGACTATGTTGCAAGAGTTGCACGACTCTGTTTTAAGAGTTGCACGACCATGTTTTAAGAGTTGCACGACTCTATTTTAATAGTTGCACGACTCTGTTGTAACAGTTGCACGACTCTTGTTTTAAGAGTTGCACGACTCTCTTGTAAGAGTTGCACGCCTCTGTTTTAAGAGTTGCACGACTCGGTTTTAAGAGTTGTACGACTCTTGTTTTAAGAGTTGCACGACTCTGTTGTAAGAATTGGACGACTCTGTTTTAAGAGTTGCATGACAATCGAGACTTGTGAATTTATTTTCAACATGATCTTATTTTATCTCAATATAATTTCATACTTTCTCAATAAGCTGTAAACGATTCAGAATAAATTGAAGCAAGTCTAGTTTAATTTTTTTTTAACATTTTGTCGTGCAAATATAAGCGTAAATTGTGCAAATATAATCGTATGTTGTGCAAATATAACATTTTGTTGTGCAAAAATAAAAATAAAAATATAGGTTATGGATCACATAATAAAATATAGATAGTTTTTTTTAATTTCTCATATTTGTAGGGTGATTTTTGTAATTTTATCAAAATTCTATCTTCTTCCTCCGATTTCTGCGAAGAGGAATCCATCCCGCTCGGCGCTCGACGCCACCGCCGTCGGCCTCCTTCGCTCCGGTGCTCGCTCCCTCCCTCGCTCCGACGCTCGCTCCCTCCCTCGCTCCGACGCTCGCTCACCACCGCCTCCCTCCCTCGCTCGCTCGCTAAGTCTTTCTTCAACCTTCGTATCTCCAGATCCAGCGTTCGCAGGCCTCCGGCTCCGCCTCCGACTTGCTCGACCTCACTCGGCCGTTGCTCAACTTCGCTCCGGCATTCTCGCTCTCCGGCGCTCTCGATCTCCATCTCGAGCACTCTCGGTCGCCGACGCTCACGCCTCTCCTCCCGTCAATCCTCTATATCTCCGTCAAGCAATTGCAACTAGAATTCGACTGGAATTCAATTTCAGAATAAATTAGTCGAATTCGACTGGAATTCAGATCTGGAATTCGACTAGAATCAGTTCGACTTCAGAATCAATTGGACATAGATGGCGAATTCAGATCTGGCCGGGGGAGGGTGCGAGGTGGAGTGGCTGCGGCAGCGACAAGGAGGAAAGGAGGAAGATGGACGGAATTGCTTCAGATCCGGCGCCGAAGCCATAGATCTCGGCCTCGCTCACAATCGCCGTTGAGCAGTTCGGGATTGAGAAAGAGAGAGCGCGCGGAGAGGGAGAGGTCGGAGGAGAGAGAAAGGCCCGTGAAACAAAGGGAAGGGGGTTTATATTGTTGTTAGGAGGAAATCGAGAATGCAAATAAAATATAAATAATGCAAAGCAAACCAGATTCCGTCCCTTGCAAATAATTACAAGACCTCCTCCTGATGCAGCAGCGGGAAGTCAGGATCGATCCACGAGGAAGCGTGTCAGCGGATCCTAGGTAGCGGTGGAATCTCACGAATGTCGACAACAGTGGTACTCGATCTCGATTAGGGTAGTCGACAGAAGATCAGACAGTCGAACAGCGTAGCAGTCGCAGGCAGAGGCTTGTCGATGTCGATGAGGGGCTACTCGATGTCGAGTACAGTCCTCGTCGATTTCGCTTCGTCTCGTCGAGTACCTGCACACAGAAGCTACAACGATGCTAGATCGAGAATCAGTAGTCGAGATCGACCAGGCTTGGTCGAGATCGACGAGGGCAGAAATTAAAACGAAATAAAGAAATAAAGTAAAGGCAAATGCTTTGGGACTTTCGAAATAAACTTAATGTAAAAGGCTTCCAGGATTGGGGTTTGCAACAACGATAACCAAGCATGCATAAGGCAGAACCAAACAAATTATCATGTAAATCGCATCAAAGGACTAAGCTTTCGCCTTTTCCAACAATTAGACAACTCTCTCAAGAAACCCTAATTGTCTCTACCGATTTTATGTTTATAATCCAAGTTGTTAGCATGGATCTCCATTAGACGGGTAATAAACACATCAACAAGTAGGAAAATGCTCAAAATATGATAAAGGTCGGATCTTTACCTCAAACACGCATGGCTATCGCTGGGCTCACCCCAACCCTAGAAGTGGGTGGACTACTCGCGCTTCATCGCAAAATCAGACATTGATTGGAAAGAAACAACAACTACTTGCATTAAACTAAATTCAAAGCCTTTACAATCCTGGCAATCAACTCTCGTAAACTGCCAAAACCTTAAAACCTTCGAACTCCTAAATCTCTATGTATCACTGTCTCTCTGAAATTGAATGCTAAAACTGAGCCCCATGGGCTTTATTTATAGCCTTCTACACCTTGCTACTAAAGGATAGAATATCTATATCTATATCTAAAACTATATCTAAAATGCTTAACGATAAATAAAAACAATAAAGGAATTAAATCTAAATATATCTAAATTGTTTCAAGTGGATAAATCTCTCTTCCTCATGATAGATGTTGATGAAATCGGATAGATTCTCGGTCTTCTCGGCTTCCAAGGATTCCAACTTCGAGTAGGATTCGTCAAGCCACGTCAACAGCTTCTGGATTCGTCGTCGATGTCGACTAGGGTCTCCTCGACATCGAGTAGGAGTGTTGTCGACTGGCTCCTCGGGTTCGTCGTCTCGGTTAGCTGGTGCTCGATGTGGCTCGGACTTGGCTTACGGGTCTCGTTGACCTCGACAAGGGCTCGTCGACATCGAGTTGGGTCTTCCCTTCCGCTTACGCGAGTTGGCTTCTTCGTCGACTTGGTGCATCCCGCTGGCAGCGAGAGGTCCGCTGCAGCGAATTGAGTCGCTGGCAGCGAGTGTCGTCTGGTCATCCTCGTCCTCGTCCTCGGCTTGTCGACTCTGGGGGTGGCTCCCGCTGGCAGCGGAAATTTCCGCGGTAGCGAGAGGCTCGCTGCAGCGAGTCGAGTTGCTGGCAGCGAGTGCCTCCTTGTCGGCCTCGGCTTGTCGACTAGCTCTTCTTCTCGTCAACTCCGGGCGTGGCGCTGAGGTGTCGTCGATGTCGACTAGGGCTTGTCGAGATCGAGTAGGGCTCCGGAGCTGGGTTGGTCTGGCTCCTAGTCGACAAGGCCTGTGCTCGGACATGCTCGTCTAGTCTCCCCTTAAATCATTTATAATTTTCTTTATGGACTGAGGAGGGGTAGGATTCATACCTGAACTTGCCTTTTCGGACCCAAAACAGGAATCTTTGGGCTTGGGGCTAGTCGACATCGAGTACAGCTGGTCGACTTCGAGTACAGGGACCCCATACTTAGGATCTTGGCAAGTTTCTGGCTCTGCAGTGGTTGTCGACATCGACGAAGGCTTGTCGAAGTCGAGTAGGTCCCTTGTCGAGATCGAGTTGGTCTTGTCGATCTTGAGTACAGCGTCAGCACCTTCCTCCGCTGTTTGCTTGGTCCCGTGGTTGCTGATGCTTTTCACCTCCAGCCATGAAATTTCCTCTTTTGCAGGGCCAAAAGAGAAATCCAAAACCTCATCGCCTATGGTGAAGGTGAGCGATCTATTCTTGACACTAATTCTGGCATCTGCAGTAGTTAAGAATGGTCTACCAAGAATAATAGGGCTAGTAGGATCTTCAGCACAGTCAATGATAAGGAAATCAGCTGGAACAAAGAATTTACCAACCTGGACCGGGACGTTCTCAACTATACCTGTAGGGATGACTACTGTATTGTTTGCCATGTATAGCTTAGCATCCACAGGTTCTATGCATCCTATCTTTACTTTCCGCCAGATTGATAAAGGCATGATGCTCACACTTGCTCCTAAATCGCATAGAGAATCATATTTATATTGACCAAAACCCACAGTAACAGAAAACTTACCAGGGTCAGGTCTCTTTTCAAGGAAGTGGAGTACTTTGCATTCGCCTGCGATCTCTGAGATAGATCGCTTCTTGCTGAGAATTTCCTTGAGAAATTTGACATATCCAGGCATCTCCCGCAGGGCTTCTGTAAAAGGAATAGAAACATTTAGTTCTTGCAGCATATTAACAAATCTGGTAAACCTACCTGCAGTGGGATCTTTCTGTGCCTTTGAAGGGAAATGCAGTGGCTTTTTCAGTTTCGGAGTCTGATTAGCTGTTGGAGGTGCTGCAGAGTCGTCGACGTCGGCTTGACGCTGCTCGTCGATCTCGACAACGGGCTCGTCGACATCGAGTAGGGTGGTCGACCTGGAGTTGTTGGTCTGCACAGCGGAGTCCGAGCTCAGCTTCTGGTCCTTGTCGAGTGGAGTCTCGTCGATGTCGAGTACACCTTCTTCGAGATCGAGTTGGCTGTGCTCTACGTCGAGTTGCTGCTCTGCCTTGCTTTGCTGTTTTTCGACCTCTGGCTCGTGTAATTGATGTCCACTCCTGAGTTTGATAGCTGCGACGTGTCCGGTTTTCCCTTTAGGATTTGGTTCAGTTTGCCCAGGGAGTTGTCCGGATGGTCGTGGGATCTGTGCAGCGATTTGACCCATCTGCGTCTCTATTCCCCTTTTCCAGATGTCCAATTCCCCAAACTTTGTAGTGATATTCTGGAATTGGTTGTTGATGGTGCCTTGATTCCGACGCATCTCCTCTAGGATCAGCTGCAGATCATCCTTCTTTTGATCCCTTTCTGGATGTCCTGGAGCTCTGTAGGGTGGGGGATTCCTAGGAGGACCTTGGTTCCACTGTGGTTGGTAGGATCGTTGGTCTCCCATGTAGCGATTTGGACCCCCAGCGTAGGCTGCCTGCTCATGTGTTTCCGCCATCCTGACTTGCTCGGTGTGTGGGCACTCAGTAGTGGTGTGCCTCTGTGATCCGCATTCAATGCAAGGCTGATTGACAGATAGATATTTGACTTGCTTGAGGAGCTTGCGATTCTGGTCTCTGTAGAGCTGCTCCCTGACATCTGGGTCAATCTCCTTTGCTGGCTCATAGAGTGGCATTGATGGTGCTGGCCTGGCGTAGGAGTTCTTCTCATAGTTAGTAGGAGCCCCATATTTGTTGTCGTAGTTAGTGAGCTTTTCTAGCACACCCCATGCGTCGCTTGGTGGCATCGTCAGATACTCATAGCGAGTATAATGGTTGATCCTATCCTTAGTGATTTGATCCAGAGAGTTGAAGAAGATCTCCTGGATGACGTAGGGTGGCTGTCCATGAGTAGGGCAAGATCGCAGTAGTTCTTTGTAGCGTTCCCATGCCTTTGCCAGCGGTTCCCCTTGCTTTTGTTTGAAGACTGTGATTTTCTGACGGAGAAGTGCTGTTTTGGCGGGTGGGAAGTATTTGTTCAGGAACTCTTGCTCTACTTGGGCCCAGGTGGTGAGAGATCTCGGCTTCAGCCCTTCAAGCCATTTTAGTGCAGGTCCAGCGAGCGACCAGCGAAAAGATTTCATCTTGACATATTCCAGAGTTGTACCTTCTGCAAGAGTACGACACATATCATGAAAGTTAGTAATATGTTCAAGAGGGCACTTATTAAATCTTCCATGAAAAGCATTGTTTTTAAGTTCTATAAGAAATTGAGTGCGAATTTCAAAAGAGTTTTCAGGGATTAGAATCGCCGATTCAGGCACGACGAGAGTGGGATGCATATAATCCTCAGCAGTGGTTGGATATTGGGCAAGCTCGGCTTCTGCTTGCCTTGCACGCTCAGCTTGCTGTTCCCTGGCTGCTCTCTCAGTGGCGAGAGCAGCATCTTTGGCGGCTATTTCCCTTGTAAGCCTTTCGATCATTTGCTCTTGTGTTTCAACGGCCGCCATTATCCTTTTGAGTTTAGAGTGGATGTGTAGGTAGCGCTCCGGTTCGTCTAAGGCGTCAAACTCAGGTGGTAGACTAGAACGACGCATACACCTGCGAAGTAACTCAAAAGAAACGTGAGACTTAACTACCTAAGGCGCGAATGATAGCTTCCCCGGCAACGGCGCCAATTTGTTGTTAGGAGGAAATCGAGAATGCAAATAAAATATAAATAATGCAAAGCAAACCAGATTCCGTCCCTTGCAAATAATTACAAGACCTCCTCCTGATGCAGCAGCGGGAAGTCAAGATCGATCCACGAGGAAGCGTGTCAGCGGATCCTAGGTAGCGGTGGAATCTCATGAATTTCGACAACAGTGGTACTCGATCTCGACTAGGGTAGTCGACAGAAGATCGAACAGTCGAACAACGTAGCAGTCGCAGGCAGAGGCTTGTCGATGTCGATGAGGGGCTACTCGATGTCGAGTACAATCCTCGTCGATTTCGCTTCGTCTCGTCGAGTACCTACACACAGAAGCTACAGCGATGCTAGATCGAGAATCAGTAGTCGAGATCGACCAGGCTTGGTCGAGATCGACGAGGGCAGAAATTAAAACGAAATAAAGAAATAAAGTAAAGGCAAATGCTTTGAGACTTTCGAAATAAACTTAATGTAAAAGGCTTCCAGGATTGGGGTTTGCAACAACGATAACCAAGCATGCATAAGGCAGAACCAAACAAATTATCATGTAAATCGCATCAAAGGACTAAGCTTTCGCCTTTTCCAACAATTAGACAACTCTCTCAAGAAACCCTAATTGTCTCTACCGATTTTATGTTTATAATCCAAGTTGTTAGCATGGATCTCCATTAGACGGGTAATAAACACATCAACAAGTAGGAAAATGCTCAAAATATGATAAAGGTCGGATCTTTACCTCAAACACGCATGGCTATCGCTGGGCTCACCCCAACCCTAGAAGTGGGTGGACTACTCGCGCTTCATCGCAAAATCAGACATTGATTGGAAAGAAACAACAACTACTTGCATTAAACTAAATTCAAAGCCTTTACAATCCTGGCAATCAACTCTCGTAAACTGCCAAAACCTTAAAACCTTCGAACTCCTAAATCTCTATGTATCACTGTCTCTCTGAAATTGAATGCTAAAACTGAGCCCCATGGGCTTTATTTATAGCCTTCTACACCTTGCTACTAAAGGATAGAATATCTATATCTATATCTAAAACTATATCTAAAATGCTTAACGATAAATAAAAACAATAAAGGAATTAAATCTAAATATATCTAAATTGTTTCAAGTGGATAAATCTCTCTTCCTCATGATAGATGTTGATGAAATCGGATAGATTCTCGGTCTTCTCGGCTTCCAAGGATTCCAACTTCGAGTAGGATTCGTCAAGCCACGTCAACAGCTTCTGGATTCGTCGTCGATGTCGACTAGGGTCTCCTCGACATCGAGTAGGAGTGTTGTCGACTGGCTCCTCGGGTTCGTCGTCTCGGTTAGCTGGTGCTCGATGTGGCTCGGACTTGGCTTACGGGTCTCGTTGACCTCGACAAGGGCTCGTCGACATCGAGTTGGGTCTTCCCTTCCGCTTCCGCGAGTTGGCTTCTTCGTCGACTTGGTGCATCCCGCTGGCAGCGAGAGGTCCGCTGCAGCGAATTGAGTCGCTGGCAGCGAGTGTCGTCTGGTCATCCTCGTCCTCGTCCTCGGCTTGTCGACTCCGGGGGTGGCTCCCGCTGGCAGCGGAAATTTCCGCGGCAGCGAGAGGCTCGCTGCAGCGAGTCGAGTCGCTGGCAGCGAGTGCCTCCTTGTCGGCCTCGGCTTGTCGACTAGCTCTTCTTCTCGTCAACTTCGGGCGTGGCGCTGAGGTGTCGTCGATGTCGACTAGGGCTTGTCGAGATCGAGTAGGGCTCCGGAGCTGGGTTGGTCTGGCTCCTAGTCGACAAGGCCTGTGCTCGGACATGCTCGTCTAGATCGAGTAAGGCCTACTCGAGATCGAGTAGCCTGGACTCTCAGCTTGATTCGACTGGTTCCGCTGCTTCTTTGACTTTGGACTTCTGTAGTGGTTTTCCGAGCTTTTTTGACCTTCCTTAGAGTTGCTGTAAAATGTCTTGAATTCTGCGAATTTAAACAGAAACTGGTGTAGATTCCAAAATTTGGCAAATAAACATAAACTACATAGATTCTGCACTAGCTAACCCAAATTTATGCAAAGTATGCAGAAAACAATATAAATGTTACTGTAAAATATGGCAAATTCAGCTCACAACATATATTTAGGTCATTTCAAAAAAATGTCCCAAAATGTGTCTATTTCGCAAAATAAGCCCATTTTCGTGGCTATTTTGCAAAATCCCCCATCTTTATGGGTAATTCTCTATTTACCCTAAGGATTTTATTAATAAGATAGATTTTAGATAAACCAATTTTATTAATTAGGATTACAATTACTTTCCTTGACTATATAAATAAAACATTTAGGGCTAGGGTTTTAGGGATCCATGAAAACACGCCATTGTGTACCTAGTAGTTAGAGAAAGGGAGATGGCCGAGAGTGGAGAGAGAGAAGAGACGGTTTTGTTCGGTTGTACTCTTTTGTTTAGTCCAATTCAAGTTTGTTTGTTATGTCTATGATGATATTCTCCATGATGAAGAGTGAGTAGCCGTCTCACTTCCAGGGTCGGGACCAGCCCGGTAATAGCCGTGTGAGTATGCTTGAATTTATGATAATTTTTTAAGCTTATCATCTTCTATCTCATGTTTAATCCGCTGCGAAAGTAGAGGACGATTTCTTATTTATGATTATGAAGCAAAAGTGGATTAATTACGATAGTAATTAGGATTTGCAAAAGTCAAAACCTTGAGACCATATATCTAATAAAATCATATACTGATCAAGCATCATATTTTGACCATTGCCGATTACCCAACCATTTGCCACAGTAGCAAAAATCACAAAAATACTGAATAATAGCATAATTGCTATGAATCAAGGAATTAGCAGGATGTTCCGGATCGTACAGGCTTACCTGCAACAATATAATTCTGGATGATATATCTTGCCATCTATATTCTTCTTATACTGTCATCTATAAGTAGTTTGTTTAGTTCACAAACTTCATCACAAAAATGCACACTTTCCCCTGCCAAACAATTGCGTTTCATTGAAGGAATTTATTCTTACCATAAGTTTTACAATCAACCAATTTTTTACTTAAAAAAAATTATGAGCAAGGAAATCCGAATTGACATTAGAACTTTTTATTCTGAATAAGATGGGGCATGTAATATTTATAAGCCGATGGTATTACTTGTATGCAAACTCCATAAATGACAGGCGAAACCTCTTATCTGAAGGAAGTTTACCCAAAGGCTCATCCGGATCCACATTCACCTCCCTACATAACAGAACCCCATTATCAGAGATTTGTAGAGCTTTACCCATTATCCCAATTTCTAGGTTTTCCTTTTTCTTCAAACTCATTTGTGCAAGCAAAGGTTGTGAACTTGATATTGAGAAGAAAGCCACAACAAAGAGACTCGCCTGCAAAAATATTTGCCTAAAATGTTAGTCAACTACTATATTTCTAATTCTAACATAAGTTTCATGGTAATAATAGCTCCCATATATAGCTTCCAATGATCAAATCAACCAAGTAGAAGACATACCGTTATTAATAGCAGAAATCTGGAGCCAACTTGAATCCTTGCATACCTGAATATGCTCAATTAAAAAGACGAATACAATTCGTTCTATGCAGCCTGCTGAATAAGATCATCATACTTTGCTTGTAGTAAATTCATTTGATTCTTAGAATCTTATGCAACTTTAAGAAGTGCATCTTTCTCTAGTAATTTCCTTTTTAGATCCTCTGCATGCCACTTCAGTGCAATTAGCTCTTCTGAATTTTTTTGTTCAACTGAATTGAGAAGTGAGAACTCATCAGCAAACTAAGAACCAAGTAGAACTTCTTCGAAGAGAAAGATCTAGATTTCAATTAAGAAGATCCAAGAGAAATATCTAAGCCCTCGAAATCAAACATCATCATTCGGTAAATTGATTCAACCCTTCATTTAAAATCTGGAAATTTCCATTAAGAGTTCACTACCAAAAACACAGGAAATAGCCACGGTCAAATAGCCACGAATTGGCCACGAATCTCCGTGGCTAAACGGTTTAGCCACGGGCATAGCCATGAATTTGACGTTCGTCGCCATTCGAGGCTATATGCCTCGACGCTAACAGCCACCAACACAATATCCGTGGCTAATAGCCACGATCTGACAAGCCCGTGGCTATGTCCGTGGCCGGTTCGGAAAGGTGCCATCCGTGGCTGTAGCCACGAATACAGCAACAAATAGTGTCGTGGCTAAAGCCGTGGCCACCCAAGGGACATCTCTTGGTAGGTCGTTGCTAGTGTCATGGCTAATGTCGTGGCCACGTGATGTGCTCGGACCCGGGCTCGAGCAAAAGGACCGGCGACGAGAGTTCCTAGAAGTCGGGAAGTTGTTGGCAGTTCTGGAGCAGCAGATCAGCCGGCAAAGAATTCCGATTTCCCGTCGATTGGCTAGGCTTCTGGAAACGTGCAAGTACTACTTTTGTAGATCTTGAAGTCGCGGTCGCGGATTGGGGCAGATCTCATCAATCGGATGTCAGACGAAGCGGGAAATCGCGTTTTACCGAGACGTCGCCTGTGCAGAGACGATTCCGAAATTGGGTTCGTTTGAGAGGTATTGAGGGCTGTTTTGGGAGTGACGTTTTGGGTAGGGTTGAGGGTGATAATGGGGCTGTGGAAGGCCTTAGAATGGTGGTAAAGAAGGGGTATGGGGTTGAGGGATATGTGATGCAAGATCGCTCTCAGCCTCGCACTCCGAGCTCTCTCCAACACTCGATCTTCCACACTCTCGGCCTCGCACTCCGAGTGTTTCCGACCCTTTGATTCCGTCGTCTCTCACTAAGGAATCTCCTTCAGCCTCTCACCGAAGGTTTTGTTCCCGGCCTCTCACTTAAGAACGAGATTCTTAACCCGAATCACAAGAAGCTAAAAGGCTCACTTTTTCTCAAAATTCAACTTCCTTTCAAATGAAAAAGAGTTTACACATATATAGGAGTTTATTGGCATCCCCATGTGTTTTTAATTGGTGTGGGATAAAAAAAGGACTTCAAATTTCGTTCAGCTTAGAGTTGCTACAAGGAACGAGATGTTTGACCATCTTCGGAGTAGAAATGGTGGGAGACGTCTTCAACAATGTCATAGCCCTCGAAATCAGCTTTCCAACGAGTCCTCTTGCGTCTTCTTCGGACAAACACAACTCCAGTTAGAGCCAAAATAGCGAGCAGATGTCGGTTCATCAAGTTATAAGACTTTGATGTCTTCTTCTTCCGGAAATATGATGTTGTCCAAGGTAAGAGATTCTGAGGCTGCCTTGTCAAGGCTAGGATCACATGTTCATCCCTCCAAGATCCAGAAATGGTGTCATATTCTCCTCCAGGTTCATCGACCAAGCTACCATCGTCGAGGATCACATCATCCTCCCCCCCTTTAAAAGGATTCGACCTCGAATCCGGTGGGTCGCCTAGCAAACATGTACCTGCATGAATCCCAAGAAAACTCATAGAAGAAGCAACAAAGAACACTTGACAAATCAAAACATCACTAAAAGAGTAAGAAACACCACTCCGCTGGGTAACTCTGCTAACATCCTGCAAACGAGTGACTAGTTGATTCCCAAGGTCCTTTGAGGGCCCTAAAACTAGCTTCAGTGGCTCTACAACCTTCCAAGCATTTTCCTTGTCTCGCATGCAATATTCGCTAGCAACCAAATTAGCCATATAAGATGAGGACAACAAAAATAAATCACTAGGAAGTATAATAAGTACACAAACTCGACTCCCCTGTATAACATCTCGTCTGTCGCAAGAATCGTCGACCTTAGGTAAGAATTGTCTCTCTACGGGGGAATAAGTGTCCATCTCCCTCTTCCTTGTAGCTTTATATAACTCTCCAGCAAGGTGTGGTGTAATCTCTAGCCCATCCTCTTTTACAAGGGGGTCGACGGCCTCCAATTTTGAGCTAGGTGGGCGGTTCTCATAAACACCACTAGACTTGGGTCTAACAACATGTGTTGTAGGGATCGTTGGGGCCATATGGACAAAATTCATAGCGGTAGCCAACAATGTCTTTGTTCGTTGTGAATTAAGGCCACAAGGTTGCTTGGTGGTACTATCTCGACTAGAGCAATGTCGAGAAGGAGGGGCCACGATAGTCTTCTTAAGAACTTTCTCATAGACATGAGTAGCATGGTTCAAAGCATCAATAACATGGGTATGACGAAAGCGCAAGACAAATTCTGCCACATCCGAATTAAGCCCTGCAAGAAACTTAGCAAGTATATAAGCCTCATCATACCTTGTCCCGGAACATTGCAGTAGAGCATGAAGATCTTTGTAGTAATCATTAGGAGAGCGAGGACCCTGTCTTAGCTTCTCAATTCGCAGCAATGATGTCTGAATGTCAAACTCTTTTCCATGCCTAGCTCGGTGGTGCTCTCTAGAAGGAGTCCTCTCAAAGCATGTAGATGACTCACGTCGAGGCTTATGGTGCACATGATGACTTCCACTATGTCCTTTTCGGTCTCGTCCCAATTGATAAGAATCATTATTTATGTTGACGTCACTAACCTTGTTCTTTGGCAGGCGTCGTAGGATCTCAGCCACATCATCCTCCATTCGTCCAATCCGGGTTGCTAGCGCCTTCATCGTAGTGGTACCTCCTCCACCATTCACCATACAAGGTTGGCCTAAATGATGCGACATCATACAAAACAAGCAAACAAGGCAAGTTAGAGAAAATGGAAATCTCTCTCTCACTTTGGTGGACGCTCACACGCTCTCACACACTCCGCTCGTGTGTTTAAAGTGTTTGCCTCACTATAATGTATTCCAGAAAAGAATGAGACTCCAGAACCTACAAAATCAGCAAACAGAAGATATAATAGCAGTTAGTAATAATAGATCTCCTCGGTGTTTGGCTCTCCGCTCTTTACTCTAGATGGTTCTCTCCTCTCACTCACCTTTTCCCAGTGCAGGGGCAAGACACTCAAGAACATGAATAATCGCTAGCGGCAACTAGCACCAACAATAGAAACCAACCACCTGAAATCAACCCTTGAACAAAAGCAAACTAGTAGTGGCACTCGTGACAGAATGATCAATAACACCCAACGAACACCACACACAATAGCAAGCACAAATAAGCTTAACGAGCAACTTTCGAGCACTCAACAAGGGCCTTTCGACGAGTATTTACCAAAACCCGCTATGGTCCTTAGGCAATGCAAAACAAGTGATCTAGCCCGAATAAAAATTGAGATTGCAATGTAAAGATTGCATGAAAGCAAGTGTGTTCAATAGCTC
The DNA here is from genome assembly GCA_037127255.1 of Persicaria tinctoria. Classification (NCBI taxonomy): domain Eukaryota; kingdom Viridiplantae; phylum Streptophyta; class Magnoliopsida; order Caryophyllales; family Polygonaceae; genus Persicaria; species Persicaria tinctoria. The sequence continues at coordinate 22,055,370 of JBANSL010000013.1, read as the reverse complement.
AAACGATGGAAATGGAGTAGCTAGAATATGTAACCAAATTACTTGCCAAACAATAAAAATGGAGCAACCAGAACATTTAACCAAATGGCTTGCCAAAATTGTCGAACAGGAGACAACAAACAAACTCACCTTTCTCTTTGTTTTTTTTTTTTTTTGAAACAAACTGCACTCTTTTCTTCTTCTTTTTTTTTTTTTTTTTTTTTTTGCCTTTTTTTCTTTTCTTTTCTTTTTCTTTTTTGAACAAACTGTTTATTTATTTATTTTCAAGCTACGGACTACAACCCCTTCCTATTGGAACACTTCCTTTCTTCTATTAATTCAAATGACAGTTCCAGCACATTAGTAATGTGGGCAGCTCAATCAATCAAAAAACCAATGAAATTCCCTCAACCGTTGTCATAGAAGCTAGGGCAACAAAAGACACTTTCGATCAACGGAGATTCCACAGAGACAAGCACAAGAATAACGGATAGATAGAAATGATCTATGATGGTAGAAATGGATGAACAAATTGCAATCTCTCGGGCCTAATCGAACAAATTTTGCATAGACTAAAGATTAAGCGAAAGAGATAGTAATTCGTACCCCGAAAGCTTGAGGAACCCTTGTCGTTGCTCTGATACCACTTGATGTGCTCGGACCCGGGCTCGAGCAAAAGGACCGGCGACGAGAGTTCCGAGAAGTCGGGAAGTTGTTGGCAGTTCTGGAGCAGCAGATCAGCCGGCAAAGAATTCCGATTTCCCGTCGATTGGCTAGGCTTCTGGAAACGTGCAAGTACTACTTTTGTAGATCTTGAAGTTGCGGTCGCGGATTGGGGCAGATCTCATCAATCGGATGTCAGACGAAGCGGGAAATCGCGTTTTACCGAGACGTCGCCTGTGCAGAGACGATTCCGAAATTGGGTTCGTTTGAGAGGTATTGAGGGCTGTTTTGGGAGTGACGTTTTGGGTAGGGTTGAGGGTGATAATGGGGCTGTGGAAGGCCTTAGAATGGTGGTACAGAAGGGGTATGGGGTTGAGGGATATGTGATGCAGGATCGCTCTCGGCCTCGCACTCCGAGCTCTCTCCAACACTCGATCTTCCACACTCTCGGCCTCGCACTCCGAGTGTTTCCGACCCTTTGATTCCGTCGTCTCTCACTAAGGAATCTCCTTCAGCCTCTCACCGAAGGTTTTGTTCCCGGCCTCTCACCTAAGAACGAGATTCTTAACCCGAATCACAGGAAGCTAAAAGGCTCACTTTTTCTCAAAATTCAACTTCCTTTCAAATGAAAAAGAGTTTACACATATATAGGAGTTTATTGGCATCCCCATGTGTTTTTAATTGGTGTGGGATAAAAAAAGGACTTCAAATTTCGTTCAGCTTAGAGTTGCTACAAGGAACGAGATGTTTGACCATCTTCGGAGTAGAACTGGTGGGAGACGTCTTCAACAATGTCATAGCCCTCGAAATCAGCTTTCCAACGAGTCCTCTTGCGTCTTCTTCGGACAAACACAACTCCAGTTAGAGCCAAAATAGCGAGCAGATGTCGGTTCATCAAGTTATAAGACTTTGATGTCTTCTTCTTCCGGAAATATGATGTTGTCCAAGGTAAGAGCTTCTGAGGCTGCCTTGTCAAGGCTAGGATCACATGTTCATCCCTCCAAGATCCAGAAATGGTGTCATATTCTCCTCCAGGTTCATCGACCAAGCTACCATCGTCGAGGATCACATCACCACGTGTGTGTCCATGTGGCGTAAGGTCCGTGGCTATAGACGTGGCCATATTGCCCGTGGCTATGAATGTGGGCATGTGGCATAATAGCTGTGGCTATGTTCGTGGCTAATTCGTGGCCTGCATGTGGGTATGGTCGTGGCTACAATATATGCCTGTGGCTAATGTCGTTGCCACAACTTATTTAAATCTTTAAATATAATATAATTATTTAATAATGTTGAACACAAATATACCAAAATAAAATACCATTTACATAATTTGTTCATTCTAAACACATCCAACACAACCACGAGTTCAACCTACCAAAACACAATCATAAATTCGACTATCCAAAACACAACCATAACAATGATAACTTCTTCTTGTAGTATGCCAACACATTTCCCATCTGCCATATCCAACCAAATGGAAAAAAGCATGAGGTGCTCACAGTAACAATTTCAACTAAAGAATATCCTCGATCAACATAGTCGCCCATGAATAAATTATTTGTACCTGGACACTACAATCAATCGTTGAAAATATCGAGGTTACAAACCAACGAATGGCAAAAATGAGAAGATATATATGTAATATAAAAAATATACTCTTTTGCAAAACATAATTAACGAAAAACAGTCATTGATCCTAAAATAGTCAAAATATGGATCCTCACTTCACTTCTGACAGTGTATACTATGCAAGACAGATGTCATGAAAGGAAGAACAAAATTATTAACCAATGCAAGTAAAATTTAAAAGAGCATTCTACAACTTAACAATGCATTGTTTGATTTCTTTCTACAACCAAATCTCAAATCAGACTATATCAAATTCAATTTCAGCATAGACATTCTAAAACAAAATTGAATTTCAGCATCAAATTAAAGTTGTAACAAAGACTAAGATCAAGTGTAACTTTCAAAATTCTTTATACAACCACTACTACTGCTTGTCTTATGTCCTCTTTCAAAATTCTGGAGACCTGTTCAACATCAAGTGTAACTTTAAAATTATAGAAAGGTGTTTCTTCGAGTTTATCATTAACTGTCCAAAGCAGTTAGAAGGCATACCATTCGAGCTTCAAAACAAGTAATTCTATAACTGAACTTGCATACCACAAGAAAAAAAAAACAAAAAAAAAAAACAAACTAACTCGACTTGCAAGATGGGAGGAACAACATATCACGAGAACACGTACGCATAAAGATAAATCATTTACCCCTCTGTAAGTCCCTGGCTTGAAAGCTCTACCAACATTGATGAAATCATAGAGGGGCTGCAAAGTCAAGACCAATCAGTATAGCTTTAGTTAATTAAAACCCCATAAAATAAGATTGAAGGGAAAATACAATTTTAACTTCTAGGGTTTAGATCCAATTAACTTCTAGGTGATGAATTAACGAGACTGAAATTGAAGCACCGCTAAGTGAAATGACGCCCAGAGCAGGCACTTTAGAATTTGTTCCTGATGAATATTGAAATCAAAACCAATGACAGCAAATTTAGATGGTAAGCTAAAACCCCCAATTTAAAAGGCGATTCTAGAGCATCATAAAAGTAGGGAGACATACATTATTGAGAACATAGATCATGCTTCCACCAACTAGGATGTTAATGGAAGAATAAAACACGGACCTGTAATTTGTCAGATTTCAGGAATCTTCGGCCACGACGGTTTCCATTTCGCATTAGGACGAGAAGGGATGGATAGGTTGGGTAATTGGGCAACAAAAAAGGGGATGAGTGGGTAGTGAGATAGAGACACAGAAGAGGCGGTGGGAGACGCCGGCGAGGGGTGAGGGAGAGGAAACCGGGGAAGAGATTGGAGGTGGTCCTGCGCCGCCGGTAAGGCTTAGGGTTCCTATAGTGAAAGGGGGGAGACGGGTATCTGTGGGAGACAGAGGAGGCGGTGGGAGGAATGTTGGGGTGATTTGGTGGAGGGTTATCGCCGGCAAGAGGTGGTGCGGGGGCAAGCGGGCCAGCGGGATGAGGAAGAAGGTCGGCGATGGTGGTTTGGCTCGACGGCGGTCACGCGTGCACGAAGGAAGAGGTGAGCGCATGAGAGAGAAGAGGCGGTAGAAGGCGGCGCTCCCTCCGGTGGTGTTCTGTCGGCGTCGTTCTCCGGTGGAGGAAGACAAGAGTGGATGTGAGATGGGGAGGATGAGAGATCTGTACTTTTGGGAGAGAGAGAGAGAGATATGGAAATGAAGGAGCGGCGAGAAGAGGATGGAAAATGAAGAGGAAGATAAGAGGGCGGTGCCCAAAATGAATTAGGGTTGTTCTCTATTTCAAAGTGCGGGAAATTTTCCGCTCAAAATTCATTTGGGCGGTAAATAAAATTTCGGCGCTGGGCATGAATTGCTTTTTATTTTATTTTTCAATGACAATTTATATCTAGAAAAATAAAACCATCAATACAAATAAAAATATAATACAATATATTTTTAAAAGTAAAATAATGTTAAAAATAATAATAGTACTAAAAATATAATATAATAGTTATTATTATTATTATTATTAAAATCATAAATTAAAAATATATATTTAATAATAAAATAACAATAACAATAATGATAATGATAATGATGATACATAATAATAATAATAATAATAATAGCAAAACTGGTAGTTACTTATATGAGTTTTCCTAAAAACATACTCTCGTTGTATTCTAATAAGAATTTATTAGCCAATATAAGGTTTTATTAAACATTTATTCATTACTTATTTGAATTTTCTCAAAACTCACATGTATAGTATTCTTATAAAAATTTATTAGATAATATAATGTTTTATTCCACAATCATTAGGTCTTATATGATTTTCTCTCAAAACACACACTTATAGTATTCTTATAGCAATCTATTAGATAATATAAGGTTTTATTCCACAATTATTAGATACTTATATGATTTTCCCCCAAAACAAATACTTATAGTATTCTTATAACAATTCATTAGTTAATATAAGGTTTTATTCCAAAATCATTAGCTAATTGTATGATTTGCCCTTAAAACCCACACCTATAGTGTTCTTATAACATTTTATTAGATAATATAGGGTTTTAATCCACAATCATTAAGTACTTATATGATTTTCACTCAAAAAACACACTTATAGTATTCTTATAACAATTTATTAGATAATATAAGGTTTTATTCCAAAATCATTACCTACTTATATGATTTTCTAGCAAAACACACACTTATATTATTCTTATAACATTTTATTAGATAATATAAGGTTTTATTTCACAATCATTAGGTACTTGTATAATTTCCCCTCAAAGCACACACTTATAGTACTATTCTTATAACAATTCATTACTTAATATAAGGTTTTATTCCAAAATCATTAGCTACTTATATGATTTCCACTCAAAACACACACGCATAGTGTTCTTATAACAATTTATTAGATAATATAAGGTTTTATTCCACAATTATTGGCTACTTATATAATTTTCCCTCAAAACATTCACTTATAATATTCTTAAAACATTTTATTAGATAACATAATATTTTATTCCACATTATTATTATTTAGATAATATAATATTTTCCCTCAAAACATACACTTATACTATTATAGTATTCTAATAAAAAAAATTAGTAGTTAATATAAGGTTTTATTAAACATTTGTACATTACTTATATGAGTTTTCCTCAAAACATACTCTTATAGTATTCTAATAAGAATTTAGTAGTTAATATAAGGTTTTATTAAACATTTGTTCATTAGTTATATGAGTTTTCCTAAAAAAAACTACTCTTATAGTATTCTATTAAGAATTTAGTAGTCGAAATAAGGTTTTATTAAACATTTTTTAGTTACTTATACGAGTTTTTCTGAATGCATATTCTTATATATAGTATTCTAATAAGAATATAATAGTTAATATAAGGTTTTATTGAACATTTGTTAGTTACTTATATGAGTTTTCCTCAACACATACTATATATAGTATCCTAATAAGAATTTATTAGTCAACATAAGGTTTTATTAAACATTTGTTCATTACTTATATGAGATTTTCTCAAAACATATATACTCTTATTGTATTCTAATAAGAATTTATTAGTCAATATAAGGTTTTATTAAGCATTTGTTCATTACTTATATGAGTTTTCCTCAAAACATACTCTTATAGTATTCTAATAAGAATGTAGTAGTTAATATAAGATTTTATTAAACATTTGTTCATTAGTTATATGAGTTTTCCTAAAAAAACTACTCTTATAGTATTCTATTAAGAATTTAGTAGTCGAAATAAGGTTTTATTAAACATTTGTTCATTACTTATATGAGCTTTCCTCAAAACATATATACTCTTATTGTATTCTAACAAGAATTTATTAGTCAATATAAGGTTTTATTAAGCATTTGTTCATTACTTATATGAGTTTTCCTCAAAACATACTCTTATAGTATTCTAATAAGAATTTAGTAGTTAATATAAGGTTTTATTAAACATTTGTTCATTAGTTATATGAGTTTTCCTAAAAAAAACTACTCTTATAGTATTCTATTAAGAATTTAGTAGTCGAAATAAGGTTTTATTAAACATTTTTTAGTTACTTATACGAGTTTTTCAGAATGCATATTCTTATATATAGTATTCTAATAAGAATATAATAGTTAATATAAGGTTTTATTGAACATTTGTTAGTTACTTATATGAGTTTTCCTCAACACATACTATATATAGTATCCTAATAAGAATTTATTAGTCAACATAAGGTTTTATTAAACATTTGTTCATTACTTATATGAGATTTCCTCAAAACATATATACTCTTATTGTATTCTAATAAGAATTTATTAGTCAATATAAGGTTTTATTAAGCATTTGTTCATTACTTATATGAGTTTTCCTCAAAACATACTCTTATAGTATTCTAATAAGAATTTAGTAGTTAATATAATATTTTATTAAACATTTGTTCATTAGTTATATGAGTTTTCCTAAAAAAACTACTCTTATAGTATTCTATTAAGAATTTAGTAGTCGAAATAAGGTTTTATTAAACATTTGTTCATTACTTATATGAGATTTCCTCAAAACATATATACTCTTATTGTATTCTAATAAGAATTTATTAGTCAATACAAGGTTTTATTAAGCATTTGTTCATTACTTATATGAGTTTTCCTCAAAACATACTCTTATAGTATTCTAATAAGAATTTAGTAGTTAATATAAGGTTTTATTAAACATTTGTTCATTAGTTATATGAGTTTTCCTAAAAAAAACTACTCTTATAGTATTCTATTAAGAATTTAGTAGTCGAAATAAGGTTTTATTAAACATTTTTTAGTTACTTATACGAGTTTTTCTCAATGCATATTCTTATATATAGTATTCTAATAAGAATATAATAGTTAATATAAGGTTTTATTGAACATTTGTTAGTTACTTATATGAGTTTTCCTCAACACATACTATATATAGTATCCTAATAAGAATTTATTAGTCAACATAAGGTTTTATTAAACATTTGTTCATTACTTATATGAGATTTCCTCAAAACATATATACTCTTATTGTATTCTAATAAGAATTTATTAGTCAGTATAAGGTTTTATTAAGCATTTGTTCATTACTTATATGAGTTTTCCTCAAAACATACTCTTATAGTATTCTAATAAGAATTTAGTAGTCAAAATAAGGTTTTATTAAACATTTATTCGTTACTTATATTAGTTTTCCTCAAAACATAATATTATAATATTATAATAAGAATTTAGTAGTTAAAATAAGGTTTTATTAAACATTTATTCCTTAATTATACGATTTTCCCTCAAAACACTCACTTAGATTATTTGAGTAAGAATTTATTGCATAATATAAAGTTCTATTCCACCATTATTAGCTACTTATATGATTTGTTTCTCAAGATAAACTCTCATAATATTCTCATATGAATTTATTAGTTAATATAAGGTTTTATTCAACGATTATTAGTTACTTATATGATTTTTCCCTCAAAACACATTTTATTTAACAATTATTAGTTTTGTTTAAATTCTAGTATTTATTTAGATATAAATACATATATCATTAATGAGCCTATTGACAAAAATTATAACCGTATTTGGGCCCATTATAAATTAAAGCCCATTATAAATTAAAGTGTGTCATTTGAGGTTAACAGTAAATAGCCACGGCATTAGCCACAGATATGACCGTGGCCGTTAATTGGGCTTCTTAATACGTCGAGAGTTATTAATTGGGCTTACATATTCATTGGGCTTTGACTAATACTAATGGGCTTGACCTTTTTTGGGCTTTGACTCTCTAAAATTGGGTTTGACCATCTTTAGGCCCTACCTTTTTTTTTGGTGAGATTTTGAGCTTAAAAATTGATATTTTCTTTCAAATTAATTTGCTTTAATTTGTGAATTTCCTCAATTCGGATACACCAAAGTGATAATGGGTGTCTCCATGTTAGCGTCGAATACAACCACGGATAATCCAACTGTGGCTAAATTCGTGGCTGTTCACCTCCAACTCGGGTCATATATTGCTAATTGCCTCACATTCTTAGCCATGAGTACAGCAACAGATATTATTCGTGGCTAAATTCGTGGCTACACTGACATGTCGGGTAAGGCTCGCCAAAAATGGCGTCGAAATCGGCCACGAAAAAGGTGACTGTGGCCAAAGTCGTGGCTAATAGCCATGATACCAGCCACGACACTTATATTCGTGGCTAAAAACCCCGAAATTCCGGACACGAAATTATTTCTTCATCCCTAGCCACGGGCTTTGCCACGAATATTTTCATTCGACGCTATTATAGCTACGGCTTGTCAGGCCGTAGCTATAGTCGTGGCTATCAGCTACGGATTTGGCAACGACTTTACGACGTGGCTAAAATTCCGTGGCTATTTCCTGTGTTTTTGGTAGTAGTTCCCCAATTTGAAAAGCAAAAACAAGTAAAGGCAAAACAAAATGAAATCTAGCGGTGAGCAAAGAAAAAATAATTGCAGAAGCTCCTACCTTTGACCGATCCATGAGAAAGATCCAAGGGAAAGATCCATGCCCTCGAAATCAAACATCATCAACCGCTAAACTAATTCAATCCCTTCATTCGAAATATGAAAATTTCAAGAGATCCCCAATTCGAAAAAGCAAAAACCAGTAACAATAAAACAAAATGAAATCTAGAGGTAAGCAAAGAAAAAAGAAATGCAGAAGATCCTACCTTTGACAGATCTAGGAGAAAGATCCAAGCCCTCGAAATCAAACATTATCATCCGCTAAACTAATTCAATCCCTTCAATCGAAATCTGGAAATTTTAATTAAGAGATGCTCAATTAAATCGAAATATGAAAATTTCAATTAAGAGATCCCTAATTTGAAAAGAAAAAACCAGTAAAGGCAAAACAAAATGAAATCTAGCGGCGAGAAAAAAAGAATGGCAGAAGCTGCTACCTTTGACCAATCGAGGAGTGTAGAAATTGTTGAGGTTTGTGGAACAAATATGCAGAACCTCAATTTCATGGCATTGAACTCCAAGCAGAAGAAGGGGAAGAAGGTGAGTGGATCGAAGATCCTATCCCTGGTCGTCTTGTCAACATTGGCGCCGGTTAGAAGCGTGCAGCGCGGTGTGAAGATGAAACCGAAAGCATCGGGGTACTAGAGAAGGCAGGATATGTTCGGATTCGGAGGCGGTGGGAGCTGGTGACAAGAGGAAAACATGTCGTTGTCCTTGTCAAAGAATACTCAAACTCACAACTAGTATAGTGTGTAAGCAAGAGATCAATCCACAGGGAAATATATTCTATTCAAGTATCAATTCTAATTGCTAGTAAGAATATGGGGGTTTTTTAGGTGTGAAAAAGGTCCACCTTTTAGCAAACCGGAAGCAAGCAAACAAAGTAAATAGGTTGTAGAATTCAATGGAGAGAAATAGGTCCACCTACAATTTATCACTTCGATTGATGAATTCGATCCTTGTTTCAGCCTCTAGTTCTTGTCTTTTCCTATCAATGTCCTTGTCCAGATCTTATGTAAATTACTAGTCCTACGAGTCCTAGCAACCCTTATCTCTAAATAACCCTAACACGGTTAAGATTCAACCTAGAGATAGCATTAAGATTATGAATTAACCAAGGTACACATAATATCAAGCTACGAGTCGATATTCAACATGTATTCAACTTCCTACACATCCAATTAGTCCTACGAGTCCTAAAGGGGTATAACTGCCACTTGGGTTAATGTTCGCTACGAGGAATCTGCAAAACCCTAGCAATTGAATGAATCTACTCTAACTAGTTGATCAAGCCAGAGAGAATAAAACACATTCAAGCAATTAAGCACAAAGAAGTCAAAACATTGCAATAGGAATAAGAACTAGATTAAGACACTCACAATTCAACAATCAAAGATCCAAACTGTAGGCGAAACCTTGAGAGTTTAGTTGCTCATGCTCAACGACGCTCTCAACAATGGAATAAAGTGCATAAGGTGAATGAAAGAATAACTAGAAAAGTCTTAAATAGTCTAGAGAAAGTCGGCCAAAATAACTTAATAGAAAACCCTAAGTAAAGTCCGAAATCGGTGTCCAGCTAATGCACGGGCCGCGGGGCGGCCGACGATCAGTGAAGTGCTCAGTTTCTCTCTTCGAGCCGTGGGGCGGCCAACAACGCTACGGGGCGGCCTGCGATTCTTCCGAGTTGCTTTTTCTTTGTTTCCAGCGGATCCTAAGTACTTCTTTAACTTGTTTCCGCTCTTTTCAATATCATTTCACCTCCAATATACTTTTCCTGAAATCAACCATAAAATCATGTAGATTCCGCCTCTTCTAACTCAACAAGTGAAAATGCAAATTCAACTAAATAAATGCAATATTCACACCTAAATTATGCTAAATGCAATCTATTGTGCACTACTAAACATGCTCTATCAAATTCCCCGACACTTGAACCTTTGCTTGTTCTCAAGCAATAGAAAATTCAACTCTGCAGCCCCACAGAATAGCAATTCATGTATCCACACCTCAATATTCTTTAAGTGCATGAAAACTAGCAAACACAAAAGATTAATAACATGATAGCACATAATTGGAATAATCATTGAAATCAGGCAACCATATTCATTCTAGACCTCACAAAGGATATGTGTTTCACTCTCGCTCAAGTGTTTAGGTTTATGATTACGCTCAAAACTCAATCTTCAAAAAACTTAGCTACAAGAGCCTTGCACCAGTGTTCTAAATCTCCACCGCTGGTGACTCTACACACAACAAAAATCATGAGGTCTTTCAATTGGGTTGTAATGGGGCCAAGGTAGAACATATAAGGTATGGAACAATTTTGGTCATGTGGTGCTCATAATCCGGGAACTAAGGAAGCTACCAAATCATCAACCCACTCATAAACTCCTCATACCAAATCACTATAATGCGAAACAACACCAATCTCAAGCATAAAACTTTAGAAACCATACTGAACTCATTCCTTTATTTTCTTTTTTTTTGTTTTTGTTTTTTTTCTTTCTTTTTTCTTTTTTTTTTCTCTTTTTTTTTTCAATCGTTCATGCTATATCAAATGATTTTCCTTGACATGCTGAACTTGTTTTGCACTTTCTGGAGGCATCGGTTGTCCGATTGACTATTATGACTATGCGTTGGAAAGCTCTTTTAGAGATCTACAACTTTCATTTTGACAAGAAGAGCGAATTCATGATAGATTTTCTGTGAAAAGCCCCAGGCTGCGGCCGCAGCAACCTTGCGGTGCCCGCCGCCAATCAATTTGCAATAGGGTACGAAGAAACAGTGTGCGGCGGGCGCAACATCTATGCTGCGCCCGCAGCATTGGACGTCAACGTTAATTCACAACGTTTCATTTAATTAAAACCCTAGATGTTCTTATTTTGTTTCATGGCCGACTTGGGTGTTATAAGGCCGACTTTTAGTTATTTTTCCAACAACTTCTATTTTATTCCGTTCATTAGACACTTTAGAGATTTTGAGCGATGTCTTCCATGAGGAACTAAACTCATCTTTTCTGCCTGCAATTTGAAGCTTTATTTGGATTGATTGTGAGTTTTTAATTCTCATTCCTTATTTTCTATATTTGAATGCTTCAACTTCTTTGTGCTTGATTGTTTATTGTTTTGTTCTATCTTGTCTGGCCAACTTGTTAGATCAATTCAATTGCTAAGGTTTTGTAGATTCCTGGTTGTGAACCTTAACCTAAGTGGCAAACTTGTTCCTTTAGGGCTGGTTGAACTAATTGAATGAGCAGGAAGTTGAATGTGTTGTTAAATCCCTCTTTAGGGACTGCAAATACCTTGGCTAATCTCTGAACTTAAAGCTATCAATTGGGTTAAATCCTTCTTTAGGGACTGTTCGATTGATAAGGGTTGCTAGGACTGGTTGGACTAGTAACTATATTAGGTCGGGACAAGGGCATTCATAGGAAACTTAATAGGATGAGAAGAAGTTACAAGGATCGTTTCAAACCAAATAAAGTGGAAAAATTTTAGGTAGAATTGCTTCTCCTAATTATCTGAATTAAAATCATTTACTCTTGTTTGCTTCAATCTGCTTTGATAAAAGGCGGAACTTTCACACATAAAACCCCCTAATTTGGTTACTTTGATTGACATCTAAATCACACTTGAATAGCGAATTTCCCTGTGGGATCGACCTCTTGCTTATTGCTATACTAGTTATAGGTTTGAGTTTCTTTGACGGATCAACGAAAGGTTTTACCTCCGTCAGCAAGTCAAAGAGGAAGTAATTGAAGAGAGTACACACAACAAGCAAGAGGACTCAATAAAGTGTAGTCCTGAATAGGCCAAAATAAAAACACCAGGTCATGTCTAGAACTTCAAGATCACCCAAAAATTCAAGATTTTATGTGCTCAATTATTAATCAACCATGCCCACCAAATAGTATAGAAAACATATATCGAAGGCTTCAATAATCCAAGCACATCATGGGGCATAAATCTTAATAGATAAAATGGAGGACAAACGACATCCAAATGGGAAAATAAGACCTATTCCTAATAATGCAAAAACTAAAACTGTTTTTTTTTTCATTTTTTTTTCTTTTTTAAATCAGAAATAATGATAGAAACTAAATATGCATACAACCAATAGAAATAAACATGCAAACTTAAAAGATAAAATGCAGTGCAACTTAGAACCAAAATACAGAGAGTTTGCAAGTCTTTTCCCCCACACTTAGTTCTGACATTGTCCTCAATGCAGAAAAGAGAACAAAAACATCAAAATAAAAATAAAAGGGAAAAGAAAAGAAACAACTGACATGCTCACTGCCGAGGTGGTGGAGGCGGAGGATATGGTGGGAATTGTGGATAGGCGAATCGATAGAAGTCCTCTTGCCCTGCCATATCTGCTCCTGCATCCGTCGGATCACCGCCTGGCTCTCAAAGACCTTCTCCAGGTGGGAAGTCAAGCCACGTACATCTCGACTAATGTCGCTGACCTCCACGTACAACTGCTGGTTGTGGTCCCACATCGCGTCCTGACGCTGGTGCATCCGCTGTTGGTTCTCCCACATTGCGTCTTGACGACGCGACATCATCTGCTGATGCTCCCACATAGTGTTCTGCTGGAGACACATATCAGCCATCTGCTGTGCCAGCGAGTAGTTATCTGGGCCAGCACCTCCAGCTGTGCCAGAAGTTCCAGCTCCTCCAAAATCCTTCTGAACTCTGGGAACATCTTCAGCATCTTCCTACTCAGCATCAGGAACCTCCTCCTCCTCATCATCATCATCCTGATCCATCTCATCTCCCATAGAAAAATCAGCAGCAGTAGGGCCAAATGGGAGATGACGGGGCAATCTCAACTGGATCCTCCCCTGATGGCCTGCCCTCCAGATCCACATCGGTGCTCTGCCCTCCAGGTGGCCAGCTTTCATCAGCTGGGCCTCATCATATAGAAATGAGTCATGCTTAGCCTCATGGACAACGCCCACATTGATGCATGTGCGAGCTATGAGGGTGATAAGACCCCCAAAGCTAATGGTTGCCTTGCTGCGCTTGTCGAGGATATCCTTGCGGTTCATCAGAAACAGATCTACCCAACCTGGAACCACAGGGCTCTCTGGTGTCAGACACCACAGAAATGACATGTCCTTCAACGAGATCTTGTTGACCTCCGCCTGAGCAAAGAAGGTGTTCGCCAGAACCTTATGAATCAGTCGTAGGGCAGGATAGCGAATGCTGGAATTGTACTGGCCCTTCTTAGCCTCAAAAGGCACCATATTAGATGCCATCCAGAAAGCCACACGGCCCTCTCCCTTGCAAACATCAAGCCAACCAGCAGTTGGCGCAGCAGTAACACCCAAAATCTGTGCCAATCTCTCCTTTGATAGTGTGAAATCTCTCCCAAGCAACCGAAAATCAATAGATGCACGGTTCACACTCAAAGTCGCTAAAAATTCTTTACATAAGCTTGGATAAGTAGGGGCATTCTTCCCTAAAAACTGCCCTAGGCCCCAATTCTCTAACAATTGCATCGTGCATACATCCATTTGTAACATTCTAAGCGTAGGTTCATGAAAGAATTTTGTTACAAAGAAATTTCTAGTGTTTAGAGCATTCCATCTCTCCTTCTGATTGCGATTCATTCCATGTGGGCGAGACATTATAAATCTGAGTGAAGAAAATTACCCAAACGAATGAAAGTCAAGAAGAACTCACGAAATGGCAGCGTCTGCAGTGGCTGCGGGGCAGCCGAGGAGGGCGACAGGGCGGCCGGCGACAGGTGTGGCCGTGGGGCGGCTCCACAGGCGACGGGGCGGCCGGAGATTCGCTGGATCTGTGTACTCTGACGTCAGATCTGCTCTCCGACGTCCCAAACCTTCCTTCTCCGGTGTGGATCCGAAAGAAAAACTCTAGAAAAACTTAAGAGGAGCGGTTTTTTTGTGTAGATCTAGGAGAATGAGGTGGTGGGGTGGAGTTTTTTTGTAGAAGGAATGTAGAGAAGGGTAATTTTATGGAGATTTGGGTGAAAGAGAGCTTGGAGGAAGTGTTTTAATGGAGGGTTTGTGGGAGCTTGAAGAAGGAGGAAGAAGATAGAGGATAGAGGCGACGGGGGCGGCTAGAAGATAGAATGAGAAGAAAAAGAAGGCTACGGTTTATTTTGTTTGGTATGTGGGCCCCTAAAATTTTTTCTATCCGGAAGAGGCCACGGGGCGGCCAGGGTGGGCGACGGGGCGGCCGGCGATTCCGCGAAGGAATTCGCTCGTCGCCTTGGCCGCGGGGCGGCCCATGCCGGCGACGGGGCAGCCCGTCCTTTTTCTCCCTTTTTCCTTCTTTTTTTCCTTCCTGCAGCGTTAGTATCCCAAACAAAAACCAAAACTAAACTAAAAAGTAGTAAAATGCACAAATAAAATAGAATCTAAAATACTTACATTGGGTTGCCTCCCAAGCAGCGCCTTTGGTTACTGTCGTTGGCTCGACGTTATGACCCCCTAATTATCCTCAGCACTTGGTTCAGTAAGAACCAACTCATCATCGTCCTGTTTGAAAAAATTCTCATAATAGGGTTTAACTCTATGACCATTTACCTTGAAGATGCCTCCATTCCTCTCATTTAGTAGCTCTAATGCACCATGAGAAAAGACATTAGTAATCACATATGGTCCTGTCCATCTAGAACGAAGCTTACTTGGGAAGAGTTGTAGGCGCGATTGAAATAGAAGGGCCTTTTCCCCAACTTTGAGGTCCTTTCGCAAGATATGTTTATCGTGCCATGCCTTTGTCTTCTCCTTGTAAGTGACGGAGTTATCATAGGCATCCAATCTCAACTCTTCCAACTCCTGCAGCTGTAGTTTCCTGAACTCCCTAACTTCATCAATCTGCATGTTACACTGCTTCACCACCCAATATGCTTTATGTTCAAGCTCGAGAGGAAGATGGCAAACCTTTCCATAGACTAATCTAAACGGAGACATCCTAATGGGAGTCTTGTAAGCCGTTCGATAAGCCCATAGAGCATCATCAAGTCTGACACTACAGTCCTTCCTGTTTGGGGCAACAGTCTTCTCCAAGATAGTCTTTATCTCGCGATTTGACACCTCAGCTTGCCCATTGGTCTTGGGGTGGTATGCAGTAGACACCATCTGAGTCACATGATACTTCTTTAAGAGCGCACTCACAGTCTTGTTGCAGAAATGGGTCCCTTTATCACTGATTAGTGCTTTTGGGACTCCAAATCTAGAGAATAGCTCCTTGAGGAAACCTGCAACTACCTTTGAATCATCAGTTCTGGTGGCCTTCGCCTCCACCCACTTGGAGACGTAGTCCACCGCAAGCAAAATATATAGATTTCCAAAGGAGTTAGGGAATGGTCCCATGAAGTCAATGCCCCAAACATCAAAAATCTCACAAAATATCATGCGAGTTTGTGGCATCTCATTCCTCTTAGATAGATTCCCAACTCTCTGACAACGATCACAGGATTTGCAAAAAGCATAAGAATCACGAAATATATATGGCCAAAAGAATCCTGCATCAAGTACCTTCCTAGCTGTCTTTTGTGGTCCAAAGTGTCCACCACATTCATGGGAATGACAAAAAATTAAGGACATATTGTACCTCATTGTCGGGAAGACACCGACGTATCACCTGATCTGCGCAATGCTTCCATAGGTAGGGGTCATCCCAAACGTAGAAGCGAGCATCGTGGCGTATCTTGTCCTTCAGAGCCTTTGAGAAGTTGGGTGGAAACTCTTACGACACTAAAAAGTTGACCAAGTTAGCAAACCAAGGACGTGGGAGAGAACTCACCTTGAAAAATTGTTCAATTTCGGAATCTACAGGGGCCGCGGGGCGGCCAGGGGTGGTGACGGGGCGGCCGGCGATTGCGAAGAAATCTTCCTCCGAAGACTCGGCCGCTGGGCGGCCTATGGTGGCCGCGGGGCGGCTGGCGATTGCGAAGACTTGAAAGAGTTCTTCGTCAGGAAAACTCCCCATTATGCCTTCTTGTTCATTTTTCCCCTGCACAATACGACTTAGATGGTCAGCTACTAGGTTCTCAGCACCCTTTTTGTCCCTGATTTCGATGTCAAACTCGCTTAAAAGCAAGATCCATCTAATCAGTCTTGGTTTAGCCTCTTTCTTCGTCAAAAGGTAACGAAGTGCTGCATGATCAATGTAAACAATAACTTTTGTACCAAGCAAATAAGATCTAAATTTCTCAAGTGCAAAAACTATAGCAAGAAGTTCTTTTTCTGTGGTTGAGTAATTCCTTTGAGCTCCATTCATGGTCATAAATGCATAGTATATGACATGAGAGCTTCTCCCTTCTTTTTGTCCAAGCACGGCTCCCACAACATAGTCACTAGCCTCACACATCAATTCAAACGGCTGAGACCAATTTGGTGCTTGTATGATTGGTGCACTGGTAAGATAAGTCTTTAACTCATCAAATGCCGTCCTGCACTTCTCATCAAAGGCAAATGTAACCTCCTTCTTCAGCAGCTCGCACAAGGGTGAGGTGATCTTTGAGAAGTCCTTAATGAACCTGCGGTAGAATCCTGCATGGCCTAAAAAGGAACGAACTTCACGCACATTAGTAGGATAAGGCAATGATTGAATGATGTCAATCTTTGCCTTATCAACCTCAATCCCTTTATGGGAGACAATGTGACCCAAAACAATGCCTTCCTCAACCATAAAGTGACACTTTTCTGAATTGAGCACAAAATTATTGTCAACACATCTTTTAAGCACAAGCGCCAAATGGTTGAGGCAAGCATCAAAACTATCACCATGGACTGTAAAATCATCCATAAAGACCTCAATAAATTTCTCTATATATTCAGAGAAGATACTTACCATACACCGTTGGAATGTTCCAGGAGCGTTGCACAAGCCAAATGGCATTCTGCGATATGCAAAAGTGTCAAACGGACAAGTGAATGTTGTCTTCTCTTGATCCTCTGGCGCGATGGCTATCTGAAAGTACCCTGAATATCCATCTAGAAAGCAGTAATATGGACGACTAGCAAGTCTTTCAAGCATTTGATCAATGAAAGGTAAGGGAAAGTGATCTTTTCGAGTTACCGCATTCAACTTACGATAATCGATGCAAACTCTCCAGCCTGATTGGACTCTGGTAGGGACCAACTCACCTTCTTGATTCTCAACCACTGTAATGCCTCCCTTCTTTGGTACTACCTGCGTTGGACTAACCCATTGACTATCAGAGATGGGATAGATCATACCTGCCTGAAGGAGTTTGAGCACCTCCTTCTTCACTACATCCATCATAGGTGGGTTGAGTCTCCGTTGAGGTTGCCTTGAAGGTTTGGCTCCCTCTTCTAATAAGATCATGTGCATGCAAGTAGCTGGGCTGATTCCCTTGATATCCGCTATGGTCCATCCCAGAGCTGTCTTATGCTCTTTGAGCACTCCTACCAACCTATCTTCCTGTTCTTTGGTAAGCTTATTAGAGATGATGACAGGCAAGGTGTCACCCTCCCCCACAAATGCATATTTCAAATGCTCAGGAAGAGGCTTGAGCTCAACTTCAGGTGCCTGTACGATAGAAGGTAAGAGCTTTTCATTTGGAATAGTTAATGCCATAAAGGTTTCTTCTTGCGGTTTGGAAGGGAGGGAAGACAAGTCTCTTATAGTATCCTGCAGGTTAGTGGTCAAAACATAGTTCAATGAATACTCCTCAGTAGGAGATTCTAAAGCTACATGCAGGTCATCTACACAACTCATATCAAAGGTATCCTGCATACAAGTATCAATGGCATCCATAAAGCATAAGGAATGATCATCATAAGGGAATTTTATAGCATCATATATATTGTATTCAACCTTCTCACCATCAAATTCCATAGTCAAAGAACCAGAATATACATCAATTTTTGTTCTAGCAGTCTTTAAAAAGGGCCTTCCTAGCAGAATAGGAGCCTCTTGGTTACCATGCTCCATGTCCAAGACAAAGAAATCAGCAGGAAAGATCAAATTGTCAACCATAACTAAAACATCCTCAACTATGCCTCTAGGAAATGCATTTGATTGATCCGCTAGTTGGATTACCACTCTAGTCTCATGCAAAGGTCTTAAACCTAATGATTCATACAGAGAATAAGGTAAAACATTAATAGATGCACCCAAGTCTAACAAAGCTTTATCAAACTTAGTTTCACCTATCACACATGGAATTGTAAACATGCCAGGGTCGCTACATTTCATAGGCAGACGCTTTTGAAACACAGCAGACACATGTTCACTTACCTTAATTTTCTGCTTCCCCTTCAACTTTTGATTCCTCTTTATTGTGCAAAGTTCATTGAGAAATTTGGCATAACGAGGAATACTTTTAATCAGATTGAGTAAAGGGATGTTTACCTCGCACTTACTGAACGTCTCAAAGATCTCTTTGTCATTGTCTGGTCTTTTTGTGTCTCTGAGTGCTTCAGGAAAGGGAGGAACAGGTTTAAAAGAATTATGAGGGGGGAAATCAGGTCGAACATACCCGTCAGAGGGGTCACTGGAGGGGCCGCGGGGCGGCCGACGATTTTCCGCGTCGCTAGAATCGCCTTGGCCGCGGGGCGGCTGGCGATTTCGAACCTCTTCTTCTTCTTCGTTCGCACCTATTTCAAAATTATCTATGTTAGTATCATTATAGGAAGTGGTAATCAGTTCCTTACCACTTCTTAGTGTCACAACGCTGACGTTTTCCTTGGGATTCACCACCATTTGAGATGGTAGCTGTCCTGAGGCCTTCGCCTGCAGTTCGCTTAGCGATTGAGCCATTTGGCTAAGTTGCTTCTCCAAATTCTTTTGATGCTCATCTTGTCTCTTTTGGTGCTCAGCTTGACCCAGGACGATCTTTGTAAGAGCTTTGAGAGGATCCTCATTGGATTGATTATCAGCTGGTGGAGGTCCTCTCTGTCTTTGATCAAATTGTTGTTGAGGTCTGAAATGGGGTCCTCCTTGTGGATTGAAAGGGGCTTGGTTATTACCATAGCCATACCCCTGGTAACCTGCATTACAGTTGTTATTGTATTGATTGGGATTAGCATAGTTACCATACCTGGGTCGCTGAGGAACAAAGTTCCCCATGGCATTCAACTCTACATTTGGCTCCTGCAGCATTGGACAAGTGTCCGTCGGGTGATAAAGATCAGCGCAAATGCCACATGCCTTAAGTTGTTGTGGGGTTCCTTGTAGCATGAACCTTTTCATCATATCCTTCAATTCAGCCACATCGCTATGTAATGCGGAAGTTGAGGAGTCAACGACGAGTACCCCTCTAGCATGAAGTCCCTTGCTGAATTGTCTAGAGCCATCAGCAAGCTCTGAAAACACCTCCCAAGCAGCATTGGGTGTTTTGTTCAAGATGTTGCCTCCACAGGCAGAGTTCACCGTCTTGCGCTCCTCGTCAAGCAATCCATTGAATAAAAAGAGCACTAAATCCTTCTTTGAAAAACCATGGTGAGGGCAACTAGAGCAAAGCTTCTTGAAGCGCTCAAAGTACTCATAGAGTGTCTCTGTAGCCTGCTGGTCGATGTTGTTGATCTCCTTTTTCAAACTGTTCAGCTTGGTTGTAGGAAAGTACTTTTCCAGAAAGAGACGCTTCAAATGTATCCATGTTGTTGCACTACCTGGTGGCAAGTAGTAGAACCACTCATTAGCAGTGTCCTTAAGCGAAAAGGGGAATGCCCTTAACTCGATTTGCTCATCCGTGACATTGTCTGGTTTCATCCCTACCACAACAGATAAGTGCTTGTGGGGGTCCTCACCACTCAACCTATGGAATTTGGGTAAGAGATGAACCACCCCAGACTTTAGCTCAAAATTGACACCTTCATCAAGTTTAGGGAACACAATAGCCAATGGTTGTTGGGCTAAGTTTGGTGTAGTGAGCTCCTTCAGCGTTCGATTATCATCGTTAGCAGCCATCTCTTCACTCTCTTCTTCTCCTTGATCGAAAGGTAACTCGCGAAAGCGATCACGAGCTTCTCGCCTCAATCTAGAGAGAGTCCTCTCAATCTCCGAATCTAAAGACAATAGAGATGATTTAGTAGCACGAGTGTGGACCATATAAGTGGTCTACGCCAAAATTAGCAATTAAAACAACACAAGAATTCAATCAGAAATTCCCCGGTAACGGCGCCAAATTTAACAAGAGGAAAACCTGTCGTTGTCCTTGCCAAAGAATACTCAAGCTCACAACTAGTATAGTGTGTAAGCAAGAGATCGATCCACAGGGAAATCTATTCTATTCAAGTATCAATTCTAATTGCTAGTAAGAATATGGGGGGTTTTTAGGTGTGAAAAAGGTCCGCCTTTTAGCAAAGCGGAAGCAAGCAAACAAAGTAAATAGGTTGTAGAATTCAATGGAGAGAAATAGGTCCACCTTCAATTTATCACTTCGATTGATGAATTCGATCCTTGTTTCAGCCTCTAATTCTTGTCTTTTCCTATCAATGTCCTTGTCCAGATCTTATGTAAATTACTAGTCCTACGAGTCCTAGCAACCCTTATCTCTAAATAACCCTAACACGGTTAAGATTCAACCTAGAGATAGCATTAAGATTATGAATTAACCAAGGTACACATAATATCAAGCTACGAGTCGATATTCAACATGTATTCAACTTCCTACACATCCAATTAGTCCTACGAGTCCTAAAGGGGTATAACTGCCACTTGGGTTAATGTTCGCTACGAGGAATCTGCAAAACCCTAGCAATTGAATGAATCTACTCTAACTAGTTGATCAAGCCAGAGAGAATAAAACACATTCAAGCAATTAAGCACAAAGAAGTCAAAACATTGCAATAGGAATAAGAACTAGATTAAGACACTCACAATTCAACAATCAAAGATCCAAACTGTAGGCGAAACCTTGAGAGTTTAGTTGCTCATGCTCAACGACGCTCTCAACAATGGAATAAAGTGCATAAGGTGAATGAAAGAATAACTAGAAAAGTCTTAAATAGTCTAGAGAAAGTCGGCCAAAATAACTTAATAGAAACCCCTAAGTAAAGTCCGAAATCGGTGTCCAGCTACTGCACGGGCCGCGGGGGGGCCGACGATCAGCGAAGTGCTCCGTTTCTCTCTTCGAGCCGCGGGGCGGCCAACAACGCTACGGGGCGGCCTGCGATTCTTCCGAGTTGCTTTTTCTTTGTTTCCAGCGGATCCTAAGTACTTCTTTAACTTGTTTCCGGTCTTTTTAATATCATTTCACCTCCAATCTACTTTTCCTGAAATAAACCATAAAATCATGTAGATTCCGCCTCTTCTAACTCAACAAGTGAAAATGCAAATTCAACTAAATAAATGCAATATTCACACCTAAATTATGCTAAATGCAATCTATTGTGCACTACGAAACATGCTCTATCAAATTCCCCGACACTTGAACCTTTGCATGTCCTCAAGCAATAGAAAATTCAACTCTGCAGCCCCACAGAATAGCAATTCATGTATCCACACCTCAATATTCTTTAAGTGCATGAAAACTAGCAAACACAAAAGATTAATAACATGATAGCACATAATTGGAATAATCAATGAAATCAGGCAACCATATTCATTCTAGACCTCACAAAGGATATGTGTTTCACTCTCGCTCAAGTGTTTGGGTTTATGATTACGCTCAAAACTCAATCTTCAAAAAACTTAGCTACAAGAGCCTTGCACCAGTGTTCTAAATCTCCACCGCTGGTGACTCTACACACAACAAAAATCATGAGGTCTTTCAATTGGGTTGTAATGGGGCCAAGGTAGAACATATAAGGTATGGAACGATTTTGGTCATGTGGTGCTCATAATCCGGGAACTAAGGAAGCTACCAAATCATCAACCCACTCATAAACTCCTCATACCAAATCACTATAATGCGAAACAACACCAATCTCAAGCATAAAACTTTAGAAACCATACTCAACTCATTCCTTTATTCTTTTTTTTTTGTTTTTGTTTTTTTTGTTTTTTTTCTTTCTTTTCTCTTTTTTTTCAATCGTTCATGCTATATCAAATGATTTTCCTTGACTTTTGCCCCTAAGTGAATTTTATCCTCCTTAGGTCCCAAGTTATAAATAAGCTAGCAAGAATCAAACATCTCATATATACACCTCCAACATACAATCCACCACTACAAACCGTCATCCATACTATAGATATTCACCAACTAGTCCTAAATTCCCGGATGGGGTCAGACTATCATTGGCTATGGAAAAATCTTGTGGAGCTATAAAAGAATAGGCAATAGGCAATTGGCTAGAGAAAGTCGGCCAAAATAACTTAATAGAAAACCCTAAGTAAAGTCCGAAATCGGTGTCCAGCTACTACACGGGCCGCGGGGTGGCCGACGATCAGCGAAGTGCTCCGTTTCTCTCTTCGAGCCGCGGGGCGGCCAGCAACGCTGTGGGGCGGCCTGCGATTCTTCCGAGTTGCTTTTTCTTTGTTTCAGCGGCTCCTAAGTACTTCTTTAACTTGTTTCCGCTCTTTTCAATATCATTTCACCTCCAATCTACTTTTCCTGAAATAAACCATAAAATCATGTAGATTCCGCCTCTTCTAACTCAACAAGTGAAAATGCAAATTCAACTAAATAAATGCAATATTCACACCTAAATTATGCTAAATGCAATCTATTGTGCACTACTAAACATGCTCTATCAGCTGGGAACCCTAGACCGAGTGGTGTGGGAAGATGAAAATTAGGAAGGGAAGATAAGACTGGGAAAAAGATAAAAATAAAAAAATAAGTAGGATAAAATGGGATTTGGTTGAAATAGCTACAATGAAGGAGAATGCGACAAGTCGGCGAACTCTTCTAAATTAAAATAGTATATAGATATAGATTAAACAAGCTAATTATGAGTATATTTTTAAGCTTAATTATAATTGAGGCTTAACACGATTCAAGCTTGAACTTCGTGATCTGTGGAATTTATAATCTTTTCCCTAAGTTACCCTGTTGCGTACGAGCAAGTACATGTGGCAAAATAAAATTATGCTTAAACTCGTACATTTATAAACAAGTCAAATTCAAATATGAATACTGTAAAACCTAAGATCCAAACTAGAAATCAGTTTTGATAGAGGAAGCGAATAAGATCTAGAACGATAATTAACAGATTAAGGAGAATCACATGCAAGAACACGAACAAAACGATTTTACGTGGTTCGGCATAAATTCCTACATCCACGGGGCCTCGAGAGTTGGCCGAATCCACTATAGCGAGTTCGTACAAGGGATGATACAAACAACAATATCAAAAAACCCTAATCTAACATGCATGTGAATCAGAGGTACAAGGAAGAAGAGAAAATCCCCTTGTATGGGATAAACCAGAAGATCGAAGAAGAATTCGATCTTCAAGAACCCTAGATCTCAGAAGGCACGAAGAGCGACCACCTAGGAGGACACCGGAGCTCGTTTCACCTTCCCAGAGACGCCTACAACAACCTTTCTTCTCTGAGCGCTCGTAGGCCGACGACAAGAGCAAGAAACCTCCAAACCCTAGAAACCCTAGTAGAGCGTTTGTGAGGAGAGAGAAAGAAGAAGACTGAAGTGAAGAGCTCTTACGAAGGAAAGAAGCTTATATAGCTAGGTCACACCCGAGCTCCCAAAACGCAGCGCTATACAAATGGCAAGGTAAGGCAAGCTCTCGGTGTTGTCCATTGGGCTACTGGGCTCAATCCATAGTGCCGAGACGATGGGCCAGATCATGGGCTAAGTCCCAATCTGGCTATAACCTTCTCCCTATGAAATACCTTATACATATGATATATATAATATATATGTTACACATTTATGTTAAACCCCACTATAGTTTTAATCCTGTTAGAGGATCACGCTTACCAAGCTCAATTCTACTCAGTCGAGATTAAACTATAGTGCACCATATACGTATTCAGAAAGGTTATACAATTATTCAGAAAGGTTATACAACTATAGTGCACCATATACGTATTTAGAAAGGTTATACAATTATTCAGAAAGATTGATTCAACCGAATAGTTCTAATAATTTACTTATTCAGAAAGGTTATACAATTATTCATCGCTTTCTGTGTACCTCATAAAAATATGGATTCCACTTAATAATCTCCTAGTTATCGTTCAATATACGCGTTAAATCAACCGAATAATTAACTTATTCACAACGGTTATGCAATTATTCATCGATTTTGGCAATTGTATAATTATTCCTCTTTCCTGTAAAACATTGAATAATTATTTTATGAAAAATAATATCTTACGGTTATGGAGATTTAAATTTTTTAAAAACATTTCTAAAATCTTTATTAAAAAAAACGATTTCGATATGTTTCTACTCTTTATAAAAAAAATGATTTGGATATATACCTTTCTTGATTTTGTGGTCCATATTCCTTCCAACTACCATTAATAAATAAATTAAAAGTAAAAGATACCCCTTAATATTAGGAAAAATGTAAACGGTAGAACTCTATAAGCATATAAAAAAATGTAAAAGTTACTAGTAAAAGGTAAAAGCTACATTTAATCAACACATTTTTTTATTTTTTTTAATTGTTAAGTGAGCCTACAATGTGGCTAAATTTCTTCCAACATCTTCCACACACGCACCCATATTTATTTTCAAAGAGAGTAAGTTCGGATTAGGGAATTAGTGCACGGGCCCCACTGTTTTTTTATTTTTTTAAAATGGAAAAATTCCTTTTAGTCTCAACCATTTACTTACATCCGATCAATGACCCAAAAACGTGCACAAAGTACATCCTAAGGGGTGTGCACAAGTTACCTATTATATATATATATATATTATATGTCAATTGTATAGTCATCATACACACATACATGTCCATACACACATAAAACAATATTACATGCCAAAGAAAAGATTAGAAAAGTAAACACATAACATTACAAACACCCCTCTAATTTTCTAAGTCTTGCACTGGGCAGACTCATACTCTACTGATAAGTGGATTCTTCATGGCCAGGTCTGTCCTCAGCCCAAGCACACATCACACTTAGAGATCACTGAAGTTCCTCCAACTGGAGGAAGTTCCTACAAAACACAAATTTATCATAAGAAACAATTTTAGTTCCAAAATCTACAAGATTAACTCTTCCATCAATTTTCTTAACATCTATGATGTTATCTTCAACCTTTTCTCGAATGAAATGATACCTAACATCAATATTTTTAGTACGCTCGTGGTACATAGGATCTCTACACAAATACAGAGCACTTTGGCTCTCTATATGCAGTACAGATGTGTAATGCTTCATTTCCACTTATTTCAGAATACCTTGTAGCGAGATAGCTTCTTTACAAGCTTCTGTAGCTTCAATATACTCTGCTTTAGTGGAAGATAATGCAACTATAGGTTGTTGTTGGGACTTCCAGGAAATACAATTACTTGCCCATGTATACACATAAGAAGTAATTGATTTCCTAGTGTCCTTGTTACTAGCATAGTCAACATCAACAAAGCCATGTAATTCAGATGCAGAAGAATGCTCAGAATATAACAGTCACAAATTCACAGAGCCAAGCAAGTATTTTAACAGGTATTTCATGGATAACCGGTGCTTCTCAGAAGGATTAGACATGAATCTACTTAGAGTACTTATAGCAAAAGCCGGATCAGGCCTTGTACAAATCATAGAGTACATAACAGACCCAACTGCATCATCATATGGAATAGACTTCATATTTTTCATCTCAATAGCAGACAAAACATCCTTAGACTTAGTCAAATCAAGATGGGGACCCAGAGGAATGTTATTCACTTTATCACCAGAAATATGAAATCTATCAACCACTTTATGAATGTAATAACATTGATGCAACCATAATTTCTTATGTCGTTTATCTCTAAGAATGGACATCCCCAATATTTTCTTGGCAATAACCAAATCTTTCATGTCAAAATGCTTCTGCAAGTTCTTCTTAATGTCTAAGATGCATTCTTTAGATTTAGAAATCAACATAATATCATCAACATATAAAAGCACATAAGCAACATGACCATTTCTTTTAACACCTTTGAAATACAAGCATGTGTCAAACTTACTTCTTTTAAAACCTAAACTGAATCTCTTACATTTATCAAACTTAATGTTCCACTAGCGTGGAGACTGTTTAAGACCATATATAGACTTATTCAGCAGGCAAACATAGTCAGGATGCACAGAATCAACAAAGCCCTTAGGATGTCTCATGTAGATAGTCTCATCCAAGTCACCATGCAAGAAAGCAGTTTTAACATCCATTTGCTCAAGTTCAAAATCATGCACAACAGTCATAGCAAGTAAGAGCCTAAGAGTCTTATACTTAACAACTGGAGCAAAGATTTCATTATAGTCTTCACACTCTCTATGGGTGAATCCATTAGCAACAAGCCTGGCTTTATATCTAGATGGATAAGATTTAGACACACCATCTTTTAGCTTAAAAATCCATTTGCAATCAATAAGTCTTGCATTTTCAGGTTTAGCAACTAAAGACCAGGTTTTGTAAATTCTCATAGACTCAATTTCTTCATCCATAGCCTTTTTCCAATTCTTATAGTGAGCACATCTTAAAGCTTGTTTATAAGGTTCAGGAGTAAAGCTTTTAACCACATCAGAAACAAGGCAAGCAAACTCAACAATGTTGTTTATGAACCTTTTATTAGGAATGACACTTCTAGGACTCCTATCCCTAGTTAACTGCCAATCAATGAGATCATGCCTTTTAACAACCGAAGAACTAGAGAAACCAGAACCAGATGCAGGCACAAACTCAACAAGAACATCCTCATTCATAGAAATAGGAGAAGCAGAAGAGGAAGGCACGGAAGGTTCAACAACAGGTTCATGAGCTCCCCCACCCAATTGGTGAGGTTGCACAGTCACAGAATCAGAAGAGGGAGGAGTAACAGAAGTAAGAGTCAGAGGAGGGGAGAGAGAATAACCAGTATCAAGCTCATAATTTGAATCAGTTTTAGTGTTCTGAGGAACATAAAACTGATCACCATTGTGTACCTGCAAGTTAGTGTCATGCATAGTAGGAACATAAGTCATTTTAAAGTGAAACTAATTTTCATTAAAGATGACATTCCTACTCACAATAGTTTTATAAGCACCAGATTGAACAAGCAAGAGTTTATAGCCTTTAACACCTTGGGGATATCCCAAGAGGACACACTTTTGTGACCTGGGATCCAATTTGCCTTGGTTAATCTAGGAGTATACAGTACAACCAAAAGGCTTAATGTGATCAAGGTTAGGCTTTCTTTTATACCACAACTCATAAGATGTTTTAAAATCAATCACATAAGAGGGGGTTTTATTTATCAAATATGCAGTAGTCATGACAGCTTCACCGCATAAACAATGCGTCAAACCAGAGGAAATAAGCATGCACCTAGCCTTTTCAAGAAGAGTCTTGTTCATCCTCTCAGCAGTACCATTCTGTTGGGGAGTTCCATGGACAGTCAAATGCCTTTTAATGCCATGTTGTTTACAATATGCATCAAACAGAGAATTGCAAAATTCAAGACCATTGTCGGTTTTTAAACACTTAACAACTAGGCCGGATTCCTTTTCAACCATTGATTTCCATGTTTTAAATGTTTCAAGAGCTTCATCTTTTGTTTTAAGCAAGTAAACCCAAACTTTTCTACTAAAATGATCAATCAAAGACATAAAATATCTCTTAAGAGCAACATTAGAGACTTGGGCAGGGCCCTACAGATCAGAGTGAACATAATCAAGAGAAGCAGCAGAAACATGCATACATGATTTGAAACTTTTCCTAGTGTGTTTGCCTAGAACACATTTTTCACACAAGTCAATGGAGCATGGTTTAGCAGGAATAAAACCAGTTTTATACGAGTTCTCAAGACCTTTATTACCAATATGACCTAGCCTAACATGCCATAACATGATATCATGCATAGACATAAGCTTATCAACAGCAGTAAAGGTAGTAGCAGAGGAATTGATAATAGGAGTAGCAACTAGTTCATATAATCCAGCTTTCCTTAAGCATTTAATCACAGGTTTACCATCCTTAGACAACAAATTTCTTCAAGGGCACTTTCAGACACCATCAGAACTGTACATATCATCAGAACTGTACACATCAAAGTTTAATTCTTCAAGGGCACTTTCAGACAACAAATTTCTTTTTAAATTAGGCACCCATTTAACATCCTTTATAACTCTAATAACATTGTCAAACATTCTTAAAGCAACAGTACCAACACCCTTAATTTTAACCACAGAATGGTCACCAAGCATAACAATACCAACATCATAGAACTTAAGTTCAGAAAACCAAGACTTATGGAAGGTAGCATGCATAGTACATCCAGAATCTAAAATCTAGGCATTGCAGTCACCAGAATTCAACAAAGCAAGCATTTCATGAGTATAATAAGGATGAGACTCAAGCACAACAGAGACATTAGGTTTTTTACTAGCCAATCTTTCATCTTTCTTCCTCTTAAAGCAATGTTTCTCAATATGACCAGATTTAGAGCAGTAAGTACACATAAGGTGAGATTTATTAGGTTTACCATTTTGATGAGACTCAGTTTTACTGGAATCCTTTTGAGGTGGCTTATTGTTATTATTGTTGTTATTATTCTTCTTATTATTATTCTTATTGCCTTTGAACCTACCTCTAGCAACAAGCACTTCATTCTTATTGTCAGATTTATGGTCAGATTTAAGCTCATATTTGTTTTTAAAGACTTTCAAAGCATCATTTTTCTGAAAAATGGACTCAAGAATAACTTTCTTATCCAGTTTATCAGTACTGTATTGTACAACATCTTTAAAAGTATGAAATTGAGTAGTCAAACAATTTAACAACAACACACATTGTTGAGTTTCCTCAACTTTATCACCACATCTTTGCAAATCTTGAATAATAGCAAGAAACTTATCAAAAATTTTAGACAAAGGACATGAAACATCCATTTTGAAATTAAATAGCTTATTAAACAAGATGACACAAGAAGGGAGAGATTTTACCAAGTACAGGCTTTCCAAACCTTCCCACAGTTTCTCTATAGTGCCAAAATTTAATACCCGACGAGCAACTTCATCACCCAAGCGAAGCATAACCTCACTGTGGGCTTGTTGATCAATTTCTTGGATTTTTTCCTTAGCTGTACCATCTGGAAATTTGTTGGTAATTGCAACCCAATATTTTTCTTTGATGAGAATTGCCTTCATTTTTAGTTGCCACATTTCAAAATCTGTGTGGCCATTGAAGGGCTTAAGATATGTACCCTTATCACCCATACCTAAAACTTTGTACCTGTAAAACAAGCAAACAGTCAGTAAAAGAGTAAAGAACACAAAAAATGATTCAAGAACCCTTCAATCAAGCAGTGCAACTACAGATCCTATCAGGCCAAGCACAAAGCAGGAAAACTTGAATAACCGAAGCACCAGGAATACAAGAACTAAGCACAGAAGCACCTAGAACTAGCAAACAAGGTGTGGTATGTCACGCGCCGGGGGGGGGGGGGGGGTTCGGCACCAGCGATGTTGCCTTTTAGGTCCGTCCGAGGCCCTACGTCCGGTCTATATCACTAGAACTCAAGAATGAGCCAGGAAATCAAGATCAGGACAGTCAAGCTCTGATACCATGTTGTAAAACCTAACATCCAATCTAGAAATCGGTTTTGATAGTGGAAGCGAATAAGATCTAGAACGATAATCGAAAAATCAAGGAGAATCACATGAAAGAACATGAACAAAGAGATTTTACGTGGTTCAGCATAAATGCCTACCTCCACGGGGCCTCAAGAGTTGGCCGAATCCACTATAGAGAGTTCGTACAAGGGATGATACAAACAACAATATCAAACAACCCTAATCTAACATGCATGTGAATCAGAGGTACAAGGAAGAAGAGAAAATCCCCCTGTATGGGATAAACCATATTTATGTTTGGCTCCTTAATCTATATTGTCAATAGGGTTTTTTTGCTAATAGGACTTTTGGGGTCCAAAATTTAAGTCTTAGGACAAAAGGGTTACAATATTAGGTAAGTGTCCACTTTTTGCAATTTTACCCCTACCCTTATTTCATCCCCTTCTCCCCCAAATTAAACCAGATTTGAACAAAATTTGGAGCGCGATCATCTATGGCAGATCTCGATCCTCGCTCGCTGCATACCGTCTCCCACCTCTAGCCTTCCGCCTCCTCACTGCACACCTCTGTCGACCGCCCCTCTCTCTCCGCTGCCGACGAGCTTTTCCACTGCAGCCAAATCCGACCCCTCAAACCCCCTCATGTCCGTCTCCAATTACATCGATCATACTCACACCGGATCGTACCGTCTCGGTTGCACGACTGGAGCCACCACCTCAGCCATCGACTGAACTGGTGGAGCTGCCGACTGCGGTTGAGTAGACGGCTTCGTCGATGGCGGAATTGAATCTCAGATTTGAAGGAAGAAGATCTAGGATGAGATCTGGAATTCTCCGATTGGGGGAGGAGGAGATCGAGGATGTGGGAGAGCTTGAGCGAGAGGGAATCCGCCGCGACCATCCCCGACTCTCCTCCTCGGCTACTCCGACATCCGCCGCCACCGCTGCTTGATCCCCTCTCCTCCGCTGCCATCGCTATTCAACACCCCCAAACGACTTGTGATTTTGATTGCAGGTTGTAATTTGCAGGTTGAGATTGTAATTGCAGGTTGGCTGCTATGAGCTCGGGCGATCCGAGGGCGATGACGGAGGCTGGATCGGAGTTCGAGGCAGCGGCATTCCCTGGCTTCTCTTTAGTTCTCTGCATCAGAAGAGTGACAAGGCCCCCAACGAGCCCCTAGTGATTGATTGGTTTTTTGTTATATATATGGATTGATTGCTCCTCTTTAGTTCTCCGCATCATATGGTGCTCCTCTTTTGTGTATGTTTGCTTGTTCATCCCTGCTTTTTGACAGCATAAACTGCTTCTCTTGTTACATATAAAGGAAACCTCGATTGTCATCTATAGTGTTGTGTTTTACTTCTAAATGAATTTACTGTTGCGATTGTGAATTGAAAGGCTATAAGTGTGACAACTGTATGGTGTGTAATCTCTTTAGCTCACTTGATTATCAATTCAGAAACTGGAAAACCACATTTTGACAGAAGATTTTGGCAGCTTCAATTTGGGGTCTGAAATTGCTGTAGATAAATCATTCTATTCAAAGCATGTCACCAAGTCATGATGGTTGATGTTAATACAAATGAAGCCAAAATACATGTCACCAAGTCATGAAAAATCATTCCATTTTCTTAGTACTGTCATAGAATTGAATTAGTCATGATGATGGGTGTTAATACAAATGAAGCCCAAATACATGTCACCAAGTCATGATGGGCCTTTGCCCACGTTTTTCTACAAAAATAAAAAATAAAAAATAGGGGTGTTAATGCAATTGAAGCCAAAATATGAGTGGTGACATTTCTCATCTAATATATAAATGTAATTACTTATGTAACCACTATAAAAATAAAGTCATAGATACTGCCACCGCTATAAAAACGTGGTCATAGACACTATAATCAAAGGGCAATCATATTATAAGGGAAGCACAACCCCTATAGGGGCTAATGAGAAGCCAAAATAAATATGGTGACGGTTCTTCTCTAATATATGAATGAGTAAGAGGGTCATAAACGTTGTAAGCAAAATAAAAATAGGATCATAGACACTGTAACAAAAGAAAAACTCTAGGACGAGGGAAGTATAAACCTTATAGGAGGTAATGATCGAGAAACCAAAATACATGTGGTGACAGTTCTTCTATAACATATGAATGGCTAAGAGGGTTATATATGTTGTAAGCAAAATAAAAATAGGATCATAGACACTGTAACCACTATAAAAACACGGTCAAATACACTGTAATCAAAAGGAAAACCCTATAGACGATGTAACCAAAATAAAAACAGCTTTATAGACATTTTTTCCACTATGAAAAAATGTTCATAGACACTGTAATCAAAAGAAAACCCTAGGAAAAGGGAAGCACAAACCCTATAGGAGCTAATGAGAAGCCAAAATACATGTGGTGACAGTTGTTCTCTAAATTCTAATTTCTAGTTTTTAAGATTTTTTTAAATTCATAAAAAAAATTAAAAATGTAACTACTATTGTAACCACTATAAAAAAAAATAAAGTCATAGATACTGTCACCACTATAAAAACATGGTCATAGACACTGTAATCAAAGAGAAATCATATCATAAAGGAAGCACAAACCCTATAGGGGCTAATGAAAAGCCAAAATAAATGTGGCAATAGTTCTCCTCTAATACATGAATGGGTAAGAGTGTCATAGACACTGTAATCAAAATAAAAAATGTCATAGCCACTGTCACCACTATAAAAATATAGTCATAGACACTATAATCAAAAGGAAAATTCTATAGACACTTTAACCAAAATAAAAATAGCTTTATAGACATTGTCACCACTCTGAAAAAAGGTTCATAGACATTGTAATAAAAGGAAAACCCTAGGAAAAGGGAAGCACAAACCCTATAGGGGCTAATGAGAAGTCAATATTCATGTGGTGACAGTTCTCCTCTAATATATGAATGGGTAAGAGAGCCATAGACGTTGTAATCAAAATCAAAACAGAGTCGTAGACACTATAACCAAAGGAAAACCCTAGGACGAGGGAGCACAAACCCTATAGAGGCTAATAAGAAGCCAAAATATAAGTGGTGACAGTTCTCCTCTAATATATGAATGGGTAAGAGCCTAAGAGGGTCATAGACGATGTAACCAAAATAAAATCAAGGTCATAGACACTGTCACCACTATGAAAAATGGTCATAGAGAATGTAATCAAAGGAAAACCTTAGGAAATGGGAAGCACAAACCATATAGGGGCTAATGAGAAGTCAAAATACATGTGATGACAATTCTTTTCTAATTTCTAATTTATAGTTTTCTAGATTTTTCTAAACGAGGGTCACAACAATTAAAAAAATTAAAAATGTAACTACTTTTCTCACCATAATAAAAATAAAGTCATAGATACTGTCACCACTGTAAAAACATGATCATAGACACTGTAATCAAAGAGAAATCATATGATAAGGGAAGCACAACCTTTATAGGGCCTAATGAGAAGCCAAAATAAATGTGGTGACAATTCTCCTCTAATATATGAATGGGTAAGAGGGTCGTAGACACTGTAATCAAAATAAAAACAGTGTCATAGACACTGTCACCACTATAAAAATAAAGTCATAGACATTGTAATGAAAAGGAAAACCCTATAGACGTTGTAACAAAAATAAAAACAGCTTTATAGACACTATTATCACTATGAAAAAAGGTTCATAGACACTGTAATCAAAGGAAAACCCTAGGAAAAGGGAAGCATAAACCCTAAAGGGGCTAATGAGAAGCCAAACGAACATGTGATGTACAATATGGTTTAGAGTTTAGGGTTAAGTCTTTAGGGTTTAGGGCCAAATCCTAAACCCTAAACCCTAAAATGTTAAGTACAGTACGTCGTTAAGATATGATTACTGTCATCAAATGGAAAACCCTAGGACAAGTTAAGCACAAACCCTAAAGGGGCTAATGAGAAGCCAAAAGACATTAGGTGGACAGTTCTGCTTCAATATGAATGGGTAACAGAGTCATAGACACTGTAACCACTATGAAAACAAGGTCATAGACACTGTAATCAAAATAAAAATAGGGTTGTAGACACTGTAACCAAAGAACAACAAGGTCATAGACACTGTAACCAAAATTAAAACAGGGTCATAGACACTTTAATCAAAGGGAAAACCTAGGACAAGAGAAATAATCTTTTGATGACAGGTTCGTTTCAAGAGTTTTTTTTTACAGGGTCACTGTCACCACTCTTATCAGTGGTGACACACTTTAACAAAAAGAAAATAGGGTCATAGACACTGTCACCGCTACAAAAACAAGGTCATGGACACTGTAATCAAAATAAAAATAGGATCGTAGACACTGTAACCAAAGAAAACATTAGGAGAAAAGGGGTATAAACCATATGGGCTAAAACTAAGCAAACTAACATGCAATTTACTCATTATTTATCCCCAAATTTTTGGTATATATACACAAACGAAAGGTGAGATTAAAAATTAAAAATTTGTTGATATCAACAACCCATTCACAACACAAATTTTGATCAACAGTG
This sequence comes from Persicaria tinctoria, assembly GCA_037127255.1. NCBI lineage: Eukaryota > Viridiplantae > Streptophyta > Magnoliopsida > Caryophyllales > Polygonaceae > Persicaria > Persicaria tinctoria. Next base: position 22,020,518 of record JBANSL010000013.1, on the reverse strand, counting down.
AATACACTTTTATTCCTGACATTTGGATACAAAGTTCACTAACATGCAAGCTTTTACATAATTAACAATTGCAAGCAATTACAAAGTTCACCAACTACATCCCCATTTTGTTCAGTATCTCTCTCCGTATGCTAATAATTAAGTAGGCCAATATCGATCATCCAGCATTGACTTGCTTTCAATTGCTTGGATTAGTGCATAGCAGCAAAATGCACACATGACAAACAAATCTCAATTCATATAAATTAAGTCAATTCCTAATTGAAACAAAAAGTGAAGCAGCGGCAGAGCATCAACAGAGATCAATTTCTCAATCAAACAACATGAAGATGAGAGAGAAATAGAGAGCAAGATCAATTCGCCTTGCACCTGAAGGCACAGCGTCGCCGGAAGCCTCCACAACTGCCATAGGCCCGAGCCTTCGACAAACGCCAGCAGGAAGAGCCATTGAACAGCCAGCCAAAACTTCTCATATTGAGCAGCGACGGACCCCGATGGATTATGCCGATGACCAGAGACAGAAGCGCTGATGATGTGAGGTCGGAGCTCTGGATCAGAGAGCGAAGACGGTGATGAGGAGGGCAGTGTAGGGGATGCCGCAGACGAGATCGACGGAGGTGGGAGGGGAGGCGGAGGTCGGAGATTTGGGAGAGGAGCCTGGCATAGGAGACGAGAGCGTCGGAGCCCAGGGGACGAGACGAGAGGCTGGGGTAGGAGACGAGATTTGGGAGAGGAGCGTCGGAGATTTGGGAGAGAAGATGCAGATCTGACCGGTGGGTAAGGGTTAAATTAAATCAGGGGTAGTGTTGGTATTATGAAAATTTTTTGGCCATTTACTAGCAAAGGAAATTTTTTAGTACATTCGGCCTTTGGACCAAATAACTTCTTGTTAATATTGCTTTTTAAATATTTAGCATTTCATTCTGTCCATCATTGGTCAAAATTGGTATGAATCCCTATTCTATGCTTTTTTTTAAATGCTGAAATTAATTCTTATTAGTAAAATTCGTTATGCTGAAATGCTGAAATTAATTTTTATTAGCAAATTCGTTACGATGAAATGCTGAAATTAATTTTTATTAGCAAAATGTGATTTGAGTTTGTTTTGTTGATAGTTTTGGATATTTACAATTTCAGCAATTTTTTTGCCTTGTCTAAACTTTTTGTAGAATGCTGAAATGCTGAGATTAATTCTTATAAAACTGTTTGAGCTACTATATATTACACACAAGCATATATTTTAGCATTTCAGCATTTTTTTAGCATTTCAGCATTTTTGAAAAAAAAACCTCCATTTTCAACAACTCCGGTGTCAAAGTGATGACGCGAAAAGAAAAAAAAAAAAACAATTTTAGCAACACGATTTCAGCAAAATTATTTTTTATTAGCAAAATCATTATGCTGAAACACGGAAATTAATTATTATAAAATTGTATGGGCTACTATATCTTACACACAAGCATATATTTCAGCATTTCTTTGGGAAAAAAAATCTGATTTCAGCAACTTCAGAAGTGGTGATGCGAAAAAAAAGCTACTCTGGTTTCAGCAACACAGTTTCAGCAACTCCGGTTTCAGCAATTCCGTTTCGGAAACGCGAAAAAAAAACTGGAAAAAAATGAAACAGGGGTTGCTGAAACCGTATGTGCTAAAACAGGAGTTTCAGCAATTCCGTTTCAACAACACGGTAAAAAAAAAACAGGACAAAAAAACTTAAACATGGATTGTTGAAACCGTATGTGCTGAAACTGTATGTGTTGTAACAAGAGTTTCAGCAATTCCGTTTTACCAACGCGGAAAAAAAAACTAAAACAGGGGTTGTTGAAATAGAATTTTCAGCAATTCCGTTTCAACAATTTTGGAAAAGCGAAAAAAAAAACTTATGAGGCAGGAGGGGGGACACATGGGGTACGGGAGGGGGGCACATTGGGGTGGTGGACATTTAGCTAATTTGTAACAGGTGGGCAACCTTTTCCTAATAAAGGCCAAAATTTAAGACATCGAGGTAATCACCCCTTTATTTTTTTCAAAATTAAATTATATCCAAAATGGGTATTGTTAGATACAGCGTAAACCCCGTCTAACAAGCACGTTTATTCTAGCTCGTATGAACTTAGATCAACCGGTCATAAGGGTGGCATTTATAGTAAGAACTAAGGATCGAGTCAGACCCACTACAGTATGGGAGCAACCTCTTAAATAAGGAACCCTTGTCTATTCCAAAATGGTACGGAGTAGAATTTTTTATTAATTAGCACCCTTTCAAAATTCAAATCACTTTCGCACGGAACTCCAGCTAACAACAACGTGAACCCCATCTAACAACAACGTGATAATTAATTGACCCGCACCTAATTAACCTTAAAAACTCCGTATATATATAGTTGGCCGTTCAACTATGAGTTCGTATGGGACGGAGTTAATAAACTGACTAAAATTATAAATAGGGTAAAATTTGTAAACTGTTGGTAAAAGTAGTTAAAAATTTAAACAACAAGATAATCTCCGTATGGGACAAAAAATAGTTTATTTGTAAAAAGTGGAGTTTATTTGGTTTTTATTAGGGGTACTGTGGTACTTTCAAACCAAATAAGATAAAAGAGAAGGGGTAAAATAGTAATTATGGAATATAAACCCCCTAATAAGCTTCAATTTGCATCTTAACAACAACGTGATAATTAATTGACCCGCACCTAATTAACCTTAAAAACTCCGTATATATATATAGTTGGTCGTTCAACTATGAGTTCGTATCAGACGGAGTTAATAAACTGACTAAAATTATAAACAGGGTAAAATTTATAAACTGTTGGTAAAAGTAGTTAAAAATTTAAACAACAAGGTAATCTCCGTATGGGGCGAAAAACAGTTTATTTGTAAAAAGTGGAGTTTATTTGGTTTTTATTAGGGGTACTGTGGTACTTTCAAACTAAATAAGATAAAAGAGAAGGGGTAAAATAGTAATTATGGAATATAAACCCCCAAATAAGCTTCAATTTGCAGCTTATTTTAAACCCCTTTTTTTAACTGATTATAGCTTATTTGTTTTTCACATACACCCTTTAAACCGGTTTATTTTTTTAACAGCTAATAATTTTTATTTTTAACCGGTTTAATACCTTTACCATACACACCCTATATAAACTGAGTTTCAAGAATCACCTTCTATCACAATATTACCATTCATCAATTGATAATCTAAATGGATGTAAAAAACACTATAGAGGATATAATCTCAATTCTCAACCCTTCCAACTGAGGGAGCGGCACCACCTGGCTCAAGGCCTTATCCTTTGCCATTGTAACTAGAACACGACACTTTGAAGTCGAAAATCCTCTCTATTGCACCAACCCTCATGATTTGATCCCTTTGATGGAGGGTAAGAATCCCAATGACCGCTATCCTAATCTCCCTCTTTTTTCCACTCACCTGCCTTATACGACCTTGTCAGGTTCGATCCTGGCCTCCGGGTGTAAGATGGTGTATATTTGGAGGGATCCGAAGGATGCTTTCATCTCTCATTGGCATTATGCTCGCAAGATCCGTCCTAATAAGGATGCCACTGAGCCTATCCCTTTGGAGGAGGCATTTGACCTTTTCTGTTGCGGGGTATCCTCCTTTGGGCCTTACTGGCACCATGTGCTAGGGTACTGGAATGCGCATTTAGATCGCCCTAGCAACATATTGTTCTTCAAGTATGAGGACATGATGAAGGATGTGGAGGTTCATGTCAAGAGGCTCGCATAATTTTTGGGCTGCCCTTTCTCAACCGCGGAGGAGAATCAAGGGATGGTGGCAAAGATAGTTGAAATGTGTAGTTTCGAGAGCTTGAGCAACATGGATGTTAACAAGGCCAAGGCCGACACCTTTCCTTCCAAGGGAATGGTTTCGGTTACTAATGATGCCTTCTTCCGGAGAGGCAAGGTTGAAGATTGGAAGGACTATTTAAATGAGGATATGGCTCGCAAGATTGATCAAATCACGGTTGAGAAGCTCGGAACTTCTGGCTTGACGATATAATTAAGGGTTGGTGGCTTTATTTTAAGTTATTTATTTTTTTTTAATAAGAAGCTTATGAAAGTGCAAATAGTTCCTCCATATGGAACCATTTGTTGATTGTTAAATATTAGAGTCAGTGTTGGAACTTAGAAATAGATCTAGCCGTTTGTTTTTTTTTTTTTAGTTTCGATCCCGGCCAAGAAGTACCCCAGGCCAAAGGATCTAGCCTCTAGGCGTGGACGTACATGGTTAACGGGTTGGATTTGGCTCTGGGTATTGGTGGGCCAAGGCATAGATGGTTGAGGAAACAAGATTGGATTTTTATGGGGTTTGAGAGTACAATTGGTCAATGTTATGGATTGTAACTTGCAAAAATGGTCCTACAGAGAATATGCAAAAGACAAGCAGGTTTGACAGAAAAGTCAAATTTACAGCCCTTTTTAACATTCATCACTTGATTTCATTAATAATTTAGCGCTTGTGCCTTTTTTGCAGTTGGGGAAAAACAACTGTTTTTTCGTATAATTAGTTACAAATTCACACCTTACAGGGGTGATCAGCTGCCAAAACCCAGCATAACAAAAATGGCTTTGGCACCAAGATGCAAGGAAAAGGAGTAGCTTTACCATTCATATCACACGCATTATATACCCAATCCCCCAGGAGAACAACGGAATCCCCCGTAGACTGCTGCGAATATTCTCATCCTTGGTCTTCTTCATCGCTATTGTAGATCTGAAATGTAAAATTGCCTTAGGGTGTAAAATTGATTAAGATGTAAAATTTCTAAATTAGGACACAATATTGTTAAAATTAGAAATTAATGAATGGGCTGGCCTATTCAAGTGGTTCAATTAATCGTTTTTGCTCCTGCTCCGGTCAATCCATCGCGAAGAAGAGCATCATTGCTCTTGGCATCCATGGTCGATTTCGCCCTAGCCACCTGCTCGCGGGTCCCGCCATCGACGGGCTCACTCCGACACCGTTTTTCACTTCTCAGATGACCTCATCTTCGACGTTGACCTCTCCTTCCTTGACCTCCCCGCCAGCACTGACGCCACCTCCGCCGCTGTCGCAACTAGAGCCGACCAATTGGAAGTTTCGATGCCCTTAGATTCGTGCAATTCGGAGGATTCCAGCAGCAATTGCAAGAACGCCAGCGCCAACGGCCGGCCTCCAATTAGCCACTTACGAAGCTTGTTGGTGGACGCTTCTACCGATTTCTTCGGAGTGATGGCGTTCACTAACGGCGGAGATAACGGAGGCAAGTCAATGGCGATGGATGTGCCCTTGGCGTCGGGAGGGAGGAGAGCGGGTTCACACAGGCGGAATAACTCGATGGATGGATCGTCTTCGTCATTCGAGGTTGATTCTTTCATGGATGGCGTGAAGAAGGTCATGGCCCCTGATAAGCTCGCTGAGCTTGCCTTGATTGATCCCAAAAGAGCTAAAAAGTAAGTTTTCAGAACTTTTCCCCCTTTTGTTAAGCAAATGATCTTATTAAAATTGATTGATTGGTGCTATTTAACTGGGAATGAGAGCTGAAGTACAGACATCCTGTTAGAGCAACCCCATTTCATCTTCTCATATGCGATCTGATTGTGTAGGTTGCCTTCGATTTCTGATTTCGATTAATGGGTTGCGTTTTTTAGATTTCGATTTTTAGAATTCTGATTTCGATTTTTAGGACTGGTAAGATTTCGTTTTTAGGGTTGTTTGAGTGCGTCTAATCTGATTTCGTGTTGATCTGATTGTGATTGGTGCGATATGGTTTCATCTGATCTGATTTCGTTTGATCTCCAATCCAGTACTGTGTTTAGGGTTGTTTGAGTGCGTTTTTAGGGCTGTGTTTGCTGTCATTTATGCGTTTTTAGGGCTGTTCGAGTGCTATAATTGCTGCGTTTTAAGGGTTCTTCGAGTGCTATTATTGCTGCGTTTTCTGTTGTCATGTGATTTTGTTGCTGTCATTGCTACATTTGTTTCGTTTACTGCTGTAATGAACATATTTTATTTTAGTACTGTGTCATTGCTGCGTTTGCTGCTCTCATTGCTTGTTTTGGAGCTGCTGTCATTATTGTATCAATGAATAATGAATCTGTTTTTGTTGGAATCTGATTTCTAGTTGTTGTTCGAGTGCCCTTACTTACGAATACAACAGATTGGATTTGTTCAATTTGTTCGGTTGGGCTCCTAATTTGTTCAATTTGTTCGGTTAGGCTCCTAATTTGATGTTCAATTTATGCTACTATCCTCTATGAATTGTCCATAAGTTTAATGGATCCTCCTCTTTAGGTAAAGCAAGAATACAAATGTGTAAAAGTAATATATAATTGTGCAGATTTAAACTTCAATTGTGCAATAGTAAGATACAATTGTGCAGATTTAGAATTGCTCTGTTCAATCCCTTACATTGGTCCTCCATGCTTCTTTTACAACATCTTTTTAATGGTGCTTGTTATTCAGGGATACTTGATCTAACTATGTAATAGTCTTTGTTTATCTTTTCCACATTGTCCTGCTTAAGCCTTTTGAAGTTTTGCACTAAAGTCTATTAGCTCAAAACGGGAGAGCAATGTGCCTACGCACAAAGATGCGGGTTCAAACCCCATATAGGCTATCTATGTGGTATCTCTTATTATGTTTCTCTTCGTGAATAGTATAAGGTGCAAAAATAAAATTATAATGTGCATTTATGCAACTGTGAAGTGCATTTGTGCAACTTTAAAGTGAAAATATAAGAACATAAAGTGGAAAAAAAAAATTGTAATGTGCACATACAAGTGTGCAAAAGTAGGATACAATTGTGCAAATGTAAAATACAATTATGCAAAAGTAAGATACAATTGTGCAGATTTAGAATACAATTGTGCAAAAGTATGATCATAATGTGCATGAATAAGACAAAAGTCGCAGAGGCGCCTTCATTCATAATGTAAACGTCGAAGTTACCTCATTGGATGACGAATGTATGAGAGAACAGAGGTGCCTTCATTCAAACCAAGGAAAGATGCAGGAAGACGGAAGGATTGACTGAAATCGTTGAAGCCACTACCTTGCATTATGGTTCCAACTGCGCCTGCAGCAAGGGAGCCCTTGGTAGCACTGATTTCGTTTCCTAGTACAGCCACTGCACTTTCTGGATCATCCGCGACGTCACATAAGACATTGATATGAATTAGATTGGTTTTCCATATAAAAATCTCCAATTGGTATATTCAAGAAAGGAAAAAGCATATCAACAAGCTTATAATTTCAAACTGCAAAGGTACTCAAATTAATAGTGCTTACAACATTTCTTTTTAATTCCTTCCTTGTTAGTATCTAGGAAACCATTGTTCAAGTGCTTGAATCTACTCTAGGCAATCCAGTTCCAACAAAAAGTCTAAAACCCTAAGCTGCTCAAAATTGACTCAATAAGCAGTTTGTTGGAGATCAAAAGACCAAAATCAGCAGATATTAGAACAATCAAATGCAGATTATATCAATGAAGAAAAACACGATGCAAACCACACACATAAGCCATGGAGTGAGGAAGATAGTTAAACAATCATGACTATTGCAGCAATTGTCTTCCAGCAATTAAATCATTCATACCTCTAAGCTGGTGCTGATAATCCACAAGAAATTCAACTTCAGCACTCCTTTACTAATGATGCGTTCTTCCAGAGAGGCAAGGTTGAAGATTGGAAGAACGATTTAACTGAGGATATGTCACGCAAGATTGATCAAATCACGGTTGAGAAGCTCGGAACTTCTGGCTTGACGATATAATGTACGTGCTGGTAGCTTTCATTTAAGTTATTTATTTTTCTTTATAAGAAGCTTATGAAGGTGCAATAGTTCCTCCATATCCATATGGAACCATTTGTTGATTGTTATAATATCAGAGTTAGTATTGGAACTTAGAAATAGATTTAGGCGGTTGTTTGTTTTTCAGTTATGATCCCGGCCTGCTGATTGTTTTACTCTTTAAAATGGGATAGTCAAGTGCAATAGTACTCTTTAAAATGGCAGGCCCAATGCAAAGATAGTTGAGGAAACAATATTGGACTTTTAAGAATCTAAAAAAATATTTATTTTTTAATAAATATTTTTAATAATTTGATACTACCTCCATTCAGCAAAATATGTGGCTTATTATTCATGCGCGCTTTTTTAGGAGATAAAAACTATATAAAAATATCTAATTTTTTAAATAATTTTTTTAATAATTTCGTAGTAATTATTAATAAATACAAACTTGTTAACAAAATTATAAAGAAATTAATATTTTATATAGTTTTTATCTCCTAAAAAAGCGTGTGTGAATAGTAAGTGACATGTTTTGCTGAACGGAGGTACTTATTAGTAAAACGTATGAAATTATTTTTAAAAAATTGACAAAAAGTTAATATTTTATTATAATTTTTTAGGTTCTTAAAAAACGTTCAATATTTTATTTTATAAAAATGCATCATGATACGGAGATTGTACTAGTTTCTTTTTATAAATTTAAGCAAATGGAATCCAAACAGACCCTTAGTTAAGTGCAGAGAGGCCATCTCTTCTAGTGCTGATTTTAAAGGGGTGTTATTTTTTACACCACAATATTTTTACTATTAATCTGTGTTACACGGAAACAGAAATGGAAACCGGAAGGAAAACAGTAATGGAAACAGGGAAACAACAATTCAAATTTTGTAGGAAACGGAAACGTCGAGGAAACATCAATATGAATTATATGTTCATTTAAAGGTCTAAATAAGAGCAATAAACATATCACTAAGTGATAAACATTGAATGCATCATTAAGACTACAAATTAAAATGTTCAATACGTGATAAACAGTGTCCTTACTCCTTAATAAAAATCAATATAGACATGTCAAATATATTAAATGTCTTACAAACCAACAAAATAAAGTAACTTAGTTTTAAAATAACAACATAATCAAGAACATGCATGAGTTTTGGCTTATCAAGGGAAAGTTATACAAGTGAGGGTTTGCCGAAAAGAGCTTAGAGGGAGAGAACACTGAGCAAGTGAGAGGAGGGAGGACCGAAAATGGAGGAGAAGTAGGCGGCAACTATAGAAGGAAACGGGAGTTTCATATGGGTGGAAGGGGAGGTATGATTTAGGATTTGATAACCGTAAAATTAATAGAAACGCCATCTGACAAGTCAGAAACGTTTCTGACCAAACGGAAACGGTCAAAGTTTTTTATTTTTTTGGTCAATGAAACAGCCAACGTTTCTGAGGTGTTTTTCAGAGTTTCGGAGTTTCTTCATATGCAGAAACGCGAAACCGCTATGAAATGAAGTTTCGGGGTATCATAGCTAAAAACACCATAAAATTTATTAATTTTTTTTTCAAGTACGTGCCCCTCTTGAGGCGTAGCCCTATGGCGTACTCATGAGTCACCGGCCTGTGACTCTCGAGTCACGTATGTTTATCTTTTGTATGAGGTTCTTTTTAGAGTTATATGTCTGCTCCTCATGAGTTACAACCTTGCATCTCGAAAGTCACAGGGCTACATTAAATATGAATTTATGGTGCCAATAGTAAAAAATGTGGGTGTATTTAACATGGGCCTTTTAAAAAACTAATGGAATCGAAACTAGTGCACATCGGTGCAGCCTCAGAGGATATATTAATTTAATACGGAGTAATTAATTTCAGTATGTATTCATTCATAGTCTAATGGGAAATCTTTTGATCCACATGCTCAATTCACTGCATACAGACAATACCGGAATAAGAGAAGGTCATTATCCCTCTCTCATGAATAGGGACTACATCTTCAAGATTAGTATAGAGCCCATGACACCACTTCCACCGTGAGTGATCCAACATGGCATCTCAAGAAGACCCTAGTGTTTGAACCTTTCGAGGGACCCTGTCGACCATCTTTAATCCCCTACCAATTGTCTTGTAATGCCATTATCGTTTGTTTTTACCTCTCGACCCAATCTGCACCGGACTTCCGTCTCCTTCATGCCGTACTTAGCTTACTTTGTAATCTACTCCCTCCATTTTGTTTTTAGAGATTTTTTCAAGTCAAGCACGTAGTTTTAGAATGTTAAAGTTATACTCTCTGTGTTTCCATTTAAATGACTTCTTACTATTGAAGGACAAACGTGAAAAACTATATAAAACAATATTTTTTTTAATAATCTCATACTTAATGGTGATAAGTATAATATTGTTAAAAAATTAATATTTAATATAATTTTTATCGTTTTTAAACTATGTGCTTGACTTGAAAAAGTCAATTAGTAAAAAACGGAGAGTATTAAATACTCCATCTGTTAATTAAAACTTGTCGTCTACTATCTATTCATGCATGCTTTTTTAGAATGATAAAAACTATATGAAATATTAACTTTTTTAAAAATGTATTTTTTTAAATTCATACTTAATAGTAACAAGTATGAATTGATTTAAAAAATATATTAAAAAAGTTAATATTTTATATATTTTTTAACAACTAAAAAAGCGTGCATAAATAGTAAAACGTCAAGTTTTAATTAACGGATGGAGTATTAATTTTTGAATTATTTTTTAATAATATTATACTTATCACCTTAAAAAACGTGCATGAATAATAAAAAGTCACTTAGAAAGAATTATTAGTAATTGGACAAAAAAAAAAGGAAAAAAAATTAAGAAATTGCCTTTCGTGGTTGAAAAGACTTGCTTGAGTCGTGATCCGTAAGGAAAAAATTGTTTGAAAAAAGAAATCGAATTCAGTTCGATCTCTTTCAATTCAGGCAAAGCTTTTGTAGTATCGAAAAAAATACGGAGTAATTTTTTTTTATCCAAGATAAGGATGTGTGAATGGTCAACCGCGACTGATCTACCACCCAATAGCATCCCAGTGGCCGAAATCTACGATCTCAGCGACAGTTGAAACACAGTCGGCGACGAAACACGAGGACAGGCCCAGATGCGCAAACTCATCAGCCACCCAGTTATTCTTCCTGAAAACGTGCGCGAAGGAGACGCTCTTGAAAGATCAACAAAGACCAAGGGCATCCGAAATCATCATTTCGATCTCCCATGGGCACTGCCAAAGACCTCGCAGGACGTTGATGACTGTCAGACAGTCGCCTTCAACCACAAGCCGAGTGAAACCTCGCTACGAAGCTTCCGAAAGACCAGCAATAAGACCTTAGTATTCTGCTTGCACAAAAGACACCATATTGTGGCTATGGGCTCCACAGGAAAGGACCCTTCCTTGGTTATCACGGATAACAAAGCCAGAAGCAGCACAGTCCGACCCAGTTCGAGCACCATCAAAAATAAGCTTAACAAACTCCGCAACTAGTTTTTTCCATTTTACTATTTGTTGTTTTGGCTTTCTCTTTTTTTTTTGGGGAGCTTGGTCTTAATGTGTCGATAACATCTTCTTGTTCCTCAGTTTGTGCTGTTCTCCAAGTAGTCCTATATTGTTTTATACTTTTTATCCATTCTTCCATCGTACTGATATCGTTGTTGTTTTCAAAAGTTATTCTGTTTCTCAATGACTATATACCTCAAAGGGCGAAGGCAAGGATCGATTTGTGTTCTGAAGATAATTGGTGGAATATTTCCGAGATTATATTCTTATATAACTTGTTTTCTTTGTCAGTGTTCTTGATCATTCGTTCATTCTGCCTATCTAATCTCCCAATGAAAGTCAGGGATGTCTGACATTTAGTAAAGAGATGGGTGCTATCTTCTTTATGATGGGAGGAAAGGGGGCATTCCAGAGGCATATGAATTCATTTATCTTGTAGTCTGACTTTTGTTGGGGTTCCGTTAGTAGGTTTTTCCAAAGGAAATTTTTAATCTTAGGCGGACAATCAATTTTCCAGATCCAGTCTAGTAGATTTGGATTGAGCCTTCTGGTTCTCGTGATTTGGTCAGAGCGCTAGCAGTAGAGAACCACCCATTTTTACTTGATTTCTAGTATAACCCATCTTCAATTTCATTGGAAGGGATATAGATATCTAGAATTTTATCAACAATATCTGACGGGAGGTAGTTACTTAATTTTTCTTTGTCCCAAGTCTTATTTGGTTTCATAAATTGATCAACAGTTTCTTGTTCGTCATGAACCTGATCCAAGATGCATTTTTCTCGAAGGTTTCCTTCGTTGTGCAGCCAATTGTCCTTCAAAAACCTTATAGATTTTCCGTTTCCCACCTGCCAGATAAACCCACCACAGAATTTCTCTTTAATATCCATTAGTTTCGCCCATTTCCAAGAGGAGTTCCTTTTCCGTTGATAGTTCCATATATTCTCATTTTTAAGATATTTATCTCGGATAATTTTAACCTGTTCGTTTTGGGGCTCCGCAAGGATTTTCCAAAGTAATTTCATTTGCAGTGCTTTGTTCATATCTTTAGTCTTGTTTAATCCAAGCCCTCTTTCTTTCTTTGGTCTGCAAATCTTATCTCATTCAATAAAGGCTTTATATTTAGGGTCTTTATTTCACCCCCCCAAAAAAATATGTTCAATCGGTCTAGATCGGTATGAATGCTTGTGGGAAGCATGAAATTTTGCATTATATAGCTTGGTTTCTGTTGTGAGCCTAATTTTCCATGTTTTACATTAACTTTTATATCGATTTCAGCATGCGTTTCATATCATTGGGTTAAAATTATACCGAATCTATGTAGTTTATGCTTATTTGCCAAATATAGAGGTCTACACTAATTTCTGTTTAATTTCGCAGAAATTGAGGCAATTAACAACAATTCAGAGAAGGGAAACAAACCATGGAATGCTCGAGGACAACTACAGAAAGTCTAAGATAAAGCAGAAGCTGAGCCAGGACAAATCGAACAGAAATCAAGAGAAAAGCACTCGACAGAGACTAGTCGATATCGACCGAAATTGGTCTATATTGAGCACTTCTGGTCCAAATCGAGCACCTGACGAGCAGCAATCACTCGAGACGACCAATTCTACTCGACGTCGAGTAGTTTACTCGATGTCGAGTGCCCATGTCATGTCCAACAGTTAGCCGAGCTCGAGTGCAATCCGAGGAGTCACAACGCCACTCGACGTCGAGTACTTCTACTCGATGTCCAGTAATCCCCAGCGTCATACCGAATCAAGATCGAGTGGAGTCCGAGCATTGAGGGTTACTTGCAAGAGAAGGCACGTGAATTCTATCAACTTGAAGTCAAGATCTATCAAGCGAAGGAAGATTTATCCACTTTAGTCTTACTTTCCTTAGAGATTTATTGTTTTATTTCTAGGTTTTATCTTATAGCTATAGATAGATAGTTTAGGATACAGATAGAGTATTCTTTCCTTGGATAGCGAGGATTGAATACTATAAATAAGGCCTTAGGGGCTGATTTCCATTCATTGAATTTCAATTCCAACAACATAGATAGCGAGTTAGAGAGAGAGTTAGATGAGCTTGTAGCCAAGAAAGGTTTTGTTTGGCGAGAGCGGATTTGGCTTCGATCGATTGTAAGCTTTATTTTCTTTTATTAATGCATGTTAGTTCTCTTATGTTATTGATTTGCGTTTTGATGATGAAGAGCGAGTAGTCACCCAACTTCTAGGGTTGGGGGGAGCCCGACGGTTGCCATGTAAAGGTGATGCGATAAAGGTACAATATTTTGATGCAATTTCATCTTCTATCCCTATAAGCATGATTCTTTTGCGACAGTTGAAGGTGATCCTTGTTTGTGTTATTGAAGCGAAAGTGATCTTAATACAACTTGGATTAATTATGTGAAAAGGGTTAGTAACAATTAGGGTTTATGCGAAAGCCTCTATCTTCCTACTTGTTAATAACAACAATTATTTGATGAAAAGCATGATCTTTTATACCTTTTGGCATGATCCTTATATGGTTATTGTTGTGGCGTTGAAACCCTGATTCTAGGAGCGTTTATACTATTGAATTCGATCCCAAAAATTTCGTGTCTATTCTGTCTTTCTTTCATTGCAAAAGTTACGAATTTTACATTGCAGAGCACGACATCGACGAGGAGTAGTCGACATCGAGTAAGTTAGCCAACGTCGAGTAGGTTTCACTCGACATCGACTGGTTTTTGCTTATTTTCATTTTCTGCTCTTCTAGTTTGCATATTTCTCGACAGTGTGGTCGATATCGACTACTTTGGTCGATATCAAGTACTCTCCTGGTCGATTTCGATAGCATTTTGGAACTGAAAAGGCGAGCACTGACACGCTTCCTCGTGGATACGACGACCCTAAATACCCTACCACTACAGCGGGAGGGTTTCTTGTATTTTATTTGCTTGGACTGGGAGTTGGTTTGCTTTTTTGTTTCGATTTTGCATACTAGTTTCCCTCCATAACAGTTTCGCTGCTTGGACAGGGATCGCATGTCCTTGTTGGGTGAGTTCATTAGCTCTCCATTTTGTTAGTTGGTTCTTGGTTTTCCCAATGACTTCTTCAAACGTGTTTTTATTCACTCTTTCATTAATAATATGACACCCGAGATATTTTTCTAAGGTAACATGATTGGTTATTTGTAGGCAGGATTGGTGATAATGTATATTTTAGATATGCATTATAGGTAGTTGCTATTGCATTTAGAGGAGTTTATGTCACATTTATTGACTATTTCACATCATTATTAGTTTGTCTTGCAAGTTTTGAATCTACGCTCTTTTTGTACTTATTCGCAGATTTACGTTCCGATGCTTGGAGGGATGCATTAATGATGATTATGAGATGTTAATCTCATAATCATCAATGACGTACGATGGCTTTATTTCACTCTCAATTGGAGAAAACACATTACAACTTGGTTTATGAGATGTTAATCTCATTTATTTGTTGGTTACAAGAAACATAACAACTAAAGTTAGTTACAACTCAACCATGATCTACATCGTCCATTCTACACTTGAATGAACGATATGAATCACTTGATTCTTCTGCACCTCGGATTGCTGACCTGACAATCCTTCCTTCTTTTTCCTCTAACGCCAAACACATACTCTGTAGTAGACCACCGGCTCGACACGCCTAGCACCGCCAGGAAAGCCAACCCTAGGATCACCTGACCCCAACTCCGATCCACCTCCGCCTCTACTTGATCCAAACTCCAAACGATGAAGAAGAGAAAAATTGGGGTTTCATTATGGATTGGTTTTCAAAAAAAAAAATTTTAAATCACTTAACACGTGGCGAAATCCTATTCATTCATTCATTCCATTCCGATCAGTGGCCCACAATTGTGCACAAGGTACCCCTAAGACTTGTGCACAATAGATCCTCTCTTTATATATATACTAGTATTCGTTACCCGCGCGTTTACGCATTTTGTTAATGAATTATATTTTATTGGGAAATTTTCATAAAACCACCATTTAAATATGGATGTTTTCACTGAACTACCCATTAAATTCAAATTTACAGAAAACCACCCTTTCAATAGTCTTTATTTACAACTCACCACATCTTCATCTATTTTCTTTAATTTATCATTAAGGGCTCGTTCGGTTCAAGCTAGGGAAAGGAAAGAGATTCATTACCTTTATGGGAAGGGAAAGGTAATTATTAGTGTTTGATTTTGTTTTTGTTTGGTTAACTTAGAAAATAAATCATTGAATTCCCTATTGCATTTGTGAATGTTTGGTTGAATTGATTTATGAAAGGGATATGTTTAATCATCTCATAATTCATAAATTCTAATATTTGTCGTTTTTAATTTGTAAGTCATCAACACTAACTTGGAGATCTCTAAAAACTCAGTTTTAAAATTTGTTTTTTTTTTTGCTATAAATTAGAATTGAAATCAATCCGAATTTCTTCAGAATTGCTGCAAAACAAAGATATGACACCCTACTAATTGAATGGCACATCACAAAACGAAGTTAAGATAAATTACAACAGAAGTTAAGAAAATACACACCAGAAGTTAACAAAAGTTAAGACAATACACACTAGAAGTTAACAAAACTTAACAGAAGTTAGGAAAATACACACTAGAAGTTAACACTATACCTTAGTTTGAGCTTCAAAGATCTGCTACAATCATCAGCTTCAAATGTACACTAGTTTTGGACTTAAAAGCTGACGAGAGGGTTTCCCGACCAAATAAATCTATAGTCAAGACCCCCGCTATAGTATAGGGGAGTCAGGTTCGATCCACGAGGAAGTGTGTCAGCGCCCGCCTTTTCAGTTCCAGAAGCTCATTGTGTTTGACTAGAAGTATGCTCGATATCGACCACTTACCTCGATATCGACCAACTGTCGACAACCTGTAAAACACAGAAAAACAGAAACGAAAACAAAAACTGCAGACTGGTCAATTTCGACCTAATGACTCGATATCGACCTAAATTATTGACCAACAGTGACTCAAAATCGACTAAAACATAAACCTTTCGTAGAACAAAACTCAAAACTTGTGAAATAAAATAAATAAACTAAAATACTTCCAAGATCAGGCTTTCAACACCACAACGATAACCATGCAAAATAACACATAAAGGATCATGCTTTTCATCAAATAACTTTCGTTATTAACAAATAGGAATATAGAGGCTTTCGCATAAACCCTAATTGTTACTAACCCTTTTTCACATAATTAATCCAAGTTATATTAAGATCACTTTCGCTTCAATAACCAAACAATTATCACCTTCAACTTTCGCAAAAGAATCATGCTCATAGGGATAGAAGATGAAATCGCATCAAAAGATCGTACCTTTAGCGCATTACCTTACATGGCTACCGTCGGGCTCACCCCGACCCTAAAAGTTGGGTGACTACTCGCTCTTCATCATCAAGAAAGACATTAAATAACAAAAGAAACTAACTTACATTAATGAAATAAATAAAAGCTTACAACCGAACAAAGCCAAATCCGCTCTCGCCTTTCCACCTTGCTCTCGCCACAAGATCTCTCTCTCTCTCTCTCTACTCTCTATGTGTAACTAATTGTAACTGAAATTGAATGAATAAAATCCAAACCCTAGGGCTTTATTTATAGGCTTCATTCCAAGCTAATCTAGGAAAGAAACTCTATCTATATCTATATCTATCTATCTAATACTTTAAAGATAAAAATATGGAAATAAAAGAAATAAATCTAAAAGGGAATTATATCTAAAGTAGATAAATCCTTCTTCCATCTTGATAGAACTTGATAAATGTGGAAGGAATCTTCTCTCGAAAATATCTCCATTGGAGTTTGGATAGAACTTTGATTATATTAGAACTCGGATATGCTCGAAATCGGCCTCTGCATAGTAGTCGATATCGACCAACATAGGTTGATATTGACCTCGTCTTCTCAGCTCCGTCTCTGACACTCGATATTGGCCTCTGGAGTGAAAATCGACCAAAAGCAGGTCGAAATCGACCTCTTCTGTATTTTCCAACATGCTGCTCTGTTCTTGAAACGCACTTTCCCGAGTCCTCGTTTGTCGGATTGACGCATATGAGCTTGCGTTGGAAAGCTCTTTGCGAGTGCTACAACTTTCATGAAGACTTCAAAGCTTTATTTGGAATGATAAATGGCAAAGGTGGGCTTACCTCCAGCTTCACTATCCTTAGCTTCTTCATGACTTTCCTTTAAGCTCCAAAGTGCGTACGATTTCTGCGAAACATAAAAAAAACTTGTGTAGACCTCTATATATTGAAAATAAACATAAACTACACATATTCTGTGCTATTCTAACCCAAATGCATGAAATGTATGCAGAAAACGATATAAAAGATAGTAGAAAACATGGCAAATTAGGCTCACATCAAAAGCAAACTGGGTAAAACCTAAAAGTATAAAAGTTTATACTTAATGCTATTCGTGTGAAATGCCTACCTTTGCCCGCAAATACCAAAAAACATGTGACATAGAGAAGGATGGCTTCTCTTCAGCTTGTATACACAAAAGCGCGACGTTTAGAAGATGTCTCAGCATCCTTGAATCGTAGCTGTTTCCTAGATCAGGATCTATCATATTGTGCATAAAAATGTTCAAGTGTGCCTCTTGGACCAATTCGATCATGTCCCCACTCCCCTTGTCTGATGATTGGCCAGTGATCAACTCAAGAAGGAGAGCACCGAACTTGGGGATTAGGTTTTTAACGGGTTGTACAGAACCTGTAAGATGGAATGCGATATCATAAACTATCTTGTTTTGTTAACAGTGGCATAAACATATGGTGTGTCTACTAATTCACTTCTTCAGGTGATTGAAGGGGAGTTTTACCTTCTGAATTGGACAATGGAGGATTTGATGGGCGGCTTACTGAACAGAGAAGGCTGATATCAAAAAGCTGTTTTTCAAAATGTGATCAACAGACATTCAGATTTGAGTTAGCAAGTGAATGGGCAATGATAATATTGTCTCTGCTTCAGTATAAAGAATGAAAAACGTCCATCCCGATGTTAATAGCAACTTAGCACGAGGAACCAAACCCTGCAATCAAAATATTAGACAAAGATGAATTGACAACAAAAACCCTAATTTGCAGCAGCTATCCTAAAACCATTACTGGAGCTCAAAATCATCTAATTCTTGATCAAACACCAGGCAATCTACCACCCCTTACCTCAAAATCAAAGTTCCTATAGCTAATGAAAACCAATTCTTCAAAATTCAGTTGAAACTTGGGTAATTAAACATCGGCAATTAAACACCAATTCCTATAGCTTAACCCTTTTTTTATTTACATTTGACAGTTGTGTGCGTCATTCATATGCAAAGGCACTGATACATTTTGATTAAGATCGAGGTGGCTTAGTGATCTACTTATTGAAGAGAAAAAGGGAGAAAATATACCAACCAATCAATCATCCTAGCATCCTAATGGCTATATTTTACAAAACCAAAGTCACTGACTTTTAAAACTAAGGCAAGTGAAGCTTCATCTTTTGACTTTGACAAGCTTCTAATCCTTGTTTATTGAATGTGAAACCTAGTAGGTATTTCATACCGCCTTATGATCTATTACCAATTCTAGAAAAATCACAACATTTGTTCAAACATTTGTTCTTACCTCATTCCTTCCCTGCCCCAGCTTACCATTGTTCTATCCAAATATTTACCTTTCCCGACCTCTCAAGGATACATAATTTCTCAAACATGTTACATTAGTGCATGCACCCTTTCATGAGGAGATACTTGTCCAATTCCCAATAAAATTAAAGAAAAAAGACTTATCATAGTTAAGACCGGGGACTGATGCATTAAATTCAACAGAAGACTAATAGCAATGCCACTTTAATTAAAAGGACATCTTGATCCAATAAAACAATTCCATGCATAATCAGTATTAAGTACTGCAAAATCAACTATAAACAAGGAAAACTCCCACCTTCAACTACGAAAATCATGATCTTGATAAATAATTTCATAGTAAATACGACGCAAAATATGAACTCGTAATAAAGTAGTCTCATTCAGAATCATACATGGTACAAATAGAGTAGTCTCATTCAGAGATTCATACATAGTACAAATAGAGAATAACAACTTACACAAATAAGCAACAAGTACAATGAAACAACAGGAACTAGAACAACAACATGGCTTCCTTCAATCTATAGAGGAATAGCAAGAAGTTTACAGGTTCTCCAAGAAAAGAAAACCTGTCAGGCAATTAAATTGGAGGTTGGACAAACATCCCATTTCATAGAGATTATTCATGAGTTGGATTGACCATCAGGATAGGTGAACAACTTTAGATATTTCACTAAAGACGAAGAATGGCAGCAAGAACAATGGCAGAAAGCTAGGGTTAATATAAGTCAAGCACACACAAACAATGGCAGAAAGCTAGGGTTTATTTGTGCTTGATGCACAAATAAATAATGGAAAAGAACAATGAAATTGAACTTAAAATACAAAATCCACCGATCCAAGGTGGAACTACAAAGCTAGGGTTAATTTGACTCACCGATTGAAGATCAAAGATCGATGCCGAGGTAAGGAAGACCACAAGCTACTGAATCAGCACCGAAAACCACTAGGAAGACAGAAATCGGAGGGAGAGAGGAGGTATCTCAGGGGGGATGAGAAATTTGCAGTGATCCATGGGTGAACGAGTGTACGTCGCTGTGTCGGGGTCGGGGAGAGAGAAAATGTGATGGAAGACCCCAAAAAAATCAGGGGTAACAAATCGGGTCGGATCATTAGAGCCAACAAACACTTTCATTGAATTGAGTCCGTTAAACAAACATTTTATTTTTGGCCCAACTCAAACAAAGTGTTTGATGAGGTGATTTTTACTTAACCAAACGAGCCCCAAGTATATTACTTTATATTTTAATATCTTTAAACTCAAATTTGATTATACCTATATTCAAATTTTGAATTAAGGTTTCGATTATATTTTAGTGATCATTTTATTTATTTAAAAAAAATAATAATAAATACTTAATAATTTTCAACTTAAAATATGAGTTTGATCCATTTTATTTGTTATAGATAACTTTTTTCTTTAAATTTCCCTAAAGTTTAAAAAATTAGGTTATCCATTAATCATATAACTTAAATATAATTATTAAGATAATAATAGCAGGCTATATTTATTATTGTTTTTTAAAAATAAATAAAATTATCCCTAAAATATAATATCAAGCCCTTAAAATCAAAATTTGAATATATTTGTAATCAATTTGAGTTTGAAAAATATTAAAATATAATATATTTAATGATATATTAACGAAAATAAATAAATAGGTGGTGAGTTGCAAGGAAACACCATTTAAAGGGTGGCTTTTTTATAATTTTGAATTTAAGGGGTGGATAAGTGAAAACGTCCATATTTAAATATTTAAGGGGTGGTTTTATGTAATTTTCCCTATTTTATTATATTATGTTTTATTATATTTTACCTTTTTATGATGGGTGATTTTGGTAGATAGTTTTTTTTTAATGTTCAATTGGGTACTTAGACCCCAAATTAATTTAATTAGTTGATGGTAGACCCCATCCAAATAGAGTGGAATGGTCAATGGTCAACCGTTTGACCGCTGACCGGTCAACGGTTGACCATTGACTGGTCAACGTTGACCAACTCATTTGGATTTTTTTTTAATTTTTTATTTATTTATTTATTTAGTGATGGCGTATTTTACCGTTTTGATGCCAAAATTTTATTATCTTTTATTTTCACTTTGATGCCACTTTTCTAATGAAATGATTGGATGACACTTTTTTTAACACTTGGTGACATTTTTTGTTTACTGTTATGCCACTTTTTTATGTCAATTTTTTTGATGATATTTTTTTACCGTGATGCCAAATTTTTTTAAAGTAGTGTTTTGATGACATTGTTTCTTTAATGTGATGCCACTTTTTTTAAGTAACTCGAATGTAATTATTCGATGCGACTTTTTTAATCAAATCGTTTGATGTCACTTTTGTAATTCAATAAATTGTATATCGATATATTTTCATTGATTATATTTTTTATTCACTGATGAGTGATGACACACTTGTGATGACATTCTTTGTTGATGATATTTTTATACAATTGATGACATATGAGCTTAATACGTAGTTACACTTCATTGATGACATCTTTTTATTTTTATTGATGACAGTTTTATTGATGACTTTTATACATTGATGACACATTTGTAAGTACAATTAATTAATCTCAATCATTTGTGATGATATTTTTATAAAATTGGTGACAAAAAAGAAGCAACGCACAGTCCATAAAAGACCACACGCCCACTCGCCATTTCCACGCGCCTTCAACCTCGAGGAAGACCACACACAACACCAATGTTCATCCGCCTACGACGCTGCAAGCCACCACCGGCCCAAATCGAAATCTCGACGGCATCAATCCAGTTTCGATTCATCTCAATCGAAATCTCGACGGCATCAAATCAATGGGCGGTGGAGGAGCGATGAGGGCGACGGTTAAGGTGGCTGGGGTCAGCCTACAGAACGCCGGCATCCGCGGCATGCCGGAGAATTTCACAGCTCCGAAGGCCGTGCGCCTGCCGGCGTCTGTCCTGTCCTCGGTAGTGGCCGTGGACGATTCTAGAAAGCTCGAGATCTCAATTTCCTCTAAGCCGGATGCGGCGATCGCCTGGGAACTCGACGACGGGGACCTCGCTGCCTACGACCTGGAGGAGAAGCCGCGACTTGTCTTTGCCCCGCTCCTTTGATGTGGCGAACAAGGAGGGGCGCCAATCGCAACAGATCTGGGCAAAACCCCATCAACAATCGCACCAGAGAGCAATGGAGGAAGGAAAGAAAAAGTCTTCAGCGGCTAAAAAAAATTAAAAGGGTTTGATGCGCCTAATAAAAAAATTAAGAGGGCTAACTACCTAATCAAATATGCTAAAGGGTATAAATCAGCAAATTCCCTCTTTTATGATTAGAAACTATTTGATAGGATTTTGTAAATTGAAAAGATTTTATCTGGTAACAATTTCCAATAAATGATAAGTATTAATAAAAAAAAAATCGGAGAAATAAAAATTGAATTTTACATTTTCTCCTTGGATGTACGGAGTATATCAATTTTAAACGGTTTTGATATTTGCACGGCGAAGTTCTCGCCATCGGCACGGTGTCGGTGTCGGCTTCCCAAATCGACAGAGCATCATGCCGGACCCGGACTCCCAATTCGGCATAGGTTGAGGGAATTCTGCAGCTTTCGTCACATCAGTCAAATCGACTGGAAAAGCTGGCGCGGGACCTGCATGTCGGTGTCGGACTCCGGATCCGGTTCGGTCACATCAGTCAAATCGACTGAAAGTCGATTTGAACTTACCTCGGGCATTGGATGCCACACCGGGAGTCCGGCACCTGCATCCCGGATGCCACACTGGGAGTCCGGCACCGACATCCGACGCTGTCGATCTGGGAGTCCGGCACCGGTACCGTGCATATGGCGAGATAACGCCGTGCAAATAACAAAAAGGATTTTAAATTGATCAAAGAACTATCCAAGTTCCAAACTAATTAATGAAGATCAATCCCGATAGTCAGAAATGAGAATCAAATTTGTTTGTTTGGATCAATTAAGGATTAGGCAACGGTAACACAAAAAATAAAAAAATTGCCGGCAATATTTAAAAAAAATCAAGGTATGTTCCAAGCTAATTAATTAATGAAAAGGTTATATCTTTTTTTTTTTTTTTTGATCTAAATGCTGGCCTAGAGGCCAAAATTTATTAATGTACCATGACAACGGCGCTGGATGGGAAGAACTTGATTGCACATGAGGCAGTGCAGGGAGCGAACAAGGTGACCAGAGAATCTAGTACTACAAGAAAGGCGACTCGGCCAAATACTCAAGCCAGTGGCAAATCCAGCAAAGGAGAGGTTGCGACAGGCTCCAGGTTTGCAGCACTCAGTACCGATGACATTGAGGAGGAGGTGGTTGAAGTTCTAAGCACACCAGGCCAAGTCAATGAGGATCAGCAAAAGGACCTCCCAAGCAGCTCCGGAACGGATAAGGATCTCGAGGCCCAGCTTGATAGTCCATTGGCGGAAATGCCGAGTATGGCCCACCGAACAAAGGTGAATCGTGGTAGGGTAGCCCAAGTGGCTACTATGAAGATTAACAAAAGAAAGAAAGCTCTTTCTGTTGGACGTCGTTCACAAACTGAAAACCCTAAAGTCAACTTCGCTTTGGCACTTGAGAATTCCTCTGAGCTGCACAGTAGCCCTGGGAAGTCAACGAGGCCGACTTTCTCGTTTGGTAAAATCCATCCACAACCCTATACACAGCACCTGCCTACCGTGACCAGTACTTTGCCAGCGTCGTCTCTCCCAATTCCTGATGGCAGTGCTAGGTTTTCGACTCGGGGAGTTGGTAACGTATCCAATTCAGAACAGCCGAAGCATACTGGTGTCGAACCACCGGGCGGGTCCCTTTTTGGCGTTCCCCCCCACAACTACCAAACAAGATAATAGCGGAGTTTCAGTTTCTCTTCACCGAGACATGGCCAATATTATGCAGGGTCAAGTTGCCCCCGAATCTCGACGATGCGCTTGAGTGCCTCGATGACATGCTCACGTACTACTCTGATGGTATGCACATCAGCAATTCCGTTGCTTTTATGAATAATCTAAGTATTTTAATCTGGAATACTTGCGGTGCAAGTAGCACCGTTTTCATCAATGCTCTTCATGATCTCATCCACACATACAACCCCCGAGTTCTTGCACTTGTGGAGCCTAGAGTCAGTGGTGCCACGGCAGACTTGGTTTGCAACCGTATTGGCTTTGACGGGAGGATAAGGGTAGAGGCTGAAGGCTTTGCAGGGGGTATATGGTTGCTTTGGCGTACCGCTGAAGTTACGGTAGCCCCAGTGATGCTTCATAGACAACACATTACGATAGAGATTACACGCAGAGGGGAGGAACCTTGGGTACTATCAGCAATTTACGCCTCCCCTCACCCGGCTAGACGACTAGATCTTTGGCATGATCTAGCCAACTTCGCAGCAATAAATAATAAACCATGGCTGTTGGCGGGGGACTTCAACGCGAGTTTGTCAGCCTCGGAAAGGTCGAGTTCGTCTGTGGGTTCTAATCGAAGCTCAAGAGCCTTTAGCAACTGGGTCAACGACTTGCACCTTACTGATCTTGGGTTTGTAGGAATTCCTTATACTTGGTGGCATGGGAGAGATGTGAGAACCTGGATTACTGCTAGGCTAGATCGAGGGCTTTGCACCGAATCATGGGCACTCCGGTTCCCTGAGGCGGTTGTGCGCCACCTTTCTGCGCCTGTCTCGGACCACACACCACTTCTGATATCGCCGCAGCAACGGGTGAGGGCTGATTTTGACCGCCCCTTTCGCTTTCAAGCAGCCTGGATGATGAATGAATACTTCGAGCCTTTTCTGGAAGCACAGTGGCATGAGATGGACAACGTTTGCCTCGCCTTGGAAGCGCTCTCTAAGGACCTGACAGTATGGAATAAAGAGGTTTTCGGGAATATATTTAAGCGCAAAAGACACTTGAGTAGTAGACTGGAGGGAGTGCGTAGAAGGTTAGCTGTAAGACCGTCCAGATTCTTCATCAATCTAGAAAGTGAGTTGTGTGAAGAGTTCCAAGAGGTCCTTAATCAAGAGCAGTTATTGTGGTTTCAAAAGTCACGTGCTGCCTTTCTCATCGAAGGGGATCGGAACACGAGATTCTACCACCTATTAACAATTATTCGCCGTAGAGCCAACCGGGTTCATGCGCTACAGAAGCCATCAGGAGAGTGGGTGCATGGAAAGAAAGAGATCCGGCTGATGGTACTGAATTTCTTTCAGAATTTATATACAGCAGAGGAGGTTACGCTGAGGGATCAAAGGAGCAATCGAAACCTGATCTGCTCCTTTCCCATCCTGTCGGACGCAACAAGGGCAGGTCTGGCCGCTCCTTTCACTTCTAAAGAGGTGTGGGAGGCGCTTAGATTGATGGGCCCCTATAAAGCGCCCGACCCAGACGGTTACCCTGCGGTTTTCTACCAAAAACAATGGAGTATTGTCGGCGCTCAGGTTTCCCAAATGGTCATTCGGTTGCTTAATCAGGCCGTCTTCCCAGAAGGAATTTGTAATGCTCTCATCTCACTGCTACCGAAAGTTGATAACCCTTCACTCCCCTCGCAGTTTAGACCGATCTCACTGCTCAATGTTGTCTTCAAAATAGCAACAAAGATGTTAGTGAATCGTCTTAAACCCGTCCTTCCGAACATCATCTCATCGGCACAAGCAAGCTTCATTCCGGGAAGGCAGATCATAGATAATGTTGTTATCGTTCAAGAGGTGTTACACTCAATGGGTAGAGGCGGACGGAGAAGGAAATGGATGATCTTGAAAATCGATCTCGAGAAAGCCTATGATAGAGTCCGGTGGAGTTTTTTGGAGGAAGTGCTCACCCAGGCAAGCTTACCTCAGCATTTGATTAATGTGATTTTAAAGTGTCAAACCTCTGGTGAAATGGAGTTATTGTGGAATGGAGGTAAGGCTGGCAGTTTCTCGCCTTCACGGGGTGTCCGACAAGGCGACCCGTTGTCCCCGTATCTATTCGTTCTCTGTATGGAGCGTGTATCACATATCATTCAGTCTGCGGTGCTCGAGGGGAGTTGGGCTCCCATAACAATTGGCGATGTCACTCTATCCCACCTCTTCTTTGCCGATGATCTAATTCTTTTCGCTGAAGCAACAGAGGAGCAGGGCCGTGTGATAAAGGGATGCCTTGAAAATTTCTGTGATGCGTCCGGTGAGAAAGTTAATTACGCTAAAAGCAGTGTGCTCTTTTCCCGTGATGTTGAGTCATCGACTAGAGAGAGCATTGCAACGAGTTTGGGTGTACAAGTGTCCACAGAATTCGGATCCTACTTAGGAGTACCGGTGGCTTGCAAAAGGTTAACTAGGGACAGGTACAACTTTCTCCTAGATAAAATCTCGTCCCGATTGAGAGGCTGGCAGGCTCGCACACTCTCACTGGCGGGAAGGGTCACCTTGGCTAATTCAGTCCTCACAAGCTTGCCCATTTATGTAATGCAGACAACTTTTCTCCCCAAGGAGGTATGCAAGGATATTGATAGAATTGTCAGGGGCTTCATTTGGGGCTCCACTTCGGAACAACGTCGCTCTCATCTTCTCAATTGGGAAACAGTGACCTCTCCTAAAGAAGAAGGGGGGCTAGGGGTTCGATCAATGGAAGCGACGAATAAAGCTCTCATGGCTAAACTTGGATGGCGTCTAGTACAAACTCCGAACTCTCTTTGGTCAAGGGTAATCAGAGGAAAATATTGCAATGGTAGAAATGATGTTGATATGTTCTGTCCGCAGCGCAGCTCGTCAAGGACTTGGAGAGGAATTGTCCAAGGCAGTGACGTGCTGATCAGGGGGATGCGCTCGTCCATTGGGAATGGGACTTCAACTTTCTTTTGGTCCCATTCTTGGTTACTCGAGACACCTCTCATGGACTTGATGGCACATCCGTTACAAGAGAGTATGGTGGGTGATACAGTTGCTGAACTCTGGACTGATTCGGGCTGGAGGTGGGATATTTTGGACCCTTTGCTGCCTACTGACGTTCGAGAGAGGCTGAAAGCTGTTGTGGTTTCACCGATCGAATCGGATAGAGATAGGCTATTTTGGGGGCCATCACCGTTGGGTCAATTTACTACCAAGTCCTGTCTTCGTCTGATTCGGGGACAAGCGTCTCTACCCAACCAGCCCATTTGGTCCTACATTTGGAAGCTCAAAGCACAACAGAGGGTTCGCCACTTCGTTTTCATTGCAGCACATGGAAGTTTTCTTTGCAATGCCACTAGATTTTATAGACACATGGCCGAGTCGGATATATGTCCTCGATGTGATGCCCCTGAGACGTGTCTACATGTACTTAGGGATTGCACCGTAATCAAGCGGGCTTGGTTGGAGCTTGGGGGTACAGCTCGAACCATCTCATTCTTTGAGTCGACGAACATTGCGGAATGGATATATAGTAGACCTGTCAAACGGGTCATTCGGGTCGGGTTCGGGTCCGGTCACTTCGGGTTTCGGGTAAAACGGGTCTCGGGTAAAACGGGTTTCGGGTTTTTCGGGTTGACTCGAACTCGGGTTTGATCGGGTTTCGGGTCGGGTTCGGGTCGATTTCGGGTTTGTCAAATTTTTCTTTTTTAAATTAAAAAAATCATTATTTGATAATTTTGTGATAAATTTTAATTATATATAAAAAAAATAATTATATATAATTATAAATCAACCGGGTCATCGGGTAAATCGGGTCAAAATTACCGGGTCAATCGGGTCAATGGGTTCGGGTCGAAAAAAAAAATCGGGTCAAAATTTTCGGGTTCGGGTCGGTCGGGTCGGGTCACCGGGTCGGGTTGTGTTTGGACAGGTCTAATATATAGTAATATCAAGAAGGGAGATTGATGGAGCATGATCTTTGCAAACATGTTGTGGCTATGCTGGAAAGATCGGAACAAGTTTGTGTTTGAAGTCACAAGTGATACGGAAGAGATAGGTGCAAAGGCGGTGCAGCAGAGCCAATGGTACTTGGCAGCCACGGATTACATGCCAGCGCCCAAGAGGGCGCCTGCTACTGGGTACGGCCAGGATCAGATTGGGTGGCAACCTCTGGATTTGGGGTGGATTAAACTTAACACTGACGGTGCATCGAAGGGTAACCCGGGGCGGGCAGGAGGTGGAGGCATCTTGCGCAATCACCAGGGAGCATTCATAAGGGCTTACATGTTCACCTGCGGTATCTGTTCGGCTTTGACAGCTGAACTATGGGCTGTGTTTCATGGATTGCAGCTTGCTGCGCGTCTAGGCACCACGGCGCTCGTCGTTGAAACGGACGCCACTGCTGTCTGCGAGTTGCTGGGGACTAGGATAGTGACTGCTCATCCGGATGTCCATTTGACTTAAAGGTGTCGGCGTCTCTTGGACAATGTTGGCTGGGAGTTCCGAATTCAACATGTTCGAAGGCAAGCCAACACCTGTGCAGATAAATTAGCTAATATGTCTTTCCATTCAATGATTTCTTATGCTGAATACAATGAACCCCCTATAGGTATTCAGGACATGTCCATGTATGTACCTGCCACGAACCTTTAGAATATTGAAAAGGTTATATCTGATAGATTATTTGAGCTAAAAAGATACGCCCTCTTTTCCAAAATAAGTGTCATTTGTCTTTTAGTGCACGTTTTTCAATGAGTTAAAAAATCTATAAAATATTATTATTTCGGTTAAATTTTTTATACAATTTTATACTTATTAGTAATAACTATTAAATTATATAAAAATTTTGATTAAAAAAATCATATTTTATAGAGTTTTTAACACCTTAAAAAACGTGCCGAAAAGGAAAATGACACTTATTTTGGAACGGAGGGAGGAAGTTTTTTACCTAACTATATGAACCTATTAATTGATCTGATAAAAAAATATAATACCATTTTAATCGAGAATATGATACGTAAGCAAAAATAATCTCATTTAATCCAGAAAATTCCGTGGAGATGAGATTGCACCAACGACCTCTACTTTAGTATTATATACTAGTCTTATTACCTGCGTGATACGTGGTATTTTTATAAATATTATTTTGTTAAATTATGAAGATTAAAAATAACTTGATTGAAAACTGTCTAGGAAATCAATATACAATCCATTAAAATAACTAAATAATATATTGAGGTCAAATATTTATATCAAAATGATATAATTTATAAATAATTAAGATAAGAAGTTGAATATTTATATTAAAAATGATAGATTTTGTAACTAACTAAGATATGAAATTGAATATTTATATTTAAAAATAATAGAGATCAACAATTAAGGTAGACACGTAGGATGACATGTTGATAAATAGATGTATCGTTGAATGACGTAGCTTAAATGTATTGGATACTTAGTAATTGACGTGTCAAGAAACTCGGTCAGAATGCGCCAAAGAATAACACGTAAGCGAATCGCACCAGAACCCGCCACATTAGATTCCCACGGCTCTGCTTTTTTTTTTTTTTTTTTCCTTTGATCGAACACGGCTATGTTTTAGTATTATACAATAAAATAATATAATAAATATTGAATTGATTAGAATATCCAACGTGTACTATTTAATCTTTTTTTATGGAGTATTTGGAAATTTCTTATACTTATGTTTAGATGCCCTTAGAAAATAGTATAGGTTAAAAATATCATTACATTGATTATTAGTTATTTTATAAAACTGATTGAAATTACATGTAGATGAATTGATTGGACGGTTGTATGATATGGATTAAATTGATTGGACATTCATTAATTGACGTGTCAAAAAAATCGGTCAGAATGTACCAGAAAAAGACACGTAAGCAAATCGCACCAGAACCGGCCACATAGGATTTCCACGCCTCTGTTTTAGTATTATATATTGAATATTGATTACTTTGGATCCCATATAGTTGGTAAAATAACTTCATATGAAGTTGGTTAAATCCTAACCAGTTAATTCAAAATAAATGGGAAAAAAAAATGGGTGACATTTGAATGGGTAAATGGAGCCGTGAGTGATTTCCTTTATTTTATTTTTTTTAGCAAGTTTTTTTGACCGGGAATTTGCTAAACTTTTCACTTGCCCTGGCCGGCCTCCAATTGTCTCTCTATATAACCCCCTGCACTACAAGCAGAGTCACCTTTTCACTCAAAAGTTTTGAGTTTTGAGTCATTGTAATTAGGATCAAGATCTTCTACACCCTACCGTGCATCCTCCGGTGCAACACTAAATTATTTCGAATATAATTTTACTTTAAAAAAAATATATTTACATTTCAAATATTTATATTTACATATTTATAAAATTTTATTGGAAAAAATCATGTTTTAAAAAAATATAAAATTGATTTTCTAATATAATTGATCTTTTAATTTTATAAATTTTTTTTAATGAATTTTTTATAATAAAAGTTTATAAATATGCAAGTACAAGTACTTGAAATGTAAATATATTTTTTAAAATTTTTTTTAAAGTAAAATTATACTCGAAATAATTTAGTATTGCACCGTAGGATATACAGTGGGGCACAGGAGATCCGAACTCTTGTAATTAAACATGTCCCTGTATTTTATTATACTAGTATATGTTACCCGTGCTCTTGCACGGCATGTTAATTTTTTGAGGGAATTAAAGGAAGTAACCCTTGACCCGAAAAACTTTGCTAGACTAACCCCTGCAAAAAAAAAATTGCAAAGGGCCATCACCTCTGCCGGTTAGAGACGGATTGTAGCCGGTGGAGAGAGAAAAAGCAAGAAGCATTTATTGCCCGTCCCTTTCAATCTCTGAAAACCCAAAACAGTCGACTTTCCCACATCTTCAAAGAAAGAAGAAGATGGAAGAAGGGTAGGCGGAATTGAAGAACAACGGTGGATCTCAAGCTTTTGCTGGCTCCGGCGAGGCTACAAGGGCAGAATTGAAGGACAACAACACCGCCAACTGACACCGAAGTTTCTATGAGCTCTTTTTCTCCGTCGTCTGGTGTCTCGC
Organism: Persicaria tinctoria; assembly: GCA_037127255.1. NCBI lineage: Eukaryota > Viridiplantae > Streptophyta > Magnoliopsida > Caryophyllales > Polygonaceae > Persicaria > Persicaria tinctoria. The sequence continues at coordinate 21,989,589 of JBANSL010000013.1, read as the reverse complement.
TTTCTTGTTCTACTTCGGCCTCTCTCTCACCGATAATTGCAATGGTGATTTGTTTCTTTTGTCTCTCTTGATTCCTTCTCTTTTCCAATCTAGGTTTCTTTTCTGTTATCTAATGAGTAACTAAATCAAGTAATGAGTTTTCTGGATTTCTTTCTTTTGACCTAAATTTAGTCACAATTGAACATTTTTTCTGCGCGATTGATCTTTCTCTGATCTTGATTCGCCGATGAATTCAGATTATCTTAGATGAATTTGATTGCTTATGACACAATTGATGGTTGATCGCTCAATTTGCTGATGAAATTTTGCAGATTATTCCTTCCCAATTACTAACAGCTTATCCAACAAGGATAACAATGGAAGTAATGTTATCAATGGAACTGCACAGCCTGCAATCCTTAGGGTTTCGGATCGCGTGGATGACACATTGTTGGAGCTCAATGAATCTGGTAACTTAAGTGGTCAAAACTCCATGAATTCTTGTTGCCTGCTTCCATACAGTAGGGTTGAGGAATTAGTGTATCACATTTTGGGACACACTGCCTTAGTGTGTCGGGTGCCTTCGAGAGCTGTAGGCCATACAACGAGGACAACTCGTCACAGTCGTGATGGATACTTAGATCTGGATGAGTTTAGGAACATAACAAGGCAAGGAAAGCAGGTGGGCGACTCCACCCAGCGCGTCAATGTCACTCATCGTCTTGAACTTGATGGTGTGAAGTATAACTATGCTTCGTCTTCGAAGGGTGCTAAGGTGGTGGCTCACAATAAGGAAGCCAAAGGGGCAGGGAATATACTGGGGAAGGATCTTGATAAGTATCTGATAAATCCTTGTTCAGTTGGAGGCCAGTTTGTAGTGGTTGAGCTTGCAGAGGAGACTCTAGTGGATGTTGTCAAGATCGCGAACTTTGAGCACCATTCGTCCAATTTCAAGGAGTTTGAGCTTCAGGGGAGCTTGAGTTACCCGACTGAGGCGTGGTCTCTTGTAGGAAGTTTCGTGGCTTCAAATGTCAAGCAGGCTCAGACATTCGTTCTTCCGGAGCCCAAGTGGGTCAGGTACCTGAACCTTAGCTTGATCAGCCACTATGGATCGGAACGTTATTGCACATTGTGTATGTTCGAGGTGTATGGAACCGATACAATTGAAAGGATGCTTGAGGATCTAATGGTGTCAAAGCCTAGCCTGATTACAGTGGCAGATACTGACACAGGATCTCATTATATATAGTTGCTCTTCTACTGTATGAATCTTATTTCATTACTGTAAGAAACTTCAATGTGGTGAAATACCACTGAACAAATGGTGTGAAAATTAAGTGTACCCAACTCGTATATTTTTTGTTTGGGTTTTGTCTTCAGTTGCAAGTCTAGTTTGAGCCGGCGGACACCAATCCCCGTCTTCCGCCTTTTCTTTCTTATGACACTTTCAATTGACTGGTACAAAGATATCTTTAAAAATAATAAAGACCGATATCATTTAACAAAATAATTGAGTTGTCTAAAATGATAGTCCATTTTAAAAAAAGATATCGATTGTGAAAAGTTTTCCTTACATCGATAAAGAACGAGGTCTATGATTGAAAAAAATCTTGTAAAAAAAAATACTGATATCTAATGGAAGTGGGTAAATCCCACACATGTCATGTAAAAAAACCCATCTGTCATGTAAAACAATTCACCTGTCAAGTAAATAATTGACGTGTTAAGTAAATAATTCACGTGTCAAGTAAAAAAATTCATGTGTCAAGTAAAATACATTATGTGTCATGTAAATCTGGTATGGGTGACATGCAAATTCAATATGGGTGACGGGTAATTATATGCTGATCCTCTAATTGACCTACCTAATGTCTTGAATTCCTTCTGAATTGACATGCCTAATGTATTGAAAATCATGTGTGGATGAACTTTAGCATTGTGAAGCTGAGTATTTTATTGAATTTAGAATTTGGCTTATGGTTTAGTAAAAGCGAATGATATAATGCTTAAATTTAGCCATTTTGTATTAGGTGATGAATTCAGATTAAAGGATGATGCATGAGTTCTTAGCATTAACCTTACCAACATATTTAGTGCATCTTTTCTATTGAACTTGTGTAATGAAAGTAACAAGGTTAACCGACTTTAAATAGGCGAACATTGTGATGCTATTAATGAAAGAAAATAACATGACAGGTAATGCTATTAATATGACAGGTTATACTGTTTAACATGACTGGTCATAACCTTTAACATGACAGGTAATGCGAATCGATCATCTTCTCCTTAATGAAAGAAAATAACATGACAGGTAATGCTATTAACATGACATGTTATACTGTTTAACATGACTGGGCATAACCTTTAACATGACAGGTAATGCGAATCGATCATCTTCTCCTTAATGAAAGAAAATAACATAACAGGTAATGCTATTAACATGACAGGTTATACTTTTTAACATGACTGGTCATAACCTTTAACATGACAGGTAATGCGAATCGATCATCTTCTCCTTAATGAAAGAAAATAACATGACAGGTAATGCTATTAACATGACAGGTTATATTGTTTAACATGACCGGTCATAACCTTTAACATGACAGGTAATGCGAATTGATCATCTTCTCCTTAATGAAAGAAAATAACATGACAGACAATGCTATTAACATGACAGGTTATACTCTTTAACATGACTGGTCATAACCTTTAACATGATAGGTAATGCGGATCGATCATCTTCTCCTTAATGAAAGAAAATAACATGACAGGTAATGCTATTAACATGACAGGTTATACTGTTTAACATGACTGGTCATAACCTTTAACATGACAGGTAATGCGAATCGATCATCTTCTCCTTAATGAAAGAAAATAACATGACAAGTAATGCTATTAACATGACAGGTTATACTGTTTAACATGACTGGTCATAACCTTTAACATGACAGGTAATGCGAATCGATCATCTTCTCCTTAATGAAAGAAAATAACATGACAGGTAATGCTATTAACATGACATGTTATACTGTTTAACATGACTGGTCATAACCTTTAACATGACAGGTAATGCGAATCGATCATCTTCTCCTTAATGAAAGAAAATAACATGACAGGTAATGCTATTAACATGACAGGTTATACTTTTTAACATGACTGGTCATAACCTTTAACATGACAGGTAATGCGAATCGATCATCTTCTCCTTAATGAAAGAAAATAACATGACAAGTAATGCTATTAACATGACAGGTTATACTGTTTAACATGACCGGTCATAACCTTTAACATGACAGGTAATGCGAATCGATCATCTTCTCCTTAATGAAAGAAAATAACATGACAGGTGAAGGTTCGATAATATAAAACAATGTAATATAGAAATACTCTAGAAGGGGGGTTGAATAGAGTATGCCCGTTTTTCGCAGAAAGTCTCAAGACTTTTGGAGCTCGTATAAAACCCTTTGAGATTAAACCTGAATCACAAAGTTAGACAATCGAACCAAGTGCGGAAATAAGGTAAAGCAATAAGTAAAGGACACGAGTAATTGTTTACGAGGTTCAACACGAACTTGGCCTACGTCCCCGCCTAGGGTTCTTCCACAACCCAGGATTCAAAAGGCTTTATTGATTCGCTTAGCTTAGGATCCTAATAGCTCACCGAGAAGCCTCTCTCCTATACAATTTCAATCTAGTCAACCCATGTTCCCTTGGAGTCCTACACCAATCTAGAAGAGCCCCACCTCTCTCAGTTATCTAGTACAATCCTCTTACTCTCACAAATCAATAGCTTAGTGCAACTTCCCGAGTTACAAACTCTCGAGTAACACTATAAATGAATATATCCTATAAGCTCACAGTGACTCTCAAAGGCTTTGAAATAAACAACAAACTCTTGAGCGCTAGCAGAGAGACACTTGGGAGACAGATTTCGCTTGAATGAATGAAAGCTCGTGGAATACTTGTGTGTTCTGTCTTCTTCTTCCTTTCCTTTATAGAAGTAATATGGAGCATGAGGTTCTTCAACACCGGATCTTCAACAACGGCTAGTAAAGATCATGGCGCGCCCGAATCTTCTATTTTAGGACACTTCGAAGTGATCTTCTTTGAATTGGATCTCCTCAATATGCACCAAAAGAAAAGATATAATCTCAAAATACTTCCTGAAAGATTAGTCATACATATATACATAATATAAAGGAAGTATATAATAAGATTAAATAATATTCGGACTTATAAAACAGGTTTTGTATTTCATCAACTGTTAATGCTCCAAGACCTTTGACACAAACATCCTGTCAAGGCCTTTGAAACATTTATTCCGATTTTCATCAAGGGAGGGAGTTATCAATCTCCCCCTTGATGAAAGACAAAACCTGTGCATCCCTGCAACTTAGTCAAGCATAGATAATAAAATAGAAATCGGACTAAGTACCTGCATGGGTTAGACAAATGTTGGATCAAATTTCTAAAGCATACAAAAACCATCCAACCGAAAACCACAAATAAAAAACCAAGGTCTTCCAAGACCTTTAAGCAGAGTTTTTCAAAGTCTAAACAACACCACAAATCATCTCCCCCTTTTTGTCTTTCAACAAAGGGAGGAGGTAAAACAATCACCAAAATAGTCACCAAATGTTTTGAAAACGTTTCCAAAAACCAGCAATGTATCAAGTGGGTGGGATAGGGTAGGGTAGGGTTTAAGCTTCGTCATCCGGAGCATCATCATCAGTGAGCCTCGTCCTCAGTCCTTGCAGCATCTTGGAAATCCCGCTCATCTCCGTCATAAACTCCTTTTACAGCTCCTTGATATCCAGGCGAACTTCCTCCAAGCCCAACTCTAGGTTGTCCATGCGTTCATCGAAAGCTGAAGCAGTGGGAAGGACTTTTGAATGAGTGGCAAGACTCAAGGTCCCTTGGGGAGACCGAGTGATGCCAATCTTTTCAAGGCCCTTAGAGTCGAACTTACCCATATGATGCAGCTGTTCTTCATTTTTGACATCAATTCCAGAAGCTTGGAAGAGAGGGGTCAAAAGGGTAGCAAAGGGGAGGGGAGAGCCTTTTCGAGCTTTTCGGGCATGAGCCATGGTTCCAAGGATAGTGTTGTCCAGATCAAGATCAAGGCCATTTAAGATACGGTAGAACAAGACCATGGCATTGTCAGTAAGGAGTGAGCCAGAGTTAAGACGGGGTAAGAGGCATCGAACAATGATGTTGAAAATAATTTTTGCCTCAAGGGTTAGGGATGAGTGGGTGAGTTGCTTTGAGGTACTATTGGATGCTTCGGGTAGGAGGTACTTGGCTCGGGCAAGGATGATGCAATTCTCTTTTGAGGGGTGTATTTCAGAGGATGGAACTGGGCTAGGTAAGCCAAGGAAATCTGCAAAGTCATTGGAGTTGAGAGAGATTCTAACCCCTTTGACAACAGACTCCAAAGACCAACCATTGGTGTCATTTTTGGCTTTTAGGTTAATGTAAAACAGACGGGTAAGCTGAGGGTAGTAAACTATTTCAAGGTTGAGAAGGGTCCAGGCTGAGGATTTTTTGAGAAGATCAATGCAGGGTAACTTCAAAGCTTCGAAAACTCAAAATCCAAAAAATCAGAACAATTAATCCTACGAGTTCGAAACTCATCTACCCACTTACCAGCAGTCTCAGCATCTTGAAACCAAGAGGAGGGCAAGAATTGATTTACCTGGATATATGCAGGGGGTCGGCATTCTTCCTGCGAGCAATTGTCGGAGCAACTCTCTTGACAGGCGCTTCAAGAGTCTTGAGGGTGCCCTTCCTGGTGCGCTTGGGAGAGGGAGGCTTGACAGCAACTAGGGCTTTCCGCTTCTTTGGAGACGGGGGAGGAGGAGAAGGAGAGGGAGATTCTTCCTCCTCTTCCTCAGACCCCGAGTCCTCACCGGACCCCGCTTCATCTCCTTCAGCTTCCTCGTCATCTCCAAATCCCTCTTGCTCTTCTTCTTCTTCCTCATGCTCCTCCTCAGATGGAACCTCCTCGGCTTCAGCTTCCTTCCGAATCCTCTCAGCTTCCTCCTCTGCCAGTTTCCTAGCAAGCTCGGCCTCCTCATCAGCCTTTTTCTTCTTCAAGGCTTCCTCCTCGGCTTCCTTGGCAGCATCTCTCTCCAGGATGGCATCTAGGTCATCTTCCTCCTCTTCTTCGTCCACTTCCTCAACCAAAATCTTCCTCTTCCCTTTCTGTTTGGCACTGAGAGGCTTCTTAACAGAGCGCTTTTGAGAGCCCTTGGGAACAGTGGCCGTGCTCTCAGCGATGGTGCTCTGGACAACGATTGGGACAATGGCTTGAGGAGCGGGTTCAGGTGTGGGAGAGGTAACAGTGGCCTGACGTCCCTTGGGGGTGGCGCCAAGTCTTTTGGGTGTGACAACTTTCTTTGTTTTGGGTGCCATGGAGGGAATCGGCTAGGGTTTCTTTAGAAAAGGTTGAGAGGTTGAAGAAGAAGAAAGTGAAAGGGTTTGGATCAGTTTTGAGAGTGTGAAGAATTCGGGTACAGAGGTGGGTATAAGTAGAGAGAAGTGATGGAGTGATGGGACGGGTTTAGAGTTCCAAGGGAGGGTAATGATATCATTGCAAGATTTGAAGAGTTTCCAATTCAAAATTCAAATATTCCCATCAAAATCGGACTGAAAATCTGAAGGATTTAGTTCCAAATTTAAAAATATCTTAACGGTTAAGAATATAACATAAATAGGCAATTTTTGAAATCCGATAAAAAAAAATATAATTGATTAAATATCTAAAAAGATATTGACCAAAAATATATGATCCGATAAATGTAATCCACCATTTAGTTCACACACCTTGACATAGTTCTCAAGGGTCTTGACACTAAGTAGAATTTATCTTTCGTAAAGGGAATGCTCCCTCTACGAAAGTGCATCCTTGTTAAGCATCACAATCTCTCATCTTATGAAGGTGAACCTGTCCTCTGCCAAAGGCTTAGTAAAAATGTCAGCCCATTGATAATCAGTTGAAATAAACGAAATTGACACATCACCTTTTTCAACATGGTCTCTAATGAAATGATGCCTTACATCAATATGTTTGGTCCTTGAATGCTGAACAAGATTCTTAGTGATGGAGATGGCACTTGTATTGTCACACTTAATTGGAATACCTTTGAGGTTGATGCCAAGATCTCGCATTTGTTGAGCTATCCAAAGGATTTAGGAGCAACAGGCTCCAACTTCAATGTATTCGGCTTCTGCAGTGGATAGAGCAACTGAGTTTTGCTTCTTTGAGTGCCAACTGATCAAAGATGCTCCTAAGAATTGGCAACATCCTAATGTGCTCTTCCTATCCACCTTATAGCCTGCAAAATCTGCATCAGAATATCCAATTAAAGTGAAATCCTTTTGCTTTGGGTGCCATAGTCCAAGCTCCTTAGTGCCATTGAGATATCGAAAGATCCTCTTCACAAGAACGAGGTGAGATTCTTTAGGATCAGCTTGAAACCTAGCACACATGCAAACACTAAACATGATGTCAGGTCTACTAGCCGTGAGATATAATAAAGATCCAATCATTCCTCGATACTCCTTTTGATTGACACTTTTCCCAGTCTTGTCTTGATCTAGAGACAATGTTGAGCTCATGGGAGTCTTGGCTGCTTTGGATTGATCCATTTTGAACTTCTTCAAGAGATCCTTAGTGTACTTGCTTTGGTTGACAAAGATCCCTTTCTTGGATTCATGAACTTGTAATCCCAAAAAGAAGTTGAGTTCACCCATCAAGCTCATCTCGAATTCACTGCACATGATGTCAGAAAATTCCTTGCACAAAGATGTGTTAGTAGCACCAAATAATATATCATCAACATAAATTTGAATAACCAAAATGTCCTTTCCTTTGGTTTTGATAAAAAGAGTCTTGTCAATCAACCCCCTTTTAAAATCATTTTCTAAAAGATATTTTGACAAGCGCTCATACCAAGCTCTTGGAGCTTGTTTCAAACCATAAAGCGCTTTGTCAAGTTTATAAACATGATTAGGAAATTCTGAGCTTTCAAAACCTGGGGGTTGAGCCACATATACTTCTTCTTCTAAGAAACCATTGAGAAAAGCACACTTGACATCCATTTGATATAACTTTATGCTCATAAAAGATGCAAATGCTAATAGAATGCGAATAGCTTCAAGCCTGGCTACGGGAGCAAGGGTCTCCTCGTAGTCAATACCTTCCTCTTGATTGTAGCCTTGAGCAACAAGCCTTGCCTTGTTCCTCACAATCTTACCATTCTCATCTAGCTTGTTTCGAAATACCCATCGTGTGTCAATGACTGATTGATGTTTTGGCCTAGGCTTCAAGGTCCAGACTTTGTTCCTTTCAAATTCGTTAAGCTCACTTTGCATAGCAATGATCCACTCTGGCTCCTGAAGTGTCTCATCTACCTTCTTTGGCTCAATAAGAGAAACAAACGCGTGAAAAGCACAAAGATCTTTAAGTTTAGAACGAGTTTGAACACTAGAAGTAGGGTCGGGAATGATATCCTTTAATGAGTGTGATGAGGAGTATTTGAATTTCCTTTTGCTAGTCTCAGCTCCTTGATTCGTCACACCAGTAGGATAGACTTGTAGTACATCTGACTCTGTGGTCCCGTTAGGTTCAGTTACAGCAGTTTCTGACGTCTCAACACTGTTGGATTGGACACCAAGGGCTTTGGACGAATCTTCAACACCTTGGGCCAATTCTTCAGTGTTAAGAATCGGTTCCTGCATGTTCCTCTTCTCTGTGTTCTTGGTAGCAGCATCATCACCTTCCTCGTTCTCTTCATGGATGTTAAGATCTATATTTGCAACACTTTCACTCAAAGCACCGTCATTGCATTCATAAAAAATAACATGTATACTTTCTTCAACTACCTGGGTCCTTTTATTGAAGATTCTATAAGGTTTTCTACTCGTGGAGTAGCCAAAAAATATACCTTCATCACTACGCGCATCAAATTTCCCAAGGTTATCTTTTCCATTGTTATGAACAAAACAAGTACAGCCAAAGGGTTTAAAGTAAGATATAAGTGGTTTGCTGCCTTTGAAAAGTTCATAAGGAGTTTTCTTTAAGATGAAACGAATAAGACAACGATTTAAAATATAGTTAGCTGTGTTAACAGCTTCAGCCCAATAGGTTTTAGGTAATGCATTTTCTAAGAGCATAGTCCTGGCCATATCCTCTAAGGTGCGGTTCTTGCGTTCCACAACCCCGTTTTGTTGAGGTGTCCTAGGAGCAGAAAAGTTATGGGAGATGCCATATTTAGCACAAAATAAATCAAACTGAAGTTTATCAAACTCCCTACCATGATCACTCCGAATTGACACTATGAGGTCGTTTCTTAAAGTTTGCAACTCCTTACAAAGTTTTGAAAACTCAAATAAGGCCTCTGATTTTGCTTTTAAAAATGCAACCCAAGTATATCTAGAAAAATCATCAACAACAACTAGCATGTACTTTTTACCATTGGGAGATTTGACTCGCATAGGACCACATAAATCCATATGTAAAAGTTCAAGGGGTCTAGAAGAACTTACAACCTTTTTGGGTTTGAAAGAGCTACGTGTTTGTGTACCTCGTGTGCATGCATTGCACATATCAATACCTTTGAAGTCCATCTCAGGTAGCCCTCTTACAAGCCCTTTGGACACAAGCTTCTGTAGTGTATGTGGACTCACATGACTGAGTCTCCTGTGCCAGAGCTTTGGATCGTCCATCAAAGCCTTTAGACAGGTTAAGCTTCCTTGTGCCACTTGATCAGCATTTATGGCGTATATGTTGTTGTAACGATATGCAGTCAATATAACTTCACCTGTATCTTCTCTGCACACTATACATCTTTTCTTGTTAAATCTGACATTGTTACCACTATCACATAATTGAGAGACACTAAGCAGATTATACTTCAAACCATTAACAAGATAGCCATCTTTAATACTATGGCTGAAATCGCTTCCAACACTACCAATACCAACGAGGTCGCATTTTCCTTTGTCACCAAGAGTGATTGTTCCCGTGGATTGCTCCTTTAGATCATGAAAGAGAGAACTCTTCCCATTCATATGCCTCGAGCATCCACTATCAATAATCCATTTGTGTTCTTTCACCTTGGTGATCTCCTGCAAGACAAACATCAACCTTTGTGGCTAGACCAATAAGCAAATTTGGATCCATTGTTGGGGTAAACCATATTTGGTAAGATAATGCCTTTTGGAACCCAAACTTGTGTTATCCGTTCTTTTCTCAAATGAACAGGAAATGTATTGCGAATAATATATGGATCTTTTCTTCTATAGGGGCAGGTCTCTTTTACATGTCCTTTTCTAGCACAATGGTGACATATAGGAGAGGTTCTGCTTCCTTTTGCCTTTACAAAAGTGGTAATGTGTTGCTTCTTTAAAAACTTTGGATTGTAACCAATACCACTTTTGTTTAGAGAGCTTTGTTGCTCACCCAACATCCTATCGAGAGTACCTTTGGATTTGGTAAAACTTATGAGGGCTGTCTGTTGGTCTTGAATCTTATTATCCGGGGAGATCTTCTCGTTCTCTAAGTCATGATGCTCATTTCTTAGAGAGGAGAGATCTTGCTTGAGTTCAGATTTCTCTGATTCAAGCGTCTTGACTTTAATGTCAAGACCTGAATAAGAAGCTTCAAGACTTTTGACCCTCATAGACAGATCCTCAATAGTTCTTTCCTGGTCCACAGTTCTCTTAATAAGGATGTTAGTTTGGGCAATAAGCTTCTCTTCATTGGCAATCATATTGGAAAGGAATTCCGATAATACCTCTTTTGGACTTGCCATCAGTTCTCTTACAGTAGCTTCAAGTTTTTCATCGTGAGATTCATCTTCTAAGGCCATAAGACAAATGTTGGCCTTCTCATCATCAGAGTCAGAGTCGGAATCGCTCCAAGTTGCCACCATGGCTTTCTTCTTCCATTTGTCACCCTTCTTGGACTGACTCTTTGTCTTTTGAGGGCAGTCCTTCACCAGATGATCTGTTTCACCACATTCAAAACAAGACAAAGGTTTAGTCTTCTTTTCATACTTGTTGTATTGAGGCTTAACTCGAAATTTTGAAGACTCTGATCCATCCTTGTTGTTGAATTGCTTCTTCATTTTGAGAATTCTAGCAAGGCCTCTTGTGATAAGAGCAAAAGGATCATCCTCATCGTCGGAATCAGATCCATCCTTGGGCTCATCCTTCTTAGACTTGAGTGCCAAGTTCTTAGTGCTAGCTGGAAGTTCTCCATCGTCTTCATTAAGGATCATCTCATGCGTGATCCGCTTCCCTAGAAGGTCATCAACGGGTAGAGTGGTGAGGTCTTGTGCTTCCTCTATAGCTGTTACTTTCGGACCCCATTTCTCTTTTGGGAGGCACCTCAGTATCTTCCTCACTTTCTCAACGTTGGTAAAGCTCTTGCCGAGAGAGTCAAGGTTGTTGGTGATTTCTGTGAATCGTGTGAACATGGCCTTGATTGACTCATCAGACTTCATCTTGAAGAGCTCATACTTTCTAAGGAAGATGCTGATCTTGGTGTCTTTCACTTGGCTCGTTCCTTCATAGGTGACGACCAATTTGTCCCAAATCTCTTTAGCTGACCTACAAGATGAAATACGGTTAAACTCATCAGTGCTAAGACCACAATAAAGTAAGTTAATAGCCCTGTAGTTTTTTAAGATGGTTTCAAGATCTGCTTGATTGTATTCAGACTCCTTCTTTGCAACTTTGGTATCATTTGGTCCATCTTTCTCTGGAATCTTCGGATCATTCTCTATAATGTTCCAAAGCTCTAGATCTTGGTCTATGATGAACATCTTCATCAAAGATCTCCAATGGACAAAGTTGTTTCCTACAAAGAGTGGCGGTCTGCTTGTGGACCTTCCCTGTGCAAATCCTCCGCTTGCTTCACCAGACATGATCGAAAAATCACAAGATTGTTAGATCAAAAACAGTGAGTAAAGCTCTGATACCAATTGAAGGTTCGATAATATAAAACAATGTAATATAGAAATACTCTAGAAGGGGGGATGAATAGAGTATGCCCGTTTTTCGCAGAAAGTCTCAAGACTTTTGGAGCTCGTATAAAACCCTTTGAGATTAAACCTGAATCACAAAGTTAGACAATCGAACCAAGTGCGGAAATAAGGTAAAGCAATAAGTAAAGGACACGAGTAATTGTTTACGAGGTTCAGCACGAACTTGGCCTACGTCCCCGCCTAGGGTTCTTCCACAACCCAGGATTCAAAAGGCTTTATTGATTCGCTTAGCTTAGGATCCTAATAGCTCACCGAGAAGCCTCTCTCCTATACAATTGCAATCTAGTCAACTCACGTTCCCTTGGAGTCCTAGACCAATCTAGAAGAGCCCCACCTCTCTCAGTTATCTAGTACAATCCTCTTACTCTCACAAATCAATAGCCTAGTGCAACTTCCCGAGTTACAAACTCTCAAGTAACACTATAAATGAATATATCCTATAAGCTCACAGTGACTCTCAAAGGCTTTGAAATAAACAACAAACTCTTGAGCGCTAGCAGAGAGACACTTGGGAGACAGATTTCGCTTGAATGAATGAAAGCTCGTGTAATACTTGTGTCTTCTGTCTTCTTCTTCCTTTCCTTTGAATTGGATCTCAACACCGGATCTTCAACAACGGCTAGTAAAGATCATGGCGCACCTGGATCTTCTATTTTAGGACACTTCGAAGATATGATCTTCTTTGAATTGGATCTCCTCAATATGCACCAAAAGGAAAGATATAATTTTGAAATACTTCCTGAAAGATTAGTCATACATATATATATAATATAAAGGAAGTATATAATAAGATTAAATAATATTCAGAGTTATAAAACAGGTTTTGTATTTCATCAACTGTTAATGCTCCAAGACCTTTGACACAAACATCCTGTCAAGGCCTTTGAAACATTTATTCCGATTTTCATCAAGGGAGGGAGTTATCAACAGGTAATGCTATTAACATGACAGGTTATACTATTTAACATGACTGGTCATAACCTTTAACATGACAGGTAATGTGAATCGATCATCTTCTCCTTAATGAAAAGAGAGGAAAAAGTGTTCGGTTTCGATAGAATACTGTGTAAATTCGTCCACAGGAAAAAGTGTTCGGTTTCATATGCAGATGAGGTTCATTCAATATTGTAATATAGTATGAATGATCAAATTTTGTTTTTATTATCACAAGTGTTATCGAATATATGATGCATGATCTTTGGCAATTTCGCATTTAACATGTTGTTTTACTAAAAAATGTACGTTGTCTATAAATTACAAGTTCGAATTTCCCATAATTACAAAATGTGCGAAACACTTGACCAAAAAAAAAATTGTGTGAACCACATACTCAATTCCTCGCTATGTACCATAAGCGTTTCCAAGTGCATCATAAGTGACACAAAAACGCACCGGTCAGTCGACCAAGATGCACATAGAGCACTGCCATGTCAAAACTATTAACTATCATGCCAAAGGTATTACTTGACATGTTAAAAGCATTATATGTCATGTACATCGTCGTTGAATGACATGTTCGAATTTCCCATAAGTACAAAATTCGTTAACTACATATTGAATTACAAAAGCCGGAGCATAAGCGTCTCCAGGTGCATCATACTTGACACCAAAAGACACCGGTCATTCGACCAACACGGACATGGGTCGTGAAGAACACACAAGGGGAGATGAAGAGCTATTCACGCTGCACTTACCATTTTTTAGAGAGAAATTCATGGAGCGTATTTGCCCATTACACTAGCAAAGTAGCAAGATTGACAAAGATTATTCAATGGCACACACACATGATTCATGGGAAAGCCTAATTACACTAGCAACGTAGCAAGATTGGCAAGTAAATATTAACTAGTGTCATGTACAAACGTTGAGGCTGGAATGTTGACATAAACGGGTGACATGTATAAAAGCTGATGGCAAAACGTGAGTTGTTTTTTCTGAAAAAGTGGGTTGCTTTTTCTCTCTCTTTCTCTCAGCACTTTCTGAAAAAATAGGTTGCTTTTTTCTCTCTCCTCCTCTCAGCACTCTCTCTCATCTCATTAATTATCTCTCTCACATGCTTTTCTTTTTCCCTTTTTCCTTTCCTCTCTCATCTCTCTCTCCCTATCAGCTTTTTGTCCAGTTGTCTCCCACAATTTCACCTGTTACCGGCTACACTTGTAAGCGGATATCCGCTTTTAGCAAATTTTTTTCCGGATGGGGTTAGGTGTGCAAGGATTTCACCCAAGAGGGTCATTTTAGCAAATTTGCCTAATTTTTTTTTGCTATTATATCCTCGTATGTTATTTTTTTACTATTATTTTTAAATGATATTAATATTAAATTTAGATTGTTACTATAAAAGTTAAAATAAAGTTGGATAAAATATTATTCAAATTTAATCTTATTCTTTTCAATGGATAATATTTATTTTTATCATAAATTAGATTGGGGATTGATCATATATGATTAGACCTGTCAAAACACAACCCGACCCGACCGACCCGAAAATTTTGACCCGAATTTTTTTTTCGACCCGAACCCGAAAAACCCGAAATTTTCCGGGTAATTTGGGTTTCGACCCGGTGACTCGATTTACCCGGTTGATTTATAATTATATATAATTAATTTTTTTTATATATAATTAAAATTTATCACAAAATTACCAAATTATGATTTTTTTAATTTAAAAAAGAAAAATTTGACAAACTCGAAATCGACTCGAAACCCGGTCAAACCCGAGTTCGAGTCAACCCGAAAAATCCGGAACCCGTTTTACCCGAAACCCGAAGTGACCCGACCCGAATGACCCGTTTGACAGGTCTATATATGATTAATTAATTAATTAACTAATACGGCTTACTTTATAATTTATAAAAATAAAATCATTCTAATATGAGTTAACGACCTCTACATTAGTATTATATATATATAGGGATATAGAATATGGATCAAATTTTAACAACTCTTACGGTGTTAAATGTTAACAAATCAATATTCGGCAAAATTTATTAAATATTCATCACAATCACTCAATTATTCACCAAAGCTTTTCGACAACATTTAAGAGATTCATTTCAAGTAATAATTATTGCCAATTAAAAAAAATTATCACCCAAAAAACTAAAACCCTTGCGCGTGTATCCACCCCCAATCCCAAAATTGTGTTACTGTGATGAATATTTGAGTGATCGTGATGAATATATATTTGATTAATTTTAACAAAAGCTTTGATGAATAATTAATGAATGTGATGAATATTTGATAAATTTTGTCGAATATTAATTTGTTAACATTGAACACCGTAAGATATATATATAGGAGAGAGTTATAATGAAACGAAAATTACGGTGAAACGTGAAACATAATATGAATCGTTAGATGAGATGCAAATGAACGTAGGGATTGGGATTAAGAAGTAGGTGCAAAGTATTGGTATAATCAGATTTCATTGAATTACATCTTTAAAAGGAAAGAAATATTTTAATCCTTAAATTCCATTGCAAAGTAGCGGTTACATCCATATCTCATTTATTGTTTGGTAAGGGGCAATATCACAAATTGCTCCTCCCGTTCTTCATTGGATGTTTTGCATGGATACGCCAAATATTGACCCACTTTGCAAAAATGATCAAGACTCAAAAAATTGGCAAGGAAATGACATAATGTCATTTTTGCAATTAAATTGGGCACCTTCACAACCGGTGGAAGGTAAAAGCTTTAGGGGGAGAGAGAGATGGGGGAGAGAGAGTGGGGGGATAGAAAGAGACCCATTTAATTGTTTTAAACTAAATTTCAGCCATTTTTATTTGTTAAAATTTAATTTAATTTTATCCATCTATAGACACCCACTTTATATATGTTTATGAAAAAAAATATTTCGAAGTAAACTTAGGTCTACATCGTATCTTGATCTCAATTTGGAGTATGGCATGGATAACCATTTGGATGGCAAAGACAACAATTCAACTGGCACATAAATTCACACAACTGGCAAGATAAACTAGAAAACTTGGGCACAACCGACAATCGTTGCTCCGGAGATGAAAGGCAAAGCTGTCGTGGACATGGAGGAGGGGGAAATACTAACTAGGTGCTGAAACACAAAAAAAATCCATTCAACCCTATATATGGTTTCACTTGGCCTAAAAAAAAAAGTTGCGATTTACGCTTACTAGCCAGTAACTACTGTTGCCTAGCCAGTGGCCACGATCTTTTAGCCAATAAAAGAATAACCCTTGTCGGGTCTCATCTACCTCAGGAACTTCCCACCTCAAGGATAACTAGGATAGATAACATTCTTTGAGTTGTCGAAGGTTGGTTTTTGTTATTTTGCATATATGTACGTCAGTTACAATATATGGTTCCGTCTTGGTTGCCTGAGATGCAAACCCTAAATATATGCGATTTACGCTTACTAACCAATAACTACTGTTGTCTAGCCAATAAAACCGATGTCTCAGCCAATTGAAGACTAAGCCTTGTCAGGTATTATTAATCTCAGAAACTTCCCAGAACATTTACATAAACAAAGAAATGAGTAAGTGTTCAAACAAAGATGCAATTAGAAGAAGATGAAAGAGTGCACATTCACCCATTTTTTATTTTTTTTTAAAAAGCTTGCCTCACCGTCTGCCTCTCGACTGGATCTGGCAGGTTCAATTCGATTCAACATCGAAACCTTGAAACTCTCTCGTTCTACTTCAATTCGTTATCGAAATTGTTGAATTCGGAGCCGAGGTCACCGATTTGCGGTCGAGAGGAGGGGAATGGGTGGGGCGGCGTCAGACTCGGAGTCGGCGAGAGTGGGATGTTGAGAGGAGGGGAAGGGGCAGGGCGGTGAAAGAGGATCTGGATCCGGACAACCTCGTCACCCTCCGCAGGACCCCTAGCGCGCGCCGCCGACGCCTTCGTCGAACAACCTCGTCGCCCTCTGTAGAACCACCAGCGCCGCCAATTGGATTTGGACAACCTCGTCACCCTCCGCAAGACCCCTAGCACCGTCGACGCCCTCGCTGGACAACCTCGTCGCCCTCCGTAGAACCACCAGCGCCGCCAATTAGGACAACCTCGTCGCGGCTCGCTCTCGCTGCTCGTCTTCTCGCACTCTCCTCCCAGCTCTTCTTCTCCGGTCACTCTCGTACCGCCCCAACCTAGAACTCTCTCTCCTTTCCTAATCCCTTAAATCCCGCCCAAATATTTCCAAAATTTTAAAAGCCCGCCCAAATTTTTTTAACCCACAACAAAAGGTTACCTTGACCGGTTAGTTTTGCAAAATAAATGCACCTTTTGACATTTAACACATTTTAGAGGAGGGAGTGACATTTTTGCAAAGGGAGGAATAAAGTGGTATATTGGATACCATTTACTCTTCTTCATTTTGATTAATTTGGTATAAATATATTATTTTTTAATTAAATAGAAATATTTAAGTCGTTAATTGTGAATATTTTATTTATATATCCTCAGGGTGTAAACTTGCTTAAGGTGTAAAATTTAATTTTTTAATCAACCCCCGTTTTCAAATCCACAGACGCGCCTACAAAGCGCTCGGACTCCCGCAGTAGCAGTGTCACGCTCGGCCTCCCGCACCCACACCCACGTCGAGCCACCTCCGGCCACCACCGCCTAGCTGCGCTCGAGCCCACCCCTGGGCGCACCCCCCCCCCCCCCCCCCCCGAGCCCTGACTTGGCTTGGTTCGAGCCCAATTGCACCATCACCGAACCTTTTCTGCCTTGTTCGAGCAACCACTGTCTCGGCCTCTCACGCCACCCACGAGCCACCTCCGACCACCAGCCCCCACCTGCTCGAACCCCCTCACTCAGGCGCACCCCCTGAGCCCGGAACCCCCTTGGTTCGTGCCAAGCCGAGCTCACACCGAGCACATCTCCCCCAACAGTCCTGTTCGACATTTTTGGCTCGAAACCATTCGAAATCCCGATTTTTATCCTTGTTTCAACTCGAATTTGGTATGATTTCTAACCCCCCTAAACTTGTTTATTACAATTATTTAGATTGTTTGAATAATTTAGGTTGAGATTGAAAACCTAGGGTTTGATTTAGGAGCGGAATTTTGGGCTTTTTGCCAAAAGCCAAATTGATTGAAATTGATGATATGGTTGTGTTGTTGGGTTGATTTTGAGCTAATTTCATGTTCATATCATTGTCAAATTATTTATGGATCACGAGTTAATTGAATTTTAGAATTTTATATTGCGATATGCTTTAGAATTTGGGGTTTTTTTCCAAAAGCCAAATTGACTAAAATTAATGATATGGTTGTGTTGTTGTGATGATTTGGAGCTAATTTCATGTTCATAGAATTGTCAAATTGTTTATGGATCATGATCTAATTGGATTTTAGAATTTTGTTGCGATATATTTTAGAATTTGGGTTTTTTTTTTGCCAACATCCAAATTGATTGAAATTGATGATATGGTTGTGATGTTGGGTTGATTTGGAGCTAATTTCATATTCATAGCATTGTCAAATTGTTTGTGAATCATGAGCAAATTGGATTTTAGAATTTTATTGCGATATGCTTTAGGTCGATTAGGTTCTTCTATTTTAGCATGAAAATCATAATTTAGCCTATTAGCTCAATTGGTAGAGCAATGCGCGTTTGCACAAAGATGTGGGTTCAAATCCCACATAGGTTACATAATAGACGAGAGCAACAATCGCAAATTGTTAATCATGCACATCATAATCTAAGTTATGCATTTTTTAACCTTAATTATGCACATTTTAATCTTATTTATGAACTTTAATTTTAAAAGCTTATTATGTATGCACACCATAATATTATATTTGCACAACATAACATAGGTTACATAATAGACAAGAGCGCAACAATCGCAAATTGATAATCATGCACATCATAATCTTAGTTATGCACTTTTTAACCTTAATTATGCACATTTTAATCTTATTTATGCACTTTAATTTTAAAAGCTTATTATGTATGCACATCATAATGTTACATTTGCACAACATAACATTATGTTTGCACATTTTAATATTATTTATGCACTTTAATTTAAAAGCTTATTATATATGCACACCATAATGTTATATTTGCACAACATAGCATTATATATATTTGCACATTTTAATCTTATTTATGCACTTTAATTTAAAAGCCTATTATATATGCACACCATAATGTTATATTTGCACATTTTAATCTTATTTATGCACTTTAATTTAAAAGCTTATTATATATGCACACCATAATGTTATATTTGCACAACATAACATTATATTTGCATAACATAACATTATATTTGCACATTTTAATCTTATTTATGCACTTTAATTTAAAAGCCTGTTATATATGCACACCATAATGTTATATTTACACAACATAATATTATATTTGCACATTTTAATCTTATTTATGCACTTTAATTTGAAATTGCTAAATGCTTGAAAACAAATACACGATAAGTCCGCCCCCCGGACCCCCCGATGCGACGCCGGTGAAAAATGATTCAAGACACATTAGTAATAACCTTAATTGTGCACTTCATATTATTACTCATACACATCGTCATTTTATTCTTGCACTTTATTATTTTATTTATACACTTTATATTTGCACAACAAAAAGTGTCGAAAACGGAAAAAAGTGCATTTACCCATAAAATTAGACATATTTACCTATTTACCCATAAAATTAGGCTTATTTACCCATAAATTAAACATATTTCAATTATAAATTTTTATAATTGAAACAGGCACATTTACCTATTTACCCCATAATGAATTATTATGTCTGCACAACATACACTACTACATTTCCGACCTTTGGTGGCGGCCAAACAACCGCTACCTAAAGCCATATAACCGTTGCCTAAGGCCTTTGGCGTCGGTTTACGAACCGCACCATCTGCTCCCGTTTCCATAGACCTATGGCAGCGGTTTTAGAAGTCTATGGTTGCGGCTCTTGGTAGATAGATAGACCGCTGCCAAAGGTACCTTGAACCGCTGCCACAAAGTCTATAGGGACATTTGTGAGTGGGAACAATGGAAGCGGGTAAAAACCCCTTAGGCAGCGGTTTCATGAAGCTTATAGAGGCGATAATTGACACCTATGACAGCGGTTAATTGGATATGGAAGCGATTTTGGTGATCTGTGGCAGCGGTTATAAAACTTTGGTAGCGGTTTGATTAATTTTTGGCAGCGGTTTAATAGAAAGGGATAGTATTTTCAGTTTTCACTATCCTATGGAAGCGGTTATATTTATCTTTGGCAGCGGTTCTCAAGCTTTTGGCAGCGGTTTTGTTGCTCTATAGCAGCGTTTAGTGTTATATGGCAACAATTTTGTATAGCTTAGAAATGAATGATTTAGCTGCGGTTTATTCATAGCACACCTATTTAATATAACTTTAAATATATATATATATATATATATTGAAATAATAAATTTAAAATTAACTATAAAATGAAGAAACTAAATTCAAAATATTACACTTTCATTGCATTATAGGATTAAGTACAAAAGTTTCATTACAAATATACATACATTGCCAAAAATCATCCAAAAATTTTAGACATTAACATATATTGCCAATGCAACTAGTCTATAACCTCAAATAGCAACCAAAGTATCCGCCTAAACCTACCAAACCAAAAATGCAGTACTACCCGGATGAGCAACTAGAAATCAGCACATAACCAAACCGTTGTCCATTGCAGAAACAAACAAACAACCACTGCAGAAACAAAGAAACACATATTCATATAAGAAATTGAGTATAAAATTATAAATGGTGCTTGTTTTACACTTTTACAAAGATGATGTGTGCCGCTTATTAGTCAGAGAACTCTCTTAGATATACAAAAACCCAAATGTACTAACAAGCAAATCCAGTTATCCACCATTAAAAAGAATTCTAAAGGCAAGATAAGGCAAGTATATATGTTAAGCACAGATATATCCATATATCCATCATCTGCCTGATTAAACCATGTATGCTATCCAGAAGAGAGCAAACAAATAATTTGAAAAGCATACCCGAAAGAATTTGATGAGCCTTGGCATTGCACCAGGCCTCCCTGATAAAGTCAACTTCATAAAAGGGGAGGGGGATAGGGAGCAGAGATATAAAAAATTATACCTCAGTATCGAGAGGAAAGAACAATTGATATACATACCAAGAAAAAAATTGATCTAGCTTTGAGAAAAAATACCACTATCTTCCCATTTAAAGCCTCAGATTTTCCCTGTGTTATGTAAGCATCAACAATGATGTTTCCCCCACATTCATCTGTGAAAACATAAAAGTACTCGCATTGGTGATTAAACAAGCAATGACAACAAATAATATAAGGAACTCAAAGAACTAGTTGCTTGCACAAAAAGATAGATGAAATATTCTAATGTTCTCATCCGGCTCACAGTGATGAATAACTGTGCAATTATCTACGCTGAATATTGATCTTAAAAGACTTACATTCCAAGATACCAATATCACCAAAAACAAATGGAGGTTGCTCATCACAGAAGGGGTGTAGCAGTAATAAGGAAAGAAATTAACCAATATTAAACTAGATTTCAGGTCATTTATTCATTCTCTAATTTTCTTTGCTTGGTGACAAAATCAGAGACATTAAGCCAAATATATTTACACAATATTTCCTATGATGTAATACATCAAAATTGAAAAATTAGGGGATAAAATGAACAACAGTTTACCTAACATATCAGTAGCTATAACTATTGCTAACCTAGCAAGTAATTCAATATTCTTATTTACCATTTGAACAATAAAATTATAATAATTATGCAAAATCCAGTTACCTTCATAGTTACCATTAGAACCATCATAGCTGCTTGCAGAGAAGAATCCATTCTTCATTGACAGGCCTATACATCAAGGAGATGAAAATCGGATTCACTTATGGTATCAGCTCCTTCATTGCCTCACTCACTTGTGGCATCAGCTCCTTTGTGGCATAAGATAAATGAATCAAGAAATTTGAAGTCGAGAGAAAATCGATTACATATCACTTGAAAAAGATGGAACAAATTTAAAAAAAACACATTTTGTACCGTGTGAAAAAAGCTCAAATTCAGAAACGTGGTGGAGATGGCTTTGAAACCTTCATTAAAAAAGTAGAGGCAACCCACTTCATAGTAAACTGTAAACATACCAAGGATATCAAAGACTTGCCTGAAGGCTGATTAATTTCAAGAATTTCCCCATCTTCGTGGTCTCCTTCCTTTCTACTCTCCTCATTAGCAAATATGGTAATCCATAAAGGTTGATCTCCTTCTTCTAGCTCTTTAAAAAAAATGCAAGGTACAAAAAGAATCCAGGTAAAAAATAAATTGTGCCTACATAAGCAGGTGTAGTAGGGAAGTAAAAGGCATAAAAGGGAGTCAATCGGCTAACTTAATGCAAGGAGGTGAACTATAGAAAAATTGACATTGTTATAATAGATATGTATGAAATAGAAATTGATATGCTCTACCTCTCACGAAGTCATATTATAGTTTCCAATCAACAAAAAGAAAAGGCCCATGTAAGAAATAGAATTTGATATGCTCCACTTGTAGTCTGTATATTTTAAAATCAACATAAGACATCACTCATGTTCAAAACCTTAAGGAGATCTTCCCTTCTGGATTACCAACCAAATTGACACTTTCTTGAGCAAAAATGTAACTCATCTAGCTAGCCTAGCTCAACAGCCCGCTCTGTACTCGACAATTATTTTGTTAACAAGAACATCCCTAAAAAAGCATTATATTCGAAAGAAGCTTTAACAAACACTAGTATTATTCAGCTAACTACAACCATTGTTGATCTCTGTATAGTGATGTAGTCAGGCATTAGTAGAAAAAAATCATAGAGAAAACGAATGAGGGACCTATACATGACACGACTTACCTAGATATCCAGGAAGATAACCAATTTCTCGCATTCTGTGCAACCAAGGAAGAGATTCAAGTTCCTGAACATCCAAAAGATTTCATGGCTCATATACTCAAGAAAGAGGTTATGCTTAGGTGGGTAAAATCAAATTCATAAAACAGTTAATCAATTCTGATAAACTAATCCCGGGCAGAAACAACTGTATAATTCTGCAGCCAATAATGGCATACAAACCATATATGGGTCTATATCATCGAGCAACAACTGTAGCCTTCAGGAGGATTCAAAAGAGGATCAACTACTTGTGGTTGAATGATTGGTGGACTGTAGCCTTCAAGAGGATCAAAGACATCATGATCAGGATCAACTGAAGGAACTTCATTCTCAGGAACAGGCATAGGAAAAGTGGAACTGGGGATGGAAACATGAGATGTAGCAAAGGGAATGATATGCTCATAGAAAACCACATCTCTGGATACAGCAAAAGACTTGCTTTCAAGCTCATATACTTTGTAAGCTTTCTTGCCAAAGGGGTACCCAATAAACACACAGGGAACACCTCTTGGTTTCAGCTTATCCCTAGCAGGACCAACTATAGTCCTATAGCACAAACAACCAAATACCCTCAAGTGAGCATAGTATGGATTCTTGCCAAATAGAACTTCAAAGGGTGATTTTCCTTTCAATACAGAGGAAGGGAATCTATTGATCAAATGGGTTGCAGTGAGTAAACACTCTCCCCAGAATTCAATTGGAAAATGGGAGTGAAACAACAAAGCTCTGCATGTTTCCAATAGGTGCTTATGCTTCCTTTCCACAACTCCATTTTGCTGAGGAGTGTGAGGGCAAGAGCATTGATGGATAATTCCCTTTTCAGGAAAATAAGATTTGCCTTCATTACTTGACCCAAGCTCATAAGCATTGTCAGTTCTAATCTTTTTAACAAGCACAGAAAACTGCCTTTCCACCATAGCAACAAAAGCCTTGATCAAACCAAAAGCAATAGACTTAGATTTCATTAAATGTGTCCAAGTGGCTCTACTATAGTCATCCACAATAGTAATGAAATATTTCTGACCATCATCAGTAGGGGTAGCATATGGTCCCCAAACATCAATATGAACAAGTTCAAACAAGGAACTAGACTGTCTACTAGACATAGGAAAGGGCAACCTATGTTGCCTAGCTTTATGACAAACCACACAAGAGTCAAATGTGGAATTGCTAGACACTTTATTCAAATCTAAAAGTGAAGAAATCTGATGCAACTTGTAAGCAGGAAGGTGTCCCAATCTTGAATGCCACAAAGTCTGATCAGCAGAACCTACTGAATTGCAAGCCCTCTCCAACGTCTGTAAGGATCTCTGAGCACCCTGGGACATCACATATAGTCCATTTTGGGCTTCACCAACTACCAGTGGCCTCTTCAGAGAAGGGGCCTGCACAATGCAATGTCTATGAGTGAATATCATCAAACAATCAGACTGTGAACAAAGCCTCTGAACAGACAGCAAATTGTAGTGGAATATAGGCAGCAACAACACATTTCGCAAGTGAATTTCTGAACTGAACAAAATATCTCCACACACATGAACTTCTACCTTATGATCATTAGGCAATGAAACTAAAAAAGGGTGAACCAAAGGCCTGATATTAGAGAGCAAAGATCTATCATATGTCATGTGCTCACTAGCACCTGAATCTATGATCCATCTACTACTATCAATATTCACATTCCCGTTCTCAGAATTCAAACAGTGCATAAGAAGAGATGTAATACCAGCAAAGTTGACATTAGCACCATCAGCTTGATAAGACACAAATTGAGATTTCAGCCCATTCAATACACTCATGATCTGTTGGATTTGATCATCCGAAAGGACTGAAGAACCAGTGACAGTCGAGCTAGAACCAACATCAACTTCAGCATTTCCTGCGACTCTCCTCCCTTTGTTGTTCTGAAAATTAGGAGGAAAGCCAATGATCTGAAAGCATCGTTCCTTAGGATGCCCTTGCTTCTTGCAATGATCACACACAATAGTTGACTGAGATGGAGCATATTGCCTCAAATAGTTTTGATTACCAAAACTTTGATTGCCAAAATTCTGATTTCCATTTCCAGACTGCCTCTGAGATGAATTGCCCGATTGCCTTGTGTAATTCTGATTACCAAACTGTCGGGAGTTATTTAAATTCTGATTTCCGGAATTCTGATTTCCGGAATTTTGATTGCTAGATTGTCGCTGAAACGAGGCATTCAAGGAAGCTGATTCAGATGAGAACTTTGTAACAACTTTCACTTCTCTCTGCGTTTCTTCATGATCAAGAAGTGAGTAAGCCTGACTTACTGACGGCAGAGGATTCATCAACAGTATGGTACCTCTGACAGAAAGATACGATTCGTTCAATCCTATTAACAGTTGCATCAACTTTTCCTCTTGTTCCTGCTTCTGATTCTCTCTTTGTGCACCACACGTACACACAACACATTTTCGCAAACAAGACAGTTCATCCCACAATCGTTTAATACGAGTGAAGTAATCCGCAAATTGATCTGTACCTTGGCTAATTAAAGCAAGTTCGTTCCTAACCTGGAAAAGCCGAGCTCCATTTGGCTGATCAAATCGATCTTGAAGATCAAGCCAAATGTCTTTCGCAGTTGTGAAATAAAGAATACTTTCACTGATGTTCTTCTCCAAAGCATTTATGATCCACGAAATCACCATATTGTTGCATCTGTCCCAAGCTTTTGCCCTGAGATCATCGTCGGTGGGACGCTCACAAGAGCCGTCGATGAAACCTTCCTTGTTCTTTGCTGAGATAGCGATCTGCATAGCTCGCTTCCAAGAACTAAAACCTCCCTTTCCATTGAAAGTTTTGGAGACCAATATCGCACCTGGATTATCAGATGCGTGAAGATGCAAAGGATCGTTTGGATCAACGATTCCAGTCTGAACACCATTTCCACGTAATTGCACGACTTCTTCGAGATTCATGATGAACGATCAATCAAACGAAAGAAAACACGACAACGAGTAAAATTGAGCACGAAGAACCTCTAATTGATTCACAGTTGCTCTGATACCATGTTGAATTTGAAGATTTCAAATTCGATACATGAATAACCAACAATCAAAGAAAGAAGAAGGAGAAAAAACCAAATCTGGAATGTGGTGAACATGAGAGCCCTCTTGGAGGGTTTTCTCTCAATCTTGATTGTGAATTGTATTGAATAGGTTCTGTTAGTTGCAACTGAAAACAACAACGACCTATTTATACACAGCAACTAAAAACACATGAGAGAAAGCTCTTGAATAGACGTCACTTCGGCTTGGCTTGAACCATTCAGTTGTAGGCTTGAGCTCAGCTTCCTCCAACACCTTAGTATGGATCTAGACCATCACTGTCTGCATCATTCGAAGTACCACCTCCACCATATATAATTAGGAAAGCTTGGGTGTTGACCTTGATCATTCATTAGAGGGGTAGATGAGAACCGAGCAAGGCTTGGAATGATGTGTCGAACGGCTGAAGTTGAGGAAGAACATGTGACCTTTGTATCTCCATAGTCTCCACCTTCTCTTTGTAGGTCCTTAACTCCTGGGCAAGAGTTGTATTTCTTTTCCTCCATTGCTTTCATTAGCTCTACCATTTGGCTTTCGTTGTTTAGAGTCGAAGGAGTGACACGAGCTGGAAGAGGAAGATCAATAGCCAGTTGGAGAGCAACACAAGCTAAAAGATGAGGATCACCAACCAGCTGTGGAGTAACACGGGTTGGAAGAGGATGATGAATATTAGTATGAATTATCTTGAGGACTCTAGTCTTTTTCTCGAACCTATCAACAAATTTTTCAACCTCTATAAGAAAATTTCAAATAAATTGATAATGTAAACATATACTACTTAACTTACGAGTCTCCAAGGCCAGAGGAAGGAGTTTTGTCCTGTTAACAACATCACCATTGGAGATTTGGCCCACCTTTGGAGCATTAGCTCTTTCACCAATTTCGTTCTCCATCAAGACATCATCTTGAGAGTGTTCCTCAACCCGATTTTCCCCCTCGACCCTCCGATCAAAGAGTAACTCGATGTCATCTTCAAGTGCAGAACCCGGACGTGTGTATGACCTCACTTTACCAATATTTGCTTGAGAGATGTCTGCTTGCCCACCCAGATTAGAGGGTTGCATATATGTCAAAAGGCACCGATTTCAATTGGCTTAAATTGTCATCTGGTGGTAACCGCCGAATGTTGTAGGATAACGCAGCCGAGTGTGGTATAGATTTTGACGGAAAATTGAAGATTGAAGAGCAAGAAACTTCTTCAATGGAGGGAGAGAGTTTGTTAGAGTGGTGAACGAAATTGATTTTCTGTGTATTGAATCAAAGCTTCCAGACGTCTTACATTTTTGTAATGTTTTGTAAAGCAAACATCAATTACATTGGTAGTATACTATGGACAAAACATTGGGCTAAGCCCATACATGATGAAGCTCGGTTTCCCTCTTCTCATGTCTCAACACCCCTCTTCAAGCTGGGGGCAGATTTGCAACTCCAAGCTTGTCCAAAATCAAAGGGAAACCCACACCAAGAAGATATTTTGTCAGGAAATCTGACAGCTGATCCTTTGAAGCAACATGTTGCAATGCTATCAGTCCCTCAAGCACTTTCTCGCGGACATAATGGCAATCCAGCTCCACATGTTTTGTTCTCTTGTGAAATATCGAGTTCCTTGCTATGTGTATAGCGGCTTGGTTGTCACACTTGAGTGGTATTGGTGTTATACTAGCTACTCCGAGTTCTGCTAATAATCTGGTCAGCCATGCTAACTCAGTGCACACACGTCTCATAGACCGATATTCTGCTTCGGCTGAAGAAAGTGAAACAGTAGTTTGTTTCTTTGATTTCCATGAAATCAAACTTCCTCCCAGAAATATCACATACCCACTCGCGGATCTCCTGGTAATCGGGCATGATGCCAATCAGCATCGCAAAACGCCAACAAGTCAAGAGATTCTGATCGAGAAAGAAACAAAGATCGATGCTATGTTCTCTTAAGATACCTCAGTGTTCTGAAGGTAGCTCCAAAGTGTTTCTCCCTCGGATTCTTCATGAATTGGCTGAGAAATTGTACAGCAAAGCTGATTCATGTGTGTGATGAAATTGAACTTCCCTACAATCTTCCTGTAATCAGTGGGATTATCTAACGGTTTTCCTCCATCCACAATCATCTTTGTGTCGACAATGAGAGGGCTGCTGGCATATGGGGCTTCTGTGCAATTGAACTCCTCAATTGTCTATTGAATAAATCGTTTTTGACTTATGTAGATCCCCTCTTCAGCGTGTACGAACTCCATTCCAAGGAAGAGACTAAGCTGACCCAAGTCCTTGATACGAAATTCGGAATCCAGAAACGAACGAATGCAGATACCTCCTCCGAATCATCACCAGTTAACAAAATATCATCGACATAAACAACTAGATAAGTCACCTTGGCCCCATTGTATTTGAGTGTGGAGCAGTAGCACAAGCAACCGAAACTCCTAAGTGTCCCATAGTGTGGCTTTCGTCTAAAGAGGATTTCAAAAGGAGACACACCTTTGAGGACTGAGCTTGGAAGGCGATTGATGATGTGGACTGCAGTGAGGACAACCTCACTCCAGTACTTGAGAGGCAACCTAGATTGGAACATCAATGCACGAGCCACCCCAGTACTTGTGTTCAAGATTTAAAAATATCTTGAACCATAGTTATATAATTCCCGAATAAAACACCAACTTTTTTGGGGGGGGAGGGGGTGGTTAGTATAAGTTTTATAATTTAAATATGTTATATGGGATGCGATTGGTTTTTAAAAATAAAACTTAAACGAAATAAAATAGTACAATATATTCAATAATGTTTGCTTGAACTCAACATCCACATTGTACAGTTACTTAAGTCCTTTGGAAACTTCAACCAATCTGTTCGAATTAAAAGAACTCGAATCATTGGCATGATAATCGCTCATTTATGCTAAAGAAATGACCTGCACTGCTGCACATATTGAAGCACCATTTCACACATTGTACAGTTACTGACATTCAATCAATAATACATAAAAAATTGCTAATACAGTTCAAAGTTGGTTGCATGAGTGCATTATGCAAATAATACCTTCTTTTTTTATTTTATTTTACCAACTTAAGTTTATCATTATGGATGTAGGTGCAGGAGTATGCAGATTAGCAAAGCATGGCATTCCAAAAAAAAAGGCAGGCCATGGAAATGGGATCTTATTTCGTCGAAATTCCTTTTAGGCCACGCAGCACTTGGACATGAGGCTCGTCCTCCTCGAGAGGTATGATCTTTGCAAAGCTACCTTCCTTATGTAGCCCACCACACCGTTGGATGCTTCGAGTCTCGTAACATATGCCTTCTCCTGCACATCACTCAAAATTATTATATTGAGACCCAAGTTGAAGTTCAGCCCGTAATTTCATGGAATGCAGAACCCCAAAATTGACTCCAGACTTAGCCGAAGGGAACATAAAATTAATATTAATGGTTCTTTGCAAAGTTGCTTCTGTCAACTTGTGTTCAAATATCTCTGGTCAAATTCTTGCCAGCCTTGACATGAACCCACCCAACCCAAGGACCAAGGTTGGTGTTTTGCTGAGTGTTCCCGCTTTACGATTTCACCCACTTATCGTAGTGCAAATGTTGAAATATAGTTCAGTCTGCTGGATGTTTTGACCAACTGAACCCCTAGGCGGTTAATCTAGAAAGAGGCATTCACTTGGTTTAGAGAAGGATGACAGCAACATATCATAAGTAAGACTAATTGATTGATAATGGAGGGTGGCTGTAGCTCTCGGAGGCGAAGGCATTCCCCCGGTGGCTTCAAGGGACTGCGGCAAACAGCAGAAGCAGTCGTCGACGGTGACGCCGACAAAGACAATCGAAAATTGGGGCTTTTCAATTCGGGAATTTTTTGTGCGAAATTTTTTAATAAGATTGTTTCTAGATGTATTTAGAACGATTTGAAGTAGGTATGTAATTCGGGTATTAGTTGAAACATTGGTATGAACTCGGACAAATTTTAGGGATTCCGCTCGCCATGGACACCTCCATCGCCGCCTTCAGCTCCCACTTGCCACCGTCGTCGGACTCGCGCACCTTCCTGAAGCCGCATCCACCATCTTCAAGTGTTGATATGCCTCCATGCCGCCATTGTCGGAATCTCCTGTTTCCTGATTTGCAGGGGAGGTACGTTTAGAGTGGAGGGCGAGCGACGGCGGTAGCAAGCAAGGGCGATGAGGACTGGAGGCTGACATCGAGCGATTGAGGGCGAATGCGACGGCAGGATCGGAGTATCGGACGGCGAGAGGCGGAAGAGGAAGCCGGAAGGAGTTGAGGCCAAGAGAGAGGCGGAAGGAAGGGAAGAAGAGGAGAGCGTGTGTATGTATAATTTACCATCCAATCAAAACGCTCACGGTTTTACCCTAATTTTTAAATTCTTTTCAAAGTTAAATTATAGGTGAAATTACAGAAAACCACCCCTTAAATAGGCCAGTTTGCACAAAACCACCCGTTAAAACTAAAATTGCAGAAAACCACCCTCTAAACATATTCCGTTAACAATTCACCACCTCTTACCCCTTTCTCATTTGAAGACTGTTAAAAATTGTAAAAAGTCATATTTACCCTTGATTTTTTAATACAATATTGTGTTTTTTGGAGAAAAGTTTCCGATGGCTGTGGAGGTGGGGGTTGTCTAATTAAGTGGTACATCACTTGGGCGCGCACATGAACCTCCTAACAACAACGTGATAATTGACCCACAGCTAACCATATATATATATACCCACATGAATCACCTGTATCCCAGAATATTACCATTCATCAAACGATAATCTATACTACCTCCGATCCAAAATATAAGTCGTTTGACTTTTTAACACGGATTTTAAGGAGCTAAAAACTATATGATATATTAATTTTTTTATTATTATTTTTTTACAATTTAATACTTATTACCAACAAATATTAAGTTGTAAAAAAATAATTAAAAAAAAGTTGATATTTTATATAGTTTTTAGCTTCTTAAAATACGTGTTGAAAAGTCAAACGACTTATATTTTGGATCGGAGGGAGTATAATTAAATGGATCTGAAATCGATAATTTATAATTCCGCGACCTGCCACGTTATCTCGCTGTCTGCAACACCGACAATTTGGCCCGCTTCTTCGAGTTGAGATCTTCCATGACAAATGGTACACAATAAAATTATTTTTAATATAAAAAATGTTTAAAAAATTTAAAAATTATATTTAAATTATATATACTCATATTTATATGTTTATAAAATTTTATCATAAAAAAAAAGATGTTCTAAAAAAGTAGAAAAACTATTCTCTAAAAATACTCATTTTTCATTATCTATAATTTTTTAAACATGATTTTTTTATAATAAAATTTTATAAATATATAAATATGAATGGAGGATGGATCAAATGTTTACAAGTGTTATTGTGTTTTGTGTTAACAAATATAGGACGTTGATCGAATCAAAATCGAATGTTGTGATTAATCCTGAATTTAAATAATTTATTTTTAATAAAAAAGTGGGGCCCATGGGTGATAGCACTCCTTGAATTGGTAAATAAAGAGCGGTCATTCCGGAGTTCGAACCGGGGACCTATGACTATTATCCACAAGTCCTTTCCGGTAATTCATTCCGGAATGGTGGGTGATAGCACTCCACTCTCACAAGGGAGGCGTGTGTAGCACACCACCTTTGGTGTAACTGTTCAAATCTTGATAGGGAGGAAAACGTGGGAACATTTGATTATTATTTTTTTTTGCCAATTTACACCAATTGCCTTTTTTAAAATATTTTTTTGTCATACAAATCAAGATATCAATTAATTTGTTACGTGAGATCTTTGATCATTATTGACGGTTGCCATGATTCCACAATCAGTTGAATAAATATTCTCAAATCATAGAATAGTAGTTACCATGATTCCACTGAATAATTCTATAATTTTAAAGATAATTGATAACTCTTTAAATCAATCGAATATTATACATCTATAGAATCAATAGTTACAAACAACTGTTTCAATAGCTTAAACAAATCATCAGCCTTTTTCAATTGTTGTCACTCACCAATAACCAACAACTCCCCTCAACCACACACAAATACTCACTCTCTAGTTGTTCTTCAAAGTCGTCACTGCTGTCTTCTAGATACAATGCCCGTTTCCCAGTCAATTTGTTTGAAAATGCTTCTTTCTCTCCATCGATGCTTGTCTTTCCACCTCGTCTAGCCATCATCTTCCGACCTGATGGACACATGAATGCTCATAAAATCAACATACACCTTTCATTCACACATGAATGCTCATAAAATATTCATCTCAAGGCGTCCAAATACTCAAGTCATTCAAGGCATCGAAATATCCATCACAGTTTTCATCTCAAGCGCACAATATTCGTCGCAACAGCACACTAACTCATCAATATTCAGCAAAATTACAGAAATATTCATCAAAGTATTGCAATTATTCGTCAAAGACAAGAATCTGTCAACCAATATTCATATCAAGGTAACAATTACTCATCAAAATCCCATTTAAACTCAATTATTCATCAAACACACATTCAAGACATTCAATACACAATATTCATCTCAGCAACAAAAATAGTCTAGGCATTCAATGCATCGATATATTCATCACAATATTCATCTCAAGAGCACAATATTGATCTCAAGCACAATTCTTCATCAATATTCTACAAATTGCCATAACTATTCATCATAGTCTCTCAAGTATTCAACAATGACAATAATATTTGAACTCAATTATTCATCAACATTAAAGGCATTCAATACACAACATTCATCTTAGGAGCACAAATATTAAAGTTACTAGTAAGCATGCCCGTGCGATGCACGGGGCATGTTTTAGTTAAGTTGTTTGTCCCTAAATACTACATAAATAGACTCCTTATAAAAATAGATGTCTTCCTTTACAAATAAATTAATTCGGTTAAAAATAAAATTAAATACATAAAATAGTAATCCACAAAATAAAATAAAAAGTAATCCTCGAGAAATAAAAATACATTGAATTTGAAAGATATTTGAACATGAATTAGAATCATACATTTGTTATAATAAAATATTTATTCGGTTGCACCATCCATGTAAACAAATCAGTGCTAATAAAAATTATAATAAAATATTTATATATAAAAATTGAATATGAATTAGAATCATACACTATATATATCTAGAACACAATATATTAAAGTGTTTCCCAAATTGAATATACATTTTTTATACAACAAATGGACTACAACAATTGTGCCACTGAATTGAATATATTTTCCTTGACCTAAATTGAAGTTACAATCGTAGGTTTATTCAAATCTGCAAAAAAAAAAGAATAAGAATTAGAAAAACAACTATGATGTATAATTTTTTTAATTATGATAAAATTAAACAATAGAAAGAATAGATAAGCACATCAAATCCAATGCTAAATATGAGAAATGATAAAGATTATATATATAGTTCTCCCCAACTAATATGCACAATAATAGATAAGAATAAAAATTATAAAAATAACTATGATATAGGCATAAATTTTTTAATTATGATTGATAAACAATAGAAAGAATTAGAGCAATATATTAAATCCAATGTAAAAAGGGTAAGGATATAAAAACAAAATAAAGCAACAAACAAATGATCAATCAAATAATGAAATATATAAAGGATCTAAAGTGTATGGAAGAGGGATAAAAAAAATCTTATGAACATACAACAACAAACAAATAGATGAATCAAAGATCGAAGAGGAAACCAAATTTTTTACCGTATATGTTCTCCCAACTATTTATAATTGAAAATTAAATGAAAAAGATGCGTTTAAATTGAAAGGAAAATGAAAAGGGGCGGATTTGAACATGTACATATTGAAATGTAATTGCTATTGAAATCAATGGCAATTATAAGATCTAAAGCATACGAAAAGTCTAAGACTAAAACACTTGACCGTTTATAGATAAATAGATCAAAAGACATATAATAATTTAGACACTTAACCAAAGAATACGAAAGGTCTAAGACTGAGTTTAAGATACCAAGGAAGGGGATGGTTACTTTTTTTGTTTGATTATGCGAGTTT
This sequence comes from Persicaria tinctoria, assembly GCA_037127255.1. Lineage (NCBI taxonomy): Eukaryota > Viridiplantae > Streptophyta > Magnoliopsida > Caryophyllales > Polygonaceae > Persicaria > Persicaria tinctoria. The sequence goes on along the minus strand of JBANSL010000013.1, from coordinate 21,955,515 downwards.
AGCTCCTTTACGTTAGCCAAGAATACGCCAAATTGTTCATAGGAGAGACGGCTCCTTAAAACGAACTTCAAAGCCAAAAATTTGCAGGCAAATGAATTTATTTCCAAATTCAGGATAAATTCAAACATTTTGTTCCTCTAAAAATCTTAAGATGTTAGCACTTAGCAGTGAAAATCTTAACGATTTTAGCCTATTTCAAAGCATAATGAATGATTGTAAATTCACAGAAAGAGCCAAAATTTTACCTCATTTGGCGGAAAAATTCTTTCTCATCAACTCGTGCCCGTGCTGAAACAACCAAAGCCACCAATAGTCATTAGGAGAGGAAACTATGTACTACTAAAAATCAATTTAAGCAAGTGAAACTGACATCTAAAGAAATTTACAATTGCTCAAAGTAATATACTATATGAGAGAACCACCTTGAGAACCTCCATCATAGCTTGAGAAAGAGTTGTGGTTGCTACATGGATTTGAAATATCAAATTAACATTCCCTTGGATGTTGCAAATGAGACCGAATGTCGCCTCGGGGATGCTGGTTTAGACGTTTTGGTAAGGTAGATGCTGAAAGAATTGGAGGGGAGCCAGGAGGCGTGAATCTTGCTTTTTGTAATCACACATAAGAAATGGGAGAGTTATAAGGTATACCACAACAGGAATTCATGCCTAATTATACTGCAACATACCACTGGAATCACGAATCTCTGCAAAAGAATTTCCTGGTTCCGAGGCTTGACTCTGAAATGAAGAAAATGCAGAAGGCAGCTGGGCAGATTCGTCATCTGATACAGAAGAATATCACAACATAACAAATCATGGACTGCATTATAAATTTATAACTCAACTGTGACAATTACAATAAGAGTTTCAAGAGGCAGAGATTATCTCCAATCGAGAACACAAACCCTGAAACCTCAAATTCATATTTCAAGCCTCAAGTCTCAAATTAGCCCTAATCTAATAAATCCATTTCGATCAATTCCCCAAATTATTCAACATTTCAACAAAATAAATTCAATAACTGTGTATAAACACTTATCAATCTCAAATTAATTGAAGTATTGACAAAGATTAGACCTAAAATAGGAGAAACTTACAATTATATCTCGCGGTCTTCGCCTTCGCCCGTAGCAACAGCAGCGAAGTTAGGGGCAGTATCGGCGCCGGCGCAACAGCACAGCAGCCCCCGCCCGGAGAAACCCTCACGCTTAGCCAGTCGCCCTGCTCTGCTGGTCTCGACAATGTTGCTTCTCTCGCCTGCAGTCGGCCTTAAATGTGAAAAAACAACATATGACGGAGAACCCTTTTTTTTTTGGTCATATATGAAGGAGAACCCTTATATACAAAACATGAAAAGAGGAAGAAAAAATAGGCTCAAGGTGGATTAAAATTGTGCATTGAAACGGCTATAATAAATCATGTGAATTAATGTGAAGGTGAACGGCTAATATGGAATCTTCAAATGGCTAATTAATTATATTAAATGGCTGAATACAAATCGCTAATTACTTGAGTATTTGAGTAAATGCCTTAGCTATTTGGTTGAACACAAATGTGTAAGAAAAAAAAATACAAATTAAACGAATAACCGGTTAAACGGATAACCGAGAATATTATAGATTGGATAACCGAGAACACAATTATAGCATTTATGGTGGGGGCTGAACACAACTTTTACTAGGTATATTATAGATTCAAGACATCGAAATATTCATCACAGTTTTCATGTCAAGAGCACAATATTCATCTCAAGAGAACACTAATTCATCAATATTCGGTAAAATGACAGAAATATTCATCAAAGTAATTCACTTATTCATCAAAGACAAGAATCCTTCTACCAATATTCATATCACGATAACAATTATTCATCAATATTCATCTCAATAGCACACTAATTCATCAATATTCGCCAAATTTACAGAGATATTCATCAAATTAATTCAATTATTCTTCAAAGACAAGCATCTTTTCACCAATATTCATATCAAGCCAACATATATTAATCAAAATCCCTTTTAAACTCAATTATAGGTTGAAATATTCACCCAAAAAAGCACAATATTCGTATCAAGAGCACAATAATTCACTAATATTCGACAAATTCATAGAAATATTCATCAAAGTAACGCAATTATTCACCAACGACAAGAATCATTTCACCAATATTCATATCAATCTAATAAACATTCATCAAAATCACCCTTTTAACTCAATTAGTCATCTCACTAGCACAGTAATTCATTAATATTCGGCAAAATTAAAGAAATATTCATCGCAGAAACTCAAAATCCCCTTTCACATCTACGCTGCTGAAATTTAGTGTTATCCCCTTTCTTCTACCCTTTCCTCAACTGTTTTCTTCAAACCCTAACCCAACTCAATCAACGAATTAAATACTCAACAAGCAAGATGGGAACTTACCCATGTTGATTAGCAACGGGAGTATTCGATTGAAGCTTCAGATCTACTGTCGAAGTCGACGGTTGCTTGAACCCCTACTCTATTCACCGGTTGAAACAGTTGCGCCGGAAATACTTGCACCCCCTCCAGTAGCCGGCGATTATACTTACAACCACGCCGCCGACGGTAGCCGAAAATAGGTCCCACACCGCCTCCGCCGCCGTTCAGATGGATCCTTATCGCTGAAATCGCCTTTTTGGAGAGTCGGAGAAGAAGTTGGTGGAAGATCGCTTTCTCCCCGATCCTTCTTTATCCTATTTAGGTTTCCCAAAAAAGTGATTTTGTGTAGTGAGAACACGCGCTTAATTGAACCCAGTTAGTGAGTGTTTTTTTATTTTAATAATATATTTAATTAAAAGGGGAATAATCTCATCCATCCATTTTCCCTCTATCTATGGTTGTAATTTGTTAACACAAAACACATTAAGGGTTGTTTACACTAGACCTAACCTCAATATGAATGTATATAAGTTAAATATAATTTTTAGAATTTTTAACACTATTTTATAACAAAAATAATTTTGTGGTGTACAATAGGGTACACCATAGGTTGTAGGTAGACCTGTCAAAACACAACCCGACCCGAACGCCCGGAAAATTTCCGACCCGAACCCGGAAATTTTTTTCGACCCGAACCCGAAAAACCGGAAATTTTTCGGGTAATCTGGGTTTTGACCCTGTGGCCCGATTGACCCGGTAATTTGGACCCGATTGATCCGGTTGATTTATAATTATATATAATTAATTTTTTATTATATATAATTAAAATTTATCGCAAAATTATCAAATCATGATTTTTTTAATTTAAAAAAGAAAAAATTGACAAACCCGAAATCGACCCGAAATAACCCGAAACCCAGTCAAACCCGGGTTCGAGTCAACCCGAAAATACCCGACACCCGTTTTACTCGAGACCCGAAATGACCCGACCCGAATGACCCGTTTGACAGGTCTAGTTGTAGGGGATCTCAACTCCGCTTCTTCCTACCTACGACACCATCGAAGGTTAATTAAGTCACCATAAGATGTTGTGGTGAATAACTAGTACTCCTTCCGATCCAAAATAAGTGTTGTTTTAGCTTTTTTTACACAATTTTTAAATAAAGTATTAATGATAGTTGGTTTTATACATTTTTTTCTAAATATTATCATGCTTATTAATTTTTCAACCAATGAATGAAGAGTTTGAAAGAAAAAGTATTCAAAAAATACAATTTTCAATAACAATTTTCATTAATCAATCTATTAAATTGCCTAAAAAAACATACGACGACACTTATTTTGGATCAAATTCAAAAGTCTAAAATGACACTTATTTTGGATCGGAGGTAGTGTGTGTGTGGATCGGAGGTAGTGTGTGTGTGTCTTTATATATATATATATATATATAGAGAGAGAGAGAGAGAGAGAGAGAGCTGGCGAAATCTGACCCGACCCGACTGACCCGAACTCGAACCCGACCGAAACCCGAAAATCTGAAGTCATCTGTAACCTGAACCCCAGACCGAACCCGAACCGAACCTGACTCGACTCGAAATAGACCCGAAAACAGATAAACTCGTTCCGACTCGAACCCGACCTAACTCTAAACCCGACTCAACTCTCAACTCGACCTGACTCTTGTTGTAAGGGAGAAATCGAGTTTAATAAATAGAAATATAAATCAAACCAGATTTTGCCCACACAAATAATTACAAGACTTCCTCCCGATGTAGCAGTAGGAAGTCAAGATCGATCCTCGAGGAAGCGTGTCAGCGGATCTCAGGTAGCGTATGAATCTTACGTCGGATTTCGACTCCAGAGTACTCGACCTCGACTAGGTGTAGTCGACAGGGGTCAGGCATAGTCGAATTCGAGCGAGAAAGGGTCACTGGCTTAGTCGATGTCGAGGAACCTACCCGACGTCGAGTAAGGTTGGTCGAAGTCGAGTAAGGCTTGTTGATGTCGAGTACCTGGAGAGACAAAAACGAGAGCGATCTTGCTGGATCAAGAAGTCAGTGGTCGACGTCGACTAGATTTAGTCGAAGTCGAGTAAAACGCAGTAACGTAATGAATCGCAAACTTCGAAATAAACAATGTAAAAGAAAACTTCCAAGACCGGGGTTTGCAACAACAATAACCAAACATGCATAAGGCAAGATAAAGAGAAATAATCATGCAATCTCATCAAAGGATTAAGCTTTTGCCTTTTCCAACAATTAGACAACTCTCTCAAGAAACCCTAATTGTATCTACCAATTTTATGTTTATAATCCAAGTGGTTAACCTGAATCTCTATTAAATAGGCAATAAACATATAAAAGGTAGTGGATGATCAAAGCACAATAAAGATCGAATCTTTACCTGAAACATGCATGGCTATCGTCGGGCTCACCTCGGCCCTAGAAGTAGGTGGACTACTCGCTCTTCATCATAGGAAAATTCATCAATAACAAAAGGAAAATAACTTGCATTAATAAACTAAAAAATAAAGCTTACAACCGATCGAAGCCAATTCGCTCTCGCTCTCCAACTCCTCTCGGCCTCCACTCTCTCTCTCTCTCTCTCTCTCCTAACTCTCATACTCTTCTCTTGTGTGTAAATTGGAATGGTTAAAAACTAGCCCCATGGGCTTTATTTATAGGCTTTAATCCTTGCTAGTTAAGGTAAGCAAATTCTATATATTTCTAAAGATATAAATTTAGATAAAAGAAACATTAATCTAAAAAGGAAACAACTAAATCTCCATGTGGTGGATAAATCCTCTCTTCCATAGATAGATCTTGATAGAAACGTGGATAGATCCGGCCTTGCTTCGTGCCCAACTAATCCACACATCCTCGGATTGGCCCAACGGATTCGCGGCCCAAAATAGCGTAGTCGACGTCGACCAGGTCTAGTCGACGTCGAGTAGATCTTATCAATCTCGAGTTGTCTTCATTGTCTCGAGTGGTCTTCCCCTCGTCGAGCTCGGGTAGGTAGTCCATGTCTAATCGACGTCGAGTAAGTGTACTCGACATCAAGTACAGCTCGTGCTCGAGTGGTTGCGTCTTTCGTCCTTGACTTGATATGCTCTCCTTTGTAGTCGACTTTGAGTAGCCCTAGTCGACTTCGAGTAGAATCTTGCTTTTATCTCCTTCTTCTGGTTTCGTCTCGGATTGCTCCAAATTCTTCAATATCAAACATAAACTCATGTAGACCTCAATTTCTGGCAAATAAGCTTATACTACACAAATTTAACATATTCCCAACCCGAAACATGCAATGTACTTAGAATAAGAAGTTAAAATGTGCATAGAAACATGGTTACTTTAGTGGACATCAAATCACCCCATACTTAAGCTTGCTTGTCCCCAAGCAATAACTTCGATGGTCATTCAGGGGAAGAAACAAAACTCTCAACATCATAGATTCATTCTTATATGTCTCTGCAATCAATTACCATCATCGACAAGGTACTTGTGCCACAAATCCATACATGTGCAATAAAAACAACATCTACTCACAAAAGGTGGGTTATGCAAAAACAATTCATAAGTGACAAAGCATTAATAATCAAGACGACTTTACTTAAGCTCAAAAAGGAATAGATAGGTAAAAGGCTAAAGGTGGGCAATTTTTGGCCATGTGATGTTAAATCCGGGGAAATGGATTATTTCCAAACTTTCTTTACCACGTTTCTTCTTCATAAGATTCCTCACCTTTCACTAATTCGCTCAATGCTTTTTTCAATAATAATGCTTTTATCTCTCTAACCTCAGCACTGCCTTCTCACGAGTCGCAAACATGGGTGTCATGAATGGCCCCGGATACTTAGTGCTTTGGACTCCTCACCTGTGTGTCCCATCTCGCCGAACTATTATCTCAGTGAGCGGGGTCAATCTACCTTTATCTCCTGAGATGACCGGATTTTCTTTCTCTCATTAAATTTTCCATATATTTTTTTCAATTTCCTTCCAAACTCCAAATATGATAACAACAACACAACAACCATATAATATATCTTCATAATGTGACATCATTCTCAACATAATCCCCGGATAGTAAACAAGGTAAAGAATAGGCAATATTTAGATCATGTGGAGCTAAATATGAAATAAGGCATAATATTGCTTTGTGTGATGCATAAGCATAGGTAAGGCTAGGATATAACAATATGAGAATATATGGAAAATATAAAGTTCTCCATCCTCTTATCATGCAACATGTCAAAAGGAATTTCAAATTTTACCTTCTTTCATGGTTTTCAAGAAAATATGCACTTCATTGTGACTGCCCTTTACTAGGCAATTTCATGCTATATCTCTAATGAATCCAATTTGCATCGTCGAGTCCTATTAAACCTTCCATGACTCTTTTCTTTAAACAATTCACAAGCTTTGGGAGATGTCTCATAAAACAAACTTTGGGTTTAGCAATTAAGCATAAAAATTAAAAATTTACCCAAAATTCAGCATGTAAAACCAAAAACAAGAATGAAATATAAAATAGTGATGATGCGCCGAGGAGTCAAAACAAGGGATGTCGAGTGAAATGGGGTAGGAGACGTAGAGTAGATGTACTCGACGTCGAGTAGATGTACTCGACGTCGAGTACAGTTGCAGCGTCGAGTGGAAGGGCGAAGTCGATGAAGCCTCCTAGGTGGTCGACGTCGAGTGGCCTAGTCGACGTCGAGTAGTCTGTTATGCTCGATCCTCCTCGTAGTCGATCTCGACTTGGCATTCTTCGATTTCGACTGTTCTGTCAGGGACTTCGTCCTCTCCTCTTTGCAATCCCTTATGCTTCTTGACCTGAAAATTGTTAGTTTTCGCACGAAAACAAGACTTTCCACATGAAGCATTCAAAACCATATTCAAAACCAAAACCAAAAGTTTCAAAGTCCTAAAAGAAAGTTTAAAAGTTTTATGTACATGCTCTAGATTTTAGAGTCGTTAGGCCGACTTCTCCGTTTGTACTTAGGAACCCTTAATGTGGGGCCTTCTTGTGACTGGCCCTTCTCCTGGATCATCTAGGTCCTGATTGTAATATGAAAGCTCCACTGACAAGTTGTTATTCGCATATAATCCTCTGCCTTCCTTCTTCTTCTTTCCAGCCCCAATCCTGCGCATGTTAGCTCGCCACGGGGCCTTATCTCCTCTAAAAATCTTATTATTCTTATAAATGGACGGAGGAGGAGTAGGGATTGTACCTGATGTTACCTTTTCGTGCCCAAACAGTAATCTTTGGGCTGAGGGTTAGTGGACGTCGAGTAGAGGTGGTCGACGTCGAATACGAGGACCCCATACTTAGGCTCTTGGCAGGTTTGGAGCTCAAAAGGGGAGGTCGACGTCGATTTGGAGTAGTCGAAGTCGAGTAGGGTGGTCGATGTCGACCGGGTCTTGTCGAAGTCGAGTGGACTTTTGGCGCTTTCCTCCATTGTTGTTTGCTCGTCCCCATGGTTGCCTATGCTCTTCACCTCCAGCCATGGAATTTCCTCCTTTGTAGGGCCAAATGAGAAGTCTAAGACCTCATTACCTATCGTGAAGGTGAGCAATCGCTTCTTGATGCTTATGTTGGCATCTGCAGTGGCAAGAAAAGGTCTACCAAGATTAATAGGGCAAGTAGGATCTTCCACACAGTCTATAACAAGGAAATCAGCGGGAATATAGAACTTACCAACCTGGACAGGGACATTATCAACCATACATGTAGGGATGACCACCGTATTGTTTATCATGTATAGCTTGGCATCCACATGCTCTATTGCTCCTATCTTCACCTTTGACCAGATTGATAAGGGCATGATTCTCACGCTTGCTCCTAAATCACACAGTGCCTCATATTTATATTGTCCAAATCCCACAGTAATAGAGAACTTACCAGGTTCAGGTCTGTTCTCAGGGAAATCCATCCTTTTGCAGTCGCTGGCGATTTCTGTGATTGACCGCTTGTTTCTAAGGATCTCCTAAAAGAACTTGACATATGCAGGCATCTCTTGAAGAGCTTCTGTAAAAGGAATTGAAACATTTAGTTCCTGAAACATCTTAACAAAGCGTTTAAACTTGCATGCAGTGGGATCTTTTAGTGCTTTGGAAGGGAAAGGAAGCGTCTTTTTAGGTTTTGGAGCTAGAACAGATGTCGGAGGTGTTGCAGAGTCCTCGACGTCGACTGGGGTGTCCTCGACATCGACTACAGTAGTCGACGTCGAGTGTTGTTGTCGAGCGGAAGTTTCTCCGTTGAGTGACTAGTCGACTTTGAGTAGGGTGTTGTCGATGTCGAGTTATTTCTAGTCGATGTCAACTAGCTGCTGGCCGACGTCGAGTAGATTTTCAGCTTCGCCTTTCTCTGCTTCGATCTCTGGCTCGCGTAGTTGGTGCCCGCTCCTCAACTTTACAGCAGTGACTTATCCGGACTGCCCCTTAGGATTTGGATCTGTATGCCCAAGGAGCTTTCCGGATGGTCTTGGGATCTGTTGCGCGAGTTGACCTATTTGGGTCTCCATGTTCTTTTTCCAGATGTCCATCTCCCCAAATCATATATTGAGGTCGTGGAGTTGAGTATGGATGGCGTTGTTGGATTGCTGTTGTTGTGCCTGATTCCTCCTCATCTCGTCGAGGATCATTTACAGATCATCTTTCCGCTGGTCCCTTTCTGAATGTCTTGGAGCTCTGTATGGTGGGGGGTTCCTAGGGTCACCTTGATTCCATTGTGGTTGATAGAACCTTTGGTCCTCCATATAGCGATTGGGACCCCCTGCGTAAGCTACCTCCTCATGAGTTTCTGTTGTCAACCGAATTGCCAGCTCTCTCTCTCTATATATATATATATAATATTATAAAATTACATTTATTATTTATTAAAAAAACCTATTACAAATATAATAAAAATAATATATTTGAATTGCAATGTGAGAATTAAAGTAACAACGCTGAAAGTATGAAGAAAATATAAAAATAAAAATTAATCTTAATATAAAGGAATAATTACTCAAAATAATACGAACTATCAGCTATTAACCAAAAATAATCTGAACTTCAAAATTCACGAACTCGTGTACAAACTATACCAATATTAACCGAAAACAATACGACTTTAAATTCCAATCAGTTTTCAAACTAAAATGCTGATGTGGCATCCGCGGAAAAGTTATTGGGCTCTAAATGAAATAAACAAGAAAAGTGGGTGATATATTGTAAATTTTATTTGCAAGCCTTCAACCCGTCATCTTCCTCCTCGCTACTTTCAGCAAGAGCGGCAATGGCGGCAAAGACACGTCGGCGAAGACGGCAGTTGCTGGCACCAGAAGGGTGGCGAGGAGTCCGGTGACTGGAGATACGACGACAACCGCAGGCTCTAATGACCACTAGGGTCGCCGACGACGCAAGTTGGGGAAGGTTAAAAAATGTCGAAAATCTCATGCGTAAGGTTGTGGTGAAAAAGAACATGAAACTTCAAATTGAATATGTTTTTATCTTCCTTTTGATTTTAAGAAGCTCACTGTGTTCTCAATTTACAATAAGAACGTTGATTGCCATCCCAATTCGACAAAGGTAATTTTTTAGGGTTTTTGAATTTTGATGAAATTGGGGGTAAATTGGAATTGAAATCAATCAAAAGAGATTCCATCACACTAGAAATAGAATTTCCGACCATTTCGGTGTTGAGTACATGTGATTTGGAGTTGAATAGGCAAAACCGCCATGGGAGACGTCTCAATGCTTGCGCAGATCGACCAGGTCCGAGGAAGGGGACGGAGTTGATTCTCGTCGCCATCGGATTCGCCCCACCACATTGAATCTGCTGCCAACAATTGTTGTTTGGTCGACGACATCTTCACTGTGTGTACTTATTGTCGTCGGTGACCGGCCACTGTAGTGAGGAAGAAGAAGAAGTCGGGCCATGCCTCTCACTGTGTTTGTAAGGTAATTTACAATGGCTCACCTAACTTTCTTGTTTATTTTATTTTGAGCCCAAAAATATTTTTCGAAGATCGGAAATTGAAGTCATGTTGTTTTCGGTTAATATTGACATAGTTTGTACATGGGTTAGTGAAATTTAAAGTTCGTATTATTTTCAGTTAAAAGTTGATACTTTGTATTATTTTGAGTAATTTTTCCTAATATAAATAATTCTTTACACAAAAAAATAATCTAGATATAAATAAAATAATACCTATCAAATATTTATTTATTTATTAATTTTTTTGATACGCGTACGTGGTGCGTATGAAATAGTTTTGATTTATATTTGGGAAAACTAATTAAAATACCACCACCTTTGGGGGTATGGTAAAAATATATCCTCAATTTTCAAATGTAATAAAAATATCCCGACCTTTGAGGGTAGTGGTAATATATTACCACAAGTTTTTTCACGAGTCAAAAATGCTGACAACGCAGCCTACGTGGATATTTTTTTACAAGAGTTTTCTTAAACAGTGTCCTTAGGAAAAAAATAAAGAGCTTGACCGGGTTCATACCCAACGCATTTTCCTCCCTCGTGTCTTCTTCCGTGGTTGCCTCTTGAATTGGCTTCTAGGTCTTCCAGGTAGCTCATGGTTCCTCTTCAATGTCAGTCTTCCTCCCTCGTTGTTGACTATCTTGAGTTGTCTCTCTCACATCTGATTCGTTCACGAACTTGGTTGGGTAAGTTTTATTTTCTCCCCTCTTTGTTGTTGTTGTTGTTGTTGTTGTTGTTGTTGTTGTTGTTGTTGTTGTTGTTGTTGTTGTTGTTGTTGTTGTTGTTGTCAGTTTAGTTTTGTTGTCGGTTTGATGTTAGGAATAGTCGTGTTGTGTTAATGTGAGGCAATTTTGACCGGATTAGTTGCTTGGTTGAATCAATTTTGTTTTTTTGGTTTAATTTGTTATCGTTTTATTTATTTTCCCTAAGGAAATCGTTCAAGAAAACCCAATTTTCGTGCTAATTTGTAAAAAAAAGCTTACACATATGTTGTCTTGTCAAAAAAAATCCACGTAGGCTACCTTGTCAGCATTTTTGACCCGTGAGAAAACACAGGGTAATATATTACCACCACCTTCAAAAGTCGGGATATTTTTATTACATTTGAAAGTTGAAGATATATTTTTACCATACCCCCAAAGGTGGGAGTATTTTAATTAGTTTTCTCTTTATATTTTTATCAATTAACTAAAATATATATTGATAGATCGTGGCTTCTCATAGTTTTTTATAAATTATAACAATATATTATTTTAATATGTTTTTTGGTGGAAATTTTTATTCATAGAATCGACTAAATCAGGCCATGTGCTATGCATTGGTTTTTAGGATATGTATATAGATTAGGGGTGTATAGATCTTTTTCGCTTTGGAACCCATTGTACATAATTATATTGGGTATAATTTTATTTAGAAAAAAATTTAAAAATTATATTTAATTTCCATATATTTTTAATTTATATATTTACAAACTTTTATCATGAAAATTATGTTTTAAAAAAATATTAAATTATTTTCTTATATAATCAATCTTTTAAATATATAATTTTTTAAATTAATGTGATTTTTAATGATAAAAGATTATAATTATGTAAAAGGTAAATATAATTATTATTATTTTTTACAAAATTAAATTATATCCAAAATGACCGGTCGCAAACCCTGCTCTAATAATCACTACATTTAAATTAACAACATTACTTTCGCAGGGACCCCAGCTAACAACAACGTGATAATTAATTGATTCGTAGCTAATTAACCATAAATATATATTTGGTCGTTCAACTATATAAACTGAGTTTCAAGAATCACCTTCTATCACAATATTACCATTCATGATAATCTAAATGGATATGAAAAACACTATAGACGATATAATCTCAACCCTTCCAACCGAGAATGGATGGTTCTCCGATGACAACTACCCTTTCTACCATTACCAGGGTTTTTGGTATCATGGCCGCTTCATCGGAGGAGCCATAGAAGCCTCCCTACACCATAAGCCATCGGCTTTCAACCTGTCCCCATCCAACATTATCCTTTGTAGTAGCCCTAAGAGCGGCACCACTTGGCTCAAGGCCTTATCCTTCGCCATCATAACTAGAACCCTACACTTTGAAGTTGACAATCCTCTCCATTCTACCAACCCTCATGATTTGATCCCTTTGATGGAGGAGGCTAAGAATTCCAATGACCGCTATCCTGATCTCCCTCTTATTTCTACTCACCTGCCTTATATGAACTTGCCAGGTTCGATTCTGACCTCCGGGTATAAGATGGTGTATATTTGGAGGGATCCCAAGGCTGCTTTCGTTTCTTGTTGGCATTATCTTGGCAAGATCTGTCCTAATAAGGATGTCACTGAGCCTATCCCTTTGGAGGAGGCATTTGACCTTTTCTGTCGCGGGGTATCCACCTTTGGGCCTTACTGGGACCATGTGCTAGGGTACTGGAATGCGCATTTGGATCGCCCTAGCAACGTATTGTTCTTGAAGTACGAGGACATGATGAAGGATGTGGAGGTTCATGTCAAGAGGCTCGCAGAATTTTTGGGCTGCCCTTTCTCAACCGTGGAGGAGAATCAAGGGACGGTGGCAAAGATAGTTGAAATGTGTAGTTTCGAGAGCTTGAGCAACATGGATGTTAACAAGGCCAAGGCCGACACCTTTCCTTCCAAGGGAACGCCTTGGGTTACTAATGATGCCTTCTTCCGAAGAGGCAAGGTTGAAGATTGGAAGAACTATTTAACCGAGGATATGGCTCGCAAGATTGATCAAATCACAGTTGAGAAGCTCGGAACTTCTGGCTTGATGATATAATGTACGTGCTGGTAGCTTTCATTTTAAGTTATTTATTTTTCTTAATAAGAAGATTGTGATGTATTCCACATTCCAAGTGTTATGGTTTCCAGGCGTGTGTGAAAGTGAGTGTCCTTTTGTTTGCTGGTCTTGAGTTTCAGTGATACTTGTTTTTCATTTGGGTGTCTTTGATTGTGAAATTGGATGGACTTTGATTCAGATAATGACTTCTTTCAACTTCTTATTGGGTCTTCAGATAAGATTATACGACTCTTTTGTGTGGATGATTGACTAACAAGTTTGAATTTAGATCATTTAAAATTGTGTACTTGTATGCCAATGCAATGTCAAATTTTCTAATGATTTGTCTGTCACACATCCCTTAATTTTCTATATGTTTGTTATGATAAGGAATGCTAAATCAGTAACTCACATGAGTTAGGTGATCTAGATCAAATTTTACTGGATCCTAGGGGTGGGCACAAATCCCGCAAATCCCGATCCCGTTCCGATCCCGTCCCGATCCCGGTGGGATTTAGGACAAAATAGTGAATCCCGTCCCGATCCCGTCCCGCAAAAATTATGCGGGACGAAACGCGGGACGATCCCGGTGGGATCCTGCAAATCCCGTCCCGTCCCGCATATAATAATAATAATAATTATTATTATTATTATTATTTTTATAATAATAATAATATTATAATATTATAGAATAATAATAATATATTATTAGTATTATTATTTTGAGCAAATATTATTTATAACTATAATAATAATTTTCAATTTATAATAATAATAATTAATAATAATATTATATAATATTATAATATAATTTAATAATAATATTAATTTATAATAAAATTATTATTATTATTATTATTATATCATATTATATTTTTTTCTTGTAAAGTATAATTATTTTATAATAATAACAATAAAAATAAGTAATATTATTTTATTTTATTTTTAATTATAACGTGGGATTATTATTATTATTTATTATTATTATTATTATTTATTTATTATTATTATTATTATTATTATAAAAACATATTACAAGAAATTAGTGGGCAACCGAGATACTATCTGGGCACCCACACTCCTTTAGCGATAACAAAGCCAAGTCTAGTAAAAATATAACGTGCAGCACGAGCCCCATCATCCTGAGATACCGAGAATTTCTGAATCCGCTTCAGCAATGCAACCGCATCTGTATCCAACTCCCCCAATGAAGAGAATGAGAAGGGTAGGAAACCATAACCAGCCGCCGTACACAAATCTAGATACTTAACACACTTACGTCGAGCAGCATCAACAACAGCACGACCAGGCATAAAGTCAGAAATTCCAGACTAAGTCAATGGAGAGGATCCCATCAGATCGACACACAAATCCCGCCCATTTAGAGTTACAAGAGGCAAATAGCTAATTAAATACGGTATTCTTCCTAACTATCAATCGATAATTAGACAATATTGGTAAATCTCGTCTCAATTCCTTTCCGTCCTGATCTAGTAAGATAATGTAGCCAAATATGTTGAACATTATAATTAATTATACAATCATTGTATGAATTAATAATAGTATTATAATATTAATATTAATATTAATATTATTGTAATGTCTATTCTAATCGATAGCATATAGATCTAGGAACATTGGATGGTCTTAGATTTAGATTAATTGGTAGACTTAGACAAATACACTTGTAAATATAATATATATACTTATTATATGCTAAAACATATGTTAGAAGTGTAAGTTTTACACTTATGCTCACATATGTACAAAGTATATATGAGTGTATGTTATATATCTAGATACTATGTATGCGTTTATGTAAATGGGCTTTGTAGGCCCATTACCCCGACCTGCTTTCCTTACCTGGACCGAGCTCACCTTGTTTGACCTAGCGCGCTTCCCGCTTCTGGATGTCCGCAACGCAGCGTTTCACTTATGGCTCGTCTATATAAAGGAAAGAGGAGCTAGGGCTGCCTCATTCTTCGATCCAGCTTCTCAGGTAAACCAAACCCTAAGAGAGAGAGAGAGAAGAGGCGACGGAGAGAGAACAGCTAGGATTTCCAAACCCAGCTCCGGCAAAGCTCATTGCGGTCCGATCTAGAGCGAATCTCATTCCGAGACTCTAGATCCGAGTTCTAGGAAGAAGAAGAAGGTCTTTGCTCTCTGTTCAGGCGAAGCGCTCCTTCTCTGGTTGAATCCGACGAAGATCTGGCTCTGTTCTCCAGATCTAGGGTGTCCTCTTCCTTTGCTTGCTTCGTTCTTGCTTTTCTCTTGCATACTTGTCTTGTATCGTGTATTTTCGTCTGTTGTTTGCCTTAGTCTAGATCTAGGGCAACCTGTTCTGTAATCTTGCTTCTTGATTAGCGGATTGAGATCTCAAGCCGATCCGGCTGAGACTCCGTGGACGTAGGCTCCGGCCGAACCACGTAAAACCGCTTGTTGGTCGCTTGTTTACTTTTCTGTTGCGTCTTTCGCTTCGTAACCCCGTTCTTAGCCTTCGATCTGAAAGGTTGAGAACGACTAGGAATTACAATTATTATTATTATTATTGAATAATATAGTTGAGAATAATACCGTATTCAACATATTATACTAAATAATGAATTATGAAAGCATTTTTCACTTTGCAAATTTATATAATATTTTATTATTTTTATATGCGGGACAAGGCCCGTCCCGTCCCGATCCCGTCCAGACACCATCCCGTCCCGAAAAAAAAAAATGTCAATCCCGTCCCGAAAAAATTTGTCCCGTCCCGGCCCAATCCCGTCCCGTGCCCACCCCTATGGTAACTTGCAAAATCACATGAGTTTGATGAATTAAGCGTTTGTGCCTTTTTTGCAGTTGGGGAAAAACAACGGTTTCTTCGTATAATTAGTTACAAATTCACAACTTACAAGGGTGATCAGCTGCCAAAACCGAGCATAACAAAAATGGCTTTGACACCAAGATGCAAGGAAAAAGAGTAGCTACTTTCACACCTCCATTTCCATTAAACCGTCGGTATTTTCTTAACGCTTAACACGATGGGCGAAAAAGGAGAGGAGAAAAGACCCCTTTCTACCATCACTACTCTTTGTCGCGAAAGAAAAAGACGGTTAAAGCTCCTCTACCTGGATGACAAATCCACAGTTGCACCTTTTTGTCCGGATCAAAGTTCCATCCTCTTGTAAATTCTCATCCTCGACAACAAAAACATGTTGATGCTCTCCCATGAGGGGGGTCGTTGAACCACGTATCAGGGGTTCCTGCACATTCTTTTGTCTTGGAGATGAATTCTCGCTAGCCCCACCAGAATCAACCTTCGATTGAGGCCTATCGTCTGATTTTGGAGGGTTAACCGTGGTGGGTTGTGACGAATCCTGCCTATAAGATTCATCCAGTCTTCGCCGGGTCACAATTGAGGAAAGCAGTTGATACCACCGGGAAAGTGCCTCCCTCGCGTCCCTTTTCTTTTCTTCTTCCTCTCTCCTTTCTTCTTCTTCTGCATATGCCTGGCAGCTATTTATGTCAAACCATATACTAAGAAAAGTTTAAAATCTTTAAAATACTTTCTTATTCCTTGTGATTATTTGCCTATATGGGCTACACAAAAGTTCAAAACAAGGATAAAATAAAAAATAGTAATTGACAATAAAAATTAAAAATTGCTTGGGTAATGACTTGAAGAGAACAGCTTGTGATGATGCTATGAGCATCATTCACCAAATCTAAATATCTAATTACACATTTGGTCCAATGTAAACGAAATTTTATTCAAGATAAAAATTACCTCTAAAATTGCATCTTTGAACTCAGTGCAAACGACGAGGCCTTCATATACAGGCACTGAACGCCCATTCCGGAATTCAAATCCAACCATAGCAGGTGCAAAATTGATTCCAAGCCTTTTAACAATAGGAACCAACCTTGGCAATCTCAGGTGGACAGTCCCTGGTGGAAGACACTTTTCCGACCATACATCTACTTGACCTCGCTCATTCTGAATATTCATATTTAACTCCTCAAGTTAATACTATGCAAAGATACCAGCACTGAAAGGATGTTGGAGATTGCAATATTGCATATGTAATGGTTCTTTGAATATTGTCAATCTATCAAATTTCATTAGAAAAAAAAACATCTGACCTTGGGCACAATTCCATTCACTGCAGGCTGCAGACGCAATGGTTCGGTTTGCCACTTCCCATAGAGAGAGACAGATCCATCTGATCCGACCTCACCGAGATCTTCCTCTGCACTAATCTGCCCTTTAGAATGCTTCAATGTACTTTTGACCATCTTAAAAACAGCAAAGCATCAACAAATAATTTAGCCAGAAGGGAGAATGGAATGCTAAAGAAACAGAACCACTTAATCATAAACAGTACATATCATCAGCCTTACCTTGACAGGGAGTTCATTAGCTATAACTTGAAGGCCTTCACGCAGCCATCTTTCTCTTGTATGGAGTGTTTGGACACAACTCCGAGGATAAACTGCGTGACCTGAGACAAAGCCAAGCACAGGTCCCTTTGGGTACAAAATTTGGTACTTGGTGAGCCATTTCTCAATAGCATATAGTGAATGGCTTCTATATGCCTGAGTAATCACAATTCACAATGAAGATGATATCAGGAACCAGAAAGTTGGAATTACAATATCATTTCGCAAACTCAAGATAAGTAGGGCATGATACACAGATGTCAACTTATTTATATACCTGTTGGTTGGTAGGAAGAGGCTCTGTTAACGCCCTAGTTGCCAATTCCATATCCTCATGGCTCGCCCTTTCAGCTATCTCTAACTCCTTTAAAGGAGCTAGTACGCCATCCCACCATGTAGAATTAACTCGTTTGGGGGATATCTTGTGCCATTCAGCACAGTACCTGAAGTATGCAATATTGTACAATTAGATTAGTAACTACAGTGCAGATGCACAAGGAAACCGTTAACAACAATGTTTTTAAGGGTCTGGTTTTTCAATCCATTCAAGAATTAAAACACCCTAATTCAATGAGCAACATTAGTTTTATAGTTCACTAAAATTAGTCTAGAGGCTTTTTTATTATGCATACACTAATGCCTAATTTATATTGCAGTTCACTATAATTTCCATAAACAGCTTCAATCAATTATTTAGAACCCGTTACTATGAATAACCTTCTCTTTCAAGAACTTTTCCAATTCTACTGACTGGCCGATTCCTGAAAACATATATCTTCCTGGATTCTATAGCTACAGTGCGCTATTAAGGCTCACAAGCAAAACATAGTGTGTCCAGTGCTACACAAGCATATAAGCGGTGCCCAGTAATAAAAACACGTTAATACAAGATTTTGGACACTGCTAAACTTCAAAATAACTCAATGAAGTACCTACGAGTGACGTCCTTAGCCCCATTTCTTGCAAAAGCAACTACGTATCTCAAAGACTTCTTGCATGCAGAAGCTGCAGCTTCTACTTTCAACTCCCCATCAATGAATGCATGAACGACATCAACATGCACCCACTTTCCCGTCATATTTTCACCATTGCAGTAAACCTCTGCCCAACATAAGGGGGCTCCCACTTTTTCACCACCAAATGCTGTAGATATATACTGGGAGGAAGATGATAGCTCTACAGGTGTAACTCTTTTTAAAGGAGATGAGCCAGTTTGTGAGGCATTTACATTTGACATCGACTTTACATAAGGCGATGCCATAGTGGTTGCAGCAAGAGCCATCTGCATCTGCATTTCAAATTCTAAATCACCCTTTCTCCTTGAACATTGAGCATGCTCAACATGATTTCTTGTCTCAACAACCAATTGATCTTTCACCTTCACAACATCAACAATTTCAAGCTTATCAGATTCAGTTTCTTTTGACATGTTTGCGGTCTTCAATTTAGACAGGACTTCCATGGGGAAAGTTATACATCCTTTTTTTCCACGAGACAGAGATGACTTCCAACATTTCCGTAATTGATTTGAACCCTCTACCATCAATGTTGAGGAGTCAAATATATCTTTGGCCTCTCCACTGGGATCTAAATGAGAACCCCTGGATTTTTCTCTTTCTGGTTTCAAGGAAGCTACATCTAAAACTGACACAAACCTGAAGTGCCAAAAGTAAGCAAATCATACAATTTGCAGATCTTATCATGAATACAGGACAACATGAAGATAGAGTGCATGCTCTCCACCCTGCACTTGATCTTCATGTTGGAGAGGGAAAGAACCATGGGAGCCATAGAGTTAGAGAAAAAGAAGTTTACGCAAAAAGAGAGCTCCAACATACCTCGCTGATAGATTCAGAGCCCTGAATAATGCCACAGAGAGCGCAACCACCTGCAAAATACAGTCATTTGATAAACTTGGTCATTTGGCAGAAGATGAAGCACTTCTATTCTATTTTCACTGCATGAACATTGATAAAACAGGAGCTAGAAATTCATTTTAAAAATATTTTTCAAATAAAAGGAAGTATCAGTTGATACATTTAGGAATACCTCTTCAGGGGACCCTTCTTGGGTTCCAAGAGCAAGTGATAGAGCTGAAGGCAATGCCTTTCTTACAACTGTTGTGCTTCGAACACGAAAATGGTTGTGAAACTGCCAAAAGAAGAGTAATTCGGTCTATAATCTCTAGAACAAATATATAACCCCCACTAAAGTATCTCTATAAGTTTTACCCAAGTGATCAATGGACTCAAGGCATTCACAGTTAGCTTTGTGTCTTCAGATATCTTCAGCAAGTATTGTGGTACTAGGGATAGCAAAGCAGCCTGCAATACCATTTCAACAAGAATATTTATGAACATTGTGCCTAAATGTGAAGCAATCTGATGCAACATATGTAGCAGTCACATGAAGAGCACACACATCCAAGACTTCTGGACAACAGCTTGTTTACAAATTATAAAACTTGTACACACTTGACTTCATAGGAAGGACAGAAATACAAGTTAGGAACTTAAGCTCAGAGAAAGAAGGCACTTCTATGCATAACCCACCATCATTATCAATGCTTATTTATTAAAATTCATAACATCAATTTAACTCATATCTATCTGTTAATTCTTTCTCTACAGTACGTTATTCAGTAAAGGCCCCAAAATCAACTAGGTAGTTATAATTATGAAAACAGACTTTAACATACCTTAGTTATTTAGTAGGAAGCCAAGTTTTTCAAAAGCTGTAAGAAGATCAATCAACTGTTTACTCTTTTATGGAGGCCGACTGGTTTTAAAAATGAATTAATCAGATCAGATCCATGACTTCAGGAGGGAAAAAAAAAGAGAGGGATAAAAATTGATATTTCATGTGACTACTGAAAAGAGGGAAATCAAAGAAACAGAGGGATAGGAATCGATATTTCAAATGACTACTAATAAGATGACTAAGACAGTCTATAATAAGCACACATCGAATGCATCAACTACATAAATACATGGAGAAACGTAAGATTGTCAGAAATCTTCCTCTGAATAGAACAAAACAAGAAGCGAATTTAACCTGAATAAGTGGATCATTACAAGCATTGTCAACTATCCTTCCTCTTGCAATCAAACAAAGCAAATGCACTTTATGTACAAGCTCAGCCGCTTCCTGCACACATATCATCAAATTCCACATTTAAACGAACAAACTTTTGATGATCAAGAGTCAAGACAATCTAGAATAACATGAATCCCGACCTTTTCTTCTGCAGTGAACCTTCGTACATTCTTCTTGTTAGAGGAATCTGGCGTGGCAGAGAATTCGACAGTAACTGCATTGACCTGAGCATCTCGATTACCAGTTGCAGAATCTGAAACCTGTACGAAGCCCTCTTCCCATTCACATTCATCAATATCTTCGCTGTCTTCTGTTTGCAAAGAAATATTTCCAGCAGCTTCATTATCCGACTTGGAACTCTCTACAATATCTTTGGCACTCACTCTGACAACTTGTTTTCCTTTTCTCTTAAGCCCATCATTTGACTAAAATAACAAAAATGTGACAAGACATTCGGATTTCAGCCAATTCAACTGCACAGTTCTAAATCCAAAACTCTGAAAGACAAAACTAAAATAAAATGTTAAACCTTCTTGACTCTTTTGGGCTGATTCTCCAAGCTGTCTTGAGACGACTGGGCAACTGTCCATATACAATATTCAAATCTAAACAAAACATTCACCAAACATCACAAATGCCAAATAAAATAAAAACAAGATGATAAGATTTGGGAATCGGAATAAACCGTTTCTATCAGCTGACGCCCCTGCAGCTTCACCGCCGCCCTTTGCTGCATCAACAGAAGAATACCAACAGCAGCATCAGTGACAACAAAGGAGAACAATTTATAGAGAAAAACAGCAAGGCACGAATTTTTAAAAGACCGAAATTTGGAAAGAAAGCGGCGAGACTAAATTTAGGGTTTTGATCAAATTTGTGCAGAGTTTAGGGTTCCCGACAAAAGGGAGAATGCGAGAAAGGGGGATTTGAAGGGATACCGGTGGGTCGCTTGAGACGACTGGAGGGATTTCCAGAACGCATTGGCGGTAGAAGTCGTGAGTGCGTTGCTGCGGGGAGAGGCGGTTGTGAATTGCGCGCGCGATGGCTGCACATTGTCCACCGGATGCCCGGACGGTTCTTTTGTACCCTTTTCTTCTTCTTTTTTTTTTTTTTAAATAAAATTAAAAAAAAAAAAAATGCATGGGTTAGCCTAGACCCGTCAAAACATGATCCAACCGAAAAACCCAATCGGTACGTCCGGTAGTTTTACGGGTTTGAATCCGGTATTTTAGACCCAAGATTCGAAATTGATCCGAACCCGAATTACCCGGGACTTTTAGGGTCAAGACCCGATGAGTCAGCACTATGTAGACGCTACACATGCACCGGATTGAACCCACACAAATTCGTTAAGGTAACTCATAAGTTAGACAACTTATATATTTTATAATTATAGTATGTTTAGAACACTTATTTGTATAACTATGATTTTTTATGCTTAAAATATTAATATAATATTATTATTATAATAATAATTATAAATTTAATTATAATATTATTATTTAATTTAATTTGACAATTTTATATTATAATTTAATTTTGATATTACTTTAATATTTTTAAAAGTTCTTCAAAAAGTTCGAGTTTTTTTTACCCAGTGAGTCGACCCGAGCCCGGGACAAATCCGGTTTGGCTCGATCCGAAATGACTGGTAACCCGATTGATCTGAAACCCGATTTACCCAGGACCAGAATGACCTGAACCCAAACCCGACCCGAATGAACCGATTGACATGTCTAGTCCGTTAGCTCCTTGAATTGGATGGGTTAGCTGAGCTCTACCATTCACACCACCATCAAGCTTGTTAAGATGAGTGTCGCCTATCAAATTCACATGGATAGTAATAAGTCTCGCTTGAGCTGCTTTAATGGTAGTCTTTACTTTTTCCATTTCGCTCATAGTACGGGGAAGAAGTGGACTTTAGAAATGCTATTAATGCCTCGAAAAGAGGGAGGTGAGGGTGGTATACGATTAGATTGTAGATAAGTGGAAGTAGATAAGCGCGAACCATTCATGTAACGAACCGAACATTCTTATGAGAAAGAAAGAAAAAAAACATTTTTTGAGATGCAATCCTAGTAATTTTTTGGAATCAAAATCATGATTTAGGCGAGCAATGAACCAACTTATCGTCTGTATATAGCTTATACGGTGGTTGGAACAAAGACATATTTGTTTGTGAATTCCAATGTGGCAGAAAGAAGAATATATCTGCACGGGAGGAAAGTAAACGATATTTCAAAAAATGGAGAAAATATAATAGCATCCGCATTGCAAAAAATGAAAAGAAAATGATCACATAGAAATATCCATAAATTTCATTTACTGTCATTAATGGTCAATTTACCTCAATAGAAATTAGTATAGTTCTCACGCCATTACGCGATTTTAAAAAAATATAATCTTAAAAATATAAAAAGTTAATGTTATAAATAATTAATAAAATTAGGATAAAAATAATCTTATTTAAAGTAGCATATATAGATATAGATATTTTAAAGAAAAAATTTGTAAAACGGGCATTTTTTTTGATCGAATTTGCAAAATGGTCACGTTTTTGGACAATTTAGTAAAATGTCCACTATATATACTAATTCTCAAAAAAAAATTTCTGATCGTTGCCCCCAATCCCATCGTCACTCCAATCTCAAGCGATGAAGCTCTCGAGCGAGCGGCGGAGCGAGCTCCGGAGGCCGGTGCGAGATCGATCGAGCGAGCGCTGGATCTGAGATCTCCTCGAGCGAGCGAGCGAGGCTGAGCGAGGAAGCGAGGGTGCGGGAGCATCGCCGGATCTCGTCCGTCAGATCTCGGATCTTCTTCTCGTCTCCTCGGAGCGAGCGAGGCCGAGCGAGGGAGCGAGGGAGGCCGAGCGAGGGAGCGATGGCCGGATATGAGAATCCGGAGTGGCCGCCTGATCAGCTTCTTTCCTCTCCGCGTTTCACACAGGTAACATCTTAACCTAAATTGACTTCAAGTTTGACCGAATTAGGGTTTTTCTCCATTAATTTTCTATGAATTCAAGGTTGCAATATGGAAAAATTTGTATTGAGCATCTCCTTATCTTTGCTCACCCACTAATTTCGGCTGACAGGTTCGACACAATGAAAAATCTGTGATTGTTTGATCATTTCACCTGTTCTAGCTCTTGCTTTTACAACTGTAGATCTTCAAATTGAATTTCCGAACCTATTTAGAAGTTGATGATGATGCTTCAAGTCAGAAGAGAGTGGATTGTCAACTCATGTTTTAAAGTTTGTAGAAAATGAGTATAATTGATCAAGTGTTTCTTTCTAGTAGCTTGAATGGATTCTGCATCGGTCTCTATAATTATGAATGCAACATTTCTAGTAGCTTGAATGGATTTTGCTATGATAGCAGGCCTAGTAGAAGCACTGGCAGCAGTTGCAGCTGAGGGTGACCACAACAAGGAGAGGGAAGCAGCGCTTGCATCCGCAGCCACCATGGTGGCCTTCCTAGTATGCTCAGATGGCTGAGCTGATGGGAGCCAAGAGGGAACAACTCAACACTATCTTAGGCTCAGCCATCAGCGGTACCAACACAAGCGATATCCTAACTCTGACCGCAGCTGCTGCTACACGTATGACCATTTCTGCCTAATTAATAAGAGGATAAAGAAGACACAACCTGAGGCCGTCATTAGCGGACAACCTGCAAAAGATGAACAGGCCAACAGTTACATCTTAATGAGTCTTATGAGGATGCTTTCTAAAATGCAAAGTGAGTTACTACTTCTTCTATGATAATATGCCTCACTGTAAGGGTTTGTTGTCAGCAATGATGTCAATTGTTTGGCATTTGACATGATCGTTATAAGATTAACCAATTGAAGGATAAATTTGCTGAATCGGAAAACCAATACTGAGCTAAATAGTTGAGAGGTTTTGGTTCATGATCTGGCGTAAGACAAAAACGAGGAGAGTATGTGAGGCTGGTTATGGCTTTAGGTATTTGATTAGAAGTTATAAGGCTGTTTGAATTGCTGCATGAAAGGGGATGGGATGTTTCTTTCAAGATTGGGAATTTTATTTGGGAAAGATGTTTGATCACCAAAAGCAGAAAATTTGGAGGGTTTTGGGATACTCACTAAACTAGGAGTCTAAGACTGCCAGGCAATCGGAAATTGTTTTTGTTTTGGGGTGATCTGATTAATTTGAGAAACGAATGGGAACTCACAATTGAAAAATACGCAACTCCTCGATATAGAAAATGCTTTTCCCTTTTTGTTTCACTTTCCGAATCCAGATGCTTGGTTGAACCAAAGACTCTTTAGTCTCCCTCAATCTTAACTTTCTTAATGACTTGTGAGCATTTTCCGAGTTTATTGATTTCACTCTCTCCTTCTTCATGAGTCAAATGGGGTGGCCATAAGAAAATACATGGCACCAGCCACAATTTGGAATTTGGAGGAATGTTGTGTCCTGTTATAAACATTTTGAGTATCTATAAGAGTATTTGGTTGGTCCAGGTAGTCGAGCAGTACTCGCCTATCGCTCTTGCTGCCGCAGGTAAGCTTACAAAGAAAGGTTCAAGTTCATGAAATAACCCCACCAATGACAGGGTAGACAAGGATTTGCATTTGATAGATGATAGACGATAGACAAAGTTTGTAACTATGGCATATCAAATGTTAATAACAGCAAATCATTGTTAGATTGTTAGTTTTTAGACACCTCCAGTTCTGGTTTCAGTCCTTGCTCACCTTCTCTTATTTGTTGTAAATTCATCCTATTGAAACATAAAAAAATACTTATACATGATGTGTATGGCTTAATCTTTTTGCAGTGTCGTGGAATAGTTTTCCAGCAGCAAGATCTGTGCAGCAGATGATGGACACCATGGTGGGGATGGTGCAGAATCCATTCGCCCATGGTAGTATTACTTGGCCATCAGCTCCTACCATAGAGGTTAATGGATACAGAAGTGGAAGCACACCCTGGGCTGTCAAAGAAAGTGAGGCGGGCTATAACATTAGGTTTGACATGCCAGGTATGACTAGGAAGGATGTGAAGGTGTGGGTTGAGGAGAAAACACTGGTTGTAGAGGCTGAGAAGACGCCAGGTAGAAGCCAAGACGGGCAAGTTGATCTCAAAACTAATCAGGATGTGCATGAAGATTAGTGCCCTGCTGAGAGCTATGGCAAGTACTACAGCAGGGTTGTGCTTCCAGAGACCGTCATACACGAGATGATTAAGGCAGAGGTAAAGGACGGTGTCTTGCAAGTAGTCGTCCCCAAGGCCAGGGCGGCACACCGAACATTAGAGATTAATGTGCAGTAGGTAGACATAACATTTTATGAATTTCTTCTATTTTTGCTTTTAGTTTATTGATGGGCTTTTCTGACAATGTGAGAGTATAGACTCCTTCGACAATCTCATGTAAGTTACCGATTTCTGAGAGAAATACAGATAGATGTTGCAAAAAGTCTGATGGTTAACCATTCTCAGTTTCTCACCCTCCATTAATTTTAGCTCTCTTCAAAGAATCTCCACCCTAAGGCCAGCAAAAGGGTGACTATGGTTATGAAAGTATCCAAGTCCTTTAGGCTTCAGTGCTGTACTATACGGAGTATATAACCTTTGCTTTTTGACCATGTAAAGTAAAAAAAAAATTGTTATCCATGTAAAAAAAAAAAAAAAAAAAACTAGATTTGGATCATATTTGTGAAATTGTTATCCAGGCTTGATGGAATTGTTCGACATCATCTGATCGGCTTATGATTCATTTGTCATGTGCTTCTTCGATTCTTTGTGAAATTGTTATCCATGCTTGTGCAACTCTAAAAAAAGTGCTGACATGGGAAAAAAAGTGCTGACACGGAAAAAAGTGCAACTCTAAACTAGACTTGGATCATATTTGCACAATTTACGGTTATATTTGCACATCATACTCTTATAATTGCACGACAAAATGTTAAAAAAAAATAAACAAAAAAAAATAGATTTGATTCATATTTGCACATCGTACTCTTATATTTGCACAACATGCTCTTATTTTTGCTCAACAATTCTTTATTTTTGCACAGCAATCGAGACATGTGAAATTGTGTCTCCACATAATCTTATTTTTTGTAAATATAATTTTTTACTTTTTTTAATAGATTATTGCACAACACGGTCTTATTTTTGCTCATCAATAGAGTAAAATTGCACAACATGGGGGATTGGTCAAATTTTGCTCAACATCATCTTATTTTTGCTCAACAATAGGTTATTTTTGCACAACAATCGAGACTTGTGAAATTGTGCTCAACATGACTTTATTTTCTCTCAATATAATTTCATACTTTCTCAATAAATTATTGCACAACATCATCTTAATTTTGCTCAACAATAGGTTATTTTTGCACAACAATCGAGACTTGTGAATTTGTTTTCAACATGATCTTATTTTCTCTCAAATAATTTCATACTTTCTCAATAAATTATTGCACAACATGCTCTTATTTTTGCTCATCAATACTTTATTTTTGCATAACATTCGAGACTTGTGAAATTGTGTCTCAACATGATCTTACTTTTCGTAAATATAATTTTATACTTTTTAATAGATTATTGCACAACATTGTCTTATTTTTGCTCATCAATAGACAATAATTGCACAACATGGGAGATTGGTGAAATTTTGCACAACATCATTTTATTTTTGCTCAACTATATGTTATTTTTGCACAACAATCGAGACTTGTAAATTTGTTTTCAACATGATCTTATTTTCTCTCAATATAATTTCATACTTTCTCAATAAATTATTGCACAACATGTTCTTATTTTTTCTCATCAATACTTTATTTTTGCACAACATTCGAGACTTGTGAAATTGTGTCTCAACATGATCTTACTTTTCGTAAATATAATTTTATACTTTTTAATAGATTATTGCACAAAATTGTCTTATTTTTGCTCATCAATAGACAATAATTGCACAACATGGGAGATTGGTGAAATTTTGCACAACATCATTTTATTTTTGCTCAACTATAGGTTATTTTTGCACAACAATCGAGACTTGTGAATTTGTTTTCAACATGATCTTATTTTCTCTCAATATAATTTCATACTTTCTCAATAAATTGTTGCACAATATGTTCTTATTTTTGCTCATCAATACTTTATTTTTGCACAACATTTGAGACTTGTGAAATTGTGTCTCAACATGATCTTACTTTTCGTAAATAGAATTTTATACTTTTTAATAGATTATTGCACAACATGGTCTTATTTTTGCTCATCAATAGACAATAATTGCACAACATGGGAGATTGGTGAAATTTTGCTCAACATCATCTTATTTTTGCTCAACTATAGGTTATTTTTGCACAACAATCGAGACTTGTGAATTTGTTTTCAACATGATCTTATTTTCTCTCAATATAATTTCATACTTTCTCAATAAATTATTGCACAACATGCTCTTATTTTTGCTCATCAATACTTTATTTTTGCACAACTAGTGGTGAAAATTAGTGCTAACACTGATATTAGTTACAATTAGCGTTGACACTGATATTAGTTACAATTAGTGCTGACACTGATATTAGTTACAATCGAGTCATCTTCCTAAGTAATAACTTTGTAGTTCGGTATATATTTTTCCGTGTCAGCACTTTTTTTTTCTTCATGTCAGCACATTTTTTAGAGTTGCACAACCATATTTTAGAGTTGCACAACTTTAGTTTAGAGTTGCACAACTTTAGTTACAATTAGTGGTGAAAAATTCCAAATGAAAATGCGACGAATTAGAGATGCTCACCAAGGCAAACAAGACTAACCAATAACCTGAATCACAAGTCGGCAATGCAACTTTGCCTGGATGGGCAAGGAAGAAGACTTTAACAACTCTTTTTTGTTATCTAAACAGGTGAAAATGGAAAACAACCATGTAAAATGAGCATCCCTTGCAACAAACACTTCGACAGTACAGTTCCGCCTTATGATATTTTCTGTTCTAGCCAAATCATGTCTTGTACAGTTGCTCCATTGAGTTTTCAAGCACCCGAGAGATGAACTTCGTTTCTCTTAAGCTGAATCTGCTCCTTCTACCTGCTGTCTTGCCAGGTATCTTTCTCTTCTCTCCTTCTGTTAACAGATTGGCGGGAGTCAATTATCAGAATTTGGAAATGTTGTCTTTTGGACTGTTAACTTTTTTAGAGACGTTAAAATATCACCGATGATGAAAAGATTCTTGATAGTCTAAACTCACCCATTCATCTATCACAAGTCCTTCACCAATGATCTTTGGACCCTTGTCTTCAGGTGGCTTTTTGCGTGCCTCAACTTCAGCCTCCGCTTCAGCTAACATCCTATTCAACTTCTCAAGAGCCTTCATTATTTAAAATTTAAAAAGAAGAAGGTACCGTTAGAACAAGCATTCAGACATTCAAAATTTTAAACAAGACTTGCAAAGAAATAAAACTTAAATGAAGGCTTACTGGGGTAGGTCGATCAACATCAAGAAAAACAACATGCAGTATCTGCTCAATAGCCAGCCGATCCTTCTGTTCGTCTAACTGCATCTCACCAAAAACACGACAATTCTTCAGCATCTCAAAGATGATTCCGAAATTCATGCCTAAGCCACAGAAGTCCCACAACAATTAAGGTCTACGAAATGCAACAGAGTGCATCCAGTACAATTTTAATAGTGTTCCTCTATTTAACCAAGCACAATTCAACCCATTGGGATCACAACAGATCCATCCATGGAGGCAGTGAAATCAGAAACTTATATATTGTTCTAGCACCAAAAAAAAAGCACTACCCATTTGGCCCCTCCTTTAACAAGCTTATCTATATTGACCATTAAAGGGGCCTTAGGCACATAAATCATTCACAACACAAGGCATAATCATGCATAGAGAAGCACACAAGATTTGCCGCCCCTTGGATAGAAAGTCAAAAGCCCTGTGCAAATGAATATATTTATTATACACAGTTCATTTAATGATCCTTGAAACTTTTATTCTCAGTTCTGGTCGAACTCAGTAGATACTCCAACAAAGAGATTACACCAGAAGATGGACTTAAACCCCCAACAGCAGCAACTATATTCTAGTCAGTATGTACCATTTCAGCAACTATATTCTAGTCTACAGCTTAACAAATGGCAAGGTCAAACACGAGATACAATAAGGCAAGTGCATATATATAGCTTACCATTTCAGGAACATAGTCCATTTGTCCTTTCACCTTCAGGCTCATGATTTTGAACTTCACCTTGTTCTTCTGTTCTATAGGTTTCTCATTGTTTTCAGGATGCTCCACAAACTTGAAGACTTAATCATTTTGGAACGGTCAAATTTAGCATGTCAGAGTCTTAGAGAGGATAACAAACACCCTTTTAGGAATTGAGAAATTTTTCATAGAAGCAGCAAATATCATACCAGTTGCAATGAGACTTTCACCAGGAGCAAGAATAGCACTAGGAGGACGCATGAAGCAGCTTTTTGGAGCCGTTGTTTGAAGCTACAGTTCAATCAGATTAAACCAATGTCATCATAACAGAATAATAAGATGCTTCAATTTAATCATAGCATATGAATGAACCCTTTATCATGCTTCTATATAAAGCAGCCAGAAGCAAAAATAAATGAAGCCATATATATAGCAAGGAAAGAGGCTAAGATTCAAGGTTTAAATCAAATTTCTAGGATGCCTCTGAACAAGGCAGCCATCTACTTTAATACCTAATCTAAACCGTATGAAAATGTATACCTATACCCTACAAAACTAGCAAAGCAGACCCCCTGATGGCACAATGTTTCAGAATCTCAGCTCTTCAGGAAGCATATAATGTATATTTAAGGAAAATCATAAATTTAGATATTAAAGAACTACAGAATCTACAACATGAGAGTATTAAATATTATAAGAATACCTGACTACTAGAAGCACCAGTGAGTGAGGGAGTAAACTTCGAAATAGTAAGCTGACTACCAGTACCAGGGTATATAGAACATGTTGTTGTATTGCAAGAAAGAGCCCCTTCATCATTGAAAAAGAACAGAAATCCACCCTATTTTAGCACAGGGAGGATTAGCGTATTCCCTTCCCGGATATGCAATCTAATCAAGAAATACCAAACGGAATAATAAGAAACAAAAAGCAAGTAATACAGGGAGGAAAATGCAAAAGCTGGAGAGTTGCTCAGAAATGCACGATCATCATTTAAAAAGAACACAAATCCGCCCTATTTCAGCACAGAAAAACACAGATCTTAGAAGCTGGACATTGAAAAAGAAGCTGGACTATTGCAGATTTGCACAACTCCTAAGTTATTTTAGCATAAATCACACTTCTTTAGTATATTTTAAAGCATACTGCAAGCAGATCGATTTCCTTATCAATCAATCGAAGATTGATTGATAAGGACAATAGTCGGAAGCAAAGATCGATTTCATCAAACAGTCGGAAGCAAAGACACAATTGACAATAGTATAGCAAAGATCGATTTCCTTATCAATTGAGTTGTGCAAATCTAGCCTCGAGTTGTGCAACTCTAGGCTCGAGCAGCAGACTGTTCTCACCATTTGCGAAACAGTCATTTGGCCCTGAAGAAAGAATATAATTTGAATGTCTAAATACAAAAAAAAATGATTTTAGGAGAGCATTCACAGCATAACAGCTCATTCTTTCAGAGTATGGCCAGAAAGCCTAGGACTAAGCTCATCACACCACTTCTTCAGCATCATCAATTTATTGGCATACTGTTCAAGCAAAGTTTTCGGATCAAAGTGTTCATCCAACTTAAGTTTTAGCACCAAGAATATGATTACTAAGGATAATGGGAAAAGATGCACAAGAAAGCAATGTAAACTGCACATGAAGAAAGAGTTCAGTAGAATGCATAGTAGAAACAAGAAATGTTCTAAGCAAATCAACTAGACAAGCTAGACAAACACAGATATAGAAAAAACGAGAATAAACCGTCACAGATTCGAATGGAGACTTCAAAATTGTATCTGATACATCAAAAATCAAAGAAAATTTTCGCCTTCGGCGCAAATGTTATGTGATTCCATTGCAGTAATCACTGCAGACTTCAAAATCGTCTCCAACACTTCAAAAATCGAAGAAAATTTGCGCCTTTGAAGCAAATTTTCTGAAATATATGCACTGATTATTGGATTCAATTGTCTAAAATCGAAGAATCGCTTGATAAGGAAGCTAGGAAGCTGAATAATCTACGCAAATCAACTAAAGAACGAACCCTAGCTCCAATTGGGAGAAGAAAAGCAGTAATTGAACATATAAGCAAAGAAAGAAGAAGGAACCTTGTTCTTGATGGAAGGAAGCACATCAACATTCAGTACAGTGGAGGAGAGAGAGTATCGGCAGAAGCTTGCAGGACATGAAGCCGCCGCCGGAGATCTGATGCCGAGGCCGTTGTCTTGTTGGCACTCGATTAGGACTTCAGATTGCCTAGTGTTGTCTTGTTGGCGCTCGTTGTCGCGAGGGAGGGAGAAGAGGGAGGCGGCAGTGTCGGAGCTGTCATCGGAGTTCCACAATCGGGATTGAATCGCTATGATCGGCGACGAATAGTTGAGCAGCAGAGAGAGAGAGTGCCGAGGGAGAGCCAGAGGAGAGAGAAAGCACGTGTGAAAAAAGTTTATATTAAGGACATTTTACAAAATTGTCACAAAACGCGGATATTTCGCAAATTAAGCCCATTTTGGTGGCTATTTTGCAAAATCCCCCTATTTTAAATCACTTTAGATAGTTAGTAAAAAAAAAAAAAACATTGTAACTTTGTTTACAAAAATAAAATCAACATAAGAATATATATGGATAGTTAGTAAATGTGTTAAAAATAAAAAGGAAAAAAATATGATTGATTTAAAGAAATAAAATTTGATTGGTTTAAATAGCTAATTAAAAAAAGGTAGGGATAATACGTTATGATATAGAATTTAATCAAGGTAAATAAACAAAATATCAAAGTGAACATAACTAGTGTAATACCCGCGACATGGCGCGGTTGCAATGGAAAAAAAAAAGAATATATAATATTTATTATAAGGAATGATCAAATAAAATATAAACAAATGTTTGAAAAGTATAAAACAACAAAATTATTATTGAACGACATATGTGTTTAGAAAATGCACATATTGAGTTGGTGATGTAGGCATGAATTATGAACCGCATGAGCATAAAAACAACCAAGTGTTAAATCGATGTAGGACTTAAAGCATTCTAGTCATGGCGGAGAAGAAGAAATCAATACATCACGCCTAGAGAAACACGGAAAATACAAACTGACAATTCAACAAAGTTACAGAAGGCGAACCCTAAATTTTCATTAAAAAGAACAGGAGAGAGGATGAAAATAAAATAAAAGGATTTGGGGCTTACGGTTTGCCATTGGCACGGGAACATCCTGGATGCTGAACTACAACTGTCGAGGGTCAAGAGCAGGAAGGAGAGGGAATTCGTGGCTGTCAAGTTTCAACCGACTTCCAATCGTTGGCGTGGCCATTGAAGGTGATGATTCTTGGTCTGACCTCGGCAACAATCCGGGCGTCTGAGTTAGAGTTGCAGATCCAATCGCTCGATTCGGTGTGCGATTGGACAAAGACGGCGAGCGAAATCAGCGAAAAGGCGAAGAAGAGGAGGGAACCGACAGATGCAAGATATAACTTCGATTTAGGAGAAGATGAGGCATCTGGGAGAGAAGAGGTAGAAAGAATGGGAGAAGAGACGTGCGGGAGAAGGAGGGAACCGGAAGAGGCAAGGCGTGGGAGAGAAATCAACCCTAATCATTCTTTAGTGCAAATTGTGGGAAAGAAAAACGAAAATTGATACTCAGTGACGAAGATGGTGACGGGAGGCGTTCTAACCTCGGCGAAGGAATAAGACGGAGTTCTGAGGCGGGATATCTTCAACGGAGGAGGAAAACGAAGGCATGAGGCGCGAAGGATCCCACGATCGAAGTCGGCGGAGGAGAACTGAACCCTAACAAAGCGTTCTTTCCCAACTGTAAAGAGGGGGAAGAAAATTGAAAGCAAATTAAAAAAAAAAAAGAATGTTATTGGTAAGAAGGGAGTGAAATAAGGAGAGCGCGCCACGTCAGTGGAAAGTATACAAAATTAAGTAGTTATATAGATATAGATTGCTAAATAAAAAGGAATTGCCTTAAATAACTTCGCGCGAGGATGCAACACGTGGCCAAAATGCTTAAAAAGAGTTGCAGATCCAGTCGCTCGATTCGGTGTGCGATTGGACAAAGACGGCGAGCGAAATCAGCGAAAAGGCAAAGAAGAGGAGGGAACCGGCAGAGGCAAGATCAAACTTTGATTTGGGAGAAGAGGAGGCATCTGGGAGAGAGAAGGTAGAAAGAATGGGAGAAGAGGCATGCGGGAGAAAGAGGGAACCGGCAGAGGCAAGGCGTGGGAGAGAAATCAACCATAATCATGTGCAAATTGTGGGAAAGAAAAACAAAAATTGAAACTCAGTGAGGAAGATGGTGAGGGGAGGCGGTCTAACCTCGGCGAAGGAATAAGACGGAGTTCTGAGGCGGGATATCTTCAATGGAGGAAGAAAACGAAGGCATGAGGCGCGAAGGATGCCACGATCGAAGTCGGCGGAGGAGAACTGAACCCTAACAAAGCGTTCTTTCCAACTGTGAAGAGGGGGAAGAAAATTGAAAGCAAATTAAAAAAAAAGGAAAAAAAAAAGAATGTGATTGGTCAGAAGGGAGTGAAATAAGGAGAGCGCGTCACGTCAACGGAAATTATACAAACTTATGTAGTTATATAGATATAGATTGCTAAATAAAAATGAATTGCCTTAAATAACTTCGCGCGAGGATGCGACACGTGCCCAAAAGGCTTTGGTTTTAAGTAATATATATAGATATTGATATAGATTGCCTAAAATAGAAAAATCATATATTTGGAACTATAATTTTTTTAAAAAAAAAAATGATTTTGAATTCATCATATTATTTAAAAAATAAATGGAAATAATAATGTGTAATTAATATGAAATAAAATAATATTGTATAGTTATTATTAACATTATTTTTTTTTAAAAGTTTTGAATTAATCCCAATTGCTAAATAAAAAGGAATTGCCTTAAAGAACATCGCGCGAGGATGCGACACGTGGCCAAAAGGCTTTGGGTTTAAATAATATATAGAAGATTGCCTTAAATAACTTCGCACGAGGATGCAACACGTGGCCAAAAGGCTTTGGTTTTAAGTAATATATATATTGCTAAATAAAAAGGAATTGTCGTAAATAACATCGCGCGAGGATGCGACACGTGGCCAAAAGGCTTTGAGTTTAAATAATATATAGAAGATTGCCTTAAATAACTTCGCGCGAGGATGCGACACGTGGCCAAAAGGCTTTGGTTTTAAGTAATATATAGATTGCTAAATAAAAAGGAATTGCCTTAAATAACATCGCGCGAGGATGCTACACGTGGCCAAAAGGCTTTGGGTTTAAATAATATATATAGAAGATTGCCTTAAATAACTTCGCGTGAGGATGCGACACGTGGCCAAAAGGCTTTGGTTTTAAGTAATATATAGATATAGATTGCTAAATAAAAAAGAATTGCCTTAAATAACATCGCGCGAGGATGCGACACGTGGCCAAAAGGCTTTGAGTTTAAATAATATATAGAAGATTGTCTTAAATAACTTCGCGCGAGGATGCGACACGTGGCCAAAAGGCTTTGGTTTTAAGTAATATATAGATAGATTGCTAAATAAAAAGGAATTGCCTTAAATAACATCGCGCGAGGATGCGACACGTGGCCAAAAGGCTTTGGGTTTAAATAATATATAGAAGATTTCCTTAAATAACTTCGCGCGAGGATGCGACACGTGGCCAAAAGGCTTTGGTTTTAAGTAATATACTAGTCATATTCCCGCGCCAATGACGCGTAATTTAATAGTAAAGTTATGAATATTAAATAATACAAAAAAATTGCCGACAAAAATACACATATCAGCGGTTAGAAAATACAGTAATAGAGTAAAGTGTATAATATAATAAATTAATAATATAAAATAATATAGATATATATAGATACAGATTGCTAATATTAATTTTATGTTTCCTTATTATTAATTTTATGTTTTGAATTAATCCCATTGTTTTTTTTAAACAACTAAAGTTGTAATTTAGGCTAAAGTGATTGGTTAAAAGGCCTAGAATTAAGGAGAGAGCGACACGTCATCGCTAAGGCTTTTGTTTTAATAGTTAGTAATAGATAGATAGATGGATTTTTTTTAAACAACTAAAGTTGTAATTTAGGCTAAAGTGATTGGTTAAAAGGCCTAGAATTAAGGAGATAGCGACACGTCATCGCTAAGGCTTTTGTTTTAATAGTTAGTAATAGATAGATAATAGATTGTTTTTTTTAACAACTAAAGTTGTAATTTAGGCTAAAGTGATTGGTTAAAAGGCCTAAAATTAAGGAGGTAGCGACACGTCATCGCTAAGGCTTTTGTTTTAATAGTTAGTAATAGATGTTTTTTTAAACAACTAAAGTTATAATTTAGGCTAAAGTGATTGGTTAAAAGGCCTAGAATTAAGGAGAGAGTGACACGTCATCGCTAAGGCTTTTGTTTTAATAGTTAGTAATAGATAGATAGATATAGATTGCTAAATAAAAAGGAATTGTCTTAAATAACTTCGCGCGAGGATGCGACATGTGGCCAAAAGGCTTTGGTTTTAAGTAATATATAGATATAGATATAGATATAGATTGCTAAATACAAAGGAATTGCCTTAAATAACATCGCGCGAGGATGCGACACGTGGCCAAAAGGCTTTGGTTTTAAATAATATATAGAAGATTGTCTTAAATAACTTCGCACGAGGATGCGACACGTGACCAAAAGGCTTTGATTTTAAGTAATATACATAGATATATAGATAGATAGATATAGATTGCTAAATAAAAAGGAATTGCCTTAAATAACTTCGCGCGAGGATGCGACATGTGACCAAAAGGCTTTGGTTTTAAGTAATATATAGATAGATAGATAGATACAAAAAGAATGTAGTTTATGAATCCAATACTCCATTCATATATATCCGAATAATTAGCTCTTTGGACATTTTTTCATTAAATAAAATATTTGACCCTTTGAACACCATTAATGATAAACATTTATAATTTTATTTATTTATCTCATTCACTGTGTTTGATTTCCAATACAATCTATTAACATTCCAATTTTTTATATTATTATCTTCTGTTCATTGGTCTATATTTTTTACATCATTTACGTGCTAAAGTTTTAATTATTCTTCTTTCTATTTTACACTTTCTTAAAAAGTGTGAAATTGGCCAAATGACCAATTATTTTGATACAAATGGATTAAATATCAAGGAAAGATAAGACAATATAAGAGAGTAAGTATGAGATAAATAAAAAAAAGTTGGTGTTTAAAAAAAATCCAAACAAACCGATCCTATAGTATTATTTTAGATAGTTAGCTGTATACCAAAAAAATTTTATTTACTTTTTTTATTTATATTTTTTTTGATAAGGAAATAATTCGAGGCCGGACAGGCCTGGACCTCGAGAGGCCGACAAAGTCGGCAGACGGCAAGCCGTCTAAACATACAACATAGAAAAAGAAATACAACATACAACAACTACCTAATACAACAAAAGAACTACAAGAAACAAATCCGGAAAACCCCAAACCCTAAGCACACAAACGGACACAACAACGAGAAGATGGAGACCCGACGTGGCGAAGTGGATAGCGAGCGCATGGGACAGCACAGCTGACACGATGTCTCGCCGCCGGAAAGACGGAAAGCAGCAATCCACGTAGGGCAAAGACGACACCTGGGGAAGTGTGGATCACACGACGTTCCCTTCACCTAAATGAAGGATCTTCGGAGACCAAGAACACCACCAACACGATCACTTCGATCAACCAGGGCCGCAAAACTGCTCCTCAACCGAAACTAACCACGAAACCAGAAACAGAACTCCAACCAACTCGAGAAAATGAAGCACGACCGCGAGAGGGCAAAGAGTGCAAGAGTAATCCGGATTTAATAATATACGTTGATATTGATTAAAGATGCTTTTTATATGTATATATATACATATAAAAATATATATGAGTTTCAAATTCGTTCGTTCTTTTTTTTATTATTATTTTTTTAATGTATGCCCCTGGGCTGCCCCGGGCCCAAGACATTTCCTTGGGCCCAAAGCACATGAAGTCGGGCCCAAGGGGGTGTGCAAGGTTTCAGACGCCAGAGCAAAACCTAGCACACCGCCTACGAATATGAAGGCGGCGGAGGGGAAACCACCAGAGGGCAGGGATGCCGGAGGACCCCGGAGCCACAACCTCCAACGCCAAGGCCACAAACCGCCAACCGGTCGTCGAGACATGATCGGAGAGGGAGAGAAGCTAACCAGCGCGAACGGGAGTCGCCATTGAAGGTTGAAGAAGACGAAGTTACTCGGTGGGCTCGAGAGCCACGCGAGACCATTAAAATCTAGGTTTGAAAGCTGAGATTAAACCCATGAATTTTGCTGGAAGGTTGATGAAATGAGGAAAGAAAACAAGAAACAATAAAAGCCCCATTTATGAGAATCAAAGAACAGGAACATATGTTATAATTTTTCAGAAAGAAAAAATAGGATATAGATCAGTAAGGATCTACATCCACCGCTAACTTTTGATTAGAGTAGAGGTCGCGAGAGATGTCATCAATTTGACAGTTGTAGAAGGTCTTAACACCAGGCCGAGACCCACCGATTGAGCGAAGGCGAACCCAAATCGGAGGCGAAACGAGCATGAGACGCCGACCAAGACTTAGACAAAGGGCGAGGCCCAAATCGACAACACCCATGGGCGAGATGAACAACCTCAATCACCCAAGAAACCGGATAGGGAACTGGGGAGAAGGAGGGGATTTGGAACCAGCGGATACCAGTGGTGGCTGATGGGGAGCCGAGGGCAACAGGATCACCAAGGGCTCACGAGACACCAGGAGAGGGTGGATTTGGGGCTTCCGAAGGAGGGTTAAAGACTCCCGAAGGAGGGTTAAGACTCTCGAAGGAGGTTTTTCACGACTTGTACATGTTTCCGGCCACCGAAGGTGATTAGTTGCACCGCCAGCGGAAGACCCCAACGGGGTTTTTAGTCTCTCTAAAAAGAGAGCTTTTTTGTTCCTACAATCGCCCCAGCTGTATACCAAAATATTACTACGTATTAGTTATGATGAATAATATAATTTTGAAAAAATGACATTAATAATTTATTTTACATCATATTAAAATTATATGTTATATTATATGATTATTATTAGAAAATAATTCGATGGCCGGACAGACCCAATGTCTCGAGAGACTGACAAAGTCAACAAACGGCGAACCGTCAAAGCATTCACCGTAAGAAATAGAAAAAGGGTGTCGTACAAATGGTGGAAAGCACACAAGTGCAGTCGAACAAGCAAATCTAACCCAAGCATGATGGGGACAACATAGACTATGAGTCGATGTCAAGCAGCACCAAGTAGTGACATTGTTAGCCAGCGTTACATCAGGAGTCCCTATGGGCAGCGAAGACGAT
The DNA here is from genome assembly GCA_037127255.1 of Persicaria tinctoria. NCBI lineage: Eukaryota > Viridiplantae > Streptophyta > Magnoliopsida > Caryophyllales > Polygonaceae > Persicaria > Persicaria tinctoria. Next base: position 21,916,213 of record JBANSL010000013.1, on the reverse strand, counting down.
CCTCCAAGGAAATTTCTATATCGCGGAGTCGCCTCGATACACACTGCCACTGGCGATGCCATAGAAAATAGCCCCATAAATTAACAATGATATGCCGTCATAAGAAGACCACCCAACGCAAAAGACATCTAGTCTGCTATCAATACATCGCGAGCAAAGCACTTAGCCCGACCATTATCAAACTCACTGCCCTAAGCATATCAATCTAAGGAGCATCGCGATCATAATTCTAACATTGGTAAGTATATATCTCATAACAGGACTCACCAATACCTCATGGTCCTTTAGGGCAAGGACGAGCAGCTCGATGGCCAAGCACCTCCCCGCTAACAGCGCCACGTATTGGTGCCTAGTCCTCTAGGATGAGGGCATGCATTACACCTGTCCCCTGTTAGCCCACGAGGTCACCAGCCAGTTGCTCGCTTAACCTCCTTATAAATACCCCCTTGACCCTTCAAGAAAGGGATCCGATTCAAGAGAGAAGTAGAAGAGCTCTGGGTATCTCCCTTGGAGTCGAGTTCTTAAGGTCTTTGGCCGGATAAGAACGTATCTGGAATAAGAACATCATCTCACTTCCTCTAAAGACGACAATTGAACAATAACTGCCTCTTCGCGAGCCGAAAGTATCACCAAGACTGCTTGGACCAATAAGCGTATAAACTGATCACAATCCACCCTGCAATTGGGCTCGCATGTAAATTGGGACATTTATCGTCACCTTGAGGTAATAAGTATAGGTGAAATTCCAGAATCGCGTCATTGGCGCCTTCTGTGGGAACCTTTCGCGACGAGAGGTTCTGCATATCAATACGTCTTTTTATATTGCATTCTTTTTTGTCCTTTCAATTATTATTTTTTCTTCTCTTTTTTCCTATAAATCCTGCTTAAAAAGCAACCATCATTATTTTTACTTTTTGATGCTAACTCGTAGAAATCATGAATTTTACGCTATTCGATGAAGAGTTCGGAAACCAGCATCATGATGTCGAGGAAACCAACGGCCTCAACCTCAACAATCCCCCCAACAAAGAAGCTCAACCTCACTATGACAAGAATGTCCCACAACAACCTCCCTGGGATGCAGCTCAACATCCCATTTTTGCTCCATACGGGATGTGGGGTAGCTACCCCCCATATCAATACTTCCCGGGCGCATACCCGCAAAACCCATACGGTGGACCACAAATGCATGGAGCGCCAGTGCAACGTGATCCCCATGATTATTATCAACAGCAGGGTCCCATACCTATAACCGTCAATCATTTCCCTAACCTCGTTGATTGCCCTCTCAATCTGGGTTTAAAACACAACAATGACAGCGTCCGTAGGAAGCCCCGCAACTGCAACACCAGGGATGTGTCATCGCACTCAAATTCTCCGGGGGCACCTGGCCAAGTTCACAAAGGTGAACCAACTTTCCCATCTGCTTTTTGTAGAGAGGTACGCGAAGCACCTGTTCCTAAGAGATGGAGGGATGTGTCCATTGCCAAGTACAAAGGAGACACTAATCCTAACGATCATCTCAACCAGTTTACAAAATCGATGGGAATGAACGAGGACTATGATGCTATGTTTTGCCGCTCATTTCCATCCACGCTAAGCGGAGTGGCTTTAATGTGGTTTACTAATCTGGCCCGATCATCCATCTACAATTTTGCACAGCTGTCAAGCACATTCGTCGCCTATTTTGGTAGTGCCCGCAAGAGGAAAAGAACCATGCTGGACCTCAATTCCATCAAGCAATGATCATATATCTGAAACTTTGGGAAGCTTCTTCAACATATTTACCAATATGGTGGTACAAATCCCAAAGTTTAACCAAGAGTCTGCTAGCACCATATTAATGGGCAACCTAGCCGAAGGAGATTTCAAGATCTGCCTATTCCAAAAAGAGCTAGAAAACTATGCCGAATTGCGAGAGCTCGTCACAAAGCAAATCCACGCTATGGAGGTTGCTAGTTCAAGTTCACGACCAATTGAGGCCAAGCCTTCTATCTACCACAAGGTCCCCAACAAATACCAAGGGAAGGGAGGGTTCGATAATCAGCAACACAATAACCCTCCTTGGCAATACCCCGTCAACCCACCGCGACCTCCTCAACAAGAAGTACAATACAACCAACGAACGGGACCAAGCCCGCATAGCGCCCCGACGAATGTAATGATGGCGCACCCCGACCAAATTTCACCCCCTGTTTATGGGATTCCACCTACTCTCCCTAAAAAAGAAGTGCCCTTACAAATATGTGTCCCCCCAATAAATATCAGTCAGTCGGTCGCGACAACACAATAGTACAACCCTCCTGTTGCTCCACGATGACAATACAATCCCCAATACGTAGTTAGAGGAAGAGGAGGAGGATCTTACCCGCGAGGTCGAGGAGGGCAAAATGGGAACAGAGAAGGAGGGTACCGGTCCCCACCAAGAGATGTGAGAAAAGCCCTTGACGCCAGATCCTCGTCAAACCGACCTGAAAGTTCCAACAGGGATAACCGGAACCCATCGCCCCCGGATGGATGTATTAATACCATTGCATGGGGACCCACTTCATCTGGCACCAGCAATCAGGAGAGGAAAAACTATGAAAGAGAGGCCAGACGACCCCCCTCCGAGGCAAGCGTCAGAAAACCTTCAACTAAGCACGCGGTATTATGTTTTTCTGTTTTTGAAACTCGTGACCTCAGGATGCTACACTCGGATCCAATGGTCATTCATGTGCAGCTAGGAACCAAAATAGTCAAAGAGAGTAATGATAGATACCAGGTCTTCTATAGATGTCCTCTACTGTAACGCGTTTGAGCAGCTTGAGATCGCAGATAGAGCCTTGCGTCGCTACTCAGGAAAGCTTGTCTCTTTCTCGGGAGATGAAGTCGAGGTGGCTGGAACCATCGAATTAACTTTAACGCTAGAGACGAATCCTAATAGAAGAACTCACGTGATTGAGTTCACGGTGGTCCGACTACTACCCATTTACAATGCCATCAAGGGCCAGGTTAGTCTATTTAAATTCCAAGTCGTGTGTTCCATCTATCATTTTAGCATCAAGTTTCCATGCGCCGACAGAAAGGTAGGCCAGGTCCAAGGGGAACAGGCGGAAAGCAGAGTTTGCTATTTGGCCTCACCAAAAAAGGGTCGGGGCACGAACAAGTGTTCGTGATTGATAAACCCAGTCAAGGGTCGTTAAAGGTAGAGGCAACTGATGATAGCGACTAGGAAGCCACATCTTAGAAACAACAAGCAGAACTGGAAGTACGGCCTGAGAAATCGGCAGATAAAATCGTCGAAGAGAGGGTCACTTTCTTTCCCTTCTCGAACATAACCGAAACCCTTTTCCACGGCCATAGCTTAACCGGCCCCGCTTTAGATCGCATCAATGATATATTGAAAGGATCGCGAGATGTTTTTGCGTGGTCACCCCAAGATTTGAAGGGTCTCCTTCGAGAAATCGCGGAGCAATCTTTGAGACTCAACCGCGATGCAAAGCCAGTGTGCCAAAAAAGAAAGAAAGATGGATGCCGAAAAATCCGAAGCAACAAAGCAGGAGGTGGATAAACTTCTACAAGATGGATTCATCCGCGAAATCAATGACTCAACTTGGTTGTCAAATATAGTGTTGGTAAGAAAGAGCAGTGGCAAATGGAGAATGTGTGTGGATTTCAAATATCTAAACAAGGCCTGCCCAAAGGACAGTTACCCCTTGCCTACCACAGTAGGACACGCGACTCTAAGTTTCCTCGATGTATACTCGAGCTACAATCAGATCAAGATGAGCCCCCGTGACGAAAAAAGCACCGCATTCATCACCAACCAGGGCACCTTTTCCTATAAGGTAATGCCCTTTGGACTCAAAAATGCCGGTGCTACCTTTCAGCGAATGATCGAAAAAGTTTTTAGGCCATAGATTGGAAGAAACATTGCAGTTTATGTCGATGATATTGTGATCAAAAGTCTGACAAAAGATAGCCACTCCAATGACCTCCAAGAAACCATCGACACTCTGAGGAACAATTGCGTTTGTTTAAATCCGGAGAAGTGCGTTTTCGGGGTGGATTTTGGGAAATTCCTAGGTTTTATGATAAGTCATCGTGGGATAGATGTGAACCCTTCAAAGGTTCAGACAATACTCGATATGGCTCCCCCTAGGATATTGAATGACATCCAAAAGTTAAATGGATCGGTCAACTATTTGAGTAGATTTTGCTCACGACTTGCTGATCACTCCCTACCTTTCTTCGAACAGTTGAAAAATAAGGGTCATGTCGATGGAATTCTGTTCTGGATAAAGCTTTCAAGAATATGAAGGAATATGTAGCAGCGCTGCCCACTCTTCCTTACCCACGCGAGCATGAAACTCTACAACTGTACCTTGCGGTTGGGTCAACTACCATCAGTACAGTGCTCACAAGGGAGTCCAAATTTCCTATCTATTTTGCCAGCAGGGTCTTCGGCCTGTCGAATCTAGGTACACCCCAATAGAAAAGATGGCCCTATTTGTCGTCTTCGCGGCACGGAGATTGAGGCCTTACTTCTAGGCTCACGCCATCAAAGTACTCTCTGATCTGCCCCTACATCAAATCCCTCATTCACCGTCCCTCGCAGGGAGAATGGTTAAGCGGAAAGTAGAGCTTTTAGAGTTTGACATTCATTTCAAACCTAGAAAGTCTCGTTTGGCCTAAGCATTGGTCGATTTTGTTGTCGAAGCTGTTTTTACAAATTTCCAGGATCGCGACAGAGAAGAATTGGTCATCAATGTGGATGGTTTTGTATCAACAGGAGGATGTGGGGCGGGAGTCACGATCACTCGTCCCCGTGGAGAGGTAACTGATTCATCTTTCCAACTTTTGATCAAAGCTACCAACAACGAAGCAGAATATGAAGCGCTGATCGCGGGTATTGGGCTTTTCGTATTATAGATACTATTGTAAGAGGAAATCGAGTTCAAAATATAATAAAATAAATCAAACCGGATTATGCCCATGCAAATGATTACAAGACCTCCTCCTGATGTAGCAACGGAAAGTCAGGATCGATCCACGAGGAAGCGTGTCAGCGCCCGTCTTTTCAGTTCCAGATCCCAGCAGACAATCAAACAGACATACAGAAATAATAGAGAAAAGCAGAAAATAAAGAAAAGACAACAGATTTGGTCGATATCGACCACCAGTACTCGATATCGAGTTGCAAAATCGACCAATAGTGCTCAATATCGACATGACAGAAAGCAATAACCAAGCAAAGTAACTCGACCTCGACAAATTCAACTTGACATCGACCAAATTTCCTCGATGTCGACCAAATCTGCCCGATTTCGAGTAACAACAGAAACTTAAATTTGCAACTTATCGAACGAAAACGAATGAGAACACGAAATTAACTCAATAAACTAAAGACTTCCAAGATCAGGGTTTCAACACCACAACGGTAACCATGTAAAATAACACATAAAGGCATAAAAGATCATGCTTTTCATCAAATAACTTTCGTTATTAACAAATAGGAAGATAGAGGCTTTCGCATAAACCCTAATTATTATTAACCTTTTTTCACATAATTAATCCAAGTTTTATTAAGATCACTTTCGCTTCAATAACACAAACAAGGATCACCTTCAACTTTCGCAAAAGAATCATGCTTGCAGGGATATAAGACGAATTGCATAAAAAGCTTGTACATTTACCGCATCACCTCACATGGCTACCGTCGGGCTCACCCCAACCCTAGAAGTTGGGTGACTACTTGCTCTTCATCATGAATAAAGACATCAATAATAAAAGGAAATAACTTTGCATTAAAATAAAACTAAAGAAAGCTTATAACCGAACAAGCCAAATCCGCTCTCGCCTTTCCACCTTGCTCTCGCCACAAGCTCTCTCTCTACTCTCTCTCTATGTAACTAATTGTAACTTGAATTGAATGAATAGAAATCAGCCCCTAAGGCTTTATTTATAGCCTTCATTCCCTCTCTAATTAGGAAAGAAAACTATATCTAAATCTATATCTATTTATCTTTTATCTAAAGATTAAAACATGAAAATAAATAAATAAATCTAAAAGGAATTATATCTAATTGTGGATAAATCCTCCTCCAACTTGATATATCTTGATAGAATTTGCCCTTGCGGATATCTCCATTGGATTCGGGATAGAAACTTAACAAGATCCGGATACCCTCGGAATCGACTTCTGGGCACCACTCGATATCGAGTAGCTTCACTCGATATCGACCTGGGTTTTTCCGACCTCACTTTAGCTGCTCGTTAATGGTTCCAGAGGCAAAAATCGACTTATGTTTACTCGATATCGAGTTGAGGTACTCGATATCGACTTGCAGCTTTCAGCTCCAACTTCGTCGTCGATTCCGGGTTCTTCAGCTCGATCTGGGGCAACTCGATATCGAGTACAGCAACTCGATATCGAACAATTTTCTGGACTTAGTCGATTCTGGCTCTTTCTGGGTGAAAATCAACCGATGTACTCGATATCGACAATGCTTAGTCGATATCGACCAATGTGTTGTCGAATAGATTTCTTTCTTTCCAGGTTGATTTATCCTGGTTCCGCTACTCCTTGACCTCAGACTTCTATAGTTGACTTTGAGTTTTTCCTCCTTTCTCATAACTGATGTAAATTGCTTCGATTTCTGTGAAATTAAACAGAAACTGGTGTAGATTCCATAATTTGGCAAATAAGCATAAACTACATAGATTCTGTACTATTCTAGCCCAAATGTATGAAATGCATGCAGAAAACGATATAAAAGTAACAATAAAACATGGCGAATTAGGCTCACAACAAACACCTCATACTTAAGCTCGCTTGTCCTCAAGCAATACTTTTAATTGTCATTCAGGGGAAGAAATCAAAACTCTCAACATATTAGATTCATTGTCATATGTCCCTGAATGAATTACCATCCTTGAAAAGGTACTAATGTCACAAATCCATGACTGTGCAATTAAAAGTAACATCTACTCACATAAGGAGGGTTATGCAAAAACAATTTATGTGACAAAGCATAAATAATCAAGATGACTTTAATTTAAGCTCAATAAGGAGTAGATTTGGTAAAAGGCTAAAGGTGGGCAATTTTTGGCAATGTGGTGCTAATGATCCGGGGACATGGAGTACCTTCCAAACTTTCATACCACATTCCTTCTTCTTTTGATTTCTCACCTTTCGCTCATTCGCTCATTGCTTTTTTCAATATTATGCTTTTACCTCTCTAACCTCAGCATTGCCTTCTCGCGAGTCGCAAACATGGGTGTCATGAATGACCCTGGATACTTAGTGCTTCGGACTCCTCACCTTGTGTCCCATCTCGCTGAACTATTATCTCAGCGAGCAGGGTCGATCTACCTTTATCTCCTGAGGTGATCGGATTTTCTTTCACTCATTAAATTTTCCAAATATTTTTTAAATTTCCTGCCAAACTCCAATAATGATAATAAAAACACAATAACCATATAGTAATCTCCATAATGTAACATCATTCTCAACATAATCACCGGATAGGAAATAAGGTAAATAATGGGCAATATTTAGATCATGTAGAGCAAAATATGAAACAAGGCATAATATGGCTTTTGTGATGCATAAGCATAGGTAAAGGCTAGGATATAACAATATGAGCATATATGGAAAATAAAATCCTCCATCCTCTTATCATGCAACATGTCAAAAGCAACTTCAAATTTTACCTCCTTTCATGATTTTCAAGAAAATAATGTACTTCATTGTGACTTCCCTTTACTAGGCAATTTCATGCTATATCTCAAATGAATCCAATTTTGCATCGTCGAGTTCAATTAAAGCTTCCATGACATTTATAAAAAATTTCAATGGGGGTGATTTTTCTTTAAACTTTGGGAAGCATGCATGTAAGCACATAAATCAATAATGAATTCCAAAATAGCCATGTATAAGCAATTCAAGAAATAATGCACAAATAATGTCAAATATGTTAAATATGCAAAAAGTAAGCCCTTCCCCCACCCCATACTTAAACATTACAGTGTCCTCACTGTATAAAAACAAGGGTAAAGAAAGAAACTCACTAGACAGGCGTGCAGAGCATCAGAATCGAGTGCAAAAAGCTGTTGGCCCCAGTCCTGATCAATTTCGACTAGACTTAGTCGATATCGACTTGTGGTTCTCGACTTTGACTGCGTCTTTGTTCTTCTTTGTTCCTGAAAAATTTAGAAGAGGTATACCCACAATAGAAAATAATGTCCAAAACCAAAAACAAAAGAAACAATGTCCAAAAAAAATCCCAAAAATAAATGTCTATTTACAAGCTCTAGATTTTATAGTCGCTAGGCCGACTTTCTCTATGAAGCTGAAGGTGACATTTGCAGGGCCCATGTAGCTTGGGCTTCAAATAGGACTCCATTCTTGTCCATCAGTTGCAATCCTCCTGAATGGATCTTGTTCACCGTGAATGGCCCCATCTTCTTCTTGTTGAATTTGTTGGGAAACCAATGATCCTTTGATTTGGCAACATAGACTTTGTCACCAACTTCATACGCTTTAGGCTCATCATTGGGAATCCTACATAACTGCACATACCAAGGCAAACCTCTCCCATATATAGATAGATCATTAATGGAAATAGGAGAAGAAGGATCCATACCTTGGCTTACCTTCGCAGAATCGGATATCGGAAGCTCCTGAGAGTCTGGTCGATATCGAGTAGGGTCACTCGATATTGAGTTCTGCTGTGCTTCTGGTGGAATCTCAGTCGAAACCGAGGAAGATTTGTCAATTTAGGGAGGTCGATATCGACCAGGGTTGGTCGATATCGAGTTACCTGGCTTAATATCGGCTGGCTTCTGCTCCGGGGAAGAAATCGAGTCGGCTTCAGTTGGTCGATATCGACCATGCTTGGTCGATATCGAGTTATCTCTGTCGATTCCAGCTAGCTCGATTTCTGGTGGACTCAGCCTGATATGGACTGGTCGATATCGACTTGGTGCACTCGATATCGAGTGGTTCAGTGGCTTTATCGATTTCTCCTGGTCGATATTGACCCCATACTTAAGACCTGGCAAAGCATCCGAAAAATAGTTAGTCCAAATCGACTTACCTGGGTCTATGTCGATTGGATTGTCTGCTTTTTCGTTCAGGATGGCCATGATCTCTTCCACCTGGGCTTCCATATCCCTCTTTTCTAGCTCTTCAGAAGTCATATTTCTTACCTTAGGCTCCCCACAAGTAATGTACCCAGTTGATATAGACTTTACCTCTTCCATGGGACCTGTATGCCTTTCAGTTTTATTAAAGAAATACTCAATTACCTCATCGCTGATGTTGAAAGTGAGCACTCCCTTCCTTACGCTTATGTTGGCATCCACCGTCGCCAAGAAGGGCCTTCCTAGAATGATTGGACAAGCAGGGTCCTCTCCCATATCAATAACTAGGAAATCAGCAGGGACGAAGAACTTACCTACTTGTACTGGCACATTGTCCACCATGCCTGTTGGGATGACCACAAGCTCTAGGGCACCTATCTTAATCTTGGACCATATTGATAGATGCATTATACTTACACTGGCTCTAAGATCAAATAAAGCATTAAATCTATATTGACCAAATCCAATGGTTATATCAAACTTACCTGGATCTTGCCTCTTTTCTAGTACATCCATTTGGTTGCACTCTTCTGCGATCTCAACCGTTGATCGCTTCTTGCTTAGAAGCTCCTTTAGGAACTTGACGTATGATGACATCTCATTCAGAGCTTCTGTGAATGGTATAGTGACATTGAGCCTCTGAAGCATCTTGATGAAGCGCTGGAATTTCTTTTCTGCTGGATCCTTTGGAGATTTCGTCGGGAAGGGTAGCTTCTTTATCTGCTTCGGAGCCAGAACATATGTCAGAGGTGTTGCAACATCCTCGATGTCGACTTGATTCCCCTCGACATCGACTTGATGTTGCTCAACATTGACCACTGTAGTCGATTTCGAGTTGGAGTGTTGTGCAGACAAATCTTGGCCAAGCTGTTTCTCGATTTCGAGTTGATTTTGCTTGACATTGACCAAATTTTGGTCGACATCGACTTGCTGTTGGTCGTTGTCAAGTTGCTTCTCAGCTTCGTCCTGCTGCTTTCTGACCTCTGGCTCGCATAGTTGGTCCCCGCTCCTGAGCTTTACGGCTGCGACGTGTCCAGTCTTCCCCTTGGGATTTGATTCTGTTTGCCTAGGGAGTTGCCCAGTCGATCATGGAATTTGTGCCGCGAATTGACCCATCTGGGTCTCTATGTTCCTCTTCCAGACGTCCAGCTCTCCAAATCTTGTATTGATGTTCTGGAGCTGATTGTTGATGGTGCCTTGATTTCGGCGCATCTCATCGAGGATCATCCGTAGATCATCCTTCCGCTGATCCCTTTCTGGATGTCCTGGAGCTCTGTATGGTGGGGGTTCCTAGGGGCACCTTGGTTCCATTGTGATTGTTGGAACCTCTGGTCCCCCATATAGGGATTGGGACCCCCTGCGTAAGCTACCTCCTCGTGGGTTTCTGCCATCCTAACTTGGTTCGTGTGTTGGTACTCAGTAGTGGTGTGCCGATGTGAGCCACATTCGATGCAAGGCTGGTTGACAGAAAGATACTTGACTTGCTTGAGGAGCTTGCGATTCTGATCTTCGTAGTACTGCTCCTTGACATCTGGGTCAATCTCCTTAGAAGGCTCGTAGAGGGGCATGGATGGGGCTGGCCTGGCATAGGCATTCTCATCACAGTTTGTTGGAGTCCCATACTTATTGTCGTAGTTGGTAAGCTTGTCGAGGGTAGCCCATGCGTCAGCTGGTGGCATCGTCAGATACTCAAAATGAGTATACTGGTTGATCCTATCCTTAGCAGCCAGATCAAGAGACTTGAAGATGATCTCCTGAACGACATAGGGTGGTTGTCCATATGTAGGGCAGGATCGCAGTATATCCTTATATCGTTCCCATGCTTTTGCTAGCGGCTCCCCAGGCTTCTGTTTGAAAGCTGTAATCTTTTGGCGGAGGAGTGTTGTCTTGGTAGGAGGAAAGAATTTGTTGAGAAATTCCTGCCTTACTTCAGCCCATGTTGTGAGGGATCGTAGAGGGAGACCTTCAAGCCACTTCAATGCTGGACCGGCCAAAGACCATCGAAAAGCTGTCATCTTGACATATTCCAGAGTAGTACCTTCAGCAAGAGTATGTCACATGTTAGAAAAATTGGTAATATGTTAAAGAGGGCATTCATTAAATCTTCCATAGAAGGCATTATTTTTAATCTCAATCAGGAAAGGAGTGCGAATTTCAAAATTATTTTCAGGGATTAGAATGGCCGATTCAGGCACGACAAGAGTTGGGTGCATGTGATCCTCTGCAATGGTAGGGTATTGGGTAAGCTCAGCTTCCGCTTGCCTCCTTTGCTCAGTTTCCTGCTCAGTACGTGCTCTCTCAGTGGTGAGAGCAGTATCCTTGGCGGCTAGTTTCGCCCTAAGCCTCTCAATCAACTCAGCTTGTGTTTCTGCGGCCGACATGACTCTTTTCAATTTAGCGTGGACATGTATAAGGCGTTCCGGGTCGTCTAAGGCGTCAAACTCAGGCTGTTTACCAGAACAGCACATACACTGCAAAATCAAAAACTTAAAGAAAGAGTGAGATCTAACTACCTAAGGCGCGAATGATTGCTTCCCCAGCGACGGCGCTAATTTGTTGTAGGAGGAAATCAAGTTCAAAATATAATAAAATAAATCAAACCGGATTATGCCCACGCAAATGATTACAAGATCTTTTCCTGATGTTGCAGTGGGAAGTCAGGATCGATCCACGAGAAAGCGTGTCAGTGCCCGTCTTTTCAGTTCCAGATCTCAGCAGACAATCAAACAGACAGACAGAAATAACATAGAAAAGAAGAAAAGAAAGCAAAGACAGCAGATTTGGTCGATATCGACCACCGTTACTCGATATCGAATTGCGAAATCGACTAACAGTTCTCAATATCGACTTGACAGAAAGCAATAACCAAAAAAAGTAACTCTACCTCGACAAATTCAACTCGACATCGACCAAATTTCCTTGATGTCGACCAAATCTGCCCGATTTCGAGTAACAACATAAACTTAAATTTACAACTTATCGAACGAAAACGAATGTGAACACGAAATTAACTCAATAAACTAAAGACTTCCAAGATTAGGGTTTCAACACCACAACGGTAACCATGTAAAATAACACATAAAGGCATAAAAGATTATGCTTTTCATCAAATAACTTTCGTTATTAACAAATGGGAAGATAGAGGCTTTCGCATAAACCCTAATTGTTACTAACACTTTTTCACATAATTAATCCAAGTTTTATTAAGATCACTTTCGCTTCAATAATACAAACAAGGATCACCTTCAACTTTCGAAAAAGAATCATGCTTGCAGGGATAGAAGACGAATTGCATAAAAAGCTTGTACCTTTACCGCATCACCTCACATGGTTACCATCGGGCTCACCCCGACCCTAGAAGTTGGGTGACTACTCGCTCTTCATCATGAATAAAGACATCTAATAAAAGGAAATAACTTTGCATTAAAATAAAACTAAAGAAATCTTATAAGGGAACAAGCCAAATCCGCTCTCGCGTTTCCACCTTGCTCTCGCCACAAGCTCTCTCTCTACTCTCTCTCTATGTAACTAATTGTAACTTGAATTGAATGAATAGAAATCAGCCCCTAAGGCTTTAATTAAAGCCTTCATTCCCTATCTAATTAGGAAGGAAAACTATATCAAATCTATATCTATTTATCTTTTATCTAAAGATTAAAACATGGAAATAAATAAATAAATCTAAAAGGAATTATATCTAATTGTGGATAAATCCTCCTCCAACTTGATAGATCTTGATAGAATTTGCCCTTGCGGATATCTCCATTGGATTCGGGATAGAAACTTAACAAGAGCCGGATACCCTCGGAATCGGCTTCTGGGCACCACTCGATATCGAGTAGCTTCACTCGATATCGACCTGGGTTTTTCCGACTTCACTTTAGCTGCTCGATACTGGCTCCAGAGGCAAAAATCGACTTATATTTACTCGATATCGAGCTGAGGTACTCGATATCGACTTGCAGCTTTCAACTCCAGCTTCGTCGTCGATTCCGGGGTCTTCAGCTCGATCTGGGGCAACTCGATATCGAGTACAACAACTCGATATCGACCAATTTTCCGGACTTAGTCTATTCTGGCTCTTTCTGGGTGGAAATTGACTGATGTACTCGATATCGACAAGGCTTAGTCGATATCGACCAATGTGTTGTCGAATAGATTTCCTTCTTTCCATCTTGATTTGTCCTGGTTTCGCTGCTTCTTGACCTCGAACTTCTGTAGTTGACTTCGAGCTTTTCCTCCTTTCTCAGAACTGCTATAAATTGCTTCGATTTCTGCGAAGTTAAACAGAAACTGGTATAAATTCCATAATTTGGCAAATAAGCATAAACTACATAGATTCTGTACTATTCTAGCCCAAATGTATGAAATGCATGTAGAAAATGATATAAAAGTAACTATAAAACATGGTGAATTAGGCTCACAACAGATACTTGCAAGTTCCGCATCTCTATTAGGTGCAAAGGCCAAACATCTATAGAGAAGCGGTGGTTGCATCATTTACTTACACGTGACGGGTGATAGTTGAGTGGATGTATTGGAGGGGTGGAGGTAGATGAGTAAGATAGGTTTTTTGTGGAGCTACATGAGCATTCACACCGTAGGGAGGGTGGGTTAGATCATGGACAGTTCTCCGGGGCTTGCCATCTTTTGCAATTACATATTACAGTATATAAATTTACCATTTAAAAAAAAAAGGCACTGATCAATAGAGCTCGTCAAGTCCAAATTTTCACAGACTCCGAAGTAGTCACTTTACATGTCAAAGGAGAATACGAGGAAAAGACATGGATTTTACCTGAGTACCTAGCCCGCGTACAAACGCTCACAACGGCTTTTCATAAATGTTCAATTTCATCCATTCCCCGCGAGAAAAATGAGTGCACCGATATTCTAGCTACAATTAGAGCAACGCTGCCCCTCAGATTGAGTGACCGTGTGGTAATCGAGCAAAAGCATGCCCGGGGTATCCACAAAGGAGTCTTCAGGATATCAAATCTCAGAGATTGGCGCACACCCCTATTACAGTACATAACCAAATGCGTACTGATGAATACATTGTTTGACGACCAAAACATCAGAAAACAAGTGGCCCGTTTTCGAGTCAGATATGGCTGACTCAATAAAATAGGTTTCAATCTCCCCGACCTCCTCTGTGTATCAAACCAAGAAGGCCTCGATCTTGTCCGCGAGCTGCACGCGGGCATATGCAAAAATCACCAAGGATGGAGAGTTGTAGCTGCTAAGATCACACGGTTAGGGTACTACTGGCTCTCTCTTATAGTTGACACCGAGATGATTATTCATATATGCGATCCATGCTAGCGACACGCGTCGCTCAATCATCGGTCTCCTTATCCTTTAAAATGCATATCAGCACCTTGTCTTTTCGCGATGTGGGGAATGAATATTTTGGGCCCTTTCCCAACATCCCCGGGCCAACTTCGCTTCATCATTGTAATAGTCGATTACTTTACAAAATGGGTGGAAGCCGAGGCAATGGCCACCATTACAGTGGAGAAAGTACGCAAATTCCTTTGGAAAAATATGATTTGCCGATTTAGAGTCCCACAAGTCATCATCACCGACCACGACCCCCAGTTCGACTGCGAGAGGATACACAACTTCTGCATCGGGCTCCACATCGATTTTCGATTCTCATCAATGGCTTACCCGCAATCCAACGGACAAGCTGAAACCACGAATCGCCAAATCTTGAACGCCTTAAAGAAAAGATTGGGGATAGCAAAAGAGGAGTGGGATGAAACCTTGCCACTGCTACAATTGACTTACAGAACCTTAGCCAAGAGCCCAACTAGAGAAACACCATTTGCAATGGCTTTTAGGGTATGTCCATAGACATCGGATGATTAACATTAGTCAGAAAAACGCATGATGTTAAATATATTTTTAACATCGGTTTGTAAATTTGTGATGTTGAAAATAAAACAGACATCGCCCTATTTTGTTGACCGATGCAAAAAGTGATTTTTTTTAACAAAAAGTAAGGCGCGGAATTGAAATCTTAACTACGTACAATCCCGCTCTTCTCAAATACGGGCGGGCATATCCCAATTTTCCAACACTTGAAAAATTTCCTAGAAATTTGTGGCGGTAAAAACACAATTCCATTATTCCGAACACTTAGAAAAAAATTGAATACACTTAGAGAAAAAATTGAATTGTTTGCCAGAAAAAAAAAACATACTACGTATACTTAGAGAAAAATAAGACATTCACCAGCCCAACAACACCACTTCCATGTTTCCTCCTCACATCCCGACTCCAGCGAATACGTCCTCCTCCACTATCGCCTTCCATGTAGGCTCTGGGTTGTCGAACTCGAGGGTGGCTCTGGTGGCGCTCTTCTGGATCGGTCCCGTCTCTCTAGGCTTTCCTCCCACTGTTGAACTCGGCCGGTGAAATCCTTCGCTCATTCGTTGTCGTTCTCGTCTCTTCGATTGTCGAACCAAAGCTCGGCTATCGACATCCCTCAAGTTGCGAAAATCCCTTCTTCGGCAATCGAAATCCCTATTCCTTCACTGCTTCTCTCTCACTGGTAAGAAATTCCGCCTTTAATTTTCAATATTTTTTAGTTAGGGTTTATGTGAATTGTTTTGATTTAGTGTATGCAGTTGAAATTGATTTTCAGTTTTGATTTAGGGTTTACTTACGGTTTGAAGTCCTCTCTAATTTAACTAATGAAACTAATTTGGGGCTTCTCTAATTTAACTAATGAAACTAATATAGGGCTTCTCTAATTTAACTAATGAAACTAATTTGGGGCTTATCACGTGTTCTATGATTTTGGGGCTTTAGTTGTAGAACTATTTTTTGTCATATAGAAAATAAGTTATTGGCAAAGCAATGGTAGTTGTTCATGTTCTGAGCAGAGGTTTTCAGTATTGCTCGTTATTTGATAGATAAAACATCATTTGTATGCTGAATTGAAGATCTTTTACTTAGTAGTTAGTGTGACAAATCTAAGAAAACATTTACATTCCACTTGGATGTGAAAACGCGTGTTTTTAAAACATTTTATCTATATGTCACATCTCCTTGACACTAAAATGTATTTTCTGCTTTCAGTATGTTGGATTATGTGGGCTTAGAAGTTATAAACCCAAAAGGAGGAGCAGAAAATGCACAAGAGGAAGCATAGAAATGGAAGCTAGAGGTGTGCATTGTTCTTGATTCTTCTTAATATCTCCTTTAGAGAGCACCTTGTTGTTTTTTCTTTTTAATGTGATTATACGAATGCCTTAATCCTTATATAGCATAAGTTATCCCTGCCAAATAAACCCTTTGCCTTAAGCTATAGTAAGATGATAAATATATGCTTGGATTCATAGTTTTGGATCAAGAATTAGGGAGTGGTTCGTTTTTGAAACTTTCCCTTCTAATATATTTCTATTCAAGCTTCCGAAATTAATTTTATCCAACATAACAATGCCAGATTGGGGTGTTCTATCATCTTTCTTTGCTTGATGGAAATAAGTTTAGGTGAAGTTTTAACTTCTTTTTATTAAGTGCTCTTAAGCATTTTATGACTGACATGTTCTTAAGTTAGTTTGGTTTATCATATTCATTGTTTCATGCTATTCTTGTTCTTATTTTGTGATTTCCTCTAATACTCGATCATTGTAACCTTTTGTAGATACCTGATTTCCTTTTTTTTTAGGTATAGGTGTATCTGAGGATGAAGCTAGAGATTTGGCAAAAGAGATGTTTTAGTTTTCTTATGGACGAACTTGAACATGTTTGCTGATTTCTTTCCCTTTACTAATTATTATGTCAACTAGAAATAGATTTTGGCAACCCTTAGTGTTGCCTTTGATGATCATATAATGTGACTTTCTCATCTAGTTTCAAAGAAGTATATTGCAATACATTACATTGGCTCAGATTAGTTAACTTTTTTATGACAGGAGTCTGAGTTTGGAAAAAAAAAACATCTGTTGATGGCAAATTATGGGTGGGGGTGATGACACTTTTCACAGAGATGTTTCAGGAAGCAGTGATATGCACTACAACAATGTCTTTGGCGTCGATCCTTTCTACATTCAGAGGAGTATGTTTTAAGCCTTCTTTTCTTCAGTAGGTTTTTTTAATGTATTGATTGAGTTGTGAAAGAATTTTGAAAAGATTTGACCATCCCATAGATAGGTCACGTGTAAGATTACATAGAATGGAATGCCTATTTAGCTTGTTTGTGAAGTGGTAGACATTCCTATATGATTTTCTTTGTGAAGTGCTTACGATGAGATTATAAATCTCTTTTAATGTTTCTTATTCAAGTAATTTATTCTAGCTTATAAAGTTACTAAAATGTGGTTTTTACGTAATTATGTTTCCAATGCAGGGGATTTTGAGCTATTAGCATCAACAACTTGTAGAAACTAAAGTTAAGTTACCTGTTCTTTTTCTTTTTCTTGGAATTGGTCAATTGAAACTAAAGTTAAGTTACCTATTTTTTGGCGTTAGTCAAATGAAACTAAAGTTAAGTTAAGTAACCTAAGTCCTCATGGTTATGCATTGTAAGCATGTCTCGATTAGACCATTATAGTTTCTAAAGGTTAGAATTTGAAGCACCATATTGAATGGAGCACAATATCAAGTAAGAGAACAAATAAGTGAAATAATTCTTTTAATAAGTGTGTAGTTGGATGGTCTATGACTCTATGTTGTTATATTGTGTGTACATGTGATGTATTTTTCCTATTTTCCCTTCCTTAGTTTGGTTCCCCATCATACTTCTATCTTCTTTGCTTATACGAGAGATGGTGCTTATTCATTAGGTTCTTGATGATGGAATTTTTTTAGCTGGTCATTCACTTGCAGTTGATGATATATTCAAGCATGACAAGAGAGAGCAAGTTTGCTTTCTTGCTCGTTGGTTCACTTCACACCATTGGTGATTGTGTCTATAACAGGTTCGTTTGAATGGACTTGCAACTTTTATTGGGGTAGTTGGGCTGCCAAGTGCTCTCGTCATTCTAATAGTCCTTTTTGGCAAGGTGGGGCATTCCTTCTTAGTGTAGCCTTTTCCCTTGTAGCTAAAGAAACATTTTAACTTGCCTCCTATGCACTTGCTACGGGTATTTTTGTGGCCATACCTATAATTCTGATGATAGTTTCTATGCCTGAAGGTAGATCCATGCAGGTTTCAATTTTCTATGCATCTGCCTTTGAACATAAGAGATTATGTATCTTATTTCTGTTTACATGTGCAAATTTGCACTGTCTATGCCTATGAAGACCATTACTTGTTTTATTCGCAGATGACTGTTGTTGAGGCTTATGCTAATAGAAAGAAAGTGGATCCTCCTACTGATTCCTCAGCGTTGTCTTTTCTTCCATACTCCCTGCTTATTGAAGTCCTTGTGCAGAATACGACTGGTAGTGTTTTCATACCCGAGGTTAGTACGTGGATGTGAGCACATTCAAGTGCTAAGCTTTTTTAAAACCAATTCTAGAGCATGTACCATTGATCAGACCTGAAATTACTGCTTTCTTTATTTTGTTGGCTACAACTTGAAATCATTAAGCCACTGATTTGCTAGCTCTGTCCAGTAGTTACTGTTTAATTCTTGAAATTACAGAAAATGTTCTATTATTTTTGCTTAGTTGTTAGGAAAACACCAGCTTATTTGATCCAAATATTTACTTTCATGTAAGAAGGAGAATGCAATATTTACTTTCATGCAAAGTAAGTGAACATGTCTTCTGGTTCCTATCTCTTTGAGAGGGTGATTGGTCATGAAATGCCATATGCTGAGTTGCTTGCTGCTGAGTTCATGGGTCCCTTTGCTGCTGAGTGGGACTACCATGTAATGTTCTTTTTGTTCTCACTAGCTGATTTTGTTTGAGGTGGTTAATAATGCTAGATAGATGAGCAAACTTGATGAAATAATGTATGATTAATTGAGAACTTGGTTTTGTTTGAGTGTGTTGTCGTGATACAATATTTTTGGGGGTGTCATTGATGTAATAAGAATTGGATTTGAATCTATTTTTGGCATTTCATCATGTCTTTGATCCGATTTTGATTATTTGAGAAGTAGCCTATTAATGAATACAAACAGGGAATGAGACACCATTTAATAGAATAAAAAACGTTTTTAAAATGTATTGAAACGCTACAAAATGACTAATAAAACTGATGTCTTTTGCGAAATTATACATTGTTGTTCATAAATAAAATGATGTTGTAATCTTTTTAGACATCATTTCTTTCAAATATACTGATTTAAATATATACATATAACATTGTCTTTATAAATATTGAATGTTGTATACTATTTTTTAAACGAAATAACAAGACAATATGCAAAGGAAAAGTTAATAAACATGGAATGAATCACCTATAACTGATGTAAATAAGATTTCACAACATTGTTTTTGGAAAAAAAATATCGATGTGAATGTGATTTTTTTTATTGCTCTAAATATATTTAGATAGCTAGAAATGCAAAATAATAATGTTTTAACATTAGGTGAATCAATCAAAATGTAATTATATTCATGCATTTAAGTCGATATTACAAAGAAAAACGATGTTATAAATAATTATAGACATCGGTTATAAATTGATGTGATAAAGTTTGGATTTTTAACGCCTCCCACTAACACGTCGAATTTTTTTTTATTAACATCGGTTATACCCCGATGTCTATGAACAGAATTCTAGTAGTGACCCCTATTACAGTACATAACCGAATGCGTACTAATGAATACATTGCTGGACGACCAAAACATCAGAAAACAAACGGCTCGTTTCCGAGTCAGAGATGGCTGACTCAATAAAATAGGTTTCAATCTCCCCGACCTCCTCTGTGTATCAAACCAAGAAGGCCTCGATCTCGTCCACGAGCTGCACGCGGGCATATGCGAAAATCATCAAGGATGGAGAGCTGAAGCTGCTAAGATCACACTGTTAGGGTACTATTGGCCCTCTCTTATAGTTAACGCCGAGATGATTATTCATATATGTGATCCATGCTAGTGACACGCGTCGCTAAATCATCGGTCTCCTCATCCTTTAAAATGCATATCAGCACCTTGTCCTTTCGCGATGTGGGGAATAAATATTTTGGGCCCTTGCCCAACAGCCCCGGGCCAACTCCGCTTCATCATTGTAATAGTCAACTACTTAACAAAATGGGTGGAAGCCGAGGCAATGGCCACCATTACAATGGAGAAAGTACGCAAATTCCTCTAGAAAAATTTGATTTGCCGAGTTGGAGTCCCACAAGTCATCATCACCGACCACGGCCCCCAGTTCGACTGCGAGAGGATACGCGACTTCTGCATCGGGCTCCACATTGATTTTCGATTCTCATCAGTGGCTTACCCGCAATCCAACGGACAAACTGAAACCACGAATTGCCAGATCTTGAACGCCTTAAAGAAAAGATTGGGGACAGCAAAAGAGGAGTGGGATGAAACCTTGCCACTCGTACAATGGATTTACAGAACCTTAGCCAAGAGCCCAACTAGAGAAACACCATTCGTAATGGCCTTTGGGGTCGATGCGATCATCCAGTGGAATTGTTGCTACCATCGGCTAGAATAGTCGACTTTAACAAATACACCAACGACAAGGCCCTCGAATTGGAACTCCACTTGTGAGAAGAAAGAAGAGACACAACTTGTCTCAAAGCAAACGAATATCAACGTCGACTAGCTGAGGGATACAACAAGCATGTCTTCCTACACCTAACATAGAAAGGAGACCTAGTCCTGCGAAAAGCAGCAACAGGGGGGAAGCTTGGAACGAAATTGGAAGGCCCTTATGTCATCCATAAAGAAGTAGACATAGGTTCTTTCAAACTTCAAAATTCAGAAGGAGCCATCCTCGCAAAGTCACGGAACGCTAGAAATCTCAAGGCTTATTTTGCGTAAAGTTATGTGATTGGAAACCTGGTGACTTAGATTTTCCATGTATAGAGATTGTCGGGATTCCCGATTGGGACACCTCTTCATATATATAAATGAAAGTTTCAAACCCAAAAATGGTTTTGATTACGCATAAATTAAGCAATCGTGTGTCTTTTGAACACGGATGTGCAAACAAGCCTCCGAGGAGAATAAATTTAGCAATCGCGTGTCTTTCAAATATGGATTAGCAAACAAGCCTCCAAGAAGAATAAATTTAGCAATCGTGTGTCTTTCGAACACGGATGTGCAAACAAGCCTCCAAGGAGAATAAATTTAGCAATCGCATGTCTTTTGAACACGAATGTGCAATCAAGCCTCCAAGGAGAATAAATTTAGCAATCGCTTGTCTTTCGAACACGGATGTGGAAACAAGCCTCCAAGGAGAATAAATTTATAAATCGCATGTCTTTCAAACACAGATATGCAAACAAGCCTCGAAGGAGAATAAACTTAGCAATCGCGTGTCTTTCGAACACAGATGTGCAAACAAGCCTCCAAGGAGAATAAATTTAGCAATCACGTGTCTTTCGAACACGGATGTGCAAACAAGCCTCCCAGGAGAATAAATTTACCAATCGCACGTCTTTCGAACACGGATGTGCAAACAAGCCTCCAATGACAATAAATTTAGCAATCGCATGTCTTTCGAATACAGATGTGCAAACAAGCGTCCAAGGAGAATAAATTTAGCAATCGCGTGTTTTTCAAACACGCGATTGCTTCCCAGAACGATGATTGTATAGCGATTACCCCCTTCATACTTCAAAATGATCAGGGATCCTCCAACACGTAGCTCACTATCCTCCGCAAAAGCACGCCAACCTTCAGTCTTCAGCCAGAAAATAACGACCCTGGCTATCCCGAAACACCCTTACACGAAATTCTCGTCCGGTAGGGGAAACTAAGCAAGCCCGGTCCGAATCAATGGAGCGAAACTAAGCATAACAATCTAAGAAGCATCGCGATCAGAATTCTAACACTGGTAACTATATATCTCATAATAGGACTCACCAATACCTCATGATCCTTTAGGGCAAGGACGAGCACCTCGCTGGCCAAGGACCTCCCCGTTAACAACGCCACGTATTGGTGCCTAGTCCTCCTGCATGAGGGCATGCATTACACGTGTCCCCTGTTAGCCCACGAGGTCACCAGCCAGCTGCTCACTTAACCTCCCTATAAATACCCCCCTTTGACCCTTCAAGAAAGGGATCCGATTCAAGAGAGAAGAAGAAGAGCTCTGCGTATCTCCCTTGGAGTCGAGTTCTTAAGGTCTTTTGTCGGATAAGAACGTATCTGGAATAAGAACATCATCTCAAGTCCTCTAAAGACAACAATTGAACAATAATTGCCTCTTCGCTAGTCGAAAGCATAACCAAGACTACT
This sequence comes from Persicaria tinctoria, assembly GCA_037127255.1. Lineage (NCBI taxonomy): Eukaryota > Viridiplantae > Streptophyta > Magnoliopsida > Caryophyllales > Polygonaceae > Persicaria > Persicaria tinctoria. The sequence goes on along the minus strand of JBANSL010000013.1, from coordinate 21,893,758 downwards.
TGGACCAATAAGCGTATAAACTGATAACAATCCACCCTGATTGGGCTCGCAGGTAAATTGGGACATTTTTCGTCACCTTGAGGTAATAAGTATAGGTGAAATTCAAGAATCGCGTCAACCACGACCCGAGCCAAACTCAACACCAGACACTAGAGCCTCGACTCAGAAGAGAAACGTCAAGACCAACCACACTTACAGCCAAAAACCACCCTTATAGGACGCAGATACCCTAACTCGCTTTTATTGATGCCCTTTCAGGTTTTAGTTTCAACCCTTATGGGCTGGTTTACTCAAAGAATATATACAAATATAATACACACACGTGTGTGTGTGTAGAAAGAGAGAGATACGTTTTTTTTTTCAATTTCATTATGGACTACCTCGGGTCCAAGTCAAAGCAAACTCCGATGAGGACGGGCTCAGACCCAGCAGGCCAGCAAGGACGACGGTGAGGATCAATGAAGCCAATAGGGGAGATTGAGAGCGAAAATAGGTTTGTGGAATGGGGGCCAGCAACCAGCGCCACCCCAGACCTCCAGACCAACGGTAGGAGCAAGCCAGCGTGGAGGAAGAAGAAGCACCGGGAAAGGAGGTGAATGTTGTAGGAGAAACAAGCAGCGATCTTGCTCGATCGAATATTAGTAGGCGACGTCGACTAAAATTAGTCGATGTCGAGTAGAAAACAGTAACGAAACGAATTGCAAATTTCGGAATAAACAATGTAAAAGAAAACTTTCAAGACCGGGGTTTGCAACAATGATAACCAAACATGCATAAGGCAAGATAAAGAGAAATAATCATGCAATCACATTAAAGGATCAAGCTTTTTCCTTTTCCAACAATTAGACAACTCTTTCAAGAAACTCTAATTATATCTACCAATTTTATGTGTATAATCCAAGTGGTTAACCTGAATCTCTATTAAATAGGTAATAAACATATAAAAGGCAGTGGATGATCAAAACATAATAAAGGTCAAATCTCACCTTAAACAAGCAAGGCTATCGTCAGGCTCACCCCGACCCTAGAAGTAGGTGGACTACTCACTCATCATCATAGCAAACATCAATAAAAGGGAAATAACTAAATTGCATTAATAAAATAAAAGAAAGTACAAACCGAACAAAGCCAGACAACTTTCGCTCTCTTGCTCCACTCGACCTCTCTCTCCCACTCGGACTACTCACTCATCATCATAGCAAACATCAATAAAAGAAAGTACTGAGAAAGATACATTCGTTATGCATTCCTTTATCCATTTAATAAAAAAAAATGGTGAAAGCCGAATTTCTCCATTAATTTTTGCGTGAAAAGTCAGTCTACTATATCGTATGCTTTTTTCATATCTAATTTCATAGCTATCTAACCCACCTTTCCTTTTCGACTTTTGAAATTATGGAAAATTTCGTGAGAGTTTAGAATATTGTGTTGAATGGACCTGTCTGAGACAAAAGCACCTTGTAGGTGGTGAATTAGTTTACCTAAAACTTGCTTGAGGAGTTCATTGAGTATTTTAGAAATTATTTTGTATATTGTCAAAAAAAAACTAATTGGCCGATAATGTGTTGTGATGGAAAGGTTATCACATATTGGTAATAATAAGATAAACGTATGATTTATTTGTCGAAGAAGATTACCAACCTAAAGAAACTCTTGATAGCTTTAATGATACTCACCTCGGCAATGTCCCAATATCCTTTTTTTAAGAATTCTAATGTGATTCCATCAGGACCCGAGGACTTGTTACTATCAAGATTGAAAAAACTTGTTTTATTTCCACGTTAGACGGAGTCTGAATAAGTACTTGGTTGTCACGTTCCAAGATTGCAGGAGTAATAACTTCCAGATAATTGTTTAACAAATTCATATTTATTGGTTCATGCATAGATATTTTTTCAAAGTCATTTTTTATTTCCTTCCTTATGTTTTCCTCGTCCATAATTTGTGTTCCTTCAGAAGTGGTAATAGATCTAATTATTTTCCTGCTTCACATACCAGAAGCCGCTTTGTGGACATAAGACGAATTAGAGTCAGATAATTTTACATGTTTAGTCTTTGCTCTTTGGTTCGAGAATTGTTTTTGGAATAATAGAAGACTTTTCTTTTTTTAATAGATTACTTTCCGTATTACAGAAATTGTCATTATGGTTACTACTCATTTGGGTTTGTGTTTTAATTAGTTTCTCCTCCACTTCCTGCAATTGCCTAAATATGTTTCCAAAAGTCCTCATTTTCCATTCTTTTGCTTTTTGTTTCAAAATTTTTGTTTTATAGATAACCTAAAACATAGTGGAGCCAACACACACTAGGATTATTTTACTATATTGCGGAAGTCTTCACGAAGTGTCCACATGTTTTTAAATCTAAAAGATAAAGTCTTGTGCTTGATCGTCTTATTAGGGGTTTATTGTGATAGGATAATGAACTGATGAAGAAAATGTTCCATTTTTGTACCAAGCCTTTCAAGAATATTCCCTGAGCCTTCCCGTTTCTTTCTCCAGGTGAATTGATTTTGGAAAGTTGGAATGTCTATCAATGAACAATTTTCTTTGAATTGTATACAAAATCTGTTCAGCTTAGTATCAGCGTTGCCAAGCTTATCTGTATTGCAACAAATTTCGTTATATAAGGTCACCCATTACAATGCAAAGGAGTGAACTATCCAGAATGTAGCAGGTTAATTCTGACTAGAAAATAGCTTTTTTCTCTGGGATAGGTGAGTCATACACGAAAAAGATTAGCATTACAAAGTTTTCATTAAGATTCTTATATTTTATTGCAATTATTTCGGGGAGATAAATTTCGACTGAAATGTCCTCATTCTTTAGTTGATTGCTTTCCACATCATACCCAAACCACCTGAGCTCCCAGTGGTCAGGTAATAAACTGCATTGTCGAAATAAACGCTTTTTCAATCTTTTTCGTCAGGTATAATATCCATCTTTGTTTCAGCCAGTGCAAGTAGTTGAATGTGTTCATTTTTGCACCACGCATTGATATTTGTCCAAAACGCTTTGCAGGCTAAGCCTCTGCAATTTCATAATGTTATTTTCATTTAACCTTTGTTGTGATTGGGTGATCAAGGACATTTATCCTACCCTATTAAATAATTATACTCCTTCTAGTGACTTTACTGCGGTTTTTTCGATTTTGTGACAGGCATTGAGATAGTGTGAAGAGCACCCAAGGAAAAATCATGTTTGAGGGTGGCATTGCTATTATTTACCATAAAGTTTAAGGGCTTTTTGTTGTACACAAGGGGATAATTGTTGGGGGAAAAATACGGGTAGCTAACACTCTATTACGTGTAGCTTGGATGGACAAACTCTCCTTACAAAAGAGGACTTGTATTAATGTACAAAATATTTTGTACACCTCACTCGATACAAGACTCTCACTAACACTCACTACTCTTGGCCAACTCACTCACACTACACTTGTGAGGATTCACTCGACTCACAACTCCACACACTACACAACTTGAGGAGACTCACTCTTCACTCACACACCTAACTCACACACCACTAAGCCTATTTATAGGCCATGCTATCCCTTACAAGGAGCTCCTAGAACATCTCTAGAATACTCCAACACTATAATCATCCCTATGCTTCTAGGCTCTTCTATACATCTTCCTAAGGTTCTCCAAGCTTCCGGAGAACTCTACACAAGTCTAGGCACACCTAGACTCTTCACGGTTCCGGAACCTTCCATAAGGTTGCACACACTTCCGGAGTCTTCCACACTCTTCCATATGCTTCTAGAATATTCCACCATGTTCCGGGGACTTCCGCTACATTCCACATTCTTCCGAAACATTCAACTATTTAGCCCAAAACACATATTCATGTATTTGAAATATGAATTATTGTCCAACAATTCCTCCCTTAGTTCATTTTTTAAATATCTCTGCTTCATCCCTAAACCGCACTTTCTTCTGCACCTTGATCTCCTTGTCGTGATATCTCCTCTGCACAACTTGTCCTTCGAAGAAACAAATGTTCTTCCCATTCTTCCTACCTTGCATGATCAAGCTTCTCCCCTTAAACACCTTGCACCAAATCTTCGTGCAAACATACTCATATCCCTCCTTCGTCATCGCACCCAATGAAAGTATATTAACATTGCTTGAAGGCACGTACCTCGCATTATGAAGACTCTGGCATGTACCGTCATGGAGCCTCATCCTCACACTCCTGATTCCTCTAACTCTCAGCTTCTCTCCACTCGCTAGGTTGCAATGACCAAACTCTCCAACAATCTTCAAGGTGTCAAATAACGCTTGATCCCTGCAAATATGCATTGACGCTGCATTATCCATCACCCACTCAGACTTAGCAACCTCTTCACTCGTTGCTAAGTACACCTCCTCATAACCACCAACTTCCGCACTAACCACATTCGTTTGGGAGCCATCATCATTCTTCCGCAAGGACGTCTTTCTCAACATCTTAACGTCCTCCCTAAATTGCGGACACCTTACTTGTATGTGACCCTTCTCCCTACAATAATAGCACTCCACATCACTAAGATCTCGCCGTTGATATGGCTGGGATCTCCATTTTGGGTCAGCGTTCCTCGACTCTACATTATTCGGGTCACGACGTGGACGTGATCCGGATCTCCACCTCTGATGGTCATTCCCTCTCGACCGGCTCATCCCTCGCTCTCGATTCTCCGCAACTAGTATGCTATCCCCTCTTGTGTTGAGAGCATCATTCTTCGTCATCCTCTCACTCTCTCGTAACGCAGCCGTTACCTCCTCTAGAGTGAGAGTCGTCCTTCCTACAAGCAACGTCTGCACCAAAGGCTTGTAGGACCCTGGTAATGACGCTAACAACAATAATGCTTGCTCCTCATCCTTAATATTATCGTCCGCATTCATCAACTGACATACTAGTTGATTAAAAGAGTTAATGTGGTCATGAAGGTTACCTCTTTCCTCCATCCTGAGCGAGTATAACTCCATCTTCAAGCACAACCGATTCATCAACGACTTCGACGCATAAATGCTCTCGAGCTTCTCCCACAACGCCTTTGGCGAGGTCTCCTTCATCACACTGGACTTGATCTCGGGAGCAAGCGCTAACCAGATGGTACTCACCGCCTTCTTCTGGAGTCTGCTCCACCCTCTCTCGCTCATGGATGTGGGTTTCTCCTCCTCAAGAGCTTGATCAAGACCTTGTTGCACCATTACGTCTTGAATCGTACTCTGCCACATCGTGAAGTTGGTCTTTCCATCAAAGAGTGGGATCTCGAACGTCTTCATCACACTCGATGCCATCTTGCTACACGGAATCCTTCCACCAACAAATGCTACACCGATTCTTCGACTTCGACAACCTTCGCAACCTCCGGCTCTGATACCACTGTTGGGGAAAAAATACGGGTAACTAACACTCTATTACGTGTAGCTTGGATGGACAAACTCTCCTTACAAAAGAGGACTTGTATTAATGTACAAAATATTTTGTACACCTCACTCGATACAAGACTCTCACTAACACTCACCACTCTTGACCAACTCACTCACACTACACTTGTGAGGATTCACTCGACTCACAACTCCACACACTACACAACTTGAGGAGACTCACTCTTCACTCACACACCTAACTCACACACCAGTAATCCTATTTATAGGCCATGCTATCCCTTACAAGGAGCTCCTAGAACATCTCTAGAATACTCCAACACTATAATCATCCCTATGCTTCTAGACTCTTCCATACATCTTCCTAAGGTTCTCCAAGCTTCCGGAGAACTATACATAAGTCTAGGCACACCTAGACTCTTCATGGTTCCGGAACCTTCCATAAGGTTGCACACACTTCCGGAGTCTTCCACACTCTTCCATATGCTTCTAGAATATTCCACCATGTTCAGGTGACTTCCGCTACATTCCACATTCTTCCGGAACATTAAACTATTTAGCCCAAAACACATATTCATGTATTTGAAATATGAATTATTGTCCAACAATAATTGATAATTATCCAAATGAGACCGTAGTGCAGAGTAATATTAGTTGTTACGATATTTTTATCCTACATCCCAGTATCTATGTTTTCCCCCACACACAGACGAGAGTTATCCAAACAACATATTTTGGAACGTCCTAGTACAGAAGTTAAAAGAACGAAAATTTTGCCAAACAAATGCTTACCTAAACCGATGCACTCATAGGGAATAATCACCAATAGTAATGTGGTCAAAATAAACTACCAGCAGCAGTACTGGTTGTTATCCTCACAGGGGTGGGAAGTCCCCTCAGATTTTTAGCTCTCATAGAGAGGTTTAAGGCCGTTACGGGAGTTGGATAGGGAGAGCATCGTTAACTCAATTTTATTGTTCATCCGAGGAAATATTTTACTAATTCACACCAAAAAAAAAAAAAAACTGATTTTGGGTAAAATGTGATAACTAACAAAAGATATTAAGTTTTAAATCAAAATAAATTATAGATCTAAATTATAGTGTTGTGTAATTGCTTTGTTTTTTTCCGGCCGTTCTTCTACCCTGTATCATAGTTGCCAACAAATTGGTCAAGTAATGAAATATAATAGTATAATAATAATAATTAAAGAAATTTAACCAAAGAAAAACCTTACCCTGCGTCTGCGAGTACCTCTTATCTGGACCTTGCCACCGCCATTTTTTGTCTTCTCGATCTTCCCTGTTGGTGGCCCCAATATATCAGTGAAAAGCAAAAGGCGAATTGAATCGAAAACACAAACAACAAAATTAACGAGTAGAAGATGAAGAAAAACAATACCGAAATCGAAGTCAGTTATCACAAATTCAGCTTTAATTTCTTCAGCTGCAATGTCAAAGGTGTATGAGCAATGAGAGGCCATATATATGAATGAAATTTGGGGAGGGGTCACTACAGCAACACAGTAACAGTACATACCCTCATACGAATCAGCTTCTTCATCAAGATCTGTTTCAAAGCAATGTTGTTAATTACAAACTAAGTAATAACAGTACATTTTATGCCTCCTACAGTTGCATATCAAAGTGTTTAAACACTAAATTATTCAATATATTTCAATCCTTGGTATGCCTAATACACAAACCAAACTCCACTCCAATGTGTCAAACACTAAATTAAATTACCTGGAACCTGAACTGCATCTTCAGAAGGAAAAACTGTTTCCATCAAACACAATAAGATTTAACAATTAGGGACAAAGTTAACAACAATCAAACTTCAAATCGACAATTAGCGACCAAGAGATCGAATAGAGCATACCGTGGAGATCAAATATCATACCGGAATCTTCGATACCTGCAAGTCCCAATGTCAAAACCATAAAATTAGTCCTATAGGAATAAGAAAAACGGATATCTGATGAAACAAACATGAAGTATTCACAGCTGCAATGCATATTCATCTATTGTCCTATAATATAAAATCAAGATTTTGTTGCTTCCAATTACAGAGCACAAAAGCAAATCCAAGAAAAATTGAGTTGTAGACTTGGTAGGGGATTACCGAGGTATGATATGTGTCGTCTATCACCACTTCCGCCTGCACATTTGCATTAGATCGAGCATAAAATTCAAATCATTATGAGTCTAATGTCAGAACATCAAGGCAGATTAATTTTCAGTTCATAAAGAATCATAGAATCATTACTATGAGTCTTAATGTTTAGAAGTCCTGAAAATTTCGAGTGCTTGAGAGTCTGTTTATGCCAATTCTTGCTCTGTTTGGCAAAATAAAAAAACAACTAGCTAGTTTATTTGAGCTTTTGATTTTGATATTTTATAGTTGTAAATGAAATAAATATAAGATTTTTATTTAATTAGCTTTTGGAATGAGAGTATTTCAACGGCTAAGCTTTTCGGAGCTTATGGTTTTGGTTTTCAATTCACAAGTTTTCATCGGCTACCAGGGGATACTGCATCATCATCTGATTCATCTACATCTACAATATAACATCAGTTTCAAGAAACATATACATATATATATACACGGAGTACATCAAAACAAAAAGTAAGTGAAAATGTTCAAAGTAAAAACAGAATAAAAATACGTTATTATGCTCTGTCATTAAGGAGTGCAGTGCAAAATTGAAGAGGACATTCGAAAAACAAGTTGGTTTAAGTAAACGGCTATAAGTCATGGGCAAACTGGTCAAGTAATGAAATATAAACAAAAGTATAATTCCAGAAAATTTCGTTAATATAACGAAAGAAAAACAAGAAAAAGCTAGTCTTACCATATGAAGGCAAGGGAAGTATTGGCTTGAGCAAACTTTTGGTGTTTATCTCTGTCTTCTTTTTCCCTGTTGGACACAAAATTAATTGCGATTACATATTTGGACAAACTGCACAAAATCAACAATTATATATACTACTCACTCCGTCTCAAAATTTATGTAATTTTTGGACACTTATCCCTCAATCAACATCATTACTCCACTAAATTTTTCATAAATTTTATTATTGTTTTGTACAATATCCACTATATTTTTTAAACAATCAAAATCTTAAAAAAAAAATGATACCAAGTTAGATTTTATCTGCATATGCCTTTATTTCATCAATCCACCAAACTTGTAACTCTAAAAAAAATGATACCAAGTTCTAGGTAAATTAAATGTCACTAAAACATTAAAAACCAGCTATGATGTTATGTTTTTAAGTTTCTGATTCTCAGTTTATCAGCTGCCAGTTTGTTGAATTAAAGCCAAAACAGATAATTTTGGTCTACGCATATACCTTGAGAGGCTTCCATCCACATTTATGAACACCAAGACCAAGAGCACATAACTGAGAAATGACTGAGAGGTGGGAGCATTTACTCCTGCAATATACACCGAAAGAATGATTGAGAAGCTGAAAAAGGAGTGCATGATCGATTAAAGTGCGACAATCATGCAACCAAAAAGAAACTTATCCACAAGTAGGTATTAACTATTAATCATGTCATCAAGTGATAAAAAGGGCTTAAGGGTAGTTATGAAGGAAAAAAAAACTAATTTATGATGTTTATTGTTATAATTTATCAAATAAGACAGATGGTAGATGTTTCTCTCTTAATTAGGTAGATGGTTCTTATTCAATAAATATAATAAGTTTTACTCACATTATAATAAGTTCATCAGGTAGATGTTTCTTATTCAATAAATATAATAAGAATAAGACACACCTATAACCCTTGCAGACTCCTAATAGAGCATCTTTTGTCCTTTGATTGCAAAATATATTAAGTACTTTTTTCAGTTTATGAACATACACTAAACTTGATAAACTATTGACAATTTTTAGTCTCACTGAATTAAAACATGCTGGAACAACAATAGGGAAGAACTTCAATGCAATATATGAAACAACAAGACACTTCAAATTCCTAAACAAATATTTTCCAAAATTTAGGACAAACCATCTACGTATATGAAACAAGTTGATATGAAAACATTCAATTTCAATAATCTGTTCATTCAAAGTTGAGCATCTTCCAAGATTGAACATCAATTGCTACAAGTGCAATTAACCCTACACAAATAGACCTAATAGATCTTACCTCCGATCCCCAAAATTTCTGGCTCATTTACCCTTCTATTTCCTTTCTGGTACCTTTTAAGGCGAGTGTTCACCTGCAAAAGGAAACATGATATCTTTGAATGTTTTATAACTTATGATTATAACATTACAAATTTATTGATTATAACATGATATCTTTGAATGTTTTATAACTTATGAGTTATTACTAATAACTCATATTATATTCATAACATATATGAATATAATATTAACAAATACATGAACTCGTATAAAAACATTATAAATATATCTCTAGTTAAATAGTTTAGTATTGTTTTATAAAAATATTATGAATATTACCTAATGAATATGGTTGTATTAAAATATTATAAATATATTAAAATTATAAATATAATAAGATTATAAGTTCTCAAGTGACGAACTTAGAAATAAATATTGGTCGCCTGAATGTATTTCAAATTTTCACAAAAATTTAGGCGGAAAATCTTGGCGTCTGAAAAATCATTCAAGCGACGGAAATCTATGTTCGTCACCTGAAACATCATTCAGGCGACGAAATTTATATGTTCATCGCCTGAAATATCATTCAGGCGACGGAATTTATATCTCCGTCGCCTAAATGAGTTGTTTCTGACAACCACATTTGGGGTCTATATTCAGGCGACCGTATTTATATGAATGTTCGTCTCCTGAAATAAGTTCGTCACCTAAAATATGCTCATGCGACGAACTTTGAAACTCATTCGTCGCCTAAATCTAATCTCAGATGGGTTTTGATCTTGGCAGATTCAGGCGACGAACCTTTAGAAGTCCGTCGCTGAAAGTGAACTCAGGCGACGGAAGATTAAGAGTCCGTCGCCTGAGGTGCAATCTGGCATAGTGGATACGGAAACAAGGCTAGGCTTCGTCGAAAAGGTTGGAACCAAGGTGCATGAAAAAGAAGTCTATCGAAAAGGTTGGAACCAAGGTGAAAAAGAAGTCTATCGTTTGGAAGAAAGTCAATGTGCGGTCTTATGTAATTTTTCTTTATAAAAATACTTTGTTTTCAAATTAACTGTCAAGTTATTATTATTATTATTTTTTTGGTAAATTCTGTCAAGTTATTTGTAATTTTGCAATAGCCCTCAACAACCAAGAATCGTCCAACGTAGTCACTACTGAAGTACGGAATAGGCAGATAGATAGCACACAAATACTCTAGAGAGGAACTTGATTAGAGTATGAAAACTTTTCGTGATTACAGAAATGTAAGACCTTATCGCCAGAGATAAGACTTTATCTGAAAAACAGAAACAAGTTAATTCAAAGTAACGAATAAGAAGTAAAGCAAACACAAGGACAAATGAAACGAACAGAAAGAAAATGACACAAGAGTGTTAACGAGGTTCAACACAACCGGCCTACGTCCCCGTCTAGGGTTATCCAACCCGTAGGATTCAACACAACTTTATTTCACTTCTTATGAGCCCTAGATACAACCTCTAGAAGATCTTCCCTCTTCTAGACTAACTTCCTATCTAGCAACCCAAGCACACCGGTGAAACAAAGTTCTATGGATACCGGAATACCTTATACGTTTGGGTAAAGAAATCTCACACACTCAAACAAGATGTAAAAATATGCAACACTTAAGCGTAGGAAGAGTCGCGAGATCGGATGATGCAGGAGACGAGATTGCAAAAGCCTTTGAGCGATGTGCACTAATGTGTGTAGACTGCAATCCTCTTCTTCTCCTTATAAAGGACAACTCGTCCAATATCTAGAATTGAACGTTTGAATGTTTGTTGAACGACGTTGCAAAAGATCCGCTTGATAGAAGCGTTTTTAGTTCTTTCCAGAACCTTCGTCTGAGACAAGCATGGGATTTGTTTGTTTGGAACATTGATGATAGCTGCATACTAGTTCAATCAAATCCCTGCAAAATCTCGATCAACAAACTAAAATACATATATGGGTTAGATAAGATAGAATATAGATAGAATTTAAAACCCAACAATTGAATTCCGAATTTGAATTCTAGAGCTGGCCCATCGATAAAACCCAGGCCCAATAATATATTGGCCCGTAGAATTGGAATTGTAGATTTAGTAAAAATAAACCCATTAACAATAGGCTCAATTACATTGAGTCCGTGTCATTTAATTTCGAGCTCGTGTAATTCTTGAGGCCATATGGTAAGATCTTACCAAACCCTGGAAATCAGAATTTTGGCTTTCATCAATCAGTAAGACCTTATTCTCCGCTAATAAAGTATTATATATCATCAAGGTGGAGTTAACAACTACGTATGCCAATACATGTGGAAAGTCGTTCAAATTAAAGGTGCCCAACAGAGGTATTTCTTTGTCAGTATGACTAGCAAATTACGTTATGCATTATGCAATACAGTGCAACCTATAATTATATAGTTTACACTTTTTATTTAACTCGGCTAAAATGGATAAGTTTAATTAGTTCCAACTGATAACTAGGTTGAGAGCAAGAGTTTCACATGTACAAGTATATATGAGCTACTTCAGATATCCAGATCCATAATTAAGCTACAACATTAATACTTTCTACAAACCAACATCAATTCAAATTCTAATGCCTTGTCTTCTGATAAAAGAACGTATCTTTATGGTCTTCCATCGACAAAACCATTTAGGCCTATTAAAGAGTAATCTATATCTATATTATAATACTAAAGGAGAAGTCGTCTAAGACATGTGGCGACTTCTCCTTTAAAGTACGAATTTTAAATTAGCAATTAATTAATTCTTTTACAAATCCAATTAATTAATATATATATATAATTAGTAAGGATGACAATTAACAACAAACATCCAGAAAAATACGTTGATTGTAATCTTAAGGATAACAATTAATAACAACTTGAGCGGATAAATGCAAATTTGTTGATTGCAAATGATTTTTAATAAATTTAATTAATGTGGGTATAAAAGATATCAACTCATTCACTTCTCTGAGTATTCTTATATCGAACTCTTTTATTTTCATTTTAGAAATTCTTTCTAATATTTTTTTGATATGCTAATAGTTCTTCCCCATTGCATTTTTTTCTCTGACTGTATTTGTGTATAAGCTTCAGTTTGTTGTTTGTTACATTTGTTACTTACAAATTTGTGCTATTACTTCATACTCAATTCCAACAATGTTTTTTGTGCTATAGGATGCCACACATAGTATTTTCGATGGCTACCACTATGAAACCATATGCATGTCCAAAATTGTAAGTTTCTTAAGTCATGATACCTTCTGATATGTTTCTTAAGATTTTCGTGAATTAGCACTACTAACGAGCTTATAATGTATGCAAATCTCAAAATTGTACAACTAAACAAGGGCGATGGTCCAAAGTGGCGATTCTACTTTATGTACATGGGAAATTGCTAGAAGAATGACGGTCGACCCTACAATGGATCGAGACGTCACCACCAATATCATCCGTATAGCGAGATGATCGATCATCAACCCCGAGAGACCACCGTTTGGTGTCACTTGAATGCCTTGAGTTCTTGCCCATGTCTGATCAGGTAAGAGGACCATGATCAGGATTTACATAATTCAACACGCCAATGATGACTTCAAGAAGGATGTCATCGGCGACAAAATCACCGAGTTTAATGTGGAGGAAAGAGAAGGATCCGTCGGTGATGGGGATCTCAACGACGAATTTGGTATAGCATAAGATGGAGAGGAGAGCGGACGAGCAACCGACCACCATGAATTGCCTCCTATGTCGCCATAACTTAATTTTGAAACATCCGTGTTTATGACATTTCAACTTATAATTAATTTGTAGCTTAATTGTTTTTTTTTCATATGCCCTCACATGAAGCAGTGAGAATGACTTGAAGGTCCCCGACGTGTCAAACAACATCATTATTTTCCTAATCAATTATTAGGTTTTAATGTTCTATTGTTCTTGCATATTTTTTTCTTTATTTTGATCGTGTTTATAATTTTCCTTATTCTTCTTGAACTACACAATCCCTAATTTTAAAAGTTTTATTAAATTAATCTATCTATATTTTATAATACTAAAGGAGGCTTCTCCTTTAATGTAGCCCCCTTTTTTTTTTTATTAATCGATTTATTTTAATATTTTTAATCGATTAGATAAGTGTTAATTTAACAAACAATTAAAACAAATTAAAAAGAAAAATTATCTAAATTAGTTGAGATCTTGGTTTTTATGATTGATGATTTGGATCCCGGCCCTAAAATCCCTCATCCGGCGTAGGTTTGTTTTTATTTTGAAGATTACTTTATTTATGTTAATTTTTAATAATACTAATCCCTCATCCGACCTTCTTAAGTTTTAAGGCTTTTCTAATTTAGTTGAGATCTTTGTATATATGATTGATGATTTGGTTCCTTCATAAATCCGGCATAGTTTTTTTTTTTTAAAGATTAAATTGTTATTTGTTTATTTTAATTTCGAGTTGAAGATTAAACTCGCGTAGCTTTAATTTGTTTGTTAAATTAAAGCTTATCCAATTTAGTTGAGATCCTAACCAATTCTTTAAATAATTAACTTCGTGAGATGATGATTTATTGAAAATACACGAGAGCATTATTTTAACACTTGAGAGATGATGCAAATCAATGCACACAATTAAGCAACCTAATCTACGTTAATTAAAGTAGGACAACACATAACAAAATATTAAAAGATTATATAATTTGGAAAATCACATATAATATGAAAGGAGTGTATGTTTAAAGATATAATATTTAAGGAGTATAGGGCTAAATCCATATCTACAGTCCTAATCCCATGATTTTTGGATATGCCCACATCTTACCTAATTCTAGAAAATCTAATTAAATAATTAACTACTTAACTCGCCCACGAAAATCTAATTAAATAATTAACTACTTAACTCGCTCCCATATCTTAGTGCATTATGTATTTAGATCCTACATTATCTATATCTAATTTAGAAGATATAACCAAATCTTAACTAATTAGAAAATTTTATTAAGTAATTATCTTCCTTATCTAATTAGTTAACTCTCATATCTTAGTGCATATCCTACCTTATCTGAATAAATAAATAAACCGAATTAATTTATTTATTTTTTAGAGATCTTATCTAAATAAATTAATAACCGAATTATTTTTTTAGAGATCTTGCTTGGTCACATTGGCGCCCCTAAAGAGGATTGCGCCTGAAAAGGATATTGCATGATATATACTATCTTTAGGGGATCTGCTTAAATCAAACTGAAGAGGATATTGCAATCTTTCATCCTATCTATCACGTTCACTCTAAATCCATCTTCATCAGTCTCTGCAAACCCACAAACATCTGCCGAAGATCACAAACCACCACTAGCTCCGATCGTCCTTGACCACGATTTCGGTGAATTCAAGGCTGACGACCACCACCACAGGTCTCCTCCAACACCTAGGAAGCCACCGTGCAAGCCCCGACGCAGCAGCTCACCGGAAAGACGTCCGAAACAACGTCGGAAGTTTCTACAGAAAGTGATCGACTGGCCTATTTTCGGGCTGCGCCACCACCATCACCGTGTTCCGACGCCGTCGAATTAAACTTTGGCGTAAACCCTGCAGTACCCTCTGTTAAAAACATCTTTTATTTTTCTCAAAGCTTCTCGGAGTTGCCCGAACCAAAGCCTCCTAGTTCACTGGTGAGCAGTTTTTCTGCTGTGAAGAAAAAAACGTAAATTTCAAGTCAACAATGATAAATGAAATTATATAAACATATATTTTTAAACAAAGATCCGTGCATTGCACGGGGTACTAAGCTAGTTTCAATATATATCATTGTCTCAATGTCTCTTTTCGAAGTTTCATGACAACTCTTTCTTTTTAACCCAAGGGTTGGACGAAATAGTTGAACCTGAATCTAATTGCGAATTTGACCTCATCAAAATAAGGAAATAAAAATGGAGAGATGCGACTGAAATGGTAAAGCCTCAATTCGCAATGAGAACCAAATCCCAAAGCAATCAGTGAAGGAGACTTAGGGTTCCCGAGCGAAAACCAAACTACTTAATGCAAATTAATTTCGGCACAACTAGCAGATGTGATTTTTTTTATAAAATCAAACTCAATACTCGTAGACCAACACCATGGATGCGGCATCATGAAAACAATTATGTGGTATGACAGAGTTGAGTGATGAATTACAATATCCTCATGTGTGCAAATTATTGAAATTCAGATTGTGACTAACAAATTTCTGGATAGCCTTCTTTCAGTTGCGACCCCCGCTTTTCACAAACACCGTACCCCATCTCCAATTGTCGGTCATAAATCACCCTTAAAACTGACTTGCTCTTTACACGACGACATGAATCATGATATCGCAAAATGCACAATTCATTTCTTGACTTTCGGTGTCAGTAAAGGTCCAACTGACACTAGCAGTCGAATCGGAGCCATCAAACTTCGATCAATATTATGAAGGAAATGCACAGGTAGAATACCCTCTTTTTATGGTAACACTTACCTACCAATCTACCATTAATTAAAGGTATCATGTCAACCCATAGTTAATTGCAGTAAAGCTTTGTTAACTATTTTGGCTTGATATTTCAAATCTAGAGTACCAGTAAAAGATAGGTTGCATGGGTGAAAAAGAAAATAAATAAATTACAAAGAAGTATAGAAAATTGTGTTAATCAATTATTCCATCCCTTCAATAATATAAGTTTTTTTAACCTATAAATTATAGTAAAATAACTCTATATCAATTTTTTAAAAATAATTTAATACTTGTTGGTAATAAGTATGAAGTTATTAAAAAATTTGATAAGAAAAAGTTAATATTTTATTATATTTTTTAATTTCTTAAAAAACAATAACTTTCTGCCAACGAGAGTTGTACATGAGCCCGTCTCAAATGAGGTTCAATCCGTTGACCATTTAGTGACTAAATATGGGAAACCCACTAATGCTTCTCTCATGACAAGTGTAAACCAGATCGACAATTTTCCTAAAATAAAGGACACAAGGCATGATCCAAAGGACACACGTTCGACTTGGGTTGACATGGTACGACAAGTTCGGTAACCATAAAAAAGTGATGATTACCACGTATCAACCACCAACTGGTGTATTCCATATCGATTAAGGCCGAACTCCATAGCTATCTATGTTTTCTTGATCGGGATATGTCTCGGTTAGCAAGCTAGAACCGATCCTTGAAGAGTCAAGAATCGACCGAGGGTGGACTGCATGAAAAATCGAAGATCTTTACTAATATTTTTTTTTTAAAGTAAGGTAATGATAAAAAGAAATATTGATGAGAAAAAAAGTAGTATTAAATCTCCATCATCATAGTAATAAATTTCAACGCTAGGTTAAAATGCAATTTATACATACTTTTTTTATTATTATTTTAGACCCTAATCTATTGGGTGACTCACGGATGGATTCAGCTCAACACAAAAAATTTACGGATTGAAAGGATTCAAGTTGTTTTGGGTTGACATATTTACAATAAAACTCATGTTTTATTGGTCTGATTTTCGGGTCCTCGGAGTCTGATCGAGTTTTGACAGGTCTAATCATGAGTGACATTTGCATTAACCCTCTTTGAAACTAGAAGTTTTGAGCCCAAAGAGATTGCAGGAGTTTGATGCCGGAGATAATATCATGATCACTTTGGATGTGGCCATTTCTCCAGTCTAAGGCTTCTTGAAGAGTTTCTCCACCAACACATCCCAATTGGGTTTGGATTTGGAATTACCTCTTGAGGGTTCCTCTATTTGAACTGAAGACAATTCATCTTCTGCATTGCAAGGCGGTTCTTGACCAGTATTTTCAGCATGAGGTACGTTAAGAGACACGGCTCTTTTAAGCGCAACTTTGTGTTCATTTTCCATTGTTTGCACTCTCTCCATTCTCTTTACACTTGGGGGCGACATTGCTGTGTCACTAGAGTTATCCTCCATTATCTGCATGAAACCGGTTCATTCTGATAGTATAAACTGTAAAATGTAATTAACCTATTTCTAATGGAAATAAAATCTTGATGCACAATATGAAAACAATCTAAAATTGACACTCCGGGAATTAGATGACAGAAAAGTGGAATTTACATGCCTGTAAAGCTTTCTCTGCTTCTTTTTGTATCCAAATAATTGCATGATCAGATGTAGCATTGCAAGACAAAACAATATGTTCAAATCGTCCATCAACAGGAATAGCTGTTCTGACCTCTGGGGGATACCTCTTACACCTGAGGATGGCATGCATATGAATCTAGTGTAAAATTACACAAGGACTTCTCATTCCAAAGTAATGAAGGAATGCTTGTAAAGAACTTTATTCTTAGGCAAGCTAAAACTTCATAGTATGCATTTGCACGTGCCACCAAACAAAGATGAAAGATGGGTATAAATATATGGAAGGGGTAGTCTCAAAACCTTGTAAATTGATCTCTACGTTGATGAAAAATAGCAGAAAAATTCAGTCTGAAGCCTTTATTTGTTTAACCATAAAACTAAAGACAAACCTCAGCAAGACACAACAACATCAGAATTTATGAATAGATGGAGTGCTTTTAATTCATGGTTCAATTCAAGGATCCCACCATAACTCCCTACGGCTACTACTCAGCAATCATCAAATGTATTTTTGTCTAACTAGTGGCCAATGTAAATGAGCTTAACAAGTGTCTTACTCTCTTACCTGCAAGATTTTCTTTCTACGATGTGATAGAGTCTTCCAGGTGCATATAACCTTCTAGGATCACGAAGCTTCCTCTCTTCTGAGATGAATGTATCCTTCAAGCAGGAGACACATATCACACAGGGCAAGCTGTCCAAAGCATTTAATGCCTGGATTAAGAAATATGGATAGTACTTCACTACTTTCAGAAGCAGAATTTCAGAATAGATCAATGTAAATCTAACTTATCTGACAAATACAAGACAAAAGAAAAACCTTCACCAAAAACTAACCAGAATATAGACTCGAAAATATCCTCTAATGGAGTGGCTGTTCTGGGTAAAAAGTCATCCTGTATACAAAACAAGAGTGTTTCTCACTTAAAGTTGCTAAGGTTCATCAAATTGTAGAATCAGCTAACAATCCCACTACAAGCAAAACACATTATAGCACACATCCCAGGTTCCAGTAGTAGCTTCAGAACTGAAGAAAAGATCTTACAAAACTCGTATGTAATCTCGAAATTAGTACCAAAGTGAAACCTAAATAAGAAATACATGGTCAATTACCCACTTCATGCAGAAAATCACTTCTCTCCCAGCTTCAATAGATATCAAATGTACAAAATCCACAGGCATATATTCACATATAGCTACTCATCAACCTTGCTAATAATCATGGAACCATTAGCAGAAAGAACTTCTACTCCAACCTCTAACACTCACTGAGAGAATCCGAAAATCTCATCGCAATCCTCTTGACTAACAGGAATCATCATCCAACAAAATCTTCCTATTACACAGTTACAATTATTACAAGTGATAAACTAACAGCAACCTAGAAAAATAGGAGATCACAAGAATCAAGTCCTCACTCCACACCTTATCTTAATCGAATTTATCATCAGCTTGGATTCTATGATACCGTTCAAAATTTCAAATCAATACCTTAACATCGAGTTAAATGTAAAACAACAACAGGAAAAAAAACAAGGAGAAGAGATTGAAACCTGCAAGATTACAGAGTGTATAACATCAGCATATTTCACGGCCATATTCAACGACATACACCGTGCCGGCGCGAGCGAGTAGCACTGTATCAAGCTCCTCGGAATCCCGCCTAACTGGTGGCGGTGATTGACAACCACCACCGTCAGCAACGCCGCCACACCAGACCCCAACGAATGTCCAGCAAAGATCATTTTATACACCCTCCCGTTCTCCTCCCAAAGCTTCTTGAGCGTTTCCGATTCCCGATTCAGCAACCAGATCGCCGATTTCAACAGCCCGTGGTGAACGTATCCGCCATCATACATCTGCTTTCCGAGCCGATTGTCCAGTAGAAGCTTGTAATCGCTCTCTTTGGCCAAATTGAGGCCTCGGATCGCGAGCACGATCTCTCGATTGTCGTGATCGCAGTAGATGAGGTAGGGCGGGGTGTGACCTAGGGTTTGCTTGTAAGAAACGCGCTTCACAATCCATTCCGGATTGATGACGACAGCGGTGTAGGGGATGATTTTGGGAATGTGAAGGTCGATCTGGTAGACGGCGAGGACGAGGCGGCAAACGCGGGGGATGGGGTGGAAATCGGCTGCGGTGGCCGGAGGCCAGGTGGCGCTGTCTTCAGATCCGGCGTGCGTGCAACGCTTCCATGCCCAGCGGATGAAGCCGAGGAAGAGAGCGAGCTCTGGGAGGAAGAGCATGGGGGATTTTGTTTGAGGGGGTCGATCTACATGAATAGGTGTACCAAGGATGTGTACAGAGATTGTGGTGTATGGAGGAATCTAGAAATTTCTATGAATTGAGATGATGAGGGGAGAAGCTTCGGAAGGTGCATCAATGGCGGATTTGGGCAAGTGTGGAGGAAGTGGAAAAAAGGGAGGGAAAAAGGAAGAGATGGAGATGGAAACGGCGGTTAGTTGGGATCTCAACAAAAAAAAAAAAAAAACAAGGGTAAACTGCAAGGAAACCACCCTTAAACACGCTCAAAACCATCCCTTAAAATAAAAATTCCACCCTTTAAATATGGACCCTGATACAGCGAGTGTAAAAGGATAAGTTTACACTTCCAATCATATTGAGCCACGTACTAATAATTTTTCAGAAAAAAGGAAGAGTCATAGAAAAGCTTCAGGAACAAGTGAACCCCACTCACGCAATAAGAGAGTTTCTCTCTCTTGTGTACAATTTTTGGGGGAATTTGTTCTTCCTGGTGAATCTCCTTTGTGTGAATACGTTCTTTCCTTGTGAAAATTTTCTGGTGTTTTGCAATTAGCCTCTATAGATCCCCTTTTTCAGAGCAATCCCCTCCATCTCTCCTTCCATTTGTATCTTGGTTGGGTCCCTTGGGTGCTTCCGGCTGGAGTCCTTCCGGGCTTCCACCGCCGGCGCTCCTAGCGTCTCCGTCTACTATCTCCGTCGATGCCGCGGTTGTCTAGCGTCTCCCCCTCTTCTCTCTATGTCGATTTCGGCTCCTCCTTTTTGTCGATTTTGGGGTTTGGTTGGGCTGTTTCTTCGATTCCCATTTCCAGATCTCCCGGTGTGGTCGGTAGTTGATGGATCGTTCTCATCCTTTTGCTTTCTCGCCCTTGGTTCCGGCGAGGGTGTTTCCCCTCTTTGTCGTCTCTCTCCGGTGGGCCTGGCGGTACCGGTGTGGACTGGGGCATTCGCCTCGGTCTCTCTCCGGTGGGCATGGCGGTACCGGTGTGGACTGGAGTACAATACTGCCAGTTCAATTCAAACAAGAAATTACCGAAATTGATGTCTATGAAGTCAAATATGAACTTTAATTCCACTGGTTCAATTTTTTCAAATAGAATGAAAGTGATGAGAAGGAGATGAACGATATGGGAAGTAGGAGGGAGATGAAATTGAAACGCCTTCTCGTGTAATTATTACTCCTCCCTCTTACTTTCTCAATTAATCAGTTTTACATTAATTAAGTATACATGTGGAAGTTTTTAATTGGAGGTGTAAAAATGGGTATTTTACACTGAGTGTAAACGAGGACTTTTCCTTTAAATATACTCCATTAGCAAATCACCACCCCACCCATTTATTCCGTTAAAAAGTCTATCAATCTAAGAAATGTATGCCTCCTCCTCTCTCATTTCGCCAGCGTCTGCACCCGTTGACCACATCGGCGATACTTCGGCTTCGTTGGTACTCTGACCACATAGTCCCTGCCGGCCAATTGAAAACGCCGAGAGCTTCTGCAAAAAGAAGAACATTTGCCCTTCTTTCTCTTCCTTAATTTGCCTTTAATTTGGGTTGATTTTTAATGATTAGAGTATCGAAAAATCAACGTTTCGGCTATATACACCGCAAATCCCCACGTCCTTAAGGACGTGCAAGTGGGGTGTACCTTTTTTTTTTTTCCAAACCCGGACGTGCTTGCACGTTCTTAAAGACGTGCTGCACGTCCTTAGGGACGTGCAAGCCCGTCCTTTAAAGACGAAAGAGGACGTGCATCTTCGTCTTCATCGTGTTCTTCTTCGTCAGAGAGCGAGAGAGTGCCGGAGACGGAGCGAGAGAGAGAGAGCGACCCAGAGAGAGAGAGAGACCCAGAGAGAGAGAGAGAGAGAGACCGATAGAGATGGAGACAGAGAGAGAGGGAGACCTCGAGGCTGCGGTGGCGGCATTGGAGGCGGAGGCGACGACGATGGAGGTGGAGGCGGTGGCGGTGGAGCCGGTGGCTCCCGGTCTAGTGGTGCTGGCGACAATGGCGGCGGAGGAGGGTGGTGGTGGTGGGGCGGCGACTAGCGGCGGTGACGGTGGTGGTGGGGCGGCGACTGGCGGCGGCGATGGAGGCGGAGCAGTGGCGGACGACGGTCTATTACCGCCGCGGAATCGTCGGACCATTGAGGTGTCCCCAGTCCCGACTCCACCGGTATGTTATTTGAATTACTTTTTGTTTGATTTATTTTTAGAGTTTTAAAATATAATTAGATAGATAATATAGTTTTATAATAGAATTTTATAGAATATATGATTGATAATATATATTGTTTGATAGAATATAATTGAAACTATATTTTTTGATTTATTTATATATTATAATATTTTTTATAGTATATAGTGTGATAGAAAAGAATATAGTTGTAATTTGATAGAATATAATAGATAGTGTGATAGAAAAGAATATTTGATAGAATATAATAGATAGTATATATTCAAATACATAGAAAATAATTACAAGTGAATAAAAGGTATTTAATTAACATTAAAATATATTTAAATATATTCAAATATATTTTAATAGACCGGGGGCGTCGATGGGGACGCCCCCGGTCAACGAGAACGACACCTTCTGGGCGGGTATGCCACCTTGGGATCCTTCCGGCGATGCGACGATGGGGTTGCAGCCTTCCTTAGAGCCCCCTGAGGTTTTGAGTAGCTGCATTACCGACGTAGTCGGTGGGCGACGGGCCGACATGGGTAGACCGCCTACTCGGGTTCCACCGACCATCCCGGAGGCATCTACTTCAGCCGTTCCAGAGGCTTCTACATCCGGCACACAGGAGCCCGAGCCTTCGACCTCCGCCACACCAGCGGCGATCTCCTTGGGGTCTGCAGATGATGTGATCCCTGACGTCGTTGAGGAGGCTGACGACGGTCAGGAGGGGCAGGCTCAGGGCCAGGGGGGCCCACAGGTAGAGCCCGAGCCCATCCCTGCGCAGGCTGCCGCACCGGCTGCACAGGTCGACCCTTTGTTGCCGCCGGGAGATCTGCTACTGTCTTACAGACATCACCGGGCGTACCAGGTGTGGAGAGATCCTACGGTGGAGCTGCCGCTGCTGAAGTTCCACCACCGGGCGACTCACTTGGTGCCTTTCGAGCCCTACATATTTGAGGGACCGGGGACCTGGGTGCAGGATCTGCTCCCATCCGGCGTCCCCCAGCTGAGGTCACTCCACTGGCAGTGTGTCGACGAGTTCACCTGCACGGCATTTTTGGAGCATTGGCACCCGGAGACCAGCTCCTACCACTTTCCATGGGGCGAGATGACCATCACGCTGCATGATGTTGCCTGTCTGATGGGACTACCAGCTCATCCCTGCGACTCTGAAGTCGTACAGACACGCTGGCGGCCCTCCAGTGACTGGGTTTACTCGCCTGTGGCAGGAGAGACACGGGCCGCTCGTCGACCCCGCCCCCGCCGATGACCCAGAGGCCGCGGCTGATCCTGAGCAGATTCGGCTGCGCACGCATGTGGGAGGGGGGCAGCCCCAGGATGACCCTGCACAGCGTCTGTTTCTGCACAGGACCTACATGGGCATTGCTCTCGCCGCGACTTTATTTGTGGACAAGTCGCAGAGCCGGATCCCATGGAAGGTATTAGGCCTTGTTTGGGACATCCCACGTACGGCCACCCTTGCATTGGCTGCTGGTGCTCTCGCATGTCTCTACAGGGGCCTAGGCGAGGCTACCCGCTCCGGCGCGAAGGGCATAGACAGCTGCACGCCGATCCTACAGGTACGAGACCGTTGAATTAGAGTTTTTAGTTTACAAATATTTAAGTTATATGCTAACGAAATACTTTTTTTGTGTCAAGGCTTGGATATGGGCGTACTTCCCTCGATTCCGAGGTGATTTCTCCAGCGACCCGGCTAGGAAGCATGACCCTCGCTTCTACGCGAAGTTCATCGGTCCGAAGCAGCCACCGCGGATGAAGGACGACGCGAAGCTGACGAAGATGCGGGAGCTGCGGGACGAGGTGGACCGTCTTACCGTCGATGATGTATGTATTCGAGACTCTATCTATATCACTTATAATTCTTAGCTTTGAATTAAATCTGATTTGTTTAATTGTAGGTTCGGTGGATGCCTTTTGGGCGTGATCTAGACTTTGACGGCCAGTACCGTCAGTCCACCTATCGGGGCACCATCACCTTCTGCGGGGAGAGCTTGCCGTGGTACGCGTCGCAGAACCGGCCGTACGTGCTGCCGACCACGCCACCGCATCCCGACCCGCTGGAGCCCGTCCACCCGATCGGCATGGACCCATGGGTGGACCTCCCTCAGCCTCCCGTCATCCCTCCAGCGTTGGCGGCCCGCTTGCACGAGATAGAGGGCTATTGGAGGGCCATGTCTACCGACCCTCACCTTGAAGAGCTATTGGACGAGGTGACGGGGATTTTGGATCATGCTGTACGTCATCCACCTGGCCAGTGATGTACTTTTGCAGTTTGTATGTTGATATTATACATTTTTATTTCGGATTTTGTATCTATCTATATATTTCTATTAGACTCTTCTCATTTCTTCAGAGTCATATTGAACGTAAACATCAAAAACGAAAACGTTAATATGATAAGGTTGCCCGATAAGGTTTTGGGTAGGGTTTTAGGGTAAGGAAACTGCACGTCCCTAAGGACGTGCAGTTTCCTTACCCTAAACCCTAACCCTAATCAAGCCCTAAAACCCTAGCCAAACCCTAAACCCTAGCACATCCTTAGGGACGTGTAGCACGTCCTTAAGGGCGTGCTAGGGTTCTGCTTACAATTAACACAACAGTGCCTATTTGAAGCGATGGAGGACAGCTTGATTCCGCACTCCAAAACAAAGTCCGACTTCTTACAATTGAAGCGAAGGAGGACATCTAGAATCGTTATGGCCGAGCCGCAAAGCAATCCTCGTCTCCAAGTATCTCAGGTACGCACAGGTTTCGTAAAGTCAACATATTTCGTATTCGTTCCGTTTTGTTCATATTTTCAATTATATGAATACAGTTTAGAGACTTTACGTCTGAGTTCTCGGACCCAAGGGTTTGGAATGACCGTGACGAAATGGTTACGCATTTTAAGGACTTGGGTCGGAGACACTGCATGATTTTAGTAATCAAGCGGTCTTGGACGGGGGCGTCGAATCGTCCAGGCGGGGTTCTCCTTGCTTGCGAGCAGTTTGGGGAGTACCGACCACGCGGTAGGAAGCTCCGGAGCACACAGTCGAAGATAAGTGGTTGTCCATTCTCTCTACACGGACACGAAGCTCCGCCGGGTCAGTGGCGCATGACGGTAACCCATGGTGTTCATAACCACGGGCTTTCCACGAGCTTGAAGGGTCACGCCATCGCCGGACAGATGACAGAGGGGGAAAAGAAGATGGCGAGGTGGATGAAGGAAGTTGGCACTCCTCCAAAATCCATTGGGTACGGATTGAGGCAGTTGGATGATACGAGCGTCACGTCAAGGAAGAGCCTTACCAACACGCTCGCCACGATGGTCGCCGAAGAAATAGGTAGTCGGACGATGACCCAGGATACCTTGCACCATCTGCGGGAAAGAAGGTACTACTACGACTTCAGACGACATCCGAATGACGACAACGTCTTGAGCGACCTCTTCCTCGCGCATCCCGACGGGATACGCCTTCTCCGAAGGTTCCATTACGTCATCATAATGGACAGCACATACAAAACAAATGCGTAAGTTACTTAATTACGATTACATTATTGCACATATAGCCAATTATAAAGTATTTTATATGTAACATATTTACACCTGCAGATATGGGATTCCTTTGTGCGAGGTGGTTGGGTTCACACCCTCAGGCAATACTTACTGCATCGCCTATGCCTTCATGTCGCAAGAGAACGAAGACACATACGCCTGGGTGTTGCGACAGCTTCAGATCTTGCTTGGGAGCGTTCAGCCTCAAGCTATCATGACTGATCGAGAGCTAGGTCTCTTGGCGGCGCTGAATGTTGTCTTCCCCGACGTCCAGCATCTCCTTTGTTGGTTACACGTGACGAGAAGATGCGAGGAAGCAGCTCTGAAGATCACGAAGAATTTAAACCACGCTGGCATCTTTAAGGGCAACTGTTGGGGGCTGTTCGAATCGAGGTCTGAGGAATCATTCAACCGACGTCGTCGGGCGCTACGAGCTGCATGGCACCCATTCCCAGGTGTGGTGGCGTATTTGGAGTCGGTTTGGCTTCCATACAACAGGAGCATTGTTCGGTGCTACGTAGATAATGTCTTCCATCTCGGCACCCGTACGACAAACAGGTACAACCTTACTTCATATCTCCCATTACAATATGATATAATATCGAATATTTAGTGGTATGCACTTCAATGTGTACAGAGTTGAGGGTCAACACAAGGTTCTGAAGGAGGCACTTCACTCATCGACTGGTGACTTCCGCATCGTGATCGATGCAATCCATAGAGTCAATGATTGTCAACTGCATGAGCTGCAAACTGCTTTGGAGATCGACCGCTTCAAATGGCCAACAGCGGCGTATAAAGTCAACCTTTTCGATGAGGTAAAGACTTTAATCTCCAAAAAGTGCTTCGATTATCTGTACAAGATGTGGCAGGACGTCGTGAACCAAAAGGTTCCTCCGGTATGCACGGACCGACATTGGAGGGTTTGTTACGGGATCCCTTGTGTCCACGAGATTCAGGCATACGTCAACTCCGGTACTCCGATACCCGCCGAGGACATCCACCCGTTCTGGATGGATTTGACATGGACTGACCTCGACGACACCTCACTGCCGTATGAGCTGTCATCTTCATACACGGCTTCCAACGATGTATGCGAGGATGAGCTGCACCCACCCTCATCAGCAAGCGTTCGAAGGAAGGGGAGGCCTCGGGGGTCGAGGAATGCCTGCTGCACCAACCCGTTGCCATACGAGGAGGTAAGGGAAAGGTTTGAGAGAGAAGAATCGCGTGCTGCTCGAAATGCTGCTCGGCCTCGTCCACAAGCGACCTCAGCTCGACGTGGACGTGATGATGTGTTCGGAGGGTTCAACTGGGGTCGAAACAACGTTGATCCCTTCATGTTCGGTCATATTGAGACGGTGAGGGACACTGTTGGAGATGGTCATTGTGGCTACCGTGCTTTGGCGGCTTTCACATCACTGATCGACGAGACTGCTTTCCCGGAACTCAAAACATTACTATGCAATCACTTGGAGGATCACGCCGATCTGTACGTCGGTTGATATACGGGAGAGTACCCATTTCAGCAGTTCGTCGACTACCAGAGATGGGCCGGAGCCACACATGGTGATAGGAGACGGTGGATAGAGCTACCCATCATGGGTTTAGTATTTGCGACGGTATATCAGATTCCTCTCGTCGTCCTAGCTTGGCATCATCCGTTCACATGTCTCCCCATGATCTCGCCGACATCTGCTAACAACCCTCCCCAATCAGCAACTCTTGGTGTAGCCTGCATCGGAAACCAAGACCATTTTGCCGCGGTACGACTTCAAACGTCTTTTTTATTACCTATTCATGCTTTTCATACATATGTCAATACTCTAACTCTAAATTTTTGTTCTCATAGATCTGGTTGCGTCCTAACGCTCCTCTTCCGCCGCCTCCACTAGAATGGGTCGAACATCATCATCCGAGCGTCGAAGGATGGGATGCTCCGTTTCAAGCTCAGATTGAGAGATTTAGAGCCTTGCGTGCCGAGTGCGGCCGTCCTTTACTATTTTCCTAGATTGTATTCTAAAACTTTATTAAAATTATGAATGTAAACTAATATGCAAGTGCAACCCTAAAATATTACTGAAATAAATGTTATCATTGTGTAAGTGTTTCACTTTCCACGAAAACGCAAACAAATTTTCTCCACCCGGATTTAAGAAAATGTACTCGATTCTTTGGAGGGGCTTCAATGCTGTAATTTACGAACCAAGATCTTCCATCTTCGCCAATATTAAGGTGAATCCCAATGTTTTCCTTTCCAAGGAAGTGGCTTCTTGCCATACTTTGTGGAACATACTGCAAGACATTTTTTTGACATATACTTCAAATCCACTAGCTAAACACTTCAATTTTATCATTAACATTACAAAACCGTCGGAAAACCTAAACCCTAACCCTAACCTTAAACCCTAAAGCCTAAACGCAAAACCCTAACTAGGGTTTGCACGTCCTTAACAACGTGCAAGTATTGCACGTCCTTAAGGACGTGCTTGCACATTGTTAAGGACGTGCAAGACTGAAATAGTGGACGTGCACAGTCCCAGACTTGCACGTCCTTAAGGACGTGCAAATCCTTAATCCGGATTTGCGGTGTATATAGTGACACCCAAAATCAACTAGGGGACTGTGTTTGGAAATTTAGGATGTGGAATTTTTTGTTTAGAAGAATCGATGGAGAGGGCGACGGAGATAAGCGGTTGCCGCTAGGCAAGTTGTCAAAAGCAAGGAGGCGTTCAAATTTAACAACATCAAAGAAGAGCCGGAAGAGCTTTCGAGAAGTGAAGACTCGAGGGGTTTATAGCCCAATCCAAAATTTTGTATGTTTGAGGTTCGTGAATTTGTTTCTTAATTTCAATCTCTTCCTTTTACGCCTAATTTTTGGGGCTAACGTTGTTCTTAATTTCAATCTCTTCTTTGAGATTTTTTAGTCTCTGGATTTGTCCAGATTTTTGGGGCTTGCTTGCCCCTTTTCTTTTTCCTTCCTGGAGTGCAGTTTGACCGCCCATTTGAATTGATTTGGCTGATCTGTTTTTTGTTTTATGTCGATTTGAATGTATTCCAGATTCTGAAATTTCTCATAGCCACCCTGTTTCGTTTGTTTGGGATTTCAAGCCGTTACTTGATAAGGCTCGAACCGAGGATCTCGACATCGACGCCGCCCGGGATCCGAAGGAAACACCTGACGATGTCGTAGTTGTTCTTGAGTTTCTAGGGTTTGACCGTTTAAGCTTCATGAAACAGAGGGTCTGGATGGTTTGGAGGGTGAACAAAGGGGTATAATTGTATTTTCACACATTTGATGGACTTTTAAATGGAATGGATGGGTTGGGTGGTTATATGCTAACGGAGTATATTTAAATGGTGGTTTTCTGCAATTTTTGTTTTAAGGGGTGATTTTGAGCAATGTATTGTATTTAATGGGTGATTTCTTGCAATTTATCCAAAAAAAAACATTTTTAATCAATAAAGAATATGGCCTATTGGGCCGAAATTTCTTATTAGGCTATATTTGTTTTGGACAACTTATGCTTTTCACTTTTTATTTTTTATGATAAGAATTGGAAATATCAAGCAACCCCTTTGCTTGATAAATTAAGAGGTCGAAAGAATCGGTTGACGGTTTAATCGTCATAAAGCAATAAAGGAAACATGCAACCAAAAAAGAAAAAGACCTACACACAAATGCTCCGAGCACAATCAAATTATTGGAGTGGAAGTCGAGGAAGACCAAAAAGAGATCGGGAATGCGGAGAACATAAAGAGTTACTAGACTAACACAACTCTCGACATCGGTGAGACAAAAATAGAAATCAGAAACCCACAACTGAAAAAAGACGTCTCCTGAGGAAAATGTTGATTAACGACGTCCTCTCACCTAAAAGAGGAATTTTAAAAAACCACAAACATTATCACGATCTACTGGACATCTAAGATTACCACCTCATTAGAAACTAAACACAGTCAAACCAAAGAAACGGTACCACTCGATCAGAAGAACAAATCAAACCAAGAACAATAAAGATAGATCAAAGGGGGAAGAAAGGGTCATATGGTTTAGTCGAAGCCTATTCCTTGGGTCAAAGCAGATGAATACAAATTTTTTTTTTTTCGAAAGTCCCGGATTACAAGATCTAATAGCTCTAGATAGCTAAATACAAAATTTTCAAAAAATCACTTTTTAAATTATATAAAATCACACACTTAATCCAAAACATATCAAAAATAAAAAATAATCATAGCCTAGAATTCATGTAATTTTTTATAATTTTAAAAATTGGGGCTATATTGCACATTGTTGGACAAACAAATAGAGGTTTTGATCTATTTAAATTATAAAAGGGGAATAGTGCAAAGTATGACTAATTATAGATTATTTCTATCATTTGATAAATAAAGTTTTGTTTTGAGTCTTATCCTATTTCAAATTCAATTTTTTATTATTATTTTAACTCAAAATTTCATATATATTTTAATTATTGTTTTACTGATTTTAAAGTTTATATTATTTTTTATTTATAGGTTAATAGTTTGTATTATTTTAATATTTTTTTTGTTCTTATTATTTTTTGTTCAAATATGATAGTTGATATTATTTTATGTTATTTTTCCTTATAAGTATTACCCAAAAAATAGTTCATAAAAATAATTTCTATTTTGTGATACCATATGTTATATGTACATGCTAATTTCTACTATAATTTTTTTATTACAAAATACCGCACAGTCAATATTTTACCTTGTATTGTATCATACTACGTATTAATTATATCAGTTTTATTTATTTATTGACTTTTAACTTTTCACATTATATTTTCAATTTTTTTCTAATTGATCATTTGAACTAAATTAATATGTCAGTGTAAATGCATTGTTTCAGAGTAGTTCTCTACTAAACAAATAGTGAACTTTAAGAAATTAAATTAAATAAAAATTAAAATAATAAAAATTATAAGAATATTTCCAAACTAAACTCTTGACCTATTCCAAGTTAAAGAAAAAAAATGCCTAATTTATAAATGATCTGACATGAAAATCAAGTAATTTAAATGGATACTTGATGAGTGCGAAATCCATTATAAAGGAAACAAAGTAATTATATCAATTCAAGGAAACAAAGTAATTATATTATTTGTAACAAAAACTCTATTTCAAAATTTCAACTATAAATAGTTAAAATTATAACTAAGAAATTTATATTATCATTTTTAAATTAATAATTTTAACCAATCCATGCATGCCTAGATCACAATGATGGTAGCTGATTATCTCCGATATCAAAATCATGCTGGCAAATGTGAAAAAAGTCACATTCTTTCACGTAGTTCGTAAGGACAATGATGTGACGGATAAGATATCACACCTTAGCTACTTTGCTAAAAGTGTATATACATCTATAGTAACGGAAAGGTCTTCGATCTTGATCTTATCCACAAGGATGCTATCCGATAAAGTTTTTTTTCCCTGCTCGCTGCCATCGGGTAGTGTAAATTAATTTAAGGCCTAGCTGAGCTGCAAGGATGTTATCTTGATCTTATCCACCTGATTTTCTTTTGATTGACCTCTGTTTTGGTTCTTTTGAAGACATGTTGGTAGATAAATCGAAGATCTTCGCACTATCGAAGAAGAAGATCGCCGCTCGGGGCATATCCAGGCATGCTCTTTCCATTACCCCACGAGCGGGTGGTGGCCAACGGGACACTCTCCGCAACCCCCCCCCCCCCTTGCGACGAAGAGTTTGAAGGGGAAAGAACCGGTCGGAGATCGGGAAAGCGTGTCGTCGGAGGATCGGCCCCTGGCTCAACGCGTGTGTAAAAGACCAAGGGAGGGGCAGAGACCACCATGGTTTTGAGTTCCGAGCCGATTACCCAGTCATGGATCTCTATGACGGCCTACCGGCTACCTGGGTTTGATCCTATCGATATGATGAAATTGGAGATTCCCAAGAAAAGTTGTCCGGTCGAGCGAGAGTATCTTCAACACATGACGAATGAAGAATTGTGGGAGCACGGCCAGAAAACCGGAGGCTGGGGGCGATTTACTTTCCTTTTTTCCTTCCCTATTTATTTGGCACGTGTGTTCACCATTATCCGCGTGCCATTGTAGGATAATCTACAATGGTCTGAGGTGGCTGGGCGTCAAATAAATTACGACGATAAAGTGAGGGAATTGTGGTCAATAAACAGTGCCTTGAAGGTGAAGCTGGAGAAACTGAAGGATGCGGAGCTCCGAGAGGTAACCATTGAGAGTTTGGAAGAGGCTTTGGGGAAATCCCAGAAGGAGGTGGAGACAGTGAAGAAGGAGTTGGACTTGTCGCGAGTTGAGCTTGCGAAGGCCCAAGGGATGGGGGCTCAGTACGAATCGGAGATTACACGCTTGAAGGTGTAGCTTACGGGACTCGAGCGCGAGTTAAACCTGGCCCGTGAAGAGCTTATGCGTGTAAGAGCACAACTTGAGTGTTTCACATCTGGCGAGGATGTCTTTCTCACCAAGAGTATGCTTCGTAAGTTCATGCTCAGTGACGAAGGCCAGGGGTGGCTATCTGGTTTTATGGGGGAGGTTGGTCGAGGCTGGCTAAATCATTACCTTGAGACGGATGGACAGGATGTCCTTTACGACAAGGTTACCTAAGCATATACGGAAGGGGTAGAAGGTGGGATTGCCCTGAGCGTCAATCGTTTCTCTCATCTCGGTGACGACATGAGGATGTTTCCCCCTAGTTATGAAAACGAGGATATGAAGCTTAAAGAGCCTCAACGTGGGTTGCCTCCCCCCCTTGACGCTCCAATTGATGATGTTGCTGCCCTCGATCCTCTTCTTGTTGGTGAGAAGACGCCCAAGCCCGCTCGTGAAGACGACAACCCTCCTATTGATGTTTATCTGACCGTCTTTCCACTTCTTATGAATATTTTTCGAAGTTATTTTGTGCAGGGAAGTTGAAAACATTTTTACCCGTGGTGAGAGTCTTGTGCTCTACTGCGGTTCATGCGTTTGTTTTTTGGGATGGCGAATATTTCAACCTATGACAAGCGATGTCTTGTTATGGTGTTTTGTGAATACTTTATCTTTGAATGCAGCGTGTTTATGCCTTTTGCTTGTTTTTCTTAAGGGCTTGTTCTATTGATCTTACTTATGTTTTCTCGCGTCTAGAGTTTGACCTGTCCAACTGCCTATTGTTAATGTTCTTATTTGAAAAGTAAATTCGCGATACCCTTACTCATCTCTTGTCATTGATAGTTTTATGAAATGAATCGTGAGATGACAAAAAGTAGGGTTCGCGTGTTTATTGGATGTTATGCGGAATGACAGGCAAAGCTGTGATTACTTAGCGATGAAATATAGTAGAGACTAACTTGTATCCTCTATAGTTATATTACTTCGTAGCACAGGTAGTCGGGCAAGATATCTCCGTTTTTGTCTTGGCCTGGTTGCTCTATCGCCACATCAAAGTGGGATTCTCCTTGGTATTCGAAGGTAAGGCGGCTCCTTATTCTGAGGTTGTTACTGTTCGCGAAAGATCTCCATCCTTCCGAAAGGGAGAACCAATCCCCTTCATCTCGTTCGACTAGTACCACGAATTCCTGGTTTTAGGGAGAACATAGAAAGATTTGGTCAAGTATTTCTTCCCCGAATTCTACAAAGATATGTGGGAAGGGGAGCCTGCGTAGCTGGGTTTCCCTAAGGTTTATCTTGGCAAATTTAGGATTTGGGAATAGCATAGTATTCGTGACGAAGGGTGGTGGTGGGATTTCTGGTGGAGAGAGTTCTTCTGAAGCCATGTCAAAACTTGGCATTTTATCTTAGTAATTTCGTTTATATCTTACCTAAAGCTTTCATTTATACTAGCTCTACATTAAGTGGATATGGACATTTGTCTGGCAGGGTTATCTTTGAATCATCATGAAGCAGGGAGGTGCGTGTCATCAACCTGTTTTTCGTGCAACTTGGTATGTGACGTTTGTTTGTTGCCTCGCTTGCCGCGTGGAGCGGGGTCGTATTTATCGTCTGTTTGTTGTTGTGTTGCTTGATATTTGTTGACCTCGTGGTGGACTTGGGCAGTCTGCGGTGCCCTCTGTTGTTGATCCTTGTAGAGATTAGTATAAAAAAGGTAAGAAACCCGAGATTTGTTATTGCAGTTTTACTTGTGGTAATGATGCCTATGACACCAGTTGATATTCCAGATGTAACTATTCCTCGCGTGCGGGGTTTTACACGGGATATTGTAGTGTAAGGGCATTTATATAGGCTGGTAAGTTGTGTTTGTGTAATTTATTTCTTGACAAGATAGCTGAGCTTTTCTGACATGTTTGTTGTTGTAGCCTCTACCTTCCGTATATCGTGATTATGGTTATGATGCACTTGGCTTTGTGCATTTATTCTCCTTGGAGGGTTACTTGCACATCCGTGTTCGAAAGACACGCGATTTCTAAATTTATTCTCCTTGGAGGCTTACTTGCACATCCGTGTTCGAAAGACACGCGATTGCTAAATTTTGCGTACCGAAAAGTTGGGTTGGGTTTGGAACTTTCACTTATATAAATGAAGTGGTATAACCAATCGAGAACCCTGATGACCCCTATACATGGAAAATCTAAGTCATCAGACTTCAACTTATGCCTAACCTTTACGCAAAATAAGCCTTGAGATTCTTGGCGTTCCATGCCTTCATGAGTATGGAGCCTTCTGAATTTTGAAGTTTGAAAGATCCCTGGCCTACTTCTTTGTGGATGACGTACGAACCTTCCCATTTAGGCTCAAGCTTTCCCTCCTTCGTTGCTTGTCAGAGGACCATGTCCTCTTTTTGTAATGGGTGTATGAAGACGCGTTTGTTGTATCCTTTATCTAGTCGGCGCTGATATTCATTTGCTTTGAGACAAGCGATGTCTCTTCTTTCCTCACGTAAGTGGAGTTCTAACTCGAAAGCTTCGTCGTTGGTATCTTTACTGAAATCGACAATTCTAGCCGATGTGATGAGTAATTCCACTGGGATGATTGCATCGACACCAAAGGCCATTGCGAATGGCATTTCTCCCATGGGACTCTTGACAGAGGTTCTATATGACCATAATACCAGGGGAAAGATCTCGAACCATTCTCCCTTTGTTGTCTCTAGCCTCTTTTTAAGGGCATTTAGAATTTGGCGATTCATGGTTTTAGCTTGCCCATTGGATTGCGGGTATGCTACCGATGAGAATCGGAAATCGATGTGGAGGTCGGCACATAAATCACGAATTTTTTTTGCAGTCGAATTGAGGACCATGATCAGTGATAATAGCCTGGGGGACTCCGAATCGACAAATCATGTTCTTCTAGTTGAATTTGCGCACTTTTTATGCCGTGATGGTGGCCATAGCTTCGGCTTCCACTCACTTTGTAAAGTAATCAACTATCACGATGATGAAGCACATCTGGCCCGGTGTCGTTGGGAATGGTCCCAAAATATCCCCCCCCCCCCACATCGCGAACGGACATGGTGCATATATGCACTTCAATGGATGAGGGGGGCGATGAATGAGTGATGCGTGCCGCTGACAAGGGTCGCATATGTGAATAACCATCTCCGTGTCTGCTCTAAGGGAGGGCCAGTAGTAGACTAGGCGTGTGATTTTAGATGCCACGACTCTCCACCCTTGGTGATTGCCACAGAGACCTGCGTGCAGCTCTTGTACGAGGCCAAGGCCTTCCTGGTTTGAGACACATAGGAGATCCGGGAGGTTAAAACCCCTTTTGTATAATTGGCCATTTCTGATGCGTCGATGCGAAAACAGGCCGCTCTTCTTTTGATGCTCTGGCTATTCTGTAACTCGCCCGATGAGGGCCCTTCAGTTATGTACTCTAGGAGGGGTATTCGCCAGTCTCCGAGGTTCGATATTCTGAACAACCCCTGGTGGATTCCTCGGAAATGTTTCTATTCAATAACCACGCGATCAATTAATCCCATGGGCAAGGTGGCCCCTATTCTTGCCAAGGTATCGGCGCGTTCATTCTGATCACGAGGAATGGACGAGATGGAGCATTTTCCGAAGGCCGCTGTGAGTGTTTGTACGCGTGCCAAATATTCAGGTAGCATCCCTGTCTTCGCCTCATATTCCCCTTTAACCTGCCGAGCCACCACTTCTGAATCCGTGAAAATATGGACTTGTTGAGCCCCGTTGATCAATGCTTTCTTAATACCTGCGATAAAAGCTTCATACTCCGCTTCATTGTTGGTAGCTTCAAACAACAGTTGGAACGATAGATCGGTTACTTCCCCACTTGGGCTTGTGATGGTAACCCCGAATCCACATTCTCCTGTAGATACTGATCCGACAACGTTAATGACTCAGTCTTCCCAATCACAATCCTGATGATCTGTAAAGACAGCTTCCACTACAAAATCGGCCAAGGCCTGAGCCAGACGGGATTTTCTAGGTTTGAAATGTACATCAAATTCGAAAAGCTCTACTGCCCACTTGACCATTCTTCCTGAAAGCGATGGCGAGTGTAGGATCTGATGGAGGGGCAAGTCGGAAAGTACCTCGATGGTGTGAGCCAGAAAGTAAGGCCTCAACCTTCGCGTAGCAAAAACCACAAATATAACCATTTTTTCAATCGGATTGTATCTGGATTCTGCTGACTGTAAGACCCTGCTAGTGAAATAGACGGGGAGTTTAGATTCCCTAGTAAGCATTGTGCTGATGGTCGTGGACCTGACGACGAGGTATAGCTGTAGGGTTTCATGCTCGCGTGGAAAATGAAGGCTGGGTAAAGTGGTCAGGTCCTCCTTCATACTTTTGAAGGCTTTATCCAAAGCAGCAGTCCACTCGACCAGACCTTTCTTTTTTAGTTGTTCGAAAAAGGGGAGGGAGTGATCAGCTAACCGCGAGCAGAATCTACTTAAGTAGTTGACTGACCCATTCAAATTTTAAATATCATTCACTGTTTTGAGGGGCCATTTGGATGATCGTTTGTACTTCTGATGGGTTCATGTCTATTCCTCGGTGGCTTATAATAAAACCCAGGAATTTTCCAGAATCTACTCCGAAAACACACTTTTCTGGATTTAGGCAAACACGATTCCTCCTTAGCGTGTCGATGGTTTCCTGTAGATCTTTGCAGTGGTCCTCCTTTGTAAGATTTTTTATCACGATATCATCGACGTAAACTATAACATTCCTTCTGATCTGTGACACAAACACTTTCTCTATCATCCAATGAAAGGTGGCACCCGCATTCTTGAGCTCAAATGGCATTACCTTATAACAAAATGTTCCCTGGTTGGTGATGAAGGCAATGCTTTTTTTGTCGCGAGGGCTAATTTTGATTTTTTTTTGTAGCCGGAATAAGCTTCTAGAAAGCTTAGAGTGGCGTGCTCTGCCGTGGTATCTACTAGCTCGTCGATGGATGGCAAATGATAGCTATCTTTAGGGCAGGCCTTGTTCAGGTCTTTGAAATCTACGCACATCCTCCATTTGCCACTGCTCTTTCTGACCAGCACTACATTTGATAACCAAGTTGAATCGTTAATCTCGCGAATAAATCCGGCTTGTAGAAGCTTATGTACCTCTTATTTTGTTGCTTCTGACTTTTCGGCGGCCATCTTTCTCTTTCTTTGGCATACAGGTTTTGCTTCGCGATTAAGTCTCAAGGAGTGCTCCGCAGTTTCTCGAGGGAGCCCCTTCAAATGTTGTGGTGATCATGCAAAAACATTGCGTGACCCTTTCAACATATTCTTGAGGCGCTCCAGGGCTGGACCGGTCAAACTGTGACCGTGGTACAATGCTTCAGTCTTGTTTAGAAAGGGAAAGAAGGAGATCTTTTCCTCCACAATCTTGTCGGCTATTTTCTCGGGCCGAACTTCCAGCTCTGCCTGTTGTCATTTGGATGTGGCCTCTTGTTCGTGCTCATCGGTCGCTTCTTCTTTTAGGGACCCGTGACCACTTCCCTTAATCACGAATATTCGATTGTTGCCCTTTTTGAGCGAAGATAAGTAGTAAATTCTACTCTTTGTCTATTCCCCTCGCGCCTCGCCCACCATTCTGTCGGCGCATGGAAATTTGACGCTAAAATGATATATAGAGCACGCTATTTGGAACTTGAACAGACTCACTCGGCCCATGATAACATTGTAGATAGAGGGTAGTCGGACCACTGTGAATTCAATCATGTGGGTTCTTCTATTCGGCGTGGTCTCTAATGTTACGGCCAATTCGATTGTTCCGGCCACCTCAACTTCGTCTCCGGAGAAGGAGATTAGCTTTCTTTAATATCGGCGTAAGGCGCTCTCAGCGATCTTGAGTTGCTCAAAAGTGTCCCAGTAAAGGACGTCCACAGATGAACCTGTATCTATCATAACTCGTTTGACAATTTTGGTTCCTATCTGCACTTGGATAACCATGGGATCTGAGTGTGGCATCATAAGGTCGCAAGCATCCCGAGTATCGGAAATAGAGAAGTTGAGTATTACGTGCTCGGTGGATGCTTGCTTGACACTGGCCTCGGACAGGGGGCGTCTGGCTTCTCTCTCATAGTTTTTCCTTTCCTACTTGCTGGTGTCGAATATCGCGGGTCCTCCTGCGATGGTATTAATGCACCCATCTGGCGAGGGAGGCTTCCGACGATCTTGGTTAGAGCGATCAGGTCGGTTGGACGAGGACCTGGTTTTCTGGGCATTCCTCGTGTCCCTCGGGGGAGGTCGGTACCCTCCTCTTCTATTTCCATTTCTTCCACCCCTATTATGGGGGTAGGATCCCCTGCCCCTTCCTCTAGATGCATATTGGGGATTGTAAGGCCTCAGCGGAGCACTAGGTGGTTTATATTGCTGGGGCGGGACCACGAGGGGCTGGCGTTGTTGTGGCGTTACGACTGGATGATTGGGATTTGGTGGTGGAGCACAAATCTGAAAGGCTACTTCTTTTTGAAGGAGGGTTTGTGGAATCCCATAAACAGGAGGCGACACAAAGTCGGGGTGAGACATCATCACATTCGCCGGGGCGCCGAGCGGGCCTGGTCCTGACCTTTGGTTTTATTGGACCTCTTTGATTTGAGGTCGGGGTGGAATGACTGGGTATTAACAGGAAGGATTGCGGTGTTGTTGGCCCTCGAAATTTTCTCTTCCTTGGCGTTTGTTGGGGGCTTGGTGGTAGGCCGGTGGTCTAGATTCAATGGGCCGCGAGCTAGAGCTTGTAGCTTCTGTGGCGTGGATCTGTTTGGTTACGAGCTCTCTCAGAATATCGTAGTTCTCTGGCTTCTTTTAGAATAGACAGATCTTAAAATCTCTCTCGGCTAAGTTGCCCATCAGTATTGTGCTCGTGGACTCTTGATTGAATCTCAAGATTTGTACCACCATGTTGGTGAATCTGCTGAAGAAGTTTCCCAGTGATTCGGTCGCGCCTTGCTTAATGAAGTTGAGGTCCAACATGGTTCTTTTCCTCATGCGAGAGCTGCCGAAATGCGCGACGAACGTGCTTGACAGTTGTGGGAAGTTGTTGATGGAGGACCGAGCCAAATTGGTGAACCACGTCAACGCTACCCCATTTAGCGTAGATGGAAACGAGCGACAATACATAGCGTCATTTTCGTCGTTCATTCTCATCGCCATGGTAAATTGGTTAAGGTGATCATTGGGATCAGTATCTCCCTTATACTTGGCAATGTAGATATCCCTCCATCTTTTGGGAACGGGTGGCTCGCATATTTCCTTGAAAAAGGCAGACGGAAAGGTTGGTTCGCCTTTGCGAGTTTGACCAGGTGCCTCGGCGGAATTCGAACGCGAGGACACATCCCTGACGTTGAAAACACGGGCGATCTTTTCGATGTTTTTGTCGAGCTCTGGACCGGGATTAATAGGGCCACCAGCAGGGTTGGGGAGGTGGTTGACCGTTACCGGCACGGGACCCTGTTGTTGATAGTAGCCACGAATGTTGCGTTGGAATGGCACCCCGTTCGCATGTTGGTTGAAGTATGTGCTTTGCGAAAACTCCCGCGAAGAATTGGTACTTGGGGTAACCGCCCCACATTCCGTAGAGAGTGAAAGGAGGCAAGCCTTCATAATTCCTGCAAGCCTTAATCGTGAAGGGAGGTGATTGAGTTATGCGTTTATTGGTCCCAGCGATGGAGGCAATATGTTTGGCTCACGAGGATGTGAATCGTTCGGACGTCGTTTGAGACGAAATTAGGCGATTTTTTTATTCCTCGAATGTTCTTCTTCGATCACAGATCTTAAGAAATCAACTCCGAGGGCTTTAGGCTCGGGAGGCA
Source organism: Persicaria tinctoria (assembly GCA_037127255.1). Lineage (NCBI taxonomy): Eukaryota > Viridiplantae > Streptophyta > Magnoliopsida > Caryophyllales > Polygonaceae > Persicaria > Persicaria tinctoria. Next base: position 21,853,907 of record JBANSL010000013.1, on the reverse strand, counting down.
AGCAGAGCTCTTTTGCTTTCTTCTCTTGAAATCAGATCCCTTTCTTTGGGGTCGGAGGGGGGTATTTATAGGGAAACTAAGCGAGCAGCTGGCTGGAGACCTCGTGGTTTTACATTGGATACGTGTAACGCATGCCCACATGGTCAGGGGTATAGGTGATACACGTGGTGCTATTTAGAGGTGAGGTGTTTGAGCCAGCGAGCTCCTTGCTAGGATCCCGAAGAGTTACGAGACATTCGGAGGACCGGCTCCGGTTCTTACACGCAATTATATCCATATTCAGGTCACGAGGAAAATGTGGGTCAAGGTTTTTGAGGGTGTTGGGTCTAATCATGACTTGATCAAGTACATTACTCGCGATGAATCTGGTGGTGGGGCCAGATGTCTTTTTGCGTCGGGTGACTCATTTATGATGTCATACTCGTGTTATTTAATAGACCTATTTTTCATGGCATCGTGAACATATATAAGCAATACTCAACTCATTCGACTTGAATAACAATATATGCTATTCTCAATTGGTGTAAATTTACCTAGATCATATTCTTAATTGGAAGATTTTGAGGAGAGATATATATCAATTCATAGAAGAGAGAGCGCTAAATCCTTCATCTTATTACTCTCTATTACATTCAAAAGATAGATAGTCTACATTTATATGTGATAATTAGTTATATGTCCATATTATAGAACCTAATTAACTAAATATCAAAAAATCTTAACTAACTAAATACCCTTCTCTTTTATTTTATTTTTTCATTTCTTTTCTTTTTCACTTTTCAATACCCCTTTATTTTCTTAATGCTGATAAAATTGATATTGTATTGGTGGATACTCCACAATCAATTAATTGAATACAATCTCATTTATGATGTCATACTCGTGTTATTTAATAGACCTATTTTTCATGGCATCGTGAATATATATAAGCAATACTCAACTCATTCGAATTGAATAACAATATATGCTATTCTCAATTGGTGTAAATTTACCTAGATCATATTCTTAATTGGAAGATTTTGAGGAGAGATATATATCAATTCATAGAAGAGAGAGCGCTAAATCCTTCATCTTATTACTCTCTATTACATTCAAAAGATAGATAGTCTACATTTATATGTGATAATTAGTTATATGTCCATATTATAGAACCTAATTAACTAAATGTCAAAAAATCTTAACTAACTAAATACCCTTCTCTTTTATTTTATTTTTTCATTTCTTTTCTTTTTCACTTTTCAATACCCCTTTATTTTCTTAATGTTGATAAAATTGATATTGTATTGGTGGATACTCCACAATCAATTAATCGAATACAATCTCATTTATGATGTCATACTCGTGTTATTTAATAGACCTGTTTTTCATGGCATCGTGAATATATATAAGCAATACTCAACTCATTCGACTTGAATAACAATATATGCTATTCTCAATTGGTGTAAATTTACCTAGATCATATTCTTAATTGGAAGATTTTGAGGAGAGATATATATATCAATTCATAGAAGAGAGAGCGCTAAATCCTTCATCTTATTACTCTCTATTACATTCAAAAGATAGATAGTCTACATTTATATGTGATAATTAGTTATATGTCCATATTATAGAACCTAATTAACTAAATGTCAAAAAATCTTAACTAACTAAATACCCTTCTCTTTTATTTTATTTTTTCATTTCTTTTCTTTTTCACTTTTCAATACCCCTTTATTTTCTTAATGCTGATAAAATTGATATTGTATTGGTGGATACTCCACAATCAATTAATCGAATACAATCTCATTTATGATGTCATACTCGTGTTATTTAATAGACCTGTTTTTCATGGCATCGTGAATATATAAGCAATACTCAACTCATTCGACTTGAATAACAATATATGCTATTCTCAATTGGTGTAAATTTACCTAGATCATATTCTTAATTGGAAGATTTTGAGGAGAGATATATATATCAATTCATAGAAGAGAGAGCGCTAAATCCTTCATCTTATTACTCTCTATTACATTCAAAAGATAGATAGTCTACATTTATATGTGATAATTAGTTATATGTCCATATTATAGAACCTAATTAACTAAATGTCAAAAAATCTTAACTAACTAAATACCCTTCTCTTTTATTTTATTTTTTCATTTCTTTTCTTTTTCACTTTTCAATACCCCTTTATTTTCTTAATGCTGATAAAATTGATATTGTATTGGTGGATACTCCACAATCAATTAATCGAATACAATCTCATTTATGATGTCATACTCGTGTTATTTAATAGACCTGTTTTTCATGGCATCGTGAATATATAAGCAATACTCAACTCATTCGACTTGAATAACAATATATGCTATTCTCAATTGGTGTAAATTTACCTAGATCATATTCTTAATTGGAAGATTTTGAGGAGAGATATATATATCAATTCATAGAAGAGAGAGCGCTAAATCCTTCATCTTATTACTCTCTATTACATTCAAAAGATAGATAGTCTACATTTATATGTGATAATTAGTTATATGTCCATATTATAGAACCTAATTAACTAAATGTCAAAAAATCTTAACTAACTAAATACCCTTCTCTTTTATTTTATTTTTTCATTTCTTTTCTTTTTCACTTTTCAATACCCCTTTATTTTCTTAATGCTGATAAAATTGATATTGTATTGGTGGATACTCCACAATCAATTAATTGAATACAATCTCATATCATCTCCTCTTTCTTTTGCCCTAGTTATAACACGTTATCAACACGAGTTTTTTCTTACTAGAGTTTCAAGATCGGAGCATGTTCTCAAGCTTTTATCGCTTTTGTCAATTTGAAAGATAAGTTTCGATTGATTATAATTCATTTTATTTTATTGCTTATCGATTGGTTCATGTATTTTGAATCTAGGTTTAATTAGAATAACCATTGACAATTGATTAACGATTCTTTGTAATTGATCGTAGACATGATTCATTCATGCGGTGCAAAGCCTGTTCTGTTATTCCGTCCGACCTCTCTATGCGTAAAGAAGAACGGCTTGTTTCTTCCGATTCTGCCAAGGTCGATCGCCTATGTTCTTCAAGGGATCGACTCGAACGTCACAGGGGACTACAGTGCGGGCCGACATCGAAGTCGCAAACTTTCCGCCGCCCGATGAGCAGATGATAAAGGACCCTTTATTTTATTTTGTTCTTCGATCTTTAACATACTTTTGCTCTTCGATTGCTTAGTATATGATTCCTTTTGTCATACCTTCAGATCCAAATATGATTCTAGTGGTAACGGAATTCCAGTCAAGATCCTGAATTTGCTTGCTTGAGCGGTCACCTTCCGATTTGCAGATCTTGAGTTTGCTCTTTGATTTGCTCGAAGGTTTGCCCTTTGATCTACTCTTCGATACGGTATGTACGTACGTTCTTAATTAATTTTGCATACGGTATTAAATTATTAATTATTGTAATTGATTAGCCTACTGCTCTCCACTATAATCGATTACGAAATTCATTATATTCATATATGCCGAAATTCTTTCACACTGTATATCATCATAATCATCTTGCTTCGGCCGGTGCGGTATTACGGTATCACCTTATACTTTCTCATTCCCTCAGCTAAATCTTTAATTGCCCATCTATAATTTATTTTCGTGTGGTTGCATCGTTATTACCGTGTTTAACATTTCCCTCATAATTAAATTATATATTCTTTAAGGAATTTCAATAAAGCTTTTAGCTTTAAATATTTTCTGTATGAGATTCATGTCTTTCGTGTAATTAATCAATTAGCTCAAGTTTAGAGTTAAGTCTTTATGTTCAATTTGATACAGTACAATTTAATTAATTGATTATTCCTATATAGCTACCAGGCTACTGTTTGACATATATATCTAATTGAAGTTTATGATTGCCGTGGTTAATCATATGCATTAGCCTATGTTTGCCGCATATATATCTAATTGCTATATACTTATTTCGATATCCCCTTTTGGATTAAGTTAATGTTATAGTGTTATATCACCCATGAATTAATTGTTTGATTAATTTATTGTTCCTATATAACATGCTACTTAATCAGTGTAAAACATAATTGTTTGATTACCTATATATCCATTATATTACATCGTTTCATTGTGGTGATTATCCGTTATAGATAAACACATCCCCGAAGAAGACGTGTGTACATTTGTTATATGAACCCAACCCGAAGTGGTGAATTTTATCCCTTAAAGTGGATATAAAATATATAATCTCAATTATTTATCCCCTGAAGTGGATAACGAGGTATACCCCTGAAGGGATCAAAGAGGATGCATACATAAATTATATATATCAATCCCTGAAGTGGTGCGCCTATTCAATTAGGCTAGAATTACAAATCAATTTATTAGCCCTAGAGTTCTGCATTGTCGTAAAGGTAAGTGAAGGTAAGTGGAGGTAAGTGCAATTTGATGTTTCTAATTTATTATTTTGTTTATAAATAATTTAATTGGTCTCCTGGAGTAGAGAATATTAAATCCCTCGAAGTGGATGAAAGTAAAGAAATTGATATTATAAATCACTTGATGTGAACAATAAAATTTATCCTCATAGTGATGGAAACAACAAATATCATCCATGTAGCAATGATCAATGATTATGATTTTTGTTTGTTTGTATATTATATTTTTATCATTCATCTCCCGAAGTAGATGAAAAGACATATCTAATTTCTTAATATTTTTTTAATGGGTGGTGTCATGCGAATGGTTTGTCCACGGATCCACACCAGGACATCATGGTAAAAGGAGACGAACCTTAGAAGATTGAACCCTACTTGGTAGTGAGCTTATCTATGCTAGGCTCGACTGACTCGTGATGGAGTTGGACCGATTTCTTAATACTGGTATATGCGATCGAGCTTGCGGTAAGGTAAGCCTAAACATCATATATTTGAGTTATGATTTTGTGCCTCTTGATCATAAGTGATTATATATATATGTGTGTTATGAGTTGATCTCTTACATTAAATATGGATTACCATTTAGTTACTAATTGCAATATGACGTTATTGACTGCACATATAGATTTTATATCATAAATCATGTCATAGTGCTAATATACTTTGATATATAAGAATTTAGAGAACTGATAAATCATGTACGATTGGGTGTTGACCATATATTGAACGGATAAATGATAAATGATATCTAAATGAATTGATATATTAATAAGTTGATAAATAAATAATGTCATCATGCATCGATTAAAATATTAGCCCCATCTTTGTAGTGATGAGCCAAGATGATATTGTTGATTTCATCCTGTACTTGTAACTATTTGTTTCATATATGATTTATTTCATAGAAGGTGAAATATAAACTCCTGAAGTAGTTAAACTTGTTTGAATCTTGGTCACCAGAAGTTGACATTATTTATGTGTCATGAAGTTGATTTGTATACAACGTAAATTGCATGAAATTGAAATTTGAGATAGTTATTGAACCTACACTATTTGTGGATGAAATTGTTTATTGAAACAAATATTTTGATCGATATCCACCTGAAGTGGCCAAATAAATTTGTAATTGGTATTGTTTATTGAGATTATTTTTTTTATTTACTTGTGAGGTATATATATTTTAATTTACTTTTGCACAAAACTCAAACTGTTTCCAGAAGAAACAACTTGTTAAGAGTTTTTTATGCCATAAACATATGTGGTTTATATTATATATATTGTTTGTGTTAATAAAAGTTATCTCTTGAAGTAGATAAACTTATCTCTACATATGAAAGATTATCAACGAAAGAGCCTAGATGATCCATCACATTTGATTATGCAAACTTGGTCGTATTTGGTTTGTTATTAGTATAATTTGGCTATTTGAAGCTACATGGAATCTATGTTTTATTTATCTATTTGATTTGTGTTCATTTTATGTATATGTATATGCATTGGAAATGTTTCTTGAAGAAACCATTATGGGTAGATGATGCCAATTTTATTCAACTAATGATGATTTGGGAGAAGATTTTGAAGCAAATCCTTGTTAAATTGTGTGAAATCGATAAATTTATTCTTGAGAGCCCGAAGACTCTTTATTTTGGGATCTTATTCTTAATTTACTTGGGTATGGTAGAACTCAAATAAATAGCTAGTTAAATGACCTATGGCTCATAACAACCTCTTTTATTGCTAGATGCAATATATATTGTTACCTCTAGCCGAGGACATAAAGAGGATACGGTGCGCGCGACCGTTGTTAAGGAGAATGTGGAAGAACAAGTCAAAGTTGATGGTTTGCCTAATTTGGATTTGTAATCTCCCAAACTGTGAGTGAATCATCGCATGAAAATGTTAGAATGATTTAGAGCTTGGTATCTATTGATATAGAAAACCTGAAGTTTTCATGATGAAATATCTAATGAGTGGTTGTATAAAGTCTATCCTTGGCATAATTAAACCTTATACAAATCTCCAGAAGAGCATCAAAATTAGTCCTTGAAGGCCTATTGATCGATATAATCAAGCAATAAACTCATATGAGAAAATGGCTCTAGAAGAGCATCAAAACACTCTAAGTGAATGAGTGATGATAGATAAATTGGGATCATAAAAGTCAATGGAAGACTAATAATTGTCAGAAGTAGTGATTTTCCCCTAGTTGAGGATGTCAAAAGAGGGATCCAACATAATAAATAGATTACCCGTGTTGGCAATATGGATGTGATATGGAAATGTTATCAATGAAATTGATATGTTGAGCATTGAGAAGCTGACGATTAAATCAAGTGAAGTCGTTACTTATGAGATTATCATTTAGTATAATGCTAACGCATGAAATGACCCAGTAAAGTCGTTAATAATAGCGAACAAGCAGACATGAATATCAAGAGATTGATTCGATTTCGGTCAACAATAGAATAATTGTCCTTCTTGTAATTTATCTCCGGTAGAGATCTTGGTATTTACATGTTCAGTATAGACACCGAAATCTCCCCAAACTACACTAAGTTGTTCTAAATCAGGGAAGTTGATGTATATGGAGGATTGAGTCCTCATAGATGATCAAATACCTAGAGTTCATCACGGATGATAAAATACTTGATATTTAGGGGGAGAGGAAAAGGATATCAAGAAGTAATCTATTGCATGGAAGAGAAGTGAACCAAAAGTTCGATGAACTATATAGCAAACATGCTAGTAAAGACATCAGTAAATGCAAAAGATAGTGACAAAAGTCACATTTATACCAAATAATGCGCTAGCATGATTTAGATCGAGGATCTAGTAGTAACTTCAAACAATGGTGATATGTCCAGTAGTATAAAACTCTTGAAGAGATTTCATGAACATTGGCATTGTTAGAATTGATTATGAGTTGTCTTGAAATGATCAGATCCTTTATCATCCAACAACCAGAGGATTAGTTGGAAATTAGTTGAAAGCTCTAAAAATATCTCGACCTGTAGTTCGAGTATACAAAGAGAGATATATTACGATATGAAGACAAATGATCTTTTCATCTTTGATTAGATTGTGAAAGGATATTAAGGGTCCAGAAGTACCATGTCTTTATAAAATTGGTGATTTATGTGCTAAATTGAGGGGGAGAAAAGTTGTACTCATTTCCTTAACTTTGGTTTTTGTCCCATTTGGGTTTTTCTAAAGCAAGGTTTTTAATGAGGCAACTCCCCATATAATGATACATTGTTTATTCCAAAGTCTAGAAAGAAATAATTCATGCAAAGATGGAGTATTTAAGCATAAAGTTTTTGGACCTGTAGCTCCAACATTGAAAAGTGTTGTATCAGTTGGTTTTAAGTGAGTATTCGTACAAAGGAAAATATAAAGCCAAATTGATTGCACAAAAACCTATTAAAGGTTACATAAGAGTGTATTCACCAGGAGTGAGTATAATTGTAGCTCCAAATGTAAATGACAGACATTGTAGGTGCATACCCATATAAATGGAAAGAATCAATTGAAAATGCCCGAAGCATTATTATCAAAGTCTTGTTAAATGCAGTTGGTTAAAGATTCTTATTAGAGTACCTGAATTATTTATAATTGTGAAAGTGGTGACATTTTATTAGGTCCCGAAGTACCATACAAAGTTGTACTCTTTTTCTTTAATCATGGTTTTTATCCCACTGGGTTTTTCCAATGTAAGGTTTTTAACGAGGCAACTTAAGCATCTTTTAATGAATCAGATCCTCCAGATCAACAATGAAAAGCACACTAGGTCCTGAAGTACCTTATGTTTGTGCATCCAAAGCAGCTCAACACCAATACATGGAAGTCAAGCGCATCAAAGTTAATCATGAAGACATTCCAGCTTATACACATCAAACACAATGTTGAGATTCGACGATAAGCTCATGAAGACGGCGACATTAAGAAGAATGAGAAGACTTCAAGAAGGATGTTGAATTCAGGGGGAGTATACATGCACTGCACTCTTTTTCCCTTCGATCAGGTTTTATCCCATTGGGTTTTCCTGACAAGGATTTTAATGAGGCAGAACAACACGACCGTCCATAGAAGGCTGCACTCTTTTTCCCTAAGCTATGGTTTTGTCCCATTGGGTTTTCCTAGCTAGGTTTTTAACGAGGCGGTTGGCGGAATAAAAATTGTACATCCAAGGGGGAGTGTTATAATATTATTATGTGGATGTACAAAGATATACACTTTACTTAGATAGAGTTTTGTCTTTTATAGATAGATTTATCTTATACTTGGAGCTCAAGGATATGACTCCTATATATTGTATTGGTGGATACTCCACAATCAATTAATTGAACACAATCTCATATTCTCCCCTCTTTCTTTTTCCCTAGTTATAACACTTTTGACATTTTTACGATTGTTGTAGACTTGTTGTTTTTTCGACAACTGAAAAAAATGACCGCCGATATTTTTTTTGAAAAAACTAGCCAAGACATACCCGTACTACGCATGGGACGTAAATATAAGTTTCACTATTTTATAAGCCTATTTAAGAGCTTACTTTATATAATCTCAAAGTGTCCAAATTAGTGGCCATTGAAGTCTTGAATTTAGTATGGATAATAATTTATATTAACGGTTACAAGTAATTAACCTTAATTCATCCATATATAATAGTCATCCATAATAATATATGATAAATGATATATGATGATAATCCTGATATATATATATACACATCGGTACCAATGTAAAATATTTTTTTTTAATTAATTTTCACCGTGTTTATTTAGGAGATTAGAAATACATAGTATAAAAAAGTGACATAAAAAGTAATAAATTATTATCCATGCTAAATTTGGATTAACTTATATGTTTTATTACTTATATAATTTAATTTTAGAAATTGTTAGGCGAAATTTAAAATTATTTTATTAATTATTTTAAAATCCATTAAACATTCTTCTAAAACTAACAAAATATATCAATGAAATAGACTTTTAATATTCGGTTTCAACAAAAAAAAATCCATAAATGGGGATTGTAAAGATGCTTTGATAGGTATAGATATCAAAGAACCATTCCAGAATGGCTCACCGGAAAGGACTTGTGGATAGTACTCATAGGTCCCCGGTTCGAATCCCGGAATGGCCGCTCTTTATTTACCAATTCAAGGTATAGATATCAAAGATTAAGGATTAATTGATTTTTATATAAATATATGTTATTCGGATGATATAAATTTCATTAATATAATGGGGTTTAAAATGATGTGAATTGGGTCATTATTATTGAGCATATAAATTTAGAAAAATATAATTAAAATTTTCCAAGTTAGGAAGAGTATATAATAAACAATTTAGGAATACATTAATAAAATTAAAGAAAACTCCAAAACAACGATCGACCACCAACAATCACTCGATCCAATACTGTCCTTCCCCCGTATATTATGCTATTGTTTTTTAAGAGGATGACCTCCATTCTTCTACCAAACATTATTAAATTCTCAAGTATCATTGAAAAGTCATTATTTCTTGCTAACCTTGTATATATTGACCCCTTTTTTCTTGAGAAAATTTGTGACGAAGGCACAAATTTTCGCTCTAATTAAAGGAGTGTCCTAATTTTTATAAAAATTGATAGAATATCCATACCTCCTAATCTAATAAAAAAAAATTAACCCTAAACAAATCAAAATCGGGCGATAATCAGATCTAAACCTCCATGGCTACCTCCCGGTGCAGAGCCTTCTTCACCGTCTCCCTCACCACCACCTCCACCACCGTTCCGCGCGGCTCTCACCTTTGTCACCGTCTCCCTCACCACCATCACCACATCCACCACCACAAATCCGGCGAAAGAAGCGGTGTGGCTGTCAAATCTCCGAGGCGGAGATCGCAGATCTGCAGACGGTGGACAAGGAGTAGGGTCCTCCGCCTCCGATCCCGGCTCCCTCCCGGTGCATAGCCGCGCTGGCGCCAGCTTAGCCGACCGCCTCCGCCTCGCCTCTGGTAGCTAATCTTCTCCAGGTAAATTTATTTGTTGTTTGCTCCCGCTATTCCTCCTTTCTTCTTTCGGTTTCTATTTCTGATTTTGTTGTTCAGTGATTATGCTTTTGCTTTCTCTCTCTGGTTATTTATTGATTATGCATTTATGTATTTGATATTGTATATAGTCACTGAATCTGATGTCGATGGACTTGTACTCGAATTTGCATATTTAGATTTGAATTTAGGGATTTGCTCGAATCTGAAGTCGATGGACTTGCAATTTGCTCGAATATGAATTTAGGGATCTGAATATAGTCCTTTGCTTGAATATGAAGTCTGCATATTTAGATATGAATTCGGTTTTTAATTGAAAAGATGTAAAAGAAGCAGTTGTTGTTACTGTTAGAACTTGCATTATTTTGCACATATACACTAGAATGGCTGTTTTGTTTCTTATTCATTGTTGCAAATATCTAGCAGTAGTTGTTGTAGTTGTGAAGCTTGTAAATGCTGACATCTTCAATGTTGACATCTTCCATGATGACATCTTCAATGCTGACATCTTCTGAAATTGATGTTTCTAGTAACTTGGGAATATTTAAAATGATGCCTTTCTATTTCCATTTTTTTTTCCTTTTTATAAGGTTGTTGTGTTAGTCTGTTGACGCTGCAAAAAGATGACATTGACCTATATCAAATTCTTTTCCCTCATAATTGTGAGTGCTGACATGTGAACAATATATGATCAGACGTGCTTGCGAAAATTCAACAAACTTAGATGTGCTTGAATGTAATTCCTGGATGTGTGTGGTTATATGTGCTTGTGAATTTTTTTTTTTGTAGCTTCTGCTGTTGTATCATCTTGTGGCTGCTGTAGCTTCTGATTTTCGCTTGCATCTTGCTTCTGCTGATTTCGGCTCTCTTTTCGGGGCTGCTGTAGCTTCTGAATTTTTATCGGTTAACAACTAGGGTTTGTTTCCACTTTTCCTATTTAATAACATGTTTGTATAATTACATTGAAGTGCCTTGTGATTTCTGACTTATTTAGAGATATTAGCTAGTAGCTCTACAAAGTTTAATTGTGTGCTGACATGTTTTTTTTTTTTTTTAATTGTGTGTTGACATGTTTCTTTTTTATTTCTAATTGTGTGCTACATGGTCTCTTTTTGTGCAATTCAAGTTGATGTATATGTTTTTTTTTGTAAGAATGTATAAGTTCTTTTTTATTTATAATTGTGTGTTGACATTGTCTATTATTGTGCAATTCAAGTAGATTTATAGATTCTTTTTTTATTTCTAATTGTGTGCTAACATGATCTCTTGTGCAAATATAACATGCTCAATTCCAATGTGTAATTAACTTGATTTGACATTTGTATAAAATTCATTTAGTACTTTAAAGTGTGCTTTCTTTATTTTTCCTTGTCATTTTTCATAATATTCTTGATTGATAAGTCATCTTTTTGAGATTTACACTTGCATAGCTCTTTACTAGACTTGTTGCCGGGAGGAATATGATTTTTCACATTATTTTCTTAAAATTAAGAGGGAATAACAATCTTGCTGACATCTGGTGTCAGCAGTTTCAATTTGCATAACAGATTGTTATATGTGCATATCATAAAGTTATATTTGCATAACAGTAACTTATATTTTCACAACATAAACTTCTTATTTTTCAACTTTTTTTTAAATTCAGATTGCTTGTTTTTTAACTGGATTTGCGACTCCGGGTTGATTTGCGACTCTGACCCATGTTCTCATCCATTGTCTCTCCTTTGTTTATCTATTTATTTGGCCGAAGACTCGAAATCGATTTACTAGTTCTTGTTTATGCCAATTTTAATCCTAATGTCAAACTTCTTGATTGTCTTTTTGAACCGCAGGTTCCTCTTTTTTTTTTATGTAAGACTTATTGCTGGAGGAATATGATTTTTTTATGGTGCTTAATCTCTCTTTTTTTCGATGCCTTTACTGTTGTTGCAAACATCTAGCAGTAGTTTCTGGAAGTGCTGACATCTTCTGGAAATGCTGATATCTTCTGGAAATGCAAAATGTGTGTCTTTAAACTTAGCTTGTAAATGCTGACATCTTTTGGAAACTTTAGAAATTCATTAAATGTTGACATTTAGCTTAAGTGTTGACATTTAAGCTTAAATGTTGACATTTTAGCTTAAATGTTGATATTTTAGCTTAAATGTTGACATTTAGTCGCTGATGGACAAAAGTTTTATCTTTTACCATTTCTTTTATTAGATGACTATAGAAGTTTGATGTTCTCATCTCATGTAATATGATATCAATTTTGGGAATGATCTTATTTGTAAACTTTATATTTTATTAAATGTTGACATTTAGCTTAAATATTGACATTTAGTCGTTGATGTGCAAAAGTTTTATCTTTTACCATTTCTTTTGTTAGATGATTATAGAAGTTTGATATTCTCATATTATGTAATATGATATCAATTTTGGGAATGATCTTATTTGTAAACTTTATCTTTTAGTATATGTTGACATTTAGCTTAAATGTTGACATTTAGCCATTGATGTGCAAAAGCTTTATCTTTTACTATTTCTTTTATTAGATGATTATAGAAGTTTGATATTCTCATCTCATGTAATATGATATCAATTTTGGGAATGATCTTATTTGAAAACTTTATCTTTTATTATATGTACATTTAGCTTAAATGTTGATATTTAGCCGTTGATGTGCAAAAGCTTTATCTGTTACCATTTCTTTTATTAGAAGATTGTAGAAGTTTGAGCTTATCATTTCATGTAATATGATTTGAATTTTGAGAATGATCTTATTTGTAAACTTTATCTTTTACCTTTTTTATTGTTGTGTGAGAACATAGCAAGAATTTGTGATCTGCTTTGCTAGTTATGCTATATTTATCCCATTCTCCAGGAAGTATGAATTCTCTTGCTAGTTATGCTATGTTTGATATTGATTTGACATTTATTGTTCACATGTTATTGCTATTGCTAAAAGCTACTGATATACTGTAGAATTTGTTTATGCTTGCATAACATAATATTATATTTGCATAACACCGAGTTATATTTGCTTAACAGAAAGTGCTGACATGTAATTTTTTATTTTTTTTAAATCGAATTTTTTTTTTCTGAATGTTATGTTATAATATAATTAAAAGCCTTTTAGCTCAATGGTAGAGCGATGTGCTTATGCACAAATATGTGGGTTCGAATTCCGCATAGGCTAAAGTTTTAATAATTTTAGTAATTTATAAAATTTTCTAATAAACGTTCAATAATAAGATATATTAGTGCAATTTTAAACTATAAATGCATTACTAAATGTTCAATAATAAGATATATTAGCGTTGGCAACATTGATGTCGGCGTCAGCCGACATCTCCGATGTCAGCGTCAGCAGCGTCAACATCTCTGATGTTGACGTCATCAACATCAACATCAGTGTCGGCATCTCCGATGTCAATGTTAGATGTGTTAGCGTATTCGATGCTAACATCAGCAACGTTAGCATCAATGTCAACATCTTCGATGTCGGCATCAGCAATATAAACGTCAGTGCTGCTGACATGGAAAAAAGCATCTTCAACGTCAGTGTCAGCAGTGTCAGGAATGTCGGTGTCAGCAACATCTCCGATGTTGGTGTTTACCGACATCTCCGATGTCAGCGTCAGCAGCATCAACATCTCGAATGTCAACGTTAGCAATGTCAGCTTCAATGCTAACACTAAAAAAAGAAGCGTTGACACGAAAAAAGCATCCCTAACGTCGGCGTCAGCAGCGTCGACAACATCGATGTCGGCACAAGCTGACATCTCCGATGTCAGCGTCAACAGCGTTAGTATCTCCGATGTCGGTATCAACAATGTCAACGTCAGTGCTTCTAACACGGAAAAAAGCATCTTCGACGTCGACGTCAGCCAACATCAGCGTCAGCATCTCCGATGTCGGCGTTAGCCGACATCATTGTCAGCCAACATGAACGTCAGCATCTCCGTGTCGGCATGAGCCGACATCAGCGTCAACGCTGATACGAAAAATGTTAGTGCAGTCGCAATGTTAGTGGTGATAGTGTCAGCATTGCCAACAATGTCAGTGTCAGGAATGTCGGTGTTAGCAACATCGACGTTGACATTAATGCAATTTTAAAAGCCTCTTAGGTCAATCAATGGTAGAGCGATGTATTAATGCAATTTTAAAGTACAAATGCATGTGCACATTCTTTCCACAAGGTTGTTTAAGTTTGCATAATATAATATTATATTTGTATATCATAATATTATATTTTCATAACATCGGGTTAGATTTGCATAACAAAAAGTATTGACATATAATTTTTTTTAAAAAAAAAAAACCTAGACACGCGAGGGGGGGGGGGCCTGGGGGCACTGAGATGTGTGTGTGGGGGGGCAAGGGGGATGGACACTCTACCAATTTTTTAAAATTTTAGTAATTTTTTTGGACATTTTACATAATGCCCCTTTTTTCTTACAAATTATACTTTGTGTGTGTGTGTGAATTGAACTTAATTTTTTATGTGGGGGGGAATTGAAGTAAATTTGTTAAAGGTGTGGGTGGGTGGGTGGGTAGATGGGAGGGTGGGTGTGGAAGTTAATTTTTTAGGGGGGGGGGGCAATTGAAGTTAAGTTAATAATATAAAAGTGTGAGTTAATTTGTTAAAGGAGTGTGTTTGGGTGTGGGTGTGGGCAATTGAAGTTAATTTGTTAAAGTGTGAGTTAATTTGTTAAAGGTAATTTGTTAATATAAAAGTGTGTGTGTCTGGCAATGGAAGTTAATTTGTTAAGGAGGGGAGGGGGGCAATTGAAGTTAATTGAAGTTAATTTGTTAATATAAAAGCGGAGTTAATTTGTTAAAGAGGTGTGTGTGTGTGATAGTTAATTTGTTAAAGGTGTGGGGGGGGGGGGGGCAATGGAAGTTAATTTGTTGGGGGGTGGTGGGGGTGGCAATTGAAGTTAATGTGTGAGTTAATTTGTCAGAGTTGGTTTGTTAAAGGTGTAGGTGTGTGGCAATTGAAGTTAATTTTAGGGGGGGGGGCAATTGAAGTTAATTTGTTAATATAAAAGTGTGAGTTAATTTGTTAAAGGGGTGTGTGGGGGGTTGTGGGGGGTTGTTGTTGCAGGAGGATGATCAACTATGAAATATAAATAAATATAAAAGTAAACTGACTCTCGGTCTCAGCAAATAAATACAAGACTTCCTTCCGTTGTAGTAGAAGGTAGTCAGGATCGATCCACGAGGAAGCGTGTCAGCGCCCTGTTGTTGTAGGAGGATGGTCAAGTATGAAATATAAATAAAATATAAAGCAAACTGACTTCTTGTCTCAGAAAATAAATACAAGACTTCCTCCCGTTGTAGTAGAAGGCAGTCAGGATCGTATCCACGAGGAAGCGTGTCAGCGCCCGCCTTTTCAGTTCAAAAACTATGAAATAGAAGCAACAGAAGCGAAAACAGAAAACTGCAACCCGGTCGATTTCGACCTAATACCCCTTGATATCGACTAGAAATTTCAACCACAGAAACTCAATAACGACCCAAAACAGAAACTAAAACCCAAAATTTGTGAAATTTGACAATAAACTAAAATACTTCCAAGATCAGGGTTTCAACACCACAACGATAACCATGTAAAATAACACATAAAGGTATAAAAGATCATGTTTTTCATCAAATAACTCTCGTTATTAAAAAATAGAAATATAGAGGCTTTCGCATAAACTTTAATTGTTACTAACCCTTTTTCAAATAATTAATCCAAGTTGCATTAAGATCACTTTCTCTTCAATAATACAAACAAGAATCACCTTCAACTTTCGCAAAAGAATCATGCTCATAGGTATTGAAGATGAATTCGCATCCAAAGATTGTACCTTTACCGCATCACCTTACATGGCTACCGTCGGGCTCACCCCGACCCTAGAAGTTGGGTGACTACTCGCTCTTTCCGAGGGCTACAACTCTCATGAAGACTTCAAAGGTTGATTTGGAATGATGAATCGTGAAAAGTGGGCTTTCCTCCAGCTGCACCATCATTAGCTTCTTCATGACTTTCCTGTAAGCTCCAAAGTGCATCCGATTTCTGCGAAATATAACAAAAACTAGTGTAGACTCCATAATTTGGCAAATAAGCATAGACTACATAAATTATGTACTATTCTAACCCAAATGTATGAAATGCATGCAGAAATCGTTATAAAAGTCAATATAAAACATGGCAAAATAGGCTCACATCACACCCCATACTTAAGCTTGCTTGTCCTCAAGCAATACGTTTAATTGTCATACAGGGGGAACAATAAAAACTCTCAACATCTTAGATTCATTTTTATATGTCCCTGTAATCAATTACCATCCTTGAAAAGGTACTAATGTCTCAAATTCATGCATGTGCAATGAAAAGCAACATCTACTCACAAAAGGAGGGTTATGCAAAAACAATTCATAAGTGACAAAGCATTGATAATCAAGATGAATTTAATTTAAGCTCAATAAGGAGTAAATTTGGTAAAAGACTTAAGGTGAGCAATTTTTGGCCATGTGGTGCTAATGATCCGGGGAAATGGAGTAATTTCCAAATTTTCATACCACATTCCTTGTTTATTTGATTTCTCACCTTTTGCTCATCGCTCAATGCTTTTTTCAAATTATGCTTTTACCTCTCTAACCTCAGCACTGCCTTCTCGCGAGTCGCAAACATGGGTGTCATGAATGGCCCCGGATACTTAGTGCTTTGGACTTCTCACCTGTGTGTCCCATCTCGCCAAACTATTATCTCAGCGAGCAGGGTCGATCTACCTTTATCTCATGAGGTGACCGGATTTTTTTTTCACTCATTAAATTTTCCATAATTTTTCAATTTCTTGCCAAACTCCAAATATGATATATAGCAACAACACAACAACCATATAATAATCTCCATAATGTAGCTTTCAATCTCAACATAATCCCCGGATAGGAAATAAGGTAAAGAATGGGCAATATTTAGATCATGTGGAGCATATATGAAATAAGGCATAATATGGCTTTTGTGATGCATAAGCATAGGTATGGCTAAGGATTATAAACATATGAGCATTATATGGAAATATAAAGTCCTTCATCCTCTTATCATGCAACATGTCAAAAGCAATTTCCAATTTTACCTCATTTCATGGTTTTCAATAAAAATATACACTTCATTGTGACTTCTCTTTACTAGGCAATTTCATGCTATATCTCTAATGAATCCAATTTTGCATCGTCGAGTTCAATTTAAGCTTCCATGACACTAATCAAGATTTTTAATGGGGGTGATTTTTTCAAACTTTGGAAAACATGCATGTGAGCACATAATGCATATAAGCACATAAATCAATAATGAATTCCAAAATAGCCATGTATAAGCAATTCAAGAAATATTGCACAAATAATGTCAAATATATCAAATATGCACAAAGTAAGCACTTCCCCCACCCCATACTTAAACATTACAGTGTCCTCATTGTATAAAAAATAAGGGTAAAGAAAGAAACTCACTAGACAAACGTGTGAATCGTCGAAAACCGAGTGCTTTGCTGCTGTAGGGCTGGTCGATTTCGAGTGCTCACTACTAGAATTTTGTTATTTAACATCGGGTAATAGCCGATGTCTTTCAAAAAGAAAATCGATGTCTATGTGGGGGATGTAAAAAGTCAAAAGTTTTTCACATCGGCCAGAACCCGATGTCTTTGTATATTATAACATCGTTTATATTTTTAAATCCGATGTCTTTGTTATCCTGTAACATCGATTATAAAATATAACCGATGTTATAACATACAAAGACATCGGCTATTACCCGATGTTAAAATGTTTTGACTTTTTACATCCCCCACATAGACATCGATTTGTTTTTTTGAAAGACATCGGCTATTACCCGATGTGAAATGACATATTTGCGGTTTTTTTTAATTATCGTAGCCTATGCAGGATTTGAACCCACATCTTTGTGTTAAACACAATGCTCTACCATCTGAGCTAATAGGCTTTAAATTAGATAGAGTGTTCTTACATAATAGCAAAAAAAAAGCATGTGAAACTTAAGAAGCAAAGAAACAAGGAAAATAAACTAATAACAATAATTCTTGTACATCTTGTTCATGACAAACACTTCTCTTAGCTACTAGTGGTGTCTATGGCAAAACTTTATAAGTAACCCATCTCAGCTGTAATCATTTAATCTCAAATGCAATCATTTAATCTCACCCAAAGCACCATACAAAAATGCATTCGAGTTATATGCATTCGGGTTTTACACAAAGCAGATATACATCAAAGCAATACAAGCATAGTATAAATTATCAAGAAACCTTGACAATTGTGATTAACAAACATCAGAGATATGGATGAATGGCATACAAAAATGCTTTTCTAAGATGTACTAAAGCTATAGACTACTCCTATATAGCTGATAGATTCACCCAGATTTTTGGGCTATGTAAAGCTTATGGCAAATATTATCTCAAATATAACATGCACAAAACCCCCGTTTGGGTGAGCAGAGATCATTCCTCTCTAGCATGCTACAACAAGATTTGTAACAAAAAAAAAAAATTCAACCACACGTATTTTTGTTCCTATAATTAGAAGTAAAAAGTTGAAGAGGAAGCACACCTTATGTAGAGCATTCCCAAGCCTCATCACCAGAGCCAGACTTCTCTTTCTGGGCCACCAGTAACAACATCTCTAAGCGTTTGTCAAAGAGCAATGCACTCTCATCTCTCTTGTCCATCTCAGTAGCCTCAACCTCAAGCCACTTCTTACGCAGAACATTAAGAATGTTACCACCCTGGTCAGCATTAGCAGCTCCCCCTGATCCAGGGGCACTAGGAGTTGTCATCCTAAGAGAAGAATCACCTGATGATGGTGGAAGAGTTAGAAGCAATGCCCTTGACTCTCTTGTGTCTGCAAATGCGTCAAAGTTGCATGCCGTTGTATCCAAGCAATACTCCCTGATCTTCCCAACACCATACCTGCAGAAAAAGAAAAAAAGAAGAAAAAAACAGTACAAGCTCTTCAAAATCTAACTTGCACAAGTAAACAATAGTGCTATTAATGAGACAACTCAAACTGCAGTGATTTTTTTTAAGAAAAGGAACAATCACCTAGATATAGATAAGTGCATTCAAACACGATTCATTTGACGTATGTTCTATATAATTCCTCCACAGACTACAACTATCAAAGTTTTCCATATTATTAGAAAAAAAATCGCTTTGATGGAAATGTGGAATAAAATATCGAAAGAAAGATCCAAAAGTGACAAAACCTAAGAACATGCAAGGAGTTAGTAAGGACATACATGTCTGACAATTGAAGCCAATGACACAATTCTCCAGGTGAGACCATCTCCAGCTGAGGTAGTAGTACCTCAGCTACAGCACGCTTAAGAGAAAACAAAAAGTATCTCGAAGCAACATCAAACATCTCTTCTGCCTTCCAAAGACAGTAATTGGCGTTCACCCTTTAAAGCAAGAAGAATACAATTCATTAAGCATGAATATAGCAATGTACCCGATCTGGATCAATATCCCTCAATCCATCTGTGTACCTTAATCAAGAAAGAAGAAAAAAGATCATGACACCCGTCATTTGATATAAAACAGGATACAGACAAACTAAAGAACAAGTTAACATCAAATTAATATCATAAAAGAATGGTATAGCTTTATGAGAATAACAACACTAGCAAATATCAGAAGTGCATTAGAAAATTTAATCATTTAAAATAACTAATGCTAAGAGCGGCTTGATCGCCCAATCCATGTATAAGCAACCAAAATTTCCCCAAATAACTTTAAAGATCAATCTAATATCTCAACACTATAAGCAGCGCAGAAAGTAGAAAAAACGCGAGGACGCTTACATAAAATTTTGACTTCTCCAATCTCGTATATCAGTAAATATTCACGTCTTTAACAATAAAGGGATTGTGAAACAAATGAAAATCAAACTTGAAGGATTCACGTCTTTTGCCTTTGCTTAGCATCTGCTTTACTCATGTCAGAAATCACAATATCTTGAAGGCATTTCTCTTAAGGCTTCTCCTGCAATAAGTATCAAGTCACTAGACTCATCAGTCATCACATTGTCAAAGAGGGCTAAATGATCTCTAGATGGAAGGAAGAAGGCTTATGAATGCACCTTCTACTATTAAAGAAAACAACAGGTAAACAAGAGAGCTTTATTGCTACAATCCAATAATACGACTTTGACACTAGTGAATGCCTTTACAAGGATGGATACTAGATTCTCATGTCAATAATATAGAAGGGTTAATGTAAACTCTTATCATTTTTTAAAACTCTTTATCATTATTTAGTTAATGGTAAAAGGAACATCAACAAGAAGAGACAAGAAAGACAGTTTTTGACCTAGTGGAGAATACCAGAACTTGGAAGTTCATTATTGCAAGCTCATTTACATGTTTCTTAAAGAGTAAATTCTCAAGATCATTAATTAGCATATGACATGTTATAAATATATATGGAGGGGAAGTCTAACCTTCCATCAATCAGAAGGTTAGAAATAAGTAATAGTTTCATTTTCAATAACAATTTAAGGAGAGTCAGATCTTCCGATTAATGGACGGTGAAACAAAGATTACAATGCTGTTTGAGGGCACAACAAATTGGAAGAGAAAAAGAAACTTACGATAGGTATCCTTTTTCTTTTCTCTCTTTCTTCTTATTCTGAGGCAGTTTAATAGCTAATGTGATTGCAATGATAAAAATAGCTTTCAAGTTATATCAGCCAAAAAAAAGTTATATCAGTTAGGTAGGTTGTTCAACTAAATAAGAGAATTCACCATAACCATATGATAAGGATTACAGTGAACTTAAAGACATAACACATATACTACTAAAACACACACATCATCATCTCCGATAAAATACAATGTCCAGCAGTAAAATGATGATGAAGCCTAAGTTATTTTGCAAGTCACGCGATATTTGAGTGACAAAGTAGCGTGATATTTAACTCACCCTCGATTAGTGGCCAATGCCGCATCTCAGATCAAATCTTAAAAGCATAAAACCTTCAATCTATAGCACAAGTTTCAGGCAAAATCATTGGTCATGACTCATGAGAACTTAAGTAACCACTCCCTTTCTCTGAAAGTTATTTGGAAATCAGAAACACTATGAAGCCATGACAGAAGATTATCCAACCTGAGGGTGGCTGAGTACATGCTTCAACTTCTCCATTTTAACCGGATAAATCCAGAAGGCAGTGGTTTACAGTAAATTGAACTTCCCCTACTATATGCAGCCTATGGCAAAGGAGTAAGTCATAGTTTCGGTGGATCCAAATTCCAACAATATCTATTTTTTTTACCCTAAATTGAAGAATCCTACTTCTAAAAAAATCCTAACCCCTAGCAATATACAATCCCGAATGGAAGAAGCCTAATTTTCTAATGCAACATCAATTAAAAAAACTTAATCCAAAGTAATCAAGAACAATCGAAAGATCAGGTCAAAAGAAGCTCCAAAATTGAAGGAAAAGAACAATAGAAACCAGAAGCAAGCAAGAAAACAAAACCCTAGGTCCAATTGAAAATAAGAGAAGCAAGAAACTGTAATCAAGAACAATTGAAAGATCAAGTCAAAAACACAAATGGCGGCTAGAAGAAACCTCGATCTAGAAGTCAAAACAAGCAAAAAAAAAAAAAACCCTAGGTCCAATTGAAAAGAAGAGAACCAAGGATTGAAGGAATACAAAGAAGAACAAGGAAGGGATTGGTGGAGGCTACCATGGATGAAGTCTTTTTCTTCCTCTCCATTGGCTGCCATGGCGTCAATACCTGATAAGAGAAGGAAGGATTCGTTGAAGGCTGCCATGAAAAAGTCTTTTTCTTCCTCTCCCTCGGCTGCCATAGCGTCGATACCAGATGAGAGAAGGAAAGGTTCGGTGGAGGCTGCCATGGATGATGTCTTCTTCTTCCTCTCCGGCTGCCATGGCTTCGATACCAGATAAGAGAAGGAAGGGTTCAGTAATTTGGGGGAGGCTCAAGAGAAACGAGGTGAGAGATGGGAAAGTGAAAAGTAGATCTAAAAATGGAGTGAAAAGCAGGTGTGTGCGGGTGTTTTGGGACAATGTTTTTCAGATTGTATAGTGTCTGTTGGGACAAGGTTTTTCTAAGTGCATTTTGGCAGCAATTATTCAAAAGTTTGGGCACTAAGCTGCATATGAGCACTAAGCTGCATGACTTCAGACCATCCAAGGCAATGGTCGAAATGGTTGTCTTTGGCAGAGTTCTGGTATAACACAAACTTTCACACATCTCTCAAGATGTCACCTTTTATGGCATTATATGGATCTCCCCCATCTCAATTGGGCATCTCTCCAGTGATTGGTAGAAATTGTGTGGCTACTGATTGGGTTTAAGAGAGACAACACATGTTGGGGCAGATACGCTTTCAGTTGGAACAAGCACAAGCAAGGATGAAATTGTTTGCTGATAAGCATAGAGCTGAAAGGGAATTGCAAGTCAATGACATGGTTTATCTTAACTTGCAACCCCATCGACGGTCCTCAGTGGCCTTAAGGAGAAATCTCAAACTCAGCTCTAAATACTATGGCCCATACAGAGTATTGGCCAAGATGGGCAAGATGGCTTATAGACTAGAATTACCCGTTTCATCTCGCATTCATCCAGTATTCCATGTATCACAGTTGAAGTTGAAAATTGGGGATGAGCAATTGTCCACCACTGGGCTACCAAGTATAGATGAAGAGGGAGACATTGAGGTGCGCCCTGAGTCAATTTTGCATACTCGGGTTTCATATTTGGCCAACAAAGACCCAGTGACAAAGTGGTTAGTCAAGTGGTGCAATTTGGAGGAGGCACAGGCTACATGGGAGCCGGCCACACATATACTGCACCAATTCCCTGATTTCCATATCCAACCTTGAGGCAAGGTATCTCAATTGGGGGAAACCATTTGTAATGATCTGTAAAGATCAAGCCTTGAGTCAAGGCTTTGCGATAGGGAAGCTTTGTTAGGCACTAAGCCTATAAATAGGTTGTGTAAGACCTTGTAGAGGGTATTCTAAATCATAATCACACTCTTACCTCCTCTATCTCTTCTATTCTATCTCCCTTGTCTGCATCTCATCCCCTTCGTCTGTTACTTCCAACTGATTCTCCCGCCTATTCCATAGGATCATAACACCTACCCAAAAATAAAATTGGAACTTTACAAGAAAGATATATAGCTCAAAACTTGGGTTTTCATCCGCGGATAGACCCGGAATTGTAATTTCTACCAAGTCGTATCATTCTCGGTGTTGGTAAATAATAAATCGGGGTGGAGGACTCCTGAGTGAGAGAAGAAGCGTCGCCGGTCAGATGAGAACGGAGAGGTGAAAAGGTGGTGCGGTGGGTGAAGGTGGCTGTTGGCGGCCCCTCCCCCTGCAGCGTCTCAAGCGCAACACCCTCTTCTTCAACGTCCTGTCGGTGAAGGAGTTCCCCCGATCTTTGTTTCTCAAGTTGTTCCCCCTTATTTCGACATTCTGTGCACTCATCCAATGTTCGTGCCCGAATCCGAGAAGAACGACTGGTGGATCGAGCTCAGTTGGTACCGAAGGTGAAGGTTAGTATCTCTCAATTTAATCTAGGGTTTGGGGATATGGGGATTTAGGGGTTAGGAGTAATGATTCGAATTGTGAATGTTTGCCTACTCTAGGGTTCGAATTTGATTCCAACAAAAACATGCTGATTTCGTTTTCAATGTGGTTGATAGGATGATTCGAATTGTGAATAGTTGATTTCATTTTCCACTAATCTAGGGTTCAATTTGATTCTTCATAGGATGGTTAATAAGGGGTTTCGAATTATGGAGTTTCGAATTTGATTCTTCATTAGAGGTGTTATTGTAGTTTCAAATAAGGGGTTTCGAATTATGGGGTGGTTATAGACTAAAGGTGAAGGATTGAATTTGATTGTGTATTATATGAATTTTATTGTCTGCTACATAAATTTGATTGTCTCTTCTCGAAAAATCACCTCTTTCAGCAAGCTTCTAGGGCCAAATATGGATGTCTTATGTTTGGTAATAGATTAATTTTTGCTTTTAGTGCTTTGATACATGTTCCCTTCATCTTTGATTACAAGCAGTTGAATGAATTTCATTTTTCAATTGCATAGATTTGGATGATACACTCTATCCTCTAAGTTCCGACATAGCTAAACATTTCTCCAGTAACATATAAGGTGAGCAATGATCAGTATCATCAGTGCTCATAAATCTTGTCATGTTTGAATGAATTCTCTGATTCTCACTTTTGATTGGGCTTTTTTCTATGCAATTTCTTGGTGCTTAGAATATATGGTTCAAAAGCTTGGAATAAAGCAAACTAATGTTGCTGATGTGTGCTTTCTACTTTACAAGTATTATGGTACAACCATGGCTGGTATAAAAGCAAGACCTTAAACTCAAATCAAACTCCACCTCCAACTTGCATTTTCTGAAAATTTGGGATTGTTTGTTGAAGTAGTAAAATCAACTGCTAACAGCTTGAGCTCCTCATGTTTCTAGGTTGTCGGATATGACTTTGACTATGATGACTATCACAGGTACAACTTTACCTTTCAGTCTCCTGTACGAGTCCAGGAGACTAAGTTATTGATTTAGTGGGTTCATTGTTCTACATCTTTCGTAGGTTATCTTATTTTTATGTATATTTTGATTGTATATGATAAATTTTAGGCCTATTAGCTCAAATGGTAGAGCAATGTGCTCATGCACAAACATGCGGGTTCAAATCCCACATAGGCTAATTTGATTTGTCTTGATCAAACTTTCACTTTTATTCAAAGTAGAATTTTCAACTCAATTTTTCCGTTCATGAACATAACCTACTGTATCATTGTTGTTGCAGGAGGATGGTCAAGTATGAAAATAAATATAAAATATTAAATCAAACAAACTCCCTGACTCAGCAAATAAATACAAGACTTCCTCCCGTTTTAGTAGAAGACAATCAGGATCGATCCACTAAAAAGCGTGTTAGCGCCCGCCTTTTTAGTTCCAAACTCAACACGAACTCGACCAGAAGAATACTCGACTTCGACCACACCGTCGACTAAAACAGTAATCAGAAAGCAACAGAAAACGAAAACAAAGAAAAAGTAGTCGATATCGAGTAGCTGTACTCGACGTCGACAAGAACTTACTCGACGTCGACCATCTGTTGTCAATCTCGAGTGCGCAGAACCAAAAATCTTACCTTTTCGCAACGAAATAAACACAGAACACGAAATTGTGGGGAATAAATCAATGAACTAAAATACTTCCAAGATCAGGGTTTCAACACCACAACGATAACCATATAAAATAATGCATAAGGTATAAAAGATCATGCCCTTTTCATCAAATAACTGTCGTTATTAACAAATAGGAATATAGAGGCTCTCACATAAACCCTAATTATTACGAAACCTTTTTCACATAATTAATCCAAGTTGTATTAAGATCACTTTTGCTTCAATAACACAAACAAGGATCACCTTCAACTTTCGCAAAAGAATCATGCTCATAGGGATAGAAGAAAAAATCGCATCAAAAGATTGTACCTTTATCGCATTACTTTTCATGGCTATCGTCGGGCTCACCTTGACCCTAGAAATTGGGTGACTACTCACTCTTCATCATGAATAAACACATCAATAATTTCTGGAAAATAAATTGCATTAATGAACTAAAAGAAACCTTACAACCGAACAAAATCAAATCGTCTCTCTATGTATTCTCTTGTGGCTTGGCTTGGATGATTCTAAAATCCAGCCCCTAACGCCTTATTTATAGTGTTCTCCCTCTAGATAAACTCGGAATGAACATCTATCTATATATAAAACTTTCTATCTAATAACATAAGATAAAATATTATGATAAAGGAAATAAATCTAAAAGGAAACTAGGACTAATGTGGATAGATCCCTTCTTGACTTGATAGATCTTGATGTGGATGGATAGAATTCCACATCTCTTGGCTTGCAAGTAACTCTATCTTCTCGGCACAGCTCGATCTCGGACTCGGACTCGTCAGGATTGTATTAGACATCGAGTAGATGTATTCGACGTTGACTAGCATTTTTTCCCCTCGGATTGTACTCGAGCTCGGCTAGGAATCGGACTCGACGTCGAGTAGAGTTGTTTTGCTCGAGTGATCTTGCTCGACTTCGTGTGACTTTCTGGGCTCCGATGTACTCGACTTCGACCAGTTGTAGTCGACGTCGAGTAGAACTGTTAGCTTTCAGCATTCTGCTTCGTTCTTGAAATGCACTTTCCCGAGTTTTAGTTCGTCCGATTGATGCATATGAGCATGCGTTGAAAATCTCTTTTCGAGGGATACAACTCTTATGAAGACATCAGAAGGTGATTCAGAGTGATGAATGGTGAAAAGTGGGCTTTTCTCCAACTGCACCATTCTTAGCTTCTTCATGACTTTCCTTTAAGTTCCAAAGTGCGTCCGATTTCTGCGAAATTAAACAGAAACTAGTGTAGACTCCATAATTTGGCAAATAAGTGTAAACTAATAGAACTTGTACTATTCTTACCTCAAATGCATGAAATGTTAGCAGAAATCGATATAAAAGTAAGTAAAAAACACGGCAAATTAGGCTCACAACAAACACCACATACTTAAGCTTGCTTGTCCTCAAGCAATAGTTTAAAAGGTCATTCAGGGGAAGAATTCAAACTCTCAACATCTTAAATTCATTGCCATATAACCCTGCAATCAATTACCATCCTCGAAAAGGTACTAATGTCTCAAATCCATGCATGTGCAATAAAAGCAACTTCGCACATAAAAGGAGGGTTATGCAAAACAATTCATAACTGACAAAGCAATAATAATCAAGAGGAATTTAATTTAAGCTCAGTAAGGAGTAGATTAGTAAAAGACTAAAGGTGGGCAATTTTTGTCCATGTGGTGCTAATGATCCGAGGAAATGGAGTACTTTCCCAAATTTTCGTACCACATTCCTTCGTCCTTTGATTTCTCACCTTTTGCTAATTCGCTCAATGCTTTTTTTCATTATAATGCTTTTACCTCTCTAACCTCAGCACTGTCTGCTCGCGAGTCGCAAACATGGGTTTCGTGAATGACTCCTCACCTTGGTGTCCCATCCCGCGGAACTATTATCTCGACGCAGGCAGGGTCGATCTACCTTTATCTCCTGAGGTGACCGGATTTTCTTTCACTCATTAAATTTTCCATAAAATTTTCAATTTCCTACCAAACTCCAAACACCATATAATAATCTCCATAATGTACTTTCTTTCTCAACATAATCCCCGGATGGAAGTAAGGTAAAGAATGGGCAATATTTGGATCATGTAGAGCAAATATGAAATAAGGCATAATATGACTTTTGTGATACATAAGCATAGGTATAGCTAAGGAATATTAACATATGAGCATTATATGGAAATGTAAAGTCCTCCATCCTCTTATCATGCAACATGTCAAAAGCAAGTTCAAAATTTACCTCTTTTCATGGTTTTCAAGAAAATAATGCACTTCATTGTGACTTCCCTTTACTAGGCAATTTCGTGCTATATCTCCAATGAATCCAATTTTGCATCGTCGAGTTCAATAAAAGCTTCCATGACACTAATCAAAATTTTTAATGGGGGTGATTTTTATAAACTTTGGAAAATATGCATATAAGCACTTAGATCAAATATGAAATCCAAAGTAGCCATGTATAAGGAATTGAAGAAATAAGGCACAAATAATGTCAAATAAAATCAAATATGCACAAAGTTAGCCTTTCCCCCACCCCATACTTAAACATTACAGTGTCCTCACTGTATAAAAACAAAGGTAAAGAAAGAAAACTCACTAGACATGTGCAGGTCGTCGGAATCGAGTGTTGATAATGTTGCAGAGGTAGTCGACATCGAGTAGCAGTGGTCGATATCGTGGAGATGTGGTCGACGTCGACTGTACTTACTCGACTTCGAGTATAGTGAAGCCTCCAGGGTGATCCCTCCTCAATCACGACTTCTTCTTCTCGCAATGGGTGGTCGACGTCGAGTAGGGTACTCGATGTCGAGTACTTCTGCACCTTCTTCGTACCTACAAAACTTGTTAGACGGAAAGTATCCACAATAGAAAAACTATAAAATAATGTTCAAAAACCGAAAACCAACGTCCAAAAATTCAAAAACTAAGTGTTTTATTTACAAGCTCTAGACTTTATAGTCGCTAGGCCGACTTTCTCCGTTAAGCTCAAGGTGGCATTTGCAGGGCCCATGTAGCTTGGACTTCAAATAAGACTCCATTCTTGTCAATCAGATGGAATCCTTCTGAATGGATCTTGTTCACCGTGAAAGGTCCCATCTTCTTCTTGTTGAATTTGTTGGGAAACCAATGATCTTTTGATTTGGCGACATAGACCTTGTCTCCAACTTCATATTCCTTAGGCTCGTCATTGGAAACCCTACACAATCGCACAAACCAAGGCAAACCTCTCCCATGTATAGATAAATCTTTAATTGAAATAGGAGAAGAGATGTCAATACCTTGGCTTACCTTCGCATAATCGGAATTGGGAACCTCGAAATCTGGTCGACTTCGAGTACAGGTACTCGATGTCGAGTAGATCGCCGCGTTTGGTGGACTGTTCGTCGAAGAATGAGGAGTCGGGGACCCATGCGTCTGGTCGACGTCGAGTACTTTTCTGGCTCGGGTGGGTTGCTTGTCGAGGAAGGAGGAGTCGAGGAAGAAGGGTGCTGGTCGACGTCGAGTAGCCTACTCGACTTCGAGTACCGCTCAGCCTTGGGTGGCTTACTCGATGGTGCTATAGTCGGTGGTGGGCACGGGATCTGGTCGACGTCAACTAGAGTACTCGACGTCGAGTACTTCTGGTCGACATCGACCCCATACTTAAGACCTGTCAAGGCATCCGAAAAGAAGTTAGTCGGTATCGACTTACCTTGGTCGATGTCGAGTAGATCCTCTACATCGTCGTTTAGGATGGCCATGATCTCCTCCACCCAAGATTCCATATCCCTCTTTTCCAGCTCCTTGGGAGTCATATTTCTTACCTTAGGCTCCCTGCAAGTGATGTACCTGGCTGATATAGATTTGACCTCTTCCATGGGACCTGTGTGCCTTTCAGTTTTATTAAAAGAATACTCAATTACCTCATCACTGATGTTGAAAGTGAGTACTCCCTTCCTTACGCTTATTTTGGCATCCACCGTCGCCAAGAAGGGCCTTCCTAGAATGATTGGGCAAGCAGGGTCCTCTGCCACATTGTCCATCATGCCTGTTTGGATGACCACCGTATTGTTCGCCATGTATAACTTTGCATTCACGGGTTCTAAGACACCTATCTTTACTTTGGACCAGATTGATAAAGGCATTATACTCACACTAGCTCCCAATTCACATAAGGCATTAAATTTGTATTGACCAAATTCAATGGTTATAGCAAACTTACCTGGATCTGGCCTTTTCTCTAGATCGTCCATCTGGTTGTACTCCTCTGCGATCTCAGCCATTGATCGCTTTTTGCTTAAGATCTCCTTAAGGAACTTTACATATGATGGCATCTCATTAAGAGCTTATGTGAAGGGTATTGTGACGTTGAGCCTTTGAAGCATCTTTATGAAACGTTGGAACTTCTTCTCTGCTGGATCCTTTGGAGATTTTGTTGGGAAATGCAGCTTCTTCTTCGTCGGAGGTGCAGAAGGGTGGTCAACATGTGTAGAAGGGTGGTCGACCTCGATTGGGGGCTGGTCGACATCGAGTACAATAGTCGACTTTGGGGCAAGTGCAATGTTCTGGTCGATCTCGAGTAGAGACTCCTCGACGTCCAGTACGGGCTGGTCGAGGTCGACTGGTCTGGTCGATGTCGAGTAGTCCTCTATAGCTTCCTCGTCTGTGTTGGGGTCGGGCGTTCGTGTCTGTCACCCACTCCTTAGATTCATGGCATCCACCTGTCCTGTAGATTTACCTTTAGGTTTAGGTTCAGAGAATCCAGGGAGCGTACCTAAATTGCTTGGGGACGGATGTTGCCAGTTGTCCAATCTGGGTCTCCATAGATTTCCGCCAGATATCGATTTCCACAAGCCTTGAATTTACGACGTGCAGCTATGCGTGGATGGAATTGATGGAGTGTTTGCTTTTTGCATGGTTCCTCCGCATCTCCTCAAGTATCAGTTGTAGGTCATCTTTCTTACCTTCTCTGTAAGGGTGACCAAGAGCTTTGTAGGGCAGGGGATTTTGATGCTGGGACTGGCGATAGTAGCTCTAGTACTGATTCTGATGATGCCTTGAGTAGTGTCCCGCGTATCGTGTTTCTTCGTGGGTTTCGGCGAGGTGTACTTGATCGACATGGGGGCACGTAGTAGTGTTGTGCCTCACAGACCCACATTCCAAACAGGGCTGATTTTTAGACAATAATTTAACTTGTTTGGTGAGGCGACGTACCTGGTCATTGTGGAATTGGTCCCTGACGTCCGTATCAATCTCCTTTGGTGGCTCATATAATGGCATAGATGGGGCAGGCCTTTCATACCTTTCGTCTGAAGCCGCAGAAGTCCCATATGTGTGGTCATATTTGGCCAGTGTCTCAAAGGTCTCCCAAGCACGTCGTGGAGTGTACTCGAGATTCCCATAGGATGTGTAGTTGTTGATCCGCTCCTTAGTTGGTGCATCCAAGCAGTTGAAGATGATCTCCTGGATCACATAGGGTGGTTGTCCATACGTAGGACAGGATTTCAGTAGCCTTTTGTAGTGCTCCCAGACCTGTGCAAGTGCTTCCCCTGGCTTCTGTCTGAAAGTCGTGATTTGTTGTCTGAGCATTGCTGTCTTTGCAGGAGGAAAGAACTTGTTGAGGAACAAGTCCCACAGTTCGTTCCACGTGCGAATTGATCGTGCAGGCAATCCTTCGAGCCAATGTAGCGATATTCCTGCAAGGGACCAACGGAAAGCCTTTAGTTTTAGATATTCCAAATTAGCACCATCAGCAATAGCTTCGCATAAGTCTATAAAAGTCGTGAGATGTACTAAAGGACATTCATTGGTCCTTCCCCTAAATTGATTCCTCCTAATTTCAGTTATAAAAGAAGGATGAATTTCAAAATTAACAGGGGAGAAGAACGATCAGTGATTCTGGAACTTCCGGAGTAGGATGCAGATACTCCTTTGCGTTTGCAGGGATGTGCTGAATCTGCTCCTCCAGTAACCTTTTGGCATTGACCTTGCGATCTACCCTTGCCTCCCAACGTTGTTGGTTATCCCTATATTTTCCGCCTCTCGTTGGGCGTGTTGTGCTTCTCTGGTGGTGAGTTCCTCAATCCGTAGGCAGAGTTGCTCAAGCTCCTAGGCATGTGTGAGCTGGACCACGTTCTCATTGTTGGCAGGAGTCTCCATGAGTCTTCTCCTTAGCCTTTGTTGTAGGTGGAAAAAGCACTCTGGCTCGAGAAGAGGGTCGATAGGTGTGCGATCAATTCTTCGCATACACCTGAAAAATAAAAATAAAAAAGAAACAAGTAAAAAGGAACTAAAAGCAAAAACAAATATAAAGAAGAGAAAAAGGAACTAAAAAGGGCGCGATTGATTACTTCCCTGACAACGGCGCCAATTCATTGTTGTAGGAGGATGGTCAAGTATGAAAATAAATATAAAACATTAAATCAAACTGACTTCCTGTCTCAACAAATAAATAAAAGACTTCCTCCCGTTGTAGTAGAAGGCAGTCAGGATCGATCCACGAGGAAGTGTGTCAGCGCCTGCCTTTTCAGTTCCAAACTCAGCACGAACTCGACCAGAAAACAAAGCCAAATCGTCTCTCATCTTCTCCAACTCCACTCGGCCTTTGGTTTCCCTCTCCTACTCGCTATCTCTCTCAATGTGTTCTCTTATGGCTTGGCTTGGATGATTTTAAAGTCTAACCCCAAAGGCCTTATTTATAGTGTTCTCCCTCTAGCTAATCTAGGAAGGAACATCTATCTATATCTAAAACTTTCTATCTAATAACATAAGATAAAATATTATGATAAAGGAAATAAATCTAAAAAGAAACTAGGACTAATGTGGATAGATTCCTTCTTGACTTGATAGATCTTGATGTGGATGGATAGAATTCCACATCTCTTGGCTTGCAACTAACACTATCTTCTCGGCACAGCTCGATCTCGAACTCGAATTCGTCTGGATTGTACTGGACATCGAGTAGATGTACTCGACGTCGACTAGCATTTTCTCCCCTCGGATTGTACTCGAGCTCGGGTAGGATTCGGAATCGACGTGTGTACTCGACGTCGATTAGACTCCTCGACGTCGAGTAGAGTTGTTCTGTTCGAGTGATGTTGCTCGAGTTCATGTGACTTTCCGGGCTCCGATGTACTCCACTTCGACCGGTTGTAGTCGACGTCGAGTAGAACTGTCAGCTTTCAGCATTTTGATCCGTTCTTGAAACGAACTTTACCGAGTCCTCGTTCGTCCGATTGATGCATATGAGCATGCGTTGGAAAGATCTTTTCGAGAGATACAACTCTCATGAAGACATCAGAACTTGATTCAGAATGATAAATGGTGAAAAGTGGGCTTTTCTCCAGCTGCACCATCCTTAGCTTCTTCATGACTTTCCTGTAAGCTCCAAAGTGCGTCCGATTTCTGCGAAATTAAACAGAAACTAGTGTAGACTCCATAATTTGGCAAATAAGTGTAAACTACATAAAATATGTACTATTCTAACCCCAAATGCATGAAATGTTAACAGAAATCGATATAAAATTAAGCATAAATAATGTCAAACTAGGCTCACAACAATCATCATTTTACTTTTTATGATCGAGTACTTTTTTTTCTCATGCAAAAATCTAACTCAAGACCTAAAAATATTGAATTTTGGCAAGAATTTTAGTCTAGAAGAATTTAAAATGCCATGTATGACAGCAGCCCTTTGTGTGGGTATGTGCATATTTTTGGTAGCCTCTCACCTTGGTGCTAGTTCTTGTCCAAAAGATATGATTAAACATACCTCTCTCTCTCTTCTCGAAAAAACACCTCTTTCTAGCCTGTTATCACAACAACCATGAAAGTAGCACCCTATTTTAGCCAAAATTTAATCAATTGCTTATATTTATGACAGTAGCTAGTGGCAAACAAATTTGACACTGCAGTTGGTACTAAGGAACTAATAAATATCTAGAACAAGATGCTTATTCCTTTCTTGATAGATACAATTCAATAAGCCTATATGGGATTTGAGCCCACATCTTTGTCCATGAGCACAATGCTCTTCCATTTGAGCTAATAGGCTAAAAACATTTGATGACCAATTAGACCAAAATAAGCCTGTTTTTCTTACCAATGAACAAACTAAACTTTAACATTTTGCCTTCCGACTAGGAACAACTCAATAAATCCACAAAAAAAAAATCAATAATAATCAACGAACACATACAAACAAATGTTGAATAAATAAATAGCTCCAAACAAAGGCCATTTGATCCTAATACTTCCACCAGGATCGAAAATAATCAGAAGTGGGCGACTATATGTATTCCCTCACTGAATTGAAGACCAGTGGCCATTTGATCCTAATACTTCCACCAGGATCGAAAGTAAGCGGCGATTTCGTTGGCCTTAGGTGGCGATTCAAAGTGGCTTTAAGTGGCGATTTCGTTGGCCTTAAGTGGCGATTTCGAAGTGGTCGTAAGTGGTGATTTCGTTGGCCTTAAGTGGCGATTCAAAGTGATCGTAAGTGAAAATTTCGTTGGTCTTAAGTGGCGATTCAAAGTGTTCGTAAGTGGCGATTTCAAAGTGGTCGTAAGTGATGATTTCATTGGCCTTAAGTGGCAATTCAAAGTGGTCATAAGTGGCGATGACAATTGGGGACTCGTTAAAACCTCTCCATGGGAAAACCTCTTGGGAAAACCACATGGAGAGGAAAAATAGTACCCCTTTATCGTAGTCTTTGATTACATAAATCGTACGATCCGCAATAATTGAGAAAATAACATCAAATGTAATATAAGTTGATGTCCACTAAGCTCCATGAAATAATAATAATGGGAATAAACCATGTCATAAAACATGATGTCCACTGAGCTCCCTGAATCCACAAGCACTCGTCGTATCTCGAAGTTACTGATCGAAGGAGTCAAGATCAGCGGGTCGTTGTGTGGAAGCTGAATTCCGTCAAGATCAGACTCGGTGAAACTCAGAGCGGCACTCGAGAGTTCCCTTTGCCGCTTTGTGTTCCTGTTTTCGACTCTCCATACTTCGAACGTGTGTCATCTCCTCTTGTATCTATGCCGATCCTCTCCCCTCTTGACCGGATTGACATCAACCTTGTAAATCACTTGTTTCTGCTCAGCAATCCCTCGATCTCGCCTCTGTTGATCGGCATCATTCAACTCCTTGTCGAGCCCTGTTGTTGGCTTGTCCTTGATAAACTCCCTCAAGTGCCCTTTCTCCACCAAATATTCTAAATACTGCTTCAAGGTCTTGCAATCCTCCCTCATATGTCCTTTCTCACGGTGAAAGGAGCAAAATTTGCTCATATCATGATTAGCAGGATCCCCTCGAATCTTACTTGGCCATAGAAAGAATGGTATGTCCTTGATTTGCCTGAGAATCCGATCAATTGGGGCCTTAAACACCGTGTTAACAGTAGCATTCAGTATCCTGGGGTGTAGCCCTTTGTTGCGAAACGAACTCCTCTCGTGGTGGCCCTTCTCCCTACTTGTGTCAAAGTCGTGGTGCCTCCGGCTAGGCGACGTTGGTCGGGCTTCAGACGCTCCTTTTCCATCCTCCTCCAACTTGGAATGCTGCTGAACACGTTCTTGCAATTCGGCTACACTCGCAGGCGTTCTTAATGTCATGCTTTCCCTCCAACGACAATCCCTTGGTAAATTTAGTCGGAATGTTGCCACATTTGTGCCCTCATCGCAATAGTCAATGTCTGAGTTGCTCTCGAAGAAGCGCGAGGAGAACTGCCTTAAGGACTCACTTCATCGCTGCCAGATAGCAAATAGGGTTTCAATCGACACCGGATCCCGGCTGTTTACGATGTATCTCGCAACAAAACTTTGGGCTAACTGATTCCGCAAAGTAATCGAATTGGGAGGTAGAGCATGGAACCATTTCGAGGTCGTATTTCCTAAACTGGCAGGGAACATTTTATACATTATGACGTTGTTTTCAATCCATAATGCCATTTTATGGGTATATAATACCACATGATTAATAGGGTCGGATTTCCCATCATATAACTCAAAGGTAGAAGCCGAGAACTTATCTGGTGGGTGTTGATCTCTAATGCGCTTGACGGATAGAGTTGAGGTCATTTGCGACAACTTTGCTTCAGCTTGCTCTTGAGCTGAGACCAATGACCCGCCTTGATTTGCAAAGAGCTTCAACAACCTCTCCTCTGCTCATTGAAGGTGTTTTGATCATCGGTGCCGCTTGCGAGACTCCTCCCTTGTCCTCTCCTGTGGTCCCATTCTCTTCCTCGATCATGCTTTGGTGAGTTTTCACCCACATTATACTCGGTCCACTCATGCTCCGAGGTCTCGTCGTCAACAATGTCCTCATACGGCGCATCAGTACGCCCTGCATCTACTTGGTCACCCTATCGACGGTGCAAATTCGCTTGAGGTCCCCATCCTGGATTGCCTTGCGTTCTCGATGTCGATCGTACATTACTCTGTTGGCCTCATCGCCATACTGAGTTGTCCGCTCTCCCTATTTTGCTAGACCTTCATCGATGACACTGGCTAGTCGATACACCTCTCCTCAAGCCTCCACGTACTCTTAGGCGCTTGCCATAGGCTTTCTAGAGGCGTGCATTCTAGCGGCGCAAGGCAGTGAGCTCCTCCTGCGAGGCCTCTAACTGTCGGATCTTCTCTGCCAGTTCCCTCTCCAGGTTCGTCTCCCGATGGAGGTCATCGTTTACTTCATCAGTCGGGTTGTGCACTTCGACCATCTCTTCGATCCTCGCGAACGACGCCAACTGTAATACAATTACCGTGATTGTCTTTCTTGTTCGAAAAAACTCTCGTAAAGAATGGATTTTTTCTGCCCTTCTCCCCGGCCTATCCATCCTCATATCTATATAGTCCTTTCTCTGCCCCCTAATACCTTGATTTACTCCTAATTAAAACCTAACTTAATTACCTCCGAGCCTTACCAAATTTGGGCGGCGTTGACCTTAACAGCTCTCTCAATTAGTGTGAGAGATTACAAACATTGTTGATACTTTATTCCCATTATTATTTTATTATGGCCATTCTAGGCTTACCGATGCGAGTAGATAAATTATTCATTAAGTAATTATACATATGTCTTGTTGTTTAGATTCTAATTGTATTATATTTATAATGCAAATAGGTAACTTATTGTTTGATTAACACGGTTTTTAAGGTGTTTAAATCATGTATGTGTTTGGATTCCACATACATGATTTTTTAGTTGTATAACCAAATGCTCACATAAACTGATTTATACATATATACGTATGAATAATTACATTATTATCTACGAATAATTGTAGTATACACAATTTCATTCATTAAGTTTTCTTATCAAATGCTCCAAATTTGTTTATACGTTTGCAAATTATCAGGACCAATATATATATATATATATATATATATATAAAAGTTAACATTGTTATCATTGCCATGAATGTAAGTTTTAAAACATTGTTATCTATCTAAAATTCATTTAAAACATTGTTAACATTGTTATCATTGCCATGAATGTAAGTTTTAACCATGCCAAACCTAGAAGTTGATAGATCCGATCTCTCTCATCAGAATTGAGCAAGAACTACAACTGGATTAACAAGCACAAAGATGGATTACAGTTATGTACACCAAATTCTCTACCTTTCCCTTTGCTCTATGTACACCAAATTCTCTACCTTTCCCTTTGCCCAACGATGGTGGATAGAGATTGAGATAGATAGTAACAGCATTTGATTTCGAAATCGAAACTTAAAACATATATTTCCATCAAAAGAATTTGATTTGAAGATCTCCGGTAGATTTTGGGTCTTGAGGAAAAAGATGGATTAAAGAGATTTTATTTAAATTACTTTTATTGGGTTACTCCATGTATTTTTATTGGGTTTTGTGATAGTCTACTCTATATGCAGTCTGTACCCCCGTAGCATTGAAAAAACACAGGGTCACGTGATGTATTTTAATGAAAATCAATATAAGCCATTAGATCTTAATCCAAGGGTTGTAAACCCCACTTTTTATTTCTCATTAAAACATCCATTTCTCACTTGATAGTTGATATATCCTCTATATATATATATATATATATATATATATTATATATAGGGATGGCTCCCGTGAGAACACCCCTTACTATTACTATGAGAACTAGGAACAAATATAGACGGTTGGATGAATGAAAATCAATGGACAAGATTAGTTCTAATTTTGTATTAGATTTTAGTTAATTTGTGGGGACCACTGGCTAAAATCACGTCATCTCTCAATTTGGGCATTGTAATACACGCGCCGGCCCAGCCCTTTCGGCTTTTGATTTAGTTTTAAAAAAAATTATTTTCAAACGTTATTTTATAACAATGAAAGGAAAATACTCCCCGAATCGTCCTGTTTTGGTTCGAGGAGTTCCATTCACATTTTCGACGGTGGATCGACCTTCTCTTTTTGGCCCGTATTTTCCCCGTCTTCTGGTATCTGGTC
The DNA here is from genome assembly GCA_037127255.1 of Persicaria tinctoria. Lineage (NCBI taxonomy): Eukaryota > Viridiplantae > Streptophyta > Magnoliopsida > Caryophyllales > Polygonaceae > Persicaria > Persicaria tinctoria. The sequence continues at coordinate 21,815,761 of JBANSL010000013.1, read as the reverse complement.
GGTGCTTTGGTGTGGCTGCGTCTGCTATGCGTTGGGTTGTAGTATCGGGCGTCCTGACTGATCGACGACGGATCGTGGTGGTGTTTGTGGTCTTCGAAGATCCTTCATTTAGGTGGAGGCAACGTCGGTGATCCACACTTCCTCAGGAGTTGCCCTTTCCAGCCGGGATACTGTCTTGAGTCTTTGCACTCTCCTTGGTTCTTGGCACTTGTGGCGCATCTTGGTTCTCGATCGACTTCTCTGTTGGTTGACGTCTTGTATGGGTTGACTGAGTTTTTCTTTCCTCTCTGATGATTTGTGTTATTGTGTTCTATTTGTATTGACGGTTTTCCGTCTGCCGACTTGTTCGGCCATCGAGTTCCAGGTATGTCTGAACTCGAATTTTTACCTAATAAAAAAAAAAAAAAAGGAAAATATTAATCATCCCCTCTTTTGATTTATGAAAGAGAAAATCGGAACTTTCTCCATCGTTATCTAATCGATACAAATGGCACATTGTCTATGAATAAATCCAGACGAATAGTTTCGTTTTTGTATACGAATAATTTCGTTTGATATATGAATAATGTTCATCATAATTTTATATTATTCGGTTATATTAGATACATTATTCGTATATAAAGGGACGATTTTTAAAGGGCTTATTTATTTTGGTGAGGTTAAAAGGTTATTTAACATATTTATGTACGTATTATTCGGTGAGATTACAAAAAAAATTGTATTTAATAGAAAGAATTTAACAGGTTTATCAACCCGTTAAATGTAATATTGGGTAAAAATCTTAATATTACGGAATACCAAACAAATAGTACAATTTTTTATTTAAAACTTAATATTTTTTATCTCTATTACTAAGATAATTGTGAGGAAATTACATGGTTCGATTAAATTAGAAAAATATTTGTACTTACCAAAATTATTATTCAGTTAAACTTGATATATTATTCGGTTAAATTTGAGAGATTATTCGGTTAGATTATAGAGATTATTCGTATGTAAGAGGATGATTCTTTACATATCTATTGATTTTAAATATTAAAATAATAATCAATAAACTTGTACATTATTCGATAAAATCAAAAAGAGTATTCATATGTACAAGGAGTTTGAAACAATTATATATAAAAAATTATGCATTATTTGACGAGTGGTTTTTAAGAAAATTATGCATTATTTGGTAAATGAAGAATCATTATTCGTAGATGAAAATGCATTTTTTAAGAGGAAATTTGAAACAATTATCTATGAATTAATGATCATTAATCAGTTAATTTTGAGTGATTATTCGGTTAAATTATAGAGATTATTTAGTTAATTATATAGATTATTCATATATAAGTGGATCGGATAATTATTCGGTTCATTTTAAGAGATTATTCAGCTAAATTATGCATTATTCAGTGAATTGATTGATGATTATTATTTGTAGATAAAAACACAAATTTGTTGAGTTTGCCAAACATATAGAACCAATAAATAGGAAAATTATGCAGTATAATAATTATTAAAAAAATATTCAACGGGCCTTGGTCAATCAATTTTAGTATATAATGATGCATTTAAAAATGATTTAAAAACAATTAAATTTCATTGGTTAACCGAAAATTAAAATATTTAATGGGCCTTGGCGTTATGTACACAGTATTAAAAAATCCAAAAATTAGAAACTCCATTACGTACGTATAAAAAACATACAGTGGATCGTTTCAATCCAAAAATGGGGCGAAGGGGGGTGCAGCACACGCACATCGATTTAAGATTGAGGTAGTTTTTGGTGGGCCCCATGTTTTTTCTATATTAATAAAATCAGATATTAGGGATTTAATCTCGACTCTTGATTTCATCATATTCGATGGCCCAGATTTGTTCCTACGTTCTCACCCTAAGGGGTGTTCTCATTCGATCCACACTATATATATATATGAAAATCTTAAATTTGATTATGTGAAATATCAATGGCAATGATGGTATTACTTAGACCATGTTTATTAAGGTATGTTAGAGATATTAGGAATACTAATTTTTTATTCTTCTATCTCCGTCCCATCATCCTAGCATCTCATTCTTACTTTTCTCATTTTACCAACAACATCTCTAGCATATCAAAACCCATCTTTTCATAGGGGCTTTTGCTAAAATAATCCTTTTGGTTGCAAACTTTGCACGCCTAACCCCATCCGAAAAAAATTGCACAAAATCGGATATCCGAATTCAGAAGGCAAGTGGTAGCCGGTAACTGAGGGGAGCAGGAAAGAGGAAAAAAAAAGGAAAGAGGGGAAAGGGAAACAGATGAGGAAGAAGACGTCGGGAGAGACCAAATTCATGGGGGCAGCGGTGGACCATGCCAAATTCATGAGGTTTCTTTTATCTGCTCATTCGCCATCGAATACACCCTTCGTCCTTCGCCATCGAATTCATGGGGGCAGCGGCGGACCATGCCAAATTCAGCGGCGGACCATGCCAAGTTCGTCATCAAATCGTCCACCTTCGCCATCGAATACACCCTTTGTCCTTCTAACCAGCGCCTCCACAATTTGAGGTTTCTTCCGCTGAGTTTTGAGTTTTGTTTTCTCCATCTATTTGAGCGCTGCTTCAATTTGATTACTTTTTGTTTCCCCCAATTTGATTTGCACTTTGGGATTGTGGGTAATATGGATTTGGGTTTGATTCTACCATGCTTGATTGGATTTGGGTTTTGACTGATCTTGAGATGCAAAAACCGAATTTAGGTTCTGAGTATTGTGGGTAATAGGGATTTGGGTTTGATTCTACCAATTTGGATGTGGAGGATCAAGAGGTTTCTTTGTTGACATCGGGGATGTTTTTTTCTCTTGCTGCAAGGCAATGGCCTGTAAAGCCCCAGCTTGCAGATGTTGGATCTTGCTGTTTGGTTGCTGTGGTAACTATTTTAATAATTTTCCTAGGAAATGTCATTGTTCAAATGCAACTAGAAAGTGAGTGATTCACTTGACTTGGATGACTATTATGTAAAATTATGCCCTTGTATGAAGGATTTGGAGTTTGAGCTCAGATTTCGTGAGGAAACCTTGAGCTAGATGGAGAACGAAGAAGAAGAACAATCTGGAGGGAAAATTGATTTTCTGTATATTGAAGTAAGTGTAAGATCTGTACAGAAAGTAGGCATTTATACAAATAGAGAAATGGACACCTAGTGGGCTAGCCACGGCCCAACTATAACACTTGGCATGTTAGTAAAACATGGCCCAATCCTAACACCCCCCCTCAAGAGCGAGCCGGGACAGAGACGAGGCCAATCTTGCAAAGGAGAGGTTGAAGACGAATGCCGGCGATGTTCTTGGTCAAGAAATCAGCAAGTTGGGATTTATCGGAGATGTGAGAAAGCGTGATCAGGCCTTCCAACAATTTCTCACGAGCGAAATGGCAATCGAGATCGATATGCTTAGTTCGCTCGTGATAGACAGGGTTGTGGGTGATATAAATGGCGGCCTGGTTATCACATCGAACTGGAATTGGGGTGATGCCATGAACACCAATCTCAATGAGCAAGTGACTTAAGCAGGCAAGTTCAGTGCAAACCCGTCGTATCAACCTATATTCAGCCTCTGCAGAGGAAAGGGATACAGAGACTTGCTTCTTCGATTTCCACGAGAGTAAGCTGGAGCCGAGGAAAACCAAATAGCCACTGACGGATTTCCGAGAGAAGGGGCAACTGGCCCAATCGGCATCACAAAATGCCTGAAGACTAAAATCGGGAGTGCTGGTAAGAAAAAGCCCCTTTGATTTGGTACCACTGAGATACCGTGGGACGTGAAGAGCAGCGTCAAAGTGGGGTTGACGAGGAAGCTGCATAAACTGGCTCAACAATTGCACCATGAAAGCCAAATCCGGCCTGGTATGAACCAGGAAGTTGAGCTTCCCAACCAATCGGCGATACTCAGTGGGATTATCAAGCGGAGCACCATCAGTGGGGGACAACCGAAGCTGAGGATCAAGGGGACTGGCCACAGACATGTGAGGACACTTGAATTCCTGTAAAAGCGCAGCAATAAACCGTCGTTGAGTGAGAATTAGACCATCCTGGGTCGGCAAAAACTCAATACCAAGGAAGAAATGCAATTCCCCGAGATCCTTAATGCGAAACTGAGTATCCAGGAATGATTTTAATCCATTAATCTCACTCCGATCACTCCCAGTGAGGAGTAAATCATCGACGTAGATGTCGATGAAAACATCTCCAGAAGCTTGCTTCTTGTAAAACATTGAATAATCATTCAATGAATGAGTGTAGCCTCGATCTTTTAAAGCTAAAGAGAGCCTAGCGTACCACTGGCGAGACGCTTGTTTGAGTCTGTACAGGGACTTTTGCAATCGGCATACTAGATTGTCACCATTAGTAGACAATCCGGGAGGAATCTTCATATAAACTTCCTCATCAAGGGAACCGTGCAAGAAGGCGTTATTAACGTCCAACTGGAACAACTTCCATCCTCTATTCAAGGCAACAGAAATCAAGGTCCGGACGGTTGTCATCTTCATAACCGGAGAAAAGGTCTCGGTGAAATCCACTCCTTCCTTCTGAGTGTACCCTTTAACCACCAGCCTCGCCTTGTACCTCTCAAGACTCCCATCTGCCCTCCTTTTCACTTTGTAAACCCATCGGCAACCGATGGCTTTCTTACCCTTTGGCAATGGCTCAATAGACCATGTCTGATTGAGTTCTAGAGCTTTGAACTCAGCTTGCACAGCGTCCTGCCAATCCTTGTACTGACAGGCCTCTTTGTAAGAAAAGGGCTCAGAATCCGGATGGCAATCGGGTGGGAGCTCAATGGCGGGGAACTGAACTGTGGAAGTGATAGTGTGGAAACAAGTGAACATACTATCACAAGCATGGCCACACACATAATCTGTCAAGCGATGAGGGGGTCGAGTGATCCGAGAAGAGCGACGAAGACCACCTTTTATCCCTGAATCAACACAAGGAGGAGCAACTGAATATGAAACTGGCACCTCAGTGTCGGCAATGAAAGGAACCTCTGTAATGGAGAAGGAGGGAGAGACAACAGGAGCTGGACTGGTGGCAATAGACTTGTAGGGAAAGATTCTTTCCTGGAAAACAACATCCCTTGAATAAATGATGGATTTAGTATCAATTCGAAGGAGCTTGTAACCCTTCTTTCCCATGGGATAACCAAGCAAAACACATGGGATGGGTCGAGGAGAAAATTTTTCTCTCCGTTGCTTGAGGGTTGATGCAAAACACAGGCTGCCAAAGCATCTGAGCGAGGTGTAATCGGGAGGCTTCAAAAACAGCAAGTCAAACGGAGATTTTGAGTTTAAAATACGGCTTGGAATTCGATTGATGAGGTGAGTGGCTGTTAGCACACTATCTCCTCAGAATTCTCTGGGCAAACCTGATTCAAACATCAAACTCCTAGCAACCTCTAGGAGATGGCGATGTTTCCTTTCGACGACCCTGTTTTGCTATGGAGTGGCAACACAGGAGGTTTGATGAAGGATCCCATTATCAAGCAAAAACTGGGCATGGTCAGCTCCACAACCAAGCTCAAAGGCGTTATCCGAGCGAAGGACCTTAACCTTCCTCCCAAACTGTCTCTCTGCCATTGCAAGAAACTGTTTGATAACAACAAAAGCATAACCTTTTCGAGGAAGTAGTTTGGTCCAAGTGAATCGAGTAAAGTCGTCAACCAAAGTGATGAAAAACTTGTGGTCATCATATGTAGGGAGACGATATGGTCCCCAAAAGTCAACATGAATCAAGTCAAAACACCCCTGTGTACTGATAACACTATCAGAAAAGGGAAAATGAGTCTGACGGGACTTGGCACATACATCACATGCCCGGAGTCGGTTATTACAATTAACATCATCTGAAACAAAGGGAAATGAACGGAGTTTGGAAGTTGGGAGGTGACCCAGCCTCTTGTGCCACACATCAGCATCCACTGGGGCAACAACATTATTGAAAGCAAAGCAAGGAGGAACTTGGCATGATGAAGGACGAGTAGGCTACAACAGAAATAGATCTCTCACCCTTTCACCAATCTTCACAGGAACCTTCATCGTAGGACCCTGCATATAGCATCCTTTATTGGTGAATAGAACAAAGCAATGCAAATCTCTAACCATTCGTCCCACTGACAACAAATTGCAACTGAAATTGGGAACATACAAGACATTCTCCAATTCCAGATTCGGCAAAACTGCAACAGTGCCAGCAGTAGTAACGGTTGTAGTTTCTTTGGTTGGCAAAGTGATGACAAAATGCTTGGAGAGCGGGTAGGTACTTGTGAACATGGAGGCATCACCACACATGTGGCCACTCGCCCCACTGTCCACAATCCATGTAATCTCGTTCAACACTTGTGAACTAAGAGATGTACCTGAGAAGCCGGCAAAATCGTCTGCAATTGGTTGCTTTCCCTGTGATCCAACACCAGCAGATTGCAAGAGACTCATGATTTGTGCAAGCTGTGAGGAGGTGAAATCAGAACTACCTTCTTGAGTGGCATTGCCTGTAAACTTGCCATCAGCAACTGGCTTCTTATCCTTGTCTTTCCCATATCCTGCAGGAAATCCAATCAAGAAAAAACACCTATCCACAGTGTGGTTGGTGTTCTTGCAATTGGTGCAAAACAATGGCTTCCGCTCAGTATTGTTCCTACTAGAACTAGCACCTCCCTGTGAATTGCCAGAGCTTCCTCCATTCGGATTGCTCTGAGTCTTCACAAACATAGAGATCGCATCAACTGCAGATCCAGATTTGGGAGGTGCCTGTGTATGAACATGTGAAGAGATGCCTTCAACAATGTCAGATCCTAGCTTAGCTTCTCTTTGATTCTTTTCCTGTGTCATCAAGGAGTAAACACGATCCAGATTGGGCAAGGGATCCATCATGAGGACTGAACCCCTAGTTGTGAGATAGGACTCATTAAGCCCCATCAGCAGATCAACAAGACGTTCATTCTCTTCGAATTTCAGCATCTGAGGAGCAGCACCATAGGTGCAAGCAGGTACGGTTCGAACGTTATCTAATTCATCCCACAATGCTTTCATCTTATTGAAATAAGTAGCGAAAGACGTCGTACCTTGCTCAAGACGACTGATCTCCCTCTTGATGGCAAACAATTGAGTTCCACCAATTTTTCCATATCGCGATTCAACAGATCGCCAAATCGCTTGAGTCGTATCCATGTATATCACACTTCGCTTGATCTCGGGGCTGAGGCTGTTCAGAATCCAAGCAGGGACCATATCATTGCATCTTCTCCAAAGCACGAGCCTCGGCGATGGCGGATCTGGCCTTTTGATATCTCCGTTGAGAAAACCGAGCTTATTTTTGGCAGAAAGTGCGATGAGGATGGATCTCCTCCATTCGCCGAAATTCTTTCCACCAAAGGGAGGAGTGACAAGCACCGTGCCAGGATTGTCACTCGGATGTAGGTAAAAAGGATCATTAGCTTCCACTCGATCATTAGTTTCCACTCGAACTTCATCTGTCACCATGGTTTCTTCGAAAACTTTGGAGAAACGCAGAGAAAAGGAAGAACAAGACTAGATCTGGATAAAATCAAAGCAAAATTGCGGAAATATGCTCTGATACCATGAAGGATTTGGAGTTTGAGCTCAGATTTCATGAGGAAACCTTGAGCTAGATGGAGAACTAAGAAGAAGAACAATCTGGAGGGAAAATTGATTTTCTGTATATTGAAGTAAGTGTGAGATCTGTACAGAAAGTAGGCATTTATACAAATAGAGAAATGGACCCCTAGTGGGCTAGCCACGGCCCAACTATAACACTTGGCCTGTTAGTAAAACATGGCCCAATCCTAACATTGTAAATGATATGGCCTAAATTCCGTGGGTGTTTATTATATACACTTGACTATGCTTAATACAAAGTAATTATTTATAGTATGCCTATTTTCTTAATTACCCTAGTGTACAAACAGGGTGATCCACTTCAAGTCAAGGTCTATAAGGTATAGTCATTTAAAAGAGTATGTTATTTCTTTTGATGTTATGTGGATACCTTTTGCTCTATCTTTAGTAGGGTAATCTTTACTTAGTCTTATTTACAGTCAAGAGAGATGATACTGAGAGGCATTGAGCTTCTAATCAACCAAGTTGAATGGAATTGGTTTGGCTCGCGGTAGAAATCAATCAAGTTGATTGGAATTGGTTAGGCTTGGTAGATTTGGATTCATTTAGGGCAAGTCAGTGTTTCTTCCTGTTCTGATTTATGAGTTATCTTTACGTTTCAGGCTGAGAGACTAGCCGACTTCTATGAAGCATGCAAGCACCTTGATGGTTTCCGCGAGGGGAGATTTATTAAGATTGAGTAGGTTGCTTAGTAGAATTTCGTGATGCTCTTTTGGCTTGTTTATTATTGTGCCTTCGATTTATTTACTTCTTTTACATTTTAAATGAAGTGTCTTGCGTCCTTTTTACTAGCCATGGAAGAGTATGTAAGGGGCATTCCTAGAGCATTTTCAACTCCAAAAGAACAGTTTTGGCAAATAAAACCTAGCTTCCTTCTTCAATTATTATTACAGCTTTGAAAAATATCATTTTTAGAATTGTATAAAAATCTTGATATATCAAGTGAATAATGATTGATAAGTTCAAGTAATGGCCATATAGGCGTGTTTTGACATAAATATTCTTCACATATAGCCTATTAGCTCAATGGAATAGCATTGTGGTCATACACAAAGATGTGGGTTCAATTCCCATATAGGCTTATTATTTACATGACACCTGAATTGTTTTACATGACACGTCCATTGTTTTACATGACATCTGAATTGTTTTACATGACGCAAGTGTGATTGCAATATTCAAATATTCGAGCTACATCTACTATACATCCACATACACTTGTATTATTAATTGGAAATAAACTACTTTGTTCCAACTTAAAGGGGAACAATTGACGTGTCATGTAAAACAATTAAGATGTCATGTAAAACAATTGACGTGTCATGTAAAATGATTCATGTGTCATGTAAATAATAAGCCTTTGGTGCTGCTACCATAGAAAAGAGAGGAAAAAGTGTTCGGTTTCGATAGAAAATTGTGTAAATTCATCCATAGAGCACCAAATCATTTCATGGATCCATAAAACACATATTTAGCAGTCCTTGTGTTATGTACTACGACAGCGTGCTTTTTGCCAGGATTCAAAGGATAGTGACAACCTGGATAATAATATTCGTTGGGTACAAGGTGAAACTTGTAAGGAGCTTAGCTGTTGGAAGTTTAGAGATCTTGTATAGTGATTGAATTCACAAGCATTTGTTGCCCACCACCAACACTCTAATCCCTTGAGTTGCTTTACCTTCATCATATCATTCATATTCACCTCTTGGCACAGCTGGAGGCACTGGAGACGCGACAGTGCTTCAGCTAACTGACTCAGTTGCACAGGACGATACTTTTAGCCAGATAAGTCAAGGCTTCTAAGCTCTTAAACAATAACAACCATTTAGCAAGAGCACTCTAAGCTCAGACAAACCGGAAATGGACTCTAGTAGGCTTCGGAATTCCTTCTGCTAAACTCCTTTTTCTTTGTGTGTGATGCTATTAATGAAAGAAAATAACATGACAGGTAATGCTATTAACATGACAGGTTATACTGGCCTTTAACATGACAGGTTAAAACCTTTAACATGATAGGTAATGTGAATCGATCATCTTCTCCTTAATGAAATAAAATAACATGACATGTAATGCTATTACCATGACATGTTATACCCTTTAACATGACAAGTTATTTGATGATCTACAATCTATAAGCTTATTCGGATAGTGGGCAGTCTTATTTTTGCAAAGTTATAATTAAAAAGGAGTTAGTTTTTAAATGATTATTAATAAAACATCATTCAACGAGTGAAGGTAGAAATAAATAGAGAGAACGAGGTCACAAAATAAGGGCAAAAATTGAACAACATGTAAGACAACAACAAATAACCAAAACGTGTTCAGTAAACAACCATAGGGTGTCCAGTGGGGAATTATAGGTGGGTAGTTAATTTTTACAGTTGTCATATTAGGTCAATTTCATACAAATCAAATTTACCTGTCACCCATCTATTTCATCATTCCAGCATCAGCGTTTGTACATGATACCGGTTAATATTTACATGACGTTGTGTTGTAAAGGGTGACCATGCCAATACTAAAAAACCAAATTGTGTCTAGTAGACAACTATAGCGTAGTCCAGTAGACAACTATAGGGTGTCCAGTACCATTGTTTGATGTTCGCACTTGGATTGATTTTTTAGTTTCCTTGTATTTCTAACTTTTCAAGGTGCGGCTAATTTGGGAATTGAATGTCTTGAATGCATTAAAAGTGCTATAATCTTCAGATTATTTTCCAATCTCCTAATAAACGTTATAGAATATAAGAATGGTGGATCTGAATTTCCCTTGGTATCTTGAATCCATAGGGTACTATCAAGAGCTTGTATTCATCAAGAGCTTGTATCCACATGGAAGATGAATTCTAGGTTAAAAACCCTCTTCAAATGAGACTTGCTTTCCATCTTAGTTTCCATCTTAGTCATTGGCTACTTTAACTCGCACAATGTCTCTCTTTTACCGAATAAGCTCGTGATCCCCTAGCTGAAAAGAAAGCTGAGCTTACTGCTTGCTAGAGACGTGTGGAAGACGAGATTTCAAAGCACGTAAGTCAAGAAACAACCAAAATGTGTCCAGTAGACAACAATAGGGTGTCCAGTAGGGTAGTATAGGTGGGCAGTTGATTTTTACTTCTATCATGTTAGGTCAATCTCATACAAATCAAATTTACATGCCACCCATCTATTTCATCATTCCATCCTGACAACCTCAGTGTATGTACATGACCCAAGTTAATATTTACATGATGTTGTGTTGTAAAGGATGACCATGTCAATAGTAAAAATTAACTACCCACCATGTGGTTTCCTACTAGACACCATTCAGTTGTTTGTTGGACACGCTTTCCGGGCTATCGTAATGAAAACTCAAAATCTTCTTTCTCCCTTCTACCTTGATTAGAATCTTCGAGTTCTTATTGGAACAAGATAAGACGGTGGAAATATGGACAGTTGTTGCTCTCAAATTTTTGACAAAGGCTTTGTTTTTGCTGACTTTGCAAAATAAAGTGGATCTGAGACAGTTGTTCCAGTTGCTTGTTGCTGATTAGGTGTTTCATCTGAAGATGGTTTCGTGGGACTGACTAGGTTAGTTGCTATTAACATGTCATTCAACCCTTAATTTTCCATTTCTACATGACATCAACACGTTTTAACTTGTCACCTGTTTATTCATACATGACATACAACAATTAAAACTAGCAAATAGCATAATATTATTCTTTGACATCAGATGCCTTGTATTTCTACTCCAATTCACAAGTACATACATATACATAAATCAAAACGAGGCCCATACTTGAAATCAAATGTTTATAATTACATTCGATTTCAAGCCACATGGTAAAGGAGTTCATAAAATAGAGGTAGATGTTTATCAAGTTTAGAAGAAAAACAAAATTCCTATCTGGTGCTGACACATACACCTATCTTTGTAAGCCGATGCCAGATTCGCATGAGCTTCAGCAAAAGTTGGGCGAATGTTAATAACAATAATATAGTCCTGAATGGCCTCACTGGCCCTTCCAATCTCTTGATAGGTGGATGCCCTGACGAAAAGTGCATCAGCTTCCAACCGATCAATCCTTATGACTTCAATGTAGCATGTGATGGCATCAGCATGATTTCTCTGAAGGTGAAAGATTATTAACATAGCAGCTAGCAGGTTTTTAAGTATGTAATAATAACCTATGGTTTGAAGTTTCTACATCCTAATAAAACAAAAAGGGTGGGTGGGAGAAAGCGAGCAACAAACAGGTGAAGAAGCATCATCAATAAGCAATACCTGCTGCTTGTATATTATAGCAAGGTTATTATAAGGGGCAGACAATCCTGTAGTAACAGAAATAGCAGTCTTGTAGCAGTGGGAAGCAACATCCGTCATATTCCTACATGAACCCCTTAATAGCAGTCTTGTATGTTTTCTTCAAGTCTGTGATCAACAATCAAGTCTGAAACACTCCACCTTGAGCATCTAAGACACAACTGGAATCGCAAACACAAGCAACTGTGTTGGCGATTTTTGTCTAAGACACTCCACCTTTATGTGGCGCACCTCGATCGTCCAGATGTAATCAGTCATCAGCAGTCGACACTGCTCTACTAAATAGAAGTCTGGGTGAGTCTCAAGGGGTTTTGCTCCAAGCAAGGTGCAAACTGATGTAGAATCGCTCTCCAGGATCATCTGATTAAACCCAAGCTTCAAAGCGAGCTATAAGGTTGCATCCAGGCTTGAAATTTAACAATAATAGAGGAATGTTTTCATTGACACAGTAAATTTCAATATTCGTAATTGATGTATAGGGAAAGAAAACAGAAAATGTAGGTAGGAACTTGAACGTCACCAAGCAAGAGAAAGAGTGGAATGAGGGAGAAGATGAAAATAATGCATGATAACATTCTTACTTTGCATTTTCAAAGCTAACATGGACCTACAACATTCATCTTCAGGCAAACAGATACCAAATCAACACAGTTAAAAGGATAGAAAATTTATTACTTCAGTAAGGGTTGTTGGTTCAAGATAGTTGATTGTGATAGGCGCTCATAGTTGTACTTCTCATCTGCAGCATGCTAATAGTAGAAAAAAGAGATCAATCATTTTCCTCTCGACTTCAGACACATCAAGAAGTTAGCCAATTAGTCAAATATTAAAAGATGCATCATTGTGACATTTACAAACTAATACTCAAGAATTTTTTGTTTTATAGTAAGTGTAACATTTGGATGATGAAGAGCAAAACCAAATCATTAAGATAATTACCTGATCAACAATGAAGAGATCTTGATCTAGCTTTCCAACGATGAATCCAAGATTGAACTGTCCAATCACCTATGCACACCAAAAGTTCAGGAGTTAGAAGTAAGACTATGGCAATGCACATCCGAGTAGGGTTACGGAATCATTCAATCAGAGAAGAGATCTATCACCTACTCATTACAGGACACAAAAGACGAAAAACAATCAGACGTTGGTCTATTGCCAGGGTGTAGCAGGAATCAGGTGTGGTGGCTATCCAGTGGATGCTTCCGTTTGCAAAGCAACTGATCGTCGCCGAGGTAACGATTTGGCAAGAGAAATTGACACGGTTAGAGACCGGAGTCCTCCACTGACCATCTCAAACCGAGAACAATTTACAATCTAGCAGCTTATACGCATCTCTAGACGACGAAAGCCTCACCACCTTGAAATCGTGGCTAGAACAGTCGAAACCGAATCCGGTGACAAAATTGTAGGATTCCGGCAATGGCGGCGAGGATGGGAGGGTGTAGTGCTTGCGAATTGCAGGGTTCCGGGGAACGGAAGGGACATCGCGAGCGGCGAAGGAGGGGCAGGTGAGGCAGATTACGCCATGGATTACATCTGTGACTCGGAGTCCTAAATCTAGGGTTCGGACAGCCATACATGGGGTATTGGAATCATTGGATGGTGAAAGGGGCTCCGCCACCGCCGCTCCTTCTCTACCGCCTCCGCCACCGCCGCTCCCCTTGACTCCTCCGATCCGGCGCCTGTCACACGCCTCCGCCTCCGTCTCTCTCTGATTCCGCCTACGATCCCTCAATCTCTCTCTCTCTCTCTCTCTCTCTCTGATTTTTCTACCATCGATGGGCAGGAGAGAGGCAAAGAAAGAGACCGGCTACTCAAGATAAAAAATTACCGGCTGGGTGCAATTTTTTTAAGGGGGAGGGTTAACCCTTGCAAATTGAAATGGATAGTGGGCTATGGGCGCAACGTTTTCCGGGGCAAATGTCATTTACTTCAATTCCCTCCTTTTCATATACCAACTCAATTTACAAATATACCCCTCTCCAATACTTATTTTCATTATAAGATTATATTAATATATTCATTTTTAATTATCAAAATATTATTATTAAATTTCTATTATTTATAAAATTAATAAGTCTAACTATACATAACTAAATATTTAAATAAAATATAATTAAAAATAGTTTTTAGGTGTTATTATACATAATTGCATTCAAATAAAATATTTTTTTTAAATATGGCCAAACACATTCGAAATTGATGTCAATATGCAGAAAAAAATGAATATACTATCGTGGTAATTTTTTTATTTTGCATATTTAATGTCGAAAATTACATAATACAACTTTTAATTTCAATAGGCCAGATTAAATCAAAGTCCTCCAGCTCCTTCCACATGTTGCCATCCCAGCCGCTCACCGCTTCAGCCTATACCCGAGTGACACATGTACCATTCTTTCAACTTTGGCGTCAGATTGTAGCAAACTAAAACACGGTGTTTGACATATTTACATAGCTAAACAACGTCGTTTTAAGTTGGTTTTTTTCCAGAAAATAAAAGGCTAGACACAAATCCCTACTTCTTCACCAAGTATCGATACTCCGACGATACTTGTGAAGTATCGCTCGTTAGAGATACTTGCCACTATTTGTATTTTTTATTATTTTTATGCATAGTATCGATGCTACAACTATGCTAATAAAAGTGCCCGTAACAATGCTTACAGACACGAAATAAGAAGTTAAAATTCGGATGGGTTAGGTAGACTAATTTTTTTATACACATGATTTTCATTAACAAAATCCTTAGTTTAATAAATAAGTGAATAATTTTGTATTAAATTTCTTTAATTTTTTACTTATTATTTTATTTTATAAAAAAAATGGAGCGGGTTGTAGCGGACCAGTCCGTCCCTCGGTCGTGAATGTTTCTGGAATTAATTTTATTGAGTTCAATTAGAATACAAATTATATGTTAAATCTTTTTATTCTAGTTGTACTTTTCATTGAATTTCCTTATGTATTGAGTGTATTAAAACTTTTAAAAAAGAATTTAATACATTACTATTATAATTATACATTTGTTTACGAAAGAGTATATTTTGATCGATTTTTCTATCTTATGTCTCATGGGCATAGGATAAGAGACTACAAATAAAAATATTTTTTAGATTTAAATAATTTTAACCATTTTTAATAATGTTTTCCTATGTTTTATAAATCCAAATATAGGAAGAAATTATTGGGCATAGGATAGATAAACCCTATTTCAGTTATATATCTTTGCGGGCGTGCTTATGATTTAGATTTACTGACATTGTCGCGTATAAAGCAAAAAGATAACAAACCCCCTTTTGTTGGCTTGAGTGAAATACTGAAACCTTTTGGATCTTACGTAATGTTTGCACAATGATGATGTCACCATTTAACTTTCCCGCAATCTTTTTTTTTTGGAAGATTTGCAAAAAGTAGACAAAAAAAAGTCCAAATTGCAGAAAACCACCATTGAAATAGGCTGTTTTGCGTGAAATCACCCCTTAAAACGAAAATTGCAGAAAACCATCTTTTAAAACTGTTTTCTTTGCAAAGTCACACCCATCACCCAATTTTTGTTAATTAAATGTTAAAGTGCATGAAAATCAATTATATTCCTTTTTTTTTATTATTATTTTACTTTACCCAATCGGTATTAATTAATTTTTACCTTTTAACATGTTTTTCAAAAGTAATTTTTTTAATAAAATAAAGTTTTTTAAATATAATTTCACACTTATTAGTAAAAACACTCTATAAAAAATAGATATGATTGATATTTTATATATTTTAAAAAGTGTATATTACTAAAGGGTTACTCAAAGAAAATACATTTTAAAAAAATGATATGTTATATAGTTTTTATTATTCTAAAAATATGTTCACTATTCCACATACATTTTTAGAATAATAAAAACTACATGAAACATTATTTTATAAAAAAAATTATTTTCTTCAAGTAGCCCTAGTATTACACATTTTTTTATATGTATAAAACATAAATTACACATCAATTTTTTATAGCGTTTTTTTATAAGTATGAAATTATTTTTAAAAAAAACATTTTTTTATATTTATATTGTTTTTTGCTTTTGAAAATATGTCAAAAAGTTAAATATCAACTAATATCAATTGAAATGAGTAAAATAATAATAATAATAATAATAATAATAATAAGGGGTATAATTAAATTTCCACAAACTTTAACATTTAATTAACGAAAATTGGGTGATGGGTGTGACTTTCCAAAGAAAACAGTTTTAAAGGGTGGTTTTCTGCAATTTTCGTTTTAAGGGGTGGTTTCACGCAAAACAGCCTATTTAAAGGGTGGTTTTATGCAATTTGTTCAAAATAAATATCTTTGCAAACCTAGACTAGTACATTGGTTTTTGACTAAGGGTATGTGGTCTAGTTTTGTAAAATTTTGGGGCAACTGGATGGGAAAGTAACAGGCGGGCTATCGGAGCAATTTTGACGCCAAAACAGGATTCCTCTTTTGGAGAAAAGGGAAGCATTTATGAGGGAAAAATACAATGATTGCATTGATGGGTGTCCCCCATGAACATTTATAAGCTTGAGAGAAGAATTTGAAACATCATAACATGTTCTGCAAAAAGTGAGGCAGAGTAGGACAGAAGTGAAAAGGACGGGGAAAAATTTACACGTTCATCACAGGAAACGATACAGTCCCCATCCTACCAATAGAATATTTCCGTCCTACCAATAGTGTACAATTGTCCTTTCATATTTGAAAAGGTGCAAGAAGTTTGTCCGGTGGCAATGGCAACGATGAGTAAGTGATCTTGTATCTATACTTTGTAGTTGTTCCTCTTTCTTATAACATAACTACTCCCAGGCTGATCCTCTATTCCCGTGTCGTACCCCAAGTGATAAGGTTTGTCTGAAGGTCGTGTTCGGCGGTTGGTGGGCTCCCGGGAGTGGGAGCTTGACACAACCAATCATCAACCTATGTTCATTCCAAAATTTTCAAAAAATGTTATATGGAAATGAAATTGATGCTACAAGTCTATGATCATTGTCAACTACCTCGTAACTCATCAAATACTTGTCCTAGAAATATTAGGAAAAAACATAATTGATTCAGTATCCACAAAATAATTGAAATGGAAAACGCTTTGTCTTCATGTGGGCAAGAGAAGCGAGAATACATTCATAAAATCTGAGTGAATAAACTTGAAATAAATAAATAAATAATCGGCACGAGATATTTTCCAACACTTTAGGACAGAAATAAATCCCCATAGAAAGCATGATCAACCACTGCCCTCATGATGTTATTGCTACAGGAAACACAACTTACATTTGCCAAATTTATTAAGATCTTGTGTTATAACTTTCTGCTGCCACAACCAAGTTTAAAGATATTCATAATTTTATCCCTACTAGATTCACAAATTTATCCTACCACTGGTGTATATATTTCCTACTAGTTCATAATTTTATAAGTTCAGAGATATTTATAAATTTGTCCTACCAGATTACCAAATTTATCCTACCACTAGTGTATATATTTCCTACCCATTCATAAATTTATAAGTATAGAGATATTCATAAATTTATCATACCAGATTCACAAATTTGTCATGCCACAAGTGTATATATTTCCTACCAGTTCATAATTTTATAAGTTTAGAGATATTCATAAATGTATCCTACCAGATTCACTATTTTTATCCTACCACTAGTGTATATATTTCCTACCAGTTCATAATTATATAAGTTCAGAGATATTAATAAATCTGTAATAGGCTATTTTCAACTCTAACATTGCCTACCTTGGAATCTGTCATTAGTATAAAACAACTCTAACGTTGCCTACCTTGGAATCGTTCATTAGTATAAAACAACTCCAACATTGCGTAATCAGAAAACGTCTAAATTCATTAACTTGAAATCTGTCATTATATAACCTTTAGATGGATCAATTGGTCCAATTACCTTTCTCAACACATTCGTTCAGTTGGAGTTTAAGCATTCTCGTATTATTCATTATTATAGACATAGCACGCTCCAAGATCCAGTCTGTGATGTTTATCATGTAGTCCAGCAATTAAATCAGCTGAGCATATATGCCCACAGTCAACCCACAAGTACAAAACTATTGTTCAATAAAATTTCAACTGGATCCTTTCAATCCTCAAATTGTAGAGCTTGGCCCTTTTCTTCAACAAGCTCTTTAAAAAAGTATTCATGAATTCCTCATAGCTCTTAATATAAAGAATACAAAACAAGCTCTTAGAGATTAAGGATCATAAAACCGTGTCCAATATAATTAGACAACAACAAAAAACAAGGAATATGAGCGCGAAGGTGACATTAAAGACAAACTTATAACTACAATCATCAAATCAAAAACAAAATTTACAGTAGAAACTTAAAGGCCCTTGTTAAGAAACAAAATAAATAATCAAATACAACATAACTATCATGTTTTGTCGTTAGCACATTAGCAAATAAGAAAAACTGAAGGGTATCAAGCTTAAAAGGTTCTATATAATACTACAGTTGAGCAAGAAAATACCTACTGTCTTAGACTTCCAACATTTTTGGGATGTTGATCCAGCATTAAGAGAGCCGGAATTGATTAGATCACTGCCTCCAATATGAAGACGTTTCAGAAGCTTTGTGGACATGTTTCGAGCCTCTACAGCTTTATTTATAGCATCTTCTGTACCCACACATTGTTGCACATATGCTTTCTGGAGACAAAATATAGATGAACATGAACAAAAATTCATACAGAGACAAAAACAAAGAAAAAAGCAGGTGATACTAAAGGTAATAGCAGAGAAACAAAAGAATAACCAATATCCAAGGTTGATGTAACAAACACCAAGTAGGTAAAAATCTTCCACTTCCGCTGGTGCATACATTTCCTACCAGATTCACAAATTTATCCTACCAGATTCATAAATTTATCATACCACTAGTGTATATATTTCTTACCAGGTTCATAATTGTACAAGTCTGGAGAGATTTATGAATTTGTCTTATCAGGTTCACGAATTTGTCCTGCCACTAATTATATTTCATACCATGTTCAATCGTATAAGTCCATAGAAATATGAACACATACTCCGCATTAGCCTATGTGAGAATCGAACTCACATCTTTGCGTGCATACATAATGCTCTATCAATTGAGCTAATAGGCTATTTCCTACCATGTTCAATCATACAAATCACTAACCTTTAAGCTGGTTGTTTGTCAAATTTGTTTTGATAAGCTAACATTGTTTTATCTAAAGGTGATCAGCTAACATCGTACAAATCACAAGCCCTTGGAATAAACAAGCCCTTGAGGTTGTAAACATCTCAACCACATGTTTCCTTCAAGCTACGCTAGCAAGTAATCTAAGCTCCATGCCTATGGTTTTCTTATACGTCCTCTCTAGGTATGCCACCAAACTATATAGTTAAGCAACTATGAAAAATAAGGAGTTCAAACTAAACTTTCCGCGATTTGGTTTCATAATCAAACGCCAAAAACAATCAAAATCATCAAACTGAACCCTTGCCAGTTGCCATCAATATATAAAAACTTTCATTACAAATATAAAAGTTCAATCTATAAAAGATTATGCTATGAAATAAAAGACAAAGTATTCCTCGTACCATAACCAAGGCATGGAATCACCATTTTGATCCCAGCATACCCAGCAAAGAATATCAAGTCCTCTGGTTTGAGCACTCCTGCGCTCACTAACAGGAAAGAAGTCCTCATGATCAAGATCAACAAATCCTTTCCCCTCTTTGAAGATCCTTTTCTTCAAGTACCCAACATTCCGATACCTATCGATTCGAACCTCAAATTCCTTCCCACAAATAGTCCTAACAGTGATTGCAAACAGATCAGAGAGCTTTAAATTGAAGCAGATAACAAGACGTTCTTCCACAAGCTCAACTAATTTCAAGAAAGAGACAAATCAATTCAATTGAAAGAATCCAAAAGATCACATTACCTTGTAAGGCGACCTTGCAACCTTTTCAAGAGTCTTGACGGGACTATAGCTAATCCCAGGGAGTCAATCGCCCGATCCGAACGGGAACAACGATCCAATCGGCCTCCTCGTCTCCGTCTTGTACCGAAAAATATTCAGATTCCGCGCAGACAGAGAGCCCCACACATCAAACCCTAGCCCCAACCCCTTCTCGGGAGTCCTGGGAGAGACCATGACGATGACGATATGATTGCACATGGTTCACATGGACATCAACACTCTGTACTCTTCATCTTCTTCTTCCGTGGCCGCTTTTACTGCCTCTGATTGCTGCAATTGCTCCTCATTTGATATGCTGACACATCGCAACAGATAAATTGGGGGCTATTTTGATGGAATTGGGAATCTGAAGGCGGATTGGTGTGTGCTTCAAGTCGATTATGACCTTCTTGAAGACGGTGGTACATTCCCTCCTCCCTCACCGGAAACAATTTGAACAGATTGATGTGGTCTAATTTCGTCCTCGGATGAAGAGCGTCAACGAATGTGTTCTCCGCCAAGGCTACGGGGTTCCGGTTACATGTAGAAGGAGGGAGAAAGCGATGCCAAGAGGAAGGAGAAGGTAGAATAGAGGCGGCGGAGAGGAGATGGAGAGGAACGACCCTAGTTGCGAAGAAGGAAGAAGCAACTCCCCTCCTTACCTGTTATCCCAGGTCATGAACAATCCCCTTTCACCGGATCTTTTTTTTTTTTTGCATGGGTTAGATGGGGTTAGATTATGCATTATTGGGCCTGCTAGGTGTTTTTTGGAAATATGCCCAAATTTTGGTCCATTTGGTACCATTTTCTCTCTTTTTTTTCAAAAGAAAAAGGGATTGATAAATTCAACCATAGTTTTTATTTGATACATCGCTAAACTCTGTAACCCATTGTGGAGGTTTGTCTTAATTGCATTGAATTAATATGCCAATTGGTCTAATTACTTGAGTTCTTAATGCTATTCTTTAGTGATATTGAATAAGGTGATTGTATTCCTTCAGATCTCTCAACTTTAGTCAAGTAGACACGTGTTTATGAATAATTGATAGATCAATCATAGGACAATGAATTCCAACCATTGTCAGAGAATTACAAGTGAAATATTCTTTCTACTTTGTTATCAATCTACTTTGCAATAATAAAGTTGGTTACTTTTACATCCTGGTTATTTGCTACAAGTCATTGTTTTGTCATAAGAGTCCTTGTTAAGAGTTATTGATTAGGAAATCGCTTCTCCATGTGGGTTCGACTCCGGACTTAATTGTTATACTAGTAGTTATTTGGTTTATCAAGTGATTGATTGAATAATCGATTGGTTTTGTGTTTGAGTTTGGATTATATTACTATTTGGTAAAGGGCGAAAGTGCCAACGACGTTCGTCCCGCACCAAATTCTTGGCGTTGTTGCCGGGGATAAGAAAGAAGTTTGCTTTTCTTTATCTCTTTCAATTACTCTTTCTTTTTGTTTTGTTTTCATTCTTTACATTGAGTCTTTTGTGTCCTTGTATGGTTCAAACTAGATCTTCTAATTCATTGCCTTTGTCTTTTGATTATGAAATCGAAAGATCTCTTAGGTTGAAAAGGAGGCTCGAGTTTCATACAAACAAGGAGATGGAAGACGAAGTTGTTGATCCGCCAAGAAGGACCTTGAGAAATAGACATGTCAAAACATAACCCGACCCGAACGCCCGTAATTTTTTGGGTCAAGACCTGAAAATTTTGACCCGGAAATTTTTTTCGACCCGAACCCGAAAAACCGAAAATTTTCTGGGTAATCTGGGTTTCGACCCGGTGACCCGATTGACCCGGTAATTTTGACCCGATTTACCCAATTGACCCGCTTGATTTATAATTAAATTTTTTTTATATATAATTAAAATTTATCGCAAAATTATCAAATCATGCTTTTTTTTTAATTTAAAAAAGACAAAATTGAAAAACCCGAAATCGACCCGAAATGACCCGAAACCCGGTCAAACTCGGGTTCTACTCAACCCGTTTTACTCGGAACCCGTTTTACCCGGGACCCGAAGTGACCCGACCCGAACCCGACCCGAATGACCCATTTGACAGGTCTAATGAGAAACCTAAAGGAACCTAATTTGAGTGCTCAACCACTTGCAATTAGCCTTCCTGATCTCCCTAAGGGTTCAAGAATTGGATACAAGTCGAATTGGTCTTCTATTTACCCTACTTTAATGGATTGCCTGGGGAGGAACCAAACAAGCACCTAGCTACCTTTACGAGTGTGTGTGATAGGCTTAGATCCCAAGGCCTTACCGATGACCAACTGTTGTTGAGAGTGTTCCCTTTTATCTCGAAAGATTCTGCAAGCGATTGGCTTTATTATCTACCCTCAGAAAGCATTACTACTTGGGTGCAATTGAAGAAAGCTTTCCTGCAAAAGTACTTTCCTCCGACTCGCCTCAACAAACTTAAGAAGGAGTTGTCCAGTATTGAGCAATCACCTACGGAAAGTCTTTATGAGTACGTTGAGCGGTTGAAGAAACTTAAGGGTAGTTGCCCGCAACATGGTATACCCGAGGATGATCTAGTGTTATATCTTTATGAAGACTTGCTTGACACAAACATGAGTTTCATCAATGCAGCTAGTGAAGGAGATATTTTGGATAAAACACCTCAGGAAGCAATGCATATTTCCGAATGTTTGGCTAATGCATCGCAACAATATGGGAGACACCAAGGAGTTAGAGGAGTTCATAAGTTGGATAGTTCTAGATATGGTCACAAGGACGACATAGATGGGCTTACAGATATAGTGAACAAGATGGCTATGCAAATGAATCAATCTCATCAACCTAGATCTTGTGGTGTTTGTGGAGATCGAACTCATCCGAATGATAAGTGTCCCTTGATTCTCTGATCCAAAATACTGGTCATTTGACTTTTTAACACGTATTTTAAGGAGCTAAAAACTATATAATATATTAACTTTTTTATTTTATTTTTTAACAATTTAACACTTATTACCAACAAATATTAAGTTGTAAAAAAATAATTTTTAAAAAATTGATAGTTTATATAGTTTTGACCTTTTTAAAATAAGTGTTGAAAAGTCAAACAACATATATTTTGGATAACAGGAAGTACAAAAAAGTAAAGTAATAATTAAAGTCATAAATGTATTTTTGTTTCTATTTCTTAAAAAGCGTGAAAAATGCTAGAATAACCTGTTTTAATGAATAGATATTAAAAAGGGAAATTGGTATAAAACCACCCCTTAAATATGGCTCTTTGCAGAAAACCACCCTTTAAAATTGAAATTGCAGAAAACTACCCTTTAAACCTATTTTGTTTGTAAATCGCCACCCACAACCTTTTTTTCTGTTAACTTGCCGTTAAAATCAACGAAAAATAGTTTTTACCCCTCTCTTTTAATGTTATTTTAATGAGAAAATTGTATGAATTGAAATAAATTAATAAAATATATTTATCCATCCTGTTTAATGGGAGAAAAAGATATGTTATTCTATTAAAATAACATTAAAATTGATGGATAAATAGATTTTATTAATTTATTTCAATTCATACATTTTTCTTTCCTTAAAATAACATTAAAAGGGAGGGGTAAAAATGACCTTTCACCATTTTTAACAGTAATCTAACGGAATAAAGGTTGTGAGTGGCGATTTACAAAGAAAATGGGTTTAAAGAGTGGTTTTCTGCAATTTTAATTTTAAGGGGTAATTTTCTACAAAGAGCCATATTAATTAAGGGGTGGTTTTCTACCATTTTCCCTAGTAAAAAATAAGCAAATAAAGTGCATAATCTGCAGGGAGATTTCACATTACATAAATAAATCTTTTTATCTACAAATAAAACTCTTAAAAAGCTACTTTTCCCAAATTAAAATAGGATGATAAGACTATGATAAATTTATGTAATGTAAGATTTTTTTTGGGAAATTCCGGTTGGTGCCCCTGAGGTTTTTGCTATTTCGAATGGTATGCAATAATTTTGGTTTTTTCGGATGGTGCCCCTGAGGTTTTGCAGAAGTTCGTCTTATGCGCAAAATCATTATTTTTACTTTTTTTATAAACAAAAATGAACCTTTATTTTTTCAAAACTGCAAAAAATCACCCTTTACTTTAAAATTGCACATAATTATCTATATTTTTTTTTCCAAAAATGCAACTCAAAAGCATACTCATTTTTAAAATTGAACAAAATCACTGATTATTTTAAAATTTTCAACACAAAACACCCAATATTTTTAAAACCGCATAACATATCAATTGCTTAACAAAATTTGCACATACATAACCACCCATTTTTTGTGAACAACTCGGTTAAGCAATAAAATGCTAAAAAATATATATTAAAATAATACTTCTTACAAAATCATCCTTTGTATGTTTTATGGGGGGATGTATACGAGGCTTAATTAAAAAAAATCATAGATAATATAAATGTAAATTCAACTGGGTGAGAAATCCTCCTAAAAAGTTATTAATTAATTCATTTTCTTTAGACCAATTATATTGGTGATTAATTCATTTAAGCACTTTCAAGCGTGCGAGTTCACATAATATTCTTATTTATTCGATCAAATAAATTTCAAACCCAACTACGATATCCTTATAAATTAAAAATTTTATTGTAGTAATTTGAATAAAATAATTAAAGGTCATCGATTATGTGGCTAAAAAATAATTTTAATATATAGGAATTAGAATATTCAATTCGAAAACCATAATTAAAAATCTATTTAATACTAAAATAAAATAATTCAAGGTAAATTAATGTTTTCACTTTTTCATAAACAAATCCATAATTAAATATCTATTTAACCATTTTGTTCACAAAAAAATGGATGGTTATATGCAAATTTTTTCAAGTAATTGATATGTTATCCGATATTAAAAATATTGGGTGTTTTGTGTTGAAAATTTAAAAATAATTGGTGATTTAGTTTAATTTTAAAAATAAGAATGCTTTTGGGTTGCATTTTTGGCAAAAATATAGATAATTATGTGCAATTTTGCAATATTGAAAAAATAAATGTCCATTTTTGTTTATGAAAAAGTGAAAACGTTGATCTTGGGTATCTGATAAACTTTTGCGAAACCTTAGGGGCACCATCCGGAAAAAACCAAAATTGTGAGACACTATCCGGAATAGCCAAGGCCCAAAACCTCAAGGGAAGCAATCGGAATTTCCTTTTTTTTTCCTTTTTTTTAATTGATATTTGGAACTTTGTGTGGATTTATTTCTTTCATTGAAAATCAACAACTTTGTCAGGAACAGAGGCCAGTGGGTCATTGCAGTAAAGAAGTGGGCATGACAATGTCGGCCCAACCTCGCTCCCAAATAGGCCCGCTAGTTAGTGGCCCACCCTATTTTGCAAATTGATTTTATGCTAACACACCATTTATGTGATGATTAAAGTTAATTTCGTTTATATTCTAGAAAATTAAAAAAAAATATCAAGGATGCGTTTGTATTCCTAATCTTGCACATCTTTTTTTTGGTAGAAGAAGAGGTGGGGCTCTACATTCCCTAAAGGGGGAATTTCATTGAAGAAAAAAAAAAAAGACGCGTTCCCTATATACACTGCAAATACTTCGTTGGATCCAACGTTATAGCAGCGTTGGATTAGACGTTTCTACAACGTCCAATCTGACGTTGTTAATTGTGTGCTAATTTCACTTATCGAATGTTATAACAACGTTGAATTAGACGTTGTTACAACGTCAAATTGAACGTTGCTAATACGGGTCAGACCGGGCCAAATATAAGATATTAAAAAAAAAAAATTTGGTTTACAACGTCCTTCTGGACGTTGCTCTTTCTTTAGTTTTTTTTTTTTGTGAGTGTGGGTGGGTGGGTGGGATTTTTTATTTTTTACCCTAGCAACATCGGATCCGACGTTGTTAGCCCGATTCGGCCCGATCCGATCCTTCACTTCACATATTACAACGTCGAATCCGGCGTTGTAATGTAATTAATGTTACAACGTCGAATCCGACTTTGATTAGCAGCTCTAATCCGCGGATTTGCGGTGTATATAGGGACACCAAAAAAAGATGGGCTAAGTAGTACATACATAGGGATAGCCCAACCCCTTACATCATCAGTAATTAAATATAAAACACCTTAAATCTAATCACACAATATAGAAAGACCTAAACCAAAAGAAAAAGCAAAAGAAGCGAGATAACCAGCAACAACATTCGCTTTCCTAAGAATATGACGGAACTAAACAATCCAATTCCTTTTCAAGCAACCTTGACATTGCAAAAACATGATGAAGAGGGGATGATAATGATCCATAACTCTTCCTATCAATAGAACCAACAGTTATGAATCTATTTCAAGGGCAACACTCTTGTATCTCCGAGACCAAGCAAGTAGTAAACCTTAATTGTAGGATGCCCCACAACTCAGTAATAGGAATAATTGGTCCATCTGTGTTGATCTTAATCCAACTACCATTGCAATCACAAAAGACTCCTCCTACCGCTGCTAGACCACCCTCTTTAATTAACTGATCCATCTGTGTTGATCTTAATCCAACCCCCACTGGGTTTCTTCCAGGGAACCAACTTCTCTATACTCAAGCTCTCCTTACCCAGTGGTCTACATGCATCATGGTACTCCTTCACTTGCTTGCTAAAAAAGGCCACCCTGTTACTTGTGAAAGTATCATTCCCAAATACAACATTATTGCGCCATTTTCAAATTCACCAAATAGAGGTAGCAAAAACACTAGACCAAGGGACATCATCAAAATAATTAGTAGTACAAAGTAAATTACTGTGAATCCAAATTGAAAAACAAGAATTAAAGAACACTTCCCTGTCCAGAGGTGGCCTTAGGGCCTCCTAGTAATCTTTTGAGATCGCACAATCCCGTAGAAGGTGAAGGAAAAACTTATCTGACGCACAACAAATAAGACAACTAGCAGAGCTTGCATGTGACACCTAAATCTTTCACTATTTGTGTCAATCATGTTGCATTTTTCCGCACATCCTTATTGATTTGGTTCAATTTTTCGACCAAACAAAACCACTCAAAATGACCCCTTATTTTCCCCTACCGGCTTGCTATATGCACGGTTTCGTATTGTCAAACACACGGTGTGGTAATCACTTTCCGATCTTGACAATCTTTTTTGGCCTGGAAAAAGCTTGCTGATACGAGAAGCCAATGTTGGTAAAAATAACTTTTAATTTTGCCGGCACCGAATTTCCCGATCGTTAAGCTTTTTTCTGGCAGAAAATGCTTTCATACACCAAGGTTCCCCACACTTGTGTTCTCCAAGGTTCTTTAGTAGCACACTCATCCCTGTAGAGATTGGTGGAAAACCACACTTTTATCATTATCTTTAATAACTAGTTATAGGAGATTACAAAGATTGAGATAGAATCGAATCCTAACCGTATCTCCTAATTATCCTAATAACAATATCTAATTTATTTTAATATATATCTTAATTGAAGAATTGAGTACGTAAAGTAATCAATAGTAAGTAACAAATACTCTAGAAGGGGGGGGGGGGTTGAATAGAGTATAGACGCTTTTCGCAAACTTGTAAAGAGCAAGCAACTTCAAGAGCTGGATAATGGGTTTCAAGGCCTTGAACTCAGTCTCAAGATCTTGAATGAATTTTTTCGTGCCTTGACAGTTCTGCAAATTAATCAGACGTAAGAAAAACTGATAAGGAAATAAATAACACAGGACTTATTTACGAGGTTCGGCTCTAAACCAGCCTACGTCCCCGCCTAGGGTTATCCAACCCGTAGGATTCAACAACTTTTATTCCTCTGTCCTTATGAGTCCTAGATACAACCTAGAAGAAGTGCCTCTCTTCTAATCCTGAAGCCTACCTCGCTTCTATCTAGACAACCCAAGATATCGAGAAATAAAAGTCCCATTCGTCACACCGAAGTGTGATACGTTTGAGTATGAGATACTCTTAGTATAACAGGGATTGAATTAAACTATAAAGCTCACAACTTCCTAACTCTCAAAAGATAATAAATTGAATACAAAGTAGAGAGAAAGAAAGCGAATGAAATCAGCAGTAGTGTCTGTAAATTCGAGAGCTCTCTGGTGCGCGTTGAAGACTTGTAGAAGGGTAGTCCTGAACGTTCTTTTCTTTGACTTTTATAACGCATAGCTCTAACAGATTGCTGATTTCTTTACCTCTCCAAATCCTTAGACGTTGTAACAGAAATTTGAATTGTTGAATTTGGAGATTCTGTTGCCGAGTCCTCCTTTCATTTGAATTCAAACTTCTGGCCGAGATACCTGCTGTATACGTTACTTGTACAGCTCCTTATTTTTCTCTTCAATTTGAATTAGAACCGAGATCTCCTATGCTGTACTGCTGTCCGAAATACATGTTGTATACATTACTTGTACAACTCTTCAATTTGAATTAGAACCGAGATCTCCTATGCTGTACTGCTGGCCGAGATATTCTAGGAGGAGCAGCTCCACATATTTCTTCAGTTTAAATTTAAAACTGAGCTTCCTCTTTGCTGAACTGCTGGCCGAAATATACTAGGAGAAATTGAGATTTTATTTTGAGAATATCCTGTACACACATTCTAGAAACACTATCCAATATATTCTTAACCAAAAAATCTAACAAAGATGTGAGATAATATTTAATCAAATAAAATCCATTAGTCCTAAAATATCTTCATCAAATCTGAATATATATGGATGGCTGTAACCTGAATATATATGGATGGCTGTAACCGATCATATATATATATATATATATATGAAAGGCCTAAGAAGGCTTAATTAATTCTAAACATATATGAATGGAATTAACTTGTTGTACTCGAAAAGTATATATAAATATATAAGGATAGATTGAAACAATTCTAACCTAACATATATTAGTCCGAAAATAATATTAACCTACAAGATAAAATATATATCCAATATGTATAAGCCATAATACCTTATCCTTTTGTCTTTTATCAATCCTGTATAAATTAAATTAGTACTATAGCATATGTTTTTCATCAAGGGAAAGTAAGGGAGCCATCATTAATATACCCTCGTAGTCGAAGCAAGAGTATAACGATTGCTAAAGACTAAAAATAAAAATAAAATATAAGATAAAATGCAAGAATTGCTTAAATTAGGAGAACTAACTATCCTATTAACTAGGAACTAATTACTATGTAAGAAACTAAGTAAATCTAGGTAGCAAGAACTAATTAACGATTCCACGTTGAAGCCTCTTTTGAACAGGGGTACAAAAGGTCCTGAACGGCGCGACTACTTCAACTCGTGGTAGGCCGCCCTTTGGAGGAAAATGAGCAGCGACAGCAGTGAAGGTACGGGCGTACACTGCACCAATGACGTTGTTGAGAGGTGACAGACGAGGCCATTTCTGGTAGTCCGCAAGCTTTAGCGTGGTGGCGTTGCCTGGAGTTGAGGCGGTCAGTGGAAGTGCAAAGGTTGACCAGGGAGCGGAGCATGGTGGTTGATTTGGCTAAAGCCAAAATTTTGTTTGCCCGAAAGCGAATTTGTATAGCCGAAGTCATAAAGAGATTGCTCGTGAGCGATAGGATGGCTCAAAGACAACATTTGTGGTGGCCGAAGCCAAGGGTGGGTTGCCCGTAGGCGGCTTTTGTGGTGGCCGAATCCAAGGGTGGTTGCCCGTAGGCGGTTAGAAGGTGGTTGAAGCCTTGTTTAGGTTGCCCGAATGTGGTTTTAGGGAGCCCGTAGGTGGTTTTGTGGTGGCCGAAGCCAAGGGTGAGTTGCCCATAGGCGGTTAGATGGTGGCCGAAGCCTTTTTTGGATTACCCGAAGGCGGTTTTATGGTGGACGAAGCCTGGATGCCCGAAGGCGGTTATTTTGTGATGATCGAAGCCGCTAGACTAAGAGCTCGGATACTATGTAGAGATTGGTGGAAAACCACACTTTTATTATTATCTTTAATAACTATTTATAGGAGATTACAAAGATTGAGATAGAATCGAATCCTAACCGTATCTCCTAATTATCCTAATAATAATATCTAATTTATTTTAATATATATCTTAATAATCCCATCGTCCCTTCTCCTCTTCCTCCCCTTTCTTCAATCTTAAAATACTCTGTTTCTTAAAATATGTCTAAGGAACTGCAAATGCCATTGCTCTTAGTCAATCTTAGATATAGGCATATATCACTTTAAACTTATATATTCACGTTTGGATAGGTTTAGTCATAAGTCAAAGTTTGGTACATTAGTGAACCTATCCCCTTAATATATCACAGTTACCGTAACCTTGCCACTTATTTCTTAAAATTCAGGATTTACATTACATCAATAAGATTGCGAGTTTCTTCATGCGTCCTCTTTAAATACTACAAATTCTATCTGAATCAGATCATTATCAATATAAATAAACTTTCGTTGGATTATTTTTGTAAATTAAGGCCATGTTTGATAGTGAATTATTTTTTAGGGGAAGATTAATTTAGTGAATTATGAAAATAGAGATTTTTTTTTTGGGAATTATTAGATGTATAAGAGATGGAGATATTTTTTGAAAATAATTTCACAAGGCTCGCATTAGATGTATAAGAGATGGGGACAAAATGGGATGGCGTGCGCGGTCGTTCAGCGTTCCATCCTGCATGATTTTTTCGAGATAGAATTCACTTTTTTTTAATCCAATGCGAGCCTTATCCTTAAGGGTACGGGATGTGCCTTGTCTCTCAAATAAATCAAAAATTATAAAAAATATTTGAATTTTTTTTATCTATTTTACGGTTTTCAATATGTAACACATATAGATCTATATATAACAATTTTTATATATTGTGGTTGATATCATGAATTAATTTGCCTCTATATTAAATATACACTGACATCTTGTTGGCCGGTCTCTACATTTTCTTTTGTAAAGGTATTTTTCCTTGCAAAAAATAAAATAGGTTTCGATACATGTTCTTGTCAAAAATAGACTAAAATTAATGCATTTCGTATTGCTCAATGACCAACTTTGCCTTAAGATTGCACAAACAAAGCTTGGATGCAGAGCATCAATGGAGGAAAAGGGAGAAGACAAAGAAAGCGCAAAGGAGAGAACGCGAGATCTGAAAATTCATTCATTGAGTGAGTTTGTTACATATCCCGCCTCTGCTTATATAGAGGATGAGGAGTTCAGTTACAACAGAAATGATCAACTGTGTTTGACATCCATAACTCGTGTACACCCTCACTTGATCATCTGATGATCTATATCACAACACCCCCCCCCTTCAAACTTGGGGTGGTGGTGACAACCCAAGTTTGAGCAGCAACTTATTTTGCTGATGAGATGGAAGGATTTTAGTCAACACATCGGCGAGTTGAGAGGCAGTAGGAGACAGAAATCAATGAGGCCTTTAACAACCTTTTTCACGAGTGAAGTGGCAGTCTATTTCAATGTGTTTGGTGCGTTCATTGAGGATGGGATTTTTGGCAATTTGAATGGCCGATTGACTATCACATAATAGAGTAACTGGTTTGATAGGAGCAACAACAACGTCCTCAAGTAAACGAATCAACCAAGTGACCTCAGCACGATAATCGACTTCAGAAGAACTGCGAGACACAACACATTGCTTCTTAGATTTCCAACTAATGGGAGAATCACCCAAAAGGATAACAAAACTTGTAACTGAGCGACGACTATAAGGAAATGAAGCCCAGTCCGAATTTGTGTAAGCCGCGACTCTGAGTGAATCAAATCATGTAAGAACAATCCCATGTTTCAAGGTTCCTGCTAAGTACTTGATAGTGTGGTGCAAGGCATCTAGATGGG
Source organism: Persicaria tinctoria (assembly GCA_037127255.1). Lineage (NCBI taxonomy): Eukaryota > Viridiplantae > Streptophyta > Magnoliopsida > Caryophyllales > Polygonaceae > Persicaria > Persicaria tinctoria. The sequence continues at coordinate 21,784,033 of JBANSL010000013.1, read as the reverse complement.
AAGTACAGGGAGCCTTCATGAATTAACTGAGAGATTGAACTACAAAGCAGAGATCCGGTCGAGTATTGGTAAGAAAGTTCAACTTACCAACCATCTTCCTGTAATATGAAGAATCCTTTAAGGCATCTCCAAATAGAGGCTTCATCTTGCAATTTTGAGGGAGAGGAGTACACACAGGACGGAGATCATCAATGGCAGCTTCCTGCAACACTTCTTGACTAAATTTATATTGAGAAAGGTGAATACCATTGGGACTGTAAGTAACTTTAAGCCCCAGAAAATACTGAAATGGTGATCCCCAAGTCCTTAATAAGGGAGAATCCCCAAGTCCTTAATACTGAAATGGTGATCAAGATATCCTTTAAGACGAACAATCTCAGATAGATTAGAGCCAAACACCAAAAGGTAATCCACATAGATTGCAACTATGGTTAGAATATGTCCATTAGATCGTTTGGTGAAAAGAGAGTAATCCAATTTAGATTGAACAAATTAGAGAGAAAGAAGAGCAATGGTTAACTTGTAAAACCACTGTATACTTGCATGCTTTAACCCGTAAAGGGATTTTGGTAACTTGCAGACGAGATTAGGACCACCAGGAATGCCCTCAGGCAACTTCATGTAAACCTCTTCATATAAATCCCCATGGAGGAATGCATTATTAACGTCCATTTGATGAAGTGGCCAGGTCTGCGAAGCTGCTACAATAATGATAGTTCAGATTGTTGTCATCTTGACAACAGGAGAAAACGTCTTGTGGTAGTCTATGCCTTCCGTTTTTGTGAAGCCTTTAGCTACAAGACGTGCTTTGTGTCTCTCATGACTCCCATCAGCCTTGAGTTTAACCTTAAAGACGCACTTGCAACCAATGGCTCGTTTTCCTGCAAGAAGAGGAACTAACACCCAAGTTCTATTGGCATTCAAAAGCACTAATTTCTTTCTCCATTGCTAGAACCCAATTTGGATCTTGAATGGCTTCTTTGTATGAGGTAGGTTCAATATAGGAAGAAATGTGGGACAAAAGGGCATAAGACTGTGGTGGTAAAACTTTGGCAAAATGAGTTTGAGGGTACTGCCGTACTGGTGATTGGGAAGAAGAGCAGTTGAACAAACATTGCACATGAAATCATTGAGGTGAGCTGGAAATTGACTAGTCCTAGAAGACCTTCTTAGAATAGGAGAAACTGTACATGTAGTGATAAATTCAGCAGGCGAGTCGACCTGATCAAGTTGGGGAGGAGATAAATGTGGGGAAACAGTAGGACTAGCAGTACGATCCTTCTGAACCTGATATAGTCTAGTTTAACCTTAAAGATCCTTCTGAACAGGAGAAACTGTACATCAGCCTTGAGTTTAACCTTAAAGGTCCTTCTGAACCTGATATAGTCTAGTACGATTTGGAGATTCATGACGATTCTCCAATTCACGCCAAATTTGACTAGCAGTACGAGAATAGATGACGGATTCGGCGATATGCTTTTCAACAGAGTGAAGAAGCCAGGAAATTACCATGTGATTTCACCAGCCCCAGTGCTGCTAAAGAAGAAGATCTGTGCTCGGCCGTCGGCAAGTCCCTATGACAAAGCCGAATTTGTGCTTTTCCATGAGCGAGACCTCCACCAAGCGCATCTGGTTGAAATTTCGGCCATCAAGAAGCCTCGTAGATAGAACATAACTTGGATGGTGCGAGTGATGAAGAAATAACTCACTGTGCGGATCAATGTTTCCGATCTCAGGTCGGTTCCCGTCGGGATCAGTTCACTCTGATACCATGACAAACTTTGCCTTAAGATTGCACAAACAAAGCTTGGATGCAAAACATCAATGGAGGAAAAGGGAGAAGACAAAGAAAGCTCAGAGGAGAGAACGTGAGATCTGAAAATTCATTTATTGAGTGAGTTTGTTACATTTCCCGCCTCTGCTTATATAGAGGATGAGGAGTTCAATTACAATAGAAATGATCAATTGTGTTTGACATCCATACAACTCATGTACACCCTCACTTGATCATCTGATGATCTATATCACAATACTCAACGAGAGCGTTGCAAGCGTTTATCAATGCATGGGAGCGTTGCAACACTAGGCCTTATATGTGTTTCGCAGTTCAATATCCATCATAGTCTTTGCTATATCAATGGCTTTGTTGGTGAAGGTATTGCTCCACGACTTTGATCAACCAGTGTTACATGCCTTTAGTATTGTTGCTCCATCATTAGTTTTGTGGTTATACTTGGTTCTTTTTCAATAAGTTAGAAATCGAAGAAACAAAGTGTCGTTTCTAGAAGTTCGTATGAGGGGAGTATCATTCCATGACACATGATGGCTATAGTGAAATCATTTGGCTAGCTCGTTCATTTGTTACAAGAACTTGATGTTGCTCTTGTCAAACCAGTTACAATCTTTTGTGACAATCACTCAGCTATACATATTGTGCATAGTTGATGTCGCTAAAATGACCCCACAGGACTAAGAATATATACGATGTCAGTTGAAGTACTCAAGTGTCGTATCACAAGGACCAATGAAGTATCAATTGTTAATTTAAAACTAGTTCGACTAGGCCCAAAAGTAACAAACAAATTGAGGGAAAATGTGTGTGTAAAAATGGCAAACACCGATAAAAACGTTGAGAAATATATGTATGGAAGATATTATAGGGCTAGAGATTTACCAATGATGCATCATTAATAGACTAAAATATATTTTCGGCCGAATGATTTTGAAAACAAATGTGAAGGTAAGTTGTCTAAGGTACTCGTAAATCTCATTTTGATTCAAAGCGAATGTGTCTAAATTAGTTAACAATCTCCTTTCCTACTCAAGCAACAAATTCAGACTCTTTGAGTTCTTGGAATTCTAGGTGATAGTCATACTAGCGCCCCATTTTGGTTCCGATCAATATCAAAATCACCTAAAATAACTATGACAACCTATAGATCCTCAAGAAGCCGAATTCACTTTTGCACAATCAAAATTCAGGTTTAATCACGTAGTTTAGATGGATCTAATTGCCTTTTGGTCTCAATTCACCATCTAAATTCCATTAATTTAGGCTTTTCGTCTTTTGATTTCGAACCCTAAATCAATTCTAACCCATTTCATCAATTATGGCTAGCAAAATAGGATTAAATTACAAATCAGATTCAAAATCATTCGAGAGATACGAAGGACAAGCCTATTTCCACATCGACGGGATCGCCCCGACCCTAGAATGAAGAGAACTACCCAATCATGAAGAAATTCATGCTCAATTCAATCAAATTAAGCAAAACAAACATAGATAAATGGAAAGAGGAAGGAAAAAATACCGAATTCCGATTGAGTCGTTCACAATCTTCGATTGGGGTCTCAAATCCTTCCAAAACCCGACTCAACACTATTAGGTGATGCCCCAAAAATTGACCTAAGATATAGTATATAAAGACCAATATTAATGACAGAAATATGAAAAATTAAGGCGAAAACGTAACCAAAATGTCAAAATGTGATCGGACACAGGGATCACTCAATCGGACGAGTGCCAAGGGGACTCAGTTGAGTGCTCAGCTTGGTGGAATCTATAGCTTACACTTGGATAGATCAAGGCTCGAGTGCTTTTGCACTCAGTCGAGTGGCCTCGTAAGTTTCTCCTTGTTCTTTGTTTTGGCTCTCGATCATGTGATTCTTTTGACACGTTTCCTCGATTTCGTCCCTCATAGCTTGTCTTCAATGACTTCTAAGCATACCAAAGATCGAGCCTCGAACAACCTGTTTATCCTTTTAGCTCGTGAATCGGGTTCAAAACCGCTCATTGAATTTGGTAAATAAAAAGCGGTCATCTGGGGTTCGAACCGGGGACTTTTGGGTACTAACCGCAAGTCATTTTCTTGTTGAACCATTCCGGAATAGTTCAACCGCTCCAAAACACCTGAAATTAAGAAAAACATGCCATAGACACCGATTCCACGGAACTAAACACGAAAGGCAAAAAATATATACAATACTTGATCAACTAAAATGCCCTAAACTCGATGTAAGCAAGCCCTATAAACATGACTAAATAGACGCTATATATCAATAATCCAGTCTTCCATAAGAGGACCAAATACATCAAAAGTGGATTATGCACTATCCAAGCAGAGTACACGAGACCGGTATGGTTCCATCTTAAAACCAATTGGATTTAGGAGGAGTACGTAACCCATCGACTTATATACAAGACTTGAATTCCAACTAGTGTATGAAGAATAATGTGTGATTTTATATGTTTTTTCATATGCATTTCACACACAAGAGTGTGGTCCCTTGTGGTCCTCACTCTCTCTATTTCCTTATGCTTTTCTGCTGCATTTTCCTTGCATTTTCGGTTGCTGTATTTTGACAGGTGCACATGGTTTTGTCACCTTGTGATCCACCAATCATAGGTGAGGACATGTGACTATATAAGCTTGTAATAACCTCTTAGAGGTAGGGTTTTTGGGATCTGAAAACATGATATGAATGAAGGCAAAACTGCCGTTTTTCTCCCTTTGGAAAGCTTATGATATGGCTTGATAAAACAGTGTTGTGATCACTGATTCTGTGAGCTGATGTGCTCTCATTTTGATCTTTATTTTCACTTGGTATCAGAGCAGTGAAGGTCAGATCCTTTGTTCATCTATTTTGTATCTACTCTTGCTAAGTTTTATATCTCGTTTATGTTCAATACATCTGGAAATATGAGCAACAACAACAGAGAGAATGAAGAGGGCAACACACAAGTTAACACTAGTGATCCTATGTATTTGTCTAATTCCGATCATCCAGGTTCTCAATTAGTTGCTATTTTGTTTGATGGCACTAACCATATGACTTGGAGTAAAGGAGTTACTATGGCTCTTGGAGCCAAGTATAAACTGGGCTTTATTACAGGGGCCTGTGCTAGACCTGCTGTAGATCATGCTGATTTGCAAAAGTGGATAAGAGCTGACTTCATGGTGCGTTGCTGGCTACTAAACTCTATGAATAAGAACATAGCAGAGGGGCTGATGTTTACTGATTCGAGCAAGCAACTGTGGGATGAGGTGATTGAGAGATTTGGGCAAACTAATGCTCCTCTGATCTATCAGGTAAGGAAGAAATTGGCTAATATTTCTCAAGGAAATATGTCTTTAGCAGATTTGTATAATACCTTCAAGAAACACTGGGATGAGCTCCAAGTGTTAGAAGGTATTCCTGAATGCAACTATGGTGCTGTTGGGAGATGCACTTGTGATGTAAAGAAGAAAATCAATGATATTGATTCAAGGAACAAAGTGATTCAGTTATTGATGAGTCTTAATGATCACTATGAGGGAACCAGAAATCAGATCGTAGCCACTGATCCTTTGCCTAGTATTAATAGAGCTTATTACATTCTTCAACAAGTTGAAAGTGGGAATGAAGCATCATGAAATTCACAGTCCTCCAACTTGGACTCAAGTGCCTTAGCAGCCAACAGAAGCAGGTTTACTTATCAGTCTAAGAGCAATGTGCAAGGGAGCAATGGACCAAGCAGCTACAACTCAGGGACAGGCTATACTAATAACACTAATGGTCAGCAATACAAGAAGGATTGGAGAGAGCTTAAGAGGTTGAAGCAGCTCTCCACCCGTACTCATTGCAACATGAAAGGACATACAGTTGATCAGTGCTTCAAGATACATGGAGTGCCTGATTGGTTTAGAGAACTGAAGGAAAAGGAGAGAAATAATCTGGGGTTAAGAGGTTCAGCCAACACTGTTGGTTCAGTTGGTGGATCTATGCAGAACAGTTCCTTTGATGAGGAGCACTCAGAGAGAAATGGAGGAGATGGACAGTTTGACTCAGCTATGGTAAATGCAGTCTACCAGGAGATCCTAAAGAAGATGAAAGGAAAAGCTGGAAGTGAGTCTTCTTTTGCAAATTTTGCAGGTAAATTATCCTCCTATAATGCAAATAATGTTGTGAAGAGAGATCCATCTCTTGAATGGATTATTGATACTGGAGCTAGTGATCACATGATGTCTGATTCTCAGCTCTTATTAGGAAGAGCTAAATTACAAAGTCCTATTCATATAGGACTTCCTGATGGATCCATCAAAACAGTTAATGATATGGGAGGTTTGCAGCTAACAGATAGCCTGAATCTTAATGATGTTTTGCTAGTTCCAAATTTTAAACATAGACTGCTTTCAGTTGGCATGCTTCTTGATGATAACAACATGATAGCTGTGTTCACAAGTACTCATTGTTATTTCCAGGACCTTGGAACTAAGGAGGTGGTGCTATCTGGTCAAAGAAGTCAAGGCCTTTACAAGGTGCTTTCAGGAGGAACATACATGAAGACCAGAACTGAGATTCTCAGTAGAAGTTGTAATAAAGCTAGCTTTGATCTAGACATTTTGCATGCCAGACTTGGGCACACTTCAATTTCTAAACTAAGACAATTACAATTGTGTAGTTCAGTTGAATTGAATGATTTCCACTGCGAGACTTGCTCTTTGTCTAAACATCATAGATTACCTTTTGACAGGAGTATGAGTTTGGCTTCTAAGCCATTTGATTTAGTCCATATGGACCTTTGGGGTCCTTATAAAGCAGCTACTTATAATGGTTTCCATTATTTTCTTACTGTGCTTGATGATTGCACTAGAGTTACTTGGACTTTCTTGATCAAAGATAAGTTGCAGGTTTTTAAATCCATTAGTGACTTCACTTTTTATGTGAAGAATCAATATGGTGCTTCTATAAAATGATTGAGAACAGACAATGGGACTGAGTTAGTTCAAAGAAAATGCATGGAATTCCTGGCCTCTGAAGGTATTATGCATCAAAGAAGTGTGCCTTATACTCCTCAACAGAATGGGAGAGTGGAAAAGAAGCACAGACACTTGATTGAAACAGCTAGAGCAATGAGATTACATGCTGGTTTGTCAGTCAGATTTTGAGGAGAGTGTGTCTGGGCTGCTACACACATAATTAATAAGCTGCCTACAGAAATCTTGAAATGGAAAACACCCTATGAAAAGCTGCTCAGGAAGCCTGCTACCTATGATGAGCTGAGAGTTATGGGAAGTCTGTGCTATGCATCAGTTCCTCACATGTTTAGGGACAAGATGGGTCCTAAAGCTAAGAAATGTGTGTTCATGGGGTACCCACATGGACAGAAAGCATATAAAGTGTTGGATCTAGAGGACAGAAAGATGTTGATTTGCAGAGATGTCATCTTTCATGAGTCCAAATTCCCATATAAAGCTCAAGAGAGTGATGAATCAGATACTGTCACTAAATCTAATGACTTGCAGCATGAATTGCCACTTGTGAATCCAGCTAATGAATGTGAGATTGACCAACCTGGAGCTCAAATGGATCCCTATTCTGAGATTTCTTCAACTCAGTCATCTCCTCAAATAGCTCCAAATTCTGTAACTTCATCTCATAGTTTGTCTCCCTCACAGTCATCTAATGAAATTGTCCCACAGATGTCAGAGGAAATTCTTAGTAGTCATGAAATATTTCCTCCTCTTAGGAGGTCAACCAGAGAAGTTTTGGCTCCTAGAAGGTTACAGGACTTTGTGTGCCAAAGAAATAGAAGGTATGATTATGTTTCTTAGTCCTTCTTAGCATTTTGCCTGGGACCAGTTCAGGTCCTTGATGAGGATTTTACTATGTCATTTTCTCAAATGGCAGCCATAGCAGAGCCTTATCATTTCTCACATGCTGTGAAGGATCTAATGTGGGTGGATGCAATGAATTTAGAGATCAAGGCTCTTGAAGATAATCATACATGGGTTATGTCTGATTTGCCTGATGGGAAGAAAGCTATAGGTAAAAAGTGGGTGTACAAGATCAAGTACAGACCTGATGGGTCAGTTGAAAGATATAAGGGAAGGTTGGTAGCTAAAGGCTGCAACCAAATCAAGGGAAAGGATTACAAGCACACCTTTTCCCCTGTGGCAAAGTTTGCCACTGTAAGAATCATCTTATCTGTTGCTACTATCAAAGGTTGGCCTTTACATCAGTTGGATGTAAACAATGCCTTCCTTCATGGCAATTTAGATGAAGAAGTGTATATGAAACCTCCTGAGGGGTATACTTTAGGTAAGCCTGGTCAAGTTTGCAAGCTCAAGAAGTCTATCTATGGGCTGAAGCAAGCCTCAAGACAGTGGAATGCAGAACTGTGCAGGTTCCTAGTGAAGCTTGGATTTGTTCAATCCATGGAAGATTATTCCTTGTTCACTAAAAATGTTGCTAAAGGGATAGTCATTGCAGTGGTCTATGTTGACGATCTTTTGATACAGGTGATGATGAAGCTGAGATCAGTTCAACTAAAATTGCCTTGAACAAGGCATTTACTATCAAAGACCTTGGTTTAGCAAGGTATTTCTTGGGGCTTGAGATCATGAGAAATGGATCAGGCACTTTATTACATCAAAGGAAATACATAGTAGATATCCTTCAGGATTGTGGCATGTTGGACTGTAAACCTGCAGTTTTTCCCTTACCTAGAGATTTGAAGTTGTCAACTGATGAAGGCTTGCTCATGACAGATCCAGAAGTTTATAGGAGGTTGGTTGGGAGGCTTTTGTTTCTAAATTTGACCAGGCCAGACATATCATATGCTGTTCAGCATCTAAGTCAATTCATGAGTGAGCCTAGGCTACCTCATTTTGATGCAGCCTTACATGTGGTCAGATATTTGAAGGGTACAGTTTAAGTTGGTTTGCATTATTCATCCAGTTCTAATACAAATGTGATGGCTTTTTGTGATGCTGATTGGGGTGCTTGTCAGTGTAGTGCAAGATCATTAACTGGATATTGTGTTTTCCTTGGGAATTGCTTAATCTCTTGGAAAACAAAGAAGCAGAACACTGTGTCAAAATCATCAGCTGAGGCTGAATATAGAAGCATGTCAATGGCTTCTAGTGAGCTTGTGTGGGTTGAAGGAGTGTTGAACAGTATGAAAGTGGCAATGCCTCTACCTATTCCTCTGTATTGTGACAATCAGGATGCCTTACACATTGCTGAAAACCCTATGTTCCATGAACGGACTAAGCACTTGAAGATAGATTGTCACTTTGTTAGAGAGAAGTTGACTGAAGGATTTCTGCATCCACATCATGTCAGGACTGGTGCTCAACTTGCTGATGTTTTAACAAAACCCTTGGGTGAAAGACAACATCTTCATCTTTCTTCCAAGTTGGGTCTCACTGGCTTCAATCAAGCCCCAACTTGAGGAAGGGATATGAAGAATAATGTGTGATTTTATATGGTTTTTCATATGCATTTCACACACAAGAGTGTGGTCCCTTGTGGTCCTCACTCTCTCTATTTCCTTATGCTTTTCTACTGCATTTTCGGTTGCTGTATTTTGACAGCTGCACATGGTTTTGTCACCTTGTGATCCACCAATCATAGGTGAGGACATGTGACTATATAATTAAGCTTGTAATAACCTCTTAGGGGTAGGGTTTTTTGGATCTGCAAACATGATATGAATGAAGGCAAAGCTGTCGTTTTTCTCCCTTTGGAAAGCTTATGATATGGCTTGATAAAACAGTGCTTTGATCACTGATTCTGTGAGCTGTTGTGCTCTCATTTTGATCTTTATTTTCACTAGTGGATACTTTTGTATTGTTAATTTTCACATATATCATACACACGTGATACTCCACAGCATTATTAGATTTCAATTTTTGTATTTGTAAATAGGTGTAAGCTGTCATTAGTTTGTTAGATAGGGGTAAGTTGTATATATTGGTGCAAAGCTGTACTATAGGTGACACAATAATAAATAGCTGATATCGAATTGTAACAATTAAAATCATTTGACGCAATGAAAGCAAGCAGTAACAATGCCGATTTTCCTCCCCTGATTTTCTCTCCAACATATTTACAAAAATTAACTTCACATTATAACAGTTCGAATTGTCTATTGTATGTCATAAGGGTATAGCATCTCTATCGCTTGCCAGGAAAGAAAACCCTAAAAATAAATAAACTCTATAATATATTTTTAAAAAAAAAGGCTAAATCAGGTATATATATATCTAGATATTATTTCCAATTTCCTCCACTGCCAGAATAGCCACACATTGACCTACACCCATAGATATGTACATATAGGTCATAGTTCATACATGTTAGCTATAGTCAATATTAGTAGGGCATATCTAGCCAAGTCGTCTACTATATATTAATTTGTTGAATATAGTTTTAATTAGTCATACTTCAAAGTCTGCTCAATTGTAAACCCTTACCATTCTTACATTTTTCGATGAATCTGGTAATAACTAATTACAAGTGTAGTACTAGTAGCATATACTAGGTGTACGACTATTCTATTAGGATAGAGTTTTGTCGTGAATTCCTTATACATATTATAAACTTTTATTCAGCTCATGATCAATATAAATAAAAATTTTGGTTAGACGATTAAAAACCTTTAGTATTTCGCAAATATACATATTATTTCTTTTTTCTAATTCTCCCTTTGATTCTTTATAATGGACATACAATATCATCAAATTCTTGTGAAAACCACAACTTGTAGTAGGCCTAATTTTTGGTGGGAAATCAAGAGTTCGGATTGTAGTATAGTATATATGAAGAAAGCCTAAAATTCCAAGAAAAAAAAACACATACAAAAAAGAGGAGTTGTTAGATAAAACAATATAATAATTATAAATAAATAAATAAAAGGCAAAGCCGGGTTACATCATCACACCTCATACTATAAGGGCGTTGTACATTTTCACTATATATACGTGTGGTTTGGTTGGTGAGAGTTTCATTCATAATTTGACTTGATCCAATATCTTTCCATTCCTTTTGTTTTTGATCCAAGCTATCACCTTCAATTTCCTCCAAATAGCTCTTATTTTTCGTCAAGTCATATCACTATAATATACCTACAAGGATGGGAAGACAACCGTGTTGCGACAAGGTTGGGTTGAAGAAGGGTCCATGGTCCGCGGATGAGGACAAGAAGCTCATCAACTTCATCCTCACCCATGGCCAATGCTGCTGGCGCGCCCTCCCTAAACTCGCTGGTTCGACTCCTCTTCCCTTTAGTTGCGCGATACATATATAGATTACCCATCTCAATTCAACCAAGACTATACATGATATCGAATACTTGTCGATTCCTTTGTAGGGTTGCTGAGGTGCGGAAAGAGTTGCAGGCTAAGGTGGACGAACTATCTAAGGCCCGACCTCAAGAGGGGTTTGTTGTCCGAACATGAAGAGCAAATGGTCATTGATCTCCATGCCAAACTTGGCAATAGGTACTTCATTTTTATTTAGTAACGTTCAAGGAGACTCATGATGTAATTAACTACTCTAATAATATTTAATTGTAAACCAATGAGTTCAACCTTTTTTTTTTTTTCGTTTTTTATGTGAGATCCACAAATTTAACATCTAAGTGTGTGACTTTTGAGTGGGCATGAAAAAGAAGTTTCAACGAGAAGATTCATCATTGCAAACTTATAAAGTAAACCTTCCATGGAAAAAAGGTGGATTTTTAGTGGAGCTAGTACTGAATCATACTCTTTGGGGATTTGAATTGAATATACCTTCACCAATAGCCCATATTTCACTTTTTATTTGATTTAAGATGACTTTTACCCCTATATAAAACAATTCTATATATGACACATCTCAATTACAATCATTTCAAGTTCAATTATTAATCCTTCAACAAATTTAAAAGATTTTCAAAAGGTTCTGCCTGACTCTCATCTACAAAGATACTTCTGTTCGACAGTTTTCACTCTGCCTTATATAATTTTATATATATATTTTTTTTTAAATTTATTAGTCGGTGTGCGACAATGTATGCAAACTTGTCAACGGATTCTAATAATCTTGCTTATCAAAATAACCAACTAAAGTCATATCATCTTTATAGTATTACACCATCTCGATGTATTTTGATGATATATGTTCGTACACTACGATTTGTGTTAATCATGGCGAATAATAACTTGCAGATGGTCGAAGATTGCATCTCATCTTCCAGGAAGAACAGACAACGAAATCAAGAACCACTGGAACACCCACATCAAGAAGAAGCTCAAGAAGATGGGGATTGACCCTCAAACCCACACCCCCATCAATCCTCAACCCAAACCACAACAATCATCACCACCACCACCACCACCCAAAGAACATCATCATGAAGGAGCCAATAATGAAGAGCCATCAATGGCGGAAACGCCGGGAGATCAGTCAACCCTCACCTTTCAGAACTCATCACCTCCAGAGAGGAGCTGTGACTCAACCTTTGGTGACCCTCCGGTCACCTTAGCAGACGAGCTCATTGATAGCTTCTGCGTTGATGAGGTCCCTCTCATTATTGAACCAGATGAAATCCTGGCCCCAGTTAACTACCAACCGTACTGTGATCAGACGGCGACATCTTCTTCTTCGTCTTCGTCTTCTTCTTCCGAGTCCTCTACCGGACCCTCGTTGATCTTCGAGGGCCTGGAGATCCCGGGTTTCGACTGGTCTTGCTGTGATGCAGCTGGGCTGCTGGGGGATGGGAATGAGCTCAGCAACTGGGATTTGCCGATTAGTGATGATGGTGTGGAGATTGGTGATCCTTTTTCTCAGATTATTAGTCAGTATATGGGATTAGATTCTCTTGATCAACAAGAAATCTCATGGAAATTCTGAATATTAAGTCCTTCGTTTAATTGATGAAGATGTAATTTGTATGTATGAAAATATATGGTTGCAATACACACCCTGACACCCACTTAAAATTGGAATGGAGAGGCCCTCTCCCTCCCATAGTCTCATATAATTGTTGCTATAATTAACTTTTTAAATTAGTTTTATAGCCCAACTAATCTAATTAGGCCAAATCTTAAAAAAGTCCTGATATAGGATGTAACGTCTGACACTAGTGATCTATATTTTTAGCGTTACCTATATACACCGCAAATTAACGTCCAATCCAACGTTGTAATTTCACTTAAAAAACTCGGATGTTGTAACAACGTTGAATTAGACGTTGTTACTACGTCAAATTGAACGATGTTAATACGGGTCAAGATCGGGCTTAATACAATATATTTAAAAAAAATAAAAAATTTGATGAGCAGTGTTTTTTTTTTGTGTGTGTGGTGGGTGGGTGTGAAAATTTGTTACCCTAGCAACGTCCGATCCGACGTTGTAAGCCCGGTTCGGCCCATCACTTCGCATATTACAACGTTGGATCCGACGTTGTAATATAATTAACGCTACAACTTCGAATTCGACGTTGATTAGCAGTTCTAATCCGCGGATTCGAGGTGTATATAGGGACACCCTTTTTTTTAGAACCAAAAAAGTGATTTATTTTAGGGTCAAATCCACCTATAGTCCCTAAATTTTGATCAAATGTTCAAACGGGTCCCTGGAGTTTATTTTTGTTCATTAAAGTCCCTGAACTTTGATATTTTGTACACATTTGGTCTCTTTGTTAGTAAATTTGTTAAATATGTGTTAAATAATGATATAGAATCAATGTATTTTGCTATATTAATGGAATAAGTTAGGTTATACACATGTAAGCGCTTGGTATTTGTTTTACTAAAATAAAAAAAATTATATTATATTAAAAATATATATGTTTTTAAGAAATATTTTTTATAATAAAAAAAAAACTTTCTATTCTCCAACTAAATGGTATAATTTTCCGTTGATATTTTATTTTAAAGTATTTTAATGACCGAAAATTTCTTATTTAATTAAAAAATTAAAATGTGTTTTGTTAAAAAAATAAACTCTACTTTTGCTATAAAAAATACATTCTATTTGTGTTAACAAAATAAACTCTGTTTTTAATTAAATAAGGAAATTTTTGTCATTAAAATACTTTCAAATAAACTATTATTGTAAAATTATAACATTTGGTAAAAAAAAAATAGAAAGTGTTTTTGATAAAAGTATATTTTAAAATATGCTTTCTTTTAAGAAAACTATATTATATATGATGACTTTTGAGTAGAAAAAAGCTTAATTTTTTACTTTAGTAAAACAAATACCGGGCAATTACAATTGTAAACCTAACTCATGTAATTAATACAAAAATACATTGATTCCATGTTATTACTTAACACATATTTAAGAAATTTACCTATCTTAAGACAACTTTCCCCCCCCTCAGGTGGTTAATCCCATTATGGAGATCCCAATCCCAACTTGGAACACCCCTGACAAACTCGTTTGGAAAATGAATTCTAATGGTGAATTTTCAACAAAATCCACACACAAAATAAATTGTACTAATGCTCATAACAATAACGATTTAAAGTGGATTTGGAATCTCCGATTACCACCAAAAATTCAAAACTTTATTTGGAAAATTATGATTGACTGTTTACCCACCAAAGCCCGACTAAATAAGCATTTCAACAGAGTCCCAGTTCAATGCATTTTATGCCAAGGTTTTGACGAAGATGCACATCACCTTTTTTTAGAATGCCAAATCTCGAAATCCATTATTTCCACATATGAATATGCAACTAATAGAACCTTTATTAACTTATATTCAAACCAGTCACTTCAGACTGACCTTTGTATTATCAACCATGATAATCAAAATTTTGAGGACTTATGTTTTATTTGGCACGCCATATGGGAAATGAGAAATAAAATAATTTTTGACGGACGACAGCTAGAATCAAACACTTCCATTGTCCATAAAATACTCCAACAAGTGAACAACTAGAACGAAGCCACCCCACCCAAACCACAAACGATTAAAGGAAATAATAATAAAAGGACGTCCAGGTGGTCAAAGCCACCACTTGCCATCTACAAAATAAATGTAGATGGTTCGGTTAGAGGTCCCTTAGATTGCAATTTGGGCGGTATTATTAAGGATAGTAGGGGACAAGTACTGGACATCTTTCAACAGAAAGCATGTTTGGGTTCTATTCTGCAGACAGAGGCGTCCGCATTCTGCTTAGGTGTTCAAAAGGCTATGGAGAAATGATTGAGGAAGGTCATTATTGAAGGATATAACTTGAAGGTGGTTGAAGCAATAAATGACAGCACCAAGGTTGATTGGGAGATTTTCAGAACAATCTAGAAGATCAACATAATGAAGGCCAACTTCGATAAGATTGAATTTCAGCATTGCTTCAGAGAATCTAACGCAGCGTCAGATTATATTGCTAGACATAGAGGTACTTGTAATATGTCTAATCTCCCCTTGCATGGGGATTTATTTAGCATCATCTGTAAGGATGATCAAGAATGAACCTTGTCTCGGCAGGGCATTATGATGTTTGCATACGGAAAAAAAAAAAATATTTACTAACAGGGGGACCAAATGTGTACAAAGTATCAAAGTTCAGGGACTTCAATGAACAAAAATAAAGTTCAGGGACTCATTTGAATATTTGGTCAAACTTCAGGGATCATAGGTGGATTTTACTCTTTTTTTTATACAAGGCAAGGATTCGGGGAAGGTTAATGACGATTAAGCAACCGACCGATGGCGTCCCAAAGAACAAGATCAATGACCTTAGTTGGAACGCAGTCAGCAATTATTTTTTTCACAATCTATTAATATTACTAATTCTGCTAGCATTTTGCAGACGTGTCACGCCCACAATTAAAGTTGAATTTTTTTATTCAAATGAGATTTTCTTATTGGTCAATATTATTATGGAAACTTTAAAATATTTGTTTCCTATTTTAAATATGATTTGAATCCATTCCTTTTTATTTTATTTTCGGTTATATTGCCGTAAATATTGAGACATGTTTCCATTTTTTTTTCCGATTGCAATATATCTATCTATCTATTATCTATTAATATTACTAATTCTGCTAGCATTTTGCTGACGTGTCACGCCCACGATTAAAGTTGAATTTTTTATTCAAATGTTATTTTCTTATTGGTCAATATTGTTGTTGAAATTATTTGTTTCCTTATTTGACATATATTTGTTTCCTATTTTTCATACGAAGATTATTTAAATTGATATGCTTATATCAATGTGTGATCTATTTTAAATATATTTTCCTTTTTTCATAGAAAAGATTATGTACATTCATACGTCGGACCACAATTTTGGATATTATCATTCCGTGTGGTCTTTTATATCATTATTTCATTAATATCATGACTTTCTTTATACATTTCATTCATATCAATAATATTATATATTTATTAGGACCACAATTTTGGATACTATCATTCCGAATGTCGGGTTGGTTGAGAGTCAGATCGGGTTTAGGTCGGGTCAATTTAGTTTGTGTTCGGGTATGCACATTCTACATGACATCTATATAAATTTTTAACAAAAGATTTTTTAGAGATAAATTATATTTATTTTAAACAACTTAAATGACTATTTGGAATACAAAAAATAACATTTTAAGATTTACAAACAAAAATTGAACTTTGAGAAAAGAAAATGTGAAATTTGCATATATTATCATTTAAAAATATATAAATAAACACTGTTTTATTATTAATTTTGGCTGTTTGGCTTCAAATATTGAAGAAAAAAATATTTATCCCCAAAATGAATATTTTACATCTATATTTATTTTATACACTATAGATGTCCCTTATTGTAATTTTAATATTTTAAGACCTATAATTTTTTTTATAAAGTTAGTAAAAATAATTAATTTGTGAATATTAGATTTCAAAAGTTAATTATAAAAATCAATTAGAGCCATTTTTTTTTACAATTTACTTATTTTAAAAGTTAATTAAGACTTACAAGTATTACTTTTTTACATCTTAGATGAGGCGCCTTAGATCACTTTTTTTTACAATCTTACCTTTATTTTCTCTATTTATTTCTCCTTCTTTCTAGCCATCTTTCTTATTAAAATAATAAATAAGTTATGTATATCTACATAACTTCAAAAGTATTAGAACAATCATGTGCTTATGATTTTTTTAATCATTATATGATAGCTTATATTTTTCTTTTTAGTTTTATCTTAATGATAATAATTATATATGTATTTTAAATTATAGTAGGTGGTGTGTTTCAGTTTTATTACTACTTTACCTTATTAAATCATTTAAAAAATTATATTGAATTCTATTTCCAACTAACTTATAAATTACAAAAATACTTTATACATATTATTTTTTTTGTAAACAAGTATATATTAATATAGTATTATATAGATATATATAATGATGCTCAATTTGAAATGAATCAAAATCCCGTGCCTTCAAGGCACGGGTATTACACTAGTTGTTTTCTAATACATTCATACTAATTAATAGTTAATAATGAATATAAAATTATTTTAAAAAATTAATTACAAAGTTGACAGTTTATAAAGTTTTCAGTTTTATAAAAAACAAAAAGTCAAATAACTTATGTTTTGAGAGTATCTTTTACTCACTCTGTTTGTTTTTATTTAGTATTTATTATTCATGTACACTTTTTCATAAACCTGAAAATATACAAAATATTAACTTTTTAATATTAATTTTAAAAAAATAATTAAAATTTTGATATTTATGTAGTTTTTTTAAAAATAATTTTATAGGATTCAATAGCTATTATTTTAAGAAATCTTTACAAATTAAGTTTTTTTTAACATATACCATATATGTATAAAAAAAAACGTTCTTTTATAACCACTTTGATAAATCTAACTTGTTAACGCTTAGCCTTTTTCATTCTTTCCCTTTCCTCACCCTAATTTTGTTTCACACCCTTTAATTAAATGTACTCGATAAATCTCAAGAGGACTTGTACACTCTTACCAAAATTGCTTTGCATATGAAGTGCATAATTAGCAGCAAATTAATTAATGACAAATGAAAAAAAAATATTTTCAATATTGAGCTTTCCTTTATAAAATTGATATACTAGGAAGTATGACCATAATAAGGAGGAAAGATGACTAAAAATAATACAAACTATCAGTTGTGAATAAAAGATAATATGAAATTTAAAATTTACTAACTCTACGAACTATGTCCATATTCAGCAAAAACAATATGGTTTCAAATTTGTGCTAAAAAGGAAATAAACAAAAGAGTTGTTGGAATATTGTAATTAATTTCCAAATAGACCCCTAGACTCCTCATTCTTCCTCACCATTGACCATTGTCACTGCCGCATTGTGGAGAGAACTCGGAGAAGACAAAGGCGGCATCTTTAGTTGGTCACAATAAGACCAGGTGGTGAGGTTATTCTAGTTTCAGCCTTCCGGGGGACAAGATGACTACCAATGGCTCCAAACGTCATTGTGGTCACCGACGATGCGAATTGGGGATTCGAGAGGGATTCAAATGTTTGATAGAACAAAAATGTTGAGATTCGAGTGTTTCACTTAACAACAATATTTCTACGATTATTTGCAATTTACATAGATTAATTTGGAAGCTTGAGGTACTTGGTAATGGCATATAGAAGGTTGAAAAATGTCGATTTTTTACGATTATTTGCAATTTACATAGATCACTGTGAAAGTGAATACTAAGTATTAATTTTACCTTACTCTCAAATGTGTGAAGCTCATCTATGCTCAATTTATGATAATAACGTTGATTTCCTTCCTAATCCAATGACGATAAATTTTTGGGGTTTTTGAAATTAGATGGAATTAGAGAAGAACTTCAAATTGAAATCAATCAATTTTATGCCATCACATTATAAATTAAATTTCTGATTAGATTGAGGTTGATTATGTGTGATTAGAATTTGAATTGGTGAAATCGCCATGGGAGACCAAGCTTTTACGCACACCAAGTTTGTGCACTGGTGACAATATGTGTGAGGAGGAAGAAGTTGGGACATGTTTTGGAAAGTAATTATAATATTTCACCAACTTTCTTGTTTATTTCATTTTTAGCACAAATTTGAAACCATATTATTTTTGGTTAATGTGGACATAGTTTGGACATGAGTTAGTAAATTTTAAAGTTCATACTCCGCATTATTTTTGGTTCACACCTAATAGTTCGTATTATTTTTAGTCATTTTTCCTAATAAGAATTTATCAACTTTACAAATCGTTTTTAAACAAAAAAAAATAAAATCCCACCCACTATTTTTTTTAATACAAGGAAATAAATTTGGATAACAAACCATAGATAGTCGGTCTAGCCTCATCCTAGCACGTCGTTCCGAATGAAATCCTTAAGTTCTAAATCTTCCTTCAAATCATCGTCGGCAGGGATACAGTAAGCCGGATGCACGATCCTATCTGCAACCGTATTCAATTCCTTGAAAATATGACGAATAGAAACCGAGTGAAAGAAACGTAATAATTGTTTTGTGTCTGTCACTAGAATTTCAATATTCCAAAGGCAACTCTATGAGGATGTTGCGAAGAACTAACTTTTTGCTCATAACAGTTCGTTACGAAGATCTAGTGCTTCAACACAGATCGTAGGTATCCCATCGCATAAACACCCGTCCAAAGGCATTGGATGGGGACTTATGCGATAGGATGCCTATGATCTTATTGAGGTTTTTTTTCACATTTTTGCTCCTATCCCTTGTAACCGCTTTTTTCACATTTTTTTTTTCAAAAAAAACTCACATTTAATTACTGCTAAAACTAATTCAAGTTGAATTTGAAATAGGGGTACTTACAATTCTTCATCTCACATAGACTAATAATACTATTTACTAGTGGACTACCCGTGCTACGCACGAGATTATCGACTTTTGTACTGGTGAATTTATATATTAATACAAATAAAAACTAATCAAAATTAAAAATTAATTAAATAAAATTTTTGTCTAATCTATTTGATCTTTTTTTAGACTTTTTTCATTTTATATTTTAGTTATTTCTTAAATTAAGCATGCATGGTTTTAATTTTTCATCTAGATTGTGCTAAAACTATTTTAGTTTTTTTTATACACTATTTCTTTTCTTGTCGAAAATTGAAATTATGGTAGAGCATGCATCTTACTGTTATGCGGAGTACTTATTTATTTATCAATGAAAATTATATAGTATTTAGTGTTTTAAAATATATTATTGTTTATAATAAACTATTTTTTTATATATGGGGTCTATTTTTTGTAATTTACAATTTAAAAATATTTGATGAAACTTATGAATAATTTTTTTTTGTTTTCATTGTATATTATGTTTACTGGTGGGTTGCTTTTACTAGGTGTAATTGTGTCATTGGTCCTGGTCCCCCAAATGAAAATTATATCCTAACTCAATGCTAAACAAAAGATTAATAAAACAGAAAAGTAAGGAGTTGATCCCACGGAGAAGACCGATTCCTAGTTCTTATCATGATTTCCAAACAAGTAGAAATCAAGTTGTAACAAACAACTGAAACAAACAAATAAGTAAAAGGAGTAATGATTGCAAAGTAATAATAATATGAAGAAAACGCTTGACCTGCAATTCTTGATAATGGTTTGGGTTCATGATCCTTGGATTGATTTCATTGTTATTCTCAATCAATGTGATGCAATTGATATAAAAACTTATGCCGACTTGTCTTAGATGGATTGATCAATTGAGGGACAATCACTTACATTCTATGTAATACAACATAGAATAGCATAAAGACCCAATTGCATGGCTAATTAGCAATATCAATTTCAATGCAATTTGAAATCAAAAGAATGCAAGGTGTTGTAGAGCTTTTAACTCTAATCTCATAGAAATCAATATAAACAAATAGTCATCATCTTGCAGAGACAATTGATGCTTTCACGGGATCAATTTCCCTTGCTAGCCACAAAGAAACCAATCTTACGGAAGGAATCGCTAGCAAAGATACAGTTTCTTTCTAGATGATCAGTCATACAGATAACATGTGCAAATACTTAACAATGAAGAACAAACATAATGAAATAACTCATGAATAACAATATGAAATCAAATCCTCACAATTCATTCAATCATATCTTCGAATCACAAGCAAAACTATGAGTTTAGCAACTCATAATCAACGTATTTATCTCTCTATTGTTCTCTCTCAATAAAACCACTGTTCAACACACGGTTGCAAAATGAATAAAAATAACCTAATAGAGTCGAGCAAAACCCTAAAGAATAAAATAATAATAAACTAATAATAATATCTTCGAACGAAATCGTAATCGCTGAACACGCAAGACCGGCTGGCGCCGGTAGAAAAGCGGTGGGTGCCGCTACTCTGGCTCCTCGATTCTTTTTTTGTCTTCGATTTTATGCTCCTTAGCTCCCTTGTGCTCCTTCCTTAGCCTCTCTTATGCTCCAAAATCATCTCTTCTGAATCTCTCAAACCTCCCTTCAAGCTCGAATTATAAAACTGCAGAATAAACACAAAACAACGAGATTCCAAACTCAAATACTCCAAATGCAAGACAATGTAAATAAGACAAAACACATGCAATATAAACACTCAAATGCAATAAAACCTATCTATAATGCCTACCTAAAATATGCATTATCATTTACTCAAGTGTTGATTTTAAAACGATAATTGGTTTTCTACTTTCAAAATATTACACAGATAATTGATTAGATAATGTTAAATTAAACTTTCAACTTTTTATAAAGATGATTTTACTCAAATGTTGATTTTTACTAGGGGTGGGCACAAATCCCGCTAATCCTGTCCCGTCCCGCATCCCGTCCCGATCCCGGTGGGATTTAGAAAAAAAATTCAATCCCATCCCGCAAAAGCTGCACGGGACGGAAAGTTCGTATCCCGCAAATCCCATCCCGTTCCGCATAAATATATAAAATTATATATATATTTGTATATTTAATTAAAATTAATAAAATTAATAAAAATACATAAGAATATATTTATATTATAGTTTATACCTTCATTTTTATTTTAACCCAAAATTTAAAATAATAATAAAACATTAAAGACATTTGAAATAAGAATTTTAATCCAAATAGTTTGGCATTAGTAGTGAGTACCTACTGTTGTTAGAAGCATACATTAATTACCTACTGTTGTGAGAAGCATGAATTGCTAGTTGCTATGTATTTTCAATCTGTGAGTTTTGCAATGGAATTTGGCTGCCTACTGTTTTCGTAATGGGATTATAAGCAAGATTTTAATTTCATTTGGACCTTTCTACTTATTATTTTTAGATTGTGTTTTAATCTTTTTTTACAAGAGATAAATTTCGTCTCGTCATGTCCCGTGAGGGATAAAATCCAGTGGGATTAAAAAAATAATCAATTCCGTCCCGATCCTGTCCCGTAAAAAATACGCGGGATGGGACGGGGGATTACCCCAATCCCGTCTCATGTCCACCCTTAAATTTTACTCAATTGGTTTTTTTCTACTTTCAATACATTACACAAATAATTGATTACATAATGTTAAATTAAACTTTTAACTTCTTATGATGATGATTTTTACTCAAGTGATGATTAATTTTTTTTTTTATAAAAAAATCTTTAACATTGATCATTTATTCAACCTCGGATTTTACTCGAGCGTTGATTTTTACAAAATAATAATAATTGGTTTTCTAGTTTCAAAATATTACACAAATAATTGAATAGATAATTAATGTTAATTAGAGTTTTTAACTTCTAATTTAACATTATCTAATTTATCATTTACTCAAGTGATGATTAGTTTTTTTTAATCTTCAATATTTATCATTTAGTCAACCTCATTTATGATAAAAAAAAACTTTTTTTACTATATAGAAAGATAAATATAAAATTTTGATGGCATAAAGAGGTGGATTCAAAGGGTGCTAAGGTGGTGGAAACCCCACACCCTAAAAATTACGTTTATGAGAATCAATTTGACTTTATATCCGGCAGATCAGTTGTGGAGGCTATCCATTTGTTGAGGCGGTTGATCGAGATGCACAAAGATAGGAAGAAGAATTTGCATTGGACCTTCATTGATATAGAAAAGGCTTATGACTTAAGGTATCGAGAGAGTTGCTATCGCCAGTTACTTGGTGGAGAAGGCAGATTCGGAGACGTATATCAAAGTAATCCAAGATATGTACGATGGTTTATTGACAAGCATTAGAACGTTTAGTGGAGACTCATAATACTTCCAGGTTCGAGTGGGGCTACATCAGGGGTCGGCTCTTAGTCCGCTTCTGTTCACTCTTGTTTTGGATTTATTTTCCACTTCACTCCAAGAAGCTGTTTACAGATGACATAGTGCCAATGGACCACTCTAGATCGGGTTTGGCTCGTAGGTTAGAAAATTGGAGAGAGGTGCTTGAGTTCAAGGATTTCCGTTTGAGTAGGAAAAAGACCGAGTATGCGCAATTTTGTTTCGGATAGTTTGGAGATGTAGAGGCTTTAGTTTTGTTGAGGGAAGATCTTGTCCCTAAGAAAGAGTATTTCAAGTACGTACCTTGACTTGTTTGCTCAAAGCGACATGGGAATTGATAATGATGTCGATCATCGGATTCATGGGAGGTGGCTGATAATGCATATTTTAGATAGGCATTATAGATAGGTTTTATTGCATTTGAGTGTTCATATTGCATGTTTTTGTCTTATTTTTGTCTTGCATTTGAGTATTCAAGTTCGGAATCTTTGCTAGCTATTTTGTGTTTATTCTGCAGTTTTACAATCCGAGCTTGAAGGGACGCTTGAGAGATCCAGAAGAGATGGTTTTGGAGCATAAGAGAGGCCAAGGAAGGATCGTCAATGGAGCTAAGGAGTTTAAAGTCAAAGACGAAGACGAATCGCGGAGCTAGAGTAGCGGCACCCGCCTGTCATGCGGAGTCAGCAAGTTCGATTTCGTCCGAAGATATTATTATTAGTTTATTATTATTTTATTCCCTAGGGTTTTGCTTGACACTTTGGGGTTACTTCTATTCGGTTTACAACCATTTTGAGCGTGGAACAATAGAGAGAGAGAGAGAGAGAGAGAGAGAGAGAGAGAGAGAGAGGGAACAATTGAGAGAGATTTGTTGATTATGAGTTGCTAAAATCATAGATTTGCATGTGATTAGAAAATATGGTTGGATGAATTGTGAGGATTTGATTTCATTATATTATTCATGGGTTATTTCATTATCCTTGTTTTTATTGTTGAGTATTTGCACATGTTCTCTCTATTAATGATCATCTAGATAGAAACTGCATTTATGTTAGCGAATCCTTTTGTGAGATCGGTATCTTTGTAGCAAGCAAAGGGAAATTGATCCCGTGAAAGCTTCAATTATCTCTGTAAGATGATGACTATTGGTTTATATTGGTTTATATGAGATTAGGGTTAAGAGAATTGCAACCTTTTGATTCCTAATTGCATTGAGATTTTATATTGCTAATTAGCCAAGTACTATGTTATTCCTGCTGTTCTATGTTGTATTTCATAGAATGTAAGTGACTGTCCTTTTATTGATCAATCTAGTTAAACCAACTCGGAATAACTTTGATGTCAATTGCATTGCATTGATTGAGAATAACAATGAAATCATTTCAAGGATCATGAACCCCAACCATTGTCAAGAAATGCAGGTGAAGCGTTTTCATCATATTATTACTAGTTTGCATTAATCATTACTTCTTTTTCTTATTTGTTTATTTCATTTGTTTGCTACAACCTTATTTCTACTTGTTTGAGAATCATCATAAGAATTACGAATCAGTCTTCTCTGTGGATTGACTCCTTACTTTTCTTCTGTAATAATCTTTTTTTAGCATTGAGTTAGGATATTATTTGCATTTGGGGGACCAGGATCAATGACACCACACCTGGTTGGAACCACCAATGGCTACAATGGAGAAGCGCGACCAGTGTACGTGCTTTGTGATAAGAAAGTTCCTACAAAATGGAAAGGGAATTTCTACAAGGTGGTTGTTCGACCAACGTTATTGTATGGCCCTGAGTGTTGGCCTATTAAAAAAGTTCAAGAACAAAAGTTGTTAGTGACAGAGATTAGGATGTTGTGTTGTATGAGTGGCCATACGAGACTTGACAGAATCATAAGTTTCGACATTAGGAGTGAAGTTGGAGTTACGAGTATGGTGGATAAGTTGCGAGGGACTAGGTTGGGTTGGTTAATTTGAGCACATTCGGAGGAGACTTCCTTTGGCACCGGTGCGTAGGGGCGAGAGTTTGGATCTGGGAACTGCTTGTAGGGTGAGAGGTAGGCCAAAGAAGAGTTGGATGAAGGTCATCCGTCATGATCTCAATCTTCTGAACCTTGTAGAATATATAACTCTGGATAGAGACCACTGGTGGGGGTGCATCCGGGCGGCAGACTTTTAGTGTCTTGGGTTGTTGTGTGGTGACTATTTTATGTATGCATATGCTTCTTTTCTGACTCTTAATTTCCTTATTGTTCTACATGTTTTCATTCTGCTTATTTATTCTATTATTTTTTGGGTCTATTGGAAACACTCTCTCCACTAGTTTGGGAAAAAAGTTCGTACATATTGACCCCAGACCCCGCTAATCGCAGGATATATGGGTTGTTGTTGTTGTTGTTGTTGTTGTTGTTGTTTAATACTCCCTCCGTTAATTAAAACATGTCGTTTTAAAGATTTGTACATTTTTTAAGAAAGCAAATAAAAGAAAACAAAAATACGCTTAGACCATGTGCAACCATGAATTTTACTTACCTTATAAGTCTTAAAAGGTAAACCCATGGTTGCAAGCCAAACCTTAAGGGAAGAGGTTGGAAGGAGTTATCTCCTTATACTAAGGTAATCTCTTCTACCACAAGTGGCCCCTGCCATTTTATTACTATATTTATTTGATGTATCAATTATTCAAATGTATTTATAATATATATTTATTATTATTTTTTTAATAATAATTGTAACATTGATTTTATTTTATTTTTCTTCACAATTTGAATATAATTTTTTCATATATATACTCATCTTGACCTATTATATTGTTTGCACTTCTTTTTCATATTCCATTCTCATACACTAATGTAATTATTTTTGTTATTTGCTTATAATATAATATAATGTTATTTTTTTAATTTTTCATCTAATGTAATAAAAAATTATTAATATCAAGCACTTTTTAATTTTATTTATAAATAAAACTAATGAGATGGAAAAAGTGATGAAACAAGGTTACCCCATGGTCAAATGATGATAAGTGGATACAAATTTAAAAGGGAAAGAGGTTACCTATGGTTGCTCATGCTCTTATACCCATAATTATTACTTTATTTTTTCACTTTATTGAAAGCTACAACTAACAAATCTCTAATCATTACAAGGGTAATTTTTGAACATGAACATTAAAATACCTAACATGACATGTTTTTCTTAATAAGATTTTACTCCTAAAATGACATGTTTTTCTTAACGGAAGGAGTATAATTTAACCTCTTTATTTTATGTTTTGATAAAAAAAATTATCAAAATTTGATTCTTTTTAAATAAAATTTTAGATCCACAAACGATACAATTTATTCCACCATGAGGTTAGGTTTTCTTATATAAAACAATTATTTTCTCAAATTGAGCAGGTGCGCAATTTTTCTCCGGGGTATTAATTATTAGCATTTTATATAAAAGTTAATCGTAAATAAAGGCAGCTTACAGCTAATTATTATTATTATTATTAATTTTTTTTTTACAGTAGGCAAGAAGTAGGCAGTCTTTACAGAAGTAAAGCACCGCCATGATCATCCAAGCGGATAATGTTACAAAGATCCCTAAAAGTAGGGAAATTATACTAATTGTACAAGTATTACTAGACTTAGCTATGAAATCAGCTGCCTTATTTGTTTCCCTGTAGCAGTGTCTGAATTCTACGCTTTCAAAGCTCGAGCTAAGGTTCTTGATAAATTCCACTTCCCTCAACACTTCCCATCTGACATGCCTCCTATCGTTGATGCTTTTGATTACATCTAGGCAATCTCCTTCCACTATGATTCTCTTGAGACCTGTAGAAGAGGCCAATTGTACCCCTGCACAGAAAGCTGCAACTTCTGACTGTATAGGAGATGAAGCTGCTAATTTTGATTGAAAAATATCAATCACCGATCCCTTGTGATCCCTGATGATCACCCCCACCTGACACACGCCCGTGGGCTTTAGTGAACCATCCACGTTAATTTTGTAGATATCCGTAGACGGTTTTGTCCATTTGGAATTGCGTTTCCTTCTTTGGGAATGGTTAGGTTTTGGCTTTGAGTTATTGTTAGCTGATATCCAGTCAGCATAGTCTGCTGAGGCTCGGATTGCAATTATACGTTGGCTGGATTTATTATTTTTGAAAATTTGATCATTTCTAGCTTCCCATATTTTTTGCCAAATAAAGCAAAGTTCCTCAAGATCTTTTTTGGAGTTAGTATTGTTAACGATATCGTCGATGTTTTTACAGTGAATTGGGAGTAATTGATTTGGTTTGCCCTTTAGTTGTTCATAGATCGCCACCGTCAATCTTGTGAAAGGGCAAAGGATGAAAAGGTGGTCTGTGTTCTCATGGTGAGAATCGCAGAAGCAGCAATTGGATGGAACTCTATTAAAATATCTGTTTAGCCGTTCCTTTGTCGCAAGACTATTTGACATTATCTTCCATAAGAGATTTTTTATTCTGGGAGAGAGATTAAGTTTCCAGATCCATCTTAGGTTTAAATTATTGTGGTTATAGTGAGTGGGGATTTGTCTTACCGATCTAGTGGAGAACTGTCCATTCGAATTATATTTCCAAATAAGTTTATCCTCCACATCCCAAGTTGGAATTTCTATTTTGACAATTTGATCTATAATGTTGGTGGGGAAGATCTCATAAAGAAAGTCAACATCCCAATCTTTATTGTTATTAAATAACTGGTTAACTTTGAGGTTTGGGTCAAAATGTTGTTTGTAGTCTGAAAGATCAAAGCCCAAGAGCCAGGGATCATTCCAGACATTAATTAGGTCACTGTTTCCCACAATCCAATGAAGACCCGTGATAAACTTGTTACGTAAATGAAGAAGTCTGCCAAATTGCCAGGAAGTATTCCAAGTAGACCTCTCCATTAACCCTTCTTGTTGAAGGTATTTTTCTTTGATGATTTTGACCCAAATGTTGTTTGGTTCATTGCAAATCTTCCAAAGAAGTTTCATTTGAAGACTTATGTTCATTTCTTCAGCTAGTTTTAGACCCAAACCACCTTGGTCTTTGGGTGTGCAAATTTTTTCCCAGCTGATCAGGGGCGTATATCTTTCCGATTGCAACTTATTCCAGAAGAAATTCTTTTGGATTTGGTCTATTTGATTTAGGATTCCTTTTGGAAGAAGAAAATTTTGCATTAGATAGTTAGTTTTCGAGCTAAGGTTTGCCTGGATAAGAGTTGCTCTACCTGCCTGACTAAGCGAATTGGCTTTCCATTTGGATAGCTGTTTTTTAAGGCTTTGAGTGGCATCATTAAATATTTCATTTTTCACTCTGCCTCTGACAATTGGGATTCCTAAATACTTCTCGAGTGCTCTAGAAATGGGGATGTTCATCTCACTAGCAAGTGAGTTAGCCAGATTTTGACTAGTGTTCTCGGATACTTGAAGTGAGCTTTTGTTGTAGTTTATAGTTAGACCAGAGAGGTTAGCGAATTTGTAAAGCATACTTTTTATTGTATGAAGACTTTTATGTGAAGCTTTTGCAAAGATAATGGTATCGTCTGCAAAGGTAAGGAAAGGAATTGGTGTGCCGTCTTTAGTTAATTTGATACTAACTAAGGCGTCATCGTAGTTGGATTCCTCAA
Source organism: Persicaria tinctoria (assembly GCA_037127255.1). NCBI lineage: Eukaryota > Viridiplantae > Streptophyta > Magnoliopsida > Caryophyllales > Polygonaceae > Persicaria > Persicaria tinctoria. Next base: position 21,755,438 of record JBANSL010000013.1, on the reverse strand, counting down.
TAAGCTCTCTGGATAAATTTTCCATGAAAAGGATGAAAATATAGGGGGCTAGAGGGTCACCTTATCTAATGCCTCTTCCCGGTTTGAAAGAGTTGCCAGGTCTGTTATTGACTAGTACTGAGAAGGTAGTAGTAGTGATGCAGTTCATTACCCACTTAATCCATTGCGGGTCAAAACCGAATTTCGATAGCGTAACCTTGTGTTGTGAGGAGGAAATCAAGTATGAAATATAACAAAATAAATCAAACCAGATTTAGGCCCACGCAAATAAATACAAGACTCCTCCAGTGCAGTAAGAGAAAGTCAAGATCGAATCCACGAGGAAGCGTGTCAGCGGATCCTAGGTAGCTGTAAATCTCACAGAAAAGCAACAGAAACACAGAAACGGAGAAAGACAGAAATAAAATAGAAAAGAATAAACAAAAGTAAAAACAAAAGCGAGGACACAGAAGTTGGTCGATATCGACTAACTGTCCTCGATATCGACTACAAATGTCGACAACAGGAACTCAGCAAAGCAAACAGACAACTCGATATAGACAAGCCAACTCGATCTCGACCAGTGGCTACTCGAGATCGACAAGACTCTACTCTGTATCGACTAATAACTCATAAAACGTAAATTGCAATTTCTCGAACCCAAAACTCAGAATTCCGACGAAATAAATCACTATGCTAAAAGACTTCCAAGGCCAGGGTATCAACACCACAACGATAACCATGCAAAATAACATATACAGGCATAAAAGAGCATGTTTTCCATCAAAATAACTTTCGTTACTAACAAATAGGCATATAGAGGCTTTCGCATAAACCCTAATTGTTACTAACCCTTTTCACATAATTAATCCAAGTTGCATTAAGATCACTTTCGCTTCAATAACACAAACAAGAATCACCTTCAACTCTCGCAAAAGAATCATGCTCATAGGGATAGAAGACGAATTGCATAACAAGATCTGACCTTTACCGCATCACCTCACATGGCCACCGTCGGGCTCACCCCAGCCCCAGAAGTGGGTGGACTACTCGCTTTTCATCATCAAGAAAGGCATTAAATAACAAAAGAAACTAACTTGCATTAAATTAAATAAAGAAAGCTTACAACCCACAAGACAAATCCGCTTTTGCCTTTCCACCTTGCTTGCTACAAACTTTCTCTTGCTACTCCTACTTACTTGAATGGAATTGATTGTGTTTCTGAATGAATGAAAAACCATCCCCTAGGGCTTTATTTATAGCCTTCTATTCCTTGCTAATCAAAGATAGAATCTTCTATCTATATCTACTTAAAATCTTAAAGATAAATAAATTGCTTAAGGGAAATAAATCTTTAAAGGAAACTATATCTAAAGTTTGCAAAATATCTCCAATGTAGGTAGAAATTCTCTTCCATAGATAGACTTGACCAAATTGGATAGAATCTCGGCCAACTCGACTTCCTTAGGCTCCAAGGATTCCCAACTCGACAAGGACTGCTCAAACCGCGTAACGCGCTCCCAGACGTGGCTTATCGATCTCGACAAAGGCTACTCGACATCGCGTAGGATTGTCGTCGACTGGTGTGGCTCGACTTCTCGGGTAGATCTGCTCAACATGGCTTCAGACTTGTGGTTCTGGCTCCTCGATATCGACAAGGACAACTCGAGATCGAGTAAGGTGTAATCGAGGATGCCTGGACTGGTGATGTCGAGTAGGTGGTGCTCGTCACGGACCCAGATTGGCGCCATGAGTTACTCGATCTCGACAAGATCTCCTCGAGATCGAGTAGGGTTTTGCTCGGCGTCTTCATCCTCGGCTTCTCGGCATGGCACAGCTCTATCGACTCCGGGTGTGGCGTCTAGGCTTTGTCGATCTCGACAAGCTATACTCGAGATCGAGTTGGCTTCCGGAGTCGGGTTGATCTGGCTCTCGACACCGCTCTTGGTCGACAAGGCATGTGCTCGGACAGCTTCGTCGAGGTCGAGTAGCAGTACTCTAGATCGAGTAAACTCGGTCTCCAAAGCTTGATTTGACTGGTTCTGCTGCTTCTTGACCTTGGATTTCTATAGTTGATTTCTGAGCTTTTCTGACCTTTCTCAAAACTGCTGTAATTTGCCTCGAATTCTGCGAAATTAAACAGAAACTGGTGTAGATTCCATAATTTGGCAAATAAACATAAACTACATAGATTATGTACTATCTTAGCCCAAATGAATGAAATGTATGCAGAAATCGATATAAAAGTTACTGTAAAACATAGCAGATTCAGCTCACAACAAACACCCCATACTTAAGCTTGCTTGTCCCCAAGCAATACTTTTAATTGTCACTCAGGGGAAGAATTCAAACTCTCAACATCTTAGATTCGTTCTCATATAACCCTGCAGTCAATTACCATCATTGAAAAGGTACTAGTGTCACAGATCCATGCATGTGCAATTATACAAAAGCAACATCTACTCACAAAAGGAGGGTTATGCAAAACATTTATTCGTGACAAAACATTGATAATCAAGAGGATTTTAATTTAAGCTCAAATAAGGAGTAGAATTGGTAAAAGGCTAAAAGGTGGGCAATTTTTGGCCATGTGGTGCTAACGATCCAGGGAGATGGAGTATTTCCAAACTGAATTTCATACCACATTCATTCTAACCTCAGCACTGCCTTCTCGCGAGTCGCAAACATGGGTGTCATGAATGGCCCCGGATACTTAGTGCTTTGGACTCCTCACAATGTGTCCCATCTCTCCAAACTATTATCTCAGAGAGTAGGGTCAATCTACCTTTATCTCCTGAGGTGATTGGATTTTCTTTCACTCATTAAATTTTCCATGTATTTCAAACAATTTCCCACCATACATCCAATAGTAACACAAACACCATATAACATCTCCATAATGTAATCATTATTCTCAACATAATCCCTGGATAGAAATAGGGTAAAGAATGGCAATATTTAGATCATGTGAAGCAATATGAAAATAAGGCATAATATGGCTTTTGTGTAATGCATATAAGCATAGGTAAGGCTAGGATTATAAACAATAAGAGCATTATATGGAAATATAAAGTCCTCCATCCTTTTATCATGCAACATGTCAAAAGCAACTTCAAATTTTACCTCCTTTCATGGTTTTCATCAAAATATGCACTTCATTGTGACTTCCCTTTACTAGGCAATTTCATGCTATATCTCTAATGAATCTAATTTTGCATCTTCGAGTTCAATATAGCTTCCATGAAATTATTTCAAAATTTCAATGGGGGTCATTTTTTTCAAACTTTTGGAAAACATGCATGTAAGCTCATAAATCAATAATGCATTCCAAAATAGCCATGTATAAGCAATTCAAGAAATAAAAAATAAATATGCACATATAATGTCAAATATGGCAAATATGCATAAAGTAAGCCCTTCCCCCACCTCATACTTAAACATTACAGTGTCCTCACTGTATAAAAACAAGGGTAAAGAAAGAAACTCACTAGACAGGTGTGCAGGGCTTCAAATGTCGAATACAAGAATCCTGGGCCGAATCTGAATATAGCTTGGTTCTATCCATGAACCTGAAAAGTGTAGAAGACATATACCCACAATAGAAAAACTAAAAATGTTCAAAACCCAAAAACAAACAAAAGCAACAAAGTCTCAAAAAGTCCCAAAATAAATGTCTATGTACAAGCTCTAGATTTTATAGTCGTTAGGCCGACTTTCCATTTATGCTCAAGGTGGCATCTGCAGGGCCCATGTAGCTTGGGCCTCAAATAAGACTCCATTCTTGTCCATCAGCTGTAATCCTCCAAAATGGATCTTGTTCACCACGAAAGGCCTCATCCGCTTCTTGTTGAATTTGTTGGGGAACCAATGATCCTTTGATTTGGAGACATAGAGCTTGTCTCCAACTTCATACTCTTTGTGCTCATCATTGGAAATCCTACATAAGCGCACATACCAAGGCAAACCTCTCCCATGTATAGACAGATCTTTAATGGAAATAGGAGAAGAAAGATCCATACCTTGGCTTAACTTTGCAGAGACGGAATCGGGGACCACAGTGTTTGGTCGATCTCGAGTAGGGGCACTCGATCTCGACGAGGTTTCAGGTCCTGGAGGTGAGCTGCTCGAGGATGCAGAAGCTGGTGAAGGTTGGTCGACATCGACAAGCCTGGTCGATCTCGAGTAGGGTGGCTGGTCTGGTGGCTTCAGTGTCGAGGAAGAAGGAGCTAGGCTAGCAAGGTGGTAGTCGACATTGACTAGGGTGGTCGATCTCGAGGAGTCTTGGCCGTCTGGTGGAGTCAGCGTCGAAGAAGGCGAAGTCGAGGCAGGGCTATGGTGGTCGATGTCGAGTACTGTACTCGATCTCGAGGACGTCTCAGCTTCTGTCTGGCTGCTCGACGACGCTGGTGCTGGTGGAGGTTTCTGTTTTTGGTCGAGATCGACTAGGGTCTTCGATGTCGAGGAGTCTTGGTCGATCTTGACCGCATACTTGGTTCCTGTCAAGGCATCCGAAAAATAGTTAGTCCATAACAACGTACCTTGGTTTGTGTCGATTGGATTTTCTGTGTTCTCCTTTAGGATTGCCATGATCTCCTCCACATGGGCCTCCATATCCCTCTTTTCCAGCTCCTCAGGAGTCATGTTTCTCACCTTGGGTTCCCCGCAGGTGATGTAGTTAGCTGAGATAGATTTTATCTCTTCCATTGGACCTGTATGCCTTTCAGTTTTATTAAAGGAATACTCAATTACCTCATCGCTGATATTGAAAGTGAGCACTCCTTTCCTTACGCTTATGTTGGCATTCACCGTCGCCAAGAAGGGTCTTCCTAGAATAATTAGACAAGCAGGATCTTCTTGCATATCAACAACTAAGAAATCAGCAGGGACAAAGAATTTACCTACTTGTACTGGCACATTATCCACCATGCATGTTGGAATGACCACAGTGTTGTTGGCCATGTAAAGTCTAGCATCCACAGGCTCTAGGGCACCTATCTTAATCTTGGACCAAGTTGTTAAAGGCATTATACTCACACTAGCTCCAAGATCACATAAAACATTAATTTTATATGGACCAAATCCAATGGTTATAGCAAACTTACCTGGATCTGGCCTCTTCTCTAGTATGTCCAAAGTCTGCACTCCTCTGTAATTTCAGCCATTGATCGCTTTTTGCTCAGAATCTCCTTCAGGAACTTGACATAGGATGTCATTTCATTGAGAGCTTCTGTGAAGGGGATGGTGACGTTGAGCTTCTGAAGCATCTTGATGAAGCGCTGAAATTTCTTTTCTGTCGGGTCCTTCGGAGATTTCGTGGGGAAAGGTAGCTTCTTTTTTTGATTCGGATTCAGAACAGTCGTCGGAGGTGCTGCAGTTTTCTCGATCTCGGGCTGACCGTCCTCGATGTCGAGTACACCCTTGTCGATCTCGACTAGGTTGGGTGATGTCGAGTTGCTGTGCAGTACTGACGAGGGCTTCTGTATTTTATCCTCGAGATCGAGTAGACCCTCCTCGAGATCGACCAGGCTCTGGTCGACGTCGACTAGCTGCTGGTTGACTTGCTGGTCTCCTTTGTTCTGCTGCTTTCCAACTTCTGGCTCTTGCAGTTGATGGCCGCTTCTGAGTTTTACAACAGCGATGTGTCCAGTCTTTCCCTTAGGATTTGGTTCTGAAGATCCAGGGAGCGCACCTGACTGTCTGGGGATTCCTACTGCTAGCTGACCAATCTGTGTATCAACTGATTTTTGCCATATATCAATTTCCCCAAGCCTAGAGTTGACACCTTGCATCTGAGTGTAGACGGAGTTAAAGGACTACTTAGTTTTTGAGTGATTCCTCCGTATTTCCTCCAGGACTGTCTGTATATCATCCCTTTTCTGGTCCCTTTCCGGATGTCCTGGAGCTCTGTAGGGCGGGGGGTTCCTAGGGGCACCTTGGTTCCATTGTGGTTGCTGAAACCTTTGGTCCCCCATGTAGCGATTGGGACCCCCTGCGTAAGCTACCTCCTCGTGGTACTGTTCCCTTACATCAGGATCAATCTCTTTAGGAGGCTCATAGAGGGGCATGGATGGTGCTAGCCTGGCGTAGGGGTTCTCTTCATAGGTTGCAGTAGACCCATACTTGTTGTCATAGTTAGTGAGCTTGTCCAGCACACCCCAGGCGTCAATTGGCGGCATCGTCAGATACTCATAGCGAGTATAATGGTTGATTCTGTCCTTAGTGATTTGATCAAGAGAGTTGAAGAAGATCTTCTGAATGACGTAGGGTGGCTGTCCATGAGTAGGGCAAGATCGCAACAGTTCTTTGTAGCGTTCCCATGCCTTTGCCAGCGGTTCCCCTTGCTTCTGTTTGAAGGCGGTGATTTTCTGGCGAAGATGTGTTGTTTTGGCAGGTGGGAAGAATTTATTCAGAAATTCTTGCTCTACTTGGGCCCATGTTGTTAGGGATCTTGGTTTCAGCCCTTCAAGCCACTTTAGTGCAGGTCCAGCGAAAGGCAAGCAAAAAGCCTTCATCTTGACATATTCCAAAGTTGTACCTTCAGCAAGAGTACGACACATGTTAGAAAAATTTGTAATATGTTCAAGAGGACACTCATTAAATCTACCAAAAAAGGCATTATTTTTTAGCTCTATAAGAAATTGAGTGCGAATTTCAAAAGAGTTTTCAAGGATAAGAATCGCCGATTCAGGCACGACGAGAGTTGGGTGCATATAGTCCTCTGCCGTGGTTGGGTATTGGGCAAGGTCAGCCTTTGCTTGTTCCCTTGCTGCTTTCTCAGTGGCGATAACAGCATCTTTAGCGGCCAATTCCCTTGTAAGCCTTGCGATCAGCTGTTCCTGTGTCTCCGCAGCTGCCATGGCTCTTTGCAGTTTAGCTCTGATGTGTAGAAGGCGCTCTGGTTCGTCTAAGCCGTCAAACTTAGGTGGTTGACCAGAACGGCGCATACACTTGTAAATTAACTCAAAGAAAAAGTGAGATCTGACTACCTAAGGCGCGAATGATAGCTTCCCCGGCAACGGCGCCAATTTGTTGTGAGGAGGAAATCAAGTATGAAATATAATAAAATAAATCAAACCAGATTAAGGCCCACGCAAATAAATACAAGACTCCTTCAGTGCAGTAAGAGAAAGTCAGGATCGAATCCACGAGGAAGCGTGTCAGCGGATCCTAGGTAGCTGTAAATCTCACAGAAAAGCAATAGAAACACAGAAACGAAGAAAGACAGAAATAAAACAGAAAAGAACAAACCAAAAGCAAAAAAAAAAGCGAGGACACAGAAGTTGGTCGATATCGACTAACTGTCCTTGATATCGACTACAGATGTCGACAACAGGAACTCAGCAAAGCAAACAGACAACTCGATATAGACAAGCCAACTCGATCTCGACCAGTGGCTACTCGAGATCGATAAGACTCTACTCTGTATCGACTAATAACTCATAAAACGTAAATTGCAATTTCTCGAACCCAAAACTCAGAATTCCGACGGAATAAATCACTATGCTAAAAGACTTCCAAGGCCAGGGCATCAACACCACAATGATAACCATGCAAAGTAACATATACAGGCATAAAAGAGCATGTTTTCCATCAAAATAACTTTCGTTACTAACAAATAGGCATATGGAGGCTTTCGCATAAACCCTAATTGTTACTAACCCTTTTCACATAATTAATCCAAGTTGCATTAAGATCACTTTTGCTTCAATAACACAAACAAGAATCACCTTCAACTCTCGCAAAAGAATCATGCTCATAGGGATAGAAGACGAATTGCATAACAAGATCTGACCTTTACCGCATCACCTCACATGGCCACCGTCGGGCTCACCCTAGCCCCAAAAGTGGGTGGACTACTCGATTTTCATCATCAAGAAAGGCATTAAATAACAAAAGAAACTAACTTGCATTGAATTAAATAAAGAAAGCTTACAACCCACACGACAAATCCGCTTTCGCCTTTCCACCTTGCTTGCTACAAACTTTCTCTTGCTACTCCTACTTACTTGAATGGAATTGATTGTGTTTCTGAATGAATGAAAAACCAGCCCCTAGGGCTTTATTTATAGCCTTCTATTTCTTGCTAATCAAGGATAGAATCTTCTATCTATATCTACTTAAAAGCTTAAAGATAAATAAATTGCTTAAGGGAAATAAATCTTTAAAGGAAACTATATCTAAAGTTTGCAAAATATCTGCAATGTAGGTAGAACTTCTCTTCCATAGATAGACTTGACCAAATTGGATAGAATCTCGGCCAACTCGACTTCCTTAGGCTCCAAGGATTCCCAACTCGACAAGGACTACTCAAACCACGTAACACGCTCCCGGACGTGGCTCGTCGATCTCGACCAAGGCTACTCGACATCGAGTAGGATTGTCGTCGACTGGTGTGCCTCGGCTTCTCGGGTAGATCTGTTCAACATGGCTTCAGACTTGTGGTTTTGGCTCCTCGATATCGACAAGGACAACTTGAGATCGAGTAAGGTGTAATCGAGGATGCCTGGACTGGTGATGTTGAGTAGGTGGTGCTCGTCACGGACCCGGATTGGCGCCATGGGTTACTCGATCTCGACAAGATTTCCTCGAGATCGAGTAGGGTTTTGCTCGTCGTCTAGGCTTTGTCGGGATGGCACAACTCCATCGACTCCGGGTGTGGCGTCTAGGCTTTTTCGATCTCGACAAGCTGTACTCGAGATCGAGTTGGCTTCCGGAGTCGGGTTGATCTGGCTCTCGACACTGCTCTTGGTCAACAAGGCATGTGCTCGGACAGCTTCGTCGAGGTCGATTAGCAGTACTTTAGATCGAGTAAACTCGGTCGCCAAATCTTGATTTGACTGGTTCCGCTGCTTCTTGACCTTGGATTTTTGTAGTTGATTTCCGAGCTTTTCTGACCTTTCTCAGAACTGCTGTAATCTGCCTCGAATTCTGTGAAATTAAATAGAAACTGGTGTAGATTCCATAATTTGGCAAATAAACATAAACTACATAGATTATGTACTATCTTAGCCCAAATGAATGAAATGTATGCAGAAATCGATATAAAAGTTACTGTAAAACATAGCAGATTCAGCTCACAACACCTTGATATAATCCCAGCTTATTTTGTCATATGCTTTTTCTAAGTCCAGTTTTAAAGCCATCCATCCTTTTCGGCCTTTCTGTTTGTGGAAAGTATGAAAAACTTCGTGAGCAAAAAGGGTGTTATCTTGAATCGATCGTCCTTCGACAAAAGCTCCTTGGAAGGGATTGATTAATTTTGGTAAAATTGGTTTGAGCCTATTTGCGATGATTTTAGTTATTAATTTGTATATGGTGTTGCACAGACTGATCGGTCTGTAGTGGTTAATATTAATCGGATTCTCCACTTTGGGGATGAGGGCTATGAAAGTTTGGTTGATTTGAGATAGCAAACTTCCCGAATGGAAGAAAGCTTTCACAGTTTTGCAAAGAGAAGGACCTATAGTGTTCCAGTAGTTAATGTAAAACTCCGGTGGGTAGCCATCAGGACCCGGGGTTTTATCTTCTGCCATGTTCAGAAGAGTATCCTTAATCTCTTTGTTAGTTGGATTAGAGAGAAGTCTTACATTGTCCGTATTGGTGACTTGGTTGTGGATGTGTGTGATCTCACTACTAGAGATCGATGTCCTATTCCGAGGTTTGAATCTGTCTTCCATTTCTTGGGAGATATGGTCGGCTATGTCCTGCATGTTTGAGAGCTGAATACCATTCTTGGTAGTAAAATTGTTTGTGTAGTTTTTCGAAGATTTAATTTTAGCCATCGTTTGATAGTATTTGGAATTTCTATCTCCTAAAGAAGATGCTTGGCTTTGGCCCTTTGTTTCTAGAATGTAAGATTGTATTTCAGTACAGCTGATCTCTTATTCTCAAGTCTTGTTAGTTTCCTTGTTTCTGCATTTGAAAGGTTACCCCAAGGAAGTTGAAGCTGAAGTTTTAGTATGTCATCTTCTACACTTTTAAGCTGTTTCTGAATATTGTTTTTGCTGTTTCTCTTGAACCAATCTTTAATGTTCTTTTTTAGGAGCTTCTGTTTTTGCATGAAGGAGAATGCAAAGGAGCCAGAAAGTTTGTTGTTCCAAGTTTTGATAACCAGAGAGTTGATGGAAGGATTAGAAGTCCAAGCCATTTCAAAGCGGAATGGAGTACCTTTGGAGTTCTCAGTTAATCCTAATTGAATGGTGATAGGGCAGTGATCCGAGGAGTAGAAAGGTAGGTGATGGGTACAAAGATTTTTGAAGTGAATGATCAGATCATGGTGTGCTAGAATTATGTCTAGTCTTTCAAAGGTGTTATTAGAGATATTCTTGGTGCTTCTCCTCCAAGTAAAGGGTGAACCCGTGAAAGATAAATTGTAGGGTATATTGATAAAATTAGATATAAAATTTTGTATGTTAAGTTTATGTTATTATTAGATATGGAATATTGATAAAATTAGATATGAATTTTTTAATGCATGAAAATGAGATATATAATTTTTATTTCATGAAAAATAGATATGGAATTAATAATGCATGAAAATTAGATATAGATATAATTATGCATGAAAATTAGATATGGAATTCTTAATGCATGAAAATTACATATGGAATTTGTATTGAATGAAAATGTAGATAGGGAATTTGTAATGCAATTATGAAAGTAGATAATGTAGATTTATGTGGAATGTAGGAAAAATCATTATTTGCAAGGAATTTATGTTAACATGTGGAGAAATATGATTTATGGGCAAATATGAAATTAGATAATGTAGATTTATGAAATTTAAATGGAAATTGGTAAAGAAATGGAATATAGATATGGAATTTATGTTCACCTAATGGATATGAAATTTTATAATGTAGATGATGAGGCGGGCCGTAACCTAGCGGGAACGGGTAAGGCCAACGACCTCTCTGAGGAGAGGTGATAGGCCGATAGAGCCGGCGAGAGCCAGCACATCGGCCATTAGACAACCATCAATAGAGCGACCAATCCAGGAGCCCGCAAGGGCAAGCACGTCGTGCCTCCCATTTCGACTTCATCACTTGTAGACGACCTTCATAACTTTCTTCAGTCTTTGACTCAAATAAGGCCTTGCATTCATTGTAGAAGGCGTTTCGCTTCTCGGTAGATTTCGTGATCTTACCCTTCATTTCAATGTTGCTCATAATATGATAAGTGCACAACATATGCTTTACCGTGGGTAACTCCCCCCGAAGAGCCTTGATAAAGACCCAACTCTCTGTCTGTAAAAATTACTTCTGGGAGTCGTTGATCGCACAAATGGCATAGTCGCCGTAGTGCCCAACTATAGTGTTCCGCGCTCTCGCCTGCCATGAATACGAACGCAATTGCAAATGTGTTCTTCGTGCTAGTAATCCCAAAGATCTCTAGGAACGACATTTCGTACCTATCACATTATAATTAATTAGTCAAACAAATTGCTACAACGTATGACAAATATAAAAGTAGTCGACATTAATGTCATTCCTCTTACTCGTTCGTCTTGTAGGTCGAGTCCATCACGATAACATACGAAAACAACAGAAGAAGATGTCGGGAGTTCGGATGGGACAAAAATAGATCAGTAACCTCGTCTACTCCTGCTTTAGAGGAATTCCGTGTGGCGATAAAGTATCCCTTTTGTTTGAGTTTGTAAAGCGCTTGAGGCAGGTCCCTCCGTCCTTCTGCAGCAGTTCTCCGCAACTGGGCTCGTGCATTGTAGACTTGACGAATGTCCGTCACGCAGTCATGATCATCATACTTCATCCCGCGCAGCATATCCCCCGGTTTTATCCCAATCACTTTATCACGTCGAACCTGCCGATGTTGATCTGGAGTTAATATGATTCTATTAAACGTTCCGCTATAATATGATTCTATTCAAACATAATTATATAAAGGTTCCGCTATATATAAACGATCCGCTGTAACAATATTAACTTACCCCGAGATTCTTCACGAGCTCCTCCGGATCGCTATAGCTAAAAATGTCGAACGGTAAACCGCCTCCGCCTTCTTCTTCCGGTAACGCCATTTTCTCCGATGTTAGAATATGGATTTTGAATCGAAAACATTGTAGTTGAACCAGGGCATCGCTTCTTTATATAGGCTTTCGAACTTACCTCGGACATTGGATGCCACACTGGGAGTCCGGCACCTCCATCTACTATGCCGGTTTGGAAGTCCGGCACCGACATCCGACTCTGCCAATCTGAGAGTCCGGCACCGACACCGTGCCGATGGCGAGATAACGCCGTGCAAATAACAAAAAGGTTACTTAATTAGGACTAGTTAGTGCTCCGTACTTGGTAATACTATTGACATCTTTTTCGATCGTTTGGACGTACGTCATTACAAATTTTACTACTACGTATTGTTTTGAAATGGTCGAACTTTGTTCACAGTTTAAAAAAATTGCTTTCAAGCTTACTTAATTATGACGTCATAAATCACAAAGTTCTGGCTTGTTTACAAAGCCATTGATCATGACGATGTCGTTGTCGCATAGTAAGACACATGAGCATGACATCACCATGATAGTATGATAACGTCATCAAATTCACAATTTTTTTTTAATTATATAATCTGATACTTGAAGGCTGGTCAGGCGACTCAGGCCGACAGACGAGAGAACCGTCTAAAAAACATAACATACAACAATAAATAACGGTGTAAACTCAGACAAATGCACTCTAAAAAATGAAACTAAGCAGACCTAATCCAAACTAGATGTGGACGAAGACGACGTACACACTCAAGCCTCACCCTGAAGCAGAACTATAGCCCAGCGATGCACCAGTTTTACATTCCCACCTTGGATGAGATCTTGGATTGGAGCGTATGAAGACTGAGGAATGAGCTACAAAGGAGCAACAAAGCACAATGTCGAAGTTAAAGAAGAGTTGGCCACTGTTAGGGGCGACGCCCGCCGGTATTCTAGCGGCACCCGCCGCTAGTCTGTGTTCAGCGATTGCATTTTAAGTCCGAAGATACTATTTATTATTATATTTCCTAGGATTTGCACGTTCTATTTAGTTTATACTCCGTATTTCTTTCATAATAAGCCACAAATTGTGTGTGTTGGCATTAGGGTTATACAATGAACACAATTAGAGAGAAGAGAGGTTTTTGTCATATGAGTTGCTAAACTCATAGTTTTTCCTGTGATTCGAAGAAATGGTTGAATAAATTGTGAGGATTTGATTTCTATTAGTTATTTATGAGTATATTTATCATCTTGTTCTTATTGATTATATTTGTGTTCCTTTCTATGATTTATCACCATGTTAGGAATTGTATATAAGCTATGAATTCGTTATTGTTTTCTTGATAGCAAACGAAGCCATTGAAGTAGTGATATTTCTATGTCTTTGTAGTGGATGATTTCGATTGATCTATGTCGTTAGATGTTAATTAGGGCCGATTTGAGTTTGTGCCTATTGTCTTCTAATTGCATTGAATCGATATGCCAATTGGTCTTAGAACTTGAGTGTTTAATGCGATTCTTTAGTGATATTGAATAAGAAGATTGTATCTTTACGGATCTATCAACTTTAATCAAGTTAACATATGCTTAGAAATAACTATTGAATTAATCCTAGGATCTTGAACCTCAACACTTTACAATCGTATTATCAATACTTTGCAATCATAATTCTCTTTACTTTACTTTGTCATCAATTTGCTACAAATAATTGCTTTTGTCATAAGAATCATTGTTAGAAACATTGGATAGCAGCCGTTATTCTCTGTGGGTTCGACTCCGGGCTTCATCACTATACTAATTTGTTGGTTTATCAATTCATTGATTTACTAATATATAGGTTTGAGCTTTGAGTTAGGATATTATTACTGTTTGAAAAAGGGTGAAATTGCCAACGACCTTTGTCCCGCGTCAAATTCTTGGCCCCGTTCCCGGGGAAGAAAAGAGTTTGCTTTTGTTTATATCTATCATTGATTCCTTTTTATTTTTATTTTTCTCCGAGTCATTTTATCCTTGTATGGTTCAAAATCGTTCTTCTAATTCATCACCTTTGTCTTTTGATCAAGAGATTGAAAGATCTCTTTCTAGGTTGAAAAAGAGGCTCGAATTTGACACACATAAGGAGATTAGAGACGAAGTTGATAATCCGCCAAGAAGGACCCTGAGAAATCTAAGGGAACCTAATTTGAGCGTGCAACCACTTGCAATTAAGCTTCCTGATCTACTAGAGGGCTCAAGATTTGAGTATAAGTTGAATTGGTATACTATTTTACCCTACTTTCATAGATTGCCTAGGGAGGAACCAAACAAACACCTTACAACCTTTGCTAGTGTGTGTGATAGACTTAGACCCCAATGCCTTACTAATGACCAATTGATGCTGAGAGTGTTCCCCTTTACCTTGAAAGATTCGGCTAGTGATCGGCTATATTACCTACCCCCAGAAAGCATTACTGTTGACTCCACCTTGATGATAATATGTGATATATTTTTTGTAGGGATGATGGAAGACAAATAAGGTAGCAGTTTATACAAATATCAATTATATTATGTGATCATTTTATTTGATTTATTATTCTCGGAATATAATTATTTGGCTCACAAAATTATATGTGCTATATATTTTAATTAGGCGAATGTTCTAGAAGATTTGTTTAAAATAGTTTCATATTTGTTTTGAATTAAAATCAAATTTCTTTTGAATTAGATTTTGTTAAAATCATATTTGTTTAAAATAGTTTTAATTTTTTTATTTAATAGTTTTAAGATTTGGTTTTAGTTGGTGGATAAGCTTTGATTTGTATATATCATTTTATTTCTATTAACCTTTTGGCACAAATTCAAATAAGATTTGCAGGGCTTATACGGGTGCTGACTTTATGGAAGAGCAAGTGGAGAATTCAAATTCAAAGGCACCTATTTTATGGGAAGAAGTTCAACGGGAGAAGAAATTCAAATTGGCTTCCAATTTGAATTCAAAGAAGTTGTTACATGAGCTAATCTTCAGGGGCATTCAACGTCACTAATTTGAGAACTTGAATTATAAAAAGCCACATGCTCAGGAGAAGAAAAAGAGAATAACACAAGCACATCATTCAAGCAAGTACTTCAAAGCCAAAGCAATCATCTTTAAGCTTATTTATTTTCTTTCTCTCCCTCGATGTAATTGTTTTTATTTCTAGTTGAGAGAGAAGAAAAAACACGAGTGTTATATGATAAATCATTTTGGTTATACTAAGAGTATCCATATACTCAAACGTATACACACGTTGGTGTGGTTAGGGCTATTATTTCACAAACGTTTTTGGTTGACTAGATAGTAGCGGGTGAGGCTACGAGAAGGGTTGTTCTTCTAAATTGTATCTAGGACTCTAAGGGATTTGAGTTGACTAGATAGAAGTGGGTGAGGCTTCGAGTATTTAGAAGAAGGAAAGAACTTCTCTATTGTATCTATGATCCATAGGAAGTGAAATAATAGTGTTTTGAATCCTACGAGTTGGATAACCCTAGACAAAGATGTAGGCTGGTTTAGAGCCGAACTTCGTTAACAATTCACGTGTTCATTATATTGTATTTCCGCACTTATAATTAACATTTTATTTTCGTCGCAAAACAGGTTACTAGAGTTATCTCAAGACCCTTGAAGTCCAGTTCAATGCCTTGCTATCAATTTCAAGACCCTTGAAGTTGCTGCCGCAGAAGACTTGGCCAAAATTACCCATACTCTATTCAACTCCCCCTTCTAGAGTATTTGTCTTATTACTATTTATATTAAGTACTCGATTCTTCAATTACTACTTGGGTTGAGTTGAAGAAAGCTTTCCTTCAAAAGTACTTTCCTGCTACTCACCTCAACAAACTCAAGAAGGTATACCCGAGGATGATCTGGTGCTATATCTTTATGAGAGCTTGCTTGTTACAGACAGGAGTTTCATCAATGCTACTAGTGATTGAGATATTTGGATAAAACACCTCAGGAAGCAATGCAGATTTTTGAAGGGATGGCTAATGTATTGCAACAATATGGGAAACACCAAGGAGTTAGAGGAGTGCATAAGTTGGATAATTCTAGAGATGGTCACAAGGACGACTTAGAAAGGCTTACTGTGCTAGTTAACAAGATGGATATGCAAATGAATCAACCTTAGCAGCTTAGACCCGGTGGTGTATGCGGAGATCCAACTCATCTGAATGATAAGTGTCTTTTGATTCAAGAGGATGTTGCTGATTTGTGTGCTATGGATTATGAACCTCGCCGCAACTTTGCTAACAATGTCTACAATTCGAATTATCAAAGTGGATTCAACGGTAAGAGTCAGCAGCAATAAGTTCCTTATCAAGGAAGAGGACAATTTGATAATCGTCAAAGAAACACTCAACAGAAGGATAGAGATGATACTTTGAGGTTAGTGTTGGATAAGTTGAGTGTTCAGGAGAAGTTATCGAATCAAATGCCTAAGGAGATTGGAGAGTTGAAAGCGAAAGATTCGAGGAAGTTGTCATCACAAGTGGTAGTTAATCCAAAGGAGAATGTTAGTTCCATGATCCTTAAAAGAGGAAAAGAAGTGAATATACCCACTAGAAATGTTGAGGAAAGGCTTAAGGAGGTGATTGATGTGGGTGAGGAAGACAACAACAACTCATAATCGAGCATACTGCCTGACGGCGCCCACCGTCCCCTAGACCGACACCCATCAGTAGCTGATCCGAATTTTGACGTTGAACCATCAGCAAAGAAATCATCCAAGGAGTGGTCTTTTGAGGTTCCAAGACCTGCACCACCCTTTCCTCATGCCTTAAGACCTGATCGTAGGTGGGAAGATGAACACATATGTTATGATACATTTGCTCATTGTTAGGTAAGTATTCTACTTTTCAATTTGATTAAAATTGCACCTCGCTATGCTAATTTTTTTAAAGAACGATGCACTATGAAACGAAAGCAAAGGATGAGAAGGAAGGAAAATATATGTTTGAATGAAAATGTTTTTGCTTTGCTACAGAAAAGATTGCTTGAAAAATGTGGAGATCCAGGTATGTTTACTATCCCATGTGAAATAGGCAATGCTAAATTCACTAAGGCTATGTTGGATTTAGGAGCTTCAATCAATGTTATGTCATACAACTTGTACATGTTCTTGGGTCTGAATGCTTTGTCAGAAACTGGTGTTACTATACAACTCGCCGATCGTTCTAGTATTAAGCCTAGGGGAGTTGTTGAGGATGTCTTGGTTAAGGTTAATGATTTGATATTTTCAGCTGATTTCTTTATATTAGATATGGAACAGGGTACGACTGAAACACCAATTATCTTGGGAAGGATATTCATACGAACGGTCAAGACTAAAATTGATTGCTTTGAAGGTTCACTAACCATGGAGTTTGACGGCAGAAAGATTGAATTTTTTATATTTGAGCCTATTACTCTTTCTCCTATTGATTCTATGGATGTTCTTAGCTCTAATGATATTGATCACAAGAATGAATCAAATAAGTTATTAGATGCTTCTATTGAGAATGAATCATTAATTATTGAGTCTTCTAACAATGAGAAAATTGAATTAGGGAAAGATGAAATAGAAATGAAAATTGAGAATTTGTTTGAGCCACATGAAAATGTGTCTAATTCAAATGACCCTATTATTCTTCCCTATGAGAAATTCATTCCTAGCAATATTGAGGTTTTTGAAGTTTTAGGGCAACCTCTAGGAGAAACTCATTTTAATAAGGAATTGATTGGTGCCATGGATGAACATATTGGAGAAATTCCTAAGGTTACCCCTCTTGTCAAGAAAAGGACAAGTGTGGAGGATCTTGATGGGATAACTTTATCGAAGAAATGCATCACGTCGAGCCAAAGACGTGAAACAAATGTGCTTCTTGGGAAGCAACCCAAGGTAGATTAGGTAATATTGTTTCATTTTCGCATTTAGTTTTTCAATTCAATAAAATAGGACTAGTCTATTTGCTGTACATTAGATAGTGGTGTGTTAGAACCTTATTGGTAGGCGAAATTTGCTTGATTGAATGATGAATGACGTTCTGCACATAACGACGCCTGCCACTCCATTGTTCACAAACACGTTCCAAATTTTTGGTAACATTGGAAGGGAGTATTTTCTATCTTATTTTATCTATATTTTTATATTATTTTCTGATTTTTAGGTTAGTTTATATTTCCTATCTTATTTAGGATTAAATATATTTCTATTTATTTATTTTAGGAGTAGATTTTATTTTATCTATCTTTAGGATTAGATTCTATCTTAGGTTAGTTTTATCTATCTTAGGTTAGGTTGATTTATCTTAGGTTGTTTTCTATTTATTTAGGATTAGAGTTTTATCTTTCTTCATACGTACAAATTCAATCCTTTTCATACCATTCCCATACCTACCACTAACGGAAGCCTTTGAAACCAAGTATTGGTTGTCAATTTTGAGTTTGGAGGGAGTTAGACGTTGGTTCCTCAACGTTTTTCTCGGATTCGTGTGTTGCATACACCGGCGCCCGCCGCTCCAAAAACGGCGCCCGCCGCTGTCTGCAAAGAAGGAGTTTCGATCGTTTTTGTGGTGTTCTACACGTTCTTCTTGAGCTTTGTCAATCATGGGAGGATATGCTAAGAAAGATGTGTCAGCTTACTTCGATGACATTGAGATGAAGTCTTGGAAGGATCTTGGGAAGTGTGTCTACACGCCAACTAAGTTCTTTGTTGAGGATGCGTTGAAGAGGTTGGGGTTGCTTGATTCGGTTATGACTTTGATGGAACATGGAGGGCTGCATGATTTTGTTTGTAGAAAGGCTCCAACTTATCCTTGCCTATTCAAGGAATTCCTTACTACATTGGAGGTAAATTCTTTTAAGGATGTTCATTTTAAGTTGAGGGGAAGAGAGTGTTGTGCGACGTATGCTTCGATTGGTGCTGCATTGGGTGTTTCAAGGAAGTGTTCTAGAAAGTGGGAGCGTGCTATGCTTGCTCCTGATTTAGCAGAAAATTGGAGGAGTCTGACAGGGATATTTGAGGACTCTGGGAATTATAGATCTGATGATATGATTACACACCCCGCTCTTCGTCTCTTTTTGCATATTCTGGGCTCTAATTTCTATGTCTCTAAGGATGCCACTGTTTTCGATCTTGGCATGGTTGATTTTATGTGCTGCCTGACACCTGAGTCTACTATAGTACTAGACTGGGCACTTATATTTTTAAGGATGTGTGAGAAGGCATGTGCTCATCGTAGTGGCAGTCTTCCTATGGTCATCCCTTTTGGAGGCAGGGTCACACTTTTGGCAGTCTATTATGGTATTGATTTGGATTCGATCTAGCCTATGAGTTCTTCATATACGTGGGACATGGATACACTTGTGTATGCACAGTGGTTGAGAAGTTGTAGTTGCCGTATGTTGTTGAGAGATTTCGTTGGATTTCTGGACCTCATCAGGCTCACCACCAGTATCTGCCGACTACTTTACCTGCGGGTGCTACTTTAGCCGATTTTTGCCGGAGCCATATCGTGTCTGACATTGACTCACGGAAATCCGATGATCGTATGATCCCTGCGAGCGGCATTGAGGAGATGCAGATTGAGATGACTCCGCCTATATGGTTCATGAAACTTCGCGCATTACTTGCCCGGAGAAGAGATTGATAGATTTGGAGACACAACAGGCAACTGAACCGAAGGAATTAGCTCTCATGAGATCCTGGTTGGGAAAATTGATTAACTTCAACACATTTGTATGTATCTGCTGGATATATAGTATCCACCAGCAGTCTGGATCCCAAACCCCACCTTCATAGTGATTAGTTAGTTTATTTGCTTCCTTCAACCCTCTATTTTATATTTTTATTGTTCTTTTTTGTATTTATTTATGCATTGAGGACAATGCAAAATTTAAGTATGTTAGGAGGAGTGAAGTAAATTGTTAGGTTAGGCCATATTTATTTTTTGTTTCATGTTTAAAATTTTTGGTTATTTATTTTATTTTATTTCAAAATTTGTTGTAATTCATGCATCATGTTTAGTTTATTTATTATATAAAATGTCAAAAATGAAAAAAAAAATTAGAAAATGTCAAAAATAATGAAAAAAAAAGAGTCTCAAGCATTGCATATATGTGTTATCAAAGATACTCATCTAGTTTGAGTTTGTCCTATTGACTTTATCCTAGCATGATCTTATATATCCCATGGAATTGAGGAATGATTTGACCTTGTCTTTAAAATTGATTTTTATGTGAAATATGATTTGACATAGGTAATTGAGCATGTATGATCTAAGTTTGTGAGCATGCTTGATATTTAACAAAAAATTGTCACAGTGTGATATTTTTGGCCTCATAAAGAATTACATCTATATTTCTTTTGCTTTTATTGTGTGATTTACTCTTCCTAGGCATTTATCTTTGTGTATTGACATGGTTATCTATTTTCAAGACCGATTATATATATGATCATTGCTTGATAAGTTCAAATGATAGAGGCACCTTTTAGCCACATTTTATCCATGTCTACCTTATGTTATCTCTTGCTTTGAAGCCAATTTGAGCCTTTAGCCTATTAGTTCCACAAATTGCATTATTCCTAGCCTATGATAAGCCTTACCCTTTTCCGGGGAAATTAAGATTTTGAGTGGGTTATGGAGATCTATTTTGGAGTTGATGGAGGAAAGAAGCTAAAGTGTGAGTTTTATGATCTATGGTTTTGAGAAGATGTAATGTTATGTGCTTATAGTTCCCTCATTTTTATGCATTTTATTTGTGTTATTTTCGGCTCAATAAAAAAAAATCAGTTCGAAAAAAAAAAAGAATAAAAGAGCCAAGTTTATTCATTTTTGCATAATGAGGAAGATTGGATTTATGTTGGTTGGAAGAAAGATTGGTTGGGTGTTGTATATACATATGTGTGCATAAGTATGAGATTGAGATTATGAGATGATGAGATGAGATTTGAGATTAATTATTTTCAGATTTATGAGATTGATAGAGTTATTGATATATCTATTGAGAGTTGAGATTTATGGAGGATTTTGGGATTATATTGCTATATTTATGAGATGTAGTGTTTTTGAGAGGTGGATGTATTGTTGAGTTGATTTGATTTGATGCTTGTGTATGGAATTGAGGTGAGTGTATCCTTAAAGCCTAAACACATGAGAGTGAGAGATACACATTATCCTTGGTCAGGTTGGATTTTTGAGCATGCAAGCTACTTGATCCCATATATACATGTTATGACGTTTATATGCCTTGTTTGTATTTGCCCAATTATTGATGTTGCTTTGTGAGTAAAATTGTGAAAGAATCTCCTGTGGGGTGCATAGATAATGTCTTTGTTTTATAGTTTCTTGAGGATAAGCAAGAGCTTAAGTGTTGGGAGATTTGATAATGCATATTTCATTGGGTATTATAAGTGTTTCTTATTGCATTTAGATAGGAGTTTTGCATATAATTTTTATCTTGTTTCATCTCTTCCTTTTTATTGTACACTCCGACCTTGGATGAGATCTTGTAAGAGCTTAAAGGACATGTTTTGGAGCGTATGAAGGCTGAGGAAGGAGCTACAAAAGAGCAAGGAAGCACAACGTCGAAGTTAAAGAAGAGTTGGCCCCTGTTGGGGGTAGCGTCCATCGGTATTCTAGCGGCGCCCGCCGCTTGTCCGTGTTCAACGACTGTGTTTTAAGTCCGAAGATACTATTGACTTATTATATTATTATTATATTTCCTTGGGTTTGCATGTTCTATTTAGGTTATATTTCTGTCATAATAAGCCACGAATTGCGTGTGTTGGCATTAGGGTTAGACAATGAACACAATTAAAGAGAAGAGAGGTTTTTTGCCTATGAGTTGCGGAATCATAGTTTCTCCATTGATTCGAAGACATGGTTGAATGAATTGTGAGGATTTGATTTCTATTAGTTATTTATGAGTATATTTATCATCTTGTTCTTATTGATTATATTTGTGTTCCTTTCTATAATTGATCATCATGTTAAGAATTGCATCTAAGCTATGAATTCGTTATTGTTTTCTTGATAGCAAACAAAGCCATTGAAGTAGTGATATTTCTATGTCTTTGTAGTAGATGAGCTCGATTGATCTATGTCATTAGATGTTAATTAGGACCGATTTGGGTTTGCACCTATTGTCTACTAATTGCATTGAATCGATATGCCAATTGGTCTTAGAACTTGAGTGTTTAATACTATTCTTTAGTGATATTGAATAAGAAGATTTTATCTTTACGGATCTATCAACTTTAATCAAGTCGACATATGCTTAGAAATCACTAATGAATTAATCCTAGGATCTTGAACCTCAACCACGGTCTGAGAACTATAGGTGAAATATTTCCTCTATCTTATTATCAATACTTTGCAATCATAGTTCTCTTTACTTTGTCATCAATTTGCTACAAATCATTGTTTTTGTCATAAGAATAATTGTTAGAAACATTGCATAGCAACCGTTCTTCTCTGTGAGTTCGACTCCGGACTTCATCGCTATACTAGTTTGTTGGTTTATCAATTCATTGATTTACTAATCTATTGATTTGAGCATTGAGATAGGATATTATTACTATTTGAAAAATGGTGAAATCGCCAACGATGTTCGTCCCGCACCACTCTCTCTCTCTCTCTCTCTCTCTCTCTCTCTCCTTCTCTATTTTGTCTTCTTCCTCATATACCCTCATAAAACCCACACTTTCCCCTCTATAAGAAGGAAGGCTCCCATCCCCAAAACCCTAAATTCACATAAAAATTCAGAGCCACCCTAAAACCCTAGAAGCATCTCTACCGTTTTAAAACCCAAGAAAAGAAAACCCTCATCCTATCCTCCTCTCCTCCCTTGTTTAATCCCCAAAATACCTCCAAACTCTTGTTTCTTATTCTTTTCAAGCTTGAATACCACAAATATACCTCCCATTCTTTCCCCTTTTAAGATCAAGTGAAGAGAATCCACCACCGACGCCAAACCCGAGAGAATAGAAGTTGCATAAGGAATTTTGCTACCGCGAGTTCCCCCGTCGCCTCCACGAGAAGGAACCCAGAAGTGTCCCGTTCGTCTGTTCTGCACGGTAATCCCCTCATTCTTCCTTTTTCTTGCTTCTTTTCCCTTCCAAACCTTTTGAAGGTGGACCTTTACTAAGTTTTCTATCTTCCAAGGTCGAAAGGAGTGGATCTAACCCCTGGAAGTACAAAATCATGCCCTCATACACTCCTTCCTCTGTTTTCCAAAGTTGAGCTCAGTTCTGTTCGTTTTGATCCTAAACCTTCTTAAAAGAGGACTTTTACCCATCCTCTATCTTTCCTAGGCTTGGTCGTTCACTTTCCTCATCGATTTGGAGCTCGAAGGACCCCATTAAAGCGTTCAGTGACTCCCTTGCAGACCCTCGGTTATCCCTCTTCCGCTCTCCCCCTTCTGGCCTGCATTTGATTCTTTTTTTTGTTGTTTGGGGTCAGGGAAGGTCATGCTTTTTTTTAGAATTGGTTTGGCAAAAAACGGGATTGATTGAAAAAAAAAACAAGCCAAAGTGTTCGAATCTCGCCGCGGCGAATCCATGGTCACTACGGCGAGTTAGAACACAAGCCAGAGAGGAAGAAGACATCATTTTGTGGCTGCGAGTGGCCATTTTGCTGGGGAAAAAGGTATGTCATGGTCAGCGAGAGCTCTATCTACGCGGGAGCCACAGGATGAGTTTCACCGTGGCTAGCGGCCATTTCGTTGTGGCAAAACTAGCCCAGAAGCCTTGGCCGAGACCGACTCCCTTGATTTATTTTAATCTTGGCTTGGTTTTAGGTCGAATCGATTCTATGTTGGTTTTATTATTGATTATTGATCTTAAAATATAATTTTAAATATATTTGTTTTAAGAGGAATTTTATGTTTTAAAATATGATTTTTAGGATTTTGAAAAGTGTTTGATTGTATTGATTTGAGTATATTGAGATGGTTTGATTGTTTCAAAATCTATCGAAAGGTTTGAACCTGAGTGGTTATTCAAATGTTTAGCGTTCTTTAAAACTGGTATTTTGAAAATGTTTTGAAACGTTTTGTGTCTAAAAACCGAGATGTCGGGATTCCTTTAACGATAACTTTAACTAATTAACTGCACTTAACGATTTGAGAACGACCTTGTATTAGCTATATTTCACATACCTTATTTAGCAGACTAATCTAACCTGTTGGACTTTTGGACCTCTTTTAACCGGAATTCATTGGACTGTTTAACCGAACTTGACTTGGACTTTGCCTTGAGACTTGGCTGACCCGATGGACTGTTATATGATTGGACTGGAGCTTGAGATTGAGATTAGATGTATCAATGATGATGAGCTATGAGAATTGATATGAAATGGTAATCTTTGGATATCTCGTCTTTTGGATGTTTTCTCGTATTTCGAGGGGTTTGAATGTTTAGGCTTATCGGATAATTTTGGAAATGCTTTTTAGTATGAGTTCTCCTAGTGGTTAGTTAGTGGGATTTTTTAACTTATCACATCCCTTATTATTCGATATGTTAGGTGCTTATTGACTTGTTGAACTTCTGCCACCTGCTATTGCCTTTGTTGTTCGGCTTTGCCGGTAAGTTCCCTCGTGGAGCTTACTCAGATTGATTCTCGCATGCATATATTCACATCATATACTAGGTGTTGCATGTGCATAATCGCATGATTCATGTAGTATCCTGCTTAGGTTGCACACTTGAATGAGCAGTCGTTTACTAAATGTGTTTGGAAATAGAACGATCGTTATCTGCGAGTCGTAGAGTCTTTTCTAGGGTCATAGGATAGTCCAGCCTAATCGGATTTGTCCTCACTGAGTCATTATGTCACGAGATACGAGAGATGTGCCTGATTCATTATATGAGCTCGATTTATTATGAGCATGATTTACGATATGAGCATGATGACGAGATAAGTATGATGACTGATGAGCAGATTATTGACGGACACCTATATATTATGATGGAAATGGTTATGGTATACCATCGGACTGGCCAGTGTTTGCCATAACAGAAAGGGGGTAGAGGTAGGAGAGTGATATGTCTCGTTTAATGAGAGAAAAAGAATAACATTAAAAATGATGGATAAATATATTTTATTATTTTATTTCAATTAATACATTTTTCTCTCATTAAAATAACATTATAAGGGAGGGGTAAAAATGACTTTTCGCCGTTTTAAACAGAAAACTAACGGAAAAAAAGGTTGTGAGTGGCGACTTACCTACAAAATGGGTTTAAGGGGTGGTTTTCTACAATTTCAATTTTAAGGGGTGGTTTTCTGCAAAGACCCATATTTAAGGGGTGGTTTTCTACCATTTTCCCATATGTATATGTATCAAGGATTTCCAATGCATCTCCTTGTTAATCGATGGATGACCTTTGTATGAATGTTTCAAGATGTTGAACGTTGAATGATTATATATAATTAGTATGTCTATTATTATGTATCTTTAAGAATATTCTATTGAGATAGAAAACTCTTATAGACTAGTGTATCGTCAAAATAAAGTTGACAAATTCGATATCTTGATGCATAGGTTATGAAATCCATAATAATAATAATAATAATGTCTTAATGCAAGTGTTTAATCTTAGTACTTACTTAGAGGTGGCAATTAAAAAGGTCAAGCCGATTTTGCATTGGTTAGATTCCATATATATTGCTTGAGTTGGGTAAGGTATTACCTACTTCAGTTATATATATATAAATTCAAAATGCAAGTGTACGTTTAATCTTTGAAGTTAGATATATTTTAAGGACTATGTCAAGCTTTATACAAGAAGTTATCTTGGTTATGACTTACGATAATTGGATTTTTCTTAGATATCACATTCACTGATTACGATTAGTAACATATTAATCTATATGTTTTTAAAATGTCATGCACCCTGGTCCCCGTTAATAATACTCATTAGGTCAAAAAGACAATTTACTTGCCAAAAATATACCAATAAATTTGATATATATATATAATGGGAAATCTATTGGCTCGTAACCAAGGTGGGTATATCAGATCGACCTGTAACACAATATTGTGATGCTATATATCACTATTAAACATTTTTAGTTCGAGTTTTTGCAATGAATCATTTTCGTTCAAACATTTAAGAAAATATTTTTTATTGAGATAAAAATCGTGAGAACTACTTTATAGCTTATTTTATTTGAAACATGTGTTAAAAACCTCAATCACACGGTGACTTTACAACCCTGTTCAACCTAAAAACCGTGCTCAAAACTCCAATTTTAAAATAATACATGACTTTATAGTTCGGTCAAACCTAAAAATCGTGCTAAAAAATTCATATTTTAAAATTATATAGTGACTTTATAGCTTGGTTTTTTTCAGAACGGACCTAAAATTTGTGACTTTATAGATCGGTTCTATTTAGAACTGGGCTATAAAGCAAGTGAATCGGGCTAAAAAGCCGGTCCTCACAGGTTTTTACCGCAATTTTGGTTTTCACCGGAGCGCACCCCTATGTGTGTGTGTTGGGGGGGAAAGAGTTCTAGTGAAATGAATAATACGGTATAATGCTTAAAAAAAAGAATATTATGCCATATTCATATGAATATTATTTTATATGAATATTATATTGTGTGAATATGAATATAATGTAAATATGGGTACATAAATATGATATTATTTATATTCAAATAACATAAAATGAATAACATCATATTCATATTTATAAACCATAATATTCACGTATTCATATTCACATAATACCATATTCAAATTGATATCACATAATATACATTCGTTTCATCGTTACATCGTATTATTCGTTTTATTGTATTTCAATTTATCTTGTATAGCAAGTATCTTACTTGTATTTTAAGATATAATTAATCTCATTCTTGTATATATAAATACATATCGGTAATCTACCGACAAGGCGTGGTTTGCATCATGTCTAATTCTTGGTATCATAGCTTTTTCAATCCGCTAATCCCCGTCTAAAACCTTCATCTGGTTAACATACCATGGATATCGTCTCTCTTACTACCCTTACCCCTACCTCACGACATTGAGATATTCTTCACCAAAAAAAAAAAACGACATTGAGATATCATACTGACCCACAAGTTGGCGGCTTTTCAATTCGTTGTGGGATGATCCCATGAGAGACTTTTTCATAAATCAAAAATATATATCAAATTTGGACATTAAAAATGAACCATTCAAAAAAAAAATTATGAAAGAGCGCGCTAGTGGTTTTATTTCTTACTATATATAATAGATGTATAAGGTTTGCAAATATTATGGCCTCGGATGATAAAGTTGATGAAAGTTTTATTTAGATATGTCAAATTTAGTTTAAAGTGGTTATCCCTCAGGCTTCAAATTTTTTCTTTCTTCAAGCAATTGTTAGTGTGAGACTGAGTGTAGTTGCTTTATTCTCATCATCATTCCTTAGATATTCTTTCCCGATTATATAAATACTTTCTTTTTAGGGAAATTTCCCCAGGTACCCCTGAGGTATGGCTTTTTTCGCGAGGTGTACAAAAGTTTTCTCAATTTCGCCTGGTACCCATGAGTTATGGGTGAAATACACAGCGTGCCATTGGGGGTTAAATTTAACAGAGCTCCATATTTTTCAATTAATAACGTTAAAAAACAAAAAGAGAATAAAAAGAGAGAAGAGTCAACAGAGATTACACAGAGAGAAGAAGGGCTCGATGATGGAAGGAGGGCTGACTGAAGATTTCGATTGAGAGAGGGAAGCCACAACCGAGACACTCTTCTTCAATTTCGGTCTTTATTTTCTTCAATTTCTACAATTTGGATGTTGGAAGGAGGCTCGACTGAGAATGTCGTAGAACCCAAACAAACAGCCCCGATTCAGAGCAAAGCCGATGGTGACCGAAGGGGTGGGCCGACGACCATGATTCCGACCTCCAATAGCTCGCCCACTGTGGGTCTTTCCAGGTTAGTTTCTTCAATTTCTACAATTTTCACACAGTTAGGGTTTAGGTTACTACACCTTTTCTAATCAGTTGTTATGAATTAGGGTTTATGCATTTTGTTAAATTTGTCTGTTTCAATTACGCTTTGTAGGATGGGAGATAAGATAGTAATTCAAATGCGTTATATTCAACGTGAGTATATTGAATTTCAAGTGGATGACCCGGATAAGTGTAGCATCATTGATATGTTTGTTGAATTGTTAGAGGCCGGGGGCGGAAAAGAAATGCATGTTCCTTCCCGAAAATCCAACCTTATGGTATGCATATAATTGTCAAAATTTTCAGTTAGAAAATGACATAGATGTGGTGAATATGATCAGTGTGTTTAGTGACAGTAGACTGATTAAACTAGCCATCGGATCCGGTGACTCACTATCTAAGAACCTAGCATTAGCAAGAGGTTTGATTGAGTCAAAAAGACCGGTAGAAAGGTCAAGCCATGGTAGTCAATCCGCTTACAGTAGGAAGGTACCTACTACCACAACAAGAAGGAAAGGGACTTTTATACCTAAATCTCGGAGTGAGTCTACACATAGTGAGCCCACATCCGGGAATGTTAGTAGGACGAAGTGTAAATGATTATGCAGCCCTCGATTGTGTATTGGTTGAATTGATGCTGATTTGCCTAGTGTTGAATTGTCCAATCTTGATTTAGCTTCTAATGCATCAGATGGTGTTGATTTGACTTTTAAGGTGGGTGATGCTAACTTGGTTGTGAGTAATACAGTTGTGCCAGCCTCTAATGATGAGAGTGGGGGTTTTGATGGTGCTTAAGGTAATGATACTGATACGGAAGATTACTTTGATCGAATTTATGACAACGGACAATTGTATGGTGATAATAGCTTCGGGAGTATTAAGTTGAAGGTATGGATGGTTTTTTTAGACAAAGAAGCTTTGATGAATGCTTTAAGAGACTACTGTATCCAATAGAGTTTCTCGGTTGTGGTAGTAAAAGCAGATCAAATTAGGTACATTGCTGTATGTGGAGCATCAGAATGCAATTGGAGAATTCATGCATCTAGACTTGCAGATGGAGTTACATGGGCAATAAAGGCGCTGGATGATGCTCATACTTGTCTCAAACTCACAAAGTACAACTCAATGGCAACTCCAGAGTGGGCGGCAATCAAGTTGTTGGAGCATGTGAGAGCGGATGATGAGATCACAGGACCGACAATGCAAAATCTGTTGATGAACAAATATGGAATAAACATGAAACCCACATCCTTGTATAAAGCACGGGCACTTGCTCTTTCAATCATTAATGGAAAGCATGACACTTCTTATGGGAGTTTGCCGGGTTATTGTGAGGTGGTGAAATCGTCTAACCCTGGCTCTAGAGCTCATATTGTTTGGGGACAAGCTAGAGATGATCCCGAAAAGCCCTTACAATTTAAGAGCGTGTTCATATCTATGAAGCCGATGATTGATGGAGCCATTCATGGGTGTAGGGGGTTGATTGGAGTAGACGGATGCCATTTGAAGAGAAAATATGGCGGTGTTATTTTCTCATTCTGTGAATAAAAACTTGGAAATGAATGGAGTATAGGAGATGAAAAATGCAATTGTTCTTTTAGCCAAGCTGCTATAGGTGGACCCTTGAATCTTGCACTTACCACCAAATGACAATCAAATGTGATTGGAGACTTTAAATTCACCAAACCGAACAAATGAGTATTTTTTGAAAAATTGAAATCATTCATAACAATCAAGACTTTAAATTCAGAAAACTATCATCGGTCATAGTCTCATACTCTCATGTGCAAATTGAATTCACAAGATGAACAAAAGCGCGCAGCAGCAGTACACAACACTGTTGGAGAAATGTTCATATGGGGGGTTTTCCTTTATGTCTTTTGAACTTCTTTTGTCCCACATTGAATACAAAAGGGTTTGGGGGGGTTGTTTTTAAGGAGGAGTTATTGAGAGTTGGGATAGGGATCCCACACGCGCGCACCACCACCACCGCCGCCGGTCCGGTTCGTGTTCGTGACACGTTAGGGTTTGACCAATTCAATTCTGTCCAACGTTTTGAAAAACTGTTTTTATTCTTTCCAAGATTTCTGCAAACGTGGAGCGTCCTTTTTCCTCTTTAAAACCGACGTTCACCCTTCCAGTTTCACATAGAAAAAACCCGATCTCCTCCTTTCTTCTCTTCTTCTGTAAACA
Organism: Persicaria tinctoria; assembly: GCA_037127255.1. Classification (NCBI taxonomy): domain Eukaryota; kingdom Viridiplantae; phylum Streptophyta; class Magnoliopsida; order Caryophyllales; family Polygonaceae; genus Persicaria; species Persicaria tinctoria. The sequence continues at coordinate 21,725,323 of JBANSL010000013.1, read as the reverse complement.
GTTCTGAGTCCTGGGTGGTTCCATTGCTTCAACGGCGAGTGCACGCTAGAGAAGCCGCTGTGTATCCTTGGGGGCGACGCCAGTAGCCGACCTGCACCGTGGTGTCGGGGCGATTTCGCTTCTAAGGCAGTGGTTCTGTTTATACCACGCCACAGCCTTAAACACATTTAATCACGGGTTTTTCTTCGATTTCCAAAAGTGGTTTTACCTTTGAAATTGAGGCTACATTCGGAGATTCAATCCAACAATTTAGAAGCGAAATCTTCTGTTTCTGCGATGGCTTTGCTATTCTTCAAACCGCTCCTGGATTTGTCGAAATTGGAGTCGCTGGATGGGACGAACCACAAACGATGGTCGCAGAAGATGCTCATCTTTTTCGAGCAGTTGGAGATCGACTATGTCCTTCTTCAGGACGCCCCTGCTGCTGCGGCAACCTCCTCTTCCACCACTGTCGGCGACAACAAGGCTGGTAAGACCATCGTCGTCGATGACGCTGGTGATGTTGTCGACAAGGGTAAGAAGGTTGCTGATGATGACCTCGCACAGGCTAAAAAGTACGAGTCCGACAATAAGTCAGTGCGAGGCCATCTTCTCAGCCATGTCTCGAACCCTATTTTTGATCTGATCTCTATGCATAAATCTGCTCAATATATTTGGGATCTGCTGGAGAAGAAATATGGGGCTGACGATGCAGGGAAAAAGAAGTATGCTGTGGGTAAGTTTATGCAGTTCAAGATGGCCTCGCACCTTATGAGCTTTGGAAAGGGCATCCGCCTAATCTGAAATTCTTAAAGGTGTGGGGGTGTCTAGCTAAGGTGGGGTTACCTTCGTTCAAAGTTGATACTATTGGGTCTAAGACTTTTGATGCAATTATGATTGGTTATGCTGATAACAGTGTTGCATATCGTTTTATGTGCTTGAGTGATCGTACCTTGTGTGAATATCGTGATGCTGTTTTCTTTGAGCATGTGTTTCCTTTAAAGAAATCTGCATTGCCTGCTAATGATTCTTCATCTCATGATGTATCTTCATCCATGCCTAATACTGTTGTGCCTAATGCTCAATCTGATCATGATGAACCTAGGAAAAGTAAAAGGCGTAGGAAGGAAACTAGTTTTGGTCCTGATTTTGTGACTGCATTTCTAGTTGAACTGAATGATTTAAATGAACTAGATGAGACGTTCATTAGTCTTCATATGATAGAAGATGATCCTAAGACCTATGACGAGGCAATAAGTTCACTAGATGCTAGTTTCTGGAAAGATGCTATTAACAGTGAGATAGAATCCATTATGTCTAATCACACATGGGAACTAGTTGATATGCCTAAAGGAAATAGAGCCATTAGTTGTAAGTGGATCTTTAAGAAGAAGCTTAAAGTGGATGGCTCAGTTGATAGATATAAGGCAAGACTAGTTATAAGAGGATTCACTCAGAGATATGGCATTGACTTCTTTGACACTTATTCTCCTGTTACAAAAAATTGCTACCATTCGTGCATTGTTTGCTTTGGCTTCTAGCCATAAAATGCTTGTTCATCAGATGGATGTTAAAACTGCATTTTTGAATGGTGATCTGAATGAGGAAATTTATATGGAACAGCCTCCAGGGTGCATTGTTCCAGGACAGGAAAACAAAGTGTGCAAGCTACAGAAGTCATTGTATGGACTCAAGCAAGCACCAAAGCAATGGTATGAGAAGTTTCACACAACTATCCTAAGCTTTGGATTTGAGGTAAACGGATCTGATGCATGTGTCTATTCTAAGAGGTTTGGTGCTGACTGTGTGATTATATGTTTATATGTGGATGACATGTTGTTATTTGGATCACACATAAATGCTATAAACACAACCAAACAGTTTTTATCATCTAAGTTTGAGATGAAAGACATGGGTGAAGCTGATGTCATTCTAGGTGTTAAAGTAACTAGAAAAGAAAATGGCTTCATTTTATCACAACCTCATTATGTAGAAAAAATGTTTAAAAGGTTTGATAAATTTGATGTTGTGCCAGTTAGAACTCCTTATGATGCTAGCATGCAATTGAAGAAAAATTTTGGAATTGGTGTTTCCCAAAATGAGTATGCTAAAATAATTAGGAGTTTAATGTTTCTGATGAACTATACTCGGCTTGATATTGCATATGCTATTAGTAGACTCAGTAGATATACCCATAACCCCAGTAGTGAGCATTGGATCGCACTTAACAGATTATTGAGATATCTTAAGGGCACCTTTGATTGGGGTTTACATTATGTGGGTTATCCCCATGCTTTAGAGGGATACTGTGATGCAAACTGGGTTATGTGTTCACTTTATGTGGGGGTGAGGTTAGCTCCACTAGTGGTTATGTGGTGGTGCTATATCATGGAAGTCATCAAAACAAACTTGCATTGCTAGATCAACTATGGAATCTGAGTTCATAGCATTAGATTTAGCTGGTCAAGAGGCTGAGTGGTTGAGAAGCTTACTTGCTGACTTACCTTAGTGGGGGCATAAGACCCCGACTATTTCTCTACATTGTGACTCACAATCTACTATTTGTGTAGCTAACAACAATACTTACAATGGTAAGAAGAGACACATACGGATTAGACATGAAGCTGTGAGACAGCTGATTGCTACCGGTGTCATTTGCTTGGAGTATGTGAAGTCCGAGAGGAATTTGGAAGATCCGTTGACGAAAGGGCTTAACAGAAGGATGGTCCTTGAATCGTCTAAGGGAATGGGGCTCAAACCCACGTGAGCTGAGATACACCATACCCATTCCCATGACAGGTGTATGAGAAATGATGAGTCTAGAACTCTTAATGAGTCCATAGCCCAGAGTTGGGTGGTCCTATTGAGAAGGACTTGATGGATTCATCGAAAACTGTAGAGGTTGAGCCTTGTGCTCTTAATGATACCATAGCCCTGTAAGGGTGGTCCTATTGAGAAGGACTTGATGGAATCACCTACGAGAGTGTGAAGGGTTGGTCGCCTTCTATGGAAGACTAGGGTTGTCTTTCTAGAGCACTCTTCAGCACCCAAGGTATGAGATGACTATTACAGTTGGCAGTCAGATCGTGGAACCACCAGGGCAGTGGTGAAGGTATGTGCTGCTGAGGTCAACTCACGAGTCTGGAAGTTCAAGATTCGTTCACTTCTATGACTTGCGAGATACTCAGCTTCACTATGTGTTAGTTCAAGATTCGTTCACCAGCATTTAAGTACTTTCTCCACGAAACCAGCTCAGAATGATGTTTTTGTCTTAAAACCCCAGTTCCTCACATTTGTGGGGGACTGTTGGAGAAATGTTCATGTGGGGGGTTTTCCTTTATGTCTTTTGAACTTCTTTTGTCCCACGTTGAATACAAAAGGGTTTGGGGGGGGGGTTGTTTTTAAGGAGGAGTTATTGAAGGGGTTATTGAGAGTTAGGATAGGGATCCCACACGCGCGCACCATCACCACCGCCGCCGGTCCGGTTCGTGTTCGTGACACGTGCGCGGTGTGGTGTGGTGCTGGTCACATTTTACGTCGTGTTTTAATTTCGTCAATTAAAAGGCCTCAGATAGTATTGAATTAGGGTTTGACCAATTCAATTCTGTCCAACGTTTTGAAAAACTGTTTTTATTCTTTCCGAGATTTCTACAAACGTGGAGCGTCCTTTTTCCTCTTTAAAACCGACGTTCACCTTTCCAGTTTCACATAGAAAAAACCCGATCTCCTCCTTTCTTCTCTTCTTCTGTAAACCGTTCTGAGTCCTGGGTGGTTCCATTGCTTCAACGGCGAGTGCACGCCAGAGAAGCCGCTGTGTATCCTTGGGGGGCGACGCCAGTAGTCGACCTGCACCGTGGTGTCGGGGCGATTTCGCTTCTAAGGCAGTGGTTCTGTTTATACCACGCCACAGCCTTAACCACATTTAAACATGGGTTTTTCTTCGATTTCCAAAAGCGGTTTTACCTTTGAAATTGAGGCTACATTCGCAGATTCAATACAGTAACTTGGAATGGCATGTCTGAGAGCTTCTTGCTCTTAAGGAAAGCCAATGAGAGAAAACAACTCCAAGAGTGGGCGAGCTATTGGAGGTCGGAATCATGGTCGTCGGCCCACCCATTCGGTCACCATCGGCTTTGCTCTGAATCGGGGTTGTTTCTTTGGGTTCTGCGACATTCTCAGTCGAGCCTCCTTCCATCATCCGAATTGCAGAAAATAAAGACCGAAATTGAAGAAGGGTGTCTCGGTTGTGGCTTCCCTCTCTCAATCGAAATCTTCAGTCAGCCCTCCTTCCATCATCGAGCCCTTCCATCATCGAGCCCTTCTTCTCTCTGTGTAATCTCTGTCGACTCTTCTCTCTTTCTATTCTCTTTTTGTTTTTTAACGTTGTTAATTGAAAAAAATGGAGCTCTGTTAAATTTAACCCTCCAATGGTACGTTGTGTATTTCACCCATAACTCAGGGGTACCAAGCGGAATTGAGAAAACTTTTGTACACCTCGCGAAAAAAGCAATACCTCAGGGATGTCTGACGAAATTTCCCTTCTTTTTAAATTCGATCGATAAAGGTATTTATTACCCTTTTTAAAAATTATTTTTCTATCCTATATCTCAAGGGTATAAGATAAGACCTTAAATTTAGATTTTTTTAAAGTTTTAATTAGTTTAGCTTTTTTTTTCAATTAGATTTTTAGTTTTAATTAGTTTAGCTTTCTACCAGATTGTTGTCGATCATATTGTTGTCCGGTTGGGATTTTATTTAGGGCGTGTTTGGCAACGGGATGGGGGTAGGTGGAATGGGATGGATTTTGTGGGGTGGACGGGATGGGGATGGAAACCCGGGTGGGACCGGGTGGAATTTTGAAGCCAGTTTAATCCCGTTCGTGTTTGGTTGAAGTTTAAAGTTCATGGGATGGGGGTTAATGGAAAAGACACCTTTGCCCCCACTTTGTGACATGAAATGACAAAAATACCCCTCAAACATACCCCTGATGTCAAGCCCAAGCCCTTTCCTCTTCAGTTCGACATTTTCAGACTCCCAAATCTGTCGACGTTGGCGGCGAGCTCTACCCCGGAAGCCTCCGACGCGTCACCTCCCTCCCCCTGCGGTACCAACGTTGCCGACAACCTCGGTCTCCATGTAAGTCATCTACCCCTATATGTGTGGTGTCTTCGCTGATGTCAGAAATCGAATTCGTGTGTCCCCTATTTTCTCTAGTCGGAGACTGAATTGGGGGAATTTGATGAATTTCTGTGTTGATGGGATCTGGAAAATTCGTTCATTGAAGATTCGAGCCCCTCATTGGGGTTACTAGCGAGGTAGGGGAAGTCGATTGGGGTCGAGGATTTTTGGGGAATTAGGGTTCCGGAATTGGAGATGCACATAGTGACTCTCCTCGGCCCCTACTAACGTCGTTAGGCCTTGGCAACTGATATGCTGTGTACTTGAACTGATTTTCGATTGGTTGCCACGAAACTGACATTGGGGGATTAGGATGTTGATGGAGAGAATCGATGAGTTCAATTATGTGTTTATTTCTATGTGTTTATAATCACGATTATTTCCGTTGTGTAGTAGGTGCTGTTATAAACGAAGATGGTCTTGATGTTCATGTTTATGTTCTGCTTTATGTGGTTGTTCTTGTTGGGGTTGTTGTTGTTGGTGGTGTTGTTGTTGTTCATGTCGTTGTTATACAAAGTTGTTGTGTTCATCCATGTTGCTGTTCATGTTGTTGTTCTTGATGGTGTTGTTGTTGTACGTTGTTGTTCATGTTGTGCTGTTCATTCATGTGCTTGCCTTTGTCGTCCTTCCAATGTTCCCTTACACAACCCACATGATTCATTCGAAATCCGCGATCCTCGTGAACTGATTGTAGCTGAGAGTATGGATTCCTCTTCCAATCCGAAGGGGAAAGGAAAACGCAAGGCTAAGAAATCAACGGTTACGAGTACTGACACCAACAACTACGTACCCCCCGCCTTTTACTGGTCTCTGGAATTGTCAAAGAAGTTGATGCTTGTGCTCCTGGACTATCAGCGGGAAAATGGAAAGGACCAGTCCTTCAAATGGGGGCCCATCAATACCGCATTTGAGGCGGCGACTGGGAAGAGGTGCAACCAGTACACTCTTAAGAACCGAACTCGTGACATGAAGGGCATATACCTATTGTGGAATAAGTTGAAAAAAGGGGAGACTGGCCTAGGATGGGATGAGGCGACTGGAACCATAAGTGCACCGGACGAATGGCGGGATAAAAAAATTGCGGTATGTGCTCGTCTTCCCTTCCCCTTATGTCAATTCAAAGAGATCCCGTTGGGTACGTCGTCACCTCGTCATTCATTTGCGCAGGAGGATAGCAACTTTAGTAGGTTCCGGAAGAAGGGAATCCCTCCGGAACTGGACGAGCTGTTCCACCAGGTGTTCGGCGGCACAGTTGCCACCGGCGACTTCTGCGTAGCCCCCTCCATGGACCCGGTTGTCCGTGTTTCAATGGGAAAGCCAATCAGCAAGAGGACGATGACGGTGACACCAAGTCAAGGGGTGACCCTAAGGAGTCCCAATTTGAGGGTGTTGAGCAGGAGTTCAACGAACTTTTCAACACCCCTCGCAACGATGCCGCAACGCCCTCCATGCAAGACTTTGTGCAGGGCATTGTGGACGACGATGAATCCCCCCCTCAAGTGGCTCAAGAGGCACCAGCCGCCGGTCCGTCACAGCCGTCTACGGGTAAGCGTCCGGTTGGTTCTGAGACTACCTCCTCCCGGCGGAGCTCCAAGCGCAACGTCCGCGTGTCGGAGGGGAGTAGACTGTTTGCACGCAGCGTAGGGGTCATCAAAGACAGCACCCGAGAGATCATTGACGCTATGCACAAGGACGAGGTGTCATCGAATGCCCCCCAAGACACAACGAAAGCAGTGTTGGATGTGGTGCGGTTGATGGTTGCAGAGGGTCTTGTGGCCGAAGGTGATCCCATTTGGTGCTTCAGCTCAGCTGTCATAAGAGACAGCACGCGACGTGATGTCTTTGTTCAGCTTGACAACAACGTCGCCAGGCTGAAGTGGCTTAGGTGGTTGTATTCGACGAACGACGGGTAGCAGCCGAGCGCCATACACCTTGATTGACCCTCCACAAGTATCCCCGGACCAACGTTTTTTTCAATGTGAGAAGTGAGCATCTCAATAAGGACCTAGTTTATTCCACATGTTTATGTTTGTCATTACATTTGTGTTCGTGTGTTATCGCATTTGAAGGGCAGGTTAAGGCCTTCATATATACGTTTATGTGTGCTACATACATTGTTCTGTGATGCCTACATTGTTGTTTGCGATGTAATAACCGTTTCAATGTAGTGGATAATTTTTTCCCTTGCAATTTGTGTCTTCCCAATGTATGGTTGCAATAACATAACCCATGTGTATGGATATGGTTGGTTCTGAGATCTGAGCTCATACGACTACGTCCATGCAGGCGGATGGAAACGCTGATTGAAAGTCGTCGTCGACAAATACGTCGACAAGGCAAAGGCGCAGCTGGATTCATCGCCATTCTCCTCAAGTGGCTCCCATATGCCCACCACTACTTTACCCATGTGCACAAGGTTCCCCAGTTCATTGGGGAGTTTACAGGGGCACGATGGGTTGACGAAATCCTTACCCACCGTTCGCATACAAGAAGCGTCAACGCATTCAGAATGGAAAAGGGAGCATTCATTCGACTTTGTGGGATGCTCCAACATCAGTACGGTCTGCGCGGATCAATCCAAATGTCTGTGATGGAGAAGGTTGCCATCTTCGTCAATACCATGGCTTGGGGCTCCAGTCAGCGCAACTCTTGCGAGCGTTTCCAACGCTCAAGCAGTACAATTTCGGAGTCCATAACCAATGTGCTTGATGCCATATGCGGGGGGAGCTGCAACGGGTACCGCGGTCTTGCGGGGGACTTGATCAGGCCTAGAGACCCTCGTTTCAGAGACATTCCTGAGCAGATTGCCAACGACAACAGGTACTGGCCATACTTCAAGGGTGCAATTGGGGCTATCGACGGAACGCATATTGAGGCCGCCCTTCCTAAAGAAGAACAGCAAAGGTTTCGTTGCAGGAAAGGGACAACAACGTTCAACGTCATGGCCGTCTGCGACTTCGACCTTCGCTTCACATTCGTATCCGCTGGATGGTGAGTACAGTTGCGTACATATTATAAACTACGACATACAACTGATTATAAACAACGACATAGGGGTTGAGCGATTGGTGCTTACATTTGCGTACATATTATAAACAGCGACATACAACTGATTATAAACAACGACGTAGGGGTTGAGCGATTGGTGCTTACATTTGCGTACATATTATAAATTACAACGATGATGGTTCTACATACAAAGGCCCAAAATGCACCATAGCAAAATGGGTGCCACAACACTCGGCATACAAAAAGCTTTACCCATGTGCCGAGGTTGCAATGTTGGTTACTGCTACCTTACATCCGCGACCCCGAACTGCACAAAATGGGGGTCGTCAACCACAAAGGTTTGTCTTGAATTACATGTTCCCAGCTACGTCAACCATAAGCTGAACATAAAGCAAAAGTCTAGAGAAACAACAAGCACAAAAGATTAACAGAAGATCTTCATAACAACTCCACGACTACGGCCTGTGGACCAGCGGCGCAATGACGATGAGGAGCACGAGGATAATCCACCCAAGCAGCCTGGTCATGTGGGAGAGGCGACGAGCGCGGAGCTGCTCCCCAGCGTGGTGCACCCAACGCTCACACATGAATGTGCTTAGCTCAGCAATCCTCTGCACCATGGTGTCGTTAGTGACACCAAGATTGACGTTCAGGGCCCTGGTCTCCTGCAGCTCGTCGTTGCGCGCATTCAGCAGGTGCTCCCTGCGCGCGTCTTGTGCCAGGAGGCCCCGGACATGGGCGCACAGCTCCCTAACCTCGTCACGGTACATGGCCCAAAGCGCGTTATCCTTCTCAACATCCTGGGGGTCGCGGGCGCCCGACTGCGCCTCGTCCTCGTCATCTCGAGTGCGACGACGACGACTGGAGGCGCCATAGTCATAGTCACTGTGGAGCCAATAGTACGCTCTGGGGTCCCCACTTGCGTAGCTACGGTCGCTATCCGAGTCGGTGTCGGAGAGAACCTCGGTGTCCGAATATGGGTACATGCTTCATTTGGAAATATCATTCATTAGATATTCAGTTGGACAATATAAACCAATTGCCAATATAAACCAATTGCCACCTAAAACACCCTAACTTAACCATAGATCAGTTGGACAATATAAACCACTTAGTGCTAAATCAAAACAAAAATATAAAAGAAAGGAGATACCTAACAGAAAGCAAATTGAAAAGACAATCCAACAATATCATATTCACATCAGTTAGCAAGCTAGAAATTATCCCTTGAGTCTCTTCTAAAGCATTTCAGAAGCAACAAAAGTCTCTTCTAAAGCATTTCAGAAGCAACAATGAACTCAGAAGGAACAAGGTAATGTCACACATTTTTTCTGAGCCTCAACTACAACATAATGTAAAAGAAAGGAACATGATTCACAAGAATGAACTCAGGAGCAACACCATAAATTGAAATACCAAACAGATAAAACTCTTTTGTTCAAGAGTCCATCAATTTTACACAAAATATCATGCAACAAGAAAGTGACAACACCTCCAAAATGAGAGACTATTTTCCTTTTGAATGATATTTTGATAACACCTCCAAAATGATGTGGAACCATTTAACTGGACTGCTGGTTTCAACTTTAAAACTCTTCCGAACACCTAACTAATTAAACTGAAGCCAAAGATATCCATATTTTGCTTTCCAACCCTTTGTGAATGCAAGTTTATTTTTCTCTAGTGGGAGCCATTTTCCATGTTCTCTAAGTGGAACATTATTAAGAATATAAAAAGACAGTTGCAGCAAATTACCCAAACGCAAGGCTAAGATCAATGCATGAGACTTAATTATTTTCCACATACATAGATGTCCTCATATGATAACAGTAATTTTGCAAGGAGTGAGATTCAGTCACATTCAAAAACTGGTACCAGCTAGAAGATGAACACATATAATGTCAAAATAAATGATTACGTACCAGCTAGGAACAACTCTATAAATAAGAGGTGTTTCCAATCTCCAACAGAAAGGATAAGAGTGGGTAAAATTAATGGTTCCTTGTAGGTTAACAAGATAGAAATTATCCCTCAACAACAACATAATGTAAAAGAAAGGAACATGATTCACAACAATGAACTCAGGAGCAACACCATATCCCTAGAGTCTCTCATATATCAGTTAAGAAGCAACAAAAATATGTGGAGTCTCTCCTATATCATATTAAAATCAGTTAACAAGCTAGAAATTATCCCTTGAGTCTCTTCTAAAGCATTTCAGAAGCAACAATGAACTCAGAAGGAACAAGTTAATGTCACACATTTTCTGAGACTCAACAACAACATAATGTAAAAGAAAGGAACATGATTCACGACAATGAACTCAGGAGCAACAACATATATGAGTAAACATGGTAACTCAAATCGAAGGTTTTGACGATATGAACACCGTAAACTCCAAAAACCCCATCCATGGAAGCCAAAAATCCTGTCTGACACTCGAAACCCTAATTTGACAATTGTACCCCAAAACCCTTTTTAAGTTTTGCATCGTGTTTTCATGGAAAACTGAGAGTAATAACCCTAAACATGCAATTAACTCCATGGAAAACCCTAGCTTTCAATCGATTTGGGGCGAAATGTTGAAAACCGCCGACAAATTCCCCATTTCAAAAAAAAACCTAGCTTTTAATCAAAATGAGGAAGAATATTCAAGAACTCAAACAATCGAATCCACAAAACAACACAATCGGCTTACCTGGAGGTGCAGATCGACAACAATGGAGGCTCCTCAGTCGTCTTCTTCGCCGATGTTCCACGAATCGTCCCTGGTAAGAGTGAAAAGAGAGAGGAATGTGAGATTAATGTGTTCAATTTTCGAATTTATGGAGGAGAGAGGGAGGGGCAGATTTGGGACTCTTCGGGTTCCCTTCCCCCAAATCCTCCTTCCAGGAGATGTGTCGCGCATCCCGTCTCATCCCCGCTTTCCCATCCTCTTCCACCCCCGTGCATCCCTCGTCAAACACGCAGGCGCGGTTCCCGAGAACCCACCCCCACCCGCGGCATCCCTTCCCATCCCCTATCAAACACGCCCTTAGTCAAATCAGATTTTTTTTATATATATAGTGTTTTAATTATCTCAACACAAGAGTTTCACACTATAATTCGCCTAGTGCGCGCCTCTTTCGGGATTTTGTCCATTCGTTTTGGGTTCAAAGTTAGTTGTTATGTACACTTTTTGTGCGCGATCAGAAATTCTATTAAAATATGATTTAATTCTTTGTACGCGTGGTTGCATTAGAAATAGGTTATTCTATCAAATAACGTACTTTTATAAGTATATATTCATAATTCGTTGCATATTCAAAGAAGCATTCAAGTTAAACATAAAGAGACAAACTTTGGTATGCAATTTCAAAGTCCAATGCCCATATATTTATATAAACATATTTGTAGCCTTGTTGGTGTCGTTATAATGTGTCATTATCAAATTTAGTTACAAATATATAGATAATTAAATATACTAATTTGTCCAACTTCATACTTCATCGATCATTAAACTCCGAACTTGTACAAGTCTTTGTATAGACACCTTTGCCAAATTAACGCCAACTATTATCCACTAATTCATATACTAAATGGGTGTTTTTGAAAGCCTAAAAAAATAGAGAAAATATATTGATGTCATTAACAATCATGCATATATCGATTAAAGTTTTATATAAGTAACTATCAAGTTCGATGAGTTAGTTAGCTCTTATAATATAATTAAATCATAAAATGGTGATGTTACAATATTAAGTTGACATATGAGTTTATTATTTCTTATCATTGGCTAAACCTTGTAAAATCCATAACAACTACACAATTAATATTATTAATATAGGATCGAATTGTTGAGGATCCTTGAAACACAAGTATTAGTAGACTAATTCAATTTATTATAAATCGTATATATTTAATTAGGTGGTGACATTAGTTACAACCATAAATGGAATAAATAATCCAAAATATATACATATAATAGCCAATTATGTTAATTAATAATTAAAAATAATATATCTATGCATTAAAAATGTTTTATTTTGCTACAATTTTTTTAGCTATATATATGTTATCATGCCTAATTAAAGGATTGACCAATAATAAAATTGAACATATTTTTAAAGTTTTTTTTTGGTAGAAAGAGAGGACGGAGTATTAAGTTGACATTGTTGGCTAAATAGAAATCAAAATCCAACATCATCCGAAATCAAATTCCTAATACATCCCGAGGATCAACCAAAACATGAAAGCCTTAACTTAAGTAAAAGCAAGATTAGCAAGACCGTCAACAACACGGTTTGCTTCTGTGTAGATGTGAACAAAACGGACTATCCAGTCCCTATTAATTAATGTCAACAAGGTTTTGCTAAAATAACGTCATTACCTTTTAGTTCATAATTAAAAATAGTTAAAAATGTTACATGGCGTCGAAATTATATATAACTAATATTTTTGTTACCCCACTCTTGGGTATTTTGTTAATTAATTATATTTTATTATATTTTATAAGATTAAGTAATCTTATTTACCTCTTTATCATAGTTGTCTAACAAAGAATACAAATAAAATAAAATATCTTTAATTAGTTAGTGGCATTCAAATGTTATTAGATAAAATTTTATCCCACGAGACGTAAAAGATTAAATTAATAGTTATTGATTTAATTTTTTTAATCTTTTATAAAAAAAGATATTCATTGTATAACTAACTATCCTAAAATATATTAAATAAATAATGTAGTTAGTTGTTAGAAAACTATAAAAGGGTTTAATTAAAATGATAATTTATTTATAATTGAGATGGATAAATAGGATGATATGTGGTTAAAATATTTTTTTTGGTGTCATGTGGTTAAAATATTTGATTGTTTAAAAATAAGGCAATCAAAGTAATTATAAGGATGAGTGTGGTCTTCTAACTTGTTCGAGTCGAGTCAATGAAGAGTCAGGTATGTGCTGGGTCTAGTTCGGGTTCATTCGGGTATCGGGTCAAAATGGTTCGAGCTCGATCATATTCAGGTTCGGGTTGTGTATGGCACTAGATTTATAGGTTTCGGTCGGGTCTGGGTTTGTGTGAGTCGGATCGGGTCGAATTTTATCAACTCTATTTTAGTCAATCAAAATCTTTTAAAAAGTCAACAACACACAAATCAATATTACAAATCATTACATCCCCTACCTAGAAAACATAAAAGATCGACCATCTATTTTGAAACCAAAAAATATTTTGGAAGGAATGGAGTACTTTTAATATTTGGGTATATTCTTGCAAATGACATAATAAAACAAATATGTGTATTTTTTTTGGGGGGCGGGGAACAAATATGTGTATTTGATTAACTGAAAAATAACCAAAGAAGAATTGGTCTAATAATATAATGTACATAATTGATACCATAAAATTAAAATGTGTGTGGGTGATGTATTGGGGGGTGGAATGGATCTAGCTTCATCACCTATAATTAATCTATCATTGATGTGAGCCTAATTTGTCATGTTTTATATTAACATTTATATCGATTTATGCATGCATTTCATACATTTGGGTTAGAATAGTACATATTCTATGTAGTTTACATTTGTTTTCCAAATTATGGAGTCTACACTAGTTTCTGTTTAATTTCGCAGAAATTGAAGCATTTGACAGCAATTTGGAGAAAGGATGAAAAGCTCAAAGTCAACTTCAGAAAGTCCGAGATCAAGGAGCAGCTGAACCAAGACAAATCGAGCAAGCAACAAGAGAAAGCACTCGACAAGGTTCTAGTCGACGTCGACTACATCTAGTCGAAGTCGAGTACATCAGGCCAGTCGAGCATGAGACGAGCAAGAGATCACTCGAGGAGCCCAATTCTACTCGATGTCGAGTGCTACAGTACTCGAAGTCGAGTACACCCGTCGAGTCCAAAACGGGCCCGAGCTCGAGTGCACCCCAGGAGAAAAATTCTAGTCGACGTCGACTAACCTAGTCGAAGTCGAGTACGTTCCAGCAACAGTCAAGTCCGAGATCGAGTGGAATCCGAGTTATTGAGCTTACTTCTACACCAAGGCACGTGAATGCTATCAACATCAAGTGAAGATTTATCAAGAATTCAAGATGGAAGATATTTATCCACATTAGTCTAGTTTCCTAATTGATTTATTTCCTTTATTATTAAAGTTTTATCTTATGCTTTTAGATAGAAAGTTTTAGATGTAGATATAATTGTTGTTTCCTAAATTAGCTAGATAGAACACTATAAATAAAGCCATAGGGGCTGAGTTTTATTCATTCCATTTCACACACAATTAGGTACATAGAGGTAGGAGAGAGAGAGCTTGTGGCCGAGTGGAGCAAGAGAGGCGAAAGCGGATTTGGCTTTATTCGGTTGTAAGTTTTGGTTATTTTTAATGCAATTTAGTTTCTTGAAATTATTGATGTGTTTGTTTATGATGAAGAGCGAGTAGTCACCCAACTTCTAGGGTCGGGGTGAGCCCGACGGTAGCCATATGGGGTAATGCGATAAAGGAACAATCTTTTGATGCGATTTTGTCTTCTATCCCCATGAGCATGATTCTTTTGCGAAAGTTGAAGGTGATCCTTGTTTGTATTATTGAAGAGAAAGTGATCTTAATGCAACTTGGGTTAATTATATGAAAAGGGTTAGTAACAATTAGGGTTTATGCGAAAGCCTCTATATTCCTACTTGTTAATAACGAAAGTTATTTGATGAAAATGCATGATCTTTTATACCTTATTCATTATTTTATATGATTATCGTTGTGGTGTTGAAACCCTGATCTTGGAAGTATTTTAGTTTATTGATTTTATTCCTAAATTTCGCGTTTGCTTTCGTTTTACTGCAATTTAAAGTTACGATATTTTTTTTTCTAAGTTACTTGATTTCGAGCACTTCTAGTCGACTTCGGGTATGTTTTTGTCGATGTCGAGTATTGTACTACTTGAGATCGACTACTTTGCTTTCGTTTTTGCTTCTGATTGCAATTTTTGTTCGACTGAGTAGTCGACGTCGAGGACACTTAGTCGACGACGAGTGCTTCCTGAGTCAATTTCAAGAGTTATCCGGAACTAGAAAGGCGGGCACTGACACGCTTCCTCGTGGATCGATCCTGACTACCTTCTACTACAAAGGGAGGAAGTCTTGTATTTATTTGCTGAGACAGGGAGTCAGTTTGCTTTTATATTTATTTATATTTCATACTTGACACATCCTCCTGCAACAACAATCATTCACTTATTTATTCAAGTCCTTTATATAAGGATTTTCATTCGGGCCATTTTCCAAGTAAAAAGGCATATCGAGTTATATATTTGTGAATGATTTTCTTCCCTAATCATAGCAATTTGATTCAACATAATCTATATACCTGAATTGGCCTAAGGGGACATGTACGTGCAGTGGCAGATCCAAGATTTTTGTCGAGGGGGGCTGAAAACTAGGCACAGACGGGTTCATGTTAATGATAATGAAAAAAAAGGTCCCTTGGACATGTTTTACTTACAAGGCTTATAAGATTTCCAGAGTTTACCGCACACTATCTCCAGAAGTAGTATCCCGAAGTTGTACACATCCATCTTAGTGGAGAAGTGGCAATCTTTTGTTGCTTCTTATTGTGTCTGAATGAGTTTGATGAATGTTAAACAATCTTGTAGTTCCAAAGTTTGCAATCTTTTTCTACTAACAAACAAAACCCAAGTTCAGTTAAATCCTACAACTTGTGTTTAATTTCTAAGTCAAAACAACAATATATTCCAAAGTCCAAACCACACCCACAAACCCAAGTGCAATCTTTTGATGCTTCTTTTTCTTTCCAACAAAACTTACGAAGCCAACACCACAATTTCAAATCATAAACCACAAATTTATTTCCCAAAACCACAAAAATCTAATCACAATTTCTCAAAATGTATTATCAAATTCGCAAACCCCAATCGGAATTTTCCCAAATAAATTCTCAAATCCACAAATTCTAATCTAAATTGACTCTCATCTCAATCAATTGCTCTGTTTGTGTAACATTTGCTCTGTCTGTGTAAAAGGAAAAGCTTCTCTGTTATGAATACGATGGTTTAAAAAAAATCTGATGTTTAAAAAAAAACAGATAAAAAGGCAAGAATGAGATTCGAACCTGAGTCACAACGCAACAATTCACACTCCTCCCATCCTCTTACCGCTAGGCCAAGTAGTCTTCTTGTTTTACATCTCACCTCAATTTCATTTACGATCTGGAGGGGGGGGGGGGGCTTAAGTCATCCCGAGCCCCCGCATAGATCCGCCACTGTACGTGAAAGTGTATATAGTATCTCTCTTGAATACATGTGTTATATGATTTTACCCCTCCCACGTCGAAAATAATGCAACTTGAAGGATCGATTGACCAAGCCTTGAGCTTTCGAACAATCTTTTTGTTGGTGATTTTTGGGGATTTACGGAAAATTACAAAAAAAAAAATATATGTACGTGTTGCAAGAATATTCTCGGCCTCTCACATTGAGCACTCTCCGACACTCGATTGGTCACACTCTCGCCCCCGCATCTAATAATGCATATTTTAGATAGGTTTTATTGCATTTAAGTGTTTATATTGCAAATGTTTTGTCTTATTTACATTGCTTGCATTTGGAGTATTTGAGTTCGGAATCTATGCTATTTTGTGTTTATTTTGCAGTTTTATAATCTGAGCTTGATAGGAGGCTTGAGAGATTCAGAAGTGATGATTTTGGAGCATAAGAGAGGCTAAGGAAGGAGTATCAAGGGAGCTGAGGAGCGAAGCAAAAGAAGAACCGCGGAGAGTAAAATGTAGTGCCCGTCACTTTTCTAGCAGTGCACGCCGGTCTTGCGTGTTCAGTGAGAGTGATTTCATTCGAATATATTATTATTAGTTTATTATTATCTTATTCTCTAGGGTTTCGCTTGACTCTATTTAGGTTATTTCTATTCTATTTCATTCGTGTATGGCATATTGGTGAGAAACAAGAGAGAGAGAGAGAGAGAGAGAGAGAGAGAGAGAGAGAGAGAGAGAGAGAGATGATGATGATGATGATGATGATTATGAGTTGCTAAACTCATAGTTTCGCTTGTGATTAAAAAACATGGTTGAATGAATTGTGAGGATTTGATTTCATATTGTTATTTCATTATCTTTGTTCTTCATTGATTAAGTATTTGCACATGTTCTCCCTATGACTGATCATCTAGACATAAATTGCATCTTTACTAGTGATTCATTTCATCATATTGGTTTCTTTGTAGCAAGCAAGGGAAATTGATCACGTGAAAGCATCAATTGTCTCTGCAAGATTATGACTATTGGTTTGTATTGATTCTATGAGGTCAGGGTTAGAAGCTCTACGGTTGTATTCTATTGATTCCTAATTGAATTGCATTGAAGTGTTACATTGAATGTAAGTAATTATGAGTTATGGATCAATCTAATTAAGTCAAGTCGACATAACTTAAGAATAACAATGAGATCATTCTAAGGATCATGAACCCCAACCATTGTCCAGAATTGCAGGTGAAACAATTTCCTCATATTATTATTACTTTGCAATCATTTGTCTTTTAGTCTCTTTGCTTATTTCAATTATTTGCTACAACCTTATTGCCATTTGTCTAAAGAATCATCATAAGAACTATGAATAAGTCTTCTATTTGGGATCGACTCCTTACTTGTCGGCTATATTATTCTTTTGTTTAGCATTGAGTTAGGATATAATTTCCATTTGGGGGACAAGGACAAATGACACATTTACACCGGGTAAAAGTAATCCACCAAATCTTGGCGTCTTTGCCGAGGAAGTCTATATTCGTGTTCTTTTGTTGATTTTTTTTTTATGTCTGACCTGCTCTGTATGATTCAGACCCGTTAATAATGCATATTTAGATAGGCATTATAAATTAGTTTTCTGGTCATTTAGATGTATATATTGCATTTTAAGCGGTTAATTTACTTGTTTGCTCATTTGGTGGTTAAGTGCGGAATCTGCACAAGTTCAGCGAGTAATTGCAAATTTCGGAGTCGAAGTAGCGATGAGGTCATTAATGGGAGTCATATGGATCATATGGAGGCAAGGAACAACTTAGAGAAGCAAGTTAGAATGCATAAGAAAAAAGGAAAAGAACATGCAAGAGGAAAAACAGCACCCGCGGCTAGAGGAACAAGGCAATCCCAACAAACCGCACCCGCAGCCACAAAGGCAGCACCTGCAGCTGAAATTTGATGGCTCTCTGCAGTGGTTGCACCCGCGTTTTGGTCGCGGTTTTTCTGGGCCGGTTCAGTGCCGATTTTACGTCTTTCCAAAGTTGGGCCTATCTTTGGAAAACACTTTCTAGGGTTATTTTGACGGTATTCCTAGGTTTATAAAGACTTATTTTAGATGGTTTTTAGTTATCTTTTATCATTTGAAGAATTGAGAAGCGGCGTTTGGAAGAATGAGCAACTAAACTCATTGTGTTTTGCCTACGATCAAGACTTTGTTTTTTTGAATTGTGAGTTTGGAATTTTACTTGTTTTCTATTATCTACTTCAACTTCTTTGTGCTTTAATTGCTTGTGGTGTTGATTCTACCTTGATTCGCGACCTCGTTAGAATTGCATCATTGCTAGGGTTTTGATTCATACGTTTGTGAAACTTAATCCAAAGTAGCAAATACAATTGAGTGGATCTCGTAGAAAAGCTTGATTGTGTAGGAAGTTGGCTATAGGTTAAATGTTAGTTCTTTAGGGAATTAATATTGTTTATAAGCTTTATATATCTTAAGACTTAGTGCTATTCCTAGGATTAATCCTTAATCCATGCTAAGATTGCCTAGGAATAAGGGATTATTAGGACTCATATGACTAATAATCTATTTAAATCAAGATAAGAGTGGATATAGAAAAGATACGACTAGAAGGAAAAACTATGATCAAGTAGACAAACCAAAGTTGAGAATCGTGGGTGAAGCATCTCATTCATCATTGTTTACAACCATCACCATTATTTACTTCTTCAATTATTTGCATCATGACATTTCTACAATCCCCCTTGTTTACTCCTGTTACTGAATATAACTCATATAGTAACGGTAGTTCCTTGTGGATCGACTCCGGACCTACTAGCTATACTAGTTGGTTAGTTTGGGTATTCTTTTGATAGAAATCCGACGATTTTGTCCTGTAAAAATTTTGCGTTGTTGTCGGGGAACTATTATTGTTTACTTTGTGTGTTTAATTACTAACCTTGGTGTGGACAACTGTTGTGAGCCTAAATTGTCAAGTTTTATACTTACTTTTATACCGATTTCTATATGCATTTTATACATTTGGGTTAGAATATACAGAATTTGTGTAGTTTATGTTTATTTTCAATATATAGAGGTCTACACAAGTTTTTGTTATATTTCGCAGAAATCGGACGCACTTTGGAGCTTAAAAGAAAGTCATGAAGAAGCTAAGGATGGTGCAGCTGGCGAAAATGCCATTTTTCACCATTCATCATTTTGAGTCAAGTTTTGATGTCTTCATGAGAGTTGTATCCCTCGAAAAGAGCTTTCCAACACATGGTCATATGCGTCAATCCGACGAACGAGGACTCAGGAAAGTGTGTTTCAAGAACGGAGCAGAATGCTGAAAGCCGATAGAGTTACTCGAAGTCGACCAAACTGGTCGAAGTCAACCAAAGTTTACTCGACAACTGCTCCGGAGGACGAGATCGAGTACGAGCTGAGCACAGGACCACTCGAGACAAAGAAATCTACTCGACATCGAGGAAGTTGGTCGACGTCGAGGAGATTCCAGAAAGTTGTCCGAGTCGAGATCGAGTTGAGTCCGAGTGATGGAAGTTACTTACAAGCCAAGATTCGTGGAATTCTATCAAGATACATCAAGTTCTATCAAGGGAGAAGATATTTATCCACATTAGTCTTTATTTTCTTTTAGATATAATTATTTTAATTCCATGTTTTATCTTAAAGTTTTTTTGATAAAAAGTCTAGATATAGATAGATTATTCTTTCCTAGATTAGCTAGGGAATGAATACTATAAATAAGGCATTAGGGACTGGATTTTATGCATTCAATCAATCCAAGCTACAAGCCAATAGAGAGAGAGAGAGAGAGAGAGAGAGAGAAGTCCAGTAGGAGAGAGAGAGAAGGTGAAGGCCGAGTGGAGTTTGTCTTGCGAGAGCGGAGTTGTCTTTATTCGGTTGTAAGCTTTCTTTTAGTTTATTCAATGCAAAGTTATTTCCTTTTATTATTGATGGCTTTCTTGATGATGAAGAGCGAGTAGTCACCCAACTTCTAGGGTCGGGGTGAGCCTGACGGTAGCCATGTGAGGTGATACGAAAAAGGTACAATCTTTTGATGCAATTCGTCTTCTACCCCTACAAGCATGATTCTTTTGCGAAAGTTGAAGGTGATCCTTGTTTATGTTATTGAAGCGAAAGTGATCTTAATACAACTTGGATTAATTATGTGAAAAAGGGTTAGTAACAATTAGGGTTTATGCGAAAGCCTCTATATTCCTATTTGTTAATAACGAAAGTTATTTGATAAAAAGCATGATCTTTTATGCCTTTATGTGTTATTTTACATCGTTATCGTTGTGGTGTTGAAATCCTGATCTTGGAAGTGTTTAGTTTATTGATTTATTTCATCAATTTCGTGTTCTGTTTTGCGAAAAGTTTCAAATTTTAGTTTATGTGTTTAGTCGATTTCGAACAGTTTTGGTCGACGTCTAGGAAGTTGGTCGACGTCGAGGAAGGTTTTGTCGAGGCCGAGTTCTTTTGTTTGGTTTTCGTTTTCTGCTTGGTTTGCTTTCTGTTTTTTTGGTCGACAGTGTTGCTCGATTTCGAGTTGTTTGGTCGAAATCGAGGACTCTTTTGGTCAAAATCGCGCTGAGATCTGGAACTGAAAAGGCGGGCGCTGACACGCTTCCTCGTGGATCGATCCTGACTGCCTTCTACTACAACAGGAGGAAGTCTTGTATTTATTTGCTGAGACATGAAGTCAGTTTCCTTTATATTTCATACTTGACCATCCTCATGCAACAACAACAACTTACATGATCTGCACTCGTGCCACTAACATATGTTGAAGGTATGGTTATTGCAATTAGACGAAGAGAGTTTTCATCTATACTTCACCAGACTGCAGGAGTACATTAATGATGTTTATTCATGGGGATATCAAGCTAGTATAAGGGAAGTGCCTCTATGCATCTTTGATGGGATGACTTTCGAGACACGGAGTCTTGTCGAGTGCCTGAGTGATGGAGGTTTATTAGATATGGGACTCTTGGAGATGTGGGATTTTTTCTGCTACATGGATTATCAATGTGCGCAGAATGAGTCACTTCCTCCAGTATCTCAAATCGTTGAGGTCATTATGGAAAATCACACTGAGAATATAAAGGAAGAAGACACTCCATTTGACGGGATCATCCCTAGCTCGCCCAATGATGATTCAGGTCCAGAGCCTATTGTTGAGGCTACAGAGCAGGTAAAGGTTGTCTCCTGCACTAGAGAGAATATTAGTGGATACGTTGATCCATTTGACTGCTACTTTGACAAGTCACCAATAGAAGTAAATTGGTGGTATTATGTACCCTTTGTGGTTAGTCAAGCTCATGAATACAATAAGTCAAAACGGTTCTTAAATGTATTATTATTTAGTTTCAATTTATTTGTATGTAGTGCATGCTTGTTTGTTAGTTGTGCACAAGGGTTTGACAGGTTGTTGAGGGCTTTGACTATGTCTGATTAGTGTCTTAAGCTGTAACACAACATCGATCCAATGATGAAGAAACAAAGGTGCTTCTCGGGAGGCAACCCGAGGTAAGTAGACTGTACGCTTTCTTTTTCTTTATTAGTTTTCATTTTTCTTAGCATAATTAGAATCGTTGTAGATTTAAGGAAGTTGTTTTCCACCACGTTAGACTAACCTTTTAGGGGGAAGAAAGAAGAAGGTCGGAAAGGAAATGCCCGCTACAAATCAAGGCAACAGCACAGGAAGCCGCACCCGTGGCCCGCCCGCGGCCCCACCCACGGCCAATACAGCAGCCCCTAATTTTTTAGTAGCACCTGCGGCCATCCAAGCAGCACCCGCAGCCTCGACCTACAACCTCTTTTTCGTTCGTTTTCGACGCTCTTCCTTTACTCCCCACCTCCACCTCCTCCATACCAGTGAGCACGTGAGTTTTACCTTTCTCATCCCTTGTTCTTTCTATTATTTTTTTTGTTTTAATTTCATTGAGACAATGAAAGTTTCAAGTGTGGGGGAGGGGATTAGTGTACATATTAGAGTTGCATTGCATATCAAGCATGTTTAAATTAGTTTGCATAATATTCATGTGTTGCATCTTAATGCTTTGCATCTTAGTTTTATTTTAAGAAAAACAAAAAAGAAAAAAATTGAAAAAATGAAAAAGAAAAGAAAATATTATGCATTTGCATAGAATATGCCATTGTCTAAACAACCACCTAGCCAAGTGAGTCCTCACAATTTTATTGAAGTTATGATCATATAAGTCCTATGACATGTTTGAACTGTTTTAGCCTTATCCCACTTATGGTTTTTATGTGGACCATAGTTAGGTGAACATAATTGAGCTTATATGATCTATGTTCCTAGCATGACTGAAATCCAACAAAAAGTTAACCTTGTTTGATTGATTTTTGGCCTTATTGGGACTACACTTCATTGAGTCCTTTAGCTCTTGTTTCATGTGTGTGAATACTCTCCAATGCTTCTACCTCTTGGAATTGGTTTTGTTATCTATGTCAAGGTTGTACTTATATGTTTGTTATTGGTGAATTTCACATGATTGGGGCACCTTTATTAACCCTGTTTGACTCTATTCCACCTTACATATTATCCTCTACTTTAAGCCAAGTTGAGCCTAATTGCCTATTCTTTTGTAGCTCTACAAGATTGTCCATAGCCAATTATAGCCTGACCCCATCCGGGAATTAGGAACGGTTGGTGAATATTTATATTGTGGATGATGGTTTTTAGTGGTGGATTGTATGTTTGATGTACCCTTATGAGATATTTGATTATTGCTAGTACATTCATTACTTGGGATCTAAGGAGGAAAAAATTCACTTAGGGGTAAAAGTCAAGGAAAATCATTTGATATAGCATAAAAAAAAAAGAAATGAGTTCAGTATGGTTTGTAAAGTTATATGCTTGAGATTGGAGTTGTATTACATTCTAGAGTTATGGTATGAGTTTATGAGTGGTATTGTGATTTGGTTGCTTCCTTAGTTCCCGGATTATGACCACCACATGGCCTAAATGGTTCCATACCTTATGTTTTCTACCTTGGCCCCATTACAACCCATAAAAAGACCTCATGATGATTTTTGCCAGTAATGACATCCACGGTGGAGATTATATTTCAATTTCAATTTTTATGTAGCTTAGTTGCATTTTGGATAGAGTTTGAGTGATCATTGATAAACCTAAACACTTAAGTGAGAGCGAAAACACTTTATTCCCGGTGAGGTTGGAGGGATAAGCATGCGGGTTACTTGATCGAATAAATACTTGCTAGGACATTAGTTTGCTTTGTCTATTTTTGCACTTTGATGAGATGTTGCTTTTGATGAGGCTATTGCATGAAGGATTGTGTTTGTGGGATGAATGATTCATAAATGTTTTGTTTTTCTCGAGGGCAAGAAAAGGCTAAGTGTGGGGGAGTTTGATAATGCATATTTAGATAGTCATTATAGAGTAGTTTTAGGGTCGTTTAGATGTATATATTGCATTTTAAGGGGTTAGCTTACTTGTTTGCTCATTTGGCGTTTAAGTGCGGAAACTACACAAGTTTAGCGAGTAATTGCAGATTTTGGAGTTGAAGTAGCGAGGAGGTCATTCATGGGAGTCATATGGAGGAAATGAATGACCTAGAGAAGCAAGTTAGAATGCAGAAAGAGGAGGCAAAGGACAGGCAAGAGGAAAAACAGCACTCGCGGCCAGAGGAACAAGGCAATCCCAGAAAACCATACTTGCGGCCACAAAGGCAGCACGTGCGGCTCAAATTTGATGGCTCTCTGCAGTGGCCGCACCCGCGGTTTGGTCGCGGCCCGGTCATGGTTTTTCTGGGCCGGTTCAGCATCGATTTTATATTTTTCCTAAGTTGGGCCTATCTTTGGAAAACACTTTCTAGGGTTATTTTGACGGTGTTCCTAGGTTTACAAAGACTTATTTTAGATGGTTTTTAGTTAGTTATATTTTATCCTTTGAAGAATTGAGAAGCGACATTTGGAAGCATGAGCAACTAAACTCATCGTGTTTTGCGTACGATGAAGACTTGGTTTTGTTGAATTGTGAGTTTGGGATTCTACTTGCTTTCTATTATCTATTTCAACTTCTTTGTGTGCTTTAATTGTTTGTGGTGTTGATTCTACCTTGATTCGCAACCTCGTTAGAATTGCATCTAGGCTAGGGTTTTGATTCATACGTTTGTGAAACTTAATCCAAAGTAGCAAATACAATTGAGTGGATCTCATAGAAAAGGTTGATTGTGTAGGAAGTTGACTATATGTTAAATGTTAGTTCTTTAGGGAATTAATATTGCTTATAAGCTTTATATATCTTGAGACTTAGTGCTATATATTCCTAGGATTAAACCTTAATCCGTGCTAAGATTGCCTTAAAATAAGATATTATTAGGACTCATACGATTCTCAACTTTGGTTTGTGTACTTGTTCATATTTCTTCCTTCTAGTCGTATCTTTTCTATATCCACTCTTATCTTGATTTAAATAGATTACAAGCATCACCATTATTTACTTCTTCAATTCTTTGCATCTTGACATTTCTACAATCCCCCTTGTTTACTCTTGTTGGTGATTATAACGCATAAAGTAATGGTAGTTCCCTGTGGATCGACTCCGGACTTACTAGCTATACTAGTTGGTTAGTTTGGGTATTCTTTTGATAGGAATCCGACGATTTTCTCCTGTCACCCGTGCTACTAATTTATCGCCTTTGCCTTTTGATCCAGAGATTGAAAGATCTTCATTCAGGTTAAGAAGAAGACTTGATTTTAATCAAAAAGAGGAGATGGATGAAAACAACAACAATGACGATAACATTGAAAATCCGCCAAGAAGGACCCTGATAAGCTTAAAGGATCCTAATTTGAGTGCACAACCGCTTGCAATCAGGCTACCTACCCTCCCTGAGGGTTCAAGGTTTTAATATGAATCCAATTGGTCTAGTATTTTGCCTAATTTTCATGGAAGGGATGGAGAGAAACCAAACAAATATCTTGTAGAATTTGCTAGTGTCTGTGACAGAATAAGACCTTAAGGCTTGACGGATGACCAATTGATGCTCAGAGTATTTTCGTTTACTCTATAGGATGCAGCTAGTGATTGGTTATATTATCTTCCTCTCGAAAGCATCACTATTTGGGTTGGATTGAAGAAAGCTTTCCTTCAAAAGTACTTTCCTGCCACTCGCCTCTATAAACTCAAGAAGGAATTGTCTAGTATCACCTACTGAGAGTCTCTATGAGTATGTTGAGAGATTCAAGAAGCTTAATGGAAGTTGCCCGTAGCATGGTATACCAGAGGATGATCTAGTCCTCTATCTTTATAAATGCTTGCTTGATAGAGAGCGCATTGTCATCAATGCTACAAGTGGAGGAGATGTCTTAGACAAGACGCCTGAGGAAGCAATGCAAATCTTTGAGGACTTAGTTAATGCTTCGCAACAATATGGGAGACACCAAGGTGTTAAAGGAGTTCATAGATTAGGTGATTCTAGAGACAGTCACTAAGATGATCTGGATAGGCTTGCTGATATAGTCAAGAAAATGGATATGCAGATGAATCAGACACAATAGCCTAAACCTTGCGGAGTATGTGGAGATCCAAGTCATCCCAATGATAAGTGCTCGTTGATTCAAGAAGGAGTTGCTGATGTCAATGCAATGGATTATGGGCCTCGCCAAAACTTTGATAATAATTTTAACAATTTGAATTACAATTCGAACTATCAAAGTGGTTTAAACGGAAGAGGTCAACAACAATAAGTACCTTATCAAGAAAAAGGTCAATTTGAGAATCGTTCAAGGAATCCTCAACAGGAAGATAGAGAAGAAACTTTGAGGTTATTGTTGGACAAGATAAGTGTCCAGGAGAAGCTATTGAGCCAAATGGCTAAAGAGATTGGCGAGCTCAGAGCTAAGGATTCAAGCAAGCTACCTTTGCAAGTGGTAGTTAATTTGAAGGAGAATGTAAGTGCCATGATCCTTAGAGGAGAAAAAGAGGTTAAAATTCCCATAAAAAGCTTGAAAGAAAAGCCTAAAGAGGTCATAGATGTGGAGAATGTGGGAGAAGGCATCTTGGATTTGGCATCACCGCCAACTGGCGCCCGCCGCCCCTACTAGCTGGTGAGCCGATTATTGATTCTAGTTCCACCATGGAGAAATTGTCGAAAGAGTGGTCTTTTGAGGGCTTCCAAGCCTGAACCACTCTTTCCACGCGCCTTGAGAGCTAATAGAAAGTGGCAAAATGAGCAAATCTTGTATGATACCTTTGCGCATTGTGAGGTAAATATTCCACTTTTGAATTTAATTAAATTTGTGCCTCGCTATGCTAAGTTTTTTAAGGAATTATGCACTATAGCAAAGGATGAAGAGAAAAGAAAAGGTAAGTCTGAATGACAATGTTTCTCTTATTTTGCAAAAGAGATTGCCTAAAAAGGGTGGTGACCCATGTATGTTTATCATTACATCTGCAATTGCAAATACTAAATTCACGAAAGCTATGTCGAATTTAGGAGCTTCAATTAATGTTATGTCCTATAACTTGTACATGTTTTTTGGTTCTGAATGCTCTGACAGAAACAGGAGTTACAATACAACTCGCTAATCGATCTCGTTTCAAACCTAGAGGAGTTGTTGAGGATGTTTTAGTGAATGTTGATGATTTAATTTTTCCTTCTAATTTATTTGTGTTTGATATGGAACAGGGAATGTTTGAGACACTAATTATCTTAGGAAGGCCATTCCTGAGAACAGCAAAGACAAAGATTTGCTACTATAGAGGTTCACTGACCATATATGGAGTTTGATAGTAGAAAGATTGAGTTTTCTCTTTATGATCCTATTAAACTTTCTCCTGAAAATTCTTTGGATGTTCCTAGTGCTAACAATGTTGATTGCATGGAAGAACCTCATGATTTGTTAGAAATTCCTAAGGAAAAAGATTTATTCAATGTTGAATCTTCTAACAATGTGAAATTTGATGTAGGAAAAGAAGAGCTCAAAATGGAGATTGAGAGTGTGCTTAGTCCACACAAACCTATTCTTCTACCCTATGAAAAGCTAATTCCAAATAATGTGGAGGTTTTTGCAATTTCAGGACAACCTCCAAAAGAGATTCAAGTCCAAGAGAAAAAATTGATTGAAGAAATGGATTATTGTTTGTATAGATTGCTACACCTTCCAAAGATGCTTGCACTTGTCAAGAAATGGACAAGTGTAAAGGACCCTGGTGGAGTTACTTGACCAAAAAGAGCAACACGTCGAGCCAAAGACGTGAAACAAATGCGCTTCTTGGGAAGCAACCCAAGGTAAGAAGGTTGTTTTCTTTGGTTTTTGCATTTGTTTTTCAATTCAATAAAGTAGGATGAGTCTATTTGATGTATATGTGCAAGATTTTGTGTGAGAACTAACTTGTAGATGAGTTTGATCGAAGAGAAGAACGAAGTTGGAGCACTGGAAAAAATGGCGTTCGCCACCCCTTCAGTGAGACACGGTGTCTATTTTGGAAAAAGGCCACGGGATTTTTAAATCTATCTATCCTATATCTTTTTATCCCTACCTTTCCATATAAATACCTTCCATCATCTATCTTTCACTCTTTCTCAAACATTTTCTCCAAGCAACACAAGAAACCTTAAACCCTCCTACTTGAATCCAAATTCCAAAACTCTAATATTTGAGTTTCAATCAAAAAGCCTATTCTTTCCTATTCACCATCACCCATTCATTCCATCTTCAACCCCAAATCACAATTTCTATCAACTACTACCATTCATCCATCACTTTCAAATCCAATTTCTAAACCCCCACAAATTCAATTCTTTTCACCATCACACCCATCATTTTCACAAAACAAGGCTTTGAAACCAAGTTTTTCACTTCAAGAATGCAATTTGGAAGAGATTTTGACGTCCAGACACTGACGTTGGAATTCAGATTTTCGGGATCACCATCAACCGGCGCCCGCCGCTACCTCAGTGAAGCAGTTTCTCGGTTTCTTGTGAGTTCTCTTGTGTTTCGAGCAATATGTCTTTGGTTCTGAGTATGGAAAAGCCAGCATACTTGACGGATGAGTAGGAGCATCGTTGGATTAACATTGGAAGTAGGAATTACTGCTCGACGGTATTCTTTAATGTTGAGATGTTGCACCATCTTGGCTTATTCGAGCATGTTTCAGAGCTTCTTAACAAGGGTGGATTGGGTGATTTTCTTGAGCTTAGGGCAACCATTTATCTTGGGTTGGTAAGAGAATTTTTGGTTACTCTAGATTATCGTTCTGACAAGGAGATTCGCTTTTGCATGAGAGGAAAGAAGTTCTTGGTAAGTAAGGATGTTATTGCTCAAGCTTTTGGGATCACCAAGAAGTGTACTAACTCTTGGGTCAATGCATTAGTGGATACCCTTGCGCTTCATACTTGGATTGTAGCTACTGGAGTCTGGATGGCTGGTTAGGAATGATGCTGATTATTTTGACTACATGATCACTCACCTTGCGCTGAGATTGTGCTATAGGGTATTGAGTCTTGCTTTCTTTGATTTAGTTGATCCAGAGATCGTATCTATGAGAGTTTGGGCTTATACTTATTGTTTGACTCCTGAAGGCATGAGAACTCAAGATTGGGTCTAATTGTTTTTAGGAAGTTGTAGTGAGATAATCAGTACCGCATATGAGCGAGAAGATCGCACTATTGCTTTTAGAGGATTGATATCACTCCTTGCTCATTATCTTGGTATTCACTTGGATGGTGTGAAGCCTCTGTGTGGTGACTCTGCTTATGATATTGCCACCCTGACTTGGTCTCACATTATCACTAAGATTCAGTATCCTCATGCAAAGGAGCGTTTCAGATGGATTGCGGGAGAACATGGAGAGCATCATCTACACCTTCCTCTTGTGTTGACATTTTGTGTTAAGCGTTTTTCTCATATTATTATTATTTTGCAATCATTACTCTTTTAGTTTATTTTCTTATTTCAATTGTTTGCTACAACCTTATTGCTATTTGACTAAAGAATCACCATAAGAACTATGAATAAGTCTTCTATGTGGGATCGACTCCGTACTTGTCTACTATACTAATCTTTTGTTTAGCATTGAGTTAGGATATAATTTGCATTTGGAGGACCAAGACCAACAACACATTTACACCTCGTAAAAGCATCCCACCACAATCTCAATTGAAACATCCTTGGACTTGCCTTATTTAATCTTAAGTGGCATGCGCATGGCCATAGATGACGGCGTCGTTGAAGAGGGAGGTAGTTGTGTACTGGGCTTCGATAGCGTCAACCACAATGAGATGATGAATTTTTTTATTTCTTGTACTTTTTGCGTTGCGTCTTCCGCGAGCTTGCGAATCTCTTGCCAAGGTGGTTCAACCTTCTTCTTATCCCGAACATCATCATCTCGAGCCCTTCTCTTTCGATATCTTCTATGGAACTCTTGATCACTCCAACGAAGATACCCATCATCATAGGCTCAAATAGCCCATCAAATGTATTCTTCGGACAAAGGCTTGGAACTTGTTTACTTGAGCACTTTGACTAAGAATAAGTGAATCAGTTCAATGGATTTGAGTCGATTAGCTTTGATATCAATTGATGCGACCTGAATGATCGATCGACCAAGCCTCGAGCTTTCGAACACTCTTTTGTGGGGATGATTTTTGGGGATATATAGGAAATAAATGACAAGGATATGGATTTCTAGATCTTGGAGCATCTCACCACAAGATCTACAAAACTCACTCTCACAAATATCAAAATCTCGCTTTCGAATGATTGTGTCTTTGTTTGGGATTCAATCATAAGTATCTCACCAATAATGATTCAACAAACGGGTTTCTTTTTAACATCTCACCTCAGACGATGTTAAAAGCATCTCACAATCAACAATTTAGAATCATCTCGATTCAAAGGAAACACACTTTTCATTAAACTAAAATCTGAAGTATAAGTTAGAATACAAGCTATTTATATAAGAAAAGTAATCCAAAATGAAAGGTCAAATGCTAGCTAACACATTCATTGAGCAGATGATAATGCATATTTTAGATATCTTTATTGTGAAGTATTCGAGTTCGGAATCTATGCCTTTTTAGTGTTTATTCTGCAGTTTTACATTCTGGCCTTGGATGGGATCATGGAGGAGCTAAAAAGACTGCTAAGGGAGGATTGTGGAGTCTGATGGAGCGGCCCCGTCGTTATTCCACCGGCGCCCACCGATCCTCCGTGTTCAGCAATTGTCAATTTTAGTCCGAAGATTCTATTTGATTATGATATTATTATCTTATTCTCTAGGGTTTTGCACGACTCTATTTAGGTTATATTCATCTTATTTCATTCGTGTGTTATTGTGTGCTACATTGAGAGAGACTTAACGAGAGATGAGCGTTACTTTGGCTATGAGTTGCTAAACTCATAGTTTTGCCTGTGATTCGAAGATATGGTTGAATGAATTGTGAGGATTTGATTTCAATTAGTTGTTTCTGAGTATATTTATCATCTTGTTCTTATTGATATGAATTTGTGTTCATTTCTATGATTGATCACCATGCTAGGAATTGCATCTATCTTATGAATCTGTTGTTGGTTTCTCGATAGCAAACGAAGTTATTGATTTAGTGATATTTATATGCCTTTGTAGTGGATGATATCGATTGATCTATGTCGAGTAAATGTGTATAGGGCCGAGAGGGTTGCTCATTTGTCTTCTATTTGGATTGAATCGATATGTCAATTGGTCTTAATAACTTGAGTTGTTAATGCTATTCTTTAGTGATATTGAATAAGAAGATTGTATCTTTGCGGATCAATCAACCTTAGGCAAGTCGACATATGCTCTATAAATACTATAATCAATTCTAGGACCTTGAACCTCAACAATTGTCGAGAATTACAGGTGAAACATTTTTCTATCTTATTATTAATACTTTGCTATCATTATCCTATTTACTTACTTTGTTATTTCATCAAGTTGTTATAAACTATTGTTATTGTCTTAAGAAATCATTGTTAGGGTCATTATAGTTAAACCTTGTTCTCTTTGTGGGTTCGACTCCGGACTTCATTTCTATACTAATCTATTGGTTTGATCATTGAGTTAGGATATCATTACTATTTAGGTAAATCGAAATCTAACAACGTTCGCCGAGCACCAGCGGATAATATGAAAGGTCCCTCGAAATGATGGAAAAGGAAGTGGGCAGCCCAAGGGCTGGAAAAGCGAAGAGTCGACAACCATCAAGATCACCAATACATATTAAAATATGCATCCTTATCGCAGCGCAATTTATTCAGCTCATTGAATGTGTTCCGTCTTCAATAAACGTGTTTCTAACAAGCTGTCAAATTTTGAACAGTTGTAATGAACAACATTTTCGGTCATCTTCAAGGCCGATCTGGTAAAAGTATTCTTCACGAAAGTTGTATCCACTTAAAATAGCTTTCCAACAAGTGCGCATAGGCTTCAAATCGGAATTTTATACAATCCGGTGGATCCAAAATACCGATGTATCGCCAAACTGTTTTCTCAAATGAGATTTCTTGTGAATCGGGCTCATATGGTAATATGATCACAACATCCTCTCCCCCTTGAAAAGGATTCAAGGTAGATATTCTCCTCTTCGCCCATGAATGTTGGTGATGGAAACACAAATGGCAAGCATGAAAAAAAAATTGGTGTGGCATCCATCCATGGGGTGTCCATGATTTTGAGAAATTTTGGGGCGATAAATGATGTTTTGGACATTGGTTATAAGGAGATCGGGGGTAGGATCCACGATCCCTGCGAGCTTCGAAAAAGGGGAAGGTGGAGCTATGAGCACTAGAGAATCACACATAGATGAGGGAGCCACTGATAGGGGTAAGGGGAGGGTGCTTTTCTTAAGAGGTGACCATGTATTTATCTCGGAGATGAGATTTTCTACTATATGACATGAACATCTTCTAACATAGCCCTCTGTTTGACTTCTTATTGTTGAGCAATCTCCCGATCTCTTGTCTTTCGATATCTCCTACGGAGTTCTTGATCAACAATATCATAAGTAGCACCATCCATGGCTTCCCAGTGGAGATACCTATCATCATAGGCTTGAATAGCCCATCAAATGTATTTATCAAACAATGGCTCCGATCTTGATCTCCTGAACGTACATTTTAGAAAATAAGAAACAAATCAACTAACAAAAGCTCGAGGAATTCGAGTCAGTTAGCTCTGAGCCCACTTGATACAACCCGAAGGATCGATCGACCAAGCCTCGAGCTTTCGAACACTCTTTTTGTAGAGTGGCTTTTGGGGATTTACAATTTTTTTTTAAAAAAACAAGGATATATATGTGTTGCAAGAATACTCTCGGACACTCACTTTGAGAACTCTCTGACACTCGATTGGTCACACTCTCGGCCTCGCACTCCAAGTTTCGCCTCTCACTAGGAAGTATCTCTTAGCATCTCACCAAGAGGGTTTGGTCGACATCTCACCAAATCAGAAAAATCTTAACCCGATTCCAAAGGAAGCCATGCTCAGATTTTTTTTTTCTCAAAATCAACCTCATTAAAAATGAAAGTTTTACACCTTTATATAGGAAAATATTGATGCTATGAAAAATAGAAGAAATTAAAATAAATCGATAAACTAATGACGGATAATACGAAAGGGTTTTCGAGATTTATGATGGAGAGATGGGAAACCATAATGGGGGGGAAACAAATGGTCTTGGCTACCATCAAAGAGATGGAAGTTCAGCCTAATGCCTTGAATGAAGAATCACTAAAACCACGTCATTTAATCCGACTTTATTGAATGCATTTCATCTTCATTTATTGCATTTCCAACAAGCTGCCAGATTTTCAGATTGCTGCAAAGAACCCAGATTTCGGTCATCTTCCAAGCTGAATTGACGATTGCATCCTTCAATAAAGTTGTAGCCACTTAAAATACCAACGGGTGACCAAATAGTTTTCACAAATGAAAGTTAATATTCAACTCTGAAGACAAAACTTTGTAAAAAAAAAAAAGTTGAGCTCATGGGCGATTACAATCACATCAGAAAATAAAAAGTCTAAAAATGATCGATGGTTGATAAGGATAGAGTAAAGCCTAACACATAAAAAAAAATCTGTTAGAAGATGAATCCCAAATTCCCAATCCATATATAAAGTAGTAAAAATGGATATAAAAATACTTATGTATCATAATACCTATTTCCATGGTATTAAAGTTAGCTGGTCTAGGTAAGTTTGACATGGATTCATTGTTATCGGTAATAGGAAAGATAAAAATGTTGTTGATAGACATAACAGGAAGACTTGTATTGATTCAGTGTTAAATGATGAATCTCACTCTCTCTTATAAACTACTCCCTCCGTCCAAAAATACATGGACTTTTATTATTCAGACACGCTTTTTTAAGAGCTAAAAACTACATAAAATATTAATTTTTTTATTAATTTTTTTTAATAATTACAAACTTATTATCAATAAAAAAAATTTAATAATTACAAACTTATTATCAATAAGTTTGTAATTATTAAAAAAAATTAATAAAAAAGTTAATATTTTATGAGGGAATTAAACTATATGACCCTTGTCCCGAAATGGTTTGCTAGACTAACCCACTATCCACAACATTTGCAAAGGTTAAACCCCCCCCCCCCCCACCAAAAAATGGCATATTTGCCGGTTGGAATTAACCGGGACAGAGGAGAGAGAAGGTAAAGGAGGAGAGAGAGAGGAAGCGGGGTGGAGAGAGAGATGCAAGGAAAGTTATTGTGGACAGAGAGAGTGGAAGTGTGGGAAGTTATTGTGGAGAGAGTGGATGAGTGAGAGAGGAAGCAGTTTGAATTGAAAACTGACGACCCTCAACTGTCTCTCACGACTTACAAAAGAGGAACAGAGAGAGAGAGAGAGAGGGCAACAGTTCCACATGCAAGTCTGAGGAAAACAAGAAGAGAAGGAAGAAGAAGAGGAAGAAGACGACAGAGCGAGAGAGGAAAAGAAGAAGCAAAGACGTGGAAGAGGACGACAGTGCAGAAGAAGAGACGAAGACGCCGACTTTGAAATAAGTAAACCCTCACAATGCCGATTAAATACGTTTTGCTTCGATTGGTAGGGGAGGAACCGATTTAAAGAACGAAAACTGGTTTGGATTGTGTGAAAATGGGA
This sequence comes from Persicaria tinctoria, assembly GCA_037127255.1. NCBI lineage: Eukaryota > Viridiplantae > Streptophyta > Magnoliopsida > Caryophyllales > Polygonaceae > Persicaria > Persicaria tinctoria. The sequence continues at coordinate 21,690,744 of JBANSL010000013.1, read as the reverse complement.
AGAAGGGGTCGAATGGGTTGACAGTATGCAATATCGCCATGTCATGTAAGAAGTAACCGGCGTCAAGTTAAAAACAATTGGTGGAAAGTTTGGGTACTGGGGGTTTGCACGTCTGGGAGAGAAGGGGATTTTTGGGAATGGGGAAATTGGGCAACTGTGTTGTTGAATCCAACTTATCATGAGAAGGAGAGTGTAGATCCGTTCAGTTTAGGGGGGAATTGGGCGAAATGGGGCTTATGACTGTAGATGCGTTCAGGTTTGGGGGAAATTGGATGAAATGCGGCGCATTAGGGTTAGGAAAATTTTTAGAAAGGGTGAAAAGTTTATGTGGAATCGACATTATGTGGAATAGGATGACTTGTGTGCAAATGGAGATGGACATGTTGAATAAGTTTGCTGTCATGTTTTCACAACCATGTGTCATGTGTATATGTGTGTGTGTGATGTGTAATTGTGTTTGTGTCATGTTACATTAGATATTGATATGAAGGGAATCGTGGGTTGGGGGAGAAGAATTGATGTGTAGAATACTGAATTTGGGTCTTCCATTGTGCAGGATATCTGGTGAATATTAAAAATATCACAACGAAGTATGAAGAAGATTGTGTAGACCGTACAGCTCAAACATCCGGCGCGGTAATATGGCTTTCGTTCGAGTAATGTAAGTTGTGATTGTTGTGCTGCAGTGTGGCTGACATGTTGAAGTCTGTGCAGGCTGTGTACGCCGTAGAGGAAGAAAGACACTTCAAAGAAAAAATTAACCAACACTTGGGTCGGCAAAGTCCCGAAACCCTTGGCGTACAAAAGGGTGAAGGGGATTCCCCAAAACAAACAATCGTAAGTCATTATCGGCTCTTCATTTAGAAAACATTGGCACAGGTTGTGTGAGCAATTTTCGTTATTTTAATGTAGGGGCGACTGCGGTCCATATGCCATCCGTTTCCTGCAGCTCCTCGCGACCGGCGACACCAAGTTCCGTGGCCTGGACGATTCATTCATTGCAGCGTACCGCCAATCCCTTTGTGTTGCCATGTTTCACGGACGTCTTACAACCCCATCTGATCCTTAAAAAAACTCCCCCATTGGTTTTATATACATTGTTGGTTTGTCTAGACTTGTTAGTTGGTTTAGACATTTGGATATGCACTTATGTTTGTTGGTTTTAGACATTTGGATATGTACTTATTGCTGGATTGTTGTATTCGTTGGTTTTTAATTATGACATGTCAATCGAGATACATGTCATGTCAATATGAAGCTAATGTCATGTGAATATGAAACTAATGCCATGCCAAAATCCGATAGTGTCATGTCAAAAGGGGGTAATGTCATATGACATTCCGTTAACATAATAGAACAAACTAGAACTAGAACAAACTAGAACAAAACCCCCCATACGAAGTTGTAGAAAGGCAACATAATTCTTTGCGAAAGGCGTCTAACCAAAATGGGCGTACTATCTACTTCATTCCGAAAGGCCCCGCAGATGGAAGTTCCTATGCCCCCGCTACGTGCGGCGGCGCTTCTGCAATTTAAATTTCCCATTAGCGGGACGCGCCCACTCTATTGGTTCAAGTTTCACAGTCGTCGAAAACGCTCCGGTCTTCCCTTTTCCGCGTTGGTATGCTTCCTCTACTTCCCTTACCGCTCGCTCCGCGTCGTGATCCCACGGACTGACTACATCCTCGACGTCACTGCTCACATAAATGACCTGCTTCCCATGGTCATAAGCAACTGCGTTGTACAACGCATCACTTAGTTCTAACTGGACACGTGGATTATCTAACTGGACAAGTGAGCTTTCTAACTGGACACTCTTAGTTTCGAACTGGACACCTCCTTCTGCTCGATCGATACCTTGTGCTACCAAAACTTCCAATTCTTCATCCCCTGCCAAGAGGGTTTTAGTTTTTAACTGTGGGTGATCTTCTTGGGTCCAGTGAGGCCCAACCCTGAGTGGATGGGCCGTTGTGGATCCTTCCGTAGTGGTGAAATCGCCGCCAACCTTGCGTACCAGGGAGACATGGAGGTCGATAGGCCATAATCGTTCACCGGAAAGAGCGTTAACGAACTTGTAGGCCTACAAGTCTTCATCATCCCCAATGGAAAAAGGTCTGCACCCTTCCTTCTTTGGCTTTACATATGTGAGCTCAACGTCATGCCTCCTCCCATCGACATTAAACTTGGCCATCAGTTATTTCTTCAGCGAGACGTAGTCAATACTTTCGTCTACCAGTACGGCCTTTTGACTCCTCGACAACTTCACAACCCAAATGCCCTCTTCACAATCCCACCATCCGCCAAACAATACAGTGATACACACGAACGAGTTCTCCCCTGTTCCATTAGTTAGTGGGGGGGACATTCAGTTTTACAGGGAGAAGAACATATTGTGAGGAGAGACGTATCGCATAACCTAAATGGAAGGATGACTTACTCATTTCCGCCAAGAAGTCGGTGTCTGTCCAGTTAACCCCAGTAGGTGTCAAGCGCGTGAATGGGTTTATGGACTCCCCCTCCTCCCTCCTCTCCCTCTTATTCTCTTAAGGGGTAAATAACAGGGCGGGAGATTTAATCTCACTCCCGCCTTCTCTCTGTCCCGCCCTCTCTCTCTCACTCTCTCCCGCTCTCTCTCTCTCTGTCTCACTCTCTCTCTCTCTCTCACACACACACACACTCTCTCTCTCTCTCCTCTCTTATCAAATGTCTTTACCTACCCTCTGCGAGATTCCCCCCCCCCCCCCGGTCTCTCTGAAGTTATTGTTGGGCCAAAATTTTATTCATTTCTTTCAACATAATATATTGTTTGAAAATGTATTTCGTGGTTTTAAATTAATATGGGTATACTCCTCTCTCTATGGTTTTGCATTTTTTTAGTATTAATGGTGAGTGGGAAACCAAATTTTATACAAATGTCAAAATTTTACTAAAACCACTGCTAAAGGTGTATAGTGGAAAACTGTTTGTTATACAGTCGGTATTAATTAACCGGCTAGTTGTTTTAAAGGGGTGTCATGTAGCTTCTAACGACAAGAAGTAAACCCACTTTATCGTTTGTCATGTCAGACTTGACACGTGTCATGTTTAGATAAGACCACTGCCATGTGCATTGTTGACAACAACAAAACACTGTCATTCAATCCCATTTGCTTTTTGTTTTTATTTTTCCTTCCTCAACGGTCACATGCTGAACAATGTTGTTATTTCCCACACACCCCACTTCTACCTCTTCGTTTAGAAGGCCATTTTCTTTCCATAGTAGTCCAATACCACCTGATTTGCCCTGCGCAGGAGACCAAATGGCTTTGTCAAAACCCGCACCCCGCCAAACTGAAGGGTCAGGAATGGTTTCTGTCTTTGTTTCTGCAAGTGCTAACACGTGAATATGCTCCGCTTTGCATCTTGTGTTAATGTCTGTCCAGAAGGTTGGTCTCCCCATACCCCTACAATTCCAAAAGCTAATCTTCATGGACAACATACTTTTGAGAGCTCGAGGCAGGTATTCGGCTCTCTAAATTTGTGGGAATCAGATTGTATAATTTGTATTGGTTCAGCTTGTTTTGTATGCGTTTAGAGTCGAGAGAACACCGGCTCTCACAAACCCCAAACCATGAACTCGTAAATTGAGTAAAAACAAACCAAACAACAAGGAGGGTAGGTTTGAACCCAACACTTGGGTGTAGAATGTGAGTGATTAACTTATGTTGTTGGTGTATCTCTATAGTATTTGTTTTAATATTCAGTTTGCGATGTGGTATATGGCGATTGCCATTATTGTGCTTTGTTTTAGAGGTAACCTTTATCCACTGGATATGAAAGCCAATCAACAACCATTTGATTAGCTTGATGATTCAGTCATCTCGTGTTAGATTCCATCTTTTATATGTGGACTTCGTCTTCATTTTATTGAGGTAGGAGCAAAGAGGCAGGTGCTTATACATAGTCGAACCAAGGCATTATGTTCTTGGATCCATACAGAACCAGCAAGAAAGGAACTCACTGTCTGTACGGACGGGTGGGGGAGCATTCAGCTCACTGTTTATATGGTTATTGAGATCATTCATTGGAGTTATATGAGGTATGTTGATCCTCGTCTGTTGGTGATTTTGACACCCAATTCTCGTTTGTTTTGATGTTTGCCGATAGCATGCACATAGGCAGGACAAGCCTGACCAGCAAGGGTGGCGATAATGTCTGAAAAATGAAAGCCAGAGGCGAGCAATACCGCGTAAGCATAAGAGCTTTGCTTTGTATTGCCTGATGTTGAAGGGAAGCTTTCCTTTTGCCTTAGAGGATGGTTTTTTGGTCGGGATTGAACCCGAATCCGCAGGGCCTGGTCCCCCTTTGGATTGTTTTTTTGAAGCCTTAAGCTTCAGGTTTTCTTTAGCAATAGCCTCGGCCACCTCGTGGGTTGATGCATCATCAACCACCACTTGTTTTCCTTTTTCCTTTGCTTCGAAAGCCATGGATCCAACAGCAACACACAGATCAGACACAAGAACAAGATTTATCGGATTGTAGATCGAAAAGAGGGTGAAACGGTAGCGAGCAGTACACCACCAAGCACCCCATTTATAGGCAAATTGATAGAAGGAGAAATCCTTGATCAAGCAATCATCATACCTCTGTAATGTCTTCATATATGCACTCCAGGATTCACCGAGACAGTGCACCCTCAGCGGCGGGGCTAGGCGCCATACCGAAATCTTCCAATTGCATCTTTCCGATTTGATTTTTCCTTGCGGCAGAAGGCACCAATCGGCCATCCACCACCACCATTTACTCCACTGGTTACTCAATCTTTCAATCGATCCTCTAATCTCCCAATAACTCAACGCCGAATTAAGAAGCCTCTGAACTCTTTGGATAGTATAACACTCAAAAGGGGCTCGTAGATGCCCAGTCTGAAGCCTAAATCCCCAAATTGAGAGGGATAAGGATTTGCTGATGGAGATAGGAGCAGTAGCCCCATCGTTTCGCAGAGGATTGAGGATCAAATCGGAAGGTTTTGATGCAGGATGGCACATAGGGTTCCCCGCCGCAAGGGAGAATCGCTTGAGGGGTTTTTCTCTCATCCGGTATTTCGTACCAATACAATACTAGTTCCAAGTAAGAGTTCAAATAACTATGTCAATTAATCTTTTTATTGCGTCAAATGTCAATTATTCAAAACTTGAATGTTGACTTTTCATATAATCAAATTGCCACCATGGATACACACACGCATTTTTTTTTTTTGATTGGGAAATAATTCGAGGCCGGACAGGCCCGAACTTCGAGAGGCCGACGAAGTCGGCAGACGGCAAGCCGTCTAAACATATAACATAGAAATAAAAAAATACAACATAGAAACAGGAAAAAAAAAAAAGGTGCAGTACAAGTGGAGGGAGACACGCAAATGCAGTCGAACAAGCGAATTAAGCCCACCAGACTGGAGACAACGTAGACAAGAGCCGACGTCAAGCACCACCAAGAAGTGACACCGCTAGCCAACGGTACAACAGGAGTCCTATGGGCAGTGAAGACGAACCTCCAAGGAAATTTCTGTAATGCGGAGTCGCCTCGATACACACTGCCTCGACCCCATCCAGACCCGACATCGGTTGCCAGTGCTCCAACTCAGACGAAGAACGCCACGAACAACTAGACTCGCAGCCGAGAACCTCCATAGTACGACGCACCAAAAGACCCTTTCGGGATTTAATTGAAGCCTTCTCGGGATTTAATATAATATAATTTTTATTTATTTATTTTATTTTATTTTTTTCACCCGGGCTCCTTTGGGCCCAAGCAAAATGCTTGGGCCCAAAGGACATGTTATTGGGCCAAATATGGCATTGTCAGGCAACCTCGGACTTGAGAGCGAAAACCACTGGTGGTGGTGAGGATGCTGGGAAACCGCGGACGAGACCGAGCCCACAACCCACGGGAGCAGGAAGTGGCGAGGTAGGACAGACGCCTGCACCGGGAGGGAGAGGAATCATTTTATTTTGTAAATTAGAATATACAATCCCAAACGAGACTAATAAAAATGGATTTTTTTTTTTAAATTCTACATTTTGTCCAAGCGTGCAAAGGTATAGCAAGATAGCAACAGAATAGGCGGCACTGGTGATCGACCACCAAGGAGAGCACGCAAGGCAGAGGGACAACAACGACGGCCTGGAAGCGCGGCGTCGGCACGGAGCCGAACGAGAATACACAGAGGGGAAGAGGAAAGGATGGATTAGCATATCTGAAGCGAAGAACAAAGTAGAGTGAGGAGCCGCCGCCGACGCGCCGTCGAGGGCTCTGATTTGGGCGCAGGGAGAGGGAGAGTCGGGAGACCAGACTGAGGGAAGAGAACCCCAAGATTTTGGCGGAGCACCAACAACCAGATGAACCGCGGCTCCCCGGAGCCAGCCTAAGGGTGGACAGAGACAGATCTGAGTGGGTTGAGGCCCAAAGCGAGCCATGAGTTGGGGTCGAGAGCATATACTGCATAGAAATCGATACCGGCAACACGTGAGCCCAAGAATAGAAGCGATCGGAGTAAGCAACTCGCCCAAGAATAGAAGCGATCGGAGTAAGCAACACAAGGCTGGACAAGGGGTTGAAGAGAAAAAGAAGAAAATCCCTTTGATTAACAAAAGCCCCAACTTGATTTCAGATTTTATTCCACTCCAAAACTTGATTTTCCAATTAGGGTTTTACACTTTGTGTTCTATAAAGTGACCGACACATAAGGCGGCGACCCACAAAGGTTCGTCATCAGGGAGGAGCGCCGAGCCAAAGGTGTGGCGACACCCTGAGTGTAGAAGAATGAGATGACCGAGTTAACCCCTTTTGATTCTCTAAATCACCCTGTAAGCCTTTTGACCCAAGGGATAACCAAGAAACAAGCAACGCCTGTTCTTTAATGCAAATAAACTTATCAATAGATCTTATCAATAGATCCTTACTGAACAAGCACATGGAAAAAACATCCAATTCAATGACCCCGAGGTCTGTGTAACAAGGAACCTTTTCAAACTGTTAAAATAATTCAATTCCTAAGCCAAGTTACTTGGTTAGTTTATGTAATTGTTTTGGGAGAAATCTGCACGTCGATCCTTGTCGGCCACGATCGATCTCCCTGCATAGAAAGAGATGAGGAAGAGGCGGGGCTCGTTTCTTCAAAGGAGTCTCCGACGCTCAAATCAGATTGTGTCGGCCGAAAGAAGCCCCCTCAAACCCTAGCTAATCCTCCTTTATATATAACGGGAATTAGGGTTTCAATAAATGTACCTGATAAAAGACGATTGTGCCCCCAAAGATCTTGACGGACTTACTTTAGCTATATCAATTGCCCCTCGGGTTTCCTCTTCACGATCTAGTGATGAGGGAAGACGAATAACTCAACGCTTTTCACTTGTTAGGATTGAAGACCACCAGTAATGCTTCCCCCTTGTCTTCGTTGTATTCTGTAGGCTTTAGCATTCTCAACCGAATAACACAATATAATGTAATTAGTGCGTTATTAACTGATTAATCAAATGTAAGTTACTTAAAATGATTAGATTAATTTTTTTTGTCATAAGTGAGAGACCGCATTAGTTGATAACGTTCTTGCTTAAATTTTATTCATGAGGGACAATTATGTTGGTGTTAAGTGTTAAACATTTCAACTTAAATGACGCTCTTATCACATGATTTAGATTTTCATTGGCCCTTAACGGGGTTATTATGGCTTAAAAGTGGCTTCAATTGGTCGTAAGTGATGATTCTTTGGCCATAAGTGGCGATTCGTTGGCCATAAGTGGCGATCTATTGGCCTTGAGTGGCGTTCTTTTGGCCTTAAGTGGCGTTCCATTAGCCTTGAGTGGCATTTTATTGGCCTTAAGTGGCATTCTATTGGCCATAAGTGGCGTTGACCATGAGTGGTGATTTATTGACCCTAAGTGGCGATCTATTGGCCTTGAGTGGCGATCTATTGGCCTTAAGTGGCGATTCTTTGGCCATGAATCACAATCTATTGGCCAGAAGTGGCGATTTGGTGGCCATGAGTGGCGATCTATTGGCCTTGAGTGGCAATTCTTTGGCTATAAGTGACGACTCGTTGGCCATAAGTGACGATTTGTTGGCCATAAGTGACGATCTATTGGCCTTGAGTGGCATTCTTTTGGCCATAAGTGGCGTTCCATTAGCCTTGAGTGGTGTTCTATTGGCCTTAAGTGGCGTTCTATTGGCCTTAAGTGGCGTTCTATTGGCCTTAAGTGGCGATTCTTTGGCCATAAGTGGCGATTTATTGATTTTTTTAACGATTGTTGTAGCTTTAAAGATGTCGTTCCATGACATCTATAGTTGAGTAATAGGAGTCTTGATGACCTTCATTATCCCAAATTTTGTTGTAGTGCCATTCTTGACATGGTTAGGAGTTGGTGTTAGGTAGAATATTAAACCTCTGACTTGCTTCTATCTTTGTAGCTCTCGAGGCCTCAAATCATTTTACTTGCCCCAAAGCACTTTGTAGTATTGAATCTTTCCCCAATTCGATTGTGAGACTTGAATTCATTCTCTCCTCAAGGAATACACTCGATGCTTGTTTCTCATACTTCCTCTATAAACACCTATCCATGAGTACAACACAAGCGAAGCAAATGAAAACAAAGTCAAAGGCACATCCGACTATCGAAACAACAAGAATAAGAACATGATCAACTCAATTCAAACTCATTCATGTCTAGTAAGGTAGAATCGCAAAGAATCGAATGGATTCTAGGAGGGTAGACTAGCATGTGGACTTAAAGCACATATAAAAAATTTATGTCTCCAAACTAAGAAATACTCAAGTGTACTAAGCAACACAAAAATCAGTGGTCAAACAGATCAAATATTGAGCACAAAAAAAAAGAGTCTAATTAATTTCATTTCTATCTCAACCGATCGCGGAAGGTTATGAAGAGTAAGTGATCAACAAAACATAATCTAGCATACATTGGCATTAGAGACTCATAAATTCGTAATAGCAGCAGACCCATCCCAAACGACAGACTTCTGAACCCAACACCTATAGTCTCAAAACTATCCATTTGAATGAATTCATATTTAAGTTAAATCACAAAGGCAATTTCTTCAAGCTCCTCAAACAAACAACAAATTTGACAACTGGTGTATAGATTGATTTGGCCAACAGAGGAGCATTTTCAATTGCAATCTAATTAAGATCTTTTAGAAATTTAATCATGGCTTCCAAATCACATTGGAAAGATCGAATTACAGTACTTACTGATTTGGAGTCAATTGTGGACGCACTCCCACTTGTGTCTTCTTCTTCTCCGGTGAAATCGAGAAAGAGAGGTTCCAACATGGACTCCATTTTACCACTAGGCCCTCGGTGATGGAGATGGGGTGTGTCCGACGAGCGGATCAACGACCATGCTCATTAGTACTAGATCTAGGCATATTTTCGATGCGAGGCAGTGGTGCAGCGAGGTTAGAACCAGGGCTGGCGACCGGTAGCGTCCTCGTGGATCAATGAAAGGAGATGCCTTGTAACGACATCTATGGTGAAATCCCCAAACCATATCCAATTGAAGTCGCACAGAGAGAGGTAGAGGAGGACGAAAGCGGCGGCTATGGTGTAAGACGACCATGGTACAATAATCTGCCACTCGAAATCGTTCTCAGGATGCTTGATGGCTAGTCATCGCTGTTAGGGTTTGTGGGCGAAGGCAAGAGGAGGGCAGTCGCCAGAGGCACTCCTAAGGATTTGCCGCCTCATCCCCCTCACCAATCATCGATCTTCGTTGCTTTGTTGATTGAAATTCCGACCTACTACTTTTTGATCGAAATTTCCACAGACGGCGCTAAATATTTTGGGAGAAATCTACACCCCGATCCTTGTCGACCACGATCGATCTCCCTGTATAGAAAGAGAAGAGGAAGAGGCGGAGCTCGCTCCCCTAGAAAAGCCTCCGACGCTCAAGTCAGAATGTGTCGGCCGAAAAAAGCCCCCTCAAACCCTTGCTAATCCTCCTTTATATATAACGGGAATTAGGGTTTCAATAAATCTACCTGATAAAAGACGATTGTGCCCCCGAGATCTTGATGGGCTTACTTTAGCTATATCAGTAATGCAGTTTTAGGACTTAGTTTCTTGGCTTTGTAAGATGACTATTTAGGTGTCATGTTAGTGGGTTAGTGGTGATCTAAATATTTTGTTTCAATTAATCAAGGAGAAGTGGTTGTTCAGAGATGTTTGTGTGTGTTCTGTGTTTGTGTTCTAAGTTGTTTTTGAAACTACTTCTTTCTTTCTAAGTATAAGTTAATCTATTGCAGTTGTTGTCTATTTGATCCACCATTGTGGAGCTAACAATTGATGTCAGAGCAAAACTTTGTTTTTGCTGGGTTTCAATCCAGCAAACGAGTGGTGTAAGGTAAACACAAGGGAAACACAAGTGTGCGAGATTCATTGTTCAAAGATACAGAACAATGAGAATGGAAATGTTGGCAACCCTCGGCTACCAATATTTAAAGAAGTCAATAACCACTTTTGGAGTTTAAAGACGTCTACACTATTCAAATCTCAAGAAGTGTGGAAATTGGTGGATCAAGGGTTTGAGGATACTTAAAGTGAAGAACCAGATCAACAGTTGAGAGAGAAAAGAAAGAAGCGCTTAAAGGCCTTGTTCATGATTCGGTCGGCCTTGGATGATAAAATCTTTCCAAGGATTGCAACCTTTACCACAACACACGAAGCCTGGGAAGTGCTCAAGCAAGAGTACATGGGAGACAAGAAAGTAATAACTTTCAAGTTGCAGTCACTAAGAACAGATTCTGAGACCTTAGTAATGTCAGAGAAAGAAATTGTGCAAGTGTACCTGTCTCGTGTGTCAGGTATTTTGAATCATATGAGATCATATGGTGAGAACATTAGCACCAAGACAATTGTGAGTAAAGTGATGAGAAGTCTTACCAAAAAACATTGATCATGTTGTTGCTGTTATTGAGGAGTCAAAACATTTATCAGTGTATAGGTTTGAGGAGTTGACAAGTTCCTTGCAAGCACATGGTCGAAGATAGGCTTAGCAGAACTAGTGAGCAGGATAAGAAGTTGCTTCAAATGAAAGAAGAAACTTCAAAGAACAAGCCTAATAGCTCAGCAAACGTAGGTGGCTATAAAGGTGGTCATAGAGGTAATTAGGCCGTTGTGGAAGAGGCCAAGGGAGAGGTCACTTTGGTGGCCAAGGAAGAGGTCAAGGTAGTGACGCAAGAAGAGATCAACGGAGAGACTCCAACAGAGGCCAGAACAATGATTCAAGGTCTCATTGAAGTAACATTTGACGAGAAGGTTTATCGACCAAATAAATTTGCAGTCAAGACCCCACTATAGGATAGTGGAGTCAGATTCGTCCTCATGAGAGAAGTCAACAGTTTTAGGTTTAGTTGGTTTCGGGGTTCGGGAATAGCGGGAAAAGGTGTAAGGTTGTTGTCGACATCGGCTAAGAGTTGGTCGATGTCGAGGGATGGAGGGGGAATCGTGGTTGGTGTCGAGTGGAATCTGTGCAGAAACTTCAAAATAACAAAAATAGAATAATAAAGGTGCAAACTTCCAAGGTTAGGGATCACCACAATAATAAACATATGTGTAGATTATAAATTACATAAAAGAGCATGATTTATATCAAATAACTTTCGTTATTAACAAATAGGAATATAGAGGCTTTTGCATAAACCCTAAGTGTTACTACCTTTTCTTAATTAGGATTAGTCGGCTTTCGCAAATAAACCCTAATTACTATCCAAATTTATAATAAGATCGCTTTCTCTTCAATATCACAAATAAGGAATTTCCTCTACTCTCGCAAAGGATTAAGCACATAGGTAGATGATGATAAAGATATAAAAATTCATGGATTTATAAATCAAACACATATATCTATGTTGGGATCACCCCAACCTTAGAAGAGGGGAATTAGAAACAAAACATGATGAAATAAACTAACTTTAACAGTAAATAAACTAAAACTTACAATTGTTCAATCGTCTCTTTCCTCCTCTCTCTCTCCCTCTCTCGCCTCCTCCCTCTCTGCGCCCAAAGACGACTTTGCTTGAATGAATGAAAATCAGCCCCCTAGGGCTTTATTTATAGTGTTCAATCCCCGCTAATCAAGGAAAGAACAATTTTATCTATATCTAAATCCTACTTATCTCTTTCCTAAGATATAAATTTGATAAATAAACAATTAAATTTATTAAAGTAAATATAGGAATTCCTACTATGGATAAATATATTTTCTTTTCATGATAGATCTTCGTGTCTTGGTAGGTAAGTAACATCTTATCCGAATCTCCACTCGATCTCGACTCGGACTCGTCACTGGGAAGTACTCGAGTGGTCTGGTGCTCGTCTGGTGCTCGATCTCGACTTCTAGGATGCAAGTCGACCACAAAGTACTCGACATCGACCACTTTGGTCGACGTCGACTAGTTATGTGCGCTTTCAGCATTCTGCTCCGTCTTGAAACGCACTTTCCTGAGTCCTCATTCATCTGATTGATGCATATGAATATGCATTGGAAAGCTCTTTTCGAGGACTACAACTCTCATGAAGACATCAGAACTTGATTCAAAATGATGAATGGTAAAAAGTGGCGTTTTCTCCGGATGCACCATCCTGTGCTCTTCATTAGTTTCTCCAATGTTTTCATGACTTTCCTTTAGGCTCCAAAGTGCATCCAATTTCTGTGAAATTAAAAAAAAACTTGTGTGGACCTCCATATATTACAAATAAACATAAACTACACACATTCTTGTATAAATCAAACCCAGAAATATGAAATGCATACATAAATCGATATAAAAGATAGTATAAAACATTGTAAATTAGGCCCGCATCAACATTAAGTGTTGCTATTTGCAAGAGATATGGCCACAAAGAAGCTTATAAGTGCAATTTTATGAACATATAACATTATTTTTTGCACAAATAACATTATGTTGTGCAAATATAATAATTTGTTGTGCAACTATAATATAAAACAGATAAGCGCAATTTTTTAACTCAAATATAAAACTGAAAACTACAATTTTCTAACTCAAATGATGGCGCCTGAATAATAAAATGATGGCGCAAGAATAATAATCTTACAAATTGTGCAATTGTAAAATACAATTGTGCAACCTAATGTTCACCGATCAATTCCATTTGAATTGCAATTTGAAGAGTTTATTGAAGATCTGACATTGGAGATTAATTTCAGCATTGACTTGCATCTTTGTTGTTGGGTGTTGTTTTGATGTTTTGTTTCGTTGCTTTTGAATGTGTTGAATGGCTCACAAGCCCAATGGAGTACCCATAGATAGTGTTGCTCCTATATCGGGCACAAACACTAGTGAGTCGATGGTAATTCAGGTTGTGGAAGGGTCGACAATGCTTGTGAAAAAGAAGAAGAACATCAACATCACTGTGGGAGATAGTGCAATTGTGACAGATTCTTTGATTGAGATTCTGGTGATGTCGATTGTAATCGATGGGGTTCGAAATGGCATAACGAAGGTTGCTAGTGCATGTATGGGGAATGGCTCGATCGAGTTTGTTCAAGCTGACAAGGTGATTGATGTGGAAACGATGTTTGACAAGGTGAGTGCTGATGTCGATTGAGTTTTTAGCATATTTTTTGTGTGATTTTAAATTTTCAATTTTGTAAAGATACTGCTCTACATATATATGATCTCTGACTATAAGGATTTCACCATTATCAGGTCTGTATATTAGCTGCAAAAGGACCTCCAATGCAATAGCACTGGGTACAATGATACAAGACAGATGCTGACACCGAACTTAGCAAATTATAATTGCTAAGATGCATTTTTTCTGTTTAAATATAAAAATAAATAAGCCATTTGTTGTTCTGCCTGCTCGTTTGTGAAATTACGTATAAGGCTAGCTAAATAAACCTTTTACAGCTGAATATAAGAGGTATAATGTTCATTTGTTGTCCGTTTGATATCCAACAACAACAACAATAACAACAACAACAACAACAACAACAACAACAACAACAACAACAACAACAACAACAACAACAACAACAACAACAACAACAACAACAACAACAACAACAACAACAACAACATTCCTAGTTAATCCCGCCTAGGCAGGGTCTGGGGGGCCAAATGTACGCAGTCTTTCCCCGACCAGGTCGAGAGAGTGTTTCCTATTGGCCCAAGCACCTGAGAAAACTCATAGAACAACTAAAGAGAGAAGTACAAAACAGAAATAGAGGACAGTAGGAAGGCAGGATATAGGAAAAAAGAAAAAGGGGGTGGTGAAAGGATACGGATTTTGCCACTCTGCTTAGACTCAGCTCAACCCTCTATGACCTGGATGATGTTCCTCCACTGCAACCTATCTCTAATCATGCTCTCGTTAAGATTTAAAAAGGTTAAATCTTGTCTGATAACCTCTCTCCAATTCTTCTTTGGTCTTCCTCTACTCTGCCTCACTCTGTCAATATCCAAATTATCACACCTCCGAACAGGCGCACTCACGTCTCTCCTCTGCACATGTCCGTTTGATATCCATGTTGTTAATATAAATAGATTTCAATTATGCTTGATTGTCTCGCTAAAAACGTGTGAATAAACACAATTCACACTTAGATCTCCATGAGAGAAGCTCTGAAGAAGATGAAGGGAGAGCCTAAAAAGTTGTTATTGATTTTCTTGAAGATCCGTTAAGCCTACACACCGGCTTTATATAGCCATTGAGCCTTTATTACACAAATGACTAATATGCCCTTCTATGTATACAATATGCTCCTCTAATGTATACAAAACATATAGTTCTATATCCTCCCTTCAAGTTGGACTAGTGATTGAAACTAGGCCTAACTTGGAAGACAAAACTGGTGTTGAACCTCACCCAACGGTTTTGTGAAAATGTCTGCTAGCTGGTGTTGAGAACGGAAAAAGGATGGATTCAAAAAGCCAGCCTATAACTGCTCTCGAGCGTAGTGACAGTCCAGGTTCAAGTACTTTGTCCGTTCATGAAAAATGGGATTTTCAGCTATATGAATCGCTGCCTTATTGTCACAATGCAGAGCTATGGGTTTGGGAATCTCAAAATGCAAACAAGAAGCAAGATAATCCAGCCAAACGAGTTCACTTGTTGTTTTGAACATGATGGGATATTCGGCCTTGACAGATGATTTGGACACATTAACTTGTTTCTTCGTTTTCCAGGAAATAAGAGCATTCCCTAAGAAAACACAAAACCAAGTGATCGATCGTCCACTGAATACACAGTTCCCCCAATCTGCATCACCAAATGCACTGAAAGAGACATAATTGTGACGTGGATACAATAATCCCAAATCAGGAGTACCCTAAAGATATCGCACCACATGAAGTGCAGCTTGCCAGAGAGGTACACGGGGAGAAGCCATGAATTGGCTGAGATGTTGAACAACAAAGAAGATGCCAGGCCTGGTTATATTGAGATACAAAAGACGTCCAACCAACCTTACATATTTATCAGCATCTGGAAGCAAATCCCCATCATCAATCGACAATTTGAGGCCTCTCTACATAGGAAACGTAGAACTTTTGCAATCAGTCATCTGTGTATCTTCAAGTATGTTGAAGACATACTTCCTTTGATTCAGCAGTGTGCCATGTGTTGATCTCAATATTTCTAAGCCTAGAAAATACCGATCCTCACCCAAATCTTTAATCGTGTAGGCTTGATACATAGCATGTTTCAGAGCATCAATTTCAACCAAATTGTCACCAGTGACCAGAAGATCATCAACATAGACTAAAACCACAATCAAGCCATGATGAATTGTCTTAGTGAACATGTTGTAATCATATGAAGACTGAACAAATCCCAACTGATTGACAAATCTACTCAATTCAACATTTCATTGGTGGGAAGCCTGCTTAAGTCCATATAAGGACCATTTCAGTTTGCAAACCTTAGGTGAGCTAACCTTATCATAACCCTCGATCAGGTATCTTCATACATACTTCTTCGTCTAAGAAACCATGCAAGAATGTGTTATTAACATCCAATTGGTGCACAGGCCATTGCTTGAGAGTATCAAAAGCAAGCAATAATCGAACAGTGAATTTGGCAACAGGAGAAAAAGTATGATGATAGTCTTTCCCCTTATTTTGATTATACCCCTTGGCTACAAGACGAGCTTTCAACCTCTCAACTGAGCCATCAAGTTGAAACTTGACATTATAAACCCATCGACATCCAATAGTTTCATGATCAAGAGGAAGATCAATAATCTCCCAAGTCGTATTACTCTCAAGAGCAATCAATTCCTTCTTCATAGCCTCTACCCATTGAGGATCTACAGCTACCTGTTTATAGGTTTGAGGCTCAAGAGTAGCCAAGACATGACTCAAGGAAACAGAGTAAGCAGCAGAATAACAATTCTGATCAGATAACTAAGCAGCTATGAAGGATTGAGATTGAGAATGAGCAGGGATTGTAGGGAGAACAAAATCAGATAGACGGGTAGGCAAATGAATTTGTATTCTAGACATTCTTAGAGAAGGAGGATTATTAGTGATTAACATGTCTGAGCCCGAGATTGAAGAAGATTGTAACCGAGAACCAACCGGTTGAACTGAAGAATATGATTCAACAGAATCCTCAACAACCTCTTCATTAGTCACCAATATAGGAATAGACTGTTGTTGTGTATCAACTGAGATGCCATTCATCAAATAAGCAGTTGGATTCACAAGAGGCAAAGAAGGAGAACATGAATCATCAGAAAGCAACTTCTTGCACTACTAGAATTGTGTTAATAGACATCACATCTTATAAATCAGTCGGAAAAACGCATGATGTTAAATTATTCTAATACATCAGTTATTAAATTGTTGATGTTGATAAAAATTTAGACAACATTCCATGTGTTCGACTGATGTTAAAGGGTTAATTTAAAAAAATTGAAACACGCGGGGTTCAATAAAATGAGCGGGATTTTAACACTTAGAAAAATTTAGGGGTGTTTCTTTTTTTATTCTAATTTAGGGGTGTTTCTAAAACCGGGGAAGGTTATAATGTTATATCGAACCCACACTCACTTTATCTCTCTCTCACACACAACAAACCATATCAGATTTGCAGCCTCTCCCATCTTCTCCGATCATTAACCTTCCTCTAGTTTCAAAGAAGAACCTCAAAATCGTTGAAGGTGTTACTCTCATCACCTCCTCTATCTCTTTCCCTCGGTTGGCGACTACGAAGATGGCGTACCCCTTTCCCAGAACCCAAAAACCTAACTGGTAAGCCTTCTCTCACCCCCTCTGTAGATCTATATATCCGCTTTCTTTCAAACCATTTTTTTCAGATATGAGGGTTCACTAATTCCGCTCCTATTTCCCTAATTCATTCAGATCTAAAGCAATACCCCTCTTCCTCTAATACCTCTCTCGATCCTTTGTCGTCTCTATCTTGCGACCTCCTCTTTGGTTCTCGTTCTCTCTTGCGAGTGCAAGTCTGGAGGCATGGTGGATTTAGGTTTGGCCAATTCAAAGTCGATTGTTCTGGAGATGAACTCCTCGTTCAGGTTGACAGATTCGACGACGTCAGTTTCAAACCTACCTGCGGCTACAGGCGGTGGTGGGGAAGATGTCGGCCTCGTTCAGGTGCAGGATTTGAAGGTACCTTTGCCTCATTCTTCTTTCAATTCAAATGCTTAATTGGGGTTTGATTTGGTGAAATAGGGATCTGGATTCAGGAGCAGGAGCTCGAAGTGTGAGATGAGTTACACTGGATGGTCTCAAGAAATTGAACCCTGAAAAGAGATTTTCACATATCGACATGTAATCTCTTCTCATCTCTCGCTACTAAACTACCTAGATCCCGCAGATCCTCACTGTTAACCTTAAATTTTTATTTTTATTTTGCCTTCTCTCTAGTGGTTTAGGGTTTCCCTCTCTCCGATCGATTTTGCTCACCAAAATAGGTAGGTAGTTATATCTTGTTCTTATGTTTAATTTCTATTCCATCTATGTTTAATTTTTGTGCAATTTAGTGATGCCATTTAAGTTGTCATGTTCCTCATGATCACTACACGCTTTAGTTGGCAATGAAAAATTATGAAATTAGTTGTGAAATTTGTGTAATATTTCTAAAATGTAAATTTAAAATACAATGTTATGGTGTCATTGTGTTTCTAGGTTTGACAATGTGAAAGATATGCTTCCAAAATTCCTTGAATGTTCCACTAATGAAAGTGAACTAAATTGTAACTGATTGTGGCCATACATTCCAAAGTTTGTCATTTTGTTTCATTGAAGGCCATTTCTATTAAATTTTATAATGGCCAGCCTTGAATATATAGTTAAATATTTGCAGGTTTGAATATCAGCCCAAGAGATCTAGCACTTCTATGCCAGAAGGTTTGATTTCTAGCCTTGAGTTGATTCTGGAAAATGCTTCTGCTAACCAATTTATAAATTCCATGTTACAAGTAAAGATATAACAAATAATGCAATTGGTTTCCTTTCACTTCTACTGATTTTTTTTTAAGGTTGAGAATCATGTTGTTGGAGCTCCTTGCCGTGTGATGGATCAGATGACTGCAGCATGTGGTGAAGCTAATAAACTTCTTGCAATGGTCTAAGGGGTATGTAGTTGGAATTAAAGAATTAGTGTCTTTATAGGTTATGGGGTTATAAGGTCTTAGTTTCATTCTGTTTTTCATAAATGCAGCCTGCAGAGGTGTTAGGACTTGTTGAAATACCTAGTCACGTTCGTTTCTGGGGAAGGGATTTTAGAATTCGACACAGGTAACATGTCTTGGTTGAACTTGGGGAAATTTGACTCAATCATAGAAAACTGATCTTACTCAGCCTGATCCAAATTTAAAATCTTATTTAACTTATTAATGAATTGACTTGGATGCGTAATATTAAATCTATCCGAGTAGGTTCTTTAACAGGCGCTTTGTTCTTCCTTTATGGGTATGCCTATATACTTGAATTATATTTGTATGTACTGGGATTGTTTTCATGGGATTGGTCTTATCATGGCTTGCTGCAATTGTCATCCCTAAAGAACTTTCAATTTCTAGAGATTGACTTTCTAATATTCATGTCATTTCATAATCCCAATGGTTGTTGAGAAGTGTAAAGGCTTCAATGCACTTGACTGGGTTTAGTTTTGTGCTTTGCTGGTCTCTACTGCAGCTTGTCTGACATGCTTTCTCTTTTTGTAAATGGAGAGCAGTACACCCTTCAACAAATTGCTTCATTGTTCATGTGAGGAATGGGATATAAGATGTCAAAGATTCAATGTGCAGTGTTAGCATAATCAATGTGAAAGAGTAACTTGTGGTGATCTGATTGTCTTACCCAGTCTAGATCTGTGATAATTATGGGTACACTTTCTTACTCGTTTACTTTATTTCTTCTCTTAGGTTACCGCTTTACATGTTAACTTGTTGTTTGCCGACTCCTTGTTATAACTTATGATTCTTACTTATGCTTTTGCCTTGCCAATCATTTTCATATATATATTAGACTAGGTAGGGTGGAATTGAGTGATGTGATGTTCTATGAAGTTTAATTATCTTATCAGTTATGCTTTGTTTGATATCTTTCATCTCAATCTGCATTAGTTGTTCAGTTCTATGTTCTAGGGGACACATCATATGTTACTACTATTATTATATTCAAACTTAATTTTTAGGAACTGAATGGTGTTGTTGAACGTAATGAGTTGCTTTGTGCTATGTTTTCTCTGCATTTCTAATTTTTGACATTTAATCTTTACCAATGGAGCATGTCTCACAAAGAGGAAGATCATTGCATCTTGGCCTCGAATTGTGCATCTTGCATCTAGACTCTATTGTCATTATTTTCAAGTGATATTATGTCAAGCTTAGAATCAAACTATTGATGTGTTTTGTTTTGTATTTAGCCTTATTGTCAAAGAGTATTCGACTCTATTGTCGTTATTTAATGTATTGGTTATGGTCTTTTATATTGTTTAATTTTCTGCTTGCCAAAACAATGTAACAATATAGATTAGTAGGTTTATTTGATGAAACACATCGAAATTGCGAGCAAAAAGCGATGTCTACGTTTGTACATACGTCGACCATTAAGATATAGATCGATTTCTAAACCCAGCATATATGAAAATCATAACAAAAACAGATGGGTATATGTAGCACTTACATCATTAAAAATATATAAATAGATGTGTGTAGCAATGTAAGACATCAGGTTTATAAAAAATAGCGACACTAATTTGAAATTTTGTATGACCCTACATACCTCCAAATGGCTAGAAATGAAAAATAATAATGGTTTAACATTAGATGAATCAATAAAAAAAAGTAATTATATCTATTTATTTAAGTCATTATTAAAAAGAAAAACGATGTTATAAATTATCAAAGAAATCGGTTATAAACCAATGTGGTAAAGTTGGGATCTCTAACACCACCCACTAACACGTCGAATTTTTTTTTTCGATTAACATCGGTTTATACCTGATATCTATGGACATAATTCTAGTAGTGTTGTCAGCAATCTGAAAAGGAAGAATATATTCTTTGAAGAGGACATCCCAAATTACAATGACCTTATGATTCACCAAATCATATAATATGTAAGCCTTCTAACCAATGGGATATCCCAACAATACACATTTGTGTGCCTTAGCAACAAATTTGTCTTTAGGTTGACCTTGAGCTAAGGCATAAGCTAGACACCCAATAACTCTCAGGTGATTGTAATCAGGTGCTTTGTCGTACAACTTCTCATAAGGAGTTAGCCACTGAAGAACAGTTGTTGGCAGCAAATTGATAATATGAGTAGTTGATAATACACAATCTCCCCAGAATTTTAATGGCAATTTGGCATGAAGCGTGATAGCTCTATTCAAACTAGGCACACAGCAGAACTAACCTGCCCTTTATTCTGAACAAGGTGAGTCCATATAGCTCTGCTATGATCATCTAGGATGGTGACAAAGTACCTTGCTCCATTCAAACTAGGCACTTTGTAGGGGCCCCAAAGATCAATGTGTAACATCTCAAAACACACACTAGCAATAGAATCACTTGAACCAAAAGGTAAAGCATGATGCTTAGCAAGAATACATGATTCACAATTGAAATCAGTAGCCAAAATGTCTTTACAACCAGAGATGTGAGTCATATTTGTCACAAAGGCATGTCTCAACCTAGCATGCGTAATAGACTGACTAGGGCTTGAAACAACATTATTCAAGGATGACTCATTATTCATCTTATGTACACTCTCGCATGAGCTACTAATAAACTTCTATGCATTTCTGATGTGGCGTCTATAGGCTTGAGGATAGCTTTGAATAGCTTGTTGTGAATCCTTTCTCTAGTAAGAATTGTCTGACCCTTCCTAAGGTCCTATAAAACACATGTCTTCTAGTGAAAAATAACATCCACATCAGAGTCATCAATGACCTTTCCAACAGACAACAAATTGATCTTAAACTCAGGTATAGAAAACACATCATACAAAATCAAGCCTAACTCAAGATGCACATCCCCCACCTCTTTAACTTTCTTAATAGACTCGTCCGACAAGGACACTCTGATAGGAAATTTCAATTTTCATTTGAATTGTAACAATTGATAATAAAAAAAAACCATGTGATTTGTAGCCCCATTGTCTATTATCCATACATTAATTAGCATTTTCACAATGTTTTCTAGCAATACTCAAAGCAAAAGCATTGTGCAATAAATTAAGAGCAAGAAATTTACCAGGAAAGTTAGCTCCAGCGATCCCTTTGCCTTTCATTACTCGTATCACTTCCTGCACAACAGAATTGATGAGATATTCACTTATCTCCTCAACATCACAGTTTTCAACTTCTGATATTGAAGACTCCTCCATATCTCCATCTGCAGCATTAGCCTATGCTCCAGACTTTCCTATCGGTGCCTTAAACCAATCTGGATACCCAATTATCTTGAAGCATTCACTCTTGACATGTCCAATCATGCCATAGTGAGAACACTTCTTGTTTGCCTTATCAGCTTTCTCCTTGTTGTAGTCCCTTTTCCCATCATTTGGTTTGTTAGCAAAGAGCGCTCTCGAATGATTGCCACTCTCTCCAATAGTCCATGTTTTTTTCTTATCAACTTGTTGAATGAGGTACAAAGCTCTGTTCACTGTTGGCATAGGATCCATAGCAAGAATCTGATTTCTTGCACTTTCATAACCTCCATCCAGTCCCATAAGAAACTAGATTAGCTTGTTTCTATCTTCCATTCCAGCCATTCTCTTAGTCATTTCATAAGAACACCGAATGTACACTCCACATGTGCATTATGGTTTTTTCTCGAGACTAAAAATTTCATCCCACAATTTTTTCAATTGAGCAAAGTAATCAACCACATCCAGATTTCCTTGGTCTAGATTACACAAACTTTTCTTAAATTTTTACAATAAAGGTTTGTTTGAAGAAGCTTACCTTTCAAGAATCTCGTCCCAAAGTTGCTTCGCAGAATCTGCGTACATGAAACTCTCGGAAATGTTTGGCGCAATTGAGTTCAGAATCCAACATCTGATCATATAATCGCACCGCTTCCATTTCTGGAACTGTACATGACTCATATCTTCTTGCTGAAAGGTTCCATCAATGAAACCGAGTTTGAAATTGGTGTCAAGTGCCATCTTCACCCCTCGGCTCCAACTCAATAAATTTGTGCCATTGAAGGCGTTTGCCAGCAGTTTGCGCTCCAGGATGATCCGAATTCGAGAACACCAGCAGCTCGTTCACGTTGTTGATGTTATCAATTTCACGACGAATTGTTGCTCCCAGCTCTTCCATAGCTTCCAGTAATAGATCTCCTCCTCACGGATGTTCAACTAGTCGAATCGACAACCTAGCAGCTCTGATACCATGAAAATGTGTGAATAAACACAATTCACACTTAGATCTCCATGAGAGGAGCTCTGAAGAAGATGAAGGAAAAGCAAGAAAAGTTGTTATTGATTTTCTTAAACATCTGTTAAGCCTACACAACGGATTTATATAGCCATTGAGCCATGATTACACAAATGACTAATATACCCTTCTATGTATACAATATGCTCCTCTAATGTATACAAAACATATAGTTCTATACTCGTCAATCCTCGTTAATTCCAACCGTCTCTGAACTCTTCGCTCGACAGAGAATTCGAAGAAACATCAAAAATTGAAAACGGAACCTGAATTCGGAATAATTTAGGGATGAGCATACTCAAACCCATACGAATCGAGCACAATTTTAGTAGTTAATTAAGCATAATTTCACCGGCAACCCCAGCCATAGTAAGATTGCCGTCGACGATCCTCCGCCATCCAATCTTCCTGATTTCGCACCCGTCAGGCCGTCACAATATCATCCAAGTCTAATTTGGGGAGGAAATCGGACGCTCTCGTCACAGATCCATCAGAAGCGAAGTGGACATTTTGTAAAATAGTTCAAAAGTTAGGACACTCCGTCAATTAGGACATGTAATATGGACACCTTACAAATTGGCCCCAAACTTAATTACACTTTGTGTTTCCATAAACCCTATCAGGAGTGCAGTAAAAAGGCTTCAGCTATTTTAAGACATGCTAATCGATCGAAATTGAAGTGATCGAATACATCGCAAAGCGTTTAGAAACCAAAGTACTCGGGTTACTAGTACAACAACAATACAACATGGTGAAAGAACATGTGAAATGAAACTGAAAGGAACATTTTTGGTCTACTTTAAGAGCATCTTCCCCCGTAAGTCATAATGGCTAGGAGAAATAGCCTATTAAAAGAGAATATTCTATAGAATATTCTCTTTTGGCCTATAATACGACTTTGTTGTTCCCACCGTAGGCCGATTTTGATAGGCTAAATTTCCTATAAATACTAATATAATTTAGAACTTTTACATCTCATTTTTGTCACTTGATTCTATCTTTAATACATTAAGCAACATAATATTTATTTTTATTATAATTTTGATGAATCTATATTAAAAAAGATTAATGTCATGTTCTAAAAATATTATTTATGAAATGATAATTTAAATATGTCAAATATTATATTCATATCGAAGAACTCATGAATATCTTTACAATACTACAACTTTTATTTTTAATTAAAAATCATAACTATATAATATATAGATTTATAATTGTATTATTTATAGATTTACATAAATATTAAACACTTAAAATAAATGAATAAATAAATAAATTGCATTTGGCCTTCCAAAAGAGGAAGCCAAATTTAGCCTTCCAAAAGAGGAAGCCAAATTTAGCCTTTGTTTTGAAAATAGGCCAAAAACAAAAAGGCTAAAATGAGTTTTGGCCTAAGGTGGAAGTAAAATTATGCCAAAACCCATTTTTTGGCTTACCATGGGAGATGCTCTAAGAGAATCAGAGATTTTTGGTAGGTACTGAAGATACACAACAAAACGAATCCACAAATGTCGCATATGAACGGAAACACGAGTCCTAATACCTATGCGACGGGGCCAAAATGACGTGCGTATGATTATGTGTGTTTGAGGATTGAGGTAACAACCTACCAAACCCACTCGCACAAACATGGAACATGAACACGAAAGTTGTCGAAATGACATTACCATCAAATGAAAAAATCAGTATAGGCCGAGTTCTTGGGAGACATCAGGCCTAGCTCTCGTGTCGATGATTCGTCAAGGTCGCTATCAAATTCACAAGTGGAAACATGAATTCGATCATTGGAAAGTTCACGAATCAATCAAGGCCGATCACCAAATAATAATGGAACAATGATGATGTCTTTGTTGACATTACCTTCGGATGTCGTTTTCTTGTTTGCTTCAAGATGTTGCAATGGTGTCTCCATCTGAGAGCTGATCGAATGTATATGGTGTATAACATAAAGCCTTCGGAATATATATGAACATATACAAGATACGATCCTCGATCACTCCTTGGTTTACTTGCATGGTTCCTTCTAAGCTCGATCATACAAAAGCACTCCGATCGGATCCGTTCTTTACCCAATTGCTATAGGGAGCAAAGGCAATGGATACTGAGGTTAGAGATGATAAGCTGTTGAATTTCAGAGCTAATCACTTCTTCCATCACAAGCTCGGACCAATATCCAGTATGAGGAAAAGCTATCTAATGGGCCTACTTATGGGCCCAATGATAACGGCTTACTTTTACTATTAGGCCCAATTCAACATTTATGAACCCAAATGTGGTATAAGCCCTACCTCTTTCTATTTATCCGGAGAGGCCCAATTCAACCTGCCGGATTCGAATTGATTAAATTTTTGGGTAAACTGAAGGAAACCACCCTTACAATATACCATATTGCCCATAACCACCCCTTATATTTCAATTTACCGAAAATCACCCTTTACATGATGTCTGTTAACAAATAGCCACCCAAGTGTGGTTTCCGTCCAAACACCGTTAAATCTGTCCAATTACAATTACAATATATTTTAATTAGTGTGAATAAGTAGTAGAACAATTATTACGAACAATAAAAAAAACCAAGTGCAGTAATTAAATGAAAATAATTTGAAAGAAGAAAAAGAGGAGAAGAGCAACAGATCTGGACTCACGCTCCTCGGCTCCTCCGAGAAGAGCAACAGAGACGGAGGGCGACGAGAGACGACCATAACTGAGGAGTTCCGAAGGAGATGCTGACAGTGGCCAATAATGCAGAGGAGAGTCAGGAAATGGTATCTGACTGTTGCGAATGAGTAGAGACAATGGTCCGAAGTTGTTGGCGGTGGTGAATGAGGAGAGGCGGTGGTCGGTAGCGGCTGCGGCTAGCACCCGAGGAGTGACGAGCATCCCCAATTTCATTCTTTATGTATTTTTTTTAGAACTTTCATTCTTAATTCTAACTTATTTTTAATTGATAAATTTACATTAAATTATAATTAAAATCGAGGGGTAAAATTGTACTTTTACTTAGTTAACTGAATTTTTGACGGAAAATTAACAAGGGTGGTCAATTAACTAGTATAAAGGGTGGTTTTCGGTAAATAGGAATAGAAGGGGTGGTTATGGGCAATATGGAATATTATTGGGGTGGTTTTCTGCAGTTTACCCTAAATTTTTTTGGTTGGTTACCAAACATTTCACAGCCGTGTAAATAAGTTATTTGATAGATCAAATGACTTATTTATGTCCGTAATATTTTTATTCAAGTTTATGGATAATTCTTTCGTTAAATATTAAATAGTTAGTCATTTGGAATAATTCATGTCAATCACATTTTATCAGTTTGCCTCATATTTGCCATAGATAATAAAATTAATATTGTTATGGGGTAAATATATATTATTAAGATTATGATTTGATATAGTGTTAATATATGTAAAAAAAAAATATTAGTTAAAAATTGATGTAATTTAAGTTGATTGGATAAGAAATCCTAAAATTAATGTGATGGTGAATTGGTGATACTTAAGCAAATATGTTTCTCATATAGATAGATAGCAATGTACGTTCTAACCTGTTTTACTCCATTTACAACATCAAAAAATTTATTTAAATTCAACTTTTAGTATACAACAATAACATTCTATTGATCGAAATCACACTAGGGGCGGGATCTTAATTAGGGGTTGAAGTGTATTAATCATAAATGTACATTTCCAGACTAAGTTAAGCGGATGTCTCTGAAAAAACCATATAACCAACCAAATTAAGACGAAGTTCAACAATTTATTCTTTCTCACCAGAACACCTGAACACCTAAACCGTACGTAGCTCTTAAAAGCCTCCCTAAAAAACTATCCTATTTGATGTGTCCTTCACATGAATGATACCCCTTCAAAGGGTCTAATCCTCCATGTAAAATAGAAGCAATGGCTTTGTAATCTTTCCCTCTTAATGATTATTGTTCTCAGAACAGAGTATATAAATTACAAAAGAAATCAACTGAACTCCCTATACAGCCGGACTAATGGAGGAAAGGTAGATACACTTTACATAAATATAGGAACTAATTTGCTAAATATCAGGAAACTAATTTGACCCTTTCTTGAGAACTAACGTCTCTTATCACCCCCCGGCAAGACCAAGGGCGGACGGACTTGGAGCTTGGAACGAAGGTGTGCAATACGATCCTTGTGCAGTGGTTTGGTAAAGATATCCGCCAATTGATCCAAGGATGAAACATGACTGATCCGCAGGTCACCAGATTCGATCTGCTCACGGACAAAGTGGAAATCGAGCTGAATATGTTTGGAGCGGGTGCTAATGACAGGGTTCTTGCACATAAAAGTGGCGCCAACATTATCACACAGGAGCATTGGTGGAAGGCAAATGGGTATATTGAGGTCCTTGAGGAGTTGTTTGATCCAAAGTAGCTCGGCAGCAGTGTAAGCTAAAGCTCGATACTCAGCTTCGGTGCTCGATCGAGCTACCACCTTTTGTTTCCGAGATGTCCAACTAATAAGATTCTTACCATGAAATATGGCAAACCCATATTGTGAGCGACAATCGTCGAGATCCGAAACCCATCCAGCGTCCGAGTAAGCAAGAAGAAAAAGAGCGGTTGTAGGTTGAAAATGGAGGCTATGAGCAAGAGTACCATTTAAATACCTCAAGATTCGTTTCACGGCTTGCCAATGGAGGGTGGTTGGTGAATGCATGAATTGACACACCCGGTTGACAGCAAAGGCAATGTCGGGTCGGGTGATGGTTACATATTGAAGGGAGCCTACAATTTGACGAAAGAGTGTGGGATCCGGGAATGGTTCACCGTCACGACGTAGCCGTGTTGTTGGATCTGCAGGACTTGAAATAGGCTTCGATTCAAGCATATTGCTCCTGGTGAGAATGTCCTTGACATAATTGGATTGAGATAGGGCGATACCAGTTGACTGCTTTGTGATTTGAAGACCAAGGAAGTAGTGTAAGTCGCCAAGATCCTTGAGCGCAAAGGTACGATGAAGGGAGCTAACAAAGTGCTGAATGTAGACATGGTTATCGCCTGTAATGATTAGATCATCGACATACACAAGAATATATATTGATGCAGCCGGGGAGATATGAACAAACAAGGAGGTGTCAGATTGGCAAGCACGAAAACCATGGCGGACTAGGTAAGTCTTGAGCTTATTGAACCATGCCCGAGGGGCTTGCTTCAGACCGTAGAGAGCTTTGTGCAGCCGACACACATGAGAGGGTCGAGTGGTGTCTTCGAATCCCTTGGGTTGCTCCATGTAGACTACTTCCGATAAGTCTCCATTCAAGAAGGCATTATTGATGTCAAGTTGCTTGATATGCCATCCCTTGGAGAGAGCGAGAGATAGAACCAATCGGATTGTGGTGGGTTTGATGACGGGACTGAATGTCTCAAAGAAATCAACTCCCTCTTCTTGGCTAAACCCCTTTGCAACCAACCGGGCTTTGTACCTCTCGACCGAGCCATCCGAATGTCGCTTGATCCTGAAAATCCACTTACAACCTACAAGGTTAGCGTGTTGAGGACGGGGAACAAGTGACCAAGTATTATTTCGCATTAGGGCTTCATATTCAGCCTTCATCGCAAGTTGCCAACACTCGTGTTTTAGAGCTTGAGAGACAGTTTTGGGTTCGAGCTCGGGTTGAGGGATGAGAGCGTTGGTTAAGGCCTTTGGTTTAAGGGAATTAGTGCTAGCTCGAGTGGACATGGAATGTTGGCTATTCGCAGCCAGTCGAAAGTAGCTAGGGGGAACCACAAGAAAGGGTTGTTTTGCTCGTGAGCTTTGGGTATGTTGTTGGTATCTAGGGGATGAGGTAATGGGGTTGGGAGGTATAGGTGACGGTGGTGCAGGGGAGTGAGGTGGGGCAGATGCCATTTCTAAAAGGTTTGGTGGTGATGCTTGAGGCATAGGTGGGCTAGGAAGGCACGTACAAGAGGTGGTGGTGGTGGCATATGGGAAGACATCCTCATTGAAAACAACATGACGGGAGACATAGATTCGGGAAGTTTCTTTGTGAAAACAAAGATATCCTTTGTGAGTTGGACTATACCCGATGAAAACACAAGGAAGTGAGCGGAAATCCATTTTGTTGGCATTGTAGGGGCGAAGAAATGGATAACAGAGGCAACCAAAGGTTTTAAGAAAACCAAAATCCGGATCCTTTTTGTAGAGTTTTTGATAAGGAGACAGAAAGTTGAGAATCGGACTTATGGTACGATTATGGAGGTAGGTTGCGGTTTTAAAAGCGTGTTCCCAAAATTGTTTTGGAAGAGAAGATTGAGCCAAAAGAGTGAGACCTTTTTCAACTATGATCCGATTTCGTCGTTCAACGGCACCGTTTTGTTCTTGTGTGTAAGGACACGAAACTCGATGATTAATACCACAAGATTGGAGAAAGGTAGACACATTGCGAAATTCACCTCCCCAATCGATTTGAAGATTTTTTATATCACATTGAAATTGGGTTTTAACCATGGTACGAAATTGCACAAATGTCTGAAGAACCTGCGATTTATGTGATAAGAAGTAAATCCAAACATATTTGGTACAATCATCAATAAAAAGAAGAAAATAACGGCTGCCATTCATGGAGAACATTGGAGAAGGACCCCAAACGTCAGAATAAACTAAATCAAAAGGTCTCAAAGAAGAAACATGCAAAGGTGGAAGATGAAGACGGTGACTCTTTCCCAATTGGCAAGAATCACACACCTCTGGGAATTTATTTGATGTGGTTGGAAGATTAAAATCCGAAATTAAACGTCGTAAAAGTGCTTCATGAGGATGTCCTAACCGGCAGTGCCACCGATGAAGGGAAGTACGGATGCTTGTCAGGGCCAAATGAGAAGTGGTGGTGGGATGGCCGATGGGCAACCTATAGAGACCGCGATCAAC
The DNA here is from genome assembly GCA_037127255.1 of Persicaria tinctoria. Taxonomy (NCBI): domain Eukaryota; kingdom Viridiplantae; phylum Streptophyta; class Magnoliopsida; order Caryophyllales; family Polygonaceae; genus Persicaria; species Persicaria tinctoria. Next base: position 21,660,900 of record JBANSL010000013.1, on the reverse strand, counting down.
GTCCCCGCGGAGGATGGTGCGCCCCTGAAAGCTCTTAACAAGGCAAAAGTGAGGCCAAAATTCCATCATTACATTATTATCCCTACATAACTTGAACACACTAATTAAATGCTTGGTCAATTTAGGAACAATAAGGACTTTCGGCAACTTGAGATTATGGATAAAACATGAGCCAATATGTGAAATAGATAATTGATTACCATTCCCGACTTGCAGCTTGTCCGAGCCAGAATATTCCTCAGACACGTTCAGTTTGCGGAACTCAGGAGAGACATGATCGGTGGCACCGGTGTCGAAGTACCAAGCGGGATCGATGGAGGAGGGGTTGTTGAATGCTGCCATGTTGGCCTGCTTTGACACATCCTTGGGATTGGGGCGACGGGACGGAAAGTCTGCCTGATTTTCTCGTTGCCAACAATCAATGGCCTCATGGCCTGGCTTGCTGCATAACTGACATTGAGGTCTGGGACGACGATAGTCCTGATTGTGGGAATCTCGATTCCGATAGCCGCTTGAGGAACCAGTATTTGGAGAGCGAGAGGAGGAATTGTACCTGCTTGTAGAGCGGGACATAGTGTTGGCAGAGGGAGCCGAAGATGGAGGATCAGGGAGGACAGGAGCCGACATCGATTGGGTTAGTGCTTGACGGGCATGGTCCTGCTCCTGTCGGGCTTCCTCTTCGAGCAAGAGGCCAATGAGATCATCCACCGATAACTCTTCAGAGTTCATCATGAATGAAGTGATGAAAGAGTTGTACGATGAATCAAGGCCTTGTAGAATATGGCCAATAAGATCTTCATCAGAAACGGGGTGAAGATTTTCTGCCAGGGAGTCAGCAATGTGACGCTTTTTGTGGACGTAGTCAATCATCGAGGAAGCACCCTTGGTCATAGACTGAAGTTGAAGTTTCATTGACATCCTTCGTGCCTTAGATTGGGCCTGGAAATTCTTCTCAAGAGTTGTCCAAGCTATATGGGAAACAAGGGCAAGAGCCCTTTCAGATAGAGTGGACTTGATCCACAACAGAACAAAGTGGTCTCGCTTTTTCCACTGGGCAAACTCCGGATTCGGTTGGGGGGCGCCAGAAGGTTCGGTGTTGGGAATGGTCTCCGAAGGTGGACTAGGAGCCATGATATAGGCCTCGAGATCGAATGTCTCAAGGGCGGAGATGATTGTGGTTCTCCATAGAGAGTAATTTTCTCTATCAAGCTTAATACTAATTGAGGGGATCTGAAATTGGAGGTTTGGAGAGCTGGCACCCGCAGCAGCCAGGAGATGTTGGGTAGTATTTGGAGTCGCCATTGAAGGCAAAAGAGAATGGCTAATGAGAGGGGTGTGGGTTGAAAAAAATTTCAAAGCTCCGATACCATGTAAAATAGAAGCAATGGCTTTGTAATCTTTCCCTCTTGATGATTATTGTTCTCAGAACAGAGTATATAAATTACAAAAGAAATCAACTGAACTCCCTATACAGCCGGACTAATGGAGGAAAGGTAGATACACTTTACATAAATATAGGAACTAATTTGCTAAATATCAGGAAACTAATTTGACCCTTTCTTGAGAACTAACGTCTCTTATCACTCCATCATATATAATATACTCCCTCCGTCCAAAAATACATTGCCTTTTAGCATTTTGCACAAGTTTTAATAAAACACTTCACTTTTAAAAAAACATCATCATTGCACTAACTTTTTCATAAATTTTATTATTTTTTAACACCAACTACACATTTTAACCAATCAAATTATTTTAAAAAGTCAACAACACACAAACCAATACAAATCATTACAATTTTTTACCTAGAAAACCTAAAAGACCATCTATTGTTGGACAAAAATTTATATCTAAAAGTCCATGTATTGTTGGACGGAGGGAGTATATATCTAAGAGAATTAGATGTTGTTCGATGCCTTACTTCCAACTCTTTTTTACTAATATGATTAATTACAAACATAAAGATATTGATATAAAAAGAAGCATAAGACAATGGACAAGTAAGAAAGGATTAAAGTGCTCAATGAAATTTAACTTTAAACATTAAAAGCAAGTCCCATTGAACATATATGCAATTCAACTTTGAACTTTATCAAAGTGAAAAAGGGAGGAGCGTATATACACACATACAAAAGTAGTATCCATTGTCGAATCATTATTATTACTTAGGCTGCAAGAATTTAATTTAATAACAACCCCAAATTTCAAAATTTACAAACATATCAAATAGTTTAATATGTAACAAAAAGTTGTAATGCCAAAAGCTGCTGCATGTTGATGAAAAGAGGAAAGATGAAAGGGTAAAAGGGGGAAAAAATAAAAATAACCCGTTACACAAAAATGTCAAAAAGATGTATTATATGCTAATTAATTAATTTGCATGGGCATTGTCAAATAATTTTATTGAGACCATTAAAGCTGCATGCATCAGATTTTCATTTACCTGCAAAAAAGAAACAAAGCTTATAAGTAAAGTAAATTAAATTAATTTCATACGGAGTATATGAATGTGACTTTATTTAGTACAGTATTTGAAAATTAGGTAAAATGATTTAATACTCCTCAAAAGTTTGACACAATTTTTATTTAAGGAGTAAAAAAGTAAACTCTTTATCTTTCAGCTTCATAAAAAATATAAATAGACCAATAGACTATACTTTGTTGCATAATAATTGAGGAATGCATAAAGCATTGAGAATGACTGCCAAATGTATTCAACTGTTGATATCAAAACTTACCCCTATCAAAAATCAAATAAAGTTGATCGAATCAAGGGATTGAGCTAAAATCGGATCTCGTCCAAAACTATATGGCATTTGACATTATAAGATGAATTGAAAGCTTAACCAGTGTCTAAAAATATTTGACTTTTGCATAAGTATTGTATATATGTTAGTTTAGTTGAATGCTCCCGTCGATTGTAAAAAAAAAAGTTATTTAAAAATTTAATATTTTATATAATTTTTAACTACGTGAAAAACAGATCAAGTATATTTTTTTTTCATTTTCCAAACCTATATGTGCATGTAATCCATTGAAGGGATTTTGATAACTTTTTGATTAGGTTTTTGAGGTTCACATGTTTTAAGTTCAAATTATGCATTCTTAAATTTTGGTTTTTAATTAAAATGAGTGAACAACATATAAATGTAAATTAAACGAAGTGTGAGCTGAGGTTTGACTTACTGCTTCCAGCAAATGTTCTGCAAACGAAAGTGAAAAAGATGACTAGAATCACAACTCCAGCCAGTAACCCTACTATCACTGCAAATGTTTTCACACCCAAGCTTTTCCCAAACCCTGCACATTAATATATAATATATTCACCCTCAAAATTATTTACTGTTAATACTAAAACACAAAAACGAATAAATAAACTTATGGTAATTACCAACACCGCCTGACTTGGAGTAGCCGCCAGAACCACCAACGCTAAACCGAGCGTAACACTTGCCCAAGAACATATCTCCATAGGCTGCGGTGCCACCCTGGCTCTTCAGCTGGTTGACGGCCTCTGAGACGCAGTCCTGGCATTGGCCAGCGCTCAGATCCCCCACGCACTGAGCCACCCCGCGGACGTCTTGTGAGCCCGCCACCCGGTAGTAGGGCCCATTGCTGGCCCCCTTGAGCAGCCCGGTGAGCACCGCGTCCCGGGCCGCCACCTTCTGGCCGTCGTACCCGACGGAGGGCCCGAACTTCTTGTAGATAATAGACTTGTCCTCGACGCCGAGGAAGGAGGCGTTGTCGTACTTAGCGTAGCAGCCCTGGAGCTGGACGGAGGCGCCGGAGGAGGAGGGGCACATGGCGGAGAGCTGGGCGACGGAGCGGCCGACGCAGGAGGCGCAGTCGGGCATGGAGAGGTCGCCGCGGCATTGGTAGAGGCCGTGGACGACGTCGCTTTGGGAGGGGGACATGACGGTGAAGTGGTTGTAGGGGGAGTAGGTGGCTGAGTTCACCAGCGAGGTGAGGACCGAGTAGAGGTTTGTAGAGAAGGGCGAGTTGGGGGCGTAGGGCGTCGGAGAGCAGCCTCCGTAGATGAAGGATTCGAGTGGCGGCACGCTGTGTGAGGCGGCGAAAGGGAGAAGGAGGAGGAAGATGAGATTTATGTTGGCCATTTTTAGGTGAAAGTAGTGAGTAGATTTGGAGGTGATGATGCTGGTGGTTTGTGTACGTTTGAGAAGGAGTATATCGGTTTATAACTGTAAGAGAGGAGAGAGAAGACAGAATCTGAATCGGCCCACATGAACACCCGGGCTCGGCCCAATCTATGCTAACACACATCTGACTCACAATACCTTACGGATCGAGTATACAGGTTAAGAAAGAAGTTGAAGTATCTTCTTCTTTTTTTTGTCTAACATATGTTCTAATAAGTACGTTTAGTTTGAGCATACTTGATTAGGAAATAAAACCCTAAATAGAAATGAGTAAAGGCTAAAAATATTTAAAAATGGGCTACTTTTGGGTTGGGTTCAGCGACGGATTCAAGATTTTTATCAGAGGGGGGCTAAAAAATACAAAGGAGATAGGATCGACGCTCCTCATTAAACAAGATTTTTGTCCATATGAATCAAATAAGTTATTATAACTAATGTTATTTTTCAAATCAAACAAATCATTCAAACAAACTCTATCAATATATAAAATTCAACTTAAAACTCCCTACTCCCTATCCACGATGCAATTTGATTCTCAAATCCACAAATTTACTCCAAATTGCTACATAAATCCACAAATTTATTAGCAAAATCACAAACCGTAATCGAAATTTACCAAAATTGGTTCTCAAATCCACAAATTCTAATCTAAATTGATTCTCATCTCAACAAATCCACAAACCACGATTTCAAAAATTCTTTTCTCACAACCAAAATTCCAAATCGCAAACAACAAATCCACAAATTTATTTCTCACCGCAACCACAAACCACAATTTAATTTCAAATCACAAACCACATATTTATTTCTCACAAATCACAAACTCTAATTGAAATTTCCCTCAAATTGATTATCAAATCCACAAATTCTAATCTAAATTGATTCTCATCTCAATTAATCCACAAACCACATTTCAAATCACAAACCACAAATTCATAAATTCATTTCTCACAACCAAAATCACAAACCACAATTTCAAATCACAAACAACAAATTCACAAATTTATTTCTCACTACAACCACAAACCACAATTTCAAAATGAGCAATCTTATTGCCACCAAAACTCTCTTTTCTAGAGAGAACAAAATCCCGCAGGGGCCTTCCTCTGGCGGTTTAAACAACCACCCTATGGTGCCCGGAATCCTCCGGTGTGTATAAAATCCTCCTTAGGGAGTCTCAACTCTCCTTCAGGAGCCCAATCCACCCTATCCGGGTGTCTCAACCCTTCTCCGGGAGCCAACAATCCGCCCCCTCGGCGCGATGAACCTCGGCTTAGGCCGCCTCTTCTTCTCCTCGCTCAGCCACCCATCTTCCCCCTCGGTTGGTTGCGTTGTTCATGTTCTTCATCTGGGGTTTTTGGCTATTCCGCCTCCCCCTTCGATGGAACCTTTCAATGTCAAATTCATCTTGGGGCTTTCGTTGTGGATCGGCGTAGCCTTTCATCCGGGTTGTCGTTTCGGGCGGCCATGGTCTTCCTGGTTTGCCCTTTCGTCATCCCCTGCCTCGCTCTTTTGCCCTGACACTACCCTTCAAAATTTCGATTCGAATTGGGGCTTTATGCCTGGTTCGATTTCGGCGTTCTCCTAGGAGTACTCGATGTTCTCTGTTGGAGGGGTGGTGGTTTTGCCTCGCCTCTCGCTGGAATTGTTCTCTTCACCCGTCCGTGTACCTGAGTGTGGAATGTCTTCCGACTTCCCTGGACCTTCGATACCCTCCTCTCGAAACCTCGTCCCTCCCTGGCGTGTTAATTGTGTTCTCCATTGTCGAATTCGCCCCCACCGAGTCCTGGTCTCGGCGGCGTCGATGGCGTCGTCCTAGGGTTGTTCTTCCCTTACCCAGGCCTTGGTCGGGTATCACTGATCGGGAGTCGTCGGCTCCCAAATTACTGCTAGCTCTCTGTCCGGGCGGTGTCGCCGTCGCTCTTGGCTTTGAGAGTTGGTGGTGATGCCTGTGCAAACGCTCTTGCGTTTCTTGCCGGCGTCCGATGGTTTCTTCCATCTCTTGGCCGGTTCTTTGCTTGGTCATGGCCCGAATAATTTTGCTTTAGGCCCAAGATATTCCTTGAGCCCAAAGCGGCCCATATTAAAAAAAATGGAAAATTTAATAAATATTGTAAACTAGCCTTAAATAAATAATCCCAGAATCTTATTTTGCTCTTCACTTTACTCGCGGTCGTACTTCATTTTCTCGTGTTGCTTGGGTGTCCGTTTGTTGGTTCGTGGTTAGTTTCGGTTGAGGAGCAGTTTTGCGGCCCTGGTTGATCGAAGTGATCGTGTTGGTGGTGTTTGGGGTCTCCGAAGATCCCTCATCAAGGTGGGGGGAACGTCGTGTGATCCACACTTCCCCAGGAGTCGTCTTTGCCTTACGAGTACTTCTGCTTTCTGTCTTTCCGGCGGCGAGACATCGTGTCAGCAGGTGTTGTCCCATGCGCTCGATATCCACTTCACCATGCCGGGTTTCCTTCATCTCGTTGTTGTTTCCGCTTGTTCGCTTAGGGTTTGGGGTTTTTCCGGGATTGCTTTATGCGTTTCTTTTTATTTATTCTGTATTCGTATTTCTTTCAGATCCTCGTGATCTCATCCTTCGGGATGCTCTTGGATTGGCTAACCACCACCCGAATTTTTTCCTTATCAAAAAAAAAAACAATCAAACCACAATTTCAAACCACAAATTTATTTCTCACAAATCACAAAACCTAATTGAAATTTCCCTCAAATTGATTCTCAAATCTACATATTCTAATCTAAATTGATTTTAAACTAAACCAATTGAACTTAAAAACAATCAAATTAAAAGGAAAAGGAAGAAAACTAACTAAAAAATAATGAACAGTGAATAACTGAAGATTGTACCACTTTGTCTCTGTCGACTGCTAAAGACAACATACCAAAATAGGGATGGGTTGCGGTGGTGTGCGGTGCGGCGGTGGCAGGGTCGGCCGGAGGTGTAGCTGGCGGCGGCGACCGGCCCGGGGACATGGTGTTTTGGCTTTCTCTCTGTGGGTGTGAGTGAGTTGCTGCTTCTGTTTCAATTCGTGTCTGCGTTAAAAAAAAAGGAGGGTTACTGAAGGTTTTTTTATTAAAAAAAAACATATACAAAAGTGAGGGGTAATGGGATTCAAACTAGGGATAACTGCTCCATATTTACTTTCTTCCGTGTCCTAACCACTGATCAAGCCAAATCATTTATGTGAGACTTTCCTACTTACCTAAAATATATTACAAACAAGCAGATATATAAAAAATACCTATACCTTTTTTTCCCAGAGGGGGGGCTTCAGCCATCCCGAGCCCCCCGTGGATTCACCACTGGTTGGGTTAGAGGGATTCGAATCTTCTATGCTCGAGTTTGTCCTCCTCTACTGCTCTTTCTCACATAGTCCTTTTATTTTTTTTATTTTCTTTTTCTTTTTCTTTGTAGGTACTATTTGTGAGGGGGGTTGGGGGACAAGATTGGAGACAAGTGATTTGGAACCGGGGTAGAGCAGTTGATCTTGTTCTTTCTTTCCTTTGTCTTCATGGTGATATATAGCTTCTTATCATCATTCTTGACGAAATGGTTTGATGTACAAATCTTTCAATAGAGCTCCCGACCAATTCAAACACACGGAAATACTAAGATTCAAAGGCTATTACTTTTGATTCATAACTTGTATATGTGTTCTTGGGCATTCCAGTTAAGACCTAAATACTTATACAATTTTGCTTATCGTGATTTTTATGTGTCAAATTTTGGTTGTTTGAGGTTTTATAGGTTAAAGTAGAAAAAACCATATTATATATAATATAGAATAAATTTTTTTGTGGGTGTTAAGACGTGAAAGTGTAAAGTTGAAAAAATAATGCATCCATAAAATGGAGAGGAATGAGAGTGATAGGAAGAAGCAAGCACCGTGATTGGTAACTAAGGGATTTTGAATAGGTAGGGGTTTTATGTTGTGGTGGGATGAGAAGTAGTTGGATGGCTTAGCCAGATTTGCATTATATGGGGCCCGCCTGTCCACTTCAATCCCTAAGGGATTTTGGTTGTTTAAACCGGTTTGTAACTCACAACAATCCCTAAAGTTGGTAGGTCTAATAAAAAGGATATTATAAAGGCAAAGATGTTTCACTTAAAGGAGTTGCCGGAGATGAAGTTAAGATGGGTAATGGCGCTTTAGGTTTGTCCATAATATATATGGGTGTTCTTGTACACGGTCTCGATGACTGAGCTAGGTTTGGGACGTACTTGACGGCCAGACTCTATATTTTGGTTGATCGTCTTTCTAACCACTCGATGGAGCTCGTCCATTGTCTAGTTTAGTACTCTCTCCGATCCAAAAAAATTATCGTTGACTTTTTAACACGTGTTTTAAGAAGCTAAAAACTATATAAAATATCAACTTTTTAAAAATTATTTTTTTACAACTTAATATTTGTTGGTAATAAGTATTAGCGATAATTTTTTTGATCGAATGTAATCATCAATTTTTAGAGCGCCATGGAAAAGGGCAATAATAAACATTGAACACCAACCAACGGTATCCATCGCACTACCTTCTTTACTATTTCTGCAGCTTTCCCTCTAAAGCTAATTAATGGAGTTATTTTATTCCTATAGTTTAGTTTCAATTTTATTCCTAGCTAGCCTTTTTCTGTCTAGACTCTAAAGTATATACTGGCAACAAAATGGTTTAATCAAGTTTCTAACCCGAGCCTTTTGTGACTCATGTCTTTAGTCAAGCTAAAATTTGGATTTAAAATAAAATAATCCTCATATTCAATTTATTTAATAAATGAACAAAATCTAGCCGAGTTTTTATCGAGACAAACCCGAGTCGAGTTTGTGCTATTCGGTTAATACAACAACCCTAATTGCATTAATATGTGGAGTTAGCGGAGTATAAGAGACTGATCATATGTCAATGAGGATTAAAAGATTTTAAAGTTAAAAGTATTTGGACGAGAGTAATAGTTCATAACAAGTGACCTCGTGTTGGCCTATACAGTTAGCACGCCTCATAAGACCCCAAATTGCTATCGAACAAAGTGAAATTCTCTGGGACTAATCTCATTATGGGTCAAAATTAAACATGTGCTATAAATAAAGAGTATGAAGGGTAAATCTATATTACTCAATGAAGAGTATATACAAACTTAAGCTATGAAATTTATGAATGATCCAACCTGGCAACCTCTCTCCAACCTATTTCTTCTCCTAATTAATTTGATTGCGTATAATTAAACTATGTAGTTTATGAGTCCTCAACCGAAAGCACTGGCCCAAATGTATATTGGTTTTTACTGGGCCTCTCAATGGGCCATATTATAGGCCCAATATCAAAATAACAAACTTATAGCCCGGCCCAATATCTTTATAACAGCTTGTGGGCTTATGCATTGATTCATGATCGATGCTTATTTGTTGGCCCAACAAATTATTTTAAAAAATCTTGCAAATGCTAATATGCCGTTTATGGATGTTAAATATCATTTATTGGATGGGTTACCTTTTATTGGCATTCAAAACACATCATATTATGGCAAGGTAATGTTTCACAATTTAATGAATCTTCCACCTATTTAATGGGCTGGTTAAGAGATTATTTATGGTTAAGCTCTCCACAACTTATCAATGGATATAACCCTTTTGGTAGGAATAGTTTATCGGTTTGAGCGTGGTTGTTCTTATTTGGACATCTTATTTGAGCTACTGGATTTATGTTCTTAATTTCATGGCGTGAGCATAGACAAGAATTGATCGAAACTTCTATATGAATTGATACATATTCCACATTTCTACTTATTTTTTTATTAGTTTCAAATTTACATATTTACTATTTAGGCTTTTTTTAAAGGAAATTTGAGGCAATTTTGAACAATGAATTTGTAAAAGTTTGTACGTACATTGTTTAGCACAACATTTCTCATTGGATCCCTATCAGCTCCCCTACTAATAATATAAATAAACTCTTTAACCCCAAATAATTTTTTTGTGAAAAACAGATAAATTATTTCCAAAGCCATCATCACATGGTGGTTAATCAATTCAATGAACTCCCAAACTGTGCCCACAAAACTCAAATTTTGTGGATTTGATTTCCATTGCTAGCTAGTAGCCTAGTGCATTGACAGTTGTATTGATGAACGATCTGTTTGTTTTTCTATAAGTTGCATATGCTTACAAAAATTTATCCTAATTTCGTGGTATTTATCAGAGACGAACGCAACCAAATCATTTATTTTTAAATAAAATAAAATAATGATCCAAATGTATGTGATGGTCCAGGCCAGAAAGGAAGATAACTTGGATGAGAAGGTCCAAAAGAAGATTGTTGATTAGAGGTTGTGAGGTGAGAGTATCACAATCAAAGATGTCACCCTTAGGCTTACATATATATGATGTGGACTCTACTTTTCCTAAATGGACATTATATATTTATATATGTATTGTCATATAATTTTTGTGCATTTACTTACATACATACATTGATATTTTTCTTCTATCTTTAATCTTTTTCTATTTTTTATTATCATTGAGCATACAAAAATTGTCTCTTATTCTCACAACCACAGGTACCTAATTCATGTTTTAGGACCTCTAATTTGTTTTTACATCTTCCCGTCCACAAAATCTTGATGAGTTGATTGGTGGAAACTAATATCATCAATAATAAGATACATGTTTGGACTACATAGCTCTAATTGACTTTATACGTCACGTTGAGATGTGAAGAGACAAAATTGGCATATATTGAAAGTTTCAACAATACAAACCTAGTATATAAGTCAGCTGATTACTCATATTGTCAATTAGTTTTAGAATGAAATCTCAATGTACTTATGTGTAAGATTTAGAGCACATGTGCATACATACACACGAACTCCGATCACGAGTCTCAATGGATTTTAATACTCTATTCGTCTCAAAATTTAAGTCGTTAGGATTTTGCACAAGTTTTAATAAAACATTCACCCTCAATCAACATCATCATTCCACTAACTTTTTCAGAAATTTTATTAAATTTTAATACCCACTATATTTTTTAACCAATCAAAATCTTTAAAAATGTCAACAACACACAAATTAATATAAATCATTACTAACCCCTTACCTAAAAAACTAAAACGACATAAATTTTGATACAAGAATTAAGGGCTAAAATGACCTAAATTTTGAGAGTGAGACAGTAGACGGTAGAATGGAGTTTGGAATTAAGTTATAACATATATTATCAATTTATCAAGATATAATATAATGTAATTAAAGGAGAAAGAAATGAGTCCAACATAGGTAAGTGCACCTAATAGGCAATAGGTTAGATGGGAAAGTAGAAGCAAACAAATAAATTGGTGCACTAGTATAAAGTACCCCCTTTAATGAATGACAATATTTATCATCTTATAGGTTAGAATTTAGGCAAGACTCATGGAAACGAGTTGTAGTATACGTACGTTGAATCAACTTCAAAATAAGTTATCTACTAACTCTAGACTCTATATATATAGTACGTAGATCACCGCAACCATCTAACTCTAAGGAGGTTTTAAGAGTGCACTATTTTTTCACATATATATAAATCAATGAATTGATACGTATATAACATGGTGCAGTCTTTTTCCCCATAAGAAGGCACAAATTATTAGGCCAATTAAATTGAAGATAAGATAATAGAAATCGTGATCTATAAATTACTATATGTAAAACTAAGTTGACAAAATTTGACTAATCAGTGCACTTTGAAAATGCACTAATTAACACTTTTTTTTATAAGATAAAAATTTAAATGAGGTTAGGTCTTGCTAGATCTTCATCCAAGCATACTCTTTAATATGAGAACGTACTTGGAACTCTTAAAATTGAAGAGGATGACTTCTTGAAATGTCTACAAGTGTATGGGAACATATAAGGTGATGTGATGGTTGTGATTCATGTATTAGTCATACCAAAGAAACACAACAGTACACTCCAGCTGAGCTCGGTTCTAACTAAGTGACTGCAGGGGTATTTTAGTCTTTTCACCTTGTTCTGTTAGTTGTAACCGAATAAAGGTAGTAGGAGGTGTTAGGCGGGAGTTTTGAGTTTTCAGATGCAACAAACACATTTGGTTCTTGAGGTTGAAAGGGATTTTTCCCCAATTTCCATTTTCCTTGAATCCTCTTCATTTTCTGAATTGAATCGAATTGGTATTGTTCATAAAGTGTTAGCAACCCTGTTGACTTGGTAGAAAGGTTGGATATAATGCAGCTTGTTGAATATTTGAAGAAGAAGAAGAGGAGAGTCGAAAGTTCTCCTTTGAACAACTCCACACACTCACCAAAACACTAATTACATAATAGTTCGATATTTGAATTGGTAAATAAAGAGCGGTCATTTCGAGGTTCGAACCGAAGACCTATAGGTACTATCCACAAGCCCTTTTCGATGAGTCATTCCGAATTGATTAACATACTAGTTCGATCCACATATAGCATGAGAACATAACAAAATAAATTATTATTTTTATTTAAAAAAAAAAACTAAAATCTTCTTTTTGTTGTAGGAGTAGGTAGCTCTCCAAAATTGAACCTGATTCTTAAATTTCATTGAAATATTTTGTTGGAGTATTAAAAAGTCAAATTGAACAGGTACACGTAAACGTACATCACATAATTTAACAAATCCAAGTTCCAACGTCAGTGAATATAAAAGTTGTTACTTATACAACTTTTATCACTCCCACGTTCTTATCACATCGGTTTGTGTGTTTCCATAAGAATACAAATCAATTATCAAGCCAACTGTCTGGGGGTGTGTCATAGTAACTACTCCGTATTATTAACTATATACGGAGTATAACTTGATTGAAATTGTTGGTCATATATTTAATGTCTTCTTGTATTGCTTGGAGATGCCGCCTGCAATCAAACCAATGATATTTATTAAAGATTTAAATACAAACGTAAAGATCGATAAATACGTAGAGATTCGTCACATACCAGGCCTAAGTTCACTAGATGTTTACCTAAAATACTAAAATATGTCTTATTACAAAAGTGTGAAAATAAATAAATATTGTGACTAGTCAGATTTTTTTTTATATTATGAATGTGAATGTGTGATTCAGTGTGATTAATATTGTACTGTGCATGAGAGATTGAGAGCTCCTTCAAAGTACTGTGTCTTTATTTATCCAATAGATTACCAACCACACTCCTATTACAATTGATAATAGACAATTTGGTATTTCAATGAATTAAATCACTTTTAGAAATGAATCACGACCATCTAACACAACTATCGAGCAGCCAATAAGAAAACACAAAGAGAACTTGAACAAAGCCAATAATTTAGAATGATAATTTACAACTCGATCGGTTTCTTTTTTAAAAAGCAAGAGTTCTACATATCAAATATAACAAATGTCTAATAAATTAAGAGGTCATAAAAAAAAAAAAGACAGACGAAAAAGGGGAAAACCATCAAACAAGAGCGAACAGATAACATTGAGGTAGACAGAGAAGGTTGTAGACATTCATTGAAACACCAACCCAACTCATGCTAGCGAACAAGGAGTGGAAAGTCATACACCATCGAAGATCATCAGATTATAGGTATAACGGGATAGAATCTTATGTGAGAAGTGATGAAGATTAGGTTTTTTTTTATTAAGTAATAATTCAGGGGAACAAATTATACCCAAGAACATCCTTCCGAACGAGGTCACGAAGACTTGTATTGTTATATATGTCCAGGGGCGGAGCCAGGAAAATTTCGAGGGGGGTCCTCAACTATATTTTCGGGATTTTTTTTAAGGATATATATAAGATACAATTTTTGTTATAAAGAATATAGTAGAGAACACACTAAATGTATTATTTAAATAGCTAAAAGGAGAAAGAAAATCCATAAAATGAAGCAATATAGATTCGAACTCAAGACCTTATCATTCTATTCCCCAACCCATACCAACTAAGCTAAGCAAACTCATTGATTCATTACTCTTTTTAACTATTTTTAACCCTTAAATTATCAAAAATTACAAAAAAAATACATATTTTTTTACTTTTTCCCTCGACCCAAGGGGGGCTCGAGCCACCTCATGCCCCCCTCCCTCTGCCCCTGCATATGTCTAATCCCACAGCAGAGCGACAAATGTGTGCAACCGATCAGCCACTCGATTGTAATCACAGGGAACATGGGAGAAGTATGAAGATATGTGATGTTGGTTGGCTTAGCTAAATAAGGCCATTGATCATGCTCAGCTCAGTTCACCTCACTTCCTGCATTTCATTAGCATTTATCTTGCATTTATGATTTCTGTTTACAGTTGTCCTACTCTTTGTCTTCTTGTGTAATAAGGGATTTGTCCCATTCTCGTTTTCCGCATGTGCAAGGCACATGATCAGCTGTAAGACTGAGTATATATTCAGCCTGCACCCTTCCCTTTCTTGTAGGGTTTTGGGGATTGCAGCCGCCCCTAATGAAGGCATCATTTGCCATTCTTGTCATCTGATGAAAATGTCCTCTGATTCATAGTATTTTCATTTGATTTCTGACCATATTTTGGCTTCCTGTTGCATATTACTCTTATATTTTCATATGGTATCAGAGCTTGAGGGCTTTATTTGGTGATTTGCTTCTTGATTTAACTGCTTTTGGAAAAGTTTATGTTTACTACTGGTGGAAGGTCTCATACAGAAGATAGATCAACGGAGGATATGGATAACCAAGGTAATCTCGGGGATCCTTTGTTCTTATCTAACTCTGATCATCCAGGGCACAACTTGTATCTATTTCTTTTTTGATGGGAGAACTACATGACGTGGAGTAGGGGAGTCATGATGGCTCTTGATGCCAATGTAAGATTGGTTTCATCAATGGATCTTGTGTCAAGCCAGCTGCTGGCTCTGCTGATTTGGAAAAATGGATCCGTGCAGATTATATGGTGGGATACTGGTTATTAAATTCCATGACTAAATTTGTTGTTGAAGGATTTATGTTTGCTAATTCATCCAAGCATTTGTGGGATGAAATAGTAGAGAGATTTGGAAAATCCAATGCTCCTCTCATATTTCAGATTAAGAAGAGACTTTGAGATATTGTCTAGGGCAACATGAATGTAGCAGATATGTACAATGTGTTCAAGAGGAATTGGGATGAGCTTCAGGTTCTTGAGAGTTTGCAAAGTGTCTATGTGATGCTATTACTGCTTGTACATGTGATCTGACGAGGAAGTTCAATGAGATTGCGTCAAGGAATAGATTGATGCAGTTTCTTGTCAGTTTGAATGACAACTATGATGCAACCATGAACTCAATCTTAACTACTGATCCTTTACCAAGCATTCACAAAGCTTATTATATACTTCAGCAAGTTGAGAGGGGCAATGAAGCTTCAAATGGCACGTCAAGTTCCTCAGGGACCTCTATTGACTCTAGTGCTATGGCAGCTAACAGAGGAGGGAGTTCCTTTCAGTACAAACCTCCGAGGAATGGGAATTCCAATAAAAGTAATCCTCCATTCAAAAGAGAGTGGAAGGATTAGAGTAAACTGAAGAGAATCAAGCAGAATTCTAAGTGTTCTCATTGCAACATGAAGGGACACACGGTTGATCAGTGCTTTAAACTACATGGAATTCCTGATTGGTTCAAAGAGCTGAAAGAGAAAGAGAGGAGTGGGAATGATGGCAGAGGCTCAGCAAATGTAGCAGGCTCAATGGGTAATCAAATGCAAAACAGTACCTTAGACGAGGACAATGCAGATGGAAATGTTGACTCAACAATGGTTAATGGAATCTATCAAGAGTTGTTCAAGAGAATGAGAGGAAAGAGCCAAGTTGAAAGTAGCAATGGATCCTTTGCAAACTTTTTAGGTATGCTATCTCTCACTAATGCAAATATAGCCTATAAAGGAATATTACCTGATGAATGGATAATAGATACTAGAGCAACTAATCACATGACCTTTGATTCTCAAAGTATGTTCAACAAGAGGAAATTGATCAAACGTGTTCTTATAGGATTGCCTGATAGGTCTATTAAAACAGTAACTGACATGGGCATGTTGCAATTAACTGATGATGTCACATTGGGTGATGTTCTACTTGTGCCTGATTTTAAACACAGATTATTATATGTTGGAAAGATCCTTGATGACACTAATCTGATAGCAATATTCACAAGATCTCATTGTTACTTCCAGGACCCTGGATCTAAGGAGGTGTTGCTGACAGGAATCAGAAGGCAACGCTTGTATAAGATTTGCTCAGGGTCACTTGCTTTAGAATCAGTTGATAAGTTTTTGTTGAAAAGTTGTAATAAAGTTAGTGTGGATTTTGAAACCGTTCATGCCAAACTTGGGCATAGTTCTTTATCTAAGCTAAAACATTTGAAAATGTTAGTTCTTTACATTTGAATGAATTTCATTGTGAATCATGTGCTTTGTCAAAGCACCACATACTTCCTTTTCAAAGGAGTTTGAATATTGCCAGTAGGCCTTTTGAGTTAATTCATATGGATTTATAGGGTCCATATCATTCAGTTACTTATAATGGTTACTGTTACTATTTTGGATGACTGTATAAGGCTCACATGGATTTTTTTGTTGAAGAACAAGTTGCAGGTGTGCAATACAAATACTGATTTCATGGGTTATGTTTCAAATCGGTTTGGTTGCTCAGTCAAAAATGTCAGGACTGATAATGGAACTGAATGGCTGAGTGGCAGAGCGGAGAGAAAACACATACATCTTGTGGAAACTGCGAGGTGGAGAGAAAACACATACATCTTGTGGAAACTGCAGAGAAATTGCATGTGTGCAATACAATTACTTATTTGCTTCCAAAGGGATTGTCTACCAGAGATCAGTACCTTACACTCCACAACAAAATGGCAGAGTGGAGAGAAAACACATACATCTTGTGGAAACTGCGAGGTGTTTAAGAATTCTGCAGGGCTTCCTATTAGATTTTGGGGAGAGTGTGTCTTAGCAGCAACTCACCTCATCAACAAGACGCCCACTGAAATCCTTAACTGGCTCACTCCTCATGAAAAGTTGTTTAAAAAGCCTACCACTTATGAAGATTTAAAGGTGATTGGATGTCTGTGTTATGCTCTTGTGCAACATGATAAGAAGGACAAGATGAAAGAGAAGGCAAGAAAATGTGTTTTACTTGGATACCTTTTTGGTAACAAAGGATACAAGCTCCTTGATTTGGACACCAGGAAGGTGTTTGTTAGTAGAGATGTGATCTGCATAGAGGATGTTTTTCCTTTCAAAGATGGTTTAAAGAAGCACGCCTCTGATCAGTGTGTCACTGAGCCATTGTTGCCCTTAGTGAATCCAACTCCAGATGGAGGTGATAGCCTACATGTGCCTCTTATCTTGGCAGATACAGATTCTTCATCTCCTGGTATGCATCAAAATGTTGAATTTAGTGTACCTTCTTTCCCTTCACAAGTTGCAGATTCCATGAATTCAAATGGGAATGATGACAGTGTTTTAGTTGATTTTTTTAATGCCTTGGATGTTTTCCCTCCCTTGAGGAGATCCACCAGAGATCATGTGATGCCAAGAAGGTACCAGAATTTTTTTTGTAACAATAACAGGCAGATGAACTCTTTATCTCAGTCACTTTTGGCTGAATGTCTAGTGAAGAGATGCATATTGATCTAGAGATCTTGCGATCATTTGCTTGTATGGCTAGTGAGCCAGAGCCATACACTTATAGACAAGCTTCTGAACATCCAAGGTGGATAGATGCCATGAATACTGAAATCAAGGCCCTTGAGAATAATAAAACATGGGAACTCACTGATCTTCCTGTTGGCCAAAAGGCAATTGGAAGCAAATGGGTCTATAAGATTAAGTATAGACCTGATGGTACTATTGAGAGATACAAAGCAAGACTTGTGGCTAAAGGATATAATCAAATCAAGGGCAAAGATTATAAACATACATTTTCTCATGTTGCTAAGTTTGCAACTGTGAGAATTTTGATTGTTATTGCAACAATTAAAGGATGGCCATTGTACTAGTTTGATGTAAACAATGCCTTTATACATGGACAACTTGAAGAAGTCTATATGGTTCCTCCTTAGGGATATCCTATAGAGAAAAACGGTCAAGTTTGCAGGTTAAAGAGATCTCTTTATGGTCTTAAATAGGCATCTAGACAGTGGAACACAGAGCTATGCAGATTCTTGTTGAAACTGGGGTTTGTTCAGCCTTATGAAGACTATTCCTTATGACGAAACTCGATTTTAAAGTTTCCACTTTTGTTGGGACCTAAGGGTTGACCCAGGGGACCCAGCGCGCTTTCAACGGGCTTACCTGGCCCGCATCGATTAGCTCGGTGCAGCCCAACCTGTGTTGCAGATAAGATAGGGTCCGTTAGGACCTTTCCTTTCATAGAGTTTCGTCGACATTGTGAGGATAGTCTTGTTACCTGCCGCGAATGACCAGTTCAGGTGTGTTGTTGAGACTTCGTATTCTTCCTCCAGGAACTAATGACCTCTAGCAGATGGCTTTCTTCTAGACGCGGGTGCTAATACTCACGTCACCACGGAGCGGAAATATTATAATGTATGTAAGGGACTTCTACGATAGCGACTATGCTCTCAATCCCTTAATGTCCTCTCTATTTTTATTTCTCCCTCTCTTTTGCAAAAAGTCCCTCATCTCTACTATTTAGATTTCTCCTTTTATAGTGATTGAAAATGCCTCCCGTCCTTGGCATGTGTTATTTTGGGTCTGACACGTGTCCCCTTTGTGGAGTGAGGGCATGTAGGACACGTGCTCCCTGCTTTTTATCCGCAGATGAAGTGTTTAGGAGAACGATCTTCCATTTTAGGTTGCAGTCAGAAATCAAGGATTCCTCTCACCGATCCTTTTTCATTATTATTTTATATATATATATCCATTATTTTTAGATATCTTACGACCGGTTTCGCCACCTTATTCATCAAACGTGTTCCTTCTGGCATTGTGGTGGCACTTGTGTATGTTGATGATTTACTGATCACGGGAGATGATGAATCAATGATAAGCCATTCCAAAGAAGCTTTACAAAAAGCCTTCACCATCAAGGATCAGGGCAAGGCTAGGTATTTCCTTGGATTAAAGATTATGGATGATAGAAAAGGAACTCTCTTACATCAAAGAAAGTATATTCTTGATATTGTGGAAGATTGCAAGATGTTAGATTGCAAGCCTGCAATTTTTCCCTCACCTCGTGGCCTAAAGTTGTCAACTGACTCATGATTGATCTTGCTTGATCCTGAGAAGTACATAAGAGTTGTTGGCAGGTCGCTCTTCCTTAACCTATCTAGACCGGATATATCTTATGCAGTGCAACATTTGAGTCAATTTATGGTTGAGCCACGACAACCTCACTATGATGTTGCTTTACATGTAGTTAGATACTTGAAAGGCACCATGTCAATGGGCTTACATTAATCTAGAGATTCCTTGCCTCTCTTATCTGCTTATTGTGATGCAGATTGGGCTGTCTATCGGTTCAGTGCTAAATCCCTTACATAATATTGTGTATTCCTTGGTAAGTCACTTGTATCATGGAAAACCAAGAAGCAAGTTACAATTTCCGAGTCATCTGCTGAAGCAAAGTACATAAGTCTCTCTACTTCTACCAGTGAACTGGTTTGGGTTGAAGATGTTTTGCAGAGGTTGCATATGTCCATACCTCTACCAATTCATCTCTATTGTGACAACAAATCTGCTATCCACATTGCTGAGAATCCTGTCTTTCATGAAAGGACAAAACACCTTCGAATTGATTGCCACTATGTCAGAGAGAAGCTGCAAGAAGGCTTTGTTCTTCCTCAACATGTCAGTACTGGTGTGCAAATTGCTGATGTTTTAACAAAGCCTCTTGGAGAGAAGCAACACATCTTTCTTTCACTCAAGTTGGGTCTTGTTGGTTTCACATCAAGCCCAACTTGAGGGGGGGGGGGGGGTATGAAGATATGTGTTGGTGGTTGGCTTAGCTAAATAAGGCCATTGATCATGCTCAGTTCGGCTCACCTCACTTCCTGCATTTCATTAGCATTTCTCTTGCATTTCTAATATCATTTTACAACTATCCTACTCTTTGGCTTCTTGTGTAATGAGGGATTTGTCCCATTTTTGTTTTCCTCATGTGCAAGGCACATGATCAGCTGTAAGACTGAGTATATATTAAGCATGCACCCTTCCCTTTCTTGTAGGGTTTTGGGGATTGCAGCCGCCCCTAATGAAGGCATCATTTGTCATTCTTGTCATCTGATGAAAATTTCCTTTGATTCATAGTATTTTCATTTGATTTCTGACATTATTTTGGTTTTCTGTTGCGTATTACTCTTATATTTTCATAAGAAGGATACTTCTCTCATGTTAGACATTTGAAATTTGACGGCGGAGAAAAGGAATTCTATTTTCCATGGGCATTTAGTGTTATTATTCAGGCGGTTTATTATTATAAGGAAGTCTCTTTCAACAATATGTTTCGAGATACGAAGCTTGGTTCCTTCTAAAATACCTTATTTTAGTGTCATGGCTTCAATCTTAAGTGGTGGTTGGTTCCTCACACAGCCCTTCCAATCTCGGATAACAAATCCAATCAAACTATCATTATTTAGTAATGGGGATCCATCAAAAGTCAATTTAAAGGTATTGTCGGGAGGCCTTTTCCATTTTGTGTTTGTTTTTTATCCTATCCTTATGTTGGGTTTTTTTCGTTTAGAGCGTGGTTGACAATTGTCAGTAGATACATCATCTTCAAATTGATTGGCTTTTTTCCAGTTCTTTCTGCTTTTTCTTATCAGTTGCTCTATAATTATGTTGGATGGTGGTGATTCATTTTTGAAAGTGAGTTGGTTCATGAAATACCAGATAGTCCACCAAGGTTCTGAATGCTAAGATTGATCTTATATCTCTGGATTGATTAATAAGGTTATAAATGTTGGTTCTATCTTTTATTTTTAAGAATTTATTTCCATTGTAAACCCGCATTCGAGAAAATGTGTACATCGTCCTCGGACATACAATTGCAAAATACACAAGTTTGTGGGACCTGTGTGCCCCTTTAAGCTAAATTAGTCGTGTTAGGTAATCCTTGATGACCAAGTTTCCACATAAAGTTTTTAATTTTAGGTTGGATATTAACTTCTCAATTCCATAAGTTCTTATCATATTCCAACCTCTCCTTATGAGTCTATATGCATTCGCTATTGCAAGCCATCCATTTCTATCCAGCCACTAGTATAGTCCACTGATAGCATGCATTTAGGTAGGCATAATATGTTGTATTTATCTTAGTTAAGATGCATTCCATGGATGGATTAAGTACAATTTGCATATTCGCTCTCTATGTTGGTGGAGTCAGAATCTACACGTTTTTATTGATTATTCCATGTAATCTTGGATCCGATGATGAGACAGGAGTTGTTAACGCATTAGATGAGAATGTCTAGTTGATCGGAGAAGATTACATGAAGATCTCAAGAGGTCCTGAGAAGAAGAAGCGGACCTAAACGAAGAACAAGTCTGCAGAAGTTGTCGCCAGACATGCTGAACTTGTTTTGCACTTTCTGGAGGCATCGGTTGTCCGATTAACTATTATGACCATGTATTGGAAAGCTCTTTTAGATAACTACAACTTTTTTGTTGACAAGAAGAGCAAATTCGGGATAGATTTTCAGTGTAAGGCCCCTGGCTGCTACCGCAGCAACCATGCCGCGGCCGCGGCCAATCAATTTGCATCGGGGATGGATGAAGCCGCGGCTGCGGCCGCAGCATATGCCGCGGCCACAACACGTGTTGCCAGCGCAATGCCGTTTTAATTAAAAACCCTAGTTTTGTGTTATCCTTTTGTGTGGCCGCCTAGACTTTTATAAGACCGAGTTTTATGTTATTTTCACAACTTCTATTCTATTCTACGTTTTATCAGACAATTGGAGAGAGAGCGATGTTTGCCATGGGCGGCTAAACTCTCTTCGTTCTACTTGCAATTTGAAGATTTATTTGGATTGATTGTGAGTTTCTGAATCTTGTTCCTTATTTCCTATATTGAATGTTTCAACTTCTTTGTGCTTGCATGTTTGATTGTTTTATTCTATCTAGCCCGCGCAACTAGTTAGAATCAATTCAATTGCTAAGGTTTTGTAGATTCCTGGTTGTGAGCCTTAACCTAAGTAGCGAACTTGTTCCTTTAGGGCTGGTTGAACTAATTGAATGAGTAGGAAGCTGGATGTGTTGTTAAATCTCTCTTTAGAGACTGCAAATACCTTGGTTAATCTCTGAACTTAAAGCTATCAATTGGGTTAAATCCTTATTTAGGGACTGTTTGATTGATAAGGGTTTCTATGACTGGTTGGACTAGTAACTATATTAGGTTGGGACAAGGGCATTCATAGGATGACTAAAAGGACACGAGGAAGTTACAATATCAATTCAACCGAATAAAGTGGATAGTTGTAGGTAGAGCGATCTTCTCTAAATTGTTTTGCATCAACCAAAACCCCCCCTTTCTACTAATTGGTAAATACACTTTGCTGAGAAATACTTGATTCTCTGTGGGTTCGACCTCCTACTTACTTGCTATACTAGTTTGTAGGTTTGAATTTTATTTTGATACGGTTTACGCGACTAAAAACTGTCCATCATCCATCCTCAAAGTGGTTAGTTGGTAGCTAGTGGGATATTTATAATGTCCTCTACAACTCAGCGGGGGAGATATGTTACTATTTTTTCTTTCCACCAAGTATAAAATCACTACTGTTGCCTCTCTGATAGCCTCCACTGGACAATTCACATGTTGGATAATGGGTTTAGTTGATAACTAATTTTCTGTCCAGAATTCAATAGATTTGTCATTCCCACTTATATGATTTTTAGTTTCTCTATTAAATGGCATAGACTTGATCATTGCCATAAAGCCCCCCCCCTCTTTGTATTATAATATTTCTTACCTTTTTTAGATATTTATGTTCCATGATTTTAGCCAATATGTTTTGTGGTTCAGTGAGAATTTTCCACAATAATTTCATTTGCAGCGCTTAGTTCGTCTCCTTTGATTTTCTTATTCTCACATATATACCACCATGTTTCTTTGATTTGCAACTTTATCCCAAACAATTAGATGTCTATGTTGTGCGTCTTTATTCCGGAAAAAAAAATTCTATTTACCTAATCTAGTTCACTATGTATAGAAGTTGGTAACATAAAACTTTGCATAGTGTAAAGTGGTTTTGTGGCAAGGTTAAAATGAATTATTAAGTATAGAATGTCCTAGTTGGGATAATGTGTTCGCTCTCCATTTGCTCAATTCTTCTTTGGATTTACAAATATTATTTTTAAATGTTTCCTTATTAACAGCTCCCTTAATTATTGGACAACCTAAGTGCATATACAGGTTTCTTTCATTTGGAATGCTTAGACAACCTTCCAGCTCCAGAATTCTCGAACTTGTAATTCCTTTTGTGGTTTAAAATGATGATTTATGAAAATTCACCTTCTTCCCTAATATTTTAAAATAGTCGTATATGATGAGTTTAATTTTCTAACATGTTGTCAAACTTCATTTTAAAAAGATAATATTATCGTCAGTAAATGATAGGAATATTCTTGGGCCTCCTCGCCCAAATTTTAAACCAATAACGTTGTTTGTAGTTGAAGATTACATTGCCAATTTTCTTGCCGACACATCTGCTCCCATATGATGAATATGAACGGGAAAAGTAGGTCCCCTTGGCGAAGTCCACGAGTAGGCCGGAACAAATTCGTTGGATCGAGAATGATACTGTCGTGATGCATTCTTTTATCCAATTGATAAATATTTCCAAACTTTTCCATTACTTTATGTGTGAAACATTAGTCTGCTCTATCATATGTTTTTTCTATATCTAATTTCATCGCTATCCAACCTTCTTTAACATCGCGACTTTTAAATGCATGGAAGATCTCGTGATCTATTTGAATATTATCTTGAATGACTCTGTTTGAGACAAAGGCACCTTTTAGAGAATGGATTAGTTTTTCTAATAATCGCTTGAGTTGTTCCATAAGAATTTTGTAAATTATTGTGTATAGTTAAGCATAGGATGATTGGCATGTAATGTGTTATCATGGAAGGTTTATCGCATTTTAGGCCCATTGGCAAATTCGCGAACAGATACTGATCAGCCCTAGAGAAATCCAGCCCATCACAAACAAGCTTGGCCTACATCCCATTATATATAAAACAAGTCCAACAACATTTAAAAAATAAGAGATTCACACACGAGAGATTTGAATCCTTGACCTCTCACTCCTTATCCCTCACGCGAACCAGTGAACCAACGTGTTCATCTCGTGCATGTAATAGGTGAAATTGTATTTGTCTTATGTCCTACCACCTATAGCGGTATTAAGGCAAAGCCTCTCCCGCCCATGGTTTTCAACCCACAAAGACAACTATACATACACGTCTCAACAAAGCAATGAATGGCCAAACAATCAAGCATGACAAGGTTAATTACAAAATCCTGTAAATAGGAGGTTTATGCCTTCGTAAGAAGGGTCGGTGTTTTATATATTGAAATGAGTTTTGACCTTTTTAGTTAGCTTTTCGGTCTTCCTCAGAGAAGGATTTTTGCCGATTTGCATGCATAAAATCGTGGAGAGCCGATGTTCGATCGAGGGTGGACCGTACCAAAATCGGAACTCTTCAACGATAATTCTAGAAAGATGGATCGTGATAGAGACTTCTTCGTGTACTAGCTGATGAACTTCCTACATCACTCACTTTCCACCAGCCTTTTCCACCGGTGGAGACCAAACCGCATTATCAAAGCTAGTGCTCCTCCACCCTCTTTCCTTCGGGATCAAATCCATCTTAGTTTTCACCAAAGTTAGTAGTTGGATATGTTCATTCCTACACCATGCATTTATGTTTGTTCAAAATGTTTTCCTAGATAAGCCTCCCAGTTCCATAAAGTTGTTTTCATTTAATTTGTGGTATGATTGGACAGGAGCCAGATATCCCACCTAATCGAATATTTTTACTCAATTCTGGCTCCGTTTAACACTAGTAGTGTAAAGTATTTTGTAACTTTTGAATAAGAGATGCCCTCTGGGTTAAGTGTTTGGATGGAGGAGCTATTGTTGAAGTTATTGAGGTTTGAGGGCTTTTGGAAGCGGCTGGAACAATGGATTTGTGGAGGTTCCATTCCAAGCGCTTGGAAATGTTTAAACAGTTCAAGCTGATTCCTTTACATACTCGTCCCTCCCTCTTCCATGTACTTTCGAGTGTGCTCTCTCCTCGTTCTCGAATCACCTGGTAAGCTATTATCCCAATCTCGATTTTTTTTTTCAATTTTCACAAAGATTGTTTGCTATCATCCTCTTCTCCCCTTCTATTTTTTTGGGTTTTGGTTGATGATTTTGTTGAATTAGAGCTAGATTTTTTGGTTTTAAAATTTGGAATTTGAAGGGCTTTCTAGATGAACTGGAATGGAAAGTATGGGGGATTGGAGTTAGGGTTTTGAATAAGAAACGCCCTCTGGCTTAGGTGTTTGGATGGAGGAGCGATTGTTGAAGTTGTTGAGGTTTGAGGGATTTTGGAAATGGATAGAACAATGGATTTGTGGAGCTTCCATTCCAAGCGCTTGGAAACGTTTGAACAGTTCAAGGTGATTTCTTTACATACTTGCCCCTCCCTCTTCCATGTACTTTCGGGTGTGCTCTCTCCCCATTCTCGAATCGCCTGGTAAGCTGTTATCCCAATCTCGACATTTTTTTCCAATGTTCACAAAGATTGTATACTATCATCATCTTCTCCCCTTCTGTTTTTTGGGTTTTGGTTGATGATTTGTTGAATTAGGGCTAGGTTTTTTGGTTTTAAAATTGTAGATTTGAAGGCTGTTCTCGATGGATTGGAGTTAGGGTTTTGAGAATACAAGTTCTCTACCGGAATTGGAGATAGGTCGCCGAGAGTTGACCCAAAAGACAACAACTTTTCATTTTCGATTTACACTTTACATAGCAAATGTGAGACGTCCATTTTACTCATGAAGAGGAAAGTGAAATACCCAATAATTTAACTCTTGTTGATAATCAGGAATAAAACATCTAACATGTTTAAACAATATGAATACATCATATGATGCCATTTGGAAGGTTGCATTTGTTGTTGTCTCATATGTGTAACGCTCTTGTGTTTGAATGAAGATAATCACTAGGATCAAATGAGCTCCGATTCTTCTGTTAGTTGGCCAAGTGGTTGTCCTGAAAAATACCCCTATATATATGGCCCAATATCACCCCCAAGACCAGAGGTAAATTTCCTGTATTTTTTACAAGTTTATTATTTCACTCTTTGCGCTGCCTCTTTCTCCTTGTTCCAGATTCGGATCATTTTATGTCAATGATTTAATTATCACTTGGAATTGAAACTATTAAAGGTTGTAGTTACACATGTAGTTAATAAATGTAATATTCTCATTAGAGATTTGTTATGTAGCTAATCATACAAGATTTGGATAACGACTTCATTGTCGAACCACCAATCTGCACTCATGTTGCGCATATCCAGAGTATTCCTCGTCGCTTCAGATATTGTATTAATGAGGTTGAGGAAGAACTATACCGACAAACCCACAACACGAGTAACGCAGAGGCGATAAATGAAGGTCTAGTTGAACATGTCTTTGGTTTGGCGGCATACAATTGTAGTGTGATAAATGACTTGGAAGCGACACGCGCCATTGCTGCTACAAATGTTGCCTCTGCACGGAAGTAGAAGATGGGTATGGGTGTCATAACTTGCCTCTTGATGGTATGTGTGTTGCATATTATTCTAATATTGGCTTTGTAGGAAGATATGGTAGTGTACGTGATGTAATATTATGTATGGTCTACCATAGCCCGTGATGTTAGGTGTATGATATGGCCTAATAACTATTCATCACTTTTTAGGACAAAAACAACTTTCATGCTTTGTTCGTCCTCGTACCCTAAGATATGTAAGGTCATAGTGTCTCTTTTTGTAGTCCTAGGGGGTGTGTATATATGTAGCTTATGTATGAACTTTTATGCTATGTTATGAATTATAATCTAGCTTGCCATTTTATTCTCATCTTCCCCTCATGGTTGATTTATGTGAGTTTGTATGTTTTCTGGACCTTGACCCTACACTTTTTAATAACACAACTTTAAGTCGAGTAGGGAGTACCATTGGAAATCCTATATGTATAGATGAGATTACAACTAAAGGAGATCGATTGTCGTTTGCTCGCCAACTTGTGGAAGTAATAGCAAAGGAGGCACAAATCATATTAATAGAAATGGAGAATACAAATGGGTCGAAGTAAAAGCAAAAAGTTGTATTTGAATGGTCTCTGACCTCCTGTAATGTTTGTAGAAAATTTGGACACTCGAGTGATTTGTGCACGATGAAACCTGCATTTGTTGTTGCTGCTACGAAACAAATTTGGGTACCCAAAAGAGTTGTTGATTCGCAAATGAAAAATGCACAGAAGGCACAACATGGGAGTTGCTCGATGGAAGCGCTTGACTTGTTGTTTCATCACGGTGCAACAAATAACCTTGCAACATGTTCAGACAGTTCCACTGTGGTTCAAAATGATAGTTTCGCAGTGAACTTGGATGTAGGAAAACAAGTCTGTGAAAGTGGGGAGAAAAGCGAACAAAGTGATTTGCATTCAGTTTCTATGACATCAAAAAGGCATGAGGAATGTTACAAGTGTATTGTTGCTAATGTTTCAAAAAAATCATATTTGCATTCAATTTCTATGACAAGAAAAGAGCATGAGGAAGGTAATGCGTCTGCTATGGCTAATGATTCTAAAAAATCATATTTGCATTTAGTTTGTATGACAATAAAGGAGGAGGAAGAAGGTAATGAGTGTGCTATTGCAAATGATTATGAAAAATCAGATTATAAGAAGAGGGAGGAACTTGCTGCTACACAGGAAGCTAAAAGAAATTGTGCTTCTGAAGCTACTACCGACAAGCCCACAATTCCCTCTTTTTTTTTCTTTTTTTTTTGTTTTAATTTTATTATAAACCCAACACCTTAATACCCATTTTCGTAATTTTCACCATGAACAACTACTCGAAGCGCTACTACCACTAAACACTTACGTAACTTTTTAAAAACCAAAACGCTTATTTCAACCTCTATTTTTAAAAGCTATCTCAACCACTTTAGCTACTCCAACCGCTACAGCTACTCAGACATCTCCAAAAACGCTACTATTACCAAACAGAGCCAATTCTTTCATAGGCCTGGGGTGTTGAGGATTTTGTGTTACTTCCCTAGTAAGCTTGGGGTAAGACGATTTAGTTTATTAAATATAAATCTCAATATTATATATATAGGGATTGACTCCGGTGAAAACCTCAAATTGTGGTAAAAATCGTGAGGACTACTTTATAGCTTAGTTTATTTGAAACCTGCGCTAAAAACCTCAATCACACGATGAATTTACAGCTCAGTTCAACCTAAAAACCGTGTTGAAAACTCCAGTTTTAAAATAACACATGACTTTATAGTTCGGTCAAGCCTAAAAATCGTGCTAAAAACACATGTTTTAAAATTACATAGTGACTTTATAGCTCGGTTTTATTCAGAACCGGGCTAAAATTTGTGACTTTATAGATTGGTTTTATTCATAATCGGGCTATAAAGCAAGTGAACCGGGCTAAAAAGTCGATCCTCACAGGTTTTTACCACAATTTTGGTTTTTACCGGAGCGCACCCCTATATATATATTATATGTATAGTGATGCATATTCCTAATAAGCTAATATTCATACTACCTCCATTCAAAAACATAAGTCATTTTAGACATTTGCATACAAATTAAGAAAATCATAAACTTCTTACATTTATACCTCTCATTAATAATCCACAACTCTCTTCAACCAATAAAATTTGAACAAAAAGTAAAAATTCTCTTATCCCAATATTTAGAAAACTTAAAAGTAATTATATTTTCAAACAAAAATCTATGCATGGGACTTATATTTTCGAAAGGATGGAGTATATAATAAGTTGAGAGTTCTCAATCTAATATAATAATGCATTATGAATTGAACATATGCCTTCTTACAAACTCATATCAGAGCTATGATTTTAGGGTTTGTAATCTGGTGAGAAAGATATCTGCTTTGAATATCAAGATTGACAAGTTCATAGGGAGGACTGGTTTCAGTCTCTAGTAGATCAAGATGTAGACTTTTCTTTAGCAACAAGGCTTATGGAGACAGTTGTCAAGAAAGCAGGAAGAAGTCGTTGAGATGACCACTTTTGCCTAGGTCCTCCTATCCTTCGTTCCTTGGGGCTCCTCACTTGAATATTATCAAGTGATGTCAATCAAGTTCAAGTATCATCGCTTGAAGATCTAAGTTCGAGAACATCAAGGATAATAATAGTAGATTTGAAGACCAAATTTTTATTTGGAAAGCCATATGGGAAACAAGGAATGATCAAATTTTCAAGTCTAAGAAACCAGTAGGATAGCAAGAAGAAATGAAATAGAAGGGAAAAAGCCAAATGGACGAAACCCGCGAGGACTATCTACAAAATTAATGTAGATGTTTCTTTTTCCCTACCTGGCAAAAGTCAGGTGGGAGAAATCATTCATGATTCCAAAGGGCAGAACATTGATATTTTCTTTCAAGAAGTCAATGCTGGATCTATCATCCAAACAAAGGCTTCAGCAGTGATTCTAGGACTCCAACATGCAAAGATGACAGGCTTGAGGAAGATCATCGTAGAATGTGATAAGCAAGTCATGGTTAAAGCAACAAATGGAACGCAAGCGCCCAAATGGGAGATTCTGAGGCAAGTAGAAGATATTGGCAGACTTACATCTGAGTTTACCTCTGTAGAGATCAGACATATTTTCAGAGAAGCAAATAATTCTGCAGACTATATTGCTAGACGAGGAGTAATTAATATACAATCTATCCCCTACCATAGGGATCTTTGTAACATCATCTTTCAGGATGATCCGAGAGTTAGGTTACTATCTTAGTAACAACTCCCACTCTTTGCCTACTGTAAACAAAAATTAAAAAAAAAAAGTAGCATCGCTTGAACTTTCTCCTAGTGTCATGCCTCACCGGTCCAGTATCCACAAGCTAGCATCTTCCACCTTATTGAATACCTTCGCAATAGATTCAATTTGTTGGACAAAGACTTTGACATACACCTCTTCTCCGTTTATCACTTTACCCACCTGAAAAGTCTTATACCCGATGATGGCTTCTCATGTATCTTATCCCAATCATGATCTTTAACGAATCAATTTCTATCTTTCGATCCAACATCCCCTGTCACATCAGGAGATCCTTCACTCGCCAATGCCAAAGACGGAAATTTTCAATGTCATTGAATTGGGAAACCTTGAATTTGATTTGTACGAGATATCATCGGCTAATTTGGCAGTCTAATGCTTGTAATATCATTGTTGTCTTATTAAAAAAAAAGAGAATGCAAGTCTTAAAAAGAATCTTTAATTTTTTTTTTCCACTAAAAAAATTCCACCACACCACTAATTGCTAAAACCATGAGCTTGTAAATAGTTTCACATATAATAAGCCTTCACTTCTACTCCAATAAACACCAACTAGTGATAATTAATGTTTTATAATAATTAACTAAACTAAGCAAACTTTTAGCTGTAATGTAATTAAGGTAACGCCTCAATAATTTAATATACATGTCATACATTTTGACTTGATAAGCCAATCATTTGAGCGAGTGTTATAAAATAATCAAATTAAATATGTCGAGATGCATATCCCATCTTAATTTAGGGTAGTAATATTATAATCTTTTGAGCATGATTGCAGATATCATGCTTTCGTCTTATGCTCACAAATTTATGGTCGGGGTGCCAAAACATGGTGGAATTTGTATGCATTTTCAGTTACAACTTACAACTCATTAATAAACTCAAGATCTAGTTTGGCAAAAACTGTTTATCGATCTGTGAGTGACAGGGAAATGACTTTATTATCCAGCAATATATAAAATCTGTCGTAATTATTATTATTAAAAAGCCAAAATGTTCATATGTTGTGATCCGTGTGTAGTATCAAAGCCCGACTCGGATTGATGACTAGGGGTCGTGTTCACGGGCGCACATGCGCTAGTAGCCTAGCACACAAGCCGTGTGGGGTTCCATTCTACAACCAATTGGCAATATAAGAAGTAGCCCACCGACTCATATACTAGGGCTTGTTATGTTCAACTTTTCGATGTGGGACACTTTTGGTCTCATTCACATCTCTAACACGCCCCCACAAGTCCAACTAAGAATGACCATCTAGTTGAGACTTGGACAAATGGTTAACCCAGACCAAAATTGACACGGACCGTAAGGCTAACCGCTCTGATACCATATCAAAGTCCGACTCGGACCGATGACTGGGGGTCGTGTGCACGGGCGCACATGCGCTAGTAGCCTAGCACACAAGCCGTGTGAGGTTCCATTCTAAAACCAATTGGCAATAGAAGGAATAGCCCACCGACTCATGTACTGGGGTTTATTATGTTCAACTTTCCGATGCGGGACACTTTTGGTCTCATTCAGATCTCTAACACGTAGATATACGATGCTTTAACTTTTTATATACATACTGCATACAAATACTAAAAGATTAAAGAATGGAAAATTTTCCCAACCTCCTTATATAGTATTTTATTTTTAATATTACATTTATTATATAACAATTGATGAATAGCTTTTTACTACTTGTTCATATTTCTTGTTAATTTTTTAATAAAAAATTGGCATTTATCAAAATTTATATGGTATAAATTTCACCACCGTACATATATGTTTTAAGTAATATTAAATTAATAAAAAAAAATCAATTATCACGGGTTTTGGGGCGCGGATCTTGTTCATCTGTTAATGGCCCGACCATTTACCCTTTAATCTCGTATCATGTGTTCATTTGCTCGGTCACTCTTCGATCAAGTACCTGACCACTGCCATTCTCTCCTTTCTGAACATGGTACGCTCTAACTGATTTTTGCAATTCTCCATGAATTTTAACAATAGTTTTCGGCATCCTGTGTGTGTTTTTTTCTGCAAGTGTCCTTCTGTCTTAGAACCATTTTGTCAACTTCTCTTTAAGATAATTGAGTAGGTCGGGCAACTATAGGTAATAATTTCTTACCCCTGATCATAAAATTCAAGCTTTCAGCATTGTTGGATGTCATCATATTGTATATGTCCTCTCTCGCATGTGTTCGATCTAGACCATCTTTCAAACCCTGCTTCTATCAAATAAGCTGACAAATCTTTGTTGATTTCTGCTATACATTGAAATCACTAATTGTGTAACTTTCTGCTTCTATCAAATAAGATGTTTTGCTTAAGGTGCCATGTGCATATGGAGTGTATAACATTTTGGCAACTATAGGTATTTGTCTGTATGAGACAATACTAGGTCATCTGATTGCGGTATCACCTTTTTTAGTTTTTCAAAGAACCACTTCCATGATTTGTTATTTTCTGAATCAACAATCCCAAATGCAAGCAGATATATACTTATGTCCACATCTTCTACATTTGCACCTAGCAATGTACCTCCATACTTTCCGGTAAGGAATGTTCTATCAACCACAACAACCTATAAAAATGCAGACATTGAATTGTGTTTATTATGCTGACAGTGCTAAAAAATGATGCTGACATTATGTAGAATGGTACTTGATAGCACCCATTTAGGTAGGCATAATAGGTTGCATTTAGCTTAGTTAAGATGCATAACATGCATAATTTAAGTAGAATTTGCATATTTACTCTCTATGTTGGTGGAGTTGGAATCTACGCACTTTTATTGATTATTTCAGGTAAATGTGAATCCGAAGATGAGACATATATGTGTTGATAAAGCATTTTTCTAGAAAGTCAAGTTGATTGAAGAAGCTTAAATGAAGATCTAAAGAGGTCATGAGAAAAAGAAGAAAGCATAAAAGAAGAACAAGTCTGCAGAAGTTGTCGCCCGACAAGCTGAACTTGTTTTGTACTTTCTGTAGGTCTCGATTGTTCAATTGACTATTATAAGCATGTGATGGAAAGCTCTTTTCAATACCTACAACTTTCATGTTGATGACAAGATCAAATTTGATATGAATTTCCATGACGAACAATACAGAAACCGTTGCAGTTCCCAGAAACGATGTGCGGCAACCGCCGCAATCTTGGGATGATCATCGTAGCCGACGTCAGCGCGACACATTGAGGTTTTACGCGGCTTCATTTTAATCTATCCTAAACCAATTTCATCTATCTTATGATCGACTTTGAATAATATTTAAGGTATTTTTGCCCTAGGGTTTTAATACAATTCAATTAGAGATCCAAGATAATTTAGTTTAGTTTGAGAGCAATGTTTGCCATGTGCGACTAAACTGTCTGCGTTCTGCCTGCGATTTGAAGCTTTGTTTGGATTAAATTGTGAGTTTTTAAATCTCATTCTTATTTCCTGTATTGAATGTTTCGACTTCTTTGTGCTTAGTTCTTGATTGTTTTATTATATCTTGTCTAACCAACTTGTTAGAATCAATTCAATCTCTAGGGTTATGTAGATTCCTGATTGCGAACCTTAACCCAAGTAGCAAACTTATCCCTTTAGGGCTAATTGAACTAATTGAATGGGTAGAAAGTTGAATGTGTGTGAAATCCTTCTTTAGAGCTGGTTG
This sequence comes from Persicaria tinctoria, assembly GCA_037127255.1. Taxonomy (NCBI): domain Eukaryota; kingdom Viridiplantae; phylum Streptophyta; class Magnoliopsida; order Caryophyllales; family Polygonaceae; genus Persicaria; species Persicaria tinctoria. The sequence goes on along the minus strand of JBANSL010000013.1, from coordinate 21,627,059 downwards.
CAGATACCTTGACCAATCTCTGAACTTAAATCTATTAATTTGGTTAAATCCTCCTTTGGGGACTGCTCGAGAAATAAGGGTTTCGAGTACTGATTGAACTAGTAACTAAATTAGGTTAGGACAAGGACATTAATAGAAAAACTAAAAGGAGGAGAGGACATTACAATGATCAATTTAACCAAATAAAATGGATAGCTGTAGATGGAACGATTTTCTCTGAATTGTTTTGCATCATCTTTGTTTATAGTTTATTTTGTTTTCTTTTTAATCTCAATCACATAAGCCCTCTTTTCTACTAATTATTAATTAGACATTACTTAGGAATAACTTGATTATCTGTGAGATCAACTCGTTCTTACCACACTACATTAGTTAATTAATAAGTTCGAATTTATTTTTAGATGGTTTACGCGACTAAAAACCCTCCATCAATACTTAAATGATCCTGACATCGTATATAAAGGTATTTAAATCATGATGACATTATATATATATATATATATATATTAATGTCATTAAACATATTATACCAACCTTCTTCAAAACATGGAATGCTCGGTGGCATTACCCGAACGATAGGAATAGATATTTAAATCTGTCAGCCTCATCGGTAGCAAACAAAGCAATTGTTCATGGGTAAAATTCGACTCTAGTGTTCATTTTTCCCCCACTTGTGCTGTTTTCCATGCTTTCTAGTAAGTGATTGGAATTTTGTGATATTTTTGCATCTTTTTCATAATTTGTGCTGAATTGTATGATATGTCAATATAATAAAGTAATCAGTCTACATCTACATTTTAAGAATAATCTTGAAAAATATGAATTGCGGCTATGGTCATCAACAATGGTTAAGAAAAACTTATGCCTATTATAGGTAGGTGTGTCATAAGGTCCCTACAAGTCACATTGCAATGAGGTAAAAGAGCTATTAGCATGAGACATGCTAGAAGAGAAAGAACTATTGGTACGTTTAGCCAAAGGGCACACAGAGCATAAGAAATGAGATTTATCTTTATTCATATCCACCAAAACATGTGGTATTTGCAACAATTTGTTATGTGGAGCATGACCAAGGCGTAGGTGCCACATAGAAGTAGGATTAATGTGCTTAGAAGGTAAAAAAAAATAGGCAATATAGAGTTTGTGGCACACTGTGGTAAAGCTACGTGATTAAGGGTAGACATACATATACAAAGCTAGCTCATCCAAGATGCCTTTTCCATGCTTAACTTCAGGGACCACATAGTACAACCCTCCTAGCTCTTCACCAACTGCAATCAACATCTTCTTTGCAGGGTCCTGTATGACACGTTTATTTGAGAAGAAAATGACAAAACAACCAATGTCACATATCAATTTGCTGATAGAGACGAGATTAAACTTGAAATGAGGAACATATAAGGTTTTGGATAGATTTAAAGTTGAGGTAAGGTTAACACTACAAGTAAGCTCAATTTTACTGGTGGAACCATCAAGTAGATGAATAGAGGTAGACATGGAAGGGAGGAGGGGTTTGACAAGAATTTTTTTGTCACATGTAATGTGGTTCGTAGCCCCACTATCAAGAATCCACAACCCTGTGAAATTAGAGGCACTACAACAAATAGTAGTACATGCAATGTTGATTTCATCCAACTTATCTTTGTGTTGTTCCATCATATTGATCCAAGAATATAACAGTTTCTGTTGATCTGCAGAAAGAGATTGTAGAACTGGGGAATCAGATGAGGAAGATGCACTATGGGCTGAGTAAGATGAAGCCTTAGAATCATACCCAGTTGGTGCTATCTGTGGCTTGAACTTGGTCTTGTAGTGCCACTCAGGATAGCCAAACATTTCCCAGCATCGATTGGCTTTGTGATTGCCATTGCAATGTCTACACTTCTCTTTCTTGGACTTTTCTTTAGACCCATTTTGCTTGGCCATGAGAGCAGTTGAGTCCACGGAGCCATTCTTTGAACCAGACATTTTGTTGTTGAGAGAGTCTTGAAGAAGAAGAAGAAGAAGAAGAAGAAGAAGAGGAGGAGGAGGAGCATGAGTTGTGCTTGCAGATGTAAGGGGGGTGCTGAGCAGAATCTGACGTCGAGTAGCAAACTAATCCTCATTGAGACCCATGAGGAATTGCATGATTTTGGTCTCTCGATCTTGTGCATCAACCTGGGCTTGAATGTTGCATTCACACTTGTCACAGGTGCAATGAATCGAAGCCACCAAACCAGAGAATTGTTGTTAGAGGCCTTTGAGCCGAGTAAAGTACTCATTAATCGAACTCCCACCTTGATTACAATCTTGAATTTCTTTCTTTAGGGAAAAGATGAGAGGGACATTTCGTTGATCATAACTCTCCTCAAGATCAAACCACATCTCTCTCGTAGTATCGAACTCATCAATTGTGACATAAATTTCTTTAGAGACAGTGTTCAACAGCCAAGAACATACCATATCATTGCATCGATTCCACATTGCAGCATTTTCTGGTGATTCAATCAAGGTTCCTTCAACGAACCCCAATTTGTTCTTCACATACAGAGCTTTTGTAATGGCCTTCCTCCATCTTTTGTAATTATCACCAGTTAGTTGTATTGTGGTGAGAAGCATTCCGGAATTCTCAGATGGATGAATGAACAGTGGATTCTGCAAATCGGTTGCAGTGATGAGATCTTGCCGGCGACGCTCCTGGTCTGCAAATCAATCTTCTAGATTTTCCATAGAATCAGGCAAATCAAAGAGATCGAAGCAAAATTGTAGAAATCCGACAAAGAAATGAAGAATTGTGGAAAAGAGGTCAAAAAACTTAATGATCACGTACTGAGTATCTGATACCATGATGAACATAGAGTATCTGAGAGAGAGACCAAAATGATGAATTGAATGAAGGAGAATGAGTGCATCAACTTAGTCTACTTATACAGCTCTCATAACAACATTTTAACAAACATTTCAAGTGCTTAACTAACAATGATTGTATATATTCTGATCGATCATGTTTTAGTTTAAATTCATTTAACTTTACTATTACATTATAGCTTATTGTTTTACGGAAAACTTGACATTCTTGATTATTGGTGAGAAAACCCAAAGAGGTAATCCAGTGAATCGGCCTTTAGCTAGGAAGTTAATATTCATATAGGTTAGGTACTTAGGTAGGTTTGGCACATTCAAGTTTTACCTAACTAATTAAAATTGGTCGAATATGAAAGCTTTTACCTAATTTTTGTAATCTCAATTCATATACTATACTTTGAAACTATACTTATATACGAATAATTGGTTCCTGGCATAGATATAAATAAATTATGTAAAAGGGAGCATGAAGCAAGCCACGATTTAGCATCATTTCATTAAATGCAAATTACTCCGTAGTTTTGTGAACGTACGGAATTGTTTGACTATTTTTCCCCTGATTTATTTTGATCATGTGCTTCCCAATCTGCTATACGTTGCATAGTGGGGGACATAATTTAACCCATCTGTAACTGTTTTTTTTTTTTTTTTTTTAAGATTTAGAAATATAAAAATTATATTGGTTATAATAATTTTGTCATTTTCTAAAGAATCATTGGAGAATTGATTTTCGGTTTGGATGAAACCCGTTTTCCGACTGTGATTAGGATTAGGTTCGGCAAAAATGAAAAATTGACCCTAATTTTTTTTTAAGTGATTCGGAGCTCTATTTCTACCAAAACTGATCTGCTGATTCCAAGGCTAAGTGGTGGATCCAGAATTTATTTTAGCGGGATGCTATAAAAAAAAAATTTGCATGTATGTATGAAAAAATTATTTTTTTTGTTTAAATATATTAGAAAATTTTTAATTTTGTGTTTTAAAATTGCTATTTAATTAGACATTTATACCTATATATAGAAAATAATGTTTTTGTTAAAATATATTTCAGAGGACCTTAAAATTGTTATTTAATTAGACATTTATAGTAGAAGAAAACTAGGAGAAGTAAAAATTATATAAAAAAAAATGAGCCTAATGAGATTTGAACTCATGACCTTAAATTAATAAATCATTCTCTTTTCCCACCAAAAAAAAACCATTCTCTTTCCCAACTAAGTGATTCATTACTCTTTTTAGATTGTTTTATCTAAAAAAAATCCCAAAAATTCCGCCAATGCCGAGACCGACCTCGATTGAAAATAATCACGATAAGGAACTAATGGAGCAAACTCTCATTGATCCAAGACAATTAATGATGAACCATAAAAAACTCATGAACCAAAAGAAATCAATTACTTTTTTTTGAAACTCCCCCTCCCTCTCTTTTATTAGTTTTCTTCGATTCTGGTTGTTGTTGGTGTTGTTGCTAGCGAATAACGGTGGAGTGGAACAAATGCAATTGGAAAAGAGCCAATATCCATTGATCAAATGTGTATTGACAAGGAAAGAGACAGCAATTCACATGAGCAAACTAACTGCTTGGAGGAAAAAGTACAAGTAGAACGAATTGACAAAGTGAAAATGAAGATAGACTCATGGAACAACTTCCTCTTCGAACCCAGATGTGCCCAATCCTTGCTATTCTACATGTATATTTTTATGTCCTAACCTCCTTGTATGGTTGATAGTATCCTCGAGTGGATTAGTGAACCCAATGGTGTTGTCGAATACATGAGCAACCCAAACTAGTCTTTGAATCTATCCGACTATGCACCCAAACAGCGGTGGACCTAGTTACCGAGAAGGGTGGGGCATACTGGTGATAAACGACAATGAATAATATGAACTCATACAACACATAAACGTCTTAAACACTAGTACAAAAAAAATTTCTTTGCTAATTAGAGTTTTATAATGAAATAGTTCAACTCAGCGGAGGGTAAATCCATTTTATAGGTTTTCATGCCTTAAAAATGTTGAATGATAACCTCATTATCAATGCGCTTGAAAACATCTTTTTCAACCTAGTAGAGAAAGCTATTAGAGAGAAAATCTTCTCTTATTGTGCAAATATGGCTTGATAATACCCATTGTAGAGAAATCTCTTTCCACTATAGTTTTTGCAACCGATACTAAAACCAACTCGATGAAACGATATACCAAATCAAAAGCTTTGTGAATTCCTACCTCGGTCATATTTTTAGAAACATTACTAATATCAAAGTAAAAAAGCTGACTTTTTCCCTCATTTAGACTTCTGTAATTTCTTACCTAATTGTCAAAATGGGTAATATACCTCTCATTTCAAAGATCTCAAGATAAATTATAGTATAGGAATGTCAATATAAATAACATATGAAAGAATTATGGGTTATTTAAATAAGATTTAAAGTGATTAATATACCTTCAATTTTCAAACATTCATAGCTTTTTACTCAGATATCGGATTAATTAATGCGTATTATATATCAAAATGAAGCTATTGATGAGGAGAAGTACCTGTTCGTCGGATAGGGGTGGGGGCACAAGTACCTGTTTGGATCCGCCTTTTTGCACCCAATGATCCTTTTATTCTTATAGAGAGAGCTAAGTAACCAATGAAACAAACTCTCTACTTGCTAAGAAAACCTTATAAAGAACTAATGAATCAAAAGAAGAGACAAGATGGAAATAACAAGGTATGTGTCCCTTTGTTCTTTCCTATTTACCAATCGATAGAACATTTAAAGCATACAGACCAAGAGCGTAAGAGCCAAATGAATAACGAAAACAAAAGATTGAGGAGAGTAAAGAAGAAACATGAGAAAAAAGACATGTAAAACAAAGATAGTTGTTGAGCTATAAGCAATGAAATGACAACAATGACGATTATTGTACACACTGGAATATATATTGATCAAGCGAGACACAACAGAAATCAAACGACTACAACAACTTAATTGCTACATACCTGAACCATCCAAAATAACTTCTGTCTCCAATCCCCTCTTGTAGTGTTCCACTTAGGGGTACCACGGAGACTTCAGAAACCAAATTCACAACCAAAGATCACGAATTATTCTGAAAAACCTAGGGATAAAGAAAAACGAAATTGACAAACTACCATATATATACGAAAATCATCCACAATGAAGATCGACACGTGGGATTGTTTTAGGATTGGAAAAAACAAAACACATGATAGAAATTTAAACGGTATGCAAGATCGAAAATATTCAAATCATATATGACCCTAATGGAAACTAAAATAGAAAACCAACAGAAAACTAGCCCATGAGGCTCTTTGGAAAAAGGTGGGATTTGATTCCATATGCTGGGCTCTGGCGGTGGGCAAAGCTGGTCGCATTTGTCTTCTATGGAAAACTTACCAAATAGTAAACATACCCTACAGTACTCCTTCTCTTTTCATGATCACTTGATGCTAGATCTTCATCAATATATCCTACTAACTCGACCTTCTAGCCTTCAAAACATAAGGCTTGATCAATAGTACCTTTTAAGTATCTCAGGATCCACTTCACTACTTTCCAGTGCTCCTTGCTTGGATCTCCCAAGAATTGGCGAACAACTCCCACTGCATGTGCAGTAGAATTGGTTTTGTATCATTCATATTAAATCTCTATAACAACTTCTTGATGTACTTGGTTTGCGAAAGATACAACTTCCCAACCACCTTATCTCGATCAATTCTCATGCCTATAATCTATTTGGCCTCACCAAGATCCTTAATGGCAAATCGTTCAGACAACTACTTCTTCAACTTGCTAGCCTCTCGAGCACTATTTCCTGCCCTTAACATGTCATCAACATATAACAACAATATGAAATAGTCATTGTCATAACTCTTGAAGTAGCAACAAAGGTCGACCTCACTTTTGGCAAACTCAATCTCGTGCATGAATCCATCGAACTTCTTCTACCACTATTTGGAAGCCTGTTTTAGACAATATAGGCTCTTCTTTAACATATAAACATGCTCTTCTTTAACTTATAAACAAGCTTGCTATTAGCCTCATATGTGTAGCCTTCGGAAAAAACAACCTTCATTCCTTTCACGCTCATGTGGCCAAGACGACAATGCCACAAATCTACATCATTGTTGGAACCTGTAATAGAAATACAGTCTTTGGATGACACTTTTCAAGCATCGTCCTTTCCGGTGGTGGGTTACTCTTATCCATCCCCAGGGTTGAGACGTGGTGTGATGTCTTTGCACTATCTCGTGTTCTCAACATTCACAGCCTTACAAATGTCTTCCACGACTTCCACGTGGGGCGGCGATTGTTTTGTATTTTGATGAGATATGAGTCATTGTTCTTGTTAATTTGTAGTAGTTGGTGTTGTGTCACGACGGTTAGTCCATATGCTGATTCGTTGGCTGGCCTCTCGAGTTATCAGTTAGTGTGTTGAATGGTATCTCAAATCATTTCCTTTATTAATAAAAAAAAAACAGGTATCTCTAGCAAGTTCTCTATTTTAGAGTTTTTTTTTCTCTCTCAAAAAAAAAATATTTTTGAGCTTTTTTTGTTGATAATTTAAAATTTTTTTTTTTCATTTAACAGATTTTTCATCTCATTCCCCAAAATAAGAAAATAATAGAAAAAATATAGATTTTTTCTCAAATTTTCAGTATTCCCGAAACTAAATATTTCTCTAAATTTTCAAATGTAAAAGTTATAGGGCTTAAATAAAGATAGTTTGAAAAGTATGCCTTTATTTTCTTATTTTGAAGAAAATTTAGAGAAATTGTTAGAGATTATTTTAACTATTTAAGTTTTCCACTAATGAATTGAACCCACAATATTCCAAAATTAGTCATTTAAAAAAAAAAAAAAATTGACCATTTGATCCTCAAATCAATCCTCAAATCTTTCCAATCTCAATATTTAAAATTGTCCTTTTTTTTCGTGGTCTTATTCCAATTAGTCATAAACTTTTATGAGTAAACTTATAATGACCACATTTGTACGTATAATGGTTTAAAAAATGTCAACAAGTTCAGACTTTGTAAGGACAAAACCAAAAAAGGTTAGGAAACACTATGCATAGACCATCCCCTAAAAAACGAGGACCACTGATAAAAATGATTTAAACTACTTTGGGTTTGAACAAAAGAGATCACTATTTGACTTTTAGGTGGGAAGAAAAATGAACAAAATTGCTAAACTTTGAGAAAAATAAAAGAGAAATACTCCGTATATATTACGATAGGATTCGAATGAATTGGATACCACTGAGGGTCTTAATCACCGATTTCTCACAACCAGGACATGCTTGTCATATTATAGTCACAAAAATAAATACATTATTATCAATCTTTGAATAATTTCACATTATTAATTTGTTAGGTTTATACGCCACGGAATCACCAATTTTCTATAATAGTAGGCCCCACGGAATCGCTATTTTCAATTTCAAGTATGGATTTTTTTGTTGTTAGTGCTAAAGTAGATTCCACCTGGCTCCTCTCTCTCTTCTTTTATTACCGAGACATTAACTGATAAATCCATCTCTCTATTTAGAAAATACTCTAAAAATCTAATTAAAAAAATAAATTAACTAAAATTTAAAATATAATTTCAAATTAGGATTCTTATCATATTCCTTTAGGATGTAGCATATAGGATAGAAAACCGTTTGATAAAATAACGTTTTAATTTTGTTTATATAATAAAGTTTGACTATTATTCGGTGAATAAATAATTTTCTTAACAACAACAACAACAAATATTTATACATATTATTATTATTATATTTATGCATATTATTATTATCACTATTTTTTTTATTAAAACTATTATTTTTTATCAATAGTTTATCATTTAAAATATATTTTCTTTTTAATTATATTATTATTTTATTGTATTTTGATTTCTATTATTATTTTTATCACCTTTTTATTATTTATTATATATATTTTTAATTTAATTTAATGTTATCATTATTATATTATATTATATTTCTGTTACTATTATTAATTTGTCTCTATTTTGTCATCTAATATATATTATTTTAGTTGTATATAATAATTATATTTATCATTAATAATTAGTATATTATATTTTTGTTACTATGATTAATTTTAGAATTAATTTGACTAAATGTCCATTTTCATATTCCTATTTTGCTAAATGTCCACCCTAATCTCCCCTTTTGCTTAATGTCCAAAATCTTTTCATAATACCCAAACTGCCCCCGTAGTAATTAAATCCCTAGAAACGCTGATTTGGGCATCCCTTCTTCGGCTCTTGTTCATGGATCCGCCTCCTCTTGCCTCCTTTCGGGTCTTCTTCAGGTCTCCTTGATTGCGTAGCAAGAGAATGGAGTGTCTTACAGTAGTTGACGAAGCTAGTTCGGATCGAATACAATGTCTTCTTCTTCTTGTTCCATAGAAGAAAGTGGTGTCATAAGAGGAGGAGGAACCGATAGAAGTTGAATCTGAAGGGCTCGTCGTCATGGTCGATGACTTATCCTTCTTTTGTAAGACCCGGGGTCTTAAAAGGCGCCAGCCCATGCCACCTAGCCCTCTCAGGTCTGTTGTCCTCACTTGGAGCCTGAAAAAGAAGAGCTCTTGTGACATGGGTAGGGCTTGAATCACTTATAAATCACTCCCAACATCCTTATGATATCCAATGTGGGACGGGGTATTACAATCTCCCCCACTTAAAGCACTGACGACCCCGTCAGACCCAAGGGACTGCCCTCTGAGAGGAGCGTACCTGAGCATACTGTCGGCGCACCTCCGAGCCCGGAGTCGGCTATGATACTATCTATAAGACCCGGGGTCTTAAGAGGCGTCAGCCCATGTCACCTAGCCCTCTCAGGTCCGTTGTCCTCACTTGGAACCTGAAAAGAAAGAGCTCTTGTGAGATGGGTAGGGCTTGAATCACTTATAAATCACTCCCAACATCCTTATGATATCCGATGTGGGACAGGGTGTTACATCTTCTCTGTCGAAAGAGATATTCGGCGATCTCCGAACTCCATCCAACAATCAATGATCCGGTCCTTTGATCTGTGAGCGTCACCGCCTCCAACTCATCCTACGTTCGATTAGCCGGCAAAGATTCACTCTCGAAGCTCCTATTCATGGTTTGTAGTTGCTTCGAAGCTCCTCTTCATGGTTTGCAGTTGCTTCTCTACCAAATTTGAGAACCAAGGCCTCAACATCAATGAATCTGTAAGGAATTGCCGAATTAGATTCCATTTTCATTCTCACATGAGCCCTCCTCCCCCTTCTATCTATCTCTCTCTGAAGTTTGAATTACTCCTTCAATTCGAATCGTTTCCGAGTTGAATTACTTGTTAACTAGATTTCCAATGTCAAGATTTGTTTATTGAAAAAAAATGTTGATTTCGTGTGCTTTTGTGGCTCCAGATCCTATTACAATGAGTTGTAGGTTACTTGGATTTTTTATCTCTATCTTTGCAGCAACTCTGTAGTTGTGATGGGGAATTCGTGTGCTTTTGTGGCTTTAGATCCTGTTACTTGGATTTTTTTTATCTCTATCTTTGTTTTTGATCCTGTTACTGTGCAATTGATGGGGATTTCATGTGCAATTGAATTTGTTGAACTGTACAATTTTAGCATTTTACTTTGTACTATGCAATTGAATTAGATGGGTTGGGTGTGTGTGTATATATATATGCTTTTATATATATATATATATAAAAGCACACGAAATCAACATTTTTTTTCAATAAACAAATCTTGACATTGGAAATCTAGTTAACAAGTAATTCAACTCGGAAACGATTCGAATTGAAGGAGTAATTCAAACTTCAGAGAGAGATAGATAGAAGGGGGAGGAGGGCTCATGTGAGAATGAAAATGGAATCTAATTCGGCAATTCCTTACAGATTCATTGATGTTGAGGCCTTGGTTCTCAAATTTGGTAGAGAAGCAACTGCAAACCATGAAGAGGAGCTTCGAAGCAACTACAAACCATGAATAGGAGCTTCGAGAGTGAATCTTTGCCGGCTAATCGAACGTAGGATGAGTTGGAGGTGGTGACGCTCACAGATCAAGGGACCGGATCATTGATTGTTGGATGGAGTTCGGAGATCGCCGAATATCTCTTTCGACAGAGAAGATGTAACACCCTGTCCCACATCGGATATCATAAGGATGTTGGGAGTGATTTATAAGTGATTCAAGCCCTACCCATCTCACAAGAGCTCTTTCTTTTCAGGTTCTAAGTGAGGACAACGGACCTGAGAGGGCTAGGTGACATGGGCTGACGCCTCTTAAGACCCCGGGTCTTACAGATGGTATCATAGCCGACTCCGGGCTCGGAGGTGCGCTGACAGTATGCTCGGGTACGCTCCTCTCAGAGGGCAGTCCCTTGGGTCTGACGGGGTCGTCAGTGCTTTAAGTGGGGGAGATTGTAATACCCCGCCCCACATTGGATATCATAAGGATGTTGGGAGTGATTTATAAGTGATTCAAGCCCTACCCATGTCACAAGAGCTCTTCTTTTTCAGGCTCCAAGTGAGGACAACAGACCTGAGAGGGCTAGGTGGCATGGGCTGGCGCCTCTTAAGACCCCGGGTCTTACAAAATGTCACTGTCACCGAAAGAAAAATTGTCACTACATGTATCGCCAACAATGTCACCATTGATCGATAAGGGTGGTCACAGTGATCCCGTAAAAAACTCTAAAAATAACTCTATCACCAAAAAAAGCCATTCCCACATGTGTCACCACCGACAATGTCACCACAATGATCTCGTAAAAAAAAGTGATGACAGTGATAAGCTTGGTCATAGCAATAAGCCGATAAGGGTGGTGACAGCGATAGGGGTGGTGACAGCGATAAGGGTGGTGACAAAGGTAGGGTGGTGACAGGGATAGGGGTGGTGACAACGATAAGGGTGATGATAGCGATATGTGTGGCGACAACGATAGAGGTGGTGACAGGAAAGGGGTGGTGACAGCGATAAGGGTGGTTACAGCGATACGGGTGGTGACAGCGATAGGGTGGACAACAATATGGGTGGTGACAGCGATAAGGTGGTGACAGTGATAAGGGTGGTGAAAGCAATAGAGGTGGTGACAACGATAAGGTGGTAACAGCGATAAGAGTGGTGTTAGTGACCTCGTAAAAAAAGAAAAAAAACTCTAAAAATTAAGATGTCACCATAAAAAAATTGTCGCCGCATGTGTTACCACTAATAAAGATGGTGACACAAATCTCGTTAAAAAAAACTGTCACCAAAAAATTTGAATATCACCATACATGTGTCACCAAAGTTGTGTCACCAAAGTCATTAACCTTAACCGGTCAATGGTCAAAATAAAAATGGGAAAGAAGGAAGGAAGTCAAATTAAAAAGGGAAGGAAGGGCAAAAATGTCATAATGGACATTTTGCAAAAGGGGATATGAAAGTGGACATTTTGCAAAAATCCTTAATTTTACCATTGGTTTATTATTTGATATATATTTTCTATTATGATTATTTCAGTAACAGTCTTTCTATCGTATGCCCTTAGGGCACATGATAAGAAATCTAATTAGGAAAGATTCCCTATTAAATAAATCATCGACCTTAAAAAAACTAATTTTAAAAAAATGCTAAAATAATTAAACTAAGGGGAACCATTCCTAATTAGGCTTCTTATCCTATGCCCCAAGGGCATAGGATAGAAAATATGTTTCAGTAATGGTTAATTCCGGCAACATACCAAACAACCAACGACAGAAATGAGTCAATGCCATTTTTTTATTCCATTCCGATTTTCATTCCTATTCCGATTCCAACACTCAAACCAAATGGGGCCTTAATATTAGGGTTGTTATTTGTGTCAAGTAACTTGAACTTGAGTTGATTTTATCTCGATAAAAGATGAGTTCGAGCTCGTTCATTTATTAAATGACCCGAGTATGAACATGTTTTGAAGATCGATTCAAAGCTCAACTCGATCGGCTATATTTAAGCTCGTTAAAGCTTGAATTTTGTAGGGCTGCTTAATGCTCGAAATAATTCCAGCTCGAACTCGTTCATTTAATTAATAAGTCGAGTGTGAGCACAGCACATTGTTGCTTCCTCTCAATACTACGATATATAAAAGCAACATCATCACAACTCGTTCAACCCCCCCCCCCTCCCCCTAATAAGCCAACCAACAATCCAAAACCCACCTCAAACCTTCCAGACGCAGTAACAAAGTCCGAGAAAAGGTCACCACAAAGGCAAACAAGAATCGAGGCTGGTGAAATGGGGCTGAAAAGAGATTAGGCAAAAGCGAAACTGAAGCAGAGACAAATGAACGGTTAGACACAAACTACCGACCAGGGAACATAGACATACAAACGAAAACTAAATCAAACAAAGTAGCAATGTTTGATCTAGGATCGAAAGCCATTTATTTTTATTTATTTTTATTTTTATTTTTATAGCTTGGCGTGCAAGGATTTTTTCCCCTTCTTTTCAAAGAAACAAAGAAGCGTTGCTAGCGCAGATTCCGCGGAAGGTTGCCACTAGAACAAGCTAGCCGTCTAAACGCCACCTGCACATGCCGTCTAAATGCCATTGTCGATGCCTCCACTGAACCCATAAGGAAGAGGAGGTAAACCGACGACAGCCCAAACAGAGGACGATGGTGCAGAATGGAGCGAAAGGCAGCGCGAGAAGGGCGACGACAAACCAACTCAGAAAGTAGAGCATTGTGGATGGGTCAGCGTCAATGGGAGCAACCTAATGGTGGTGACTGGTGAGTCGGGATTTGTGAGTCTGTAACCAAGAGGACGGAAGGTGGTGGTGATATTTGGTGGCGACGGTGGTTGCTGAAGACCGAGAGCGAAAGTTCTCTAGATCTGATTTTTCCATTTCTATGTCCCAAATGCATAGGATAATAACACTAATTTAGAAATATTTTTTAAATTTTAATTAGTTTAGTTTTTTTTAGGGCTCGTTTGGTTGGCAAGCAAAAAACCCAGGAAGTGAAAAATCCTAGAAAGTAGAGTTAATATATGTGTTTGGTTGATTTTTTTTGTTATTGAAAAATTCAGGAAGTTGAATTCCTAGGAATTTAAATTCTCCCATTTTGAAGGAACTTTACTTACCTAATTGGCTAGTTCTCCCTAGGTAGGATCCAATTTTACCCTTTTTAATTGAAAATTCATACTTATCTCATTTTAATTCTTGTATTCCAAAATCAAACCAAACACATTTTTTCAATTTCCATAATTTATAATTTATGGGAATTGAGTTCCTAGGAAACTAAATTTATGGGAATTATACTTCCCGTATTTAATCAAACGAGCCATTAGTTAGGGCTCGTTTGGTTCAATGTGGGAATTGAAATTCCCGGGAAGTTATTTCATGGGAATTGAATTCCCAGGAATTCTAATTCACGGGAATTGTGAAAATATGTTTGGTTAACTTTTTAGTTTAGAGGATTAAATAGGGGAATTGAAAATTTTTAAATAGAAAATAGGGGAATTGCAACTTACCTAGGGGGAGTAGGTAAGTTAAATTCCTTTGAAATGGAAGAATTGAACTTCCTGTGTTTTTCTGCGGAAAAAAATTCAACCAAACACATATATTTTAGCTACTTCTTGGGTTTTTGTACTTTTTGGATTTTTCCACTGCCAACCAAACGAACCCTTAGATTCTTAGAATCGCTTATTTTTTTAATAGGGAATCTTTCTCAATTTAAGCTGCTCCCCGTATTTCGATTCAATTGGAGCTCGAATTTGTCACTTTTTAACAACTTCGGGGAAAAGAAAAAAAAAACGTTCTTAAATAATCCACCCACCCACCCGGCCACCCCCAAGGAAAAAAAAAATCTTTCGTTACAAAAAAAATAAAAAAATCTTTAACTGCACCAACTTTTTAAGGGGTATTAAAATTACTGATAAATTTAAATTCACCGTTGCATCAAATTCAATTCACCTCAAACTCTTTAAATACTCCGTATCATAAAATGGAAATTTTGAAAGAGAAAATCCCGTGGCAAAGAAGTCATCATCAAGTCTGAATCCTCCTCCTCCTCAACCTCACTATATAAACCCACTCTTAACCCCTCTGAACGAGAGCAGTCAGATTTTGCGTCCTTCCCACAGGAAAAAGATAACCAGCAATCCATTCATCCCCACAAGGTTTCCTCCATCTACTCCCCAATCATGTCTCTCCTCACCGATCTCTTGAACCTCGACCTCTCAGACGTCACCGACAAGCCCATCGCCGAGTACATATGGTCAGTTTCCATCTCCTCCTTCCTCCGGATTTCGATTCATGATGGTAGCAGTCGAAAGATCTTGCCTTTTTGTTCAGTTGTTGCTGTATCCGCTTTGTTCTTCCTGTGTTTATCAATTCGCTGACTTGACGATATGCTTTTCCGGAGATTTAGGATATTTTATTGCGGTCTTCTGAGTTTGTTTTCTATTTCTAAAAAGCTGTTAAAGGTGTGATCTTTTTTTTTTTTTGGTTTGTATCTGTATGTTAAGATTTGGTTTGGTTTGGTTTTCTTTTGTTTAATCTGTTTCCATGATTTGTTAGTGAGACAGGCGACCATTTGCATCCGTGTATTTGGTTGAATTAGATTACTTGCACAAATCTGGACCCCTCATTTCAGCTAATCCGCGTCCTTGCTTAGGTTTTTCGCTAATTGAGAGCTTAAGTTCTTAATGTACATCAATCAGTCTTAATCTAATTGTTTTTGGCCGATGATTTTTCGAAATGGATCAGGATTGGAGGATCAGGAATGGACCTGAGGAGCAAAGCAAGGGTAATAGCTTCATCCGAATCTCCTAAATTTCATCTTTCGATTATTGATCCATTTTTATGTTCTAATTGCTCTTTCCTTTTCCCTGTGTAGACATTGAGTGGCCCTGTCACCGATCCCAAACAGCTCCCCAAGTGGAACTACGACGGGTCTAGCACCGGTCAAGCCCCCGGTGAAGACAGTGAAGTTATCCTATAGTATGTGATTCTCTATTGGTTTGCTCTTTTTAAGCCTTATCTGCCAATTGGTTGAATATTCACCTAGAATCTTTCGTTTCGAAAATCTCGTGATATGATAATAGACAAATCCTAGCGGGTCCATGAATCGCGACGTTTGTAATAGAGAAACCGCGTGCTTTATCTTATCGCAAATGCCTAGTACTTTTCGATATGTTACTGCATATTATGTTGTTTTTCACAGTGTAATGTAATTGGTAATTCGAAGAGGGATTCGTCGTTGCCATGGCTTGAGACTTATTCATGCTTTTTTTCGTTATGTAAACAGTCCCCAGGCGATTTTCAGGGATCCGTTTAGGAGGGGCAATAATATCCTTGTGAGTACTTCATCTTGAATTGTGATCCGAAGCTTAATGATGTCTGTGGTTCGGTGCTGAATTGCGATTTCGTGCAGGTTATGTGTGATGCATACACACCTCAAGGAGACCCCATCCCAACCAACAAGAGGGCTAAAGCTGCGGAGGTCTTCAGTCATCCCGCCGTTGCTTCTGAAGAGCCTTGGTAATTCTTCTTGCATATATAATTTCTTATCGGAAAAATTTCCTTGAATATGTTATATTGACTTGAATTCGTCGCGAAACAGGTTTGGCATTGAGCAAGAGTACACCTTGCTTCAAAAGGATGTTAGCTGGCCTCTTGGCTGGCCTCTTGGAGGCTTTCCAGGACCGCAGGCAATTTCCGTTTATCTCATCTGCTAAGTTGCTTAGTGAATCGGTTTTTACGACTAACAACGACTGTGTTCTGAACCGTTCCTTTCTGGTGAAACAGGGACCGTACTACTGTGGTATCGGAGCTGAGAAGGCCTTTGGAAGGGACATAGTCGATGCTCACTACAAGGCGTGTGTATACGCTGGGATCAACATCAGTGGAATCAACGGCGAGGTGATGCCTGGCCAGGTAAATCTACGATTTCTGAGCTTACTTGGTTCTTCAGCTAAATTGTTCGTACCGTCTGTGCTTATGTTTTCGTGTTTTTGTTACTGCAGTGGGAATTCCAAGTTGGCCCGTCTGTTGGTGTCTCTGCTGGAGATGAGATCTGGGTTGCTCGTTACATTTTGGAGGTAACTTCGCATGTTCTAATTCCCTTTCAGTCGGACAGTTGACACACTGAAACATGTCTCTAACAGTTGTCTCTTGCTTGTGGTACAGAGGATTACCGAGATTGCTGGAGTGATCGTTTCCTTCGACCCCAAGCCCATTCCGGTTGTTATTTTTTCCACTTTCTGCTCTGTTTTTAGTCTTAATCTGATGATGATTCTGATGATCTGATCCGTTTCGCTTTCTTGATCATAGGGTGACTGGAACGGCGCTGGTGCTCACACCAACTACAGGTAAAATCGTTAGAAGCTCTTCTAGATCGGTATTCAATCTATTGATGTTGTCTTCTAATTTTCCTATTGTTGTTACTTTCAGCACAAAGTCGATGAGGGAAGACGGTGGCTACGAGAAAATTAAGGCTGCTATCGAGAAGCTCGGGCTCAGGCACAAGGAGCACATTGCTGCCTACGGTGAAGGAAACGAGCGTCGTTTGACTGGCAAACACGAGACCGCAAGCATTGAAAAATTCTCATGGGTAAGAATCGTTACCGTTTAGATAAGTCCACTCGTCGTGCTTGGACGCTTTAGCGAGATCTGAGATACATTTCGGGTATCGATGCAGGGAGTTGCAAACCGCGGTGCATCCATTCGCGTTGGACGCGATACCGAGAAGAACGGAAAGGGCTACTTCGAGGACAGGAGGCCAGCATCGAACATGGACCCATACGTCGTGACTTCGATGATTTCCGAGACCACCATCTTGTGGAAACCATGAACAAATTCTTCCACATTCAACTTCCGAATCGCCATGAACAAAGTTGTTGAACGATAGACTAGCGGGTTTCATTATCGCCATGATCTCGTCAATTTCTCCAATACATACTCTGGTCTTGTTGTTTGTGATTGCTCTCTTACATATGGGGCGTGACCGGTGTCGTTTACGATTTCTCTCTATGTTTCCCGATCTTATTGTCAAATAACATTTAGTCTCCTTGGTGTCAATAACAGTATCAGCTTCTTATCAGCAATCAACACATACTGCACCAAACGAAACATACCAACATGCTCAAACATGTCTATGCCGGGGTTTCGACTAATGTCGGAATGAGTATAACGTGTTGGTAAATGGTATGTGATGTTCTATTAACGTGTTTCGCGTCGGATTGGTTAGGTGAGGGAACGCAATCGGATGACAAATGAAGTAAAACTTTAATGTACCAAAAAAAAAAGTGAAAAGGTGGTTCGTCTTATAAAGGTGATGAAATTATGATAGTTTGGGTTGAAAGATTATCTCAATTCTTTTTCCTGTTGGAAAGGTTGTGTGGACCAAAATGTATTGCTTATGGTGTTGGCGTGATGAAACTGCCCACTTTGGTGTACGACAAAGCCACAAATATCTTACATAGTTATATTATATGTGTTCATTTTGGGATTGAATCGTGCCGTGTTACAATTTTAAAATATTTTAAACCAATTATAAAAATAGTGTGTTCTTTTTTGGGAATCTAGGAAAATACTTTAGTGCATACATGTTTTAATTTATCCTATGGTGTTGGTGAGACGTGCGTGATGCGTCTGATACAATAACATGGTTGTGCTATATAAAAAAAAGGCAATTTGCGAAATGTCTATAAAATAGGTACTAAGGGTGTGTTTGGGAACGAAATGGAGTTTTGGGGATTTGTTGGATTTTAGTGGATGTGGTAGATGGGGATGATTTTTGGGATGTAAAAGATGAAAACTCAACACTCAAATTTTTGGGTTTTGTGTTTGGTTGTATTTTGATTTTTTTGGTGGATGGAGTGACAGGCAAAAACCGAATTACCCCCACTTATCCACATGAAATGACCAAATTGGCCCCATCTTCATACTCCTCTTCCCCAGTATGTCTTGGCCCCAACCCCCAACCCTGAGCTGCAACAGCCGCCGCTGCCGGGCCTCAGTTTGACTACGACTCCGATTATTACTATGAGAAAAAGGCGTCGCATACGGGGGCAAAACCAATACCGTCTCCATTGAATATGTGCCTGGGGGAGCTCGAATCTTAGGAGTTGCTAATAAAAACGAAAGCAGCAACGAAATTTGATGAACCAACAATCGAAAAATGGCACCAGAACCCCAATCACGATCTAGCACACAAATCAGCGAATCAGTACAAGAATTTCACGAGCAAGTTAGTACAAGAATTTCACAGTATTCATGAAATTATAACAAATCTGAGAAGAATACATATAACAAATCTAGATTGGTTAATCACTGCACAAAAAAAAGAGTAGAATCAAACTACCTGAGCAGTTTTGTAAGCCGTGAGAGTGCTCTCTGCGGCCTCCTTCCTCTCAGCACCGGTCTTGAACTCGGCCAATTACCGGTGGTAATCGCCCTTCATCTTGAGGTAGAACACCTTGGAATCTCCGGCGGAGGCAGAAGGGATCAGGCGGGTATCAAGAAGCTTCAGTATCCCATCGCAGATCCCGGAGAGCTCCTTCTCGATCTTGGATCTGTACTCTTTGATCGTGGAAACGTGGTCTTCGTTCCCGCGGCTTTCCTCCTTCTGCGCGCTCCGATCACGTTCTTGTAGGCGATAGAGAGGAGGTTCCGCTCCTCGACGCCAAGTTCCTCACTGTCGACAGATCCGACGACCTTCTCCATGAACTCTACCATCTCCTCGTAGTGCTCGGCTTTCTCTGCAAGCTTCGCCAAGTACACGTTCTCCTCACGCGCTGTCGCCATTGTTGATCTGTTTCGAAGGTCAAAGAGAGAGTGATCGGAATTCGCATATCTGATTTTTTAGGTTTTTCAAGATGTGAGGGGGCGAGGAACCAAGAGGGGGTTGGCGCTCGACATGGCTAAAGCTTCTGAATCTAGGGTTTTGGGAGGGATTTTGCGATTTGCTGGTATTGAGAAACCAAATGGCGTCGGTGCTAATTCAACGGCCTACAATGATCCAATTTGGCGTCGGAAAACTTGTTCTTCATGAAGTTGCAGTGGATCAACCCGTCTAGATCCGGATAGGCTTCGATCAGGTCCTGAATCGAACGGATATAACCGTACGCGATCGAGTAGTAGCTTTCCGGTAGGCATCCGGGGATGGAGGAGCTTCCATTGTTGGAGCAGGTATACTTCTCCAGAATCGCACCATGATGAATTGACAGTATATCACAAAGGGTAGAAAAGGGCATCCTCCCTTCCCCATCCATCAAACCTCCTCCAACAAGGATTGAAAACCCATCCAGATCCATCCCTCAAACCCCCCATTTCCCACCCTTCAAATCCCCCAAACCCCTACACACAAACACATCAGCGGGAAAACCGAGGCAAATTTGTAATCCCCCAAACCCCTTAAATCCTACACCCAAACACACCCTTATTGGTGAAATGTCAACGTTTTGGAACAAATTGGTGAAATGTCCTAAATATAACCCCCTCCTTTCTCCCACGCGCCTTTCTCTCTCCTCCACGCTCTCCTTCTCCGCACTCTCTCTCTCTCTCTCTCTCTCTCTCTCTCTCTCTCTCTCTCTCTCTCTCTCTCTCTCACTGCTCAACGACGATCTCCTCGCTCAGATCTGGTCTCCCGCCGTGGCTTCTCGTGCACCATCCGATCTGGTCTCCCGAAGCTGCTCAGATCTACTCTCCTATCGCAGCTCCTCGTTCTCGTTGCGGCTCAAATCTAGTCTGCCTCCAAAGACTATCTTGTCCGTCTCGATCAGATCTGTCCACTAGCTCGCAACCCTCGCCTCCTCAGATCTGGCTCGCCCTCAGCATCCTTCCGCCGCCCCTTGTGTCGTCCTAATTTTGGTAATCTTCTCCCTGCTCCCTTTTTATTGATTGAATCCACCTGCTTCCCTCCGACTTCCTTATCAATCGATCAAAGATTTATTGATTTCCTTATCCATCGATCGAAGATAGATTGCTTCCCTCCTGGCTCCCTTCGGCTTCCTTATCAATCGATCTTCGATCGATTGCTTCCCTCCTGGTGTCCGTCTGATTTTCATTTCTCTTATCTGAATTTTAAGATTAGATCGGCAATCTTATGCTAAAATCAATCGGTTGATTTTTGCTTTAATTTACCTTCCATGTGGTATGCTCAATTTGTCATTGCTAGTTTTTGGATGAGCTTTTATGTTTTACTTGTTTTCCTTATCAATCGATCTTCGATCGATTGATAAGGAACTCGATTTTATTTGTGATGGCTGCAATTGCTGAACGAAATCTGAAATCTTGTCCTTGTTGTTTTATGCTTGTGATTGATATGTTATTTTATGTTTTGCACATAACATGTTTGATGAAATGCCCCAATAGGCCAAGTGACTGTATTTTTATGAGCCGATGTTTCCTTATAAATGGATCTTCGATCGATTGATAAGGAACTCGATTTTGTTTGTGATGGCTGCACATGTTGAACGAAATCTGAACTCTTGTCGTTGTTGTTTTATATTTGTGATTGATATGTTGTTTTATGTTTTGCACATAACCTGTTTGATGAAATGCCCCAATAGGCCTAGTGACCGTATTTTTACAAGCCGATGTTTCCTTATCAATCGATCTTTGCTTTTGCCGACTTTGCTTCTTTGCCTGCAGGATCACTATCGATCAATTTTTATGAGCCGAGGTTTCGATCTTTACTTTTGCTGATCGATTCTTCAAGCAACGTATTTGCACACTTTAAGGAGATGGGGCACTGCTGAGCAATTTTGAACTTTGCCTGTGGATTCTTCAAGGAGCCTGAAAATTTGTGCCTTCGGCACAAATTTTCTCTTCTTGTATTTGCATATTCACTATTCTTGTATTTGAATTGTTGATGCTGTCATCGCTGTTATTTCCTTCTCTGTGCAGAGGCAAGTTAATTCTGTTTGGTCTTTGAAACTGAAATTCATAATTGATAGCTTATTAGTATGTTTGACACCCCTATTTTAGTTCATTCATTTTCTTCATTTGCCTTGATTTCCAATGGGGTAATTGGATTTCTTCTTTGCTCGACAGAGGGACCGCCTACTGATTTTCGAGAGCAGGAAGACCACCCTGCAATAGAAAGATTTCAATAGGAGAGTTCAAGAGAAGGATAAAACATTCAAAATAAGGTTGTCAGCACAATTCTATCATCGGTACTATATAAAAGTACTAATAGGAAAGATTATATCTTAGACATTTATGTTCCATATTAAACATTAATTCAATATTATAGAATACTATTTTAGGTTTTATCATGTAATAAGACAAGTTTGTATATTCTTTTTTATATGTCAGCACAATTCTATTATCGGTACTCATCAAATTTTAGATTTTATCATTATTGTTTACTTAAAAAAACAATATCATGTTGAGAAACAACATGGTATTGCTTCTCAACATGGTATTTCACTACATGTTGAACAAATTTTCACCACTAATTGTAACTAATATCAGTGTCAGCACTAATTGTAACTAATATCAGTGTCATCACTAATTGTAACTAATATCATTATCAGCACTAATTGTAACTAATATCAGCGTCAGCACTAATTTTCACCACTAGTTGTCCAAAAATAAATTATTGATGAGCAAAAATAAGAGCATGTTGTGCAATAATTTATTGAGAAAGTATGAAATTATATTGAGAGAAAATAAGATCATGTTGAGAACAAATTCACAAGTCTCGATTGTTGTGCAAAGATAACCTATAGTTGAGCAAAAATAAGATGATGTTGAGCAAAATTTCACCAATCCCCCCATATTGTGCAATTATTGTCTATTGATGAGAAAAAATAAGATCATGTTGTGCAACAATCTATTAAAAAGGTATAAAATTATATTTAGAAAAAGTAAGATCATGTTGAGACACAATTTCACAAGTCTCAAATGTTGTGCAAAAATAAAGTATTAATGAGCAAAAATAATAGCATGTTGTGCAATAATTTATTGAGAAAGTATGAAATTATATTGAGAGAAAATAAAATCATGTTGAGAACAAATTCACAAGTCTCGATTGTTATGCAAAAATAAACTATAGTTGAGCAAAAATAAGATGATGTTGAGCAAAATTTCACCAATCCCCCCATGTTGTGCAATTATGGTCTATTGATGAGCAAAAATAAGATCATGTTGTGCAATAATCTATTAAAAAAGTATAAAGTTATATTTACAAAAACTAAGATCATGTTGAGACACAATTTCACAAGTCTCAAATGTTGTGCAAAAATAAAGTATTGATGAGCAAAAATAAGAGCATGTTGTGCAATAATTTATTGAGAAAGTATGAAATTATATTGAGAGAAAATAAAATCATGTTGAGAACAAATTCACAAGTCTCGATTGTTGTGCAAAAATAAACTATAGTTGAGCAAAAATAAGATGATGTTCTGAATAGGCAAATAAGATGATGTTGAGCAAACACGTGTGACACTCGTGCACATCTAAATAGCTTCCCTTCATAGTGGTAGTTATTCACAACAACAGGAGGAACGAATCATGGTGTTAGAAGCCATCATCAGCTTGAGCAAAGAAAACAGCCTTTATACATCTGCCATCAGTTGTGCAGTCATCTAATATGTGGAGTTATCCTGTACTATGTGAAAAAACGATCTGGAGCACCACTAGGACACCTTTCAAGGTGCTGCATCTAATTTTACAACTGATGGGTTGATGCTTGAATTGGAGGCCTCACCTGATGCTTGAATTGTTTTAGAGTTGCCTGTTGCTGACGATGAACTCTATAAGCGATCAAAGGCAGAGGGTCTCGTATTTACAATGAGAAGGCAGGTCCTTGTCGAGATGAGATAGGACCAACACACCATCTTTATAGCTAAAACGTGTGGTGATTCTGAATTGATCATAAGTAGATGAATTTACTTCAACTGAATTTCTTTTTCCTGGATGACAGGTACACTCTCTTAGCATAATTGCTTGGATTTCTGGTGCCTGACACTTGCATGTGTCTACTTGCTCAGACGGAAGCACGTTCCTGCAACTTTCAGATGGCAATTGCTCGTGTGGATCGGCAATACTTCCAGCTGCGTACGACTTCTGAACTGCTGAACAGAGATTCATAGACAAGGATGCAACAAAAATCATGAACATCTTCCACAGTTGAGTAGCCACCAGTGGCTTCTAGTTCCTTACTGACAACCTTCTCAACCAATTGATGAAGAGTATATACACATCTAGAGCAACAACTATACGAGCACGTAATTCTGGATTCTGCTGAAGGATGGGTGCTCCTATCTGAACATAACTTAGCATCATCGCCAATACAAAGATCAGCTTATTTATCTTCTACATGTGATGAAGTTTCTGGCTATTTGTGGGTCAAGCTTGATCCTAAGACAGGCCCGGCCTAATAGGCAGGGCAGCAAGTGCACCCGCCCAGGGCCCAGATTTTGAAAGGGCCCATATATAAATTTATATAGGTAATATAGTTTAAGGCTTTAAGCCCGTATAGAAAAGCCAAATTGATAATGACAATAGATGAATAGGCCCTCAAGTAGTTCACAAGTGAAGCACAAGTGAAGTATACGGTATTCCGGCCCACAAGTCCATTTATTCAATTTCGAAAACTTGGGCCTTTCAAATTACCATTATAGGAGTTTGACTAATTAATAAATTTCTATTTCATCACTTTATAAATTTTTGTTCACTTTCATTGTATTGAAATGGAACTGGAAAGTGGAAACGCTTATGATGATAATTTATAGAAGTTTATCCGTTAATTAAAACTTAACATTTTAATATTCACACATCATTTTTTAGATGTTAAAAACTATGTAAAATATTACTTTTTTAATAATTTTTTTGAAATAATTTCATACTTATTACTATCAATTATGAATTTATAAAAACAAATATATAAAAAAAATTATATAATTTTTATCATTCTAAAATAGTGTGCATAAATAGTAAACGACATGTTTTAATTAACAGTGAATAATTTGGTATTATATATATACTACTTCCGTCCGATAATACATATGCTTTTAGTTTTTGACGTGCTTTTTAGGAGCTAAAATTTTTATAAAAAATATTTGTTAAAAAAATGTTAATTTATATTGTTTTTAGCTCTTAAAAAATCGTTTCAAAAGGTTAATGTTCATATATCGCTGAACGGAGAGAGTATAATATTAGGGCCCATAATTATCTCCCGCCCCAGGTCTATAGAACTATAGGACCGGCGCTGTCCCAAGAGCCCAAAGGTATCAAATTCACCAGAGACACAAGAATTTATATCCACAAAGCCATTAAATTGCTTTGAAATTAAGCTTATCTCAAGTCCCAAAGGGCTTTTGCTGAGGCTAATGCTCAATGCCTATATGGGATTCGAACCTATATTTTTGCGCACGAGCACAATGCTCTCTCATTTGAGCTAATAGGCTAAAAGCGTTCGAATAAGAAACTCAATAACTCCACAATCAAATGAATAGCAATCAGCCAACACATACAAACAAATTTTGAACAAATAAATAGCTTCAAACAAAGGCATTCACTATTGTATTCAATGAAATGGGAAAAGACATGGATCTGCCCACAACTACCATTTGAGTATTGTATTCAATGTATTGTAGTGCAGTACAAATCAAAGTAGCAATTCAACCTAAAAAATCAGCTTCCCCACCGATTGAATGTTGAACTGCAGTATCCATGTATTATGGATACATAGGAGACTGAGTAGTTAATTAGTGATAATGGATGTTGAATGATTTAAGAATGAACAAAAGAAATACTCTGTAGTAAAGATAATGAAGAACACACCAACGACACATGAACAACAATCCAGACTCAAAGCAACTCTATATATACTCCTCTTTTCCCTAGTATGAAATTTTAATAGCAGCAATCCAGTGTCACATAAAACAACACAATTCAACAACTTGATCATCCATTTGATCCAATTCAACACCCAATTAAGCAAGAAAACCCTAAATTGATCATCCGTTTGATCAATTCATCAAATACAGTCTACTGTCAGCATAATCATACTAAGGGCTTGTTTGGGATGGGTATATAGATATAGGCTATGGGTATAGAGCCCAATATCTATATACCCTGTTTAGTATATCTATTCAAATTAGTATATGGATATCAATCCTATATCCCCAACTACTAATTCCATGGTTTTTTTTATTCTTTTGGATATCTGACAAAATTGGGGGATATAGGAAAAACATACGCACGACTGAGCAGATACTTCTTCTCCTTCTTCTTCCCATCTGTTCTCCATTGCATCTCTGTGAAACTTGCATCTGCTCTGTTCTTCAATCTGTATGAAACTTGCATCTACTATTCGTCACTTGTTAAAACTTGCATCCGATGTTCGTCCCTTGCCGAAACTTGCATCGAAAATTCCGCAGCTATTCAAATTTTTATGATTTGCCGATGTATACCCTTTCCAACTATTTGAAATTGAGGAATTAGGGTTCGAAAATTCTGCATCTGTTCAAATTTTTACGCTTTGCAGTTGTATACCCTTTCCATCTATTCGAAATTGAGGAATTAGGGTTCGAAAATTCTTCATCTCTTCAAATTTTTATGCTTTGCAGTTGTATACCCTTTCCATCTGTTCGAAATCGAGGAATTAGGGTTCGAAAATTTTGCATCTGTTCAAAATTTTATGCTTTGCAGTTGTATACTTGATAGAGCATATTTAGTGTTGCATAATAGATTGCATTTAACATAGTTTAGTTATGAATATTGCATTTATTTAGTTGAATTTACATTTTCACTTGTTGAGTTAGAAGAGGCGGAATCTACATGATTTTATGGTTTATTTCAGGAAAAGTAGATTGGAGGTGAAATGATAGTGAAAAGAGTGGAAACAAGTTAAAGAAGTACTTAGGAGTTGCTGGAGACAAAGAGGAAGAAGCTCGGAAGAATCGCAGGCCGCCCCGCAGTATCTCTAGCCGCCCCGCGGCTCGAAGGAAGAAACGGAGGAATTCGCTGATCACCGGCCGCCCCGCGGCCCGTGCAGAAGCTGAATATTAATTTCGGACTTTACTTAGGGTTTTTGTCTAAGTTATTTCAGCCGACTTTCTCTAGACTATTTAAGGCTTTTCTAGTTATTCTTTCATTCCCCTTATGCACTTTATTCCATTGTTGAGATCACCGTTGAGCATGAGCAACTAAATTCTCAAGGTTTCGCCTACAGTTTGGATCTTTGATTGTTGAATTGTGAGTTTCTTAATCTAGTTCTTATTCCTATTGCAATGTTTTGACTTCTTTGTGCTTAATTGCTTGAATGTGTTTTATTCTCTCTGGCCTGATCAACTAGTTAGAGTAGATTCATTCAATTGCTAGGGTTCTGCAGATTCCTCGTAGCGAACCTTAACCCAAGTGGCAATCATATCCCTTTAGGAATAAGAACTAGATTAAGAAACTAAATTCTCAAGGTTTCGCCTACAGTTTGGATCTTTGATTGTTGAATTGTGAGTTTCTTAATCTAGTTCTTATTCCTATTGCAATGTTTTGACTTCTTTGTGCTTAATTGCTTGAATGTGTTTTATTCTCTCTGGCCTGATCAACT
The DNA here is from genome assembly GCA_037127255.1 of Persicaria tinctoria. Lineage (NCBI taxonomy): Eukaryota > Viridiplantae > Streptophyta > Magnoliopsida > Caryophyllales > Polygonaceae > Persicaria > Persicaria tinctoria. The sequence continues at coordinate 21,599,682 of JBANSL010000013.1, read as the reverse complement.
AGTTAGTGTAGATTCATTCAATTGCTAGGGTTCTGCAAATTCCTTGTAGCGAACCTTAACCCAAGTGGCAATCATATCCCTTTAGGACTCGTAGGACTAATTGGATGTGTAGGAAGTTGAATACATGTTGAATATCGACTCGTAGCTTGATATTATGTGTACCTTGGTTAATTCATAATCTTAATGCTATCTCTAGGTTGAATCTTAACCGGGTTAGGGTTATTTAGAAGTAAGGGTTGCTAGGACTCGTAGGACTAGTAATTTACCTAAGATCTGGACAAGGACATTGATAGGAAAAGACAAGAGCTAGAGGCTGAAACAAGGATTGAATTCATCAATCGAAGTGATAAATTGTAGGTGAACCTATTTCTCGCCACTGAATTCTACAACCTATTTACTTTGTTTGCTTGCTTCCACTTTGCTAAAAGGCGGATCTTTTCACACCAAAAACCCCTCATCTTCTTACTAGCGATTAGAATTGATACTTGAATTGAATAGTTTTCCCTGTGGATCGATCTCTTACTTATACACTATATTAGTTGTGAGTTTGAGTATTCTTTGGCAAGAACAACGACATGTTTTCCTCTTGTCAAATTTGGCGCCGTTGCCGGGGACTCTTATTGAATTCTTGTGTTGTTTTAATTGCTAATTTTGATGTGGACCACCTATATGATCCACACTCGTGCTACTAACTCATCTTTATTGTCTTTAGATTCGGAGATTGATAGGACTCTCTCTAGATTGAGGCGAGAAGCTCGTGATCACTTTCGCGAGTTACCTTTCGATCAAGGAGAAGAAGAGAGTGAAGAGATGGCTGCTAACGATGATAATCGAACGCTGAAGAAGCTCACTACACCAAACTTAGCCCAACAACCATTGGCTATCGTGTTCCCTGAACTTGATGAAGGTGTCAATTTTGAGCTAAAGTCTGGGGTGGTTCATCTCTTACCCAAATTCCATGGGTTGAGTGGTGAGGACCCCCACAAGCACTTATCTGAGTTCCATACTGTCGTGGTGGGGATGAAACCAGGCAACGTCACGGAGGAGCAAATCAAGTTAAGGGCATTCCCCTTTTCGCTTAAGGACATTGCTAATGAGTGGTTCTACTACTTGCCACCAGGTAGTGCAACAACATGGATACAATTGAAGCGTCTCTTTCTGGAAAAGTACTTCCCTGCAACCAAGTTGAACAGTCTGAAGAAGGAAATCAACAACATTGACCAGCAGGCTACATAGACACTCTATGAGTACTTTGAGCGCTTCAAGAAGCTTTGCTCTAGTTGCCCTCACCATGGTTTTTCAAAGAAGGATTTAGTGCTCTTTCTATTCAATGGATTACTTAACGAGGAGCGCAAGACGGTGAACTCTCCCTGTGGAGGCAACATCTTGAACAAAACACCCAATGCTGCTTGGGAGGTGTTTTCAGAGCTTGTTGATGGCTCTAGACAATTCAGCAAGGGACTTCATGCTAGAGGGGTACTCGCCGTTGACTCCTCAACTTCCGCATTACATAGCGATGTGGCTGAATTGAAGGATATGATGAAAAGGTTCATGCTACAAGGAACCCCACAACAACTTAAGGCATGTGGCATTTGCGCTGATCTTTATCACCCGACGGACACTTGTCCAATGCTGTAGGAGCCAAATGTAGAGCTGAATGCCATGGGGAACTTTGTTCCTCAGCGACCCAGGTATGGTAACTATGCTAATCCCAATCAATACAATAACAACTATAATGCAGGTTACCAGGGGTATGGCTATGGTAATAACCAAGCCCCTTTCAATCCACAAGGAGGACCCCATTTCAGACCTCAGCAACAATTTGATCAAAGACAGAGAGGACCTCCACCAACTGATAATCAATCCAATGAGGATCCTCTCAAAGCTCTCACAAAGATCGTCCTGGGTCAAGCTGAGCACCAAAAGAGACAAGATGAGCACCAAAAGAATTTGGAGAAGCAACTTAGCCAATTGGCTCAATCGTTGAGCGAACTGCAGGCGAAGGACTCAGGACAACTACCATCTCAAACGGTGGTGAATCCCAAGGAGAACGTCAGTGTTGTGACGCTAAGAAGTGGTAAGGAACTGATTACCACTCCCCATAATGATACTAACATAGAGAATTTTAAAACAGGTGTGAACGAGGAAGAAGAAGAGGTTCGAAATCGCCATCCGCCCCGCGGCACCCCTGAGCCGCCCCGCAACCAAGGCGATTCTGACGACGCAGAAAATCGCCAGCCGCCCCGCGGCCTCTCCAGTGACTCCTCTGACGGGTATGTTCGACCTGATTTCCCCCCTCTTAATTCTTTTAAACCTGTTCCTCCATTTCCTGAAGCACTCAGAGACACAAAAAGACCAGACAATGACAAAGAGATCTTTGAGACATTCAGTAAGTGCGAGGTAAACATCCCTTTAATCAATCTGATTAAAAGTATTCCTCGTTATGCCAAATTTCTCAAGGAACTTTGCACAATAAAGAGGAATCAAAAGTTGAAGGGGAAGCAGAAAATTAAGGTAAGCGAACATGTGTCTGCTGTGTTTCAAAAGCGTATGCCTAAGAAATGTAGCGACCCTAGCATGTTCACAATCCCATGTGTAATAGGTGAAACTAAGTTTGATAAAGCTTTGTTAGACTTGGGTGCATCTATTAATGTTCTACCTTATTCTCTGTATGAATCATTGGGTTTAGGACCTTTGCATGAGACTAGAGTGGTGATTCAATTAGCGGACCGATCAAATGCTTTTCCTAGAGGAATAGTTGAGGATGTTTTAGTCATGGTTGACAATTTGATCTTTCCGGCTGATTTCTTTGTCTTAGACATGGAGCATGGTAACCAAGAGGCTCCTATTCTGCTAGGAAGGCCCTTTTTAAAGACTGCTATAACAAAAATTGATGTGTATTCTGGTTCTTTGACTATGGAATTCGATGGTGAGAAGGTTGAATACAATATATATGATGCAATGAAATTCCCTTCTGATGATCATTCCTTATGCTTTATGGATGTCATTGATACTTGTATGCAGGATACCTTTGACATGAGTTGTGTAGATGACCTGCAGGTAGCTTTAGAAACTCCTATTGAGGAGTTCTCATTGAATTATGCTTTATCCACTAACCTGCAGGATACCATAAGAGACTTGTCTTCCCTCCCTTCCAAATCGCAAGAAGAAACCTTTATGGCATTAACCATTCCAAATGAAAAGCTCTTACCTTCTATCGTACAGGCACCTGAAGTTGAGCTCAAGCCTCTTCCTAAGCATCTGAAATATGCATTTGTGGGGGAGGGTGACACCTTGCCTGTCATCTCCCTTTTTAGTGTCGGAAGGGTTTCCACCCCGCAGATTCCGAAATTGAACAAATTTTCAAGGTGAGCTCTCTCCAACGTCATTGGTTTGCTAACTTGGTCAACTTTTTAGTGTCGGAAGAGTTTCCACCCAACTTTTCAAAGGCTCAGAAGGACAAGATACGCCACGATGCTCGCTTCTACGTTTGGGATGACCCTTACCTATGGAAGCATTGCGCCGATCAAGTGATACGTCGGTGTCTTCCCGACAATGAGGTACAATCTGTCCTTAATTTTTATCATTCCCATGAATGTGGTGGACACTTTGGATCACAAAAGACAGCTAGGAAGGTACTTGATGCAGGATTCTTTTGGCCACATATATTTCGTGATTCTTATGCTTTTTGCAAATTCTGTGATCGTTGTCAGAGAGTAGGGAATCTTTCTAAGAGGAATGAGATGCCACAAACTCGCATGATATTTTGTGAAATTTTTGATGTTTGGGGCATTGACTTCATGAGACCATTCTCTAACTCCTTTGGAAACCTATATATTTTGCTTGCGGTGGACTACGTCTCCAAGTGGGTGGAGGCGAAGGCCACCAGAACTGATGATTCAAAGGTAGTTGCAGGTTTCCTCAATGAGCTATTCTCTAGATTTGGAGTCCCAAAAGCACTAATCAGGGACCCATTTCTGCAACAAGACTGTGAGTGCGCTCTTAAAGAAGTATCATGTGACTCAGAGGGTGTCTACTGCATACCACCCCTAGACCAATGGGCAAGCTGAGGTGTCAAATCGCGAGATAAAGACTATCTTGGAGAAGACGGTTGCCCCAAACAGGAAGGATTGGAGTGTCAGACTTGATGATGCTCTATGGGCTTATCGAACGGCTTACAAGACTCCCATTGGGATGTCTCCGTTTAGATTAGTCTATGGAAAGACTTGCCATCTTCCTGTCGAGCTTGAACATAAAGCATATTGGGCGGTGAAGCAGTGCAACATGTAGATTGATGAAGTTGGGGAGTTCAGGAAACTACAACTGCAGGAGTTGGAAGAGTTGAGATTGGATGTCTATGATAACTCCGTCACCTACAAGGAGAAGACAAAGGTATGGCATGATAAACATATCTTGCGAAAGGACCTCAAAGTTGGGGAAAAGGTCCTTCTATTTCAATCGCGCCTACAACTCTTCCCAGGTAAGCTTCGTTCTAGATGGACAGGACCATATGTGATTACTAATGTCTTTTCTCATGGTGCAGTAGAACTACTAAATGAGAGGAATGGAGACATCTTCAAGGTGAATGATCATAGAGTTAAACCCTATTATGAGAATTTTGTCAAACAGGACGGTGATGAGTTGATTTTTACTGAACCAAGTGCTGAGGATAATTAGGGGGTCATAACGTCGAGCCGATGACGGTAAACAAAGGCGCTGCTTGGGAGGCAACCCAAGGTAAGTAGTTTAGATTCTATTTTATTTGTGCATTTTACTACTTTTTAGTTTGGTTTTGGTTTTTGTTTGGGATACTAACACTGCAGGGAGAAAGAACAAAGGAAAAGGACGAAAAAGTATATGGCCGCCCCGTCGCCAGCCAGGCCGCCCCGCGGCTGGGTCACAGCGAAATCCATTCGCGAGAATCGCCAGCCGCCCCGTCACCTGCCCTGGCCGCCCCGCGGCCCTCTCCGGATAGAAAATTTTAAAGGGGCCCGAGTGGGCCCCCATGCCACACAAAATAAACTCTATCCACCCCTTTTGTTCTCTTTCCCTTTCTTCATACGCCGCCCCCTCGCCTTAGCAGCTCTCTTCCTTCTTCCTTCTTCATCCTCTTGAAACTCCATTGAAACCACCCTCCAAGCTCTCTACTTTCACCCAAATTTCCACAAAACTACTCTTTTCTCACATTCCCATCTTCCTTCCACATAAAAACTCCACCCCACCACCTCATTCTCCTAGATCCACACAAAAATCGCTACTCCCGAGTTCTTTCACGGGTTTTTTTCTTTCGGATCCACACCGGAGAAGGAAGGTTTGGGACGTCGGAGAGCAGATCCGACGTCAGAGTGCACGTATCCAGAAAATCGCCAGACACCCCGTCGCCAGTCGAGCCGCCCCGCGGCCACCCCTGTCACCGGCCGCCCCGTCGCCCACCTCGGCTACCCCGCGGCCACCGCAGAAGCAGCTACTCCGTGAGTTTTTCTTGATTTCCATTCTTTTGGGTAATATTTCTTAGCTCCGATGTCTCGCCCACATGGAATGAGTCGCAATCAGAAGGAGAGATGGAATGCTCTAAACACTAGGAATTTCTTTGTAACAAATACGCTTAGAATGTTACAAATGGATGTATGCACGATGCAATTGTTAGAGCATGGGGGTTTAGGACAGTTTCTAGGGAAGAATGCCCCTACTTATCCAAGCTTATGTAAAGAATTTTTAGCGACTTTGAGTGTAAACCGTGCATCTATTGATTTTCGGTTGCTTGGGAGAGATTTCACACTATCGAATGAGAGATTGGCACAGATTTTGGGTATTACTGCTGCGCCGACTGCTGGGTGGCTTGATGTTTGCAAGGGAGAGGGCCCTGTGGCTTTCTGGATGGCATCTACTAGGGTGCCTTTTGAAGCCAAGAAGGGCCAGTACAATTCCAGCATTCGCCATCCTGCACTACGACTTATTCACAAGGTTCTGGCGAACACCTTCTTTGCTCAGGCGGAGGTCAACAAGATCTCGCTGAAGGATATGTCATTTCTGTGGTGTCTGACGCCAGAGAGCCCAGTAGTTCCAGGTTGGGTGGATCTGTTTCTGATGAACTGCAAGGATATCTTGGACATTGGCACCAAGGCGACCATCAGCTTTGGGGGTCTTATCACCCTCATAGCTCGCACATGCATTGATGTGAGCACTGTCCGTGATGCTCAGCATGGCTCATTTTTGTATGATGAGGCCCAGCTGAGGAAAGCTGGCCACCTGGAGGGCAGAGCACCGATGTGGATCTGGAGGGCAGGCCATAAGGGGAGGATCCAGTTGAGATTGCCTCGTCATCTCCCTTTTGGCCCTACAGTTGCTGATTTTTATATGGGGGATGAGATGGATCAGGATGATGATGATGAGGAGGAGATGGTTCCTGATGCTGAGCAGGAAGATGTTGAGGATGTTCCCAGAGTTCAGACGGATTTTGGAGGGAGTGGAGCTGGACCTTCTGGCACAGCTGGTGCTGGTCCAGGCTACACGTTGGAGCAGCAGATGGCCGATTTATATCTCCAGCAAAACACTATGTGGGAGCATCAGCAGATGATGTCGCGTCGTCAGGACGCAATGTGGGAGAACCAGCAGCGAATGCACCAACGCTAGGACGTGATGTGGGTCCAGCAGCAGCAGATATATGTGGAGATTGGTGACATTCGTCGGGATGTACGTGGCTTGACTTCTCACCTGGAGGATGTCTCTGAGAGCCAAACATCGATCAAATGGATGCAGAAGCAGATATGGCAGAGGCAGGAAGACTTCTATCGATTCGCCTATCCACAGTTTCCACCATACCCACCGCTGTCACCACCTCAACAGTGAGCATGTCAGTTGTTTCTTTTCTTTTCCCTTTTATTTTTATTTTGATGTTTTTGTTCTCTTTTCTGCATTGAGGACAATGTCGGAACTAAGTGTGGGGGAGAAGACTTGAAAACTCTCTGTATTTTGGTTCTAAGTTGCACTGCATTTTTAACTTTTAAGTTTGCATGTTTATTTCTATTGGTTGTATGCATATTTAGTTTCTACCATTGTTATTTTTACTCTGAAAAAATGAAAAAAAAAAGTTATAGTTCTTGCATTATTAGGAATAGGTCTTATTTCCCCATATGGATGTCGTTTGTCCTCCATTTTAGCTATTAAGATTTATGCCCCATGATGTGCTTGGATTGTTGAAGCCTTTGATATATGTTTTCTATACTATTTGGTGGGCATGATTGATTAATGATTGAGCACATAAAATCTTGAATTTTTGGGTGATCTTGAAGTTCTAGACATGACCCGGTGAGCTTATTTTGGCCTATTCAGGACTACACTTTATTGAGTCCTCTTGCTTGTTGTGTGTACTCTCTTCAATTGCTTCCTCTTTGACTTGCATTTAGATATCTTTTTCAAGGCTGCATATTATGATTTCTGCACATGACTTAAACATGATTGAGGCACCTTTATTAGCCCTAATTGACTATATTCCCACCTTACATATTATCCTCTACTTGACGCCAGTTTGAGCCTAATTGACTATCCTTTTATAGCTCCACAAGATTTTTCCATAGCCAATGATAGCCTGACCCCATCCGGGAATTTAGGAATAGTTGGTGAATATCTATAGTGTGGATGATGGTTTGTAGTGGTGGATTGTATGTTGAGGTGTATTTATGAGATGTTTGATTCTTGCTAGCATATTTATTACTTGGGACCTAAGGAGGATAAAATTCACTTAGGGGCAAAAGTCAAGGAAAATCATTTGATATAGCATGAATGGAAAAAAAAAAAGAAATGAAAAAAAAGAAGAATAAAGGAATGAGTTGAGTATGGTTTCTAAAGTTTTATGCTTGAGATTGGTGTTGTTTGGCATTATAGTGATATGGTATGAGAAGTTTATGAGTGGTTTTGTGATTTGGTAGCTTCCTTAGTTCCCGGATTATGAGCACCACATGACCAAAATTGTTCCATACCTTATATGTTCTACCTTGGCCCCATTACAACCCAATTGAAAGACCTCATGATTTTTGTTGTGTGTAGAGTCACCAGCGGTGGAGATTTAGAACACTGGTGCAAGGCTCTTGTAGCTAAGTTTTTGAAGATTGAGTTTTGAGCGTAAGCATTTAAACTAAACACTTGAGCGAGAGTGAAATACATATCCTTTGTGAGGTCTAGAATGAATATGGTTGCCTGATTTCATTGATTATTCCAATTATGTGCTATGATGTTGTTAATCTTTTGTGTTTGCTAGTTTTCATGCACTTAAAGAATATTGAGGTGTGGATACATGAATTGCTATTATGTGGGGCTGCAGAGTTGAGTTTTCTATTGCTTGAGGACAAGCAAAGGTTCAAGTGTGGGGGAATTTGATAGAGCATATTTAGTGTTGCATAATAGATTGCATTTAACATAGTTTAGTTGTGAATATTGCATTTATTTAGTTGAATTTACATTTTCACTTGTTGAGTTAGAAGAGGCGAAATCTACATGATTTTATGGTTTATTTCAGGAAAAGTAGATTGGAGGTGAAATGATAGTGAAAAGAGCGGAAACAAGTTAAAGAAGTACTTAGGAGCTGCTGGAGACAAAGAGGAAGAAGCTCGGAAGAATTGCAGGCCGCCCTGCGGCTCGAAGGAAGAAACGGAGGAATTCGCTGATCGTCGGCCGCCCCACGGCCCGTGCAGAAGCTGAATATTAATTTTGGACTATGAGCACCACATGACCAAAATTGTTCCATACCTTATATGTTCTACCTTGGCCTCATTACAACCCAATTGAAAGACCTCATGATTTTTGTTGTGTGTAGAGTCACCAGCGGTGGAGATTTAGAACACTGGTGCAAGGCTCTTGTAGCTAAGTTTTTGAAGATTGAGTTTTGAGCGTAAACATTTAACCCTAAACACCTGAGCGAGAGTGAAACACATATTCCCTGTGAGGTCTAGAACGGATATGGTTGCCTGATTTCATTGATTATTGCAATTATGTGCTATGATGTTGTTAATCTATTGTGTTTGCTAGTTTTTCATGCACTTAAAGATTATTGAGGTGGATACATGAATTGTTGTTCTGTGGGGCTGCAGAGTTGAGTTTTCTATTGCTTGAGGACAAGCAAAGGTTCAAGTGTGGAGGAATTTGATAGAGCATGTTTAGTATTGCATTTAGCATAGTTTAGTTGTGAATAATGCATATTTTAGTTACAATTACATGTTTACATGTGGTGTTGGAAGAGTCGGGATCTATGCAATTTTATGGTTAATTTCAGGTAAATGTGGATCCGACGAGGAATGAGGAGACTCTTGGATGAAGGAAGATTCAAGTTGAGGAAGAAAAGTGAAGACCACGGGAGCGGAGTCGAATTTCGAGAGCCTAAGTGAATAACAAGTCAGCAAAAGTTGTCGCCAGACATGCTGAACTTGTTTCGCACTTTCTAGAGGCCTCGGTGGTCCGATTGACTATTATAACCATGCGTTGGAAAGCTCTGACGAAGGATTTCGCAATCGCCTGGCTGCCCCGCGGCCTGGGTTGGCTGCCCTGCGGCCCTCGCAGAAACACGCCGTTCAGCCTGGACTTTAATTAGGGTTTTAGTTTAGTTATTTGGCCGACTTTCTAAACACTATATAAGACTTTTCTAGTTTATTATTTCATTAACCTTATGCACTTTATTCCATTGTTCAGAGCACCGTTGAGCATGAGCAACTAAATTCTCAAGGTTTCGCCTACAGTTTGGATCTTTGATTGTTGAATTGTGAGTTTCTTAATCTAGTTCTTATTCCTATTGCAATGTTTTGACTTCTTTGTGCTTAATTGCTTGAATGTGTTTTATTCTCTCTGGCCTGATCAACTAGTTAGAGTAGATTCATTCAAGTGCTAGGGTTTTGCAGATTTCTCGTAGCGAACCTTAACCCAAGTGGCAATCATATCCCTTTAGGACTCGTAGGACTAATTGGATGTGTAGGAAGTTGAATACATGTTGAATATCGACTCGTAGCTTGATATTATGTGCACCTTGGTTAATTCATAATCTTAATGCTATCTCTAGGATGAATCTTAACCGTGTTAGGGTTATTTAGAGGTAAGGGTTGCTAGGACTCGTAGGACTAGTAATTTACGTAAGATCTGGACAAGGACATTGATAAGAAAAGACAAGAACTAGAGGCTGAAACAAGGATCGAATTCATCAATCGAAGTGATAAATTGTAGGTGAACCTATTTCTCGCCACTGAATTCTACAACCTATTTACTTTGTTTGCTTGCTTCCGCTTTGCTAAAAGGCGGATCTTTTCACACCAAAAACCCCCATCTTCTTACTAGCGATTATAATTGATACTTGAATTGAATAGTTTTCCCTGTGGATCGATCTCTTACTTATACACTATACTAGTTGTGAGTTTGAGTATTCTTTGGCAAGAACAACGACATGTTTTCCTCTTGTCAATACTCTTTTCATCTGTTCGGAATTGAGCAATTTGTTCGAAATTGCAGCTGTTTAAAATTTTTATGTATCTGGTCGAAATTGAGGAACCCTAAAATGCATCTATTCGGTTCGAAAATTAGGGTTCAAACATTAGGGTTCCCTAATTTGTTCGAAAATTAGAATCATTTTTTGGTTGCATCTTTCAAAAGTTACAAGGTTTTTGGTTCTTTTTTATTACATTTTCTCTTTTTTATTTTATTTTGATATTTATATACCCTTTCCAAACAACAGATATAAGATATAGATATCAATGTCATACCCATACCCAATACCGATAGCTTGATATCTATATCTCATACTCATAGCTTATATCCTATATCTATATACCCTTTCCAAACGGGCCCTAAATTGATCATCCATTTGATCCAATTCGCTAATTAATTAAGCAAGATTGAGAAAACCATAAATACTCACCTGAGTGTAGATCTCCTCGTCAGAAGCCATCCGTGCTATCGCTGTGCAGATTGAGGCTACTTGCGTGCAGCCTGACATCAATGAGTACGACGAGGCGGAGTTGGTGAGGGTGCAAGCGGAGCTTTTGATGAGAGAATGGTTGACACAGAAGCCGACAAGGCTAGAAGTCTCGACGGAGGCAGAAAGATGCGAGGCGTCGAAACCAGGAGAAGAAGCTCTTGATAGGCTCGAAGAAGGCCTATTTTCGATGGAACTGGTAGATTTAGAGGTTGGAGAACTGATAGATCCAGATCCAGACCTTCATAGCGCGGATCTTCGATCGGCGAAATCCAGGACGAATTCGGATTTGCACGAGCAGGAATCCGGCTAACGAGATATGGCCGCAACCTTGAATCACGCTGATAGGCGGTGTCGGTTCTGGCCACGAACCGGCGACGCCGGGAGGAGGAGCGGGGGGACGAAGACCGACGGCGTAGGAGAAGAGGAGGAGGAACGGCCTGAATTTGCGCCTGAAGAAAGCGTGATAGAGATCTGAAGGAAGGAGAAAGGGAACGGGGATAGAAGGAAGGGAACGAGAACGGGTTTTATGGTGGACAGTTTTCCAATTTGTCCAAAAAAAATGGTGGTTTCACAAATTTTTTCTATAAAAAGGGGGGGAGGGTGTTTACAGAAAATCACACATCATATACATATTTTTACACTTAATCACTTGTTAAATATATCATTATAGCAAATCACCCACTAAAGATGTTCCATTTATAAGTCGCCACCAAGCATTGACGAGTAGTTGAAAAAATTGAAAAGAATAAAATATCCCTTAAAAATAGTATTCCATACCCTTTATAAGATTCGAAATTTGACATGGTACTATGTACCTCCCACAATTTCAACACTCTATCACCCTCGCTAATGCTATGGTGAAGCTAAAACCTTTTCGTTTGTTCATTCAAATTGATTAGCATATACGGGGTAACGAGTTGTTCAACGCATAGGTGTATTTTAATCTTTTCAATTTTTTTATTGTTTCATCAACGATTGGGTGGTGGCTTGTAAATGAAACACCTTTAGTGAGTGGTTTTCTATGATAATAAATTTAACAGGTAGTTAAGTGTGAAAATATATATAGATATAACAGGTGATTTTTTGTAAAATTTCCCTAAGACGACGGCCTAATATGACCTTGACCAAAGACGACAGTTCGTTGATGACCGAGTCCAAATCTGAAATCTCCACTTTGCTCACAGGAATATCCCGTTTTGCCTTTACCAATTGTTAAAAGTGAAATATTAGATTGTCCAAGTTTCAATATCGCTTGCCCATCCCAGTGTTATCTTTTGCTTTCTACTCTTTATTTTTTTCTTTGTGTAGTATTCTTTGACGCTTTGTTTTGCCATTTGTTTTATTCTTGTTTATAACGATCGATCCATTGTTGGTCTTTTTAGCCTTTTGACTCGCCAGGTGTGTCTGGTGTGTTCCGGTTACAAAAAATGACACTGAATACGAGTTCTATAATTTTGAGGCTTTTGTTAGGTTTGTGGTTTATAGTGTCTATTGGTTGCTTTTCTTTCCTACTGATATTGTTGTGGTACAAATCGTGTTTGGTTAAGGTCATGGTGCCATGTCTCAAACAACTCCAGTTTTGAGAGGCATTTTCATGGAGTTATGTCTTCACATCTCACAGGAGATCATGTCCTGCTCTACTTGTAGGTTGATGATGCTGCCTTATAAGTGCTTGGTTTCCATAACCTTATTTAGCAAGAGAGTCTTTCTCGTTTTGGGGCCACACTGGATGTCTGTTACATTTCGTTGTTAGCCTCAATGTCCTTAGTCTTTTTTTTTTTACAGCCTCTTGCTTTGTCAGACAATGTCTTGTCTAGTATTTTCATGCCAAAATGTTGAGGTTGTAAGTGGATAGATGCCCTATTTTTTCAATGATTGGGGCTGAAGCACTTGCCATGTAAAAAAGAAATAAAGGAAGCCATTAGATTGAATGTCAAAATTATTATCAATGAATGTGATAACTTATGAATAATTATTGCAGCTAAGGACATTTGGACATGCCCTAGGAGATTGAGATGCTTATTTCCAACTCTCGTTTGACTAGGTCGATGTTTGATCATGGCCAGTGTGTGCACACTTTCAGCCTTTCAAGGAAGTAAGCAGAGAAGTTGATTTCCTAACCCGTATCAGGCATACCTCTAGTAACCTCCTCTGGTTTGGAACTGCAGATTCTCTTTCACATGAATGTATTGATGTTCTTGGGTGGACCACGTCTAGAATCTAGCCCTCTCAAAATCTTTCTAGTTAAAAAAAATAAAACGAGAATCTTTCTAAATTGATATTTTCAACATCAATATTTCTAATCTATAAACTTGTTTTGTATCCATTCCTGGGAATTAAAACTGAAAATCGTAAGAGATGATTTCCGATTTTAGTGTTTAATATAATAAAAATTTGGAATCGTAATAATTTTCAAAAATCATCAATTCCCAATTTTATAGCGTATTTCATTTCCATCAAAATACTAGGTAATCCTCCATTTCTAATTTTGTAGCTCATTATTACAGTATTTTTATTAATTATATTACATTAGATTTTTATCAATTCTTTATTATTTAATATATATTATATTATATTTTTAATAATAAGAATATATTTCTAGGTTCGTAAGGATCCGTGGTATAACCTGATGGGCCATCCTCTTTTGTTGTGTATCAGTATTCACTAGAAACCCCATTTTGGAGTAGGTTCGTAAAGATCCTTGGTAGAAGATAAATGTAGGAACATCAGCCCAACATGATCATACATGATTCTGGGCCAAGGATCCAGGACTATGTGTTGGATATAAGCCCAGTTCGGATAGGAGTCCACACATTAATTACTCATTCTGAGCTTTTATCATGCTATAAGCCCACTGATAAGTTTATTAAAATTACAAAGGACTCAATATTGCCCATTCCCATGAGAGTAAGTGACTCAAAAAAAAAAAGAGACTCTAGGCTTGTTCAACGTGAGACTTTTATATCTTCCATCAATAGTTTGTATAACTCTGCGGTAGAAGATGATATTTATCTCTTGTTAGAATGTCGTTAGGAGCGCTTTCTCTTTCGTCTTCTTACCCACATAAACTAAACAATATCCAGTATTATCAATCAATCATGAGACATAAAAAGGGTTTATCGGTGCAGTTTTAAATACCAATTTGACACCAGAGTCTTTTTAAATACCCAAATGTTCAACATTGTCAGTTTTAAATGCCAATTTGGTATTTTGGCCTATAGATTTAAGGCTAGTTTGGTATCGATATCTAGATATCGGTATCGGTATCAAGATATCGATATTATCGATATTAAGTGATACCTCTCTGAAAATCAGTATATCAAAATAACCCAAATTTGATATCTAGATATCAAGTGATATCTTGGGGATAAACACTAAATATCAATATCACTTTATACCAAACACTAGATATTAGATATCGATGGCTGATATCCGATATCTGATATTTAGATATCAATACCAAACGGGCCCTTAAGGCTATCGGAAACTGAAATTCAGAACTAGACCGAAGTCACAGAACACACAGAAAGTTGGGGTATTTGTTGCATTAAAAAAAAAACTTCACAACTATGGAGACATGGAGTGAACCAACCTGAAAAGTTGGGGTATTTCGTGTAATTATTCCCAAAAGAAAAGAAAAGAAAAGAAAAGAAAAAGATAGCGTGGAAATGCCGAGCCGCGCCGCGATATAAGCTAACGGGAGGCGTCGTATATATACCAACATCCGCTCCGCGCCGATAAACCCTTCTCCCCAACGAATTACTGTTCCTGCCTCCTCGCCCTTTCCTTCCACTTTCTACCACCTTCCATCGCCAATGGCAGATCCCGAGCACAGAGAGGAGGATGAGAACGCCCCCGCCGAGGAAGAAGACACCGGAGCTCAGATTGCTCCTATTATTAAGCTTGAAGAGGTCGCCGTCTCCACCGGAGAAGAGGACGAAGACGCTATTATCGATCTGTAATTTCTCCATTCCTGTTTCCTTTGTCTGATGATCCAGATTTTTCAATCTTTGCGCTATTTTTGAGTTTTGAGTTCCGTTCCGGTTACTTGTTTTACTGTCTGAATTCGGAGTTGATTTTCTCTTGTTTACAGGAAAGCGAAGCTTTACAGATTTGATAGGGATGGAAATCAGTGGAAGGAGAGGGGTGCTGGTTCAGTTAAGCTTTTGAAGCACGTTCGTACTGGCAAGGTTCGCCTTGTCATGCGCCAGTCCAAAACCCTAAAGATCTGCGCTAATCATCTCAGTCAGTTTCTGCTTCCTATCCTCCATGTCCTCCTACTTTCTCTCTCATACCTGAATCTGTATCCTGATTCTCATTTTCGTCTATGTTTTTTTTTCTTTGAAGTTCTATCGAACATGACGGTTCAGGAGCACGCAGGGAATGAGAAGTCATGTTTGTGGCACGCGTCTGATTTTTCTGATGGAGAGTTGAAGGATGAACTGTTCTGCATTCGATTTGCCTCTGTTGAGAGTGAGTCTTGCTATCTTCTGTTTGATTTGCTCTATTTCCCTCTTTTGATTGCGATTAGTGAAGGTCTTTTTACGCACACCTGCACTAGCAAAAGCACTGTACCTCGCATTTCTTTGTTTACTGAGTTTTGGTTAAGATGCAAATGTTTAGCAATTATAATTGGGGAAACACCAATTGAACAAATTAAGGCAGCGGACTCATAAGCTGAATTTGCTCTATATTTATGTTGCTTCTGGCTTGCCATTCCTTGCCTTTTCTGTGCTGTTGTTGATTATGATGATTCTCATCAGAAGGGATTAAAAAAATGTTCATATTGAACATAAAAAGATAACTCACACACATTTTATTACTGTGGAGGGATAACTAAAAGTGTTTCTGTGATCTCCCTTTTTTCTCAATCTGATTGGAAATACTATCCATCTGCATTCTGACCATAGCCCTATAGCATACATATTCTGATTGACAGTAAGAATTTTATCATGCATGTGCAGATTTTATTTGTTAATCTTGAATTTGATCGGGATGGGAAATTTTCACTTTTGCTAACGTTGTAATGCACTCTACAGTGTCATAGCCTCATCTGAGCTTTATTGAACTGAATCTACAATATACCCCTCAATCTTATCTGCACATATATGCCCAAGGATATAGACTTGTTCCTTTAGAAAGCATGTTTATTATCGGTGATTTTAGTGGAGGTAGTTTTGATGCTATTTATAATTAGTAATTTCACTTTGAAACTTGATGTGATGAGTTATGATTTAAATCTTTTTTATGGCAAAAATCAAGTAAAGATTGCAGATTTCTTTATTTTTGTAGTCATCATTAACGTCGGCTTAGGATGTTATAAGCTATACAGTTGAGTAGGTTTGATGATCAAGGACACCAACAATCTCTATGTATGACCTTAGGGATATGAATTTGTATAAGTTAGGTCCTCTAGCTCATTTTCTAGAAATAAGTATTTTAAAGGCATTCGCCTGACAGGAGAATGCCTTTTGGCTAGTTGTGCATAGCACTCCGGTAATTTGTATAAGTTAGGTCCTCTAGCTCATTATCTAGAAAAGAAGTATTTTAAAGGCATTCGCCTGACAGGAGAATGCCTTTTGGCTTGTTGTGGATAGCACTCCGGTGCCTTAGTTGAGTTAAAAGGTTTTGGTCGGAGAGACTTTGGTTTTCCCCGAGTGTCTGTTTGTACTTGTGTTATTTGTGTGTTTCCTGATTTACTCTCTATCACATTGTTGCGACTAGAAATGAAGACCTCTTTAGTATTATTAGCTACCATTTGCCAACTATGATGTTGAGGAGATGGATGGCGAAGCAAAACATAAGTATCTTTTTGGCGTGATAGTCTTTGAAGTTTAGCACTTTTGGTGTTCAATAATTGTTACATTAGTAAATTTTATTGTTGTCATTTGAGCCTTTATGGACATGCTAAAAGCCAAATGGCACACTATGGGAATCATTTTATGCAAATTACTGTGTATGAGTACTTATGACTAGCGTGTGTATCCTTGATCAAGTAAGAGTATGACTTTGACATCAATGTTTTGGATCATCATTAGTAAATAGTTAGTACCTAACTAACACTTATGAGAAATCCATAGTGCTTGTGTTTGGCACTTGTGAAAAATAGTGCTTTTGTTTGACACTTATGAGAAATCCATAGTGCTTGTGTTTGGCACTTGTGAAAAATAGTGGTTAAGGAAGAAGTCAAGCGGTTACATTATCCCCGCATTTGCTTTTACTATGATGTGGATGAATTGGATGAAAAAAGGCTTATATTGAAGTTATAAGTGGATGGGTTTGTGCACTTGTTGCAGTTAGTTGTGTTGACTTGTCCAGATAAATTCAACAGTGCTCTTTGTCAATGCATGGTGTTTGTGAGTTTGTCATCGTCGTCTTCTGTCTTTCTCGCATAAGCACCACCGTAACTTCAATTGGTTTGTTACAGATTGCAAAACTTTCACGGAGACTTTCCAAGAAGTTGCTGAATCCCAAAAGGAGCAGACTGAAACCGATGAAACAGCTGAAGCTGCTGAGCGTTTAGGGAACCTAAAAGTTGAAGAGAAAAACGAGGAAAAAGATGGAGATGAAGCCCCTGCTCCTGCCAAGGTAGAGGACGAATCTTCTTCTGAGCCTAAAAAGGAAGAAGCTGAGAAAACTGCTGCTTGAATTTGGCATGGTTGTGGTGGATTTATAAACACAAGACCATATTGAGTCTACAATGATATGTCAAGGTGAGTAGCAGTTGTTCTCGGCCACTTTAGCAAAAAAATGCATTTGGGCAATAGCTATTCTGACGAGGGATTTTATCAACTCGTGGGTTTGTCTTCCCATTGTGTGAGTCGGGTTGCAGTGTTTCGATAAATACTTTGGGTTGCTTTTGGCTGTTTTCAAGGGTCTTCTATTTGTTTTGGTTTCATCAATAGCACGAGGGTATTTACTGTACTCATCTTCTTTTACACATGATTGTTGGGAGTCTAGTTTTTCAAAGTTTCTTAAAGGGTTGATTTTTTTGATGAGTTAATTCTTGAGTTTGATACTACACAGTTTCTAGAGCAATATTACTGCTTGGCTGTGCATAGACATGCTATTGTTACATCAACTTCTTATTCTTCTATCCGTCTATAAGTAAATGTCAAGAACAAAGGATTTGAGGTTTCTTTGATTCGAGTATGGAGGGTCATTTGTTATGAATATGATGTGACAGAGATATGGGTTTGTCCCTGTGCTCAATCACACATAAGATTCCCTTCAGGCTGTGGGTGCCATAAACCACCCGTTTTAGAGCGGGAAGGTTTAGAAAATGAATAGTTTGAGCACTGAAGAGCCTCTTGCTTCTCAAGCCAACTGAGGCATGATTTAGTTAGAAGTTAGAACTGCAAGATCATCAATTGGATCTTGAATCTTGAGAACATATGTCAATAGGCACTGGCTACAGTTAAAGGCGAGTGCTGTGAATTATTCGTCGATTCCAGAAATCCGAAGGATTTTTTCGTAGAATTTGGTGGTGAAAGAGACGCATGGTAGAGTAGATGAGATGTGAAAGTCATTTGTTTCATTACCTCTTTTTTACCAGCGTCAAGGGCTGTCACGGTCTCACTGTTTGCCAGCTTAATGTTCGAACAAAACCAGATAAAAGAGGACAAAAAAGAAGAAGACATTATTGTGATGTGTACATATGTCGAGATCATTGTGTCTCATGATCCATCCTTTTTACTAACAGAGGCTTGCACAAAGTTAGGCATCCATCAACTGCATTAGTGGTGCTTCGTGAATGGCTCCTACGACTGATTTTAAATCGCTATATAAAACTGCAACCAAAATGAGCCGACGTGAGCTATACTAGTCTGTGGTGCTTTGGTACAATAACGAAAGGAGTTGCACGAACTTAATTTGGTTACCAATAAAATAGGTTAGTATATGTTGGTATTGGTAATGATATTATACCATCTTTTTTCTTTATGATGAGGAACTCACCTTTGGCGGTAAACCACGAGCACGTGACCTAATCGGCAAGAGTTACGTACCGGGTATTATACCATCTTTTGACTTTTGAGAGAAAAACATACTATGTATAACTTAATTAAAACTTAAAAGTTATTACAATTCATAAATATTTAAATAGTTCATACATTTAAGCACTAAAGCACAAATTTAAAATCTATAATGCAATATAAATAGGCCCAAATAACTTCAGAACTTCTGAATAATCCTCAAGTATTGGTCTGATCCGAGGTTAAACTAGTATTCCTCTTTTGATTAAAAACATTTTTTTTGAAAATAACAACGTTCAAAAACTAATCAACATAAGTGAACGAAGGAACTACGGAGGTGGCCGTCATTGAAACTGAAGGTTCAAGGTCAACCTTTAAAGTTAATTTTCTTGTTTTACAGTTTCTTAAAAACTTAAAATAATGCCAACTTTTTGTCTTGGTACGATTTGCCGATCCCTACTAGCCTTTAGTTTTAATTACCGCAGATCAGGACATGGTTCTAGCCCTTGTATAGATAACACCCATTTGGGAAAAATTAAAAAGTGGGTTAGGGGTCTACTTTTACCAACAAAAAAAAATGATCTCTTGGGCTGATTGCAGGTTGGAGGGAGGAAGGAACACTTGAGGAGGGAAGGGTTTTGACGCCAAAAATTATGATGGGATGGGTGATGTGATGTTGGATTTACTTTTATCATTTTATATGGTATAAAAATGGAGGATAGAAAAAGACTTTTATTTTTCTCTATTCTCTCACATCTTCTACAACATAAACTTACTTAGAGAAAGAGATGGAGAACGCTCTACCATTGAAGACAAGCTGTCGGCTTGCAGTTCCAGTTGCAGAGTACTTATCGCCTTTAGTCGATGCTCCTGTCAGATATCAGAATCCCTGTGTTACCTTGATTTTCCAGAAACCTCTCTTCTCATATGCAATGGGTAAGTATATTTGATGAATTAATCCTCGTCTATGGTGAAAAGTAAATACTCACAAACCTTTCTTCTCGTCCCTCGTTTCATTTTCAGGTGAAAACGCCTTGGTCTGCGCCACTCTCATCTTCGATGGCTGTTCGGTGTTCGAGGGAGGCGGATGGGTGTTTGCTACTCACTTTCTTCTTCCCCATGTATGATCTAAGACAAAATGGATGGAGAATATGGCCACCATGGAAGACAAAAAATAAAAGGGGAAGAGGGGAGAAGCCTTTTATTTTCTCTCTTCTCTCACATCTTCTGCTGCAGAAAGAGATGGAGAAAGTTCCACCATTGAAGACAAGCTCTCGACATGTAGTTTTAGTTGCAGAGCACTTGTCGTCTTCAGCCTGTGTCCATGCCAGTGATCAGAATCCCCGTGTCACCTTGATTTCCCCAAAACCTTTATTCTCAGATGCAGGGGGTAAGTGTATTTGACGAAATACTTTTCATCTATGGCGAAAAGTAGATACTCGTGAACCTTTCTTCTCATTCCTCATTTCTCTGGTGGAAATGCCTTGATATGCGTCACTCTCATCTTCGATGGTCGTTGGGTGTTCAAGGGAGGCCGATGAGTGTTTGCGGGTGGGAAGGCTCACAAGAATGTCATGATATAAGAGGGCATCGACTTCACCTCTTTGAAAAACTCAACCATGATCAAGCTTTTGGTACTTTGGGGTTACGCACATATGTCAAACTTTAGGTCTTTTGAGGTTACACACATATGATAAACTTTTACTATTTTGGGAAGCAAATATGACAAACTTTATGTATTTTGGGGTTAAGCACATATGTCAAATGTTTGGTACTTCGGGGTTAAGCACATTTGTCAAGCTTTTGTGTATGAACAGTTGTTTCTGCTATAAATGGTACATGCCAGCAATTAGAATTATACGTGCCACCTAATATACTTTCTCTTATCACTATGAACAGTCTGACATTATATTTCTTTTGGAAATAATGTATGTCACCTATTCATATCGTCGTGTCACCTAAAAGATGTAATTTGTCGCTTTTTGTGTTTCAATGGAAGCGTTTCACGTCCAAGCACTTCCATATAAGACCAACCCATGTTCGACTAAATGCATAAGATGTTCATAAAAGACTAACATGTACTAATCAACCAATGTCATAAAATACTACATCTACTAACTACTGGAGATCATAACATCCTATAAGTTTTGAGCAATAAAGTTCAGAAAATACAACCCCAACAAAATTCATAACAATGTCAGGTGTACCCTCCGTCTCCCCACCCTTGTGGTCGTTGTGCTCAGGCTCCCTATCTTTGTTCCTTGCTTAATCGTAGTTACCTCAACATCCATGTCCGGGTCCTCTCCCCCCTTCCCCCCATCCTTGACAAGCACCTCCGCATCCTCTTCCTTGCCAACATCTTCGACACCATCCTTTCGACGGACCATAAGAGCTTACCTTATCACCTTGTCCTTGTAAGGGCTTCTCCCCGGCTTCAGGTGCAATCGATGTAACCACATTGATATGAACGACTTGAAAAACAAATTCAAAATTTAAAATGTTCAAAATTTAAAATGGATCCCCGATTTCCCGTGTCACTCAACATAAAACACAATGTCACCCAGAAACAAACTTACCTCCTCGGTCTCATCGTGAACCCCCCTCCCCCCCCCCCCCCCCCACATAATCCCCTTCCTTTTCATCGACAAGTTTGTCTTCAACTCTATCTTTCCCAGCATCACCATGCTTCTCCGCATCAATGTCAAAAGAAGCGCTAGCATCCATTTCTCTTTCTTCCTCAGCTCTTCCCATCCCTTTAGCAACCCGAAGTCCATTGACGACCTCCTCCGATACTTTCATCTGCAGGGAATAGGTTTTTAGCATCACTCATACTGACTAAGGTGAACAAAAGCGTCCAGAAAACATCAGTTGATCTGAGTATGTCAAAACTCATTTATAATTCAGAAACAACCCCAATTAAAACAAAAAGCGACATTGTTGTCCAGCAACCAATGAAATTGAGATTTTAAAAAAAGAATGACATCAAAGGGAATATATGGTATTTATAGGACTATTCAAATTCATATTAGATTCTAATTGTCGCTTAATTTCATATCGAAATGATTAGAACAATATTCATTAAATATCAACATTTACGTGTCACATTGAAAATGTCACGTGTCAGGAATCCATTTACTCTTGTCACCTAAATTATGCAGATTCTGCAGAAAATGAAGATATGCGAATGAATGACGTACTTTACCATCCAATTCGATACCCATGTCACCCAATTTCTCTTTCAAACAAACAAATTCCAAATCAAACACGCCTCAAACCTCAATCATTCTTTTTCAATCACCCACCAAAACATCTCCATAACCCAATTTCAACTCCCACCATTACCACCCTCTTCGGCTTTCCTAAACCATAACCGCAAATTTCCCCCAAACATACCTGAAAACTACCCTCCTCGTTCTTCAATCGCACCCACCATTTTCATCCCTCCACAACGCATCACTCTACCCCCCATTGCACTTCAATCCCTAAACCCCATTGCAACTCCTTCACCCACACATACGACACCCCACATTCGCACAAAACGGAGAGGAGAAAGAATGATTTTGGGTTGATGGAGAGGGGGGCGTACCTTTATAGTCTTACGACGACATTCTTTGCTTCTCCTCCACACTCCGACATCGGTGGATCTTCCCCGGCCTCCTCCCTTTCGAAATCACCGGTTCGGTTCCCTTTTATTTTCTTTCGTTTGAAATGGAGATATAACTGAAATGGAGAGAGAGTATTTTGATTTTTTTTTCCTTTCCTTTTTTTTTTGGCCATTTTTTCCTTCTTTCCTTTTCTTTTCTTTTTACTAGTGTAATACCCGCGCCATGGCGCGATTGTGATGGAAAAAAATAGAATATAAAATATTTATTTTGAGGAATAACCAAATAACAATCTAAACAAATGTTTGAAAAGTTTAATACAATAATATTATTCGAGGATAACATAAGTGTTCACAAAAGGCACAAGGTGGTGTTTTACATTTCATCCATGCAAATCATGAAGACAAAAAATTTTGATTTACACAAAGGGATGAATTTGTACAATGGATATCATTTATAGGTTAAGAATAAATGCTATGCATATTAAACGGTAAATATAAAAAACTTGAATAATGAGACAGAGTGTAGAACTTATATAAGGAATCGGAAAGAATATCAAAAGAGAATATATGAAAGTATATAGATGTGAAAAGAGTGTATTACAGAAAAAATCAACGAAACTACAAAATTAGGATTTATAGATGTGAAAAGAGTCGGTTTCGAGAATCAAGGAAACTGAATGAGTCGGTTTCGAGAATCTTGGAGATTGTTTCTTGACCAGGGAGAACTGTTTGTTGCCGCCACTCCTCGCAGCTGCAGCTGGGAGCTTAGAAGAAGAAAATTTCAAGCCTTCATGAGGCTATTCCAATCACAATAATGATAGCTCCACTCATTGTCCTGTACCTGTTGATCAACAATTGCTCAGAAAACTAAATAATAGTAGTCCCAATTAATGTAGAAAAGAAGGGAAAATGCTCCTAGAAATTCACAGCCAATCTAAATAACATGACATGAAAAGTGTCAAGATTAAAAAAAAATGGTGATTTCAAATCCAAAATTTTCAAAGACTACAACCCAAAAGAAATCCCAAAGAAAAAATCCATAGATAGATTACATAAAACCTCAACTAAATCAATTACAAAAAAAAATCAAAATGGAAAGTTCAGTGAGTAAGATTTTAGTCAAATTTTATATTTTAATTCTTTTAAATCTACAATGGTTTTTTATCCATCAATTATGTTTAGATTGTTTAATTACATTCAAAAGGATCATTTGCTTTTCTGGTAATAAGTTTTATAGCAGAATGATAACCTAAAAGAATTTACATGCATGTTGAATTTTCATTAAATCAACACAACAAAACTCATCCACTATATAAAGTAGCTCTACCATTTACCAAAGAGTATCCAACAAATAAGAATTTTCATGTTGAATATCAATGATCAACTTATCTACAATCTAAAATTAGTAAAAACTATTCCAGTAAAAATATACTATGTGAAGGGATTCAAAAGAAGGGAAAAAACACAATTTAAGCACCAGCAAATTTATCTATGGTGTGATGCTAAGATTGAGAAACTACAAAATGGAACCTTAAGATTTAAAAACCCAAAGAAATGGATAGCAAACATTAATTATGAGCATGGTAAAAAAAAACCAACTTAATGCTTCAAATATGGTTTATCCAATCTCTCTAACCATGTTCACTAATAACAATATTATTTGGCATAGTTAAATTATAATTATCATCAGTATTATTAAGTTTAATAGGGGAAGATAAAATGGAAATTATAATCCACATAAAATAAGCTGACAATCAGTGGAGCTTCAAATTGGGCATGTGGTGTTTACTATGTATAAGCATAAATGTGTGAGAGTTGACCATCAAGTCATTGACACCCTTACTTCAGATTGCTTTCTATCCATTAACATTACATGTAGCATTGGCAAATCAAGCTACTAACACACCATCAAGGTGTTATAATGTGTAGGTATACCATAGGGTTGAAATGATAAAACTTTTCCATGAAGAAGTGCAGCCAATTAGTTGTATATAATGAACATGAAAATTGAAAAGGCAATAATCCAGTTACGGGTCACTTCTTTTTTTTATACAATCACATATATGTACACTCCATCTATAGCGGTTATTACTTTCCAAGAAATGAGCACACCAGGAAAACCATGAATGCATTGTATGAAACGAAGAATAATAAAATAAGAAAGATAGTCCTAGCTAGACACTATATTTCATAGTAAAAAGAGTAGGATAAAAAAAATACCAAATGATGTCAATGGTGAAAATCAGATCAGGAGAAGCATTCAAACGTTAAAGCCCATCTCTTGCCAAAGCTTGAAACATATGCGCAATGCATCAGCCAACTTAGTGCCACATGTAAATCCCAAGTATATAATCTCAAACGGGAACCTACAAACGGAGTAAAATTTTAACATTTATCTCAAATACCTTTTGAGAACAACGAACAGTCATGACCAAACCAAGAAAAAAAAGGAGGGGAAACTTCATTATGGACAAAAACGTTGCTTTTTTTTTGCGTTTGTTTGGTATGTCTTGCTTCATTCTTTGGTCTGTCACGCACAAATGAAAAAGACAAAAAATCCAAATTGAAGGCCTGTCACGCACAAATGAAAAAGGGGGGAAACCTTCAATTGAAGTTCCGTCCCCAAATCGAAGGTCTGTCATGCACAAACGTATTTCAGTAATTGTGTATCCCTAATTTGGTATGTCACGCACAAATGAAAAAGACAAAAATTAGGGACAAACCTTCAATTTGGATTTAAGACAATCCACTCCCAAAGAAACACAAAAAATCCAAACAAATGTTTGAAAGCACAAGACAGGTTCGAGATTTCAACCATAGATGTCAAAAGAAGAAACAATAGATCTCAAACAAAAATTGTACGTTCTTACCATGGTTCAGGCCTCCTTAAGTTTTCAACTCAAGAAGGAGAGCGACAAACTTAACTTGGGGATCAGGTTTTTAACTGGTTATACATAACCTCTAAGATGGAATGTGATATGATAAACTATCTTGTTTTGTCAACAGAGGCATGAATATATGGTGTTTCTACTTATTCAACTCTTTAGGCGATTGAAAGGGAGTTTTACCTTCTGAATTTGACAATGGAAGATTTGATGGGCTGCTAAGCTGCTTACGGGACAGAGAAGGTTGATATCAGAAAGTTGCTGCAAAATGTGTTCAACAGACATTCAGATTTGAGTTAGCAAGTGAAGGTTTTTTTATTGTTCTGCAGTATGATACGAAGTATTAGTCAAGTCACCTTTGCTGTAAATTGCTCGTCCAATGGATAATCAGAAATTGCTCGTCCAATAGAAAGCAATTACTGAATCGGTCTCAATGGCCACTTTGAAATCCTATGGATAATCAGAAATCGGAAAATAAAACTCCCAAACACAAAGCAACGTTGCCAGATCAAATAAGAACACAAAAATCAGAGGGGAAAAGCATTGAAAGAGAGATGGAGTTAGAGGGAGAGAGAAAGAAACCTCGACAATTCGGCGAAGGCAGTGAGTGAAGACGGGAGATTGCCACGTCAACCAAAGGCATACGAAATTAAGAAGGTATATAGATCCCTAGCAGTAATCAAAAGAAAAACCATTTCAAGTTTGGCCAACATTTGCATTTCCTGATAACTAAATGAAACTCAATAGTAACAATAATCAAACTATAAGAAGAAAGATACTTTAGAGGGAGGGGGTAAGAAAAGAAATAAAGGAAGGTAAAAAGGATGGATAAAAGCATTAGGAAATATTGACCAAGTGTTAGAACATTAGCAGACTTTGGGATACTGCACAATCTTGACAGAAGTAGTTCAATCACTACACGAGCAAGAGGAACCATCACTCAGTCACTCACCCGTGACCAGTAGGAAATTCAGATGGAAGCGAATCTCTGGGGTCACACGAGGATCAGATAGAGCATCAATCCATCTGCATATGAATCTCTCTTGCCTGCAAATTCAAAAATTATCAGCTACTGAACTGTGGAAATAACAAACAATACAATAAAAAAAAGTACTATAATGAAACTGCATAGCTGGATCAAAAGATGAATCTCTCTTGAAGTAAAATACAGCCTGTACCAAACACATCATGCTAACTCCAAAATAAAACAATAAAGATTAAATACTTTAACCAAAAAACAGTAATTAACCTGCGAAGTGTCGGAGAGGCGTATGTTGCTATAAATCGTAGAGTTTGCAGTTAAACCCTGCAAATCGAGAGGATAAGAAGATTAAACATATTAGCACATAGCATAGAGAAAGAAGACGAACTACTTGTATCTCATAGTTGTTGAAGAATGAATACAGTATGTTTAGATCGTTTAATTACATTTTACTCTATAGAAGAATCATTTATTTCTTCTAGTAATAAGTTTTATAGCAGCAGGAAGACCTTAAAGAGAATTTAGACATGCTGAATTTTCATATTATAAACCATCGACACATAATTCCACCAATCTTAATAGACTCTTAAAAAACATCAATTAAAAGGGGAAATACTATTAAATCCGAACCCATTCGGTGTGAAATCTGTAGAGCTTGTCTTCATCGGTGTGAAATCTTCCAATTTGGCCAGGATTGAATTCATGGCCAGCAATACGAAGCCCAATTTTGGTGCAGCATAAATCAGATCCAAAAGACTTGTCTGCGAAATAGGATCGGCTAAATAAGTTTATGCTAAATAAGTTTAGAAACAAATAGGATAAGTTTATGCTAAATAAGTTTAGAAACAAATAGGAAGTCAATCAGATTTCATGTTGATGAAGGGTGTGTATCGTCGAGGATAAGGTTGCAACCAAAAAACCCTACATCAATCTTCAGGATAAGCGAAAGGGCATAAAAAAATCAATGAAATGTGAACCTGGCCAAATTGCTGAGATCGTTGCTTAAAAATCAAGATTTACTAAAACTCCCCAAATGTCTCCAAATGTCTCAAGATTCACTAAACCTAAAAAAAGCATAGAAATCGGGATTGGAGAAGAAACTTATCTTGGGGTTGACATCATAGGCTGATTGATCTTGGTATCGAATTAAAGCAACGATCTCAGCAACTGCCAACACTATAAAAAAAACGGAAACACCGACAATCAAAGTGAAACTGGAAGCAAAAAGAATGTAAAACCCTAAAAAATTCAAGATCGAAACAACAAAAAAAGAGAAGAAACTTAAAAATCAGATTAAAAAAAAGGGGCAAAGAAGCAACCTGAAGCATCCGACGAAAATCTTCGAATCGACCACAGCCGGAGGCGTAAGAGGAGCGCAGAACGACGAAGATGAGGAGGAGGGCGTCTAACCTTGCCGGCGGAGGAGGAAGAGAAAAGGAACGAAGACGGAACCAGAGGAGGAAGCGGATGAGGGGATTGGGAGGGCGAGAGGAGGAAGCGGCGGAGGGGCGAGCAACGTGAGGAGGAAGACGGGTTGGAAACGCAGGCAAATGATCCCGGGGCGTCTAACCTTGGCGGCGGAGAAGGAAGAGAGAAGGAACGGAGACGGAACCAGAGGAGGAAGCGGAGGAGGGGATTGGGAGGGCGAGAGGAGGAAGCTGCGGAGGGGCGAGCCGTATGAGGAGGATTGGGGTAGGGAAATGAACCCTAGCGGGACTGGGGCAAAGGGTGATGTGAGAGAAAAAAAAATGTAAAAAAAAAAATAGAAAAAAGGTGATTGGCTCGGGAGGAGTGAATTGCGGGTAGATCGCCACGTAAGCCGAAGGTATACGAAATTAAGAAGGTATATAAATTTGACTATTTTATAGTCATATAAAATAAGATCAGAGTTTAAGAATTATGAGATAGATAGATGGAGAGTTATAGATATCTTTTCATGACTTAATTTACTTCAATATAGATAACATATCTAAACTATGGAGTATTTATTAAATAAATGGATCTATTATCAAACTCAATCACCTTATATCGGATTAATTACCAAACTCAACCCCCTATGTAGATTGCCAAACATATCAAATAAATTCTTGTTTTGCCCACCTTTTTTTTCTGATGAAATGTTTTCCCACCTTAAAAAGTCTACCAATGTCATTTTCATAGTTAAAAAAAATCAACGTGCAAAATTAAATAAAGTTTATGTTCAATTTTTATTGGGTAGATTATTTGATATAAACAATAAGTTTTTTTAACTAATTAAGATATAAGGTTGGATATATTTATAAAAATAAGTGGGATTTGATCCACTAACAGGGCAATATTTAAATATATTTTATATAGATTTCTTTTGTAATATAGTCATAATTAATTTCAGTGATTTAAAAAGATAAGTTTTTTACCTAACTATATTGGCTTATTAATTGATGTGGCTTATAAAAATAATAAATAATTATTTTTGTCTCATTTATTTGATGAAGTCGTTCATCATTCAATTGACAAATGAAAATTAAGAATATAAAAAAAATGCTAATTTTGTAATTACCAAAAATTTAAATTACAACTGATCGGTGATTGTATACCTTAATATTATCAAGTTGAATCATTACCAATCTTGTTTGTTGTAACTTTAATTCCATATTAATTTCTTCTTCGATCTTTTTTATCGTAAATTGTTTTCGATAGACAATTAGGTTTGATCGCCCGTTGTTTTTTATAACTCCACTGATGAAATCATATAATGTGTATAACATATATATGTTTTGCAGGTATGATAAAAGACAAAGATGAAATGTAGTATTTCATACAAATTATTATATTGATATAATCCAGATAATTAATTCCATTACATATTTTCTATTAGATTTAAAGTCTTATTTAAATCTAATTTATTCGGTCAAGTTTTATGAAATAAAACACTTTCTTCTATCTTAAAAAAGGGCACCATTGTAATGACTTCTGTCGTAGATGCTATCCGTATCACACGAACTTTAATAACCCAATCGGTCACTTTTGTCTTCCTTAATGTATACATTCGTCATTGTAACAACTGGAAAAAAAAGGCGATAAATATATGAATATAAAGCTATTTTAGGGATATATATATATATACACACACACGTAGTAGGATTTATATATGATAAATAAATTGTCAAAACTACTATACCTTGATTGCAACTTTGCTATTGAAGGTTGCGACAAATAATGGATGTTCGGCTATTGATGATAATGGATGTTTTGTGTTTGGGGATACCTCTAATAACGGGGATACCTCGTAAATAATCTCTCTATATATAGGAATATATAGGAATTACAATATTCTAGCTTAAACACTTAATTTAATTATCTATTCAACACAAAATCTTATGAGATATATATTATATATTTTATATACCATTATAGATAGGTTTTCTACGTAATTTAGATATAAGGTTGAATGTTAATGAACCAGATATTAGATAGATTGTTTATTTTAAAAAGATAAATTTTCTAACCAATTAAGATTTATATTGAATATTTATACAAATATATTCAATCTCATCTAAAAAGGATAAAATATAATTTATAACTAATTCCAAACACTTTAGGGTTATATTGAATAGATAAACTATTTTTAGTACGGTTAAGGTTATATTGAATAGATAAACTACGTATTTTACCTACGTATTTTTTACTCTATATTACTACGTATCCAACCACTTTTTTAGGGTTATATTGAATTGAATAGATAAAAATTAAAATCTATATATCGGCTAACTATATTTACGTACCCAACCGCGCAATTGAATAGATAAAATCTATATCGGCTAACTATATTTACGTACCCAACCGCGCGAGTTTTAATCCAGAAAATTCCATTAGATTTTTTAAAATTTAATAAAAAAAATTGAGCAAAGGTATAATATAGCTGTATTATAAAAAATACGTACAATAATTTTGTAGTAAATATCTTGTGAGTTGTGACCCATTAAAATAAAAAAAGAAATATACATTGTTTTAGTATGTACGTATTTATCATGTATAGATTTGATAAGATTGTTTAACTTATGACTATATTATACCTAGGTAAATATCTTAATCACATACTCTAATTAAAATATAAGCTATAAGGTTATATTGAATAGATTATGTAAAAGGATAAGTTTTTAGCTAATTATATTCGTTTATTAATTGGTGTGGGCCAGAAATTTAATACCACTTTAATCCAGAAAATAACTATATTCATTTATTAATTTGTATGGGTCAGAAATTTAATACCACTTTAATCCAGAAAATGTCACGCAGGCAAAAATAATCCCGTTTAATCCAGAAAATTCAGTGGTCGCGAGGTCGCGCCATCGGCATCTGTTTTAGTATTTTACTAGTATATGTTACCCGCCCGTTGTGCGGTTTTTTATAATTATATTATGTATTTTTATATTAAGTTTTTTTATTAAATTTTAAAGGCTAAAATAGATAAGTTTTTTATTAAAGTTTTTTTTATTGAAGTTTGATGAAATTTTCCTCTATATGATGTAAAAGATTAAATTAAATAATTGACGTATAGAATCTTCTTAATCGACTATATATAAAACAAATAAAAAAGATTTGTTTTTTTTAAATTAGGAAGCAATAGTAGAATATTAGAAATTAGTTAAAAATATGTTGAAGCTAATTTTGGGTATATGACGAAATGTAGTTGAGTAGTTTAAAAAATTATCATTAAGACTTATCTAAAAAGTAATAAATTACTCTTTCATAAAGGAAGATGTTACACATATTTTTGGTCAATTATTCTCTCTTTTAGATAAAAAAAAATATATATATTGATCTAAAAAGATAAGTTTTTAACCTAACTATATTGGCTTATTAATTGATGTGACCCAAAAATATAATACCAATTTAATCCAGAATATGACACATAAGCAAAAATAATCCCGTTTAATCCTGATGTATTTATATTTAAATATATTCTATTCAATTTGGTCTCAAGGTAAAATAATTGACTAAAATTTTACAACATGGTATATTTTATATAGAATTATATACAGATTTATACAACATCTTAATGCATCAGTAAAGTTATATCATCGTTTCAAACTTATTTTTAATTTATATATTCGTATTAATTTGTATTATTATATTATTCACATTATTATATAATTGTGTAATGTTAGTGATTAAATGACCCAAAATTAATAGACACCTTAACCATTAGGTTTAGGTTCATAATTTTTACTTAAAATTTTTTTGGTTGGGCAAACAACCGTTATCCTAAAAGCCAGTTAGCCCATTATACACGTATCTGTATTCAAAAGGTATAATAATAATAATAATAATAAAAAAAGGTATAATAAATTATGACCAAAATTTAACGGAAAAAGGTAAAATAATTTAACAAAAATTTATGACATTGTATATATATTTTATAGGATTATAGATAGATTTCTCTTTTCAAAATTTATCATTATGATGGTACATATTCATATTTAAATATATTATATTTAATTTGGCCCGATTGATCCATAAAAAGCTTGTCCGTTGTTAAATTTGAAGGTGATATTATCATCTATTATGCACATCATATATTTTATAAAGTTGAGGTCGCTTCAACGGTCTCTGCTTCAAAAATTTATCATGTAGTAGAATATATTATGTACATCATATATTTCGAAAGAATTTTTTCTTTTTGCATAAGAGGTTCCTAACTGTAAATTTGTAATTACCGAAGGTATGTAAATTAAAGAACTTGAAGCAAGGGTATGATATATTTATTATAGAGGAAATTGACCCAATATTATATAGATTATTTGATCTAAAAATATAAGATTTCTAACTAATTAAAATATAAGGTTGAATATTTATAAAAAAATCTAATCAAAATATAAGGTTATATTGGATAGATTATGTATTTAAAAAGATAAGTTTTTAATTAACTATATTTGTTTATTAATTGATGTGGCCGAGAAATATAATACCGCTTTATTCCAGAAAATGTCACGTAAGCAAAAATAATCCCGTTTAATCCAGAAAATTCCGTGGCAGCGAGGTCGCTTCAACGGTCTCTGTTTTAGTATTTTATATAGATATATAGATTTTTTATTTTTGACTCTTTACCTCTTACCCCATGTTAATCAACCGGGACATTTTTTTGTAAAATTTTGGGTTTTGAGTTACTTTTGCCATTTTTCAAGGGGAGCTGGTATTTTTGCCAAGTTTGCAAAAAAAATTGGCCTATTTAGCTCTATTCTCTGTACCCTTTGTTGCCTCGATCTTGGACTCGAGTTAAATCTAAAGCTTGAACAATTGGAACTCGAGGGCTTGTAAAGTTGGGTTTACCTTATTTATGGGCCTACTCTCAGATTGATGAACTGGTGGATGCAACTTTGGTATGGTACTGATAAAGCTGATTTTTTGGTTTATGATTTTGGTGGAAAGCAAAATGATGTGAAGAAGTAGTCGTAACATTGGGATAGAAGCTCCAAAATAGAATATTTTACCATCTCATGTATGATCATCATTACATGAACCAATTGTGGGACAGTGAAAGCATCAAAGAATCCTAAAAGCAATTAGAAAAATTACAAATTATATCCCAACTTTTGGGGCAATTTGTACTTGTTATCCAGATTTGTATAAATTTTACAAAAACATCCCAACTGGTAGGATAGCTTGTGTATAGCACTTTTTGTTGTCTCACCACACCCCGCACCGGTGAATACGTTGAAATTTAGCGGTGCAAATCATCTGCCTCAAAACCCCGCCCCAAGTCTCCGTCCCACAAAATTATTTTACATCTAAATTAATATTAATTTTTTTAAAAAAATACATTTAGTTTCTACATACTTATTATAACATATTTGAACAAAAAAATCTTAAAAAATCAACTTACAAAATTTATAATAATTCATATGAGATAGAGAGATTTTTTTTAAAGTTTTTAAAAGATGTGAATTTACTATATATTTTTTAAAAAAATTATAATTCGATTTTCTAAGATTTTTTTTTCAAATATGTTATAATAAGCATGTAGAAACTAAATATATATTTTTTAATTTTTAATATTAATTTAGATGTAAAATAATTTTGTGGGACGAGGACTTGGGGCGGGGTTTTTGGGCAGATGATTTGCACCGGAAGTTTTGTGCAAGTTTGCACAGGCTGGTTCTTCTACTCCCCTTCCTACAACCCTCCCTACTCTACTATTTTTTTTTACATTTCTTTGATTTTAAAAAAAATTATATTATATTACTAACCTCTATTTTTACGTATTTATAAAATTTTATTTTGAAAAACCATGCTTTGAAATTTTTGATAATTGTATTTTGTAAAATGTTGTCTTTTTAATTTTAAAATATTGTAAAATATGATTTTTCAAAAGTAAAATTTATAAATATATAAAAATAGATATTAGTAATATAATTATAATTTTTTTAATTTTTTAAAGATTAAATAAATGTTAAAATATTTTTGTAATGTAGAAAATGGTGTAGGGAGATGTTGCAGCAGATCTCCACTGAAGTTTCCAAGTAGAATGCTTTTTTTTTTTAATATTTTTTTATTTTTAAAGTAAGCAAAAATTAGGTGGTCCTTACTAAGATAAGGTACCACCATGATCATCTATACGGATGATATTACAGAGATCCCTATGAGTAGGGATGTTCAAATACGCACAAGTATCTCTAGACTTAGATATGAAGTCAGCTGCCTTGTTTGCTTTCCTGTAGCAGTGTGTGAATTCGATGATGTCAAAGCTTGATCTAAGTTTCCTAATAAGTTCCACTTCCCCCATAATTTCCCATCTGACATGAGAGCTATCGTTGATTGCCTTGACGACTTCCAAACAATCTCCTTCAACTATAACTCTTCGTAGCCCTTTGGATAGAGCTAAGTTCACACCTGTACAAAAAACTGAAGCTTCCGTTTGCAGAGGAGAGGTTGCATCCGTTTCAAATTGAAAGATATCAATAACAAAACCATAATGATCCCTAATATGCCCCCCCCACTTGCCATTCGCCCGTGGGTTTAAGTGAACCATCGACATTCGACATTGATTTTGTAGATAGCCCTAGGTGGTTTGATCCATTTAGAGTTACGCTTCCTCTTCGAACTTTGCTTCAATGGTTGAGATTTCGGTGTGATTGCATTATTCTAGTCCTTGAGATCTACTATTGCCCTGATAGCGATCTGGTGGGATGTATCCACTTTTTTGTTCCTAAAAATTACCTCATTCCTGGCTTCTTAAATTTTTTCCCAGATAAAACAGAGCTCTTGGATGACAATTTTGTTAGGAACCAAAGCAAGAAGGTCATTGGTGTTGTTACAATCTATGGGTATTAACAGGACGTTTTTCCCGGTCAATTGCTCGTAGGCGGTAATGACAGTTCTAATGAAGAGGCAAAGGAGAAGAAGGTGGTTGTTGTCTTCTTTATTGTTTCCGCAAAAACAATAGCTAGATGGTACTCTATTAAAGTATCTATTTAATCTCTCTGTAGTAGCTAGACTATCAGTGGTGATCTTCCAGAGAAGGTTTTTAAACCTAGGTGGGAGCTTTAGTTTCCATATCCATTTGTAGTCCCTTGAAGTGCTATTGTTATCTTGAGTCACCTGTCTGACGGATTTCGTAGTGAACTGTCCGTCAGAGTTATGGTTCCAGATTAGTTTATCAGGAGTATCCCAATAGGGGATTTTGATTTTGAGGATTTCTTGAACAGTGTTATTTGGGAAGATCTCGTGGAGAAGAGAAGTATCCCATTGTTTACTGGAGTTGAAAAGTTAATTCACTTTTAATTCAGGGTCAAAATAGTCTTGAAAGCTCGTGAGATTATAATTGAGGAGCCATGGGTCAGTCCAGACATTGATCGATTCTCCGTTTCCTATTATCCATAGCGGACTTTGTGCAAACTTTTCTCGTAACTGGAGGAGTCTACCCAATTGCCAAGAAGTGTTATGTGTTGACCTTTCCATTAAGTGTTCTTGTTGTAAATATTTTTCTTTTATTACGTTTACCCAAATGTTACTAGCTTCATAACAGATTTTTCACAGGAGTTTCAATTGAAGGCTTATGTTCATGTCTTCAGCAAGTTTTAGACCTAGTCCCCCTTGTTCCTTGGGTTTGCAAATTTTGTCCCAACTGATCAAGGGGATGTATCTTTTGGAGTTTAGTTTATTCCTTTTTTTTTTGGATTTGGTCTATCTGATTTAGAATGCCTTTGGACAGGAGGAAGTTTTGCATCATATAGTTGGTTTTGGAGCTTAAACTTGCTTGTATCAAAGTCATACCCCCCGCCTGACTAAGGGAGGAGGCTTTCCATTTAGGAAGTTGTTTTTTAAGCTTTGGATGGCATCATTAAACACCTCATTTTTAACTCTGCCCCTTACCAAGGGTATACCTAGATATTTTTCGAGGGTTTTTGAGATGGGGATGTTCATGTCACGTGTTAGGGAGTTGGCCAGGTTTGGACTGACGTTTTCTGAAACCTGGATAGAACTCTTGTTGTAGTTAATTGTTAAACACGAAAGATTTGAGAAGTTTTTGAGAATGTTCCGAATGGTATGGAGACTCTTATGAGAAGCTTTGGAGAATATGATTATGTCATCTGCGAAGGTTAAGAACGGGATTGTGGTGCCATTTTTGGTTAGTTTGATTCCAATGAGATTATCATCATATGTTGCTTCTTCAATTAGGCCAATTTTTATACATTTATATTAATTAAAAAATATCTAAATTTACAATATTTTTTTATTGCACATATGTCTAAATAGACATCTTTTGCAATTTTAGAGAAATAAAAGTACTTTTGTAACTCTTTTTTTTTTGGGTAGAGTGTATCCACAAATTGGCCTAATTTATTTTCATTTCATAACTTATACTAAGTGGGCCTTTAGATATCAAACCAATTACCTCTTTTTCCTAGGACTGAGTCGTCCAAGTATTAATGGATAGAACTGTACCATATGTCCTATCAGATTAAAAGAGATGGCTGTAATATTAATATATATGGGATTTCCCTGTTGGTCAAATTGAGGCTAATTTAGGGGTTGTTTGATCGATCACAATGCAATGTATGATGAAAAAATCAATCATGCGTATGAACATGGAAGATGACGAAAGTGATGGCTATAGGTTTAGAAAATGAAGAAGATGGTTGTAGTCTTGTAGACTCGTAGTCCACCTTAGAGTTGTTAAAACGTCATATACTTGATCGGTAAAATTTATATATCTTATTTGATTGATTGTTACTATTTACAAGTTAGTCCCGTGATTATTATTATACTGCTTTACTATATCATAGATTAAGAGATTTTTAGTATAGGAAGGTTGTTAACTCCTTAAAAGTTGATCGCATTAATTTATTTCAAAGTTGATCAACCCCTTAAATACATTATATAAATACTTAATCGGATATAAAGTGATCGAGTTGATCAAATACACAGCAATCCCATGTTTGAAAAGAATGTGAATTTAATCCTATGAAAGTCTGACTCGGACCGAGTGCACGGACACACATGCGCTCGTAGCCTAGCACACAAGCCGAGTGAGGTTACATTCTAAAACCAATTGACAATAGAAGGAGTAGCCCACCGACCCATATACTAGGTCTTGATATGTTCAACTTTCCGATGTGGGACACTTTGGTTTAATTCACATCTCTAACAAATCCCATATTAAGTTGTGATTAGTGTTAAAGATGTGAATAAGACCAAAAGTGTCCCACATTAGAAAGTTGAACATATCAAGCCCTAGTATATGAGTCGGTGGACTACTTCTTCTATTGCCGATTGGTTTTAGAATGGAACCTCGCTCGACTTATATGCTAGGCTATTAGCGCATGGGCGCACGTGTGCACACGACCCCCGATCTCGAGTCCCAACGGACTTCTGTATGGTATCAGAGCGGTTAGCCTAACGGCCTGTCTTTCGATCATGGTCTGGGTTACCAGTGTCTAAGTGTCAACTAGTATGTGAGTCGGTGCATGGACTACTAGCGCATGTGCGCCCGTGCACATGACGTGTCTAAGTGTCAACTAGTATGTGAGTCGGTGCATGGACTACTAGCGCATGTGCGCCCGTGCACATGACCCCCAGTTATCGGTCCGAGTCGGACTTTGATAGTTAGGTGATCGATCTTTTTTAATTAATCTTCATTGTTGTGTGGATATATATCATATCGATTATCGACTAAATAATACGGACGTTTTAATTGGCAATTCAGGCATTGAATTAGCGCACGAGTAAGATTGGAGTTGTTATCAAGTGTAAGTGTTTGTTGATGATTGAGTTTGATTCTAGCCTAATCTCTTTCTCAATCTATCCCTTTCAACTATTTATTGTCTTATTGATCGTGGATCATGCATAATTCATGTAATTGCGACAATCTAGATCAACTAACATGATACTTACTAATTATAAGATGTTTCCTTTTCAACACGGATTTTAAAATGTTATATAAAATATTAGTATTTTTTTTGTTAGTATTTTTTTAAACTTAATTGTTTTTAATAAGAAATATTAAATTTGGTATTTAATTAATATTTTATATAGTTTTTAACACTTTAAAATACATGTTGAAAAGTAAAAATTCTTATATTTTGAATTGGATGGAGTATATAACATTTTATTATGAGTGAACAATTGATTTTCTAATAATTTTATATATATATATATATAACTAGTTAATTTTTTATATATAAACAATAATATGAAATTAATTACAATTAAATAAAATATAACTTAAGGTGGGTTTGGGAAGGGGTAAGAAAGGTGGGTGATTTTTTTCGGGGTGCGAGTCGGGCTGTTTGAGCGGAGGTGGTCGTGGTGGGAGAATCCCCTATTTTCAAACTTTCATTGTGAGGATGGGTAGGGTGGACAAATTTTTCCACCCCTAACTCCAATTTTACCTCCTCCACTACTTTTCACTCCCCCCACCCTCCACCGCTATGTGCTATATACACCCACAACAGGTGTTATATGCGCTACGAGGACTGATCTAGGATCCGTTTCATCCTTATGACGACACGTGTCCAGTAATAATTACAAGTTTTTAAAAAAATACACGAACGGATCTAGGATCTGTCCGTTGTAAAAATAGAAAAAAAAATTACATAGGACGGATCTATGATCCGTCCAATGTAAAAAAATTTAAAAGAAAAAAAAACAAAAAGGGAATACACCAAGGGCGGATCATTGATCCGCCCTTGGAACCTTTTGTAAAAAAAAAAGCTGCAGAATTGCAGCTTTATCTCCCACCTCTCTCTTTTTTTTTCTTTTTTTTTTTGTAATTTATAGGACGGATCTAGGATCCGCCCTTTGTATTTTTTTTTTATAACGGACGGATCCTAAATCCATCCGTATATTTTTTTTTAAAATTTATAACGGACGGACCTATGATCCGTTTTAAGAGTGTATATAGAACCTATCATGGGTGCATATAGCCACCCCGTTTTCGAACTAATGGAGCAGCAGATGAAGCAACCTTCGACCACCTCCGCCATGCCCATCTTCAAAATCCGGCGAAGGAACAACAACATATGAACTTCATCCCCTCCAATTTCAGGCAGAATTTGAGACCACAATATCCTTTCCCACTATAAAGTCTCCCTAATTCCTGTCCAAATCAACCATTGTCTTCGGATTCTGTTTCTTACCATCAACCTTCGGAGAGCAGAAAATGGCCACACTCCAGGTTCTAGTTAACATTCCCAGCGCCGATTAGGACGTTGAGAAGCTTCACAAGGCTTTCAAAGGTCTGATACTCTTACTTTGCTCTTCGCAATTCGGCCATCGAATGTCACCCATTCGGCGTTCAGCAATAATTTTGGTCGACCGGAAAAAGAGGGCAAGACGGTGGAGAGGAGGAAGTATGTGGGCGAGGTGCGCGAGAGGGAGAAGAGGAAGAGTGAAGACTCAGGCGATCGAATCACAACTCTCTTTCACAGCAATTCGGTTTCAATTCTTCGATTAGGGTCGTGCTTCAATATTCTTTATGAAGGATTGATGAATTAATGAAAAAACTAGTTCAATTGGAAAGAAGGTAAAACAGGAGGAACAAGGGCATATATATCTTTTTCTTTTATTCTCTAAAAAATCTATCTTCCTTCAATCAAACACGTAGGATTGATGAATTAATGGAAAAACTAGTTCAATTGGAAAAAAGGTAAAATAGGAGAACAATATATATATATGGCAATTTACACAACTATACAACTTTTTTTGTGGGTTTGCAAAAATGCCACTTTTTTGGAAAATTTGCACAACTAACATGGGTGGTATTAGTGCAAATAAAACTAGGGAAGGGCTAAGCCGGTTGCAGGTTCTCACAAGGAGAGAGAGAGAGAGAGAGAGAGAGAGAGAGGACATGAGTTTTGGTGGGGGATTTTGGCGCCAAAAAGAGGAGAGAGAGGAGGGTCATCATTGCATATGTGTAAAGGTGATGGGAAAGGGGTTTTCCTCTATTTTTAAAGTATAATAGGAGAGGAGGAGAGAGGCCATCAGTTTCTTCCTCCCATGGACAAGAGAGCTGGAGAAGAAGGCCACCATTGGAGAACAACCCATCCGCATCAAGGTCCAGTTGCAGAGCACGTGTCGGGCACATTATTTGTTCGTGTCAGTGTTAGTTAACTTCCGTGTCACAGAGGTATCTGAGAAACCCTAATTCTCAGGTGCAATGGGTAGGCTTCTCACCTGTTTCTCCTCATGTTTCGCGAAGAGTAGATACCCATTAACAATGGTGTTGATCCGAGTTTTCATTTTCAGGGCAAAACGCCAAAGTCTGTGTCACTCTCATCTTCAACGGCCGTTGGT
Source organism: Persicaria tinctoria (assembly GCA_037127255.1). NCBI lineage: Eukaryota > Viridiplantae > Streptophyta > Magnoliopsida > Caryophyllales > Polygonaceae > Persicaria > Persicaria tinctoria. The sequence continues at coordinate 21,559,508 of JBANSL010000013.1, read as the reverse complement.
TGTTCGATGGTGTCGGGTGGGTGTATTCTGGTGAAACCGAGCGGAAGAATGTGATAATTGAAGAGGGCATCGACTTCGCCTCTCTGAATCAACTGTTGAGGCTCAAGGTCGGCCATGATTGTTCATATGAAGATTGGCGGTTGTCTTACATGCCAAAGGAGGAAGAAGCGGGTCATCCGATAACGATAGGTGATGATGAGGACCTTGAGGATTTTAAGTTTCTGAACTCGAAGTTTGGGGAACATCCATGGCCCATGGCGATATATGTTGGTCCAGTGGTGAAAGAGAGCCTTCAAGTACCACAACCCGACGTCGGGGAAGAATGCTTGAGTGGGTCTCGTAACTCTCAAAAGGTGGACGAGCCGGAGGCAGAAGGTAAGCCACAACCAAACCCTATGTTTGTAGATGTGGGGTTATATGGTGGAGGAGGGGTTAGCGAGTCAATAGGGAAGATCAACGATATAAGGGTGAAAAACAAGGTTGACACATTTAACATGTCCGCATACCTAAAATATCCAAATGTTCACATTCGACAACTACCAAGTTTCGCAAAATATCCAAATGTTCTACTTCAACTATTACAGGAGGGTGTTATGATTGGAAGCAAGTGTTCAGAACAAACATTCACGAGACACTCCAAAGTCTAGCATCCGAGTCGACCATGGAATACCCCAACAGCTAGCATCTGGCGGTATGCCTCAATGTACGTGTCGTCCAATCCATCGAAGGTTGGGGCGGTCTCCAGCAGAAGATGCATGAATCTAATGGTGTACGGGCCACAATCACCGTTGCAATGGAGAACAATCGGTCAGAACGCGGACACCGATTCCACATCAAATGAAATGAAATTGAATCATGTGAACCAACTTACCTTTGCTTGCTCTATGGAAGGCTTCTATCCCGGCGAATGGCAAACGGCGTGGGGACCTTATCCGCATACTGCACCTTCAGATCGGGATGTGCCCGCTCGACGACAGGGATGAGGCTTGTCACAGGCATTAAAAGAGGTTGGAGCTGGCGTTCCGTCACGATGTGTAAGCGCAACCTAATGTTTGCTCCTCACGTTGAAGAGGAGGAGGACGAGGTCCGTACCTGACCATGGTCGCCCTAACGGCTTCGGGGACCCGCCATCTAAGTACGCCATCAATGCATCACTGGGGTCGTATGTTTCGGGGCTGGCGCTGTACTCCTTCCATTCCCGTGATAGATAAATTCCCGTCAAGCACGTATCCACAACGATGGCTCGACTGCCAATGCCAGCGGCCCTGTCTGTGACCGCTTTGTGCAGAAGGTAGCAACACTCCTCCATCTCCTGCATGAAGTGAACCGCAATTACAATCCAAAATCCTGACACGTGAAATTTGATAGGTGACACGTGTTCATACCACTGTGCCAAACCAATCGTGGGGTTTCATCAGGCAGCTGAGTAACTCCTTCGTCACATCCACACCGCAAGGTGACTTGCGCACCTCCACGTCCCCACTGCACGGTAAGTTTCTGTCAGATATAGTGGACGTTCAACTATCTACCTTCGTCGTCTATTCGAGAGTAAGACACATAAGTTACGTACCTTGCGAGCCAACTTGTCATGGCGTCCTTGTTCGTCGCGGACACAATTCCTAGCTCAACAGCATCAACGGGAACACTGGCTACCTTCTGGGCTCGCGGTTTCTTGGCCGGGGGAGCTAGCTCCTCTCCAACACCCTTCCTCATCTTCTTCGCCCCCTTAGATGCATACACCTGCTCTACCCGGGGCTTCGCCTTATCATCACCTTGAATTTTCTTTCCCCCTTCATTAGGACCAGACCCCTTGATACCAGCCTCTCCCAAATGCAAACATATCAAACTTCAAATAAGATTGACACTATCCCTTGTCACATAACAGATATACTCATGTCATACAACTACATTGTCCCTGTCACCATTAACTGATAGAAAAAACTTACATCCTTGCTCTCTCTTGCCGCCCCATCCCCTGCCTTGAGGGATTCACCTTCAGCTAGCTTGTCCCCGACATCAGCTTGCTTGTCCCCTGCCTTGGTCTGAAAAATTTTCGTGTCAGTTGCCATAAACGTTCATGTCACAGAGATAATTTTCCTTGTCACCTTTTTTTCATAAATAAACCTTACCTCCTTGCTCTTTCCTTCCCCCCCATCCCCTGCCTTGACAGATTCAGCTTCATCATGCTTGTCCCCGACATCATCACCTACCTCCTTGCTCTCTTCTGGCCCCCCATCCCTTGCCTTCACAGTTTGAACTTTAGCGTGCTTATCCCCGCCATCATCCACTTCAGTTCTCTTCTCAACAACAGCTCCAAACTGCAAATGAAATCAACATTCAATTAGGCCTCAAACTTTCCAGTGACACTTAACATAACAAATCATGTCACACAGCTACATTCTTCCTGTCACACTGGATCGATAAATTCTTGTGATGTTTACCAACAACTAACCTTACCACCTTGTCCACCTAGGGTCTTCTCACCGCCTTCAGGCGCAATTGACTTAATCAAATCATCAAGTTCGACCTGTAAAAACAAATTAACGTTTGATATTGGATCCCCGATTTCAAGCAGGACTAAACATCGAAACGCATGTCACGAAAAAACAAACTTACATTCTCATAGCTTTCAACAAACTCATCCCGTTTCTTCTCATCAGCAGCTTGTTCTTTATGGGTTGCTTCTTGCCCGGCTGTCCCCTTACCTTTACCATCCCGCAGCTCAGTCACGGCCACCTCCAACAACTTCATATCACCATAAGGTGACAAAATTCAACACAAGCATTTTATTACGTGACAACTGTGATGAGTAATCAATACCCAACAAATGCAAATTCACACTTCATATCAGACTAAGGTCACCTAATTCACTTCTAAACAAACACATATCAGACTAGGCCCCCCTCAATTTCATAGCAGATTCGTTCAATATCTACACTACGTGTCACTTGTCCAATTTCACGTGTCAGGAGTCCATTTACCCTTGTCACCACAGTTCTCCAGAGTCTCCACAAAATGAATATATGGGAATTAATTGCGTACCTTTTCATCCATCTTCTCCATCCCTGTTGACATTGTCTCAAGCTTGTCCATAACTACTTCTAGAGTCTTGGCCACGTCCTCCACCCAGCCGTCCTTCTCATTGCCTCCTCTTCGCGTCTTTGGGGAGCTCCCACCAGGGGCTTTGAAATGTGTCAGGAAAGGTGCCACTAGGTCGTCGAAGAGGGGGTCAGACTTCTCATCATCATAGACACAACCATCCATCTACTCCAGCTCAGCCTCCTCTGGTATGAGTATTGGGTTATCGTCAATCTCAATGACCGCCTCTCCCCCAGCTTCAGTGCGACTGGCTATATTAGCATAAGCTAGGTTCTCACCGTTGAGGGTCCATCTCATGCAACGAGGGAAAGCCGTGGTCGACACCTTCGACGCAAACCGTACCCCCCCCCATTTTGGCATGGATTCCAACAACCAAATATGCACCGCATCCCCACTCAAATTAATACATTTTCAGCATATGAATTACAAAATGATCATGGGTGTGGTCGAGAAGGTTACCTGAAAGGATAGCGGATAACCCATTAGGCCATAACCATTGCGCTTCTTTCGATCTTCTGCCTTCAACTCAGCCTCCCGACGCTTTACGGCGCCGTCCAGCGAGACGTGTGTTGCAGCATAGATGACCCGCCCCCATGGGAATGCCAAAAATCGATCCACATTCTCCACCAACCTGACGATCCAGCTTTGCAACCCCTTCCTCTGTTCCTCCCCTAGCAACACGCCTTCCACAATGTAGAGAAGCACTAGCTTGAATCGTCTTCGCGGGCTCCGCACCACCAATAATGAGTTCTTCAGCTCGCTCTCCAGGTCACCGACCGTCATCTTCTCGTTTCCAAAAAACTCTTTGATAGCTTTCTCGTCGTCCTCCATCTCACTCGCTCCTTGTTGACTACACCGCAGCCCGGTAACTAAAGCAAACTCCTTGAGGGAGAACCTCCGGAGCTTCCCCTTTATCCGGTACTAGGTCTCCCACTCCTTATCGGTCTCAAGCTGGCGCTGGAGTGCATAATGCACCATTTGTGAAGAAAATTTGACGCGGTGCGCCAACTGCACAACCCCACCCAACTGGGAGTCAAGGAGCTTCTGCCAGTCGCCAACGTCAACATAGTCATCGATGTTGTTGGGCATCGACAGTCTTGAGCCCTGGTTCACCCGGGCCCAGAAGTGCCTCTCTTTCGGGACTAGGTATTCAGGCTCCCGCTTCTTCGACCTCAGATTCTTCGTCCTCACCATTTGTTTCCTGCATTTTCCATCAGACGAACAAAGTCAGTTTACAAATTATATTCATCTCCCTCTGTCACCTAACAGACTAACCCATGTCACTGTACCCCTGTCACTCAAGGTGAAACCCATGTCACCCCTTATGAATCGGAAGCCTATAACCAATACCTCAAACCTCCTTCAATCGGCCACCTACGACATCCACATATCCTAATTTCCACACCTCGTCATTTCCCCTTTTCCGCCTACCACAACAAACTTCGGAACCCTTCTCTCCAAAATGGAAACCCCTGTCACCCAATTTCAAACCCCTGTCACCCAATTCGAACCTCAAACCACCAATTTCCCCTATCCATAGTTCCCCGACCGTTGCCCTAAGTCCCTAACCCATTCCGAAAACCACTGTCACCCAATTGGAAACCCTAACCACCGATTTCCCCTTTCCATACCCGAAAACCACCCATGCCACCACCACCCACCATTCTCCAAACACGAAAACCACCACCCCGACCCACCATTCAGGCCACCATTGCCCTAACCCCTTCACCCACTACTTCCCCGACCCACACCCGCGCACAGTACCACCAAAGGGAGAAGAGTAAAAGGGCGTACCTGACGGGGGACCTGGTGTGTACTTTCCGGCGACGGTGGACCTGCTCGCTCTCTCTCCTTTGTAGTTCCTCTCCCCCAAAACCGTCTCTGCAACTGCCGAAGAAGAAACCGCCCTCTCTCTCTCTCTCTTTCAATGCGTCGCTGCAACTGCCCGATGAAGAATCTCTCTCTCTCTCTCTCTCTCTCTCTCTGCTATCGATATTTTTTGAAACGGGAGAGAGATATGTGATTGGATTTGCATTTACTAACCCCCCTATTTCTCCTTCCCGCCATGTCTCTCTTTACTAGGCAATGATGCCTCTATTATAATTTTCTTTTTTTTGGGCAAAATAACATAGGATAGCCGGTTACGGGGGGAGGGGGGGTGTTTACGTTGACATTTTTGCAAATTTGGGGCAAAAATGACATTTTTGCAAAGATTTTTGAAAAAGTGGTATTTAGTACCATTTCCTCTCTCTCTCTCTCTCTATCTCTATCTATCTATCTATCTATCTATCTATCTATCTATCTATCTATCTATCTATCTATCTATCTATCTATATATATATATATATATATATATATACACACACACACATACAATGCAACATTTGTTTTTGGATCGCCCTTTCACGGAAAAAATTCTGGAACTGCTACCACATCCTATTAGAACTCTTCAGAATCATAATTTTGATTTTCAAAAACCAAATGTTGTTCTCCGCAACATTACTGACATTCTCTTTTAATCTTTTCTATTCCTAGGGGGCTGTCTGGTTCTTTATGAATCAATTAGCTTTCGGAAATATTCAAAACATAGATATTAAGCAAGTTCGTGTCCATATCAATACTACTAAGTATAGTTGGTTCGATGCCTCCTGCTTTGATTTAAAAACTCAATCCTTCCTTATATCACAGTCACGTCTGGATGGTAACAACAAGAAGAAGGTTTTGGTTAGGACAGGGATTCGGCGGAATGTTCATTGGGATACCCCTCCACCTCCTTTCTCCAAATTGAATTTTGATGGCTCTTTATGGTCATCGGGTGAGGCTGCATACGATTTCATGATTAGAAACGTTGGTGCGGCAGTGGGGGCGGCCGACTCGGGCCGCTGCAATAACACGTCTGCTTTGTTTTCTGAAGCATTAGCTGTTAGAAATGGGATGTTACGTGCTCGTCAGCTGGGGATTAGACACCTTTTAGTCGAGGGTGATAACCTGCAAGTTGTCAATTCTCTGCTTGGGATTTGGACCTGCCCGTGGATTATTGAACTTGTTCTTTCAGATATTCGGGTAATTAGTTATGGTTTTGACTAGTTTTCTATCCTTCATATTTTCAGGGAATCCAATGTTTTAGTTGATAGGATCACGCACCTGGCTTACAACATCCCTACCGACGATGTTCGGCTCTCTGATCCAGTGCTTCGGGATCTCGTCCGGAAGGATGCTCTAAGATGGCGCTTTCTTCCTTAGGAGTACTGTTTTGTCTTAATTACTTTCCTTGTATTAAAAAAAACACGCAGAAGATTATTTTTCACAAATAATCTCCATTCCGTTCACCCCAAAAAGTATATTCATCCTCTATCTCTCAAAAGTATCTCCACCCCTAAAAAAATCCGCTCCCAAACACACCCTTAATTATATCACAACGTATCTGCACCGGTGATTAGGATAGAAGTTTGGCTAGCCAATCAAGTCTACATCCGGTCCCACCCACGGTTCATGTGGCCATAACACCTTACATATGGAAGCTTTGCATAACACATAACAAAGAATATATATATATATATAGTTTTATTTTTTGAATAAAACAATTAATATAACTTTTAAGTTTATGGAAAACGTACAACGTGAAAAACAAGATAGGGCCCATATAATATATTGGTTTGCTAAATAAATTATTAAGAAAAATACATATTTTGGAAAAAGTTATAGCCAAATAACACCAACTTTAATGTTGTGTTAAATAGTAAATATTATTGATTTTTATTCTAACTTGGTTATACACTTATACTTCATAACATATATATTTTTCCATCACTCTTGGATGCATCAATTGTGTATGCATATTTAATTTGATTAAAATATTTAGACCTAATAAAATGTTACTTGAATTGATATATGATCGAGCCTCCTAAATTGAAAGATTGAAAGTTTGGGTTTCGATCTACTCAAAGCACCTTTCAATCATATAATACGAAATGTATCTATCAATAAATTGAAAATAAGTTGACTATTAACAGTAACAACCAAAACTAATGAAGATGACATTAAGTTTTTCTAGTGACTGACAAGGTTGTACACCTTGGTCTCTGTCCGGAGTACCGACATCTCAAATAATCCAGGTCTAAGGATCTCATTCGTAAGGATACTCTCGGGTAGAGTTTTCTCGCCCGAAATCTTTCCTAATAAAAAAAAAACTTGTTTTTCCCTGCTTTTTTTTTAAAAAAAATTCCCAATCATTAACATGAGAAGACGATATATAACTTAATTAATTGTCCAATGGGAAACAACAGATCTAACAAAGAGATTAAGTTTCTCTGCACGAAACCAGAAAATAAAATTTGGATAGACTAGATAAACTAAAATTTTCATTTATTTATAGTTTTCGTTAACAAAACTTTTATTCTGAAACAAATATATAATTACTATTATTTTTTTCTTATTTTTTACCTATTTTTTTTAATTTTATTTTAAAATGGGGCGGGCTAGAGCGGGCGTTAGCCTACCCCTAAAACATTTAATTATAACTTGCATATGTAAAAGACTGTATTTTGATCGATCAATTAGTGCATGTAATAAGACCTAATTAATTAAATGTCCACTATATAAGATTTATTAATTAAATATTCACCGGGCACCCCTAAAAGTTGCCCGCGTCTCTCAACGTCGGATCTTCGCCTATTATCTTATGCAGCAAGCTCAAAATTCCGCTCATGAATTCCAGCTCCACAATTTTGCTCAGATATTTCCCTATCTTACTCACCAATTTCGCTCAAGTATTATAATTGGTTTATATACTGTTATTTCAATGAATGTATACACTATTATGAGTATAAAAATTCGGTCATCAGCATATGAATATATGTTGATAAATTCAATATATATTACAATTTAATTCGTTTATCAACATGTTGTCAGCATGTATTAGAACACAATTATCTGCATACATTTGCTGATAAATTCAATTGTCAGCTTTTATCTATATTTACCATCATATGTATTTATATTTGTTAGCATTTATGTATATTGCAATTGCTTTTGTATGTATTTACCATCACACGTTGTTAGCTTTTGGTGATAAATTCGGTTGTTGATAAATTCATTTCTCAGCATGATGATTCATTTTTATTTGTCAGCATGTATTAGAACACAGTTATCTGCATAAAATTGCAAAGAGTCAGTATATTTCTTTGTCAGCATATATACTTCGTGTTCAATAATGATGCATTTATCAACAAATATATGTGAAATCAATTGCCAATATATATTAGAACACATTTATCTGAATAAAGTTCAACTTATCCAGTATATTTTTTGTCAGCATATACACTTCATTTATCAGCATATTTATCTGATGGTTTTTTTTTAAGCTCAAGAAGTGTAATTGTAAGCGTGAGAAATTCATTGGTGAGAAAAAAAGAGCCACATCACAAACAAAAAGCATACAAACGAGAGAGCTAGAAAAGGATGACATGTAGCAGACATTAAATGACAAAGAGATGACATAAATTACCTTGTGAATTACAATATAACACAAAATAGACCAACCATAGCTAGATGTTTTAAACAAAGATACTAAAACTTGAAGCTTCAATTCTCCTTCAAAAGATTTAAAGCCATTAGTTTACGATAAAAATAAAGTTTGCAATGAGTAAAGCTACTAATATCCCCACCAAACACAAGCACTTCAATTGCCTTGATAGTAAAAATACCACAGCAACACCTGTAAGCCACATAAATAAAAATAGGTAAGCGCATATATATGCTGACAAATGTAACTAGGAATGTTAACAAAAAGACAACTTTATTATAAATAATATATATACCCAATTTCATCTTGCAAAACATCAAGTACCTATCTATGGTGAATTTTGTTGTTCATTCAAATTTTGGTACGTCACAGTTTTACATAAATGACGAGGCAACCACACAACTAATCCTCGTAAACATTCCTTTAACATCAGATCGTTAGCAAAGTTTGTGTTACAATCATACACCAAAACCTTCCTTTCTTCAATGTTAATTTCAAGAACAACTCAATGTTTGTGTTTAATATTGAAGGGTGTATATATCCTCTTTGCATTTCCCTAGTCATTAGAAAGTCAGCAGGATATAACCCAATAAAATATTCTACAATCTCTTGTTTCACATCAGATGCTACGTCATATGAACCAACTACTTCAGGTAAATAATGCTGATATAACACCTAATCCAATATAACAACATCTTGAAATTCCAAAGACTCTTCTGATATTCGATTTCGCAAATGACACGATGCTTCCCTAATATGCTGAAAATGCAAATTACATATGTTTTAATTGATTATCAACAAGAGTAATATGTTTTTTAATTAACAATAGAATACATATAGATTGTGTATACTTACATTTCCCTCCATCCATTTTGTTCGCCCAGTGTCAACTTCAAAAAAATTCTTTCTTTTAAAGCTTATCGAGCCCTTTCACATCAAAATCCCTACGAGCACAAACAACAGAGAATGTCAGCATATCAAATAATATTAAAATAACTACTCAAAATGTCAGTATAAAAATAAGGACATATTCCCTTTGATGTACATATACAAAAAGATATGATCATCTTGAGAAAGTAAAGACTTTGAAGCAATGTATCTTGGAATTTTGCCCTTCTTTCCATTTACAAAGAGGCTCAAATAAAAAAAAACACTAGCTTTAGGTATACGCTTTGAATGCCTTAATTGTTCAATTTCAGCATGAACTTCAGGATGTGCTTCTTTCGATACATCAAAATAATCAAGGTGTTCACCAGCAACGTCAAAATCATCACCGCTAAACTCTATGACAATTGCATCACCCTTAGTGTCCCTTAAACCAATGCAAGTATCTTTTGATGGGATGTCAACTGCTTTAACATCAATGTCTGCATCGCTTACAACAATGTCAGCCTTCGCAACAGAGTTTCCTACATCAATTTCAGCATTACATACAGTTATAAATATGATAGTCTTAGGATTGAGAGGAGTCTTCAGATTGAGAAGAGCTTTCGAAGTAAGAGAAGCCTTGGGAATGAGAGGACTCTTCCCTACACCATCCTCTATGACTTCATCGCCCTTATCTAGAGATTTGCCTTCAATAAGCACGAATGTCAGCTTGCTCCATAGGGTCTGAGTCACAAAGAAGTTCAATTGAAGAAAGAATAGAATGAGACGCAAGGGGCTTTTGTCGCTCAAGAAGTGTGTAATTCCTAGAAGATCTCGATTCCACAGATTTGGAACCAAGAACAGGGTAATCGATTGCGAATCGAAACAGAAACATAAACTAGAGACCAACACACAAGATTTACGTGGTTCGACCGGAGCCTACGTCCACGGAGCATCAACCGAACGACTTGAGAGCACAAATCCACTAATCGGTAAAAAGGTTTATATAATAAGTTGCCCTAAACTCAAACTAAGGCAAGTACGTGCAAGAACACAGAGAAAACAAGAGACATGCAGTAACGAAGAAAGAGCAAAGCAGACAAAGGAAAAATACACCCTAGATCTGAAGATCGGAGTCAGATCGTCGTCGGAGTGAACTAGAGAAGAAGACCTTTGCCAGATATGTGGACGTTCACCTTTTTCTTCTTCCTAAGATCCGGATCTCGAATCTCCAAGGCAGATTTGCTCAAGATCGGCCGCCGGAGCTTCGCTGGAGCTAGGGATCTCAAAACCCTAGCGTCGCCTCTCTCTCTTCTCTCTCTTTCTCTTTCTGGATTACCCGAGGAGCGTCTGCCGAAGTGTGCCATTCCCAACCCTAGATTCCTTTATATAGAGCGAGCTCAAGGTGAAACGCAGCGTTCCACTTAACGAGCCTCACAAGTGAAAGGTAGTCAGGCGAGCTGACCAACGGAGCTGAGCATGGGCCTCAGAATTGGGCCAAGCCTATCAGATCAGCAACCATACAAACATATACACAATATGTCTAATATATACTATACTTATATATGTGTCACATATATGAGCATAGGTTATACAACCCACACTTCTAATATATGCTATGATCTAACTATAATATATATTCTAGTGTTTTGCCTTAATCTACCAATAAACTTAAGCTAAGGGCCATCCAATATTTCTAGAGCTAATGTTTAGATTAAAATAGACATTATAATTTGCCATTCTAATCCAAACATTAGATCTATTAAAAACACAACCTACTAATTAGTGGATATATGATCTCAAACCATTCAGCATCATCATCGGCTCAATTACCTTTTATCTAATGTGGTTCTCTATGGTGGAGAAAATCCCTGCAAAACACAACTTGTTAGCAATGACTACCTTTGTCCCAAAATCAGCAGGATTGATGTCTCCTTTGATCTTTTTCACATCTAATTCTTTAGCAGCAACCCTATTATGAATAAAGTGAAAACGAACATCAATATGTTTAGTCCTCTCGTGATACATGGGATCTTTGCACAAGTATAGTGCGCTTTAGCTATCCGTGTGTATAACGGGTTTTGGTGGTTGTTTAAGGATTTCCTTAAGGATTCCTTTAAGCCATATAACCTCTTTGGCAGCTTCTGTAGCATCCATTTACTCAGCTTCAGTTGATGATAGGGAAACAACTATTTGCTGTTGAGATTTCCATGAAACACAGTTACCGGCCCACGTGAAGAAGTAGGCGGTAGTGGACTTGCGATTGTCTTTGTTACTAGCAAAGTCAGCATCTACATATCCATTTAGTTTATCAATAGGCTCATGTAAACCATAATGCAGGCAAAGACTCATAGTACCAGCAATGTAACGAAGCAAGTATTTCATGGCTGTCTAGTGATCATTTCCAGGATTAGACATAAAGTGACTAAGCACAAAAATGGCAAATGCAAGGTCTGGGCGGGTGCACAACATAGCATACATTATAGACCCTACAGCTACGTCATAGGGAACCTTATCCATTTCTTTAATATCTTCAGGCTTTGTGGGGCAGCTTTTCTGGGTAAGCTCTAGATGCCCTTCTAGGGGTATGGATGTAGGCTTAGAATTTAACATATTAAACCTATTTAGAACCTTAAGAATATAGTCGTCCTAAGACAACCATATTTGCTTATTAGGTCGGTTTCTAATGATGTTAATGCCAAGGATCTTCTTGGCACTTCCTAAGTCTTTCATGTCAAAGTATTTCTTTAAATCCTTCTTAACAATACTAATAGGAATCATAGAACTGCAGATCAACAATATATCATCAACATATAAAAGCAAATAGATCAAGGATGGGAACCTTATCCATTTCTTTAATATCTCCAGGCTTTGTGGGGCAGCTTTTCTGGGTAAGCTCTAGATGCCCTCCTAGGGGTATGGATGTAGGCTTAGAATTTAGCATATTAAACCGATTTAGAACCTTAAGAATATAGTCGTCCTAAGACAACCATATTTGCTTATTAGGTCGGTTTCTAATGATGTTAATGCCAAGGATCTTCTTGGCACTTCATAAGTCTTTCATGTCAAAGTATTTCTTTAAATCCTTCTTAACAGTACTAATAGGAATCATAGAACTGTAGATCAACAATATATCATCAACATATAAAAGCAAATAGATCAAGGATGTTTTAGAAAAACTTTTAAAATAGAGACATGAATCATAACTGCTACGAATAAACCCAAGTTTCTTAATCACGACATCGAATTTGAGATTCCACTGTCTAGGGGACTGCTTGAGCCCATAGATGGATCTCTTCAGATGGCAGACATGATCAGGATACTTAGGGTTTACAAACCCTTTGGATTGTTTCATATAAATTGTTTCATCAAGAGTACCATGTAAAAAGGCAGTTTTGACATCCATTTGTTCTAACTCCCAGTCAAACACAACACACATAGCAAGCATAATACGCATGATTTTATACTTAACTACTGGTGAGAAGATATCATTATAGTCTATCCCTTCTCTCTAAGTAAACCCTTTTGCCCCAAGGGGGGCTTTAAACCTAGGAGGCTTAATAGGGTTTAGACCTTCCTTGAACTTATAGACCTATTTAGAGTCAATAAGTCGGGTCTTAGGAGGTCTTAAGACTAGACTCCATGTTTTATTAGTGTACATGGAGTCCATCTCTTCTCTCATAGCAGCTAGCTACTATTTGGCATAGTTATTCTTAAGGGCATATTCATAAGAGCTAGGAGTAGTAGGGTTTCTAACAATATCAGCAGTCACGAAAGCATATTCCACAATATAAGAGGTATATATATTTCCTAATGGGGATGATGGTTCTAGGTTCTCTATTCCTAGTTAATTGATAATCATGAAAATTAGTTATAATAGAGATATCAAAAGCATGTAAATCAGAAGGGAGGGAGGAGAAAACAGAGGACTCTCTTTGAGAGTCAATAGAACGGACATTTACATCACCGGAATTAGGAGAGGAAGGAGAAGTAGTGAGAGAATTAGGAGAGTTTTCCTGCTTAGTGTCAGCCCGAGGCTTAACTTCCTCTTTGTCAATTTGAGGACTTTGATCTCCAGTGTTCTCCTTTTCTTCTAGTTGTCCCCTTGTAGTGTGGAATGTGTGCCCTTCTTAGAGGATATGATGGACCTACCATTGTCGAGCTCTTCATCATTAGAGGACTCACTTTCATCGGGTAACAACTCCTTAGTCTGCTCTGGGGTTCCTGTCAGTTCAGGGAAAGAAGTTAGCTCTGTTTTCAAAGGAAAATCTATCTCATTGAATCTCACATTTATAGCTGTAATGACTTAATTTGTAAGGTCCAAGTTACAACAGAAGCACCCCGAAGCCCTTCACTCCTTCAAGGTAACCTAGCAAGATACCCTTCAAATCCCTTGGTTGCAGCTTACCATCACTAATGTGAGGGTATGTAGCACATCCAAAGGGCTTGAGGTATCCCAAGCTAGGTTGCTTACCTGTCCATTTAAACTGGGGAGTGAGAAAATCAATGACACTAGAAGGAGATCTATTGATAAGATAGGCAACAATTAATACAGCTTCACCCCAAAGAGTGTTCTTAAGGCCAGAGCTAATTAACATGCATCTCACTTTTTCTAACAGAGTCATATTCATTCTTTCAGCTGTTCCATTGTGTTGTGGAGTTCCAGGCACATTTAATTAAGTATCTTTTAATCCCATATTTTTGGCAATAAGTATAAAATTCTGTATTACAAAACTCTAATCTATTGTCAGTTTTTAAGCATTTCTGTTTATGGTTGGACTAACTCTCTACCATTACCTTCCATTTTGTGAAAGCATCAAAGGCTTGATCCTCTAGATTTTAGAAAGGCTTACCCATACTTTCCTTGAGTAGTGATCAATGAAGCTGATGAAGTATCTTATGCCCCTTGCAGTAGGGACTTGTGAAGGCCCCTAAAGATCAGATTGCACATATTCTAAAAGAAGCTTAGCAACATATGATGACACAGGAAATTTAAGTTTGGTAGACTTGCCCAAAACATAATGCTCACAGGATTTAATATCAACAGGTTTCTTAGGTAATAGGCCATATTTATGTAACTTTATTAAGCCCTTGTTGCCTATGTGACCAAGCCGGTTATGCCAAGTGTTAGTCTCATATAATGTCATGGAATCAGAAGCAACAACAATATTCACTCCAGGTTTAGAAGAGCGAACAAAATACAATATTTTCTTTCTAACAACTTTGACAATCACAGTTCCATTTCTGGACACAGTTCTCACACCATCAGAAGAATTAACATTACATCATATTTCTTCTAAAGCAGATTCAGACATTAGACTTCTTCTAAGACTAGGGACCCACTTAACATTTGTGAAAACTCTAACAATGCCATCATGCATGAGTAAAGGAATATCACCTACACCTTTAATATGCAAGCAAGTATGATCACCCAACATGACATCACCACACACAGATTCAGTTAAGTTCTTAAAGAAATGCTTATGGGGGGTGGAATGCATTGTACAACCTGAATCTAAGATCCATGCATCAGAGGAATCAACAAATGAAGCATCAGAACACATGAACAATTCAGCAGAGTATTTACACATATTTTCAAGCACACCAGCAGACAATTCAGTGTTATTTTTCTTAGCCAGTTCCTCTGCCCTTTTCTTTTTCCTGCACTCCTTAACCCAATGACCCACATTACCATAGTAATTGCATTTAGAATTAGGGTCAGATTTCTCAGATTTCTCATTCTTTGGCTTATCTTTTTATGCTTCTTATTTTTGTTATTCTTATTACCCTTTTTATCATTCCCTTTAGTCAATAGAACCTCAGATTTGGAACAAAGAACGGGGAAATCAATTGCAAATCGAAACATAAATGTAAACCAGAGACCAACACACAAGATTTACGTGGTTCGGCCGGAGCCTACGTCCACAGAGCCTCAGCCGAACGACTTGAGAGCACAAATCCACTAATTGGTAAGAAGGTTTAATTTACATAATAGGTTACCCTAAAATCAAAGTAAGGAAAATACAGGCAAGAACACAGAGAAAACAAGAGACATGCAGTAACGAAGAAAGAACGAAGCAGACAAAGGGAGAATACACCCTAGATCTGAAGATCAGAGTCAGATTGGAGTCGGAGTGAACCAGAGAAGAAGACCTTCGCTAGATATATGGACGTTCACCTTTTTCTTCTTCCTAAGAGCCGGATCTAGAGTCTCCAAGGGAGATTCGCTCAAGATCGGCTGCCCGAGCTTCGCTGGAGCTTGGGATCTCAAAACCCTAGCGTCGCCTCTCTCTTCTCTCTCCTTCTCTTTCTGGATTACATGAAGAGCGTCTGCCAAAGTGAGTTATTCCCAATCCTAGCTTTTTTTATATAGAGCGAGTTCAAAGTGAAACGCAACGTTCCACTTAACGAGCCTCACAAGTGAAAGGGAGCCAGACGAGCTGACCAACGGAGTTGAGCCTAGGGCCTCAGAATTGGGGAAAGCCCATCAGATCAGCAACCATACAAACATACACGCAATATGTCTAATATATACTATACTTATAGATGTGTCACATATATGAGCATAGGTTATACAATCCACACTTCTAATAATATATGCTATGATCTAAGTATAATATATATTCTAGTGTTTTGCCTTAATCTACCAATTAATTTAATGATACGGGGTTAGCCGCAGGATGACCCGATCTTCGACAATCAAACAAGAAATAACAAGAACGGAAGCAAAAGACTCAAGAACACCAAGAACTAAACAAGAGTCGATTCAAGAAAGCAATAAAGACCGATAGATTGGGTGATTCGAACTAAAATAAAACGAGATAAAGACCCCAGACCTCCTTAGAGGGTAGGAACCAATTACCAACGACTATAAAGCTCGCCTCTACAATCTTACACAACCAAGCGGACAACTTAGAGCCACAAGGAGGGGACTCGTGAATATCAGGATCACCAAGTTTTGCGAAGTTGATGAACACAAGGCAAACCAAGCTAATAACAACACATCGAAACCTATCCCACGGAGGGGAACTTGGCTCATCCCCAGGAGAACTCTCCAAATATGACTTTTTGTCAAAAATTCAATTCTATCTAATTTTATTGAATAATGAAACGTTTAAATATAAAAATAACTAGGGTTTGATTGGCTTCCTTAGTGGCTAAGGATTGATGGCCAAACTTAATCCTAACTATATAAAAATATCCTAATTAATAAAGATAAAACTAAATAGATATAATATCAATTAATTGAAAAGTCAACTAATAGATATTATTCTAATTTACATTATTCCTAAATAAATATAAGGATAAAATGATAAATTAAATATGGAAAGATAATTATTTTCGTCCAAACAGTGAACATGTGCAAAGATGTTGATTTTCGGTCATGTTCTCGGTAGATTCTCGAAAAACCTTCAACATCAAAGTTGTAGATCTCTTCGTCCTCGTTCCGACAAGATATGGCACGATCCAATCCGATCAATATGGACTCTGAACGACTCATTTTACTGAGATGTCGCAAAGTTGTCAAATCTGCTGAACGAATCTAAACTTGTTGATAAGCACAACTTATTTTACCTTAATCATTTAAGCTAATGGTCATCCAATATTACTAGAGCTAATTTTTAGATTAAAATAGATTACAAAGTGTGAGAACAATTAAAATAGACATTCCTAGAGCTAATCTACAAATTAATTTGGGTTGTCCGACGAATATTGGGCTAATTAGGTTCAATTTCCTCTTGTAAAGAGTGAATGCATGTGAAAGTGTGAAACCTACCTCTTCTATGTATATCATTATCTTTGAACGTGATGAACAGCGTACGTAGAGTGCAAGGGTAGACCCATCCAATTAACGGACTCATGGGTGTTTGAAAGCAACATTATGTGTATTCAAATATGAAACAAAAAGCAACATTAATTGCAGGCTCGATCACTTTCACGTACTCACACTGGTGCAGTGTATGTGTATGTATGCACTCTAAATTAAAGCTAAGCTACCTCCATCAAGTCAAGTAAAAGGGGCTGAGCAAAACTAATTAATTAAAGCTACACAGAGATGGGATATGAGATGAACACCCATTCACAATGATTTAAATTATGCTGCATTTTACAGCTTTCCTTTATACTTTTTTGACCTAATTTGGTAGAGACAGACGACAGACTACCTGAAGGCCCCCCTCTCCCTCGATCTCCCTCTCCAGAATGCTGTTCGTGCACCACCCATGGGCCAGGGCCATATGGATGCCTGCGCTTTCCAGTACAAAAGACTAGGACAAAAAAAAAAAACTTATAGTTGCTCCTATTTCATCATTTTCGGTATGTTTTTTTTTTTTTTTTTTTTTGAGTTACAAGGCGACGATTTGGGAAGTATCAACCACGGTTGTACCACCACCCAAGAGCATCTTTGCGGATAAGAGTTTGGAACTCAAGATCGGAACTCCAAGGGGAAGAAATGGAATCCAACGCCTGGTGAGCCAGACGATCAGCAACCATGTTGGCCTCCCTAAAGATGTAAGAAACAGAGACTGTCTCGAAGGAACGGAGAAAAAGGAGAGCGTCCGAAATAAGCACTTCAATCTCCCAAGGCGTCAACCAGGCTCCCTTGATCGCATTCACGATTGTTAGACAATCGCCTTTCACAGCAAATCTTCGAATCTCCCTCTTTCGAGCTTCCACTAAGCCGAGCTGCAATCCGATCGCCTCATCTTGTAGAGCCGACACCTTCCCGTATCTTTTGGCATCGCAGGTGATTAAACGACCTTCGTCATCTCTAATCAAGAAACCTGCAGATGCGCAACCAGAAGAGATTTTAGCAGCATCAAAATTGAGTTTGAAACAACCATCCTCAGGTTTACGCCGTCTAATAGCGTTTCTTTGGTTTGATTGTTCTCACTAGTACAAATGTTTAGATTAACAGCGGAAATTTGAAAGCGTTTATTAAAAAGCGCTGTTAATTAAAGGGAAGCATAGCGCTTTTATTAAAAACACTGTTAATTAAAGGAAAGCACAACGCTTTTATGAAATAACTGCTATTTTACTATTTTTTCCATTGATATAACATCGGTTTTATTAAAAAGCGCACTTAATTAAAGGGAAGCATAGCGTTTTTCAAAATAAAGCGATGTCATTGATAATTAAATTTATTAAAAAAAAATAATACTAATAAAATCTTGAAGCCAATCTCTCCTCCTCAATTGGCTGATTCCAACCCTTTCTCCAGTTCTCCGGCCGGTGTACCAACGAGCCAATCTAATTCCAACGCCACCCAGCAGATCCACCGTCAATACCTTCCACCGTCTCCTCCTCGACTACTCCTTCCAACTGCGCCGACGCCACCTGCACCTACCACCGCCTCTACAGTCTCCTCGCTCCTCCTTCTATCTGTGCCGGAGCCAACAACGACATCTTCCTCTGCTAGATCGCCAGCACCTTCCTCAGCCTCCTCCTCCTTCCATCTAAGCCGCCTCCTCCGCCAGATCTCTCCTCCCTGGCTCCTCCTCCTCGGAGCCAGCAATGGTGCCATCACCTTCAAGTCCTCCGCCTCCTCCTCCTTCCATCTGCGCCGCCTCCTCCGCCAGATCTCTCCTCCTCGGCACCTCCTCCTGTTTTCATCCCCTCCGACGTCAACAACACCTTCCTCCGCCGGATCGCCGGACCTACAACGCCGCCTCGGCTCCTCCTTCAATCCTCATCGACTTCTCCTCCTTCAATAACACCAAATCTACAAGTTCCATTCAACACATCTTATTTTTTTATTTTTTAGGGTTTGTTCAATAAGTAGACTGATTTTTTTGTACAATTCTTATTTGTTGTGCAATTTCTTCAGTTTCATTTTTTTATAAGTTAACGTACTACTGTGTAATCTCCATTGAATTATATATAGCCTTTGATGTTTTCTTCGGTTTGATGTTTGGTTTAATTGAGTTTATGAGTACCCAGATCAAAGTGGTATTAGATATGGATGTTGTAGGTAGAAGTGGTGGATTGCACTACCACAAGAGAATCGGCCGTGTATTCGTAGGATTGATTTTTATTTTCTTTTTTTATATATAAAATTTAAATTAGACAACGTTTGTTTCAAAAGAGCGCTATGCTTGTATTTTTTAACAACGCTTTTTAAATACCGCTTTCAATAGTGTTGTTAGCGCTTCAGTTAACAGCGCTTTGAAAACCGCTATGCTTTCCAATAAAAAAAACTGCTCTTAATTAGCTTATTTGCACTAGTGTCTTGCACTGTTCTAAAAAACCCTTCAAAACCCGCCTAGACCCCCGCCTAAACCCTTGAACTCGCCCCACCGCCAAGGCTGTCAAGGTCGTCAAAACCCGCCTAGACAGCAAAGCTCCGCCATGAACTCCGCCTAGATTCCGCCTACACCCCGCCTAGACCCTTGACCCTACCCTACCGCCAAGGACCTGCCAAGCGTTTTTTGGAACATTGGTGTCTTGTGATCACATCTTCTTCATCTGGGTTATCCTGTTTGGATTTTTTTCCAGTTTTTCATGTGATGATGGATTGTTTCTATCACTTCATCTATTGCTTTTATGCATTGGTTTCCAAAAATGATCTTATTTCCTTTAGTCCAAATACTCCACCAAGAGAAAGAAAGTGTGGCTTTTTGTTCAGAGTTAAGTTGTTTAAAAATTTCGTTGGTGATAGTCTTGATACTTTATTGCTTTTCTCGGTACTTCTAATTATTCGCTCAACATTTTTGTCCAATGAGCCTATCATTCTTAATGTTGTCGGGCATTTCATCAGAAGGTGAATAACGTCTTCTTCCATAGAGTTACAAAGGACAGAATCCATGGGAGTATATACCTTTTTCTATTAATCTTGTTTTGGTTGGGAGTCCATCTAGCATCATTTTCCATAGAAAATTTCTCACCTTGGGCGGGCAATCTATTTTCCAAATCCCATTGAAGAGGTCTATTTCGTTTCCATTGGAGTTCGTGATAAAATCTAGCGCACTTGAAGTAGTGAACCAGCCACTTGGGTTTGGTTTCCAGTATAGTCTATCCTCAAATTCCTGCAACGGAAGAGGGATATTAGTAATTGTTTCTATAATATTTGCTGGCAGCACTTCTCATGACATATGTATTTCATATTTAGCCATGGCCATTTTTTACTATTATTTCTTCAAATAGCCAGACATAAGCTCTTTAAATAGCCAGAAATAAGAGTTTAGGTATGAGGATAAGTATGAAAAATAGCAAATTTATTTTAAGATTTGGTAGTGCATTCAGAATATTCAAAGTTTCCTTTGATTTAGCTCTTTCCCATTACCATGTTCTTAAACTAGTATCGAATTCCATGCCTAGTTATGTGTATAAACTTAATGAATCTTCATTCTTCTTGAATCTCCCGGTTTTCAGGAGTGTCAACAAACTTGGTTTTATTCTCAAGTATGCCAGTTTACTTCTATTGCACAATAGTGTTTTGTGAAATTTAGGCTATTGGGATGCCATCTGAGTTTTTGATAGTAGTTCTAGCATTTAGTTTGCCCTTTTTTGTGTTCGTGTTCATTGAGGTTCTCAAGTTCATGTCATAGAATTTTTATGAATTGTTTTATTTGACATGTCATCCATACCGGATTTTTACATGACACATAATGTATTTTACTTGACACATGACATATATAATTACCCGTAAACCATACTGAATTGTTTTACCGTAAAGATGGTTGTAAGTTTCAAATCGACAAAGACCAAAGGATCAACCTAGATAGCCCATTTGAGATGAATATAGGGAATATAAGCATGATAAGTTAGATTGCAAAACGAACAACACACTTTTACACAGTGGTCTAAAAGTCCGCCTAGGCGGACTTAGAAAAAAACTTTATTATTTCGTAAAATTTTAATATTTCACACATGACAGTTGACATGACAGTCATCAATTAATTACATACTGCAGTTGACATGACAGTTATCAATTAATTACATGTTACATACTGCAGTTGACATGACAGTCAAAGGGGCCCTAATTTCCTCTTCGGTTTTCTTAGGAGGTGCATCTGACGCACCCCCTTGTCCATCCCAGTGTCCACAAACTCAGTCGCCATTGTGACCTCCTTGTCCTTCCTGGTGTCATGAACTTATCCATAAACATCACTAATTAACATGACACCTGGAATATGATACATGACGGACAAAACAAATTACATGACATAATAAATATTCATTTCTAAAGTGTTTACCATTACTACATTAACACAACTGATTAATTAAATATAAAGTATACTCCAATTCAAAGTCCAAACTCCAAATAAGTGAGGTACCGTCGACTAATCAGTGATCACAATTGAACAAACACCATTCAATTCAAATATACAATTAGACAAGCAAAATTCATAAACTTGTTCACAATTTCACATGAGTTCTCAGGGATTTAGGAATCCTCGGTTCAACATCTAACTTAGCAATTCCAGGATCAAAAATCAAACTACAAATTAAGATCCCAAGTGCTCTGACTGAACTACAACATCTTGATCCCAAGTGCTCTAACTGAAATTGGGGGCTTGTTATGTTGTCAATGGGACACATCTCGATACCGCAGCAGGGCCAGCTATAACATGAATCCAGCAGCAGATCGAAGACACAACATGAATCCAGCAGCAACATTTACAACATCGAACCCAATTCAAATCCTTCTGGATTATGCGATGTGGAAAAAAATGAATTAAAGTTTCATATGCAGATGTGGTAAGTGAAAAGTTTAAGATAAGATGGGTTGTCAATAATTTTAGAACTTAGAAGCATTATAAAATCTGAGCTACTACGATATTGTCAGGCATCAATCAAGATCGGTAGACTGTCCTATCCAATAACATATGAACGTGATACTACAAGGAGTATTTATTAAGTCATTATTGAACTTACCACAACAAGATGTAACACTTGAAGAAGCAGGGTCTTTTTGCCCTCTTAAATGGAAGCCAGATTTCACACAAAGTTGCAACTGCATATGCAATAGCTATCCTCTGCATATAGAGGCATCAACAAAAACTAAATCACATGGTTTATGGGCAAGGTCAGTTGAGTAATGAGTGGTATGAGATATCACTAAAAAAAACTAAAACAAATATAATCAAATTAAGTTTTTATTTAAAAAAAACATGAATATGAACATTTTAAAATTTTAATAAGCCCAGAAAACCCAAATCACATGGTTTATGGTTCTCAGGGCAAGGATCAAATTAGGTAAACCATGGTTGAATGCAGCAGTTAGGAACTTCTCATAACATTTAACAAAGAGTGAAACAACATAACATTTATCAAAGTCTCGAATGATAAGATATTGGCTACTGAGATGTCATGTAAAACAATGGGCGTGTCATGTAAATCAATTCACGTGTCTTTAAACTGAATTCAGCACTGGAAAACAAGCTCAAATTAATTAGGTGGCTTAGCTAATAGTGCTACGACCATAAACACAAACCAATCCAACTCAAGGTGATGCAATCAAAGCCACTAAAATCAAACACTCACAAGTCAGCAATTTTTACCAAGTTCACCACAATTGAAAATCAGATTGTTTACAACAGATTCCCCCAAACATCAAAGACCAATCCAATGTCACAATTAACTTCAGCCCAACAGTTCCCAAAATTGCAACTTAGCAACTAGTTAAGGGGATAGATATACTTGCTCGTACCTAAGAGAAATCAAGGTCTGGAAAATTCCATGTCAAAGGCGATTTGAGGCAGCAATGACGCTAGCAGTAGAAATTCCGAGAGGGGCTGGTGCTGGGCAATTCTGGCTGGGCGAGAAAGTCCAGTGGGTCTGGGAAGTCTCCGGTGGTCAGGCGGTGAGGGTGTCGGCGACTAGAAATAGACAGATCCGGCGAGAGGAGGCAGAGGGATGGTGGCGCGCAAGAGGGTTCTGGTGACTGCCGGCGGTGGACGGCCAGGCGGAAGATGCGACCAGGAGAGAGAGAGAGAGAGAGAGAGAGAGAGAGGGGTTGGAAGCGGAGTCATGGGAGGCGGAATGGTGGTGCGGCGCCGGTGAAATCCCGCTCCAGCGCCGAGCTCTCCCTCACATCTGAAGCGTCGAGCTCCAGTGCCTGCGCTCCTTCCTCCTTCCTTCTTGTCCTTGTGGACTCGATCCCCTCCACGCTCAATCTCTCTCCCTGGTTTTCTGTTGTAGATTTGGGGCAAGAAACAGGCAAAGAAAGGGGAGGCACCACCGGTTACTCCACGTAAAAATGACCGCTTGGGGTGCAATTTTTTAAAGGGGAAGGGTTAGCCTTTGCAAATTGAATGGGTAATGGGTTAGACGTGCAAACCAAACCGGGGCAAAGGTCATTTGCTTTAATTCCCTCTTGATCTAAAAAGATAAGTTTTTAGCTAACTATATTCGTTTATTAATTGATGTGATCCAGAAATTTTATACCGGTTTAATCCAGAAAATGCCACATTGACAGAAATAATCCCGCTTTAATCCAGAAAATTTCGTGGCAGCCAGTTTGCTTCATTGGCCTCTGTTTTAGTATTTTATATAGATAGATATAGAATAGATATAGATTGAAATTTATATTATTATATATGAACACTATATTGGATAAGATTACATATATTGGTAAGGATGACTATCAATAAATTTTAAAAAGATGTAGTCAATGAGTCCAACTTTTTTTTAATAAAAAAAACACTCGAAAGATATCAAAATTTTAGATTTCCACACAAAAACATACCTTAGAACCTGTACACAAATTTACAAAATGTCGATATTCGCACGAGGAATTATTTATTTATGTCCAGTTCTATTAAATTACATATACAAACGTCGATTACATGATGTAAGAGCAACCTGGTGAGTTCTATAGTAAAAGTTTTAACAAAACATAGAAAAATAAAATCTGTAATATCCTTTTTCAAAAGCTTTCAAAGTGTAGTAAACGAACACTGAGTCACTGAGGAATCCGGATCCTCTCCTAATATTAGGAGTCCTAATTAACTAATCTCCACCGTTGATCTAATTCAATGGTCAAGATCTTCTCTACCTAATTAATCCCAATTATCTTCAATTTACTCATATTTCTATCTCACGCTCTCCTCTCTGACAGTTTTCCATGAGAGCTCTATATCCAGATCTCGCGAGAGCAAGAGACTGGAGGTCCGGATTCGTTCGACATAGTGTCTCCCAATCCTCGCATTGTCCATGTGCATCAAGACGCAGTGTCTCCTAGTCCTCGCATTTATGTGTCCTCTCCATCCGATTTTCCGCTGAGATCGACGAAACATCAAGGGGAGGATCCGGATTCGATGAAGAGGGGAGTTGTTGGTGAAACGGTGGAGTCTGATTTGAGGTAATTCCCTTTCAATCCGCATTCCGCCATTAAATATGTCGTTGAGAAGCTTTCAATTTATTGCCCTGATGTTCAATACGCATATCACCTGTTCGACGAAATGCCTCGCAGGAAATTAGGAATGTTTTCTCATTGACAAGCAACTTTCCTCTTCTGCTCACCTTAATTTTGTTGAATTAGTTGTTGTCAACAAACAATTTACTGTCTTTGATAGCACGAAGAATAAGAACCATCATGTGACCTTAATTTTGCTGAATTAGTTGTTGTCAACAAACAATTTACTGTCTTTGATAGCACGAAGAATAAGAACCATCATGTGGCAACCTTTTTTTAGTGTAAAGAACTCTTGCAGCATCTGACATGAAGAAACAACCATAGCTTCATTGTTCAGGGGATATTTTTACCATGGGAGCATGCTATTTTGATTTCTTGTTTCCCTGCCACATCCTTATCCCCAATACTCTTGACATATCTCCTTGTCAAGGATGGGTAGATGCATGGAAATTTCCTTGCCTGCTATTATTATTGTTCCATGCTAACACTAGTTATCAGCATGGTTTAGCTGTATCATTGATATTCCCCAAATGTGTGCAAGACAACCAACAATGTGTTAAACTATAAATAAACAGGACCAATTGTTAGGGTTGCTTCTCCTATATATAAGATGTATACGCTTTGATGTACTTTATATGTTCTTGATAAATAGCTTGAGATTATGTCCACCATTGATAGGGTTGTTTTTAGGAAGCAAATAGTCTATTAATTCAATTGAGATTAACTTTGTCACATTGAACTTGTTTTTCCATTTGTATGTTGAGAAAGTCTATTAGCTCAATTGGTAGAGCTATGTGTTTGCGCACAAAGACATGGGTTCGACTCCCATATAGACTAATTTGTTATGGTGTTGTAACTTGGTCTAGAGATTTGTTAATGTTAGTTGTTAATGTTGGACCACTTGAAAAGAAAATCAGTGACTATACTCAGATTGTACTCAAGCTGAAAGGAAAATCAGTTTATGCTTCTGTGGCTTTTTTAATTTCGATGTGTTTCCTGAACTATTTTTGAAATAAATTTTAGTGGTTTTATGCTGATGTTACATAAACCTGAGCATAACTTGAGCTTTTACCTCGTAGTTCTCAGCAATGGCATTACTTGCAGCTTGTTACATAAACTCTGGGAAGGATGTGAGGGACCCTCTTTCAATGGCTGGTGAGATCTCAGAGATGTAAATTGGGGCGATCATGACCCCGAAACCTATCCCTACGCTTGCTAAGAGCCTCCCAGTCATCAAGACATGGAATTCGGAGCAAAGGCCATTATCGCAGCCCCTGATTGGAAGATTGCCGCTGCCAATCCCATTATCCGTTTTCTACCGATTGCTTCTGATGTTTTGCCTCCAGCAAGACTGCCTAACAGTGATATGATGCTAAGAATACCGACGAGAACTTATTGTATCCCTATTCTATCAAGATATGAAGTTACATCATACCATAAACAATTTTGAAAATTCTATCTTGTGATAAGGGAAAGGATATATAGTTACAATTTTGCAGCAACCCAAAATATTAGTGATAGATAATTACAGAAAAATATTAATATAATCCATACTCATTTTCAAAAATAGAGCAACATCTTACAAAATTGGTTCATCAAATTCAAACGAGAGCTAATAGCCTAATATCCTCCCACCAAATTGAAGAAACATTGTTAGTCCATCTCATACTTTGGACCAATTATAGAAAATAAAGCAACCAAATACTACTAGTTGTAGAGGCTGATAGACTAGTTTTCCTCCTAATTTGAAGCTCATGGGTCTTGACTTGCAAAAGGAGGTCTCGTGTTATTTGATTGAGTAGAAGCTTGTGAACTTGGTCCAAATGATTCTTGATGAGGCATCCAAGGCATTTGATTTGATATGTTCAACTCATTTAAATGCATCTGTCAAAATTAACAATATAAGCAAATAGCAAACGACAAAACGAAAACATTAAATAGAAAACTCACACTCACGTTATAAGGATCACAAAGCATTGACAAATATCCACCATTAACAACTTGAGGTTGAAGTGAAGAAGGTATAGGAGACTGGGCCACTGCACCCTTATCTTTGGGAGCTACATTTACCTATCATTATAGAGAATTAGAGGATTTGGTGCAATAAATAACAATTATCCAACCATAAGTAAATAGTGTTTCAGTCATTACCTGTGTAGACTTCTTTTTGGTTTTGTTTAACTTTGCTTCAAACTCTCCCTTTGATCTGCGCTTTCCACGATGAGTAGCTTCTTTCTTCTTGAATCCTTTTGCATTCAAAGTTGAAGGATCAATAGAGGAATCAACCAATGCATTTTGATCTAGATCCTCCACGCCTTTATCACCATTTATTTCTAAACGTAACATATCTTCAACCATCTTTGACAGCTTATGAACCTCCGTGGTAGCTAGCTCAAATGCCTTCTCACTCTCGGATGCTCTAGATGCTACCCGAACAAGTTTAGAACACAAACTTCTATATCGAGAAGTCTGCTTCATTCTAGGATTTGTGACAATCTCCTGTCCACGCATATCTTCCACAACCGTATCAAGCCTTGCATTTTTTGTCCACCTCTTCAAGACATATTGCTCAGGTATCCTTTTTATTAGTGTAGTCTCTCTTCCTTCTAACATGACTTTGATACAATGCCTACACAAGACACCTACCGTCTCAAACATCCTACAACTGCAAGATACGTCATACTCACCTTCTCTTGTTACTACTCGCTCCTTAGTGAATCCATCCCTCACAACAGTGAACACACATTTTTCACCACTGGACACACACTTCGTAATGGAAGACTTCAATGAATCTTCAAACTGATTCTGAAATACTTTAAATATCGCTTTGGTGTAAATTTCTCGTGCATGTATCAACAAACTTACCTCCATTTTACAATGAACCGTACGAAAAACTAGATCATACTCAGCTTCCAATTCCTTATACCGCTTATCATGCAAGACTCTTTCAAAGTGAGTGAAAAATTCAGGCAACTGTAGATCTGATTTCAAATACCCCTTCAAAGTAGCATTAAAGCTTTCACTAAGTTGTGTAGTTTGCATTCCCGCTGACCATGTCCACTTGACATATGCATGCCCCCATTTTTTCCTTATTGCATATGTTGCATCCAACCAAGGATCATCACGTACATCATACTCGTCAAGCATGGACTGCCAAGCACTCATGAACTCATCCTCTTCTTCAATCTCATAGACGAATTTCCTGAACACATTAGCTTCATGTTCAAGGTGATCTCGAAACAAATAACCTGCTTTCTTCAGAGCATTTTGCATTAAATGCCATATACAAAGACGATGGTATGTATCAGGCATCACTTGCAACACAGCCTTTGCTATCGCAGCATCTTGATCAGTAAAACAAGTTTGTGGATGCTTCTGATTCATTGCCTTCAAAAATGTTTCAAACAACCATATAAAAGATGCAGCAGTCTCATCATACATTAGAGCAACTCCAAATATAACAGTCTCCTTGTGATGATTTAATCCAACAAACACTGCAAATGGTCGATTTGCTTCATTCAGTTTGTATGTAGTATCAAAACTTACCACATCTCCAAATAAGCCATAATCCATAATCATTTTTGCATCTGCCCAAAAAATGTTGGTGATATGTTCCTCGGCGTCTAGCTGCATCTCATAGAAAAACGATGGATTTTCCAACATTTGTTTTGCGAAATATTCCATAAGATAACCAGCCTCTCCAAATTTCAACTTTTGTTGCCGAACACTTCGAAGATAATTCTTATGGTCTTGCTTTGTAAATCCCAATAACTCCCTTCCACCTGCCTGTTGACCCATTAACTCAAACGCACATTTTAGTTGCAATCCAGAGTTTGCAGTCAGATCTATAAATGCACTATCTGTAGTTCTCACAAGTCGTTGAGAAGGCATCATATGCACAACATCTTCACTAACGAGAGGATGATTATGCTCTTCAGCAAAACGGTAAATATGATACTTATCAGTATGCCTATCCAGCTTAATCCCCATATGTGCACCACATCCTGTCCTTGTCTGTGCTCTTGGATTTTTTGTCCGATCATCTCTCTTATCCTGCTTTCGAAAACCTTCCTTACAGCAAACAAAAGTTCTAGAAGTCAATACACCGTCTTTATCCTTTGAAACAGCCTCTCTTCTAATACTAAATCCTTCACGACATCCATACGCATTATAAAAATTATATGCGACAAGCTCGGAATCAAACGCCATGCCAACTCTTGGTTTCGTACTTCCTTCTTCCATAGATGGTAATTTCAAAATCTAAATAGAACAATCAACACAACAACAACAAAAAACGTGTACGTGAGTATACAACTCCAAATACATACAGAGGCTATTAACTCAGCTAATTAATTATACCATGGCCGGCGGCACTACTGACCAAGGTTGAGTACACATACAAGTCAAAGGTTGATTAAATCATCGAAATTCTCGATAACCACTAATTTAACATTAATTGAATTCTAAACCTAGATTAACTTATACTCCGTATTCTTTAATTAAACCTAGTGTACGTCCAGTGAATTGATTTAACAAGCTAAACCCTAAATTTGTGTTGAATTCATGAAATTACAAAAGATGATCTCAACCGTGATTGTTGAAACAATTGTCAATGGAAAAAATCAGATGATGCAAGAAGATTAAAGATTAAATACTTACGTTATTGACAAATCAGTAGAGCACAACTTGTGGAATTGTGCGTCAAAACAACGATCAACAGTTGAATTGAAGGAGACTAGGATGTGAGATAAGAGGTAAATTAATTTAACTAATAATTAATTATAAAGATTGAATCTGAGCCCTTCATTTAATCCAAGGGTCTGTATTGTTTTATTAGGCAAATGTTAGGAGCTTCTCCATTAGGAGAGGATCCGGATTCGTCACTGAGTATATCTATGGACGGTGGTGGGACCTAAGATCTGCTACAATCGGCTCTACCGAAACCAATCCTCCGATTGACCAGATCATACTCCACCCACAGATTCTGCTGATGAAAATTCCCTATTATATTGCTCGCCACACCGAGCGATTCAGACCGTCCGATCCCCACGCAGTGGACCCCACCCCCTACATCCGCCAACGTCCTCCGCTTGTCTACTACCACCTCCACCCCCTTATCGAACACCAGCGCCATGTCCCCTACCAGCCGTCCGATCTCCATCGGGTCCCCTCCAAAGCACATCTCGAGCGTCCCTTCGTACACGTACCCCTTCTTCATCCTGGGGCCCACCAACCTCACCACCTCCTCCCGCACCCTCTCGTATGCCTCGTCCACCAAGAACGTGAACTCCGTGCCCGAGTCCATGAACGTCTGGCCCGACCCGCCCGCGTCGGCCCGGAAAACCGAGCCCGATATGTTCAGCTTCCTCGGCCCGATTCTTATCCCTGCGAGGCCCACCGTGTAGGCGAACGGGTCCAAATTCGGCATCCTCTGTGGTTGACCGTAGCTGAGGAGGTCAACGTATTGGAACGCGTGCGAATTCGGGTTCTCGCCTAAATACAGCGAACCGGTGGGGAACGGCCCGGTTTGGGAGCGAACCGGACGGGTTGGGATGCAGTACGAGAACCGGGTGATTTTAGCCTGGGAGGCGAAAGACAACCTGCCGAGATTCATTCCCAAAATACCCTCGCCTTGCGCCTGGCCCGGATCGGACTTGGAGGTGCACCCGAGGATTAAAGGAGGCGTAGTTTGGGAATTAGAGAAGGTAATTTTCTCTCTGACCAAATTGCCCTCGGCGTAAGTCCCGTCGGCGTAGAAGTACGAGTAGTGGCAGAGGCGGTTATTGTCGCACATGGTGGGGAGGGTAAAATCGGGAATTCGCGGCTTGCAGACGGGGTGAGTGCAGAGCAAAACGGAGAAGGAAGAGGAAAGAGCGGGATCAAACGTCGTCGTTTTGGTGGCGGGGGATTGTTGCTGTTGTTTCTTCATCACGTTGTGACACTGAATCCAGGAGAGCTGGCTCCCTGTATCCAGAACCATCTCCTGCGCCTGCGGCGGGGTCCCGACCGGGAGCGAGATGATCAGAGCCATCGAATACTTGAACCTCGACCTGTAGTTGTACGGATACGGCGATCGGCGGCCGGGATTCGAGGAGAGAGATGCGATCAGGGGAGACGGTTTTGATGAGCTGAGCTTCAAGGAGAGGGTAAAGGAGGAGTTTTTAAGGCTGTTTGGGGGTTGAATTAAATGAGAGACGGTGAAGGAGGAGAGGAGGACGAGGAAGAAGAGGCAAAGTGGAGATTTGGTGGCAGCCATTGGAGAGGGGAGTGAGCGAGTGGGTTTGGGGGTTGGAGATAGCGGTTAGGTCTTTATATGCCTTGTGAATAGAGGTGGCCGGTATATATGTTTTTCTTGGGACTTATAGGTTCTACCCACGTATCTTTTCCGGTGAGCCATTCTGAATTGGTTTATATACACTGTATATCATCTGTATATACCATATAAACTCTGTAAAATTAAAGTGTATATATACACTGTACACACTGTAAAATTAAAGTGTATATATATAGTTATATAGAAAGTGTAAATATATGTACAATGTATAACATATATACACTATAATAATATTGGTATACATACAATGTAAAGTATATACAAATTAAGTGTATATATTATACACTGTTTATATTATTATTATTATTATTATATATGCGGGACGATACGGGATTTGCGGGATAAGGAACTCTCGTCCCTCGTAATTTTTGCGGGACGGACCCGGGATTTGCGGGATTTGTGTCTACCCTACTTTTAAGTGTGGTGTAAAAGTGTAATTTGTTCGTGTGTTTCACTGCAAATTAATTTAGTTTTTTCCCCACCAAAAAGAAATTTAGGTTTATTTTAATATTATAAAAATATGGAAATGGAAAGAGACATGAGAGTTAGCGGCAGAAATAGGCAAAGGCGCGTATTCTTTATTTAATTAATGAGAAAATTAAATGAATCCATCTTTTTATTATTTTTCTTATTCGCAACTTTTGCTTTTATGTGAAATGACTCGTTCGGGAAAGCTTGATGTGCGATTCGACGAAGGCTTGTGTTTTTGGAAGAGAATTATCGAGTTTCTACGCTTTTCGCTAAAAAATTTTTTATACAAAGTAAGATTTTGGTTGATACGAGGCTCTGATCCACCATTCAATACTGTCCTTATGGATGAGAATCAGAAGTTCTAGATGAGAATCAAACGACCATTGAATTTATCGCAGATAAAAATGAGCTGCTTTGTCCGTCACCTGGTTGACTTTTCGGAAAACATGGGTGACAAATGAGGAATCAAAGGAGTGGAGCAAAAGAAGAGCGTCCGCAATCACCAAATCAATCTCCCAAGGACACCTCCAATTCCCTTTGATTGAGTTGATAACCGAAAGACTACTCCCTTCCACTTCAATCTTCGAGATCCCCAACTCTAAAACAGCAAACAGTCCCAGCCGAAAATCCAAAGCTTCAGCCTGCAAAGCAGAAACAGAACCACACAACAAGGCGTTGCAAGCCCGGACACTACCATGGTGGCTGTCTCGAATGACAAAACCCGCCGCAACATCTCCTGTGGATAGTTTTGACCCATCAAAATTGATCTTAAAATATCCCTCTGCGGGTTTCTTCCAACGAAGATATTTTTTTCTTCCTTTGTTGGGGCACACTTACATGTTTCATTTTTTCTATTTCTTCCCAATGGAGTGTCTTTGATTGGTTCCAATTTTGTAGTTGGAGTCTTATGTACCCTTCATGTTGTTGATCGTTCATGTAATTTTGATAATCAAATACTACTTTATTCCTTATTGTCCATAAACTCCACCAAATCAACGATAACGAGGTTGTTTGGTGTTTAGTGAGACTGGAAAATATTTTCATTACCGCTTGTTTCATACTTTTATTGGTCGTGTCCACCCTTTGAATTTTTTCTTCAATGTTTCGCACAATCTTTCCAATCAGATCAAGAGAATGGGTGCATTTTGTAAACAAGTGTTCTGCATCTTCAACCAAATGGTTGCAAAAAAATACAAGAGAGAGGCACTGCCACATCCTTTTCAACTAGTCGTTTCTTCGTTGGGATTCCG
Source organism: Persicaria tinctoria (assembly GCA_037127255.1). Classification (NCBI taxonomy): domain Eukaryota; kingdom Viridiplantae; phylum Streptophyta; class Magnoliopsida; order Caryophyllales; family Polygonaceae; genus Persicaria; species Persicaria tinctoria. Next base: position 21,526,605 of record JBANSL010000013.1, on the reverse strand, counting down.
TTCATCACTAGTTTCCATAGAAAATGTTGAACTTTCAAGAAGCAATCCATCTCCCTAATCCATGCCAGTTCGCTTTCGAGTAGTCTGTCATGTCATGTTACCATTTCTAGGGCAGTTGAGGTGGAGAACCAGCCGTTGCGGCAGGCTTTCCAGTACAATCTATCTTCAATTTCATTCATCAGAATTTGTATATTTAGAATTTTGCTTATGATGTTGTGCGGAAATATCTTTCTTAATTCTTCAACTTTTCAATTTTTATCAGGTTTTATATATTGCTCCACCTTCTCTTGTTCATTAATTGGGTTGTTCGAAATACTTTTTCCAAGTAGTTTCTCTCCTACACAATCCACTCGTCTTTCCAAAATTTGATTGTCTTCCCGTTCTCTACTTGCCAAATCAACCCCTCACATAATTCATTTTTAATTTCCATTAGTTTCTTCCATTGCCAAGATGTCTATTTTCTTTTTTCATATTCCCATAATGTTGCATCTTTCATGTATTTTTCTTTAATTATTCTAACCCAAATATTATTCGGTTCAGCCAAGATTTTCCACAATAACTTCATTTGAAATGCTTTATTTATGTCTTTGGATTTGTTTAGTCATAAACCACCATATTTCTTTGGTTTGTATATTTTATCCCATCCTATCAATGACTTATAGTTCATGTTCTTATTCTAAAAGAAAGGTCTGTTAATTTTGTCTAGTTCTTTATGCATGTCTGTTGGTAGTCCAAAATTTTGCATCACATAGTAAGGTTTAGTCGCAAGATTTGTTTTAATCAGAACAGCTCTACCCTGGAAAAGTGAGTTTGCCTTCCATTTTGTCAATTGAGATTTTGTCCTTTCCACAGTGTCTTCAAAAGTGTTCTTGTTTACTTTTCCATTTATAAAAGGGCATCCTAAGTATTTTTCAAGTGCGGTATGGTTGGTGATTTGAAGTATATTTTGAATATTCTGTTCCTGTTGGTTCGTTGCCCCTGAAGTTACTTGAAAAGCTGATATTCATCAACGATTTTTTTCACTTGGGTGCAAGATTCCGAGCTTGCTTTGGCAAATATCATGATATCGTCTCCAAAGGAAAGAAATGGCACTCTATTTCCCGGTTTATTCATCTCAAATCCTATCGTTTTTCTTGATTCATTACTTGTCATTTGTAGTTTCCTTGCATGTATTTTAGCTCCAATAACAAAAAGGAGCGGAGAATTGGATTGCCTTGTCTAAGTCCCTTCTCTGGTTTGAAAACATCCGTTGGTCCATCATTAACAGGAATGGAAAAGGAGACGGTTTTCACACATTCTTCAACCCAAGAGATGAATCTTGAGCAAAAACCGAATTTTTTCTAAACCTGGAAGAGGAAATCCCAATCAGGTCTATCATAAGCCTTTTCCATGTCTAACTTTACTGCTATACATCCCTCTCTGCCTTTTCTTGATTTGAAAGAGTGAAAAATTTTGTGTGCAATAAGAACATTGTCTTGTATTGCTCGCTTTGCTACAAAAGCCCCTTGTAATGGGTGTATAATCTTTTCTAAAAAAGTTTTCAATCTATCCTCTATAATTTTTGCAATTGTTTTATAGATTGTAGAGCACAAGCTTATTGGTCTATAGTGGTTCATGGAGCTTGGGTTTTCACATTTTGGGATAAGTGAGATAAAAGTTTGGTTAATCTGTTTCATAAGCTTTCCAGAATGGAAAAAGCTTTTAATCGCTCGAATTACATCGAGTCCAACTATATCCCAATATTTGTGATAAAACTCTGCTGTCATCCCATCTAGTCCCGGCGATTTATTTTTCCCAATTTCGAACATCACTTTTTTAATTTATATATTTGTTACCGGTTTTACCAATGTTTCATTATCATTTGTAGAGATTTCTAAATCAATTAACTGGAGGTACTCATTGAGTAATTGTGTGTTAATATTGGTTTTTTTATATCTCATCTCAAAGTCCGTTTTAATTTCTTTTGCTATATTCTCCTCTCCTATTATCTTGTTTATTTCTGCTGTTTTTATTTCTCTTATCGTTTTTCTGTTTCTTTTTCCGGTAGCTATCTTATGGAAGTACCCTGAATTCTTGTCTACAAGTTTGATGTGCCTAGTTTTCGCTCTTTGGTTCCAGTAAATTTTATGGTACTGAAGAATTTTATATTTTCTTTAATAGTCTAGTTTGCTTCAAGCTGGTTTGTGTATCTTGTGTTCTGGGATTTTGTTTTTGAATTTGAATCAGGTTGTCATCAATTTCTTTGAGTTGTCTAAAAATGTTCCCAAAAGATTTCCTACTCCACTCTTTAGAAAGACGTTTGAGAAGGAGCGTTTTCTTAACAAGTTTAAACATGTATGATCCTGAGATGTTTACTCTCCAAGCTTGTTTGACAATGTTTCTATAATCATTTCTGCTCATCCAAATTTTCTCAAACCGAAATGGATTTCCTTTGTAGTTGTTGTCTAATCGGAGTTCTAGGGATATTGGACAATGATCTGCAGATGTGAAAGCATGATTTGTTGTCACAATTTCCGGAAACCATTGCATGATTTGGGAGTGGATTAGAATTCTATCAAGTTTTTCATAAATGTTATCAATATCTATTTTATTTTTGCGCAATCTAAATTCGTTTCCTAGCATCGGGATATCCATGAGTTCACAATTGTTCTTGAAATCTCGAAGTCGGTTGAATCTATTTTGGCTAGGCGTGTGTCCACCCCACTTATCACTAATGCTCTGTATTTCATTCAGATCCCCATAATTTATTTTTCTTCCTTTCATTGGGTGGAGCATAGACAAAGAAAAGGGCTAGAACCACATTTTGACTTGGGATCGAGATTTTAAATGAAATAAACATTTGGTCTTTTATCAGGAGTTCTATTGTTTCGTTGTTTAATTGGTAGCTTTTCCATAACACACAGATCCCACCCGATCATCCAACCGTTAGAACCCATTCAATAGAATCAAAGCCATGTTTTTTTTCCAGATTTTCTCTTCTGGTTGTCGCTCTCTCTTAGTTTCCATCATGCCAACATCTGTATGCTTTGGATCTTACAAAACTGTCAACCTTTGCCCACAGATTCCTACGAGCAATTCCACAAGAGTTCCAAGAGATAATCTTCATTTATACCTTTTATCATAAATTGAGGTCTCTTTCTGTGTTATGTTTTCCTATGGGCTTGTTTACCCCATAGGAAAAATGCAAAGTTTTTTAATTTTCTTTTCTTGGTCTATCTTTTCAAAGGTTTGAAAATGTGGTTTCAAAATATTATTTTTCTTTCTTTGTTCTTTTTTTTTGTAGTCCCTTTTATCATTATTATTTTTCTTCTTTGAGATATACCTTCTTGTTTTGATTTTGGTATTAATTTGTTCCTTATTTTCTTGTTCAGTGAGCTTTGATTGTTCAATCATTTGGTGAGGGAGAGGGAGTCGATGAACGGAGATCTTATTCCTTCTTCTTAATCGCTTCTTTTGGTTCATTGTTTCTTTATGTTTTTTTCTTAGTATGCATAAAGCTTGCTTGATCGGTTCCTTATTTTTTTCTGGAAGGAGCGGAGGATCATTGGATGCATTAACAGGTGAGTTTTTTTGTCGGTTGGGTTTGTTCATGTGATACACAAGGTTGACATAATTGAGTTCACATATCCAAACAGGGATAAAACCAGCCACAACAGCACCGGCATAGGTGAGATAGAAAAGCACATGGTCGTAAGAGATGGAAAAGAATGAGAATGCACACCTGGTGTCAAGAGAGATGTTGTGCCGAGAGGCTATCATCATTTCCATTTTGTCCATTTGGTCTGTTTGTAATTTTTTTCTCCAAGCATTTAGCTGACTCATATACATTGTCAATTTTGTCTGCAAGCATTGATCGATGGTCAACAGGGCACTTGCAAATCTCCAGAACATCAGGAAGATTTGTGCGGGGTTCAATTTTATTTGGTCGAGGATTCCTCTTTATCATGGACAACTTCAAAATAACCAGGAAATCAAAGCAAATCCCATTAATCTCAATCATAAAATCCACTTTCACGGTTGCATACATTCCAATACACCACAGAGAACTAGAGAAACTGAAATGTCAGAGTTCATATTTAAATGTACAGACTTGCTTACATTTTCCAAAGGTCGGCTTTGACTCAAATGACTCAAAGGTCGGTTTTTTAATTTGGTCCATTTGAGGTATTTGTTCAACGCAAGTCTCAAGAATGAGGCTCAAAGTAATGTCACAAAAGTTCAAGAAAGGAATTTTAATTGAACTCATTAGATCAGCATACATCGAAAAAAAAATCCAAAAAACATAGCGACAACCGTTGACCCAAGAGTGAATAGGAGATGCTAAATCGTCTAATTTGTCCAGGATTCACAACATATTTCAAGGAATTTGATAAAGCTAGGCTCAAAAGAGTGTTCATGAATAAATTTTCTAATCGATCTAGTATAGCAATTGATTTCAAGGGAGAGAGGATACCTCGGAAACCCAGCCGGCACACAGAGACAAGGCGATGATGCCGACTCCAAAGATCCACCGCCGAGCCCAACAGACTCGGGTCGCCAGACCCACGACAACCACCACCTCTCACCACCGCTAATATTTCTCTGCTCATGTGTGCTCCAGGGACTCCTGAAGGCACCATTTGAAAGGTTGGGGGGCCACGCCAGAAGCAACCTCACGACACCAGCAGGCCTCTTTTTTCTTTTTTTTTTTTTTTTTTTGCAGATCCACCTTCTTTGGTTGATGTTAGAGATGTGAATGAGAACAAAGTGTCCCACATCAGAAAGTTGAACATATCAAGCTCTAGTATATGAGTCGGTGAGATACTCCTTCTATTGCCAATTGGTTTTAGAATGGAACCTCACTCGGCCTGTGTGCTAGGCTACTAGCGCATGTGCGCCCGTGCACACGACCCCCAGTCATCGGTCTGATTCGGACTTTGATAGTTGAGATTGGAGATCTTTCAAACTCGTTTTTTGGATTTGTGTACTTCAGATGTTCTGAATCTTACGATTCTTCTCTTGGGCAGAAATGAGGGATGCACTTCCGTTGTTGTGATGTTTCTTTTGGGCGGATCTGAGGAATACAGCCGGCAGCGGGCAGGGGGATCTCGGTTAGGGTCGTGGACAGTACTGGTGTTGGTGTCTCCTAGCTTGGATCGATTTTTTGGGGATTTCCGGTGGCTCCATCTTGAGGTTTTTAGGGTTTCCCGGATGTCAAGGGTGACGGGGTACTTTTTGCCTTTCACTCTCCCTTTCATTCTCGCCTCCATGCTATAATTTGTTTTTTATCTCATAACACATAACTCACATTATTTTTTCCTTTGGTGCGGGACGAACGTCGTTGGCACTTTCACCCTTTGCCAAATAGTAATAAAAATCCAAACTTAAACGCACAACCAATAGATTAGGCAACCAATCACTTGATAAACCAAATAACTACTAGTATAACGATGAAGTCCGTTGTCGAACCCACAAGGAGAAGCGATTTCCTATTCAATGACTCTAGGCAAGACTCTTTAAAGCAAATCAATGATCTTTTGAACAAATAGCGAATATAAAAGTAACCAGATTGCAAATCACAAAGCAAATTGATATCAAAGTGGAAAGAACATTTCACTTGTAATTCTCTAATAATGGTTGGAATTTATGGTTCTCGGATTGATTTATCAATTATTCATATTGGTCTACTTGCCTAAAGTTGAGAGATACGCAGAGATTCACTCATCTTATTCAATATCACTAAAGAATAGCATTAAGAACTCAAATAATCAAAGACCAATAGGCACATTTACTCTATTCAATCAAGACAGATAGATGCATACCGAACTCAATCCTAATCAAATATCCTCAACATAAATCAACTGAAATCATCGACTACAAAGACAAAGAGACATCACTATCATTAATACCTTTGTTTGCTATCGAGAAAACAACAACGAATTCATAGCTAGAGATGCAATTCCTAACATGTTGATCAGGCATAGAAAGAAACACAAATATAAATTAAACACAAGATGATAACTAAGAACATGAATAATCAAATCAAATCAAATCCTCACAATCCAAACAACCATGCCTTCGAATCACAGGCAAAACTATGAGTTTAGCAACTCATAGGCCAATTCTCTCTCTCTCTCTCTCTCTCTCTCTCTCTAATTGAGTTCATAGTTTCTCTCTAATGTCTCTCTCTCTCTCTCTCAAGAACTGAAAAACAACTAAAATAAATTCTCCTAAGGTCGGAAAAAACCCTAGAAGAATTAATAAGAAATAATATAAAGTAATAGTCTTCGGATCCAAAACTCGTATCCGGGATCTGGGCAACGGCAGGCGCCGTTCCTGCAGTGCTCGACGTTCCTCATTTTCCTTCAACGAATTCTAATGTCGTGCCTCCAATTGCTCCTCCTTAGCTCTTCCTCAGCCTCCATATCCTCCAAAACATGCTTCTTAATCTCTTTCCATAGTCCATCGAAGGTCAGAATGTAATTCTGCAGAATAAACACTAAAAACGCATAGATTCCGAACTCGAGTACTTCACAAGTAATAAACGGAACTAGACTCAAAACATAACAAAACCAATACCTGATAGCAATAAGAAACACCTATAATGCCTATATGAAATAACTCAAAAAATCTCAAATAAATCAAGCTCACAAATGCACAACATCTCTCAATATCATCAAAATAACTCCAAAAATCTCAAATTTCATCATGTCATCATCTTACATATAGTGCAATCTCAACACCCAACCAATGTATCTCATAACCAACATAAATCTCAATTCTTCCTCAATATGCAAACATAACATAAATGGCTCTTTTTTTATTCTCTTTTTTGTTTTTTTTTCTTTTTTTTTTTCTTTTTTCAACTTACTTTTACCCCTAGGTGAATTTTATCCTTCCTAGGTCCAAGCTTTTTATTTCTTTTTTTTTCTTGAGCCGAAATGCATGAAAATCAAATGCATATACATGAGGGACTAAATAAGCACATAACATTACATCTTCTCAAAGACCATAAACCATAGAATCACACTTTAGCTTCATTCTCCTCAATCTCCAAAATAGATTCCATAACCCACTCAAAATCTCAATTCCCCTGGAATAAGGGTAAGGCTCATTATAGGCTAGGAATAATAATTTTGTGGAGCTAACAACAAAAAGGCTAAAGGCTCAAATTGCCTCTATCATTTGAACTTATCAAGCATTGAACATGTATATAATCGGTCTTGGAAATATATAACCATGGAAATACTCAATGATAAATGCATAGGAAGAGTATATCACACAAGAAAAGCAAAAGGAATAAAGATGTATCCCTTATAAGGCCAAAAATATCTCACTGGGACAAATTTTTGTTGAATTTCAAGTATACACCCAAACTTAGATCATACATGCTCAATTATATATGTTCAATCATGTTTCACATAAAAACCAATTTTTCAAGATAAGATCAAATCATTCCAGAATTCCATGAGATTTATAAGATCATCCCAAGACAAACTCAAATTAAGATGGGTATCCTTGACAATACAATATGCAAAACAACAAAACAAAACTCACTTTTTTTCATATTTTTTTTCGACATTTTTCATTTTTTTTTTCATTTTTGACATTTTCTATAACATAAAAGAAATAACATAATGGAAATAACAAAGACTCAAAAGCAAAAATTCAAAGGCAAACAGAAATTCAAACATGCACTAACCTAACTAATTCACTTCAATCTCCCCCCCCCCCCCCCCCCCACTTACATGTTGCATTGTCCTCAATGCATAGAAACACAAAAATGAACAATGAAAATATAAAAATAAAGGGTTTGAAGGAAGTAAATGACTGACCAACTACAGTGAAGGCGAGGTCTAGGTTCCAGACCGCTGATTGATCAAATCCATCAATAAGAGACACATCTGATGTAATTGATCGATCTTCCCAACCAGAATTGCATGGGACTTTGTAAGCTTCATCAACTCTTCTATCTGCCGCTTTTCGAATTCAGCAAAGTTCTTCTCCAGGTAGGTAATGTGCGAGGTATCTTGAGTCGTAGGCGAAATCATCTCGATTAGCATATCTTCAACATTGCTCGTATGCGCCACAATGTCGTTAAGCTTCCACAATTGAGTATCAATAGGGACATGGCTTCGGCGGAAATTGAATAACTTCAACCCCACAAGTAAAATAGTAGGCAGATACTAATGATGAGACTGCAGAGGTCCAGATACCCACCGAAATCTCTCAATAGCATATGGTAACTTCAGCTTTTCTAACATCCTTGCAGACAAAAGAACATCGATGTCCCACGTATAGGAGTGACCCACAGGCTGCAGTGAACTAACATCGACATCATGAAATATTGCTAGAAGTGTGATCATGCCTCCAAAAGGGGTGACAAGAGGATAAGTCTTACTGCGCTGGCCACGAACTCTATCACACATCCTCAAAAATAAGAGTACCTAATCCGGTATTATGGTAGACTCAGGAATCAGGCAATATATGACCTCAATCACACTAGGATCAACAATAGTAGTACTTTTGGACTCATAGAAAGTGGAGCTGAAAACTCATAGACAGAGACGAAGAGTAGGATGGGTAATCATATCATCAAGTCTGAAATCTTTGAAGTTCTCAGGCGTTCCCGTCAATTTCCTTCAAATCTCTGCTGACTCAAGAACTCGCATGGAATTATTCCACTTCCTAGAGCACTTCTTCGTTACTCCAAAAGCAACTCCCATCGCCGCATATGACGAATTACAAGCTCTTCCTTGCAATCGAAAACGAACATCCTTGGGCAATATCACCTCTAACGTAGTATGGAACTCCTTCACCAAGCAGGGGTAGGTGGGAGCTCGTCTGCCAATAAAATCACACAACCCTCCTTGTGCCATCAACTCGAGCACCGACTCAAACAGGCCCAACCATCTCAAAGTAATTTCATCAAAGAACATGGTGGACGTGTAGGTGCGCTCCCTAAATGCGTTCCAGCATAGCACATCCGTGTTATTGAAGTAGGATGGTACCTTGTTGTTGATAGGAGTAGACGACATGGCGTAACTCGAGGAAAAACCAAAGAAAATCCACAAAAATGACCAAAAATCGGGCTCGCTGTAGAGGCGACGAGCGTCGTGGCAGGGGCGGCGGGCGCCGTGTACGTAGAACCACGAATCCGAGTGAAAATGTCGGAGAACCGACGTCCACTCCTCTAAACTTCAACTTTCTCAAACAATTTGGTTTCAAAAGGTTCTTTTGTGATAGGTAAGGGAATGAAATGGGTAAAGATTGATTTTTGTGGATGTAGGGTATTGGCGGAAAGTGTTTTGGTGGATTGAATCGATTGAAACGAAAGGCTTTAGGTAGTTGAATTGGATTACAGTAGACTTTTGATATTCTTGAGATTCCTCTTGAGCAAGTTTGATTGATCCACAAATAAGGAGAAATATTATATGGTGAGTTGGAAGGAAATCTATCAAAAAGAAAAGGGAAAATATTAGATCTAGATAGAATAAAAATAGAAAAAATATAAATCTAGTCATAGGAAATAAGTAAAATATCCCTAATAAAAGAAAAATCTAATCCTAAAATAAAATAGAAAATAAATAAGAGATAAAATACTAATCTAAGATAGATAAAAGATAATCTAACCTAAAATAGATAAGAAATAATCTAATCCTAGAACCAAAATAAAATAGAATAAAACAATCTAATCCTACAAAACATAAAAATTAAATAACAAAACTAGGAAAATAACCAAAACAAAAAGATAGAAACTTCCCTTCCAAGTTTACCAAAATTCGGATTCGTCGGGCGGACACACAGACGGCGGGCACCGCGGCTGGGGCGGCGGGCGTCGTGTCCACAGAATGCAACTCCGTTTTTTTAAATCAATCAAAACTCAAACCAAAACCGGTTTCACTTACCGTAACTTCCAAAATCTTTCACACGATTGATCCTACTTTATTGAATTGAAAAACAAATGCAAAAATAGAAATTGGGTTGTCTCCCAAGAAGCGCCTTTGTTTCACGTCTTTGGCTCGGCGTGATGCAATCTTGATCAAATTATTCCACCAAGATCCCCCACACTTGTTTTTTTCAGAACAAGAGGCGGAACTTTAGGAACTTTTCCGACATAGCCATCAATAGCATCCATCGATTCCTTCTTGAAATGACTAACTCCGGGAGGTTGTCCTTAAAAACAATCAATCTTAGTCTTATCCGTTTGCAAGAATGGCCTTCCCAAGATAATCGGGGTTTCAGGCGTACCTTGTTTCATGTGTAGAATGAAGAAATCCGCTGGAAAAATCAAATCATTTACCTTAACCAACATATCTTCAACAACTCCTCTAGGCTTAATACTAGAACGATCAGCGAGTTGTATAGTAACACCACTACACCAGTTTCAGACAATGAATTGAAACCCAAAAATGTGTATAAGTTATAAGAGATAACATTAATTGAAGCACCTAGGTCTAACATAGCTTTGGTGAAGCTAGCATTACCTATCGCACATGGTATAGTAAACATACTTGGATCTCCGCACTTTTCAGGCAATCGTTTATGAAGCAAAGCAGAAACATTCTCACTTAAACTTACATTTTCCTTCCTTCTCATTTTTTGCTTGCGCTTCATCGTGCATAGCTCTTTCAAGAATTTCGCATAGCGAGGCACAGTTTTAATCCAATTAAAAAGTGGAATATTTACCTCACAATGAGAAAATGTGTCATAAAGAATTTGTTCATCTTCCCACTTACGATCAGATCTTAAGGCGTGAGGAAAGGGTGGGGAAGGTCTTGAAACCTCATAAGACCACTCTTTAGAAGCTTTCTTTGGGGATTGAACAACATCAGAAGTTGGATCCGTCAAAAGAGGTGGCGGAGGGCACCGTGGTGAGAGGAAACGGGCGCCGTCTCTACAGTACATCTCCAATTCCGTCTCTTCGTCCTTATTTCCCAAATCAACTTCCTCTCTAGGCATCTCTTAAACATTCTTAGTGGGCGTATTCACTTGTTTACCTCCTTTAAGGGTCATGGCACTGACATTTTCCTTCGGATTCACCACCACTTGCGATGGCAACTTTGCCGAATCCTTCGCTTTCAATTCACCAATCTCCTTAGCCATTTGACTCAGAAAGTTTTCTTGAACACTCATCTTGTCCAATAACAACCTCAATGTCTCATCTCTGTCATCTTGTTGAGTGTTTCTAGGACGATTCTCATATTGTCCTCTTTGAAAAGGAACTTGTTGATTCTAGCCTCTCCCGTTGAATCCACTTTGGTAGTTTGAATTGTAGCCTTGATTATAATTGTTACCAAAGTTGCGGCGAGGTCCATAATCCATAGCATTCACTTCAGCGGTGCCCTTCTTAATCAAGGGACACTTATCATTCGGATGAGTTGGATCTCCATAAACTCCACAAGGTTTAGGCTGATGGGGTTGATTCATAACCATCTTGTTCACAATCTCCATAAGCCTATCGATATCGTCCTTGTGCCCATCTCTCGAACTATCCAACTTATGAACTCCTCTAACTCCTTGGTGTATCCCATACAGTATTGTGGGAAACTACCCTTAAGCTTCTTGAAGCGCTCAACATACTAAAAAAGACTCTCCGTAGGTGATTGATCAATACTGGACACCTCCTTCTTAAGTTTGTTGAGGCGAGTCGCGGGAAAGTACTTTTGCAGGAAAGCTTTCTTCAATTGCACCCAAGTAGTAATGCTTTCCGGGGGTAGGTAGTAAAGGCAATCGCTTGTAGCATCTTTTAGAGTAAAGGGGAACACTCTCAGCATCAATTGGTCGTCAAACAAGCCTTGGGGTCTCAGTCTATCACACACAATCACAAAGGTAACAAGGTGCTTGTTTGGCTCCTTCCCAGGCAATCCATGAAAGTAAGGCAAAATAGATGACCAATTCGAATTGAACTCAAATCTTGAACCCTCAGGGAGATCCGGAAGACTAATTGCAAGTGGTTGAACACTCAAACCAGGCTCCTTTAGGTTTCTCAGGGTCTTTCTTGGTGGATTAATAACAACGTTTGCCATCTCTTCGTTTGTCTCAAACGCGAGCCTCCTCTTCAATCGAAAAGATCTTTCAACCTCGGGATCAAAAGATAAAGACGATGAATTAGAAGATCTAGTTTGAACCATGAAAAGACAAAACAAACTTAAAATAAAGAGTAATTGAAAGAGTTACAGAAAAGCAAACTCCTTTCTTCTCCCCGGCAACGGCGCCAAGAATTTGGTGCGAGACGAACGTCGTTGACACTTTTGCCCTTTCCCAATTAGTATTAAAAATCCAAACATAAACACACAACCAATAGATTAGGCAACCAATCACTTGATAAACAAAATAACTACTAGTATAGCGATGAAGTCCGATGTCGAACCCACAGAGAGAAGCGATTTCCCATTCAATTACTCTAAACAAGACTCTTGAAAGCAAAGCAATGATCTTTTGAACAAATAGCGAATATAAAATTTACCAAATTGCAAATCACAAAGCAAATTGATATCAAAGTAGAAAGAACATTTCACCTGTAATTCTATGACAATGGTTGAAATTCATGGTCCTCGGATTGATTTATCAATTACTCATATTCCTAGGTCTACTTGACTAAAGTTGAGAGATCCGCAGAGATTCACTCATCTTATTCATATCATTAAAGAATAGCATTAAGGACTCAAGTAATCAAGACCAATTGACACATTGACTATATTCAATCAATACATATAGACGCATACCAAACTCAATCCTAATCAAATAACCTCAACATAGACCGACTGAAATCATCCACTACAAAGACAAAGAGACATCACTATCATCAATACCTTTGTTTGCTATCGAGAAAACAACAACGAATTCATAGCTACAGATGCAATTCCTAACATGTTCATCAGGCATAGAAAGTGAAGAGTCTATAAGGTGATAAACAATACTCTAGAAGGGGAGGGGGGGGGGGGGATTAATAGAGTATATACGATTTTCGCAAGTTCAAAAACTTCAAGGTAGTTTGCAAACCAACTTATCAAGACCTTGATATGCAATCAAGCCTTGACAAAGCAAAATTGAATATAGTAAAGTAAGTGCAGAGATAAAAGATGAACACACGAATTGTTAACGAGGTTCGGCACGAATTTGGCCTACGTCCCCGCCTAGGGTTCTCCAACCCGTAGGATTCAAATTAAACCTCTTTATTTCACTTCGTTGAGACTAGAACTTCCTAGGAGAACTTCCCTTCCCCTATACAAAGTCTCACCGCTTCTATTCTAGCTATCAACCTTACAAGTGAAATGGAGGAACCAAATACACACCAAAGTGTGCTATCACGAGTATAAAGACTTAACGAGTGAAACAGATGACTTGTACAACGAAGACTAGTATTTCTCTCAACACTTAAAACTAAACACATTGGGCTCAACGTGTAAAGAGAATGTTTGCTATTGCTTGATGCTCTCAACAATTGAATGCTTGCTTCGCCGATCTTCATCTTCCATAAGCACCGATTAAATAGATCTTCAAAGGAGCCGTTTGAAGTTTGAATTTCTTCCAGAAATAATTCTTTCCGGTTATAGAAGATGCTCCCTTGATCTTGTGCGAATCGGCAGTTGGGTTGATTCGAAAAACAATTTCTTCAAGCCACGATCCTCAAGGATCTTTCTTTCCTTATTGGGTTGATTCGAGAAGGTAATTGTGGGATCTCTCACAATGGATTGTGAGCCCAATTCCTTTCGATATTCAGGCCTATTATGAAAGGCCCATCTCTTTGAATAGAGTCTTGCATGTTAGCTTGGATAGAGATAAATATAAAACCTAAACCATAACTTATATAATATTCGGTATTCGTAAAGGAATGCATAATGTAGTCCCTTAATATCAAGGTGGAGTCTTCAGAAAGGATCTTACAATCAAGATGTTTTGTCTTTCATCATCCCTTAATTAAGCACAAGATGATAACTTATATAATACCCAGACAGTGTTTTGTCTTTCATCATCCCTTAATATCATCCCTGCAAGTTAGTATGTCAAGATCTTACAATCAAGGTGGAGTCTTCAGAAAGGAACACAAATATAAATTAAGCACAAGATCATAACTAAGAACATATATGAATAATCAAATAAACTCAAATCCTCCCAATCCAAACAACCATGCCTTCGAATCACAGGCGAAACTATTAGTTTAGCAACTCATAGGCCAATTCTCTCTCTCTCTCTCTCTCTCTCTCTCTCTCTCTCAAGCTTTTTTTTATAGTCCATCCAAGGTCGGAATGTAATTCTGAAGAATAAACACTAAAAACGCATAGATTCCGAACTCGAGTACTTCACAAATAATAAACAGAACTAGACTCAAAGCATAACAAAACCAATACCTGATAGCAATAAGAAACACCTATAATGTCTATATGAAATATGCATTATCAGTCTTTCAAAAAAAAAAAGTCCATAAAACATTATATATATAATTTTATAATTATGAGTAATAAATATTAAAATATATGAAAATTTGTAATATTTGTTAAAAGGGTTATTTTGACAACTAACACATTATAAATAACTAATTAGCTAACTAACACCCAAACAAAGTTAATTAACTAACCTAGCACCCTTCCCAATTTGACTATCAAGGTCAACGTTGACCGTTGACCGTTGACCGGTCAACGTCGGTCAACTTTTTTTTTCTTTTTTCTTTCTTTTTTCTTTCTTTTTTCTTTCTTTTTTTTAACCTATGATGCCATTTTTTTTACATTTTATTTTCGCTTTAATGTCACTTTTCTAATAAAATGGATTGATGACACTTTTTTAATGCCACTTTTTTCAAATCTTGCTGATATTTTTTTGTTTACTGTGATGCCACATTGGTGCCATTTTCTTCAACATCCGCTGATTCGACTTCGCCAAATCAGTGTTTGATGCCATTTTTCTACTGTAATTATTTGATGCCATTTTTTTAATCAAATCGTTTGATACCACTTTTTTTTTTATTTAATCAATTATATATCGATATATTTTCATCGATTCTACTTTTTATTTACTGATGATGCCATATTTTTTGAAGGTAATGTTTTCGTGATGCCATATTTTTTCAAGGTAATGTTTTGATGACAATTTTTTCTTTAATGTGATGCAACTTTTTCAAATCAGTGTTTTGATGCCATTTTTAGAATGTAATTATTTGATGACATTTTTTTAATCAAATCGTTTGATGCCACTTTTTTTTTTTAATTTAATCAATTATATATCGATATATTTTCATCGATTCTACTTTTTATTTACTGATGATGCCATATTTTTTGAAGGTAATGTTTTCGTGATGCCATATTTTTTCAAGATAATGTTTTGATGACAATTTTTTCTTTAATGTGATGCAACTTTTTCAAATCAGTGTTTTGATGCTATTTTTCGAATGTAATTATTTGATGCCATTTTTTTAAATTTAATCAATTGAATAACATTTTTTTGTTTAATTTGACGTCACGTTGTCATTCCACGCCCTTTTCAGCGATACAAACCGGGGCCCTAACGATGTCATTCCCGATACAATTCTTCACAAAAAAAAAAAAAAAATTCCCGATACAATTCTAGCTTCTCTGTCAGTTTTAATTGTTGAATCGGTACAATTATTTCTTGTTATTCCTGTTCCTATTTCAATTTCAATATTAATTCGCAGCTTGGTGATTTATTTCAACATCTTTGTTTGATCTAATTTCTTCTATCTCCTGGACATAGGAAATGACCTCCATGGACGCCGGAAGGGTGAAATGACCTCCATGGACGTCGGATCTGAGGAGGAGGGTGACCGGAGCAACTGGATCTGGTGCGAGAGATTCAGATCTGGGTAGAAGAAGGAAGACAAGAACCAGATCTGCTATGGCGGTACGGTAGGAGGCTCAGATCTGATGAAGAACACACCGGATCTGGAAGCTAAGACAACGACGAGGGTGACCGACCAAGCGACGCCTCCGTTTAGGGTCCGGCGAGCCGAGGATCTAAAACGGTAACCACGAGCATATGGGGGACGATGAAATCCGGTGATGGGAGAGCAATATGTGGGAGGAGGAGGGACGATGAGGGTGAGTGAAATCAACAGAAATCCTTCAATGGCCACTGAAATCGCGCGGGGGGGCTGAGTCTGGCTTCTTCCGGCCATCGAAATCTGGGGGAGGATCGGAGGTGGAGAGGGAGGGAGGTCGAAAATCACCAGACGTGGGCTGTCAGATGTGATGGAGAGAAGGGAAGGAACGACGTTCGGAGAGAGTAATGATGCTACAGGCTTAAAAAAAATTGGATGGGTGTTATTACGGCCCATAAATCAAGTTAAGATGTTATTAAACTAATTAGATTAGTAAAAGGTGATATTTCAACAAATTTTCTCCTGTTAAAAATATGCGGAATAATAAGGCACTTAAATTTACAGATGAAATAATATATTTTTATTAGATTGTACTAATTGATAAGAATGATATTTCCCATTCAATAATAGTATGAGTTTGGTATAGAATGTTTGCCCACATAAAAAATAATAAATGTAAAAATAATGGTTTGTAAAGACTTAGGCGGTAGACATTTTTAACCGGTTAAAAACAAGAATTTTTAGCCGTTGAAATTATAAGCCGGTTTAATTGGGGTATGGGAGGCAAAATAAGTCAAAAACAGGTTAAATTAATTGGTTTAAATATAAGCCGGTTGGAGCAGCTTATTTAACTTATTTTGAAGCTTATTTTTCCATAATTACAAATTTACCCCTTCTCTTTTATCTTATTTGGTTTGAAAGTACCACAATACCCCTAATAAAAACCAAATAAACTCCACTTTTTACAAATAAACTGTTTTTCGTCCCATACAGAGTTTATATTTTTTCATGAATTTTTAACTACTTTTATCAACAGTTTATAAATTTTACCCTGTTTATAATTTTAGTTAGTTTATTAACTCCGTCCCATACGAACCCTTATTTAAACTTACGTGCTATAAAGGGGATCTAAGCTTCTAACTATTATACACTAATCAAAATTAATATAAAAATATGATGTAAGCTTAATTTGTTATTACCCTATGAAGTGAGCTTTATCTCTTACTAACTGCTTATATTCAGTTAATGAGAGAGACGTCGAAGGCACTTTGAATTGAGGGTACGTGTTTGTGTTGATTGAGCCAATTCAAGTGGCAACGTTAGTGACTCGATCGAGGAAGTACACAATTCTTAAAGATTAACTGCGACGCCTTGGCATCGATCAGATTGAGAGGTGAATTAAGGGCTGTGGATCGAGTGGGCATACTTGATCGAAGAGACCCCTAGTTAGGAAGATAGTCGGGGGCTGTGAAGCCGTCGGCGCTTTGGTTTGGGCGGTAGTGAGGGGCTTAGACTTGGATCTTTTTGTGGGGGAAATCGAAACAATAACATTAGCAGATCAATAGATTGGCTAAGTGACGTAGTAAGAAGCTCGAACGGCAAGTAAACGTGAGCCTTTATCAAATGAGTTTCACAAGCAAGGAAATCCTATTTAGAAAGATAAAATGAAAATCCATTAGAAGAAAAAAGAAAATCTTTATGAATAATAAGATAATACTGTTCTCTAGATTATTATAAGAGAAGAAAATCGGGGGATTGATATTCTAAAAAATCCTGGTCTTCTTGACCTCATCCGAAAGTATGCTTTCGGGTAGAGTCTGCTCACTCAAAATCTTTCCTAATAAAAAAAAAAAAAAGAGAAGAAACTCTAATGATAAAGAAAAGGTGTTTTTAAATACACCGCAAATCCATCTTTAAAAATGCACGTTGCTTTCGACGTGCAAGCTACCATCACTAATTAACGCTTTTTAAAAATTAATTAACTCACTTTAACGCTGCACGTCGGAATTGACGTGCAGGGTTTGTGGTGTATATAGCGAAGGCGTAAAGAAATGATTAAAACCCTTTTAAACACAAACAAATCTCAACTCCACAAATGGAAAGCTAACTGCTTGTCTCAGGCAGGTCGATGTACACTAATCAAAATAACTTTGTCGGCCAAGTCATTACACCTTATGCAATTCTTCCTTCTACCCAGAACAATACATATGGAACTAGACAAGATTAATCGAAATGTTCTATGGAATAAGGGCCCTAAACACAAGCCGCTAAATAGTTGGTTTGAGGTTTGTAAGGAAAAATCACACGGGGGTCTTGGACTCCGAAACTCTTAGGATATGAACAAGGCATTACAATTAAAGTTATTATGGAAAATCCTAGATGAGCCACGTAACCCGTGGGTCTCCTTGATTACGGAGAAATACCTAAAACACCAACACATACTACAATATCATAAAAGGGTGACTCTTCTTGGAACTGGGCCCAACTTACCAAATTAATTCCTCTTTTTAAAGAAGACATACGTTGATCCATTGGAAATGGTGAAAGTATTAACTTCTAGAACAACCATTGGATTGGCAAATCACCCCTTATTACTATGATTAAGGATGGGAGACAAGTTGACACCAGTATTACTACACAATAATTTATAACAAAGGACAAAAAGTGGAACTTGGAAAAACTAAGCTCAACCCTTCAGAATATCTTACCAAATGACGTAATTGAAACGATATCAAAAAATCTGAGATGAAGTGGAGCAAGAATATACATATTGATAGGCTATACTGGAAGTGGAGCAAGAATCGATGGTTCTGTACGAGCTTTGCTCTACAAATGATCAACAATTTCAAACGGCATCAAAAATCTGACATGAGATGGATCTGGAATCTCGTCATACCCTCAAAAGTTAAAACTCTACTTTGGAAAATAGCAAAAAATGGTGTACCTACATCAGCTAGACTTGCCTCTAGGGGAATAGGAATCCCTACTACATGCCTGCATTGCGACTCAAATTATGAAGATCTACTGCACCTATTATGGGACTTCCCTATCACACGACCAACGTTAGCAAATCTAGAGCCCAACCTAATAATAATCCTAAATACCTGTTTTTCACAAGGCACTGAGTTAAATAGTATCATCTGTGACATAAAGGAAATAATTGGAACCTAACGCTTCACTAATTAAGCTAGCGTTTGGCTGGTGGAGTATTTGGTACTCCCGTAACAAATCACTCTTCGACAACGCAAAGCCAGACATAAAAAGAATAATCTCTTTCATTAAGGACCAAACCTATTTGTGGAGCACCGCCAAACAAAATGACGACTTTACACAAGATCAAGAACACCACCACAACAACAAAGAGACCCAAACCGTATCTGCAAGGGCAAGGAAGAAGGCGAGATGGACGACCCCTACAATAGGTACGTACAAACTCAATTTTGATGGAGCCTTATCTTCTTATTCTGCTGGCTCCTTTGGATATGTTATTAGAAACCATACATGCACACCGATTTTTGTGGCGCCGGCCCGCGCGTCCTCCATATCATCAATTTCTGGAGCTGAGGGCCTGGGCCTCTAGTATGGTATCAATGCTACACAACAACTCAACATAACCAATCTGATAATCGAGGGTGACAACTCACCATTATCAACAGCCTCAAGGGCTGTAGGAAACCTACGAGTGACTTAGAAATGATTGTCTCCGACAGTCTAGTCTCCCTTGATTTCTTTCAATCATTTGAGATTCGTCATGTCTTAAGGGAAGCAAACCGAGTTGCGAACCGCTTATCGCACCTCAATATTGCTTTCTCAGGCTCTGTGACACTTGACGATTCAGTGCTTCGCAATTTCATCCGCTTGGATGCTCTTGGCATATAAGGTCCCTTATTGCCAAATTATTGCCAAATTATTACCGATTAAAAAAACTAAAATTTCAGAAAAAGCCCAAAAAGAAATATAAAATATCAATTTAATATTTTTTTATAAAACTTTTTAATACCATATTCCTATATTGATAGCAATACGTTCTCAATAATAATAAATTTTTTATTCGTGACACCTTTATACGATCTTGACACTTTTATATCCAAATTAATAATATTTTTATCGAAAAAGCTAAATACACCATTAATTTTTATTGGACATACTGCTTATCTTCGCAGCTCCTTGCGGAAACATGTCTGCTATGGTTGTAGACTACTTTGGAGGTCGTGTTAAACACGCCCTTGTTGGAATTTGAAAAGTCTGAAGGAAAAAAAAACGAAAATTAAATGTAGGGACTCCGCAACATGTTGCAGAGTCCCATTTCTATATGTAAAAAACATTCCAATTTTTTTTTTTTAACTCAAAACAATCCGCACAAGATTGCAAACTTTTTGTTTTTTGAAATTTTGTGTGTGCCATTTTTTTTATATAAAAAAAATCTCTCATACAAATTGCAAGTAGTTGCGGAAGTTGCGGACCGAAGGTATGTAATGTTGGTTGTTTGACACGGCACCCACTGCATTCCGCAACCAGGTGCGGACTTATTTCCGCGAAAAGTCGCACAAATTAGCGGTGTGTCCAGTAAAAATTACCAGCGTGTTTAACCACCCCTACTTTATTGATGTCACTTTTTCATAATTGACTTAAAATGACCATTTATTGTGTGACATTAATTGAAAGAGAGAGTCACTCATCTAATAATTTTTTGACAGGGTTAATTGTTCGGTTAATATTTTCAAAATATATATTCAAACAACTTATCTCACATTTTTAAGTATTGAAATGGTTGAAATTGCAGTAAAAATAATTAATTAATTTTTTTATTATTTTCAATTGCAGAGAAATTTTAAGTAAAGCCACTATGATCAAACTACAAATGAACCATAAGAAAACAGAAAAAATTTGTAAGTTTTCTGCTTCTTTCAAGGGGTTTGATAATTTGGCGTGTTTAATTTTCGGTGTAAGTTTTGATTTCGTCGCGTGGGTTGTCGCTATTCCTCACTTATAATATCAGTTTTGGACTCTATATATTTGATTGAACAATGAACATTGAACATATGGTATCAATGATAATAATAATAATAATAATATTTTCCTACCAAAAAAAATGATGATAATAATAATAATAATAATCAAAAAATAATTTTTATTGGGAGGCGAATGAAGACCGTTTGGGTTCAATTTTTTTGTGAAAGATAGGAGCAAAAATCAGAACAAATACCAATTCATTTTATATACATTAAAAAATAACTCAAATTGTGGGAAAATCAAAAAATAATTTTTATTGGGAGGCGAATGAAGACCGTTTGGGTGCAAGAAAACATCAAATTTTTATTTAATAATGCGACAACATATAGTTTGTTACTTTGTCACGGATAAGGAATCAAGCTTTGATGGGTCGACAATATACGTTAATTCTTTATAAAAAATTTCAAATAGAGCATATGTAAAATTAAATTAGAAAATCATACGATTTTATTCAAGTGGTGGATCTAGAAAAAAAAAATTGGGGGGGGGGGGGGGGGGGGGCTAAATATTTTTTCGGATATTTTTTTTACATGTATATATTAAGATTATTTTTTGTTTAGAAAAAACCTTTAAATTTAATATTTTGATAGTTAATTTTAGGGTTCGTTTGGTTGGCAACCTAAAAACCCAGGAAGTAGAACTTCTCAAGAAGTAGGAGAAATTTCTGTGTTTGGTTGGTGTTTTTGAAATTAGAAAACACAGGAAAACTTCCCGGGAAGTTGAATTTCCCCAAAATGGAGGAAGTTCACTTACCTAGTCTCTCCTAGGTAAGTTCAACCTCCCCCATTTTTAACTTGGAAATTTCCATTTCTGCATTTAATCTCATAGAATAAAAAATCAATCAAACATATTTTTAGAATTTCCGTCAATTGGATTTCCCAGGAATTCAATTCTCATGAAGTAACTTCCCGGGAATTTCAATTCCCACATTGAACCAAACGAACCCTTAGTAGAAAAAAATTAAGAAAAATAAAAATTATCAAAAATGAGCTTTTTTTTTGTATATGTATGTACTAAAATAATATTTTTGTTTAAATACATTGAAGAAAACATTAAATTTGTTATTTGACTAAGCATTTTTTTTTAGAAGAAAATTAAGTGAAACAAAAATTATGGGAAAAAGTGAGGATAACGGGATTTGAACCCATAACCTTAAGATAATAAATACTCGTCCTTATCAACTAAGACTATGTTTGGTAAAAGGGTAGCCGACGAGTTAGCTGGAGTTGATGGATTATTTGTGTTAAATATAGGTTAATAAACTAGCATGGTGTTTGAGAAACCTAACAGTTAGGGTAGTCGATGGAAACTCGTGAATAGAAAACTATAAGCTCCGAAAAGTTTGAGTGAGTAGCTAATGAAAAACTATGATTCTAAAAACTAATTAAATTAAAATCATATATTTATTTCATTTTAAACTATATAATATCAAAATTATAGAAGATCTGAAAAGTTGCTTCTTTTGCCAAACAAAGCCTAAGTTAAACTATCTTAGTAAATCATTACTCTTTTGAAACTCTTTTATCTTTAAACTTAGTAAAATTTTAAAAAAAAATTGCAAATTTTTTTTTTATCGGTTTTTCTTTCGGGTTGAGGGGAGCTAATGCCACCCCGAGCTTTCCTCATATCCGCCAGTAAAATTTTATTAGAGGTAGCGATTCGGACGAGTTGGATCAGATCATTTAGTTTTGGGTTAATTCGAACTTGAGTTATCAGGTGAGATTACAATTCAAGTCTGTCCGGGTTATTCGGATATCATTTTATTGGGTGCAGTCTTTTTGGTTCAATTTGATCTGACAAATTCGAATTTCGGTCAAAACACCAAGCTAACTTCTGATTTGAGTCCTTGGAAGTATTTGATTTGGGCCTGATCAGCCCATGGGCTTACGTCTAGCCCAATCTCTATGATGAAGAAGCCGGATTGCTGAAGATGGGAGTTATGATTCGAAGCGCTTCATTTTGAGGATTATTGAAGTGTTGAGTTTTGTCTCTTCGGAGACATCTGATAAAATTGGAACAATATGAAGTGTTGAGTTTTGATTACCAACATTAGCCTCGTTTGGTTTAAATTTTGAAAAAGGTAAATGGAAAGAAAATAAAGGTAGTTGAATTATCCGACCTTAGCCTCGTTTTGATTACCAACCTTAGCCCAATCTCTATGATGGAAACTCGTTATTGTTGCATATATAAAAAAAGAGTTTTTTGCCGTTAAATCTGCTGAAATTATACCTACCTTCTATATTTTTATCGTTAATTTATTGTCATATTTCACCTAAAAATTTAACTTTACTAATATCTTATTTGAATTTTGACACAGGGACTCCGAAATCCATTGGAAGGACCTGCCTCTATGTTGCTAGTTGAATTACCTTCCAATATAACAGAAATTGGCCCATTACAAAGGCATGCCCCAGCCAGCTTCCAGACGGTAACTTGAGGCTGTGTGTATGGATTTTGAAGATTGCTTGGGCACAAGCTACCGTGGATATGAATATGATGCAACATATAAAATGCCCAAGAAGAAGAGATGACTTGACCATGAGTGAGTGGAACATGGAACATACTAAGTCCACTAAGGCTTACATGGACACATGTGCTAGATACATAACACATAAGTTCGGCGATGTTCCATCATAAAATTAAATGATAATAGGAGTAGTCACATGTTCCATCCTAAAATCAAATCACAATAAATGATAATAGGAGTAGTCACACGTTCTATCCTAAAATCAAATGACAATACGAGTAGCCAGATGTGAGGCTTAATTTGTAGGTCTTTTCACGTCTCAATAGAACATGTGCATGATTGGAGGAGTGATTAGTGAATATTGATTGTCAATTAAAGTCGGATGAGTACACAACATAATTGCGCCCGATTTCCATTGCGGGCTTTAAGTCTGTTGAGATGTCTTGAATCTAATTGGTTTAGCTGTGAGCTTTATTAATTAATATAGTTAATTTAGATAAAACTAGGTTTATCTATTTGTATCTTATTGATACATCTATTAGTAAGATTAGATTTAATTTGGTTTATCGATCTTTCAATGAGGAGGTAGCCAAAATTTAGTGAACTACAATAAAAATGTGTGCCGATTTTATTTGGTTTAATATTGATTCTTTCGTCTTAACAAATTCTTTGATATTTAGGTTAGGTATATGGAGACACCCCAGGACATTAGTTCAAAGCTAATGTGATATTCCATATTTGTCGCACATTTTAAGTTGTTAGGTCTAAATATTATGTTTCAATTGGAAGTTTCAAGCGTCCAATGCAACTGTTAGGCCCAATATTAAGAGGTTAGATTTCGAAGTTTCAACCTTCCAATGCAACTGTTAGGCCGAATTTCTATAAGAGGGAATGAAAAGGAAATGTATTAAATCTTATGTATAAAATGTACATGATCATTATTTTTTTTGTGAGCTTAGAGAGGAGGACGTGGGAAATGATTAGACGATCCTAGAATTAATAGTTACACTCCTTCAAATTTGGGATAGAAGGTGGGAAAAAATAACAAATTTTATATGAAAACTGGAAGAAGAAGGGGAATGATTAGAATAGTAATCAATGAATCTTAACATAAATCTGTACTATATTCATAAAGGTAATACTTACATTTCTCTACACAAAAACAAACCGGGGGGTTAATCTTAATCTAGTTGTAAGCTCTATGGTGAATACATGCAAATAAAGTGAAGATCTGCAATGCCTCTGGTGAAACAAGACCAAGATCAGGAGGTTTTTGAAGGTCCTATGGTAGTAAATTGTGAATATCCAACATCAACTCTTGCTTGCGATCAGTATGTACTTGCATTGTTGTTGGCAGTGGCATCAATTGCGCCCTCTGAATCCGATGCGAGTTTCAGATACATGAGCCCTTCTTCGAGACTGGGAAGAGGATAAACAGGGTTGAGAATAACTCTTGCTTTCCAGTCAAGACCAGGGACATCCGGGTGGGGCTTCTCCCAACCACAACATAAGCATATTATTTCAGCATAACGGCCTACAACTGCACCCGGCGGATATCTCCACTGATAAGGGCATGTTTCAGGCCAGTGGTCTTTCTTTAGACAGATATTACAACGCTTGTCAGGACAACAAATATTTGGAAATTTGAGATCTTCCTTGAGCTCTGACAACAAACAATATATACTGAAAATATATCAACATCTATTCTCTTAAAAAACAAACACAACTGGATCATACATATTACTCAATACAGACACACCAAGTAAAGTTGACAAAAAATCTTAAGCAAACATACCAGGAGTGATCAGGTTCGGGCAGTCAAAAGTTGTATGGCCGTCTCGATTAGGACACATCTTACAGGGGGAGGATGTCAATGGTGGTCGATTCTCTTCCCTTTTGTTCTCCTTCCCCTTCATCTTCTTTTTCACTAATAGATGATAATCACCAAGCACAAGTATTAGGTGCAAATCAAAGGATCGATCACAATAGTATGACACCTAATCGTGAAAAACCTTAATAATCAAACGACTGAAATTACGTACCAATAACGGGATGAGGAGGAGCATCATCACATCTCTCCACAGCTGAAGGCCAGTTCAATTTGATCTTCTGTTTAACGCTTGACATCAAACAACCATTGTATGTCTTCATAATTTTGTCACTGAATGATTAGCAAACTCAATAAAAGCATAGCCTTCCGACTGTTGAGTTTGCTTGTTCCGAATTAATTTAATTGAGACAACCTGCTATAATTAATATCTAATAAGCTTCAACAAACAATGCATACATACATATACAAACAGAAATCACTCAACCAAGTCCAATTCAGGGTAGGACAAGAAAATTCTGGCGAGTAATATAAGCAATTTAATGCTCGTCAATTTCATCACCGTTTGAATTCAGTTAGATCAACTAGCAAAATATTCGAAACTATAAAATCCTTAACTTTCAGATTTGTTCACTACGTAATTAAACCATGACAATTGCAGGCAATTCCAACGCCAATCCCTACTGAACGAAAGAGACGATGTGAGATTCCGAGAAATCCCGGTCAGGTCGTATGAAAACGGGAGTCAGTGTCGGGTTTATTTTGTTTTTGGTTAATCCAGGTAGAGGCTTCCGTTCCTTATGTTTTGATTTGGTTTTCACCTTGTTTTTCAATGTTGGACTCTACCCACAACCCCAACAGACAATCCTTGATTCTCATATCACGGAGAAGAAAAAGAGAGATATAGAAAGAAATTGAGCGATATCTCGACAGATTGGGGGAAGCAAGAGGCGATGTAGTTCTCATCCATCCAGTAATGCAGATCCCCAATCCACAGGGTGCGGGCCTCATCGGAATTTGTAGGCTGAGCCGATTCGACCAAAGGCTGGTGGTACTGTGGCGGAACCATGCCTTGCGCTTGTTGCCGTCGGCGACCGGAAACAGGAAAGAGAGAAAGGAAAGGGAAGCCGGGAGGGAAAGAGAGGGTGTGGGTAAGAGAGGGAGAGTTTTGATTTTTCTATATAAAAGCAAAAACAATCCTATCAAAACCGGCAAGCAATCAACAAAATTTTAAAAGCTAAACCTAAACAAATGTGACAATTTTTTTTCGTTTTTGATTGGAAAAAAAAATCCTAATTTCAAGTTGCAATGGTGAAGGAATTGGTGTTTTTAATTGATGTGTAAAATAATAATGATATAATAGGATTAAAATGGAGATTTATAATCTGAATAATTTAGGTAATTATAGTGCTTTGCTAGAAGCTAACTATAATTTATAGATTAAATTATATTTAATCTATTGCTATTTTATTCAGGTCCTATAAGGTCACCTACAAAGAGTATTAAGAATTGGATAATTGATTAATAATAATAATAAGTTATTATTGTTGATATAGTTTGTGGATAGAAGATAAAAGATAAAGGTGACTTATTAGGAATAAGTTGACCTAGTTTCTACAATATATAAGGAGACTTATTCTTAACCTAATATAGGATTGTACGTGTGTCTCTAAAACTTCTCCCACCACAAATCGCTAGCCTCCCTAACCTGTAGGGTGTGAGTTGCAATCCTCCGATCATTCGTTCTAGCAAACGGAGACAAGGAGATCCAATCCCGTGCTCGTGTGGACCAAGTAGAGGAGTCGCGCTTGAGGCTCTTTTCTCCAAAGGTGATTTCGAATCAAGGTTCCGCACAAGAAAGGTACGACTTTTCCCTCTATATTGTTCATATCAATTCATGCATGAGATCCCGAATTAGATGTTAGAAAATAGTTTTCTACCCTTCCGCTGCGCATCTAATTTTCCAACAGTGGCATCAGAGCCTCTTGCATAAATTGATATGATCGATTGATTTTCTTGTTAGTTTTGATTCAATTTAACAATATATTTGATATATGGAATAACTTATAAGAATAAAATTATGATTTTATTGATTGGATGTACATAAAATTAATATGTGAAATTAGTTCGCAATTGGAATTTGATTCCAGTCTAAGCCGCCTACCTTGCGCTAATTAATTTGGAATTAACGTATAAGGATACTACGTGGTTAAAGTCCACCAAATTAGATGGCAGATCTTATGACTTCCGAAAATTCTTACTTTTACCCAATTCGTTTTGAGTACATGTCGAAACGGCGCGGCATCAAGTTTTTTTTTTGTGCAATGCGTTGATTTTTTTTCATATCAATTGATATAATTTATATAAGAGATATGATTTCTTGTATATATCATGAAATATTTGATTTCATAAAAGTATAAATTGATTTGAATCTAAGAAATTAGGAATTTCATAATTTTGATACATAAAGTTAATAAATTTTATGTGAATTTAATTCATATATTAATTTGTCAAAAAGTTTAAGTTTTATGAAAACTTACCATCTTAATCCTACAATTGTCAAAGTTTGTAATTGTTACAAAATTTAAGTGGGAGTGGATGGGGGCGGAATTAGGATTATGGAAGATATTTATGAGTTTAGTGTAAAATCTTAAATTACCTTAATTAGATATGGTAGATATCTTATCCCTAATAAAAAAAAATTTCTATCCAATTATAAAAGGTAATAGTTACCATAAATTTATTCCATATATATGATTGCTAATTTTGAATTAAATATCAAGAATATTAAATTAGTTATTTTATTAGATAATTTAATTGATTTGAGTTAAATAATTAATTAATATGATTAATATTCTATTTCTTTTTTTTATATTAATTTGATTAATATTTTGATATTATATTAATTGTGATTAATATTTATTTAATATTTGATATTATTGCATGCGGTGACTAGTATGGTCCAAGTAGCATATAAATACGATCTGCGTATCGTTATGTATTTTTGTACACGATCTGCGTATCGTTATGTATTTTTGTAATTTAATTTTCGAAAGTGAATTTATTTATACATTGTACAAAAGAAGATGCTACAAGATTCAAGGATGGAGATCCAAAAGGAGATTCTAGGATGGAGATCCAAAAGGAGAATCAAGGATGAGGATCCAAGAAGCTAGAAGAACCTTTAAGATTTATCTTTTTGGTTTTCTTTTCATTAGGGGCCATACTAGGATCACAATTTATTTTTATGCATGTGTTTGGTTTATGCTTTGCATGTTTGATTATGTTGTTTGTTCACTTGATAATTAAACTTGCATGACAAGCCTAGTTCCCTTAAAAGAAAATTGAGAGTATGCCTTTCCAATTCATAACCTATGAGGCCCTTGGAATTTGATGGATAGGTTTTGCCAAAGCAAGGTGTCCATGCTTTGACCTTGGGATAGTACGGGTAAATCTATATAAGGGATTTATAGCCTTGAATTGGTTCTACTCAACAAAAGACCAAAAGACAAAGTTTTGGATTTTGAGGCATGGGATAGATTTACATAATATGTGATCTATCAACCAAGAGTTATAAATGTTATAACTAGTAAAAGTTACTTACCTTGTCAGATAAGAGTTAGGGTAGTGCCAAAGCACGCTAATGTCTTATCTGTAATAGGATCTCGGAATCATTTTATTCAAAGGGAAATTTATTTTATGGATAAAATGGCATTAGCTTATTTACATTTAAAGCATGTTTAAATTTTAAGCTTTTTGCATGACAAACATGATTCATATTTTGCATGTTCTATGTTGTAGATATGATGAACAGAAACGATAACCCAACCATCATCAATTTGTGTTCAATTCTTGAGAAGAATAAGTTGAACGACAATAATTTCCTCGATTGGGAAAGAAATATGAGAATTGTTCTTGGGTCTGAAGGAAAAAAAAGTGTACTCGACACCCCAATCCCAAAATTGACTGATGCATCTACTCAAGCTGAGAAGGATCAGGAAAAACAAATCAGAGATAAGTCAGTGATTGTCACATGTCTTATGCTGACTTCTATGGAGTCGAGCCTTCAAAAGAGGTTCGAAAAGATGGATGTTTGCATCATCATTCGCACCTTGAAAGTTATGTTTCAGGAACAAGCGAGGATGGAGACGTATGAGACTCATAAGGCAATACTTGATTGCAAACTTGAGAAAGGCAAGCCAGTTGGTCCTCATGTCTTTGAAATGATTGGTCATTTTGAAAACATGGAGAGACTTGGCCACCCCTATAGCCAAGAGTTGGCTACAGACATCATACTTCATTCTCTGCACGATGGATTTACTCAGTTCAAGCTAAACTTCAATATGAACGAAGCTGTAAAAACGCTTAAAGAGTTGCATGGGATGCTTAAGACCGCTGAGCAAAATCTAACTATGGGCAATAAGAAGGAGATCTTAATGGTCCAAAAGGGAAAAGGGTTCAAAAAGGAGGGCATCTGGACAGTAGAAGAACACAAAATGGAAGGGTAAACTAGTTACCCAACCTAAGAACACTTCTAAGAAAGCTAAAGTAGCTACTGACCATGATTGTTTCTACTACCATACCAAGGGTCACTAGAAGAGAAACTGCCTAAAGTATTTAAAAGATAAAAGGATGGAACTATGAGTTCTTTTGGTACAAATGTTAGCTAATGTTGTGATTAGTAATGACTATATCAAACATTTGGTGTTTACAACATAAGTACCAAAAAGCAAAAATCAAATGCACGTGAAAATACCTATCTATGACATTGTCACTTCTGTCACTCAGACTTAAATTGCATGGAAAATTCCATAAAGATGGAATTTTTATATCAATTGATTGTGAATCATTTGACACATGCGACTCATGTCTAATGAGAGAAAAATGACAAAGTCACCTTTTACTAGGGCAAGTGAAAGGGCAATTGAACTCTTGGCACTATACATATGGATGTATGTGGGCCTATGAGCACAAAAGCTAGAGATGGGTATAAATACTTCATGACTTTTACTGATGATTTAAGTAGATATAGTTGTATTTACTGAATGAATTAGTATAAAATTGAATCCTTTTGAAAAGTTCAAGGAGTTTCAGAATGAAGTTTAAAACCAGCTTAGCAAGAAAATTAAGGCACTACAATCTGATCGTGGTGATAAATATTTGAGTCAAGAGTTTGATCATCATTTAAAGAGTTGTGGGATTGTCTCACGACTAACTCCGTCCAGAACTAGGGCTGGGCAGAAATTGGATCGGACCGGAATCGGACCGGGACCGGACCGGAAATTACGGTCTTTGGATCGGACCGGAAGTATTCCGGTCTAGTCCACGGTCCAAGAAAACTTTAATTCCGGGTTCCGGTCCAAACCCGGGACCAGACCGGAATTTCCGGTCCGGACCGGAATTGGACCGGAGTGTGTTGATTTAAAAAAAAAAGGGCGTAGGTGTGCGTGAAGCACTGAAGCCCGATTGGCTGACTGAGATCTAATCTAACTTATACTCTCCCTCCCGAAAACGATGGCTTCTTTCTTTCTTTCTTGTGTTCAGACTTCGTCTTCAATCACCATTCGCCCATTCCGGTTCCGGGAGGCGGGAGTCTCGATCTCGTCTCTAACTCAGTCCCCTCTCTCTCGCCAGTTACCACCTGCTAGTCGGCCCTCCTCCTTTGTGCTCGCCAATCGGTCGCCCCTCACCAGTCACCACCCGCCGGCGTTCCCGTGCTCGCCGCCAGTCACACCGCCCCCCACAGTCGCACCCGCCAGGACTTTCAGGCTGCTGTATGCCTGTATAGTTTGTACACTGTACAAAAATTGGGTTGCCGTAATCGAGATGCCAATCAGTTGGAATGTTGAATCAAAATCGAAAGATATTACTCCCTCTGTTTCAAAATAAATGTCTTTCGTCTTTTAGTGCACGTTTTTCAATGAGTTAAAAAATCTATAAAATATTATTATTTTATTTAAATTTTTTATACAATATTATACTTATTATTAATAACTATGAAATTATATAAAAAATTTCATTAAAAAAACAATATTTTATAGAGTTTTTAACACCTTAAAAAACGTGCCGAAAAGGTAAGTGACACTTATTTTGAAACGGAGGGAGTATTAATTATTGGATTATTAATTATATATATAAGATCGAAAAGGCACTTGTAAGCATACTCGGAGAGTGGAGATGCTAATGATGGATGGATTGATCTACTGGAAAGCTTGAGGCGGTTTGTTGTTAAGGCTTTCTTAATCTCAGAAGGCAACTTTATGCTAGTAACCCCAAAAAAAAAGAAAAAAAAAAGAAGGGAACCATGGCTGCAGACTCCGGTCCCTAACGGTCCGCAGACCGGAAAACCCGGGACCATATATCTCGGTCCCGGTCCGGTCCGCGGTCCAAGTTTCTGAAAATTCCGGTCCATTGGATCAGACCGGGACCGGAATGTTCGGTCCGGTCCGATCCGGTCCAGACCGGATGTCCAGCCCTATCCAGAACACCACAAATTAACAGTGTCTCTAAAAGGAGAAATATGACCTTGTTGGACATGGTCTAGTCAATGATGAGTTTTGCTAATCTTCTAATATCTTTTCGATGTATACTCTCACAACCATGATGTTCACACTAAACAGGACTCCATCTAAGGCTATAGAAAAGACACCATATGAGTTATGAACAGGAAGAGTTCCAAGTTTGTCTTTTCTCAAGGTTTGTGGATGCGAAGCATATGTAAAACGTTTACTAACAGATAAACTCGCAACCAAATATGATAAGTGCTTCTTTGTAGGGTATCCTTAAGGAAACTAAAGAGTACTACTTCTACAATCCCACCGAGCACAAAATGTTTGTTGCTAGGGATAGTGTCTTTATGGAAAAAGAGTTTATTTCCAAAAAGTCAAGTGGGAGAAATGTTGATCTCGAAGAAGTTCGAGAGAACCAACAAACAGAGCAACGTCAAGAAGACATGGATCACTCAATGTCTGAGACTATAGATTTTGAGGACTTAATTCCACTAGAAGAAAGAACTCATAATTATATACCGGAGGCAGGGGAGTTACAAGAACTCACCCCTACTAGTCTACAAATTGTTGTGGTAGAACCTTTAGTTGCTCAACCCACACGTAGATTGGATAGGCAAAGATCGTTGCCAAATAGATTTGTTGATTTCATTTTGACTACATGCCTGGACATTTTGGTGTTAGAAATCAACCAGTCTACTACATATAAGCAAGCTATGATGGGTCCAGGCTCCGAAAAATGGCATGGTGCCATGGATGTCAAGACCATGTTCTAAACGGATACTTAGAAGAGGATGTGTACATGGCACAACCTGAAGAGTTTTGAAGATCCACAAAATCCTAGGATGATATGCAAGCTTAAGAAGTCCATTTATGGATTTAAGCAAGCATCAAGGAGTTGGAACCTTCGATTTGATGAAGCGATCAAATGGTTTGAATTCATCAAATGTGAAGAGGAACCTTGTGTTCACAAAAAGTTTAGTGGGAGCAAAGTTGTTTCCTTGGTTATGTATGTGGATGACATACTACTTATTGGGAATGACGTTCAAATGCTTGAGTTTGTAGAAGACTAGCTCAAGAAGTATTTCTCAATGAAAGATCTTGAAGAGTTCGAGTACATTTTTGGCATCAAGATCTATACAGATAGATTCAAGAGAATCATTGGACTAAGTCAAGGAACTTATATAGATAAGTTTCTGGACAGGTTCAACATGAAAAATTTCTAAGAGGGATTTCTGCCTATGCAACATGGTCTATCTCCGAGCAAGAAGTAGTGTTATATGACATCTGCTGAGCTAGATAGAATGAGTAGGATCCCTAATGCCTTAGCAATAGGATCCATATTGTATGCGATGATATGTACTTATCAAGATATTGAAGATATTGCATTCACTTTGAGTGAATGTAATATATACCAATCGAGTTCAAGTGAAGCACATTGAAGTGCAATTAAGAACATCATAAAGTACTTAAGAAGGACTAAAGATGAATTCTTGGTGTATGGAGGATATGACGAGTTGATCGTTGAAGCATAACTGATGCAAGCTTCTGAACAAACAGAGATGACTTCCAATCTCAATCCGGATACATCTTTGTTCTTGTTGGAGGAG
The DNA here is from genome assembly GCA_037127255.1 of Persicaria tinctoria. Classification (NCBI taxonomy): domain Eukaryota; kingdom Viridiplantae; phylum Streptophyta; class Magnoliopsida; order Caryophyllales; family Polygonaceae; genus Persicaria; species Persicaria tinctoria. The sequence continues at coordinate 21,493,367 of JBANSL010000013.1, read as the reverse complement.
CTGTGAGCTAAAGGAGCTGAAAGCATTACACAGTAGATGATTCTACAACAGAGGTTGAGTACATTGCAACATTGGATGTTGCCAAGGAAGTTGTCTGGATAAGGAAGGTCATTGATGAGCTTGGTGTGGTTCCCAAAAGGGTTGAAGTCAATAGCATCTATTGTGACAACAATGGTGTCATTGCTCATTCCAAAGAACTTGGCTCTAATACCAAATCCAGACACGTACTCAAGAAGTATCACATCATACAAGACCAGGTCTAGTAAGATGATGTGAAGCTATGCAAAATACACACGGATGACAACATAGCAGATCCGTTGACTAAACCTCTTCCCAAGCCCAAGCATGATAGTCACACTAGAGCTAAGGGACTCAAGTCCATTGGTGAATGGATTTGATTTATATGTTTAACGCATTTAGATATTGATCAAGATTGTTGAAACATATTTTCATCATGTTTGTTTGAAATAAAATTTCACTATTATTCAATTATGGTTTAGAATTGAATAAAATGTCCAAATAATTTATGATTATCAAATAGGATCGCTGCGAAAGTCGTGGTGGTTGAGACCCTATTAAGTGAACTGATATTATGAATTATGCTTTGTCATAGTCTTAATCATTAAATGGGACATAAATGATTTAATATAGACTATTATGCAAGTTGATTGATAGCGCCAAGTTTCACGGGCTATAGGGACATAGAGATGTCTAATCAATTGTATAGACAAGTATGATGGATACTTGTTAGACAGACCTGCCTTAAGATTTTTCAAATAAGTTGAAGAATTAAAGGTTAAAATATTATTAGTAGGTTCCTCAAACATGAGTGTGATATCCCTCTCACTTGATGATTGGTAGCCTTTGACACTGTCAACCGCTGATCCGTAAAAGGCAGTCATAAAGGCAGTGATTGGGGTTGCTAAAATTTAAGTGGGAGCTATAGTCACACAAGATTGGAGAAGTCCTCCTATTCTGGATATTAGGATATCTGAGTAGGAATAATGTTCTTGCCACTCGAAAAGTAAGAACTGTAAAATGCATGGCCATGCTCAAATGGATTAATACGTAATCATTTGTTTATTTGACAGCTCAAGCTCGGGATCGAGAAATAATTTGAATTGATATGGATAACATGAGATGCTATCATATCGTCAAATTGAACATTAAGTGACAAAGGAATTGAAACCGCACATCCACTTAAGGACAAGTGGGAGATTGAAGGAATTGATGTCCTTTAATTGATGTGTAAAATACTAATTATATAATATGATTAAAATGGAGATTTATAATCTGAATAATTTAGGTAATTATAGTGCTTTACTAGAAGCTAACTATAATTTATAGATTAAATTATATTTAATCTATTGCTATTTTATTCAGGTCCTATAAGGTCACACACAAAGAGTATTAGGAATTGGATAATTGATTAATAATAATAATAAGTTATTATTGTTGATATAGTTTGTGGATAGAAGATAAAAGATAAAGGTGACTTATTAGGAATAAGTTGACCTAGTTTCTACAATATATAAGGAGACTTATTGAGAATAAGTCTTAACCTAATATAGGATTGTACGTGTGTCTCCAAAACTTCTCCCACCACAAATCGCTAGCCTCCCTAACCCGTAAGGTGTGAGTTGCATTCCTTCGATCATTCGTTCTAACAAACGGAGACAAGGAGATCCAATCTCGTGCTCGTGTGGACCAAGTAGAGGAGTCGCGCTTGAGGCTCTTTTCTCCAAAGGTGATTTCGAATCAAGGTTCCGCACAAGAAAGGTACGACTTTTCCCTCTATATTGTTCATATCAATTCATTCATGAGATCCCGAATTAGATGTTAGAAAATAGTTTTCTACCCTTCCGCTGCGCATCTAATTTCTCAACAGGGAAGAGATGAAAGAAAAGGAAGCTAAACAAGCAATAGGACGTACTAGGGCTTGCTCTTATCGATCGGATCAAAGCGACAACTGTAGAGAATCAGATAACCAAATTCATCAAATTAGGTATAGACATCAGCCAATTTATTAGATGTTTTGGCCATATTATATAATAAAGCTTATATATTGGTATAAATTGATAATACTCTTGTTGATTTTGAACAACTAATAACTATTAGGATATATTAGAATATATTAATTAAGTATTATTTAGATAATTGGGAGAATTAGTTAGATAGATTTGATTCATGTTTATCTCTTGGTGAAAAAAAATAAATATCCATATAATAAGACCTAATAGAGTAAATATTTATCAAACTACCTTTATTTATTAAATGATCACCAGACACCCTACCAGCACTGCCCCCCGCTTCTCCTTAGAGATCACCCCCTCCCTCAACGTTTCTTATGAAGCAACTTCATCATTTATCAAGCAGAATTAGCGATCCAGGTATTTAATAGCACAAGAAAACAAATTCTTCATATATAAATCACTTCAATATCAGTGTACGTATACGTATTTCGTTGGTAAATAAATCACGAATGTATAACATACTGTTATAAATATTAAAATACATTAGTCAACATATTTATTTACAAATACTTCATTTGTCGGCACATAAAATCTCTTCCAATAATGATGATAATCATACATTTATACTATCACATATATCAACGCTTGTTATCATATGTGAATACAGATATAATAATGCATATATATCAGCATGTGTGAAGTCAGAACTAATAATACACATATATATCAACATACGTTAGTCGGTTGTCAACATACTTATGATATTGTGCTCTTTCCAGATCAACCTGTAATGTCAACCCACATTCTTACATTTGTTTGTGAGGGATCAGAATGGATGAATGTTGACAAGAGCTTATTGTTCGACAACATCAGCCCTTCGATACACCACCTTGAGGCTCCGACCTCGGGCAATTGGAACGGAGGAAGGCGGAGCAAGTCCGGCTTGACGACCAAGACAAAAGCTCAAACTTGGATCCCTTCAACTAGGTACGCTCTAGGTTTTTTTTGCTTTATACGAATTTCACCCCAAATTTGGTGCTCAATCCGATTTTTAGGTGATTCTTGGCACAAATTTCACATTCCCAATCGAACCCCTTTCAACCGAGTGCCTAATTTTTGGGGTCTGGTTGTTTGTTTGTCTTTGTTTTCAATTTCTAATTTTTCTTTGCGGGGCTTTTGGGTTTGGGACGATTGAAAAAGGAGGCTAATCCAAGGTTTGGGGAAGCTGAGAAGAGGTTGAGAGAAGACCGAAAATGGGCTCTTGGGGATGGAACATTCGGCAGCTTTGGCAATTTGAGGAACCATCAGGTTTGCCCTTAGTCTTTTCCCTCATATTTGCCCACAGTTTGATTTGAACGATTTGGGTTTCGAAAAATAAACTTAGGGTTGAGTTTGTTGATTTATAATTTGGGGATTTTTATTCAGAGCTTTTAGATTTAGGACAACCAAAAGAGGAGACCAGTTCAAAGTCCGGGGAATCCTAACCTTGAGCGAGACAACACAACACGGACCCGCTCGAATTCTCGTGTGTGAACCTGCGACGTCGGAAGCAACCCTCACTTGGGTATGTATGATTTGACTTTTTCCTTCTCGTTTTTTTCTGAATTATGGTTTAGGTTTGTGCATTTGTGCCAAGTATGGGCCGATCGGCTGTTAGCTGGCATGACCTTGACATCTCCAATTTGATGCTAACACCTCCCGCTCTCTTGCATATTTTTATGCTTTTGACCGAGCCTAGTTTGAGAGACACGTGCTTGAATTACCCAATTTAGGGCTGTTTTGTTTTGGTTTGATTTCTTCCTCTTTTGGCTAATTGTATAGGTTTTTGCAATGCGAACAACCAACTTAAACCTGCCAATTAATGTTGCCATTAGTCTTAATTAATTGTGTAGAATAACATCCAAGTCTTTGGTCGGGCTCTTACCGATGCGAACAACCAACTTAAACCTGCCAATTAATATATGCTTTACTTTCATTCATTCCACATTTCCACTTCGATCAACATGTATGCAACAAAGTTTCTAATTAATGACAACAAAGTTTCTAAATGTATGTGTACACACATATACAGGGCGTGCGGTAGATTTAGGAGGCCCTGTGCTCAAAGTGTCAGGTCTTCATTTTTTTATTTTTTTATTTTTTTGATTAGGTAATAATTCGGATGGAAAAACCCTATTCGAAAGCATCATGTCGGATGAGACCAAGAAAAATTTATCAAGAATTCAAGATATAATTCTGGCCCCTGGTAGCGTAGCAAAGATGTGCAACCTTATCCGCTACTCGGTAACCAATACGGGGTATATGTGATATTCTAACCGTATTTACTCTTTGGAGAAGGGTCTGGATATCTGACATAATCGTTTCTATTTCCCATGGACAACCGGTATGTGAATTTAGAAAGTCCGTTATAATTTTCGAATCTCCTTCTATTATTAGATTTGTTATCTTTAGTTCCCTAACTTTAGTGTTAGGTCTTCCTAGTATTATATCTTTCTAACTAACAGTAAAAAGTTTTTTTTTTCCTGATTCAAAATTAACTAGTAATAGTTTTGCTCAACTATATTTTATCTTGTAAATCCCTTGTCATTTCTTTAATTATAATCAACGTTCAGTTGATTGCGTTATTAGTTCAAGTTTTAATTACCTAGCCATATTGACATTTGTTAATATCTAAATAAGGAAAATATTGGGATAAAATAATTTATACTATTTTAGTAAATTCAAAATCAATTGCATGAAATTTATTGTTTTTTTTATTATAAATAAATGCAGGTTTTAGTTGAAAGATCTTTTACATGTTGAAAATCCTAAAGTTATTAAATAAATTAGAGTATAAAATTGATTGCACTTTGGTAGGCTTTGTGTTAGAAAGAAAAAAAGAAGAAACATCAATGTAGCATTTTTTTAACCCTAAAAAATATATTAACCGAATAAAAAAAAAAAAAAGGAATTGGGGGGCCATATGAGTATGAGACACAAAATACATTCTCCGGATTGAAAAGGTTAAAAACTACTACCTCGCTACACGGCTAGGGAGTCTCGTTGCGCTAAGTTGTAATACAATTTACAACTTATGTATTAAAAATATATTGGGCCCTAAAAAATCCGGAGCCCTGTTCCGGCGATTCTACAGAACCGCTCAAAGCACGGCCTTGCATATATACATGCATGTGCTTCTACTAAAAATCATCAAGATGATCCAGGACAATACGGAGTAAATAAAAATCAACCACTGATCGATCATTCAAACAATTCAAGGAACCTTAAAAAAGGCCCCCACAAGTACACGGACGTGTACCTACCAACTTAAACAAGGCTGGCCTAGTCTAGCATGTGGAAGCTCAGAGCAAGGCAAAGTACCAGTTTTATTACATATGAAGAATAAAGCTTTCTAGCTTAAGCAAAGCTTTATGTTAAGCTTATGCTTGAATGTTCAGCTAGTGCATTCAGCCGCACTTATCTCCATTTCATCTTTCCCTTAGCACTTTTCCTTATGTTTTGTCTTGATTGTAATAAGAACAATGCCCATGTGCTTGGCACATGTCACCTTGTAAGGACCTATATAAAGGATTATGACTTACTCTTTGAGGTAGGGTTTTAGGATCATGTGCTATTGAATGGCGGCTTGAATGGCCGATTATTCCCTTCCATCTTTCTCCCCAAGTCATTGCATATTTTGATCATTTTTCCTACTTATTCATGTCTGTTCTTGCTTGATCTAGCTTATTTACTTAATCTTCATATGGTATCAGAGCTTGAGGCTGTTCTTGGGAGGTAATCTGCTCGTTTTCTTTCATTGTTTGCTGCATTGCTTATTTTCACTGTCGTTGCTGCTAATGGAAACTCTAACACCGAAGATAGAGTTGTTGAAGATATGGCTAATCAACTAGTAAATTCAGGTGATCCTTTGTTCTTGTCAAACTCAGATCATCTAGGTGCTCAGCTTGTTGCTATTCCCTTTGATGGAAGCAACTATATATGACTTGGAGTAGAGGAGTTATCATGGCTCTTGGTGCTAAGTGTAAAATTGGTTTCATTAATGGAACTTTTGCTAGACCTGTTGTAGGTCATGTAGATTTGGAGAAATGGATAAGAGCAGATTACATGGTTAGATGTTGGTTATTGAATTCAATGTCTAAAAATATTGTTGAAGGATTCATGTTTCAGGATTCTTCTAAACTTTTATGGGATGATATTATGGAGAGGTTTGGACAAACAAATGCACCTCTTATTTTCCAGATCAAGAGGAGGCTTGTGAATATTGTGCAGGGTAATATGAGCCTTGTAGATCTGTATAATATGTTCAAAAGAAACTGGGATGAATTGCAAGTTTTGGAATGTATGCTAGAGTGTGCTTGTGGTGCTTTAGCTGGATGTAGTTGTGATTTGAAGAAGAAATTCTCTGAAATTGAATCTCGTAACAGGCTTATGCAGTTGTTGATGAGTCTCAGTGAGAAATATGATGCTGCTAGAAACTCTATTTTAGCCACTGATCCTTTGCCTAGTCTTAACAAGGCATACTCTATTTTGCAGCAAGTAGAAAGGGGAAATGAGGCCTCTACTGATCATACTTCTCAAGGCATGAATGCAGACTCCAGTGCTATGGTTGCTAACCAAGGAGGCAATAGCTATCAGTACAAGCCATCTAGTGGTGTTGTTGTTTCTCCTTATAAGAAAGAAGTGAGGGACTGGAAGGAATTGAAGCGGATTAAACTGAACTCTACTTGCACTTATTGTAACATGAAAGGGCATCTGGCTGAGCAATGCTTCAAATTGCATGGTATACCTAAATGGTTCAAAGAGCTCAAAGAGAAAGAGAAGAATAATCCAAGCAGTGGAATCACTGGGAGGAGATCTGCAAATGCAGTCGGTTCTATGGATTCTCAAATGCAAAACAATCCTCTTGAGGATGATGCAGGAGGGAACATAGACTCAGCAATGGTTAATGTTGTGTATCAGGAAATTCTCAAGAAAATGAGAGGAAAGAATCAGATGGAAGGCAGCATTGGTTGATCTGCCAATTTTACAGGTATGCTACCTTTTAATAATGCAAACGTTGTTTTGACAGAGAGGCCTATGAATGAATGGATAGTAGATACTGGGGCTACAGATCACATGGTGTCTGAGTCTCATAATTTACATGGAAAAAGAAGTTTACACAAACCTATTCATATTGGACTACCAGATGGTTCAATTAAGTCTGTTACAAAACAAGAGCATATGCATTTGACTGATGGTATTAACTTGAGTGATGTTTTTCTAGTGCCTGATTTCAAACACAGATTGCTTTCAGTTAGAAAAATCCTTGATGAAACTGATCTTATATCCATATTCACAAAATCTTCTTGCTATTTCCAGGACCCTGGATCTAAGAAGATTTTGCTATCTGGGATTAGAGAGCATGGTCTGTACAAGATACATCCTGAAGATCATGGTGGAACAAGACTTGATGGAAGAGCTTTAAGAAGTTGTAATAAAGCTAGTTTAAGTTTGGAAATAGTTCATGCTAGGCTTAGTCATAGTTCTATGGCTAAGCTCAGACACTTAAAGATGTTCACTTCTTCAGCTTTGGATAATTTTGATTGTGAATCTTGCTCTTTGTTTAAGCATCATAGACTTCCATTTCAGAGAAGTGTGAATATTGCCAAAAGGCCTTTTGTTGCATATGGATTTGTGGGGTCCATATAAATGTGTTACATATGAAAGTTGCTCTTATTTTCTAACTATCCTTGATTATTGTACCCGGGTAACCTGGACTATATTATTGAAGAGCAAACTGCAGGTTTTTAAAGCTATAAATGATTTTCTAGCATATGTGGAGAATCAGTTTAATAGTTCAGTCAAGTGTGTGAGGATTGACAATGGGACATAATTTGTGCAGAAGCAGTGTGTTGACATGTTTGCTTCTAAAGGTATTATTCACCAGAAAACCATCCCTTACACTCCCTAACAGAATGGGAGAGTGGAAAGGAAGCACATGCACCTTGTAGAGACAGCAAGGTGTTTAAGAATACATGCAGGCTTACCTATGAAGTTTTTGGGGAGAGTGTGTGCTTGCAGCTACTCAACTTATCAACAAGATGCCTACTGAAATCCTTAACTGGATATCTCCTCATGAAAAGCTTTTCAAAAAGCCAGCAAGTTATGACGAGTTGAGAGTCATTGGTTGCTTATGTTATACACCAGTGGGGTATGACAAAAGAGATAAGATGAAAGCAAAAGGAAGAAAGAGTGTGATGCTTGGATATCCTTTTGGTTAAAAAGGTTATAAACTCTGGGATATGGAGTTACAGAAAATGTTTGTTAGAAGAGATGTGATTTTCAAAGAGGATCAGTTTCCTTACAAAGAGCAACTTAAATGTGGGGCAGAGAGTCCAGAGATCAGACCATCTTTGCCTCTTGTTAATCCAGCTTCAGATGGTGAGTTTGTTGATCATCACTTTACTAATGCTCAGGGAAGCAATTCTCCAACCTTCATAGCAGATAATGAGATTGGTTCTAGTCAGACTCATCTTCCTTCTCAAATCCAGGATTCTCTAGAATCAGAAGGTAGTAATGGCCAAATGTCAGCTGAGATATTGCAGGATTTGAATGAATTTCCTCCTTTGAGGAGGTCTTTTAGGCAACATGTTGCTCCTAGAAGACTTCAAGATTATGATTGTAGGCATGGAAGACAAAGAAATTCCTTATCTCAATCCTTTCTTGCAGAATGTCTTGGGGACAAAATTGATCATGATTGGGGAGCATTGAAGGCTTTTGCTTACATGGTAGTTGAACCTGAACCTTATAGTTACAACCAGGCCATACAGAACAAAAACTAGATAGATGCAATGGATACTGAGATCTAGGCTCTAGAGAAAAATGGCACCTGGGAACTAGTTGATCTCCCTCCCAAGTTGAAAGCTATTGGGAGTAAGTGGGTCTATAAGATTAAATATAGACTAGATGGCACCATAGAAAGATATAAGGCCAGATTGGTGGCTAAGGGATATAATCAGATCAAAGGGAATGATTATAAACATACCTTCTCTCCTGTGGCAAAATTCTCAGCTATGAGAATCTTAATAGCTGTTGCAACTATCAGAAAATGGAAGCTCCATCAACTTGATGTGAACAATTCTTTCTTACATGGAAAGCTTGAAGAAGAGGTTTACATGAAACCACCTGAAGGGTATGCTCTTGGCAAACCTGGGCAAGTTTGCAGGTTAAAGAAATCCATTTATGGATTGAAACAGGCATCAAGACAATGGAACACGGAGCTGTGCAGGTTCTTAGTAAGCTTGGGATATGTTCAATCCCTAGAAGACTATTCTTTGTTCATCAAGCAGGTTCCTAGTGGAATTGTGGTTGCATTAGTCTATGTAGACGACCTGTTACTTACTGGTGATGACATTACTGCTATTAACCAGACTAAGGAAGCTCTTCATAAAGCCTTCACTATAAAGGATCTTGGCCAGGCAAGATATTTTCTTGGCTTGGAAATCATGCATGATCAGAGGGGTACTACACTACATCAAAGAAAATATATCATTGACATTCTTGTAGATTGTCAAATGATGGACCGCAAGCCTGCTCTATTTCCTCTTCCAAGAGGTTTAAAATTGTCCACAGACAGTGGTGTGATATTGCCAAATCCTAAGAGATATAGGAGACTTGTTGGGAGGTTATTATTCCTCAATTTATCCAGGCCTGATATATCTTATGTTGTTCAACACCTCAGTCAGTTTATGGTTGAACCAAGACAACCACACCTTGATGCAACCATTCATGTAGTGAGATATTTGAAAAGGAACTTATCTACAAGTCTTTATTATCCTAGAGAGCCATCCATGATTCTCTCAGCTTATACTGATGCAAATTGGGGTGTCTTCCAGTTCAGTGCAAAATCTTTAACTGGTTATTGTGTGTTCTTTGGTGAGGCCTTAGTGTCTTGGAAAACAAAAAAGCAAGTAACTGTCTTTAAATCATCTGCTGAAGCAGAGTATAGAAGTATGTCCACTTCATCCAGTGAACTTGTTTGGGTTGAAGGGATCGTACAGAAGCTGAAAGTGCTTGTTCCTTTACCTATTCCTCTCTACTATGATAATAAATCAGCAATTCATATAGCAGAAAACCCTGTATTCCATGAGAGAACAAAGCACTTAGAGATAGATTGTCATTATGTGCGTGAGAAGCTGCAGGAAGGCTTCATTCAACCACAACATGTCAGAATAGGTGTTCAGTTAGCTGATATACTCACTAAAGCCCTTGGTGAAAGGCAACACTACTTCTTCTCTTGCAAGTTGGGATTTGTTGGATTACCCCCAAGTCCAACTTGAAGGGGGGTATGAAGAATAAAGCTTTCTAGCTTCAGCAAAGCTTTATGTTAAGCTTATGCTTGAATGTTCAGCTAGTGCATTCAGCTGCACTTAGCTCCATTTCATCTTTCCCTTAGCACTTTTCCTTATGTTTTGTCTTGATTGTAATAAGAAAATGCCCATGTTCTTGGCACATGTCACCTTGTAGGGGACCTATATAAAGGATTATGACCTACTCTTTGAGGTAAGGTTTTGGGATCATGTGCCATTGAATGGGGCTTGAATGGCCGATTATTCCTTTCCATCTTGCTCCCCAAGTCATTGCATATTTTGATCATTTTTCCTACTTATTCATGCTTGTTCTTTCTTGATCTAGCTTATTTACTTAATCTTCATATTACAATTCTCTTATTCACTACTTGCTTCACATCACTCACTAGCATTATGAGATGTAACCGATGTACATGGTATACAAGTACGTTCAAAGGTGGGATACAAAGTCGGTATAACTAACTCTGAATTGAACAACGTATAATACTTATCTTTATTGTGACGACCAATGTTCTAAATATCGAGTATTGGGGTCGTATCGGTTAGGAGTAGAAATGATATATCGAGGATATATCGGATTTATCGATTTTGCTAATTGTTAATTATAAATATTATATTTATACTTCAAAATGTAAAAATACGCATGGAAATTTAATATTTAAAATACAAAATTACCAAATAAACTTCAAAAAATAAGAACAACTTCGTTCATAAAGGCTAAAGTTACCTTATCAAAGTTGGCAATTCTAAATATGCTCGATATATCGCCGATATTGACCTGATATATCGGGTCGAAAAGGCTAAAATTGTCTTATAAAAGTTGGCAATTCTAAATATCTCCGATATTGACCCAATATATCGGCGCTGACCCGATATATCGCCGATATTGACCCAATATATCACGTTGATCAATATTTTCACCCAATATGTCGATATCGTATCGGATTCTAAATATCCCCGATATATCGGCTGATATATCCGATATTTAGAGCACTGATTATGACACGTGTGGGGAGAAAGATTGCGTAATTAATGAGCTACTTGCATTTGTGGCCATGTGATGGGAAAAGGTGTAACTTGCTCAGCTGTACTAGATATAGGTGATGGGCTCCTCATACAAAAAAAACGGTGATTGGTAGTAGAGCGGGTAAAATTCGACCCGACCCGTCTGACCCGAATTCAGACCTAGCAAAAGCCTAAAAATCTATGCACAACCTAAACCCTAACCCGAACCCAACCCATTTTAGCTCGATAATCAAATGAACTCGAGTTCGAATTCGAGCTAACCTATACATGACTTGTCCTTGACAAAAATCGAATAAGATCCGGCTCATCCTTATAATTACTATATTGTCTTATTTTTAAACATTCAAATATTGTGAATTGCATATAATGTGACCTAATATAACTAAATAAATGATGTTTAATAGTCAATAATTAAGATAAAAAAATATTAATCATTTTATAATAAAACTAAATGTGACCGACTTGACCCGACCCAAAATCCATTTGACCCGAACTTACCCGACGGAACCCGACTGAACATATATACAATACCTCACCTGACATATTACCGAACCTGAATGGGTATACGCGACCCCGACCCGAACTACTCGATTGCCAACTCTAATTGCAATTGGTAACTATATATAAATTTTTTGAATAGGGTTGTAAATCACTTATGGTTAAATGACTCACCCAATCCAATTATATGGGTAAAAACTTGAAAAAGTTGGGTGTCGAATGGGTGATGACGGTCTCCCGATCAAGGAAGGATTGGTCATAAAAAATTGATGACATTCTATGGCTTATAGGACGGCATACAAGACGCCCCTTCGCACTACTATCTCCCTATGACCTAGTTTATTGCAAGTCTTGCAGTTTGCCCATCGAATTTAAACATTATGGGCTCTCAAGGAGCTCAACCTGAACCTTGACGAGGCCGGAGCAAAGAGATTCTTGGACTTACAAGAGATAGAGGAGTTGAGGCTAAGAGCATATGAGAATGACGAAATCTACAAAGAGCGAACCAAGAAGTTGCACGACACCCAATTTCAAATCAAGGGAGGGGCCGACATCCAATCTGATTTTTTATACATAATCCCCGTCTATCATGGGGAGTAGAATAGACGTGGCACAGGGTTTCAAATTGGACACCAAATTTCGAATAGAATCTACCTCGACGGGCGACGGAGGAGCCGACAGGAGGCAGGGGAATGAGAAGAGAAGCATGCGGCGGTGGAGGGTGGGAGGAGTCGCCGGGAGGAGGCGAAGCAACTGGCGGAGGAATTCGGGCAGCGGAGCTCTCAGCAACCATATGTTTTTTTTAACATCTGTAATTATGGTGGAATTTTTTACATTAAAACGTGGTTTAAATCCACGTTTCTTTCATTTATTTTTTCTCCAGATTTCCCTCAAATATAAAATATCATTTTATACATAAAACGCGGTATGAAACTGCATTTTTCCGTCCGTCCTGAAAAAATGAATATTTTGATAAATAGTTTGAAACTGTAAATATTTTGTTAAATATATTTTTTGATTGAATATTTCCATATAAAAATAATGAAATATTGGATTTTGATTTGACTTTTGCAATATTTTTTAATTCCTATTTATGCCCTCTCTTCAATTGTAATTAGCACGTTGTCTTGCCTCAGTTACCTTGTTATATAAATCTTGAATTCCTGTTTACTACTACCTCCGTCCAAAAATACATGGGCTTTACTATTCACGCACGTTTATTTAAGGAGGTAAAAACTATATAAAATATTAATTTTTTTTATTAATTTTTTTAAATAATTACAAACTTATTGATTATAAGTTTGTAATTATTAAAAAAAATTAATAAAAAAATTAATATTTTATATAGTTTTTAGCTCCTAAAAAGCGTGCATAAATAGTAATAGCCCATGTATTTTTGGACGGAGGGAGTATAATTTATTTATAATGATCCCAAATGAAATTTAATTCCTTTTTTTCATATTAAGGAAATTTCGAAGTTAGTTAATAAATTAGTAATCCTATTGAGATAGTTTAACTTATATTTAACTCTATATTCAACATGTGAAATGATACAAATATATCCCACCACATTATAATATAAAGAATCAAAATCTTATATATAAGTAGGTGGGTGCCAAAGCTAGAAAATTTTCGACAAAGGGCACAATTATACATGTACGTTTTGAAGGTCTGCTCGGCTCAACTTAAATTCAAATAGTGCGAATTTTGTGAAATTTACAAAATTTCCTGTAAGTTAGTGTGTTATAAGCGAATAAAGTTGCATAATACTTGAAAATTTTAGCTCGAGCCTAATCATTTCTTATCTAATTGTCGAAATACTTATTTTATAACCTCTCGTTTCGAAACTCTCGAGATGAATTATAGTATAGGAATGTTAATTTAAGTAAAATATAAAAACATTATTGTATGTTAATTGAAATAAATTTGTAGTCACGTACTAATATACCTTCAATTTTTAAACATTTCTAATTTTTTTACTCAGATGTCATATTAGGGTGTACTATATATCAAAAAAAAGATCGACGAGAAGAATACACTTAGATAGTTCGTCAAATTAGAGGGGGCACGTGAATCCATTAGTTTTATAATGAAACCCACTGGTATACTCTGTTTGATTAGCGCATGATGCGCCCAGATGTGTGACTCACATATCAGATGATCCAAGAATTTTATTATATCCGAAATGTAACATAATATTATAAAATTTAGAATATTTCAATTCACGATTAAGAATAACTTCGGAATTCCGTAAATACTCCACTCATATATTGTTGCAATTTACCCGTTGTTTGGCCACGCGACTGTACTTTTTAAATGAATAAACTTCATAATTAGATTTTAAAACATTTTAAACAAACATTTTTATTATAAAAAAAAAATTAAAAAAAATTACCTAGCTAAGCATGCTACGTTTAACAAGATATTGATACGGAACGCTAATTACTTTTAGGCAAAACACCTAACAAAAAAAAGAACATAAATACATATTCAATCACATTTTCCGACCCCAAAAAATAAAATTCAATATCCATCACCTAACAAAGAAATGTCCACAAAAATAACAATCGTCGGCGCTGAGATGGTAAAGCCCGCGGGGGCGGCGGCGTACGAAGGCCCTCTGTACATGACCGCATGGGATCAAATCTTCGGCGTCCTACACGCCAAGACCGTCCACTTCTACAACGAGCCCACCTTGGCCCAACAAAACAGGCCCATGATTGAAACCCTGAAGGGCTCCCTGGGCCTTGCCCTGGCCCAATTCAGCCCGCTCGCAGGGCGGCTCAGGTGGGTCGGCGCGGGCCACTGGCTGGAGATTGATTGCAACGGGATGGGAGCCGAGCTGGTGGAAGCCGAGTGCGACGAGGAGATGCGTTTGTTTCGGGGGCTGGAGTCGTGGAGGCTGAAGCTGCTTGTGCCGGCGGTGGATTACGAGCGGCTGGTGGACGAGGCGCCGCTGCTGCTGGTGCAGCTCACGAGGTTCCGCTGCGGCGGGGTTTCGATCGGGATTTCGACGTCTCATGCCGTTGTTGATGGCCAGAGCGCCTTCCACTTCTTTGCCGAGTGGACTAGGTACATATCCGGACGACTAATTAAATATCGATTTTTCTACCCTATCTCTATAAATTAACATCTTCAATTTTGTTCGTTTGGTTTTTTAAGTTAGTTTATGATACCTTCATTAAAAAAAATAAGTTTTTTATTTTTTTAACACGTTTTTAGGCGTTGAAAACTATATACATCTATTTTTAAATAATTCTCTAAAATAATTTTTGTTACTATGATATTACTTTAAAAAATTCGTTAAAACGTTAATATCTTATATATTTTTTAGTTTATGAAAAACGTGTCAAAAAATGATTAAGTATTAATACTTACAGTTGCAGATGATTGCTTTCATAAATTGTTTTTTTTTGGTGGTTGTTTTTGTTGAGATGTGACAAAGACGCCCAATTTTCACATTGGAAACACCAAAAGTCTAAGGCCATGTACACCCATGTACTCTTCTCTCTGTACTTCACTCATTTTTTTCCTGCCACATCAGCATAAGAACACCCCTTAAACTATTTTATAAATTTTCACACATCCGTGTACTCCACTCTCAAATCGTACACTAATTATTTAATCATTTATTTTAGTCTTATACTCTTATTATATGAAATTATAAATTTATTTGTTTATTAAATTAATATTTACAAATATTTTGGATTGTGATATTATTTTCATTTAAATATTGTATTAAAAAGATAATTTTTTTTAACAATTATTAAAATTATTAAAATAACATATCACATTAAAATATCCAAATATATATATATATATATATATATATATATATATATATATATATTTAAATAAATAAATATATTCAAGTTGCAATGATTTATTTTTACCTATATATAGTCAAAATGGGTATCTATGCAAAGATAAAATCATTATCTATTCAAATATAAATTTATTTATTTATTTTAATATTTTAAACATTTGAAAAGTGGGTTTGAAATAAATAAAACATTTTATCAAGTGGGTTTGTTGTGTACTCCACCATGTTCTTATTTAAGAACACTTTTAAGGTGTACTTGGGTATTTGCTTTTTTATTTAATTATTTTTGGCCTTAGTACACCCCAAATGTGCAGGGGTGTACATGCCCTAAGGTTTGCTGAGTTATTTTTTTGTTATTACTATTGAAGAATCGAGTACTTAAAGTAATTAACTGTAATAGACAAATACTCTAGAATGGGGAGTTGAATAGAGTATGAACGCTTTTCACAAATTCGTTCTGCAGTAGCAACTTCAAGAGATGGATATCGAATCACAAGACCTTGAACTCGAACTCAAGACCTTGAACAAAACTTTTTGTGCCTTGTTACTTCTGCAATGAAATCAGACGTTAGAAATTTAACAGAGAAATAAATAACACAGAGCTTGTTAACGAGGTTCGGCTCTAAACCAGCCTATGTCCCCGCCTAGGGTTATCTAACCCGTAGGATTCAACAACTATTATTTCACTTCCTTATGGATCCTAGATACAACCGAGAAGTTCTTTCCTTCTTCTAAACTCTCGAAGCTTCACCCGCTCCTATCTAGTCAACTCAGATCCCTTAGAGTCTTAGATACAATTTAGAAGAACTACCCTTCTCTCGTAGCCTCACACGCTACTATCTAGTCAACCCAAGCTCTCGTGAAATAATAGCCCTAATCACACCAACGTGTGTATACGTTTGAGTATAGGGATACTCTTAGTATAACAAGAATTACCTTATCCTATAACGCTCAGACTCTTCCTAACTCTCAAAAGAAATAAAGCGATTACAAATAGAGAGATAGGAAAGAAATAAAATCAGCAGAGGCAATGGAAACGTGAGAGCTCTTTGATCCGCAGAGAAGGCTTGGTGAAGGTGTCGATGAATTGTTTCTTCATTCTCTTCTTATATAGCCGAGAGCTCCTGGAGTTTTTGCTGATTTTTCTGTCCGCAAATCTCGATCCGTTATAACCTTAATTTAACTTTGAATTCACTGGAAAATTCAAAGTACTGCTGCCGAATGCTGGGATTTCCTTGTTTATCTCCAATTTGAAACAACACGTAAATAACCAACTAAAAGATATTGTGTTAGGAATATATGTAAAATAGATAATCTGCACAAATCAAATCCAATTTGTTAAGCAATATCAAGTAACCACTTTCAAATATCTAAAATCAATTTAAAAACAATTTACGTCACCACTTTGACTAAATCTTTAAAAAACCAAGCACTTAATTAATAAATAACCAAATCAAATCTAAAAGCAATTTTTTTTCAAATATTTGTTAAAATCAAATCTTCCATATAATTGATATTCCGAAGATTGGCCTAATTGATATAATTGATCTTCCAAATCTTCCATATAAAGCACGTAAATAAGCATGTAGTTAAAATCAATTCTTCTAGAATATTGGCCTAATTAAAATATATAGCACATATAATTTTGTGAGCCAAATAAATATATTCCAAGAATAATAAATAAAACAACCACAAAATATAATTGATATTTGCATAAAATACTACCTTATTTGTCTTCCATCATCCCTATAAAATATATCACATATTATCATCAAGGTGGAGTCAACAACTATTATTTATTGTCAATTCGTTTTATAACGAAATCTCACTAGGTTTACATATTATGCTTAACTTATCATATTTTTGGAAGGGGAAATAAGCATCCTTGTAACATCTCAATGGTTTTCATACAATCATTACATATGTAGGCTTGCTCTTGGTGAACCAATGAAGGAAGCTCCATGCCATGATCGAACAATCTTTAGAGCAATAGAGAGGCCTAACAAAGGGGGACAACCGAGCTTCTCCGAACACATTGAGTTGGGGAAGCAAGACAACATCGAAGAACGGAGGAAGGAGACAGAGAAGGTAGTACTGCAATTGACGAAAGCACAACTTGATAAACTCAAATTGGTTGCAGCTTCCGCTGAAAACGACAATGGTAGCGGAGTTCCTCGTTTTAGTCGTTATGAAGTCATCGCAGCCCACATTTGGAGGTATATATTCGGTAAGGGATTCTAACCGTTAGCCTACTCTTTAACTTGAAAATATGAATAATAGGTCAGGTTCAGGTTAGATCATACATCATACATATTAGCAAAAAAAACGAGCCCATTAAGTTCAATTGCGTTATCATCGAGTATTCAATTTATAGATAATGTTATTTGCCCTATAAATGTTGTTTGTGGATCAAATAATATGCACAAGTACCATATAAAGTAAGTAATATTGATCTACCTTTTGATAATTCTTAGGTGTGCGTGTAAAGCGAGAGGGCACAAGAGCGAGCAACCAACTGCCGTGTCCATTGCAGTCGACGTGCGTAACCGCATTCACACCATTCAATTGCCTCAAAGGTACTTCGGCAACACGATTCTTGTCATGAGGGCAACGAGCCGAGCTGGAGAACTCACCTCGAACCCTCTAGGGTTTGCTTGTGGGAAGCTAAGAGAAGCAATTAACAAGGTTGACGAAGACTACATTTGGTCCAACATCGAGCTATTGGAAAAGAGAGAAGACTTGTCTTTCTATGGTCAAGACATACGGGTATCGAAGATCGCCAATGCGAGTAAACCCTTCCACGGAAACCCTAATTTGAGAGTCATAAGTTGGTTAACATTGCCCATCCATGACATGGATTTCGGGTGGGGAAACAAGATTGACATGATCCCAATAGCTCGTGATCTTGACGGGTCATCTGTTCTTCTACCTGGGTCGGGGAATGATGGATCCGTTAAGGTTGTCTTGTGCTTGCAAGTGGCTCATTTGGATGATTTCAAGAAACACTTCTACGAAGATATCCACGATATTGACATTCTTTCGACATTTAGTTCTCAAGCTCCTCGCATTCTCGAAGAAAGAAGCGAATGTTATCACAGAAATGCACGTTGTTCTGATTTGTTACGAATTGAGAGTTCTAAGTAAAAATCCTACAAAACACATATATTTGCCTTTCGATCTCAATATTTTCTGTTCAACATTTAGTTATTGGCTAAGCTGTTTTGATCAAGATGATTTGAGAGTTAAGTGCGAGTGCTAGTGTAGTAGTGTGGAATTAGATCTATCGCTTCCAATTAAGTTCAAAAATAGCTTCAAATTAAGTTTTAAAATCGCATATATGAAATCAAACTATTGGAATATGAGGTTGTCTCACATTAAAAAATTTAAATATCATTATTTAAGTTTGATGGACAACTCCTCTCATTGTCAATTGATTTTGAGATAGAACCTTGTTTCTTTTATATGTTGTCAATTGATTTTGAGATGGAACCTCGTTGCTTTTTTATGTTGTTAGTGCCTCCCGTATATGGGCACTCACATAACCCATTGCCATTTTCCTTTCAAAAGACCACCTACTGCCATTTTTTATGTCTAGGAAGTTATTTTTTTTCATATTTTCTTAAATGTTTTGGTTAATTTATTGTATAATTAGGTTATATTGAATCACTACAAGAAAAATAGCTTTTTGTGACAAAATATCCGTCGCCCAGTGTACTTTTCGTCGCCCAAATGTTATTGTGATGAGAAAAACTTTTCGTCTCATCATGTTTGTCGCCATAGGCCGTCGCACAAAGCTATTGCAACAAACATTAACTTCGTTGTCCTGTAAGACTTTTTATAACGAAAAAAATCATTTCGTCGCCGTTGCCTTTTAGTGACAAAAATTATCGTTTTGTCGCCCTAGCCTTTTTGTGACAAAAAAAAATCATTTTGGCACCCTAAATCTTTCATGACAAAATTGTGGTTTGTCGCCCTAAATCTTCTGTGACAAAGTTTTGATTTGTCACCCATAAAGCTATATCTGTTGCCCGGCACGGAGCCAGAAAGTTTTGAGCGGGGGTCACCATAGTTGTAGACAATAAGATCGATAAAAAAAAAGTCATAAAATACACAAGGTGTTCGATAATACGAACTAGTATCAAACGATATTACAAACTATTACAAAGATATAAAACGAAAATAAGGATATAATTATAAAATGCAATCAATAAACATTGTATTCTTAACATGTAATAATGTATAACTATATATAGAAATTTTAAACTTTCGTAACTTATTACCAAATTCTCAAAATAAGTAATATAACTTATGATTTCGAAGCTCTCGAGATAAATTATAATATGTGAATGTCATTTTAAGTAAAATATATAAAAGTATTATAGTCTATTGAAATAAAATTAAAGTGATTAATACTAGACATGAGCAAGGGTCAAGGATCGACCCAGACCCGACGGGTTTTGACCCGGCGAGAACCCAAAGGGTCGACGACCCGGAGGGTTAGGGTCAACAAGGGTCAGGGTCGAGGCGGGTCAATGGTTAGGGTTAGGGTCATGCTGATTTTGACCCGTGGACCCGGCGGGTCGAACCCAAAGGGTCGATCCGTAGGGTCAACCCGTCGGGTCATCTATTTTTTTCCAAAAAATCGAGGTGAAGAGGAAAAGGAATTCAACATTATAGAATGACGGAGCCATCTAGAGAGATTCCAATTTCCTACTATGTAGGAAATCGCTCGTCAAATATTCGCCGCTCCTTGCTCAACTCTAGTGGTGGAGCAACGTTTTAGCCAATGTGGTCAAATATTGAGCGAGAAGAGAGCAAGACTCTTTCCTGAGACTCTGGAAGGTCAAGTTTGCCTAAACGATTGAAAGAGGGTGGATATGCGAATTCGAAATAATAACCACTTAATCGAGTCAAATTCAGATGAAGAACTCGACGATGACACAATGGTCAGGAGTTCAGATGCAAAGCAACGAGATCGAAGAGTCTTAGCATGAGATAAGGTAAGTAGGGATCAAAATGAATATAAAGAACTACGTGAGTTTTCATTCCTCTTCCCCGAGAGATACGTACACAACTAGAAAATCGGTCCATACCCTTCTTCCTTTTTTATTTTTATTTTTTAAAACTTAAAAAACTTTTAAAAAAATGACATGTCATGACCCGACGGGTCCGACCCGTGCTCATGTCTAATTAATACACATACAATTTTCAAACATTCATAACTTTTTACTCGGATGTCGGATTAGGGCGTATTATATATATCAAAACGAAGCTATCGATGAAGAAAATACACCTAGGTAATTTTTCGGATGGGGAAGGGGTTCACGTGACCCCCAGGACCCCCTCTACCTCCACCTCTGTGACTGTTGAGTGAGGAATCCAGTGTATTTGTTTCCCATTTCTCTGAACTTTGTGGTGATTTTTTTTTATTAAGTAAGAATTCGAGGTCAGGCTAGCTTGATTCTCGAGAGGCCGATGAATCGGCAGGCGGAAACCACCAAAGTATATAATAAGAACAGAAAAACGGTACTAAGAAACAAGTAGAAAAAAACCCTACCACAAGAAACGATCTAAGAAGAACTAGCTCCACCTCTGAACTTTGTGGTGATGGTTAATAGCTCAAATGAGATAATGAGAATTCAGAATACATTCACAGGTGGCAAAATGTACTTATATTGTCAATACTATACAAAAGATTTTTGATGAGGGCATTATCGATCTATATACCACCAAAAATACGTATTACAACAACAGATCTATAAATCACCATACAAATGTTTTTCTGACTTGCTCACTGCTGAATCTTCTCCTCAACTATTTCTATGCAAATGAGATAGTCAACCGTAACCTAAACATCATCACAAGCACCTCCAATAAACACTTGTAAGTTCAAAGTAATATAATGCAAATAGAATTCATAGGACAGGAGAGAAACCACAAGGATGGCCAGATACTAACAACTTTTGTCTACCCGTAACGAAGACGATGTGCTCTATCCATAGCCTGTAAATCCAAAGATGAATTTCAATCACTTTCACAGGCAATTTAATAATCAGTTGTGTAACCTAAAATGAAAATCAGTTGTGCAGAAGGGTCGCTAACATAGTCATTTACGTCATTTTTCCAAGTCAACATATTAGATCACTAACAGGACCATCGAGAGCTTTTATTAGAATTTCATACATGGCTCTAAGTGATATCATGCAACAAGCCACTTGGAACTCTATCAAGCAATGGTTTATGTGGAAATGTGACATCAAGATCAATAATCTGAGACACAAGGCTGTGTAGTGTTCCTTGTGCAAGTCACTAAAAAAGAAGAAGTAAAAACACAGGAAAGATGCTTATTGGTAAAATAAAAATCAAGACCATCACATTAGTTCTCAGTTTTCACCACTTCCCCTAAAAGCATCCAAAAACAGACTGGCAAAATACTACCACACCATCAGTAACTGACTAGAGTTGTGTATCACAAATCAAGGATTAGTAAGAATAAAATGCAAATTCCTAGTCAACTACCCCCTTCAATTTTCGAAACATTGATTTTATGAATTCTGCATTTTTTTGTAATGTTTTAAACAAAAATGATCTAGTCCAATGCCATGAAAAGAAGATAACCAGTTATGTACTGAACTTGATTAGCCATTGGAATCATTCAAATCAAGTGAATGGATAATATAAAATAAGGACCTAATTTGGCCATATTAGGTTATTATTTTTGGCCAAATTAGTTTGTGAATGTCTAGGCGTCTAGCTAATCAAAATCTCTACCATAATATGCTACACACATGAACAAATCTATAATTTTGAAATCAAAATGCCAACCGACATAATTGTTAGTTGTTACCAGGCATGCAGTTTTCAAGGTAAAAAAATACACTATTATAAAATAGACATGAAATTTATTAAAACTTATAAGACTTCCTTACTTGGAATATGTCTGATCAAGTTTGTCCCAAATAACTCTATATGTAGTTCCTCCTGCAAAGAGCAGCATAGAGAACATCCATAGATCTGCATTTTCTCTTTTTTTCATTATAGAAAACAAGTTAACTAAAAACAGGGAAATTAGAGATGAAACAAGAAAAAAATTAAAAAGTAGGATAATGGAGAAAATATATTAAAATCAGAACAATAGAGAACATGCAAAAGAATAAAATTAATGAGAAAATGCCTAAAAACTAGGAATTAAAATAAATGGATTCAACATAAAGGACTACAAATCTAGTATAATAAACTATCCAATTAAGTTTCCACTCAGTAAAAACACCTTTCAATGCTCAACCATAAAATGAATTCTCTATTGATTTAATATGTGCATATGAGTTGGCTTGAGGCTTCAGCTCTTTTTTTTTTTTTTTTTTTGATATCCCCCTAATAATTTGGGTGTGGTTAATCACGGGTGAACCACAATCCAAGGGCGTCCTTTGAGACGAGGTATTTGATCTCCGAAGGATAACGCGCCGCAGCAAATGAAGAGCTCAGACCAAGATGCGACAACTTGTTAGCCACTTGTCAGCCCAGGGGCACAATCGGGACCCTTTGAGAGCACTGATAATTGCCAAGCAATCGCCCTCTACCTCAAGGCGAGAGACCCCCAGCTTCAAAGCTTTCTGGAGCCCCTCGAGTAGGCCAAAGCAACCGTACTGAAGTCCGCTGGGACTCGGGATCGGGGGGTCGTGTGCACACGTGCGCCCTTGCGCTAATACCCTAGCATATAGGCTGAGCGGGATTCCATCCTAAAACCAATTGACAATAGGAGGAGAAACTCACTAGCTTATATGCTAAGGCTTTATCATTCACATTTTCAATGTGAGACCTTTTTGTCTTTACACATTGTTCATTCTCTCAACACGCTCCCACAAGTACATCTCTCAACAAACCGCCCTCTACCTCAAGGCGAGAGACCCCCATCTTCAAAGCTTCTTGGAGCACCTCGAGTAGGCCAAAGCACTCTACTTGGATCGCGAAAGTCCTACCATGGTTGTGCGCACCACAAGACACCACAGGACATGTTAACCCAACTTGAAATAAATTAGGCTTCCTTTTCCATTGACCTACAAAAATAAATTAGGGAAAGAGAATTATGATTTATGTACCTCATCTGCAATTTTCATTTCAAAGTTCCTTTTTCAACTTCAAGCCTGTTGACTTCTTTCTCGCGAAAGAATTTCAGTAAACTATCCTTTAAAGATAAATGTCCACTCAATACTTACCATGACATTGATTGCTGCATGATATCCTGTAAAGCTACAATTTGTTCTTGATAAGTCATGTTAGGGCAACACCTCAACAGGCTCAACATAATTATGGGCATACATGACTATCTCATCAAATTGCGCTTATATTAAATTAAGGCAATAAGACATGTTATGCCAAGATGAAAGGCTTACCAAAATAAACTCCCAAGATATTAAGTATCCTATTGCTAGATAGCTAAAGGCATGTTTAAACATTTGAATGTTCCACCACAAACAAGAAAATGGCAAGACGAAACAAAACTAATTTGACAACATTTGAATGTTCAGTATAAAAAACAATACTAATTGGACTTTCTAATAAAAAAAACATTACTGTATTCACTAATTGGTGTAGTGATACATTTGAATGTTCATTATAAAAAAAAATTTAATATGAGTATTTGACTTTCTTATCAGAAACCAAACTGTGAGCAAGTTTGTCGTCGCTCCTCTTCAAAGAAACAAAGGCACTACCAAGGCCACTTGATACAATTCCAATATTAATTTGATTTTCTCATCAAAAGCATGTTAGTCGCAAACAATAATAGACCAAAAAAGAAGAAGCGGAAATAAGTAAGGAGGCATGGACCTGAAGTCAGCCGAACAGAGCCACAAGAAGCCCTAATTTGACGGAATAGATGAAAAGCCCCAAGTAGCTATCGCATCCAGAAGACAAGCAAGAGCGTCGACGTCTCTTTTACATTCCTCTTCGGAAAGTGCAAAGCAAAAACACGGCTTCGATGGCTTCTGAAAGCTAAAAGCGCCGTAGGAGGTACCGAAACTACCGATGGATCCAAAACCTAAAAGCACAAAGCAAATTCGTCGTCGAATCAAATCACACCACGATTCAAACACGCAATTGACAAAAAAAAAATGGTGTTGATGAATAACGTATGAACTACACTATGTTTCAAATTATGCATAAATCAAAAATCCTTAAACAAAAGAGATAATTGGAGGATTAAGAGCCTCTTTCATAATTTTTTTAGTTAATAGACCCCATAATAAATCTTTTAAGTATATAGACTCTTTTATTGGTGTTATTACTTGCTTACCCTTAATTGTTTTAGTTTAATAAAAAAATTAATATACTTTAATCATAAAATTGAAAACTATTTTAAAAAATAGTTAACGATAATTATATATATTTTGAAATTCTACATTAATATAATACGAGCATGCACTAATTTATAGCATAACATATATATATTGATATTAGTTTTGTTTGTAATATTTACATATGCGATTAGAATAATCAATTACAATACATTTATAATAAATATTGTATTTATTGTAATACATGAATAATTACACTAAATAACTCATTGTATTACAATATGGAATCTCTACGGTAGTAATATTGTATTACAATAAAGATGAGATACACACAAGTTATTGTGTTACAACAATTAATAATGTTAATTGTAATGTACGTACTTAGATATTTTTATTAGGGATTGAATATAATAAATTATTTTTTCCTTATGATATTTATTATATTTAATTTGATGATTTTTAATTTTACCCATTTTTCAAAATTATTATTAAAGATGTTAACTCTTAAAAAATAAAAAGCATTGGGTATAAATGGACCAATATATAGGAAAAAGGTCTATATAATTAAAGAATTTATAATGGGGTCTATAAACTTAAAAAAACAATGAAAAATGTCTATAAAGCTCATTATCTCTAAACAAAAAGCTAAAATATGGAACAAGAAAATATTTGGAAATATCTTTCCCCAATTTCAAGTTGTGGATGTGGGCCATGTGGCCCTATTAGAAATACAATTAAACCAACACACTAGTCAAACCCTAAATAGTAAATATATATGCAAAAGAACAGAATCTCCTAGCAAAGAGAGAAAATCTACTCATTTTTCATAAAACTTATTGGAACCAAAGATATAATTCAAAACATCTAAAACTAGCCGATATCAACACCTCCTATTTTCATAGGGTAGCCACCGGAAGAAGAAATCGGAAGTTGATTAGAACTATTACTTCCGCAGAAGGAACCCAAATAATAGGTGATGAAAACATTAAAAAGAAAATTCAAAAAGATTTTGAAAAACGATTTAGTCGAGATCAGACTTACACGACCACCCAACTGGAAGAATATCTTTCAGCAATCAACCCGGCTATTACAGAAGAGGAAAACACATTACTTACTCAACAACCTACGAACAATGAAATAAAAAAAGCGGTCTTTTCAATGGGTTGCAACAAATCTCCCGGTTCGGATGGTATAACGGCGGAGTTCTATAAAATTATATTGGGACATTGTGGGCTCTGATATTATCAGAGCTATAAAAGCTTTCTTCCACTCAGGCAACTTATTAAAACAAATCAATCACACCTTTATTTCCTTAATACCAAAAAACAGTGTTCTAAAAGGCGCTAGGCGGCCGCTAGGCGGTGGATGGCCGCCTAGCGCCTAGGCGGTGCCTAGGCGGACTTAGAAAAAACTTGATTATTTCATTATATTTTAATATTTCATACATGTCTATAATTCATATAATATAATAATAATCCATAATATTGTCCATAAACTCAAATTTAGGGTCCCTAATTGACACTAGGGTAAATAAACACAAAAGCTCGCATCCGATTGAGTCGTTTTACAACTTTAAACCACCTAAAATCCTTAAATACATCATCTAAACGTCTAAAACCATAAGTTCAAGGTTTCAAGTCAAAAGAAAATACTTAAATAGTTAATACATACATCATCTAATCTTCTAGGTTCACATACACAACATCATCACATTCCTTATCCGACTCTAAATCAAACTCCTCCGCATCACCTTCCTCATCCTCCGGCTCCGTTCCATCGGATACAAAGTCATCTTCTTCGGGTTCTCTCATTTCTTCCAAACGACGAGAACTCCTTCTTGGTTGCAATTCTTCGGGCTCCACGAGTGTGACCTCATCCTCATCCTCTTCATTGTCAACTACTTCATCCATCATCTATGATTGTGCACGAGAAGACTCTTTCGCTAAAAGCACATCAACTTTATCATTCCTCTTATTTTTCTTTACCAACAACCTTGCATTGAATTGAACATAGACTAACTTGTTCATCCGATCGGTATCTAGTCTATTTCTTTTCTTCGTATGAATCTATGTAGAAAAATAAATCTTATGATTAATAAATTATCATTCACAAATCATAACATATTTGGTATATTACACAAACAAAATGCTAAATTAGATATTTAGATAAAGAGAATTTTATTACCCCTTCAAAGACACTCCAATTCCTTTCACAACCGGATGAACTTGTCTTCAAAGAAAGAATCCTCTTTGCAATCTTTTGAAGATTAGGCGTGTCATGACCGTAGTTAGACCACCATCCAACTATGATTTCAAATATACAATTAATATTAAAAAAGAGAGTTGAAAATAAATAAAATGCATATGTAAAAGTCAAGCACATTACGTACAAATTGTACATTACGTACAAATGCATATGTAAAATAAATAAAATGCATGCATGTGTTAAATCTCAAATAGATTTAATTTTTCATCCAAAAAATGGATTGAATTAATGCATAAGAAAGAATAACATCACTTCACAATTAACTATAGAACAATTGAACAAATAATAAAGTGTTAAGGATGCGATAATCATACCCGGATCATATCTCTCGTTGTTTGTTTGACATCCTCTTTGGGCCAAGGTGCTTCTAAATTTTCCTTCTCGCATCTTGTACTTCACTAGCTCAACATTCACCACTTCATCTAGCACATCCAAATTCGGAAACATACGCTCCATACAATTAAGGACTCCATCTCCGTTTTTGAACTCTCATCACTAGACCAAGAAGACCCACAACCGCTACTCCAATAGTAGTAGTAGGGATTCAACATATAAGACGTCAAGTGAAGCGGAGTATCAATGCGACCTTTTCCTTTTGCATCTATTATCGCAAGTATGGGATTGTATTTCTCCTCTCTATTATTCAAAGCTTCTTTGATTTCTTCTTTTGCCTTTTGTAGCTCACCATACACAAAGCCCATGGCCGGCTTCTTGTCTCCATCAACAAGCCTAAGCACCTTCGCCAATGGAGTAAATACCTTCACACACGTATTGATACTACCCCAAAAATGTGCTTGTGACATGATAGCCGCGGCGGCTTTTCCCTTCTTACTCTTCGACCACTTCGATTCATCCCACTCCTTAGAGCAAAACATTTGCCTTAACTCCACTTTCTTCTCAAGAATACTTTGCAATGTCAAGAACGCGGTGGCAAATCTAGTAACCCCGGGATGAACTATTTCTCTTCGTGTGCACTTCCTCATCAATGCCAAAGTTTTATGATGAGAGTAAATAAAGATGGTAAAGTTTTTCGCCTTTGTAATTGGATTCATGAACACAGGAAGCTTACCGATTCCTTCAAGCATAAACTGCAATTTTCTCCGACCTCTTTACAATGTCTATAAAATTTCCGGGTCTTTACACCCACTTCTCTCCCATTCTTCCTCTTCAGCCTTAATTGATGCCTTTGTTTTTTCCACCTCTCATTTCAAAAGCGGTTCTCGAAGTTGATATTGGCTTGGTGGAACATAACCCGGACCATATTGCCCAACCGCCTCTACAAATCTCTTGAAGCTATCATTATCAACCGCATGAAAAGGAATTCCGGACTCATATACCCATCTAGCCAAGTATTGATGCACTTGAAGTGCTCTCTCTTTGGAAATAGCATCATTGAGATTTTGTTGCCTTCTACTTTTGTTGTCGGGATCAATATTTGAGACGTATTTATCCATAGAGCCAATCGTACGAGGAGGTTTTTTGGACCCTCCAACTTCTATGACTTCCTCTTCCATTTCTTCACCTTTTCGAACATCAACTTCGCTTCTAACACTTTCATCATCTCGTCTTTGCAACATCTTTTTTTTCTTAACATTCTCAAGTGCTTCTTTGCATTTTTTCTTGTCTTCATCGGATGCTTGTAAACACTTAGCAACACTCCCCGGAATGCCGACAATGTGAAGCTTAGCTCGGTAAATTCCTCCACTAAAACATTTCCCACACAAAAGACATTTCCATTTGTCTTGATTCATTGGATTGCATAACACAACATAATCCCATCCAACATCACCACTATTTCTCTTTAATTGCGAAGAAGTACTAGACGTTGAAACGTTAGAGTTCTTTGAGGAAGGTTTATCACCACCACTAGACATGATACCTAAGTTAACAATAACAAGTGAATTAACAACACAATTCATAAAAATCCATTTAATATTTTAATTAATTGTGCACAATCACAAATTCACAATGAACTCTCTAATTCTAAATTTCTAACAGTAGCTTTTACTCCTTCACAAGAGGTAAAAAATCAGTAGCATTCATTCACTCATTCACAACACTACAACAATGACAGGAAGAAGGCAAAAAAATCAGTAGTCTCGTTTCTTCACAGCAGCACAATTACAAGAGAAAAAAAACAGTAGCCTCACTCCTTCACAGATACACATTCACAAATCACAATGACAGGAAGAAGGCACAAAAATCAGTAGCCTCGTTTCTTCACAGCAGCAGCACAATCAGTAGCCTCGTTTCTTCACACACAAATACAATAGCAAAGCAATCACCCAAGCATGATTTCAAAGTTTAGAGAGAGAAGAGAGTGCGAGAGAAGAATACCTTAGGGAAGGTGAGAATAGTGAGGAGTTGATCGAGGGCGGTGAGGACAGATCACAATGAGTGACGACTGACGAGGACTGTGCGGAGTGCGGACTGAAGACGAAGTACTGAACATAGAGGAGTTGAGGACTGATGAGTAACGAGGATTGATTCACAATTTCAGAGGAAGAAGATGAGAGATTGAGAGAAGAGAAGGTTGTCGCCGGCTTCAAATAAGGAGAACAAGGCCATACCTGTGGGCTGTCGAATCGAAGGCTGGAACGAGAAATTAGAGGAGGCAGTTAACAGAAGCACGAGCAGAAGGTAGTGGTCGGACCGCCGGAGTGTAGAGAGAGTCGCCGACCTAGGGAGCGAACGAGAAAGTCGAAGAGAGAGAGAAGGCATGTGTGAACAAGAGCTGAAATTGGAATGCTTTCCAATTTCTTATTCGATTTGGGGGAAAATTGAAACCCTAACCCGCCTAGGCGGCCAAAACACGCCTAGGCACCGCCCAGCTCTCTGCTCCGCCTAGATACCCGCCCAGGGCAAAAAATTCCGAGGGAGCCTGGCGCCTAGCGCCTAGGCGCCGCCTAGGCGCGATTTTAAGAACACTGCCAAAAAATGACAACCCCTCTATGACTACACATTATCGACCAATTAGCCTATGTTCCACTTTATACAAAATCATTTCAAAGATAATAAAAGAACGGCTAAAAATAATAATGGGAAAATTTATCCATCCTCTTCAAGGGGCTTTTGTATCCGATAGAGCAATCCAAGATAATATCCTAATAACAAATGAAATCTTTCACTCCTTCCGCACAAGAAAGGGCTCTAAGGAATGGACTGCAATAAAACTCGATATGAAAAAAGCATATGACAGAGTAGACTGACAATTTACGAAACTAGTGCTCCAGAGATTCGGTTTCCACCAAAATTTTGTAGACATTATTATGGAATGTGTGACCACAATGGAATGTGTGACCACAATATCCTTCTCTGTTCTAGTAAACAATGGATCAATAGACCTTTTCAAACCAACACGGGGTTTGAGGCAAAGGGACCCCCTTTCTCCTTTCCTTTTCCTCCTTGGTACGGAAGTTCTTGCACGAAAACTGTCGGCGGAGGCTGAGTCTAACCACAAAAGTGTCGGCTTTAGATTTGGCCACACGGGCCCCTGCATCCCGTTCATGGCCTTTGCGGACGATATAATAATATTTTGCAAAGGAAGTAATGCAGCCTGTACAAAAGTAAAAGAAATAATTGAAGACTACTGCAAATATTCAGGGCAAAAAGTAAACTTCCATAAGTCGTATTTTCAAACCACACCGGGAATTATTAGATCAAGAGCACGAGACCTAGAAGGAATTCTAAATATACACCTAGAACGGAATTTGGAAAAGTATTTGGGTTGCCCGATCATAAATGAGAGGGTTACCATAGAAACCTTTGGAGAAATATTATGCAAATCAAAAGATCAGCTAAGTAAATGGCGTGCAAACGCCCTATCACAACAAGGCAGAGCAACCCTTATAACATCTAACTTGTCATCAAAACCTTTATACTCAATGCAGAGCTTCATGCTCCCCGTGCCGGTCCACAAACAACTAGATCAAATTAACAGAACTTTCTTCTGGAACAAAGACGCACAACATAGTCCACTCATCAGTTGGGAGAAAATATGTAAGTAAAAAGCGAGTGGAGGAATAGGACTACGAAAAACAGAGACATGAGCGAAGCACTCCAACTAAAACTTCTATGGAAAATCTTGGCATAACCAGAAAATAATTGGGTCAAAATTATACAATACAAATATTTAAAAGAAAGCCACATCCTTTCCTACTCTAGAAGAGGTAATGCATCTTGGCAATGGTCAAAACTAAGCTCACTGGTTCCAAAATTTAAATCGGGGCTCATCTGGCTGGTGGGGGATGGGAAATCAATCAAGTTTTGGAAAGACAACTGGGTACCAACGTCACCTCTTATAGATAGATTTGACTCTCACCATAATGTAAATCTAAATGATTCTGTGAGCGAATTCATAATAGGAAGACAATGGTGGAGGGAGAAGCTCCTATTTGTTTTCCCAGTTTCTTTAACATATGAAATTATGAAAATCTCTTTACCAATTACCCCTTTTGAAGACAGATTGTAATGGTGGCCCGCCAAAATGGGGTGGTTTACTACATCAAGTGCCTACAACCTAATCACATCCACATCACAAGGATCATCAAACGAATTTTCCTGGATTTGGAAAATTGACGCAGCTCCAAAGGTCAAAAACTTCATATGGAAAATAAAACAAAAAGGTCTTGCTACGGCCAACCGCTTATCCCAAAAGGGGGTTGCGGTGCCAAATACATGTATCTTCTGTAACCAGTGTGCGGAAGATGATATCCGCTTATTCATAGAGTGCCCTGTCAACAATTCCCAACAACAATTCCCCACAGAAATATCTCAAAGAATTGACTCTTTCCTTTCGGAGAATAGAGATAAGAACCAAATTTTACAAATCTTAAGTTCCTCCCTTCCGATGGATATGAAACAATATATAGCAATCAGATGGTGGACTATTTGGTTTTTCAGAAACCAAACTATCTTCAGAAATGCTAACATCCCCTCCGCAGAGGGTTTCAAGAAACTGATCGCGGATAATATTTAAAATTGGAAAAGAGCTAGAAGATGGAACACGACTGATATAGAGGATCTATCAATACAGAAGGGGGGAAAAGGTTTGGCTAAAAATAATAAAAAAGTCTATCGCTGGAGGAAACCACATGTGGGCAAGTACAAATTAAATTTTGACAGATCATTTATATCGAACTCAAAAAGTTCAATTGGATACATCATTAGAGACTGGCTGGGCAATCCTATCAGCTTAGGCGGTAACACTATTGGTGGACAATCCCCTCTTGTGGCGTAAGCCCTAATGCTTTGACTTGGGATAGAAAAAGCTAAGGAATTAAAGATTATGGATCTAATAATAGAAGGAGACTCTAAGATTATCACAGATTACCTAAGCAAAAAGGCTGATTGTCCTTGGGAAATAGAAACGGTTATGTCCAATATCCAAGCTCTTCTCCAAGGAGTAAATAACGTCAGTACATCCCATATTCCCCGAATTGGTAACCGGGTAGCGGATAAGGTTGCACACCTTTGCTACTTGACCAGGGGGCCAGACTTATACCTTGATTCAGGTCTTCTAGGCATCATTCGGCAGGATGCTTTCAGATAGGGTTTTCTCATCCGAATTATTGCCTAATAATAAAAAAAAAAAATTAAAGTAGCGGTGGCATGAGAGGATTTTTCACTGGCTGGGAAATGATTTGGGCGATTTCCAGAAAGGAGGTACTCGCAATCGAGGAGACACTTTGGGTCTTGGGGAGAGAGATTACTTTTTACTATTAAAATTTTAATGTTTGGGCGACCAAAATCACCTTTAGTCGCCAAAATCGATCCTTTTGGGCGACTTTTTCTTGTGTTTTGTCACCCAAAGGCCAAAGCATTATTGGGCGATGAACTTATTTTTTGTCACTAAATGTCTAGTTTGGGCGACGAAAAGAGTGTTTGTCACCCTATTTCTACAATTTTTTCGCCCAAGATAACTTTTCTTGTAGTGCAAGTATATTAAACACACTCAACCCTAAAAACATCATAAAAGTAGCACACCAACCCCCTAAAAAAAACCCGCAACATCAAGATGACAAACAGTTGACAAACTAATCCTATGTTTAAACAAACCAAACAGAAACTCAACCCTTAAAAAAGCACAAAATCAGCCCATCAAACCCCTAAAAACCCGCAAAATCAGCATGACAGACAGCTGGCAAAGCTAATCATATGTTTAAACAAACCAAACAGATACTCAACCCTAAAAAAACCACAAAATCAACACACCAAACCCCTAAGAAACCCGTAAAATCAACGCATTAAAACCCTAAAAAAAACCCAAAATCAGCCAATAGAAACTAAAAAAAAATTATCAAGTTGCGGGAGTCTAGGTTACGGTGGTTTGGGCACATTAGTAGGAGACCTATATCAGCTTCTGTGCGTAGGTGTGAGATCTTGGAGCTTGGAGCTATTCGTACAGGGAGAGGTAGGCCAAAAAAGAGTTGGATGGAGGTTATCCGTCAGGACCTCAATTTGTTGAACCTCTCGTAAGATATGACTTTGGATAGAGGTCACTGAAGGAGGTGCATCTGGGTTTCTGATGTTTAGTAGTTCGTGTCTGGGTGCTGAGTCTTACTGTTACCTTTTCCCTCCTTTTTTACTGTCTATCTTGCTCATTGTGATTTTTTTGACTTATTATTTTGGGTCTATCAGAAACACTCTCCCAACTTGTTCGGGGAAAGAGTGCGTACATTCTGACCCCCCAGACCCTGCTTTATCGCGGGATAGAATGGGTTGTTGTTGTTGTTGTTGTTGTTGTTGTGGTTGTTGTGGTTGTTGTTGTTGTTGTTGTTGTTGTTGTTGTTGTTGTTGTTGTTGTTGTTGTTGTTGTTGTTGTTGTTGTTGTTGTTGTTGTTGTTGTTGTTGTTGTTGTTGTTGTTGTTGTTGTTGTTGTTGTTGTTGTTGTTGTTGTTGTGGTTGTTGTTGTTGTTGTGGTTGTTGTTGTTGCTGTTGTTGTTGCTGTTGTTGTTGCTGTTGTTGTTGCTGTTGTTGTTGTTGTTGTTAACTTCGTCTGGTAGTGGTCGAAGGTCGCAGGCGGTCACAAAGAGGGTAACAACCTCCATCTTTCTCACCCTCAGTTCACCCTCTCCCACAAATATTACCCTCAGACGTTGCCGTCAATATCGATCGTCGCTAGAGCCCAAAAACAAAGGTCAAAAGAGGTTCTTATCTCCGCAAACGTTGTCGTAGAGGAGGAGAAGAACATAAGGAAAAAGGGATAGAGGGGAAGACGAGGGAGAGAATATCAGAGGAAGAGCAGATGAACGAGGAGGGAGAAGAACGAGAATGTGGAAGTCTAGGACTGCCTCATGGACATTTGCTTGATTTGAATTTCCCGGTGGACATTTGCTTGATTTGAATTGCTCGGTGAACATTTACTTAATTAGGTTATCGTACCAATAAAATTGATAATCAATTGACTCTATACCAATTTAAATTGGCTTAGTTGATAAGCAATTAGTTGACTTGTTATGGTATGTTAGCCAAAACCATGCCAACCATAGATTAGTTAATTAGCATTTGTTAATATATTATTTGATATTCCATAACTTTGTATTCTCTATATGAAGAGATCGATTAGTAACAAAGCTATCAATTGTTCACTACCACCAATCTTAATAATTTTGTCATTAAAAAAAAACTAGGAAGAAACAAACGTATATAGAAGGTTAGGGGATGCCTTTGACACCGGGTTGTTATATGATCCGAATATTTTAATTTGTTTTGGGATTGGTTTAAAAAAACCTGGCTCGAGCTCGTATATTTGAAAGTATGAGCATATTGTTTAGATCGATTTAAATTGGCATTTGGTTCAACTCATGCTCGAATAGCTTGAATATTGTAGAATTTATAAAATTTTCTCTTAGTTACATACTATTCTATGAGTGAGCAGAACTGCTTTATGCTTGAATAAAGTTCGACTTATGCTCATTCATTTACCCAACGAGTCAAGTACGAACACATTTTATTGTTTAAGCCAAAAAAAACTCAACTCGTTTCTAAATGAGCCGAATATGAACAACAACTACTCGATTAGTTCAGCTCAAATACCACACTAATAAATCTCAAAAGTTTGGTATACATGATGATGCAATACAAACATCGATGACTCCAGGTGACATTGAGAACAACATGAAAACGTCATTTGATGGTCCTAACACTCGTGCAAGGGCCAAGAAGAGCCAAAATGCTACTAAGGCACTCCACATTCGTTACGAAGAAACGATGGAGCAAGAATTCAGGCCGCCTTGGATCACTTTGCTCAAGAGTCAAGACTAGACCACCAGCCCAAGATTTGAGCTTAAGACCGTAATCCATGCTCATGAAGACGAAGTCCGATCCACCATGAGGCCCAACTCGTGTGTACAAGGAGGGCTGGTGGAATCCTTTATTTTATCAAAATATATTTATGTTATTTATCTTATTTTCTACTAGGATAAATAAGATGAAAAAGAAAGTCTATCTTTTAGATTTTTCCTTGGCCACCAAGTAGTTTACTAGGATTACTTGGCCACCAAGAAAGTCTACTAGGATTATGTTTTCTATTTAAGATGCTTTCATTCATTTCATAAAAGTAGGTTGAATTGAATTGAGGAACACTTGGCTAAGTGTTCTTCTGTAACACCCCCTTCTGACTACGAGGGAATGTTGCAGCGCTAGTGATTACTCGGACTTTAATGTCTTCGTAACCACCTTATGTAACGGCCCGAGATTATGATTCTCGGGTTACGTTTCGAGGGATGAAACCCCTCGTTAGGATCTTGCGCCCCGAGTACAGGTTGAAGGTTTGAAATTATAAACTAATGTTTTCAAAGTAGGATTTCATACCTAAGTTCGAAGGGATCGTTGGAATCCCCGAGGAAGTCCCCTGTACCTGTCGTAGGTCTAAACGTGGAAAACCAATGGTCACACAAATAACAGAGGTAAAGCATAATACAAAGGGGTGCCACGGCAGAGACAGGTCAAAACAGAGTATAAGTAGGGAGAAATCCCAAAAGTATAAATTTGGTGAAGTCAGGGTTCAACACTCACTCTCCGCCATATGAATGGACCCCATCATAACAGCACGAAATCAAGGAGTGAAACGGGTATCTGAATCTAAAAAAAAAGGGGGATCTGGGTCAATCATCAGGTCACTCATGCGCGTGTGTAAACACACTCTAAGAGGCATATAATAAGCATCCTATCCCTAAGATGAAATGTGTAATGCAATGCGGAAATTAAATCACATATATATATATACTGACAGTTTAATATAATGCATGAAGCGATAAATGGATCCACACCGAATGCCAAGGGACATGCCAAGGTGTCAAATAAATGGTATTTAAAATATCATGTAATACTATTGAGATTTAAACTATATTATTGGGACTTCAAGATTTATAAAGAATTTGGAAAAGAATTTCAAGGTTGGAAAGTAATCTAATAAATAAATTTAAAAGGGAATTTGGCGAGTATTTTCAAGGGTCGGGATTCTAACGCGGATTTGACACAGATTTGAATCTAAACTTGGAAATAAGACTTATTCGATGATTTACTAGCATGATAATATGAGTGTTTGACTAACGACATGATATGTGTGACTAATAGCATGACTTGCGGTGATTTACTATATGAGATTAAATGTTAGATATTATGATGTTGATATATATCTGTATGCCAAGTGTGAGTATGAAACGCTAATATGTGAAATTGGCTAAGTATGATATGGAGGTTGTCATGAGCTGATGAGTATGATCTTATGATCGAATTGAGAAGGATGTTAATTTATGAGATATGATGAGACAATATGAGAATTGAAGATGAGATGATAATGTTAATAATGACAAGATGGTTGAGTTATCATATGTGTGTATCTTACATGTTTCATATGTGCCTTGTGTGCTTTGTGTAAATTAGACTTAGACTTATTATGTTATTTATGGGATTACTAGGTGATCTCTGATATGTTGGATTGCTTGCCATTGCTGATCATTGTTTGGATTCTGCGCTTCTCCAGGTAAATTCTTTGAACTTACTCATGATGGGCGCTCTATGCACTGGGTGTTATATAGTAGGCTAGTGTCCATGCACCATACGACCTAGAATCACGCTTAGGAGCTAAAATGAAAATCATATGATTCCTATATGTCCTTGCAAGAGAACGGTCGTTATCTGTGATAGTCCTAGAGTCTTTGCTAGCGTCATAGGGTAGCCCAGCCTCATCGGGTACCCTGAGTCAATCGAGTCTATATGAGCATGATATGATAGCCCAGCACCATCGGGCAAGCGATGAGATGATATGATATGATGATGTCGTGGTTTGTGCACCACCACGAGGAAATTGCTATGCTATAGCACCGAACTGGCCAATCTCCGCCCTATCGGAAGGGGGGTGGAGGTAAAAGAGGAACATGCCACTTGGCATTCGGTGTGGATCCATTTATCGCTTCATGCATTATATTAAACTGTCAGTATATATATATGTGATTTAATTTCCGCATTGCATTACACATTTCATCTTAGGGATATGATGCTTATTATATGCCTCTTAGAGTGTGTTTACACACGCGCATGAGTGACCTGATGATTGACCCAGATCCCCCTCTTTTTTTTTAGATTCAGGTACCCGTTTCACTCCTTGATTTCGTGCTGTTATGACGGGGTCCATTCATATGGCGGAGAGTGAGTGTTGAATCCTGACTTCACCAAATTTATACTTTTGGAATTTCTCCCTACTTATACTCTGTTTTGACCTGTCTCTGCCGTGGCACCCCTTTGTATTATGCTTTACCTCCGTTATTTGTGTGACCATTGGTTTTCCACGTTTAGACCTACGATAGGTACATGAGGGTTCCTCGGGGATTCGAACGATCCCTTCGAACTTGGGTATAAAATCCTACTTTGAAAACATTAGTTTATAATTTCAAACCTTCAACATGTACTCGGGGTGCAAGATCCTAACGAGGGGTTTCATCCCTCGAAACGTAACCCGAGAATCATAATCCCGGGCCGTTACACCTTAGGCTTATAGGGACATGCAACCATGCTCCCAAAAACAAGATGATAACATGCATTAAAATAAATACAACGGAAGACTTTTACCAAAAGGAAATTATATTTTTAAATAATATTTACAATCGTTAAACTGGTACAGCGGAAGACTTTTAAATACACCGGATATATAATTAACCAAATTGAACACATTTGGAATTACCCTTTTTGTTTCAAAACATTGAAAACGACCCTTGATGTTCTCCAACGCCTTCGGAAGTTCTTCACTATGATCTGTATACCTTCAACTTAGGTCTGATGCATCGTATACAAACGAGAGGCACCATCCGCCACAATACATAGGGCGGTTAGTTCAATTAAGAACAAGTAAGTGACAACACGAAATAAAAGACCACTTTACACTACAGATTCATTGACCATAAAACGGTATGAACCAAATAGTCCAAAGGAGATTAATACATATTATTTAAACGTGAGTTACATAATACAAAATAGACACTCGATGCAACTTGGAGATTGTTTAAGTTAGGAAGAATAATGGATGTGAGTGATAAATCACTTTAGGAAATTATATTCTGAAATGAGACTGGAATATAATTAAACGTTGAAATTAGGACCAACTTATTTACGATCACCGTCTTATAAATAATTGTATAACTTTAAAATTTCAACTAGTATTTAACCAACGAACTATAATAATAAGATCTAATATATTTAATATGTACTGAACGGGTCCGCTCAGATTTTATTTTAACATTAAGCATACCGAACGGGTCCGCTCGGATTTTCTTTTAGTATCAAGTGTACCGAACGGGTCCGCTCAGATTTTATTATCGATCAAATTTACTAAACGGGTCCGCTCAGTAGATCATTTCCGGGTCCGGAAACGTAGCTTCCTGAAACTGGGTAGGAAGCGCTCATCTTCCTAGTTTATAATAAAATCTTTTATATAATTAACTTGGAAGCGCTCATCTTCCATATATAATTTATATTATCGTTTATATACTTTACTTTAAAGCGCTCATCTTCCTTAACTTTAATTTAATATATTCACACCCTATAACACACTAAACCACAAATTTAAAATCAATAACTTAAGCATTCTTATTTATATATATTTTTATGAGGATTAGGTCTAAAAGATAACCTAAGTCCACACCGAACTAATATGCAAACTAGTCCGGAACCGAATGGAATAAACGACAACTATGGATATGAAAACAGGTATATCACATAATTAAACTTAGCATGAAGAGAAAATAATAAATCATGCTTTGATGGAATGTGGGCACATAATGTCATTTATGTAACTTAACTAACCTATAAAAATAACATTACCCACTTAACATGCCAAAATAGATTCTCAATTTAATAAATCACACAAACGAATGGATTGTAATTTATTTAACGCAATTTGGCATGATTCACCTGTAGAAAACAACTAGACACAAATGGGCGTAGAAAGCTCGGAATATCACTTGCCTCTTTTGACGTTCCTGAATCGCGAGAAAAAAATATGACACGGAGGTTGGTGAATATGAACAATTCTACATGCACCACATCACACATTAAAGAAGTTTGTTAATTGGTATTTTATACGCATAAATGACTTAGTTAATTCGAACCGAAAATCGAATTAAATAAAAGTCAGAATTCAATACCAACACAAACCTCTTGAGTTTCATGTGTCGATTTGAGCATGTAATTGTTCGGGGAGCGGCTGCGATTCGAGAGAATATACGTATTAGATGATGATTTAAACCCAAATAAAAATTATGGGTTAAAATCTGTAATTCTTACAGTTGGAAAAAGGGCAACGTTTGTAGGAATGAAAATATGGAGAGGGCTTGTGTAATTAGTCCTTCTTCCTCCCACATCCGCTGCTACTGTACACGCTCAGCACACACACTTCTCTTGTAGTGATGGTGGCTCG
This sequence comes from Persicaria tinctoria, assembly GCA_037127255.1. Classification (NCBI taxonomy): domain Eukaryota; kingdom Viridiplantae; phylum Streptophyta; class Magnoliopsida; order Caryophyllales; family Polygonaceae; genus Persicaria; species Persicaria tinctoria. The sequence continues at coordinate 21,453,222 of JBANSL010000013.1, read as the reverse complement.
ACAATGGAGGCTCGACATGGCTCGGTGACGACCGATCGGGGTGGTGGTGGTGGTACCGATGAAGGGAGACGTGGCTCACGGTGGTCCTGGGCGGCGACGGCAGAGCTCCGAGCGGCTACGACATCGGCGACCTCCAAATTTGAAATTTAGGGGTTTTCGATTGGGGTTGATTTAGAACCAAATGTTTGAGGGGAAATGTTCCTAAGTGAATTTAGAACTCGATGAGTTGGGTTTCGAGCTCTGATTCTCACAAATGGAGAGATATCCTTCCGACATGGAAAAGCCCATTTTCTAGAGTCGGGCTATTTCGTAACCATTTTATCAAATTGGATGCATCATTGACCACCTCTTGATGACAGAAATGATTTCGAGCATTCAATCGAATTCAATGTGAATTAGACAACGGATAAGAATTGAGAATATTCTTAAGAATAAAATTCAATCTGATTCTTCCAATTGAATATATAGATAGACTTGCATTGACTTGAGACTAGGATTAATACTTGTGACGTGCCGAATTAAATTCGAAATTGAATGATCACCATTGGAGACGACCAAAGTGTGTGTCGAGCTAGAGGAGGAAGAAGGGTGGCAACCCGGTTCGATGAACCCCAAACCGGTTTAGTTGTAGGATTTTGATCCGCTTATTTATCCTGCCCGATTTTGATCCGATATTTTTTTTATAAAGGATGGGGGAGTTTTTAAAGTATAAATAAAACAATAAGTTAATTATTGCAATTTGAATAAATAAAATACTAATATAAGTCAAAAATACCTTTAATGTTTATTTAACTAATTACATAATAATCGTTTATAAAGTGTATACCACATATATATATAAACTATATTTTATCTTCCCCTTGCACATTTTAAATAATAATTAATTCATTCAAGATAACCTTTCAAGCTTTAAAACTCAATATTATGATAATAAAATCATCCTTAAACTTTTATTAATAATTAAAGTTAATACAAAAATATGGAGTTATAAATCATATTATCTTTTATAAAAATGATATCACAAAGAACATCTAAATAATTTAATCAAAAGGATTTTTACATAAGATATTAAAGAATAAACTAATAAACTCACATCAATTTGTATATCTACAACAAAATGCATACTCCATTTTAGTTATAATAAGTTTCACTCTTAAATTCATAAAGTCAAACCATATTTTATATTTTAAATAATAAGAACCAAATAATAAAATATATTTCATGAAGAATTGTATAAATTCTTTTATATTAAAATTATAACCTTATTTTTTTATTTAAATTAAAATGGAAATACCCAAAAATACTTTGGGGTATTTTATCTTCGATGCCAACCTCAAACCTTGCTTCCGTTCTTGCATCAATACTTCCATCATTCGGTCCCAAACAATCATCCAAACATATATACAAGCACCCAAGGAATAAACCCGAGAGAAGAAGCTACGCATAAACTCGCCCACCAGAAGATGTGCCCGCGGCACCTTTAGACGCACCCGCGTCAACAGCTTGCATAAGGTTCTTCGAGTTGATTGGTTTTCTTCCACCATCCTTAAACCTCTCATTACTCCAAGACAATTGTTCTACATCAAGAGATATCAAAGAATATTGCAATATTAGGGACAACACATGTCGTTATTCTTGATTCAAAGCCCACATGCTAAGGATCGGGAATAGCAATGTATCACATGGATTCATGACTTGGAAGTCTTAAGTAAACCCAAACCCAACCCATAAATCAAATAAGATTTTATCCTAAAATCATAAACAACTTGAAAACTATATTCATCGCAAATGATCTTCAGATTGAATGTGGATTGATCAACATTGAAATGGACGTTTCACTTTTCAAGTATGGAAAAAGGGTAAAAATGAAGTCAACATAGTAAACGCTGAATTGTAAAACGATAGCATCGTCCAATTGAAAGTTTCTCAAGAAAAGCAACTTCTCTCATGGTAAGCCACTTCAAATTGGAAGTTGCTCAAAAAGTCTCTTCATTTCTTCGCTTGTTATCGAGCAATGTTGAAAACATTTTTATTCAAGTTTAATTCAATGTGGTGCAATATCTATTTCAAATTTGGCTTCCAACTTGTCTTTTAGGCTTCCAACTCGTCCTTTTGAAAATCCGACCTAGTGTTTCAGACTCTCATTCGTAAGGATGCTCTTAGGTAGTGGTACCACCGTAGTTGACACAGTTCAAAATTTCGCCTTCTAAAAAAAATCCATGGACAATAAGAAAAACAATTCACATGTCGCGAACACATACCCTTGGTGTGACTTGATAAGTGTTACTCGGATACAAATGCTCCGTCTTCAACTCTTCCGCCTCAAAATTTTCACAGCTCTCTCTCTCTCTCTCTCTCTCTCTCTCTCTCTCTCTCCCATTCTATCACACCCCGCGGCTGACAACGATGGTTCCGGCTGGCTACATTCATCTAGTGTTCATAGTTTGTTGCGATTGTATTTACTTAATTGATCCTTTTTTTTCATGTCGGTAATTGGTTCCTACATTTTGTGATGCAGAAGAAATTAATCCGCTGATAGAGAAGGTTATTGAAGGTAAGAGGATCTGTAAAGTCGAAGCGCAACTTTTTCCAGGTTTCTCCTGATTAAAAATCCCTAGCACCATTTCAGTTCGTTTACTGCTTATCGTCTTTAATTTTAGATGTTCTAATTTTTGTTTTCTCCATCGGCGATCACCAATTCGATCGCATCTGGAAATATGTAGATCGGATTGGTAATTTGTCAGCTTATTAGAATATGAAAGATCATCCACATAGAATTAAATGAAATTCTAATAACATACACACACATATACCCTTTCAATTTCCTTTTAATTAATAACTGTAGAGGTAAATAGACCCCTCTAGTATTTTTTTTATTGTGATTTAAATCTTTTTAATTTGTAATAACATAAATAACCTTAGTTGTGATATCCATTACAAAATTAATTTTGAAAAAAATAAAAAAAAGATATTGAAAAATCTCAACAACTTCCATATCTTTTGTTATTGGAAAAGATCCGTATGAGATCTCAAAAACTTCCATATGAGTGCATACATAAATACAAAGGCCAAGACCAAAATACATGATTGCCAAAATTAACATTTTATACAAATTTTAGAACTATGGGAGGTATCAGAGGGTTTGGGTAAGTCTAAAATTTAGTATAATAAAAAAGAAAGTTTTATGGTATCATATTATTGTAATGTTATATTATGTTAAAAGAAATTTATATTGTGAAGTCATATTGTAGTGAAATGGATATGTTAATGGGTTACAATAAATAGTATTTATGGTAAACATAATTAAAAAGCTATTGCAATCATGTAGATAATTAGTGACAATTTTGAGTATAGTGATAATTAACATATAAAATTAATATTTATAGTTCCGTAATTATAATTATCGTTTATTATAACAATTTTCTTATTTATTATTTATTCTAATATCCTTTTCTTTAATGAAAATCAGTTAGGCATGATTAGGTAAACACAACAATCTACTTGCTTAAAATATTAACCCGGGGTCTATAAACTACTAAATTTATTGAAGGATGTCTTAATTATCCAATTCCCTCTTTTATATTATTTTTTGGTGGATCTCGATAATATAAGTAAAAATAATCTAGTATCTTGGATATACAACTATAGATAAAAATACGATTTAAGAAAAAGAACAGATTGGGTGGGTGAGCATTAAATTGGCAATCACCACCACCGCGCACTGCAACACTGTTCTAAATGGATTGATTTCATACCGTCAATTTTATTTTTGATCAAAGGAATTACATGGATAACACATCAATCCGGGCATCGGATGGAAGGAGCGGAAGGTTGAGAATGATGGTGGAGGAGTTGAAGAAGGTTGGGATGATAGCGAGGCCGATGGTGGGAGTGACACTGATTGAGTACTTGATACAGACAAAAAGTATAATGATGGTGGGTCACACCAGCACTCATCTCTTGTTCTCCACTGCTACCCTCACCTTCTCATTAGCCAACCTCTCCGGCATCAATATTCAAGTAAGCCCCTTCACCTCTTGAAATCTCGTGCTTGAATGAGTAAATATAGGACTCACTATGTATCCGTTTGATTATACTTGATCTCAAGATTTACAACTCTCAACAGGTAGGAATGTCTGGTGGGCTGGAAATGCTACGAGGCCAAGCCTACGAAGCTCAACAATATCAAAAACTCGGGATCCTGACTTACACTGCCATGTTTACTCAATTCCTATCTTTCTTCCCTATGGCATTGTTGTGGGTCTTAATGGACAAAGCTCTCCTCCTCCTTGACCAAAACCCTAACATCGTCAGTGAGACAGGCAAATTCACCAGGCTTCTTATCTCATCGTTGTTAGCCAATGCCTTATTCCAACCTTTGGCCAGATATTTCCAAATGCAATGCCTTATCTGGCCCCTTCTTGTTCTCATGGGTTCTGGGTTTGCCATCCACATTCCCCTTTGTTGGGTATTGGTTTACAAGACCAACCTCGCTAGTGACGGAGTTGCTGTTGCATATGAAATATCTATTTGGCTCTTCGTCGTCTTTCTTGCATGGTTCATGATGTGTTCATCCAAGTGCGCTCAAACACGCACTCCGTTCTCACCCGCGGTTTTTAGCTTAATGTTATCGGAGATCAGCCTCTTCATTGTGTTAGCAACTTTCTCTTCCATAATGGTTTGGTAAGTATGTGTTCTTCAATGGTTGAGAACTTAATTTAATTTTTTATATTCGTGGTAGGGTTTGCTCTCTCTCTCACACACATACACACACATCATTTGGATTAATCTTGATCGATGTATGTTCACATCTTGGAGTGCTCCTTCCAATGTGTGTATATGTACCCACTGTACATATGTAATAAATATATACACATTATATATATTAATTATATATAACATAATATATTGTATAGTATATATTATATATGCTTTATATAATATAAAAATACTATATAGCATAATATATTATATTATATTTATAGTATTACAATATATGAATATAAATATGCGGGATGAAACGGAACTTGCGGGATTGAGACGGGTCGTCCCGCGTTCCGTCCCAGAAAATTTTTGGGTGACGGGATTTACTATTTTTTTTTTTCGAAATCCCATCAGGATCGGGACGGGCCTGGGGCGGGACTGGGATTTGTGCCCACCCCTAATTTCAATCACAGTGGTGTTATATACAATTCCTTATGGCCTTGGGTGTGGCGCATGGTAAACTTGCACGAACATAAGTATCTTAATTAAAATTTGATTTTCTTTGATTGGTATTGTGTCGTTTCTTGTTCTTATATATTGATCTGCCATTATTGTTTGTCAAGTACGAGGGTTTCAAATGAATTAGGAGCAGGGAATGTTGAAAGGGTAAACATATTGATATGGACACTCTTGTTCATGTCGGGCGTTGAGGTGATAATAGTGACCTCTACTCTATTTCCAACAAGACACGTTTTCGGGTACATTTTTAGTAAGGACAATCAAGGGGTGGAGTATTCAACTACCCGAAACGTGCCCGAAAACGTGTCTTGTTGCAAATAGAGTAGAGGCCAATGTTATCACCTAAACACCCGACATGAACAAGAGTGATCATATCACTATGTTTACCCTTTCAACATTCCCTGCTCCTAAATCATTTGAAACCATCGTACTTGACAAACATAAATGGCAGATCAATATATAAGAACAAGAAACAACACAATACCAATCAAAGACAAGCAAATTTTAATTAAGAAACTTATGTTCGTGCAAGCTTACCATGCACAACACCCAAGGCCATAAGGAATGGTATATAACACCACTTTGATTGAAAGGCTATATACATACAAGACTAAGAAAAGGAAACCAAATCATGTGATTAATATGATGACCAACTGTGTACATATGCTTGAATTATTTTGGAAAATTGAATCAAAATACATACGACATTGCAAGGACAGAGGTTTCGAGTTCTGGATTTTTAAGGAGCCCAACAAGTAGGATTATGATGTCTAGTGCCAATACTCCAAGCTATGAACATACATCGATAAAGATTACTCCATACATACATACATACATACATACATACATACATACATACATACATACATACATACATACATACATACATACATACATACATACATACATACATACATACATACATACATACATACATACATACATACATACATACATACATACATACATACATACATACATACATACATACATACATACATACATACATACATATATAAACCCTACCACGAATTTAAAAAATTTAAGTCTTCAACCATTGAAGAACAAGTACTTACCAAACCATTAGGGTAGAGAAAGTTGCTAACACAATGAAGGGGCTTATCTCCGAAAACATTAAGCTGAAAATCGCGGGCGAGGATGGAGTGTGTATTTGGGCGCACTTGGATGAACACATCATGAACCATGCAAGAAAGACGACGAAGAGCCAAATAGATATGTCATATGCAACAACAACTACGTCACTAGCGTGGCTGATCTTGTAAACCAATACCCAACAAAGGGGAATGTGGATGGCAAACCCAGCAACCATGAGAACAAGAAGGGGCCAGATGAGGCATTACATTTGGAAATATCTGGCCAAAGGTTGGAATAAGGCATTGGAAAACAACGATGGGATGAGGAGCCTGGTGAATTTGCTTGCCTTACGAGCGATGTTGGGGTTTTGGCCGAGGAGGAGGAGAGTTTTGTCCATGAAGACCCACAACAATGACATAGGAAAGGAAGATAGGAATTGAGTAAACATGGCAGTGTAAATCATGATCCCGAGTTTTTGATATGGTTGGGCGCCGTAGGCTTGGTCTCCTAGCGTTTCCAGTCCACCAGACATTCCTACCTATTGATAGTTGTATATCTTGAGATCAAGTATAATCAAACAGATACATAGTAAGTCCTATATTTACTCATTCAAGCACGAGATTTCAAGAGGCCAAGAGGCTTACTTGAATATTGATGCCGAAGAGGTTGGCTAATGAGAAGGCGAGGGTGGCAGCGGAGAGCGAGAGCTGAGTGCTGGTGTGACCCACCATCATTATATTTAGTGTCTGTAACAAGCACTCCATCAGTGTTACTCCCACCAACGGCCCCGCTATCATCCCAACCTTCTTCAACTTCTCCATCATCATTCTCAACCTTCCGCTTCTGCCATTCGATGCCCGGATTGATGTGTTATCCATGTAATTCCTTCGATCAAAAATACAATTGACGGTATGAAACGATCCATTTAGGACGGTGTTGCAGTGCGCGGTGGTGGCGAATATCAATTTAATGCGGCGCTCTCCTCCATACCGGCCCTGCACCAATATTAAGTACCCACGCACCCAATCTGTTCTTTTTCTTAAATCGTATTCTTATCTATAGTTGTATATCCAATATACTATATTATATTTACTTATATTATCGAGATCCACTAAACATTCCACTATTTTAACTGGGGTTAATCTCATCTGGCCTCTTCTTTTTCTCATGGTTGTTGGGTTTGTCATCCATATTCCTTTTTGTTGGGTATTGGTTTACAAGACCAGCCTCGCTAGTGACGGAGTTGCTGTTGCATATGAAATATCTATTTGGCTCTTCGTTATCTTTCTTGCATGGTTCATGATGTGTTCATCCAAGTGTGCCCAAACACGCACTCCATTCTCGCCCGTTATTTTTAGCTTAATGTTATCGGAGATCGGCCCCTTCATTGTGTTAGCAACTCTCTTCCCTAATGGTTTGGTAAGTACTTGTTCTTCAATGGTTGAGGATTTAATTTTTTAAATTTGTGGTAGGGTTTGCTTATACACACACACATATATGTATATATGTATATATGTATATATGTATATATGTATATATGTATATATGTATACATGTATATATGTATACATGTATATATGTATATATGTATATATGTATATATGTATATATGTATACATGTATATATGTATATATGTATATATGTCATTTGGATTAATTTTTATCGATGTATGTTCACATATTTAAGTATTGGGCACTATACAACATAATCCTACTCGCTGGGCTCCTTAAAAATAAAGAACTCGAAACCTCTGTCCTTGCATTGTGGTATGCATTTTGATTCAATTTTCCAAAATAATTCAAGCATATGTACACAGTTGGTCGTCATATTAATCACATGATTTGGTTTCCTTTTCTTATTCTTGTATGTATATAGCATTTAAATCACAGTGGTGTTATATACCATTCCTTATGGCCTTGGATATGGCGCATGGTAAACTTGCACGAACATAAGTATCTTAATTAAAATTTCCTTTTTTTATTGGTATTGTGTCGTTTCTTGTTCTTATATATTGATGGGCCATTTTTGTTTGTCAAGTATGAGGGTTTCAAATGAATTAGGAGCAAGGAATGTTGAAAGGCTAAATGTATTGATATGGACACTCTTGGTCATGCCGGGCGTTGAGGTGATAATAGTGGCCTCTACTCTATTTGCAACAAGACACGTTTTCGGGTATGTTTTTAGTAAGAACAATCAAGTGATGGAGTATTCAACTACCAAAAACGTACCCGAAAACGTGTCTTGTTGTAAATAGAGTAGAAGCCACTATTATCACATCAACACCCAACATGAACAAGAGTGACCATATCACTATGTTTACCCTTTTAACATTCCTTGCTCCTAATTCATTTGAAACCCTCGTACTTGACAAATAAAAATAGAAGATCAATATATAAGAACAAGAAACGACACAATACCAATCAAAGACAAGCAAATTTTAATTAAGATACTTATGTTCATGGAAGCTTGCCATGCGCCACACCCAAGGCCATAAGGAATGATATATAACACCACTGTGATTGAAAGGCTATATACATACAAGAATAAGAAAAGGAAACCAAATAATGTGATTAATATGATGACCAATTGTGTACATATGGTTGAATTATTTTGGAAACTTGAATCAAAATGCATACCACAATGCAAGGACAGAGGTTTCGAGTTCTTGATATTTAAGGAGCCCAGCGAGTAGGATTATGATGTCTAGTGCCAATACTCCAAGTTGTGATACATATATATATACATATATATGTACATGTACACACACACACACACACACACACACACACATACACACACACACACACACACACACACACACACACACACACACATATATCTATATATATGGGGCATTTCACATGAGAACTGCCTTTTTAGATAGGAACTGAGAACTAAAGATATGAGACGTCCGATGTAATTTGAACGGTTCTCATGTACACGGTGGTAATTTTGTAATTTTTGGCAACTTGAAGGTCAAAGTGATGACTAGTTTTACTCCTTCCTCATTCATCGTTTATCCCAATCCCACCTTTGAAATCTCTATTCAAATTACAGAGAGAATTGCCCACAAGCCAAATAGAGAGAGAGAGAGAGCGAGAATGAGCGTCGACGCATCTTTGAAAGCGATGTTGGCGGCGGCGGTGGGGGAAAGAGGGGTGGAGGCTAGGGCTTCAATATTTGGGCATCTGCTTAACCCAACTGGCCAGAGAATCGCCTACAAGCTCCCCCGTAAAAAGCTCATCGGTGACAAGGTCGCTGCCTAGTACCCTTACGATATCAAGAAGGACGACCCTCTTGTCATGGCTGAAGAAGAGACGAGTAATTTCTCTTTCTTCTTCTTCTCCATTTTCCATTTCAATTCATGCACACAAGGTGTTTGTTTTTTTGCCCATGAGACAAATTTTGACATTTTGATTCTTGCTTGCCCCAAAATCACGAGGTTTAGTGTGCTAATGTGTTTTGTTTGAGGTGATTTTCCATTCAATTCAGAGTTTTGGGGAGGAATTGGTAGGTGAGCAATGCGTAGTTTTGCTTTATTTGGATTGAATGTTTACAACTTTAGCCTTAGCTGTTTGGTGATCTTACTGCCAGGCATGGAATTGAAATATTTTGGGGTTATCAACTTAATTTTGAAGGTGTCTCTGTATTCTGGAAATTGTAGCTACTAGCTACCACTGTTTAGTTAATGGATTTATGATCCAAATGCTTGAATTGGCATTCTTTGTTGAGATAGATGACTTATTGGTTATCCAAACGTAGTTTTGAATTGTGTTTTCAATCTCCATTTCAGTTGTGCTTGTAGAGCTATAAAAGCCTATTAGCTCAACGGTAGAGCTTTGTGTTTATGGACAAATATGTGGGTTCGACTCCCACATGGGCTAAAGTATTAAAAACTAAAAAAAGGTACGGGGCAACTGAGAAAACAAATGGGGGTTTTGCATATCTTTTTCATAGATAAACACTGGTTAGGGATTAATTAGACAAGTTAGGGATTCAAACCTTCCATTTAAGTCATTACCTTTGTCAACGTCTTTTTCTAAGCTTGCCAGCATATTCAAAGACATGGTTGATGATCAGTGTAGAAAAAACCTAAATCATAGTGTTTGTGTTGGGAGATATGGGTGGAGGGAGAAATATAGGGCAGGATTTTAGGAGATGAAACTGCTAGTAGTACTAATTGGGTTGAGAATTTGGTGATGGTGAATATGGCGGTGGAACTGGATTTTGATTTTTGCCTGGAAAAAGTAAACTAGATGACAAGGAGTCACTTTTCAACTTTTCCATCAAGTCACTTTTTGCTATTTTAATATCAGTCATTGATTTAGAGCTTTTTTTCATCCAATGGCTAATATTTATAGTTTGTAGTTCACACTAAAATGACTAGTTCTCATATGAAATGTTCCCTATATATATCTATATAAATAAGCATACCCTACCACATATTTAAAAAATTAAGTCCTCCACCGTTTAAGAACAAGTACTTACCAAACCACTAGGACAGAGAAAGTTGCTAACACAATGCAGAGGCCGATCTCCGAAAACATTAAGCTAGTAGTACTAATTGGGTTGAGAATTTGGTGATGGTGAATATGGCGGTGGAACTGGATTTTGATTTTTGCCTGAAAAAAGTAAACTAGATGACAAGGAGTCACTTTTCAACTTTTCCATCAAGTCACTTTTTGCTATTTTAATATCAGTCATTGATTTAGAGCTTTTTTTCATCCAATGGCTAATATTTATAGTTTGTAGTTCACACTAAAATGACTAGTTCTCATATGAAACGTTCCCTATATATATCTATATAAATAAGCATACCCTACCACATATTTAAAAAATTAAGTCCTCCACCGTTTAAGAACAAGTACTTACCAAACCACTAGGGCAGAGAAAGTTGCTAACACAATGCAGAGGCCGATCTCCGAAAACATTAAGCTAAAATTGCGGGTGAAGATGGAGTGCGTGTTTGGGCGCACTTGGATGAACACATCATGAACCATGCAAGAAATACGACGAAGAGCCAAATAGATATGTCATGTGCAACAGCAGCTCCGTCACTAGCGAGACTGGTCTTGTAAACCAATACCCAACAAAGGGCAATGTGGATGGCAAACCCAGCAACCATGAGAACAAGAAGGGGCCAGACGAGGCATTGCATTTGGAAATATCTGGCCAAAGGGTTGAATAAGGCATTGACAAACAACTATGGGATGAGGAGCCTGGTGAATTTGCTTGCCTTACGGGCGATGTCAGGGTTTTGACCGAGGAGGAGGAGAGCTTTCTCCATGAAGACCCACAACAATGACTTTCCAATCTTTCACTCCTCCAAAATTACTTTCCATCAGTAAGATTAAGAACCCATAACTACTACCACAAGACCCCATGATCCATCTATATCCCCAGGCCTAATATATACCAAATAAATATAGTATGTAGTTTTTATTTTGTAAGGTCGATCTACACCTCCAATCAGATAAACTGAACATCTTAAGGCAATACATGATCAATAGTAACAAATCTGAACATCAAAAAATAAGAAATAAACTAAAAAATTGAAAGAACGAATTACATTAGTGGCTAACATAAACAGGACTTCAGAATTCATCAACAAAAAATCAACACCACAAGCATCAATATGTATCCTCACATACTCAATTGCGATTTTCCCGATATGCGACGTTAACAGACTATGGTGACTTGGTCAGCAACTGAGCCCCTACACTACTTACCTTGCACTTACACACAGTGTATCACAGCAACTCTGCCCACACTCACTCAGTTATTCCCTGGAATTCTAGCAATACGTGTTATTATTATTATTATTATTATATTCTCCTTTGTATTCTTATCGTATTCTTATATTCTTATAATTCTTATAATAATATTTGTAGATTTGTAGATATCATTATAAGTTATAACTATAACACATACTTCTAATACACAATATTATACAATGCATCTATTAATATGTTATTTTTCTTTTCGTATTTCCAATTTTTTAATGTAAACGCGCGGGGATATAACTAGTTTCAAATTATTCTCCTTCCTTCTCCTCACATCAAGGTGATTTCTTGCCTTATTTACGAGCACACAATCCTGTAATCACGAGATTTGATTGTCGAAATCTGAAGATCATATATTCATATTGCAACCTATTCATTTACATCCCACGCTCATCCTAAAGCTCTCTCAGTCATCCTCTTCATCAGCCCCAAAGAACCCATCGACACACACGATCTCCGTTCGTTCCGATCGTGTTCGATCACGATTCCGGCGACAACACAGCCCAGGACCACAACCATAGGTCTCCTCCAACACCCAGGAGATGACCTTGAACGCCCCAACACAGCAGCTCGTCGGGAAGTGGCCGGAATCGCCGCCAGAAGTTGCTGCAGAACAGTGTTCGACAACCCTACTGTCGGGCCACACCACTGCCACTACGGCAATCCAATCACATGGATTTTGACGTGTACGTGTACCCTGCATCAGCCCCTATCTATCCAAACTCTTTCCTTGCTCAGAAACACTTCGAGTCGCTCACACCACATCCCCGACATCGACTGGTGAGCAATTTCTCTTATGTGCAGAAAAGCATGGTTTTTAGTATATTTTTCTTCATTCCTTCGATCCAAGGGCTATTGACTCATAAAAATCATTCCTTTTCAGATCTATATCATAGCAAGGGATAATAGATTCGAAATTTGATTGCTTTCGAGTCTCGTTTGGGTAAGATCCGCTCCGTTTCCCGCATTTTCTCGAGTTTTGATTGAGTAGTAGACCTTACTCTAATCTATATGTCATATTGAATCAGTTAGAGTTCATTTAGGCTCCTGAAATTACTTGGTTACAGATATAGCATTTCTCTTACAGATATAGCATTTCTCTTAAATTTTAAATTATTTTGGTTGTTAAAAATAAATTCTTAAATACGTTTTTTGTCGGAAGGGGAGTTAGAATAAAGTATAAATACGTAGTTACTAAATAAAATATGAAAAAACTTAGAATTGACTATGAGAATATTGACAATTATTATTAAAAAAATAAAAGAAATTAGATTAAGAAGATATATAAACCTAGATTGCTAGATATGACGGGTGATGCTCTTCGCACATCTCGACGCGTTTTTATTGAAATAGAAATAGACTAAGTAGTCGTTAAAAGATAAAGAAGGTTTTTAATCAACTATTAAATATCAATTGCACCGGAAAATAAAATAACAATAAAATAAAACCTAGATTGCTAGATATGACGGTAGATATATCTTTTTAAATTTGATCCTTTCCAAATTTATATATGTCAAATCTTTTTAGGAAAATAAAAAAAGAAATAAATATGTGGCATATATATTCAACCACTTAACTAGAGAGAGAGGGTGAGAGCCTCTCTCTCTAAAAACCCTAACCCCCAAATCCAAATACCACCATCACCACCCACCCACCACCGCCTCCATCACCTATCCTCTAATCCAAACACCACCACCACCAAATCCCCAAATCCAAACACCATCCTCACCACCTCGACCTTCATCTATAGGTGTTGATTTCATCCGTCGTTCACTCCCGTTTTCACCACCACCACCATCCTCGCCGTCCACCACCACCACCACCCTTGTGGTCCGGCCTAAACCTCGGCTCCTCTCCACCACCATCTATCTTTGGTGGTTTGGATTTCGTTTCGGATCTTTTCCCCTTGCCAAACCCTTCAATCCGCCGCCGCCTCACCGTTACGAGATATGTCCGTCTAGGTCTCGAGTCCACCGACCCTCGGCTCCCGTCGCTCTGCGATGGTCGTTGTCGCCGCCGTTCGCCTAGGCTGCCATGGCTGGAACCATCCCGCTCCTCCTTGGTCCTTGGGGCCCAAGCTTTGGGTCCTTGGGGCCCAAGCTTCGGGTCCTTCGGGCCCAAGCTTCGGGTCCTTGGGGCCCAAGCTTCGGGTCCTTGGGGCCCAAGGTTTGAGGTGGGAAAAAAAAAAATTAATTACCCGAAAGGGTTGGAACCTTTTCGAAAGGGCATAAATCCCGTAAGGGTTTGAAAATCCCGTTAGGGTTTAAATAAATTCTCATTCGTGTGAATGGGAATAATGGTGCGCATCTTCATGGATGGTTCTGGGTTATGATCCCTGTTGCTTGGCGTTCCTCTTCCGTGCTGGAGCTCTGACAACCAGTGTGGTTGGCTAGGGTCGTGGTGGTGTGTATCGAGGCGACTCCGCGTCAGGCTATTCCTTGGAGGATCGTCTTCACTGCCCACAGGACTGGATCCTGATTTACCGCTGGCCAACGGTGTCGCCGCCTGGGGATGCTTGGCACCGGATTTTAGTCTACGTTGTCTCCAGCGTGTACGGGTGTGGCTCGCTTGCTCGTCCGGGATTACGCCTCCCACTTTATAGTTGTTGCACCTTTTTATATATGTATAGACGGTCTCACCGTCTGCCGACTTCGTCGGCCTCTCGAGTTGTCAGGTATGCCTGACTCTCGAATTATTTCCTAATCAATATATATATATATTCAACCACTTCACAGTCTAATTAGCCAAAAATCGTAGCAGGGATAATGAGTGATTTTGGTAGAGAACCTTTTTTGAATATTCAATTAGCCACTTAGCCCCTAAATCAATTTAATTAGTTTTGCCCTAGCTCCTTTTCCAATAGGGTGGGTTGGTCAATGGTCAATCGTTTGACCATTGACCGGTCAACGGTTGACCATTGACCAACCCATTTTGATGCCAACTTTTTTAAAAAAAAAAAAAAAAAAAAAATTTAGTGATGTCATATTTTACCGTTTTGATGCCAAAATTTTACTATATTTTATTTTCACTTTGATGTCACTTTTTTATGTCAATTTTTTGATAATATTTTTTTTACCGTGATGCCATATTTTTGATGATATTTTTTCAAAGTAGTATTTTTGATGACATTTTTTTCTTTAATGTGATACAAATTTTTCAAAATGGCATCCATGGTCAACGTGACATTAGAGTAAATAAAAAATGTCATCAAAGTTTAAAAAAAGTGTCATCCAATAATTTAATTAGAAAAGTGGCATCAGAGTGAAAATAAAATTTAATAAAATTTTGGCATCAAAACGGTAAAATATGACATCACAAAAAATGTCATCAATGTTTTAAAAAAGTGGCATTAAAAAAAAGTCATCCAATCATTTCATTAGAAAAGTGACAATATTTTGATTCCACGTTTTAAGCTCTTATGCCATCAATTATATAAAATTGTCACCATAAAATTTTGGTATCAAAACGGTAAAATATGACATCACTAAAAAAAAAAAAAAAGTTGGCATCAAAAAAAAAAAAAAAAAGTTGGCATCAAAATGGGTTGACCGGTCAACGGTTGACCATTGACCGTTTAAGAGGGCTAAGCATGCTCAAAAAACAATTAATGGGCTAAGCATGCTAAAAAAACAATTAATGAGCCTATCTAACTAACCAAATATGCTTAAAGGTCCATTTGAACAAAATCCCTCAAAACTTTACCACCAAATATTGAAATAACGCAAAAAATAAATAAATTAGTATAGTATATAAAATAAAATTAATGAAGATCAAGAGTAATAATTATTATCAATTAATTAGGAAAGAATCAATGATATAAAAAACAAAATAAAAAACTTGTTGTATATAAAATAAAAACCTGAATGAAGTGCAATAAATTAATAATAATCTAAAAACTTTAGATCGAGAGTAAATATTTTATCCATGGATAATATAAAATTCTGTACTTTAATTTTCCCTGTTGAAATATAATATTAAAGGAAATGGATGATATAAAATATTTGTAAAATTAGAAAGTGTACAAAATAGATTTTTTAGCTTAAGAGAAATATCCATGCAATTTATCTTTTTTCCTAAAATGTGTTCGAGTAATGATAATATAATATATTTTTATAATAAAATTCAAATAATATTATAGGAAAATTATGTGGCATGACAATTTACATGGCCGAAAATTCTTGTTTTAAAATTTGAGCGGAAAAAAACTTCACCAGAAATTGACATGTGGCAGTTTAAGCAAATGTTTTAGTATTGTTTAGGATACGATTTAAGAAAATGAACATATTGGGTTTGGGTGGGTGGGTATTTGATGTTGGTGTAGAGCAGGTAAGGAGGAGAGCGTCGCATTAAATTGGCAATCGCCACTACCGTGCACTGCAACACCGTCCTAAACGGATTGATTTTATACCGTCAATTTTATTTTTGATCGAAGAAATTACATGGATAACACATCAATCCGGGCATCGGATGGAAGGAGCGGAAGGTTGAGAATGATGGCGCAGGAGTTTAAGAAGGTTGGGGTGATAGAGGGGCCGATGGTGGGAGTGACACTGATGGAGTACTTGTTACAGACAATAAGTATAATGATGGTGGGTCACACCGGCACTCAGCTCTCGCTCTCCGTTTCCACCCTCGCCTTCTCGTTAGCCAACCTCTCCGGCATCAATATTCAAGTAAGCCCCTTGGCCTCTTGATTTGAAATTGAGTAAATATATATAGGACTTACTGTGTATCAGTTTGATTATACATATACTTGAGATCTCAAGATTTACAACTCTCAATATATATATAGGTAGGAATGTCTGGTGGGCTGGAAACGCTAGGAGGCCAAGCCTACGGCGCCAAACAATATCAAAAACTCGGGATCCTGACTTACACTACCATGTTTACTCAATTCCTATCTTCCTTCCCTATGGCGTTGTTGTGGGTCTTCATGGACAAAGCTCTTCTCCTCCTCGGCCAAAACCCTGACATCGCTCGTGAGGCAGGCAAATTCACCAGGCTCCTCATCCCATCGTTGTTTGCCAATGCCTTATTCCAACCTTTAACAAGATATTTCCAAATGCAATGCCTCATCTGGCCCCTTCTTATTCTCATGGTTGCTGGGTTTGCCATCCACATTCCCCTTTCTTGGGTATTGGTTTACAAGACCAGCCTCGCTAGTGACGGAGCTGCTGTTGCATATGACATATCTATTTGGCTCTTCGTCGTCTTTCTTGCATGGTTCATGATGTGTTCATCCAAGTGCGCCCAGACACGCACTCCATTCTCGCCCGCGATTTTTAGCTTAATGTTTTCGGAGATCGGCCCCTTTATTGTGTTAGCAACTTTCTCTGCCCTAATGTTTTGGTAAGTACTTGTTCTTCAATCGTTTAGGACTTAATTTTTGAAATTTGTGGTAGGGTTTGCTTATATATATACGCCATTTGGATTAATCTTGATCGATGTATGTTCACAACTTGGAGTATTGGGCAGTAGACATCATAGTCCTACTCGCAGGGCTCCTTAAAAATCCTGAACTCGAAACCTCAGTCCTTGCATTGTGGTATGCATTTTGATTCAATTTTCCAAAATAATTCAAGCATATGTACACAGTTGGTCATCATATATATCACATGATGTGGTTTCCTTTTCTTGTTCTTGTATGTATATAGCCTTTCAACCACAAAGCTGTTATATATCATTCCTTATGGCATTGGGTGTGGCGCATGGTAAGCTTGCACGAACATAAATATCTTAATTAAAATTTGCTTGTCTTTGATTGGTATTGTATCGTTTCTTGTTCTTATATATTGATCGATCTGATATTTTTTTTTGTCAAGTACGAGGGTTTCAAATGAATTAGGAGCAGGGAATGTTGAAAGGATCTGGCCACTCATGTTCATATCCGGCGTTGAGGTGATAACAGTGGCCTCTACTCTATTTGCAACAAGACACTTTTTCGGGTACGTTTTTAGCAAGGACAAGCAAGTGGTGGAGTATTTAGCTACCATTATTCCTCTCGTTTGTTGCTCAGTCGTAATCGATGGCTTTCTCTGTGTCCTAACAGGTAGGATTTTTTTTCTTTATTTTGCTCAAAAAAGTTAAACTACAGTGATAAACACGGTGATAATTTTCGCTAGGAATATCAAGAGGATGTGGATTGCAAAAGTTTGGAACAGTGATAAACATCGTAGCTTACTATGTTATCGGGCTTCCAACATCGGCACTGCTTTGTTTCAAGTTCAACCTCAAAGGCAAGGGCTTGTGGGGAGGGATCCTTGTCGCCGAGGTTTTCCACTTGACTGCACTCTCTTTGTTGATACGTTTCACAAACTTGAACAAACAAGTAAATATATATATACATTAAATTTTTGTGTCACGTTGATTAGTAACATTATATATATTGTGATTGTGATTACAATCCCTACCACTGATGGTTTGCAGGTGGTTCGAGCACAAGGTAGAGTACAAAGGGGAAGATCTGTTGAACAATCCGCACAAGATGACATCACCGAGTGTAGGTGATTTTCACCCGGTGAAACCTCGTCTATCCAATTTTTAATGTGTATATTTGTGGAAGAAACAAACGCAATTGTTTTGTGTGGGTGTCTCATATTGAAAATGAGTTAACTTTTCAAACTTCTTTTTAAGGAGGTTGTGCGTTTCTCCCAACTTTTATTATTCGTTAATGATAGGCTAGGAGGTTAGACAGAGTTGTTGGGAACATGGAGGCTCAGCTTGGCTGGCCGAAGGCGCTTGTTAGGCACTTTCCGAAGTTCTGCTCTGATCATTTGCCATTATTGCTCACGCAAGACCCTCCGTTGCGACCCAGTCGCCCTCGAAGGCTGTTCCGGTTCTTGGCTGCTTGGATGACTCACCCGGAGTTCAAGGGGCTGGTAAGAGATTCTTGGAGGAGGGAGGAGGATCGAGGTGTCGGTGGCGTTAAGCTTCTTGAAAGACCGCCTGCTGAAGTGGAATCGTGAGGTCTTTGGGAATGTCTTTGAAAGAAGAATAACTTGATCAACGAATTAAAAGATATTCAAAAGAAGTTGGATATTCGTCCGAATGATCAAACTCATTTACCATTTCACTTCTTAACCATTCTAAATGTAAAAAAAAAATAAAAAAAAATCAATATAGCCTATTGATGAACAAATAGAGCATATAAAAGGGGGAAATCATGTAACATGAAGCATATAAACTGCACTAATTTTTCAAGCAAGCATCCTTAGTGATTCTGAAAGAGTCCCGAGACCATAAGCAATATATAGGATCTATGAAAAAAGAAGGTGAAAAATAGATCAAGGAGATTAGACCTCTGATGTATATCTCTTTCTATCTTGGTCCCAACTGTCAGCACGTTTTACCTCTTTTGTTACCAACATTTCCACATCAGAACTTTAGTCACTGTTATTCATCCACATAGAGCCAGAGGTTTTCCCCGCCTGCCTGCGGTGAACATTAACAAAGGTGCTGATAAATTAGGGAAAAAAGTTACAGAAGATGAGGCAGTGCATTATACAAAGCTAGATAACAAATAAAAGGACACTTCTTTAACAGACTCACCTCATTCGAGAAACACAGGTTGATTTTGTTGATTTATTTTCTGGATCACTTTTCAATTCTGCTTGATGATTTTTTTTTTCCCAGATGCATCCATATTTGGAATTTCAGCTGATGTTGGTAGGATGTAGTTAGGGCTTAGGGAGTCCTTCCCCTTATTTTTTAAGTAGTCATCCTCAGTGACAGAATGTGACTTTGGATGCTTCACAGTATAGACAACCTCTTCAATTGATATTAAAGCCTTCTCCTTTTGACGGGCTGTTGGATTGGGATTGTTAATCTTACAACTTAGATCTATTGGAACAATCCCATCAAAGTCTTAAAATTAAAATTGGTTATCCATCTTACCATCATATATAACAGATCAATGACCTAGGCATCTCATTAGGACGTAATGCCTTATCATTTATCCCCTTTGTGTATTTACTAACTTCTACCTACATTCTACACAAATAGAAATGCAAGCATAAAATAGTTTTTAGATAATAGCTACTTATCATACAAATGCAAGCATAAAATAGTTTTCAGATAATAGCTACATATCACATGTAATTTAGCTACACCTAAGATTAAGGAAAAAAGCCACGAGAAAGGCAGTCAGGACTTATTTCGGAAATTCAAACTGAGAAGCAAAATAGTTGGGCATATATCAAAGCTCATAATACAAAACAAAAGACAAGATGAAGTAACAGTGAAAAGAGGTTACCCAAATGAAGAAAAACGTGTTTATTTGTTGAAAGCCAATAAATCGCATTTACAAGTGTAAGATCTAGTTCAATTTTCTTGATGCAAACTCAAATTATTCATATGCCTTATGAGACGGGAATCCCGTCCTTCGATGCTATTGATACCGATCTGTCGATTAACGAAGAACAAAAGATAGATCTCAACCTAGAAACTCAATTGGTGAGTTCGAAGGTGAGTATTCTAGGCCTAGAAATCAACCACGAAGGAAGAAGGGTCGATTCGAAGGTATCTAGAACTGGGTTCTGATTTGAGAGAGTTTAGGGATTGGAATGTTTTCTGTAATTTGATTGATTTGCAAAATGCCTTTGAACCTACATGATATAGTTCTCGCAACCCAGGCCAAACCCGGTCTAATGCAAATAAAATGAAATAAGTAAACCGGGGCAAACTAGTTACCAGTACATATCAATATTCCTGTTACAATACTTCCCTCTTCGAAGGATCATTGTCCTCAATGATCAATAGCAATGCTCTCTTCATCAAAATCAACATCAACCAGACAGCCAGCATGTAAAAAGCATTTCCCACCGGGGTCGAAAACATAGGAGGTAGCATCTTTAATCAAGGTCCAAACAAAGCCAAGAGCCTGGAGCACCAGATTGCAATCCGCTTCAATTGTAGCGACTGAGCTATATTGTATACGCCTTTCTTGTACCCAGGATTGAGTGCTCTGGTAAGCATTATAAACAGCAAGGAGTGCAAGAGAAAGTATAAGCATCACAATAAGCGTAGTAAGATGTGTAACAGTGAGCAGTTGCTTGTCCCCTGAATTCAGCAGAGCAACAATCTTGAACTGTTTCAGCACATGGTAGTCTCCCAGTTTAGTTGCAAACGTGCTGCTTAAGACAAACATTTTCTTGTCAACACCTTGCAATAGATCAAGGAGACAGCCCACAATTAACAATGCTTCACCTTCAATATAAAAAATAAGCTTACTCATTTCCTTAGGTGGGTCTAACAATAGCAGCAGCAAAGTGCTCTCCGGTTTCAAATCTGTTCTTGGCAGTAGTGAAGCACTCTCTGCCAGCAGTGAAGTACTTGTATAAACTGCAAGTACTCCTTGCCTACTCAAAAACATCTTCATCTTCCAAACTAAAGCTCTGTCCACACTTTGCCAAAAGGTACAAGCTAATAGAGGGATATGCATATAACCAACACACCAATTGGTTTTAAAATTTCTGAGATCAAAACCATATAGGACCCAAGCTTCCTGCAGCTGCACTGAGGGCCTAAACTGATCCAATTGCTGAACCCAAAACATCTTTCCCATGAGCTATATCTTACCATCATTTCCTTGCACCCTTGAGTTGGCTCCAATCGTAGGCAAACTGAATGTTAGAGCTCTCTCACGTATAAAAGCATAAAAAGCCCCCATGCTCTTATTTTTCAAGTAGACATCATGATCATTAAGCACAAGTCCTTTACCTCCCGGGTCAAAAATCAGCAGCTTATTACCAACAGTAGCCACTCTTTCAATATAGTTAGCTAAATAAGTCATTGTCCTCTCGAGCTCAAACTCCATGCTGCTGTCCGCCAGAAGAGTTGAGCAGAAGCACTGAACTAGTAACATGTCAATAACAGGGCAACCTCTAGCAATATTCACTCCCAAAACTCTAGTACATACCCTCTCAATCACATTTTCTGAATCAGCAGCCGCATAGGTAGTGTTAAACACAGTTAAACAGTGAAATTTGAAACTACAGCCAATGGATTTGCTAGTGCCTTCAATCGACTACATCTCATGTGCTACATCATCCGTCGCAAGTATGTCAATCGATTGTAACTCTCGAATAACATGTATTAAGTAAAGAGAGTTACCTTCAAGAGTCCATGCTTCTTTGTATTTGTTCTCAGGATAAGAAACAAGCTGAGGTGATTTGGTGGCTTCAATTGAGGTAAGTTCTACCGTATTAGCAACAAGTAGAGAGCTACCAAAATCAAGGAGAGGGCCTAAGCTCATTCCTACCGAGTGGATAGCAAAATCCGCCCCTAAGAACATTACCAAATCAGACCCAACAACCCCAAGTGGTGGCTGATTTACAGAGGATGTTTCCAAGGATAAAACGGGCTCCTTGCCTTGATGAGTCTTGTAACCCATAGCTGAACCTTGCACTCTTGATTCATCAACACTACTTGTTGGTGCTTCAAAATGCATTGGCATTGCAGAAAAAACACCAAAATATTGAATGTTTCCCATGAAACCTTCTGGACCATTTATCTTGGATAAGCCTTGGAAACCTTCATGTACACAACCAGTCGTCCCATAACCATCATCGTGAGCTGCAATTGCTCCCCCCGGATCAAAACTCAAGGCAACTTTTCCCACATTCGAGCTCACTGCATTCTCGGCCAACACAATTTCCTTAGGCAACACATCCGACACCTCAGTTTCCTTCCCCATTAGTTTTGGCATTTCAACAAACACTTGGTGTGCAGCTGGATTAGAATGCTTCTTGGCCAGGACTGGAGCTCCACTTATCTCATTCTGCTTACGATTTTCACCTTGATTCAGCACAACATCAAATTCAACACAATCATAGCTCTCTGCAACAGTCAGTTCACTATTCATCTCGGCTCGAGCAGGTGCTTTTCCTTCATTCACACTCTCGAACACCTTTGGATCATCATCATCATTCACCCTGGGATGGTCTACTACCCCATATTCATCCTTCAAATCAGCAATCCTTTGCCTATTCCAATCAATTACATCGTTTACACGATGAATTTCTAATTCACAACACCCCTGATGAAGACGCCTACCATTGTAGTAATGGAACGCCCAGTCCGATGACGACTTGAGTCGAAATCGTACTCAAGAATGGAAACCACTCTCCTCCGGCATGTATCGCACATCCTCAACAGTTCCAATCTCAGTAAACAAATGGTATATGACCAAATCGTTAATCGGATGCATCTGAGAATTGAGTTTGATAAGCACAGTCCAATCTCGTACCTCGTTTACCATGATCGCGAGTTCTGAGATCCACCGAGGGGTTCCAAAGTGTTCGACGATCATCCTCTTTATATTTGAGATTGTCTCATCCAAATTTTTGCTCATCTGCATTGGCGCCATACTCGATATCAGTCGAGGATCGTCTGCTCTGATACCAATGAGACGGGAATCCCGTCCTTCGATGCTATTGATACCGATCTGTCGATTAACGAAGAACAAAAGATAGATCTCAGCCTAGAAACTCAATTGGTGAGTTCGAAGGTGAGTATTCTAGGCCTAGAAATCAACCACGAAGGAAGAAGGGTCGATTCGAAGGTATCTAGAACTGGGTTCTGATTTGAGAGAGTTTAGGGATTGGAATGTTTTCTGTAATTTGATTGATTTGCAAAATGCCTTTGAGGCTACATGATATAGTTCTCGCAACTGGAAATTAAAGGCTAAACCCAGGCCAAACCCGGTCTAATGCAAATAAAATGAAATAAGTAAATCGGGGCAAACTAGTTACCAGTACATATCAGTATTCCTGTTACACCTTAGCAGCTAACAGAGTCAATCTCAAATGAAAGAACCATAATTCTGAAAAACCCTAAATTTTCACCCTAAATTAAAGAACCCTAATTCTAGAAAAGCCCTAACTGCCAACAATATACAATCCCAAATGGAAGAACCCCAATTTCTAGTGCAGAATCAATTGGAAAAGTTATTAAAGTTATAGTATACCTGAAGCCTGAATTTGAAGCCTCGAAGTGTTGAAGAGCAGAGGAAGAGAACTGCTACACACATCGCGCTCAAAAGAGGAAGAGAACACGATATGGAGGATAGGAGAAGTCTGTATTGTCCATGGCTTCTTCAGCAGCTTCGATGCTCAAGCACTCAAGATGGAGCGAATGAAAGGAAATTGAGTTGGAGGAAACGAGAAGAGATGGGCTCAGATCTGGTCGACTGTCTTTATCCTTCGAGTAAGGGTCAATAGAGAGCACAAGGTTCCATGGGATCGACAGTGACAAACAGAGAGACACCGAGCGAAAGCTTAGATAGGGAGGAGAGAGAGAGAGAAGATCTGGTTAGGGTTCTTCAATTCAATAGGCTAAAAATATTTACACGCAAACAAATTTTACTATATGCACCACAAATTAAATTCGTTATTTTATTTTTAAATTCGTGCGCCTTTAGAGGCATAGGGCTATGACTCATGAGTAGCTGACCTGTGACTTATGAGGAGCAGCTCTTTGACTTAGCGCGTGTTTGGTAGTGTATTATAGGGTATTCCATTAGATTAAGGGGATTGTGTGGAAAAGAAAATCCCCTCAACTGGTGTTCGGTTGTGTATGTGAGGAGATCTGGGGATGGGGATTGTGCGTATTCCAGTAGATGAAAATCAGGCGAAAATGCAATCTCCCCCCCCCCCCCAAGATTCTTGCGTATTCTTGCGGATTGTATTCCAAAATTCACACATATGCCCTCTTATTCCCCTCATTTCACTTTGGTTTTCAGATCTGGAAGAGCGCTCCACCCTTGAAGAGGAATCCCCGTCACCATCGTCGACGACTGCAAGGTAAGCTCTCCCTACACATGCTCTCTCCGGTTGCGGTGTGTGTCGTGGCGAAGGCGGTGGCCAGGAGGAGGTGTGGCGGCGGCGAACCATTTCTCGAGAGAGGGTTTTCCGGCCGAAATGGGCACCGTTCGTCCCCATTGCAATGGGGACGGTGGTCGGAGGCCACGCACCCACCACTCCGCTACGGTTCCTTCGGCCAACGTCCTCGTCGGCGAACCGGAGCCGAGGGCGGAACCCTAGGTTAGAGATAATCCCCTCATTTAGGGATTCTCCACAGTGCAGCGGCAAGGGTGACGGTGATTCCCTCATTTGGGGATTCTCCATAGGCTCGGGAACCTCTGCGAAGGTTGGGTCAACGGGCTTGATTACGTTACGCGCGAGGCCGTGCCATCCATTGTGTCTGCCAACCAGAGCGTCCAATACATCACTTATGGCTTCGCTGATGGTTGAGGTCGATCTCTGGAATCGCTCGCAACTGTCCCTAAGCGAAGCACCCCAAGCCATCGTGTTCACGAAAATCCCGACCTTCTCCATAACGCTCATGTTGTGGGAGCCGCGCAAGCCGTAACGGTCAGACAGAGTGGAGCATAACGACCTGAATACGTGCTTCGCCATACGGAATACTTGCACACATCGGAGGTCTGTTGGATGGGCAAGTATGTCCTCAATCCACCTCTCCCCCGTGTACTCGGAGGTGTAACGTGGGACCTTGTGCACGTACTTGTAGTAGTGCCGTGCACGCTTAATCGTCCCCACAACAAGGAGAAATTGTCCTATGACTGCGCGCATGTGCCTACGCTTCCTCTTCCTCTGCTCGGTCTCCTCGTCGGAACCTTCCTCCGATCTGTCATCCGACATGACGCCTGCACGACAATGAACACAGGCTCAACGGTATAACACCTAATCAGCCAGACACATATTCCAAGTAGTCATCATAACACATACGCATATACAACTGGAAATAAAATGTTATGATAGTACGCAAACATGTCCGATCAAAGTAAACCATAGAAGTCGGGGTGCAACAACGAAAACAAAGAACAGCAGATCAATGAAATAGTCTACAAACAAGTGTCGATAACAAACTGGAGGGAACAGTACGCAGCAGGGTTAAAGAAGGGGTTGGTTCAGTGTCACGTGTCCTCATCGCCGCCACTCTTACGAAAGTGATACTTCAGCCAGGCAAGTCTCATTGCGTTGCTATGGGTGCACGCGAGAAACATCCTTGCCCTTTCGGGGATGATAAGAGTGTCCATGGAAAAGCACAACAAGACGCTCTCGTCTTCGATGAACCCTTCAGCAACAAGTTCGTCGAGAACCTTCATCACCTCCGCCTCACGACTGAGGGGTGTCTTCGACGCCTCTGACTCACCCCTAACCCAATTGAGAATCTCAGCGCTTGTTTCCCCAACCATTTCCATGTGCGTGTCGAAAGCCTCTTCTCCAGCCGAACGTCTTCCACTTCGTCTCTTAACAGATGTCGTCCCCGTCGACCCCGAAGGACGCTTTCCATGCCTTGGTGGTAAGCTACGACTGATAGGGTTAGCAGCAGGAGGTGCCTGAACGGGAGGGGTAGAGAAGGAGTTGCTAGTCCCTCGTACCATGTCCGGGAACCGGCTGAGGTCGAAGTCGTCGATGTTGTCGGCATCAACCCCAAGGTCGACCTGGGGGGTGTGTCAACTGTCCTTTGAGTCCCACCTCCAACGTTTGTCGTAGTGGACATCGGCACATCGCTGTCAACGGGGTCCATGGAGGGGGACACACTGTGCTGTCCGGTCGCAATTGTCCCCCCATATATCTGGTCCAATGCCTCTTCGAGGTCCGGGGGCACGCACTTCTTCCTCAGTTTCCGAAAGTCCTTCTTCTCCTGGCACATCATTCAAGCATTGGAATTAGGACATTGTTAATGGACATAATAATGTAACTTCGTACATCGTTGTGATCACAGCAAGTAAGTGACAGAGTAGAGTAATGGATGATACTTGACATTTCCGCTCCCACCATTCGTCAGTCGCGTTTATGCAGCCTCGTTCAAAATCCCAGCCTAATCCTGTCTCCCTGTGCTTCAACTCTTTCCAATTCCTCCATCTCTCCTTCATATTAGCGTGTTTGTTCTTCAGCGTATTGCCGCCACATTTCTGCCCCGTAGATTCCTCGAATTGAGTGGTGAGCACCACCCAGCTCAATCCCTGGTCCCGACCATATTTTCTTTGATACGCAATCACGAGGTCAAGGAATATTTTGAGCAGGGTAGGTGTCCAAGTGAAAGGTTTCTCCTTGTTAACCTTGGTTTGTTTGTCCTTCTCCATACAAGGGTTCTTGCTACTCGATGCCATACAATCTGTTGGGGACAATCGATATCCCGAGGGACAGTCGAATCGGTAACACACAAGAACGAAATTATGGAACCAATACATCAGCCAAAGTGATTGACTAATGAGGATCAACCAAGGCAACAAACAAATTCATAGCGACAATGCCATACAAACACCCGATTTCGATTTTGCCCCAAATTGACATCTAGGGTTTTATAACTGCCGAATGTTTAATTTGCCCCAATTTCGAAATCTAGGGTTGCAGATCTTACCACAAAACACAAACAAATCAAACAAATCTAAAGGTCCTACATGCGGAAACTGTAACCAAACCCTACAAAACGGAAAAGGTTGCCGGATCGCACATACCTTTTGCCGGCGGTTTTCCCGATTGAGCTGTAGAGGACCTCGCGGCTTCGTCCCACCAACAGATGACGACCGCCTTCTTGCCGATGACGAGGAGCGGGTAGTATCGGGCCGATAGTGGTGTTGGAATCGGCGCCTCTTGCCTTCGCAGGGTTGGTGCTTCGTCTTTGCGTCGCCTGATGGAGCTCTCCAAATTCGATACTGCTTGACAGAGGAGGAAGCTCACCCAATTTGTGGAGGGGAATGGGCCGGGGTTTTAATTTTCATTTCCTTTGTTTCAAATACAATACAATCTTCAACCCACCAAACACCTTTTCGAGATTTCCGTCAAATAAAATCTCAATCTACACAATCTCAATAATCTACAAAATTTAATATCCATCTACGTCCATCTTCTTACATCTACAAAAATCCCCTTAATCTACATAAAATTAATCTACCGCCAAACACGCGCTTATAAGGAGTAACTGAGTAAGTCTATGACTCTTGGGGAGCAGATTCTTTACAATAGATAAGTCACTTTTACCCTTTACTAATGAAACCAAAATAATATTTTCCCCTTTTAAATGAATAATAACAATATTTTTTATATTATATAATTTTTTTATATTTTTTCAATAATTATTTTGAATGGGGATTTGGATAAAATTATATAAAAATATCTAATAACATTTCATAATAAAAAATACATTTTTCATCATTAAATTATTTCAAGTAATGATATTACCTTAGCAAACCATTATAATTCTAGCTATTTTATAATAACCAATTGGAATTGTTCTAAGGAAAAAAAAATATTATATATTTTTGTAACTGATAAATTGTGAGGATGAAAGTAATTTCTTTTTAAATAAACCATAAATATGTATTGATAAATTTCTTAATCACTAAAATTTCTTTTTTAAAATATTCATCATAACTAACACTTAGTACATACATTGTAGATTTATGTACTTTAGTTTAAAATAAACTTATTATATACAAAAAGTAAGATTTCTTCTGTTATGCACAACAGTTGAATGAATATTGGTAAACATATAATATGCTTTAAAATGGCTTTGTTCGATTATGCATCGATTGAATGGTTCAAAATGAATAACACTCACCAAGAGATTGAATAAATATGTGAATTATAAATTCAATTGGTTACTAAATCTATGATTAATGAGTATTTGTCTCATTTTCACTTATTTAAATCTTTTTAGCGTTAAAAACAACACCTTAGAGTTTTGTCTTTCTTTTCAAACTATTTTTGAACTATTATTACTTTAATTTAACTGGGAACTAATAAATATTTGTAAAATAATAAATTTGTTTTAAAAAACGTGTGTTATATTATCTATATCGATATTTATATAACTACTTAATTTCGTATACTTTCCGCTGACGTGGCGCGCTCTCCTTATTTCACTCCTTTCTGACCAATCACATTCTTTCCTTTTTCTTTTTTTAAATTTGCTTTCAATTTTTTCCCCTTCTTCAAAGTTGGGAAAGAACGCTTTGTTAGGGTTCAGTTCTCCTCCGCCAACTTCGATCGTGGCATCCTTCGCGCCTCATGCCTTCGTCTTCCTCCTCCGCTGAAGATATCCCACCTCAGAACTCCGTCTTCTTCATTTGTCGAGGTTAGACCGCCTCCCGTCACCATCTTCCTCCACTGAGTTTCAATTTCATTACTTATTTTCCCCATATCGCTCTTCCTACGCCGAGGTTAGACCGCCTCCCGTCACCATCTCCGCTTGCTCCTCTCACCCTCTAAATCCCGGCGATTTCGGGTCTTTCTCCTTGCCTCTGCCAGTTCAATTACATTGTCTTCCTCCTCCGCTGAGGTAATACCCCCTCATCTTCTGCATCTTTCTCCACTTTAGGTTCACATTTCATTGATTTTTTATCCCTTTTCGCCTCTACTGAAGATTGATGTAGGGTTTTTTGATTGCGACCTTATCCTCGACGATTCACACCCTTCATCAACAAGATTCACACCCGATTTACTGACTTAGGGTTGAAGCTGAGTCGTGACTATCCTCTATCGAAACCGCCAAATCGAATTTGGGCTTAAGCTCAAATTGCTCTTTTATGATGAAATTACTCATTTATGATGAAATCTGATTGGCTTCCTGTTTGTTTCTAAACTTATTTAGATGATCCTATTTTGCAGATGGAGCTGATTTCAAGAACGAGCAATCCTTTTTTGGTAGAGTACAAAGATTCCTGGGTGGAAAAGGTGAAATCATGTGCCTTATCATCTCGTGGTTGCTTAATATATTCTAAATTTGCCTTCATTCATGTGATATCTGTTTTCTACGACTTCCCTGTCAGAAATTTGTATTCTTATGAATAAAAATCATTTTCATTTGTTGTAACTCTTGAACCGTAAATGTTGGTTAAAAAATTGAAGTAACTGTGTTGAGTGTCTCTCTTGCAAGGTTGCGCTATGTTTGCATAATCACAGGTTACTATGAAGGTGGTGACAGGTAAGTTCTGGCTTTTGCATCATTAGAAAGTAATATGATTTAAGCAAATTTTGTCTTCGAATTTAGGATGAATTTTGTCTTTGAATTTTCTCTTTTAGGAAGCTAAATACTCCATGTTTTTTGGAGCTGATTTCTTTTTATGATGAAATTGCTTTATCAATATGTACACTTGTGGTGAATATCCATTTATTCAAAGACAATTAAATAGTAGATACATTCATGGCAACCCTTGGAAAAGCAGTTTCCTGAAAATGGGTGATTGAGAAACAGGTGTTTAGTTTGTAATTCTTAATGCTAGGTGATATTTGGTTAACGCTCATTTGACTAACTGAATAAATAGTTTAGTTCTGTGTTAATTTTTGGAAGCTCAAGTATTTGGATTTGTGTATAATAAAGTCTGCCTTATATGGGCAAACCAAGATGCTTTCCAATTTAAAACTTGGTCTATTCTTTATTTGCTTTCATTTAATTATATGCATGCTTTCAATTAATTAAATGTTTTTAGGCTTTATAACAGGTAGTTTTATTATGTTGGCTTAAGTTTTTAAGTCATGAAGGGGATAATGGCCAGGAGAAAAAAATACCCATTGGTTTACATGTATGTATCAGTTGATGGAGATCCCTTTGAGATGATGATATTTGAGGTAATATTTACTTTATTTGTACTTTTTAATGTTAATGTTGTGTGCATGTGTTTGAGTTTATTAGTTAGGGTTCCCGCCTTATCCTAGATCATCAACATCCCGTCGTTGAAGATTCAATAGGTTGCCTTTTTTTTAAAAATGTCATTGCCTAACTTTTATTTTGTCATTTCTTTTCAAAAATAATTGCTTAACTTTTATTTCATTTTCCTAATCCCATTTATGCTTATTTATTTATGGGTTCATGTAGTGGATTTCCTGACGGAGATTCATCTTCTTGCACCATAACACATATCGTTGGCCGATCCTCCCTTCCTTCTAGCCACAAGTATTTCCTTTCCTCTGAAAGAGTCAATCTCCAGTTGCTTGATCTGACAACTGAGGTATTTGCATCTCTTGGCCTATATCAGAATTTCTTTCTGTCCATTTAAGTATTCAGTTTTTTTTTAATGTTTGGTAAAATGGAATGTTCCACACTCACATACGGTTCATGGCTAACAAAGTTGTTGAAACTTTGTATGTTCTGGTCTTTACCTCATTCTAAGTGGATTAAATGATATATATTTGACATGCAGCTCATTTGCTACGTATTCCTCTTACTGTCATTCTTATACTATTTCTGCCATTTTTTTTCTCTGTACAATAGGTTCTGCAAGTCTGTTGCCACCATAGTTGAATTTGAAATGCGCGATAAATGGTTCTATAATTATTGCATTAAGTGCAAGAAGAGTAGTGCGACTTATAGTGTCATTTGCTTCTTGAAACAATTAATGGAGTGATGCTAATATTGAGCTCCACTTATCATTTTCTATTTGTTTGGTTGATCAAATATTAGTTTGAGGACATTTAATATAACACATTATTTATTCTTGCAATTGCACCTAAAGTTCATTTCCATGTGAATTGTGTTTTTGTTTCTAACTGAATTTATCTTTTGATAGGCCAAAATTCATTTTCACTTGCACCAAGATCAATTGCGTGTAGTTTTTCATGTCTATCATCAACAAACCATGAAGGCTGTAAGTTTAAAAACTTTTTTACTTATGGTTGTTCTATTGCTTCAGTGCTTGACTATCATGTTTATCACTTCATTGTTTCATTAGACTTTGTTATCCTTTAGTGCTTGACTATCATGTTTATCATGCTTTGAAAAATTAGGTGCAACTTTGGTGAGTCATGCTTGATGATCTAAAATATGCCCTCACAAGTTGTTGATTAAGAGCCCTTATAATGTAAACTATGGTGTCACCCCTCCGTAATCCTTTGTTATCTTCATTATTATGTAAGATTAATCCTACACTAATAATGCAATTTTTTATTTACTCTTACTATGTAACACATTTATTCATATAAACAAACTTTTTTTTTTCCAGGATTCCTATGGACAAAGTCTAACGCAACAAAAGATGCAATTTTTTAGTGATTCAGCTATTGATCGGTTTGCTGATCACGAGGCCCAGTTTAGGTAAGTTTCTTTCCCAATCCCGATTTTTAGTTTTTTTTTATATAGTTTAGTGAATCTTGATAAATTTGGGGACAAAATGCCAGGATTTATATTTTTATGGATTGCTTTTGTATTTTACATATATGTTGCCTTTTGTCAATAAAAAAACATAATATAACTATTACTTACCACTTCTTATCAGTTTCATTGATTATTTTCCATCGCAACCGCGTCATGGCGCGGGTATTACACTAGTTAGAATATAAGTTCAAATTCTACACATATATAATTTGATTGATTCTTACCTAAAATGAAGGATAAGGCTTTGTTTTTAAATTTAGAAAATATTATAAAAATAATAAATAGGTGGATAAATATGTTATGTGTGGAAATATATTAATTGACATGACAAATTCTAATTTGTTAAAGTTTTGCGCATGCATTATGTAAAAAAAAAAATAGTCATTCGACTTGATAAAATTACCAAAACTCATTTGTAAATGTATAATGTGTGCAATAAAATTAGCCATTCGACTTGATTTAAATTCTTAGGTTGTTGTGAGACTGAATTGAACCTATCATTTATAATTAATTAAGATTTTTCAACTAAGATCAATGTTCTAAAAAAACGTTTGGCGGATGCTTGGCTGTAGGGTAGGGTCAAGGGTCTAGGCAGGTAGATGGGGTCTAGGCGGATTTCATGACGGGTCTTTGCAGTCTAGGCGGGTTTTGACGACCTTCACGGCCTTGGCGGAGAGGCGAGTTCAAGGGTTTAGGCGGGGGTCTAGGCGGGTCTTGAATGGTTTTTTAGAACAATGACTAAGAGAGCAAGTAACAATGCAATGCAATGTCTAGATAGCCTATGTGGGATTCGAACTCACATCTTCGTGCCTAAGCACGTTGATCTACCTATTGAGCTAATAGGCGAAAATATTCAATAAATAAACTACAGTTTTAACAAAAATCTTTGCTATAAATCCAAATACCAATATTAAGAATTACTTACACTAAACTAAATTAAACAAAGCCACAGGCTTTTAGCATATAGGCATCTAGCACTCATCAACTGCATAAACACGACAATTATAAAACAAAGTATTCTGTGCACACCCAGAAGGGTAATTTCAATAAGTAGTTAGCCACATCACCATAGATTTTGTCATACGACATTTGATCTTGGATATGATCTTGAAGAGAAGTATGTCATCCATGCAACTACTTGTCCGGCAAAAGATCATTCAAATGTGTTCCCAAAGCATAAGGTCCTGCCTTCATAATTGCAAGCCCTCAAAGCTGTAGTAACATGAAAAATAATAAGACAATATCTTGATCAAACTAACTTGTTGATTTTGTCTTAACATTATTTTTTTAGGTGTAGATCTGCGAAAATCTGTGAAGGATGCGAGTATAAAGTTGTGATGAACAATGTTACAAAGAGAACGCTCTCAATGGCTTTCTACGTTTGGAAGAAGCACGACTCGGAAAATCATCATGACTTGCCGCAAGAGCTCATTTCAAAGAAGAAGACCTTCAGACTTGCATTTTACTTGAAATGGAAAAAAAAAATACTCCCTCCGTCCAAGAATACATGGACTTTTACTATTCATGCACGCTTTTTTAAGAGCTAAAAACTATATAAAATATTAACTTTTTTATTAATTTTTTACCTTTTTAAAAAAGCGTCGTGAATAGTAAAGTCCATGTATTTTTGGACGGAGGTAGTATAAAATACGAAAGCCCATCATCTCCTAAAGTTGAACAAGGCTATAGAGATGAAGCGAGCTCTAGTAGCACTGGGGATGGCGATAAAACAGGGTGGCAGGGATGAACTGAGATCCAATTGTCAACCCATAAACAAAATCAAATAAAGATTTTACACTAATTAGATAATACATTTCGAATCCCTACAAACCATAACAAAAAAAGCCCCAAATTTTAGGACCTCCTAAACCCTAAAATTCATATTTTAAAATTCCTCAATTTCACACCCTAAATCACTCATCCCAATCAATAGGAACTACATTGATAGATACGGAGTATAACATTGAAATTTCGGTTGTACCTTTTCATATTTTTCGAACTCTCAACAGATGGAGAAAAATCATGTCCCACCGTCAGCGAGGGAGTCGCCACACCATTGCCAGCCATCACCAGCGCCACTGCAACAGGCCGCCGCCCCGCTCTCACCCGTCGCCTCTGCTAAAGCCACCAGTCGCAGCCAAGGCTGCCTCTGCACTTGTTCTCCTCCCTCTGCTATCTTGTGTTTTTTTCAATTCGACAGTTCATTTGTTCATATTCGTGAAAAGACTCCACAAGGTTTTGTAATATCACATTACTTACCCGCCCATAACTTAAAAATAACAATTTTTTTCCTCAAAACAAAAGTTTTGGGCGCGAGACAAATTTTTTCCAAACCTCAGGGTTACCCGGAGAAATCAGGGTTACCTGGCGAAATATCAGAAATCCTTGTTTACCATGCGAATTAGGCTAAAATACAGGGTTACCTCACGAAATTTTCGAATAAAAAAGCAACTCTAAAAAACAATATTAAGAAAAATTAAAATAATCTAATTTTAAAAAATAACTATGAATTAAACTTATTAAGGGAAAAGGTTAAAAATAATAATAAATTTTTTTATTAAGAATGAGTAGAATATTTGTTTAAGATATACTCCCTAGTCCCCATTAGGATAGAGTATATTAACTTCTCGTTTGTTTTAAGGCACGAAAAAAAAAATTGGTTAACCTCTCAAATCTAATTCACATTTAAGTTAAGATTTATTTATCAATATTCTAACAATTATTCTCATTATCTCATTTTTCATACAAAATTTATTTTCATTCCCCCCATTTGATTACCTAATTTTAACATAAGATAACCATATCTCCTAGGATGGTCTAATTATTTCACTTTCTCCTTCTATAAACTCACAAAAAGTACCAATGACCCATTACCCTAGTGGTAAGGGAGAGGTAACCCTTACTAGAGGTCAATGGTTCAAATTCCACTCCTTACACAATTTGTGTAATTAATAGGTGCTCAAGCCTTCATTGGCTTGGGTCAGCCTGCCTGGTGGCTTGCCGCCTGGCTAACCGTTTCGCGTCCTTTGCAAGGTAGGGCTCGGACCCGTGGGAGACTAGTTGATAATCTTGGAACCCCCGCGTTACAAAAAAAAACTCACAAAAATTGATTATCACATAAATTTTACACATAAAATTTGAATAATTTCCCTTTTATTCACATAAAATTTTAAAAGTTAATATTTTTTATTAGGAAATGAACTTGATGAACTTGGGATGAATACTCTTGGGATGAACTCGATGCGACAGAACGTCAGGCGACGAACATTCATCGCCTGAATGTCTCAGTGACCAAATCCCTCTATCAGAACCATCACCAGATGAAGATACCACTTTATCCAAGATATGCTTTCGTAGTTGTGAAATTCCCGTATCAACTGGTGCTTCGCCATGTTTGTCCCAAATGGTATAACTAGGCCACATCCCAATGTGAGCCAAATGGATATGAATCTCATCTTATAGTATTAGTAACTCACTCATTGTTGCGGCAAGTTCTACACAAATAAACCCATTCGCATTTAAAGACTCCATCTTTATTGTAAGACCTTGTAATGCTAACCTGCATGTTGAAATTAAAGGATGATAAAAGACAAAACAGGACTTTCAAGGTCTTGAAACCAAGGCCAAAATGTTTGGTCTCGATATTTTGGATTCTATAGTTTTTATATTGGTATTTCATATTGCAGGAAATTGTGTTGGATCAAGTATTTTGGGCCATATGAGTTTAAGCATATGGGCCTCAATATTGGGCCTTAATGTTCGGTAACTTGGATTGATCGAATATATATATTTATATATCTCTCCTAACTTGTTTTGTAGAAAGTTTTGGATATTGAAATATTTCAGGTTTGGGCTCAAAATCTATATAAGGACTCTCGATTATATTGGCTTCATCAGATCTTCTAGAAGCATGTGTGTTTGGCTATTTGAAGATATGTTGAACATTGTGTGACGGTGTTATGGTAAGAAATTATTTGGAGAAGTTCAAAATTCAAACGACTCTCAATCCATGAAGTGGTGGAAGGCTATAAATAGATTAATGCAAGAAGAAGATCGATATACAACAATTTACGAATACCAACTTTGAGGAATTGATTCGTCATGACGTACCAATAAAATTGATAATCAATTTACGCATACCAATTTATATTGGTTCAATGGATAAGCAATTAGTGGATTTGTCATGGTATGTTTTAGACAACCCTGTCAAAAACCATGCCAACCTTAGATCAGTTAATTAGGATTTGTTAAGATATTACTTCCTCCGTTCAAAAATATAAGTCATTTTAGATTTTCTAGGTATTGTGATATGAGAATGGTTACTTTTTGACTTTTTACTCAAATTTTATTGGTTGATGAGGGTTGTAGATAATTAATGAAGGGTATAAATGAAATAAGTTTATGATTTCCTTAATTTGTGTGCAAATGTCTAAAAGGACTTATATTTTTGAACTGAGGTAGTATTTGATTTTAACATAACTTTGTATTATGTGTGTATAAGAAGAGATTAGTAACAAAGCTATCAATTGTTCACTGCCACCTAGGGTTGTTATATGAACTGAACAGCTCGAGCTCGGCTCGGGATTGGCTCGAAAAAGCTCGACTCAAGCTCCCTCATTTATTTAAACAAGCTGAGCTTGAGCAAGATTTTAAGTTCGGTTGAAAGCTCGGCTCGTTCAAATAAAGCTCGAATAGCTCGAATTCTATGGAATTTCTAAAATTTCCTTTAAGTTAACATGTCATAACCAAGTAGAACTACATAAAGCTCGAAAAAAGCTGGGCTTGAGCTCGTTCATTTCCTAAATAAGCCGAGCTTGAACAAAATAAAAAGCTCGTTTAAAAATTAGGCTCGGCTCGACTCGAGCTCGTTTAACAAACGAACAAGCTTGAACCTGTCAAGCTCGGCTCGTTCGGCTCGAATAACACTCCTTCTATCACCAATCTTAATAATTTTGTCATTAAAAAAACTAGCTAGGAAGAAACAAACCATATATGGTCACAACACCAAGATTAGGGAATAGGGGATACCTTTGATACTATGGTTGCTACATGATCTGAGTATTTCAAGTTTGTTTCGGGATTAGCATAAAAAAAACTCAACTTGAGCTCACATATTTGTAAGTATGAACATATTTTTATGATCGATTTAAATTGACATTTGACTCGACTCAAACTCGAATAGCTTGAATTCAATATTGTAGAATTTACTATGTTACTAGTGAGCAAAACTGCTTTATGCTTGAATAAAAGATCGGCTCGTGCTCATTCATTTACTAAATGAGCTAAGTATGAACATATTTTAAAATTTGAGTCAAATTTAAGCTTAACTCGTTTCTAAACGAGCAGAATATGAACAACAACTACTCGATTAGTTCAACTCAAATACCACACTAACAAATTCCAAAAGTCTGGTACGTGGACCCATGACTATGTAAACCCAAACCCAACCCATAAACCAATTAACCAAATGAGATTTTATATCCTAAAATCATAGACAAGTACACGCGAAAACTGTATACACCGTAAATGATCGTTGGATCGAGCAACACTGGGATGGACGTTGCACTTTTCAAGCATGGAAAATTGGTAAAAACGAAGGCAACATAGTAAATATTCAATTGTAAATTGCTAGCAACATCCAATTGAAAGTTGGTCAAGAAGAGCAACTTCCCTCGTGGTAAGCAACTTCGAATTGAATGTTGCTAAAAAAATCTCCTCATCTCTCCGCTTGTTATCTAGCAATGTCGAAAACATTGTTATTCAAAGTTCAATTCAATGTCGTGCAACATCTATTTCAAATTTTCAATATCCATGGACAATAAGAGCAACAACTCACATATCTCGAACTATTAGATAGAAGATGTCGATAAAATCTATCTTCTATATTTGTATATATTTTTATATATGGTTAGTGGTTATTCTATTCTTGCCCTCTAAGGCATATCTTGTAATCTACCTATCTATATATTCAATACATCTCTGATTGATTAGGTCAACAGAGATTTCTCCCAATTGTGTTATCTTTTATGGTATTCAGAGCAAAAAGATCCAACTTTTTTTTCTCCACCGTTAAACCCTATAACATCATCTTGCAACCATGTCGACCACCGAAGACGCTTCCTCCTCCACCACCAAATCCGCCGCCACCACCCTGCTTTCTGCTGCCACTGGTACCGTCTCTCAGCACGGTCTCCAATTCCCCGTCTTCACCCACAAGCTCGACCGCACCAACTACAACATCTGG
Organism: Persicaria tinctoria; assembly: GCA_037127255.1. Classification (NCBI taxonomy): domain Eukaryota; kingdom Viridiplantae; phylum Streptophyta; class Magnoliopsida; order Caryophyllales; family Polygonaceae; genus Persicaria; species Persicaria tinctoria. The sequence goes on along the minus strand of JBANSL010000013.1, from coordinate 21,414,758 downwards.
TGTGCCAATGTTCTCGACACGCTAGACACCTTCGATTTGAAGGATTTTGTGCTCTCCCATTCCCCTCCGGACAAGACAGTCACCACACCGGCGTCCGGAGATGTTCCAGCAACCACCACTCCTAATCCGGAGTATGCCCTTTGGAAGAAGCGCGACAAGTTTACTCTTGTCTGGATTCGCACCACCATCTCTTCCGCCTTGCTCGGCTACATCGTGCGTTCTGAAACCTCCTTTCAGGCATGGACCACGATTGAAAGGATGTTTCAAGCCCAATCACGAGCTCGTTCTATGCATCTGAAGCAGCAACTTCACTCCCTTACCAAAGGGAATCTCAACATTCTCGAGTATTTCAAGAAAAAACGCAGCTTTGCTGACTCATTGGCCGATTGCCTTCAGCCTGTGTCAGATGAGGATTTCGTCGCTGTTGTCGTCCATGGCCTTGACTCCTCGTATGGTGCTTTCAAGGCTGCCATGAATCTCCGCTCGGATACTTTTCCCTTGGATGATCTTCTTAGTGCTCTACTGCGCGAGGAAGAATGGCTTCAAGATGAATCTCGCTCGCTTGGGGTTAATCAACCTGCTGCTAACTACTCTCGGCAGCGCTCCGGTCAGCAGCAGCAGCTTCGCAACGATCGTCGGTCTGGCCGCTCAGCCCCTGACCGACAGCAGGAGCCACCGCCCTCCGACAGGCCCTCATCTCAGGGCAACCGTGGCTACTCCCGTGACTCTACCGGTGACTCCTCTAGTCGCCCTTGCGGGCGATCTATCTGTCAGATTTTCGAACGATCTGGCCACTCTGCAAAGGATTGCTTCAGTCGCTTGAATGTTCAAGCCTTCCCGTCTCGCCATCCGTCTGACAGGCTCAATCAGACACCTCCTGCGGCCTACATGTCTTCACCTTCTTCCATCGCTGATCCAAACTGGTACTTGGACTCTAGGGCGACGGATCACATCACTGGTGACCTTGGTAAGGTGTCTATCAACTCAGAATATACTGGCAAGGACCAACTATCCCTCGGTAATGGTACAACTCTTCCTATAACTCATACTGGTCATTCACATATTCCTTCTTATACTCGCCTTATTACATTGTCTAATATCCTCTTTGTGCCCCAAATGAACAAAAGCCTTATTAGTGTTGCCAAACTCACTAAAGATAATAACCTTTATCTCATGCTTTATCCCAATTTCTATCTTTTGAAGGACATGCAGGGGCGGGTTCTTCTCAAAGGGGTCGTTAGCAATGGTCTGTATTGCCTTCCGCCTACCTCATCAGGCTCCAAGACGGCGTTGGTTGGCAAGCGCACTACCCCTGCACATTGACACCATCGGCTGGGGCATCCCAATAATGCTACCTTTAGTCTTATGTTGCGTCAGTTTAGCTTACCAGTTTCATCAAATAAAGCACTTGTCTTGTGCTCTTCTTGTTCCTTAGGTAAAAGTAGTCGCCTTCCTATTATTTCATCTTATGAGTAAAAAACAACACCTTTTGAATTAGTCTATTCTGATGTTTGGGGATCTTCCCCTAAGTTGTCTATCAATGGTTGTCGTTATTTTGTCTTGGTTGTGGATGATTGCACAAGGTTTACCTGGATTTATTTCATGACCCACAAATCCCAAGTGTTTCATTATTTTCAACTGTTTCAAAAACTGGTTCAGACTCAATTCCACGCTACCATTAAGACCCTTCAAACAGATTGGGGGGGGGGGGGGTGAGTATCGCAATGTCTCCACTCTTCTTCAATCTCAGGGCATCTTACATAGAGTCTCTTGTCCTTATACACCAACACAAAATGGGATGGTAGAACGCAGAAATCGCACAATACAAGAAAAGGGTCTCACCTTATTGGCTCATTCCAAACTTCCTTCTGAGTTTTGGGAATACGTCTTTCACACCGCTATCTACCTTCACAATCGCACCCCCACCCCCGCTCTCAATCAGGAGTCCCCTTTCCACCGTCTCTACAAAAGACAACCAGACTACTCCTTTCTACGGGCCTTTGGTTGTCTTTGTTTTCCCTATTTGGGACCCTATCGACAGAATAAGCTTGAATTCAAAACTATTCCTTGCCTCTTCTTGGGATACATTTCCTCTCATAAAGGGTATATGTGCTATGAGTCCACATCCAGGCGCATGTATGTCAGTTGTCATGTTGTTTTCCATGAGTCTGTCTTCTCTTCCATTCCGTATCTTGAGTCTTCCATGTCTCCGCCGTCTCCTCTTCCAGTTTTCACTGATTTGTTAACCTCTATTGTTGCTTCGGAGCCCCTGCCAGTGCCACCGCTCGTGCAGCCGCCATCACCACCGCCTCCACCTATGTAGCAGCCCATTGCTCCCGACCCCGGTGAGATCTCGCCTATGCAGCAGTCATCGCAGGCATCCACATAACCGACATCCTCCTCATCCTCGTCTACATGCGACAGCCCTCCCCCTTCGCCTGCCACTGCCGGCTCCACCTCCTCGTTGTCCGCTCCTTCCTCGCCGACGGCCACTATCACCCTACCTCCCAACCCCTTTCCCCATCTCAAGCCATCAGATACATCTATCCATCCGATGAGAACCCGTGCTGCAACAGGCAACCTTAAACCCAAGGCCTTACATACCAGTAAACACCCTCTCCCTCCTGACCCCCAACCTGACGATGAGCCTCGCTTATTCCATCAAGCTCACAAATACCCTCACTGGTTAGCTGCCATGAAATATGAGATCGAAGCACTCCAAGGTTCAGGTACGTGGTCCTTAGTTCCTCGTCCCCCTGACTCTAATGTTGTTGGTTGCAAATGGGTTTACAGAGTCAAGCGTCGTGTTGATGGATCTATTGAGCGCTACAAGGCTCGCTTGGTTGCAAAAGGTTACAATCAGGAAGAGGGCGTGGATTATTTCGATACTTTCAGTCCGGTCATTCGCCTTACCACCATTCGTCTTGTTCTGACAATTGCTCTTACTCGCTCCTGGCCTATTCAACAGGTTGATATCAATAACGCTTTTCTAAATGGTGATCTCAGTGAGCGTGTCTTCATGGAGCAGCCACCTGGGTTTGTTGATCAGGCTCGGCCCCGTCATGTCTGCTATCTTCAGAAGGCGTTGTACGGCCTCAAGCAGGCTCCTAGGGCCTGGTTCAGTAAGCTTAAGTCCTTCCTCGTTCACTCTGGGTTTCGTGCATGTCAATCTGATTGATCTCTGTTTGTCTTCTCCGTTCGGGATTTTGTGCTCTATGTTTTAGTCTATGTCGAAGACATAATCATTACAAGGAGCTCACCTCAGGCATTGTCGCAGTTCACGGCCAAACTACATGCGGCATTTGCTCTCAAGGATCTCGGCCCTCTGCATTACTTCTTAGGGATTGAAGTTTCCAGGATGGATGGTTCTCAGTCTCTTTCCAAGATAGAGGATGCCAAACCGATTTCCACTCATGCTGATTCTCAGTCTCGACTTCAGCTCTCCGGAGATATCCTGCCAGATCCGACACTATACAGGAGCATTGTGGGTGCTCTCCAGTACGTCACCATCACTCGCTCTGAAATCTCCTTTGCTGTAAATCGGGTGTGTTAGTTCATGCATCATCCCACTGAGGCTCATTGGATGGCGGTTAAGCGCATTCTTCGCTATTTGAAAGGTACTATCTCTTATTTCCTCTGCCTCCGGCCTGCCTCTCGTTACACCTTGGATGCGTTTACAGATGTTGGTTGGGCATCGAACGTTGATGACAGACGGTCCCAGTATGGTTTTGCGATCTACTTTGGTAATTCACTCATCAGCTGGACTTCGAGAAAACAAAAGGTTGTTGCTCGGTCCAGCACCGAGGCCGAGTATCGCGCGATTGCAGCCACAGTGGCCGAGCTGTCTTGGATTCAGCAGCTGCTACGTGACTTACGGATTCGACTCGACACTCCTCCTGTGGTACTGTCTGACAGTCTTAGTGCTACCTTCATGACTCGCAATCCTGTTGTCAACAATCGCTCCAAACATATCCATATTAATTTCCACTTTGTTCGTGAGAAGGTTAAGTCCAAGGCCCCTTGGCTCCTCTCACTTCATGTTCTTGCGGTCCAAGCTGCATGTAGGTGCCCCTCCATGAGCTTGGGGGGGGGGGTATATATATGGTTAGTGGTTATTTTATTCTTGTCGTCTAAGGCATATCTTATAATCTACCTATCTATATATTCAATACCTCTCTGATTGATTAGGTCAACAGAGATTTCTCCCAATTGTGTTATCTTTTACGAACACATACCCTTGGTTTGACTTGGTAAGTCGTTACTCGGATATAAATCCTCCGTCTTCCACTTTTCCGCCTCGAAATTTTCACAGCTCTCTCTCTCTCTCTCTCACACACACACACACACACACACACACACACCCTGCGCTTCCGTTTCCCAAATCTTCCCGCTCCGAAGTTCTCTTTCACCGTTTGGCCTCACAAAGACAGCTTCGGCGATGGCTACATTCAGTTGTTTTTATAGTTTTATTGCGATTGCAGTTACTTAATTGATCCTTCTTTTTCATGTCGCAAAATTTCCGGTAATTGGTTCCTACATTTTCGTGCTGCAGAAGAAATTAGTTCACTGATAAAGAAGGTACGTTATTGAAGGTAAGAGGAGTTGTAAAGTCGAATCGCAGCTTTTTACTGGTTTCTCCTGGTTAAAAATCCCCAAATTCAGCGCCATTTCAGTTCGTGTACTGCTTGTCGTCTTTTCAGATGCGCTGATTTTTGTTTCCTCCGTCGGCGATCACAAATTCGATAGCATCGAGAAATATGTAGATCGGATCGGTAACGATCGTCTATTTTGAACGATTTTGAGAACAACGGTTAGATTTAAGGGTGTGCATGATTCGGTACAAACCAAATTTTTGGGTCGAACCAACACAAACCGAACCGAACCAAAGTTTTTTGGTTCGGCTTTCGGTTCTAGAATTTCCATTTTTCAGTTTCAGTTCGTTTTGTGTTAAACCGAATTTTTTAATACACTACATAAATACATGGTATATATATTTGTATACTTTATATATACACTAATACATATATACTTCCTATGTATACACATATACACATATATACACTGTATTTGCAATACAAATATATTTGTATACTTTATAAAGTATACAAATACATTGTATATACATTATATGCATGTTTATATATATTTGTATAATGCATTTGTATATTTTATATTGGAATATGCGTATATATGTGTAAATATACACGTACATAAATACAATGTATATCTATATTTGTATACTTAAATTATTATTTTTTATGAAAATTCGGTTCAATTATGTTAAAATCGAACCCAAACCAATCTGACAAATAACCGAACCGAACCTAATACTTTCGGTTTGACTTTTGGTTTGAAAATTTGAGATTTTTGGTTTCGATTTGGTTCGATTCGACCCGGTTCGATTAGGTTTTAGGACACCCTATTTAATTAGATTTTGGATTATCGTTATAAAAACAGTTGTTAAGAGTTCAAAATTGACACAGGGAGTTGACGAAGATGAAGAATAAGAAAACGTCGACAGCGCGGAGAGATGAAGAGGGAGAAGGATCAACGCCGTCGTCGTCCTCCAACTGCAAGGAGTTTGTGGTGGATGAGCCGCCGAGGGATCGGCTCACGTCGTCGAGAGGGAGCCGATTCAACTTGCTGGCAAATGAGTTCGGTTTACAGACCAGCAGTAGTCGGATCAAGATCAGCATGAGCCGGGAAGGTCTCGTCAATGGCATCAAAGATCTCTCCAAAGCTTCCGTCATTGATCCTGATTGCAGGTACTTGATTGCATTCTAAGACTCTCCAAACACTTAACTGATCATCCGTTAATGTTCATCTGTTTCAGTTTCTCATTGTCTTGATCGATTAATTTACTTTAAATGTCCTCTTCAGAAACCAGCAAGTTCTCTCTAAACTAGTCATACTGTTTAATTTAGTCACTTGAAACAATCAAATAGTTATGAGATAAATAATTCCGTACATTGGGTATTTGGATGTATTGTGTAACGTACGGATTTTATAAGCTCAGTGCATTTTAAAATGAATGAACCTAAAAAAAAAAATTAATTCAGGAGAAGTTTCATTGTCGATGTATTTTCATTTTTCTATTTATAGGATGTAAATCCGTTTTTTATTTAATATAATAATGTATACAATAAGTCAATAAGAGGATATTCCAGATTCTCTTAGTAAACTTTGAATTGGTAGTGGGTACCCACCTTAACTGCTAACAATATGTTGATTCAATCTATGACGGGTCGGGGGAAACTATTGAAATAGAATTGAGTTCTAAAAAAATATTAAAAAAAAAGATACCGGTCTCAAATCTTACTAGTTTAGCTGAGAAAAATGGCATAGAGTAATCTATAAGTCACGAGTTCGAAGCTCTTATCTCCGTGTTATAATAGTCTAGGTGTGTCTTCCAACTTTTTCAAAATCTTACGTGTTTAATTTTAATTTATTTTCAATATGTTTAGTTTTTTATTTTTAAGGAAAATTGCCTAAAAGCCATACTAACTATTATCCATTTGACGTTTGGAAATTACCAAAAGATATACAAATTATTCAGCATTAAACAAATTTTGATACAAGACAATTTTTTGGCTAATTTTTTTACATGTCAACCATGATGCCATATCATTAAATGATCAATATTTTGATTTTTCATTTGTCAAAAAAATTGATTTTGAGTATAGATTAGATTTTAGAGTTAATTTAATTATCTAATTTGTACTCAATATTCATCTAATTTTTATATAAAAAATATATATATAGTCAGGTATTTAATAACATGATGTTACGCCATTTTTTTCAATTTTTAATACCAAGTTAAAGGTGCTACATTTTATTTTAACGATGCATAGATGTTGTCAAGCCTTACTAATTTAGCTGGTAAGGATGACATCTAAGTTGGAATCCCCCTCCCCACCTTTGAACCCAAAAAAAAGAATTGGAAGATGTTATTCTCCCCAAAGATATTCTACATTTGGTTAATTTAGAGTTACATTACATTGGATTTTAAATTTCTTAGATTTGAAACTAGCTCATGGAGTGAACTCAAAAAAAAAAAAAAACCCTCATGGAGTTGGACAATCTGCCTTGTCCATACCTTTGTTTTGCATTCTCCGTGAACTGAGAGCTAATTGAAAGCAATACATTTCTTCTGGCGATAAACTGCAATTGCAGATGGTACAGAATATGGGTGCAAATGATAGTAGTATGGGCGCTCTACTCTTCATTCTTCACGCCCATGGAGTTCGGATTCTTCCGAGGACTATCAGAGAAACTTTTCATTTTAGACATGGCTGGCCAAGCTGCCTTCCTTGTCGACATTGTGCTCCAGTTCTTCGTTGCCTACCGTGACACTGTCACTTATCGAATGGTTCACAAGCGTCGACTTATTGCTCTTCGGTAATTTTTCAAAAACCTCATTATCTTTTTTCACTTCTCCTAATTTCTTTGATGGTTGAACAATTTGTCTATCATTCAATGGCTAGGTATTTGAAATCAAGCTTTGCGGTGGACCTTCTCGCCTGTATGCCCTGGGATTTAGTTTACAAGGTGGTGATGTGCTACTTATTACTACTTCAAAAGCATTTAGACATTATATAAATTGAAATCAAAGACTAGTATATAAGTCGGTGGGCTACTCACCCAAACCTCAATTGGTTTTAGGCTGAAACATAGATCATTCGGCTTATGTACTAAGCTTAGGCTGAATCTTCCTACTCCAATGGTACTTTTGTAGCTGGCAGGAAGGAGGGAGCTAGTCAGAAGTCTTGTATGGATCAGGTTGATTCGGGTGGGCAAAGTGATTGCATTCTTTCGAAACATGGAGAAGGATATAAGGATCAACTACCAGTTTACGAGGATTATCAAGCTCATTTTTGTCGAACTGTACTGCACTCATACAGCGGCATGTATCTTCTATTATTTGGCAACTACTCTACCAAAAGAACAAGAAGGTTACACTTGGATAGGAAGTTTAAAGCTCGGAGACTATAGTTATGCAAACTTTCGAGAGATTGATCTATGGAAACGGTATACAACGTCTCTATATTTTGCAATTGTCACCATGGCAACTGTTGGTAAGCTTGAATTTATTTGATGTATATTCTCACTTGTCTCAAATTTCTGTGTCGATCCTTTAATAAGAAGTTGCAATTTAATGTTTCCCGGTGCAGGTTATGGAGATATCCATGCTGTGAACATGAGGGAAATGATATTCATAATCATTTATGTTTCATTTGATATGGTTCTCGGTGCTTACCTCATTGGCAACATGACGGCAATGATTGTGAAAGGATCGAAGACTGAGAAATTCAGAGATAAGATGACAGATGTGATGAAATTTATGAACAGGAATCGGCTTGAAAGAGACCTTCGCAATCAGATCAAAGGTCACCTACGCTTACAATACGAAAGCAGCTATACTCAAGCTTCTGTTTTAAAGGATATTCCCATTTCTCTACGAGCAAAGGTAAAGAGCAAGAATATGATCCATATGATTGCTAGTTATTATATTTTCCAATGTCTTCAGCAATCTCTGTTGTCTTCACAATTGACTCATCTTCTTACGTTTCTCCAGATCGCCCAATCCTTGTATACGTCTTACATGCAAAATGTTCCACTTTTCAAAGGCTGTTCTACTGAGTTCATCACTCAGATTGTAAGTTTTTGTAAAGCATACATAAATCCTTTCATGCTTCCTACACAGATTGTTTCTGTTATTTTGGTTTGAGTAGTTGTCAGCTGAATGACTTCTTATTACTTTAGTACTTAACTTAGACCTATTTCACGAGATGAACGAATCTCTGCCTTGGAAAACTTACCTTAGATGATAAGCTCCTTAGAGTGATTTTGGTCTGATTATTGCAGGTAATCAGATTACATGAAGAATTTTTCCTGCCAGGAGAAGTGATCCTTGAACAAGGAAATGTTGTTGATCAACTTTATTTTGTCTGTGATGGTATGCTGGTAAGCTGACAAATCTTTCATTTCAGCAATACGATTTCTTTTGTTCGGTTATTCCAATGAGATTCACATCTACTATGCAGGAAGAGGTCGGTATGTTGAAAGATGGATTAGAGGAGACAATTTCACTTCTTGAAACTTATAGCTGTTTTGGGGAGATATCTATACTTTGCAACATTCCTCAGCCATACACAGTCCGGGTCTGTGAATTGTGCCGACTTCTACGTATTGACAAACAAACATTTACAAGTGTTCTTGAGATATACATTTCCGATGGAAGAAAAATCTTTAACAATCTTCTTGAGGTAACTTTGCACCAGTTTTATTTTCTTATCAAGAGTTTATGTTTGTAATACTTTCAAGCAAAATCTTCAGCACTTTAACATCATGTATCATATAGGAAAACAAATTAAGAAGCATTACTTGTGCTCTTTAAGAAGTAGATTCTTTCTTTACCACAGCATTTAGGAGCATCAAGAGGTTATGAAGACATTGTAGCTCTCATCAATCAAGAGGGTGTAGACGACAATGTTGCAGGTAAAGATCTTTATATTCAGGTCCATACCTTTCAATAGCTCAATTTTCACATGTATGGTTGTAAGTGCTGATGATGATCCTCACTTTCTTCAGATTGTTTTAGAAACACTCGGTTAATAGAAGCCATCAGAAATGGGGATGGCCGAGTGGCTCAATTACTATGCCGAAAGGAGGCAACTTTGAGCAGTAAAGATGCTGGCAATATCCTATGTTCAGCTGTTGCAAGGGGGGACTATAAGTTGATCAAGAGGTTATTGTCAAATGGGATTGACCCTAACTGCAAAAACTATGACCAGCGAACTCCACTTCATGTGGCCGCCTCTCAAGGACTATTGTTGATGGCTAAGGAGCTTGTTGAGGCTGGAGCTACTGTGTTCCCCAAAGATAGGTAAGAAATTCGATCCCATGAACTCTTTATGTGTACCAGAAGCCCAGAACATAAGCACAGTAAGGTTTCATTCTAAAATTAATTAGAACATCTTTCTAAATTATGGTTAGAATGAGGTCAGCTGTGTGACATGATCTTCACTTGAAGGATTCAAATAAGCTCTAAACTAAAAAATCCGATTGAGCACCGATGAAATTTGCCTACTAAAGATACCAAAACTAACATCTATATATTTTTTGAGAAGACTTTCATCAGTTTTTTAAATTGGGCAGATGGGGAAACACTCCGCTAGATGAAGCCCGGATGTCTGGCAACAAGAAACTGATAACGCTGCTCGAAGATGCAAAAATCGTGCAACCCTTGGAGAGCGACGAAGAACAGAAAGGTGACATAGGAAGTGACTCGATCTGATCTTCCACGGATAAATGAGTTTAAAATTGTTTGAGCATTGAACATGCTGGTTCTTTTGCAGACGAATCACACCCAAGAAAGTGCACGGTGTTCCCTGCGGACTCATCAGAATCAGGAGATCAAGAAGCATGGTGTAGTAGTGCTATGGGTACCACGCGCTATCAACGAGCTCATTCAGCTCGCAACCGACAAGTTTAAGGTTGATTCTGCATCTGGTCTGTTGAGTGAGGATGGAATAAAAATCCTTGATGCAGACATGATTCAGAATGGCCAAAAGCTATATATATTTGATCAGCGAAACTTAATTTGTAGAATTAATCTTCATGGAAAAATGCCTTCATTTTTCCTTCAATCCTCGGAAGAACTTGGTGTATTCACATCTCTAACACGGTCAGTGAATCACGCTAAGGATAACCAAAAGGCAAGCAAAGACTCATATTTGGCTGCCATCAACTGTTTGGCTGTTGCATTCACTTTTTCTCGTCGGTGCACAATGTCACTTGGTAAAATCAAATTCATTGGCATACACATGCATCTCTTAGTTAAGATGGTTGCTATTACCTTTTAGGTGGTTGGATTCGGTTATGTTTGTATTGTGTTTTATAATAAGCTAGTAACTCATATGTATGATCAAATGCAGGCCCGACTTTAGTTTTTAATGGTCGGAGGCGAAATTTAAAATTCGGCCCCTCTACTATATAGTAGACATGAGCACGGGTCCGGCAGGGTCAAGGGTCGGGATATCCCTGACCCTGACCCTTCCAAGTCACGGGTCGACGGGTTGTGGTGACCCGCCGGGTGAAGGGTCGGGTCAAGATATGTCATTTAATTTTTTTTTAACGTTTTTTAAGTTTAAAAAAAATAAGAAGAAAAAGGAAGAATGGTTTAGACCGGTAGTTCTTTACATTCATTCTGATTCTTACTTACTTTATCCCATGTTAGGACTCTTATTCTTGCTTTGCATCTGAGCTCCTGACCATTGTGCAATCATTGAGTTCCTCATCTGAGTCTGACTCAATTAAGTGGTCATTCTTTTGAATCCGTATCTCCTCCCTCTTCCAATCGTTTAGGCAAACTTGACCTTTCAGCATGTCAAGCAAGAGTCTTGATCTCTTCTCGCTTAATATTTGATCACATTGGCTAAAACATTGCTCCACCGCTACAGTTGAGGAAGGAGCGGTGAGTATTTGACAAGCGATTGCCTACATAGTAGAGTAGGAAATTGGGATATATCTAGATGGCTCTATCATTCAATAATGTTGAATTTCTGTTCCTCTTCACCTCGATTTTTTGAAGAAAATAGATGACACAACGGGTTGACCCTACGGGTCTGTGGGTCAAAATCAACACGACCCTAACCCTAACCCTTGAGCTGCCTAGAACCTGACCCTTGTCGACCCTAACTCGCTTGATCGTCGACCCTTCGGGTTCCTACCGGGTCAAAACCTGTTGGGTCCGGATCGACCCTTGATCCTTACTCATGTCTACTATATAGTATGTATATACATAAATTATGGTAGAATTCTAACCAAAAAAATTATAGTAGAATAAATGGTTTTTGAAATAATTTTGTCATATAAAATACCATTTAAGTGAAAGTTAAAATTAAAAAAATCAACTGGGCATAGCCTAACAACTAGGGGAAGTCAAATCTAAATCATATTAATTGTACTATATTATATACATAATCTTATGAATAAGTTGTACACAAGTTTTCGTTAGATGTTTGATTTTCCCTTATTGATCCGTTTTTGTTCGTTCGTTTGGCGTTGGGTCGTTGCTTTGGTGTGGTGGCGTTTAGTTTCGAGGTGGGTTGCAGTATCGGGCTGCCAGTATGATCGAGAGGATCGTGGTTGTGTTCGTGGTCTTCGAAGATCCTTCATCTAGGTGGGGGCAACGTCGGTGATCCACACTTCCCCTGGTTTTTCCCTTTCCGATAGAGGGTTACTGTTCTCCGCCATCTCGGCGTCGAGTCGCTGTGTGAGTCATTGGACTCCCCCGTGTTCTCGGCATTCGTGGCCCGCCTTGGATCTCCCTCGTCTTTTCTGCTGGCGGACGACTCTTTCGGGTTGTTTGGCTTTTTCTTTCATCTGAGTTTATTTGTGTCTGTACTCTGTAGTATGTTGTTTGTTGACGGCTAGTCCGTCTGCCGATTCGTCGGCCTCTCGAGTATCAGATTTGTCCGAGCTCGAATTTTTTCCCAATCAAAAAAAAAAAACAAAACTAGGGGAAGTCAAATAAAAAAAATCAAATGCAAAAAAAAAAAAAATTACGGGAATTTAAATTTAAAAAATCAACAAAAGTTAAAATTAAAAAACACAAATTTTGAGCAATGGTGTCTATCTTCTTAAGCAACTTGGCTACCTTACTTTTTTGCAATAATAAGGATTGTATAATTCTAATATAACAAACACAAATTTAATGGGTCCTTTGTCTGAATTCGGCCGGAGGAGACGGCATGTTGGACCTCACCTCAGGTTCGGCCCTAATGAAATGGCACACTAAAATGAATGATCTCTCGTTGTCATGTGTTGAGAAATGTAAATGAGACCAAATTTTTTTCGGATTAGGTTATGCATGCAAATAATTCAGATAATATGGTTATTTTTGCAAATTGCCCTATATATATAGAGGATATATCATATGTACTCAACCCTTAACATGCATCATGTGAACAAATCTGGGCCATTGAATTAAGAAGATCAACGGATTAGATTAAAAATAACTTCTGATTATTCGATGGCACTAGTAGAAAAAGAGTAATATACCCCGGACGTTTTTTAATATACCCCGGATCTGACAATATAGTGCTCCGGGGTAGAACTAGGGTGGGGTTAATACATGGTCCGACTTTATACCCCGGATATATTTTTTAAAAATCCGGGGTATAAAACCTAGCCAAAATTGAAAAAAAGTGCTCTGAAAGACACGCCCGGGGTGTATTCTGGTAATATCCGGGGTATATTATGATAATATCCGGGGTACTAGGTATGTCCAATCCGGGTTGTAAAATTTTTTATCCGGGGTATAAAACTAAAATAATCCGGGGTATATACTGAGATAGGGAAAATCCCGTCATCATAGCACAAGGGCGTTCTGGTCTTTTACCAATAAATTCGAGTATTCAATACGACATTGATGCAATCGTTTCGCCTATTGATTACAATAACGGTTTCGTAGAATTAATTAAGAGCGTTGACCGGATTAAATACGGTAACGATTTCTTTTATTTAATATCGTAACGGTTTTTTCTATTTAATACTCGACTAGTATAAATAAGATGATATAGATTCAGATTGGATGGACAAGGACTGACTTGAGTGTCGGAGTCTCCTACGGGGAGACAAGCCCCGCCCCGACCTCGTTCGTTCTTGTTTTGCAGGCTAAGGTTAGGGTTGAGAGGATGATCAAGATCGATCTCCTTCAACAACTATGATGCAGATTTTATGCATCACAATTGGCGTCGTCCGTGGGGAACGATCAAAAAGCACGAAGATCGGAACCCTAATGAACCAAATCGGTGCTTGCCGCCGCAAATGCAACCAGATCTAAGTAAGGGATCCACGGTGGAGCCCGTGAACCTCCATGGAGTGGGCTGGTGGAGCCGTCCCTCGACAAGACTCTCAGCCGCAGATATCGTGGCTAGAGGCACGATCGCCATAGCCTTGGATGTTCACACCAATCAACCAGCGCAGAAGCCTTCTCCGTGCCGACCATAGTCGTCGTCGATGTAACCCACAAGGACCCCTCGTTGGGTGACTCCGTCGACTGGCCTCCTCTCGCCTTCACCCACATATCAGGAAGCGGTGGATCGTCGGGAGTGCTTCGGTCGACTGCCCTCATCTCACCATCGCCTGTAGGCCTCCGTCGAGCCCTCTCTCCGGCATCACAATCCAGACCGACCATAGCCCCCGCTCTATCGTCGAGAGCCCTTGGGCTATACGAAAGTCTTCTACGGCTTGCCATCGTCGGATTCGCAGTCGGAGGTGGAAACATGATGAAGAATCCGCTCGGAGTCGTGCGCGGCGCTCCCAGCAAATACCTAAGGCGAAGAAGACGAATGCGATTGAGTTCAACATTTGAAATAATTACAAAACCAGCCCGGAGTTATTAAAAGTCGCGAATTGGCCCACAATTTACAAATAATTACAAAAAGGCTCCAAACTCCTAGAGTTGCAGATTTTTGTCCCAAACATCCAGAATTATTCTTGATTGATCCAACCGGAGCAGGCGCTTGCCCAAGCATTCGTACAAAGAGAATGGGAATAATGCTAAGTATTCTGTCTCTTGTTAATTTTGATTTATTTATTTTATTTTATTTTTCTTAAAGAAAAGGGGATATATATTTGAAACTTAGAATATCGGCTAGTAGTTGTCCACAATGAGATCGAATCAATAAATATGATAAGATTAACACCTATATCAATTAGTGGAAAGAAGTACGAGCTTGTTTAAAAATCATTGACCATAAGAGTATTAGTATACGAATTCTTGAAAGCATTGAGAGGTCATGGACCCAAGCTAGTGACCAAGGGATTTTGATTAGGAAGAAGAGCTTTACTTAATTCATCATTTCCTCACTAATTAATTCATGTGACGTGTGCTTTCATATAATCTTCATGATAAGTGTTGCATCAGCTTACATATTGATCGACCTCACCCTTTGGCTTCGGAATATCGACAACCCGAGTGGTGACGTACGGTTGAAGTTCTTGGCCAACTAGACAAAGGCACAACCGACATTATAAAAAGAGAAAATTTGCGTCGCAGATCCTTTTTTTGGACCAAATTAAAAAACTGTCCACGGATTTATTTTTTTTGTTAAAAGTCCATCTAAAAAAACCCTAATATCTCCCGGCCCCCCCTACCGCTTCTCCCATATCTCGCTCTCCCAGATCCAAGAGAAAACCGCTTCTCCCAGATCTCGCTCTCACGACAAAGGTGTTTCTGAGGAAGAAGAGGAAGGTTGGGCTGAAACGGAGGAAGCCAGATCTGTCCGACGACGATCTCGCTAGAGTGAGAGACAGCCTCCATCTTTCAGAATTTGCGTCGAAGGAGAGAGGACGTCATATCTGAAACGGAGGAAGCCAGATCTGAAACGGAGGAAGCCAGTGTGAGAGAGGTCGTGCTCCATCTTTCAGCATCATTCAGTCGGCGTCATCACCATCACTTTCAGCATCATCCAAATCGCCATAGTCATCATAATCGGTGGTGTCCTGCGAGGTCGTGCTCTGCGACACACAAAAGCGCCAGATCTACGAAGGTGTGAGAGACTCCTTGAGTTCAAGCAGATCTGCGAGGCCGTGCTCTACGACACACACAAGCGCCAGCGATGCTCTGTGATATCAATGGCGGTGGCCATACCGAGTGAGGCAGTGATTTCAGCGACTCAGAACACCGCGCCATCCTCGCCTTCGAGCCTCGCCTCGCCTCTAATTGCTATGCCTCGCCGCGCCCTTGCCCCCTCTCTTGCTTCTGGCGTCGCCGGCGGATGGTCCCAACAGTCATTTCAACACCTTCCCGGAAGCCATGGCTTTCAGCACCTCTCCGATTCGCGCTCCGAGCCAGAGATTTACAACTGGCCGCCCAGATCTGCCCCCCTCTCTTTCTCATTCATTCGATCGATCTCAATCTCCAAACACTGGATCATACCGGAGGTATCTTCTCTCTATCTCTTTGTTGAACACCGATCGTCGCTTCGTCGATTCGAGAAAGCCTATCACCATTGCTGATTTCAATTTCGACCGATTCTAATCTCAGTTTCAAAATTTGGAATGGCCTGCAGCAGGAGGTAAGCTATTTCGTACTGATGTTTTGTAGACAGATTGATAAGTAAGATTACTGCAACAATTCCTTTTACACCAAGGTTGCATCAAGTTAGAAGTGTGGAAGAAATGGATGTAATTTAAGTGGTTCATAAGATCATTTTATATAATGTGAATATGCCTAAAGAAGCAGCTACTTTGTTACTGCTAATTAGAGATATAAGCAAGATTTATGTAATTTAAGTGGTTCATAAGATCATTGCATCCATGACACTTTTAAAAAGTTAATTTTGCTCCTATACTGATTCCAAATAGTTCTCTCTTTAGCTGTGTTAATGATATGTTTGGATTTGTGGTTAGTTTGCTAATGTGATTTGAGTTTGTTTTGTTGATAGTTTTGGATATTTACAATTTCAGTAATTTTTTTGTCTTGTCGAAACTTTTTGTAAAATGCTGAAATGCTAAAATTAATTCTTACTAGCAAAATTCATTATGTTGAAATGCTGAAATTAATTCTCATAAAACTGTTTGAGATACTATATATCACACACAAGCATATATTTTAACATTTCAGCATTTTTTTTAGCATTTCAGCATTTTTGAAAAAAAACCTCCATTTTCAGCAACTCCGGTGTCGAAATGATGACGCAAAAAGAAAAAGAAAAAAAAAACAACAATTTCAGCAACACGATTTCAACAAAATTATTTTTTATTAGCAAAATTCATTATGCTGAAACGCGGAAATTAATTCTTATAAATTTGTATGGGCTACTATATCTTACACACAAGCATATATTTCAGCATTTCTTTGGAAAAAAATCCGATTTCAGCAACTTCAGAAGTGGTGATGCGAAAAAAAAAAGAAAAAAAAACTACTCTGGTTTCAGCAACACGGTTTCAGCAACTCCGGTTTCAGCAATTCCGTTTCAGCAATGCGAAAAAAAAAACTGGAAAAAAAAATGAAACAGGGGTTGCTGAAACCGTATGTGCTGAAACAGGAGTTTCAGCAATTCCGTTTCAACAACACGAAAAAAAAAACTAGAAAAAAAAAAACTAAAACAGGGGTTATTGAAACCTTATGTGCTGAAATAGAAGTTTCAGCAATTCCGTTTCAGCAACTCTGGAAACGCGGAAAAAAAAAATAATAATAATAATTAATGAGGCGGGAGGGGGCGCACAGGGGGCACGGGGGGGGGGGGGGGCACAGGGGCCAAGGGGGGCGGTGGACATTTTGCTAATTTGGAGGAGGTGAGAGCCTTTTTCCTAATAAGGTCCAAAAATTAGGACATCCTAGTAATCACCCCTTATAAAAATAAGAATGGAGGGGACACTTGCCATGATCGAACGCCGCAAGGTGGACCAAGATAGAGTGATGGTTTCGTCTAAGAATGTTGCATACAAGACCGCATCTATGCGGTTCACATGTGATGAGAGCTTGAAAGCTAAGTCTCCTTCTCTCTTTTTTGAATTTATGTGATGAGAATCTAGCTAATCCCTCAACCGTATAACATGATATGCACAAGTGACTTGCTAAATGTCTATATTTGTCTCCTGTCATTTCTTAATTGATAGAATTACTTTATGCATTTGATGCTAAAAATGTATTAAGAATAGCCGTATAGGGGCAGGACTGCACGAGATGCTCCAACTCAATAGAGAAAGGTTGATTAAGCAAGGAATTCGCGAGCTAAGTTTTCTATTCCCCTGGCTTGTGGAGAATTTCGTAATAAAGACATGGTAGTTTGTTAACATTCTTCTAAAAAATGTTTATTGAAAGCTGAATGTGTAGTTCCAAGCTAGATTTTTAGCCTCCTACTTCTCCGCAAAAATATATAGATTGTGTGCAGGGGCATACAACAACTCAAGAAAGTGAAGATTCGTTACTTATGGCCAAGCAAATGCCAGTAAAGACAGAAGAAATCGCCATTTACGGCCAATCCGAATCGCCACTTAAGGCCAACGAAATCGCCACTTACGGCCAATCCGAATCGCCACTTAAGGCCAACGAAATCGCCACTTACGACCAATCCGATTCGTCACTTAAGGCCAACGAAATCGCCACTTACGGCCAATCCGAATCGCCACTTAAGGCCAATGAAATCGCCACTTACGACCAATCCGAATCGCCACTTAAGGCCAACGAAATCGCCACTTACGGCCAATCCGAATCGCCACTTAAGGCAAACGAAATCGCCACTTACGGCCAATCCGATTCGCCACTTTAGGCCAACGAAATCGCCACTTACGGCCAATCCGAATCGCCACTTAACGCCAATGAAATCGCCACTTACGGACAATCCGAATCGCCACTTAAAGCCAACGAAATCGCCACTTACGGTCAATCCGAATCGCCACTTAAGGCCAACGAAATCGCCACTTACGGCCAGTCCGAATCGTCACTTAAGGACAACGAAATCGCCACTTACGACCACCCTGAATCGCTACTTACAGCCAATAGCCAACTACGGATCAAGTGACTAACGTTATGGCAAAATCATCGTTCACTCGATAAACTTCGCCATTTACTTTTTTCGGCTTCCTTCGTCATCGAGACATGAAGAAGAAACCCGAGGGGCAATTGAGATAGGGAAAATCCCGTCATCATAGCGCAAGGGCGTTCTGGTCTTTTACCAATAAATTCGAGTATTCAATACGACATTGATGCCGTCGTTTCGCCTATTGATTACAATAGCGGTTTCGTAGAATTAATTAAGAGCGTTGACCGGATTAAATACGGTAACGGTTTCTTTTATTTAATATCGTAACGGTTTTTTCTTATTTAATACTCGACTAGTATAAATAAGATGATATAGATTCAGATTGGATGGACAAGGACTGACTTGAGTGTCGGAGGTTCCTACGGGGGAGACAAGCCCCGCCCCGACCTCGTTCGTTCTTGTTTTGCAGGCTAAGGTTCGGGTTGAGAGGATGATCAAGATCGATCTCCTTCAACAACTATGATGCAGATTTTATGCATCACATATACCTATAGCCGATTTCCTCTATAAAAAAACATCTGAGGTATATTTATTTAATATCCGGGGTATATATTATATCGAATCCGGATTGTAATTTTCTTTTAGTCGGGGTATAAAATTGAAATGATCCGGGGTGTATAGTAGTATTATTTGGTCATATGTTTCTTGGTATATATACAGGATAAATATGATCTGGGGTATATAACTATTTTATATAAAAAAAATTAATACCCATTCATATATTACCATATTCAACCTGTTATTTAACCTGCAATTTCCATCCATTCACACCAATTTATGGTAGCCACTAAATCCACAATTGAGCAACACATACATTAAACAAGGTTTCAACTACTTAAACATTTTCAAGTTAAATCATGTTCAACATCAACACTAAAACAACGTTTCACATCCACTAGTTATGTTTCAAATACATACACGAATCATACCCTTCCAATATGCTAGCAAAAGAGGATTCGATATGACTTGCAATGTTGCTTCAAACTCAAAAGGCGAACCGTCTAAACCCTTCCCTACAAAAAATTCAAAAACAAAATGGATCAAGATTAGCATAATGGAATGCATTATCGATAATTTCGTTATCTCTAATTTCTAAATTCAACAAGTATCAAACCCCCTCTTTCAATCTAGATATTAAACAACTCAAAACTCATGCACCAACATAATATAAACATCAAATCCCCTCTTTCAAGAAATACCTGGGGGATCTGTGGCAATGCATCAGATCCGAGGTAATAGGCTATGGGGTAATAGGCTATGGGGTAAAATCCCGATTTCTGAGTACATGATACACGTTAAGAGTTGAGTACACCAGAACCAACCTATATATATATATATATATATATATATATATATATATATATATATATATATATTTGAAATCAATATATATATATAAGATGGTTAAGGGGTAATCAAGGCTTATTGTGTAACATGTGCACACATTTGGGTCATTGATTGAATGAAATGGATAGATGAGATTAATAGACAATTTTAGTTTTTTTTTAATTAAAAATTAATGGGGCCTACCTCTTTTTTTTGCCCACTTGCTGGATTGGGGACGTGTGTAGTGCACTCTCCTTAAATTATTCGATGATATATCTGGATTATTCGATCGTATCGACGAATTGTGCAATGGTATATCAGGATTATTCGATGGTATTGCTTGATTATTATATGGTATAGCTTGATTATTCGATGGTATTGCTTAATTATTCGATGGTGTTACAGTAGTATAACTAAAATTATTCGATGGTATCACAAGATTATTTGATGATATCACATGATTATTCGATAGTATCGATGCAATTTTAATTCATATGACTGTCAAATAAAAAGAACAAATCACGAAGCACAAAATCACAAAATCGATCCATACATATGAATAATTCGGCCTTCTCCTCGAATATGTCTTTCAATCGAGCAATTAAATCAAGCAATTGCAAACAAAAACGATTTCAATTAATCACAAACCTATACTCCAAATCCACCACCAGGGAAACCTCCAAACCGCAAATCCACAACTACCGGAAAACCTCCCGGCTGCAGATCCACCACCAGGGCAAACCTCCCGACTGCAAATCCACCACTAGGGAGTCACCCATGGCTTCAAATCGTCGCTGAGCCGCACCTCCCGGATCCACCTTCGTCGCATCCTCCTCCGCCTTCGCCCCTACCCACTGAATACCAAATGAATCTATCCATACTAGAACACCGATAAATGTCGAATCTTACTTATGAAATTACAATCCAATCCGTCGGCCTCCGATACGTCCTTCAAATTGCCGCCGCCCAAGTCGAAGAATAGAGGAGGAGGGAGGTCGACGACCAGGAGACCCCGCCTTTAGAGCCGGACAGGCCGTATATATGCACAATCGAGCACTCCGAGTAGACGGCGCCGCCCTTCGAGGCTGGACGGCCCGGAGATCTGAAGGTTCAACAGATCTGAAGGTTGCCGTATCAGCGTCGTCTCCCGGATTAGATCTGAAGGGACGGCCCGGAGATCTGAAGGTACAACCGCATCTCCGTCGCTTTCCAACCAGGTGCCCTTGGAGGCTGGACGGCCCGGAGATCTGAAGGTCCACCGCGTGTGAGCGTCGCCCTCCTTCTCACCTACAATCGCATCTCCGTCGCACTTCTCTCCTCGCTCTCTGATTTTGTACGGATAAGAATGGGGATTTGATAAGATTTTGGGTTATAGGTTACACGCGCTCAATTAAGGGTGGGATTTGGAGTTTTTTTATTTTTCTTAAATTAATCTAATTTCTTGATTAATCTCAGCCATTCAATACCTCTAAATCAATGGTTAGGATGTGTTCACATGTTACACAATAAGCCTTGTTTACATATGATCTATACTCTCTCTCTCTCTCTCTCTCTCTCTCTCTCTCTCTCTCTCTCTCTCCTTCCTACCTTGTTGCGTCCGAAGGCGGCTTTGCTTGAATGAATGAAAATCGGCCTCTAGGGCTTTATTTATAGTGCTCCATCTAGCTATTCTAGGAAGGAACAATCTATCTCTATCTAAAACTATCTATCTAAAAGCTTAAGATAAAACTTGATAAATAAAGGAAATAAATCTCTACAGAAAATATATCTAAAGTAAATAAATATCTTCCATCTTGATAGATCTTCACTTGATGTTGATAGAATTCACGTGCCTTAGCTTGTAAGTAATCCGCAGGGCTTGGACTCCACTCGATCTCGACTCGGATTGCTTCTGGATAGTACTCGACGTCGACCAAAGTACTCGACGTCGAGTAGCGTCTTCTTCTCATCGTGTGTACTCGAACTCGGCTACATGGTGGACTCGACATGAGTACTCGACTTCGAGTAGTTTACTCGACGTCGAGTAGATTTGTGTGTCTCGAGTGATGCTCTGCTCATGCTCGACTTGCTGATTTCGACCGGATGTACTCGACGTCGACTAAAGTACTCGACGTCGAGTAGAATTGTCAACTTTCACCATTCTGCTTCGTTCTTGAAACGCACTTTCTCGAGTCGTCATTCGTCTGATTGACACATATGAGTATGCGTTGGAAAGCTCTTTTTGAGGGCTACAACTTTCATGAAGACAACAGAACTTGATTTATAATGATGAATGGCGAAAAGTGGGCTTTTTTCCAGCTGCACCATCCTTAGCTTCTTCATGACTTACCTTTAAGCTCTAAAGTGCGTCTGATTTCTGCGAAATTAAACAGAAACTAGTGTAGACGTACTCCATAATTTGGAAAATAAGCATAAACTACATTGATTCTGTACTATTCTAACCCAAATGCATAAAATATATACAGAAATTGATATAAAAGTTAAGGTAAAACATGGCAAATTAGGCTCACAACAAGACGATGAGGAGATTCCAACTACAAATGAAGTGTCATCAGAAGCTGAAGTTGAATTTGGTGAGGGCTCTGAGCGGGGGGGAGCCGATACAAAATGAGGAAACAGTTGAGCTCAGGAGATCAAGAAGAGAGCGTCGTCCGTCCACAAAATATCCCAGTTCTGAGTATGTTGCAGTCACTGAAGAGGGGGAGCCTGGGACTTTTTAGGAAGCTCAAACCCACAAGGAGAAAGCTTAGTGGAGAAAAGTCATGGAAGAAGAGATAAGTTTTTTGAAGAAGAACAACACTTATGAGCATGATAAACTTCCCAAAGGAAGAAAGGCCTTGAAGAACAAGTGGATGTACAAGCTGAAGATGGATGGAGACAAACTAGTCAAGTACAAAGCCCGACTGGTTGTGAAGGGTTTCATCCAGAAAACAGGAGTTGATTTTGATGAAATCTTCTCACATGTTGTGAAGACGAGTTCCATCAGGGTGATCCATGACTTAGCTAAAAGCATAGATTTGGAACTTGAGCAGTTAGATGTGAAGACTGCATTTCTCCATGGTGATTCGGAGGAGGAGATATATATGGAGTAGCTGGAAGGGTTTGAAGTAAAAGGGAAAGAGCACTTGGTTTGCAAACTGAAGAAGAGCTTGTATGGGCTGAAGTAAGCTCCCAGACAATGGTACAAGAAATTTGATTGCTTCATGGTGGATCATGGCTACACAAGAACAAATGCAGATCATTGTGTTTACTTCAAGCGGCATTCATATGGCATGTTTTTGTTTCTTTTTCTGTATGTAGATGATATGCTGATTGTTGGACCGGATAAATCTATGGTTGATGATTTGAAGAGAAGTTGTATACTTCCTTTGATAAGAAAGACTTGGGACCAGCATGCCAGATTTTGGGTATGCAGATTACTCATGACAGGAAGACCAAGAAGATATGGTTGTCACAAAAGAGGTATCTTGAGAAGGTCCTGAGCAGGTTCAACATGGAGACATCTAAGCCAGTTAGCACACCTCTTGCTAGTCACTTCAAGTTGAGCAAGAAGAGTTGTGTTCCAGCTTGTGATTGTTTGTGTGCTTGTGTTGCTTGGTTTGATTGTGTGTGAGGTTCCGTAAATTGTTATCTTGGTTATTAGCGGGATTGTAGCTTGAGTTGCTAGGTTCCCGATTCATCTCTGCATTTGGGTCTTGTCGACCCCAACAGGATTTAGGATTCGTCTAGAGTTTGAGGTTATTATATTTTTTTCCTTTTTTTTTAACTACAAAGGGCGGATCACATATCCGCTCTTGGTGGTGTGTTGCTTCTTTTTTTTTAAAGTAAAAGACTGTGAGGCGCCACACAACTTCTTTCTTTCTTTTTTTAGCTTTTTAATCTATTAGAATAGATTTTTTTTAGCTTTTTATTTTTTATAGTACATATAGCACCTGTTTCCGATGCATATAACAAACACAATCCGTCCAATACAATGCTACTATGATAAGTTACCACATATGAAAAGTACGTCACTGGACCAAGTGTATGTATATAATTATATGCGACATAAATATATGTTCTCAATCAATTGTATGCATTATTAGCGATTTTAATTATATTATTCAGTGGAAAATTATGCATTGGCTTGTGAAAAATTGATTTACCACTTTATCAAATAAGTACAATTAATTAATCGATCAACAACAAGGTGCATGTGTGCGAAAAATCAACTAATGCGATACAAAATTAATGGGTGACGAGTTATCCACCAAAACTTAATTGGTTCCATTTGTAAATTGTATGTATAAAGTTACCGAATGAAGAAAATCCACGCCACGTACGTCCCCAAATAGCACTTCCAAATTGACCTAATTTAAGCACACGACCTAATTAGACCATAGAAAGAAACAGACGACCTAATTTTTAACACTTCTTCATATCATATACCTTGCACTTTTGCTTTACTTGTGGAATTATATCTTATTTTTTAATAATAACTTTAATATATATTTATATAGGCTATTGATATGGAATGTCACTTACCATAAACTGCACTCGTTATATTGTTTAACCAAGTCTAGATTAGACACGCATTATAGGACGTAGTATTATACCATTAGTTTGAATTTTTTTAGTTTCGGACCCACCATTTGTATAGTTTAGGAATTTTTTGTTTTTGTTATATATTCCATCTATGGGAATCAATAGGCAATCTTTAGATTTAGGCGACGTTTGACAAAAGGGTAGTTGATATGGTAGGTGAAGCTGATTAGAAAGTTGAAACTGATAATATTATTTGTGTTAAGTTAGTATTAGTTGAAAAACTTTTAAAAAGTTTTGATTTCAAAAGTTAATTAAGCTAAAATCTTATATTTATTTCATTTAAAACTATAGAATATCAAAACCAAAAACTTCACAGTCTTTGAGATCCTACTGACGCACCTCCCAATGATGTCCCGCCGGACGAGGGATAAGAACTCCGGATGAGATGTGAGAGCTGCATGATCCATGAAGTGTTTGAGATGAGCAACCTTGTCTGCAACTCGGTTGCTTTCACGGAAGAGGTGGGAGCAAGATTCCCAATCAAATTGTTGTAGGAGAAACTGAATGTCCTTGACAATCATCTCAATATCCCAAGGGCAGTGCCAGACACCAAAAATTGTCTTTATAACGGTGAGATTGTCACCCTCAACCTTAATACAACAACGCAAGCCCAAATCTCTAGCAGCTACAAGCCCCGAGTGGAGCGCCAAGGCTTCGGCCATCAGCGGAGAGACAGAACCACACGGTGAAGAGCCAGAAGACACAACCAATTAACCTACTGTGATCACGAATAACAAACCTAGTTGAGGCCAAACTAGAGGGATTTTAGAACCATCAAAATTGATCTTGTGGGATTAGATCATCGAATATTTTTCTTGCGTCTGGGTGTCTATTGTTGTTGAGTCAATGCAATTTCCATGTCTTCTTATAATACTGTTTGGGAGTCTTCTACTTGTTGCAGTAGTTGTCGTAGATATGATTCTTAGTTCCTGATGTCTACGTAGTTTTCGTCGTTAAAAATAATCTTGTCCCTGATTGTCCATAATCCCCACCAAATTGTGGCTAAAGAAGATACATTCTAGACTATTAAAACTAGGCAATAAAGAGATTATGAAATATTATAAATCGAATAATAAATAAATAAACATATATTCAACATATTTTAAAATATTTTTCGAACCTATAAATGGTTATTTCAAAAAAAAAAAATTAACTGTTTTTTTTAAATCTAGTTTATTGATAATCTTACTCCGTATTAAACAAATCTAATTTAAGATGAATTTAAAAACTGCAGTTATCAGGCAAAACTGGAAATAATATAAAAATATACAGACGGAAAGGAAACTGGGCTTTGTGGGCTCTGTTGTCCACTTGCAAAGCAGGGCATCAGTGGTTGTTGGGTACATAAATGAATTACTCAAAGGCTGCAACAACTTAGTTTTGCCCCGATTCTGTTTTCACAGTTACATAGGCCGCCTTTCTTCAGCAGCCCACCATCCCACTTGTACTGTCATTAAATCGCCCCTTGCCCACATTTTTTTGCCACTTAACTTTAGCCGTTTTTTTTTTTAGATCTTATAGCTGACTTTACTACATAAAATAATAATTTTTTAAATAATATTTTTGAATAATCTCATAAGATAAGTATAATATTATTAAAAAAAATTACTAAAATATTAATATTTAATACATAGTTTTTATCGTTCTAAAACAACGTGCTTGATATCCCTAGTACTAAAACAACGTTCTAAATCAACTGAACCAACTACAGAGGGGATCAATAATTATCTGACATCTCATATATCCACATTTTTTCGTAAAAATATTTATATTTATTTATAATTGGTGTCTATATATAAATAAAAATTAATTCAACATAATAATATATTTTTTTGGAAATTTAAAATACCAAAATGTTATTTTTAAATTTGAAAAAACTACTAATATTCCATTTAAGAGTTACTGGCGCTCATGCGCTGGTATCAGATGTCCTCGATAATACCACCTCTCCAACTCTTTTTTTTTTTAAGCAGGATAAGAATTAGGGAAGGCGCCGACGATCCGGCTTCTGCCCTAGCGCGTCCGAGCGGACGAGAACCCGAAGTTCTGGATCAGTACTGAAGCAATCATCGGCAGGGGAGCTATAAGCCATACGTGCAATCCTGTCAGCTACAGCATTCGAACCCCTGAAAATATGACGAATAGCAACATTAGGGAATGATCGGAGAAAAGTAGTAGTATCAGCCATCAACAACTCAATAATCCACGACGGTTGCCAATCCCCGAGTAGAGATTTAATAACGACTAAGCAATTGCCTTCGATAAGTAAATTATCGAGCCCCATTTGACGGGCTCTAACCACACCCATATGCAGGCCTAAAGCCTCGCAAAACACTGCTGGCTTGTTAGAGCAAATGCCCGAGCCAGTGGATATTACCGTGCCATTATGATCTCGAATAACGAAGTCGTAAGCGCCCGATTGTGTAGGTAGGCAAGAACCGTCAAAGTTTAGTTAGTGGCCATATGGTGGCTTCGTCCACCCTATAGACCGAGCTGTAGTCGAAGGTGGGTAGACATTTTGGTTTTTGTTGCTAGCTTTCGAAGGTGGCGGTGAACTCAAATGATTGTCCTCTAGGGAGGTCGACCTAGTCTTCCAAGTAGTATAATTGGTTTGGTAAAAAACAACAATAGATTGAGCAGTTATAGTGTTTATGTGTTGGAACGTCAGTTGGTTTCGAAAGTACCAGATCGCCCACCAAGCAGTCGCTAACTTGGCAAACCCCGCTTTCCCCATTTTAGAGTAGATATCGTTAAGCAGTATATTAGGCCTAACATAAGAATAGCCGTTCGGGGGTTTCGGAATTTTGATGCCCGCTTCCGAAATGACCTGCCTAGTGAGAGCACAATCAAGTAGTAGATGAGCGGTAGACTCCTGTGTAGAGTTACAGAAATGACAACCAGATGGAACCGAAACATGAGACCGTTGTAGTCTGTTAGAATTTGGTAGCCCATCCCTTGCGATTTTCCAGATAAAATGCTGAATTTTGTATGGAATGTCTAAATTCCAAATCCACTGACAGCCAAACAGCGGATCGCCAGTTTGTTGGTTGCCAAGTTTAACTGCCGAAGCGGTGGAGAACCACCCGTTTCTACTTCGTCCCCAGAACAGACGGTCTTGAAACTAGTGTTGCGGTAAATGTGTGGAAACAATTTTCGCTATGGTAGTTTGATCCAAGAGACCGTGTAGATCTGTTTGTAGTTTTCCAAAATCTCAACTGTTGTCGGAGTTTATGAAGCGATCGACCGTCCAGCTGAGCTCCTGATCATCCGGGTGTCGGATCGCCGCCTTTGTAAGGGGGTACTTAGCGCCCAGTTATTTTCCCAGAAGCTAATCCTCTCCAACTCTCTTTATATCCCTAGTACTACACCTTTAAACATTTCTTATCTGATAATTAAGGTCAATTTTATTACTACTTGATAAAACATGGGATATTAGAGCATGTCAAATGGCTTCTAGGTTTTCTCATATCTCACCATTCTAAAAAATACTGTACAAATATTTTTTTAAATCTTCGAAATTGAAAAGTTTTTAAAATTAAAACAAAAATAATTTAATCAAATATATTTTTTATTTCTCAATTTCTAAGAAATTTTGAAAAAGACATTATAAATGATTTTAAAGTTAAATCTTACCAACTTAACTTGTAAGAATACATAGTGTCCAATAGGTCACGAGTTCCTCTTTTCATTAAGTGCTTACCTGAAACGAAATGTCCTATAATGTAAACATCTCTTGACCTAAGAGCATGTACACCCCTGTACATTTGGGGTGTACTTGGGCTAAAAATAATTAAATTAAAAAGGAAAATCTCAAGTACATGTTAAAAGTGTTCTTGTTTGAGAACATGGTGAAGTACACCAAATCCACTTGGTAAGAAAGATTTATTTATTTCAAACTCACTTTTCAAATGTTTAAAAATATTAAAATAAATAAATATATTTATATTTGAATAAAAAATAATTTTATCTTTTCATAGATATCTATTTTGACTATATATAAGTAAAAACAAAAAAATGAGTATAATTAAATCATTGCAATTTGAATGTATATTTTAATATATATTTGGATATTTCAATGTGATATGTTATTTTAATCATCTTAATAATTTTAAAAAAAATATCATTTAAATAATATTTAAATAAAAAATAATATCATAATCCAAAAAAAATTTAAATATTAATTTAATCAACAAATAAATTTATAATTTCATATAATGAGAGTATAAGAGTAAAATAAATAATTAAATAATTAATGTACGATTCGAGGGCGGAGTACACGGATGTGGGTAAAATTTATAAAATAGTTGAAGACTTGAAGGGGTGTTCTAATGCTGATGTAGCATGAAAAAAGTGAGTGAAGTATAGAGAGAAGTGTACACGGATGTGCATGGCCTAACACAACCTTGTAATTCTTACATGGGAATATGTGAATTAGATAAGCGCGCTTATGAGTTATCGCGGAAGCAATGAGTTGCTCGACAGCTGTAGCCTCCTAATTAACACGGGTTTAAGCGAGTTCGGTCGCTCTAAATTAGTACTAATTAACTTGCTTAATTCCTACAGTATTCAACAAATATATATATATATATATATATATATATATATATATATATATATATATATATATATATATATATATATATATATATATATATATATATATATATATATATAACTCATCACCAGCAAATATGTTTTATAATTATTAATTGGATAGTTAGCCCCATTTTTGGAAGATAACTATAAGGCATTTAACTTGGACCAAAATCTTTGTCCATGGGAATATCCTTACGCCACCCTTCGACTATTTTGCATAATCATTGTCCATTTATTTATGATGACTCTTTTTTTTTTATGTAAATGTACGATTTAGAACAACCTACAAATTGACCGAAAGAAATCGTTTTTCGGGCATAAAAATTAAAGTAAGTGTAGTTTTGAACAAAAAGGTGTTGGAATATTTTTTTTATACAAGGCGAAAATTTTGGGAGCGGTCAACCTCGGTTGAACCACTGCCTAATGGCGTCCTTACAGACTAAATCCTCGATCTCAGCTGGGCACCGCTCAACAGAGAAAGAGGAGGTCAAACCATTATACGTCAATCTGTCAGCGACCTGGTTGTCTTCCCAAAACGTGTGGGAGAAGTCGATGGACTCAAAGGATTTGCAGAGGCCGAGAACATCAGTAATCACCATCTCAATAGGCCACGGACAAGTACCGATCTCACGCAGGGCATTGAGGATAGTTAGACAATCTCCTTCCACCACGAGGCACGAGAAACCCATCCTAATTGCAGAAAGAAGGCTGGCATGAAGACCAAGCCACTCAGCTTGTATTGGAGAAGTGCACCCAAGTCCTTGCGCACTGCAGGACACCACTCTACCACGGTAATCGCGGATAACAAACCCAGCAGCAGCTTGCCCAGACGCGACCTTGGCTCCATCAAAATTTAGCTTCATGAATCCTCTGGCGGTTTCTTCCATTTAACTTTTTTCTGGCGTCTCTGTTTTGAGGTTTGTAATGTATAGTTGTAGCCTCATCGTTCTCTAGATCATATTCTAAAGCTTTTTTCCAAGATAACCTATATTGTGTAATGATTTTTATCCATTGTTCCATACTTCTGACATCATGATTTTCGAAAATAATTTTGTTCCTCATAGACCAAATCCCCCATAATGAGAACGCTATTATTGATTTCTGTGTAGCTGATAGTTGGGAGAAGATTTCAATACTTATCATCGTGTAGGTCTTATTAGTATTGTCAGTGTTTCGTATTATTCTTTCAGTCTGCTTGTCCATTTGAAAATCTTGATCCTCCTAAATCCTAATTACTATTCATAAAGAAACTTGATAGTTGATTTTAAAAAAAAGTGTTGAAAATCTTCATCCTCTTTGTTACGAAAACAACATTAAGGCGGTAATCTATTAGATTCTGAACCCTCGGGAGAATATTGAGCCGCCAAATCCATTTGAAGTTATTTATATCATGTGTGATTTGTTTAACTAGTTTATATATGTGGATTTTATCGTAAATTTTCATTTGTAGTTAATTTTCAAATCAGTTTATCGAGGGTGTGTCCCATTCAGGAATGCTTATGGTTTGAATTCTCGATCTATATTATATTTGGGGGAAATATTTATTGTAATAAGTTTTTGCCCCATTTCTTTTCCTCGTTCGGTAGGTTTGAGACACGAAGGTTTTTATTATGGTTTCCCCATAAGGATTCTAATGATAAATTTTCAATCCAAGGGTTTGTATATATATATATATATATTAATTATAGACTCTGGCGGAGTCAGAACTCGATAAGGGTGGGGCAATGTGGTGAAAAATGACAATGAATAACACGACCTCATACAATACAGAACGCTTTCAATACTACAAAATAACGATAAAAAATGAAAGAATTTAATAGTACGTACAAAGAGTTGTTAATTATTAATAAGAGTTATATACTGAAATAGGTGAACTTGATGACAAAGGAAGTAAAATCATTTTATAGGTTTTAATACCCTAAAAATGTTGAAGTATAATTTCATTATCAATGCTCTTGAAAACATCTTTTGCGACAAAGAAAACCAAACTCTAAGAGAGAAAGTGTTCCTTCATCTTGTTGTACGTACAAATATATCTTCATAATATCCATTGCAGAGAAATTTATTTCCACTGTAGTTATTTGACGGAGGGAAAACCTGTCGTTGATCCGCCAAAGTAAACTCAAACCTATAACTAGTATAGCAATAAGCAAGAGGTCGATCCCACAGGGAAATTATTATTCACGTATGATTTAGATGCCAATCAAGTAACCAAAAGGGGGGTTTTTGTGTGTGAAAGTTTCGCCTTTTATCGAAGCGAAGTAAAGAAAGCAAGAGTAAATAATTGTAATTCAGACAATTAGGAGAAGCAATTCTACCTACAATTTTCCACTTTATTTGGTTTGAAACGATCCTTGTAACTTCTTCTCGTCCTATTAAGTTTCCTATGAATGCCCTTGTCCCGACCTAATATAGTTACTAGTCCAACCAGTCCTAGCAACCCTTATCAATCGAACAGCCCCTAAAGAAGGATTTAACCCAATTGATAGCTTTAAGTTCAGAGATTAACCAAAGTATTTGCAGTCCCTAAAGAGGGATTTTAACAACACATTCAACTTCCTACTCATTCAATTAGTTCAACCAGCCCTAAAGGAACAAGTATGCCACTTAGATTAAGATTCACAACCAGGAATCTACAAAACATTAGCGATTGAATTGATCTAACAAGTTGGTCAGACAAGATAGAACAAAACAATAAACAATCAAGCACAAAGAAGTTGAAGCATTCAAATATAGGAAATAAGGAATGAGTCCAAATAAAGCTTCAAATTGCAGGCAGAATAGATGAGTTTAGGTCCTCATGGAAGACATCGCTCAAAATCTCTAAAGTGTCTGATGAATGAATAGAATAGAAGTTCTAGAAAAATAACTAAATTTGGCCTTATAAAAGACCCAAGTCAGCCACAAAACAACTAAGAATAAAAACTAGGGTTTCATTTAAACAAAACGGCGTCGCTTGACAACCCGTGCCGCGAATTGATTGGCGGCGGCCGCGGCATGCTTACTACGGCCGCAGCCATAGGCCTTTCACGGAAAATCTGTTTTGAATCAGCTCTCGACGTCAACATGAAAGTTGTAGCTCTCTGAAAGAGCTTTCCAACGCATGGTCATAATAGTCAATCGAACAACCGAGACCTCCAGAAAGTGCAAAACGAGTTCCGCATGTGTAGCGACAACTTCTGCAGACTTGTTCTTCGTTTAGGCTCGCTTCTTCTTCTCAGGACCTCTTGAGATCTTCATGTAAGCTTCTTCGATCAACTAGACATTCTCATCTAATGGGTTATCAACTCATGTCTCCTCCTCGGATCCACCATTACCTGAAATAATCAATAAAAGCGTGTAGATTCCGACTCCGACAACATAGAGAACTAATATGCAAATCGTGCTTAATCCATCAATGAAATGCATCTTAACTAAGCTAAATGCAACCTATTATGCCTACCTAAATGCATGCTATCAAACTCCCCCACACTTAACTTTTACTTGTCCTCAAGCAATGATAGAATGAACATGACTCAACGCATCCCACAGGAAATCCCTTCAAGTTTCAACCTCATCAAAAAGCAACATCATAGCAGGTGAAAACATAAACCAAGCAAACAAACGTCATAGCATGTATTTCAGTTATCAAAGCTTAGAAGTAGACATCATCCAACCTCACTAGAAATATGTGTTTCACTCATGTGTTTAGGCTTTAAGGTACAACTCTCAACTCAATCCAAAATGCTTTAAGCTCATAGACATTGACCACCATATCACCAAATATATACCGAAATGTCATTACTTGCGGGACACAATAAAGACAACTAAATAAATTGTGACACTTTTTTTTTTCTTTTTTTCTTCTTTTTTCTTGTCTTGGTGCTTCCCTTACGCAAGGCGCAAACATGAGTGTCATGAATAACCCCGGTCTATCAACACCTCAACCAACTAATATGAAGTCCACTTGAGCATCTTTTGACGCAAGTTGCAAACATGGGTGTCATGAATGAACCTGGTTACTCAATGAACAAGCTTTCTCTCCTACTGGATAGTTTTCAACACTGTTTTGCGCGAATCATACCCATGGGTGTCATGCGTAGATCCGGTTACTAAGTGCATTAACCATTTCCACCTTATTCACTAAATATGCAAAAATTCAAATAATAGACTCAAAATATAAACATAAACTCCGCAAGCAACAAACATGTGAGATACTGCAGTCAATGCCAAGAGGTAGCAACACAAGGAGAGTAATTCACACAATTGAGCAAAAGAATTCAAATAAGGCTAAACATTCTCACAGGGTCATGTTTTTAGGACTTCAACTAAACAGAAATTACAGAAACTTAAACATGATGCAGAAAATTAACTATGATCTCCTATATGCATCTTATATACAGAATTCCTCTCCCCCACACTTAAAGTTTTTCATTGTCCTCAATGAAACAATAAAGACAAGAAAAGTAAATCAAATATAATCAGGGTGAAGGAAAAGAAAAAGGAAAAAGAAAGAAAAACTTACCTCGGGTTGCCTCCCGAGAAGCTCCTTTGTTTCAAGCCTTTGGCTCGACGTACTGGCCCTTGATTGACCTAGGTTCCTCCACTAGGGTCACCAACACCTGTCATCTCATTGACAAATGCGGGCACCCTTGAAAGGTGTAGCTTTCTGTCCAAGCTGTCATCCATGACCCTCAGCTTCTCTCCTTGAGTTATGCCTGGGGGTTGTCTTGGAATCACAAAAGGTTTCAATTTGTTAGGAGGGTCAAATTTCCATAAACTATGTTCCTTAGGTGTCTCTAACAAATCACGAAAATTATTGGTGCGATCAATATTGTCAGCAATAAGCATATATAAAGAATTTTCAGGAGAAAGCTTAGCATGATTAAAGAGAGAGAATTCTATCTTTCTCACATCAAACTCCATAGTCAATAGACCCTCACAACAATCAATTTTCGTTTTCGCAGTTTTCAGGAATGGTCTTCCTAGTATAATGGGTGTTTCAGGGGCTCCCTGCTCCATATCTAAAACAAAGAAATCAACAGGGAAAAACAAATCATCCACCATAACCAAAACATCTTCAACAACGCCTCTTGGCCTGATTTGTGATCGATCAGCAAGTTGCACTGTAACCCCAGTCTCAGTTAGAGCACCCAAACCCAAAGACATATACATGTTATAGGAAATAACATTAATTGAGACAAGAGGTCGATCCCACAGGGAAATTATTATTCAAGTGTGATTTAGTTGCCAATCAAGTAACCAAAAGGGGGGTTTTTGTGTGTGAAAGTTTCGCCTTTTATCGAAGCGAAGTAAAGAAAGCAAGAGTAAATAATTGTAATTCAGACAATTAGGAGAAGCATTTCTACCTACAATTTTCCACTTTATTTGGTTTGAAACGATCCTTGTAACTTCTTCTCGTCCTATTAAGTTTCCTATGAATGCCCTTGTCCCGACCTAATATAGTTACTAGTCCAACCAGTCCTAGCAACCCTTATCAATCGAACAGTCCCTAAAGAAGGATTTAACCCAATTGATAGCTTTAAGTTCAGAGATTAGCCAAGGTATTTGCAGTCCCTAAAGAGGGATTTAACAACACATTCAACTTCCTACTCATTCAATTAGTTCAACAAGCCCTAAAGGAACAAGTTTGCCACTTAGATTAAGGTTCACAACCAGGAATCTACAAAACCTTAGCGATTGAATTGATATAACAAGTTGGCCAGACAAGATAGAACAAAACAATAAACAATCAAGCATAAAGAAGTTGAAGCATTCAAATATAAGAAATAAGGAATGAGAATTAGAAACTCATAATCAATCCAAATAAAGCTTCAAATTGCAGGCAGAATAGATGAGTTTAGTTACTCATGGAAGACATCGCTCAAAATCTCTAAAGTGTCTGATGAATGAATAGAATAGAAGTTCTAGAAAAATAACTAAATTTGGCCTTATAAAAGACCCAAGTCAGCCACAAAACAACTAAGAATAAAAACTAGGGTTTCATTTAAACAAAACGGCGTCGCTTGACAACCCGTGCCGCGAATTGATTGGCGGCGGCCGCGGCATGCTTACTACGGCCGCAGCCATAGGCCTTTCACGGAAAATCTGTTTTGAATCAGCTCTCGACGTCAACATGAAAGTTGTAGCTCTCTGAAAGAGCTTTCCAACGCATGGTCATAATAGTCAATCGGACAACCGAGACCTCCAGAAAGTGCAAAACGAGTTCCGCATGTCTAGCGACAACTTCTGCAGACTTGTTCTTCGTTTAGGCTCGCTTCTTCTTCTTAGGACCTCTTGAGATCTTCATGTAAGCTTCTTCGATCAACTAGACATTCTCATCTAATGGGTTATCAACTCATGTCTCCTCCTCGGATCCACCATTACCTGAAATAATCAATAAAAGCGTGTAGATTCTGACTCCGACAACATAGAGAACTAATATGCCAATCGTGTTTAATCCATCAATGAAATGCATCTTAACTAAGCTAAATGCAACCTATTATGCCTACCTAAATGCATGTTATCATTGTTCCAAACTAGTAACACTAAAAACAACTCAATGTGATGATATATCAAATCAAAAGCTTTGTGAATTCTTACTTCGGTTATCTTCTTTGAAATGTGCATCCAGTATCTTGCAAAATAGAAAATCTAGCATTTTCTTTCATTTGAACTTTTATAACTTCTTACCTAATTGTCGAAATGAGTAATATAACCTCTTATTTTGAAACTCTTGAGATAAAGAGAAAATTTGCGTCGAAGGCGCAAATTTTCGGCCAAATTAGTGAACTATACACATTTTGGTAAAATTTGCAAAACTATACATCAAACTCTCTGCCCTATTTCTCCTTCTCTCGCTCATCGTTTTGGCTCAACGCTCCCGATTTGGGATCCAAATCGTCCTCCCTCTCACCGTCGAATCTCCCTCAACCGGATCTCATCGCTCACCTCTCTCGCTCAACCGGATCAGATCTTCGTCCGGGCTTCAGAATCGCCGTTCGTCGATCTAGGACTCGAGAAGTCAGGGGAGGGAGGACGAGATCTGAGAAGGCGATAGAGTCGGTCGACGTTCGTCCTTGCCTCTGAGAGCTCTTCGCTACTTCCAGTCGCAGTCGCTGGAGATGTTGATGGCTTGCTGCTGCAGGCGGAATTTCCAGATTTTTGGCGAGGCGGTGAAGACGAGGTATGTTGTTGTGTTCGCTATCTCCAGAGGATTTCATCCTCTCTCTTTTTAATCTTCTTGCCCTGCCTCCGATCCCTCATGTCAGCGCCGCTGCTGCTGAAGGTTCCTGCTACTTCAACGTCCTCATCGGCTTCACGATCTGTGTGCTGAAGTCGTAGTCGGCGGTGATGTCTCGATCACGAGATCCACGGTGATGTCTCGAGCACGGGATCCAGGTACTCTCTCCTCTCCCAATCTCTTTTATGCTCGAACTACGTTGCTTCCAGATCTAAATGCGATTTGCTAATTTCATGTCAGCAACCTTCTGTTCATATTTTCTAATTTCATGTCAGCAACGGAAATTGAAGGCAGTGCCCGATCTGTGTGCGATTTGGACTGTGTTCCTTCCAATTGCAGATTTAAGAGCATTGTGATTAGGTTTCATTTGACTGTTTCTTTTGAGATCTCCTAAATTAGGCGCAGAGAAGGATCGTCCTGAAGAGGTGTCATATCCATTTGTGTTGCGCAACTATGTTGTCTCCTTGTGTCTTTCCTTGTTTATATGTATGGTATTTGGTAAGTGGATAACCATGCATTTTGACACAGGCTTTTTATTTGTTTTGCAGCTGAGTCACAAGAAGGAAGAAATGACTGATACTGATAAGAATATGTTAACAATGTTCAATATTTTGACGAAAAATAGGAAGGTCCAGTTGGAGGCGCTGATTCTGAACAGGTTTCCTTGCCCAAAACAGTGGAAAACTTGTTTGCTCTATCATTTCTGGCTAAAGATGGAAGGGCTGAAATCGCAGTGGATGAGGATGAATGCCATTTTGTTGGTAAGGTCCCAGTTTGCTGATTTATTTTTATTTAGATGATAGTTGTTGTTTTCACTACTTGTGAGATTATCCCTGTAGTTTACATTCATATGCTTTGTTCAACAGTTCCAAAGAACGCACCGGCTGCTAATGCTATAGCTTCTGGAGAGGTTTCCTACAGTCATTTTGTCTTCAGATTTGACTTTATGAAGTTGATATACATGTTATGTGCTTTCCTAAGGCATATAACAGTTGTTGTGCTAGCTCACTAACAGCTCACTTTGCTGAGCTCACATTTCTTCATGAACATTTCATTTCAGCTGCATTTCATTTGGTTGTAATAAGGGACAGCTTGCACTATTTTGTTTGCTTGTGATCATCCAATCATAGGTGAGGATTCCATGCTATATATGCTGGCCTCTCTCTATTTTTCTATGTAGGGTTTTGGGTAATTGTGAGAGCTGCAAGGTCATTTGCCGCCTCTGCACATTTTGCCATTTTGCTGATCAATGAAACAGTGACTATGGTTCACTGATTTTGCATCTTTCTTCCTTTTATTTTGCCTTGATCACTGCTAGTGCAGTGTATATATTGATCTTCTGATCATTTTATTCACATGGTATCAGAGCTTTAGGCTTTCGATCTGAATATTTCCGCTACAAAGATCAGGAAGAAAGAAGATGGTTGAACCAAACAACACTCCCAACCCAGGAGATGAAGATGGAGACAGAGATGTCAGTAATCAAGGTAACTTGAATGATCCTTTATTTTTATCAAACTCAGATCATCCGGGGTCTCAACTGGTAGCTGTGACCTTTGATGGAACTAATTTTATGACATGGAGCAGAGGTATTATGATGGCCTTAGGGGCCAAATGAAAACTTGGTTTTATTACTGGGAGTGTTGTGAAACCTGTTGAAGAAGGTATGAACCTTCAAAGGTGGATAAGGGCAGACTATATGGTGAGATGTTGGATTTTAAATTCTGTTAAAAAAGAATATTGCTGAAAGCCTGATGTATGTTGAATCTACTAAACAACTCTGGGATGATATAGTGGAGATGTACAGCCAGATCAATGCTCCTTTGATTTTTCATATCAAGAGGAAACTGAACAATGTAAGGCAGAGCAGTATGAGTCTTACATTATTATTTAATACTCTTAAGAAGCAGTGGGATGAGCTTCAAGTGCTGGAAAAGAGGCCAGAATGCTCATGTGGGGCTATGAAGAATTGTGGATGCAATTTGGCCAAGCAGTGGAGTGAGATGGAGGATAGAAACAGACTGATGCAGTTACTGGCTAGTTTGAATGACAGCTATGATGGAGCCAGAAACTCTATTCTAGCAATGGATCCTTTGCCCACAGTTGGCAAAGGATATTACATACTACAGCAAGTTGACATGGGGTCTGAGGCATCAGGAGGAATTGCTAGTGGCATGACTGATGCAAGTGCTTTTGCAGCTAATAAAAATCATTTTTTCTGGAAACTTTTCTGCACAGGGAAACCAATCTTACAGTGGTCAAGGAGCTGGAGCTTATTCACAGAGCAATGCATCTTATGGTGCACAGAGTCAGAAGAAGGATTGGAAGGAACTGAAAAGGATCAAGCTAGCTTCCAAATGCAGTCACTGTGGATGGAAAGGGCACACTTCTGAGCAGTGTTTTAAACTGCATGGGATACCTGATTGGTTCAAAGAGTCGAAGGAAAGCCAAAGAAACAGCACTACTGGCAAGAGTTCAGCTAATGCAACAGGATCTATGAATGGGACTATGATGAATAATCCACTTGAAGAAAGCTCAGGTAACACAGAAGGGCAGATTAACAATGCTATGGTGAATGCTGTCTATCAAGAAGTCTTAAAGAGGATGAAAGGCAAAGGTCAAGCAGATAATGCTTTTGCCAACTTTGCAGGTAATCTATCTATTCATGCTAGTTCAGTTAACTTGTCCTTACAAGCTAGAGATGAATGGATTGTAGATACAGGAGCTAGTGATCATATGATGCCTATTGATCTTTTCTCTCACACCAAAGTCAGACTTTGCAAACCTGTGCTCATTGGTTTACCTGATGGGACTGTGAAAACTGTGACTGAATCTGGAAAGTTGCAGATAACTTATACTATTTGGTTGAATGACATATTATTGGTGCCAGATTTTAAGCACAACTTACTGTCAGTTGGAAGGCTGTTAGATGACAATGAACTGATAGATGTATTTACTCGTACATCTTGCTATGTTCAGGACCCTGGAACTAAAGAAGTGATGCTGTCTGGTGAGAGGAAGCATGGGCTATACAAGGTGTTGTCAATTGATCAAGCAAGAAACTGGGGAACCAAGAAGCAGTGTCATATTTTGCCTTCAAAATCTTGTAATAAAGCTAGCTGTGATTTAGATGTAACACATGCTAGACTTGGACATAGTTCAGTTTCAAAGACGAGACATTTGCAGTTTATGAATCAGGCAGACTTGAATGATTTTCATTGTGACACTTGTGCATTGTGCAAGCATCACAGACTTCCCTTTGAGAGGAATTTAAGCAAGGCAGATAAGCCTTTTGATTTGATCCATATGGATGTATGGGGACCATATAAGCATGTTACTTATAATGGTTTTCAATATTTCCTTACTGTCCTAGATGATTGTTCTAGGATTACTTGGACCTTCTTGCTCAAAAATAAAATGCAGGTGTACAGAACTGTGACAGATTTTCTAGCCTATGTGAGCAATCAGTTTGAATGCTGTGTGAAGTGCATAAGAACTGACAATGGCACTGAATTCACATCAAGGCAGTGTCAAGAATTGTTTGCTGAGAAAGGAATTGTTCATGAGAAAACAGTACCTTATACTCCCCAACATAATGGTAGAGTAGAGAGAAAACATAGGCACTTTGTGGAGACTGCTAGGAGTATGAGATTACATGCAGGATTGCCAATCAAGTTTTGGGGAGAGTGCATTTTATCTGCAACTTATGTGATCAACAAGCTGCCCACTGAGATTTTGAAATGGAAGTCACCTTATGAGGTGTTGTTTGGAAAGCCTGCTTCATATGATGATTTGAAGGTACCTGGTTGCTTATGTTATGCCTCAGTAAATCAACCAGGAAAAGATAAAATGTCTGCTAAGGCAAGGAGATGCATATTCCTTAGCTACCCTCATGGCCAGAAAGCCTATAAGGTGTGGGATTTGGATTCTAGAGTCACATTCATCAGCAGAGATGTGACATTTCAAGAAAAAAGGTTCCCTTTTAAGGAACTTGAGAAGCCAATGCAAATGGCTCAAAGCCAGGAGCAACATACTTTACCTCTTGTGAACCCTGCCACAGATATTGAACCTCAAACACAATACCATACTCCTCCTAGTACACATACCACGAATCCCATACTCAACTTCAATGATGAAGTGGTGCCTGATACTTCTTCCTCTTCTTCCTCCCATAGCCCCCCTTCCCAAACACAAGTCCATAACCCCATACAAACACAACCCAATGTCAATTTTTTAGATGATCACACTGAGTTTCCACCCTTGAGAAGATCATCTAGAGTCATTAATCCACCAAGACACCTGCAGGATTTTGTTCATCAAAACAGAAGAAGTAATTCCTCCCAATCCCAAAGCTTCCTTGTCACTTGTCTTGACAAAACCCATGATAAAGATCCTGCATTTATTCCCTCCTTTGCTCTTATGGCAAGCTTACATGAACCTGTGCACTATAGACATGCTGTTACAGAAGATCATTGGGTGAAAGCAATGAATACTGAAATTGAGGCTCTTGAAGCAAATAGAACATGGGAGATGGTGGATTTGCCTCCTGAAAAGAAAGCTATAGGAAGCAAATGGGTGTATAAGATCAAGTACAGACCTGATGGATCTGTAGAGAGATTCAAAGTCAGGTTGGTTGCAAAAGGATACAATCAAATAAAGGAAAAGGATTATAAACATACATTTTCCCCAGTTGCAAAGTTTAGTACAGTTATATTGTTGTTAGCACTGGCTACAGTCAGAAATTGGCCATTGCATCAACTTGATGTGAACAATGCCTTTTTACATGGGCATTTAGAAGAATAAGTTTTTATGCAACCACCTGAAGGGTATGTTTTATCAAAGCCTAATCAGGTTTGTAAACTTAGAAAATCTATTTATGGGCTCAAACAAGCTTCTAGGCAATGGAATGCTGAACTTTGTAGATTTCTCATGAGTTTGGGATATGAACAATGCCTTGGGGATTATTCCTTATTTGTGAAGAAGGTGAGAATAGGAATTGTAACAGCTCTTGTATATGTTGATGATCTTCTTTTGACTGGTGATGATGAGGACTGCATACAGCAAACTAAATTGGCCCTACATCATGAATTCACTATCAAGGATCTGGGATATGCCAGATATTTCCTAGGCTTGGAGATCTCCAGAAATGGTTCAGGCACTCACCTTCATCAAAGGAAGTATGTGGTTGACATATTATCTGACTGTAACATGCTTGATTCCAAACATGCTTCTTTCCCTCTTCCTAGGGGATTGAAACTATCCACTGATGTAGGAGAAATATTACCAGATCCTGAGATCTACAGAAGGTCGATAGGGAGGTTGTTGTTTCTCAATCTCACTAGCCCTGATATTACTTATGTTGTTCAGCATCTTAGTCAATTTATGACTGAACCAAGATATCGTCACTATGAAGCTGCTTTGCATGTGGTAAGGTACTTGAAAGGCACTCTGGCTGTAGGCCTTTATTATCCTACACCCTCTTCTACATCTCTTGCAGCCTATTGTGATGCAGATTGAGGCACTTGTCAGTTTAGTGCCAAGTCCTTGACTGGATATTGTGTATTCTTGGGTAATTGTCTTGTTTCATGGAAAACAAAGAAGCAAAACATTGTCTCTAAGTCCTCTACTGAGGCTGAATACAGAAGCATGCCAACCACAACAAGTGAGTTAATTTGGGTAGAAGGCATATTGCAAGCATTATCTGTCCTTGTGCCACAACCTATACCTCTATACTGTGATAGCAGATCTGCAATCCATATAGCTGAGAACCCTGTTTTCCATTAAAGAACCAAGCATCTGAAGATAGATTGCCACTTCATACACCAATATCTCATCACTGGCTTTATTCATCCACAACATGTGAAGACTGGAGTCCAACTTGCAGACATTTTAACTAAACCTTTGGGTGAAAAGCAACACTTATTCTTTGCTCTCAAGTTGGGTCTTGTTGGATTCTCAACAAGCCCAACTTGAGGGGGGGGGGGGATATGAAGTTGATATACATGTTATGTGCTTTCCTAAGGCATATAACAGTTGCTGTGCTAGCTCACTAATAGCTCACTTTGCTGAGCTCACATTTCTTCATGAGCATTTCATTTCAACTGCATTTCATTTGGTTGTAATAAGGGTGAGCTTGCACTATTTTGTTTGCTTGTGATCATCCAATCATAGGTGAGGATTCCATGCTATATATGCTGGCCTCTCTCTATGTTTCTGTGTAGGGTTTTGGGTAATTGTGAGAGCTGCAAGGTCATCTGCCGCCTCTGCACATTTTGCCATTTTGCTGATCAATGAAACAGTGACTATGGTTCACTGATTTTGCATCTTTTTTCCTTTTATTTTGCCTTGATCACTGCTAGTGCAGTGTATATATTGATCTTCTGATCATTTTATTCACAAACTTCAAGGATGGAAGGTACTGAGATCAGTTTAAATGTGTTTCTCTTATTCGATGGTCACCCACTGAATATCATTACATGGTATTATATAGGGGTAGGCACAAATCCCGTAAATCCCGATCCCGTCCCGGTCCGGTCCCGATCCCGTCCCGATTCCGGTGGGATTTAGGACAAAATAGCGAATCCCGTCCCGCAAAAATTATGCGGGACGAAACGCGGGACGATCCCGGTGGGATCCCGCAAATCCCGTCCCGTCCCGCATATAATAATAATAATAATTTTTATAATAATAATAATATTATAATATTATAGAATAATAATAATATCTTATTAGTATTATTATTTTGAGCAAATATTATTTATACCTATAATAATAATTTTCAATTTATAATAATAATAATAATAATATAATATAATTTAATAATAATATTAATTTATAATAAAATTATTATTATTATTATTATTATATTATTATATCATATTATATATTTTTCTTGTAAAGTATAATTATTTTATAATAATAACAATAAAAATAAGTAATATTATTTTATTTTATTTTTAATTATAACGTGGGATTATTATTATTTTTTTATTATTTTTATTATTATTATTATTATTATTATTATAATAAAAACAGATTACAAGAAATTAGTGGGCAACCGAGATACTATCTGGGCACCCACTCCTTTAGCGATAACAAAGCCAAGTCTAGTAAAAATATAACGTGTAGCACGAGCCCCAACATCCTGAGATACCGAGAATTTCTGAATCCGCTTCAGCAATGCAACCGCATCTGTATCCAACTCCCCCAATGAAGAGAATGAGAAGGGTAGGAAACCATAACCAGCCGCCGTACACAAATCTCGATACTTGACACACTTACGTCGAGCAGCATCAGCAACAACACGACCAGGCATAAAGTCAGAAATCCCAGACTGAGTCAATAGAGAGGATCCCGTCAGATCGACACACACATCCCGCCCATTTAGAGTTACAAGAGGCAAATAGCTAATTAAATACGGTATTCTTCCTAACTATCAATCGATAATTAGACAATATTGGTAAATCTCGTCTCAACTCCTTTCCGTCCTGATCTAGTAAGATAATGTAGCCAAATATGTTGAACATTATAATTAATTATACAATCATTGTATGAATTAATAATAGTATTATAATATTAATATTATTATTATTATTATCCCAACCTTTAGGGATAGTTGCTTTTAATACCCTAACCTTGTAAAATTTCACAAAATATCCTAACATATACCATTAGTTGCACTTAACACCCTAGATGAGATTCTTAAATTTAAAAAATTTCCGATATCATGCCAATATTACAAAAAATCACCCATATTCATAAAATGTTTTCAATAAACTTCTAATATATTTTAAAATTTGAAATAAAAAAAAATATCTTACAATTTAATCCCACCCAACCCACAATCCAAAAATAATTATAACATGTATATAAAATCTACTCCTTTAAAAATATAATATAATTATTTTAGCATTTACTCATTTAATATTTTAATATAATTACTCAAAATAATTAATTATTTATCTTAAACATAATACTTTTACAAAAATAAAATAATGTAGATTTTATTAAATAAATGGTATGAGATATGATAACCATTTGTAATAAATAGTTACATAATAAAGATGCATTAAAAATAATCTGGTAAAATTATTATTTTTTACCATATTATTTTTAATATATCTTTATCATATAATTATTTATAGCAAATGATTATCATATCTTTTACCATTTATTTTTTTAAATCTACTTTATTTTATTTTGTAAAACTATTATGTTAA
This sequence comes from Persicaria tinctoria, assembly GCA_037127255.1. NCBI lineage: Eukaryota > Viridiplantae > Streptophyta > Magnoliopsida > Caryophyllales > Polygonaceae > Persicaria > Persicaria tinctoria. The sequence goes on along the minus strand of JBANSL010000013.1, from coordinate 21,370,251 downwards.
ACATTTCTTATAGAATCACTTTTTTAATACCATGGAATTTATGTGTGATACATTATAAGATGTTATGTATTAGTTTTAGTATATATAACATAGTATTAACCAAAAAGGCAATATATATCGTATCAAATAATATACAGGGAATATATAGATGTACAAATCGGCATGTATTGAGACATACTTATATAAATTTATATTTTAATTATAATGTATGTTTTTCAGATAAATAATTAATTATTTTGATTGATTAATATATTAAAATTTTAAATGAGTAGATGCTAAAGTAATTATATTATATTTTAAAGGGGAATATTTTATATATATTATAATTATTTTTTGATGATGGGTCGGGTGGGGTTAAATTGTAAGAGATTTTTTTAATTCTCATTTTTTTATAAATGTATTAGGGGTTCATTGAAAATATTTTATGAATATATGGGTGATTTTTTGTAGTTTTTGCTTGATGTGGGTAATTTTTAAATTTAAGAAACTCATTTAGGGTGTTCATCGCAACTAATGGTATAGGTTAGGATATTTTGTGAAAATTTACAAGGTTAGGGTATTGAAAGCAACTATCCCTAAAGGTTGGGATATTAGTTGCAATTTACCCTTGAATAATATAGTTGAGAATAATACCGTATTCAACATATTATACTAAATAATGAATTATGAAAGCATTTTTCACTTTGCAAATTTATATAATATTTTATTATTTTTATATGCGGGACAAGGCCCGTCCCGTCCCGTCCATACACCATCCCGTCCCGATCCTGTCCCGAAAAAAAAAATGTCAATCCCGTCCCGAAAAAATTTCGCGGGACGAGTCCCGTCCCGACCCAATCCCGTCCCGTCCGGTCCCGTGCCCACCCCTAGTATTATATTGATGAAGGCACTGAAATCAGTTTAAAACTTTCACTTTCCATTTGTTACTCTTTGGTTTACTTGTAGAGTGCTGATGTTTTAAATCCGCCAAATAGCTAATGGGTGCTGTTAACTCATCTACCGATGCTATATTCTTATGCTTGTTTTTTAATTGTTTTTGGTTAGATATTATATATGTAGGTATATTTATATGTTTGAGTCCTTAAAAATTGGTTTGTTTTTTTAATGCCGACATCGTTTTATACGTATTTTTTAGTGCTGACCTCGTTTTTATACGTATTTTTTTAGTTCTGACATCGTTTTTATGCTTATTTTTTAGTGCTGACATCATTTTTAGTTTGATATTATACATGTAGGTATATATGTATGCTTGACTCCTTAGAAATTGGTTTGTTTTTTAGTGCTGACATAGTTTTTATGCGTATTTTTTAGTGCTGACATCGTTTTTAATTTGATATTATATATGTAAGTATATATGTATGCTTGACTCCTTAAAAATTGGTTTGTTTCTTAGTGCTGACATCGTTTTCATACGTATTTTTTTAGTGCTGACATCGTTTTCATGCATATTTTTGTGTAGGTATATATTTGCTGACATCGTTTTTGCAATATAAGAGATGGATGAGGAAAGAGGTCAGCATTGTCGGCGTCGAAAAATTCTTTGTTTTAATTGTTTACCGTTATTCTTTGTTTCTCACTACCAAAAATAAAATAAAATATTCGTTTCTTTTTTTTTGGTAGAACACTCCTTTTGTCTCTTTGTTCTCCCCCTTTTATATTTTTAATGACTTAATACGTCAAATATATTGATCTTCGATGTCATCATTGTCGGCATCAACATCCTCGTAGAGGGTGTGAGCAATGCTGACGTCAGCATTCCCGACGTCATTGTCGTCGGCGTCAGCATTCTCGTAGACGGCGTCAGCATTGCTTATGTCAACACTCCCGTCGTCGGCGTCAGCATTGACACGTGGAACAAAAAAACTTCCTTGTAAACGGTGTCAGCATTGACGCGCGGAAAAAAAAAAAACAAAAAAACCTTCCTTGTAAACGGTGTCAGCATTGCTGATATCAACATTCCTGACGTCGGCGTCAGCATTGACGCGCGGAAAAAAAAAATTCCTTGTAAAACGGTGTCAGCATTGCTGACGTCAACATTCCCGATGTCGGCGTCAGCATTTACGGGCGAAAAAAAATAATAATAATAATAATAATTGCTGACGTGGAGGGGGGCAAGGGGGGGCACGCTGGAAGGGGAGGGGGCACATAGGAGGGGCAAGGGTTGTGTATAGTTTTGCAAAATTCCCAAAATCTTGTATATTTGGCTAATTTGGCTTTTGTATTTGTATAGTCGACAAATTGACCCTGAGATAAATTGTAGTATTTAAATGTCAATCTAAATAAAATATAAAAGCATTGAAGATTATTAAAATAAGATTAAAGTGATTAATATACCTACAATTTTCAAACATTAATTCATAACATTTTACTCGGATATCGGATTAAGGTGTATTATATATCAAAATGAAGTTATTGATGAGAAGATTATATATACGGGGTTCGTCAAAAGAGGGTGGGGGCATGTGCCCCCACATGCCCTCGTTTGGATCTGCCCCTGTTTATAAATTCTCCATTTCCCACGATCCACACGAGACCCTTATAGAAACGGTCACGTAAATTTAGTAATCTTCCGAACTACCATGAAATATTGTATTTTTATTTTTCCTTTATCGATTCATCCGACAATGCTATCTCACTCTATATGAAGAACATCCACAAAGGTGATATTGTGAGTGTCTTAATCCAAAAAATAAAAAAGTTAAATAAAATTAAAATTAATAAAAGGTCAGAATTTACAGGTGAGAGTGTCTTCATGGCAAACTAATGTTTCTTGAAGAAGAAACTCTATCTCACAAATAAGACATTATCACTATTTTCTAGATGAAATATTTTACCATCGTCACTTTACTTTATAATTTTTTATTTAGACACTCACAATCACCTTCAGAGCATCCACAATGTCTATCCACTATGACAATTTCTTCACTTGAAAAGAAAGTAAATTATAAAAAATTCAGAAAATGTCAGGATGGGAGTTTCTTACGGACAGAAAAGGTTTCTATAAAAGAAAATTTATCTCATAAGGGAAGGCACTTTCTTCTAACTAACATATAATAAAAAAAATTAAATAAAAAGTCAAGACACTGTAGTGAGGATGTGTGCATTGTAGATGCTCTTATAGATACTCGAAGGACATGAGAAAGACACATGGTTTTGTTGCAAGCTCAAAACAAAAAACCCAAAACTACGACCAAAACCAACTACATATGGCTATCAAGGAAGGACATATTACAAACAAAATGTATTGTTGTAAAGTGCGTTTATATGTTTGGCCAAAAATAAGGAAAGAAACCACACGTAATCTTCTGACTATTTTATTTTCTATATATAAATTAAATTTGATTTTATTCTATGCTTTTCTTTTATCTTTTACACGTCTCTCTAAACCCAGACTCAAACAATTTGCAAGAATTCAACAAAATCTTATTCTCTCCTTGTTTAAACTAACTCAATTCAATTTTCATTATCGTCTTATCTGTCCTATTTTTGTAAGGATATAGAATTAAGATAAGGTTAGACTTCCTTAGTTAGGGAAAAAAACCGTAAAAAATTGGGTGAACTCTAAAAAAAAAAATCATCTATATGATCATTTTTTTATTAGTTGTTAAACCTTCCGTTGATCCAAATTATAGATTATCCGACCAATTTAAGAAACGCACTTGTTAGATTCCGCGAAACCTCACTAAGACCATGTGAAAATATAGGAGTCTTATCGTTTCTTTTTAAATTATAAAGTCATGATTCACCTTCGATCTATTATAAAAATATAATTAAACCATGCATTGTAAAGGGGATTCACCTTTATATTTTATGGTAGTTTTCCACGAATTTTTTTTCAAAATATTCAAGAAAAAATAAAAAATTACAAAAAAATTCACAACTTGAAAATATTTACAAAAATATTCAAATTTTCCAGGGATGTCAGAAAAACGCGGTTTCAAACCGCGTTTTATTCACAAAGTAAACAACTGAAAATTGAAGAAAAATGTGGGAAAAAAAATACAAAAGAAACGCGGTTTCAAACCGCGTTTCTTTGGTTAATTTTATTTGGGAATAATTTACGTCATTTTGTTTTATTTTTTTACACTAGAGACGCGGTTCCAAACTGCGTCTCTTGTTTTTTTTTTTAAATGAAAATTGGAAGAGGAGCGCATCGTCTTCCTTCCTCTTCGTCTGAGATGGGTTTCGATCGGAGCCGGCGTGCCTTCCTCTTCGATCTGAGATGGGATTCGATATGGGCGGTAGCCGCGGTACCAAGGCGGAGCGGGCAAGAGAGGAGGTGGAGGTGCTCGGGAAGATTTGGGGGTTTCCGACGTCGAAGCTTCCGCCGCTGACGAGAGCCCCTTCCTCTTCGATCTGGGCGGTAACAAGGCGGAGGAAATGGTCCGTCAAGAACAATCACGAGCCCCATGGTGAATGCGCTATCGAACTCCGGGCTAGGGTTTTGAAATTGGATCTGGATCTGAGGAGGGAGTGGTCGCAGCCTCGCAGGTGTCACGGTGGTCGCAGGTGTCGGTCAAGGGCGAGCTCGCGGTGGTCGGCGGTCGCAGGTGTCGCGATGGCCTGTGGAGTCCACGAGGACGAGCTCCCGGCCCTTTGCCTCCCAGTCCTCTCGGCCCTCCCCTCTCCTCCTCCCAACAAACTCCGGCCTCCTCTTCCAATTTTCATTTAAAAAAAAAAAAAAAAAAAAACAAGAAACGCGGTTTGGAACCGCGTCTCTAGTGTAAAAAATAAAACAAAATGACGTAAATTATTCCCAAATAAAATTAACCATAGAAACGCGGTTTGAAACCGCGTTTCTTTTGTATTTTTTTTTCCACATTTTTCTTCAATTTTCAGTTTTTCACTTTGTGAATAAAACGCGGTTTGAAACCGCGTTTTTCTGACATCCCTGCAAATTTTGAATATTTTTGTAAATATTTTCAAGTTGTGAATTTTTTTATAATTTTTTATTTTTTCTTGAATATTTTGAAAAAAAATTCAGTTTTCCACACATGACCAATATGTGATGTATATATCTCAATATTACTAATCTTAAATCACAAGTTCGATCCTCTCCTAGGCCATATGCAGATAATAAAGAACCATAAGACTGAATTAACTGAGATGTTTGCGCCCATAGGAATTCACGGAGCCAGCCATTAATCCATAAAATTTTTTTAAGGAGACTAATTTGTTTTTTGAGAATTTTCTTTTACATGTATGTATAAAAAAATATTTTTTTTATTTAAATATATTAAAAAAAATCTTAATTTGTGATTTAAATAGTCATTTTTAGTAGAATTGTTTTTAAAAATTATCAAGAAATGATCATATTTTTTATATCTATGTATAGAAAGAATATTTTTATTTAAATATATTAGACAAAATATTAAATTTATTATTTAATTAGGTATTTTTAGTAAAAAAAACAAAGAGAAATTTTTTTTTTTAATATTCCTCCTTCCTTCCTAATTAAACAATCATCATTTCTAACTAAAAAAACCTGTTTTTATGATTCATTACCCTTTTTACACTATTTTTTATAATCCTGTTACACTCCTTTAGTTTGGTCCATAAGTTAGTAAAAATAAAAAAAAACCATAAATTTTTTTCCTATGTTTTTCTTGCGGGTTAGGAGGGCTTCAAGTAGGGTTGTTCGAAATTCAGTTCAAACTAATTTTTAGGCCTAACTGAGCCAACCGACCCAAACCTAAGAGATTAGATTTGGTTTTCGGTTCGCAATTTCTAAAATTTCGGTTTTAGGCTTGATTCAGTTCGGTTTAGATTTGGTCCGGTTCAAACGTAACTTTTATTAAATTAAATAAAAAATTTATATAACATTAGTTTAGGTTGAATCAATTCTCATAACAAAGTTATGACCCATTATAAAATATTGTATTTATATTAAGAAATTTTTTATAACATATTTTTTTAAAAAAAATTAAACATTTTTTTTATAATTAATTGTCAATTATGTTCATTTAGAGGTTCAAAACATATACCGAACCAGAGGTGTTTGGTTCGGTTTTCCATTTGCAATTTCTAAAAAATCGATTTTAGATTCGGTTTGGTTTGGCCCAGTACGACCCGATTTTGACCCGATAGGCAGCCCTACCTTCAAACACCCCAAGCCCCTTAGAACCGCTACTGCATATATTTCTCCCCGAACTGTTCGCTCATGTAATTTTGTCAAACAAACTTGGTATATATAGTTTGGATTTCTCTATCCGTCGGACCTATCTGATCCTCGAATTATTTTTTCCAAAAATAAAATAAAAATTGAATGTACAACAACAACTACATTCCCATGATATACTCTGCTCCTACTAGGGCCTGGTTTGTTAGGAGGATATTTCCGAGTGATCCAAAAAAAAATCAATAAGTAACAAAATAATAAAGAAAATAGATAAAATAAAATAAAAGGAAAGAAAATAAAATAAAATAACAGGTGGTAAGCGATAGGAAAGGGTTGTAGGCCAGGGAAGACCGTTGAATAATATGTCTCACACGGTTGCCCCTCGTATACTCAGATCGCACTCCTCCGTTGCACCCTAGCCATCACGTGTCATATCCTTAATGCATGAGTCCCAAAATGTGAAGATCTTGTCTAACATCCTCCCACCTCTTCTTTGGTTGCCCCTTGCCCCAACGATGATTTTCGATAGTTAAGTTGTCGCATCTACGCACATGCACACTTGGATTTCTCCTCTGCACGTGACCATACAATCGCAGCCTCTACTCTCACAACTTAGCCTGAATACTAGTGACCCCTACTTTATCCCATATAACCTCATTTTTTATTTCTGATTCTATCGCGTAAAGAAAGCTCACACATCCACCTGATCATCCTCATTTTTGCCACCATAAATCTCTGTTATATCTTGAATTTGTAAATAAAGAGTGGTCATATCCGGGGTTCGAATTGAGAACCTTTGGGTACTACCCGCAAGTCCTTTATAGTGAGCAATTTTGAAATGGTTTAAATCTCTGTTATATCGCATAAGACTCCTGACGCATCTCTCCATTTGAGCTTTACCTACCCCATCAACTACCCTTTTATCAAATTATGTCGGTCTCACTACCACTATGTAGAACTGTCCTTTGAGCTTTAGTGAAACTTTTATATCGCATAGGACTCCTGACGCAACTCTCCATTTATGTTACCCAACTTGAATCTAGTGCTTTATATCCTTGTCCATCCCTCCATTGCTTTGCATCACTAACCCTAAGTATCTGAAACTGTTCTTCTTCGGTTGGACATCTTCACCGAGCATCACCTTATCCCCCTCTTTCTCCTTGCCCAAATTGTAGTCCACATATTCTGTCTTCATCTTACTCAATCTGAAACCCTTTTCTTCAAGTTTATTCCTTCATACGTCCAACTTTTAACTAAAAAATAAAAATTGAAGGTAAAAACTGAAAACAGAAGCGATATGCAATATTCAAAATTTTAAAATCAAACAGAATTGGCCACTGCCAGCCTAGCACATCACCAAACATACATTAGTGGAGACCAGAAAAAAAAAAGATTAGTACATGGATTTTATTAAAATGTCGTTTTTTTTTAAATCTATTAAAATGAATGATGACTTGATGAGTCGTAAAATCGTCGTATATAAACAACACCATGGCTCCTCGATCTTCAACTCTTCCACTCCGATTTTATAGCGTTCGCTCTGCCTTTCTCTCTCCGTTTCGCCTCCAACCGACGGCGCCGGCGGTGGCCACATTCGTGTAGTTCGTTGCGATTGCGTGCAGTTGGTTAATTGATCGATCTTTTTATTTCGCAAAATTACACGAGCGAACATTTAGGTTTGGTTTTTGTTCTGAATTTTTCGCTTCACTGATGAAATTCGCCGATAATCAAGTTTAATGAAGAAAAGAGAAGCATTAAAGTCGATTCGTGACTTTTTTCCAGGTTTCTCGTGACTTGAAATCCCCAAATCCAGTGTCATTGGTCGCTTTCTCGAATCACAGCCACATCTGACAGGTCAGATCGTTTTCTGCTTGCCGTCTTTGTGATTCTAAATGGCCGATTTCTTTTTTCTTGAAATATGTGGCGATTATCAAGTAGAGGCGGTTTCGAATTTCTATATAACCTTTATCACTCAATTAAACGATCTGAGAAGCTGCGATTGAGATTTAGATTTTGGATTTGAAATTTTATTGAAGTTTTTTGAGTTCAAAATCGACAGGGAGTTGGCGAAGATGAAGACTAAGAAGACATTAGTTAACATTCTGTCGGGGAAGACGATAGTGCCGAGAGATGAAGATGGATATGGATCAACATCGTCATCCAACCACGCGGATTTCGTGGTGGACGAGTTGCCGAGGGACCGGATCACGTCTTCGAGAGGGAGCCGGTTCAACTTGCTCGCGAATGAGTTCGGTTTACAGACCAGTAATCGGATCAAGTTCACCATGAGCCGTGAAGGTCTCATCAATGGCATCAAAGATCTCTCCAAAGCTTCCGTCATCGATCCTGATTGCAGGTACGCCATTCCGTTCTCACCGTCTCCCAAATCTCAACAATTCAAATCATTGACAACCAAATACAGTTCTATACTTTTTCTGGATGTGCGTGCTTACGGTTTGTGCTTTTCCTTTTACGAATCAAATTTGGAAGAAATCTCTTAAAAGTGCTTATATTGCGACGAACGTAGTCTTATTTGTCTTATCGGATCAATATTAAATTGTTACAATACAAAAAAAAGTACAAAAAATTGATATATCGTCATATGGCTTTGGTTTATGCTGTTAAAAAAATCAATCTGCAGTCGTCACAGGAAAATAGTTCCGTGGTGTGAATGTCTTGCACAACTTATCATATCACCTCTCAATTCATTTTAAAATGAATGAATGAGATCAACCGTGTTCTAAGCAAAGCGCTACTATTTTATTTTCAACTGACAAGTGAAACCTTTCAGAATCGTTGTTTTGTTTGTTAACTATTTTTAGGATGTAAAACCTCTGATAATTTGGTAACAAACTTCCACCTGCCCATATCACGTGTGCTGGTTGAACTGCCAATCCGTGATGGAAGGCTACAGCCTACAGTCGACAGAGATGATGGAAATAGAAATGGTTTCAGTTGCTACCTTTCCCTTCTTCTTTTTTCGGTTTTATTGCAATTCAAAGATCACAAGAAATTTAATACAAAAGGAAGGATGACTAGTAGTAAGGAGGAGATGAAGATGTCATTTTCTGAAAGCGATGGGTGGTGCCATCTGGGGATTTTCTGTCCGAGTTGTGTCCTTTGGTGTTGCAATCACTGGGGGTCTACTTCATTTGTTGATCCCCACCTAAATCTTTGAATATTTCCTAATTTTGGGGGCTCTTGTGTTGCCCTTAACATGGCTAATCTGTACGACAGTGGACACCTGTGGTTGGCGGTGGTCTTAGCATTTTTTTTCCCTCCACAATTATTTGGTTTGGCTTGGCTAATTGATTTGATCTTGGACCGCACACCTGGATTTGTTAAAAATAAAATCACAAAAATGGATTTTTTTTCCTTTTTATAATTTTCATTTTATCTTTTTTTTTATAACATAATTATCATTTTATCAAAGTCACAAATTTTCATAATTTTCATTTATAAGATGACTGGTACCCCATTTAATCTACAGCTCAGGACACAAGATTTTTTTTAATTTGAGATTGGATAGCCAATTAGCCAATTAGCCACCCCGAATCAAAGAGATCGCTCAATACCTACCTCAGATTCCACGTACTGATCAACATGTGTAAACTGAATCAGATACATCTAGGAAACCCAATTCAAGTTCTATAGCTTTGATCCACTATCTTTCAATGAATATTCCTATCACTGACTATAATGTACTTTCAACATTTATTAAAGCTGGGGAACCGGAACCACGTTTGCATTGCACAATGCACATGTGGCCTGCAAGCTAAGATGCATATATAATATAAGTAGATAAAAAATATATAAAAATAAAAATTTAAATTGGGCAGATAGCTTACTGAATTATTGCCATATTTTGATGTAGTCATATATACCATGTGTGATTTCTGGTTTGATTTAAGCCAAAAGGCCGGGAAATTAAGTTATTCATTTCTAGGTTTTGTTTTAGAGAACTTATTCCTTCAATTCCCATCATATCATTTGCCGGCTTAAATTTTCATTTGTTTAGTCATTAGGAGCGCCTATTATTAAGTAGAAACATTTGTGGACCCATTTATAAGCATGAAATTATGGTAAACGTATTATTAATAGATTATATTTTAAAGAAAATCGTAAAGATATTCAAATTAGGTAAGATTCCTCAGCAGGATCAAACCCTTGGCAATATTTTCTGTTATGTTCGGTTTGCGCTTTTTTCACTGATTAGGTATAAAATCATGTTTGTTAATTGGCTTTAGACGGGTTTGATTTGTATTGCTTTGTTTTTATTAGTTATTTATTAATTACTACTATTAATTTGGATTGTGGAGCCCTAAAATCTTCAAGTGGATCTAAGTAATGAGTAGACTGTTATTTTTATTTTTTAAAAAAATAATTGTAATTTAATTAGGTTCATTTTGGAATTTGGATTGATAATATTTCAAGTTGTATGATTTTGAATCTTGAATTTCTCAGATTTTAGATATTCAACTGGCTATGCGACTGTGCTATCTATTGCAATGGTAGCTAGTAGACTAGTATTCTAGTAATAGTACTCTTTTTGGTCGAAACCAGTGTTTAATCCACCCATACAGGGTAGGCCCGGGGGTTAAGTGAGACACAATCACATTTCATCTCACCCAATCAGATTTTCCAAATTGAAGATACATTTCCAATCCTCATAACTATCAATGTGAGGTTCGTCCAATGAATAATGTCAATTAAGTCGAGAAGCTACACTATCAGTTGAAAGTGTAAATAAATTAAGCGCACACTTTTGCTTTTAGAGTTAATTGAAATTAAAAGCTGATACATCCTTTGAAAATAAACTGCAACTGCAGATGGTACAGAATATGGGTGAAAATGATAGTAGTATGGGCACTCTACTCTTCGTTCTTCACACCGATGGAGTTCGGGTTCTTTAGAGGACTTCCGGAGAAACTTTTCATTTTAGACATAGTTGGACAAGCCGCTTTCCTGGTCGATATTGTGCTCCAATTCTTCGTTGCCTATCGTGATGCCGTCACTTATCGAATGGTCTACAAACGCCCACTTATTGCTCTTCGGTAATTTTTCAAGCTTTCATTATCTTTTTCTACTAATCCTTTCCTTCTTAATCGAACTTCCATCATTTAATTCCTTGTTTAATTTTAGGTATTTAAAATCAAGCTTTGTGGTGGACCTCCTTGCTTGTATGCCCTGGGATATATTTTACAAGGTAGTATTTTCTACTTGTTAATACTTAAAAAAAGTATTTATGTCACTTGATACTTTTCATACAATTGAAAACAATTTATCTTTTGAAACACTTGAAAGTTTTTTCATTGTCAAGTTGTTGCTGGATAACTGTTAAATATTGTCAGCTGAGTTAAAATGAAATTTTTGGGGGGAATTTGATTTCTGTTACTTTCTTGAATGAGATAATTGGTTGCTTACTTAAGAATATGGAGAAAATTCCTACTGGTTATACATATAAATGAGTAAGTCACGAATTTACTGAATCTTCCTACTACAATGATACTTGCAGCTGGCAGGAAGGAGAGAATTAGTCAGATGTCTCTTATGGATTAGGTTGATTCGGGTGCGAAAAGTTATTGCATTCTTTCAAAATATGGAGAAGGATATAAGGATCAACTATCAGTTTACCAGGATTATCAAGCTTCTTTTTGTTGAACTATACTGCACTCATACAGCAGCATGTATCTTCTATTATTTGGCAACTACTCTGCCCAAAGAACAGGAAGGTTTTACTTGGATAGGAAGTTTAAAGCTTGGAGACTATAGTTATGCACACTTTAGAGAGATTGATTTATGGACACGATATACAACGTCTCTATATTTTGCTATTGTCACCATGGCAACTGTTGGTAAGCTTCTTTATTTGATACACACACACACACTAACTAACTAACTATATTTTGTCAATTTTTATGTCTGGCCTTCAACTAGGCATCATAAGAAGCTCAAATTTCATGTTTCCTGGTTCAGGTTATGGAGATATTCATGCTGTGAATTTGAGGGAAATGATATTCATAATGATATATGTTTCATTTGATATGGTTCTGGGTGCTTACCTCATCGGTAATATGACGGCAATGATTGTGAAAGGATCGAAGACTGAAAAATTCAGAGATAAGATGACAGACGTCATGAAATATATGAACAGGAATCGGCTTGGAAGAGACCTTCGAAATCAGATCAAAGGTCACCTACGTTTACAATATGAAAGTAGCTATACAGAAGCTGCTGTCTTACAGGATATTCCAATTTCTCTAAGAGCCAAGGTAAAAACCAAAAATATGATCCATGTGATTGCTAGAATATTTCTGCTGTCATTTTTTTGATGTCTTCAGCAATCTCCTTGACTTTTCTTGGTCATCATTTGGACTCTGTTTGCTCTTTTGTTTTCGTTGGTATGAATTTATTAGGTAATAGATTGTCAAAAATCTGATCCAAAGACACTAGTGTAGCATATAATTTTTTAATCCAAATCATGTTAAATAGAAAGAGTATTGTATTTTCAATGTATAGCTGACAGAATTTCCATCATAAGCTAAATCAGTCAGGAAACATAGTTTGTAAATTTTTGGCAGCTGGGAAACAATAATGAAATAAACATATATCTCGATGATATGAGCTAATTCCACTTTTTAGCCCAACTGCTCAAATTGACATCTCTCTGTATATAATTGATATCTACAATCCTGTATGAACTCATGTAGTCTTTTTTTTCTTCTATAAGAAGTTGCAAAAGTACTGCTGTCACTACAGTTGCACTGATTTTATATTTTTTTCCAGATCTCCCAATCATTGTACACGTCCTACATGCAAAATGTTCCTCTTTTCAAAGGCTGCTCTGCAGAGTTTATCAATCAGATTGTAAGTGTTATTTGACATACATTTATAAGCATACAATTTATTCTGTTATATTTCTACAAATGTATTTTGTTCCAGCTGCTTCAATCATCCATGCTTATTGAGAATGGATAGTCCTTTTTTATCTAATGTATCCTTCAGCTAAGAGCCTCACAGATAATTTAAGTAATACTGTAATTAATCTGTACATATGAGCATATCCATGGCCATGGTCACAAAGTAAGTTGTAGATATGTATTTTGGTTTAAGCATTTGTTGTTGAATAACATCTCATAGCTTCTGTACTTTGTTTGGAACTCGTTTACGAGATGTATGAGTATGAATCTCTGCGTTGCCTGAGATGTTAAGCCCTAAAAAAGATTTGGTTGTGTTGCAGGTAATCAGATTACATGAAGAATTTTTCCTTCCTGGAGAAGTGATCCTTGAACAAGGAAATGTTGTTGATCAACTTTATTTTGTTTGTGATGGTATGCTGGTAAGTTGACAAATCTTCTAGAAAGTGTTGTGCTACTTCTACTACCCTAGAGCAATTACTTCCTGTATAGTTGCATAGTTTTATTCTAACGAGTTTCACATTTGTCATACAGGAAAAGGTGGGCATATTAAAAGACGGAGTAGAGGAGACAGTTGCACTTCTTGAATCTTACAGCTATTTTGGGGAAATTTCTATACTTTGCAACATTCCACAGCCTTATACAGTTCGTGTCTTAGAACTGTGCCGACTTCTGCGTATTGAGAAACAAACATTTACAAATATCATTGAGATATACTTTTCTGATGGAAGGAGGATTTTTAACAATCTTCTTGAGGTAATTTCGCAGATGTATCTGCCCATCTTTTAATTTATCAAGGGCTATCCTTATCAATAAACATTCACATTGCCCTACTAAAGCATGTGGTTATAACATCATATACTAACAAGCACAAACTTCAGCACCTGGTAAACCATGCCACCTGCATCAGCTAACCTTCCCTTCACACTTTTTTCCCAGGAAAAAGATTATCAAGTGAAGCAATTAGAGTCCGACATCACGTATCATATAGGCAAACAAGAAGCAGAACTTGCTTTGAAAGTAAATAGTGCTGCCTATAATGGTGACATGTTTCAGTTAAAAGGGTTGATCAGAGCTGGAGCAGATCCCAAGAAAACTGACTATGATGGAAGAGCACCATTGGTATGTTATTGCATCAAAAAAGTTATTTTTAATGAGTTTTCTTCCTGTTGAATATCGCTCAACTGATCTCTGATTGTGTACAAAGTTTGCCATGTTTCAAGTAACATGTTCTCTTTACTTCCGCCTATTAAATAAAATGACAACTTCAGGGTTTGCCCGTTATCTTGATGCATTTTTTCGGTACACTGAAATCCTTTTTTTATTACAGTTGCCTCAATTTTATTTGCTTGGTTTAATATCAGATGCAGACTATGCAGTTAATCATTACTTGTACTCTTAATGAAGGAGACTCTTGCTGCTTCTTTCTTTGTCAGTGTAAACTAAATCATTTACTTGTCCACCTCAGCATCTAGCTGCATCAAGAGGTTACGAGGACATCGTAGCTCTACTCATTCAAGAGGGAGTCGATGTCAATGATTCAGGTAATGATCTTTATATTCAAAGTCCACACCTTTCCAATAAAACATTTTTCACAGATACGCTTGTATGTGCTGTTGATGATCGTTCGACTTTCTGCAGATTCTTTTGGAAATACTGCACTGCTGGAAGCCATCAGAAACGGGCATGATCGAGTTGCTCAGTTACTATGCCAAGAAGGGGCAACTTTGAGCATCAAAGACGCTGGCAATTTCCTCTGCTCAGCTGTTGCAAAAGGGGACTATAATTTGATCAAAAGATTATTGTCAAATGGCGTTAATCCCAACTGTAAAGACTATGATCAGAGAACTCCGCTCCATGTGGCTACCTCTCAAGGCTTAATCTTGATGGCGAAGGCTCTTGTTGAGGCCGGAGCTAGCATACTCTCCAAGGACAGGTCGGAAATTCTCTGTAAATTCACCACTCACAATGTCTTGGTTGCGCTCTTCAGTTAAGTTTCATTAGATTTTTCAATTCTGCAGATGGGGAAACACTCCACTAGATGAAGCCCGGATGTCTGGCAACAAGAATCTGATGAAGCTTCTTGAAGATGCGAAAATTGCTCAACTCTCTAACGACTCCGAAGAAAAGAAAGGTAACAAAGGAAGTTACTCCAATATTACTTGCATAAATGAGTGAACCATTGAACTTGTATGATTGTTACATGATGCAACATATACTCATGAAAGGATTCTTTTGCAGACAAATCGCATCCGAGAAAATGTACGGTGTTCCCATGGGATCCATCAGAACCCAAGGAAATCAAAAGGCATGGTGTAGTGCTATGGGTACCAAGCACAATCGACGAGCTCGTTCAGCTTGCAGCAGAGAAGCTGAAGTTCGATTCCGCTTCTGCTCTACTGACAGAGGATGGAGCTGAAATCCTCGATGCTGACATGATTGAGAACGGCCAAAAGCTATATTTGATCAGCGAAACATAGTAGAGGTCTCTTTCTCTGCTGCAGCCAACATATCTGCTAGTAATTCTTCATGGAAATGCCTTCATCTTTCCTTCAATCCTCGAATGAATGATTCGCATTTGGGCGGAGTTGAAATGCCTTCATGATCAGAAGAATTCAGCCAGTAGCGTGAAAACTCGATCAGTGAATCGAGCAAGGATAACCCAAAAGCAAGCACAGGCCAACGTTGGCCTTCATGTGTTTGGCTGTTGGGTTCGCCTTTTTCTCGTCGCCGCACAATGCCTCTCGGTAATATCAACTTCACCGGCAAACACACCCAAGTAAAGATGGCTGCTTTTCGCTTTGAGGTGCAGGTTTGTATCATATTGTATTTTGTTTGCATTGTATTGTATTAGTATCTCATCTCATGTATGATAATATCGGTATGATGATGTAAATGGCGTGCTGATACAAACTATTCCTCGACATCCTTGTCGGATTATCGAGGTTAGGTTCGAGAAGATGGTTTCGGTAGATCGAAATCTATGCAGTGTAGTTAGAGTGCTCGTACGTAATTCTGAATTTTAATGGCAATAGAATCTCATCAGTCATAAAGAAATTCCACAGAAATGGAAACGTAAGCTGTAAAGTTACAGCTATCAATTACATTGGGAGGTTCAAGAAAGCTAGTTAAAAGTTAACAACCAATACTACTATAATTTGATGATTCATTGATAGTTTAGTACTTTAGTTTGCCTTTAATCCAATGCTTTACTCTGCCAAAAACCTGCTTATCATACTTTCACATGAATCATAGATGGCTCCACTCTCCTTTTAGGATAAATTCCACAATCTCAGGCCCTTCCAATGGCGGATCTATGGGGGCTTGGGATGGCTTTAATCCAAAATTATGGGATTTTTTTGGTAATTTTTTTTTTATAAATTTAGAGATAAAAGAGTGTAAAAGAAATATTAAGTTATAAAGACAGTTTAGCCTCTTTTTTTTAAAAAAAAATATTATGGGATTATCTTAAATTTATAAAGACAGTTTAGCCTAGTTGGTAAAGAGAAAGTATTTATTATCTTGAGTTTTATGGTTTTTTAATAAACACATTCTTTTATATATAAATTTGATAATTTTAATTTTTTTTCTTTGATTTTGTTGAGTTTCTTGGTTTTATTTCATCATCCGTTGTTCTCTCCCAGTTATGAATATTTTGCTTTATTATCATTATCCAGCTTAATTGATCCTGATCTTGATTTTCTTCAAACATTTTCTTGTTTCTAATCATCCACCAACTCGACCAGCTAATTAGTAGTGTAGTTTTTTGTGTTTTTGTGATTCTCCCTAATAATAATTCTACTACGAGTTGCTTTGTCTTTTGTTTGTGGAGTTAAAGGCTTCTAATACTTCTGATTAAATAAAAAAAAAGGCTTCTAATAGTTTGTTCAATTCACGTACTGTTTATTTTTTTTTAATACGGAAAGATATTGTAGTCATTCCAAAAACAAATGAATGGAGTCCTCGTATGGGGTGGTTACACAATACACAATCCGTGGGTACATGGACATTTTTCCGACCTAGGTAGCCTACACTTTGTTGGGATCCCGTTATCCATTAGTTTCCAAACAAAGTTTTTAACTTTTGGTAGTCACTCTAGATTTCAAATTGATTCTTCTTCCTTAGTTTCTTGTGATTAGATTCGATGCACTTGTTGTGGGAAACCACCCACTTTTATTTGTCTTCCAGTACAGTCTATCAAGTATCAACTATGTTTCCCTCCGGGATATTGAACGTTTTAATTTGTTCCACTATTTCATGTGGGAGAAGTCATTTAAGATCTTCCACTTTCCCTGTTTTTATCAAGATTCAGATATATATTTTCAACTTTTTCGGTTTCATCAATTATACATCTTGGCAATTCTTTCCCTTTGAGCAGTACCTGATTTGTCCAATTGTCCTTCTAGAATCTAATTCTTTTGTCATTTCCAATCTGCCATACCAACCCCGTACATAATTCATCTTTGACTTTCATAAGTTTTGTCCATTGCCACGATCCACCCTTCTTCTTTTTGTACTTCCATAAGTCTTCTTCTTTCAAATATTTTTCTCGAATAATTTTTACCCAGAGGTTCTATGGTTCAGAAATGATCTATTAGGCCATATCATAGGGTTATTTGTGTAATTATATATATTAGCTTGAGCCCCAAGCACAATGTACTCTATATATACCCTCTGTGTTAATAAGAAGAGCAAGACAGAAATCTAAAACACTTATCCCTATCTAATCTTATCATGGTATCGGAGCATCGATCCAATTAAAAACCCTAAACCTAAATCTTTTTTTTTTCCCCTTACCTTCTGCCGCCATCTTCCTCCAACCGATCAACCATGTCTAACCCCGATGAAACTACTCAGCAAGCAATTCAGGCGTTCATCGCCGCTCAAACTGCCGCCCAGGCCAACCCCAAGATCAACTCTCCTTATTACCTTCATCCGTCGGACCATCCCGGTTTGATGATTTGTCCGATTGTCCTCAAAGGGGATAATTACCAAGACTGGGCTACGGCAATGCGGAACGCTCTTGTCGCCAGACGCAAAATTGGGTTCATTGATGGATCCATCACCGTGCCCGCTGCTGGTTCTACCGATGCCGAAAATTGGCCTTCGGTCAATTCCATGCTTATTGGTTGGCTTGTACAGTCGATGGATCCGCCTCTCCGGTCCTCCGTTACGTACTCCGCCACTGCTAAGGAGCTTTGGGACGATCTCCAACAGCGCTTTAGTGTTGGAAACGACCCTCGTATTCTTCAACTCAGGTCTGATATTGCATCTTGCCGTCAAAAGGGTCACTCTGTCTCCTCCTATTTCGGCATCTTGAAGAAACTTTGGGACAAACTCGCCATCTACGTCCCATTACCGGCCTATACGTGCAATAACTGTACGTGTGGTATACATGCCAAATTGCGTACGGCTCGTGAGGAAGAACGCACTCACCAATTCCTCATGGGTCTTGACGATAGCAGCTTCGGGACGGTTCGATCCACCCTTATTGCGCAAGACCCGCTGCCTGCTCTTGGCAAAGTCTATTCTACTGTCACTCAAGAAGAACGCCAACACTCTATTGTCAAGGATCGTGAGTTTCACACCGACAACCTTGCTTTCGTTGCTCGGTCATCTAAACCGTCTTCTGGTCCATCTCCCTCCCTCACTAAGGAACAAAAGAAGCTACTGTTGTGCACTCATTGTAATCGATCCGGCCACGATGTCTCCATGTGCTTCAAGCTTCATGGTTTTCCCGATTGGTTCTATGAGAATCGGGCTGCTGGACGCGGCTCTGGCTCTTCTGCAGCACCTCCCACTGATCGTCCAGCAGGTGCAGCGTCTACAGGACGCAGTCGTGGTTCACCCGGGAGTGGGCGTGGCTCTGCAGCGGTTGCCAATAGTGCTCATCAGTCCGCACCCAGCACTTCCGGTTCGTTCCAGCCGTCCTCGGTTGAGCATCGAGCCCTTGTCTCGTCTCTAACGAATGAACAATGGACATCTATGGTTCAACTTTTTGCATCCCTAAACTCTTCCCCTGCTTCTAATGACCCCTCTGGTAAGCCGTCATGCTTTTGGATTCTTGATACTGGCGCCTCATTCCACATGACAGGGCATACTCAATGGTTGCGGGATGTTATTTCTATTCGTCCGATTCATATTTTATTACCTAATGGTCATACATCTATTGCTGATCGTGCTGGCACTCTATCTTTCGGAAGCACCCGTGTACCTCATGTCCTTGTTGTTCCTGGCTTTACCTGCAACTTATTATCTTTCGCTCAACTTACAACTGATCTTGATTGTGTTGTCACCTTGACCAGTCGCTTGTGTGTATTCCAGGACATAAGTTCGAGGATGGTGATTGGAGCGGGTGAGCAAAGGGGTGGTGTCTATTGGCTTCAGGCTTTCTCTGCTGCACATGCTTGTCCTGCGTCGTCTATTGTCACTGCGCCTTCTGCTCTTTGGCATCAGCGTCTTGGGCATCCTGCTGTCTCCGTCTTAAAATATTTACCTATGCTTACTAGCCCTGTTATTTCCTCTACTTTAGACCCATGTGATATTTGTTTCAAAGCAAAACAAACCAGAACTTCCTTTCCTATTAGTTCGAATAAAGCAGAGAATATTTTTTATTTATTGCATTGCGATGTCTGGGGTCCATACAGTACTACATCTACTTCAGGTGCTTCTTATTTTTTGACTCTTGTTGATGATTATTCACGGGCTGTTTGGGTCTATCTGATGAGGTCAAAATCTGAAACTGCCAAGCTCTTAGTTCAATTTCATGCTATGGTACACACACAGTTTTCCAGATCCATCAAGTGTGTTCGTGCTGACAATGGCACTGAATTCTTGCCACTTGTTCACTTCTTTGCTGCCAAGGGTATTCAGTTTGAGAATTCTTGTACGTATACCCCTCAACAGAATGGCAGGGTTGAGCGCAAGCATCGTCATCTACTGAATGTTGCCCGAGCTCTTCGTTTTCAGGGTACCCTTCCTCTTGAATTCTGGGGTGAGTGTGTTCTTACTGCTTGCTACTTGATCAACCGAACCCCGTCTACGTTCGTTACTCAAAGGGAAAACTCCTTATGAGCTCCTGTATAATCGGCCTCCCAACTACAATTATATACGTGTCTTTGGGTGTTTGTGCTATGCCTCTCAGCTTCCCAAAGATCGTAACAAGTTCGCCTCTCGCAGTCGCAGGTGCGTCTTTCTTGGTTACCCCAACGGCAAACGCGGATGGCGTCTTCTTGATTTGGAGACTAAAGACATATTTATTAGCTGTGATGTTGTGTTCTATGAACACTCCTTTCCATACATTGCTTCGAATCCTCCAGCTCCCTCTCCTGTCATTGAGGTTTCCCCTACAGTCTATGATGATGTGTCAATCACTCCTATGTCATCTATCCTTCCTCCCTCAACGACCATCGATGTCAGGGGGAGTCCTCCGGTAGATCCTCCAGTAGAGCCTCCAGCCCGACATAGTACTCGTTCTCGTCATCCACCAGCTCGCCTGAAGGACTATGTCTGCAGCACAACTCAAGTTACTACACCCCCCTTTGCATCTTCACCATCTGTCTCCACTTCGCCATCCTCAGGTACACCTTATCCTATCTCTGCTTATGTTTCATGTCACAGATTTTCTACAACCCATACTTGCTTTCTCTCGGCCGTCACTTCTAGTTCTGAGCCAAGTTCCTACTTTGAGGCGGTTCAGCATGTCGCATGGCGTGATGCCATGGCCTCGGAGATTGCTGCTCTTGAGCGCAACCACACTTGGGTTGTGACTGATCTTTCTCCGCACAAGACTGCCATTGGTTGCAAGTGGGTATATCGCATCAAATACCGCTCTGATGGGACCATTGAGCGTCACAAAGCTCGTCTTGTTGCTCTTGGAAACCACCAGGTTGAAGGGATTGACTATCATGAAACTTTTGCTCCAGTGGCAAAGATGGTTACCGTCCGTGTGTTTCTTTCTGTTGCGGCTATCAAAGGCTGGGAGTTGCATCAGATGGATGTTCACAATGCATTCTTGCATGGTGATTTAGACGAAGAGGTCTATATGAAGTTACCACCTGGTTATGTTGCCTCTCGGTCTGGAACTGTTTGTCGCCTATGAAAGTCCTTGTATGGGCTTCGCCAAGCACCGCGGAACTGGTTCTCTAAATTAGCAACTGCGATGCGTGTTTTTGGCTTTCAACAAAGTCGTGCTGATTACTCTCTATTTGTGTTTAGTCGTGCTCATATCACTCTTCATGTTCTTGTTTATGTTGACGACATGGTCATCGCCGGCAATGACTCCTCTACAATTGCGCACTTCAAGTCCTATCTCAGTTCTTGTTTCTATATGAAGGATTTGGGTGTTTTGAAGTACTTTCTTGGCATCGAGGTCTCTCGTGCCTCTACGGGTATCTTTCTTTCTCAACGGAAGTATACCCTTGATATCCTTGCTGAGACGGGCCTTCTTGCTGGGAAGCCTTGTGATTTTCCTATGGAGCAGAATCATACTTTGGCCACTTCTGAGAGTGCCTTGTTTGATCAACCTGATCGCTTCCGTCGACTTTTCGGCCGTCTTATATATCTGACCATTACGCGACCAGAAATTAGTTTTGCCGTGCATACCTTAGCTTAGTTTCTTCAAGCTCCAAAGGTTGATCATTGGAATGCTGCTCTCCGTGTCTTACGCTATCTTAAGAGTCATCCTGGGCAGGGGCTTCTGTTGTCTGCATCTAGCTCTTTACGCCTCTCCGCTTATTGTGATTCTGATTGGGCTGCCTGTCCATTATCTCGTCGCTCTGTGTCTGGTTTCTTCGTCACTCTTGGCAATTCCCCCATCTCTTGGAAGACGAAAAAGCAACACACTGTTGCTCGCTCGTCTACTGAAGCTGAGTATCGTTCTATGGCCTCTACATGCGCTGAACTTCTTTGGTTAAAATCTTTGCTGCACTCGCTTGGTGTTCTACACTCCACACCTATGCGTCTTTACTGTGATAGTCAGGCGGCCTTACACATCGCCTCTAATCCAGTGTTTCATGAGCGTACGAAACACATTGAGATCGATTGCCATTTCGTTCGTCATCACATTCAGGATGGCGCAATCGCTACCTCCCATATTCGAACCACGGAGCAGCCTGCCGACATGTTCACCAAACCTTTAGGGCGTCAGCAATTCCAGTTTCTCCTTCGCAAGTTGGGCATTCTGGATCTCCATGCTCCAACTTGAGGGGGAGTATTAGGCCATATCATAGGGTTATTTGTGTAATTATATATATTAGCTTGAGCCCCAAGCACAATGTACTCTATATATACCCTCTATGTTAATAAGAAGAGCAAGACAGAAATCTAAAACACTTATCCCTATCTAATCTTATCATGATCTTTCAGAGTATTATCTCATGTACAATAAGAAATTATCTTGTATTGCCCATTCAGAAATGAAAGCATCTTGGAGTGGATGGATTATTTCCGTTAGGACTCCTCACATTCGATCTACTATTATCTTGGTAATGATTTTGTAGATCGTTGTATATAGATTGATAGGTCTATAATGGTTTGTTTTCGCCGGGTTCACATTTCAGAATTAGCATTATGAATGTTTGGTTAATTATAAGTTTCAACATCTTCTCGGATCGAACGAAACCTTTGATTGCTTTAATCACATCTCATCCCAATACTTTTAATAAAATTCGTTCATCATTCCATTTGAACCCGGAGATTTGTTTTTCCCTAGAGCAGAGGCCACTTTTTAAATTTTCCCATTTGTAACCTCCTTTGTTAGTTTGTCATTTTTTTCCTAAGGAAATTTCTTTGCCAATCAACTACAAAAATTAACCAAGAATTTGATGATTCACACCTTCTTTTTTATACCTTCCCTCAAAGTCTTTCTTGATCTCACTTCATATATTTTTTCTTACTATTTTCCTGTTCCTTCTACGTGTCGCCAATTTATGAAAATAGCCAAAATTTGTGTCTACTAGTTTGAGGTGCTTAGTTTTTGTAGTTGATTCTAGTACACTTTGTGGTAATTTATAAATTGCTCTTTTTTATATATTAGTCTTTTTCGCATTTGACTATTTCTATTTGTTCTTCTTTTACTATTCCCAGCTTGTATTTCTATTAGTTTTTCTTCAATTTCTTTTAGCTATCTGAATATATTTTCAAATGTTCTCTTATTTCATTTCTTAGCCAACTTTTGAGGTACTGGTTTTTTTTATTGTGTTCAAGTAACATGTATCCCATTGAATATGATTTGGTTTTATACAATTGCTCTATCTAGTTTCTCGTAGTGTTGTTGTTTTCCATTTTATTTCTTCGCCAAATGAACTCTTATTTTCTCATCCAGGCTTTGAATCTCGTTCAATCCCCTATCATAACACATGATTTCGGTAGATAGTGTGTATGTTCAGTTAGATCTCTCCAAAACTCATCTTTTTTGTTTTCGTGCGGTTGGACATAGACAAAGCAACAAAAGAATTTAATACCTCGTTGCTATTATCTATTTTGAGAGTAATGAATCATTGTCCTATTGTTTCTATCTCAACCTTGTTGCTTCCCATTAGATAGCTTTTCCATAGGATACAAACTCCTCCTGTACAACAATTTGCTGGGCCCATGCCAGTGAGTCAAACCCAAGTTTCTGCCAAACTCTATCAATCGGTTGGTTTCCCGTTTTAGTTTCAAATAATGCCATAATTTGTATCTTTTCTATTTTACACATTATATCAATTTCTGACCATAAATTTCCGTGGTTGATGTCGAATACATTCCAAGAACATATTTTCATTCTGAATACCAGTCAATATTTTGAAAGCTTTTGTCTATAGTCTTGTTAGATTTAGATGTTATTCTCCATTTTTGGTTTGGGTGCCTCTTTTGAGTCTTTTCATTGTTAGTTTGGGTTTGCTAGGTTGCCTCTAAGATAGTTACCCAGTGCAATATTCTTAAGGTTGTTTTGTGTTGGGCCATGGCCCATTTGGGTCCAGCCCAATTAAGCAACTAGTTGGCTTGTTTAATAAATCAAAGGCAAAATTGCATAAAACCACCCTTTAAATAAGTTGTTTTGCGTGAAACCACCTCTTAAAACAAAAGTTGCAGAAAACCACCCTTTAAAGCTGTTTTCTTTGCAAAGTCACACCCATCACCCAATTTTCGTTAATTAAATGTTAAAGTGCGTGAAAATGAATTATATCCCTTGTTTTTATTATTATTTTACTTTATCCAATCTGTATTAATTAATTATTACCTTTTAACATGTTTTTCAAAAGTAATTTTTTTTTATAAAATATCATTTTTTTTATATAATTTCACACTTATTAGTAAAAACACTTTATAAAAAATAAATATAATTAATGTTTTATATATTTTAAAAAGTGTATATTACTAAAGGCATACTCGAAGAAAATAAATTTTAAAAAAATGATATGTCATATAGTTTTTATTATTCTAAAAATATGTTAACTATTTCACATCCATTTTTAGAATAATAAAAACTATATGGAACATTATTTTTTTTAAAAAAAATTATTTTCTTCAAGTATCCCTATATTACACTTTTTTATATGTATAAAATATAAATTACACATCAATTTTTTATATATTTTTTTTGTAAGTATGAAATGATTTTTAAACAAAACATTTTTTGATATTTTTTATAGTGTTTTTTGCTTTTAAAAATATGTCAAAAGTTAAATATCAACTAATATCAATTGAAATGATAAAATAATAATAAAAATAAGGGTTATAATTAAATTTGGTGGTTTTACGCAAAACACCTTATTTAAAGGGTGGTTTTCTGCAATTTTGCATAAATCAAAAGGCAATATTTTGCCTTTGACTTGTGTGGAGCACGTTCACGAGTGTAGAGCAAGAGGAGAAGCAAAGGGTTTTGCTTCAATAGTTGCCGGCCATCAGCAAAGAAAGAGAGGAGAGAGAAAGAAAAGAGAGAGAGGAGGGAGAAAGGAGAGGAAAAGAAGATTTGAGCGGGTGTTTCATCTCTTAATCCGATAATTCGTTTATTCTTTCGGCAAGTTATCAACAAGTGTTTGTTCATAGATATTTTCTCCTCCTGAAAATCTAATTTGATTACAAGTGTTTAGCTAGTTTTTTGGAGAGGAATTAATTCTAGATCCAGATTGTAATTAGATTGATGTTTGAGATTCCATGTTCGTTTGTCTCGATTTGAGAGTGGACTGTTAAACACTAGTACTGGTTTGTTAATTAGTGGATTGGTTGCTCTGGTGGGTGGAAGGTGGGTTTCTTTTTATCCTCTGGTTTGATAAGGTTTTTTCCACGTAAATCTTGTGTCGATATTTGTGCTTTTATCTGTGTTTTGGGATGCTTGGTTGTTTGGTTTCTGGATTTAGTATTATCGGTTGGTTATTAGTTTGCTGGTTGATTGTTATTGATTCTCCCATTACTCGAATACGCTTCTAGGCGTGACTGGAAAGTGGTTTCTAGCCCAACATTTTGATCTGATTACTACTCTCTTAGTACGTTGTACGTGTCACACTCTCAAGTCCCAATAAGTTTGGGTGGGTTAGTTCCGAGAGGAGTGTGTTAAGGAGTCTTAAGGTGGGCCTTAAGAGCATCAATAGTGGTGGGTTTTCATCAACCTCATACCCTTCTCTCTCCTCCTATAAGGTAGATGATGAGTGTGAGGTTAATCCCACTTCATGGAAGGGGAAGGGGTAAACCCAGCAGGAAGGGGCAACCCCTCTCGTTCCCCATCTCTTTTTTACTTTTAAAAATAATATAAAAGTGGATTATTTTTTTTAATTAAGTGGAATAAGTTTTGATTGGTTAAAAATATGTAGTGGGGTATAAATAAGGTTTAAAAAATAGGAATGTGGTAAACTTATTGATGTGAGTTTAGAATTTTTAAAAGATGGGGTAGAGTTAGTGGAAAATGAGGTGTCGGAATATTACGAAGAGAGAGAAGGATAGGGTTACCCGATGAGTGTTGATGCTCTAAGCCTTTAACCCTACATTACGTGATTCCTATTGTTGTTCTAATTTAGTTATTCTCGATAGCGGATCTAGGGGGCTTGAAGCCTTTAGCCTGGAAGAAAAATAAATAACTTTTTATTTTGGATTTTTTTTGGTAATTTTTATTAAATTTAGAGATAATTAAAAGAGTGTGAGCGTTTTCTAGGTTTTGTGCGGATCCCCTGCCGCCGCCGCCTCACCATCTACACACCTTTCTACCACCCTCCTCACTCACCACCTTCCATGGTTCTTCAGGCCGGGAGCCCTTCGCTTCCCGCTCCTTGCGAGCCCTCGGTTCACCCCTCGACTCACCATCCGTCGCCCACACTGGCCTCCATCGGCTCCACCGCCATCTTCTATTTTCCGGCTCGCGACTGATTCCTCCGACTCGGCTACCAACGGATTCGCGTCTCACCGCACCTGCACCTTCTTCGGCTTCCACCGCCTCTAGCTTCATATGTCCCGTCTTCCACCGCCATAGTCTTCCGCTAAGCCGGGCTTCCCCTTCTTTCGTTTTCACGGCTCTCGGCTTCCACTGCATCGATTTCCTCCGGATATCACAGCACCCTCTGCCTAGGGTTGCCGCCGTCGGGTTCTTCGCCGCCGGTTGACTCTGTGGGCCTTTGGTGTTGTGCTCTTTGGGGCGCTATTTCCGGCGTTCCTCGACCACCCGGCTTCGATGTTTTTTCTTATGATCCAATCTCAATCCGTTCTTTCGCCTCGATTCCTTTTTATTGTTGTTCATTTCCTCTCCTCTGGATCTTTTCATCCGCCTCTATTCTGACTACGTAGTAGTCGCTCGCGATCTTGTTATCGTCCTGGAGGGAATGGGATGGGTTTGGAGTTTTTATGGACAATGGTTTGTCTTGGAGGCGGTTTTGCGGGTTGATGTGCAGTGCTATTCTTGTTGTGGTGCATGTTTCTTTGAGCGTTGTTTGATTTGTCATGTTCTATGACGTCATGGACGTGCGTTGACATCTGATGGCTCGTTTGAGTCCACAATCTGAGGTGTCCGCTGGTGTTCCTCAGAGTTCTCTGTGTGCGTCCTCCCTTTGATCGATCATTTCTCTCTTTGACTTGTGTTTTTCAATGTAGGATGGTTTGTACGGTTTATTTGTAATTTTGTTTCTGTCATTTATTTCTGTCATTTGCTTCAGTCATTTGCTTCTGTTATTTGCTTTCAGTTGTACATGATGGTTTGGCCATCCACCGGCTTGTCCGGTCTCTCGGTTTCCCTAGGCTTGTCTAGGGAACCGAATTCTTATCTTGCTTAAAAAAAAAAAAGATAAAAGAGTGTAAAATTAATATCAATATCAATCATCAATCAATATCAATATCATCAATATTATAATACTAAAACAGAGACGTGGAAATCCTATGTGGCGGGCTCTGGTCAAATTCGCTTATGTGTCATTTTCTGGTGCGATATGGGACGGATTTTGGCCACGTCAATTAATGACGATCCAATAAATCTAAACTACGTTAGACAATAACCCCATCTATTTATACGTGTCATCCTATGTGTCCATTTTAATTAATGATTAAATTAATTTTTATTATAAATATTCAACATCATATCTTACAAATCTTATCATTTTACTTAAATTGTTTTATAGATATTTTATCTAGAAAAAAATATAGATTAGATTAATTTATATGAAAAAGGTTAGATTTGTTTTATATAGCACTAACAAAAAGATAAACACTATTCGATTATACAAATTAATTTAATGTTTTATGTATTCCCATTATTCCTATGACTATTGAATTAACCTTAAGATTTATATACATAGCTAGGTACGTAGCTACTTTTTTTTTTTAGCGAAAGGTACTTAGCTACTAATATCATTGATTGATGTATAAAACTATTTATAATTCAATATATAATTATTACCAAAATTTACTTGTGCTTTTTTTTTTAATAAAAAAATTCATCATGGACCATAATTATATAATTTTTATATAGATATATTATATATGATTATATTTTATATATGTCAAATAACAATTAACTGCGTCGTATGGTACATATATATTTTATATAGGATTAGGCATGGTATGGTACATTTATATTTTATACAGGATTATACATATATTTCTTTTCTAAAATTTTGTCATCAAATTTGACGCATGGTGCATATTTTTTAAAAGGTTGACAACATGCATATTCATGCCAATTTGCCGGCATGCATAATATTAGATAGATTATTTACCTAAAAAGATATGTTTACTACCTAATTAAGATATAAGGTTGAATATTTATAAAAAAGAAATTCTAATTAAGATATAAGGTTATATTGGATAGATTATTTGATCTAAAAAGATAAGTTTTCTATCTAATTTAAAGACAAGGCTGAATATTTATAAAAAAAATAAGTGGGATAATTAATTGAGATGACAAAATTATATTGACTTACTAACGACATGGCTCAAAAAGATAAACAGGTGTAATTTTCTGTTTATGTTCCAACATAAACAGAATCTCATTTTTTTTGGTGAGGGATAAACAGAATCTCATGGTATTACCATGTTGTAATTATCGATATGCCATCGTTCATAATTTGATTATAAATTCCCATTATTCCTATTTAATTTTCTGTTTATGTTCTGTTATGACGCGAGTGTGTAACACCTTTATTTATGCTTCATAATTATTATTTTTGAAATTGTTTTCTTCTTCTTTTAGGCCCCAACCGTTGCCACTGTTTATTTTTTAGTGTTAAAACTCAAAGACTGAAATTCAGCAAATGAAAATGAGTAATCAATACCAATCGTCTTATCATTTTACCTTAAGTTATTTTATAAATATTTTATCTAGAAAAAAATATAGATTAGATTAATTTATATGAAAAAAGGTTAGATTAGTTTTATCACTAATGAAAATTGATTAAATTATATATAGAGAGAGAATTAGTTTATATATATTCTATTAAATTATTAAACAATCACATTAACCAATAGAGATAATTCAAATTAATAAGTGTTTATCTTTAACAAATAATTAATTTTTAAACCAAATTTATGCAAATATTGCTCACATACGTACGTACCAACTAATTTTATTTATCTTTAAACAATCACATTAAACAATATAAATAATTCAAATCAATAAGTGCTTATCTTCAACAAACAATCAATTTATAAATCAAATTTATGCAAATATTGCTCACATACCAATTAATTTATAAAGCAAATTTATACAAATATTAGATCCATTATACATCATGCTTTGTTTAGCGATAAAATAATTTTTTTTTATGAAAAAATTTGGTAAAAGAATAATTAAATTACATCATACAAATTTGCAATTACATGCCCTTAATCTGACATGTAGATTGAATTTTATCATTAAGTATTCATATATATATATATATATATATATATATATATATATATATATATATATATATATATATATATATATATATATATATATATATATATATATATATATATATATATATATAAATTAAAAAGTAAAAAATAATATTTATATAATTATTATGATAGACAAAAAGCTATATCGAGTGTGTTAATTTACAAAATAATATTTATATAATTATTATGATATAAAAAAAGCCGTGAAGATCGCGGGTAATAATACTAGTAAATAAAGAATCACAAACACAGGTTGACCTCACTTTTATTTTAACAATTTTTGTTTCTCTTAGTTTTCTTCTAATAAAAATGGTTAATTAAATAAAAAATTTAAAAAATTTCTTTAATATATTTAAATAAAAATATTGTTTTCTATATGTAAATATAAAAAAATTCTCTTTTTTTTATATTTTTTTTCTACGAAAAATGACTATTTAAATCACAAATATAAGATTTTTTTCTAATATATTTATTAAAAAAATTATTATATATAACATAAAAAATTTCTCAAAACCCTTTTATCCCTTTTTAAAGAAAATTCATCAATACACCACTTTACCACAAAAAGTAAAATTTGTAACTTATTCTCCAAGTCATTGGCTGAATCGTACACCACTAAGTAGCTAGTAAGTAAAACGGAAATTTCGCGTGGTACCCCTGTGGTATTGCTTATTTCATGCGGTGTATAAAAGATTCACTAAATTCGCGTGGTACCCCTGAGGTTTTTAAAATTTTCGCCCCGTGCCCCTCCGTTAGATTGTAACCCCAAACCGTCAACTTTGGTAAAAAAAAAGATAATTAAAAGAAAAGCAAGAAACCACTTACCTGTCCCGAGAAGGAAGGGAGAAGCGATTCCAAGCTTGAGAACGATAGGTTGATTGTTGCTCGAAGTTTTGGACGCCGGTGGAGGCGGAGGGAGATGCCAAATCTGTGAGGAGGGAAGAGGCTAGCGAATGCAAGCTCTCGACCGGTAATGTTTGTTTTTCGAATTGAGGTTAGGGTTTATAGATTGAAAATATTCGAATCGGGGTTTTAGGTTTTGATTATTGTCTGATATTGCTAGTGTTGAATCTGTTCTCTATTAATTCACTTGAGATTTGATTGGATGCTTTGAGTTTTTAATTAGGTTTGTTCTTCCATTTGAGTTTTGGGTTTGGATGATACGAAGTACAGACGCTAATTAGAGTTTGAATATCCTGACGTCGACAATTCCAAGCTCTTGATGATTCCACTTCCTAATAACTTTTAAAATTTGTGATATTGTATTAGAGATGGGTTTTAAACTTTGCAGGTTGAATGTTAGATATGTTTATGCATATAAGCAGTTTAGTGCATTCTATTTATTTCGTTTGTGTGCTTTTTATCCTTTTCTGGCATGGCAATTCGATCATCCATTACATTAGTGATTACTTAGATCTAGAGATGCTACATTGGTCTCCTTGACAAAAGACGTCAATCATCCGCCTTGCTGCATTTTGATAGAGGCCTTGTGGTTTTCAGCATGTGTGCAACTGTAAATTAGTGTAGGATACCTTTTTTGGTGTTTCTATACAGTTAGGAGAAGTGAATTAGTTATGATTATGAATCCACTATGAGAAAAATAAATGCCCTTTTTTGGTACTTTTTGAGTTTGTAATGTAAATGAATGGCTGCTTCTTGATTTTTCAATGAAATTCCCAACAACTAAGACTCAAAATTTGAATTCTCCACTTAATGCCCTTGCCTTTTGACAATTTCAAATGAATACAACATTTGTAGAGACCTTTACAATTTTTTAGACCCAAAAACTTTGTAAATCTCAAGACTTGTCCAGCTAATGTTATCAAGGTAACACTAACAATATATGTTTTAATTACTTATGTTACAAAACTCCAAGGGAACAATACATTGAACTATCTTATTAAGCCTATTAGCTCAAACGGTAGAGCAGTGTGCTCACACACAACAATGCGGGTTCGAATCCAGCTAATCTCTACTTAAAATATTGAAAGTTCAAATTCTAGTTCTTTATCTTTCTTTTTTTTTATTTTTTTTTTTGCTGTGGTGGCTTTTTTCTTGTCATGACTTTGGATGGAATTCTGAATTTATTCAGTGAAAGATACAAAATGTAGAAGAAAATACAGAAGCTCCATGTTTTTTGGCAAATTTAGAGGTTAATTGATGTATAAATATTCGCTATCGGAGCCTATACGGGATTTGAACCCATATCTTTGTGCGTGAGCACAACGCTCTTCTATTTGAGCTAATAGGCTTATAATAAAGGACGTTTTGTTATAATAAAAAAAAAACCATAACAAGGATAAAACCCACACTACAAAGGGGCACTCCATCTAGAGACGAGCTTGCATTGTTTTTTTTTTGCTGAGTCAAGAGCATACAATTTTTCTTGCTGTCATACCAAAGCAAGACTACTATCTACGAACACTACAATATCTATGGTTTATAATGCGGATTTGGGGGGAAAATGCCCTCTGTAGCTCCAAAATGCAGAACACTGAAGTAGAGAACAAAGATTCTCAAATATCAGCATTGCTGATTGTAATGTGCACTTTGAAAATAATTTTTTCCATACCCCTAGATCCAACTAACTAATCAGGTGGATGGTAAAAGCCTCCCAAATAATAGCATTATCAGTAAAAGTACATCTATGATGAACAGCCTACACCAACTATAGACAAGCATAAGCCTAACAACATGCCATTTTCCATTCTAATTCAACTCAGTCACTTCAAAGTACCTTGCTTTTGACCTTTCTAAATTATGACTAAAGTTGATCCATCAATTTTCTTGAAAAGTAATTTTCATTATGTAGAAAGGAGCCCAAGACAAATTTTGAGTTATTTTACAGCTCATAAATTGCAACAGGTCATTGGTACCAAGAAGTTGATAACCGATTGAATCGGTAACCGAAGTTTCGGTACCAAGGATAGTCGGTACGGTAACGGTATGGACAACCCAAATACCGTGTTACCGTTGGTACCGAATATATATTTTATTTTTGAAAAAAATAAAATACCGTGGTACCAAGGATAGTCGGTTCATTTTCAAGCATAATCTGTCATTGGTACCATCGGTACCGATGGTACCACAGTGTATAAAACGAAAATCGAAGAATGAAAATAGTGGCTTCGGTTACCACGGTACCGGCATTCGGTAGCCAATACTTTCGGTACCAAGAGTTTCGGTACCGAAACTATTCGGTTGGTACGTGGTACATAAAATCCCATACCGAGGGGTATCGGTACGGTACGTAGTAATGAAAAATTTACCATGGTACCGTACCGTGCCAGCCCTACAGTACTAACAACTTGTCAGCGTGGCGTCTCCGTTCTCAGATTGACTTCTTCCCTGCTCACTGGATGATCGAGTCTTGATATATCGCTGGCTTACGGTTCTGTTTCAGTGTGAAACTTAGCTTCATTCGTCGTCTTCGATCACTTCCTACTTGGATTAGGTCTTCTGGTTGTGTTTTTGTAGAGTTATTTGCCTGTGTTTGCACCTATATATTTTATTGTATGTTTGGTTTTTAGACGGTTCTACTGTCTGCCGGCTTGTTCGGCTTTCGAGTTTCAGATATGTCTAAATTCGAATTCTTACCTTATCAAAAAAAAAAAAACTTGCCAAGTTAACCCACCTAGCTACTCACGGTGACTCAACAGAGCAGTCAGTGGAGACTCAACCAATTAGCTTTAAAGCTTACCAATTAACTTGTCAGTGTGGCGTCTCCGTTCTCGGGTTGACTTCTTCCCTGGAGTTTCGTCCTCACTGCTCTCTGGATGATCGAGTCCTGATATATCGTTGACCTACGGTTCTGTTTCAGTGTGAAGCTTGGCTTCATCCGTCGTCTTCGATCACTTCGTGCTTGAATTAGGTCTTCTGGTTGTGTTTTTGTAGAATTGTTTGCCTGTGTTTGCACCTATATATTTTATTGTATGTTTGGTTTTTAGACGGTTCTACTGTCTGCCGGCTTATTCGGCTTTTGAGTTTCATATATGTCTAAATTCGAATTCTTACCTTATCAAAAAAAAAAAAACTTGCCAAGTTAACCCGCCTAGCTACTCACAGTGACTCAACAGAGCAGTAAGTGGAGACTCAACCAATTAGCTTTAAAAGCTTACCAATTAACTTATATACATAATATGTTTTATTATTTACGCACACTTATTTTTAGAATGATAAAAAAATATATATCTTCGTACTTATTAATACTAACTATAAAACTGTTAATTTTTTTATATATAAAAAATAGATATTTTATACGGTTATTATCCCCTAAAAGAAACGTACAAAAATGAAATGCTTTACCGAACAAATGGATCATGGAGTAATAAAATAAACTTGAGTCATACTCTATAATTTTTCCTTTCACATCACAACATTTTTTCAAAAGAAAAATGGATAAAAAGGTGTTAAAGATAATACATGAGAAAAATATCTTACAACATTACACTGATTAGTCTAAGAGGACATCAGTCACATAGGTGACACACAATCTCACAAGATTAGAACTAACTTGCCCTTATACAAAAATCGTTCATTTCGATTATTATTCAATACACTTACTACTAATCTCCGCCAATCAGTTCGATCGATTAAGCCACTCGTATGGTGTGAGCTTGCATAAAGTGCTTCTGCGCGTTAACATTCCATGCCAAAGCAACACTACGAGCATCCTTGCCATCCTCATCCAGGCTTCCTTCGTCTATCGTGCAATCATTCATCGTGCATCGGGCATGGCTGTTACGCAGCGAAGCTTGAAGGAAAGGTTGTAGAGCATCAAGAACATAACCTATGAGAGGGATAGAGGAGACGGCTACCAAAATCCTTTGAAGTTTCAACATCTATGGAGGTTATTTTGAATTGATATGTGTAATAAGCAAATTAATGGCCTTCACCTTGTCCTATATTTATAGTAGAAGTTGCATAAAAGTCTAAGTGGGAAGTTTCCTTGTGTGCTCCAACGCTAGTGTAGTGTCAATTCATGATTTGTTTTCTTTTGCATCTTTTTTTTTTGAAAAAAAATATATACTTCCTCACTTTCATTTTAACTCATTTAGTATTTATACGCGTTTATTATGGATTATAAAGACTAAATAATATATAAGCAATATGTATGAAATTAATTTTAAAAATTGAATAAAAAGTTAATATTTTATATAATAGTTTTTTATCGTATTAAAAATCATATATATAAATAGTATCAAAGTCCGACTCGGATCGATGACTGGGGTCGTGTGCACGGGCGCACATGCGTTAGTAGCCTAGCACACAAGTCGAGTGGAGTTCCATTCTGAAACCAATTGTCAATAGAAGGAGTAGCTCACCGACTCATATACTAGGGCTTGATATGTTTAACTTTCCAATGTAGGACACTTTTGGTCTCATTCACACGCCCCCGCAAGTCTGACCATCTAGTTGAGACTTGGACAACTGGGTAACCCAGACTAAGATCAACACGGGTCGTTAAGCTAAACCGCTCTGATACCATATCAAAGTCCGACTCGGACCGATGACTAGGGGTCGTGTGCACGGGCGCTAGTAGTCTAGCACACAAGCCGAGTGGGTTCCATTCGAAAACCAATTGGCAATAGAAGGTGATAGATTACATAGGTCTTAATATTGTATAGTGGGTTAAAAGCTCATTAAGGCCCAATACCTTTGTAACCTATATATATATTTATATGTTATATCAATGAATGGAAACCGTAAGGAGGACTTTACATCAATTCTACAATCCTACATGGTATCACAGCCTTTTCTTCCTCACGGAACCCTAATTTGATCCTTCCGCCCTACCCCTCCTCTTACCGTCACCGACGTTGTCTCCTCGCAGCCGCTCTCTTTCCCCCCTCCGACCACCAGACCTCCTCCTCAAATTGCGCCATAGCCGATCGAATTCCTCACTAATTTGATTGTCAGTATCATGATTAATCATCCTCAAGAGTTTAATTGATTTTCATGTGATTAGCCGATCATTCCTTACGAATTTGATTAGCCGATCATTCCTTACGAATTTGATTAGCCGGTCGAATTCAATCGAATTCCTCTCTCTCGTTATGTGTTGTGCAAACAAAGTCAACGGGATGATTTTGATTTATTTTCATGTGATTAAGATCAATTCCGTTGTGATTTTGTCAATCTTGGTGGAGTCGACCCCGCCCTCACCGGCCTCTCTCCCGCACCCCCTTGCCTGTTTACCTTTAAAAAAAAAAATGCTTGGATATCCTACCCCTCGACATGCCGGTCCTCAGGCCTCTCTGACATCGCCTGACCCAAGCTATGTTCCGTCATCTCTGCATCACGCCTTCTCCTCTACGCAACCGACATCTTCAGACCCTTCTTGGTACATGGACACTGGTGCCACCTCCCACATGACGAACTCCTCAGGTAACCTCTCATCTATTTCTTTTAAGGGCCCTGCCCACTCTATTATCGTCGGATATGGTGGCCGTCTTGTTACTTCGGGAATTGGCCACGCCAAATTACAGACCCCAACCCACCCACTATACCTCAACAATGTCCTTATTGCCCCAAAGATTGTCAAAAACCTTATCTCTGTCCGTCGGTTCACTACTGACAACAACGTTGCCCTTACGTTTGATCCCTATGGTTTCTCTGTGAACGATCTTACTACGGGGGTTACTCGCATGAGATGTAACAGCACCGGGGAGCTCTACCCTGTCACACCACCTCCTGCGTCCAGTCAGTCGTGTCCGGTCGCCCTCTCGGCATCATCGTCCAGCCTCTAGCATGCACGCCTGGGCCATCCCAGCGCTTCCGTTCTAGATGTCCTCCTTTCCCAGAACCTTGTCACATGTACTAAAGACCCACACTCTGGTTTATGCTCTTCCTGCCAACTAGGCAAACATGCCAGACTGCCGTTCCAACGGTCTTTGACCTCTACCCTTGCTCCCTTTGATATCATTCACAACGACATTTGGACCTCTCCCGTGCCTAGCAAGGAGGGTCACAAGTACTACCTTTTGTTTCTTGATGATTACACTCATTACTTATGGGTCTTCCCGTTGCATTTCAAGTCCCAAGTGTTTCCTATCTTTGCCAGATTCCATACCTACATCAAAACACAGTTTCACATGTCCATCAAATGTTTCCAATGTGACAATGGCCGTGAATTTGACAACAAAGACTTTCACTCCTTCTTTGTCGCAAATGGGATCTCCTATCGCTTGTCTTGCCCCTATACTTCTCAGCAGAATGGCAAGGCAGAAAGAATCATCAGAACCATTACCAACATGATGCGCTCTCTCCTCTTCCACGCATCTATTCCCCTTCCCTATTGGCCTCACGCCTTATCCATCACATGTTATCTCCTAAACGTTCTCCCTTCCACTACCCTACACCATCGCTCGCCAGCTCAGACACTTTATTACGCCGAGCCTAGGTATGATCCCCTTCGCACCTTCGGGTGCTTGTGTTTCCCAAACCAGTCCTCCACAGCCCCGCACAAGCTTCACCCACGCTCCACTCCATGTGTCTTCCTAGGCTATCCGCCTGATCATCGCGGTTACATTTGCCTTGATATCAAGACTCACAGGATCATTCTCTCTCGTCATGTCACCTTTGATGAGTCGCGATTTCCCTTCGCGTCTCCCACACCCCCTGTGTCGTCGACAGAGTCTGAGTCACCATTCCCTCACTTCATTCTTCCCCAGAGCTCTCCCGGTGCTCCTGCGTCTCCCCCACCCCCACCACCCCCCACCACCAGACCACACACCCGCAGCGTCTCCGGTGTCTTCCGACCCCGTCAGATCGTATCCATGACTACCACCCATCGCCCCACCATCCAACCTCATAGCCTAGCAAAGCAGTCCCCCCGCCAAACACCAATGCCGCGGGCGCCGCACACTGTTGCGCCCGCAGCCTATCAATTGCCCATGCCCCCAGCATCGCATCACCTACTGGCGGCGCCCGCCGCAACACATGCTGCGCCCGCCGCATCCCTCCCCGTCTCGCATCACCCATTTGCGGCGCCCGCCGCAGGGTATGCTGCGCCTGCCGCATCCCACACCGCCTCTGCACCCCTTACCCGCGGCTCTGCTGCGCCCGCCGCCTCATCCCCATGCTTAGCCCCTCTTGCTCCCATCCGTCCCGACACCCAATCACCCTCTGCCTCCACCCAAACCTCCCTCTCCCCCATTCCCACCTCCCACAAAACAGCCCTCCAAGACCCGAATTGGCAGGCGGCTATGCTCGACGAATACAGGGCCCTTACAAAGATTGGTACTTGGATTCTTGTTCCTCGCCCTCCTGAGGCGAACGTCATTCGTTGTATGTGGCTCTTTTGTCACAAGTTCCGATCTGATGGGACTTTGGAGCGCTATAAGGCCCGTCTTGTGGTGAACGGTAGATCTCAGCAGGCAGGTATTGATTGTGATGAGACGTTCAGCCCTGTGGTCAAGCCTGCCACTATCCGAGTGGTCCTGAGTCTAGCTCTGTCGCGCAACTGGGCCATCCATCAGTTAGATGTCAAGAACGCATTTCTCCATGGCCATCTGAGTGAGACTGTCTACATGTTTCAGCCGTCGGGGTTTGCTGATGCTGCCCGTCCGAAGCATGTCTGTCTCCTCAAGCGCTCTCTGTATGGTCTGAAATAGGCTCCGCGGGCTTGGTTCCAGCGTTTTGCCTCTCATCTGCTCCGTTTGGGTTTCACTGGCAGTCGTTCCGATTCGTCTCTGTTTATCTATCGCCGAGGCTCAGACTTGGCATTCCTGTTGCTATATGTCGACGACATCATTCTCACCGCCTCTTCTGATGCTCTTCGGACGTCTATTATTTCGCAGTTAAGTGCGGAATTCGCCATGTCTGATCTGGGTCAGTTGTCTTATTTTTTGGGAGTTGTTGTTCAGCGTCATACGTCATGTCTGTTTCTCTCACAGAGTAAGTATGCTGCAGAGATTGTTGCTCGAGCTAAGATGGTCAACTGTAATCCAGTCGCCACCCCTGTCGATACATCCAACAAGCTCAGTGCTCATTCTGGTCCTTTGGTTGATGACCCGACATTGTACAGGAGCCTCGCTGGTGCTCTTCAGTATCTCACTTTCACCAGGCCTGACATTAGTTACGCCGTTCAACAGGTCTGCTTGTTCATGCATGCACCTAGGGAACCTCACTTTCAGGCTTTGAAGCGGATCATTCGGTACATCAGCGGCACTCTTGAGCTCGGCACCACGATCACTCCTTCCTCTAAGCTTGATCTTGTTTCTTACACTGATGCAGATTGGGGTGGTTGTCCTGACACACGTCGCTCCACGTCTGGGTACTTCGTCTTCCTCAACGACACCCTTGTGTCCTGGTCTGCCAAGCGTCAGTCCGTCGTATCTCGCTCTAGCGCTGAGGCCGAATACAGGGGTGTTGCCAACGTTGTGTCCGAGTGTTCTTGGCTCCGGAACCTCCTCCTTGAGCTCCGTTGTCCCCTTCAAAAGGCCACTCTGGTCTATACGGACATCGTCTCCGCCGTCTACCTGGCTAGCAACCCAGTCCAGCATCAACGCACGAAGCACATTGAGCTTGATCTCCACTTTGTAAGGGACAAGATTGCCATTGGACATGTCCGCGTTCTCCATGTCCCGTCCTCTTATCAGTACGCTGATATATTCACCAAGGGTTTACCTCGACAGTTATTCATTGATTTTCGTTCCAGTCTCACTGTAAGGACCCCTCCCATTTCGACTGCGGGGGTTTGATAGATTACATAGGTCTTAATATTGTATAGTGGGCTAAAAGCTCATTAAGGCCCAATACCTTTGTAACCTATATATATATATATATATATATGTTATATCAATGAATGGAAACCCTAAGGAGGACTTTACATCAATTCTACAATCCTACAGAAGAAGTAGTCCACCGACTCATATACTAGAGTTTGATATGTTCAACTTTCCGATTTGTGACACTTTTGGTCTTATTCACATCTCTAACAAATAGTAAAGAACAATTAAAATAAAGTGGAGGGAATACTATTGTAAATTTTTTTTGATGCAACTATTTTTTCGCAAACTCGTAGGTCATAATAGTACTCCTATTTAGAACAATACATGTTGTTGGATTCGTCATCTTTTCTGTCGGTCTCAATGTCTTCTTGTGTTCGATCGGTCTCTTCTTTGGTGGACTATCTGTCTGTCGATATTCTTTTAACCTCTCAATTTATCTGATATTTTAAATTCTTACCTTTTAAAAAAACCGTTAACCTTTGTCCATTTTTGTAAGATTAAATTTATTCGTGGTCCCAAACGATTCAAAATGTTTTATAAACCTTGTTTTAATGAGTTAAATCTTCAAAGTCTTCAAACCTTGTTTTAAGACTAACTTCAACCATAAATGCGAAAGGAAATTTACAACAACTCGATCGTGATATTCCTGGAATTTGTTTTGTTTGTACATGGGGGACTTGAATTGGGCAGCAAGCAAAGCATATATTAGGCATACACATTATACACTCTGCAATATATGCACACCAAGATGGACCATATTTGTATTTTGCTGAGAGTAAAAGTAAAACTATCGTTTTCTGGCTTTGTTTATTATTGTTTGAAGATAATTGATCGAATTGATTGGAGAGAGTGGGTGGGAAAGGCATACGTGCCAATCCAAAAGTTAAGCATATTAAAGTGGCAAGAAAAAGAAAACTATTTAGATCGTGATTGATATCTGATGATATGAATGCATTTAATTGCGACAATTAATGCTGCCTCCCATTACCATTCATTGGTTCTTCATTTCAATTTCAAAAACTTTGGTCTTTAGATGATCTCAATAACTTTTAGTATTTGATTTCATTGCCCGTCAGTCTAACAAGAGGACTGTTGTTAATCCGATTTTGGGCTTATAACATACTCCCTCTATTAATAAATTTTATTAGGGGTGATTACTAGAATGTCCTAATTTTTGGACCTTATTAGGAAAAAGGCTCTCACCTCCTCCACATTAGCAAAATGTCCACCGCCCCCCTTGGCCCCTGTGCTCCCCTCCCGCCTCATTAATTTTTTTATTTTTTTTTTGCCGCGTTTCCAAAGTTGCTGAAACGAAATTGCTGAAACTTCTTTTTCAGCACATACGGTTTCAGCAATTCCTGTTTCAATTTTTTTTCCCAGTTTTTTTTTTCGTGTTGTTGAAATGGAATTGCTGAAACTCCTGTTTTAGCACATACGGTTTCAGCAACCCCTTATCCAGTTTTTTTTTTCTCAGTTTTTTTTTTTTTTTTTTTTTGCATTTCCAGAAGTGTTGAAAACGGAGTTGCTGAAACCCCTGTTTCAGCACATTCGGTTTCAGCAACCCTTGTTTTCAATGAGTTATTTTTACCGCGTTGCTGAAACAAGAGTTGTTGATGCTGAAAACCCGGTTTTAGATGCTGAAATTGTTGTTGAAACCGGCGTTAATTTTTTTTCCTTTTTTTTTTTTCCCGGATCACCACTTCGATACCGAAGGTGTTGAAACCGGAGTTGCTTTTTTTTCGCGTCACCACTTCGACACCGGAATTGCTGCAACCGGAGTTTGTTTTTTTCAAAAATGCTGAAATGTTGAAATAGTACCTCATACAATTTTATAAGAATTGATTTCAGCATACGAATTTTGCTAATAAAAAATTAATTTCAGCATTTCAGATCACACAAAAAATCAAGAAGCTAATAAGCTATCTAAAAGTTTCAGCAAGGCAAAAAAATATGCTGAAATTGCATAAACAACATTTGATATCCGACTTTGACCCAATAGTGATTTAAGTTCAGCGTTTCAGATCACAAAAAAATGTTGAAATGCTGAAATATATATTTGTGTGTAATATATTGTAGCTCATATAATTTTATAAGATTTAATTTCAACATTTCAGCATAAGAAAAAGTTTCAGCAAGGCAAAAAAATATGCTGAAATTGCATAAACAACATTTGATATCCGACTTTGACCCAATAGTGATTTAAGTTCAGCGTTTCAGATCACAAAAAAATGTTGAAATGCTGAAATATATATTTGTGTGTAATATATTGTAGCTCATATAATTTTATAAGATTTAATTTCAACATTTCAGCATAAGAAAAAGTTTCAGCAAGACAAAAAAAAATTGCTGAAATTGCAAATATTTAAACTTTCAACAAAGCAAATTCAATCACAGTATCAAACTAACCACAAATAACAAATAACAAATAACAAACTTTAGTGAAAAGTTTCAGCATAAGAAAAAGTTTCAATGATACAAGAATAACACAAAATCAATTTTCACTACCCAATCAACTTATAGACGTGCAACCAACAAAAACAATCAATTTTCACTACTCAATCAATAATCAATGTCCAAATTCATCAAACACGACCAAAGTGGAAAAGGAGCTTACAAGTGTGTAACGTAGAAAGACAATCAATCAAACGAACCACCAGCCACAAAATTTGGACACAAATTGCTGTAATCCTAGACATCCTCTCCACCGTAATGGCGCAATCACTCGAAGCGCAATAAGAAGCCGATTTCTACATATGAATCACGCTTTATTTTTTTCAAATGGAGATAGTGACAAAATTAGTCTGGAAAGCCTAATTGTTATCCCCCAATCAAGCCAATGAACGTACAACAAGCAAAGAAGTCTGGAACACTTCCAGATCCAGGAAATCCAAGCAAAGAAGAGAGAGATTGACCTTGCTGTAGGTATTGCCGTCTTCTTCGACGATCCAGCCAGCTTCAGCGCAGAGAGCCTTCAACACCTAATTGTTATCGCAATGCTTAGGGAGCTTGAAGTCTGGAACGCCGAATCCACCGGAATCCACCAGAATCGGCCACCGGGGCTGAAATCCGGGGTTGAAATCGGCGCCGAATTAGAAATTCGGGGCTGAGAGAGCTTGAAGTCTGGAACGTTGTCCGTTGTCGGCAATGGAGGTCGTCGGATCTGCACAGAAGTTCCGAGATCTGGAGCCTCTAATCCAGATCTGGATCTGCACAGTTGCGACGATGGAGGACGAGGATTGCGAGGCGGCAAAACCTCACCAAAACCTAATCAATCTTGTCGCCGGAAATGAATCTGGCCGGCCGACGGAACCGGGAGCGGAGAAAGCTTCCAGGAGGATGTTGAAGGTGCTGAAATGGCTGCTCCGCACCATCCGCCGGCGACGCCAGAAGCAAGAGAGGGAGCAAGGGCGCGGCGCTGGCGAGGCATTGCAATTAGAGGCGAGGCGAGGCGAGAGAAGAGCCGAGATCCGAGATCCCTAACAACGAGAACATTCGCAAAGGAGACGATCTGCCGGATGATGGAGAGCAACGAGAGGAAGAAGAGCGAGATTTACAGGGGGAAGAGCGAATGTGGATCGAGATATCGAGAGATCTAAATGGGAGGGGGGGCACAGATTTAGGGCGTGGACTTTTAACAAATTTGACAAAGGTGGGAGACAATTAATTAATTTGACCGAAAATTTGCGCCTTCGGCGCAAATTTTCTCATTTTATTAAGAATTTATATATATATAATAACTTTTCAAAATTATGTATATGATGATTAAGATGTTGTTAATTATAGTTTTCAATAAGGGAAAAGGTTGAGTAATAATTAGAGGTATGTGTATGTATGTGTGTATATAGGCCTGCCCACGGGGCAACCCGTGACCCGACGGGTTTGGCGGGTCGATGACCCGGCGGGTCCGGGTTAAACAAGTCAAGGGTCGAGCCGGGTTACGGGTCCGGGTTAGGGTCGAGGTGTTTTAAACCCGGCAACCCAGCGGGTCGGGCGGGTCAACCCGTGACAAAAACTAAAAAATATATTTATATTTATAACAATAACAATAATTATTATTATTATAAATTATTATAAACAAAACTAGAATTCATATTTATAATTTATAAATTTATAAATATTATAAATTATAAACAAAACTTGAATTCATATTTATAATTTATAATTTATTTATAAATATTATAAATTATAAATTATAAATTATAAATTATAAATTATAAATTATAAATTATAAATTATAAATTAAACTTGAATTGAATTCATATTTATAAAACATATAAACGTGAACTCATATTCATTCATATGCAATATAGGTAATGCATGATAAATTTTACATGTGTTGAACTCCTTTTATAGAGTTAGGGTACTTTCACTTACCATCTCATTTCTAATGTGGGACAAAAAACCTCCCATTTTCAATATGGAACAAAAAAGATGGAACTCCCATACTAACCCTTTTCATTTGATACAAAGCAACTTCGGTGGGTTATTTGCAACATGTGAATTTTTCAAATTGAAATTAAAAATTAAGAAAAGGTTGGGGGTTTATTAATTTATTTTGTGAAAAAAATTAAGAATTTGACAGGAAAATAGGAAATGGATGAACAATGTGAGTGAATCAAGTGGTGGTGATGGTGAGGTTTAATTTAAAGCTTGCACCTTCACCGCACTTTGTAAATGATTTGATTAATTAATTCATTAAATGGAGAGGGTGTTTTATTTTTTTTAAACAAATAATAGAGATTGAAGTGGATAGAAATTTGGCAAGATTATTCAACCAAGGTAATAACTTAATTAGGTTCAATAAGTCGAGTTTATACATTTATCTCGAGATAAATGTTCGATCTTATCTTCGAATAATTGTGCAATAAAAATCAAAATAGACTTGTCAAAAATTCATCAAAAACCTCCAAAATTAATCGAAAATAAAATAATCCCTAAAATATGATCAACCCCTTAAATTCAAAATATGAATATATTTACAATCAAATTTGAGTTTAAAAATATTAAAATATAATATATTTAATGATAAATTAAAGAAAATAGTTGAATGGGTGGTGAGTTGTAAACAAATATCATTTAAAGGGTGGTTTTCTGTAATTTTGCCATGAAGATATATATATCTTCTTATATGTTTTCTCATTCCCACAATTTTCGTCCCACATTGAAAATGTGGTGGATGGATAAAATAGAAAGAAGATATATATATATATATATTTGTGCATTTTCTTCATTTTAATTTAGGTTTTTTTTTAAAAAACCTATAAGTACATTTTTAAAAAAAAATAGGCTGGTCGACCCGGGTAGACTCAGCGGGTCGACCCGTGACCTGCCGGGTCAACTGACCCGCCGACCCGGCTATTTCTCGGGTTCGGGTGCGGGTCATGCATGTCCCGACGCGTGACCCGCCAGGTCCGATCCGGCGACCCGGCGGGTCCGACCCGTGGACAAGCCTGTGTATATAGAGAGGTGGGGGGGGGGGGGGTGGATAAGTCATATAATCCTTATAAGCAGTACTTACGGTGTAATTTATGAACAAATTTGGAGCATCGGGTTAAGAAGATCAAACAACTAAGATTAAAAATAACTTGTGAACAGTGACATTATTCGTAGGTACCATGTGATTATTCATATGTAGGCGTGGCCAGGGACGGAGCCAGAAATTTATCGAAGGGGGGCGAAATTTTATACAAATTGTTGATTTATTTTTTGATAGATTTTTCTATAGTTTAGAGAAGCATAACTATGATATTTAATTTACATTAAGTGGTGATATATTTTAGTTAAAGACAAGGTTTTTTTTAAGTTTTTAGTTCAAA
This sequence comes from Persicaria tinctoria, assembly GCA_037127255.1. Taxonomy (NCBI): domain Eukaryota; kingdom Viridiplantae; phylum Streptophyta; class Magnoliopsida; order Caryophyllales; family Polygonaceae; genus Persicaria; species Persicaria tinctoria. Next base: position 21,325,322 of record JBANSL010000013.1, on the reverse strand, counting down.
ACACAATGTTTTTTTATTCAAAATTTTGTAGTGTTGCTTTTCAAAAAAAAAAATTGTAGTGTTTTAGTTTAAAACTATGTCATTAGTTGTTATATAGTTATTTTAATCTATAACAACATTATTTTCGTGTAAAAATATATCATTTGAAACCACACAAAGTCATATGCAACTTGTTGTTCTCTTAACATGCAATAAAGTGTAACAAGATATACAAACTTTAAACTTGCATAATTTCTTATATAATTATCGAATTTAGTAATATAACCTCTTGTTTCGAAGCTCTTAGGTTGAATTACATTACCTAAATATCAAATTAAGTAAAATATAAAAGCGCCATGATTTATTAAAAGACATTTGAAATAATTAATCTGTGTTTAACTTTCAAACGTTCATAACTTTTTACTCGGTTATCCGATTCAGGCTTATAATATATCAAAACGAAGCTATCGACGAGTAGAACAAATATAGGTAATTTGTCGGATGAAAGGAGGGGCGAATGCTCCCGCTTGCCCCCGCCTGGCTCCACCTATGGGCGTGGCCACGGGTCGGACCCGCCGGGTCGACGGGTTCGACCCGCCGGGTCAAGGGTCAGGGTTGGCCGACCCGAACCCTAACCCGTAAATCTCACGGGTTGACGGGTTCGGGTCGACCCGTTGACCCGGCGGGTTACATTATTTTAAAAAAAATCATTTTTTTTTTAAAATAATGACTATTAAAATAAATAAATAAATAATATGTAAAGATTTTATCTTCACAACATATTTTATCACTTTGATATGAATGAAGTGTTAAAAATGTAGGAAGATTATATCTCCATATTAATTCTTTCATCCACAATAATTTCATTGTGTGATGTAAGAGAAAAATATGAGAATATACTTCTCAAACTTCATTTCCAACTTAATTTCCAATGTAGGAAATGTAGGGAACAAGTAAAGTGGAAGAAATGTGGTAGTGGGATACATATATATAGCCCCATGCCTTCTCATTCTAACTCCATATTTTCGATGTGGGACAAAGTCTTTGTCCTACATTGGAAATGAGGGGAATAAAGGAAGACTTCCAACTCTATAAAAGGAGAAGGATGGGGTTTATTTGTCTCACATTGCACTTTGCATATTAGTTTATGTATTATTGTGAGTTATTTTAAGAATAATTAACATAATTTACATAATATTATAAATTTATTTTATTAAAAATAAATTTTTCCAAAAAAAAAGTATTTTGAAAAAGCGGGTTGACCCGGCAGGTCGATCCAGCGGGTCGACCCACCGGGTCACGGTTTGCAAAACCCCGGACCCTAACCCTAACTCGCTACCCGTCCCCACCCGGCTACCCGTCAACCCAGACCCGCCGGGTCAATGACCCGTACGACCCGTCGGGTCACGGGTTCACCCGTAACCCGTGGCCACGCCTATTCATATGTACATACATACGAATAATCATTTGATACATACGAATAATTACATTATTATGCATGAATAATTGTTTGATACCTACGAATAATTTCAATGCTTACAAATTACACCATAAAGGTTGCTTACACGGGATGCAACCCTCTCTCTCTCTCTCTCTCTCTCTCTCTCTCTCTCTCTCTCTCTCTCTCTCTATATATATATATATATATATATATATATATATATACTCTCTATTTCAAAATAAAAGTCATTTGGACTTTCGTGCACGTTTTTTAAGGAGGAAAAAATCTATAAAATATAATTTTTTTAATCAATTTTTTTCCATAATTTCATACTTATTACTAACAAGTATGAAATTATTAAAAAAAATTGGTTAAAAACATATTTTTTTATAGAGTGTTTACCTCATCAAAATGCGTACTAAATAGTAAGGTGACATTTATTTTGAAATAGAGGGATTATATGTAATGTAGTTTGTAATTGGGATTTTGTTGAACAAATTTCCCACGAATTTATCCACAAGTACTTTTTTGGCCAACTGTTTTCCTTGGTCAATACGACTCATTTCTTTTGCTAGGTTAGCCATCTCGGGTTCAACCTATATATTTTCACAAACAAAACGTATATGCACATACGTGTACATAATACACTATTGAGCTTTTCTTGGCCAATTTAGTCTTTGAATAAATATCGCGTATATAGAAATTACATACTGCAGCAACAATAGGTTCAGGTGGCCCAATATGGTAGACGATAGCTATGATGGCCTGAGCATGATTGCTTTTTAGATCGTATGCAATGAACCGTTGTTGCAACTCCGCACCAAATCTAGTCACAACAAATTCCAATGTTACAAATTCTGATTCCAACAAAAATATTTTTTTATGAAAGAATAAAAGTAAAAATAAATTATTTGGGTCATAATTAATGTACTTTTTTCCGTAAATAGTGTGCTCTAAGGGTGTGTACCAACGCAAGTCGGGTAGTGTGTAGGTCTCGCCATCTAGGATCAATTCATTCTTCACCTTTAGTTAGTGACAACTATATTCCCATGAATTTGTGAAAATGTTATAAAGGAAAACTTTATGTACGCATAGAATAGTTTTTATAGATAAATAAATGATTGATTTGGAGAGAAAAAATATGAAATAAACCTTCGCGCCTAAGCCATCGGTCATAGGGTAGCATTGATGATTTGATAGACAACCTTCAAAGGCGATAACTCTTTATTAATGATGTTAATTGGAGATTGTTGGGTTCAGTTTCACAAAGTTTGTTAATAACCGTATTGAATCCCCATTTTTTTTTATCTTGGTAGTTGAATGGTTGTTATTTATAAAACGTATTCAAGTTAGTAACATACATTAAACTTTTACCAATTCGAGTGCGATCCATGAATATGCAATCAAATCAAATGATTCATAAAAATAAAAACGCAGAGTGTTTTATTTTTAATTGAAACTAGAAAAACATTTGGTATTAAAGCACGAGATCCTTGAAACTTGTCTTTAATCCAATTCAAATGACGGAATAATCATATGTTCGATTTGATAATGTTGAGATGTGAATGAGACCAAAAGTAGTGTCTCGCATCGAAAGTTGTTCATAGCAAGAGTTGATGGACTACTCCTTCTATTGTCAATTGGTTTTAGAATGGAATCTCATTCGGCTTGTGTGTTTTAGCCAGTGTTCTAAATATCGGCGATATATCGGAGATATTTAGAATCCGCTACGATATCGGCATATCGGGTGAAAATATCGGTCAACGTGATTTATCGGGTCAATATCGGTGATATATCGGGGATATTTAGAACTGCCAACTTTTATAAGGCAACTTTTGCCTTTATGACCCGATATATCGGGTCAATATCGGTGGTATATCGATGATATTTAGAATTGTCAACTTTGATAAGGTAACTTTATCCTTTATGAATGAAGTTGTTTTTATTTTATCAAGTTTATCAAGGTAACTTTATCCTTTATGAATGAAGTTTATTTGTATTTTCACATTCTGAAGTATAAATGTAATATTTATAATTAAAAATTAGCGAAACCGATAAATGCGATATATCTATGATATATCCCCGATATATCATTTTTATTCCTAACCGATACAATCCCGATACACGATATTTAGAACCTTGGTTCTAGCGCATGTGCGCCTATCTTGCAGCTTACTAGCTATCTAGGCCTCCTTCATCTTCAGACTGTAGTAATTGTCGACTTATGAGTTGTGGTCGTGATTTTTTCATGAAAACCAAGTTGTAAGTTAGATATTTGATCTTCGATCATGATGAAACAAAATGAACACAAAGGAGGGATTAAGTAGTTTATAGATAGAATAAGGGACTTACTTGGTTAAAAGGGTTGAAATGTCAGCCATCAAGGGTGCTACCAAGATCAACACAAATGCACATGTCGAAATGAGTGATAACGCTGCCAAGTTATATACATATGAGATTGTAGAGTTAGTATATATGAGCTCATTGATTTGAGTCGAGTTCTTGTTTAGTTTCGAATTCGCTCATTTGGAGCTAGAGGGCCAAACCTCTATTTGGAGCAATGTCATCGGAAATTCGATGGTTCGACCGGAATGGCCAAAGCGAAGCCAACCTCCTCCTCCAACTCCACCTCCAACTCCTCCGTCGCTGTCCTCCCGCCTCATTCGATGACAACACATTGTCCAAACCACCGCATTCCCTCTCAGTTGTAGGCTCCGGTAACCCTTGCCGGCAAACAGGGCAGGAGTTATGGATCCTCAACCAAGGCACAATGCAATCAGAATGGTACACGTGTCGGCATGGCATCTCTCTAGCTTCCTCCCCGATCACAAACTCCTCCTTGCACACCGGGCACTCCGAGCTGCCATCCGCCATGTGTCCCTCATTCACCTTCACCATCGGCAACTCCTCGATTGTTGTCTCTGGCGCCGGTAGCGTCCCTCTCTGGTCGTTCTCCGTTATCTCCTCAATCATCCGGTCATGCTCCGTCCCGGAAAAGTAATCCCTTGGCCTCGGATCCACCCTCTCCGACGGCCCCCAAAAAACCCACTGCCTCTGCCTTCCATCGTCGAGATCCCAATCATCCCTGGCCCGTCTCCTGCCGAACCACCGTCGGTCCTCGATGGCGGGAAATGGTCGGCGGATCCGGCGACGAGGGAGGTCAATGGCGGGATATGGATCGAGGGCGAGGGCGAGGGCTTCGAGAAGGCGGGATTCCGCAGAGGGGAGTTGGGGAAAGGGGAACTCGGCAATAAATTGGCCTAGGCAGTGTGGGCAAAGGATCTCCAAGGGAGAGGCGACAACGACGACGCGGCGACACTGGTGGCACCAGTAAAGGTTGATGGGGTGCGCGTTGGCAATAGCGTCGGAGATGGGAGTTGGATGGGGCCGTTCGAAAGACATTAGGGTTTGCAATTGGGGAAATGTGGCTTTGGGGGTTTTGTTGGATTGGAAATTGGGGATTTGAAGGTGTAAAGAAATAGAAAGGATTGCCATATGGAAATGGGAGAGAATGGAAACAGAATGGCTTTTGGAAGTTGAAGAAAGAAAGTTATTCCCTTGAAATTGGTTTTTGTTGTTTCCCGCCATGGAAAGCTAACTAAAACTTAATGAGCCGTTTAGTGGGCCATGATGCGTTTGGGCCATCTAAGTTGGTCATTCATGGACCAGTACGGGTGATAAGTAAATGTAATTAAATTATTCACTTTGGATGAATATAAAAGAGAGGCATTAGTTTTTTTTATTTATTTTAAGTTATCAATACAACACTAATTTTTGTTGGATGAATTGTTAAACTCCGTAATTTATTGTGGATCTAATTCCACAACAAGCTACGGAGAATCTTGTCACATCTGCTCTGCTAAAAAATTCAGAGCATCTGCATTGGTTTCGGTTTCTACGGTTTCTTAACTATCATTTATCACTTTCTCTCTCCTTAAAAAACCCAACTCTATTTTTAACCCACATCCATACAACCCATTTTAATACTATATCTATTTAATTTAACAATTAAATTAATTCAATAATCCCACCAATTTTTTCCTCTCTCCTCTTCTCACTCTCAACAATCACTCCTTTTTGGGTTTCTTGAGTTTGTTGTTGAGTTTATAAATAAGAAACTATCAACATCACTTCTTAAACTATTCAACCCCCCTCCCTTTATTTAATTATTATTTTTGTCTTAAAAACCCTTAAGAAACCCTCAATGTGGATGGTCTCAAGAAAAAAAATTATATATGAGAACTCCTCAATTTTTTATAAAAAAAAACAAGTAGAGTTTGACCTTCCAGGTTTCCATTCTATGTTTACTACGCATATATTTAGAGAGCATAATCGAGTTGCGAACCTTATATCCCATTACTGGTCCCCCTTCTCTAGTTCGACCCCGCTTCATATGAATCCTTTCTTGATCTCACCCGTCTGGATGCTTTTGGTTGACTGCTTTGCAATTGACCAAATTCATCTCAATTCAAAAAAAAAAAAAAGTACATTGTGACCTAGCTAGAGGTGGCAATCGGGTGGGTCGGGTTTCGGTTCGGTTAGTCGGGTTTCGGATTTCGGGTAATGTCTAATAATTTGGTCAATTGGTTGGGTCGGGTTCGGGTTTCGGTTGTCTCGGGTTTTCATTATTTCAATATTCATTTTAAAAAATTTACTAGATTGTAGCTTAAAGTTCGGGTTATTTCAGATTTCGGTTATAACGGGTTCGGATATTAATGAGTTTCGGGTTAATCGGGTTCGGTTCATTCGAATTTCGGGTCCAAAATTGACGAGTTGTGTCGGTGTTCAGAATAATCGGTTTCGAGTCGACCGATTCGGGTTTTCGGGTTCGGGTCGGGTTTTGCTAGCTCTAGACCTAGACGTGCCAGGCGCCAACACCTTCATTCTTGGCCTACACCAACCTCGGCCTCGCCATGCTCACCGGAGCCAACCTTTGTCATCACCAACGTGTTTATCCCACCATGTCCGGCCACGAGAGCTCCACCGACCCCCTCAACTCACTGTCGACTTAGCCACCGTTTCGTTTTTTATGCCGCCTTGCCCCATCAACGCCGTTGCCTCCCACCGGGACCCAGTGGTGGAGCCAGAAAATTTTCGGATGGAGGGCACAATCATACATGTACGATATAGTTTTGGATTAAATTGACATGAAAAATTATATATAACACAATAATAAATGATGTTATTTTAAGATAAATTGAAAAAAATGGGTTTTGAATTCAAATTTTGGACAATAGATTTTTATGTTACAAAGGGGGGAAATACGATAATAGAAAAATATTTTTTTAATTATATTTTAGTATAATATTTTTACAATTAACAAACCGTGCAAAACACGGGTAATGAGCTAATATTTATTAAAAAGAATATGAAGAGAGTGATAATATAACATTTTCGCAGTATGTTTAAACATAAAAAGAGCTAAAACTTACTAGTCATTTTTAAAAGAAAAATCAAAATTATTGGTTGTTATATGTAATTTCCTAATCTTTCTGTAGTTCTGTAAAAAAAATCTCATGTTTTGATGGGGGTTTAATGTAATTTACTAAAAAAAGATGTTAAGAGAAATTTAGCATATAATTGGTGTTTATAAACTATCAATTTTGCTTCTTTCTTCTCACTGGTTCCCGTTTATTTCATTTGCTTAGGATAGAATTTTAAGCGATGATTCTTCCTTGTTTTGCACTTTCATAAGAACATCTATCTTCCACTATTGTCAAAAAAAAAAAAAAAAAAAACTGTTATGGAAGTTAATATATAGATATCAACACAACTTTTAGATCATAAAATTTACACAACTAATATATTTCTTTCAAACTTGTTTCTCTTCTGTACAAAATTGATTCTGAGCATGAAAATTTGGATGAAAAAAGTGTATATGGTTGTACAAAATATGTATACAAGCCTTTACAAGGAATCAAACCGGAGTCCCAAAAACAAGAGAAAATTGCAAAAATCAAAGATCCCATATATATGATCCTTAACCATATGTTATCCGATCGATCGAATCATATGTGAAATCGGTTGGCTTCGGACTTGATGATCCTAAGCCTCTTGCAAGAAGACACAAACATCTCCCACGGCACATCTCCAACGAGCATCCAGTCTCCGTCCTTGTCTTCATAGCTAGGCGCGTAACCAGACTGGCTATACCGGCCTTCCCTCTCCGAGTACTCACCGATTTTCACCTTGAACATGCCTTCCAACGCCTCTAGGAGCTCCACGTAGCTCGTATATGCCTTTAGATCTATCTTTCTTAGATAAGGAGCTCCATCCATGTTCACTTTCACATACAAACCGGATCCGGATTTCTCGATCTTAAAACTGTTCCTCCTATAAGATTGAACCGGAGGCCATCCAACAATCTGTGCCCTACATTCAATTTAACACATATGTAAGTCATAAATCTCAATAAATTCATTGAACTTTGATTCTTTGGTTTATTGACACTTACTTTGTAGGAGGAGAGAATTCGTCGTCTTGAGCATCAAACTTCCTCGAATAACTATCTTCCGAATCACGCGAAACCCTCTTCCTACTCGCGACACTAGAGGAAGTAGTACTGCTCGTCGCTTGCTCTGGCTCGTTGCTCCCAGGTAGGGCTAATCTCAATTCGGTGTCATAGATTGGTGTTTCCATGGCCATCTCTTCCTCTATCAAACCTCGATCGACTCGATCTTAGAAATGTATCCGATCCGATTGAAGCACTAGATTTGAAAGTAGTTGTTTGGGATGGAATTTGAGTTGAATCCCAAATGCAATGTATATATATTTATATAGAAAGAAAGAAGGTGATGAAGGGAGACAAAATAAAGCAAAAATCTTTGGAAATTAAATAATGAATGGTGCATAAAAGAGACTAGTTATCTCTTGACACGGCATTGTCATTAAATCACACGTGGGTTGTGGGCCCGGGGTGACCGACCAATCAGTTTCGTCTGTCACGGTGGAACGGAAACCGGAGGGGGATAGATGCGTTGCTTTGCTGAAAGGGTACGTTACAATCCCCGGCCAGCTAACTGTTTGGCGATGTGTTGCAGCCTGCTTAGGGGACAATAGGAGGACATCCAACTAACTTCTTGCTTCCGTTGTGGGTCTCCGTGGAATGGACGGCTTAGATGAGCCCTTTAGGTGGGTGGGGGTTGTGGGCCGTTGGATCGCGAGGGAGGATAAGTACCTAATTAATGTGATTGTTACGCATAAGTATTGTGTGCATTGTGGATTAACGGTTAAGAGTTCGGTAAGTTGGGTTTTATTTTTGTTGTTTGGTTTCACACTTTCACACTTGTGTTTGATTTTCTGTTTTTTATAAGCAATTAACATATTGTAATGGTGCTACCATCTTCACAAGTGTTACCAAACGTACCATATCCCTATATACTTGATTGATCTTCATAAAGGGAAAGAAGTATCTAGGAAGAGTCCAAACGTTCGAATGTTGCACAGTTGAACATAATTGTGCATTCATAGGGTATCGAAGATGATGTGGTCAACTGGTTACACGACAATGGACTATGGAATTAGCAGGCAAGTGTGCCTTATTGATAACAACCGGCCTTACACCACTTGCAACAGAACACGAGGGGATTAACAATCGGGGTCAGCTCATCAATTTTGGAAAGAGGGAGGAGAGATATTATATGATTCGTGGGAAAGGAGCAAATGCAAGCGTCGGATCATCCCTCTTTCCCATTTTCTTTTTTCTTTTTGTCATCCAATTGGAACAATCCACGTGGCATTGGTTTTAATTAAATTAAAATCTTCATTTACTCGTTAAATAAATTATTATTTTTTTAAAAAAATTGAATACGATTTATTGTTTTCTATCCAATGACACCTATTTTGCATATGTTTGGAAAAAAAATATTTTTTCACTAAGATTATCATATGTTAAAGATTTATAGTCACATAAACAACATTAACTTAAATCAACATAAATGTACACCATAAAAATACATAAATTTGAACATTAAATAACAATACCCACTACACCCGGAACATGAAAACACATACACACATATAATAAAACATAAAAATATATTACCAACTACACTTAGTCGTACAATTTGAACGGGTGAAATGTTAAATTTTAATTTTCAAATATCAACATTCAACTTTCAATTTGAACGTTCGAATTTCAACTTGATAAAGGGAAAGAAGAAATCATTCTGAAATGGCTCACTAGAAAGGACTTGTGGGTAGTACCGAAAGGTCCCTAGTTAGAACCCTAGGTATAACCGCTCTTTATTTACAAATTCAAGATAAAGGGAAAAAAGCATCTAGGAAGAGTCCAAACGTTCGAATGTTTCACAGTTGAACATAATTATGCATTCATAGGGTATACCAAAGATGATGTTGTCAACTGGCTACATAACAATGGACTATAGAATTAGCGGGCAGTGGCATTGCGCCTTACTGATAACAGTCGTCCTTATATTCTTAATCTTCTTGATGTTGAAGAGTCCTCCTTGACGTTGACGTCAACCCTAGGTTTGGATAACGGAAGCAAGTGCGTCAACAGCGATAGGGGCCAAGTTTCAACTAGGAACAAAGAGATTTTGACCCGAAACTCGAATGTTTCGACCCAGACTTAGGTGGACTTAGGTGATTCCGACCTAGAATGTTGTGGTTCTGACCCGGAATCCGATTGCTGTGACGAATTGCAAACGACGGAGTCTTGTTATGGGTTGTGTTTAGGAACTTGTTTGAGATTGTTTGTGGGATGGTTTGAGTTGTATGATTGTGATAATATGGAAGCTATTTGCAAAGGATTTGGATTGAATCGAAGAATCCTTAGTCAAGGGTTTCTCCAATATTTTAAATCTATGCAGTGAATTACATGAAGGCATAAATATATAGACATATGAAACCCTATATCTAATGCATAGGTCACCCATATCCTTGTAAAAAGATAGAGTTTGCCTTTTTTATGATAATGATCGAAATAAAGACGATATCTAATCTATTGTGGAACATTCTTAATTGCTAGCATTGAGGAACAAATCCTCCTTGTCAAGTGGCCCTCGAAACTCGTGTGACTCGTTGTCTAAGTCAAGATCGTTGTTTGACCCACAGAAGGTCAATCTTGACTACATAACTTACGAGCCACTATAGATCAAAGCATTGTAATTTGAAACTCACCCAAATTACAATAGCCACCTCTACAGATTTGTTCAAGAACTAGAAAACACAATCACCCTGGAAGGTCTCAGGAAGATCAAAGAGAAGTCCACCTACATTCAAAACCGGGGCTATACTCTTTTGCTGGTGTTGCGCACGGTTTCTCAAGCAAGTTTAATGGCTGGAGTTGTAGCTGCAATGCTAAACTTTTATATATGTTGTAGCTGCTCAAAATTAGGGTTGCCATTTGAGTCGAGTATTGCTTGTTTATATTCATCTCGTTTAGAAATGATACGAGCTCGAGCCGAGCCTAAATTTGGACTCCAGCTTAAAAATGTGCTCATACTCGGCTCGTTTAGAAAATGAACGAGCTCGAACTGAGCTTTTTTCGAGGTTTAGACAACCTTAATTATTTGCTCAGAACATAGTAATTTAAAGGAAATTTTAGAAATTTCACAAAATTCGAGCTTAAACCGAGCGAGCTGAGCTTTGAACCGAGATTTAAAATGTGTTCATGCTCGACTTGTTTAGAAAATGAGCGAGTTCGATCCAAGTTTTTATTGAGTTGAACCCGAGCCGAGCTCGAGCTACTCTGCTCATATAACACCCCTACTCAAAATGTTGTTCTCTCCCCTAACCCAAGTGCCCGTGTATATTTATCGCTTACTTTATCAACGCCACAACACAAGTATCTCATTCCAACCTTTTTTTTTACCTACATTCATGATCCTCAACCTCGGATTCATAACTTTATTTTATTTTTTCCTTTATTATTAAATAATTTCTTCATTTATTAAACTCATATTTTATTACTCAATTCCATTTTGTATGTTTTTATATTGTTATTATTAATATTAATTAATTAATTAATTAATACTTATTAATTTATTATCATCATTCCATAATAACAACAACCTCTTGTCAATTAATAGTGTTTCTTTTATGTGAAGCTGAAGATTATGGAATACTTAACGTAAAAATGGAATTTATGAAGTTTATGTGTTTGCGTCTCATTCGAATGCCAATATAGTTAGAAGTTTTTTTAACATATATAAAATGGGTGTATATAGGTAGATGCAAATAAATTACATTCAAAAGTAATTTTTTATTATTGTTGTTAAAATGGCTGAAAATACTATTTTAAATTTGTATTAAACAGCGTAGCCACATATCACATTGTGAGTGAAGACGCATGGCAGCGCTGACTGCCAACAACTGCTAGCCATTTTAATGCCAAAACACAACACTTTAAGAGATGTAAAGGCCAAATGATGTCGTTTTGGATAGGCCTCCTGCTGCAAAACGTGTGCCTCTCGTGTGGCGTCTTTATTTGCGCAATGAATTCCACTTTTTTCATGAAACATGTAGGCGCAACTCTCACTCCAGGTTCATGCCTTTTTTTTCACTCATTATTTCTTGTGTGGATGTCCTTATGAATCCATTGATTTAAGGATGTGCATCCTCTCAGGATGCTTTCGCATCCCAAGTATAAATTTAAGGAGGAAGTCTATCGGCAACACATGTTTTGGACAAAAATTGACATGTGCAATGTAGACTATGTAGTCCTTTTCATTTGAAAAAAAAAATTACGCTTTTGGCCCTAGAGACGACGAGGAAACGAAATACCAAAGTCTCAAAAATATCCTCACTCTCGTTGAATGTGATCAAAAATAATATTTTGGATTTGTTTTGGGGTTTTTTCCTTTGAGTTTGATGGATTTCAACAAATTTTTCAGCGTAATGATAAATTTGTTTAACATTGTCGAGACTATAATATTACCTCGGAAGAGTTCGTCTAGTTTATGGCACAACCTCATCACATTTCAACAAGTTTACTGACTAGCTAGATTCAACAAGCTGGGGCTTGAAGCTCGACTCAGTTTACTGAGTGGTTTCCCAACTTGTAAATCCACCTAAATCGAGCATTTTCAACTCACATTGACACTCAAACTTGCAAATACAATACTCCTAACATAATAACAACAACAACAACAACAACAAAAATATCTCAAACAACTTAAAATCGTTTGAGATTTTTTATTTTAAAATTTTTGGTCAAAATTTAAAAAACTTAAGTTCCCTGTAGATTCCACCCGAAATCAATGTGACATTATATGGGATAACATACCTTTGTAGTAGTGATGAATAGATGTAAACTTCAGCAACCAAAAAAAAAATGCACTAAACACAATTAGATCTGAAGAGGTTGAAGAAGGATGGTTGTGTTGAGGTTGAAGGAGATTGTATGGCTTGTAAGGGTAAAAAGGGTAAAAGTTTTTTTTTCTTGGGTCAATCCATAATTATTTTATAAAAAATGAAAAGGATCCGAGTGCAATTATTGAAAGTTCATCTTGTCAATAGACAAATCTTGTGTAACCTGCGTTGCCAATAAACTTTATGAAATTTAAGTGATCTAAACCGAGCTGCCCTAGCTGCTCATGTTGGAGCACTCTATACTAATGTTGATGTCCTAGCTTCTCATCTATAAAATTAACTCTATCTTTTTTTTTAAGAAATCATCAATATTATGAATGCGTAACTAGACTAAAAGAATTAATTGTGCATACTTTATTTCATGGTTTTTAAATATTTCAATAGAACCTACTAATTAGAAGTTCTTGTATTTAATTATAGTATTAATGTATGAAGTTTAACAAAAAATAATTATGATAGAAGTAACTCAGTTTGACAAATGATGTCAGAAATAATTTATATTTATCCAATCTTTAATGTTTATAACTTTTTGCTCAAATATTATATTTGAACTTATAATATATCAAATCGAAATTATCGATGAGAGAGACATGTATATTACCCCATCCGTTAATTATAGGGCCGGGCAAAATTTGGATCGGACCGTAATCGGACCGGGACCAGACCGGAATTTACGGTCTTTGAATCGGACCGAGATATTACGGTCTGGTCCACGGTCCAAGTGTTTTGTATTTCCGGGTTCCGGTCCAAACCCGGGACTAGAACGGAATTGGACCAGAATCCACATTATTATTAAAAAAAAATAGAGAGGAGGAACCCTACCTATACGCGAGTACGCGTTCTAGTTACATTTTCATTTCATCCCTTGCTTTCTTCCCTTACAGCAGAAAACCCTACATCTACTAAAAGAAGTAGCCTATCTCCCTAAATCTCTCTTCAATCACTAGTCTTCACACTCGCGCATCCGCTCTCTCGCCCAGTTGTCGTCGCCCTTCGCCATCACCCTCGCCTTCGCCGGCCACCGCTCATCGCTCTTGCCCTTCGTCTCGCACTAGCTGCTCTCTAATACAGCCAGATTCTCTCGCTCTCTTATTAGCTGCCCTTCGTTCGAGGCCTTTGTTGAATTCAGATCTGGTACCATCGCCGCTCAATCCAGGTCTTAGTCCTCCTTCCTTCGTTCAACCCACTGTCCGGTTCTCGCTCAAACCTCGTATGCTCTCGACCACCTTCAATTCGTTGAACTCAAGTCCTCCACCTCTCGCCCTAAAGTAGAGTGCTCAATGGCTGGCTACTAATAATCTGAGATCTTGATTTTAATTTCACGCTCTCATTTATAGGATATGTTTAAGTCAAGGATGAATTGGGTTTCCATTCATTCATTGAAGGTTTTTGTGCTTATGCCATGTTTGAATTTTAGATCTAGGGTTTTCATGTTTGTTCTTTCCTTCTTGCTAATTGACTGCAGAATTGGCAATTTGCATTAAATAATCCCATTTCGCTAATTATATAGAAATTATATTTGTATCTATGGCACATTCAACTGTGTGGTTGTTTTGAAATACAAGAAACAATCAAACAGGGGTGCTGTTGTAAACCCTAAAAAAGAAAAGAAAAAGAACAAGCCTGTTGGGAAAAATCGGTCCAAACGGTCTTTACGGTCCGCGGATCGGAAAACCCGGTCCCGGTCCGATCCGCGGTCCAAGTTTCTGAAAATTCCGGTCCATCGGATCGGACCGGGACCAGAATGTCCGGTCCATTCCGATCCGGTCGAAACCGGTTGATCAGCCCTAGTTAATTAAAACCTGTTGTTTTAGACATTTGTACATTTTTTTAAGAAAGCAAATAAAAATATACTTATACCTAGACCTGTCAAACGGGTCATTCGGGTCAGGTCACTTCGGGTCCCGGGTAATACGGATTTCGGGTATTTTCGGGTTGACTCGAACCCGGATTTGACCGGGTTTCGGGTCATTTCGGGTCGATTTCGGGTTGGTCAATTTTTTCTTTTTTGCAATAAATTTTTTTAATTTTTTTGTACTCAACTATAAAATTGAAAGTATCAATTTAGTGCCATACACAACAAAATTGAACTCACTCGGGCAAAGGACATATGGAACAACTGCGCTAGCAATTTTACAATTTTTCCAGAGGAATGATTCAACAAACAGAAGAGAACTAATTGCAAAGTCCAAACACACATCAAAAGGATATGTTCATTGTCTTACATCAAACAAAGTAACAAACCGCCTCCTGAATCACATCATCTACATGCCATATCTCCACACAAAAAAAACCAACATGCCTTGGATTTACATACCCTCTTACAAATTTTGACCTTAAGAAATAAGACAGCAAATGCCCCTACTCTACAAACATGTACCCACAACTACTAATAATTTGCTAACAGTTTCAAGATATCTTGATTTATTCTCGTGTTACATACATACAATGGAAAATATAATGCTTACTGATCTCCTGCCCTTCCTGTGATCTTCTAAATCACTTCAAATATCAAACTTCCTTCAAATATCAGATCCTCAACTTCCTTCAAACTTCCTGTGAATTCAAGATTAAGTAAGTTCTAACATTCCTACAAAAAATTCCTACAAAAAATTGCAATTGTATGTTTAAGTAAGTTCTAACATTCTAACATGACATTAAGTTCTTTGTCTCAACAACTGTAGGACTGAATTGAAAATATAGAATACATATTTGTACTCAAGATTAACCAGAATACAAAATTGAATTCAAGATTAACCGGCCACCATACATAAGTACTGAATTCAAAATTAACTAGCATACAAAAGTCCCTCTCTCTACAAATTCAGTTTTGTATTCATATATAATAAAACAGGGAGTAATCTTATATAATAATCTCGTATATAAGTGCACATGACTTTTATAATCCTACTGCTTATAAGATTGACTTTTATAACTTAAATATCCTAAATATGACTTTCAATTTTAATAAACTCTCACATATATAGAATTGAATTCAGAAACAGTCGCTGACTCTTATAAGTGCACAAATTGAACATATTCACAATAAATATAATACATTTGGAACATTATCTTATCTCCCATGCTACAAAGCATAATAAAAACAACATAAATTTACAAACTAAATAAACCTTAACTCAAACTTGTTCACACCTACATAAACCCTAACCCCCATATTCACATTAGAAACCAATTGAGTATAGAATCAATGTTCAATTTTCAACCTAAACCCTAAATGTCAGAAAAGGGGAGAAATTTTATACACTTACTTGTGGTCACTGTCGCATCGCCTCCGCTCTCAATTGTGGGGTTCTTTGTATGGCATCTCCTCTATCAGTGGCCTCCATCTTCAGTTGGGCTTCACTCTCAGTCTTTCTCCTTTGTTTCATCACATAGAAGTTTCGTTTTGCCCAAGTCTGAAGATTGAGATAGATATGAATCATCCGTTGTGGAAGGAGTCTTTCTCTGATGGACAACGGTGCACAGCGCCTCTCGATCACGGCGATGGCGGCTGGTCGGAAGGACGGCGGAGGCGGGTACTTGGGGTTGAATGGCACGCTTGAAGATGTTGAAGTTGACCGAGAAGTGAGACTCGATCGAACACACAGAGGGAATATTGCAAATTAAAGGGAACGATGCACTAAGAATTATACATATATCCGACCCGGCCGGGTCGACCCGGACCCAGACCCGGTTTACTCGGAAAATTACCGGGTGATTCGGGTTCGGGTAAAAAAAATCCCGGGTCAAAAAAACCCGGGTCTTGACCCTAAATTTACCGGGCGTACGGGTCGGGTTTTCCGGGTCGAGTTGTGTTTTGACAGGTCTACTTATACCCCTAATTATTACTTTACTTTTCCACTTTATTGAAACTACAACTAACAAATATCTAATCATTACAAGGGTAATTTTGGAAAGTGAACATCAAAATATCTAAAACGACATGTTTTTCTTAACAAGATTTTACTCCTAAAACGACATGTTTTTATTAACAGAGTGAGTAAAATTTATTTTCGATTGGGGTGACTGCCACCCCTGATCCTAAGAGCGTCTTTAATGGTGGTACTTGAAGTACCATAGCCCTATTTTTAAATAAAAAATAAAAATAAATATAAGAGTTGGGGTGGGAATCAAGACAATCATTATAAGTGAGTATCATTTAGATAATACTCACCCTTACACAATATCACAAGTTTTATCAAACTAGCCTAGAACCCGTTAGCTACGCATGGGATTTTTAACATTCATTTAAAGAAACTCGTATAATTATTTATCGAATATTAGCATAGTAATTATAAATGCGCTTTAAATGATGTATAAAACATAGTACTCGGTTAAACCTTATTTTCGACTAATATGATACAAGAAGGAGCGACAGATAACTTACTTAATTATAGTTTGATAAAGTAAAATAAATCAACCACAATGTAAGTATTTTTAAATCATTAATTTATATAATAGGAAGTTTATACATTTGACAAATCTTTGCTCTCTAGTACAGTACCCGTGTGTTGCACGAGATTTATAAAATATATTATATACTCTTATTATATATAACTTCCTAAGCATAAACTTAAATATTACATATAATATTATTACATAACAGATCATATGTACACCTCCCTTAGTGTACGGGATATCATGTTAACAAATTTGGGACATTGAATTAAGAAGATCAACGGGTAAGATTAAAAGTAACTTATGATTATTTGTCGGTACTGAGAGGTACTGAGAGGTTATTGTCCATGCGAATAATTATATAATTATAAACGAATAACCAAGTGAAAACACACGAATAATCATTGCAAATAGACGAATAATTTCTGAGTACACAATAAAGTCTATTTACACGATAAAACATAACTATATATATGAAATATAGTCAACAATGCAAAGTGCAACCATAATGCAATATCGACAGTAATTACCTTCCCTAATGAGAGATAACATAACTATACTTCCCAACCATAGCAATTCTTACCTATTAGATCAAGGAAGGAAGAATTTTAGTATTGGAAACAGCAAGAAGAATCAACAATAGATATGGCAAAAATATATTGATTTGGAACCCACAGGCTCGTGCAATTTGTCACATATTTCAACCCTCAAAGTCCACTTGTTCAATTCAGGCTCTCTGAGACAGCTGCATATTGAGAAAATTTGCAGCAAGTCAGAAAATCTGAACTCATATAACATCAACACAAAACAAAATGAAGAAACATTATAGAACAACAAATCTAGAAATGCTAAACACTTTCAAGATTGCTTCGTGTGCTTTCTGATCCTCGCCAAAGGCGAAAAAAGGTTAAAGCATGTTCCTTTCATTCAAAATAGTTAAATTCTTTAGGAAAAAAGAGATTACATTCCAAAGTTGATATCAACCTTAGTCTTAGAATTAATAAAATGCGCTAAATGTTGGAGACATCATGGATAGACATTATGTTATCTTCCTGTTAAAAACAATTACGGTATGAAAAGTTTCAATACAAAGGTAGCTAAATACGAGTTGTATACAAATTATCATATCTTCTTTATATTTATAAAGGTTCAATGGCAAGGTGACTATATACCGGTATATGGCATAGTTGTGACAGCTTGGCCTTGGCATAGTTGTGACAGCTTGGCCTTAATATTGGCATCCAAAACCTGCAATTAATGTAAAAGGTTTGGGACTCAGTCGTTGAATATGAAAGTGCGGCAATAGTTTGGCAAATTTAAGCTAATCTTTGAAAGGAAGCAGGGGCACAAAAATCATTAATCAAGGAAAAGCTATCTATTGGGTATTTCACCCAAAGTCCAGAATTTCATGATTTAGCACAAGCAGTAAGATTTAGCACCCAAAGTCCAGAATTTCACCCAGAATTTCATGATTTAGTCTCTCCATCAGCAAGAAACAGACCCTTGCTCATCACAAAGTCCAGAATTTCACCCAAAATATCCTGCAAATCTTAAGATTTAGCACAATCAGTTTTTTATGATTCTAACTGAAATAGCTATCTATTGGGTATTTTTCTGGCATATTTTTATAGATGAGAATCAGGAAAAGGATAATTCAAAATATTACTAGTTTGAGAGAACTCGTAAGGACTTGGTATGGAATTAAGCAAAGAACTCTCTAGTCTAGCTTTAACAAAAATCATTAATCAATAAAGAAAAGTACAATAATGCTTAAAAAGAATAACGTTGTTAAACTTGGAATTTAATTAGTACATGGATTATTAGTGCTAAATTAATATATATTGCCTTTTTCATCTGATCAACCAACAGCTTCTGGTATACCTCATCAAGCTTTCCAGGCAACTGAACAACTTCTGGAGGTGAAATACAATAACTTTCATCCCCACAACCAGACACTTAAATTGTCCAAACGACACAAAATCATCTCAATGAAAGATGCAATCACAAAGAATTTGGACATCTATTGAGACAATTAGAAGCTAGAACAAAGAAAACACAATCATAATTCTCTACTTCATATCAAATCCTTGATCAATTTCACATGCAGGGCATAAAACTTTGACACCAATAAACCCTAATAGCATCATAAATAAGAGAAGCCCCAACCTTGAACCACCAATTTGAATCAACAGAGGGCAAAATTTTGAATGTTGAAGATGATAAGTGTCCAGAGAAAAAAAGATTGATATGAGGGTTTCCATTCCGGGTAATTTCAAGTATCCAGCAAAAAAGAAGAGAATTTTACCTTCGTATTGACAAGCTTAATCATCTTCTCTAAGATCTTGAAGTAGGTGGGATTATCGTCGACCATAAGCAGTCGGAGACCCACTGAGAACTGGAGCGCGAAAACAACGGGTTTCCGGGTCAGCGGTAACTTCAATGTGCAATTGATGTGGGCGGTACGACACAATCGGAGCATTGGCTGAAACCCTAGAATAGAGAAATTCAACAAAAATGAAAGAAAATTTAGGAAACCAAGATCTCTGCAAGAAGATCAGAATTAGAAATGAGATAGAACATCAGAAGAAGAATGAGTTCGCCAGCTCTAAAATCGACGGAGGCTGTGTCTGAGAAGCGATTCTCGAGCAAGAGGAGAAAGAGAAACCAAAGGGCCAAGAGGAGAAGAGAGGAAGCAGAGAGAGGAGAAGAGAAAGAAAAGAAAGGAGCGGTTTGCCGCCTCCCTTTCTCGCTCACGCCACCTCCACCTCTCTCGCTCACGCCGCCTCCACCTCTCCCGCTTCCCTTGTGCCGCCTCCCTTTTCCCTTGCTCACTGGTGCTCTCAACCGCCCCCAAAAGAGAAGGAGAGAGAAGTGCAGAAACGTGGGCGGATAGAACTAAGGAGCGATTTTTTGATCGTGAAGAGCGATTTGAAGAAATCGTTGTTGAATCTATACAAACCTAAAAGCAGAAGCAAACCTCTCTTACGTGGCTTCACCATATTTCTCCATTCCAGATGTCAAAAGGAGGAACGCTCTTCACTTTTCCATTCATATGTAGCACCATGTGGCAACGGTTGTTCTGCCCTTTGGATTCCCCACGTTCTCCACTTTTTCCTCAGTCTCAACCGCACGCAGACTCTCAACCACCCAACTCCTTCCAGATTTGTCTTCCATCTTTATTGGTTCCGAATTGATATTGTTTTGTGCCGGAGGAGATACTGAAGGGCCGAAGGGAGCAACATGGTGCTTAGTTTGTCGTTGTTCAGACCCCCTTCTCTCAATCTCGGCCTGGATTGTAGCTTTGATTTCAATTTTGTTTCTACACATGTCGGTATTGTTTCGGCCTCTCAATTTCAATTTCAAAATCACCGTTTAGGGTTTGGGATTTTAATTTTGGGTTTAAGCGCTGGATAAGATTGGATTCGAGGGCTTGACGAACAAGAGCAAGCTCGATGCACAGGAGGCTGACAATTCGGTTCGAGGGCTTGACAGCAGCATTAGTATGACCAAATCAGCCACTTGTGCTCAGTGTTCTAAAAAAACGGCCTTGGCGGCCGCCAAGACAACGCCAAGACGCTTGGCGGACCTACACCGTCCCGAATTCGGCCTTGGCGGGGGAGGGCCTTGGCGGGAACGGAACAGCACCTTAGCGGCCTTGGCGGGTGCAAGACGGAGACTTGGTGGCCTTGGCGGGTGTAAATCAGGCTTGGCGGGGAAGAGTTTTGGCGGCCACGGGACGGAGGCTTAGCGGTCTTGGCGGTTTTAAACTGAGATTATTTAGTTTTTATGGTTTCAAAATTTTCTATTATGAAGTCGTGATACTTATTTGTATCTATATGATTTTATATTTGATTCAGAAAACTTTAAAAAAGGTTATGATGATTTTTTATTTGATATGCTATAAACTTAAAATTAATACATAGTTTATTACATAATATATGTTTTATACATAGTTTATTGGATAAATATAACGAAATAATCAAAAACCGTTTTATCCGCCAAGAACCGCTAATAAGGCCGCCAAACCGTCTTGACGCTTAGCGGTACCCTTTCGCCAAGCATCCGCCGAGCGTTTTTTAGAACATTGCTTGTGCTTATCAATTTCAATTTCAATCTGTTGCTTTCACTTTGTTTATTTTTTTTTCAATTTTCTTGAAATTCTGGTTTGTATGACCAAATCAGCGGCATATGTTTGTCTTTTCCAATTTCTATCTGTTCCTTCTGCGTTCGATTGGGTATGGAATCTGATTTCAATGTTTATCGATATGGAGTTGGTTATGGAATTTGGAACAGATTGAAATCTCTCCTATTAATGTTTTCATCAAATCTACATGGTATTGGCTCCTAGAAGTTGTTAGGTTTTTAGTTTATATGATGATGATTGTGTTAATGTTTTTTTATTATTATTATGATGCGTCTACAAAGGCGACTTGTGTAGCCATTCAATCAATTGGTAGCTCATCAAAGTTTTCATTTACAATCCACTTAACATAGATTTTCAGTTTATGATGCATCTACAAAGGTGTCTTGGGTAGCCACTCAGTTGATACGCAACTCTTCAAAGCTGGCAATCTATTTACCATTACTCTTATGCTAAATTCTTAATCTGACTACTAGAGCTAATTAGATTTGGGAATCTTTTCGACTTTGATTGATTATTGTTCGCATTTTTATGACCTATTCCGATTTTCGAGTTACCCATTATGAGTTTCAAGCTTGAAGAGAATCAATAGTTTATCATTAACTTGCTTCTAAGTTGTCTATTTTTAAGTCCACATATCTTGCTAATTTGCAGGCTCTTACTGGAAACCCCATTTCTCAGCTCAAGCTAAATTCCAAGATTCTTCAGGTACATATCTTGCTAATAATGAAAGCAAGTCAATCTTATAAACACTCACCCTCATGCTAGATGGGTGGCTGCCAAGAACGAAAAATTCAGTGACTATGTTGTAAACCCCCTTTGACTATCCTTTCATAATGTTCATAAAAAGATGGATTTGTCCCTTGCAGTAAGTTGTTGTCTCATTTTACTCCTTTTGTTTTAACTAAAGGTTGGCCAATTCAAGTACATTCTTGGCGCTATAACTACACCTGAGTGTTAAAAAGAGAATACCTGTTGTAACTCATCCTAGATCCCTCAAGTTGCTAACTGAGTTTGATTCTAGAACAGCTTGGCATATGTGTTCCACCATTTCTATAATTTTAGGTCAGTTTACTTCTTTGGATCTTTTCTTCTTTATTGATCAGTGATCACTCCCATTCATCTAATTTTATCCTGATGCGTTACTTCTTCTCCTTGCCTGGTCATTTTTGCCTATGGATCCGATTATCAACAAAAGATCAGGTAACCAACTTTGCCTTTTCCTTACTTTTCTCTGTTATGCAGTATATTGACAATAAACTGCAAATCTACAATACAGTGGAGTTTGGTTGTGATATTTTGACTTGTCTTATGATATTTAGGGCCATTGTGCTTCTTGATGGGCATTTGGTGCTAATGAATCGCTCTCTGATCGCTTCTGCATTCATTTTGGCAAGGTAAACTGCAAATCTACAATACAGTGGAGTTTGGTTGTGATATTTTGACTTGTCTTATGATATTTAGGGCCACTGTGCTTCTTGTTGGGCATTTGGTGCTGTTAAATCGTTCTCTGATCACTTCTGCATTCATTTTTCTTTATCCAAATAAGATATATTTTACAAGGATTTAAAAACAAGAATTATTATTTTTTCATTTCTTTGTCCAATTGGGACACAAATTCGTGGTCATTATGCTACTGGTGCTTATGTTTCATTTGTCATTCTTATTTTTCCGATAATCCTTCTTCTATTGTCATGCTACTTTTAGCTAAATCTAACCTTCTTGCCTTAATGGACACCTGCTCCTATGACCTCGCCTTTCTTGTATTTCAGGGTTTCTGAAAACATACCTCTCCATCATATTCTGAATGAATTTGAGAAAGGTCATTGGAAAACATACCTCACCTACTGAAAACATACATCTCCATGATATTCTTGTATTTCAGGGTTTCTGAAAACATACCTTACCTATTGAGGATTTTTTTCTAAATTGGTTGTCTTGTGGTTTTTGGCTTCTGCATCCTTATTTGTTCCCTTATTTTGTTAATTGAAATAATTAATGTTTTATTCCTTTGCATCCTTCTGAAATAACTAATGTCGAATGATAGTATAACAATGAAACTAAATTTACATCTTTGTATTCATCTCACATATTTCTTTCCTATTCTTTATGTGTTTACTGTGGAAATCCGTAGGTTTCTATTTCCCAGGTGGTTGTTGCTGAGGGTGCACTACAAGAAGTTCTAGTAAAGGAAGGAGAGAGGAAGTATATGGCTGCAGTTAGGGATGAAAGTATGAAAGAAACAAAGTATTGGGGGGGGGGGGGGAATTAAAGGCTGTTGTTGTGACTGGTGTGTGGGGAGAGCAAAGCAAACGATCGAAAGAATAATAAGAAAACAAATGAGGAGCGCACCTTTGCATAAATAGGTAATTGTGATGTTCTTGTAGTCATTCATACCGTGCATTGGACCCTGGACATGCTATAAGGTCTCCAACTGCTGAAATTCAAGTAGATATGTAGTTTGTTCTTATTTTTTGTTCTCTTGTATTGGTGGGTGCTTTATATATGGCATGCCTTCCCTAAGAGCATGGATACATGTCTGCATTACCTTTGATTTGGGCAAGATCCCTTCTCTCATTTTGGTACACATGTTGTGAAAGTAGTAGCGATAACTTTTTTAAATGTCTGTCCTAAAAACTTTAATCCTTTAGTTTAGGATTGTAAGCATTGCCCACCAAAAAAAAGATTGTAAAAATTGTGCCTCTTTTGTATGTTCATATGTTTTAAGGTTTCTTTTTTGCTAAATGACCTATGGGTTCTTAAACGATTTACAAATTTGCTCAGAGTGACTCATTCTCTATCTGGCACCATTTTTATCAAAGGGGTTTTTTTTTCAATGGGAAGAGTTGATTATTAAGGGTGTTATTATTTTGAAGGAGAAGTGCATGTTTTAAGAAGTATCTTGGTATTATCAATTGACTTGAAAGAAATAAAATAATCTTAATTTAAACTTATTCGAGTCTAGATTTTATTATTCCTATCTTGCTGATTTGTGTTTGCTACTGATTGTTTCCTCTTGCAGATAAGATCTACAGCAAAATGGGTGAAGGTTGGTATTTGTTTATAGACTTTCTTGTCTGCTATGGGATGTGTTACATTCAATTCCTAAGATGGCTATTGCACTCTTTCAGGGACGTTTGGTTAGGTTCTAGAATGTTGGGATCGTGGAAAGAGGGAGATGGTAGCCATAAAAATTGTGCAGGGCGTGAGGAAATATCGTGAGGCAGCTATGATTGAAATTGGTGTTCTGCAACAGCTAGGCAAACATGATAAAGGAGGGAATCGGTAAGTTTCACCACTTGCCACGATTTTATGCTCGCATGTGCCATACTTCTAGAATGTTGAGGTTTTGTAGTCATCTGAAGATTATGTCAATGTTTATGGGTTTATTCCTTGCAGTTGTGTACACTTGTGTGAAGTTTCAGGGTAGCGAGGGATGTTCATGAATTTCCCACAAGGTTACCCATTTGATTATGTTAATTATCTAATAGGTTGGTGTTACATCCGATGTTTCTACACTTGACACCCCCACTTCGGAATCATCTAATATTATCACTCCATGTAAGCGAGGACGTGATGTTGTGGAGGTGCATAGCAGTGATGATGATATTGGTGAGAGTCGTCTTCCACGAGCAAGAATGTGGTTGAGCTTGAGAAGGATGATCACACGGAAAATGTTTAGCTGTCCATTATGCTTCATGTTTATGTATATTTCTATGCTAAGTAGTTTCAGAACTTCCTACGTTTAGTTTCATTTCGAACATCTTCTACAACTTTGTTGTGTTAATTTTCATTCGAACTTCTGCTTTTTTTCATGTTCCTTCGTATTTAGGTTTGCTATGTCATGACTTTTGGATATATATATATATATATATAATATGGATCAAATGTTTACAACTCTTAATGTGTTTTGTGTTAACAAATAATGACCATTGATTGAATGAAGATGGAAGGTTGTGATTAATCAAGGATTTTAATATTTTATTTTTATTAAAAAAGTTGGGACCCAACCATATAACTGCTCCACCCTCACAATGGTAGAGCATGTGTTGCAATCAGCCAGTTATCTGCTCAAATCTGGGTGGGAGAAAATAATGGGAAGCGATGAAATTTTTATTTGCCAATTTTCACCATTTTCATTTTTTAAAATATTTTTTTGCTCAAATCCAGTTTCATGCGACAAATTTCCAAGTGTTCATTAAACAGTCATCAAAGATTCTGATTCAATCTCATGAATATTAATCAAAGATTCATCACGATATTCCAAGTATTCATCAATATTCAGCAAAATGAAACAATTATTCATTACAAACATGAATACTTTCAACAATATTTTAAAATATTTCTGAATCTGGTCTGGATATAATGCACGTTTCCCAGTCGCCTTGTTTGAGAATGCTTCTTACCCTCCCTCACTGCTTTTCTGTACACCTCTCCTAGCCATCATCTTCCGACCTAATGAGGCACATATTGTCATAAAATCTACCAAGAAGCATTTACTGAATGCGGCAAATTTCCAAATATTCATCAAACCGTCATCAAAGATTCATCAAAGTTTTTTTATCTTCACCATTTTCCAAGTTGTCATCAATATTCGGCAAAATTTATCAAATATTTATCACATTTACTCGGTTATTCATCCAAACCATGAATACCTACACCAATATCTCCGAATAAAACTGAATATGAGTCATACTGTGGCAAAGAGTATTCAGCAAAGATTCATCAAAGTTTATGATTCATTATCATCAGCCTTAGCAATATTCATCACAATTTCCTAATTATTCATCAATATTCAGCAAAATTTAAGAAATATTCATCACAGTAACACAATTATTCAGCAAAGATTCATCAAAGTTTATAATTCATTATGATCAACCTTAGCAATATTCATCACAATTTCCCAATTATTCATCAATATTCGGCAAAATTTAAGAAATATTCATCACGGTAACATAATTATTCAGTAAAGATTCATCAAAGTTTATAATTCATTATCACCAACCTTAGCAATATTCATCACAATTTCCCAAATATTCATCAATATTCGGCAAAATTTAAGAAATATTCATCACAGTAACACAATTATTCATCAAAGACAAGAATCATTTCACCAATATTCATATCACGACACCCGGTATATGAAAAAGGACCTCTTTCGGAACAGTGACTCAAATTTCCACAATATTCATATCAAGCCAACAAATATTCATCAAAATTCCCTTTCAACTCCCCTCTAATGAAAATTAGCGTTCATCCCTAACCCAACACAT
The DNA here is from genome assembly GCA_037127255.1 of Persicaria tinctoria. Classification (NCBI taxonomy): domain Eukaryota; kingdom Viridiplantae; phylum Streptophyta; class Magnoliopsida; order Caryophyllales; family Polygonaceae; genus Persicaria; species Persicaria tinctoria. Next base: position 21,298,756 of record JBANSL010000013.1, on the reverse strand, counting down.
TCAAGCGCGCAAATATTAATCAAATTTCCCTTTCACATACCCTTCAATAAAAAAATATTGTTCAAACCCTAGCCCAACTCAATCAAGCAATTACATACACATCAAGCAAAAAGGGAACTTACCCATGTCGATTAACAACAGGAAAATCCGCCAGGCTCCTATGGTTGCTTCAGACGACGCTCGTTTCCCCAGTCGGATTCAATACAATACAGATACAAAAATCATAAATCAAAACCACATAAAAGAAACAACCTAGTCGGTAAATTCCATGAATGTCCAACACGCCAATCAACCACGTACAATGATTGATGGATATCAAAGAAAGAATCGTGAATTTCAAGCTAAAAAGTTCTAATTCTAATCAATTCAGAATTAAAAACCTACGCCGGAGAAATTCTTAAACCCGCCAGAAATTGTGCTTACCGATTTCGGCTCTCCAAATGAAAAAACGCTTCAGAATCAACGCAGTACGAACACTCCGATCAACAATGGGAGATGGACTTCGTTTGGATCAGAGAAGTGGGTAGGTTTTCAAGAAAGGGATTTGTAGGAGTGAGTACACGCGCGAGTCCAAAGGCTGTATGAGTGTTTTTTCTAATTTTAATATTTTAATTAATTAATAGTGGGAATTAATCTCATCCATCTATTTTCACTCCATCTACGGCTGAGATTTGTAAACACAAAACACTATAAGGGTTGTATACACATGACCCACCCTATATATATATATATATATATATATATATATATATATATATATATATATATATATATATATATATATATATATATATATATATTGGTAAATTGCAAAATTATTTTATGAGTTTTGTAACTAGAATAAACTTAGAAGTTTTGGGCAAACCGAACACTGCCATACCTGGAATCTTGGATGTTATTTTCATGTTTGTTTTACCATCGTTTTGAGTCGATTCGACAAATGAGTGTGTAAGTGACATCAACTGGTGCTGCTTTGACAGTGTTGGCTGTGGTGGTTTCTGCATAGCTTGAGCTTCCGCATATACTTGCATATACGTACACCTTTTATTTTGTAATGGACCTAATGGTAAGAATGTCCAGTCATCTACAATATATAATATAATAGAGAAGTACTAGGTATGTTTGTTATTTATGAGTCCTAAAATAAGGTCAAGGAAAGATTTATTAAGTAACAGCTTCTAAGTTCTAATAGATGTAGATGAGAACATGAATATTTCACCCTACAATGTCAATGGACTTGAATCCTTGTCTTAACCATCAGATTGCCCCACACGATTATGAAGACAAATATATATACACATTTTATGTTATGGTATTCAAAGTTTTCCTTAAAGACAATTCCAAATGAAAAGGAGATCGAGGTGGAACCCTGAAGCTGCATGACTTTCGTTCAAAAGGAAATGTAGCCTGAATCGCTTCTCACTTGATTTCAGTCATCTCTTGCAGATTTCCTTTATGTTGACCCAAACTTGCAGAATTCTGTTCTCAATTTCTCATCCTACTTCATTCTTTTTTCTCGATTCACAAGGATTGAGCATACATCAATGACGGCCACTTGAACACGCCTGAGTTGCCATCGTCATGCCTTTGCAGCTCCTGGGGCTATTGAGCCCAGTCAAACTCGAAGTCGGGAACCATGATGTGAAACGAAGGTCGGTGTTGACCTCTTCGAAGCCTTTATTTTGACACCATGCCTGAATTTAGCTGCTACGTTTTGCCAACAGTTATCAAATTTTTGTCAATTTGTTAAATTCTCACCTCCTATAACTCAAACTAATGATACAGGTGACACAACCATTACACTACATTCTCATTTGTTTTCTCTGATTGCCTTCAGAACCAGCCTGTACATGCCAAATAATATAAATTGATGATTAAGATGAAAAAATCCAGAAATTTATTCTAAACACAAAATATCAAAATTAGCGCTATTTGTATCTCCTGCATCCAGTAACATTGTAAAATGAACCTATACCTATGATTTGCAATTTATCATGCAAACTCAATTCATGGCATGTTGCCTATCTTAGACACGAGAATTTGAACCTCATGGGTAATATCAAGGTAGGAGGAAAACAAGAAGGTATGCAAGTATGCAACTCGGATAGAAACATTATGTGAATTTCTCAGTATTCCACCATATATTACTCTGGTATTATCTAATCATGAATCAAATATCTTTCGAAGCTATAGATCAGTTCTACCATGAAACTAGACCCATAAGATAGTAGTGAAAAGGAATGCATCAGGGACAAAGTACATACCTCTTCCTCTTGACCAAAATTATCGTTGGGAACGGTACAATAGTCAGGCCTACATTTGGCATGAATTATAGGACCCAATAAAGTACTATCCATGCCTGCTGATTGTCGTAGCTCGATGCGGTTGCCTTGCAGCATTATTTTGACATGGAATCTGACTCTGCGGAGGATAGGTAGGAGGTAATGGTGTTACTTGAGGTTTACAAATATCTGTTGCGGGTCTTAAACCCGACGGCCCCCGTTGATAACAGGTAAATCATCATACTTAAAATTCTAAATAAAACTGTAAAGTAGCTTTAAGAGGATGATTTACATGAGGTAGCAATCTGATCTATACCAGATGAAGAAGGCCAAATGGCAGCTGAAGTATTCCTTTCTGACAAGTTCCAAGCTCCTTGGGAATTAACCGAATCAGACTTTTTAATTGTCTCATGTAGAAGATGCTTGGATGTAGATCCAACCCCAGCCTGCACAAGAAATAAAATACTCCAGTATCATAGTTGTTTCTCTAATACATCAAGATTAACATCTCTAAAAGATTTCTGCACTAACACTGCTTGAACATTCAGAATAAGAAAGTGCCAATTAAGAAAAAGTAAAGATGATGCAGAGCAAATTCAAACCTATAAAAAGGGTACCATGATTCCTTGAAAATGGGTTGATATTGATATGGATGCATGTTGTCATTAGATGGAAATGTAGATCTCGGAAGTAGCAATATTTGATCAAATTCAAGATTGCAGAAAGTGAATTTATAACAACAACGAAGAAGGATATTTTTCGTATCAATAGCAACAAGTAAAAACCAATGCAAATTATAAAAACAAGTTGAAGAAGCATACATCCAAAAAGGCAGCTGCATCATGCCTGAATGGAGCCCAAGTTACAAGTACAAACTCGAAGTCTAGCACCATGATGTGAACCCAAGGTCGGTGTTGACCTCTTCGAAGCTTGAATTTTGCTACCATGCCTGAATTGACCCACTATCTTTTGCCAACAGTCATCAAATATTGTCAATTTGATAAATTCTCACCTTTGAATAGCTTGCTCGAGAGCGATCCTTCTCCTATCATAAAATGGAGGCAGCTAATGAATACATCACACTATAGAAGGATGAGAATTATGAGTTTCTTCAACTAATTAGATAGCAATAAATTATCATCAAACGACAATTATTAGCAGGAAGCAAAGCTAGCACAATGCACCGAGCAGGCTGGTCAATTGAGGTGGGGAATTTGGCTATAAGCATACTATGAATCTAAGTGTCAATTAACCAAAATGGAGTACCGCCCTGGAATCGTTGTAATTGTGAACTTATGATCAGTCTTCTTCATTCATTTTGCAGGAATTTAAACCTACATTTTTTTCATTTTTTCTTAGAGGGGTATTTAGTAAGGATAAGATCAATAATCACCTGGAGCTTTGTGTGGCTAAAGCCTAAAAGAAAAGATAATGGGTGGATGAATGCAAGTGGAAATGTATTTCAAATCCAACATTATAGAAGCACATCAAAGATGTTCAAAAGCACAACAAATAAAATATCAGCATTGTCGTTGCCTTAAAGCACAGCAAATCAGCAAAGATGATCAAAAGCAACGAGAAAAGAGCAGGCAGTAATATCCATTTCAAATCCAGAATCAGCTAAGAGGGCAATAAACCAAGTATAGCCTAACCTGAATGCCAGAAATTAATCTATCACATCCATGGGACAATCTCTTTCAGAACTCAAACTGGGGAAAAAACCTAATAGCCTAACCTCTAGCGAGGGAGTAGGAGATAAATTACATGTTGAATTGTGACAGAAAGAGACCAACTAGACAAATCGGACGGGAGGAGATAATCTATCAAACAGATATAGATAAAAATAGCGAATTCGAATCAGAGAGAACTGGAAAGTTGAGCAAATGTTCGATCGACATGAGCGATGACATTTAGGGATTGGAAGCAAGTTGGAGGACTTACCTCTTCGAAGGAAGACTCAATCGCCGGAACCGTTGGATGGCTCCATCGTTGGCGTTCGGGCGCAAGCCGTTATTGGAGGAAGCCGAGAAAAATCGATCTGGCTTTGGATGACAACAGAGTAGCAATTACTGACTGAGAAGAGGAAGAAGGTGAGGATGGCAACCTTAATGTAAAAAACAAATTTTTTTTTTTTGATCCAAAATTTTTTTTTATATGGAAATAATTTGAGGGTCGGTCGGTTGCACACTCGCACTTACTTGCCCCTCGAGAGGCCGACGAATTCGACGGACGGTGACTGTCTAAACAAACAACGTAATATATAAAAGAAAAAAGGTGCAGTATAAAAAATCAATTTATTTGTTTAAGGTGAATTTGCGAGGCATATATATTTGCAAAAAAAATAAAACTAAAAAATAAGGCATATCTTCTATGGATTTTGATTTTTTTTTTTGCTATTCTTCATTTGTTTAAAGTACTCAATTTGCGGTTAAAGAAAAACCTAATTTATCGTTATTTTCTCCTCATTTAGATTTATCTGTCATTTCTTATTTATTTTCTATTTATAATGTTTTAGGAATTGTTCTCATTGTTGAGTTAAATTGACGATTGGACTACTTTATTTGAATATTCGATATTTGATAAATATTATATTATTTCATTTCAAATGGTCCAAAAAATATACAATAGAAATCGAATAAAAAAATGCTTTATATATTTGCATAACATTATATTGTAATATATAATCAAAAGATTTCGTACCCGTGCCTCAGGCACGGGCCTTACACTAGTTTCTCTGATTTTGTATCCCGTCATCATCCTTTGTGTCGCCTCCCTTTTCCCTTGCTCACTGGTGCTCTCAACCGCCCCCAAAAGAGGAGGAGAACGTGGGCGGATGGAACTAAGGAGAGAGAAGTGCCGAACTAAGGAGCAAAGAAAAGGAAAGGAAAAAAAAATCAGAGAGAGTTCCATTTGGATACTCTGAGAAGGCTCCAGATGTCTCAGCTTTAAGATATAAGAGGATGAACAATAACATGTGGGGGCCACTTTTTTTTTCCTATCTCTACAAAAATTTAAAAATAAAATATATGTTAAGATACTTTTATGAGTATCATGGTTGTGCATTTAAGTATCTAACATGATGTGAGAAGAAAAAATTCTAAAATATGATATTTAAATTGTACATCATGAATAAAGATTCTCTCTACCTCCGCTAGTATGTATTTATGGCTTATTGGGCTAGTTTTGTGTTGGAACTTGAAATAGGTTTGCCAGTAAAGACTGTTATAAAATCTTTGATGTTATACTCCACAAAAATTATACTTTGAAACGAGGGAAAGAGCAAATTGATCAACAATTGGGACATTGTAACAGAGAAAAAATAAAAAATATCAGCAATCAAAGTGATGCTTCATACAAATTAAAATTAAAATTAAAATTGGATTTATTGTGTGACCGTTTATTGTGATTATTTTATAATACAATTCTGTATATTACAAATATAGTGCTGAATTAGTATCAAAATGTTTTTTTTTTTTTTTTTTTGGGTGGGCATCAAAATGTATTTCTAGAATGAAGCTCATAACAATATAATGCAAGCTGAGCACCAAATAAATTCCTTTGCATGAGTGAATGTATGATGACAAAAATAAGAGGCACGATTGCACGAAAGCCCTTTATTGTACTCCCTCCGTCCTAAAATACATGGTCTTTTAGATCTTTACACGTTAATTAAGGAAACCTATTTATATTTAAATCTCATTATTTTATAGAGATAGAAACTCTTTAGTTTTAATTACTATTGTACTTTTTTAGGGGTAATAATTACCCTATAACCCTAAAAACTCATGTATTTTTGACAAAATTTCAAGACCTAAAAGGCCATGTATTTTAAGACGGAGTGAGTAACACTTATCCTAGATTCAATCTAGGGTAACATACAACAAGGGTAACATACTTGAACAAAATCAATGAACCTCAGAGATCGGTTCTGCAATTTGGAACAACGCCTTGAAATTTCATTAGAAAAAAATGCAGCTCATGATATGAAACCCCAAAACCCAATACAGTATTTTGTCCATTGTTTTTCTTCTTTACCCTTGCTGCTCTTACTACCAGTCAGTACATACATATGAAAGTATGGAGCAATAACAAACTAGGTTAAGATATCAAGAGCACTTGCCTCATTCTAAATTATAAAGCCAATTATCTGAACAACCTTATTACCCAGAAACAAACACAACAGTACCTGAGTAGAGTAGGCAGCAATTGATCCAACCATAAGACAAAACTTAGAAACTCCATAAAATCGAAGAGGAAGCGGTTCACTGCTGCAGCATCATACATCAGAGCAGCCCCATTCGCCTCTTGTAGTCGCTTACTGACAGGGTCAGGGCATGGCTCCTACCATCATTCTCTGGGACTCTGACCCCAATCTCAGTTTCGATTCTCTGCTTTCTTGCCATAAACCCGTCCATCGCCCCTTGCGCCCCACCAAACCGCTGAAGTGTAGTCAATGAGATTGGGATATCGAAGTTGTGTAGCATGTTAAAATGGGTTCCCTGGTCGATAGGGGCGCTCGTATCCACAAGCTTCCCAGCGCCTGCTGCGGCTTCCAAGGCTGCTGCAGTGGCAGCCAATCCTAAAGGTGCCTTGACACTGCCTTCGTTAACCTCAGCACCGCCAGCTCCCAAGTCACTTCCATCGGCATTGGATACAGCCTGCTCCTGAGCCTTGCCGGAAAAGTAATTCGATGACCTGGTCCATCTCCTAGAGAAAGGGTCATATCCAGCCTCTCCAGCTTTAAGGCCAGTATTGACTGGTTTCATCTCTGAGGCATTCTTGAAGTTCTCAACCCTGTTCTTCCGATTCATCTCTGCTAGCCTAAGAGCCTTGGAGTCCTTGTCTTGGGACTGTCGGGCTGCCTCCAGCTCCTGAAGCCTGGCCTTGATCTTCTCCACCTTTGCATCCTCGTTCTTGTATTCCGCCAATTCCAGCTCTCTTCTCAGCTTCTCTTTCTCGGCAGCAATGTTCAGTGGCCTCTTGGTGGCTGATTTCTTCTCGTGTAATATCTGTTTCACCGTCTCTGCAGAGTAGACGAAAGTGTTTATCTTTTCAATTTCCTCTTTCTTTTCAGCAACCTCGTGTTTAGTTGGCATCCGGCCATTGGTGCGCTCCACTTCCCTCAGCCACTGCTTGTACTCCTCCTCGAGAGGGGGAGCATCGGAGACCCTAGCCATCTGCCACCGGGCAGCAGAGCTTTCACTGCCCCATACACAATTGAGATACTTGTAAGTCATCTTGTTCTCCAGACCATATTGTTTGTCAGGATCTGACGCATCAATGTTGCGGACAATGCATAGCCTGTAGATTTTCTTCTCAGACCTCATTCCTAACCCAATTCTCACAAAACAGCCCACAATAAGCTCATCAAAGAATGGATCCATAAACCATCTAGCTAGTCTCGATCTTCTGACGGTAATGCTCCTTATCTCTTCAAAAGTTGGAATGTTTGACTGAGGTTTGGACCGCTCATCATCACTATCATCCATTCTTCCTGCCCCTCTCCGTCCACGATCACTGTGGGACCCACTTTCACTGTCACTAGAGCTACTTAAACTTGTCTTGGTAAAAGTCTTATGCTTGACTGAAGAATAACCAAGCCCTCCTGAACCTCTTGAGGCGTCCTGTTGCTTCATTCGCTTTGCTCGCAACTCATTCAAAGCATCAACCTTATGCGCTGCCTTATCCGCCGACCTGGTTGATGAACGCATGCTGCGAGAGGAAGCTATGGGAGGGGTAGTCTCTCTTTTTGGCTGAGGTTTCTTGTCATTTTTCCACCTAGATCTCACCTTTTCCTGCAATTTTTTGTCGTCTATCTTTGTTGCACGATCAGATAGAATCAACTCTCGCTCGAGTTCAGTTAACTGTGCAAGTTGTTGCCTGTCGTCTTCGTCCTTGTACAGGTCACTCCCAACATCGGAATCATCCCCACTGGCACCGTCATTGCCAGATCGATCATCCTCATCATCTTGGCTCCCCTGATCACCTCTTTCTTTTGATCTCTTTTTTAGGGGCACTTGTGAGGAAGAAGGCTTCTTTCTAGGATAACCACGATCATTGTCGGAATCCTCGTCCTTGGAATCACTTCCATCATCAGAGTATGAGCTATCCCTTCTCCTTCTTGACGACGATGGACCTGAGTGCCTACTTCTTCCTCCACCCCCAGTTCTTCCAGCTGCCTCCAGAAGCAAGTTTTCCAAGTCAGCCATAGCTACTGGTTTCTATGTTCTGATGAACTCTGCCAATAAAATAATAGTTAGTTTTCCATGCAGCAATCAATATAAATGAACAATTAACAAAAGCAATAGCAATATCAACACCATCTAGAATGGCAGAAATGATGGCATATTGTACTAACTTTTCCCAATCTGATACACAAACTGCAACATGGATAACTCATCTTTGACTGTAATAAAGTTACCAGGGGTCATCAAAGAACGAACTTGATGCATAACTGATGATAAAAGTTCTGTGCAACTGGTTTGCTTATGGCACTAGTTTACTCCTATATACCAATGTGCCCTTCAACTACTCCAGGTTTGATGCTGCCTAATAAAAATTCAGTGCAACAAAACTTCGTGGGCAGTTAGATTCCTTTCAAACCCTTGCAAATTAAAGCTAATCCAATCTACAATCCTTAGGGTAAGTTTGGCACCTCAGTCACCTGCTATGTGCTTTCTAAGTTATATGGATATGGACACGGATATGCATAAGGGGATACGATACGGATACCAGATACGGAAATCCAAAAAATGTAGGATACGATACAGTAACTAAATTAAAACATATATAAAGGAAACTACATTAAAACTAAATAAGTGTTAAATACCGAGTCCAGAAAAAAAAACACGAATAACCAAGTCAAAATTCAAAAGAGAAACATAATCAAGCAAGTTCAACAGCAACATGTCATAAGACATCATTCTTCAACTAAGAACTCTTCCTCCAACTCCAGCTGATCAAGAGACACACTGGGACAAATCATTCATTTCCACATCAGCAATTACAACACTATGATATTGCAACCAAACAAACAAAGTAAATGGAACAGTTTCATTGTTTAGGTTTTGGGGTGTTCATTTGTCAAGCTTAATGTCTGTGGCAATTGCAACCTGCAATTTGGTCCATAAGTTTCCTGGATCAGCTTAGATTTCCATTCTGGTATAATTGTTTCCTGTATCAGGTTAGATTTCCATTCATATTTATAACTGGCCATCTATCAAGCCACATTTAGATGACACACATCATAGCTTAGAAGTATTCATGTTTCAGGATCGATGCACGAATTAGATTTAGAAGTAGACAAAATCTGAGAAAATCGAAAATTTCATAACTGAGAACTTTGAGAAATCAACAGCCAGTTCGAGCCAAAAAAGGGAAAATTGACGAACCTCAGTTGGTGAGTGGTGAGCGGGCCTGATGTGGCCGTGGCTGAGGGGCAAGCTCGCTGTAGACGGAGAGACGAACCTCAGTCGATCTATATCAAATCGAAAATTGCAGAATTTTTTATCTGAACCACAAACAGTGAATCGGTGGACAGTCGAGGCCGAAGGGAGAGAGCAACAAGAAAGGAGAGACAAACCTGCTCAGACTTCAGGTGACCGTCTCCGGTGAGCGGTGGGTGGCCGTCTCCGGTGGGCGCTGGCTACTGGGCAAGAGAGAGGCGATGAGAGCTTCTGTCTTCTGAGGTCGGGCGAGGAGCGTTTGTTTAGGGTTTTTTTTTTTAAGTTTTATTTTAATGCCGAAAAACTTTATTTTATTGATAGAATATCTATAGATAGATAGATTTGATTAGATTTTTATTTCGAGTCACGGCTCTGAAAATATTGAAACGGAAAAAAAAATTACGTATTGCCCTTTGAATTGTTGTCTCACGCATTCATCCGTAAGGATGCTTTTCGATAGTGTCTTCTCATCCAAAATTTTTCTTAATAAAAAAAAAACATTATTTCCGTAAAAGTAAAAGGTTGAAACAAAATCCCGAAGAAGTGCCAATTTCATAAATTAGGGATAATATGGGGCTAGTATTAGGGGTGTTATGTGAGACAAGCTACTCGTGATCGGCTCGGGTTCGGCTCATATAAAACTCGACTCGAGCTCGTTTATTTTCTAAACAAGCTGAGTATGAGCACATTTTTAAGCTCGTTCCAAAGCTCGGCTCGTTCGAATTAAACACGAATAGCTCGAATTTTATGAAATTTCTAAAATTTTCTTAAATTTATTGTATAATGAACAAGTAGAATTGCCTGAAGCTCGAAAAAAGCTCGGCTCGAGCTCGCTCATTTCCTAAACGAGCCGAATATGAGCACATTTTTAAGCTCGAGTCAAAATTTAGGCTCGGCTCGAGCTCGTTCATATTCTAAATGAACTAAACATGAACAAGTAATACTCGGCTCGTTCGACTCGAATAACAATCCTAGCTAGTATCAGCTTGTTGCATGTATCTTATTTTTAAATTAATAAAAAAATAGGAAAAAGAGGTTGAGGGATACTTGTCTAGTATTAATACTGCTTAGCTAGGATGAAGGAGAGGGGGTTGTGTCATAAATTATTATTATTTTCAGAAAAGTGTAAATAAAACGGCGTTATTTAGGGGAGAACTTTGGTGAAATATCCATTTAGAATATCTAATTATGTAAATGTCCATTTATGTTTGGTGATTAAGTAAATGTCCATAATACTTTCATATTGCTCATATTACCCTTATTTTAATGAACCCTGTTTTCCCTTCCCTTTCTCTCCTACTCAACAAACGGACAGATAGGAAGATGATGATGTTGGTCGGCGATTACGCGTGAGGAATGCAAGGTCACCGTCCACTTTCCACCATTCAGACTCGCCATTGTCCTTCTTCATCATCTTCGTGGTGGCGAACTTCAAGCGTCTATGGTGCAGTTGTGAACCAAAGATGAGGAAGACGTTCCTCGCATACTAGAGTTTGTGATCAGAGGTACAACTCCAATTGTAACTGAATGAGTCTTTCTCCTTGCCTTTACCATGTGAATCAATTCGGGGAGCCAATTCAAGTTTTTATTCTAGTTTTCACTCTTTTTAGACTTGAGTTTCTGAATTTTAATGTAATTCCTCTTATATTTTTTGCGTCAATAATATTCAGAGTTTTGGGGAGATTAAAACCTAATTGGACATAAATTGAGAGGGAAAAGAGAAGTAACGTGCGCTCACTTGTATACTTTTACTTTGAAAATCGATCAATCTACATCGTCTGCCTTATGAAGATTTGGTAACTGAATTTATCAATTCATTCTACACTTGTATACTATTTGATTTGTTGCTTCTGTCATTGTTCTCAAAGCATATAGTTACAATAGATGGAGAAAGGTAGAAAGGAATAGAAATGAAAGAGAGGACTAATGGAGTCGAATGAAATTAGGAAGGTTCTGGGTGACACGAATAAATTTCAGTGGTAAAGGTCCTTGACTATATGATTTGATGACAAAATCTCATTGAATTTCTCAATGATAAATCCACCATTGATTCCAAGTAGGTGTTGAAGCTCCAAACTCCTTTAATTATATGATTTGGTGACATTAAGTTTTGATGGCATTATATACAATTGTGGGAGAAACAATTTTGTTGGTGATAATATTACGGTGATAATTTTTTATGTTAATAATGTTGTGATAACAAATTTTGTCAAAAATATTTTCTATAATTGGTGACAATAGTTGATAACAATGTTTTATCATTTGTGACAATAGTTGGTGATAAGGTTTTATAGTCATTTGATGATAATTAACGATCAAATTTATATATAAAAAAGGTGTCTCGTTATACACATATTGAATATCGATTTTTGTTGGCTTACCTTTAGCCCATCTAGGGTTTATGCTCCCCTTGACATAGGGTTTTAGTTTGGTGACACCATTGATGACAAATATCAACTGACAAAGATAATGACAAATAATTATCATGATGATAGTTTTTTTTTTTGTAGAGTGTTAATAGTCAAATTTTGAAAAAATTAGGTGGTGACGTTATATTGGTAAAAAATAGTGTGACGGTGTTTATTTTTGTTGAAATTGTATCATTGTAACAAATTTTTGATATAGTCAACGTCAAATTTGGAAATATTAGTTGATGACAATATCTTTCTGATATATAGTGTGACGGTGATAGTTTTTTGTGGTTACAAAATCTTTGTGACAAATATTTGGTAAAATACTATTTTGGTAACAGTTTATAGTTAGAGAAAATATTCAAACTTTTAAAACTTCAGTGAGTGACAAGATTTTGGTGATATATAATATGGTGATGTCATTTCTTATGGATATGATACCATGTTGACAATTTTCATAGAGAGTCAATCAATGGTCAAATTTTGGACATATGGGTTGATGATAATATCTTGATGATAAATAGTTTGGTAGTGGCTGTTTTTAGAGGTTATGATATCTTGATGACATTTTTTTTATTGAACTAGTATCATGGTAACAGTTTTTACAAAGTTAACGATCAAATTTTAAAAATATGGGTTGGTGACAGTGTGTTGGTGTTAAAATAGTATGGTGATGGAAGTTTTCAGAGAATATGATATATCGTGTTGACGATTTTTTTTATTAGGTAAGAATTCGAGTTCAGACATATTTGAAACTAGAGGCCCAGATAAGCCAACAGACGGAAGGACCGTCTAATAACTCTAACATACAATAAAGCATACCAATGCAAACACAAGCAAACGACTCTAAAAAAAAACGAACCTAGAAGACTTAAACCGAGCAGAATGTGCCCGAAGACGACGGACGAAAGCCCCACACTGAAGCAGAACCGTATGTCAGCGATACATCAGGACTCGATCATCCTGTGGGCAGTGAGGACGAAACTCCAGGGAAGCAGTCAACCCGAGTGATGGAGACGCCACGATGCACACTACCACGATCCCAACCTATCATGACTCCGACAGCCAACACCAAATCCATGGAGAAGATCGTCAAGCAACGTGATCATAGAGCCGCAATAAGCCCGAGTAAACTGCATCCAAAACCCCTAACGGGATTTTGCACACGCCCATACGAACGAGATTTAACACCCTAACGGGATTTTAATCAAATTTTACATAATTCTTATTACTATTAATATATAAGTATTTATATATTGACCAAAATTATTAAGATTAGTATATAAATAAAATATATCAACGTTATTTTTATTTTATTTTCCTTAAATAAATAAAGAAATCGCTTTGGTATTTTTAATTTTTTAGTAATTGGGCCCAAGGAAAAGCCTTTGGGCCCAAAGCACAAGCTCACGGGCGTGGAGGAAGGCATTCATCGTCAACCTTGCAGCAATGGCACGCAAGCCAGGTTTTTGCCCGCCTCCAACCGAAGAATAGGAGGGAGGAGCAAAAAGGGAGAGCGGGGAGTCCGATGGAGCCAACCGCGCCAGAAAGCCATCGACGATCGCGAGCAAAAAGCCAGACAGGCCCGAGTTTTCCAGGAGCGTCCGAGATTGACCGAGAGTAGCTCACGGCGAGCAGCGGCGCCAAACACATTGAGATTACAGCAGATGGCGCCAATAAAGACCACCGGAGGAGCCAGAGACCCAATCCGAGGGCCCGACGAGAGATGAACGAATTTGCAGATAAGGGGGTGATGAAAGGGAAAGGAGAACCCTTAAACATCAAAATCTACAAATTGATTTTTGATTTGGTTTCACATAGAAGCATGATTTTGCAATTAGGGTTTTCACAAGTAGTTCAACAGGACCATCGATACAAGGCTGCGAACCACCAAGAATCAGGGGTGACCGGAGCAAGGAAGAACGGCCGGATCAAAGGAGGAGGGAGGTAGGAGGCAGAGAGGGTTATCGACCTCCGAAGAGGGTTGTTCAACCATCGAAGTGGGGTTTTCAACCTCCCCGAAGAGATTTTTTAAGGACTTTTGATAGAAGCCTGATTGAAATAGACAAGAATCATTAACACCGATCATAAGAGATTGGGGAGCACCACACGCAAGAACCCGATTACTGTCCAGAAAGCGGTGAAAGAAGATGATTATTGGCACCTAACGAGAGACTCATCTCGTCGGGCGGAGATTGTAGCTTAGATTTGAAACCCCGAAGGAATTTTCACAACTCTCTCTCTAGGTTTTTAGAGAGTAGAGGGAGTTTTTTTTCCCTCTTATCATGTTGACATTTTGTTGTTGAAATAGAATCATGATATCAATTTTCAGGTAATGTTGACGGTTAAATTTTGAAAATATGGGTTGATGACAATATCTTAGTGAAATTTAGTACGAATGTGACAATTTTTTATGGTTGCATTGGCTTGTTGACAATTATGTATTGAAATAGTATTTTGGTGACAATTTCGGTGATAGAAACTAGTCAAACTCTTAAAATTTTATTTGGTGATAATATTTTGATGATATATAATGTAGTGGTGACATTTTTTTAGGGATAATGTCACAATGATAGTTTTTTATATATAAAATAGTGTTATGATGACATATTTTTGTGAGCGTTAATGATTTAACGTTTTAAAATATGGGTTGATGACAATGCTTTGGGATGTATGGTTTCTAAGAGTGCTTGTCGCTTACATCTATTCTTATTCAATCCCTCCGGATTATTCGTGTCACATGAGCCGTGGCTTACAATGTTAAGCCTATATAAAATATTCTCAACAATCTCATTTGGGTTTAGATTCATACCTTATTATGGTCACTGAGTTTGAGTCTAAAGTAGTCCCAATTTTCGGGCTGTTACTTGCTAGATATATTATATAGGAGTTTAAATGCTTTCTTAAATTTAAAACCCTTCTGCTTTAATATTATCGGCTAGTAAATTTAAATCCTCAATTTTAGAGGAAAGATTAATTAATAAATAGTTTTTTTTATAATATAATTAAATTCTTTCTCTATTTAATTGTATTTCATTTATGTATTCAGTCATTGTCATCTTGTTTATGGAAGCATGATTACATGTTCCTATAAACCTAAGGTGGTTACAAAGACATTAAAATCTGAATAATTACTGACACTGTGGCATTCCCTTAGAACCTTCGGTTATGAAAAGGGGTGTTACATCATGTGCTTTATGAGTTCACAGGAACTCTAGACGTTGACCACCACACTCGATATCAACCTGACAAGTTGGCACAAGTGGTCAATACTGAGCCATTCCTGCAGATATTTCCCACACTAGTACAAAAACAGGATTTTAGCTCATGAGATATTAGCCCGGATATTTTTTTATGGGGTAAAATGGCCGATCTGACATTTTTCATATTTTTTTTATAATGAAAACAAATATAACCCGGATTATTTTTCAATCCTCCGGGCTATATTGTTTTGAGTTATTAGGCGATCCAAATTATATACCCCGGGCGTGTTGTTGGACATAAATCCGGGCCATATAAGTGTTTTAGTAATTTTACCCCAAAAATAATATAAACCATAACCAATATCCGGGGTATACAAAATTCACTGTGCCTTAGCGCGGATAGGCGGCAAAATCAACTCATTTCCCTCTTCTTCGCTAGTTGTGCTCCAGAGATTTCCATCTTCGTTCTTCTTCGCTAGCGGTGCTCTTCTTCGACCATCGCCCGTTTCTGCCCAGCCACCTTTTCTTCGACCTCCTCTTAGCCGTCCACCTCTTCTCCGACCTCCACTTCACCGGATTTGTGCTCGGTCAAAAAGCCCTAAATCGTAGACTCGAAATCCCTCTCTCTGTCACTGACCTGTTTTTGCCCAGCCACCTCTTCTTCGACCTCCTCTTCTCCGTCCACCTTTTCTCCGGCCTCCACTTCACCGGAGTTGTGCTCGTTTCAAAAGCCCTAAAATGTAGACTCGAAATCGCAACCGACGAACCCCAAATCTTAACCTAAGTCTGAAATCGCAATCGTTTGGGCTCTCTTTGCCGAGTTCTCCAAATTTGTGTGGTACGCCTTTTACTTGTTCCTTCCTTCAAATACCTGCTTAATTTTAGTCTCCTACCTTCTTGTAATCCACTGCATTGGTCAATTGAAGAAGATGCTTGGTTGTGCCTTTGTGTACCGTGAGACTAAAATGCATCTTTTAATTTTCATATTTAAGTTGGATATGTTTTTATTTTTATTTTTGAGTTTCATGCATTTTTCTGTCTAATATGATTGGAATTGTGCCTTTGTTGCTACATTTGTATGAGATTTAGAAGGATTCAAAGAGAGTTGCAATAGAAATGGGTCAAATCTGCTTGGTTCTTTAGAATTTTGTTTGGTATTAACATGTTTGGGAAATCCTATGTGCAGACTTCAAGAATAAGAATAGTAATTAAAAAGCTAGATTTTCTATCCTTTAAAAAAATTGGTTCTAAATTCTAGCTGTTCTTTTTTAATTAGATACATCAAATATCAAACACAAAAAACATGAGTATTAGTTTTCTTTGGGATGATTCAAGGTGTTGCATAAGTTTGTTGTAGACTCTTTAATTTATTGCTACGATATTTGGAATGCAACTCTACCTTGGTGCACATTGGTTGGTCATGATTATTGGATTATGAAACTCTTCTATTTGTGTCTACAGATAACACGCTAAAGTTGTGGGATTTGAGTAAATCTAGCGATATTGGCTTGTCAACCTATGCTTGCAACTTGACCTTTAAAGGCCATTCTAATGGGAAGGTAGCGTTGTTACTTTATACATTATATTCCTTCCGTGGAGTTGAGTCCAAAGGGCTTTATGGGATGCATCGTGAAATTCCTAGATTTAATGTTTCCGTTTGTATTTGATGCAGAATTTCGTAGTTTTATCTGTTGTAGCTGGATATATAGCTTGTGGGTCAGAATTAGAAACCAATAAGGTGAGTGCTTTATGGTAACTCAATTAAAGTATAATTCTAATTCAAATGTAAACGGTAAAGTGAAAGTGTCATCTTTATTTTTTTTTATAATATATTAGCTACTGAAGTATATATATTAGAAATGGAATTGAATGGTATAGATTGATGATTAATTATGTATTTTGACTTATTTTATAAATCATTTTATGGAGGCTATTAAATGACAGTAAAGTGGTTGAAAATAAAAAGTAAGGATTTGTAAGTGAGTGTTTGCAATATAAAAGAGTGACTTTCTCTGTTATATTTTGTGTATGCAATATATTTAGGACTGCGTCAATGAGATAAAAGAAATGACTAGTTCCAAGATTAGAATTATAGACAAATCTAGATACTGTCTCCTTTTCTTTTGTATATGCAATATGTTTATTAAAAAACTGAATGCAATATAAGAGAGTGAATTTCTCCCTTTTTCTAGAGAAATGGATAAGTCATGGATGTTAGCAAAACGTATATCAGATGAATATCAGAAAGGGGTAGACGACTTCATTGCATTTGCTATAGATCACGGTGCTGACCCATCAAGATTTATTTGTCCCTGCAAAAATTGTCATTATTCAAGAACTTATGACATTGATGTCATAAAAGAACACACTACTAGAATACTCCAATTAGACATCATGTGTTTTAAGTCTGTCAAAAATACAACCGATGTTAAATGTTAAATTAAGCTATCACATCTAATAATAAATTTGTGATGTTAAAATAACTTATGACAACAGTTAAATTTGTTGACAGATGTTAAATAGTTAATTTAAAAAACATTGAAACGCCCGCCCAATGAAATTTTATAAGAGTTTGAACGCCCGCCCATCTTTAGAATTTTTTTTAAACACCCGCCCATACTTGTGAAAATAGGTTTATGTCCGGACTTTTGTGAACAGATTGACCAAACCTCTCCTTTCTCCCAAAGTCTCTCTGTCTCACCCCGCCTGGAGGTCACCACCACGGCACCACCACTACCGCCACTACCGCCCTCGCCGCCGCCACCACCAGTACCGCCACCTCTCTTCTTTCTCTCGACGTTCATCCTTGGGTTCTCCTACTCTCTCCGCAGGTTTGAGATCTGCTCTTTCTCTCGTCGTTCTCCCAAAACCCAACCTCACCACTCTCTCCGCAGATCTGAGATCTCTCTCTGCGGTGTTTTTTCTGTTTCTATGCGTTTCTATTTTGATCGTGTTCGGCTAATTTTGGGGCTGTTGTCTTGTTCCGATGCTCTGACTAGTCGGCGTGGAGGCGAAAACCCCTAGGTTTTACCTTGAGTTAATCGATTTTCAGTTTTTAGGAGGGTTTTGGTGTAATTCGAAGGCTCCAAGTGGTCGAAATCGTGAACTGATCTCGCGGAGCGTGGATTTGGAGGAGGGAGGAGATTGTGGAGATGTCATCGTTGAGTAGAGAGCTCGTGTTCCTAATACTCCAGTTTTTAGACGAGGAGAAGTTCAAAGAGACTGTTCACAGGTAAGGATTTTAAGATTTTTGTGTTTTGGTAATGTTTTTTGGGTTCTGAATCTTGCAGGTTTGGTTTTTTTTTGGTATTTCCCCCCTTTTTGCTATTAATTCTATGGGGATCTTTGTTTTGCTAAGGTTGGAGAAGGAATCAGGTTTTTACTTCAACATGAGGTACTTTGAGGATGTTGCAACAAATGGAGAGTGGGACGATGTTGAGAAGTACTTGTCTTGGTTTACAAAGGTGGATGATAATTGCTACCCGATGAAGATTTTCTTTGAAATTAGGAAGCAGAAGCATTTGGAAGCATTGGACAGGTAAGACAAAGTGTAATTGGTAGTTATAGTTGCTATTATTTTGTTTAACATGTTTTTTTGTTCTGATCTTGAAATGGCCGATTTTGATGATTGTGCTATTGTAGACGTGGTCACGTGAACCTGCTAAAGCAGTAGAGATTCTTGTGAACGCCTTGAAGGTATTCTCCACATTCAATGGAGACCTCTTCAAGGAGATAACAATGCTTCTAACTCTGACCAATTTTAGGTATTCAACAATTCTCTTAATGTTCCTTTACTAGACAACTTATAATATTTTGTAATCAATAATTATTAAATGTTTATCTTATGTTATAATTTTTGTTTCCGCAAATGTTTTTGGTTGGTACTTGTCAAGTTGTCATTATACTACTGTCAACCAGTTTAGAATGGGTTGGTTAATAACCTTTATAGAATATAGATGTTTTGCTTACACAAATTGGTGCACTAATTTAGTAGTACTGCTTTTGCATAAATGTTACTAGTCCATCTAGATGACCCAACATAGATAATGAAAATCTTTGATGTTGTTGCTTATTGAATACAGTATCATTTTAGTTTCTGTACAGTAATAAACTATTCTCTTTCTTTATTTAAATAATATTTTCTTTCAGGGAAAATGAGTAGCTATCAAAATATGGGGATATCAAATCTGCTAGGGTTGTAATGCTTGTGGATCTTAAAAAGTAGATTGAAGAAAATCCTCTATTCAGGGATAAAATTCAGTTTCCATGCTTCAAAAATTCATGCTTGAGGACCTTATTTAATCAGAGGTGGGAAATTCTGATAATTTTAGAGTGTAATTAAGTATTTCAATTCTAAAGCAAGTCTTTTCTACTGAAAAAGGTGGGCTTATTTATTTGTTTCTGTATTCTTGTTCACAGCTTGAATTGGCAGCAACAACTTTGCAAGAATCCAAGGCCTAATCCTAATATTAGGACCCTTTTTGTAGATCACAGTTGTGCTCAACCTAATGGCACTGCAGTTCTGCCAGGGGTAAGTGACTTTCCACTTGGCTTTCTTCATATTAATATTCTTTGTGTGTATTTGTGCTTATCCCTTTTAGATGGATGAATGAATGGTAGAGGGATTTGATTAATAATAAGCTCATATATGTCTCACATGCTGATGTTTCTGAATGATGAATAAGAAACTTCCCGATTGGCTAACCTACCTTATCCGCTTATATTATATATTCAATTCTGAAACTATTTTAGCCGGCCAAAGTTTTCAAAAAATGGTTTTCTTTGCATAATAGGTTAAGATCACTTTTTTTTTGGTAAACTTCAAGTTGACTATCAAAATTAAGTTAGGCTTTGGCTTTATCATCACTTCTATCACTAGAATGTATTTCAGTTACGTTTGTGATTGAAATTGATTTGGACTCTTCAATTGCACCTACTGTTAATATGTCCGGGTAAATTCCATTTCAAGTGCTTATATAGAGTGGTGTGGGTTTGATGGTTTTTTATTTTATTATAGAAGTACTTGAGGCTAAGTTTTCTTTAAGGTTGCAGTTTTAGAATGTTTTTACATGCAAGGGCATGCATTTATTATTTGTAGTCATATGGTTTAATTTTAGCCGTCAATAAGGAAGCATAGTCTTAAATAAAGGACAAAACATGTAGTTATAAAAGTGTGCAAGTGGCCTTGCAGAAAATTTCTAGGTGATACTATGATCTATGTTTTCGGAATGAAAATGCTTCAATAAGGTTTAATTTTATGGCCGTGTGACAATGGAAACAAGAATTAGTTAGGCGGTTCCTGCCTCTCTTTTCTCAAGAAAGAAAGCTTTTCTGATTTAATAGTAAATACATCTTGTTGGAAACAAGAATTAGTTAGGCAGTTTCTGCCTCTCTTGTTGTCCCTATAGATTTACTAAACCTCATCATAAGAATGAACAATTTATATACTTAAACACTTCATTATGTTTTATTTGATGCCTATTATAACTCCTGCATATCCTTTCATGAACTCTAGAGTAGGGAATTTAATTGCAAAGAAATTGAAAACCCCTTAAAGAGAAAACCAAATGTTTAGAACTACTAAACCTCATCAAATCTGTTTTTTTTATAGTGGTAATATGAAATCTGTAATTTTGTAAAATTGAAACAATTAAGTGGATTATGGACTGAATTTCTTTGATTGAATCTCCTGAAATTCAGCTGCTGAATTGTTGATTATTGGTTGATTTTTTTTTTAATTTTAGGCAAGAGTTGGACTGAATTTCAAGCTTGTGAAGTACGTTTTGAACTAACGTCCTTTATCGACAAGGTAAGTATTTCCATTAGTCCTTATGACTTTGTTGTTTTCCTTGATCATTTTCTTAATCTAAATTTTTATCCGTTGGGAATTCTGAAAGTCTTAGATGAATCAATATATATGCTGATTTCTGAATGAAAAGATTATTTTTAGACCACATATATGCTGAATTTTTATGCGAATCACTATATATGCTAAATTTTTAGATGAATCAATATATCTTGATAGGAATTCTGGAAGTATAAGATGTAGGTTTTTTTTTGAACTAGTAAATATATATATGTGGGTGTAACCAAGTTACACAAACACGGAGACCAAACAAAGGGTCTCGTGGGAAAAATACATACGGTGTATACCTCTCAAAAAGCTGATGTAGGGGGTTTTTAGGCACATTATATATGCTGAATTTGTAAGTGGTGGGAATTTTAAGTGGTAAGAATGGAAGTCTGAATGAAAATATTGTTTTTTCCTTTATTTGATTTTTAAGGGATAGGAAGAAAAACTATATAAAATATTATTTTGAGATGGTATAAAGGAGGTGGTATGAATATATGAAATTAGGCTTCTTAGATCATTTTTAAAGGATAGGGAATGGAGTGATAAAAAAAAATACGAATTGGTTTCATACATATTTATTATCTTCGATTTCTTAGATATGAGGAGGTAATTCATTTCATTTTCATGTTGTGATTCTTAAATTGTCTGGAGTGAATACTCTCTTCAGTTTCATATTTTTACCTTACTGTTCTGTTGTGCTGCCCAACCTAGTGACATGCTCCGTCTTGGTGATTCTTAAAATCTGTTTAAATTTATTACATTTTCCCATTGCAGATTTTTTTGGACAATGGGTTCTAAGAAGAACGAGCAAGGCGGTAAGGTCTCTAGTGGCAAAACGGAAGACTAGAAAGGAGCCATCGAATGGATTGGATGAGGACTCACAAGGTCTTGCTGAGCTGAACAACATCAAGGATGGAAGTGAGCCAATTTTGTAGCTATAAATAGCGGTCTCGTATTTTGTAAATGTTATAATATGATGCTAGTATTTATGTACATGTTTTCATTTAACGACCTATCATTTCGAATAACAAACAAAATGCGATGTTTTGTCGATAAAAGCGTGTTGTGTATCCAAATAAAAGACATCAGATTATATATGAAAATAGTAGTGCGTTCATACCTTTAATATCATACCAGTCTATGGAGACAGATGTCGGTATAGTTATACACATCAGTTCATTCATTTAAATCAATGTGCAACACTAGTTTGAACATTAAAATGATACATGAACTGATATATAATTGTCAAAGTAACATCGTTATTTGCTAAATAAATTGATGTGTCATTGCAGCAACAAAATCATTTTATTTTTAAAAAACTGATATAAATGTGGGAAACGACATCTTCTGTGTATACAACCACAATAGTGCATTATTTTAGAACAATATAATATCACATATAATGAACATGAAATCAATATACAGAGAATGATTACTCTGAATGTGATGTCGATAATATTGAAATACATCAGTATCGGATATGATTATAAATGTGATCACTAAAACAAAAACTGTTGTCTATTATGTTTTAAGACATTACTTATTTTATAAATAAAGATGTAAATGTCACATTTTTGCTTTAGGAGGACATCTCCACGTGTTTTTAAATGACAAAATATGGATATTCATCAACAAGTGAATATGTCATAACAAAAATTTAGGGGTTTTAATTAAGAAAAGACATCTGCTTAAAACCGATGTGGAAAGTTTGATCTTTTACTACACGCACAAAGAGATCGGAATTTTTTTTGAAAGACATCTGTCGACAACAGATGTCTAATTGAAGTTTTCTAGTAGTGACATCTCATTTATGACGGCATTAATCGTGATTACAAAGTGTGGATTTGGCATGGGGAGAAAACAAATATTGCTGGTTCTAGCTATGACAACACTGATGCTGCCACTGGTGACACTTCTGAAGGTGATCGAGTGGATGATATGTTGCATGATGTTCGAGAGTTTCTGATTGATCATCCGGATATGTTTGATACTTTCGTAAGTGATGCTCAGAAGCCTTTATATGCTGGTTGTACAAGGTTCACGAGATTGTCTGTTGTGTTAAAGTTGTATAACTTGAAAGCGAGAAATGGATGGACTGATAAGAGCTTTTCAACGATACTAGAGTTACTCAGAGAAATGCTCCCCGAGGACAATTGCCTTCCTGAGAGTGCATACGAGGCCAAAAAGTTGTTACAATCGGTAGGCATAGACTATGAGAAGATACATGCTTGTCCAAATGATTGTATGTTGTATCGGAAAGAAAATCAGTCGTTGGACAAGTGCTCAGTTTGTAATCATCCTCGGTACAAGAGCAATGGGGCTCCTTTAAAGGTGGTGTGGTATTTTCCCATTAGGCCACGGTTTCGACGTCTCTTTGTCAATTCTAAAGATGCTAAGCATCTGACATGGCATGCAAATGGAAGGGAAAAAGACGGCAAAATTCGCCATCCTGCTGATGCTTCACAATGGAAAGAAATAGACAGATTGTATCCAGAATTTGGGGATGAAGATGGGAACCTGCGTCTTGCGCTTTCTACCGATGGGATGAACCCTCATGGAAATTTAAGTAGCTCTCATAGTACATGGCCCGTGGAATTAGTGATCTATAACCTTCCTCCATGGTTGTGTATGAAGCGCAAATATATGATGTTGTCTTTGCTAATTTCTGGGCCGAAACGACCAGGAAATGATATTGATGTCTACTTGGCACCTCTTGTTGAAGACTTGAGAGACATGTGGGAGAATGGCATTGAAGTATATGATGCATACCGGAAGAAAACATTCTATCTTCGAGCCATGTTATTTTGCACTATCAATGATTTTCCAGCATATGGTAATCTTGCCGGATATAGTGTGAAAGGATACATGGCATGCCCTATTTGTGAAAAGAAGACATTTTCTATTTATTTGCCTAAGAGTAAGAAGAATGTTTATCTAGGCCACCGTAGGTTCTTACCTTCTAGCCATCGATATCGGAGGCTCTGTAAGGCATTCAATGGGTCAACCGAAGAAGGAATAGCCCCAGTGCCATTACTTGGGCATGAGGTGCTTCATATGGTGAGAGGGATAAATGTGAGATTTGGAAAAAAACCAAAGAATAAGGGTTTATCAAAGCAAATGAAGAAGAAAGGTGCAGCAAAAAGAGAAATGAAACGTCGGCTAGAAAGAAGGCTATCAAGTGAAGGACAGACCGAGGGTTCAATAGAAGGGTGGAAGAAGAGATCAATATTTTTTGACCTTCCTTACTGAAAAGATTTGTTTGTGAGGCATTGTCTTGATGTAATGCACATTGAAAAGAATGTATGTGATAGTGTCATTGGTACGCTGTTAAATGTTCCGGGGAAAACAAAAGATGGATTAGCTGCTAGACAGGATTATGTTGACATGCATCTCAGAGAAGAATTGGCACCACAAACAAGAGGTCAACATACTTATTTACCACCTGCTTGCTACACACTAAGTAAGCAAGAAAAAGAAGTGTTTTGTAAGTTCCTTCATGATGTCAAAGTTCCAGATGGGTTTTCTTCAAATATTAGCAGCCTTGTGTCCATGAAAGACTTGAAGCTAATAGGAGCAAAATCTCATGATTGTCATGTTCTAATGCAACAACTATTGCCATGTGCCATTCGATCCATATTACCCATACATGTAAGACATGTCATTACTAAACTTTGCTTCCTTTTCAAGAGACTATGCAGTAAGGTTATTGATCCTAATGAGTTGGTTGGGCTACAAAAAGATATTGCTGAGGTGGTGTGCGAAATGGAGATGTACTTCCCATTTTCGTTTTTTGACATCATGGTGCATCTACTTGTTCACTTGGTTAGAGAGGTACAACTTTGTGGACCTGTTTATCTTCGATGGATGTACCCATTTGAACGTTATATGAAAACTTTGAAAGGGTATGTCATGAATCGAAAACATCCAGAAGGTTGCATTGTGGAACGTTATATTGTTGAAGAGGCGGTTGAATTTTGCACTGATTATCTATCAAATGTCGAAGCAATTGGTCTTCCGAAATCTCGATATTCACGAGATGTGCAGTGGTGCCGAACAACGGGGTATGATGTAATTCCTATTTCCCGTGAAAAGCGGGATCAAGCACATCTATACGTCCTTCACAATATTGAGGAAGTTCAACCATATGTAGTACAACACATGGCCTATCTAAGGCGTTGTAATCCAAGACAATCCAAGAATGAGAAGTGGGTTGCCACTGAGCACAACCGTACCTTCATGGATTGGTTGCGTGACCAAGTAGCTGAGAGGATGCGGGCTGGGGAGGAAATCTCAACAAGTTTGCAAACTTTGTCAAAGAGACCAAGATGTCAAGTGATGAGTTACAGTGGGTTTGTCATTAATCGTTGCACTTTCTCTACAAAAGAAAAGGATGGAAAAAGTTGTACACAAAATAGTGGTGTGACATTGATAGCACAAGCCCTACATGTGTCTAGCGCTAAAGACAAGAATCCTATCTATGCTAGTATGGCAGACTATGGTTTCATTGAGCACATATGGGTGTTGTTGTATTCATCGGACTTGCAAATACCCGTTTTTTGTTGCAAATGGGTTGATAATAGTGGAGTTAGAGTAGATGAGATGGGAATTACTTCCATCTCTCTTGATAAATTAGGGCATAAAGAGGAACAGTTCATATTGGCATCACAGGCAAGGCAAGTATTCTACGTCCCTAACCTCCTTGACTCCACTCGATCAATTGTAATGTTCACACCAAATAGAAGCAGTGATGAAGACATTGAAGAATTGTGTGAAGAAAGTATTAGAGAATCACTAGTGCCTCCACCCGATGAAAATAGAGAAGGTGATGGAAATGAGGAGATGTATGTTAGGGATGACCATAATGAAGGACTTTGGTTCAATGAACCTGTCCAAGCACAAGCATCGTCCTCAACTCAAGTTCTAGCATCCAAGAAGAGGAAGCTTACTTAGACCAGATGTTGATGTGTATGCTTCTTTACTGTTATATCTTTTCACATTACTCAGTTTTGTTCTTGGTTGATTTGATACATTTGATGAGTTTCGTTTTCTTTACATGTGTTTCTCATGTTTGATCTGCACAGTTCTATTTTCTGTACATGTCTTATATTTTTTTCGATTAAGAAGATGGCCAGAAGTTGACAAAACTCATGTTAATTACATCTATTGCATTGGTTTTGAGTGAATATTTGCGAAAAGAAACCAAGCCTGGACGAGAAGAGTTGAATCGCCACTTTCCCACTCTTCTTACAGTAGCTTCTTCTGGTGCAGTAGCTGTTGATAACCCTAGTCTTCTTCAACCCTTGATTTCAAGGTAAACTAGTTATCTACTTTATTTCATCTTGTCTTCACCATCTCCTCTCTATTGCCTACATTTCATTTCGTATGTTTTGATTATCTTCAATTTCCCTTTTTTAAACTTCAAATTCTAAAAAGTCCCTGATGGGTTCTAGGATTATAGGAATTTCACTCCCATATTTTTTTTTATGTTTGGATCTTTTTTTTTTTTTTGTCATTGAATCTGGTTTTATTGGTTGTATAGTTTATGTATTTATCTGAAATGGAAGCTATAGAGAGTGTTTATGCATATGCAGATGGCTCCTAGAAAGCGTCAAATCCCACTTGAGAAGAAGCGTAAGACAAGAGGAGCAGTATTGATGTTGAACATTACAAAAGGAGTGGCAAAGGGTGAACGTCTACCTGTAAAGTTGAACAACCTAGGGCAACCAATTGGGCCTAATAGAGCAAAGTTGTCTACATATATTGGTACTATAGTGAAGAAATGGGTATCAATCACTATAGACAATTGGAAGCTCGTTTCACAAGATGATAAAGATGCTATTTGGGATGACGTTGCGGTTAGTTATCATGCGTCTATATGACAGTTTTACTTTATTTTAATAGAGTGATTGTGTTGGGTGGTCTAATTTAGGTGTTTTCCACTTTGAAGGAAGCGTTCATCCTCCCATCTATGTTAAAGGATTGGGTGCTAAAAAAGGCTAATGATTTGTGGAGGCAATTCAAAAAGGATTTGGGATCGTTGCATATGTGTAACAAGGATACCGGGGAGCTGAACCTTAGTCCTCCGATTATGTATGACTCGTACATCACACAAGACCAATGGACACAATTTATTCAGATAAGACAATCATATGAGTTCAAGGTACTTTCACATGTTGGTACTATTGTAGATGACCCAATAGTTGATGTACTCGTAGTTTACTTTCACGTGTTTGCTTTGTCGTGCTAATAGGAGAAAAGTGAGAAATTTCAACAGCTCTCACTCTGCTCTGATCAAACTTACAAGGGAGGGCGTAAAGGGTATGTCAGAATTGAAGAACAATATGTAAGCAATTGAATACATATAGTTTACACCGTCAATTAGCTTTGATAACCATTTGATTATGTGAGCAATTATTGATATGCTTATGTAAACATATATTGATATAAAATCTCAATTTGTTGTTTTTTAGAAAGCTGAGCACAATATTGAATCTGGCCCGGGACGATTAATCTTGTGGATGGAGGCAAGAAAAGAAAAATCTGGAGAGTATACGGAGAAAGCGCGACCAACAATTGAGAAAATTGTATGTGTGCTGAAAATTATATATTTTTTAGTGTACTTTGTTATACAATTTATTATAAAAACACTTCGTGTGTGTGTGTTCACTAGAAACAATGCTTAGAGAAAGAAGCTTCTGGTGAGCTTGTTATAACCAGTAAAGAAGATTTGTCGACACATGCATTGGGTAAATCTGAACACCCGGGACGCATTAGGGGGATTGGTCAAGATGTAACAAATCGGCGATATTGGTCACACACGTCTCAAGAAGCATCTTCGTCTAAAGAATCATTTGACACCACAAGGAAGCAAATGGAAGATAAAATTAGAGCTGAAATGAGAGCTGAAATGAGAGCTGAAATGAGGGCTGAAATGTTGACATCTATGAAGGCCATGGAATCCTCATTTGGAGAGAAGATTAAGACATTAGAAGATTTCGTTTACAAGCTGTTGAAACAGAACAATGCAGGCCCCACACTTGTAAACATGACCGAAGAAGTAAAAATCGTATCACCTAATGATCATTGTTTCCCAAGTGGCAAAGCCTTCTGCTCCACTCAAAGGAGTGACCCGAATTCATCAACTAAAGTAAGTGCTACATGAAATGTCGATCATGTTATAATGCCACTTTTTTGCCATATAGCATTTTTATTTATCTATTCATTTCATCAACTAGGGCTGCTAGAGATAAGTTTGCAAGAGTTGTTAGAGGAGTTATCATTAAAGTAAGTGCTACATGGATCCTTATGAATTAATGAATGAAATGTTTTATACATATAGGAGTGGGAACCATGTCAACTGTTTTGGCCAGATCTTGAAAAAGAGGTTGCAAGAGGGAGAGTGTATCATTTATCGTCAGGTGTACTACACAATCAACCTCTACAAGATGGTTATGCCAGAGTACAAGTAATCACACCAATCATAGGTGATGAAGAGGTGCCTTGCTCTAATGATGAGGTTCATCTAGTGAAAGAAGCTATTGGATATTTTATTGCTTAGCCTAGTGATCTTGTGCTACCCGTTGTGGTACGTTGTTTGTTAGTTTTGATGTCTTTACTTCTCTTCGGTTTATTGCAGTAGAATTGATGGCTTGTTGATACTCTATTGTATGGCCCCTCTCTCCTTGTGTCTGACCACAAAATTGTTTTTTTTTTGGAAGGAAAAGATGAAAAGTAAAGCCTTGACAAATGAATCTGGCATTGGACCAGATGTGGATTCAGAAGCAAGTGAGTTAGAGGCATATCAACATGTGTTGGAGGAATTCAACGATGATAAGATCTTGGAAATTGATATGTCAAGTGAAATTTTCCATTATGATCATGGGGGTCTCAAATTTGGCAAGGAAGAGATTGAGGTATGGCTTCAAAAGACCGCGATAAAAGAGTGTCACGTGTCATTCTATATTAGGTAAGTACTTAATGTTCATCTTTTAATTAGTTATTGATGATTTTAATGTAAGTAATTGATATTAGTTCCTGTGTATATTCAACTCCTACATATACTTACTAATTAATATGAAAAAAATATATACTTGTAGATATCTATTTCACACTCGTTGTGATGGTGATAAAGAGAAGTTGGCATTTTTATACCCAACTCAAATTTTGCCACTTAATGGGACCATAAAAGATAGGGCTAATTACATTTCTGATGCGATGGAGGATAGAAAACAAGTTGTTTTTAGCACCTTATAATTCTCGGTAATCACTCTTTATTAATATTTTTATTTGTTATTGCTACATATAATATTCATGTATACTAACACAAAATATAAATATAGGGATCATTGGGTCTTGATTATACTGAATTCTCATTTGGATCATGCTTTTTGGATTGATCCATTACGAACAGAAATAGCACTTGATGCCGAGGAATTGGTCACAATGTAAGTATATATTTCTTGTGAAAAAAGTTATTGTTTCGAAATTGCTAGTGTTCATGAGTTATAGGTTGTCTTAGTCTTGGATTTGATATTAATATGTGTTTGTAATTGCAATAGGAGCTATAGATTAAAGTATGCCAAGTTGGGTAAGAAAAAGCCTCGAATAAATATGGCATCGTCCAAAGGTTAAAACCATATTTTTCATATCGTCATCTATATTATTTTCCGTATAATTTTTCTCCTATTGTTGGTGGCATTTACTATATACATGTTATGTATTTCAGTGTCCTTGCCATTCAAATGAGGTTCATTGTGGATATTATGTTTTAAAGTTTATGCGAGATTTAACCTCCCAAGGAAAACTCGCTACCCCGTCCAAGGTATGCATTTGTTATTTTTTTTCTTAACATTGTCTTTTGATCAATTAGGTTTGATGTTATTAAATGTTTTATTATTGTAGTGGTTCGATAAAAAGACAGAATACAAGCATGAGGAGATTGATGAACTTAGAATAGAATGGCTCAATCACTTGTTTACCATTATCTTCAAGTAAGTTATTTACGCTACCTATTGGACGTGGTAAAGGGATATTTGGTTTGGTAATTTGACTATCACTGAATTGTTCTTGAAGGGGAAAACAGTCAATGACCCATGTGATTTCGATAAGATCCTGAAACAATTGAATTGTTTCTGGAGGTTTGGCAAGGAATCGATCACAAATATCAACCCTTTATTTGGTGTGTGGTATTTTGGGGAAATGTTGTGTAATGGTCTACTTGTGGTGACTAGGTAAATGATTGGTGAAATGCTAGATTTTTGGTTTGATGGATTTGAGATACAAGTTGCTATGCTATTATTGTTACTAGAAAGTGCATAATTTAGAGAGATTAAATATGAATTTATTCAAGTTGTCTAAGTTATTGAACTTCATTTTCTTAGCTACAAATTTAGAAACGGAAATAAAATGAATTACTCTGTTATATGTCTTAATTAAACCAATGATTTGTTTCATAATTTTCTCCTATTTTTTTTTATTGTGTTTAGGCAAGGCTGAACAAAGTCTATGGGGTTTGGAAGAAGTTTCGGATGGTTCAACTTGATTTTGAAGCAAGACCGCATGACTGATAAACTCATCTTTTTTTCTTGCGTATTATCTGGGGTATGGATCATGTACCTAACTTGAGACCATGTAAGAAATTGTTCAAGTGTTTGTTGATGAACATTTACATGTTTTGAATCCTTGTAAGAACTCCAAACTTTGTAGAAATTCCTGGATTGTAATGAATGTTTCATTTTGTTTAATTGTGGGTGCCTATTGATTTCATGTCAATCAGCTGAACTACAGGTTAAATAACAAGTAACCTAGGAACTTGGAAAAAAGGAATTATATAGCCCGGATCTAAACCTCCGGTGTATATATAGTGAAAATGTATGATGAATTAACTAGTTATATACCCCGGATACTTTTTATACACCTCCGAGCTATATTTAATGGTATAAATAAGTTATCCATACAAATTACAAGAATATAGCCCGGACCACTTACATTTTATACCCCGGATTAAATATAAATATAACCCGGATTTAATAGGGTTTATACCCCGGATATGTTCAGTATATACCCTGGATGTTTTAGCATATACCCCGGGCGTGTGTTTCAGCTCACTTTTTGGGTGGATATTGGCAGGGTTATATACCCCAAATTTTATTCCCCAATATCCGGGCTATAAAAGAATACCCATTTTTCACCCCAACCACCATGAAGCCCGGAGCCCTAAATTGTCAGATCCGGGCTATATGACCCAAAATATCCGGGCTAAAATCCTGTTTTTGTACTAGTGCCAGACCTTAAAGCGCGTAACTACTCTCGAAGGGTTGTCCTCTCTCCAATAGAACGATCCCGACTTTCGCTATCTACAAGTGGGAGTTGAGGTAATTTATTTGAGGTAAAGGGTTTTGGAACACCGAAATTACAATAGCATTGAGATCAAACCGTTGACGCAAGAGTGTAATTTGTTTATTAAAGTAGAGGTATTTTAGTAACGTTACTGTTCATTTAGCAAACTCATGCATTTTTATAATCAACAACCCAAATTCGAAAAGGTGCAAGTGTAAAATTAAAAGAGGGATAAAACATAACGGCCCGAGATTATGATTCTCGAGTTACGTTTTGAGGGATAAAACCCCTCATTAGGATCTTGCGCTCCAAGTACATGTTGAAGGCTTGAAACCGAAGATTAGTAGTTTAAAGTGGGATTTCACACCCAAATCTGAAAGGCCCATTGGATACCCCGAGTAAACCCCTATACTTGTCCTAAGTCTACAACACGAAAAATTCATTTGCCATGCAAAACCAACAGAAGTCTAACACGATTCAGAGGTTGCCACGTCAGAGCCGGGTCAAAACATAATCAAGAGTATGAAATCCCAAAACCTACAAGCCTGGTGGTAGTCAGTCTCTCGGTCAGCTGAATGTCCCAAAGGAAACCCTCATCATGGAAGCACAAAACAGGCAAGGATCGAATACTTGAAGCTAACCACGAAGTCAGGCCAAGAGACACCCGCAGGCCCTAAAGATCGCGTTGAGGACATATAATATGCATATACTTAGAATAAAGGATGCTCTAATGCAGTATTGAAATATTAAACACACTAGCATGCTCCTATGTAATATGTGCAGAATATTAAGTAAGACCTTAACAAAGAATACCAAGTGGTATATCTCTCTCCTACCTCTGCATCTCTTCCCGTTAGTGCAGAGACTGGCTAGTCCGATACTATAGCATATCATATCTCATCATCATATCTCATGCTCATATCGTATCTCGTGATATATAAATGACTCGAGGAGGACAACGCCCGATGAAGCTGGGTTGTCTTATGACCTTGGCAAAAGACTCTAGGACTCACATATAACGATTTTTCTGTCTTCAAATGCATACAGAATAAGGATGCTCATTCATAAGTGCAAGTCCTAAGCATGATACTACATGACATTCTTTTAAGCATACGCAACACCTACATACTATACGACACATCAGGCAGGAGGTCCTGGTTACTGAGTAAGCCCCCGTAGGAAACTTACCTGGAGAAGCGCAGAATCCAAACAATAATCAGCAATGGAAAGCAATCCAACATATCAGATATCACCTAGTAATCCCATAAATAACATGATAAGTCTAAGATCTAATTTACACAAGGCACACAAGTCACATATGAAACATATACGATACACATAATTATGATAGCTGGACCTCTCATCATATCTCATAAACCAACATCTTTCTCAATTCGGTCATAACATCATCCTCATTAGCTTATGACAACATCCATATCGTACTTAGCCAATTTCACATATTACCATTTCATATTTGTACTTGACATACGTATATATATATCATTATCATCATAATATCTAACATTTAATCTCTTATAATAAATCACTGAACCAATCAGATTCTCAAGTTAGATCCAAAACCGTTTCTAAATCCGCGTCAAATAGTTAGAAATCCCGACCCTTGGAAATGTTAGTAAAACTCCTTTTTTAATTATTTATTAAATCATTTTCCGACCTTGAAATTCTTTTCCAAATTCCCATTTTAAATCGACGAGTCCAATAATTTATCTTAAAATCCCAATTAATATTATAGATATTTTAACGCCATTTATTAAACACTTTTACAAAATATTTCTAAGTCCTTTATAAAATAATTCCAAACCATTTTTATTTAATAAAACCAACCCTTTATAAATCTCCCCAAAATAATATTTTATATTTCGGAACCTCAAATCAATTATCTATCTATATATCTATCTATCTATATACATATACTAAAATCGATGCATTGTCGCCTACGCGGCGGCGTGTGAGTGCATCTGCCTACGTGGCGGCGCCTGAGTGCATCTCGCAAAGCTTTCTCGTGCCAAAAAGGAAATTTAATAAAAATAATTTGTATAATTAGATAGTCCTAATCTATATAATTGGATAGATGGAATATCTTATAAAAGAGTAAATATTATATAAGGAAAAAACTATATCAATAAAATTAAACGTGGTAGTAGTAGTAAATATTTATATCTATATTTTTTGGTGGAAAAAATTGTTTATATTTAGATTTTTTAAAGAATTTTTTTCAAAATATTCATTAAAAAATAAATAATTACACATTTATTCACTACTTGAAACTATTTACAAAAATATTCATTTTTTGCAGGAATGACAGAAAAACGCGGTCTCAAACCGTGTTATTCACAAGTTATAAAATTTTAAATGGGAAAAAAACTGGAAAAAAATAAACGAATAAAACGAGGGTTGAATTCGCGTTTTATGCTTTTAATTTTTTTTTAAATGATTAAAGAAATAAAAAACAAAAAAAAAAAGTAAAACGCGGGTTGAACCCGCGTTTTACGCTTTACCCTTCTCTTCCCCTGGCTTCTCATCCCAGACCCGGTAGACCTAGGTTTCCCCTCCAGCCGCTGCACCTCCCTCCCTCTGGCAACCTTCTTCGGTGTCCACCATCGGTACCCCGCCTGCCCGGATCCCCGCCACCTTCCACGCTGACTCTGCCTCCCTCCCTCGTTGCCCTCCCTTGCCTCTCTCCCTCGTCGCCCTCTCTCCCTCGCCGACCTCCACCACCGACCCCCCGACGTCGTCACCGTCCTCCCCTGCTGCCTCCCTGCCCCCTCCTCTGCTGCCTCTCTCCTCCCGGAGAAGACACTTTAAATTGAGGGGAGAAAGAGGCGCCAACGAAGCCAGCCTCCACCACCGATCCCCCGTCATCGTCGGCCCCACGCCCCCGTTCTCCTCCCCCTCACCTTCCTCCCCGCGAAACCACCGGACTCGAGCAGTTAATGTTGCTTCCTCCTCTCCCCAAGCCATTGATTGCCCGAATCTCCTCCTTTCCACCAGTGACCTCCGACCTCGAAATCGGTCGATGGCTGCCCCAAATCGGGACTTCGACCTCCTCTCTCCTCCTTCCACCAGCAACCTCCGACCTCCTCTCGCCGGCGTCCGCCTCGTCCCAACCCGAAATCGGACTCCGACCTCCTCCCTCCTTCCTTTCATTTTCCTAGAACAAACAAAAAAAGTGGAAGAGAAACGGCTCCAAGCCGCGTCTTTTGGCTAAAAATTAATAAATACAACTGCATAATTCACTTCGAAATAAATTGCTAAAGAAACGCGGTCTCAACCCGTGTTTCTTTTGTTAATTTTTTTCACCCATAAATCTAATTTTAGATTATTTTTTCTTTGTTAATAAAACGCGGTCTTAGACCGCGTTTTTCTGTCACGTCTGCAAAAAAATGAATATTTCTGTAAATAGTTTCAAGTAGTGAATAAATGTGTGATTATTTATTTTTAATGAATATTTTGAAAAAAAAATCTTTTTTAAATTTATTAGAATCTATCTAAATTACTTATAATATTGTATTAATGTATTCTCCGTGCACGGTATTGAGATATATTAGGATATTTGTTAGATATATCTTTATCATACATTATCTAATTATAGACCTGAGTAAACATGGGCTAACTCGCCCGGCCCGCCCAACCCGCTCTGTAAAATATGCGGGCTTGGGTAAGGCAATTGGCCCAAGCGGGCCGACAGGCCCGACCCGGTTGGCCCATAGGGCCGTGGTTGGGCTAAGGGTTAAGCCCAAGCGAGCCGGTAGGCCCGGCCCGCCTATATATATATTACTTATATTTTTTATATATTTTTATTAAAATTCTACGAAGTATATATATTGATTATATAATATCTAAACTTTTACCTCTATTTCATTATAAATACTAATAGTATTTACATTACATATAAATTAAGGAATACAATAGTACTAAATAAAGTATTTTCAAGATTTTTTCATTGAAATGAACCTACATAAAGATTGTAGTGTGTAATTTCACATTTGTGTAACTTGTATACCTTTGTTCTGTATAAAAATTTCAATCTTTTGAGACACTTAGCACATTTGTGTAGTTTGAGATTAATCGCAAAAATAATAAAATAAAAATATTATTTTATAAAATTATAATGGGCGTCCCGGTGGACTACCCGGCCCGCCCAAGTGGGCGGGCTTGGGCAAGAGAGTTGGCCCATAAACCGGGCCTAGCCCAAGCCCGGCCCGCTACAATGGGCCAACATATTCCCATAGGCCCGGTTCAAGCTCGCCCAAGCCCGCCCATGCTCAGGTCTATCTAATTAGGATAGAATTTCTCCCCTACATGTATCTATTTAATCAAGTTCAATCAATGAGAAAATCAATCTTTTTCAGCCCTAAACAATTTTTCATGGTATCAGGCTTCACAACGATCCTCTAACCCCTAACCTTACCGACGGCTCAATCCACCGCCGCCGCCACCTTCTTCCGCCCACACCACCGCCGAACTCATGGCTCAACCGCCAGTGGCCCTCACTCCCGCCTCTCCCTATTACCTTCATCCCTCCGATCATCCGGGTCTCTCTATTTGCCCGGTGATTCTCAAAGGGAACAACTATCAAGAATGGACTGTCGCTATGAAAAACGCCTTCTCTGCAAAACGCAAAGATGGTTTCATCGACAGATCCATTACCGAGCCGGCCGCCGCCTCCTTCGATCATCAATATTGGAGGCCTGTAAATGCAATGTTGATTGGATGGATTACTCAGTCCATTGAGCCATCTCTTCAATCTATAGTCACCTATTTCTCCACCGTCAAGGAGCTCTGGGACGATCTCTCTCAACGTTTCTCTATCGGCAACGACCCTCGAATTCTGCAGTTGAGATCTGAAATCACTCGCTGCCGACAAGATGGTCAGTGAGTCTCGGCCTACTTCGGCCGTCTTACCAAACTATGGAAGGAACTTGATTCTCCCCTGGCTCCTCGTGCTTGTACCTGCGGCAACCATGTCAAAAGCGGGATGAAGAGCGGACTCATCAGTTTCTCATGGGTCTTGATGATCTAGGCTACGACACTCTTCGTTCCACCGTTGTCGCTCAAGATACTCTACCCGGCCTCAACAAAGTGCATTCACTCTCCGTTCAAGAAGAGTGGATGCTGTCTATGCGGACCACTCAGCAGCCAACTCCAAACGCCCTCG
Source organism: Persicaria tinctoria (assembly GCA_037127255.1). Taxonomy (NCBI): domain Eukaryota; kingdom Viridiplantae; phylum Streptophyta; class Magnoliopsida; order Caryophyllales; family Polygonaceae; genus Persicaria; species Persicaria tinctoria. The sequence goes on along the minus strand of JBANSL010000013.1, from coordinate 21,262,044 downwards.
CCTTCGCTGCCCAGCATCGTCCGTCTCGCCCGTCTTCCACCCCAGTTGACAAAAGCTCCTTGTTTTGTGTTCACTGCAACAAAACCGGTCATGACTCCGCCTCCTGCTTCAAGATTGTAGGATACCCGGACTGGTGGAACAACGGCCGCGACGTCGCTGATCCGGCTATAGGCGCGCCTCCGCCTAAACCGAAGCCTTCTACAGCAGCTTCTGATTCGGGTGCTGGATGGGGTCGTGGGAAGGTCACTACTGCCAACGTCAACTCCATTCTCACGCCTTCTTCGTCGTCTTCTGGCTCTCACAATCTCACCGCTTTTGATCGAGCCGACATCACCCCCACCAACGAACAATGGGACCGCAGGCTCTCCATGTTTCAGCAGTTCAATACTAAGTCCGGGAATGACACTCTAGCAGGTATTGCCTCTACCCCTTGGATTCTTGACAGTGGCGCCTCGATTCATATGACCGGTGATCGCCGATTGCTTCAGGATCTGCACACCGTCGATGAATGGCAAGTCAAATATCCAGACGACGACACTCTCTCCGTCAATCAAGCTCGCTCAATCACTCTCTATGATTCTTTTGATGTCACTGCTCTTTATGTTCCCGGCCTTTAATGTCATCTTATCTCTCTTGGTTGTTTGAGTGCTGATTTACGTTGTGTTGTCACATTAACTGACAAGCTTTGTGTGATTCAGGACCGCACTTTGAAGACGCTGATTGGAGCGGGTGAGTGTCGAAATAGGATCTATTGGCTCTGATGGGCTTCGTTGATCATCCCTCTTGGCGTCAGCAGCCCCGCTTGCCACACTACCCAGGTCGAATCCCCCTCCCTCTGGCATTGGAGACTCGGACACCCTTCTTTTTCATCGCTTTCTTCATTTTCAAAACTTTCTAGTCATAGTCTATAAAACAATACTTTACCTTGTGATGTCTGCTACAAGGCAAAACAAACTCGCCTTTCTTTTCCTATTAGTATGTCAAATGCTTCGACATCTTTTGATTTAATTCATTGCGATATTTGGGGTCCTTATCGTGTTCCCTCTTCATATGACGCCTCTTATTTCCTCACAATTGTTGATGATTTTTCCCGCCCCACTTGGGTCTATCTTATGACTCACAAATAAGAGGTTTCCCATTTATTAAAGCAATTTTACAGCTTCACAATCACCGAATTTCACAAAATCATAAAGTGTATTCGCAGTGATAACGGGTCTGAGTTTCTTGCCCTTCGTCCTTATCTTGCCGATCAATATGGCATTCTTTTTGAGTCCTCCTGTATCGCCACACCTCAGCAGAATGGTCGTGTCGAGCGCAAACATCGCCATATCCTCAATGTGGCCCGCGCTCTCATGTTTCAAGCCTACCTTTCGGTTCAGTTCTGGGGAGAGTGCACACTCACTGCTTGCTATCTCATCAACCGCACCCCCTCCTTTGTTCTGAAAGGTAAAACACCCTATGAATGTCTCTTCAATAAACCACCTACTTACACTTATCTTCGGGTTTTCGGATGTCTCTGCTATGCATCTGTCATCCTTCGCTCCACAAACAAATTCTCTCCCTGCAGTCGTAAGTGTCTGTTCATCGGTTATCCCTTTGGTCAGAAGGGATGGCGCCTCTATGATCTCATTACCCATCAGACTTTTGTCTCTCGGGATGTTTCCTTTCATGAGGATACATTCCCATATGCGCATCTTGAGTCATCTGACCCTGCGCCACCCATCCACCCGTCTCCTGCTGCCCATGACAAGGCTCTGCCGCCTCTAGACACTCAACCTACAGCCCCTCAGCCGCCCCCACCTCGTCGCTCTACTCGCCCCCATAACCCTTCGATGCTGCTGCGAGATTATGTCCGCCATACTCTTCGCAAGGTTGATCCTATTTCGGCTTCATCTGCTTCCGTCACGTCGTCAGGTACTTCTTATCCCTTAGCTCATTATGTCAATACACATTATGTTACTCCTCAGCACAGCCACTTCTTAGCCGTCATTGCCGCCACTCCAGAACCTTCTTCCTTTCAGGAGGCATTCCGTCATCAGCATTGGCGGGATGCTATGCGCTTTGAAATTGACGCTCTTCATCGCAATGGAACCTGGGAGGTCACTGACTTACCTCCTCACAAGAAGGCTATCGGCTGTAAGTGGGTCTTTCGGGTGAAGTACAATTCAGACGGAAGTATTGAGCGCCATAAAGCTCGCCTTGTGGTTCTTGGAAACAGACAGATTGAGGGCACTGATTTCTTCAAGACATTCTACACGGGACGAGGCCTACACTAGTATATAATAAAGGAGAAGTCACCTGAGACACGTGACGACTTCTCCTTCAAAGTAGTCATATGAACCAATCACATTTTTTGAAAGAAATAATTAATATATGTACAAGATAAAATTATATATATATATATATATATATATATATATATATATATATATATATATATATATATATATATATATATATATTCAATCAATCAATATATCTATAAATGCATAACAAATTTTTTTATTCAAACTCAATTTAATCAATATATCTACAACAACAACAACAACATACCCAGTTTGTCCCGCCGGGGCAGGGTCTAGGGGGCCAAATTGTACACACTCTTTCCCCGACGTCGTCGAGAGAGTGTTTCCTAGTGGCCCAAACACCACTTGATCTTTCATTTTCAAATCAACTTTTATATTTATTTGTATTGTGTAATACTCCGTCCGATCGATAGTATTTGATTTTTTATTTTTCAACACATTTTTTTAAGAAGATAAAAATTCTAAAAAATATTAAAATAATTCTATGCTTATTACTAATTACATGAAATTATTTTAAAAAAATATTTAAAAATTTGATATTTTATGTATTATTAGATTTTATTAAAAATTACGTGAAACAATAAAAATCAAATGTTTTTAATAAGATGTAATAATATATAAAATATCAAATTTAAAAAAAAAATTATTTAAAATTTTGATATTTATATATTATTATATTTTATTAAAAATTATGAGAAATAATAAAAATGAAATATTTTAGATCAGATATAGCTAGTATATAATTAAAGCACTAAAATTTATGAACAACGTCTTTAATTTTAGAATTTTAAAATTATCCAAAATTATCAAATCATGATTTTTTTAATTTAAAAAAGAAAAAATTAACAAACCCGAAATCGACTTGAAACCCGGGTTCGAGTCAACCTGGATATACCCGGAACACATTTTGTCCTCGATTTAGCCAGTTATGATTCTTGATCAACACAGTTTTAAACTCCAAGATCAAGTAAATAACGTATTTTTTTGGTCCTTTTACTTATTTTCTTCGAAAATCTTTGTTTTGTTAGTTGTTACTCGATGCCTGATTAGGGATAGTATTTGCTTTTGACCTTTGAAAGTAATGGATTGTGCTTGGGTTTCAACTGGCAAAGAACTCAAGGGGGCAAAATTGAGTTGTGTAAACTTGTTAAGTCATGTTTAAGTAGTCACATTTGCACGAATGTTTCTATCTATCTATCTATCATCATGTCCTGAACAAGTGGTCTTGAACACGAAGTCTCAAATACAAAGTACTTCTGCTCATTTATTTCCTGAATAGAAATATATATTCCTGTCCGAATGGAAATGTAAGCTTATGCCTCGAACCAAAGTGTAAGTTCTTGTCCCGAACGAAAATGTAAGACTGTTAGTATCTTTGCCCCAAATAGAAGGAACTGTTATGATTTTATTATTCAATTTCAGGTCACAAGTCTGGCTGACCCTTGCCCAGTGTGGGAAAGTTGATTATTGGTGGCATTGGCAGTCAAATTACACACATGTTTTTGTGCAAATTGAAGTGCCATATTCCAGTACGTGCTACTAATAGATTGATCTAAACTTGACATCTGGTTTCGATCACAGGAGTAGTAGATACTAAAAGGAGGAGGATGCAATTGGTACTAATTTACAAAGTGAATCGTACGTGGTTTTAGGAAAAGCTATGGATTAATCATGGGAGATTGCAATGAAAGAGCTAATAAGGTATTGAATTTGTGTATCAGATTATCTCAATTGGAGGAACAGAGGCTCATATCATATGTTGTTGTCATACCTAATAGCTGCACCGATTGGTGTTGTGGTATTCCTTTCAGTTTCTCATTGACGTTCCAAAACCACATAGCAAAACTGTTGATATATATTAGACTGAAGTTTTTCCCACTAAAGCTGAAGAGATTGAGATAACTCTACACTTATGCATTCGTCAGACCTCTAGGTGGGGACTGGGGAGTCTATTTTTTCTGTTATGATTGTTGTTGACTACTTGATGACCAAAGATACGCGGGCCTACTGTGATGAACAACAGGTGCTGGTGGACAGTGTCTGTTGAAAGACTCGTTGAGCAAAGATTGGTGCCAAGGTTGAGGATATATCAAAATTGTTATTTCCTCTGTGTAGCAAAACGCAGATAAAATGCCAATTGCTTGCAAAGTTTGTTTGTATTATAATGTCGTTATGTGCCCCTTATCTTGCAGGTTCCAAATTGTTTAGTTGTCAAATTCTTTGTTGATTGTATATGCCTGCAGAGCTACTGCAGGAAGATGTAACCTTGAGTTGGTAGGAGGAAGATTTGATGTATGAATGACATCAAATTGGGATGGAACTGGGATTGAAGGAAAAGCATATGATGTGTCAAGGTGCTATTAAAGTATCCTTTGTTTGATGATCATGGACAAATTGGAAGTCAATGGAATTTGATAGCTTTGTGCTTCTGATGTAATATTTCATGTTTTGTTGAGCTTAATGTACAACCTAACTTGATAGACATTGCTTTTATATGACTGTCTGTAAGGCCCAGAAGCCCTTCATGAAGGACTTCATCAATTCACCAGTTCCGGTCTCAGTAGAAGACAATCGGACAGCAATCAAAGCAGTCTACTAGTTCTCCATAATTCAAAGGTATGAATAAGTATACCATATGGAGATATTGAAGCTTATATATCGATTGAGTTGCGGACACGAAAGCTGTCTACGCGTTGGCTTGGTGACGTTGCGGTGCTCATCGGCCAGCCAGCTAATCGACAAGTATGTATGTTCCAGGCTGTGCAGTGCCGTATCAGGTAACTCAGTCATGCTAATGCAAAGATTGTTAAATATAGCTGTGAATGATTGGGAATGAAGATCTGATTATTTTGTTTGTTTGGCAATGCCAATGCCAAGTGCCAACCATATATTATAATATAAATCACTTGATCGAGGTCTAATTTTATTAATACTATATGTCTACAATCTACATTGGGATTTTTGTCTGATTTTGCCTGTTTTTTTTGTCACAAATAATTGAACAAGGGATCAATGGTAGTGTTGTAGCAACTACCAAACCAAACCTGCAGGCTGCAGCTGGGCCCCATTTATTGGTCAATAAGACATGGAATGTATCTCAATTGTGATTCACTTTGCATGCCTCATCCTCCTTTGATCACATGGAAATGGAATGGAGCCTAAATTAATTTTCGTTTCGGCTAGATACACCGCAGATCCACACGTCCTTAAGGACGTGCAGGTGAGTTTGCAACCACCCGTGCCCGGACGTGCATGCACGTCTTTTTTTATTTTTTAAAAACGTGCTTGCACGTCCTTAAGGACGTGCAACACTACTAGAAACAAAGTCAATTCCTGTAAAGGCCCGGATTTTTAAATCCTAATTCTCGGAAAAAGAAATTAAAAATGAGTTTAAATCGGGTTATTTAAAATCTCTTAAAATGAATTCCGGCATATGATTATTTTAAATGGACTTTCATTCGGATTGTTTTCACTTTCGCTTGCTAAAATTTGAAAGTATAATATAATTTTATTATTTGATTTAGTCGAGAATTCGATTTAAATTTGAAGTTGTAAGCTTTATATCTTTTGAGTCGGATTAAGGCCGAGAGAGCGGGTTTCATATTTTATTTTCCGGTAATTTTGAATTGGGTTTTTTTTTGGGACCACTTGGTGTTGTCTCCTAGCCTTCTCCCATCTGTAATTCGGAACCAATAGAGCCCTCTTGTTGCCTTGTGACCAACAGCTGCAGCACCTAAAAAGCACTCCTTCCAGCTGCTACTTTGCCTGAAATGGCTATACCTCCAACACCCTATCCTCCTCCCACCTTCCTTGCTTCCCCAATTGTGGTTAGAAGCCAAATTGCATCCCATACCAATTCAGACCCTCTCTCACTGTAGCTGGTTAGCGTGGACTCTTCACTTCTTTCAATTTGAATCCCCAGACACACAATTTGCTCCCATCCTTCTCTCCCATCATTTTCTAATTCACTCACATCAAGCAACTCCTTTTCTTCACTTTGCCCTCCCCATCAGCCATTACCATCACCCTCACCTTCGTCCTCCTGGTCAAGCTCAAACCCCTTCCTCAAGCGTTGTCCCGAGGCCCTGTTTCTGCGAGCCGAAGTTGAACAGCCCAGTCTCATTCTTACTCCTCCTTCAGCCAGCAGCAGAAGCGACGTTCCATCGCCTTCCACGGCGTCTCCGAGCAGCAGGAACACTCGACGCAGCAGCGCCGCCCCGCCTCCCCTTCCCGCTGCACTGTTTCGAATCTGAAGAGCGGTAAGCCCTTCCGTCCTTCCTTCCGCTCTCAAACTCGATAAAGATCCGCCTTTTGACCTCCTATTATCGTCCTAGGCCATTTCCGGTGCTGATTTCCCTCCGGTGAAGCTGAATCGAACTCCGACGACGTTCTCCGGCGAGAACAAGACCCTCTCGGTGAGCACTTAAACCCCCTCGTCCCTCATTCCGTTTCTCTGTGTGTTTTCGCTTGCCTTTCCCTTTGATTTGGCCGGTGAGGAGGAGAGTGGGAGAGCGTGGATGAGCGAGGTCCCCTTTCCGTCTTCTTTCCCTCCGTTTTGCTGAACAGAGCCGCCGAGTGAGGTAGGGGACGTGTTCCCTTTTTCTTTTCTGTGGGGTTTGGGCCATCGGGTTGGTCCTAACCCGGATTTCTACAAACGGGTTATATCACATTTGAAACCGGGTTTTTCATTTGGAAAGGGATTGGATCCGGTTTCCACCTGGGTTTCTTCCTTTCTTTCGGGCCGGATCCGGTTTTCAGATTGGGGAATTGGGCAGGCCGGGTCCTTCCTTGTTTTGGGCTGGGCCGGTTATTTTGTTGTTTTAATAGTTGTTGTTTGTGTTAATATATGTTCCTATGTTATACTTAATGGGTTGGTATTAGATTATTATTATATGATATTTCTGAGATTTTGTGAGTTATATATATATATATAAATATAAATATATATATATATATATATATATATATATATATATATATATATATATATACTTTTGAAAAGTTAATATATTATCAATTGTTTTGAAGGTAGTGGTGTTTGGAATATTTTATTATATGCCATTTTTTTAAATGTGATTTTAGAAATTGAGAAATGATTTATTGGCTTGATTTATAAATATAGTTGTGAAAATAAAATTATTTCGTGAGTAAATGTCACAATTTATTATGTAATGATTTTGAAAATAAACATGCCGGGATTGTGTTAATAATATGATTTTGGGAATCTGTTAACGATTTAAATGATAAATGTCAGAATTTGGCCAAATATGATTTGAGAAATTGTTTTGGATATGAGTTGACTTAACTTGAGATTTAAGACTTTGGAAAACTTTGGGAAATGACTTTGGAAATATTGTTGGTAAGATTTATCGATGGGTTGATTGGAAATGAAATGGTTTTACTATCGGTTGGTTTTAAGCATGTTGAGAACGTGGAGTTCGTGTGTATGAATGATGGACTGGTATCTTATGAAAATAGCTTGATGATAGGTGTGTATTGCTTTTGGATTGCTTTGGACTTGCATTTGGGCCATTGCTTGCGCTATTTTGCTGTTCTGCATCTTCAGGTAACTTCCCTAGGGGGCTTACTCAAGTTGGACATTCACGCCTGTTGTTGCATTTTATGTTAGGTGTTGCATATGCATAAAAGCATGCCATGTAGTATCCTATAGGTTGCACTAATTGAATGAGTATCTGCTTACTTTATGCGTTTGAAACAGAACGACCGTTATCTGTGATAGTCCTAGAGTCTTTGCTAGGGTCATAGGGTAGCCCAGCCTCATCGGGTACCCTGAGTCAATCGAGTCATGAACTTCCTTGTATTATGAGATGCATGCGGGCTTTATTGTGGAGCGGGTTAGGCACGCGTGCCGCCCGATTATGATGGAATGCATTCACGAGCTGGCCAGTCTCCACCCTATCGGAAGGGGGTGGAGGTAGGAGAGGGATATGCCACTTGGCATTGTCTTGGGCCATTTACAGTATTTTTACACATTATTATAACTAGGAGCATGCTAGTGTGTTTGACGTTCGTACTACATTAGAGCATCTTTATTAGGTATAGCACATACTATGTGGCCTCAGCGAGGACTGCCGGTCCCGCATGAGTGGCTCGATCTGACTCCTTTCCCCGTTCTTTTTTTAAAGGCATTTTCTGCAGATTTTGAGTGCTCGATGTCTATATGACGGGGTTTCCTTTTGGCGAATTGAAGAATCTGGCTAATATCCTAACTTAGTAAAATGGTAATTACCCACTCATAATTTGGTTTTGACCGGCTCTTCCGTGGCACTTGTATATTTACTTTAGTTCCGCTTTTACTTTCGTTTGAAATGGATTTCGCGACATAGTCTTAGGACAAGTTAAGGGTACCCAACGGCCCTTCGAGGTTTTTAGGGTTTGAAATCCCTCTTTCTACTAATCTTAAAATGAGTTTGAAACCTCGACCCGTACCTGGATTGCAAGATCCGAACAAGGGGTTTTATCCCTTGAAACGTAACCCGAAAATCATAATTCTGGGCCGTTACAAAGATGGTATCAGAGCTGAGGTTGTGCAATTCGGGTACACAAGGGTCGAGTGTATGTTTTGGAAAACTGCCCATGAATTTCAAAGGATTTGAAAGTGTTTCAAAAGGGCAAAATGAACTTAAGATGCCTAAACCAAATCGAACTAAGTAATGAACTTGACTTGTAATAAAAGAGGAAAACCGACCAAACGGGGACGCGAGTGGGTAGTAAAGACGCTAGACCACCCTTGTTGGGTGTAGTTGGGAACGTTAGGCAAAATATCAGCTTGTTCTTTACAGATGGGTTGGGAGACTCCAAAGAGATCATTATGATTGTCATTGACTGATTCTATGCTGAGTGCTTGATATGCTAAAGTCTGATTGGTATGCCTAACAATGAAATGTGTATTGATTGAACTATGCGAATGGGATAGTGGGAGTACCCTTATTTCCGTGTGGTCAAACTCAGCTTGTGTGGGACAACCTCTTCCACTATGTTAACCCCTTGACGGTTTTATCGAGCCTTTCTCCCGGATGTCAGAGTCTTCCACGGGGATTGGGTTGTAAACACATTGTCTTCGGGAGATGTGTGTGGATATGAGGGTTGTCTGAGTGATTATTGGAATATGGTCCTTGACGTAATTTCGAGTTAAGGACTAAGGTGTTTATGGGGCTGTCCTTCTCTATTCTTATGACGATCAACCAGTGTCTTCTTGCCACAGAGAGTCATACCAGAGTCTCACGGGAAAGAGGGGTGATGAGTCAGTTGAGGAAGGTCAATGGTTGCCCTTAGGGATCTCTGCCCGGTTGTAATGGTGACTCTCTCTGAATTGCATGACATGATTTTGTAATCCCTCGCATGTACCTTGTAAATGATCATTAGTAAGAAACTGCTCATGTTATCCCTTGCTTTCTATCATGATTTTATTGTTTAAGATCATGTTGTGGTTAATTACATTGCTCAAGTTTCGTGTTGTGTCTTGCCTTCTATCATGATTGTATGTTGTTATAGCATGTTTACTTGGCCTATTGATCGTATGATTGATTGGAAGCATGAACCACATGATATGAACCTACCTGATCGTTACTTCCTCCTGAATTAGGTTCATGATAGTGTGATCATATCCCCTTTGTATGAATGCTTGTAGATGATCATCTTAGCTTGTTGGATGATGACGTGTCAATGCTTATTATTCCTTTGTGACAAGAATCTATAGTATGCCCATCTATTCTGTATTCGTCAGATTAATTAATGTTGGTTGTTTTGCAATTAGTATTTTTGTGTGTGATTACTTGCATTGGATGGAGAATATGCGGTATCATTGAGTCTTGAGAAATGCATGTTTTATCCTAGTATGTGTTGATTTGAACTCATATTCCCGTATTCTAGTCATATTGCCATTACTTGAATTCGTATTGTACATTGTTAAACCTTCCTCATGCTTCTATATTGTTGGAATGTGATCGAATTGATTTCTTACGTGTCGTCGTGATTAATTGCATGCATATATCGTATGTTATGTTGAGCCTTTAGTATCACGTAGGACCCTTGGTTGCGACCTATGTGGATCATATATGTTTTGCCTACCTTACCGGTGATTCTCTCTTGAGATAGGTCCCTGATAGTGTGACTCTCCTCTTTCATTATTCTCTTAAAAGGTTAAGTTCATCCTGATTAGATTGATGTTAGATTCGATGATTTAATTGCTCTCCATAATGGTTAGTCCTAGCATGCTTATAATATAGTTGCTCGGTAGTGTTCCCTCTTACTCTACAATATCCTCTCGCGCTTGCATAGATGTATGACTTGGCACCTCGCATGACTATACACCACGCTATATCATGATTTCACATACGCATGACACATGAATGTTAGAATAAATCTAGTCGAAGTATCTTGATTGTATTCATGTTCGATATGTGTTGATAGTATCCTATAGAGCTCATGATTTCTAATATGATTCGCTAAATAATCACGTGTTGTACTTGTCCTATGATGACTATTGTACCATATATGTGCTCTATGATGGTTCGTTCATAGCATGACTATAATCTATCACCCATGATGAGCCTCTTTTAACAACTCATGATAATGCTTGTATCACGCCATGTATCGCTAGTATCATGTAGGACCTATGCTTTCTAAATGTACCGCGATGTATGATTACGTGACATGCTTGACCTATTATATGATCATTGTGTCAGATGAGATAGTTACTATTTTGCTCCTATATGTTCTCATATGATGCATACACCAAGCTCGTGCATTGTTCATATAGGTGATAATTGTGACGCCCATTAAATCCCGCATATGTTGCTTAAGTTGCTAGGCATACCTCCTTCATGGGATAATAGACTACTAGCTTGTCTCCCATGCATCAGTGTAGGACTCGATTATGTCTATTGGAATGAATACATATATCATGCCCTTGGGGTAGGTACATGCTAGTGTGGATTAATGTGCTTGATATGCCTAATGATAAATTCTTGTTTGCTTGTCACGATTGTAACCTAATAGACATCCATAAGGGCATCGTTGCTATTCCCGGGTCGGAGTCTTGTCATTAGTCTTGTCACCTTTAGTATTGGTCTGTGTTGGTCTCTGAGATGAACATTAGGTTTTTCGTCCCTGTCACTCCCCTATCTCCGCTAACTTGGACTCTTGCGCGATACGTTCGACGAGCGACCACATGGAAGAGGGAACAAAAAGTTAGATAGGGATAGAGCAGTGCAGCGGAAGCGTGGGCCCATAACCCACGGGCCTCAAGATCAATGATGTCGGCGGAACGGGCGCGCATCGAGAATTTCGGATACTGAGTACGATGTGAGTTGCAAGCGGGAGTGTTCTCCGTTCGAATTGCTAACCCTTTTGAATTTGTTGACGATGATATTGCACTGACCTAGCGATGAGATTTAAGTGTTGATGTGCTGACTTGATGATGACTGTTGCCTGATTGCCTGTTGTCTATGATGATATGATTTGATGACTTATAGGTCTCATGTACCATGATGTCTTGACATGTTGCTACTCCTAGTTGCTAAGCCTGATTTAATTTTTTTTTTTTTTTTGCTTGTAAAGTGTGAACTACATACGCTAAGAAACCTAAACTGTTTATTAGATAAAGTTAATTATGATGAAACTTGCTCGCTTGACTTGATTATGTGCATATATGTTGTCCTGCAATGATTAATGAGCATGACAATAAATTAAGACTTATTGATACATTTGCAATGCTTGACGATGAACTTATGACGATATTAATATAAATGCTAGCTGGTATGATGTGGGTCTTATGTGTGATTATTTCGCGATTGCTTCTTCTTTGAATGTGGGGGTGAGATTATTTTGTGGACTGGTCGGAGAATGGTGGGGGAATTTGAGCAGTTAGGATGATCGATAGTATTACGAGGTAGGTCGCAAGAGAGGGATGTTGGTTGAAGTAAAACCGAGTGAGCTATGGGAGTTAGAAGCGGCAATGCTGGTGGTTTTCGGTGAGCTTCTAGGTGAATCTTGGGTGAGAGGATGGTTAACCATAGGTCGACGGGGCGGTGATCAAGGAAATTTCTAGAAGAGGTGTGGCTAGCAGGGCAGAATGTTGTGATGTCTTGGGTAATACGGGGAGCGTAAGGAGTGACCTTTGTGAGTATTGGGAACATAGAGTGAAAGAGTACCCGGGTGCGAGGTTAGAGATAGGAGTTGGATTCTTAGAGGTGGATGGTGTGTGGGAGTGCTTGATGGAATGAGGGGAGAGATTGGAGTATCGAAATGCATTGGGATTTCTTCAGGGGATTTTGTCGGAGTTAGTGTTGTTGAGTCTAGAAGAGGATTAATCTTGGCTTGAGAGTGGAGATGGGTGAGTGGGGACTGTGTTTTATTTTGACTGGTATGATGTGAGGAGTTTTCTTGATTTTTTAATTTATTTATATCTGCTGACATGATGATAGATAACGAACATGATGAACCTGATATGGAATTACTTGTTGATATGCAATATTAAAATCTAGTTGGTAGTGACAAGTGTTACCATAATATATTAATACTTTGATATCCTGTTCTATTAATTTAGAAGCATGTTAGGACGTGTTGTGATATGACATATGAAGTAATGATGCGTATGAACTATGAGATAATGATGTGCTATTATGTGGAAGCATGATGTTTTATATGTGGTAGTAAGCATGATGTGTACTATACGGTTGACAAGCATGAGTATTGGTTATGTAAATGATGAATATGACTTAAAGCATGATCATGATTAGTATATATGAGATAATGGTGCATGATTTCTAAATGATTGTCATTCGATATTGTGATGAGTCAAGTTGATGTCTTTAGAGCATGCTGACATTTTGGTGATTTATATACTGCTTGATCTTCCTTTTTCTGAATCTTAATAGCATGACCAGGTTGTGTTGATATATTAACGTGATGAATATGTTCTACTTGTGTTGCGATATCGATATGCGATTGTGAGATTTGATGCGTACTGACGTACTAACCCCATAACATCTAACCCGTTGATTTCTGGACATGTGAGCTTGCGTGATAAGTTATGAGACTTCGATTATGCACTCGTGATGCCTTTAATACGATATAGATATACTCTACTACTTGTGATGTGTTGTTGATGTTTTGTTGTTGGTTTTGGCGTGTCTTGAAAGGATGGTATGATTTATGTTATGAGAAAGCATGTTATGTTATTAAGATGTCAATTGGTTGAGATTATCATGGTTGATGTTGAGTTTTGCCATGTGAAAGATGGCTAATAATGTTATGAGTTGATGAGTTGATTGGCTTATGTTTTGTATTGAGTTGAGAATGATGATTGAATGATTTTGGAAACTAGGAAGAGAATATGAGATTAGCCCTTAGAGGTGGATGATTCCACCTCCTGATTTCTGAATTTGATTGATTGATATGCGGAAAACTGATTTGGTTTTGGGAGATTTTTGACGAAATCTTGAGTTAAAGGGATTTGACTTGTTTTGGTGCAAAGTTCTTGGTTAAACGTCGGATATGAAGATTTTGAACGATATAGAAAGGAAATAACTGGTTTTTAAAGAAAAAACGCTATCGAGGGTTTCAACGATTTTGAGGCTAATCTTTTTCAATTGCGGAATCCCCTTTGAAACTTTTCAAACCCGGGCAACTCTATGATACTTCACGAAGTGGATACAAGCATTTTATGAGGGCGCCTGTAGGGTGCTTGCTAAGACCTAGTGATGATATTGTAGAACTTTTAGAGTTGTGGAACCTCCGAAAAGTCGAAGTGAGGATGTGATAGGGGCGCTTATTGCATACTTGTCAAGGCCAATTGGAGATGTCACGACCGTGACTAGGATGTTGTGAGAATCTCGGAAGACGCAACTGAGGTGATTACAAGATCCTTGGACATGGTCCCTAGACTCAGCAATTTCAAACTTCATCCCCTACTTTGTCTTAGTTTTAGTCTCGGGGACGAGACTTGTTTTTAGAGGTGGATGATGTAAAGGCCCGGATTTTTAAATCCTAATTCTCGGAAAAAGAAATTAAAAATGAGTTTAAATCGGGTTATTTAAAATCTCTTAAAATGAATTCCGGCATATGATTATTTTAAATGGACTTTCATTCGGATTTATTTTCACTTTCGCTTACTAAAATTTGAAAGTATAATATAATTTTATTATTTGATTCAGTCGAGAATTCGATTTAAATTTGAAGTTGTAAGCTTTATATCTTTTGAGTCGGATTAAGGTCGAGAGAGCGGGTTTCATATTTTATTTTCCGGTAATTTTGAATTGGGTTTTTTTTTTGGACCACTTGGTGTTGTCTCCTAGCCTTCTCCCATCTGTAATTCGGAACCAATAGAGCCCTCTTGTTGCCTTGTGACCAACAGCTGCAGCACCTAAAAAGCACTCCTTCCAGCTGCTACTTTGCCTGAAATGGCTATACCTCCAACACCCTATTCTCCTCCCACCTTCCTTGCTTCCCCAATTGTGGTTAGAAGCCAAATTGCATCCCATGCCAATTCAGACCCTCTCTCTCTGTAGCTGGTTAGCGTGGACTCTTCACTTCTTTCAATTTGAATCCCCAGACACACAATTTGCTCCCATCCTTCTCTCCCATCATTTTCTAATTCACTCACATCAAGCAGCTCCTTTTCTTCACTTTGCCCTCCCCATCAGCCATTACCATCACCCTTACCTTCGTCCTCCTGGTCAAGCTCAAACCCCTTCCTCAAGCGTTGTCCCGAGGCCCTGTTTCTGCGAGCCGAAGTTGAACAGCCCAGTCTTATTCTTCCTCCTCCTTCAGCCAGCAGCAGCAGCGACGTTCCATCTCCTTCCACGGCGTCTCCGAGCAGCAGCAACACCCGACGCAGCAGCGCCGCCCCGCCTCCCCTTCCCGCTGCGCTGTTTCGAATCTGAAGAGCGGTAAGCCCTTCCGTCCTTCCTTCCGCTCTCAAACTCGATAAAGATCCGCTTTTTGACCTCCTATTATCGTCCTAGGCCATTTCCGGTGCTGATTTCCCTCCGGTGAAGCTGAATCGAACTCCGACGACGTTCTCCGGCGAGAACAAGACCCTCTCGATGAGCACTTAAACCCCCTCGTCCCTCATTCCATTTCTCTGTGTGTTTTCGCTTGCCTTTCCCTTTGATTTGGCCGGTGAGGAGGAGAGTGGGAGAGCATGGATGAGCGAGGTCCCCTTTCCGTCTTCTTTCCCTCCGTTTTGCTGAACAGAGCCACCGAGTGAGGTAGGGGACGAGTTCCCTTTTTCTTTTCTGTTGGGTTTGGGCCATCGGGTTGGTCCTAACCCGGATTTCTACAAACGGGTTATATCACATTTGAAACCGGGTTTTTCATTTGGAAGGGGATTGGATCCGGTTTCCACTTGGGTTTCTTCCTTTCTTTCGGGCTGGATCCGGTTTTCAGATTGGGGAATTGGGCAGGCCGGGTCCTTCCTTGTTTTGGGCTGGGCCGGTTATTTTGTTGTTTTAATAGTTGTTGTTTGTGTTAATATATGTTCCTATGTTATACTTAATGGGTTGGTATTAGATTATTATTATATGATATTTCTGAGATTTTGTGAGTTATATATATATATATATATATATATATATATATATATATATATATATATATATATATATATATATATATATATATATATATATATATATATACTTTTGAAAAGTTAATATATTATCAATTGTTTTGAAGTTAGTGGTGTTTGGAATATTTTATTATATGCCATTTTTTTAAATGTGATTTTAGAAATTGAGAAATGATTTATTGGCTTGATTTATAAATATGGTTGTGAAAATAAAATTATTTCGTGACTAAATGTCACAATTTATTATGTAATGATTTTGAAAATAAACATGTCGGGATTGTGTTAATAATATGATTTTGGGAATTTGTTAACGATTTAAATGATAAATGTCGGAATTTGGCCAAATATGATTTGAGAAATTGTTTTGGATATGAGTTGACTTAACTTGAGATTTAAGACTTTGGAAAACTTTGGGAAATGAGTTTGGAAATATTGTTGGTAAGATTTATCGATGGGTTGATTGGAAATGAAATGGTTTTACTATCGGTTGGTTTTGAGCATGTTGAGAACGTGGAGTTCGTGTGTATGAATGATGGACTGGTATCTTATGAAAATAGCTTGATGATAGGTGTGTATTGCTTTTGGATTGCTTTGGCCATGCATTTGGGCCATTGCTTGCGCTATTTTGCTGTTCTGCATCTTCAGGTAAGTTCCCTAGGGGGCTTACTCAAGTTGGACATTCATGTCTGTTGTTGCATTTTATGTTAGGTGTTGCATATGCATAAAAGCATGCCATGTAGTATCCTATGGGTTGCACTAATTGAATGAGCATTTGCTTACTTTATGCGTTTGAAACAGAACGATCGTTATCTGTGATAGTCCTAGAGTCTTTGCTAGGGTCATAGGGTAGCCCAGCCTCATCGGGTACCCTGAGTCAATCGAGTCATGAACTTCCTTGTATTATGAGATGCCTGCGGGCTTTATTGTGGAGCGGGTTAGGCACACGTGCCGCCCGATTATGATGGAATGCATTCATGAGCTGGCCAGTCTCCGCCCTATCAGAAGGGGGTGGAGGTAGGAGAGGGATATGCCACTTGGCATTGTCTTGGGCCATTTACAGTATTTTTACACATTATTATAACTAGGAGCATGCTAGTGTGTTTGACGTTCGTACTACATTAGAGCATCTTTATTAGGTATAGCACATACTATGTGGCCTCAGCGAGGACTGCCGGTCCCGCATGAGTGGCTCGATCTGACTCCTTTCCCCGTTCTTTTTTTAAAGGCATTTTCTGCAGATTTTGAGTGCTCGATGTCTATATGACGGGGTTTCCTTTTGGTGAATTGAAGAATCTGGCTAATATCCTAACTTAGTAAAATGGTAATTACCCACTCATAATTTTGTTTTGACCGGCTCTGCCGTGGCACTTGTATATTTACTTTAGTTCCGCTTTTACTTTCGTTTGAAATGGATTTCGCGACATAGTCTTAGGACAAGTTAAGGGTACCCAACGACCCTTCGAGGTTTATAGGGTTTGAAATCCCTCTTTCTACTAATCTTAAAATGAGTTTGAAACCTCGACCCGTACCTGGATTGCAAGATCCGAACAAGGGGTTTTATCCCTTGAAACGTAACCCGGAAATCATAATTCTGGGCCGTTACAATTCCAACGTAAGTTTTACAACCATTATATTTATTAGAAAATATTCCAACGCTAAAAAATATTGGAAATGAATTTTTTAAAATATTCCAACGTTAAAAATATTGGAAATGAGTTTCCAACTATTATAGCCGTTGGAAATAATTTTACATAATTTTCCAACACTGAAATTATTGGAAAACAAATTCCAACAATTGAATATATTGGAAACTGGTTCTAATATTTTCAACCGGATAAAAGTTAATTGGAATCCATATTTAAAAAAATAAGAAAAATAAAAAAATTAGATTGATAAAATCTTTACAGTTATTGTACGGTTTTGATAAAGAGATTTTAATAATAATCATCATTTATTTATTCCTAAAAATCAAGAAATAATTATCTTGCGGTTGAGAAATAATCTGATTAGAGAAAAAAAAATAGGTGAGAGAAAATTGATTTTGAACAGGGAGAGAGATTGTATCTCACAAATTTAGAACGTGGCTTTATGGGCAGTTGATTACCAACTGATGCGGTTTTATAGTTTCATCTTCTTGTGCTCTATCTTCGGAGATGAGCGATATGATCAACCATTGTGTTTGCTGATTATAGTTTGGTTTCCTTTTTTTTCAAGGATCTTACACGAATTGGTGGATCTAGAAATATCATATTTGCTTAGTCTACTCTGAGTATATTGTGCTTTTCTTATTCCTTTGGTTCATTCCTTTGAGAAATTTTGTAATCTTTAGAACATCTAAATTTTGTAATCTTTAGAACACCGCCGTAAGTTCAAATTATCTTTTTTTAACAATAACCGTGAATTCCAACTATTTCAATAGTTGGAATTTCCAACACTACATTTGTTGGAATGTCCTAATGCATCTACTGTACAACAGGAATGGTTTTATTTGTTGGTGATTTTCAACCCATAGACAACATTGGAAATTCAAATACAAACTAATGGTTGGAATGAATTCCAACGACATTTTTTCCAACCCAGTGTCTCCTGTTGGAAATTCCAATAATTCGTAAAAATATGTTGGAATTTCCATCCTAAATTACCGTTGATAATTCATGTGTTTCTAGTAGTGCAAGCCCGTCTTTTAAATTCGAAGCCGACGTGCTTCGTCGTTCCCAATTCCAGATCCAAAATCGATAGAGAGAAAGAGAGAGAAAACCCTAAACCCTAAACCCTAAACGCAAATCCTAACTAGGGTTTGCACGTCGAAAGTAACATGCAATATTTGCACGTCGGTAAGGATGTGCAAATATTGCACGTTGCTTTCGACGTGCAAACCCTACTTTGCTAGTCGACGTGCACAGTTTCATACTTGCACGTTATTAACGACGTGCATGCACGTCAATAAGGACGTGCAAATCCATAATCATCATTTGCGGTGTATATAGCAACACCCTTAATTTTACATTCATCAGGGAATGCAAAATTAATTTTAGACTGCCAAGATGCTATGTTTGGTAAAAAAAAGTAATTGACAGAGTATCTGAAATTAATAAAATAGTATGATGTAATTGTTGTTTGCTTAGATTAACTTTTAAAATAACTAATGAAATTTTGTGAAAAGGAAATCAAAAGCTTTGAAATATTAGATGATGCCAAATAGAGCAAAATGAGATTAATTGTGGATTATTTTCAACATCAATATCTACATTAATTTTGGATTATTCTACTATTTAATGAAATATTTCTTCATTTTTGGTATATTAACCAATAAGGGGAAATTGGGGGGTCTTTCACATGGACCTAGGCCAGATAATGTCACGACTGTTTGGATAGTGTAATAAGTTCATGTGCAACAAATAGTCATACGACTCTTAACTCATACATCAGTAACTATTTTTGCCACGTCAACTTCCCACTAACTTTTCATCTTTTTACATTTTTCATTCACACACGAGAGTCGTGCGACTCTTATTTCACTTTACACTTTTTTTTTATTTATTAAGATAAAATTTGATTATTTTACTTAATTTTTTTTGTTAATGATATTATTAATATTAATATTAATGTGTATCATTAAAATAAGCTAAATGTCCGCGTGTAATGTTCATTTGTAGTGTTTAAGTTTATGAGTATATGTAATTTCATGTTTAAGGTGTAATTTGATGTGTTTTCATGTTCTGGGTGTAGTGGGTATTGTTATTTAATGTTCAAATTTATGTATTTTTATGGTGTAAGTTTATGTTTATTTAAGTTAATGTTGTTTATGTGACTATAAATCTTTAACATATGGTAAACTTAACGATTTTTTTCCTCTCAAACATATGTAAAATGAGTGTCATCCAATAGAGAAAAATAAATTTTATTCAAGAATAATTTTTTTTTTAAAAAAAATAATTAACGAATAAATGGAGGTTTTAATTTAATTAAAACCCAATTAAAACCCTCTCTGCCATGTGGAGTACAACCATTGACTAGCAAAAAAAAAAAAAAAAAAAAAAAAAAAGAAGGGTGTTCAGTTCAAAATTAAGCAACTTCTCTCGTGAATCAAAGTTTCTCTGCCTCCCTCTTTCCACTTTTGTTGAGCTGACGCCTTGGTTTGATCCGGACAACACTTCGTTGCAATTGCAAGTGGTCTAATTACTGAGCTATGTGGGACAAGCTTCCAAATGTTATATTTATGGGTTTGGATATTCGAAGCGTTGCCGTTTATTAATAGATTATATACTTGGCACATAGATAAATCGTTATTATATTATACAGTTGCTTTCCTTTTTAATATATATTGATAGTAAAAGATTTTCCCCCTTTTTTATGAATTATGACCCAACAAACGAACTTAGTTTTTCTTATTATTTTTGCCAAAAAAAAAAAAAAAAAAGCAACTGTACGTATTTCACCACAACCAAATCCGTGTATTCTCCATCATCTTCTACAAAGGAAGGGAGTCACCCACCTACACTCATTCTCCACAACTAACGTCTCCATACATGTACACCTTCTCTCTAGTCTCTACTACACACACATTTGACCTTCACCCACAAGATATATACAAATACAACGTTCACTCGACGGAGATAGGGGGGTTGAGGCCACATAGGGGCCATCCATCCTAACTAGGACGTACAAATCTACACACAAGACAACGACCGTTTATTGCTATCTGAATTGGTACCAGCTTACGGACCAATGCCCGGCCTCGTCGACAACTCTCCCCACCACAACCACCATCAATTATAAGGTGTTGGGATAGCCGGATGGTGAACCTGAATCTTGTCTAATCACCTCTCTTCAACTCTTTTTTGGTCTTACTCTGCTCCTCCATACTCTATCAGTCTTCAAACGGTCATATATACGCACTCGGATCTCTCTTCTACACATGACCAAACTAACAAAGTCTTAACTCACGCAACTTAATTATCTCGAATACTACTTACTCAAGTATCACAGGCGAATATTTTAGTCCATCTCGATCACTTATTAATGCATCCTATATTGATGATTTCTTGGTATTTTGTGCTTGTTGATCATATTCACTCTCAATCTAACTGTACACAGGATATAGTGACGGTGACCTGATCACTTGAGAGCCTAACCAACCCCAATAATGTCAAGCCTAGGGTTGATAACTACCTTACATGCTTATCTTTACTATGTTTTGTGTTAAATGACAGTTTGTCCTTAATCGTATTATTTTTAACCAATTGAATTATGTAATGGCTACTTCGTTAGTAAATTGGGTTTTAAATGAAATTTAACTAGGCTTAAAGGTTAGACTAGCTACTAGTACATGATCCGGGCTCAATCATAAGGCATAGGATAACAACTTGAATTGAAAAAGATTCTTTAATAAAAAAAGAAAGGCAAAATTACAGAAAACCACCCTTTAAATATGAGTGTTTTCACTTAACCATCCTTTAAATACAAAATTATAGAAAACCACCCTTTAAATGGTATTAGTTTACAACTCACCACCCATTCAACTATTTTCTTTAATTTATTATTAAATATCTTATATTTTAATATTTTTAAACTTAAATATGATTGTAAATATATTCATATTTTGAATTTAAGGGCTCAATAATATCTTAGGGATTATTTTATTTATTTTTAAAAAATAATAATAAATATAACCTAGAATTATTATCTTAATTTATGGTTGAAAATGTTTATAAATTTTAAAAATATTATAGAAATTACTCTTATTTATTTATATTTTAAATAAGAATAATTTACATAATGTTTTAAAAATTTATAAACATTTTCAAACATAAATTAAGATAATAATTATAGGCTTTATTGATTATTATTTTTAAAAACAAATACAATTATCCCTAAAATATAATTGGGCCCTTAAATTCAAATTTTGAATATATTTATATTCAAATTTGAGTTTAAAAATATTAAAATATAATATATTTAATGATAAAGTAACAAAAATAGTTGAATGGGTGGTGAGTTGTAAACAAATACCATTTAAAGGGTGGTTTTCTGTAATTTTGAATTTAAGGGGTGGTTAAGTGAAAACACCCATATTTAAAGGGTGGTTTTATGTAATTTTCCCAAAAAGAAATTGATGGCCCTAGAAATCTAATTAAAAGAAAAACTAAAACAATTAAAATTTGAAATATGTTTCTAAATTTGGACTTTTATCATATGCTCCATAACCATATCTCCTATTATACTACATATAACCATTTCTTCCCTAGCTCACAAAAACATAGTTGATCATCATTTTATATATATAAAATTTAATTTATTTCATTTTCATTCCCTACCCTACAAAAAAACAACAATATACTCCTATTTAACTTGCTAAATACAACCAAGAATTAACAGCCATTATTTGCCTTGAAATTTTCCACACCATTGGATAGAAATTTGTTATGACAACACCCAAAAAAAAAAAGGACCAAAACCCTGTAATTGCCTAATCAAACAGACCCTAAAACAAAAGGCAGAGATAACTCGTAAAATTAATCCATCAGGTGATCTTCAAGCTCGCTCTATCCCCTCCTCCTCTCAAGATTGAATCGAACAAATTAAGTAGCTAGCATTCAATTCGTACCCTCATACGAGCAATTCGATCATTTAGACGACACAAACGCAGGAGGAGGAAGATCGAGCGAGACGGATATGGGGGCATGCGGAAGCAAGCCGAAGGTGTTAGGCGACAAGCTACGTCGTGATCCTCGGAACTTGGCTTCAGCAAACACCCTTCAGTCTTTCTCCTCCGCGGGGCAGCCTTCTTTCAAGGACAACCAACGATCCCTATCGTTCTCTGCAGCGCCCGACGACAAAGTAGCAATCACGTCGCACCATGACAAACCGTCGCACAATGACAAAGTGTCGTTCTCTGCAGCGCCTGACGACAAAGCAACAATCACGTCGCACCATGGCAAACTGTCGCACCATGGCAAACTGTCGCACAATGACAAAGCATCGCACAATGACAAAGCGTCGTTCTCTGCAGCGCCCGACGACAAAGCAACAATCACATCGCACCATGTCAAACCATCGCACAATGACAAACCGTCGCACAATGGCAAAGAGTCGCACAATGACAAAGCATCGCACAATGGCAAAGCGTCGTTCTCTGCAACGCCCGACGACAAAGCAGCAATCACGTCGTACCATGACAAACCGTCGCACAATGACAAAGCATCGCACAATGACAAAGCGTCGTTCTCTGCAGCGCCCGACGACAGAGCAGCAATCACGTCGCACTATGTCAAACCATCGCACAATAACAAACCGTCGCACAATGACAAACCGTCGCACAATGGCAAAGCGTCGTTCTCTGCAGCGCTCGACGACAAAGCAGCAATCACGTCGCACCATGGCAAACTGTCGCACAATGACAAAGCGTCGCACAATGGCAAAGCGTCGTTCTCTGCAGCGCCCGACGACAAAGCAGCAATCACGTCGCACCATGACAAACCGTCGCACAATGACAAAGCATCGCACAATGACAAAGCGTCGTTCTCTGCAGCGCCCGACGACAAAGCATCAATCACGTCGCACCATGACAAACCGTCGCACAATGACAAAGCATCGCACAATGACAAAGCGTCGTTCTCTGCAGCGCCCGACGACAAAGCAGCAATCATGTCGCACAATGACAAAGAGTCGCTCTCGTTCGCTAAATCCCCCGATGACACCCAACAAGCGGCGCCCGTCGCCTCATATGAGGAGGACGAGGAAGAGGAAGAGGAAGAGGAAGAGGAGGATAGCAATCCCAACGCCATCGTAGGCATTGATAACGATCGTAGCGACGAGTTGTCTTCAAACCGCCACAAGATTCCCAACGCCATCGTAGCTGTTGATAACGATTATAGCGACGAGTTGCCTTCAAACCCCCACAGCAGTGGTGATGATGATCGTGATCACGACATCCCTCCCGAATATACAACCGAGGTAATTAATTACGCTGTTTATTTTATTTTATTTTATTTTTAATCTTAATCTTTTGTAATAATCATCATGAGATTCATCACATATAACTATAAGTCCAAATTGTGAGGGGGGTTAGCCGAATTTTTTTTGAAAAAAATAAAATAAAATCAAAAGTCATTTTATCTAAATTATTTGTTTTCAAACTTCAACAAACTTTTTAATATGATAAACAAAAAAAATTCCTATTGTGGGAAAATATTTATGTGAAATAGAGAAGTTTGGGCATAAGATAAGACTCGTATTTTGATATATAGTTTTTCAAATGTGACACGTTAATTGTGACATATGCATCAATATATGTTTGTTGGCATATGTATATCGACTAGATAAAACATGTACAATTTTTCTAGTTTAATTAGTAATTAAAGATGACATTTCGATCATAGCTATAACTTTAATTTTTTTTCCCTCAATAAATTTTTTCTGATTCGCACCGATTGTGACAGTTAATTAATAGAATTTAAATAGATAAGAAAGATACAAATGTATTGTGATTCACTCAATAATCAGCAATTTTACAATATAGAGATATTTTATTAAGGAGTTTTGAATTCCATATGAAAACATATATGAACTTCATTTTTTGATAATTTTTATATCTATTTTTTTTTCATTTAAAATAACTATTTAAATTACAAATTTAAGATTTTCGCAAATATATTTAAACAAAATTATATAATCTCTTGTGCAGCTGTGCTAACTCTACAAAAGTGGTTTAGTAAATTAAAATAAAATAAAATAAAAACTCTACAAAAGTGTAATTCACCTTTTATCATAAGTTGTTAATTTCATTATCGAACTCACCTTTATTGATGTTTTATCATAAGAGCGCAAGTTGTTAACCAATCACAAGTTGGTGTAGTGGTTATGGGGCTACATCCCATGCCTCGAGGGTCGAAGTTCAAATCCTCGTGGAAACATGGAGACCCTTGTGAGTGGGAGGGGACCCCTTAAATGAGCCTACAGTAACCGATCGCAAGTTATTATATTCATTATCGAACTCTCCTTTTCCTTCCTTAATTGATGTTTCCACAATCTCAAACACATACCGTACCGAATTAATTACATGGAATTGCTCTGATTCTAATTTAAATTATTGTTCATTCAATGCAATTTTGAATCATAGAAAGACATTAGAAAGTACTCCCTCCCCGAATAAAAAACGATGTGGTTTGATTTTTCAACACGTATTTTAAGGAGTTAAAAACTATATAATATATTAACTTTTTTATTATTATTTTTTTATAATCTAATACTTATTACCAACAAATATTAAGTTGTAAAAAAATAATTTCAAAAAATTTGATATTTTATATAGTTTTTAGCTCCTTAATACGTTTTAAAAAGTCAAACGAATCCTTTTGGATCGGAAGTAGTAATATAATTGGCTCATATTAATTCGACGCCCTTTGATTGATTGGTAGGATGAAACAGACGACACTACCAGCGAAGACGCCCAAAACGGCGTCGTAGAGGGACCAAAGCTCAAAGATGAGGTGGCCGGTCCGACTCCAACCGACGAGCAAGACCAAATCCCAAACACACCATCTGCAGCAATAATGGATGATGATGATGATGGCGACGATGATGATGTAGAAGAGGCCACATCCCCAGCTGGACTCCAGCCCCAAACCTCCCCACCCCACATCCCTCAAAACGACGTCGTCGACACACTACTAGTACTAACCACACCCGGCGCAGAAGTACTTGAGCCCCAAAACGACGCCGTCGACGATGACGACGAAGAGACTTCATCGAGCTCGGAAAACTCCCCACCAAACACCGTTGACGAGAAGGAGGAGGAGGAGGAGGAGAACGAGAACAACGTCGTAGCGGAGGCGTTGAGGACGAGCCCACCTAGATTAGTAACGCTAGTTGTGACATCCCCAACGGCTCATCATAGCAAGGAGATGCTGGTGTTTGACCACATCCCGTTGATCGAGACGGCGATGTCGAGGGAGTCGCCGACGGCGGCGGCACTATTACACCATGCGGGGCCCACATATCATCAACATATAGTTGTTCGTGATCATCATCGTGTGCCGCAGAACAAGGTGGAGGTGACGACGGACGATATGCCTTCCACTTTTGCATTTTGATTTAAGGTGCTCATTTAATTTGATTAATTATACCTTCTTTTTAGGGTTAATTACCGGTTATAGGGGTGTAACCCTTTGCCCCTTGTGTACAAAAATTACTTTTGAGGTTTGTTTTATGAGCTTTAACTCCATGTTTCAATTTGGTGGAAGACAAAACCTCTGCCTGGATGGCTATCCACCCGAATTTATAAAAAGTATTGGCACATCGTTGGATCGTTAGTTTGTAAAGCAGTAAAAGTCTTTTTTTCATTCTGGTAAAATGTTGACTAGATAAATCAAACTTTTATAGCCCTTATTTCTAAAATTGACTCCCCTCCAACCATAAACCATTTCAGACCAATTAGTCTTTGTAACACAATCTACATTACTATTGTCGAAATTTTAGCTAATAGACTCAAAACAATCCTTCAAAGAATTATTAGCTTGTTCCAAGGGAACTTTTGTAGAAGATAGATCCATTTAGGATAGCGCTCTTATTGTGCATGAGGTATTTCATACTTTATAAACAAAAAGGTAAAAAGGGATGGATGACACTTAAACTCGATATGGAAAAGGCATATGATAAAATGAATTTGAACTATATTGAAGTTGTCTTAATCAAATTTGGGTTTCATAAAACTTGGGTCAATTGAGTTATGAAGTGCAATACAACGTACACCCCGACCTTTTCGGTTTTGGTGAACAACAACCTAGAGAAACAGTTCAAACTCCAAGAGGTATCCGCCAAGGTGACCTGCTAGCCCCTTATATTTTTTTTATTGTAATGGAAAACTTTGCTAGACAATTTCTTGAAGAAGCTATGAGAAATGATGCTTTAATTGGAATCAAACTTACCGCAAATGGCACTCTTATCCCATTTCTCACTTTTGCAGATGATACTCTTATTTTTGCTCTTAGTTCCACAAGAGTTTACATACAATCCAAAATATGTTGAACAAATTCTTAAACCAATTAGGCTTGGTAGTCAACTACCAAAAAAGTTCACTGCAAGTTTCGAGGAACGTGAATTCCAACTTGGCACTTTCTCTATCACATGATATGAACATACCTTTATCAACTAGAATTGAAAAATATCTAGGTATCCTCATCATAAATGGAAGAGTCAATAATTGTGTATTTGAGGAGGCAGTTCAAAGTCTAAAGAAACAACTGTCTAAATGGAAGAAGTCAACCTTATAACAAGCAGGACGGGTGGTTCTTATCCATGCGAACCTCTGCTAGAAAATCAACTATTTAATGCAAAATTTCCTTCTCCCGAAAGGTGTTCTCCAACAAATTGATCAGATCAACAAAAATTTCTTCTGGAACAAACGATACATCCACTTATTAATTAGTTGGGATAAAATATGCAAATCTAAGAAGAAACAAATATCAATCTACAACTAAAACTTCTATGGAAAATACTCACTAATCCACATAACATATGGGTTAAGGTCATTCATGAAAAATATCTCCAAGACAATTCAATCTTTGACTTTAACAGAGATAACACATCTTGGCAATTCGGAAGACTCCTCCATCTTAGGAAAATCTTCAACAAAGGTCTTATGTGGATCCTGAGCGATGGTAATACCATTAATATATGGTCAGATCCCTGGATAAATAATCTCTCACTTCAAGATTATATCGACAACTTGGATCCTAAGATGAAGGTGGCCAAATTATTTAATGATAAAAAACAATGGAATATTCTCCTTTTAAAACAAATGTTCCCCCCTCAAGTGGTGAACGCCATTGTAGACATCTCAATCCCAACCTGGGATACATCGGACACACTAGTCTGGAAACTTACAAAGAATGGTGAATTCACGGTCAAATCAACGTACAAAACTACTAGCCATATTAGCCAAAATTTCCATTGATTACACGTGGATCAAAAAGCTTAATCTGCCTCCCAAAATTCAAACTTTCATTTGGAAGGTGATGACAGATGGTTTACCAACTAAATTGAGGCTAAATAAATACTTTAACAGGGTGTCAGCTTAGTGTGTGATGTGTGAAGGCGCCGATGAACACTGAAAATGCATATTTTATATGGTCGTTTATAGGTGGTCTTAAGTGCATTAAGTATTCTTATTGCATGGTTAATAAGCTTATTCATATTCTTGATCATTTGGTATCCGAACTTCATGACATATATGCACCCTAGGTGCATTAAGTGTTTATTTGTAGGTCTTATGATTCGGACCCGAAAGGTGGAGAAAACTTGGAGCAAATGGACAAAAGAAGAGCTAAGGAACAAGAACGGAAATGGGGAACATGGAGAAATCCCATCTTTAAGGTTTTGAGAAGTTGGAATCAGCTTATGAGGTCTTCATGAGAATCGGGGTGCTTGAAAAGAGCTTTCCAACACATATTCATATGCATCAATCGGATAAAGGATGGCTCCAGAAAGTGCGCAACAAGTTCAGTCTGCCGAAGTTGTCAGCACTGTAGGAACGACGCCCGCCGCCTCGTCAGTTCCCGGATTTGCGATACGCGGCCCAATCTATCTTTATGGGAACTTTTATCTAAACTTATTCTAGGGTTTGGCCGACGAAAGGAGGCCTATATTAGGTTATTTTCAGTAGTTTTCATTCATTCAACTATTGACTAACTAAGAGAGATGAGAGGATTGATGTTGAGAGATCCAAGGTACGTCATGAATACCTAGGTTTCTCATGGTTTTGTCTTCAATTTAAGATTTGGTTGGTTTGTGAGACTCGATTTCTATATTATTCTCATGTTTATTTCATTGCCTTTGCGCCGATTTATGTTGATTAGTTTTACTTTGATTCGCATCTTTGTAGAATTGCATCGTGCTAAGGTTTCAATTGATCCGCGAGAATAATTAGGCATTTTGTAGCAAGCATAATTGAGTGATTTTGCGAGGATGATCTTGATTATGTAGGACAATGACAGTTTGGGCAACCTTTCTGTCGATAATTAAGGATTGTCATCTCCGCGAGGAATGTCCATCCCTATGCACCAAAATCGGAATAAAGATTGAATAATTGGGAATTGAGTCAAGGATGGAATAAAATCAACCATTGTTGCGAATTGTAGATGAAACCACACTCTTATTCTATCTTTTATTTGCTCTTACTAACATTCATCATACTTTACCTATATCCCTTATTGCTTATTTACGTTCAAACCTTCTCTTTACTTTCAAATCGATAAATACATATTGCATTGGAATAATTGGTTCTCTGTGGGTTTGACCCCTTACTTATCCACTATACTAGTTTACTAGTTGGTTTATTAGTTTGGAAATCTTTATCTTTGGCAAGGTGAAACATACGACATTTCATCCCACCAAACACTCTCACCATATTCTTCTAGAGTGTCATGTCTCAAAGGCAATTATTTCAAACTATGAATATTTAAATGGAAAATATTTCATTCATTTCAGGTCGAACTCTCAATCCAGAAAGACTTCATGTCCATTAAGCATAACAATTCCTACTTTGAAGAGCTCTGCTTCATATGGCACTCTATTTGGGAATTAAGAATTAATGTCATCTTTAGCAATCACAAGGTGGAGTCTCATAATTCCACTATCCATCGTATTCATCTGAACCTAAGTGATTAGAGCCAAACTAAAGAAAAAGACGAGAAAACTAGTAACAAAGACAAACAGAAAACCTCTAGGTGGATTAAACCACCAAATGCCATCTACAAAGTAAATGTAGATGGCTCGGTTAGAGCCCCTAATGATTGTCATGTTGGGGGTATCATTAGGGACAGTTCGGGCCAGGTGATCGACATTTTTCACCAGAAAGGAAGAATGGGATCTATTCTTCAGATAGAAGCAGATGCTTTTTCCTTAGAAGTCCAGCTAGCGAGCCACTGACAAATGATTAATAAAGGTGATCATTGAAGGAGATAATCTAAAAGTAGTATAGACGATAAATGACAACTCCAAGGTTGATTGGGGGATTTGTAGAACTATTGAGAAGATCGATCAATATGCTGAAAGGAAGATTTGAATTTATTCAATTCTGGCATTGCTTTAGAGGGGCAAATACAGCAGCTGATTACATTGCTAAATCTAGAGATGGTGTTGTAACATGTCAACTCTCCCCTCGCATGAGGATCTTTTTAACATCATCCTTAGGGATGATCAAGAATGAACTTAGCTCTGTCTTGGCATTCTATTATTTGCCTACTGTTAAATTTTTTTTAAAAAAAAAATCTCCATGTTTCAATTGCATAGGTACTCTAAATTAATTTCTTACATTTTTAGGGTTTTTTTTATTACCAACTACTAAAATTTAATCATTATTTACCGATTTTTGTTACCATTAGCAATGTGACAAGGTGGTACACAATTATTCTACTCCAGATCATTTATAATAGTGCTATAATGGTCGGTATCCTTATAATAGTGTTGGTACATTTGAACAATAATGAGGATCAACACCATTATAATAGCACTCGGGGTCAGTACCAATATAACGCGCTTACAGTGTTGATCCATTATAACATTGATAAGGGTCAACATTATTATAGGAGTGTGAATGATAGGTAGCTGAACTAGGGTGCATATATGTCATGAAGTTTCCCTTAAGACCAACGACACGATCTTTGATCATCTTCTCATGATATCATCCTTCTTCATAACAAAATCTCATAGATCCCCGCGTACTTCTAATTTAAATCGCAGATGTTCCTCTCGGGCTCCTCCTTTCTCCCCCGTTGGACCTATGTTCCTCCTTCTGCTTTCCAAATATCAAAGTCAAAGATGTAGAGGGGAATGGATACTGGATCTGACACCGACGAAGATGAATAATGAATCACAGCTCCAGGAGAAGGAACACCGAATGACGATGAATGCCCTCTTACCACGATATTCGGCCTCTCTCGCTCGCTTGACACCCCTCGTTTGTTCTCTTTCTTGCTCGCCGGACTTGAAGGTCGCCAGACCGGGAGAAGACCTAGTACAGCCCGAACCACATCTTGGCAACCCCATCTCTAATCTCTCACTACAAAGAGGCAAAATGAGATCGGAACAAAAGGAAAATGGAAGAGAAAAAAGGAGGACGAGAGGAAAGAGAAGTTATGGAAGAAAAGGCTTCGAATTTTGAAGCGAGAGATAAAGAAAATGAAGTTACTGTTGAAATCTTGCTAGTTTATTAGATAGGCGTGTAGAAATTCTTTCTTGTTCAAAAAATAAAGTAAAAATTACAGTAGTACTCAGGATCTAAAAAGTATAGTTAGACAAAAAAAAAAGTATAGTTAGAGTAAGACAAAAAAAAAAATATAGTTAGAATTTTACATTATTATAATCGGGTTTACCAGTAATTAAGCAAAACTACTTCAGGAATAGATGTAACATCACAACATACACTTAACTAACTTATGATCTGTTTTGTGGGTGAACAAACGCACAACGACAATTGAAATGAATAACAAAAGCGCAATGAACGCACCTCACGCGCGAAGCGAAAAACCTCCCCCTCCCAAAATCTACCCCCAAAAGAAATCAGCTTGGACGAACCCTAGATCCAAAATCACCCCCTCCAAAAATCAATCTTGTATCGAATCAGTTCATAAAATGCTTCTGCAAATGCCTCTTGTGTGGAATATAATCTCAATCGAAAGGCTTTTGTTACTTTTGTCTCTGTTTATCCCCTTCTTGCATCTGAATATTCCCTCTTATACGAATTCTTTTCGTCTATGTACAAACGGTTGCTGGTGATGGGTTCCCTGGCTCCTCTCTCTCGGAGCGGTTGTCAGCATCGGCCTAATCAGTGGGACTCAACTCGTGGGGGTCAATGCTTTAGAGGAATCCTTCGGCCTCCTCCCTGGCCTTCTTTATATTGCTGGGTGGTTTGCTTTATCGCTTCGCGCTGCTGTCTCCACTTCTGGTCAAATCAATGGTGGTCGGTTCTGTCTGCTTGCCGGTTACTTCCTCCTTTCAGTTGGTTGTACAAGGGAATGACGTTCTCTCCTTGTCACATCTACCCTCTTTATCTCTCTTTTGATCTAATCTGGATTTGTGTAAAAACTCTCACCTTTTGGGTGAACAAAACCATAGATGGACCTTGTTTCCTTCTATCGTCTACATCCCGAAAGGGCCCTCAAAACCATGAGCTTTCGCTATCACCGGGTGGGATTTTGCTCCCATCTGGTGGTGGGGAAATCTCTTTAACATCTACAGGTGAACTATACTCCCTGAACAAGACCTTAAAAGGGGCTCATGCTCCTTCACCCTTCATATCCCGAAAGGGTTATCAAAGGATGCTGAATAATCAGATCTCTGACTGGTCTCTGATTCAAACCGTGGTTGAGGTATTGGCCTCTTCACCCCCTACTTCCTGCAAGGGCTCGAATCGTTCTGTGGTCTTGGTGAGTGATAAAAGTTTTCTGATTTGGAATCCGGTAAGATATGTGGATAACTGGGTAATTCTATATTCCCTTTATACTCGTATTCAAGGAAAAACTCATATGTAGCTTAATCATGTCCCTAATGATGCATATTTGGGGGTCTTGCTGCTAAGTTTCTTGATATTCATCCTCATCTTGTTGGGGGTGGATGGATGCAACAGTAATAATGATGTTGAGCAGTTGATTGATACTCTTGATAAATTGTTGGATAAAATCTTCTTAATGATACTAAATTGTTTTTCCAAAACAAGTCTCACTGAATTGCCTTATACTCCTATTGTTGCTCCTCTTGCTTCTTTCCTTAAGTTGTTTGAGTTTGAGAAGCTAGGAGTATGGGACCCTATCAACTCCGCTCCCAACAATAGCAAAAATGATTTTCATGAAGTACACTTTACATATTCCCCGCTGAAGGGCAATTGCAAACAAACTAGAATAAGGGAAATGTTTTTCAAATCTATTAATTTTAATTGTGTTTCATTGATTGCTAACACATCTTATTGTTCCCACCTTCTGCCAAATAGCTCCATGGGAAACACACCCAGAAAACACATTTGTAACTTTATGATTGAGGAGTACGCCTCGTCTTCCCGTTTCTCCCGAAAGGAACCTGACCAAACTTCGTTCGTGTTGACTCCCCTGGCGGAGACAATTGTGTTAAGGAGCTCTGTATCGGCGGTTGCCTTCCAAGTAAAAATATGTTTTCTAGTTCTAGCCCTTGTGGGTTGGCTGGTTCTAGTCTACTGCGTTAAAATCCTACTGAAGAATTTTTTATCCAATTTGTTTTTGGATATCCATTCCTGTGTAAAACGGCCCCCATCCCTTTTGAGGTGCTCTGAATCTCTCAACCCCCCTCATAACCCTTATGATGTTATATTGGGCTTGTATACCTCTGATTCACCTATAGGTTTGCTTTACATGGCTGCTGATGAAGCTGCACTTGGTTTTGATGTTATATTCATTGTGTCTCCCAATCTGTGGAAAGGCTTCCTTGCCCTCTTTGTTGCTCCTTGCACTTTACCTTTGGTTATGTGTAAGTCTGAGCAGCCGATGACGAGGCTACTGGTAAAATCTGAATCAAGCAACCGTTCTGAAAACTATGGTGAATCTAACGGGGCTTCTTCCAATCTGAAGGGTGTGAATCCTTTTCTTTTTTAGGGGGGTCAATCCGGGCACATTGTCAACCCTTTATGTCCGCTCTATGTAACTAAAATTTTATGGTCTGAATACATATCTCTTGAGGACAGCAACCAAGTTCAGCATCACATGATGAAGGAAAAGTGGCTTCTCATTGCTTGTGAATACTAGTATGCTAGGTGCGTGTGTATTAAAACCTTGTTAACATCTCATAGGTATTTAAGCTATTATGTAACACTCTATGGTATGAAGGATATGGTTTTGATGTGTGAAATGTGGTATAAGAGTTCTTATGATTATGAACAAATTCTGTTCTTGGGCTACATCTATGAATGGATTGGTATTCGAGTAAATTCTTGTAGTTTCAATCTAAATACTTGCTGGTTTTGTAAGCCCTTTGTCAATCTGTATGAACTAATTGCCACAATATATATGAAAATTCGGGTTGCATTGTTAGAACTCCTAAAATCTGCTAATTGTGAAGGCATGATGGATTATGATTCTTCACAAAACAACACCAATCAGTACCACTCCTACATTCACACCTCTAGCTTAGGGAAGAGAATCACCTCTCATCCTTTCCATGTTAATCGAACTGGCCACCATTACCTCCTACCTCTTGATAGATGTAGCTCTAGAATGCAATCCCAAGGAAAACACCTCTCTAATCATGGGAACTTCGGGCAACCATGTCAACTAGAGGTTGCAAGCAACAAAATGTATGAAAATTTCCAACAAAAATTGATCAATACACCTAATAAAACTTCCAAAACAAATCAAGACAAATGTTCGTTCACCGATCCCCGACCACAGATTGGCATTGAGCATAGGACTCGGTATGGGCAGGATCACATTTTGCCTGCCTATACTAAAACAAATGGTGAATGATAATAAGATACTGTAATTGTAGAGGGATTGGAAAGACAACGTTTTGGACTAATATCCAAGCATGGCGAATATCTGATTACGTACAACTAGTAGTCTTGGCGAAAACAAAAACTGAAAAATCAGCCCACTGAAAGTTTATGGAAAAACATTAGATTCACTAACTTGTGCTGGTCCCCGGCTTCGGGCGGGCTGGGGGGGTTAGCTGTACTCTGGAACAACCCCCCCCCCCCCCCCCCCCCCCGAATCTAACGGATTAAGAGGAGTTCTGGTTGACTCTATCCCAAATAATTACACAAAGTGATGTTCCATGTATAGTCATGAGAGACCTGAACGAAATCAGTCAACCATCGGACAAATGCGGAGGAGCAGAATCCTCCCTAGGCAAATACCAGCGACTAGCAGATTTCAAGGAGATGTGCTCATTGATGAATATCCCTTCATTCGGTAACCGGTGTACCTAGCGGAAAAAGCAAAAAGGACCAGAAAACATCTTAGAAAAACTGGATAGGGTACTAGTCCACCATGAAATTATAAACTCATTCCCAGACCTTGCAACTAACAATGGTTCCTTTTCCAGGCCTGACCACTACCCGATTACAATTTACCTTGTAGGAATGTAGAATTGATATAAAGTCCTCCTTGAGGGTTTCCATTCATTGATAATCATATATATAGGTTACAAAGGTATTGGGCCTTTTGGGTCTTTGGGCCCACTATACAATATAAGACTTGTGTAATCTATCAAACCCCCGCAGTCGAAACTGAAGGAGTCCGTACAGTGAGACTGGACCGAAAATCAATGAACAATTGCAGAGGTAAACCCTTAGTTAATATATCAGCGTACTAATAGGAGGACGGGACATGTAGAACCCGGACATGTCCAATGGCAACCTTGTCCCGGACGAAGTGGAGATCGAGCTTAATGTGCTTCGTGCGTTGATGCTGGACTGGGTTGCTAGCCAGATAGACGGCGGAGACGTTGTCAGTGTAGACCAGAGTGGCCTTCTGAAGAGGTCAACGAAGCTCAAGCAGGAGATTGCGTAGCCAAGAACACTCGGAGACAACGTTGACAACACCCCTGTATTCGGCCTCAGCGTTGGAGCAAGAGACGACAGACTGACGCTTGGCTGACCACGACACAAGGGTGTCATTGAGGAAGACACAGTAACCAGACTTGGAGCGGCGTGTGTCAGGACAACCACCCCAATCCGCATCAGTGTAAGCAACAAGGTCAAGCTTAGAGGAAGGGGTGATCGTTGTGTCGAGCTCGAGGGTGCCGCTAATGTACCGAATGATCCGCTTCAAGGCCTGAAAGTGGGGTTCCCTGGGGGCATGCATGAACAAGCAGACCTACTGAATGGCGTAACTGATATCAGGCCTGGTGAAGGTGAGATACTGAAGAGCACCAGCGAGGCTCCTGTACAATGTCGGATCATCAACCAAAGGACCAGAATGAGCACTAAGCTTGTTGGATGCATCGACAGGGGTGGCGACAGGATTGCAGTTGACCATCTTAGCTTGAGCAACAATCTCAGCAGCATACTTACTCTGTGAGAGAAATAGACCACACGCATGACGCTGAACAACAACTCTCAAGCAGTAGGACAACGGACCCAGATCAGACATGGCGAACTCCGCACTCAACTGCGAAATAATAGACATCCGAAGAGCATCAGAAGAGGCGGTGAGAATGATGTCGTCGACATATAGCAACAGGAAGGCCAAGTCTGAGCCTCTGCGATAGATAAGCAGAGACGTATCCGAACGGCTGCCAATGAAACCCAATCTTAGCAGATGAGAAGCAAAGCGTTGGAACCAAGCCCGCGGAGCCTGTTTCAGACCATACAGAGAGCGCTTGAGGAGACAGACGTGCTTTGGACGATCAGCATCAGCAAACCCCGGCGGCTGAAACATGTAGACTGTCTCATTCAGATGGCCATGCAGAAAGGCGTTCTTGACATCTAACTGATGGATGGCCCAGTTGCGCGACAAAGCTAGTCTCAATACCACTCGGATAGTGGCAGGCTTGACTACAGGGCTGAACGTCTCATCACAATCAATACCTGCCTGCTGAGATCAACCATTGACCACAAGACGGGCTTTGTAGCGCTCCAATGTCCCATCAGAGCGGAACTTGTGATGGAAGAGCCACATACAACGAATGACGTTCGCCCCAGGAGGGCGAGGGACAAGAACCCAAGTACCATTCTTCGCAAGAGCCTTGTATTCGTCGAGCGTAGCCGCCTGCCAATTCGGGTCGATGAGGGCTGTTTTGTGGGAGGTGGGAATGAGAGAAAGGGAGGTCGGGGTGGAGGCAGGTAGAGCTGGCAATTTCTGATCCGACCCGAGAAACCCGACCGACTCACCCGACCCAAAACCCGATCGAACCCGAAAATTTGGCGTTATGCATAACCCGAACCCGAAACCGAGCCCGACCAATGTTGACCCGAAACCCGAAATGACCCGAATACAGACAAACCCGACTCAGCCCGGACCCGACCCGAATTCCAACCAGACCCGAATTTCAACCCGATCGACTCCCAACCTGACCTGAGTCCCAACCCGAACCGACTCTCAACCGACCCGACTCCCAACCCGAATATCCTTGAATATATATATTTATTATACATTTATACTATAAAATAAAAAAAATTTATTGTAATTTATTATCGAGCTATTGATAGTTAATGCTATTTGTGTACAAAATAAAAATTCAATTTAATAAAATTCAATTTCTATACATAAATAACATGAATTACATATTCATGCTATTTGCGATGATCAGACAGATAGCCTAGGAAGAAACATGGAGTGGAGCGCGGGTGAAGCTTGTGTGGGGTTGTGGAGGACTGGTTTGGGAAACACAAGCACTCGAAGGTGCGAAGGTGATCATACCTAGGCATGGTGTAATAAAGTGCCTGAGTTGGCGAGCGATGGTGTAGGGTAGTGGAAGGGAGAATGTTTAGGAGATAACATGTGGTGGATAAGCCGTGAGGCCAATAGGGAAGGGGAATAGATGCATGGAAGAGGAGAGAGCGCATCATGTTGGTAATGGTTCTGATGATTCTTTCAGCCTTGCCATTCTGCTGAGAAGTAGATCCCGTTTGCGGCAAAGAAAGAGTGAAAGTCTTTGTTGTCAAACTGACGACCATTGTCACATTGGAAACATTTGATGGATGTGTGAAACTGTGTTTTGATGTAGGCATGGAATTTGGCAAAGACAAGAAACACTTGGGACTTGAAATGCAACGGGAAGACCCATAAGAAATGAGTATAATCATCAAGAAACAAGATGTAGTACTTGTGACCCTCCTTGCTAGGCACAAGAGAGGTCCAAATGTCACTATGAATGATATCAAAGGGAGCAAGGGTAGAGGTGAAAGACCGTTGGAATGGCAGCCTGGCATGTTTGCCTAGTTGGCAGGAAGAGCATAAACCAGAGCGTGGGTCTTTAGTACAGGTGACAAGACTCTGGGAACGGAGGACATCTAGAACGGCAGCACTGGGATGGCCCAAACGTGCATGCCACAGGCTGGACGATGATGCCGAGAGGGCGACCAGG
This sequence comes from Persicaria tinctoria, assembly GCA_037127255.1. NCBI lineage: Eukaryota > Viridiplantae > Streptophyta > Magnoliopsida > Caryophyllales > Polygonaceae > Persicaria > Persicaria tinctoria. The sequence goes on along the minus strand of JBANSL010000013.1, from coordinate 21,224,094 downwards.
CACGACTGACTGGACGCAGAAGGTGGTGTGATAGGGTAGAGCTCCCCGATGCTGTTACATCTCATTCGAGTAACCCCCGTAGTAAGATCGTTCACAGAGAAACCATGGAGATCAAACGTAAGGGAAACTTTATTGTCAGTAGTGAACTGACAGACAGAGATAAGGTTTTTGACAATCTTTGGGACAATGAGGACAGTGTTAAGGTGTAATGAGTAGGTTGGGGTCTGTAATTTGGCGTGGCCAATCCCCGAAGTAGCTAGACGACCACCATTGCCGATGATAATAGACTGTGCAGGACCTTTAAAGGAAATGGAAGAGAGGTTACCTGAGGAGTTCGTCATATGGGAGGTGGCACCAATGTCCATGTACCAAGAAGAGTCTGGAGATGTCGGATGCATAGAGGAGAATGCGTGATGTTGGTGATCGTAGAAGGCCATGGTAAGGATTTTTTTTTAAAAAAAATTTTGCCACCTAACTTAATAAATAATTAAGTTAGCGCCAGAAACGAAAATAGGAGAACACAATGGCTGTTTTTGTAATTTCTTCAAAAGATATTAAAACTCTCCGCTTTTTCTCTTTAGAAGCACTTGCAGGGGCCGGTGGTGCTCGGAGAACACAAGGGCTGTCCTTCTTGGGCTCGGAGGGAGGCCGGTGGTGCTCGGAGCTTGGATCCGGGGTGCAAGAGGCCGAATCTGGGAGGTCTTCCTTATCGGAGAATGGAAGCGGCGAAGGCGAGACTCCAATCGGCGGTAGCTCGGGCTGGGCTCGGCGGCGGCGAAGCGAGGGATCGATCTGGACGAAGCGACGAGTGAGATGAAGCGATGGGAAGAGATGCCGGCGGCGGTGGGCGGCGTGACAGGGAGAAGAAGAGAATGGACAGAAGGCAGCGGCGAACGGACGAGATCTAACGAGGTCGGATCTGAGGAAGAGGATGACGGCGACGGCGAGTCGGAGGATGAAGAAGACCGGTGAGAAGAGAGGATCAATTTAGGGTTCTGTTAGGAAGAAAAGGTTGTGATACCATGTAGGAATGTAGAATTGATGTAAAGTTCTCCTTGAGGGTTTTCATTCATTGATAATCATATATATAGGTTACAAAGGTATTGAGCCTTTTGGGTCTTTGGGCCCACTATACAATATAAGACTTGTGTAATCTATCATACCTAGCCAAAAACTCCGCTTTCAAACCGCCACCATTCAAATTCGAGAATGTCTGGATACAAAGAAAGGACTTCAGGAACATAGTGAAGCAAGCTTGGAGAGAACCTTGCTCGGGCTCTGCCATGTTTCAAGTGATGCCTAAATTTAAATTCCTAACACATAAGGCTAAAGAATGGAACAGGAAGAACTTTGGCAATATCTTCAGACGGTTGATAGAGGTTGAGGAATCCCTCCTTCGGTTACAAACAACATATGCTACAAATCCCGACCCAAGTGCAACCATCAAAGAACAAAATCTGCCCCCCCCCAAAAAAGATAAGTTGCTCCAATTCCACAAAACCTACTGGAGAAAAAGCGAAATCTAAACACCTAAAACTAGCAGATACAAATTCGTCCTATTTCCATAGAGTAGCTACGGGCCGCAGAAATCGAAAAAACATTAGATCGATTGGTACGCCGGAAGGAACCCAGATTGTAGAGGATGAAATTATCAAGAAGGAAATCCTTAAAGACTTTGAACAAAGATTCTGTAGAGAACAAACCTACTCGCCTCAGCAGCTCGAGAAATATTTAGATATAGGAAAATAACTTTTTGACCAAACAACCATCGAATAGCGAGATCAAAAAGGTTGGCTTCGCAATGGGAAGCAATAAATCCCCAGGCCTTGAGGGTTTCACTGCGGAGTTGTATTAAAAATATTGGGACATTATAGGTACGGGAATCACAAAAGCAATCAAAGCTTTCTTCCACGCGGGCAGGATACTAAAACAGATAAACCATACATTCATATCCCTAATACCAAAAAATGACAACCCACCTTGACGACGCACTATCGAGGAATACTGCAAATTCTTGGGACAAAAAGCCAATTATCATAAATCTTCCTTCCAAATTACAAAATGAGGCAAAGAACTAGAAGGAATTCTCAACATCCCATTGGAATGGAACCTAGAAAAATACTTTGGATGTCCAATTATCAATGGAAGAGTAACTAAGGATATGTTTGGGGAACTAGTCTGTAAATCGAAAGACAAACTAGCCAAATGGCGTGCCAATGCTTCATCAAAACCCCTCTACGCTATGCAAAGTTTTATGCTTCCGGCCTCAATCCACAACCAGCTTGACCAAATAAACAAAAAAAAATTTGGGATAAAGATGCACAACATAGTCCGTTAATTAGTTGAGATAAAATCTGCAATTAAAAGCAGTTGGGGGATTGGGATTACGCAAAGCAAGAACCATGAACGAAGCTCTACAGTTAAAACTTTTATGGAAAATTCTTGCAAAACCACAAAACTATTGGGTCAGAATCATACAATACAAATACCTAAAAGAAAACCATATTCTCACGTATAATAAAAAAGGGAATGCCTCTTCGCAATGATCGAAACTCAGAGCGCTAATCCCGAATTTTAAATTGGGAATAATATGGTCAGTGGCAAATGGACAATCTATTAACTTATGGAAAGACAACTAGGTTTATACGACATCCCTGGAAGAGAAGCTAGGGTCCCAACAGAATAGTAACACAATTGAATCTTTAAACGATTACATTTTGGGGGGTCAGTGGTGGAAGGAGAAGGTCAGGACTAGACTCCCAGAGAGCGTAATAGAAGACATTATTAAAATACTCCTTCCAATCACACCTATCAAAGATAGATTATATTGGTGGCCAGACAAAAAGGGATGGTTTACAACTTCGAGCGCATACAATCTTATCACAAGTAACCAAACTCACAAATCCGAGGATTATAACGGGATATGGAAACTAGACATCCCACCTAAGGTTAAAATTTTTGTATGGAAAATCAAACATCGTGGACTAGCCAATGCTGCACGCTTAGCCCTTAAGGAGGTACCAGTACCCACGGGATGGGCTTTCTGTAACCACCTCTCGGAAAATGACACTCATCTATTTATAGAATGTCCCATCAACAATTTTCAGAACAATTCTCCACTGACATTTCTAACAAGGTGAACACGATATTAACCCAAAACAGAAGCATGGACCAAATATTACAAATTTTAGGGGAGTCCCTGTCAAAGGAAAACAAACAACACATAATATTCAAATGGTGGACCCTATGGCTTGTTAGAAACCAAGTGATTTTCAGAAATGCAAAAACGTCGTCCATTAAGGGCCTTAAGAAATTAATAAAGGATAATATCGATAACTAGAAAAGAGCAAGTGCTTTGGATACGACAAGTTTAGGGGAGGATGTGCTGCTTCCCCATAACAACGAGAAACATAAGGTTAGAAATAATAAACAAAAAACCACCCTATGAAAAAAAAACCCTGTAGAGAAAATTCAAGTTGAATTTCGACGGATCATTTGTATCATCAAAAATGGGTTCTGTAGGCTACATTATACGCGATTGGATGGGAAACCCAGTAAGTATAGGAGGAAAGGAAATCGGGGGCATTTCGCCACTAATGGTGGAAGCTCTGACCCTTAGACTAGGACTACAAAAGGCAAAAGAATTAAATATCAACAACCTCTTCATTGAAGGAGACTTCAAGATAGTCATAGATTATCTCAGCAAACAGACGGTATGTCCCTGGAAAATTGAACTTATAACGTCAGACATTCAATCCATCTTAACAGAGTTAACAGTCCTCGGAATCTCCCATATTCCCCGCATTGGTAATCAAGTAGCGGATAAGGTTGCACACCTTAGCTACTCTACCAGGGGAGCAGACTTTCAAAATGACTCAGGTCTACGCGACCTCATCTACAAGAATGCTTTCGCCTAGAGCTTCTGCTCAACCGAATCTTTACCTAATAAAAAAAAACTTATGATCTATTTTAATTAATGATAAAAGTGGGAGACAGTTTGACATGTCAGTGGTTGTCCGAATTTAAGTTGGTATGACAAATCTGCACCTTTGATCGCGTCCTCCCTTTCTTTTCTTTTTTTATACTACGTACTCAGTACTCCACACCATAAGAAGATCTCCTACAATTTTATTTTTAAAAATAAAATAGAAAGGACATTTTTTTTTTTGATACAAGGCAAGACTTTGAGAGACATCAGATCCTGCTGACGCACCTCCCAATGGCGTCCAGTCGGACGAGGGATAGGAACTCTGGATGAGAAATGATAGCTCCATGATCCATGTAGTGTCTGAGATGAACAATCTTGTCCACAACACGATTGATTTCACGGAAGACATGGGAGCACGATACCCCATCAAACTGCTGTAGGAGAAACTGGATATCCGTGACAATCATCTCATGGAGTAAAGGGCATATCTTTTCACTTGTTTTACTTTAATTTGGGTGATAATATCTTCATCGCTAATTTTTACTATTTTCACCGCTAATCACCGCATAGGTTTACGGTGGCTTTAATGACAGTCAACGAGGCCACCGCATATGTTGATGGTGGCCACCGCCATACTTTGCGGTGGGTCGAGGTGTATATAGACCCACCGCATAAGTTGGCGGTGGGTCTTGGATGACGCATTTTTAGGGGTCGGTAACCGGACCGAACCGGGCCGTCGCAATAATAGTCTCAAACCGTCGTCATAACCCACCGCCTATGTATACGATGGGTTTGAATAGTCGATATAACGGTCCAAAACCGTCGCCATAACAGTGGGTTTGAACCATCGCCATAACGCTGGGTTCATATACGGTCAACGTCTCCACCGCATGTATATACGGTGGGCTTAGGAAATAGTAATAATTAGCGGTGAAAATATCCGCCCCGCTTTAAATTTAACACCTACGGATATCAATTTTAAAGATTTGAAAGAACATTTAATTTTGGAGAAAAATATAAATTAAAAAAAAGACTTTTTTTTTTTCCACTTTCTAATTTTAGAGAATGAGATTCATAATCAATTAGACTAAAAATGTACTTAAAAGTTTATTAAAAAAAATCCAAAATGGTACGGTGATACTGTGATGATCTTAGATGTGATTTTATATAAAATTTAAAATATATTCATATATATTTGTAATGAGTATGAAATTATTTGTAAAATAAATAATTTAAAAAGTTGATATTTTATAAAAAACTCTAAAATTTTTGTTAAAAAGTTAAACAATCTATTAAAATGATTTTTTTAGTGTTTGGGGGATTTCCTGTGGTTAATATTGCAAATTTTGTTTATAGTGACCACAATATCTTTGAAATTTTGCATATTCAAGATATTTTCAATTTCAAATTTGCATATCATTTCCAAAGTTTATACTTTAACCAACCTTTGTATTAATTTTTTTTAAAAAAAAATCAATTCTTGTAAGTTAATATATGTTCTCACTTCTCAGGGAAAAAAATACTTACATCTTTAATTTTATTTTTACATGCATGTCATTTCATTCTCATAGCGATAAGTAAATACTACCCGGAGAAAGTTATGTGATCATCAATTTTGTCGTTTCATCAACCATATTTGATATTTTGAGTCCATGACTCATTAAAAATAAAACCAATCAATTGTTCATTATTAGATATATAAATGGTCAATTTTTTCATTTTACTATCAACCAACATGTCGAATTAAAGAAAAAAAAACGTTTTTTTTCGTTAATTTTTTGAAAACAGAATGGTCAATTTTTTTTCAAAACGTTTTATTATGTTATTAAAAATATAAATGTTCAAATTTTTTTTCTAGGTGTGTTAGGATTATCACTTCAATGCTAAACTTCAAAACTAGGAAAGTGTCTGATTAACTAACTCTATTTATAAATAAATTTATATAAAGGAATATAAATTTAAAATAAAACACATTGTAAATTATACCAATCAAACACCTACTATTCCATAAACTTTATAATTAATTATATTATAAATTTAATATTATATATTTGATCAACATAATTTATCAAGAGTTTCCTTTTAAATTCACATGATTGTAAATATAATATAAATTATTTTTAAAAAAAATTCCAAATATTTACTGTTATAATTGTATTATAAACTTAATCAAAGGGAATCCCAACACAACCGAAAAGATCCAAACAGAACCAAAGAGGATGAATACAAGTTACATTGACCTCGATCTATACCCAAACTATAGAGTATTAGATACCTCCTAGATAGGGTCGGACCTGAGACGAAGTCCAAAGCTCTCGCCTCGAATCCAATTAGCCCAGGGGGCCCAATTACACTAGGGGAGGCATATATGCATATTAAAAAATGAAAAAGGCTTAGGGGCCGGATAGGCACTACGCTCAACGCTAATTGGAAAAAAAAAAAGGAAAAGCAAACACATTGAAAGTCCATAAATACATATTAAAAAATAAAAAAGGCTTAGGGTCCAGATAGGCAGTATACTCAACCTTGATTGGAAAAAAAAAAGAAAAAGGAAAAGCAATCACATTGAAATGCAGCGTTTGAAGAAATCAAAAGAGAAATGATGAATAATCAAATAGTAGGAGGATGTTAGGAAACTCGCTTGGGAGAATCGCAATTTCGCCGCCGACGTCCATTCACCTGATTCCAACCACATCAGCGACCATCAGCACCGGAACCAAGCCCAGGTTGTCGCTCTCTCCTCTCAGGCTCCCCCTCTTAGCCTCTCCCTCCAACCGCAACCTCCACTCCTTCTTATGGGTGTCATCGTCGGACGTAGGCTATCCTAGGCCCTCTCAGTCACAACTCACTCTTGAAATCAGGTGTAATTTAATCCTAGGTTGTTGGAATTAATTGGATTTGATATCTAAGTTTTAGAATTTACTCCGTAGTAATGTAGGATTTTAAGATTTCAATTTATTTTGTATTTATGATTGAATTTGTAGGATTTTTGAATTGAATTTATAGGATTTATGATTTGAATTGTGTTTCTCTATTTGTTTTTATAAATTGTAAGTTGTATATAGGAAAGCAGTTGTCTAGAGCTAATAAGATGAAATTGAATGAACAACGAGATGCATTAACTCGAAGTCAAGCAAGTAATATCAAGAAATATCTCACTAGTAATCAAATTGTATATGGATTAAATGAAGAAGTTGAGCAAATTGTTGACACATATGTTGATCAATATGTTAATCTTGAGGTTACTCAAGCTGTCAGTAATGAAGTTGATCAAGATTCTATTGAAAAGTTTACCAAGGTTAATGAAGAAGTTAACAAGGCTATCAATGAAGATTTTGCACAACGTGGCAATGAAGATATAGATCAAGAGAATGGATAGTTCATTGATCGCTGCATGAGAATGTTGATGATCTAGGAAATTAGGACAAAATTGGACAAAATGTTATAGATTTTGTTGTTGAAAGAGATCCTAAAAGGGATTATGGTGAGAAGATGAATAAAAGGTGGCTTTTGTATTCTGTTTCATTGAATATGATCGTTTTCTTTTGTTGAAAATTGTTTAAGACACAAGAGACGATGACTCTGCTTGGTAAGTTGGGAAATGAGGTTTTTTCTGAATGGAAGAACCTTAGTCTCATCTCTCATGAAACCAGTAAATGTCATATAAATTGCATGTCTAACTGACTTGAATTAGAAAGAAGGCTTCAAATTAAGAAGACAATTGATGAAAGTTTGCAACTAGCTATCAATAAAGAGAAAGAGCACTGGAAGGGGGTTTTAAAGAGGACAATTGCTATTATCCAAAGAATTGCAAGAAATAACTAGGCATTAAGAGGTGATTGTGGGAAGCTCGATCTTTGTTGACAATAATGATATTTTTTTGCGACTGGTCGAAATGGTTGCTGAGTTTGATTCAATAATGACAGAGCATCTACGTCGTGTTCAAGCAAAGAAGACTCATTATTTGTATATTGGCACTAAGATTCAAAATGAGTTGATACATACGTTAGCGGCTGTTGTAAAGGGTTCAATTCTTGTGGAAATTAATATGTCAAGTATTTCTCAATCATACTTGATTGCATTCCTGATACGAGCCATGAGGAGTAGATATCTCTTATATATAGTTCGTCGTGTAGATGTTTTAGGAAATAAGGTTTCAGTGGAAGAATTTTGGCTTGAGTTTATTGTTGTGAGTCTAATTTGCCATGTTTAACAGTAACTTTTATATCGATTTCTGCATACATTGCATACATTTGGGTTAGAATAATACATAATCTGTGTAGTTTACACTTATTTGCAATATATGGAGGTCTACACAAGTTTTTTTTATATTTGGCAGAAATCGGACGCACTTTGGAGCTTAAAGGAAACTCATGGAGAAGCTAAGAATGGTGCAGCTGGAGAAAATGCCATTTTTCACCATTCTTCGTTCTGAATCAAGCTTTGATGTCTTCATGAGAGTTGTAGCCCTCGAAAAGAGCTTTCCAACGCATGCTCATATGCGTCAATCCGACGAACGAGGACTCGGGAAAGTGCGTTTTAAGAACAGAGCAGAAAGCTGAGAAATCTTTACTCGAGATCGAGTACACTCTACTCGAGATCGAGGAGAGCCTGGTCGAGAAAGAGCTGATCGAGAAGCCGAGGACGAAGACGCAGACCACCTCTACTCGATGTCGAGGAGGCTTAGTCGAGATCGAGGAGCCCGGAGCCAAGGTCCGAGCATGTCGAGTAGATCCACCCGACCAAGCCAGCCCGATGAACGAATCCTACTCGATACAGAGTAGGGCTACTCGATGTCGACTAGATCTCCGAGCCATGTCCGAGCCTTGTCGAGCAGAGTCACCCGAGGAGTCCAGTCGACGACAAATCCTAGTCGACATCGACGAGCCCTTGTCGAAGTCGAGTAGACCCGTATCTGGAAACGCGTCGACGTGAGCAGTCCGAGTAGAGTTGGAGTTACTTTGGGCCGAAGGAAGTCGAGTAGGCCGAGATCTATCAAGTTCTATCCATGGAAGGGAGATCTATCAACATGAAGAGACTTACCTAGTTTAGATTTATCTTTTCCATTTTAGATTTAATTTCATTATTGCTTTTATTTATCATTAAGCATTTTAGATATAGTTTTAGATATATATATAGATATTCTATCCTTGATTAGCAAGGATTAGAAGGCTATAAATAAAGCTCATGGGGCTCAGTTTTATAAAATTCAATTTCAGAGAGGTAGAGAAGTAGTTCCACAGAGACGGTTTAGGGAGTTCAGAGGTTTTAGGGTTTTCGCAATTCAACGAGAGTTGGATTGCCGGGATTGTAAAGGTTTTGAATTTAGTTAATGCAAGTTGTTATTTCTTTTCAATCGATGTCTGAGTTTGCGATGAGGCGTGAGTAGTCCACCCACTTCTAGGGTTGGGGCGAGCCCGACGATAGTCATGCGTGTTTGAGGTAAAGATCCGACCTTTATCATGTTTTGAACATTTTCCTACTTGTTTATGTGTTTATTACCCGTCTAATGGAGATCCATGCTAACAACTTGGATTATAAACATAAAATCGGTAGAGACAATTAGGGTTTCTTGCAAGAGTTGTCTAATTGTTGGAAAAGGCGAAAGCTTAGTCCTTTGATGCGATTTACATGATAATTTGTTTGGTTCTGCCTTATGCATGCTTGGTTATCGTTGTTGCAAACCCCAATCTTGGAAGCCTTTTTAAATTAAGTTTAGTTCGAAATCCCAAAGCCTTTGCATTTATTTTATTTCGTTTTAATCTCTGTCTTACTCGAGATCGAATAGCACTCGTCGATCTCGACTACTGATCTTCGACCCAAAGTCGTTGTAGCTTACTTGTGCAGGTACTCGACGAGACGAAGCGAAGTCGACTAAGACTCTACTCGACATCGAGTAGGCCTTATCGACATCGACGAGCCCCTGTAACTGCTGCTGCGCTGTGTTCGACTGTGCCTAACCCCTGTCGACTAACCCTTAGTCGAGGTCGAGTACCACTGTTGTCGACGTTCGTGAGATCGATCCTGACTTCCCACTGATGCATCAGGAGGAGGTCTTGTAATTATTTGCAAGGGACGGAATCTGGTTTGCCTTAGTTTATTTATATTCAATTTTGCATACTCGATTTTCTCCTATCAACATTTATGAAGGTTGACGATACATCAAACAATAGACTTTTTCAAGAGATGCAGGTTGTACTAATTAAGTAAACTTGTCCTCGACATAAATGATATAAGAGGTCAAGTATACGACAATGAGGCCAATATGAAAGGTAGGAACAAAGGTGTACAAAGTAGATTGAAGATAATCCTAGAGCTTTCTACACTCCTTGTGGATGTCATTCTCTCAACTTGGCATTAATTATGTGATATGGTGACTTGTTGTTCTAAAAGAATGTCATTTTTCGGAGTTGTACAGCGCATCTACACTTTATTTTCTTCTTCTACTAAGAGATGACAGATTTAAAAAAAACATATGAAGTGACTTACTATCAAGCCGCTCTCACAAACACGTTGGGAAAGCCATGTTGAAAGTGTGAAGCCCATAAATTAAAGGAGCAAGTTGCGTAAATTGTGGGTGCTATAGTTAAATTGGCAACAACAAGTGAAGATTCGAAATCCAAAAGTGAAGCTAAAGACCTAATAGAATTTGAACTTGCAAATTTGAGTATTTGCTTGGAATGGTAATTTGGTACAAGCTGCTACATCAGATTAACATTGTCAGCAAGTTCTTTCAAGGAGAGGATATGGATATCAATGTTGCTATTAGCCAATTAAAAGGGTTTATTTCTTCTCTTCAAGAGTATAAAGAATGTGGATTTGATCAGGCTATGACTGAAGTAGAATAGATAGTAATAGAAATGGGAATTGAAGTCGTCTTTCAACAAAAACGCATTATTCGGCGAAATAGACAATATGATGAGATCAACGGTGAAGAGGTAATCTAATAAAAAAATCTTTTTGGGTTAAATACTTCTTATTTCTAATCGATCAAGCTCTTGCCTCACTCCAGTCTTATTTTGAGCTATTTGAAAAGTATGAGGAGATCTTTGGCTTTTTGTTTAGTGTGGAGAAGTTACAATCTGCTGATCATTCTAGCATTGTGAGATTATGTAACAATCTTCAAAAAAAAAAATTGACACGTAATGAGTAGTCTGATATTGAAGCATCAAATTTATGTTCAGAATTGCAATTGCTAAGGTAGCCACTGCCACCGGAAATCAGTAGAGCAATAGATGTGTTGAATTATTTGAAGAAGATGGATGAATTTTATCCAAATGCATATGTTGCCTATCAAATTTTGTTAATCGTGCCACTTACAGTAGCATTGGCTGAAAGCAGTTTTTCCACATTGAAATTAATCAAAACTTATCTTCGGTCCACTATGACACAAGAGAGGCTAAATGACTTGCTATGTTATCGATTAAAAAAAATATAAGGTGATTGAGAAAGTTGATTATGTCAAACTAATTTATACTCTTGCCTCCAAAAATGTGAGATGGGTGGTATTTAAGTAAAGACATGTCCTAAGGTTATAATTTTTTTTGCTCGATATTTGATGTATATTGTTTGTTTTTCAACAGTCTTGAGGTTTTATGTATTTTGAAACTGAAATGTTACTACACTTATATAACATATTAAATAGCTATATGTTTTTTTATAGCTTGTTTTTTTTTAATCGTGAGGGCGCGACTCTTGTAGCTCGCCTCATACAAGTATTTTCTCAGGTTTGACCATGCTGCTAGATCTATGAACTTGATATTTTTCCTATAATTTTCTATAAAATGTTTTTAAAAATGGTATTTCAAAAGGCAATGCTTAAAGAAAAACACATAAATATTCACAACAACTTATCCATAACTTGAATCCCTTTGTCTCATCTAAACTTAATAACAATCAACTAATTTTGATTACAGTTGCCCCAACACCTTATTACAATACCTATTTTCTGCCACTAATAAATCAGACTTGTACCACTTGTTTTATTGTTGGTGGGCTATTTGGTTCTATTGAAACAAATTGGTCTTTGGTTCTATCACTAAAGTTACAATAACTCAAATTCAGATACAGATGCTTGCTACAAAACAAAGTTGGAATGAGGCAAGTCGCTTTGATATGGCTTCTGACTCTTTTACCCCGGTAAAGGCTCGCTCAATTACTAGCAACATCTCCGTTAGGCGTCGTCTTCATAGCAAAGACATCAAACTTCATTGGCATAAACCACCAGAGCAGGCTTTCAAAATAAACTTTGACGGATCGTACAAGGCTTCTCGTGATGGCTCATTTGGATTCATCATCAAGGACTCAAGGGGTACGACTGTCTCAGCAGGATCTGGCCTCTGTAAGAACTCTTCTGCCCTTTATGTTGAGGCACTAGCTCTATGGAACGGTGTGCTTCGGGCAAGGGAATTGGGCATCACGAATCTATTGATTAAGGGTGACAATCTCTGGTTGTAAACTCGATTTTGGGCGATCATGGCTGCCAATTGAGTATTGAACTACTAATATCTGACATTAGGTCCCATTCTTTGTGTTATAATTATGTATCTATTGGTCATATTTTCAGGGAGTGCAATGTTATCGCCGATCGGGTCACGCATCTGGCGTACGATATCCCTAGAATTTGCTAGCTGATCATGAACTTAGGATTCTCGTTTGGAATGACGCTCTAGAATATAGTTATTGTCGAAAATGACAGATGTATCATAATTCCTTTCTTCATATTCAAAAAAAAAATTACAATATATTAGTTGCATTACTAGGTGGAATTTTTCAATAATTAATATGATACAAAGAATAATTAAACTTCAAACACTTTTCTTCTTAAAGACATAAACCCATATAAATTTTTAAAAAAGAGACTCAAAAATGTTGATTGGTGAAACGTACAGTTTGCACTTTGCTTTAGAAAAAAGCTAAACATTTTTAAAGGGGATATTTATCAAATTGTCCTAGGACTTTTGTTTAAATGAAAAAAAAATGAAATATCACGTTTTAAATCTTTGAAAGTCCATCCAACATTTTTTTTTTCTTTTTTTTTATTAAGTAAGAATTCAGTAGGACAGTGCTAGCTTGGCGAACCAAGAGCATCCTTTTGGATGAGATCATGAAGATCTGGATGATGTTTTATCTGAGAGGCAGGAATACAGTGATCAAGGTGTGCAACCTTGTCAGCCACTTTATTCCCCAGGCGCCCAATGTGGTTGATTTTAATCCCACCCCGTGAGAGGGGGAGGGATTGGATATCTGAAATTATTGTTTCAATCTGCCACAACGGGTTCCATATTTTGTTGATTGCATTGACCACTGAGAGGCAATCGCTCTCAATAGTACATTGAAGAATATTTTGTGAGATAGCCATGTTAAGCCCGATAAGAATTGCCATTGCTTCTGTTTCTATCGGAGTTTGGTGACCGACCAGCTGTTGGTGGATTACCAAGGGAGAACAAAAATGGTCCCTTATAACAAGACCCACCGAAGATGGGCCCACTGTAGGGGTTGAACCATCCACATTAATTTTGAGAATCCCCATTCTAGGTTTAACCCAAGTTTCAAGTTTCGGTTTCCGCTGTTTTAGGATCCTAGTTCTGTCCTTGTTAATCTGTGTATCACACACCTCCGTATCGTATATTTTAGTTTTTTCCCACATCAGTTTTTGGTGATTAACAAATTGACTTATCTCATCTGGTGTCGTCAATTTATTGTTTTGAAACAAGACCTGATTCCTAAACCATCAGATAGACCACCATTTAATGGCAATTAGTTCTTTTTTGGCCGCTGGTAGGGTTATGATGTGGTCCATAAGGGGGGTACGTCATTTGGCCTCTTGCATTGGGAGTCCGTTGGTGGTATTGTTGTACATTACGATCTTTTAATGCGTCCGAGGTTATCATGGAGCACTCGACAAACAAATGATATGCATCCTCATTGTGATGATTGCAAAATATACAGCTTTTCGGTATCGGGATGTTGTTTCTTGCCAGTCTGTCCTTTGTGGGTAACCCATCAAGATTGATTTTTCACATAAATTTTTTTATTTTTGGTTGGATATCAAGGCTCCACATCCAACCAAGTTGTGGGCAGTGTGGCTGACTTTCCCTCTCTATGAGCATTCTCATTGCACTTGCTGTCGTATACCAACCCGACTTGTCCGCTTCCCAATATACTCTGTGTGTTCCCTGTTGTGATGATATATATATATCCTTGATCTCCTGAACTATGTGGTATGGGACGTAGAAGGCAAGTGCTTCACAATCCCATTTTCCATGTTTGATGAAGTTTGCTACTTTGAGATTTTCAGTGCTGGCTAGGGGGTTGATTCCCCTGTTAATGAAAAAGTCCTCACACCATTGGTCATGCCAAAAGCTTACCGATCTACCATTACATATATTCCACACCAGACCTTTGAGGAAAAGAGGAATGAGTCTACTTAACTTACTTCACTACCATGAGGCAGCTCCCCTTCTTTGATAATCGAGGATGGATGTATTTTTTAAATATTTCTGGTTTATTATTGTTACCCACATGTTTGAGGGTTCTTCTAGGATTTTCCATAGTAGTTTTAATTGTAATGCTACGTTAATATCACTCATTTTGTTGAGACCCATACCCCCCGATTTCTTTGGTTTACAAACCTTATCCCAGCTAATGAGTGGCGAGTGTTGTAAGTCTTTGTTCCAGAAAAACATTCTTTTAATCCTATCCAATTCCTTATGTATTGTTGAGGGTAGCATGAAGCTTTGCATTAAGTAGTTGGGTTTAGCCATCAAATTTGATTTTATGAGCACCGCCCTCCCTTCTTGAGAAAGGGAGTTAGCACACCATTTTGTCAGTTGCTGTTTTGATTTAATGATAGTTTCTTTAAATGTATTTTTATTAACTCTTCCATTAATGATAGGACACCCAAGGTATTTTCTAAACTTGTTGAATTAGAGATATTTAGAATCCCTTGAAGAATTAATTTTCTTTGGTCGTTAATACCTCTAGAAGTTTGGAAAGAGGATTTTTGGTAGTTAACTCTCTGGCCTGATATAACACAGTAGTCGTCAATGATGGTTTTGACCTTTTGACATGCTTCTGCACTACCCTTACAAAAGACCATCATATCATCTGCAAAGGAAAAGAAAGGGATTATCATAGAGTTTCGAGCGCACTGGAATCCAATGCTGCTTTTGTCTTGGATGGCCTCCATCTGTAATGCCTTGGCTAGAATTTCTGCTCCAAGAATAAATAAAAACAGTGACAAAGGATCCCCTTGTCTGAGTCCCCGTTTGGGAAGGAAAATTTTAGTTGGTTCATTATTCACCAAGATAGTGTATGACACCGTTTGGATACATTCATTAATCCAGTTGAGGAATTTGGGATGAAAACCAAATTTAACCATGACATCTAATAGAAACGACCACTTCACTCTGTCATAAGTTTTTTCCATGTCTAACTTGATAGCTACCCATCTTTCAGCCCCTCGTCTCGTCTTGAAAGAGTGGAAAATTTCATGTGCAATAAGGATGTTGTCCTAAATAGCTCTATCCGCCACAAAAGCACCTTGCAACGGATGTATAAGTTTTCTCATTACTTTCTTAAGCCTTTCTGTAAGAATACTTGAAATGATTTTGTAGCTTGTATTACACAAACTAATGGGTCGGTAGTGGTTTGTTGTTGTCGATTGTTCACACTTGGGTAGAAATGTTATGTACGTATGGTTGACCTGTCTCAACTAGGCGTGGCCACGGGTTACGGGTCAACCCGTGACCCGCCGGGTCGTACGGGTCAACAACCCGCCGGGTCATTGACCCGCCGGTAGGGGTGGGCACAAATCCCGCAAATCTCGGGCCCGTCCCGGTCCCGGTGGAATTGGAAAAAAAAATAACGAATCCCGTCCCGGTTCCGTCCCATAAAAATTATGCAGGACGGGACGCGGGACGAGGATTTCTTATCCCGGAAATCTCGTCCCGTCCCGCATATATTTATTTATTTATATATTTATATAGTGTTTACAGTATATAATATATATGTATATAGTGTATATATATACTTGGTGTATATATATACACGGTATATGCCTACTTACTTATAGACCTGT
Organism: Persicaria tinctoria; assembly: GCA_037127255.1. Classification (NCBI taxonomy): domain Eukaryota; kingdom Viridiplantae; phylum Streptophyta; class Magnoliopsida; order Caryophyllales; family Polygonaceae; genus Persicaria; species Persicaria tinctoria. The sequence continues at coordinate 21,208,084 of JBANSL010000013.1, read as the reverse complement.
CAAAACACAACCCGACCCGGTGACCCGACCCGCCCGACCCGAAAAATTTCCGACCCGAACCCGAAATTTCTGACCCGAATTTTTTTTCCGAACCGAACCCGAAAAACCCGAAATTTTCCGGGTAATCTGGGTTTCGACCCGGTGACCCGATTGACCCGGTAATTTTGACCCGATTTACCCGATTGACCCGGTTGATTTATAATTATATATAATTAATTTTTATATATATAATTAAAATTTATCACAAAATTATCAAATAATGATTTTTTTAATTTTAAAAAAATTTGACAAACCCGAAATCGACCCGAACCCGACCCGAAACCCGGTCAAACCCGAGTTCGAGTCAACCCGAAAAACCCGAAACCCGTTTTACCCGAAGTGACCCGACCCGAATGACCCGTTTGACAGGTCTACTTACTTATATAGTTTGTATATACAGTATAGTATATAGTATACGGAGTATATGAATATGCATATATATATATTTTGTGTTTATATATGAATATACACACTCTGTATATGTATGTTTATATACACTGTATATTTGTGTTATATATATATATATATTTTTTGTATAATTATATGGATAATGTGTTTAGTGTGTGTATATATATAAGAAAAATCATAAAATATAAAAAAATATTTTAAAGCTATATGTTACGCCTTTGAAAACCGCAAAATATAATGAATTTTAATTTTTTTATAATGTTTTTTATTTGAGGGACAGGGCCCGTCCTGTGAGGGACAAGGCCCGCGCGGGATTGAAAAAAAAATAGTGAATCCCGTCCCGGTCCCGTCCCGCAAAAATTACGCGGGACGGGACGCGGGACGACCCTCATCCCGTCCCGTCCCGTCCCGCGCCCACCCCTACCCGTCGGGTCCGGGTTGACGGGTTGGCGGGTGGGGACGGGTAGCGGGTTAGGGTTAGGGTCGGGGAATCCGTGACCCGTGACCCGCCGGGTCAACCCGCTTTTTCAAAATATTTTTTTTTTGAAAAATTTATTTTTAATAAAATAAATTTATAATATTATGTAATTTATGTAAATTATTCTTAAAATAACTCACAATAATACATAAACTATTATGCAATGTGCAATGTGAGACAAATAAACTCCATCCTTCTCCTTTTATAGACTTGGAAGTCTCCTTTCCTTCCCCTCATTTCCAATGTGGGACAAAGGCTTTGTCCCACATCGAAAATATGGAGTTAGAATGAGAAGGCATGGGGCTATATATATGTATCCCACTACCACATTTCTTCCACTTCACTTGTTTCCTACATTTCCTACATTGGAAATTAAGTTGGAAATGAAGTTTGAGAAATATATTCTCATATTTTTTTCTCTTACATCACACAATGAAATTATTGTGGATGAAAGAATTAATATGGAGATATAATCTTTCTACATTTTTAACACTTTATATCAAAGTGATAAAATGTGTTGTGAAGATAAAATCTTTACATATTATTTATTTATTTATTTTAATAGTCATTTTTTTTTAAAAAAAATGATTTTTTTTAAAAAATAATGTAACCCGCCGGGTCAACGGGTCGACCCGAACCCGTCAACCCGTGAGATTTACGGGTTAGGGTTCGGGTCGGCCAACCCTAACCCTTGATCCGGCGGGTCGAACCCGTCGACCCGGCGGGTCCGACCCGTGGCCACACCTAGTCTCAACAGGTGCCCTGACGCAAAAAAGGCCTTTACCGCCTTGATGACTGACGGGCCAACTATGTCCCATAAATTCTTAAAAAATTTTGCCGTGATACCGTCCGGACCTGGAGACTTATTAGCCCCCAGCGCGAAGACAACATTTTTTTATTTCTGTGTTAGATACTGGTTTGGTAAGAAACTCATTATCTTTTGAAGTGATTTCTTTAGATATTAGGTTTAGGAAATTCGTGTGAACAGTTCTATTCTGGTTTTCAAGTTGGAAGCGCTTATAGAATTCGTTCTTTATTTCTTATTTAATATTTTCTTGGCCATTGATATTTAATCCATTTGTGTTTGTGATTTCTCGAATGACTTTCCTATTTCTTCTGCCATACGCAATTTTATGAAAGTATCTAGAATTCGTATCTTTTAATTTCAGATGTCGTGTTTTAGCTCTCTGTCTCCAATAAATTTTTTGGAACTTTAGGAGAATTTCTTTTTTCCTAATTAATCTGAGTTTCTTTTCCCATAGTGCTCGGTCGTTTTTATTCCCGTTATCTATTTGTATTTGTAGTAATAGATCATCGGTTTTCTTTAGTTGCTGAAATATATTTCCAAATGTCTTCGCATTCCGGTCTTTTGACAATTGTTTTATATTCTTTGTTTTCTGCACAAGTTGAAACATGGCCAAACCCGGACACACGCGTCTCCAAGCCTGTTTGACCAGATTTCTATAGTCCTTTCTTTGTAACCACATATTTTCCATTCGAAAGGGTGGTGATTTATGCATTCGTGTATTCTCAATTTCTATTCCAATTGGGCAATGATCCGAATATGTGAATGCATAGTTTTTGGTTTGAATCTCAGGATATCTGTCTAGAATGTCAAGGGATACCAAAAGTCGGTCTAATTTCTCATACATCCATTCATTGTTCGGTTGAGCCTTCCTCCATGTAAATTCGTTTCCTGAGGTAGGTATGTCTACCATTTGACAGTTGTCTTTAAACTGAATAAGTCGGTTAAATCTTTCATTTCTAGGGCTAACACCACCTTGTTTATCTGAAAAAGTCGCAATTTCGTTTAGGTCACCCATTATAATGCATGGGAACGAAGATTTGTTGATGATTTCTGTTAGCTGGAACCAAAAAGCTAGCTTATCCTTCTCATGCGGTGGGGCATAGCAAAAGATCAGCATATTGGACAAATTGCTCGTATTGTTGGTATGTTTTAGTACGATTATTCTGTTGTCTTGAAATTCAATCTCAAGTTTATCATCAATAAGTTGCCTATCTTTCCAAAGCACTCCAATACCCCCAGATCGTCCAGAAGTTGGGGACCAAACTGCATTGTCAAAACCAGCTCTTCGCCAGTGGTTTTCATCCGGTAAATTAGAAGTTTTAGTCTCCATTAGAGTACAGATTTGGAAATGTTCTGTCTTACAGAAGGCTTCAAGTGCAATCCAGAAATTGGGCTTGTCAATGCCCCTACAATTCCATGAGCAAATCCTCATATTATAACCTCATAGAAAACTAAGAACCAACCAATACATGTTCTTAGCAAAACTAGATTGGAATTAGGCATTCTTATAGACTTGGTAAGCCATGTTGAGCATACCCAAGTGGTGTATTTATGTCCGGTTTTTGGGTGGGAACGATAACGTATCCCAGTATTGGTTATGGTGGTTCCATTGACAGCAACTAGTGCCGGAACCATGGGTTTTTTTATCCTCGGAAGAGAGGTGGTGTGTTGGAAACAAAGAACCATAGCTAAAGGTCTTGCATATCTTGGTTTCATAGTTGATGGAGATGATCATAGGAATGCAGATACTATGTTTGCTATAATAGAGATGCTCATACACGCTAATAATACTTTCATTCATTTGCCAATTGGGATTAACATACAAAGGAGGGCGAACAAACATACCACCAACAACTATTCGCCGACCATCCCTAATAGTTAACATCAAACTAAGCCAGCAAGCACAACCACACATGTGCATATATACAGCAGTTCGCTTAGACAAGTTCCAGACAAACAAACCATTGCAATGATATAAATCAATACTGATAATAATAAACACCATAGAGTATTGGATGGAAGACCTGAAGTGGGGATGACAATATGGCCCATGAGCTGCACGAACCCACAATCCCCATGGGTTTGCAGCCGGCCATAATTTTGGACTACTCATGTCGAGACTTCTTCACACTACTTCCCATCAGAGTCGATGAAGCAGTATCGCCATCACCAGCGCCACTCTTGTGTTTTCTAGATTCAGAGGTGGAGGAATCAACTTCCAGGTTGGCCATTTTCCTCTGGGCATGCAAGGGGATCGACAATAGTCCAGGAGTGGCCTTGAGGGAGGCTGCAAGAGTCGCTGGGTTGCTCAGATCACGGAGGTCGAACTCCTCACCTAGGGGCACATTCTGTAAATACAGCTCAAGAGCTTTAGGGGAGAAGCCATTGAGATGAGCTAAGCCGTCCACAAACAGCTCTGCCTCGCTACCCTCAAGCATCATGTGATCCTCATCATCATCTTCAAACACAAGCTGCTGCTCTGGTGATACAAACATTTAAAGGAAGGACTCATCATGTGGGGTTTGTGGCATCAGTTGATCAGGAGTTGGTGGCATGGGACGTATGAATTCCACCACAGAAGTTTGGTCACCCGTTACAGTCACTTCCGGCTCTGAGGTGGAACCACTAGAAGCGACAGAAACACAGGAAGCCGAGGACTCGGTGGCCTGAGCAGCAGCATTGATGCCCACAATTTTAAAAAGCTTAGACTTTGGGTTACCTATTTTGATTATTAGTTGAGCATTCTTCTTCTTGGCCGCCACATTGACCCATTCATTTGTGTCATCATCGCCATTGTGAACCTTGCTCCTCGGGGAGCTCGGGATGTGGGCACCGAGAGGCGCCTAAGGAGCCACATTTTTCTTCCTCTACGGACACTCCATAAAGGTGTGCTCCAGATCGCCGCAGCTGCCACAACCTTCTGGGAATTCTTCAAACCACACCGGGTACTCCACCAGTTCGTCATCCTCATTAAGGACTATAACTTTCTTGCTTGGAATTTTGGTGATATCCATCGAGATGCAGATACGAGGATAACGAACCCTCTTTCCCTTGGTAGTGAAAGCATCTAACTTCAAGACTGAGCCAAGACCATTCTCTTCAATGATCGATGTGAGAACATTTTCAGTAATGTACTCAACCGACAAACCAGGGATTCGGATCCAAATGTCAAGCACAGAAATAGGCTCGGACATAGGATCGGATCCTTGACGCCAGGCCTTCAGTAGCAGCAATTTCCCTTGGATGTGGAAAGGGCGTCCACTCCAGACCCGGTCACGGTCCGCAACCAACGCGAACTTGAGTTCAAACCAATTGTTTGCCAGAGGGATCGCCTGGAAACTGCCCTCCAGGAATTTCCAATCGAACCTTATTTTCTTCCGAATCTTCTTCAGCTCCAGGGGGTCACCAATGATGGTGGCGTAGAGGGTTGTGCTACGGAGAGAAGCAATGTTCTACCTAACTTCAGGGAGGCGCGCCTTGTACTTCTCCAGATCAAAGGGAAGCTTAGCCATTCCCTTGCCGATTTTAGTGGTTGGGTTTGAACCCAAGTCCTCCGGGCAGGTACCCCATTGGACTTAGAGTGCTGAGCCCTCATCCCCGATGAAGAGCCGAGATTGGGTAGGTCAGATGAGGGGAAAGCCGGAATCCCTTCATCCACCTTTTGTTTGCCTTTGGGGTCGTGCTTGTCCGCCATGATCACCAGAAGAGGAAATTGATTAGTAAGGGAGTAAGATAAAGAAGGGAGGAGAAAGTTGTGCGGGAAACACAACTCCAACCTCAATTTATAGCCAAGAACATATCGAAAGGACAAGGGTAAGTAATCTCTGTAACAGTACCTTTGATTTAGCAAATCATTCTCACCATTCTCACAAATCAGGCCATACGGCGCTGGATAATCGCCAAGAGCAAACCAAATAGTGACACCCACGCACACCCATTTAATTTTTCCTTGCGGCGGAAGGAACCACCATGCCAGCCAACACCATCAGTTGCACCTTTGCACTCCAAATCCCTCACCAAGCCGAATCAATTCAATGCTGAAGTGACAGATCCGAGATTTCGGTTTGATTGAGTAGCCGCGTCGACGCACATGTGAAGCTGGAAGATGGCTATGATTGGAATCGATTCTCCAAAATTGTCATTGGAATCCATAACTAGGTATGGCATGGTTGTAAACCCCAATTAAATTCGAAGATTGGAGAGGAAAATCAGTGGATTTGGTGGACTGGTGCGTTCTAGGGTTTGTTTGGGTGCGGAGAGGAACAAGGTGTTTCTCTCTCATCAGAGCTTCTCTCTCTTCCGGTCTGATTGGTTTTTTTTTCTTTTAAATGCTCATGCCCCACATCGCATCTTAATTAAAAAAATTGTTAAATGAAAGAAATTCGTTACAGAGAAACTAGAGTAATTTATTAAAAAATAGTTTAATTTGAAAATGGATTGAAGTATGGATTTGTACATGTAAACGATTGGTGTGGGATAAGGTTCTTATAATAATTTTATTGTGAATATTGACTAATTATTTTTTGTGTTAAGATTTTGATAGAAATCGTCTTCCCATGACTAGCTCCATAGTAAAAATGTCTTAACAAATTAAAAAAAAATCCATTAATGTCTTTAGCCTCCCTTTTTTTTTAAATCAATGTAATCATTCGAAATCCTAGACATTACCATTGCCTGTAAAATATAAAGGCTAGCGGATTAATCGTCATGATACAGTTAGTTGGCATCAACTACGACGATAAAGTATCTTGACTTTCAAGTTCAATCCTACCACCAATATATTAGACGGACTTATAAAATGAACTTAAAAGCTTTAAAAAAAATCATTCAAAATAAATTGATAATGAGTTTATGATATATAAACTCCTCACACCAAACAAAATAACACACATATATATATACACATTACCTTAAAAAAGAAGAGTTTTGATGACATGTTCTTCATACTTTAATTTTAGGTATTTTAACCAATAACAAAATTTATATTTTGGACCCCAAATTCCCTTTTTTAAAAAAGAGTGACTTGTATGCATTTTTTTCACAATTACAGTTGATATTTGGTTTTTATCAATAAAAATTAATATAGTTATAATTATTGGTCATTTATATTTTATACTTTTGATTATATTTTCATTTTCTTTGATCTAATAATATCAGTGTGATAATGTGATATGGTAGGTACATTAAGATGAATTATTTTTATAAATTCATTGCATAAGACATGTCTATTGAATTGCACTAGCATTTGTGTAGTTACAATGATTTTTTTTTCAATCATCTTTATTTACATCTTGTACCTTAAGTTAATGATATTTTTCCCTTTTTTTGAGCATCCAATTGGACTACTTCAAAGATCTATATCTATATTTATATACTATTTTTAATGAGAAGAAATTTGAAAATATGTCATCTCCATCTTCATATGAAGCTAATTAAGTTGTATTGGTATTTTTTTTAATCATTTTAACCATTTTTTTTTAACATACTCTTTATTTTCTAATTAATATATTTATATACCACTCTAAATGCAAAAAGATTTTTTTATGATATTATGATTTTTAATAAAGATCTCTAAGATACTTTAATGACAAATGTTTTAAAAAATTTTACTATAACAACTCTACATTTCTTATTTTATGCTAACTTTTGCTAATCATTTATTTTAATTAATATTATTAATTTATTGAATTATTAGGATTTTATTTTAAAAAATGGCGCCAAGATGTGGAGACGGTACTAGTTATTATATTCTTAAAACACAATAATTTTGACCTATGTGTCATCTTCACCTTAATTCTCTCATTTTTAACCAATAACTTTTTTTTCTCCTTTTTCCCTATCTATATCTGTATTAATTTATATTGTATAAGATAAATGAAATTAATGACAACCATTTGATGAGGTGACATTCTCACTGTAATATATAATTTTTTTAAGACCTTACACATTTTCTAATAAGTGGGTTCAATTCAACACATTTTAATACTAAACTAGTACAATCCCCACGTTGTGGCGTGATTGATTTAAAGAGATAAAGGAAAGAAGAAAATTAATTTTTTTTTAAAACGGAAAGAGAATAGGAAGGACTATAAACTATTTGTAGTCCATCCTAGAACATCCTTTTGGATTAGTACTTGCGGTTCTAAATCTGTGTTAGGGTTGTTGATAGTGGTTGAATGACCTAAAAGGGTCAGTCTGTTCGCTACGCTATTAATTTCCCTAAATATATATGTGATGAATGTGTACTGTCTGAAACCGACAGAGATCTATCAGGGAATCGAAAATGACCATTTCAACTTCCCAAGGGCATTTCCAAATACCTTTAAGTGCATTGATTATATATGCAAAGGTTATCCCATTTTATTTCGATGTTCTGAATATTAAGCTCTATTGCTTTACGGATTCCCTCTCTCAAGGTTGTAGCCTCAGCTCTGATAACCGAGCATGGTGGGATACTGGCATTACACTGTTCTAAAAATCGCGCCTAGGCACCGCTTGGGCACCGCCTAGGCGCTATGCGACCCCCCTTCGCCTAGAGCTAAATGGCCGCCTAAGCACGCCTAGGCGTCCGCCTTGACCGCTTGGGTGCCGCCTAGGCGCTAGGCGGCCCCTTACCACCTAGGATCCGCCTAGCGCTTTTTAGAACACTACCTGACACCCTTCATCGAGACCCAATAATTGGATTCGTGATCCCGGATCACAAAGTCAATTGCGGAGTTCCCATTATCTCGGAAGGACCCGTCAAAATTTATCTTGAAATTTGAACCTTTTGGTTTTTCCCACTTAATGTCTTTTTTCCTTCTATTTTCATACCCAATTGAGTTGTTAGGATAAATAAAGGTAGACATTGCGTTTGTCTCTTCCTCGTCAATTTTAGCTATATTCCAATTGAGGATTTGTTGTTTGATAAATTTGATAATATTGTTGGCAGTATTAGCCTCGTTTTTTTAAAACTGATTGATTTAAAGAGATAAAGGAAAGAAGAAAAAATAATAAAAGAAATAAATATGATTGGTGGAAATGAGAGGATGAAGGAGAGATTGACACACGGACAGAAAGAGTTTTGTTTTAAGAATATACTAGTGTAATTCTCGCGTCATGACACGTTTGCGAGAAGAAGAAAAAAGAAAAATAGAATATAAAATATTTATTATAAGGAATAACCAAATAACAATCTAAACAAATATTTGAAAAGCTTAATACAATAATATTGTTTGGGGATGACATAGATGTTCATAAAGGGCACAAAGTTGGTGCTCTAGGCTTCGTCCATGAAAATCCTGGAGACAAAATTTTGAAAAATCAATTAAATGTCACACTATAATTACCGATGGATGAATATTAACCTAGTGAATTAATTAAATGACATCCTAGAATTAATTATGTAGAGAGAATAAGTATGCATTTAGAATAAACTGTGCCCTTTAGAAATCTTATTAACGCACCTTGTCTTGACCCCCAACATCCCAAATAGCAAAGCTTATGATCTTGTATGCCACAATTTCAAGATTAAACCCTGCATGAAAGTAAACAATTTAAACGTCTAAGATAAGACACTCTCTAGGTAAAAGAGAGTGTGGGAGTAACATTTATCAATTGCAAGTAAGTTATAAGTATTCAGCTACACTAATTTGATAAATATCCGATGAGAACGAACATCGACTATCATTCCGAAACAGCATACTAAACTCGTCAATTTATGAACAACTTCACTACTGTAGCAGAAAACAAACCAATCATTCTAAAACAACAAATTGTAGGCAAGGAAAACTAACTTTGTCATGAACGGATTTTGGAATTTCTAAAAAGGGAAAGTTTCGGAAAACCCATCCTCGAGCAAATTCTATTCTTGGAAGTTTTACAGCATATCCCGACATGTTTTAAGATTTAAGTTGATGGATTTCCAATCTTAGTTACTCAATTTTGATTTTGGGAATTTCGGGTGGCTATGGAAATGAATTTGGGATTTTGGGTAGGATTTTTGGAAATGTCGGATTTCGGGATGGGATGTCGGGATTCAAGGCCGAAAGAGCGGAATCACTCTCACTCTCTCTCTCCTCCCACACGCCACTCTCTCTCCCTCTCCTCTTAATGGTTTTGTCCTCTTGTGTATTAAACCCTAGGGAGCCACTATATAAGGCTTCAATCCCTAAAAGGATCCCTCATTCTCACGAACATCAACTTAGTCCCCAAAATCTGATTTCCAAACCCCAAGATGGATCTCACTCTCCTCCCAAAACCCTAAACCCAAAAACCCTCACTTTCCCTCTCTTGAATCCAAATCTCCTAACTCTCTCTCCTCCTTCTGTGTTTCTTGAGCAAAAAAACCCTCAAATCTATCTCAAGGAGTCTCAATCTCACAAAAACAACCACGAAATCGAGCTTGGAAGGCCAAAGCCGATCAAAACCTCGGAACTGGGGAGCAACTCGTGGGCGCGACTAACCCTCTCCCCGCCGCAGCCAAGAACCCAGCAACGGGTGTTCTTCCTCGCGGTCCCGACGTTCTTGCTCGCCGCCGTGACTCCGAGCTCAGGCACGTCGTCTTCACGGTAAATCAAGTCGTTTTCCTTCGTTTCTCCTCTTTTTCTCGAATCCGTTTGTTGTTGTGTGTTCCTTACTTCTTCCTCTACCTTCCAAGGTCGAGAAATCCTAGATCCCTCGTGGTTTGGTGTGGATTCGAGCCTTCTTTATCTCATTTTTCAGTTTTGAGCAAAGGTAACTCCTCCCTTCCTTGGATCTTCTGGTTTCGAGGTTGTTTCTCAATAAAGGTGCTCTTTTAACTCATATTCAACCTTCCTAGGCTCAGTCGTAGCAAGGAATCGTCGGATCTAAGCAAAGGTGCTCTTTTCTGTAACATGCAAATGCCTCTAGCTAAATCCTAATTTGCAATTTAGATGTAAAAAAAATATGAGGCTAAAATATAACAAAGCTAAATCCTAAACGTTAAACAGAACATACTCTCTTCTAGCATGATGTTATCCTATTAGAGAAACTTAAGGTTACTAAATGAGATAAACTTATCAATGGTTGGAATAGTGGTGACAATCTCTCCCAAGATTCCTCACTTTCACCAGAAAGCAAAGCTAAGTCACAATAATTAAGCTGCAACACATATCATGCATATATTATGAATTGACAATAATTTAAATATGCAACTACTTGAGAGTAAAGCAAGCAAGTCCTCATATTTGCTTAGATTCTATCTATGGTCTAATGCTAGGATTGAGAAACTACATGATGGATCATTAAGATTTCAAAACTCCAAGAAATGGACATCAAACATATTAATAACATGGTAAAACAAAAATCAACTTAATGTTTCAACTAAGAAGAAATTACATTTTGAATAGACACATTTAAGAGGGGTGGTGTTTTTTTAAGCATGGGTTGTAAGGAACTAATAAGCTTAACTGGGTGGAGTGCAAATTGTCAGAGAATGTAGCGAAAATAGGAGACGCCCTCGTCCCACTCAGCCTAGATTATGTCCGAACCCATGGACACGTAAGCCCTAGCCGACCAACGATTTAATTGTCGATCTAACCCTCTCAACATTGAATAGGGCATGAATCCAAGAGAATGCTATTTATAATTGGAGAAATTAGGCAAAAAAATTAAGCAAAAATTAGTCATAGGAAAAAGATGGAGAGGAGGCGGTGGCTTAACCTCGGCGGAGGATGATCCATGAAACCGGAACTCTAGAAAACATTGATGTTGAAACGAAGAAATCAAGGACGCAGCCAAAGCACGAGGCCGAAGCACAACAAATCATCGCCACAAGGTCGAGCAAATGACGGATCTTCACCCACGACACACATGAAATAAATAGGCAAAAATCAATGAAATTAAGGTTAAAAAATGAAGAAAGATGGAGGAGATGAGGGGATAGAACCTCAGTGGAGGAGGAAGGAGGAAGATCTCAAATCGGCGGAGTCGTCCCGTGGGTGAAGATTGGAGGAGTTCTCAACCCTAGCGTGGATAAAGACGGAAGATTGGAAACTAAAATATAAAAGGTAAAAGGGGGAATTAAAAAGAAAAAAGATAATTGGGCCAAAATGCGAAAGTAAAGGAGAGAGTGACATGTGTAACTTAACCCTTTGTTTTTAAGTAGTTATATAGATATAGATATAGATTTTAAATATATATCTACATCTATCTATTAAAGAAGAAGAAAAGTTGCTCCGATTTCATAAATTGTTAACAAGTAAAAAATTTGGGTGTTGTTAGATACACCGCAAATCACCTGTCAAAAGTGCACGTCGGAACTAACGTGCAGACTTTTCCAATTAATTAGCACACTAAAAAATTTATTAACCCACTTCAACCCTGCACGTCAATTCTGACGTGCAGGATTTATGGTGTATTTAGTTTGCACGAAATTTTTATACATTTTAAATAATCTATCTACATCTGACTATTAATTAATAATTTTTTTCTTAGGTATCTTAACCACCTTAATTTTAAATTTTCTTTATTTTATCAACTCTACCCTTCTTATATCATGCTAACTTTGTTAATATTTTATTTATTTTATTTATTTTTTTTATTAGTAATTTATTATATTATTAATATTTTATATTTCAAAAATGGACCATGACGCGGAAATTGTATTAGTTCTTCCCATGGCATTTTTTTTAATTCAGGAAAGAAATTCAATTCTCTAGACACGCTTAGAGTAATCGAGAGATCGGACTAGCCGGTAGATGCACTAACCATTATGTACAAATAGAAGAAAATGACTGAAAAGAAAAAACCTTAAGTAAATGACATAAAAGAAAATGCAAAAAGAAAAGTGCATGCCATCATACATTGCAAAACACAAGCCAATAAAAAAAAGGGCAAATTCCATAAAATAGCACGAACTTTAGGCATAGTTGCACTCAGTGACACGAACTTAAAAAAATACAAAAATAATCACCAACTTTGGGGTTTAGTTGCGCTTAGTGGCACATACCCCCCCCCCCTTTTTTTTTTTGATACAAGGCAAGGATTTGGGGGTGGTCAATCGCGATTGAACCACCGCCTAATAGCGTCCCAGTGGACGAAATCCACGATCTCAGCTGGAACACATTCGGCGACGAAACACGAGGAAAAGCCCAGATGCGCAAGCCGATCAGCCACCCGGTTACCTTCCCTGAAAACGTGCACGAAGGAGACGCTCTCGAAAGATCGTCAAAGGCCAAGGGCATCCGAAATCGTCATCTCGATCTCCCACGGGCACTGCCAAAGACCCCGCAAGACGTTGATGATGGTCAAGCAGTCGCCTTCAACCACAAGCCGAGCAAAACCTCGCTTCGAAGCTTCCTGAAGACCAGCAATAAGACCATAGCATTCTGCTTGCACGGCAGATACCATACCATGGCTACGGGCACCACATGAAAGGACCCTTCCAAGGCTATCACGGATAACAAAGCCAGAAGCAGCACGGTCCGACCCAGTCCGAGCACCATCAAAATTAAGCTTAACAAACTCATCAGCAGGTTTTTTCCATTTTACAATTTGTTGTTTTGGCTTTTTCTTTTTTTGGGAGCTTGGTCTTAATGAATCGATAACATCTTCTTGTTCATCACTTTGTGCTCTTCTCCAAGTAGTCCTATATTGTTTTATACTTTTTATCCAGTCTTCAATCGTACTGATATCGTTGTTTTCAAAGGTTATTTTGTTTCTCAATGACCATATACCCCAAAAAGCGAAGGCAAGAATCGATTTGTGTTCCGAAGATAATTGGTGGAATATTTCCGAGATTATATTCTTATATGATTTATTTTCTTTGTCAGTGTTCCTGATCATTCGTTCAATCTGTCTGACATTCGGTAAAGAGATGGGTGTTATCTTCTTCATGATGGGAGCAAAGGGGGCATTCCAAAGGCATATGAATTCCTTTTTCTTGTAGTCTGACTTTTGTTGGGGTTCCGTTTAGAAGGTTTTTCCAAAGGAAATTTTTAATCTTAGGCGGACAATCAATTTTCCAGATCCAGTCTAGTAGATCTGGATTGAGCCTTCTGGTTCTTTTGATTTGGTCTAAAGCGCTAGCAGTAGAGAACCACCCATTTTTGCTTGATTTCCAATATAACCTATCTTCAATTTCATTGGAAGGGATATAGATATCTAGAATTTTATCAACAATGTCCGACGGGAGGCAGTTACTCAATTTTTCTTTATCCCAAGTCTTATTTGGTTTCATAAATTGGTCAACAGTTTCTTGTAGTGGCACGTACCCCCTATCTCGCTAATGTGGACTAGTGGAGGTGCTTACATGGAATTTTTATTTATTTAAAAAGGCATATAGTGAGATGTGGAATAGTGATAATGTTATATTTTTCACAATTATCTTTGATTTAAAAAAAATCCATGTAAGCATTCCCACGATTAAAATAACTAGTACCATTTTTTTAATTAAAAAGGCATATAGCGAGATATGAATTAGTAGCAATGCTCACATGAATTTTTTTTAAAAAATTATAAGATATAAAAGATGTGCCCAAATTATGAAACTAGCTAGGTTCCATTTTTATTTTTTTATTTCATGTACTTCCAAATTAAAGATAATTGTGACAAATATAACATTTTATGTCTTATAATTTTAAAAAAAATTCCATGTAAGCATTCCCACTAATTCATACGTAGTATCTCGCTACATGCCTTTTTAATTAAAAAAATTTCATGTAGGCACTCCCACTAGTCCATATTAGCAAGATATGGGGTATGTGCCACTGACCGCAACTAAACCCCAAAGTTGGTGATTATTTGTGCATTTTTTAAGTTTGTGCCATTGAGTGCAGCCACCGTCTAAAGTTCGTGTTATTTTATACAATTTACCCTAAAAATGAATCGATCGACCAACCATATAGAAGACGCACACATATAATTTTGAAATTACTAATAGACATATCAAATTATAGATTTCAAATAGCCATCAAATATCGATCACAATAAATTTATAATTCAATTGATAATTTGTGAAAATAGTCCTAAACAAAGGGTGGGTTTTCCAAATTCCCCTTTAAAGACTGAAAACAAAGCGACAAAGAAAAAGGAAAGGAAAAATTCTGGATCCTCTCTCTCTCTGCGCCCTCAAGGAGTCAGTCACTCTGGAGGGCACCAGCGGAATGTGGGTCGTCGAATGGAACCTCCGTTTTAATTATTCCCCAAATCCAAATCCCAATCCCCTCTCTTTCTTAGGGTTTCTCTCTCTCCTCCTCTGCAAGTAACGTGTCTTCCTCCTCCTCTGCTTCCTGTGCTTCTACGTCTAGCCGTTTTTCCCCCTATTAGGTAAGTTATTCCCTCTTTCTTGTTTGGTTTGCATTACATTTTCGATTCTTTCTCCAGCTGTGAAATCTGCTTCTTTTGCTTTCTTTGATCAGCTTTTCCGGAGTTTTCGGTTGGTTCTCTGTCTTGGTTTCGTGTTTTTTGGGGTGTTAGGTCAACGAATCGGATTTTTTTCTCTTTATCATTTGCGAAATCCGTTCTCGTGCAGGTCGATTTTTGGGGAAACCCAAAAATCTCAAGATTTGTTAGGGTTTCTTGTGATTTTTGTATTCTGAAGAGGTTTTAGATCTTTACTCTTATACGTGCTGCTTTGAATTTTGTCGGTGTAGGAAAATGGGATCTGATTGACCTAAGCGGTTCGATTGGTGAAAATTTTATCTGGTTGAAATTGGAGAACTGTTGAATTGCAGGGTCGCATTTGTTGGATTCAATAGTTTCAATCGGGGAAGGGCAAAAAGCTTCTTATTTCAAGGGTTACCATGTCTCTGTCAGAGAATCAGGGCTCTTCCCTGTCGTTTGCCTCGCTTGGGCGCTCCTTTCTGATGAAAGGGATGGGGCGTGACCAAGTTCACTCTGTCGAAGCAGTCCATGCCTCTTCAGCTGAGGATGAAGAGCTCGTGTCGTTCATGAGAGCAGTTTCCAATATGTTTCACGAGCTGTCTTCTGTTGGCGATGAGGAATTGCTAGCCCTTGATTGGATGAAGAAACTGTTGGAGACGTTTCTTTGCTGCCAAGAGTCGTTCAGGGGTCTGTTGTCGCACAATAAGGAATTTGTTTCAAAGCCTCCACTTGATGGTTTGGTTGCTGAGTACTTTGAGAAGAGTGTGAAGGCTCTTGATATCTGCAACGCGACTCGAGATGGCATTGAAAGGGTGAGGCAATGGGAGAAGCACTTGGAGATTGCTATGTCTGGATTGGATTCTCGGAGTAGATCTACCCTAAGTGAAGGCCAGCTTCGGCGGGCTAGAAAGGCTTTAACCGAGCTAACCCTTGCCATGCTGGATGAGAAGGAGTCCGGTGGCGTCATGTCACGCAGAAACCGGTCATTTGGCCGTCATAATGGGAGCACAGAACGCCACCATTCTAGAAAACCTGGGCATTCAAGGTCGCTGTCTTGGAGCGTTTCCCACTCGTGGTCTGCAGCTAAGCAGCTGCAGTCCATCGCAAACAACCTGACCCCTCCAAACCGGAGCGAAATCCTGGCCACAAACGGAATTGCTGTCCCTGTGTACACAATGAGCTGTGTCCTGATGTTCGTTGTGTGGGTTCTTGTAGCCGCGATCCCATGTCAAGACCGCAGCCTTCAGTGCAGCTTCTCTATCCCGAAGCATTTCACTTGGGGCGCGCCTCTTCTCTTGCTCCATGAGAGGATCATAGAAGAGTCCAAGAAAAGAGACCGGCGCAACTCAAATGGGCTACTCAAGGAGATAAACAACATGGAGAGGTGCGGGCGCAACATGACGGAATTCATAGACTCAGCTGAGATTCCATTGACAGATGAGCAGAAGACTGAACTGGAAGTAGGAATTGGAGAAATGTCATCTGTTTGCAGTGTTCTGAAGAACGGTCTTGACCCACTCGAGCTCCAAGTCAGGGAAGCATTCAGGAAGATCATGAGCTGCAGAATTGAGGGTCTTGATTTGTTGGCTGGAGTTAACAGCTCTGAGTAACTCGAATCACACCGAGAAACCCCTTGTGCTTGATCTACTGGAAGTAAGTGTTACTATTACTACTACTACTAGTTTTACTGCCTTGCTTTACTGTCAACATAGTTAAAAAAAAGAGTTCAAGCAATGGAGCTTGCCTTGTCTAAACTGTCACCTTTTCTATGTACCTGAAAAAGGAAAAGAGGGAAAAAAAAATGACTATAAATGGTGCTTGTATAGATGGTATATGCAGTTGATAATGTTTTTGTTTTCTGGTAAACTTGGTTATGGTTTTTTTTTTCCAGGAAAAAATATTTTTTTTGCATTGCTTTTGGTATTATATTTGTTGTATTTACTGCTATACATATGATGATGAAGATGATAGTGATATTATTAAAAGGAATTAAATTGAAGGGTCCATTTTGTTTGTTGCCCCATTTTGTTTGTCTCTTCCAAGCTTTCATCACGAGTTGACCTGTAGTTGGCAAGTTAGCAATTGGCATGATCTGGTTGCTTTTATTATTTTTTGGTTTTGGGCAATTTCTCATTGGCAGTTCCAGTTGTGCCAGGTCAGGTGTTAGTGGTTGTTAACTGATGTGCAATTTTTTTTTTATTGTCATCAACAATAGAGATAGTGTGCGCTAGCCACCCGTTATTTTTGGAAAAATATAAAGATTGTTGATATTGGGTCTTTTTTTTTTTTTTTTTTAAATCAAAATATGACACATCCAAATACAGTACAGTAATTAATTAACCAATCTAATGAAACAATTATGCAGTGTTATTTTTTAATAATAGTCCAACACGTGGCATTCTATAATTTAAAACTACTGTATTTGACTTTAATTAATCTGAAATTGAATTTACCAGAAACTGGAGCAAAGTTGTACGGTATGAGAACTTATTCTAGTTCGATCTACTCCCTACAGCCCAGGAACAGAAATAGCGTGTAGGTTTTTTTTTTTTTGGAAAATTTGGATAAAGTTGAACGAATTTGTAGTTAGTTTGTACTTGTAGTCAATGTTTCAGTTGGACGAATTTGTAGTTAGTTTTTTTTTTGGCGCGGAAAATTTGGATAAAGCTGGACAAATTTAAATATTTCAGTTATTTTCTACCATTCTCCAATTTTTTGGTAGAGTTGTACTTTATCCCAATAAAAATGACTAAACCGTAGAAAAGTAAAAAAAAACAGAAAAGAAAAAAAAAGATTAAATTTGGATGATTAAATTATATTTTAATAGAGATATATTAAATTAACCAACCATAACTATAACCATTTTGGTGTTATTATAGTACTGATTAGTAAAAAATGGTTGTAATATTGAATTTGCATTTTATTTTATCTAAATGTAGAGTACCGATTTTATTTTTTATCTGACTGTATAATTTGAGATTAAGGACATATTTTAAAATTTTCCTCAATATATTTTGGTTAGGGTGGAAATGGGGTGGATTATGACTTATGGGTGGATAAAGCAACTTAATCACCCGTCCCGCGGGTAAAAATTTTCACCCGCTCCATCCATCACCCGCAAACCTTTTCACCCGCATCCGACTCGCGCGGGTGATCCGGGTGGAACGGATACCCAATGGGTGAAACAAAAGAAAAAACTAAGTCAACACAAGTAGTCCAATTCTAACTCAAAATTACAAAGGGGTGGGTTTATGTATTTATATTTTTAATCGGCAAAGCACTGAAATCACGAGCTCATTGAAATTTGAAAGTGGAAGGGTATATATCTCTATACTAATCATATACTAATCCAGTATATCCATTGCTATAACGTGGAAGAGCAAATCGAGACCATAGCCATTCTAATTGAAATTTGGTGAGCAAAGCACTAATCAAGGATCAGGGTTTGTAGAAGTTAAACTTAAAAAGGGTAAAATAGTAAAATCACACACATTATATATATAAATTTTAGGGTTTTATGCGGGCTTGCGGGGCGGGTTAATGGGGCGGGTTATGGGTGAAAAATCTTCACCCATAGTCCATCCATCACCCGCTTCACCCGTCACCCACTTTTTTGCGGGTTTTCACCCGCAAAATTAATGCGGGTAAAGCGGGTGAAGTGGGTACCCGCGAGTTATTTCCAACCCTATATTTTGGTGAGATTAGGCTCCGTTTGACACATCAACTAGCTTTTCGGAGCTTATACAGTTTATGTTATACAATTTTAAATGAAATAAATATAAGATTTTAATTTAATTAGCTTTTGGAATAGAAAACTCTTCAACAATTACTCACATAATCTTTTCGGAGCCTGGTTTTCTATTTACAACTTTCCACTAGCTACCTTAACAGCTAGATTTACCAAAGATCATACTAGTTTTTTAACATATATATTTAATATAATAATTCACCAGGTTCAGTTATCCAATAAATTTAATATAAATAATAATATTTTATAGAGTTTTTCGCACCTTAAAAAACGTACACAAAAAGGCAAATGAAAATTAATATGAGACGAAGGGAGTGTATTTTTTTTCCGTGGGCTTACAAGTTTCTTTTATAAACTCTTTTTTGGGCTACAACTTTCTCATATCTTTATTTTTTTTTTGTTGGGCTTACAAGTTTCTTTTATACAATAAGCTCTAAGAGCCCAATATCCTTTCTTCCTCTCCCACCTTGTGCATTCCATGGAGATAGGTTGCATCTGCCTCACAAGTGACACACCTATTTCCTAGTATCTGAGAATTCAGTTCTTCATCTTCGCTCCGTGCCAGGTTCACCGGGTAGATATGATAGAGAAAGCAACTACTCCAAATCTTCATTTGCCTGGAGAAGGTGTAAATTGAGCCATCTCTTAGTTGATTGCTTTATCATTTGGTTTTCAAGATGCTTATCAGCTAACCCTGCAAAGTTTGATGCTCTTATCATTCATGACAAATAAATGAATCAACTTATTCATATACACTCTTTAGGCAAATTGATCAACACAATAACCAAAATCAATCCCCCTTTTGTCACAACACCAAAATTTGAGGCAGCTAGCAACATCAAAATGAGTTATATATATAAACTGTTATAACCTCAAGATGTAATATTTTTTTTAATGGAATTCTTATGTGAGAAAAAACAAATTTACAAACAATATATGTATCTCAAAACCTTGTGAAAATCTTTGATACTATCGGAAATGTCCATCAATCCACATTTGGATGATCAAACCTCATTTTGCTAAAAATTGTTCGTGTTTTAAATCAAGCCCTTTCAGATTCGTTATCACATTAACCCTCCATGGAGGACACTATCGACTATTGTGGGAATCAGCGTATATAATGGTCATGGAGTTGAGTCGATGCAACCGGAGATCAATCGGAACACCCAAGGAGTGAAAGGTTGGAAGATCCACATTTTGTGGAAGTCGATCGAGCTTCTTCTAACTCATATCCCCCCCATCCGATCTTCTAGCTAGGGTTCTTCTTCCAATCAGTGTAGATCTTGAATATTTTCCCATCCAAATCTCTCCCACGAGTTTTGGGTTTGCGACGAAAAAGGAGGCGATTTGGGATTGTAAGAGGAGGAACTAGTCGCCTCCTTCAAATTTTGGTTTCTAAAATTTACCCCTTTTTATACTCTCCCTTCATCCATTACTAACTCATCAAGTAAACACGCAAAAAAAAAAAAAAATCTTGCCCCAAATCGAAATTTTACATCTAAAGCTACTCAATCCAGTCTTGTTTTCATCTAATAATATATTAACCGATTTTGTCATCATCCACCGTATAGTTACGTTTCTGTTTAATCTGTGAACCTCTTGAAGAAAATGATAACATGGCGCGATTTCTACAACGTGATGTCGGCAATGGTGCCGCTGTACGTGGACATGCTCTTGGCCTACGGCTCGGTACGGTGGTGGAAGATCTTCACGCCGGAGCAATGCATCGGGATCAACCGCTTCGTGGCCGTGTTTGCCGTCCCCCTACTCTCCTTCCACTTCCTCTCCGCCAACGACCCCTACACCATGAACCTCCGATTCCTCGCAGCCGACACCTTTCAGAAGATCATCATCCTTGTTGCCCTCCTCCTCTGGGCCCACTTCTCGCGCCGCCATGACTCCATGGATTGGCTCATCACCCTCTTCTCCGTCTCCACCCTCCCCAACACCCTCATCATGGGTATCCCCCTCCTCGGGGGCATGTACACCAGTGACGCCAAAGGGCTGATGATACAGGTTTATATATATTTATATAAGTTGATGAGCTACTCCTCTTATTGTTAATCACTGACACTGTTTTGTTATTTCAGATAGTAGTACTACAATGTATCATTTGGTACACTCTCCTTCTATTTCTCTTTGAGTACCGCGATGCGATGAAGCTCATCGCGGAGCGATTCCCGGGGAATGCGAGGGCGATTGTGTCGGTGACGGTTGAGTCCGACGTCATTTCCCTCCGCGACGGTGAGACGGACTCGCACCTCGACAATGAGGGGAGGATCCACGTCACTGTGAGGAAGTCCACCTCCTCGAACCTCTCCCCCGGAAGACCGTCGTTCACGCCTCAACCGTCGCATCCCGGCGATCTTCACGGTACCACCCCGAGGATCTCCACCTTCAGCTCCGGCGAGTTCTTCGGGTACGGGCTAGCGGACTTGTACCGAACGCCCAAGGCGCCGGTCTCTCCGGCCGAAGGAGTAATCGAGCCGGAGGAGTTCCGAGGCCGGGCGGCTGGCAAGCAACAAAGCCAGGTCAACATCGACATTCATGAGGCGCACAAGTTCGCCCGGAGCACCAGCGCGCCGCCGGCGGGGAGCGATTGGGCGATGGAGGGCAAGGAGCTGAGCTTCGCAAGAGGCAGGGGAGGTGGCGGCGAGGAGGAGGGGGAGGAGAGGGAGAGGATGTCGAATTTGGGGGAGATCCGGAGCGGGGCGATCGCAGAGTCGCCGGACACAGCCGGCGGGAGGCCGCCGGCGATGGTGATGACGGGGATAATCTTGAACATGGTTTGGAGGAAGCTGATCCGGAATCCGAACACCTACTCGAGCCTCATCGGACTTGCTTGGTCGTTGATCGAATTCCGGTGGGTAATTAAATCGCTCGACAAATTATGAGATTAGTTTCGTTAATTTGGGGGTAATGGTGATAATTAATGGAGATTGTTGAACCAAAAATGTGGATTAATTGCAGGTTTGACATAAGGCTGCCGGCGATAGTTGACAACTCGATCGCCATACTGTCGAACACTGGGCTCGGAATGGCCATGTTTAGCTTAGGTAATTCATTCAACTTTTTACCGCTAAGGCACTAATTAAGTAATTTAAAATAGATCTTAATCTCTAGCAATATTTGGTGGGTTGGGGTTCGATCATTATCAATTCAAAATATTGGTTGATTTTTGGGTGGCCATGATTTTAGAATCGGATCGGATTTCGGAAAGTCTCGTTTCCGATTTTTTCTAGAGAACTAACTCACAATTCTCCGGTTTCCCATCCCACTAACCTTTACCTAAATCTAAACCTGTCGTTCGGGTCGGGTTATGGTTCGGATCATTTGGATTCCGGATAAATCAGGTTTTGGATTAATAGGATTATCGATCATTTTAGGTCGAGTCAAACCGGGTTTGTTTCGGATTTGGATTGACTTTTAAAAAATATTAAAGGGTAAACTGCAGTAAACCACCCTTAAATATAGCATATTGCACAAAACCACCTCTTATAAATGAAATTGCAGCAAACCACCCCTTAGTAGCCACCCACCATGTTTATTCCGTTAAAGTTTCTGTCCAAATGCTGAGACTACAATTCTACCCCTAAGTATATACAATCATCCCTTATTAAATCATTAATGAGAGGATAAAAATCAATTAAAAGGAGGAATTAAAAGAAAAAGTATCTATTTTTCCAAATAGCTGAACAAGACATAAGCCAGGAGAGAGAAGTCGCACACCGCACCAGTCTTTGTCTCTTTCATCGTTGAATCTTACCCTAATTAGTCGCCTTCTTCGCTATGTGGGTTCGAAACCACCATTCTAGGCACGAGCTAGAAAGATTGAGCCGGCTCCTTGTCGTCCAATTTCGTTCCCTATCACCAATCACCATAGTCGCTCGAGCACACTA
Source organism: Persicaria tinctoria (assembly GCA_037127255.1). NCBI lineage: Eukaryota > Viridiplantae > Streptophyta > Magnoliopsida > Caryophyllales > Polygonaceae > Persicaria > Persicaria tinctoria. The sequence goes on along the minus strand of JBANSL010000013.1, from coordinate 21,185,378 downwards.
GCCCTTTTCCCAGCCTGGCTTGCATACACTTGCCTTAAGGGTTTCATGGCTTGGATTTAGGATTTATTTTATAGTGGTTGTAATTTTGGTTTTCAATTTTGATTTCACTTCGATCGGTTTTGAGGTTGTGGCTTGGATTTAACACCCAATCGTTCTTCCTTGGTTAGCCTGCAGACCCACTTCTTTCAATTAAGACTTGAGATCTAGGGTTTTCAATTTTTTTACATTTGTGATTGAATTTATACTTAATTAATGAATTTTTTCATTCAATTGGTCATTTATAGGGAGGACATGGCAGTGGGTGGTTGATAGGATAAGAACAACGAGTTTGGAATGGGAAGATGATGAACAGTGCAATAGGGGGGAGAAATTGTAAATTGAAATTGCAACCAGTGAAGGGTAAATTTGTAATTTTACTTTTTTTTTTGACGGAGCATTTAACTGAATAAACATGGTGGGTGGCTATTTGCTAACGGAGACAGTTTAAGAGGTGGTTTGCTGCAATTTCGCATATAAGGGGTGGTTATGTGCAATATGCTATATTTAAGGGGTGGTTTTCTGCAGTTTATTCAATATTAAAATATTATTAAAATTAAATTGTAATATATATATGTCAAATTAAACTAAAAAATAATATTATAATTAAATTTATAAATATTATTATTATTATTATTATTATTATAATATTTTACTAATATTTTAACCATAAAAATATCATATTTATAAAAATAAATGTTCTAAACATACTATAATTATATAATACAATATATACATTTATTTAACTCATGAGTGCCTTAACGAACATAATTGTACGATGAATTTGTGTGGGGTCAATTTGGTGCTTGTGTGACGTCTACATGGTGTTGATTCACTGGATCGATTTTGACCCAACGGGTCACTGGGTCTCGACCTTAAAAGTTCCGGATCATTCGGGTTCTGAGTCTAAAATATATTGAGTTTAAACCCGTAGAATTACGGTACATACGGGTTAGATTTTTCAAATCGAGTCATGTTTTGACAGGTCTACCTAAATCCCTTGATTTGGGAGCCACAGCGGCTGCAGGTTCACTCCGTTTTTTTTGCAAGTGAACCGGGTCATTTCACCTTATAAATCGAGTCACATTGTAAAAACTAAACCCCCATTCAAGCAAACAAGAAGGTTTGTTTGAATCGATCGCCGTACATTATAATTTATAATGTAATATAATCTCTTATATTATAATATAATATTACGGTGCATGCATTATAAGTGATAATGTGAGGTGATTCAAGCATTATCAATCAATCTATTTGGGATATATAGATTTAAACTTTGAAGTTAAAGGTGAAAATTAATACTGTAATGAATTAAACAGGATTATTCATGGCACTGCAACCGAAACTAATAGCATGTGGGAATTGGATGGCTTTATTATCGTTTGGGGTGAGATTCGTCTTCGGTCCAGTAGTCATGGCGGTGGCCTCCTTCGCCGTTGGCTTAAGGGGCCACCTCTTCAAAATCGCCGTCGTTCAGGTATTTTAAACCGTTACCATTTTTCCCATCAAATTTAAATTGCGACGTTTTTTATTGCCAATATGCGTCAATTGACATATTTATTCTGAAAATTTTGCGACGTTTCATTTCTATTGTTACATATGGACAGGCTGCACTCCCACAAGGGATCGTGCCTTTCGTATTCGCGAAAGAGTACGATTTGCATCCGACGATTCTAAGCACGGGGTGAGTTAACTAACTTGAAATACAAGTGATACGATTTACTATAGGTTTGGAGTGAATCATGTGTTGATCAATTTGTCTTTTTTTTTTTTTATGGAATTGAAAATTTGTAGAGTGATATTCGGGTTGATAGTTGCATTGCCAATCGACTTGCTCTACTACGTTCTCCTAGAACTGTGAGAAAGCTCATACCGATGGATCGATGGAGAACAAAAGGCTGGCTATGGAAGGAGATGAAGATTGAGGCAGGCGTATATTGCGACGGGTTGAGCTACACACTATGCGACGGTCAAAAGGAAAAAAATGAAGAATTTGATTTACATGTTGAAGATGTGAAATGAGTGAATGTTGATCAATTCGACAAAAAGAAAGAAACATAAGCCAATGCTTAGTTCTGGTGCACCTTCAATTCGATCATGATCTCTTGTGCATATTTACATGAACCGAAAAATGGAATCCGGGCGAAGAGCAAACAATGAAAGAAGTAACGATTCTCAAAACATTAGGGACCATCATAAGGGGCACAAAAAAAAAGAGTATGGAATTGAACATATTCAAACAATTTGAATCAAGCTTCTTATACCCAATAACTTAATTTATTTTTAACAATATAATAATTTCAATGATATCAAATTCTGCTAAATCACCACACGATATCCAATAACCTAATTGACAAAAATGATAGAAGGCCTTATTCGATCCTTGATAGTTGATACTGTAAGTAATATACTCCCTCCGTTTCAATCCTTTTAAGTGACTTTTTCAAGTCATGCACGTAGTTTTAAAACGATAAAAACTATATTAAATATTAATATTTTAATAATATTTTTTTAATAATATTATACTTATCACCAGCAAGTATGAGATTATTGAAAAAAATATTTTAAAAAATTATTATTTTATATAGTTTTTTACACCTTAAAAAACGTGTATAAATAGTAAAAAGTCAATTAAAAGGAAATAGAGGGAGTCTTTATCGAGATTGTTTGATGTGATGTGATGAATGCTGATAAAGTTAGTAATCACTCTGACTTGGAAAAACATTTCATGTTGCTATTTACTGATTTTTTTAGAGGTAAAAATTATATAAAATATCTAATTTTTTTACAATTTCGTAGTTACTATTAATAAATATGAACTTGTTAAAAAAATTATATAAAAATATGGGTATTTTATATAGCTTTATCATTTTAATGAAGCGTAAGTATTTAAAACCCAGGACATGTTTGGTTACTTTTAAAAAAAAAATATCTTATGATACTCTATGATCGGTATATGTTAAAATTAGCTGTATGATAATAAGTTAATTCTTACGTCAAATTCCAAGGAACCACCCTTTAAATGTATCAATTTGTTATAAATAACCATTTTAATTAATATTTACAAGAAACACCCTTTAAATAATTTCTGTCATCAATCGACCATCAATCACTTTTGAAATTATTCCGTCTAAATCTTAATTAAACTTGTTAAAATATAAATTTTCCCCTCTTTTTAATTACATGCTAATAGAATTAAGCAATTAAAAAAAAGGAATAAAAGTGGAGGATACAATTAATGCTATTTTTGCTCCAAATTTAATTAGAATGTGATTTGGAAGGGAAAAGCGAGAAAATCGATTGGAGAAAGAGCAATTTTATAGAAGTTCAAACTATTTTACCGGTTATTTAGAAAGAGAAGATGATACTAGTGTTTTTTTTTTCAATTACATACTTACTTTTTTATTTGTTAAAATTCTATTAGAATATAATATTAAAAAAAAAGGAAAAATTGCATAAAACCACCTTTTAAATAGGGCTTTTTGCGAAAAAACACCCCTTAAAATGAAAATTTCAGAAAACCACCCGTTAAAACAGTTTTCTTTGCAAAGTCAGCCATCACCCAATTTTCGTTAGTTAAATGTTAAAGTGTGTGAAAATTCAATTATACCCCTTATTTTTATTATTAGTTTACTCAATTCAATTGGTATTAGTTGATATTTAACTTTTTGAATTTTTTCAAAAGCAAAAAACACTATAAAATATCAAAAAAAAAAATATTAAAAAAAAAAATAATTTAAAAAATCTTTAAAAAATTAATGTGTAATTTTTGTTTTATACATATAAAACCGTGTAATACTAGGGCTACTTGAAGAAAATAAATATTTTAAAAAAATAATATTTCATATAATTTTTATTATTCTAAAAATGTATGTAAAATAGTGAACATATTTTTAGAATAATAAAAACTATATGAAATATAATTTTTTAAAATTTTATTTTCTTCAAGTATTCCTTTAGTAATATACACTTTTTAAAATATATAAAACATCAATTATATCTATTTTATAGTGTTTTTACTAATAAGGGTGAAATTTTATATAAAAAATGATATTTTATAAAAAAAATTACTTTTGAAAAAACCATGATAAAAAGGTAAAAATTAATTAATACCAATTTGATAAAGTAAAATAATAATAAAAACAATGGATATAATTTATTTTTCACACACTTTAATATTCAATTAACAGAAATTTGGTGATGGGTGTGACTTTGCAAAGAAAACGGTTTTAAATTGTGGTTTTCTACAATTTTCATTTTAAGAGATGGTTTCACGCAAAACACCCTATTCAAATGGTGGTTTTCTGCAATTTACCCTTAAAAAAGGTAAAATTGGCCTAATTCTTAAGAGCGAGGCTAGAGGCAAGATGTCGGAATGGCTATTGACAAGATAATTTCATCAAAATTACCACAAGTCCTTTTCATTTTTTCCGAACACATTGCAAAAAGGCCCAAAACTCCCTTTTCTCGAATCGAAACCTAAACCTGTCGAACAAATTGTTTTGATTGAAAACAGCCTAAAATCGATTAAATTAATCAAAATATCAATCGACCGACACACGAATTGGTATATCGCTCGCTTTACATGATTATTTTTGGTGTTCGCTCGAAAAAACCGTCGAAGGAAGAAGCTCGACAAATAGGAACGAGGTACATGAATAAGCTCGGCAGGTTTAGATGAGGTGAATAAGTAACCTCGGTGCATAAAAAACGAGGCGATGATGGAGCCTCGTCTACTTTTTGTGAGGTATATAATGACCCTTTTGAAGATCTTGTTTGAAGCCTCATTGAGATAAGCCGAGCTTGATAAATAACCTCGGCTTCTGTTGTTGAGGTTAAAGAATAAGCCCGGCTTCTGTTGTTGAGGTTAATGAGGATGCTCGATTTCTGTTGTTGAGGTTATAAAATAGCCTCATTGACACGTATTGCATAAATTCATTAAATTATGTAGAGGTATATGTGATGGATCTTGTTATAATGCAAACTCATATGCTTATAAGAATGAGACGGACTATAAGAATGAGACAAACTAAATGACTAAATTAGTTTAGAAAATGTTGTTTTCTCCACTTCTGATTGTAACTCTCAATGACTAAATCAATATCATAACTTTATCTAAAGAGAAAATTAGTTGTTCTTAATCAGACATGAAACAGATTAATGCATATTTTAATGTTTTATCTTCTAGTAATTGTTTCAAGTGGCCACTTTCCACCTATCCTCAAAATTATATTTGACATGTTAAATTAATTACTGAAGTAAAAAATAACATAATTACAAAAATAGAGAGAGAAGAACGGAGAACAAAATCACTCTATTAAGCAATGATCTGTGAAGAACTCAAGGATAAGTTGAGAATCTCCACACTGGGCATGAAGAATTTGTTCCATTGTATGTAAATTATTTCCAATGTAGCTTTAAACTCATTCTTGAATACAGGTTGCAGTTACACAGAATATCTTATATGTAAATAAGAAAAATGTAATTAGTTGGAGCTACATTACCTGTACTAATCTAAATAACAAGTCATTGGTAGTGACTGTTGTTATGCTATGGAAATCTAATGTATTAGCAATAGAAAAACAACTAGGAATTACATCCACGTTGCATTCACGATGGTTTCATGAACAAAAAATATTGATATATGTCAGCTTAACAAGTAATATTGAAATCTTAAATTACCTCTATTGATGTTACATTCATGAGGAATACATCTATTCACTAGTGTATGTAAATTTTTTTTTATATAAATTATATATAAAATAATATTTTTAAGTTATAATTATTAATGATTTATCGCTAGGGAAAAATATTTTTGTATAAATATATTGAGATTATTTATGATGAACTTTAACCGCTAAATTGTTATCAAATGTATATTTTTTCGTGCTTCATAATAATATTTATATTTAACACCACAAACATTATACAATTAACCTTTTATAAGAAAGCATTTAGTGAATGAATTTATTGGGCAAAAAAATCTCTTTTATAAGTTCATTCTTACATTTTAATATATTGATTTATAATTTAAAAAATGATATTTATGCCAATTTACATGATTATTACGATTTCTAATAAAAATAATATGATTATTATGATTTACAATATTAATTTTAAAATGGTTAATCTAAATAGATATATTGTTATTATTTTTAATCTAAAAGTTTTCCTAATTGTTAAGGATATATTTCGTTAATGCATTTAATTGATTGGGCAAAACGATATCCTCTTCTTCCTTTTCTTGTATGCTTAAGAACAACTAATTTACTATTTGGATAAAGTTATGATATTGATTTAGTCATTGAGAGTTGCAATCAGAAGTAGGAAAAACAACATTTTCTAAACTGATTTAGTCATTTAGTCTGTCTCATTCTTAGAAGCATATGAGTTTGCATTATAACAAGATCCATCACACATACCTCTGCACAATTTAATGAATTTATGCATTACGTGTCAATGAAACCGAGCTCCCTCATTAACCTCAATAACAGAAGCCGAGCTTCCTCATTAACCTCAACAACAGAAGCCGAGCTTCTTCCTTAACCTAAACAACAGAAGTCGAGGTTATTTATTGAGCTCGGCTTATGTCAATGAGGCTTCAGACAAGATCTTCAAAAGGGTCATTATATACCTCGCAAAATCTAGACGAGGCTCCATCATAACCTCGTTTTTATGCACCGAGGTTACTTATTCACCTCGTCTAAACCTGCCGAGCTTATTCATGTACCTCATTCCTATTTGCCGAGCTCCTTCCTTCGACGGTTTTTTCGAACGAACACCAAAAATCACAATTCGATAATCATGTAAAGCAAACGATATACCAATTTGTGTGTCGATCAATTGATATTTTGATTAATTTCATCGATTGTTGGCTGTTTTCGATCAAAACAATTCGTTCGACGGATTTAGGTTTCGATTCGGGAAAAGAGAGTTTTGGACCTTTTTGCAATGTGTTCGGAAAAAATGAAAAGAACCTATGGCAATTTAGATGAAATTATCTTATCAATAGCCATTCCGACATCTTGTCTAAAGCCCTTATGAATTCTTAACCGGAGCCCACTAAAAAGCCCAATAAACCCTTTTTTCTTTTTAATTTATAGAAAGTCCATCAGCCCAACATGAAAATTTAATTTAATTCGATCAGTCCACCCATCTATCAAAAATCTGTAAATTTCTTTCCTCGAAATGTCTTTATCATATATGAAGTAATATTTTAGTGATGTATTTTAAAACTTTGACAATATAATTCCTTCATATAATATATGTACAGAGTATATGTCATTTTATTTAATATCATATGAAAGAGCATAGACGATATGCTTTTTTTAATAATTAAATTCTCATTTTTTTATTATTAAAAATAATAGAGAGGTCTATTTTTTAATCATGCCTCGAACCTTTCATATCTTAAATCCGACCCTACTATCATGACAAGAGAAAATATCATCAACTATGGGTGGGCACAAATTCCGAAAATTCCGATCCCGTCACGATTCCGGTGGGATTTCAAAAATAATTGTGAATCCCATCCCAATCCCAACTCGTAAAAATTATACGGGACGGAACGCGGGACGACCCATCTCAATCCCGCAAATATCGTCATGTGCTGGTATTGTGGGGATTAAACATCGTCATAATGTTGTTCGTGACACTTTGAGTCATGTCTGTTATCCTTCTGGGATCTCAACTGGTAAAGAGGTTGACATTGGCCTGTGTGGGGGAGACGGAAAACCCCTCCGTCCTACAGACATGCTTCTTTATGCGTGGGATGAAGGGATGGATGTTTGTGTTGACTTGACAGGGTCATCCCCTTTGACGCAATCTGTGATGGTTGATTTTGTTCCAGGACATGTGGTGGTCGAGGCGGCTCGTCGTAAGCGGATCAAGTATCAAGATAAGTGTAAAGCCATTGGTTATGAGTTCTTACCCTTCTCTTTTTTTGCATTGGGGGAACTTGAGGCGGACGCCATAGCCCTTCTACAGAGGATCCAGAAATTTGCTCAAGCTTACGATATAGGGGCTCATAATGTAGCTCATATTTTCACTAGGGTGGGGTTTTCTATTGCTAAAGGAGTGGGGGCCCAGATTGTCTCTCGGCTCCCTGCTAATTCTTTGTAAACTCCTATATTTATAATAATAATAATAATAATAATAATAATAATAATAATAATAATAATAATAATAATAATAATAATAATAATAATAATAATAATAATAAATTTTCTCGCTCTAGTTCATTGATGACAACTTAGTGTCCACACTCAATCCGATTCCAAGGCAGTTGCAAGTTTTGCAAGCGGTGAGAGGAGACAGAGCACATGAATTTTTGTTGACTGCTCCCATTGAGGGTCTAGCTCAGACCATGCCGTCTTGCCAGTTTCGTTCTGTCCTCCAATACCATCTTTCGATCCCTATGTTTAGTGGATATCCGACCTGTCCTAGTTGTGAGCTTGACATGATGGACCCATTTGGAGATCACGCTCTGCATTGCAGTCAAGGCATCGGGACGAAGCACCGACACAACATGGTCCGAGATGTTTTGGCTGACATTTGTTACAAAGCGGGCATCGCAGTTTAGAAGGAAGCACATACGGGTATGAGTAATGAAGATGGTGTTGAGTTGAGGTCAGGAGATTTGTTGGTTTATGGGTGGGACAAGGGTACGTAGAGACACTTGTGTGGATGTGGTTGGGGCTTCACCGTTCACAACTAGAGCCAATGATTCCTTTGTACCCGGCAAGGCAGTCTCTCAAGCCACTGAAAGAAAAGAGAAGAAGTATGCGGATATTTGTGCTGCTAACGGGTATTGTTTTATGGCATTTGCGCTCTCTACTTTTGGAGAACTGGGGGATGATGCTATTGGTTTTATGAAGCGGGTTCAATTGGTTACGAAAAGTCATAGGGCAGGGTCTGATAATGGGGATTTTATATTTCATAGAGTTGACTTTACTATTCAAAAAGGGGTTGGAGTTCCATTTGTTACGAGACTTCCAACTAACTTTATGTAAAAAAAAATTCATCTTTTTTATAATGATAATACTAATACTACTAATAATAATAATAATAAACATTTACGAGACTTTCTCGGATATATTCCACCAATTACCTTCGGAACAAAAATCGATCCTTGCCTTTACCCTTTGGGGCATATGGTTGATGAGAAACAAAATAATTTTTTGACAACTACGATATTAGAACGATGGAAGATTGGATAAAAAATATAAAACAATATAGGAGAACTTGGAGAAGAGCACAAACTGATGAACAAGAAGACAACATTGACACGTTAAGGCCAACGCCCCCCACCCCCCCCAAAAAAAAAGAGAAAGGTAAAACCGAAAATAGTTAAATGGAAAAAGCCTGCTAATGATTTTGTCAAGCTGCGTCTGGCTTCGTTATTCGTGATTGTGAGGGTCGGGTCCTTTCATGTGGTGCTTGTAGCCATGGTTCGGTGTCAGCTCTGCAGGCAGAATGCTATGGTCCTATGGAAGGCCTCTTGGAAGCTTCGAAGCGGGGTTTCGCTCGGATTGAGGTTGAAGGTGACAGTGCTCGTGGGAGATTGAGATGGCGATTTCAGATGCTTTGGGTCTTTGTCGATCTTTCGAGAGGATCACCATTGCGCACATCTTCAGGGCGGGCAACCAGGTGGCAGATCGGCTGGAGCATCTAGGTTTGTCCTCACACTTCGTTGCTGACCGTGTTCCAGCTGAGATCGTCGATCTCGTTCGTTGGGATGCCATTGGGCGGTGGGTTAACCGTGGTTGACCACTCCCAAAATTTTGCCTTGTATCAAAAAAAAACATTTTGAATGTTTGAAGACTTTGAACTTGTTTTGTTTGAACTTGCAGGAACATTTTGAATGTTTGCACAATTGAACTTGGTTTGTTTCAAGACTTTGAATTTGGTTGGTTTGAATTGGTTTGTACTTTAGGTTGTGAACTTGATTTATTTAAAGTTTTAATAGGTGGTAATCATATTATTTTTTATAACCATATTTTCGTTCGATAACTTTGATAACTACCGGAAGGTAGCCAAGGGGTTTCAAAAAAATACAAACAAAATTACAGCTTGATAACCATGGTAATGTACCGATGGTAACCATAAGCCGTGGTTACCACATATTAAGTAACCACGACTTGTGCTTGGTACGCGTTATGAAAATTTACGTACCACCAGTTTGTGGTTGGTACGTGGTAATCACCATTTTTTAGTGGTTACCGTACCATGCCAACCCTAATGGCAACGTCCAGCAAGTATATACAGTAGTTTAGTAAGGTGTAAACACACAACGCATGGCAGCACCATCCCAATTATATTTATGATTAGCAATCGATGAAGGAGAGCTAATTAGTGCATCCACATTGTATTATGGCAATGTCCAGCAGCATTCGATGAAAGAAGAGCAACCAAAGCTAGTGCAACAATGTAAGACAACAACTTCTCATCAAAAAAAAAATGTATGACAACAACATTCAACAGCTCCAACCCACAGCTCAAGCACTCAACAAAACAAATATTTCAGCTTCAAGTGATTCAGCAAATTCGGAGAGGCCAAATCTTTTAGCTTCAATACATATCAGTGCCATCAGATCCAACACAGTGGGAATCAATTCAAATTGGAACTGGAAATCAATTCAAATTCCAAATCTCATCACCAATCCTCCAAAATCCGGCGCCCGAGAACTCAAACCCATTAAGTTCTTTTTTATCCTCATCCCCGATCCACGTTGAGCATCCATGGCCAGATCTCGCTTCGAGAATCCATGGCTAGATCTCGCTTCGAGCATCCATGGCTAGATCTCGCTTCGAGCATCCATGGCCAGATCTCGCTTTGACGTTTTTCACCACATCCAGGCCCTCCACGACTTGTCCGAACACCACATGCTTGCCATCTAGCCACACCGTCTTCAATTGCTTCAATGGCGGAGGGAGAGCAAGTTCAGCGCCAACGGAGGAGGACGAAGGAACAACGACGGAGGCGACTATTGCTTCAATGGCGGAGGGAGGAAAACGGCAGAACATCATCCTCTCCCTAGCTTCTCGCCGGTCGCTGGTAGCCATGGAAGCTCGAAGGAAGCCATGGAAGAGATCGAAATCGAAGATGAATGGTGTGGAATTCGACAATCGTGCTCTAGATCAAAATCGAAATTGAAATCACACTCCCATCTTCTTCCTCGATTCCGCCAGATCTCGCTCCACCGCTTCATCTTGTTTTAATTTGGGGAAGGGGAAGAAAGAAACAGGAATACTAAGGCGGGGGCAAAATTGGAAAAAATGGACACTCACCTAATATTATAACCCTTTTGTCCTAGGGATTAAATTTTGGTCCCCAAAAGTCCACTTAGCAAAAAACCCCAAGGATTAATAGGCAAAAATCTCTCTTCCAAACAACATCAAACATAACGACACGTCAAAAGAATATGATACATGATGAGCTTGAAATCCCTTTCTCTTCGAATATTGCGAAATATTTGGGCTGTCCGATTTTATTTGACAAAGTAACCAAAGACACTTTTAGCGAACTTCTTGACTCTACAAAAGGTCAACTTAGTAAATGGAGGGCCAACTCCCTCTCTCAACAAGGTAGAAACACTTTAATTAAATCAAACCTCACGGCTAAACCGTTACATTTGATGCAATGTTTTATGCTTCCAACATCCATCCATACTGAACTTGATAGGATCAACATGAACTTCCTTTGGAATAAAGGACCAAAGCACAAGCCTTTGATTAGCTGGTTCGAGGTCTATAAGACAAAACAAAACGGTGGCCTCGGTATTCGTCGCTTTGAAGATATGAATATCGCCCTTCAATTGGTACTTCTTTGGAAAATTTTAGCCAAACCAACAAACCCATGGGTTACTATCATAACCCAAAAATACCTCAGAAACCGGAACATACTACATTACAAACATAAAGGGTATACATCCTGGCAATGGGCTAAGTTGACTAGTCTTCTCCCAATTTTCAAGCAAGACATTTGTTGGCCTGTTGACAATGGGGATGCTATTAACTTTTGGTTATCTACTAAATCAGCCATTGATATGCTTCACAAGGCTAAGCAACACACCAAATCAGACTTTCACTGGATTTGGCAATTAGACACTCAACCTAAAATAAAAGACTTTCTCTGGCGCATTTTCAAAAATGAATTGCCTACCTCATTTAAGTTAGCCAATAAGGGGTGGGTTTACCGACCTCCAACCCTCTTTGCTAATCAAACTATGAAGACACACATCACTTGCTTCTAGAGTGCCCTGTTTCTCGTGCCTCCATCCAATTATTTGACAAAACGTTGAATGCTAAACTACATCAATATCTCCTACATAACAACAACAACATCATATAATAACCCTTAATACGATTAATGAAGATATTGGGAAGCTAAATTTCACTAGACTAACAACCATTATGAAACATATGGTGGAGTTCCTGGTTTTTTCGAAACAATGCCTTATTTGACAACATGAAACCTAACCCGGGAGCTATTGTGGCTTTTTCACAAGATCAAATCTTCAATTGGAACATGGTAAAGCAGGTGGAAGACGACTAACCAACTAACAAAAACAACCACTCACCAAAGACGAAGCATCCCCCAACTAACTGGGAGAAACCTCCCTTGAATTACTATAAACTTAACTTTGATGGGGCTTACACATCTGTAACCAATAGTAGATTTGGTTATATTATTCGAGATCATTCGGGTTGACCTGTTGCCTCCACACTAGCCCTTCTCCTTTCAATTCGGTTATTGGAGAGGCGTTCTAGCAGCCTCGGAACTACAACTCAATAACCTCTACATAGAAGGTGATAACCTGGCAGTTGTTAACTATCTTAATGGACGCTGGTCCATCCCAGGGGAGGTTGAAATGATTATTTCCGACTCCATAAAGAAGTCAACCAAGTTACTGATCATCTTTCACATCTTATTCTTGCCTTCTCTGGCCTTTCAGTGCCTGACTATCCTGATATTGCCCCTCTCATCCGCAAGGATGCTCTTGGCTAATTTGACTTGTTCATCTCAGTCAAATTTTTTCCGGTTAAAAATAAAATAAAATAATATATATATATATATATATATATATATATAAATTTTTTAATTTTTATATAATCTTCTTTACTTGAGGGACAACGTCCGTCCCGTCCTGGTCCTGTCCTGTCCCGTCCTATGAGGGACAATGTCTGTGCGGGATTAAGAAAAAAAAAAGTAAATCCCGTCCTGCAAAAATTACGTAAGACGAGACGCAGGACGAACTTCATCCCGTCCTATCGCATGCCCACCCCTATCATCAACAAATAAGATAACATCAACATAAAACTTGGGTGGAAAATTGTTGTTGAAAAAATCCTCCTCTTAAGAGAATCAATTGTCCATTTTTTTATTGAAAAAAATGAAGAGGGGGAATCAATTGAACCCTGTGTGACTCTGGGTTGATGAAACAACACTTGATTCTACCTATTTTCCCCAAAATGCCTATCTTCTCATTCAGATCACAAAATCAATCCCCATTCATTGCTCATATATCCATGCCGCCATTGCTGATAGAGCTGACAAAATCTGACCCGAACCGAAAACCCGACCCGACTCACCGATCCCTACCGGGACCCGAAAATCTGGAGTCATTCATAACCCGAACCCGAGACCGAACCCGACCCGAATCTGACCCGGTCCGAAACAGACCCGAGCACAGATAAATCTGACCCGACCCAAACCCGACCCGACTCTGAACCCGACCCGACTTTGAACCCGACTCGACTTTGAACCCGACCCGACCTAAGCCGACCCGAATGGAAATGGTTATTTAACATCAACATTTTAATACTTGAATGTTAAATGTTTTTTTTAACACAAGTTTATGATTATACTTTAACATATAAAACACCAATTATTTTTGTTAATTGTTATCATATGAATAAGAACCCAAGTAAAATCAATAGATAAGCAGATAAGTCAATAAGTCAAGTAAGTCAACCGCCATAAATAAGCGGAAAGAATTATTTATATCCAAATCAATAATTTTGTAGTTGTTATTTTATTTTTATCTATATTATTATATTTTGATAGAATTAATTATTTATATCTAGATTTGTTAAAAACTAATAATAATAATGAAAAAAAAGTAATGGGCCAAAAGGTAAAAATGAAATGGCCATTGAAAATGATATGGGTCAATGATATAGTCAAACCACAAATAAGTTCATTTGTAACTTCCTAGTTAAAATAAGGTTAAAACCTAAATGTACAATTAATTTGATTTAATTATAGCACCGATCAATTGGTTTAAATGTTTAAAAAAGGACGATGTTGCCGAATATCGAATTTCCGATCATGACTTTTTTGAAAATCGGTCGACAACCGATGTGTCAATAACAATGAGTGTATTCAACTTAGTCAAAATTACGTATTCAAGTATTCAACCGACTCAAAATCATTTATTTTAAGTAAATTACATATTTGAGTATTCAACCGAGTTAAAATCATTTATTTTAAGTGAATTACATATTTAAGTATTCAACTGAGTCAAAATCAACCTAATTATCCAAATTCCAAACGGGTCGAATATGATTCGACCGAAAACTCAAACCAACTATACTGCTATACCCACTTTGATTCGAAACTCAAATGAGACCGACCCACCTCTTGACCCGAAACCCGAACGAGTCTGGCCCGCTTTGACCCGAACCCGGATGGGCATGACCTGACTTAACCCGAAACCCGACCAATCTAAAATTCATTATGAACGAACCCGACCCGACCAATACCCGACCATAAATTTTACCCGAATTGATCCGACCCGAGCAAGCCTGACCCGAACCCGACCCGAACGACCGACTTGCCAGCTCTAGTTGCTGATAGATAGAGGATCAGCTTAATATGAAGTTCTATAGAAGCAAAGTTTCTGATTTTTTTTTTTGTTGACCAACCGGGAGCAAAGCTCCCCATCAAATTGAAAGAAACAGTATAAAGTTACAACTTACAGGCACGCTAAAAGGAAATCCAAGCTGCATCAACCTGGAGCCTTAGAGACAAGCACGCAGACGGCTCCGAGAGGAGATGCAGGCCAAGAGGAAAAATAAAAGCAAAAGAAGCTAACCCGTCGGCAACAAGATTAGCTTCACGAAAGACATGACGAAGTCGAATGGACCAACTTCTATGAAGGAAATGATGCAGGTCAAGATGGCCTTCTGTGGGTCAAACAACGATCTTGATCCAGGTGACGACTCGAGGACGAGTCGATTTCAAATGGAGGAGAATGATGTCATCCTCAAGCGGAAGAAGAAGGCTCTACCTTGGGAGTCGTTAAAGAAACGGCGTTAATTATTTTATTATTTATATTTCTTATTTTTTATATATATATTCTATTTTTAGTAACTCCTATGTTAGTTGGAGTCTAATTATAGAATTTCTTATTTTAGTATTTCTTAGTTTGGTCAAATAATATGATTAGGAGAGTCTATCCTTTAGGCTTTCTTAATTATCATATTTTATTATTTTCTATATTAGGATTTTAGATTAAGTTTTATTTAGTTAGGATATAGTTTGGTAAAACAATCCTTAACCTCTAAGGAAGCCAACCAAACCCTAGTTATTTACCTATTTAAACATTGTATTTCCTTTTGAATTAAGCAGATTGAATATAGAATTGAAGAACCCCTTTATAGATTAAAGGGTTCTTCGATTATCAATCCAAACCCGCGTCCTTCGTTTACGTCTTAACAATCAAACACTTTCGATCCAAGCTTTCCACCGTTACAATCTTATTTATGTCATTGTTCATCAAAAGCTTTAATTAAGTGCTACTTGCTTCCGATTAGTTAAAGTGGAGTTGACCGATCATTCACTCACGCACCCTGCTTCTGAAAGCAATGCCGAGGTGGGTCGATCGAAGGGCCATTGGATCTACGTGCAAACACACAAAGGTTGACTTGTGATTTTGTTCCATCGGCTGGTGGGGGAAATTGAATGGTTAATTAGCCTTCCTAATTAATTAAGCAAGTGCAAACCGGCATTCACGTAAAGCACCGAGTCCGCATTGCAGAGGCAGTCCGAGATCACACGCATCAATTACGAGTCGACTTCCGTTGATCGAAGAGAAAAAGCAAATTGGGCCACACACTCAACATCGTAATCTTGATTCTGAGCCCACAGGCGAAGGATCGGGATTAGCCACGTATCAGAAAGCCATGGTAAGCATCGACGAACATGGGGTGAGAAGGACTAATCCTCTTCGCCACCAAGGAAACAAACACTTTCGAGTCCGTCTCGATCTCCACCTTCCTAAGGCCCATGTCCCAGGCCATCTCGAGCCCTCTAATCACACTCCAGCCCTCTGCCAACAGCACAGAGCATGAGCCAATGTTCAGCGCAAAACCTCCAATCTAGCAAGCATTAAAGTCTCTGATAACCCCGCCTCCTGTCGCACATTCTTCTTTAGACATCGCCCCGTCGGTATTTAGTTTCGCCCACCCTTTCTCAGGCCTCTCCCATCCGACCTCCTCCCGGCACCTCAAACTTGTGAGCTCGGGCGTTTTGGGCTTCCTGATGGTACTAGCGTACTCCTTAGCCAAGCCGATACAGTAATTAGGAGTCACCCTCTGGTCTTGGTTTTCACGGAAGACCACGCCATTGCGTTTCTTCCATAGGCTCCAAAGTGTCACCGCGAAAACCGCGCTCCACTCCACTCCTTCGACGATCCGATCCATCGCTATCACGTTCATCCTAAGCCACACCGCGAACGGGGAGTCCCGGCTGACCATAGAACACATAGTACCTGCAAGTTGTTCCCACAAAAAATTAGCAGCACCACATGCATTCTTTGAACATATGGTTAAGAGATTCATCATAGCTATTACAAATAGGACACCGGGGCGAGTTACTCAACCCGTGTCTCACCCTTTCGACGTTGTTCATCACTCCTCCTTTGCTAACGATCCACATGAAAGCTCGAATCCTTTTGTTGACTTGGAGCTTCCAAATAGCCCTGCAAAAATCAGTATCATTACCTTGCCAATCTCCCCAACCTTCGATGAAGTTATATCCAGATTTGACTGAATAATCCCCATCATTAGTAAACGTCCAGCTAGGGATGTCCTCGCCATCCCTGCACACGGTCGCAGCAACCTTCATCAGCGCAATCACAAGGAGGAAACGGTTGAATAACTCCCAGCGCCACCCCTTGTCCTTCTCCCAAAGATCCGCTACTCTCCATTCGGGTCGCTCATCCGCCGGGCAGCAGCTAATGGTGCTTAGCGGGGCTGAACCAACCCAACAATCATCCCAGAAGTCGATACTCTCTCCGTTGCACAGATTCTGTAAAGACCGGGAAATTTTAGAATATTAAATTATTAAAATAGTGATTTATAATCATTCCGATTTCTAAGATTCAGGAGATTTAAAATTTCTGTCCGTGAGCTATTAGATTTATTCTAAATCTTTCGAAACAAGTTTCGGCATTAATTAATTGAAAATTTTAAAATATGTTATAGTCTGCTTTTATATACCGAAAATTGGAAGATAATGTTCGGATTCCACTTATTAAATTCGGATTTTTAAAATTGAGAAGTATTTTAAACGCGTCGGGATAAGGTCGAGTGAGCGGGTTTCAGATTTATATTTCGGGAATTTGAAATTTGGGGGTTTTGGACCATCCTAATTTGTATTCTTTTTCCTTTTCTTTATCCTCTCTCTCGAATCTCGATATGTTTGCATAGCACAGTAGTTGTTCCCTCAGACTTTCTTTATTTCCATTTTAACCTTAACTCATTCCCCCTTCTTACCTTGTCTGAATTCCCTGTAGCCCTCCCCTTTGTTTTCAAATAGCACCTCTCTCTACCATCGTTATCTGATTCACACAGCTCACCCAAAACTCACACCCGAATGGCCCTCCAGGCCTTCTTTGTTTGCTTGTGTGTGCACAGCTCAATTCTACCCCTTTAAAATATCAGCCTCATACAACCAAAGCCCTCATCCACAAACAAGAATCCTAGGAACCCCTCCCCATCTCAACTGGTTCTCTGTTCTCCCCTCCATCAGCTCCGAAGCAGCCCTTTGTCTCCTATCAGTACCGAGCCACCAAGCCCCAAACCACCACTGCATTCCCCTTCTTCACTTCTTTTGTTTCCCTTCTGCGAGCGGCCACCAGTTGAACCACAAAGCCGGCCACCAGGGAGCCCAGAAACAGCCAGGGAGTCGTCGGATCACGGAGCCGAGCCCCGAAATCACCAAGAAAGGCCGGAGCCAACAACCTCGGAGACGCGAGCAGGCCTCCCCCTTGTTTTCGCTGCACAAGGTCGCTCTTTCCGTTCTCGTTTTCGTTTTCGACTAATTACCTCATAAAAGAGCACCTTTCACTCACTTCTCTCTCTCCTAAGGTCCAAAATGAAGATTCCCTTAACGATGCCGCCGAATCCCACGGAACGAGCATCTCCGGAGCAGACCCGGGGAAGAAGACAGATCTGTTTACCTCTTTCTTCTTGGGCTGGGCCGGGTTCTAATATCGGGTCGGGTTCACTTGTCCGGGTTTCATTTCCTTTTAGATTTCAGTGAGGAGGGAGTGTTGGATCCGGGTCTTCCTCTCCTTTTCTTCTGGGCGGGTCTCTCTTCTTTTCTTTTGGGCTGGTTCTGGATGCGGGTTTCCTTTGTTGGGCCTTTCTAAATTGTTATCTTTGTTTACATTATGTGATATGCTGATTATATATACGTAATGAATTTATTTGATTAACGTTAGTTTATCACATTACCATATATTCTGATTTATTTTGGAAGAAGTATATTTTTTGGAATTACTATTATGCATTTTAAATTGCTTTAAAATATTATAATTGGAATATGTATTTTTGTGATGTGTAAACATGTGATTTTGGAAGTTATGAGATGATTTATTGTTATTAATATACAAAAATAGTTTGGTGTTATTTTAAGTTGTATATTATTTGATAAAGTATTTAAAGGGGTTTTCAAGTTCACAAAATGTTCTCAATGTTATTGTTGAAAACCAAAATGTCGAAATATTTTGATAAAACAAGATTTGAGGTTGACTTAGAGAATTGATACTTCCTCTTGTTGGACAAGTATGATTGAAATTATCTAGAATATGAGTTGACTTAACTTGAGATTTAAGAGTTTGGAAAACTTTGAGAAATGAGTTTTGAAATATTATTTTAGTATTCAATATTAAAGAAGAGATTTGACGGAACTTGAATGATTTGATATTGAGCTTGAAGTTATGGTAAAAGTATCATTTCAAATGTCGGGATTTTATCTTGGCTTGATGATAGGTGTGCATTGCTTTTGGATTGCTTGGGACTTGCATTGGGCCCTTGCTTGTGTTATCTTGCTGTTCTGCATCTTCAGGTAAGTTTCCTAGGGGGCTTACTCAGGTTGGACATTCATGCTTGTTGTTGCATTTTATGTTAGGTGTTGCATATGCATAAAAGCATGCCATGTAGTATCCTGTTTAGGTTGCACTAATTGAATGAGCATCTGCTTACTTTATGCGTTTGAAACAGAACGGTCGTTATCTGTGATAGTCCTAGAGTCTTTGCAATTTATACTGTTGTGTGATACTTGTACTGAATTGGGATTATGTCGGTGTAAATGAGTCTTGATAAATGCATGTTTTATCCCAGTATGTGTTAATCTGCACTCATGCCCCGTATTCTAATCATATTGCCCATTACTTAGACTCGTATTATGCATCATTTAACCTTCCTCATGCTCCTATATTGTTGGAATGTGATTGAATTGATTTCTTACGTGACGTCGTGATTAGTTGCATGCATGTATCGTACGTTATATTGAGCTTTTAGCATCATGTAGGATCTTGCCTACGTTGCTGCTGATTTTCTCTTGAGCTAGGTCCCTGATAGTGCGATTCTCCTCTTTCATATCATCTTAGGTGTTTTACTCATGATTAGACTGATGTTGAATTCGATGAGCAACTTGCTTTTCGTGATGGTTATCTTAGCATGCTTACATGTTACCTCTCGGTAGTGTTTCCCTATTACTCGGTTTTACCATCTCGCACTTGCATGAATGTAAGACTTGGCACATCACATGATCACACACCATACTATACCATGATTTTACATACGCATAACACATGAATGTTAGGATGAACCTCATCAAATTACCTTGATGGTGCTCGTGTTCGATATATGCTAGTAGTGTCCTGTAGGGCTTATGATTTCCAATATGACCCGCTAAATAATCAAGTGTTGTACTTGTTCTATGTTGTGATAACTATCATATCATTACATGTGTCCTATGATGGTTCATTCCTAACATGATTATGATTTGTCGCTCGTGATGTCATTCTTGTTACTCCGTGATTCTCCTCTTGCTACCCTAAATATTATGTTGAACTCTTTAAATGACTCATGACTATGCTTGTATCACATCATGTACCGCTAGCATCATGTAGGACCTATACTTTCTAAATGTATCTCGTCATATGATTACATGTCATTCTTAACCTATTATATGACCCTTGTTGTTAAATGTGATGATTACTATGCTGACCTTATGCATTCTCGTATGATGCTTAGTTGATTATTATTATATACCTCGCCATGCTATGTTTGGTCTCATTTGTGATATGTATACCATGCTCGTTCACTTTTCATATACATGATACTTGCCATCTCGTTAAACCCCACATGACCATTACTGGCTGCGCATAATTTGCTTGAAATTAGTAGGCATCTCTGCTTTCATGGAATAATAAAATGTTAGCTCGTCTCACATGCATCAGTGTAGGACTTGATTGCGTCTTTTGGGATGAATACGCATGTTATTCTCCTTGAGATAGGTACATGTTAGTGTGGGTTATTGTAATTGATATGCTCCATGATGAATTTATGTTACTTGTCGCGATTATAACCTAATAGACTTTCATAAGGGCATCGTTGCTATTCCCGGGTCGAAGTCTTGTCTTTAGTCTTGTCGTTCTTAGCCTTGGTCTATGTTTGGTTCTGAAAGGAACATTGGGTTGTCCGCTCTTGTCACTCCCCTATCTTTGCTAACTTGGAGTCATGCGCGATACATTGGGTGAACGACTTCTTGAAGGAGAAAGGAAGTTGCATAGCGATAGAGCAGTGTGGCGGAGGCGTGGGCTCATAGCCCACAAGCCTCATGATCGACGGTGTTGGTGGGACAGGTATGTTTCGAGGATTGCGGCTATCGAGTACGATACGACTTGCAGGCGGGAGTGTCCTCCGTTTGAATTGCTAACCTTTCTGAATATGTTGATAATTATGTTGCACTGCTTTGATAGTGACATTTATGTGTTGATGTGCTGACTTGGTAATAATTGTTGTCTGATTGTCTGTTATTTACGATGATATGATTCAGTGCCTTACAGTTCTAATGTACATGATGTCTTGATGCATTGATGCTTGAGTTGCTAAGCATGATCTAGATTCGTTACCTATGAAATGTGAACTGCAAATGCTGAGAAACCTGAATTGTCTATTAGATAAGGTTATGATGAAACTTGCTAGCTTGACTTGATTAGGTGCATATATGATGATTTGTAATAATGATTGAGCATGACGGTAAATTGAGACTTATCGACGCAGTTGCAATGTTTAATGCTGAACTAATGATGCTATTGATATAAATGCTAGTTGATATGATGTGGTTCTTATGTGTAATAATGTACATGATTGCTTCTTCTTTAAACTTGTGGGTGAGGGTTCCCTTGTGGGGTGGCTGATGAGTGGTAAAAGAATTCTAGGCAATTAGGATGATCGATGGTATTATGTGGTAAGACACGAGAGAGGGATCCATGTGGTTAGCATGGTATGATGCTTGTGATGTCTTGAGTATTATATGAATTGTGGGGAATGACTTTTGAGAGTATTGAGGATATAGTATGAGAGGGTTCTCGGGTGTGAAGTTAGAGATAGAAGTTGGGTTCTTAGAGGTGGATGGTATGTGAGAGTGCTTGATGGAATGAGGGGTGAGATTGGAGTATCGAAATGAGTTGAGATTTCTTCAGGGGATTTTGTCAGAGTTAGTGTTGTTGAGTCTAGAAGAGGATTAATCTTGGCTTGAGAGTGGAGATGGGTGAGTGGGGATTGTGTTTTATTTTGACTGGTATGGTGTGAGGAATTTTCTTGACTTTGTGATTTATTTATATCTGCTGCATGATGTTAGATAAAGACCATGATGAACCTGATATGGAATTACATGTTGATATGCAATATTAAAATCTAGTTGGTAGTGACGAGTGTTACCATGATATATTAATACTTTGACATCCTGTTATATTGGTTTAGAAGCATGTTAGGACGTGCTGTGATATGACATATGAAATAATGATGAGTATGAACTATGAGATAATGATGTGCTATTATGTGGAAGCATGATGTTTTATTATGTGGTAGTAAGCATGATGTGTACTTTATGGTTGACAAGCATGATTATTGGTTATGTAAATGATGAATATGACTTGAAGTATGATCATGATTAGTATATATGAGATAATGGTGCATGATTTCTAAATGATTGTCATTCGACATTGTGATGAATTAAGGTGATGTCTTTCAGAGCATGCTGACATTTTGGTGATTTATATACTACTTGATCTTCTTTTTTCTGAATCTTAATAGCATGACTTTGTTGTGTTGATATGTTAACGTGATGAATTTGTTCTACTTGTGTTGCAATATCGATATGCAATAGTGAGATTTGATGTGTACTGACGTACTAACCCCATAACATCTAACCCGTTGATTTCTGGACATGTGTGCTTACATGATGAATGATGAGCATTCAATTATGCACTTGTGATGCCTTCAATATGGTAGAGATATACCTTATGATTCGTAGTATGTTGAAGTTTGTTGTTCCTTTGATACTTGAGACTTATTGGCATGCTTATGTTTATGTTAGACGGTTATGTGATGGTTTGTGACTATGATATGATGTGGGACTTGCCATGTGTGAGATGGCTTATGGTATTATGCTTATTTAAGAGTTGATGAGTTTAGTTACATTTGTTCATGTGGAGTTGAGAATGATGATTGAATGATTTTGGAAACTAGGAAGAGAATATGGGATTAGCCCTTAGAGGTGGATGATTCCACCTCTCGTGATTGACATTGCTCGCTTAAATGTTTGGATTTGAATATTTTGAACGATTTTGGAATGAAATATCTGGATTTACATTATGACGTCTCACGAAGTGGATACAAGCATCTTATAGGGGCACTTATAGATTGCTTGCTAAGACCTAGTCGGGACGTTATGATGCTTTTGAGTTATGATGTAACCGAGAAGTCGGGGTAAGGATGTGATAAGGGCCCATATCACATACATGCTACGACCAATTGGGAATGTTATGATCACGTTAAGGGTGCTGTGAGGATCTCATACGGGCCCCTATGAGATGCTTATAGAATCAATGGCATGATCCTTGGACTCACCAATTTAAAACTTCATCCCTTTGTTTTAGAGTGATTTTAGTCTCGGGGACGAGACTTGTTTTTAGAGGTGGATGATGTAAAGACCGGGAAATTTTAGAATATTAAATTATTAAAATAGTGATTTATAATCATTCCGATTTCTAAGATTCAGGAGATTTGAAATTTCTGTCCGTGAGCTATTGGATTTACTCTAAATCTTTCGAAACAAGTTTCGGCATTAATTAATCGGAAATTTTAAAATATGTTATACTCTGCTTTTATATACCGAAAATTGGAAGATAATGTTCGGATTCCACTTATTAAATTCGGATTTTTAAAATTGAGAAGTATTTTAAACGCGTCGGGATAAGGTCGAGTGAGCGGGTTTCAGATTTATATTCCGGGAATTTGAAATTTAGGGTTTTTGGACCATCATAATTTGTATTCTTTTTCCTTTTCTTTATCCTCTCTCTCGAATCTCGATATGTTTGCATAGCACAGTAGTTGTTCCCTCAGACTTTCTTTATTTCCATTTTAACCTTAACTCATTCCCCCTTCTTACCTTGTCTGAATTCCCTGTAGCCCTCCCCTTTGTTTTCAAATAGCACCTCTCTCTACCATCGTTATCTGATTCACACAGCTCACCCAAAACTCACACCCGAATGGCCTTCCAGGCCTTCTTTGTTTGCTTGTGTGTGCACAACTCAATTCTACCCCTTTAAAATATCAGCCTCATACAACCAAAGCCCTCATCCACAAACAAGAATCCTAGGAACCCCTCCCCATCTCAACTGGTTCTCTGTTCTCCCCTCCATCAACTCCGAAGCAGCCCTTTGTCTCCTATCAGTACCGAGCCACCAAGCCCCAAACCACCACTGCATTCCCCTTCTTCACTTCTTTCGTTTCCCTTCTGCGAGCGGCCACCAGTTGAACCACAAAGCCGGCCACCAGGGAGCCCAGAAACAGCCAGGGAGTCGTCGGATCATGGAGCCGAGCCCCGAAATCACCCAGAAAGGCCGGAGCCAACAACCTCGGAGACGCGAGCAGGCCTCCCCCTTGTTTTCGCTGCACAAGGTCGCTCTTTCCGTTCTCGTTTTCGTTTTTGACTAATTACCTCGTAAAAGAGCACCTTTCACTCACTCCTCTCTCTCCCAAGGTCCAAAACGAAGATTCCCTTAACGATGCTGCCGAATCCCACGGAACGAGCATCTCCGGTGAAGATTCCGACTCCTCGATGAGCCTCCGTTTTTACTCCTTTTCTCGCCGCGTTTGTGTTCTTTTGTGTGGGTCGTGGTCGGGTTGGTGTATCGGCTAGCCGGGAGTGGGTCTGGTTGCCCATGGGGCTCCAGCGAGCCTCACCTTTCCTCCTCTTCTTTTCCATCCCCGACGGTGAGCAGACCCAGGGAAGAAGACAGATCTGTTTACCTCTTTCTTCTTGGGCTGGGCCGGGTTCTAATATCGGGTCGGGTTCACCTGTCCGGGTTTCCTTTCCTTCCAGATTTTAGTGAGGAGGGAGTGTTGGATCCGGGTCTTCCTCTCCTTTTCTTCTGGGCGGGTCTCTCTTCTTTTCTTTTGGGCTGGTTCTGGATCCGGGTTTCCTTTGTTGGGCCTTTCTAAATTGTTATCTTTTTTACATTATGTGATATGCTGATTATATATACGTAATGAATTTATTTGATTAACGTTAGTTTATCACATTACCATATATTCTGATTTATTTTGGAAGAAGTATATTTTTTGGAATTACTATTATGCATTTTAAATTGCTTTAAAATATTATAATTGGAATATGTATTTTTGTGATGTGTAAACATGTGATTTTGGAAGTTATGAGATGATTTATTGTTATTAATATACAAAAATAGTTTGGTGTTATTTTAAGTTGTATATTATTTGATAAAGTATTTAAAGGGGTTTTCAAGTTCACAAAATGTTCTCAATGTTATTGTTGAAAACCAAAATGCCGGAATATTTTGATAAAACAAGATTTGAGGTTGACTTAGAGAATTGATACTTCCTCTTGTTGGACAAGTATGATTGAAATTATCTAGAATATGAGTTGACTTAACTTGAGATTTAAGAGTTTGGAAAACTTTGAGAAATGAGTTTTGAAATATTATTTTAGTATTCAATATTAAAGAAGAGATTTGACGGAACTTGAATTATTTGATCTTGAGATTGAAGTTATGGTAAAAGTATCATTTCAAATGTCGGGATTTTGTCTTGGCTTAATGATAGGTGTGTATTGCTTTTGGATTGCTTTGGACTTGCATTGGGCCCTTACTTGTGTTATCTTGGGCCCTCGATCTGACTCCTTTCCCCGTTCTTTTTTTATAAGGTATTTTCTGCAGATTCTGAGTGCTCGATGTCTATATGACGGGGTTTCCTTTTGGCGAATTGAAGAACCTGACAAATTCTCTAACTTAGTATAAATGGTAATCATTCGCTTACGTTTTGGTTTTGACCCGGCTCTGCTGTGACACCTTGTATCTTAACTTTGCTTCCGCTTTACCTTCATTTGAATTGATTCCACGACATAGTCTTAGGACAGGTTAAGGGTACCCAATGGCCCTTCGAGGTTTTTAGGGTTTAAAATCTCTCTTTCTACTAATCTTAAATGAGTTTGAAACCTCGACCCGTACCTGGATTGCAAGATCCGAACAAGGGGTTTTATCCCTTGAAACGTAACCCGGAAATCATAATTCTGGGCCGTTACAGATTCCACTTCAGTCCCGGGTTGATAACCTCACCAAGCCCTTTCCTAATCCCCTTCCACACGTGCGAGGCAGCCGTCGAGGACCCAAGCGCCGAACCCACATACTTCCCTTGCAGAACTTCTCTCCATAAGCCCGCATCTTCCATAAGAAATTTCCAACTAAGTTTGGCAACAAGTGCTTGATTGAGAGAGACCATGTCCTTGAGACCAAGTCCCCCAATCTCCTTTGGTTTGATTAGCTCAGCCCAGGCTACCTTGTGAAGCTTTCTCGAACCATTCATAGAACCCCAAACAACTTTTCTAATACTTTTCTCAATCTTCCTACAAGTGCTGATAGGAAAAGGCATCACCGCCATACTGTATCTCGGAATAGACTCAAGGACCGCTTTAGTCAGAGTAACTCTCCCTGCGAAGATCATCACATTAGCTTTCCATGCAAAGTTTCTGAATTGTATAGTGTGAAAGTGTCTATGCTCGTGCACACGCGTGGGAAATTTATTTGACGACACCAATCACTCAGGGGTCACAGGTACGAGCAAGTGCTGGTTTCTGCATCACAATCATGAAAGGCCTCTAATAAACTTTTCTGGAAGTGAAATCCTACACTGATCTAGATAGCTAAATTCATCACGCATTCGACATTTCCTAACATACATGTAACTTGTAAGCTTGCAATTGACAATGGTGGGAAGGACTTGTGTAGGCTTTATCGTTGCCCCTTCACCTATATTTCATCAAGCAAGCTAGTATTCCAAATTTGCAGGCAGTATGTGATTCAGATTCATCACTTTTAACTCCATTTTCAAACATTCTACCTATTTTCTGCTGTGTGCGGAGTATGTTGTTCTTGAAGACGAGGAAACACGAGGTCACCGAGCTCTGCAAGAAGATGAACCGAATGCAGTGGCTCTCTTGCTTTGTAAAGGTGTTGTTGAATGTGTTTTTACATCTTAGACTGAAATCAACAAAAAAAATATGACAGATTAAAAATTTCATCAATGAAAGCCAACAATTTGTCAATTTATAGCTGATTGGTGGAACAAAGTTGTACTCCAATAGAAATCAAAATTTCATACAAGTTAGATGTCTGTCGAGTCTCTGAAATCTACACAGAGAAATGGATAAAAGCAGCGGGCGCTGAATCTGAATCAATTAGTTCAGCAAATTACAATCAAAATTACAAAGTGTATCCCTTAAGGTAATCGGGATCCCTCTTCTCCTTGTCCTGAAACTTCTTAAACCACCGATCCAAAATATCCATCGGAACAATCAACTGGCTTCCATCGACGCCGCAGAAAGACTGCATAAAATTGAACAGATTCTCCCCGACCTTGAGCGCCATGCGCTCGATCCTCCGATCCCGGCTGCGTCAAGAGACGGTAGGGACGCCAAATCATCGACGGAGACGCTAATCTTTGCGGAGAACGGTGCGGCTCCAGGGGCGGTGAGCTGCGGCGGGGAGGTGGAGTCGGCGCCGGGGTCGGGCCAGGGGAGGGAGAGGACGGCGGAGGGGCGGGCGACGGTGACGGCGCCACAGTAGAGGAAGGGGGAGCCGGGGAATGGATGTAGACGGCGAGGGCCTTGCCGGTGGGGAGGGAGAGGGAGTTGAGGAGGAAGATGCAGAGCTCCTTGACGGAGGAGTAGGAGTCACCAACGAAGGTGTTCATGTCAAGGATCCAGTGGGTGGTGTCGATCTGGGAGAAAGCGAAGAGATCCATGGGGAAGCTCCGGTCAGGGAAGAGGACTCTGAACATGGCTGCCGAGGGTAATTGATTCACCGTTCAGCTCAGTCTGAAAGAGGGGTTAGGGTTTGGGGAATTTAGGGGTGGAAGAAAGGGGTGAAAACTGTGGAGGAAGACGAAGAAGCAAATGATTCGAGTAACATATGGAAACATAGGGGAGGCTTCTAGTTGGATATAAATGGTAATGGATCGCACCTGTTCGAATTGTTTGATAATCTGTTTGCTGACTAAAGTATTTCGTTGTCCGAATGTCACGTTTTTTTTAAGGTGATACAAAAATTGGATAATGGAATATACTGAACTGGAATTGGTACTTAATATATCAAAAAAATCGGTCCATTGTAAAAATGTCACCGTTGGCCTCAGGGCCGTTCCGTTATAGTTTGAGGCCTTGTGCATTTTACATATTGAGGCCTTTTTTTTTAAATAATCAATGTCGTTCCGTTCGACATGACCACTTCAAATCTTGTAGGAGGTAGTCTATCTTTATAAATTCCAACTTAGTGATTCATAAAGTCGAAAGATACAAAATAATAATAAAAAAAAAATAATTTTGATCATCTAATAAACTAAAAAGTACTACCTCCGTTTCAAAATAAATAACATTTGACTTTAATTAATGCACCACCAGAACGCCGAAAAATGTTTCGGCGTTCTTGTTTCTCTCAGTTCCAATACGACGCTGGAACTGAGAGAAACAAGAACGCCGAAAAATGCTTCCACCACTGAAGAGAGTGACGACAACAGGTGGTGCCCAAACTGTCATTGAAGAGAGGTAATCTCTCATTCTCTATCTCTATTCTACCTGCTATTATGACATCTTGAGGTTTGAATGCATGGAATTTCGATTTGGGGTTGGTGGGAAGAATTGAGTGAATGGGATTGAAAATATTTGAATGTAGAAACCCTAAGCTTATGGGTGGTGAGCGGTTTGGGGATATGGGTGGGGATTCACCATTGATGCTTAGTTGAGGATGAAATTGAAGGTCCAAATAGGGTAGAAACGAAATGAAAACCCCCATGAAGAATGAAAATTGGATTTCGAAAACTTGTCAAGGGCGAGCGGAGTCGTTCGTCTTGATTGGGGAAACGATTGAATGGCTAGGTTTAGTAATTTCTGTGTTTGCTTCGAATTGGGGAAGTAGGGGTGAGCACATACGACTGGACTGGCATCCTCTATTCTTCAATTTGTTTACTTGCAATTTTGTTTGAACGGTAAGGGTAGAGTTCTAGCCTTTTGTTTAAGCAATAACAATAGTGATGTTGTGTCTTTTCGTGTATGTTTTGTTGCCCTGCTGAGATGGGTTTGGAACGATGTTGGATGTGGTAAGGGGAAGGTGAATGGTAGAGGGAATGGGGCGTATTAGTTTGGTAATTGGAAACTTTTTGTGGATTTCGAGATCGAGGGTGTTTGGTGACTAGTTGCCTTCAAAATATAATGCGAACAATGGGCTATACTTGTACATCGTTGTAAATTTGTTTTTATGTGTTGGAGTATGTTGTGATTGAAACCATCAATGTTACACTGGATGATGTCATTTGAGAGTAATGTAGGTTTGTTTCTAGGGTTGTCATATGTGTAGTTGTGTATATCTGGTGTTTGTATCATTATTTACTTGTGCAGTTACCATTTTGAGATTATTATAACATATGTATTTGTGGGACATATGAATATGTGAACATTTGTTTTCGTGGCATTTGTGTAGTTGTGTCACTTGTGTAATGTTATATGTTTTGGCAGAAACATTATTTTGACTGGCTAGACATGTACTCCTTCTGTTCACTAAAAAGGGACGTTCTGAGGAAATTTTTTTGTTCACAAATAATTTATGTTCTAAGCTATTTCTTGATTGTTTTCCATATTTACCCTTATTAAAATTAAACTGGATGCTTCCAGGGGAATGAGAAGGGAGTAGTAATCATCACCACAACAGTCATCACTCATCACACATACGAACCCCATTTTGTGGCCCTTCATCTTCCTCATCCTTCTATAACTACATACCAACATCCAAACACTAAATTCTTCTTTCCAACACTGCTAAAACTCCATTTTGTGCTTCAGCCTGGTAATTTCAGCATTGACATTATTTTATGAACACTTTGATCTTTCATTTTTACGTATCTCATGATTTCCTTTTTTTTTCCAGGTGCTATAGCCGCTAGAAACATCACTTTCCCGGTGAAATTTTTACTTTGGCACAAACGCAAAGGATCCGGTTCATTCAGGAGCATGTAGTAAGACTTCGATTTCTTCGTCATATAGAACCATTTCTCATCAATATGCACAATGTTGTACATACCAACAAATTTAGGGTTGAACGGGATACTTCAATCCAACATAGAAATGCAAAATCGAAGTCGCGATATCTTGTGCTCCTTCTTCAAGTGTGGCTTGATCGCATTTGAATGGCGACGAAGTAGACCTTCCTTAAGGCTTGAGTGTAGAGTCACATGGTTCATATCCATAGCTTGAGCAAGTGACCTCAATGTGGATCTTCGATTCAGAGGTACATCTTTGATACGAGTAAGATCAATTTGAACTCGCTTTCGACCACACTTCCCTTTTCGGTTCACGGAGACATCAACAAGTTTACCATTTGGGGTATCTTTTCCTAGTTTCCAAACACGCTGAACGGTCCGTAATGGCACCGAAAACAAAGTAGCCACCTCATTTGTTGTGTTGCGTCGTAATTTTCCGTTGACACTTCTCTCTAGCAATGCCCCATAAACAAGTTGTCTTTGTTCAGTTGATAAAAACTTCTTGCATATCGGTTGATCTTCACCCCTGTCGATGTTACCATTTTCTACACAAAAAATAAGGGCAAATTACATGGCTACTATTATTCTCTAGTCTTCTTTCATTTTAAAACAAAATTAAAGTTCAGTGATCACTACGAGGATTAGGGCTGGACTGATGTTCTTCTTCAACATCCTCAAAGTGATCTGAACCAGGTCCTTCATTGGCAACATGTGCTATGATTTCAACCCGAATAGAATCCATGAGAACACCACGTGTTTTTCTTCTATAAAGTGTAAACTACTGGTATTGGTAGTACAGAAGGTTTTAAGAGGGAAACATTGCTTTTTAAAGGGATGTTAATTAGCCTTATTTTAGTTTAGAAAAAATCTTCCACCCAAGCTTAATTTTCCCATAATTAAATTTGATTAGCGCCAAATTCAATTTTACTTCGTATACCCCACTGTTCCCAGTTTTAAAATTTGTAACCCATAATTAAATTTGTACTCACCGCCAAATTCCACCCCATAGAGAGATCCTACTATTTGTTAGCTTGTTGCGGAGATTGTAGAGTTGCAGAGTGACTTTTCCACTCCCTTTTCATTAATGTATATTTTAATTAGTCTAATTGAAGGGTGAAAGTGTAGTTATAAGGGTATTCTTGTCTATAATCTGAATTCCTTAAAAATTATGTTATTTTCTAAAACGTCATTTTTTGTTAAACGGATGGAGTATATACTAGCAAGGATTATTGCTAAAATGGGTATTATCTGAACATATGTATGACAGATTAAGGAGACAATGAGAAAAATGAAAGGAAAAAACGTCGCGACGCCGCCGAACAACAAGGTATTAACTGTAATCACTTCTCGGACAGATTAAGAGCCTTCTTTTTGTCTTGGTGATATTAACCATGTCGTGTCGTTTGATATTTGTGTAGCCTCTGGAAAAAAAAATTTGTCAGCAAGTTTGGAAGCTTCCTCTAAAAAAGAATTTTTGTCAGCAAGTTTGGAAGCTTCATGTCCAAGAGCGGATTGTGAACATGTTAGAAGGCACATCGCCTCCTTTGGTATATGTGCTAGTTGCAACACACAACAAGAGACTTTTATTCACATGTTGAGGGATTAGAAGGAGGCGAAACACGTGTGGCGAAGTCTTAATGTGAATTGCTAGCTACAACAATAACTTCTTCTCCACATTGTATGCTAACTAGATAATAGTTCATATCTCCAATAATTCTATGGTTAATAGTAATATTGCTTGGAGAGATATCTTTGCAGTGACCAACTAAACCAAAAAAATTAGCCCTAATGCTCAGGCTCATCCATATTTTGGAAGTACAATCATGAAAAATTTGATGGACACAGAGAGCATGAGACAAGCAAGTAGAAAACAACCACTCATAAAAATCACGTAGGCCAACATAACTCAGCTGATTTTAGACATGACAAGAAGAAACCGACCAGCTCCAGAGAGTTTAAGGCAAAAAGAGTTTTAAAATCAACGCATCTCAACAAAATCAGTAGTAAACCGACTCAAGAGCGAAAAGATTCAATGGAAAACTATCACAGTACACATAATGTAGTCCAAGAGAATACTCAAAAGCCGGAAAATCATAGCACCTGCTTTCCCTAATTACAGTAAACACAAGCAACACTAAAAAGACATATCTCACAGAACCAGCAGAGCTCAAAGTTGAATAACAAATCATCAATAATTCAGAAATAAACCAATCTAGTCTCAACACAGCCAAACCAAAATTCAGCAACTTCTCATAGTTATAAGACTTGTTCAACACCACAAACGGTAGAGAAACAAGCAAAACTAGAATAGAAATCAGCAGCAGATTCAATTCGGCAACAAATGAATATCAAAAGCAGAAAATTCAGCAAGATAAGTAACTATTCCTAGGTACTAACATGAGAAGAGAGTTCATAAAGTACAACCCTGGTTGTTCAGCACAAACTTTCAGCAATTCTTGGATGCAATTTGCTTTTGTGACCCGTCTTGGGGTGGGAAAAATATAGGCATATCCCTTTGCAATTGGTCTTGGCCAAGACAAAAAGCAAAGAGTGTACACACAAGAAAAGGTAGTCCAACATTCCAAGCATAATAATATCATCCAAGAATGAAGAAGAACAAAGTGGATATTTGTAGATGAAACTATTTTCTCAATTGTTATCTCTACTAACTTGTTTATAGTTTCTTTTCTTAAATTCAAACCACCAAAACCTTTCTTTCGCTACTAATTGGTAAATATACTTTACTTAGGAATACTTGATTCTCTGTGGATCGAGTCTGTAGGTTTGAGTTTTACTTTTGATAGGAATAACGACAATTATGGAAATGGCGGAATTACCGAGTTTTTAATAATCAAGATTGGCACAGATGCAAAGTAGCTTCATCTTAAATAAAGCCACAAAGTACAAGAATTCTTTGTTGAAGAGTGGGCAGACAACTCATAGCAGGAAGGAATAGATGAATATAAGATGGGAGAGACCAGGCGAGGAATAGATAAAGATCAACACGGACAGAGCGATTTGCAGGGATGGACATGTTACAGTCGTATGGGTGATTAGAAGTAACATTTGCGAGTGGCACCGAGGCTTTGACCATCCGTGTTTGATTACTTAATAATGGTCGTTAATATTATTATGCAGATAGTATAATTAAGAGTATGGATCTATTGTGCACACATTATGCACAGATTTGGACCCTTGATCTCAATGAAATAGATGAATGAAATGGTGACACATGTTCCATAAATCAAAATAAACTAAAAACTAATCTAAATCTCAGCGTGTAGCGCGTGTAATATGTTGTGGTGGGAGATAAAACCCTAAATCCTCAATTATATTCTTCTTCATCGTGCTTCTTCATCGTGTTAATCCAAAGAGAACAACCGGCGACTCGTGGAAACTGGAGAGGCGATTCGTGGACAATCGGCGGCGGCGAAGGCTGGCGAAAGAAGGTCGACGACACCGGCAGAATCGAATCCAGATGAAAAGGTTGTCGGCGACTTTGGGATATCAGCAGTGGCGAAGGGAAATCTTCTTCGACTAGATCTCACCTCCGCCAGGATTGGATCTCACCGCTGCCACTGATCGATTCGACCCGCTGCCCTCCCAATTGTCGCCGACTGATTCACCTGAATTGCTCCCAACTCCTCCCAACAAAGCGTCGATGTATAGCATCGTCAGATTCAGAAGGCCTTCACAGTGTCACCGATCGGCGGTGTCGATGCACGCTTCATTTTGCCAACCTGCTACCAACTCCGCTCCCCCCTGTTGCTCCTACTAGTCGATCTCAGAGCTCCAATCGGAGAGCCGAACGGTCAGCGAAGCGAAGGCTCGGCGCTCGACGACGGTCAACTTCTGTGCTTTTGAGGTCTGCCCCATGCACCTGACTGGTGAAGTGATAATTTGTGCAAGTGCTCTCCAAAATTGATCTTTTATTGTGTGTGTGTTTTTTTTTACTAAAATTGAGTTAGTGGGTTCACGATTGCTTGAATAGCACAAGAGGAATCTGATTTTAGTTGGCTTCGATTATCGTAATTGCATAGTTTATTATGAGCTTTGGAGTTCAGATTGTCAATCGGTTGTAACACCCCTTCTGTAAACGAGGGAATGTTGCAGCGCCAGTAATTATACAGACTTTAATGGTCTCATAATTACCTTAGGCTAATAGGGACATGCAACCATGCTCCCATAAACAAGACGATAAATAAATAATTTAAAAGAATGATAGCGGAAGACGGGAATATTATTTTTTATTACAAAGAAGTTGTTATTATCTCAAACCTTTACATATATATATGTGTTCAATACGCCAACAAAAGAAACTGAAATAAACCAGAAAACTCGTTTATCAAAAGATGTAATTATACAATAAAAAGCTTGAAAATCTTTATTCCTTTCACTTCAACTCCTCAAAGCCTTTTTCCATAACCTGCAAAATTTAGTCTGATGTACATCGCATGCAGGCGAAGCACACCAGGCAACCATTTCACAACACGATCGGTTAGTTCGGTGAAGAACTAGCAAATGATAAGGAAAGGAATTTTTGTGGATCTCTGGACACTTAATAGGAATAGGATAGTCCAAGAACATTAGATATCTGAAGAATTATATTTCCAAAAAGGATGGAAAATGATATCGGAAAGGAATAATGATCACCATCATGCACACACACATATATCACTTGTACAAAATTTAAGATATAAAATATTTCATTTAGAACACGTGGTACTGGCCTCTACCGTACACTGGCAATACGGCCTAAATTACCCCACTAGGGTAAACTGTATCCATTCGAGAAATCTGCAGTTCGAATGAGCATTTCATAAAATGTTTATAGAGTAAGGCTTAGAAACATTGACCTGACTTTACCATTTTAATAATAATTTTATTTATAATCACATCACACACTATCACAATTAAAAATCACAAGTTCACGTCTTGGTGATCAACTCATCTTTATCCACTTTAGAACATTAAAGACTTAAAGTGGATGAAATAAGCAAAATGACTAGTATGGATATTTCAAGAAAATCTTAATTTCACATACTTATAACTTAGCATGAAAGAATGAAGAACAATTCACGCTATAATGGAATTTTGGGCCTTTTATTCCATTTTACAATTAATATAGCCCAAGTTTCTAAACATGTCTTAGAAATAAATTACAAGAATAAATGGATTTTGTAATTTATTTTCAAGGATAGGCATGTTTGATAAAAATAAACGGTATAAATTAAAATGAAAGGCATGAACTGTAAACGAACGAATGAGACAAGATGTAGGATCCCGATTGACGTCACCAACTATATATCCAAGAACATCCAGCCACGTCGTACATAGCAAACAAATAATAATTTAATTAGCATATGTCCAATAATTTTACCCTTAAACTTCGGTAGAGTCTCCTTTTAAAATAATCCTTAATTAACCCGATAAAACTTATATCCTTTATTCTCTGATAATCACTTGTTCAACACTATTTTTAAAATGCCTAGGCAGTATTAGGACTTGCAAACTTAATTTAGGATTTCCTTTCCTAAATTATAACGACTTAGGAATGCCATATAATCCAAAATAATGGGGCATTATCTCGACTTACCAGAAATACCCGTTTTATCCAATGTTATATCGTATTAAGAAATACCCAAATTTCTTAATAATAACAAGCATCATAACGACTAATAAGGAGATACCTTAAATTATATACGGGTATTATAACGATATAAAATATCCAAGATATTAAAATAAATGAGAAAGATTTTATCAGTAGGATAATGCTGGATCGTCCCAAAATACAACGACTGAATAATAAACAACGTGACCCGGGATGGAGGTGGTAGAACAGAATGTTGATTTGCAATTGAAAATGAAAGGATACAATCAGCTCCTTATATACAAGTGTTCAGCCAATCATACAAGTCCTTGGATGCCAAGGCAAATTCAAGCTAATCTTTGCAGCAATCGTGGCAACAATTCCATATACTCCCTCCTCGGTAACGAAATAATTGTCATTTTGACTATTTTTTACTTGTAACAAAATATTTGTCCATTTAAACCTAATTAATGACAAAAATTTCTAATTTTATCAATTCATCTCATTAATTGTATTTGATTTTCAAGATATTCTATTAATACTCGAACTTTTTCATACTATTGTTTTTTTTTCATTGATCCATTTTTTTCCACATTATTTATTTACTAAATTTTTAACTATTCAACTTTCTAATTTTAGGTTCCTTAAGAAGTGTGAAAACACTCAAAGTGACAATTATTTCGTTACGGATAGAGTATATAGAAATGGCAATGTGTTACTTAATTGGAATTTGGCCCACTTTATGTGATAATTACGAAAAATAACCCAAAGTCTTTAAAATTATATATTTTGTCCTCCTTAAATATATATTCCAACAATCTTTCACTCCACCACTTTGAGAATATTTTACCAACTTATTCTTAAGCATGTCTTAAGTATCCAATAAATTTTTATAGCTTCTTTACTTAACCCTTGACATGCTAACGGATCTTCCCCAGATTCCACTATATTCCAAACTTGATAAAATTTCGTAAAATTTTTACCTTATAACTTCATCCCCTTCGTTTTATTAATTTACACAATCCCTTACAAAGTGACGTCATAAAAAGGAAAAATACAATCAGGATATTTCATCGGTGAATAGCTAATGATTATTCATTGGAATATAGGTATTATTAGGTGAATCTATAAAGATTATTCATGACAATTGTCATTTTTTCATTTGATTACAATTATTATTCGGTGAATTTCTAATGATTATTCGTTTATCTAAGACATTTTTTTTAATCTCAACACATTAAGTATGAGACGCTTATGTGAAATATGAAATATTATTCGGTGAAATATGAAGCATTATTCCTACAAATCGTAAGTTTTATTGAGAGATTTTTTATTTCTTTTATATGAAATTGATGGACAAAAACAAAACATTATTCGGTAGCATGTGACAAATTATTCAGTGGAATTGATAAATTTTGATCCGAACTCAATGGGAAAAAAAGGAAAACATTATTCGGTATTATGGGAAACATTATTCACTAGAATTGGCAAGTTTTAAAACAACCGAAATTAAAAAAAAAACAAGGATTGAAGTGGGTGAGTGATAAAAAATCGAGGCCCACTACATTTTTTCTTATAAAAATGTTTATATTAAAAAAGGAAAGGGTTTTGGTGGAGTTGCAATACAGGGTTCGTATGACACGGGGTTAATAAACTGATTAAAATTATAAACAAGTAAAATTTTATAAACTGTTGGTAAAAAGTAGTTAAAAATTTAAACAACAAGATAATCTCCGTATGGGGAGAAAAATGGTTTATTTGTAAAAAGTGGAGTTGATTTGGTTGTTATTAGGGGTATTGTAGTACTTTCAAATCAAATAAGATAAATGGAAGAATAAACACCCAAATAAACACCATTTTATTGCATAATTATTTATGTCGGATGTTCAATTTGCGAAATAAAAACCTTAAAATGGTTTTATTTTATTCTCTTAAATACTGAAAAATAAATATATGTCGGATATTATAATTTATGTCCGGCATAAATGACAACGAAATATTAAAAGACCCTGGTTATTTATGCCGGGCGTGTCAAATTTTTCATCCGGCATATATAATATGGGAATCCGGCATAAAAAGACTAATAAAAAATTACCCAAACATTATTTATATCAAATATAAATATCCGGCATAAATAAGCGTTTTATTTCCGGCATAAAAAAAAATTAATATTTTTTGGAAAGAAGAAGCGTGGTTCGTCTTGTTCGATCCCTCCTCTCTCCCAAACCCTCAAAACACTTCTCTTCTCCACTCCTCGTCGGCGGCCGTCAGTCCCTCAAACCAGTCGGCGGCCCTCAAAACACTTCTTTTTAAGGGGAAAGTTGCCTACCTAGAGGGCAATGATGCAATACTGGCTCTGGATCCAAAGAATAAATACAGAGTCCAGGTATGTTTCCCTGCACTGTTAGTGTTTGGAGTCTTTGGGCGTTTATTTTATTCTGATTTCATTAACGTCCAAAAGAAATTTTATTTCTGGATATTAAAATTTATTAAGTTACTTCTCACATCATCCATTCTCTTAAATGTGCTGAATCTTTGCACATTTATGTTTATCATAGACAAAACCTCATGGACATGGTGATGTGCACTCACTCACTGTTTATAAGGTATTGCACATCCTTAATTTTGAAAGTTGGTCTCTCGATTGAAATAAAGGAATGTAATAAGCTCAAGCTATTAGCTTTCGTAACAATGTCTTTCTGATTTTTATTTTAGGTGAGCCACAAGTCGTCTCCAGTTCATGTGCTCATCGAGAGATGACTTTCATTTGGTGAGCTCGAGCATCTATCAAGATATGTACCCGGATGTGGCCATGCACTTACTTTCGTTTTACTTTATCAGGGACAACTTTTGTTTTAGCATGTTTACATTTTAGTTCTAAGGTTGATATATCATATGATGTACCCCGAATGTGATGTTGGTGGGTCAACTTAAACAATGGATTTGTAGTGGTTGTTGCTATGGTTTGGATGATATTTATGTATGGTTTGGATGACATTTAACATGGGGTTTATATTGATATTCTAAAAGTGCTCTTGCAAAATGACATTAAACTATATATCCCGGAAAACCGACCGTTATAAAAGGTCATATTATATACCGGCCAGAATTTAAAAAAAAACATTAGTATTTATGCCGGACCTGGATATCTTACACCCGGCATAAATAGCTTGAGGTTTTTTTTTTCATAAAAAGATCAACTTCATTTATGCCGGATATTTCTATTATTTATGCCGGATATTTCTGTTATTTATGTCGGGCGTGTGGTTTTTTATATCCGGCATAAATAACTGTATGTACAAAAACACACAATTATTTATGTCGGGCGTGTCATATTAATATCCGGCATAAATAAAACGCCCCCTTTTTTATTACATTTACCTATAGCCTGGAGGTAACTTTTCGAATATCCGGCATAAATAGCCCAAATATCCGGCATAAAATCTAGTTTTTGTAGTAGTATATTCATTGGAATATAGGTATTATTAGGTGAATCTCTAAAGATTATTCTTGACAATTGTCATTTTTTCGTTTGATTACAATTATTATTCGGTGAATTTCTAATGATTATTCGTTTATATAAGACATTTTTTTTAATCTCAACACATTAAGTATGAGACGCTTATGTGAAATATGAAATATTATTCGGTGAAATATGAAGCATTATTCCTAAAAATTGTAAGTTTTATTGAGAGATTTTTTATTTCTTTTATATGAAATTGATGGACAAAAACAAAACATTATTCGGTAGCATGTGACAAATTATTCAGTGGAATTGATAAATTTCGATCCGAACTCAATGGGAAAAAAAGGAAAACATTATTCGGTATTATGGGAAACATTATTCACTAGAATTGGCAAATTTTAAAACAACCGAAATTAAAAAAAAAACAAGGATTGAAGTGGGTGAGTGATAAAAAATCGAGGCCCAATACATTTTTTTTTTTAAAAATGTTTATATTAAAAAAGGAAAGGGTTTTGGTGGAGTTGCAATACAAGGTTCGTATGGCACGAGGTTAATAAACTGATTAAAATTATAAACAAGTAAAATTTTATAAACTGTTGGTAAAAAAGTAGTTTAAAATTTAAACAACAAGATAATCTCCGTATGGGGAGAAAAATGGTTTATTTGTAAAAAGTGGAGTTGATTTAGTTGTTATTAGGGGTATTGTGGTACTTTCAAACCAAATAAGATAAATAGAAGAATAAACACCCAAATAAACACTTAAAAAAGCACCGATTTTTAGCTTATTTTTTAACCCTTTTTTTAACAGTTTTGACTTGTTTTTGGCCTCCCATACACCCATTTGAACTACTTATAAAATAAACACCTGTTTATACTTAATTTTTACCTGTTTTTTTAAGGGTGTTGATAGATACACCGCAAATCCAAAGATAAAAAATGCACGTCCTTAACGACGTGCAACCCTTCTGACTAACTACGTTTAAAAAAAAATAATTAACCTCTTTTAACCATGCACGTCCTTTTTAGGACGTGCATGATTTGGAGTGTATATAGCGAACAAGTTTTTTACACATCCACACTCTCCATCCCAAAAGAGGGTAGGTGGAGTTTTGTAATTGGTCCCA
Source organism: Persicaria tinctoria (assembly GCA_037127255.1). NCBI lineage: Eukaryota > Viridiplantae > Streptophyta > Magnoliopsida > Caryophyllales > Polygonaceae > Persicaria > Persicaria tinctoria. The sequence goes on along the minus strand of JBANSL010000013.1, from coordinate 21,145,030 downwards.
CCATATTTAAAGCAACAAAAAAAAACTCCTTTTAATCCATACCATCTATTTCCTCTCAATCGACGATTCTTATTTGTGCATAAGGTACAATATAAGAGGTGTGCATTCTTGAACCAAACCTGTATAATTAAATATAATTTTGTACTCTCTCCATTAAAAAAATCACTTGACTTTTTTGCATTTTTAAAACGCTAAAACGATATAAATATCAATTTTTTGTTATTTTTATAATTTCGTAGTTATAAGTAATAAGGATGAAATTAATATTAAAAATAATAATATTTTATATAATTTTGACGTTTTAAAAAAAATGTTCTAAAAAGTTAGAAGATTTACATAATTTTTTTAACAAATGTAGTATTGATTAATTAAGAATTGATAAACATTAGCTTATTCTATATAAAAAGATAAATATTTCATAGGCAAAATAAAATAAAATAAATTTGATTTGATTTGATTTATCCAATATGATTCTTGCGGGTTCGATTTGACTGAACCTAGTTTGACCGAAACCCGATTCACCCGAACCCGTTTAGACCGAAATCTTATTCACCCGAATCTATTTAGACCGAAACCCGATTCAACCAAAATTAATAGGACCCGAAAACCCGATTGTATCCAATAAAATAATGCCCGAATGAACCTAACCTGAACCCGATCAGACCCGAATTATCATCACACCAGATAACTCGACCTAAACCCGACCCTACTCGTCCGATTGCCACCTTTAGGCTTTGTTATGAGCATAGGCCATTGTACAATACCCATGGCAGAGCTACGGGGTGCTCTATAAGCACTAAAGCTTGTCTGGAAGGGAGGCTATAGAAACGTGATTCTGGAAACAGGGTCGAATTTGTTTAAAATTCTAAATGTAATCCGATACAACAGTAAGTGGCAAAAAAATGGGTCCAAACTAGTTTGAGTGCCACTTTTGCTACTAAATTTTTGGCTTGATGTGAGGCTTTGGTTAATGGTAACTTCTAATGTAAGAAATTGTTCCAAGTTAGGTAAATTAACAGTCCTCAACACCTAACTAATAGTCTAATACTAAGTATTTGACATTTGCTCAAATGAACTTTCTCACAAATACTCCACTGCGTTTTGGACCTACAGAGACTTGTTAATTAACAGTTTAATAAAAGTTGAAGCATTAATTATTAATTACGTTTTTGGTTATATAAATTTCAAACTTTGGTGCAGCTATACATTGGGAAATACTCAGTATCACCAGTAGTATAAACAAATTTTATTTTTTTTAAACTGGGAAAGTAATTAGAACCGAACACCATCAATTGTTAGTGATCTATCCTAGAGCGTCCTTCATAACAAGAACACACAGTTCTTTGCCCTTTCTCCAAACCATCGTTGGCAAGGCTACTGTAAGCCAGATGCACAATCTTATCTGCAACATGACGAATGTTTCCATTAGAGAAAGAGCTTAATATTAACACTCAACATCGTATCGGATTGTAAAAGCTAGCTTAATATTTCAGGGGAACTTCCAGTCCCTAAGGAAAGCTTTTACAATCCTAGGTTATCTCCTTCAATCAGAAAATTAACCACGTCCGATTCCCAGAGCCTCTGCAAATACAACAGAATTATTATTGCACGACCCACAACCCATAGAAATCACCAGTAGTCAAAACATGAATCCACTCATGACATGAAAAAAATGATGTCAAACTAAAAATCAATACATGTATATAAAAATGAATTTGCAGTCTCTCTTCCCAAATGCCTTTTCCCGCCAAAACGTACTTCAGTTAGTTATAACAGTTAGAGGCAAAAACTGCTGTGCTTGCTGTATTTGCAGGCCGAAATATAAAAACTACAGTTGCCCAATTTGATGCTGATCGTATACTTTAATTTCCTACCAAACCATTTTGGTCCATTTTGATGTCTAGATTGTCTATAGAGACAAAGGCAAGCATATTCATGTAAAGTTGCATAAACAACAACTTTATTGGTCATTGATTTGATTTGCATTGCCTGAGCAGAAGGAGAAAAGGAATCAAAAGGACAAACCGAAGTCGATTGGTTCGACAAGGACCAATTCATCAATCGTCATCATGATAAATTCATAAGATCATCAGGAAATGCAGCACGGATTAATCATGATGCTTTAGCCATTAGCCTAAAGGAAATGGGGCAAATCTAGATAGTAACAGATCTCCAAACATACACACTTGTTTTTATTTCCCAAAGGAGGACAATTTGAGGCCCTTATATATACACACCACACCAACCCTAGTTCCTCAAATCAATAGTTTTGAGTAAAATCAATTAAGTAGCTGATCAAAGGTGTAAAAGAACAGAAAAAAGCAAGCTATGGAGAAGCTACAACAAGCCAAAGTAGTTCAAAAGGTTGAGATCTCTTTTAATATTGCCTTTTGAGTTGGAAGAGTTATTTTTCTTCTTCTTTTTCTAAACACAAATTTTTCAATAGGGACTTTATTCGCCTTTAATTGAAGGTGTCGAAATGTACTCATTCATAGACTAGATTGTTTTTAGAGTGCTTCCTGATGCATCCAGTTTAGTTATATGTTGCTTCTCATTAGAGCAAATACAAAATAGCACACGAAGATTCGTCATAAACAAGTATAGTTTTATATGTGGATGGAATGCATATATAAGGCGAGAATCATTTATAAATCACTAGATGAACCGTTGAAAAGGCATGAAGAGTAGTGGTATCTTGCCTTGTATACAATACTAGAGTTCAAAGAGAGTAGCTCTTCGATAGATCGGTACAGTGTACTACTGTATCTCTTTGAGCCTTTTAGGACTTACCTATGATGGGGAATTGAAGAACACATCAAATGTAATTATGTAAGGATCGTTATTAACGATTATCTAAAGCACTTGTTCCTCATTCAAGCTAAGACTATTTCGAGTAAGCGCGTTTCTTCCATTGTATAGTATTTTCTTCGGACTTGATCAGTTACTTGTTGTCTGCCAGATAAAGGGTGAGCAAACGGAGCGAACTGCTGGTAAACCAAAGGTATGTAGAGTTTACGTTACTCCGTTCGCTTAGAGCTTTCCATGTATGTATATGGTTGTAGTGTTGTGTATATGTTGTGATCGACAAGTTCGTATGTTGTTGCATCAAAGGAAAACACAAGGCCACAAGATTTCAAACTCCATATGCAACAGAGAGCAGCAAAACACGCAATCTTCAACCACTTTGTGAGTCCTCAGTTGCTCTTAAGAAACTTCCAATTCCCCATTTAATAATGCGAAATGCCTCACTCAAATCACAATCGATCAAAATTTCTTCTGGTGTTAATGAACCATGTTTTGGATGAGGCAAGGAACTTGAAACTTTCTTATTTTTGCAGGTTGCTGCCAAAGTATATCTAGATGAACAGCAGAGGAGAATAGAGAAGAAGGTACTCAAGGTATGTGAAACTGAACTATGCACATCTTGATCGCGGTATTGATCCTTTGATTTCCATCTAACTAAGCCTTGGTTTTTTATTCTACTATCGGATTTGCAGATAATAAAAGAAGAGGAGATTCGTTCTCTGCGGAAGGAAATTGTTTTCAAAGCACAATTGATGCCTTATTTTGACAGACCATTTTTCCCTCAGAGGTAACGAGTTCCGTAAATGGAGGACTTCATTTTTGGTCTGATCACATTTTTGACAGAACTGAAGAGTTTGTAGCATTTTTCATTGCAGGTTAAACAGGTCGTCGACTATTCCAAAGGGGCCAAACATGCAAATGTTTGGCAGCAGATGCTGATGGAGTGAAGGTGCATCCCAATTAGCAATTAATGAACCAATCAAGTAAAACTTTGCACTCAAAGGTTAGATTGTGAAAGCTACTTAGTTGTGAGCTTGTACAGTGGAGGTAAAATAATCTTTAAACCCAGATCAGTGAAGAACCTAAAGATCTTCCAAGCTGTTTTCTTCCCCCGATTTTTCCTCGGTTTAATTCAAAGAGTGTGAAGCTTCTGCAATCTTGCTTGAGGAGTTTCCTGCAGATATTGTAGCCTTTTAATGGAGGTGCTGCTGCTTTGGATTGTGCAAGTGTGTTGTGTAATGTTGTCAAAAAAAGTGAATCAATTTGAGAACCAGTGCTCAATCTGAATGAGTGATTGACTGATCTAATCAGATTTAAGTAACCATGGTTCTGACAAGACAACTATGCTAGGTGATGTTGGTTTCATGTACATGGTTCTGATAGTAACCATCCAAAACAATAATTCTACTCCAACTATAACCATTTACTCAAAGAATGTGCCTTTTGTATCACCAACAAAATATATTGAGTATAAAAGACAACAAATTTGCAATAATAAAACCGAATTAATGACAAATTAACTTGCATGTTAAAAATTCTCACTAAAATAGGCTTTCAAACAAGTATATATTGAACCATATAAGGTTTAGACTTGAGCCAATAAAAGCCCTTGGAGATGTATTTATTAATATAGGAAGATCGAATCTTTATCTTTCATAAATTCAACACTCAAAACTCAAAAAATTCAAAGAGTTAGCCTTATATTTTGATATGTAGACATCCATGGTATTTGCAAATCTATTATGATAGGGGAAGTTAAGTCATTTAAAGGGATTAAATAGTATGAACAACCAGCCTCCATGCACTAAACCTTGACCAAAGGCACAGACACCTTGTGTATGGTATACGAAATCGATGACATTTACACGAGTGTGCATCTTACACACCTACATGTGTTATGATGAAACGATTCACTTGTAAGTGTACAATAAACCTAGACCACAACAAACAAGGTTGCAAAGAGTTAAATATAGCTCTACTTTTACTGTAAAAAATGAACTATATATTGGAGTATTTATTTTTATAAAATACAGATTGACTCTCCATTTGTATTCCTCTTGAGATCACCCCGGATTGAGATGATCACAGGCGAAGAGGTATACTTTGATGATGTTCTTTCAAGTTGATCAGTGTCCATTGACAAGTATTTGAAGATTTTCTTCCTTTCTATTATGAGAGATAGGGTCCTGCAGATTGACTTCCTCTCTGCAAATACAGAAGATATATTGATGGCATCTTAAGTACAAAAGCCAACCAAATTAGTATGCAGCAAAAGTTTGAAAATATGAAACCAGTACAATCTCATATCTTCAAGCTTCTTTGTCTTGGGAGCACAAATTTGATTGATGGGAGAATGAATGATTTACCTAGCATGATTTAAGATAGAATCCTAGGAGATTGTGGCAACAATTCTTCGCCGCCTCCCATTTTTCGATGCTCCACCATGCTTAACTACAGGTAACTGCTTGATTCCCTAGGCCTCCATCAGATCCTTGGCCGTAGCCAAATCTGTGTCAGGATAACAGGTCAACACACCACGTTCTTGCCCACGGTAACTAATCCCTCAAGTACATACATTAGAAATTGGCCATTCATACACCTGTAAAAATATGAAAGATTACATTCATCGGAAAGTGACAAAGAAAGCATAGAGAATATGTATCCTTGTAGAATGTAGCCCGAAGAATCTAACTTTGAAGAAACTCATGCTGCTCCCTCATTATAATACCACCTTATTTTGGAGAGATAGCTCGTCACATGAGAAACCCATGTACATACCAATTTATCATGAGGATTCCTCTATAGACTATAGCCCGGGGAAGATTATGTACATATATTGGCGGTCATCAGCATAGATTCCTCTCTTTAATGAAAAACTTTAGTAATGCCACAAGCAACAATGAGCAAGAGCCAATTGGATTTGATCTTATCCAAGATGCAGCTAATAAGAATCATGGAATTCTGTCATTGAAATTACTTACATCTTGAAATGTCGGCGTACTGATGGGTGCTTCACTAGACTTATTGGACAACCATCGCCTAATATCACCCAAGGTCAGGATACCCTCCAGCAGATCTTCATCATCAACAACCAGGATGAAACTGTGTCTTCGTTCACGCATAATTTTTATTGCTTCTTTCAGTGCCATGGTTGAAGAAGCCTTCACATAGTTCACTGACCAGGTATCACACACCTGATAGAAAGAAGGAAAGTGTACCGTCTTTGTGAGCTTCTTATTGCTTGTAGACAATAAGCTAATGCTTACACAGGAAAAAGAGTAAAATAACAATGAATTGCCCCATTATCACAACTCAACCTTTAGGTCTTCCCAAAGGACATCGTCACCAGTTGTCTCAAGAAAAGAAGCATTTCCCAGGATAGATAACTCCAATTGGTTACTATCACCATTATCTCTGTTCGTGTTTCCCACAGCTTCTCGAGGTGAAATAATGGAATACCGTTTCGTTGAGCTCTTTGCTTCATATGATTCACCCTTGCTTCCCTGGTTTGCTATAGAGGGAACCCATATTGCCAAACCAACCGCACCCTAAAGTAGATCAAGAAAATGTCATCAAACATGATAATTGATAAGAAACATAGCTTTAAATGTTCAGACTTGAAAAGAATATTGGACAATCAAAATATTTAAAGATGTCATGGTGAAGTATCAATAGTCAAGACAAACGTTTTGGGTGGGTTTAAAAAACTTAAGTGCACCTATTTACCTATAACTAATGAATGTAATTTTTATAAAAATATGAGAATCTTGACAATGTATTAATGTACCACAACCAAGTCCTCCAGGGAAAAATGAAAAAGAAAAAAGATGGCAAAGCATGTGCATTCCTTTATTAGTCATGTTTTATGTGCAAACAAGCGAAAGCTTCTGTATCTTAGATAAATATGTGTCAGAAATGGATTGATATACATAAAAGATAAAAGTAGTGCTTGCATGACAAGATCAGATGGATAATGATCATCCAAGCTTTGTGAAGAACTAGAAATTATGAATTTGCATTGGCTGGAGCAGCATCAGTAGAAATGTAGTGGTTACCACTTAAAGGAGAACTTATGTTTAGAGGAAAATTCCTTTAACTATTGTACTACATAGTAGACTACAGAAGGAAAAAAAGCAGTAATATGCATGGCCATTGTTTACTTAAATGCACATGCACATTGGAATATCTGCAAGAGCCTAATATGGCCAAAGTAACCAACTGAGATTGTAGAACATTACCACAAGGGGAAGCAATATCCTATAATCTTTAGTCAGCTCAAACAGAAGTAAAACAGATGTCAAGGGCACAGAACAAACTGAAGCTAAAGTAGCTGCCATCCCCACCTGCATTATAGATTAAAACACAGATCTTGTCAAGCCACAGAATCAACACAATAAAGAAACCATATTAGACGTTTTATATATGGCATAATGACACTACCAGTGCATATGCCTGTGGCTGGGCAATGACATCATTTCCTGGAATAGCCGAGTTTATAAGTTCTGCAGCTGAACCCCCAAATACAGCAACCACTGCTGCTCCAATCATTAAACTTGGTGCATACAGACCACCTACAAGCCCTGATCCCTTGCACAAAGCTGTGCCCACTACTTTGTCCGCTGCTAATTGAGCCAACAACCCGATTCCAGGTGCAGAAGCAGTCTTACCAGTGTGGAGAATCTCATCAACGTTTGTGAATCCCCAGTACAGGATCCCAGGATACTTGAGGGCTATTATGCCTGCTCCTAAGCCACCTAAAGCAGAACAGACCACAGCGGGAACTCTAAATTTTTCCTTGATGAGCTCAAATGACTTTGTGAACCAATCAACTAACCGACAGAAGGCGACACTTACAACTCCACATAGCATACCCAAAATCAAGTATAAAGGCAACTCTGCAGATCAGCAGTACATATATAATAATTAGGGATTATCATGCAACCAAAAACATAAGATGCTCAAGAAAACATCCAGTTCCAGGTTAATTTCCCAATGTTTTCACAAGACAGAATACTATGTATGTTGCTACTCTTTATTAGAAGGCATACGTCAGTACCAAAAGAACAGCTAGAATCATAATAATAGAAACACAAGTGTGCAACCTCATATAAGCAAAGTAAATATAAAAACTAGTCCAGCTTTGGCAATCCTTAACAAATTTAATGGTTAAGCTTTGCCTTTTTAATTCAAGCCTCTAAAACAAAAAGCTTTCTGCAAAGTTTTTCACAAAGAGGAACTACATTCACCACATTCAATAAGCTTGAGATCCATTTTCACAAAGAGGAACTACATTCACCACATTCAATAAGCTTGAGATCCAATTTCTGTTAGTATAAAATCTTTATCGTGTGCAAAAGCTACGGCATATGAGAATACTCGGCTCAGGATTAGCTTTAACAGACTAGAGAGGTCATTATTGTAGTGAGCCAGCGTTGCTATCCAAATGTAAATAGAAGAACCCTAGAAAATATTGGAAAGCTGCACCTAGGATTTAGCCCAAGCTCATATGGAGTATAGCAAATTCTATAAATTAGTGAAAGGACAAGAATAGGCAGTCCCCCACATCAATCACAGGCATGAAAGGCCTCTAATAAACTTTTCTGGAAGTGAAATCCTACACTGATCTAGATAGCTGAATTCATCATGCATTCGACATTTCCTAACATATTTTTAACTTGTAAGCTTGCAATTGACAATGATGGGAAGGAGTTGTGTAGGCTTTATCGCTGCCCGGCCTGCCCCTTAGACCATTTTTCATCAAGCAAGCTAGTATTCCAAATTTGCAGGCAGTATGTGATTTAGATTCATCACTTTTAACTTCATTTTCAAACATTTTACCTATTTTCTGCTGTGTGGGGAGTATGTTGTTCTTGAAGACGGGGAAACACGAGGTCACCGAGCTCTGCAAGAAGCTGAACTGAATGCAGTGGCTCTCTTGCTTTGTGAAGGTGCTGCTGAATGTGTTCTTACTTCTTAGACTGAAATCAACAAAAAATTTATGACAGATTAAAAATTTGATCAAAGGAAGCCAACAATTCGAAGCTGACATTGATGGAACAAAGTTGTACTCCATTAGAAATCAAAATTTCATAAAAGTTGGATGTCTGTCGAGTCTCTGAAATCTACACAGAGAAATGGATACAAACAGCGGGAGCTGAAGCTGAATCAATCAGTTCAGCAAATTACAATCAAAATTACAAAGTGAATCCCTTGAGATAATCGGGATCCCTCTTCGCTTTGTCCTGGAACTTCTTAAACCACCGATCCAAAATATCCATCGGAACAATCAACCGGCTTCCATCGACGCCGCAGAAAGACTGCATAAAATTGAAAAGATTCTCCCCGACCTTGAGCGCCATGCGCTCGATCCTCCGATCCCCGGCCGCGTCAAGAGACGGCAGGGACGCCAGATCCTCGACAGAGACGCCGATCTTCGCGGAGAGCGGGGCCGCGCCAGGGGCGGTGAGCTGCGGCGGGGAGGTGGAGTCGGCGCCGGGGTCAGGCCAGGGGAGGGAGAGGACAGCGGAGGGGCGGGCGACGGTGACGGCGCCGCAGTAGAGGAAGGGGGAGCCGGGGGACTGGATGTAGACGGCGAGGGCCTTGCCGGCGGGGAGGGAGAGGGAGTTGAGGAGGAAGATGCAGAGCTCCTTGACGGAGGAGTAGGAGTCGCCGACGAAGGTGTTCATGTCGAGGATCCAGTGGGTGGTGTCGATCTGGGAGAAGGCGGAGAGGTCCATGGGGAAACTCCGGTCGGGGAAGAGGACTCCGAACATGGTTGCCGAGGGTAATCGATTCACCGTTCAATTCAGTTTGAAAGAGGGGTTAGGGTTTGGGTTTGGGAGATTTGGGGATGGAAGAAAGAGGTGAAAAACTGAAAACGGTGTAGGAAGACGAAGAAGAAGGTTCGAGTAACATCTGGAAGCATAGGGGAGGCTTCTAGTTGGATGTAGATGGTAAACTAAATGGGATCCTTGTTTGATCATTTTTTTTTGCTGACTAAAGTATTTCGTTGCCCAAAATCCCCAAATGTCACAATTTTTTTAAGGTGATACAAAAATTGGATAATGGAATATATTGAAGTATTTCTAACAGCAATATCAAGGTTTTGAAATAAATGCCAAGATCTTGAAACATAACTTAAGGCCTTGAGGTAGAACTCAAGATCTTGACGGATTCCATAAACGTATTAAGATGCTTACGAAAAGGTAAATGTTACAATGCGGAAATAAAAACACAATGGACACACGATATGTTTACGAAGTTCAGCTCTAAACTAGCGTACATCTCCGTCTAGGGTTATCTAAACCGTAGAATTTAACCCATTTATTATTTCACTTTTTTAGAGTCCTAAATACAACCTAGAATAATTACCCCTTTACATCAAAGTGTACATACTCTTGGTATAACTTGTAATGATTTATCCTATATCCCTCACTTCTTTTTCTTACTCTCTCAACTCAAAGTAAAGCAAGGATACAATGGATAATGAGAGAAAGAAAATGCTAGAGGAAACAACAGAAGATTGATGATGTCAAAATTGAAGATCAAAACTCCAATAAGCAGAAAAATTTTAACCGGAAATTAGGCTCATTGTAGTTATGTCTGTTGTGATGTCTTGGAACATTTGTACCAAATCGAAAAACACGATAACCCGAGTCTTGCATATAAATCAGTGGGTCACTCCTCCTATTGTCAATTGGTTTTAGGATGGAACTCTGCTAATCTTGTGTGCTCGGCTCGAGTACGCATGATGCGCTCGGACGTGTAGACCCCACGTTATATGGCCCACCGGGATTTATCAATCCTTAACAAACGTTCTCTTGTTGAGGGAGGGAAAAAAAATATTGTCAATTTTTAACCAATTTACATAAAATAGTGGACAGTCGGTTAATTAGTATAAGAAACTAATTACCACATAAACTGAGAAAAACTTTGATATATACAGCAGATCAAATTTACTCAAATTTGTTTACTATGCAAAATTTCTTATCTCTTTAAAAAGGGTTTAAAGGTCGAAGTTGTTTAAAATTGCAAAAGTAATCCGATACAAGAGTCAAGAGTAAGTGCCAAAAAAGGGGTCCAAACTAGTTTGAGTCCCACTTTTACTACTACATTAAATTTTGGCTTGATGTGAGGCTTTTGTTAATGGTAATTAACTTCTAATGTAAGAAGAATTGTTCAAGTTAGGTAAATTATCAGACCTCAAACACCTAACTAATATTTGACATTTGCTTGGATTTAAACTAATCACTCTATTTCCTGGTGATTAAGAATGAAAATGGGTTTTCCAAAGTGGTTAGTTAACAGATCGACTTAACAACAAATAAAGATCGAAATGAAAGGTGTGTGAACCTAACAACCCCTTACCCCTTAATTGTTTTTGGAGTGGCTGGTGGCATTTTATTTTCAGTGGTTGTTACATTAAAAAAGATATATGCTCAAATCAACTTTCTCACAAATACTCCACTGCGTTTTGGACCTACACAGACTTGTTAATTAGCTGTTAAATAACTGCTTTAATAAAAGTTGAAGCATTTGTTAATTACGTTTTTGGTTATATAAATTTCAAACTTTGGTGCAGCTATACATTGGGAAATACTCAGTATCCTCTTGATGTACACCAGTAGTATAAACAAATTTTTTTTTTTTTTAAACTGGGAAAGTAATTAATTAGAACCGAACACCATCAATTGTTAGTGATCTGTCCTAGAGTGTCCTTCCTAACAAGAATACACAGTTCTTTGCCCTTCTCCAAACCATCGTTGGCAAGGCTACTGTAAGCCAGATGCACAATCTTATCTGCAACATGACGAATGTTTCCATTAGAGAAAGAGCTTAAGATTAACACTTAATATTGTATCGGATTGTAAAAGCTTAATATTTCAGGGTCACTTCCAGTCCCTAATGAAAGCTTTTACAATCCCAGGTTATCTCCTTCAATGAGAAAAGTCCAATATATAAAAATGGATTTGCAGTCTCTCATTCCAAATGCCTTTTCCCGCCAAAAAATTCAGTTAGTTATAACAGCTAGGGGCAAAAACTGCTGTGCTTGCTGTATTTGCAGGCCGAAATATAAAAACTACAGTTGCCCAATTTCATGCTGATCGTATACTTTAATTTCCTACCAAACCAATTTGGTCCATTTTGATGTCTAGATTGTCTATAGAGACAAAGGCAAGCATATAATGTAAAGTTGCATAAACAACAACTTTATTGGTCATTGATTTGATTTGCATTGCTTGAGCAGAAGGAGAAAAGGAATCAAAAGGACAAACCGAATTCGATTGGTTCGACAAGGACCAATTCATCAATCATCATCATGATAAATTCATAAGATCATCAGGAAATGCAGCACTGATTAAATCAGAGTTTGGTACAATCAAAATACACGGATTAATCATGATGCTTTAGCCATTAGCCTAAAGGAAATGGGGCAAATCCAGATAGTAACATATCTCCAAACATACACACTTGTTTTTATTTCCCAAAGGAGGACAATTTGAGGCCCTTATATATACACACCACACCAACCCTATAGTTCCTCAAATCAATAGTTTTGAGTAAAATCAAGTAGCTGATCAAAGGAGTAAAAGAGCAGGAAAAAAAAAAGCAAGCTATGGAGAAGCTACAACAAGCTAAAGTAGCTCAAAAGGTTGAGATCTCTTTTAATATTGCCTTTTGACTTGGAAGAGTTATTTTTCTTCTTCTTTTTCTAAATACAAATTTTTCAATAGACTTGATTCGCCTTTGAAGGTGTCGAAATGTACGTACTCATTCAGAGACTAGATTGTTTTTAAATGCTTCTTGATGCATCCATGTTAGTTATATGTTGCTTCTCATTAGGAGTAACAAATTAGAGCAAATACAAAATAGCAGAAGAAGATTTGTCGTAAGCGAGTATGGTTTGATATGTGGATGGAGTGCATATATATGGCGAGAATCATTTATAAATCACTAGATGAACCGTTGAAAAGGCATGAAGAGTGGTGGTATCTTGCCTTGTATACCATAAAGAGTTCAAAGAGAGTAGCTCTTCGGTAGATCGGTACAGTGTACTACTGTATCTCTTTGAGCCGGCCTTTTAGGTCTTACCTATGATGGAGAATTGAAGAACACATCAAATGTAATTATGTTAGGATCGGTATTAACGATTATCTAAAGCACTTGTTCCTCATTCAAGCTAAGATGTTTAGAGTAAGCGTGTTTCTTCCATAATTTGTATAGTATTTTCTTAAGACTTGATTGGTTACTTGTTGTTTGTCAGATAAAGGGTGAGCAAAAGGAGCGAACAGCTGATAAAGCAAAGGTATGTAAAGGTTATATTACTCAATCCTCTAAGAGCTTTCCATATGTATATGGTTGTAATGTTGTGTATATGTTGTGATTGACGAGTTCGTACGTTGTTGTGTTATATGGGTGTAGGCTTCTTCAAAGACTATTGCATCAAAGGAAAACACAAGGCCACAAGATTTCAAACTCCATACGCAACAAAGAGCAGCAAAACGCGCAATCTTCAACCACTTTGTGAGTCCTCAGTTGCTCTTAATCCCTTTATGTAGCCCAAGAAAACTTCCAATGCCCCTTCTAATAATGCCAAAATGCCTCACTCAAAGCACAATTGATCAAAATTTCTTCTGTTGTTAATGAACCATGTTTTGGATGAGGCAAGGAACTTGAAATTTTCTTATTTTTGCAGGTTGCTGCCAAAGTTTATCTAGATGAACAGCAGAGGAGAATAGAGAAGAAGGTACTCAAGGTATGTGAAACTGAAGTATACATGTATCGCGGTATTGATCCTTTGATTTCCTTGTAAGTCTTGGTTTATGATTCTATTGTCGAATTTGCAGATAATAGAAGAAGAGGAGATTCGTTCTATCAGGAAGGAAATGGTTTTCAAAGCACAACTGATGCCTTATTTTGACAGACCATTTTTCCCTCAGAGGTAACGAGTTCCGTTAATGGAGGACTTCATTTTTGGTCTGATCACATTTTTGACAGAACTGAAGAGTTTGTAGCATTTTTCATTGCAGGTTAAACAGGTCGTCGACTATTCCAAGGGGGCCAAACATGGAAATGTTTGGTAGCAGATGCTGAAGGAGTGAAGGTGCATTTCATCAAGTTCCCAAAGCTTCCAAGCAATGAACCAATCAAGTAAACATTTGCACTCAAAAGTTTAGATTGTGAAAGCTACTTAGTTTTGAGCTTGTACAGTGGATGTAAATAATCTTCCAACCAAGATCAGTGAAGAACCTAAAGGTCTTCCAAGCTGTTTTCTTCCCCCGGTTTTTCCTCGCTTTAATTCAAAGAGTGCAAAGTAGTTTCTGCACTGTTGCTTGAGGAGTTTCCTGCAGATGTTGTGTAGCCTTTTAATGGAAGTGCTGCTGCTTTGGACTGTGCAAGTGTGTTGTGTAAGGTTGTCAAAAAAAAAAAAAAGTGTCTCAATTTGAGAACCAGTGCTCAATCTGAATGAGTGATTGACTGATCTAATCAGATTTAAGTAACCATGGTTCTGATAACTGTGCTAGGTGATGTTGGTTTCATTTACATGGTTCTGATAGTACTCCAACTATAACCATTTACTCAAAGAATGTGCCTTTTGTACCACCAACAAAATATTGAGTATAAAACACAACAAATTTGCAATAATAAAACCGAATTAATGACAAATTAACTTGCATGTTAAAAATTATCACCAGAATATATATAGGCTTTCAAACAAGTATATATTGAACCATATAAGGGTTAGACTTGAGCCAATAAAAACCCTTGGCAATGCATTTATTAATATAGGAAGATCGAATCTTTATCTTTCATAATTCAACACTCAAAACTAAAAAAAATTCAAAGAGAGCCTTATATTTTGATATGTAGACATCCATGGTATTTGCAAATCTATTATGATAGGGGAAGTTAAGTCATTTAAAGGGATTAAATAGTATGAACAACCAAGCCTCCATAGTCCATACACTAAACCTTGACCACAGGCACACCCACCTTGTGTATGGTATACGAAATCGATGACATTTACACGAGTGTGCATCTTACACACCTACATGTGTTATGATGAAACGATTCATTTTGTAAGTGTACAATAAACCTCTACTGCAGGTCCACAACAAACAAGGTTGCAAAGAGTTGAATATAGCTCTACTTTTACTGTAAAAAATGGACTATATATTGGAGTGTTTATTTTTATAATACAGATTGACTCTCCATTTGTATTCCTCTTGAACTTTCTGTGCTAAATACGGAGTATCAAATAGAGAACCAAAGGTACATGTGTTGTAATTGGTATAAATATCTCTCTTGCACCTGCACATACTTAGACCGTGGAACAAAATCAAGATCAGGATCAACCAGTGTACAGCTTTGAAGTGAAATGCTTCCAAGATTACCATTTACCAACTTGAGATCGCCCCGGTTTGAGATGATCACAAGCGAAGAGGTACACTTTGGTGAAGTTGTTTCAAGTTGATCAGTGTCCATTGACAAGTATTTGAAGATTTTCTTCCGTTCTATGATGAGAGATAGGGTCCTGCAGATTCACTTCCTCTCTGCAAATACAGAAGATATTGATAGCATCTTAAGCACAAAAGCCATCCAAATCATTGTGCAGAAAAAGTTTGAAAATATGAAACCAGTACAATCTCATCTCTTCAAGCTTCTTTGTCTTGGGAGCACAAATTTGATTGATGAGAGAATGAATGATTCACCTGGCATGATTTAAGATAGAATCATAGGAAATTGCAGCAACAATTCTTCGCCGCCTCCCATTTTTCGATGCTCCACCGCGCTTAACTACAGGTAACTGCTTGATTCCCTTGGCCTCTATCAGATCCTTGGCCGTAGCCAAATCTGTGTCAGGATAACAGGTCAAAACACCACGTTCTTGCCCACGGTAACTAATCCCTCGAGTACATACATTAGAAATTGGCCATTCATACACCTGTAAAAATATGAAAGATTACATTCATTGGAGAGTGACAAAGAAAGCATAGAGAATATGTATCCTTGTAGAATATAGCCCGAAGAATCTAACTTTGAAGGAACTCATGCTGCTCCCTCATTATGATACCACCTTCTTATTTTGGAGAGTTAGCTTCTCATGCCAATTTATCATGAGGATTCCTCTATAGACTATAGTCTAGGGAAGATTATGTACATATATTGGCGGTCATCAGCATAGTTTCCTTTCTTTATTGAAAAACTTTAGTAATGCCACAAGCAACAATGAGCAAGAGTCAATTGGATTTGATCTTATCCAAGATGCAGCTAATAAGAATCATGGAATTCTGTTCCTTGCTATTACTTACATCTTGAAATGTCGGCGTAATGATGGGTGCTTCGCTAGATTTATTGGACAACCATCGCCTAATATCACCCAAGGTCAGGATACCCTCCAGCAGATCTTCATCATCAACAACCAGGATGAAACTATGTCTTCGTTCACGCATAATTTTTATTGCTTCTTTCAGTGCCATGGTTGAAGAAGCCTTCACATAGTTCACTGACCAGGCATCAGACACCTGATAGAAAGAAGGAAAGTGTACCGTCTTTGTGAGCTTCATATTGCTTGTAGACGTACAATAAGCTAATGCTTACAGTCTTACACAGGAAAAAGAGTAAAATAACAATGAATTGCCCCATTATCACAACTCCACCTTTAGGTCTTCCCAAAGGACATCGTCACCAGTTGTCTCAAGAAAAGAAGCATTTCCCAGGATAGATAACTCCAATTGGTTACTATCACCATTATCTCTGTTCGTGTTTCCCACAGCTTCTCGAGGTGAAATAATGGAATACCGTTTCGTTGAGCTCTTTGTTTCATATGATTCACCCTTGCTTCCCTGGTTTGCTATAGAGGGAACCCATATTGCCAAACCAACAGCACCCTAAAGTAGATCAAGAAAATGTCATCAAACATGATAATTGATAAGAAAAATAGCTTTAAATGTTCAGACTTGAAAAGAATATTGGACAATCAAAATATTTAAAGATGTCATGGTGAAGTATCAATAGTCAAGACAAACATTTTGGGTGGGTTTAAAAAACTTAAGTGCACCTATAACTAATGAATGTAATTTTTATAAAAATATGAGAATCTTGACAATGTATTAATGTACCACAACCAAGTCCTCCAGGGAAAAATGAAAAAGAAAAAAGATGCCAAAGCATGTGCATTCCTTTATTAGTCATGTTTTATGTGCAAACAAGCGAAAGCCAATTAAGAGCTTCTGTATCTAAGATAAATATTTGTGTCAGAAATGGATTAATATACATAAAAGATAAAAGTAGTGCTTGCATGACAAGAACAAATGGATAATGATCAGCCAAGCTTTGTAAAGAACTAGAAATTATGAATTTGCATTGGCTGGGGCAGCAGTAGTAGAAATGTACTATAGTAGACTACAGAAGGAAAAAAAGCAGTAATATGCATGGCCATTGTTTACTTAAATCCACATGCGCATTGGAATATCTGCAAGAGCCTAATAGGGCCAAAGTAACCAACTGAGATTGTAGAACATTACCATAAGTGGAAGCAATATCCTATAATCTTTAGTCAGCTCAAACAGAAGTAAAACAGATGTCAAGGGCACAGAACAAACTGAAGCTAAAGTAGCTGCCATCCCCACCTGCATTATAGATTAAAACACAGATCAGGTCAAGCCACAGAATCAACACAATAAAGAAGCATATTAGACGTTTTATATATGGCATAATGACACTACCAGTGCATATGCCTGTGGCTGGGCAATGACATCGTTTCCTGGAATAGCTGAGTTTATAAGTTCTGCAGCTGAGCCCCCAAATACAGCACCAACTGCTGCTCCAATCATTAAACTTGGTGCATACAGACCACCTACAAGCCCTGATCCCTTGCACAAAGCTGTGGCTACCACTTTGGCTGCTGCTAATTGAGCCAACAACCCGATTCCAGGTGCAGAAGCAGTCTTACCAGTGTGGAGAATCTCATCAACGTTTGTGAATCCCCAGTACAGGATCCCAGGATACTTGAGGGCTATTATGCCTGCTCCTAAGCCACCCAAAGCAGGACAGACCACAGCGGGAACTCCAAAATTTTCCTTGATGAGCTCAAATGACTTTGTGAACCAATCAACTAACCGACAGAAGGCGACACTTACAACACCACATAACATACCCAAAATCAAGTACAATGGCAACTCTGCAGATATACAGTACATATATAATAATTAGGAAATATCATGCAACCAAAAACATAAGATACTCAAGAAAACATCCAGTTCCAGGTTTCCCAATGTTTTCATAAGACAGAATTCTATTTATGTTGCTACTCTTTATTAGAAGGCATACTTCAGAACCAAAAGAACAGTTGGAATCATAATAATAATAGAAACATAAGTATGCAACCTCATATAAGGAAAGTAAATATACAAACTAGGTCAGCTTTCGCAATCCTTCAGCAAATTTAATGGTTTTGCCTTTTTAATCAAAGCCTCTAAAACAAAAAGCTTTCTGCAAAGTTTTGCACAAAGAGGAACTACATTCACCACATGCAGTAAGCTTGAGATCCATTTTCTGTTAGTATAAAGTCTTTATCATACCAATCACAAGTTGGTGTAGTGGTTATGGGGCTACATCCCATGCCTCGAGGTTCGAAGTTCGAATCCCCGTGGAAACATGGAGACGCTTGTGAGTGGGAGGGTCAACCCCTTAAATGGGCCTACAGTAACCCGATCCAGATGTCAAGTGGGTTAGCCCACTTGAACCGGAAAGGATCAAAAAAAAAAAAAAAAAAAGCCTTTATCATGTGCAAAAGCTACGGCCTATGAGAATACTTGGCTCAGGATTAGCTTTAACGGACTATAGAGGTCATTGTTGTAGTGAGCCAGCGTTGCTATCCAAATGTCAATAGAAGAACCCTAGAAAATGTTGGAAAGCTGCACTGAGGGTTTAGCTCAGGCTCATATTGAATATAGAAAATTTTATAAATAAGTGAAAAGGCAAGACTAGGCAGTCCCCCACATTTGGGCATTCAAGCAGGACTGTAGGCAGGATTGTTTCACTAGATCATTCAAACAGATATAAGTTTGCCATTGTTGGCCACATTCACATTAATCCAATCGCATGGTTCAGAACATTTCCTGTATTTATGCCCATCTTACTTCCAAATCAAATGCGCACATGCTAGATCAAGATGTGTGAATCCAAGCAGGACTCTTGTTCTGTTTAAACAGGGAATAAGTGGAACAAAAAGATAAGAAAAGAGGATTGCCCAAGATTACAAACCTGCAGCAGATTTTAGATCATATGCTGGAACAGTAAAAGCTGATTTATCCCCAAGTAATTCATTAGACACAGTCGAAGAGATAACTGAAGCTAGAATTATCATTGCTGTAGTGAACGGAGGCGAGTTCTCAGCGCGTAGAGGTCTTAATACCGTCTCAATTGCAAAGAAACAGCCAGCAACAGCAGCATTGAACCCTGTCAGGGGGGAACGTAAATGATGTTGGAGAGCAGAACAAATATATCGTCAATAGAACATAAACAAAGTGATAATTCTCAGAACAATTCATTGATTGTCTAAACATTTCTTCTGTTCAATTCTTGACTTCACTGTGTTTTAGTGATGCATATGGATCAAGGATGGACAGACCAACATCCTATCCTTCTGCCAAAAGTATCAATGGAAAAGTAGGAAAGAGACATGAAGAAGCATTTTTGATAATGTTTGCAACACTAGCTATCACTCAAAACAGTTACCACACACACTGACGCACATATATTGGACCGGAGTTAAATACCTGAAGCTATTCCAGCAGCTGCACCGGCCGCAACAAGAGCTATCTTCCTTTCTCTGTTGTTTTCCATCATTAGGGAGAACCCATGAGCAAATGATTTACCAATGTCAACACTAGGGCCCTCGGGTCCCAAAGAACAACCTGTACCTAGTGTCACAGCCGCTTGAACAGCTTTTACTGTAGGGAAAACACCCGAAAGCAGATCGACACCTTGTCCATCCAAAGAACTTGATGTCCTTATCTGGTCCAAGATTTCAACTAAACCGTGCATCAATCCAACAATAACTCCTCCAGTGACTGGTATCAAAAGTATCCTATGCCATGTGTCAGCAAGCCTTTGTAACCGGAGCCAAGCAGCACCCTCTTCCGGCGTACCAGCCCATACCCATTCATGAATTAAATGCACCTAGGCATCAGAGTAACGACAATATGAGCATTCGATAGGGCATATTAAGAGGTGAATCGCTAACAACACAGTTTTAGATGGATGTATAGATATGTCTTTTTGATTATGTGCATCATGTAGCAAAGAGCTCCTAAACGAAACTGGGTTTATCAAAAAGATTTCTAGTGCAAGAAGTTTATCAGATCCTCTCAACAAAGGTTCAGATTGGCAGAACACATGCACAAATGAATCAAATCCTAAAAGAAACTACCAAATGAAGACATAACATTTCAAAAAGACAAAATTCAGCAAATTCTCAAAAAGAACAAATACAGACATGACACAAAATTAATCAGATCCTTCAAGCAACTACCAAATGAAGATAACAATTCCGCAAATTCTCAAGAAGAACAAGTGCTAGTATATTTACCCCGCGATTGAAAGCGGCAACACACAGGCCGGTTGCAAGGCCAAGAAGGCAACCTAGTAGGAGCAATGCCCACTCCGGAGGAGCGCTTTCACCTAGGGTTTCCTCATCGCCTCTAGAAGCCTGAGGAAGGGGATGATGACGGCCATGGTCAAGTGAGGAAGGAGAATGCGGAAGCGAAAGCGAGCGGTGACGGACTCGAGAATGTGGAAGTGAATCCACCAATTCTCCATCCGTCTGATGCCTGTCAGCAGAGGAATGCCGGAGATTAGGGCTTAGACGGTGGCCGGAGCCGGAGAATCCCCGATCAAGGCGCCTGATTTTGGAGATCAGGTCCATAAATCCCTTGCTTCCAACACCGCCACCACCGGCCTGAATCCCCACATCGTCGTCCTCCACCTCCGTCGCCGCCTTAGCGTCAACCAGAAGGTCGAATTCCGCATCCGACATGAGAGGGTGACGCGATCTTGGCAGATGATCCTCGTCCGATCCCGACATATTCAGATTCTCCCTGATGATTCCACTCCGCACACCGAGTCCAAAATGCCGATTCACATATACGTGGACTTGATTATTCCGAATCTGATCATCCAAGAAGCATCAGCCATTCACGGAGCTAAAGAGCTCCAACGGTTTGAGGATGAATTCGCATGAATGCGAATTAGATGAAATGCTTAACAAAGCAAATCAGCTGAATTGGTCGATTGCACCATTAATATGAATCTACTGTATGAATTTGAGAACCACTTGAATAGTTGCAACGATTAATTACAGTACTACGTAACGAGTGGTATGTATGAATCTGATGGTAACGCGGGAGGAAATGGTACGTTGGCGTTGGGGTTCGCTCCTTTTGTGGATTTGGAGTATTTGTCATTTAATGCACAACTGCATTGATTTAGTCGGTGAGCTATCGGTTAATATTGACACCGTGATTACTTCCCTCACTAGAAGTGCTCATCAGTTCAAAACCGGTTTGGACCGAACTGAACCTAAGATCAAATTTTTATAAATTGCAAATAAAAAATCGAATCTAACACTTTAGGTTCAGTTTGATTTATTTAGGTTCAGTTTAGATTTCGAACCTAATTGAAAATTAATTATTTAAAAAAATAAAAATGTTTAATTTTTTTTAAAAAAAAATTATGTTATAGAAAATTTCTTAAAAATACACATAATATCTTATAATGGGTTATAAATTTTTTATGAGAATTGATTCAACATAATTTAGAGTTGTATAATTTTTTATTTAATTTAATAAAAGTTAGGTGTGAACTGAACAAACCCTAAATCGAATCGAATCTAAAACCGAATTTTTAAAAATTACGAACCGAAAACCGAACCTAATCTCTGAGGTTCAGTTTAGGTCCAATTTGGTTGGCTCAGCTCAGTCCAAAATTTCTGTTTGAACCGAATTTTAAACACCCTTAGTAGTACATAATCAATTTAGCCTACATACGGAGTACGTTCCCTTAGGTTTTTAATAAGACAGTAACGCCAAAGCGTATCAAATGTCATCTATATTTTTTCTTTTGATCCTAGTTTTTGTCTCATTGGATTTTCTCGACAAGGTTTGTAACAAGGTAGTAGATATGAAATGTTTATCCAAGATAGAGCGTTATAATAGTATTGTTATTATCTTATTAGTTTTAGATAAACTTTAAGAAACCACAATTCATTTTTTAACTCTTATATAAAAGGGCTTTTAAAAACTCTAATAAATATATCAATTCATCATGTATTATCTTCGCATGATGCGAAGATAATACATGATGAATTAAAAGCTATCAGTTAATATGGAAGGGTAGGAGAGAATAGATACCCTTCCATTTATAACATCTCAATATTTATGTTTCTTATAATATATTTGTTGCGATTTAGCGCCTACACCTACATAAAAAGGTCTTATATTTTTTGCCATTTATACCTACATAAGGGCTCATGTCATGATGCATTATTCAACAATCTTTAAGTCTTTACTCCTTTTTTTTTTTTTTTTAAGTTATAAGATAGATGCAATAATTTGTGTATAAATGTAAAGTGGTTTATAAAAAATAATGGGAAATTCCACGTGGTGCCCACGAACTTTTACGAATTCCGCGTGGTATACAAAGTTTTGAAAAATTCTGCGTGGTGCCCGCGAAATTTTGTAAAAGTCCACATGGTGCCCACGAGGTTTTTCAAAAGTTTATGTGATAACAATAATGGATTTTAATATTGAAAAATTGAGATTAAAAATTATATTATTGTACATTATAATTTTAAAAAACACTCTATAAGATTGGGTATTGGTTTGAACTTTTTTAAAACTACTTTTTTTTATATAAATTTTCTTAGAGATAAACTAACCACTTTTTTTTCTCAAAAATCTTACGTCTTTAATTTTCATTTGTTCTCAATATTTAGTTGTTATTATTAGGAAATGAAGGGAAAAAAAGAACTATGGAGTATTATCCATTCACCATTGAAAAAATTTAATACAAAATTTTAAAATTACAAGAAGATATAAACATTTTTCCCCGTTAAACCAACTTTCATATGAAACAATTTTTCGGTGAATTTTTTTGACGTGGTAACCGGGGTTGAAGAATTTAATAAAGTGGCGTGACATCATAAATTCCCAAAATTCAATTTTTTTGTAAAAAATAAATTTAACCAATTTAATTTTATAATTAAATCGTATTTTAAAGTTAATTATTTACTTATCAAATTTTTAAAAAAAAAATTGGGTATTTAAGAACGTGGTGTCATACTATTTTCCTATTTTTAATACTCAATTAAAATGTGAAACTTTTAATTATGTATTACAAATTATCTCGTATGAAAATTGGTTTAATGTGTAAAAGTGTACATAATATACAATAATATAAATTTTAATCTCAATTTTTCAATATTAAAACCCATTATTGTTATCAAATAAACTTTTGAAAAACCTCGTGGGCACCATGTGGACTTTTACAAAACTTTGTGGGCACCACGCGAAATTTTTCAAAACTTTATATACCACGCGAATTTTGTAAAAGTTCGTGGGCACCACCGAAATTTCCCAAAAATAATTGTTTCGTGTAATTCACCCTTTAATTTATCTTCACAATTGATCATTATACCTTTCATTCTTCTAGTTAACTAGATTCAAACCATTTCAACTTTAGGTCTTTAAAATCTTTCCAACTCAAGTCAAAACTCCCTTTGGGTCCAAATCCAAAATCTCCAAGATCAAATCAAATGTTTGACAGATTCCCATACAAATCAGTGACTAGAAACTCCATGTGGTTTGTATTGATTGATCAGACTTATTTTTATACACACCTCGAAATTCATTAACCAATCACGATGAAATGCAACACACGGGCAAAATACTGTGACGTGTGATCTCAATTTCAAGCTGATCATATAGTCATCATCATGACTTTCACAGCAAACAAAGGTAAACAATCAAATGTTGAGCCCTCACACAACTTTACTCCTCAACCTCACCAACTTAGCCAAAGTCTGTTGAGCAGCCAGAGTCTGAGCATGGCTATGCCCCAACATAACAGTCCTTATGCTTATACACATCCTGCAGAGGTCTTCGGCGCAGTCGAACTGCCCTCCTCGAAGCAGCAGCTTCGCCCTCGTCTCCAGCAGCGTCGCCTTGAGCAGCGTCACATCCTGCCAGATGTACTCATCCATCCTCTGGCCTCCTGATCCGGCGAGAATCCTCTTCTTCCAGCACAGGGAGCCGTGCCACCAGTCCTGGGCCTGCGACACGAACGACTTCTCGACCTCATCAAGGACACTGGTGCACACTTTGAGGAGCTCCAATGCTGAGTTGCACCTTGAGAAGGTTGTGAAGGTCCAGATTGCTAGTGGCAGGGCCGTCTTCTTGATGAACACCGCCATGTCGGATGGCTTGAGTTGGACTACTGGAGCCTCGGATTTGAAGCCGAAAACTAGGTGTGCTGAGGCCCAGAGGTGGTCTGAGTTCAGGAGTGGGTTGCCTGACTTCCTTATAGCAAGAGCTGCTGCACTGGCAAATCCGAGACCCTGGTCTCGTCGTCTCGTAAAGGCCTGTGTTGTGACCGGATGGAATTGTATCCATGGCCCTGGTTGACGCGTGCACTTCCGTGCTAGCCCTAGCTTAGCCAGCATCAGGGCTGAGCTCTCGTCGTTCTTCCAACTCGGGTTCGTTAGGTAGCATCCGGAGGAGCAGAGCACTGTCTGGTTAAGGCACTGGGTCCAGTTCGTTAGCCGGTTGGCGGTTGAGGACAGGCTCTTAGCAGCTGCAGCTAACATAGTTGCTGAGATTGGTGCAGGAGCGAACCAGGAGCCTACTAGAAGCATCCTAGAAGCCAAGCAATTACGCCTCTTGCTCGCCTTCTCCAAGACGTCGAAGCAAAATCCCAATAGCTTCATCAGGAAAGGATCGGATGCACGCAGTGAGGTGTTGTTGCAGGACACGTCCTCGAGCAGACACTGCTCCACAGCTTCATAGAGAGCGGAAAGCGAGATCAAAAGCTCGGAAAGCAAGCAGGCGACGAGCCACAGGCCGAAGGTTGATCCTCCAAGCTTCTCATTGAACTTCTTGAGGAAATCCAGCTCGTCCCCCTGGAAATCCTTGCCCCTCCTTCCTCGAATCAACGACATCACATCTGATAATGGCAGCGGATTGAGGTGCAATGCAGGGTCCGAATTCATCACCCTACTCAGCCTCGTCGTCACAATCACATGAGATCCGCCAGTATTCCTCGGAATCAGGTCATGTAAGCCCTTCCCCTCCCACCACTCGCTCTCGTCTTCAAGGTTGTCGATTATGATCAAGTAAGGCATGTCCTTGAAGAGCTCCCTTTTGACCCTAGTGAACGCGTCGTGTTCTTGCTCGTCGAAGCTCCGGATCCTCCCTCTTTCCTTCTCAGCGTCGGCACTCAAGTCCAATCCGAGACTCAGTGCTAAATTGAGTATGTTCTGCCTCATGTATCGAGCCTCACCGCGTACCCATAAGACCATCTTGTACCGCTGCAAGTGCCTATAGGCGAACTCCAGCGCAAGCTCGGTTTTACCAATGCCACCAGCCCCATTGATGCACACCATGGAGCAACCAATCCCACCCTTGTTATCCTTTCCGCTTCTTGATTTCTTGTACTTCGACCTCTTCATCGAACTCCTTCCGGTTTCAACACTCCACGCCTCTGAATTTGAGCTTCTCGCCACCTCCAAGTTTATGTACCTTCTTCCTCCTCTTGGCACCCCCAATTTATCAGATTCCTCATCAGCAAACCCTTCAGATTGCCCTGAATTGCTTCCTTTAGCCCCTGATGACTCCATTGATTGACACTCGAGGTGATAATCTGAACTGCTAAACAATGCCATCTCCATCTCCGAAATCTCCTTCTCCCTCCCAACGAAGTTCTTGTTTCTTGGAAATGGAAACTCCATCTCCGAAATTGTCTCCTTCTCGCCATCCATGCTCTTCCTCCCGAGCTTTGATGTTAGCGCAATCGTAGCCCTAACAATGCAGCTCCTCCACTCTCCGCCATTGGCCTCGAGCTTGAAAACGCCATGAGACCTCAGCAATTCATCAATGGCGTCCCTCGTTTCCTTGTCATCCACCGATTTCAAATGCTCGATGATGTCATCCACCCCCAAATCAACCAGCACCGGAACCAGATTCTTCTTCCGGCCGAAGAAACCGAACTCTTCAAGACTAAACCTATTCAGAAAACTGAAATTCGAAACCACAACGATCCCGTACGAGGCGGAGCAGATAACGCGATCCGCAATCTCGTGGCTCTGGGAATCCGCGTACCTCGCTCGATCGGCGACGAAGCACGCGATTCCTTGCACCTCGAGCTCCGATTTCAGCCACCTGGAAAGCCGCGCGAGGCTCTGGCCATGGAAGCCTATGAAAACGTCGCAGCTCCGGAGCTTAGTGCCGCCATTGACAGAGCTCGCGGAGACGGAAGAAGCCCTAGCGTTGGCGAAGGAAACGCGGGGGATCACCGGGAACGAGAACGAGATCCTCGGCTGATCTGAAGCTCTGAGCGACTTCTCATCTTGATCGGTGGTGGAGAAGTCGGAGCGCTCCGGCGGCGGAGTGCAGGAGCTGCTGGGGACGAATTCGGATATCCGGTGGGAGCTGGAGCGGGAAACAGGCCGAGTTTCAGGCTCGGTCTCATCTACAATGGCGGCTCTAGGGGAGATGTAAGGGGATTGTAAGGCAGAGGCGAAAGCGGAGGAAGGAGCAGAGGAGAGAGCGGGGGAGTTGTAGTCGGAGCTCGGGGCTTTTATGGTTGTTTTGATGGACAAGGACTTTGCGAATGAGTCCAGATTGAGTGGCGATTTGGTGATTGGATCATGGATGTAAGGTTCTGATGAGGTGGTGGTGGAAGTGCTGGTGGTGGTTGGGGATGGGGAAGCTGACATAGCTAGGGTTTGATTGGAAGCTGCCATTGTTGAGGGTGGTGGGGTTCCATGGAGCTAGGTACTGAGAGTGAGGTGATGGAGGCGCATGTGGTGTCTGTGGTGAAGGGGGAGAGGAGGAGTGGAGCTTGACTGGGTGTAGGGTTTCCTGATTTGATTTGAATGAATGGATTCAAAATGAATTTAATAATCAGTGGAAGAAGAATCCAAAAAAAACCATGATAGGAAAGTGCAGGTCTGAACTACAAAAGGGTAAAAAAATTGCAGATGCAGATGAAATAGTGGCCTTTTAATAATATTTGCTGCAGAAGATAAATTACTACTCCTCCGCATAGTATAGTCTCATTTTTTGGTAAAATATTAGCTCATGGATTAGCGGAAGCCCATGTAATAGCGTAAACCTGACAGTTGAAGATGAAAACTTGTGAATAAAAAATAAAATACTCTTCTTCTAAAAGCTAACTAAAATCTTATATTTATTTTATTTACAACTATATAATATCAAAATCAAAAGGTCCAATAAACTAGATGATGAATTATTATTTTTGCCAAACGGAGCTTTAATATTGAACGATTTTTAAAAATTTATACCAGAATATTTTTAATAATAAATTTTAATTCTTTTATTATTTTAAAATAGTAAAATTTATATAAAATATTAACTTTAATTTGAATTTAGTAATAAGTATAAAAAACAATTAAAATTTTATACCAGAATATTTTTAATAATAAATTTTAATTCTTTTATTATTTTAAAATAGTAAAAATTTTAAATACATTTTGAAAAATGTATTGAAAAAATTCACTATTATAAAGAATAACTATTATAATTTATTTTAAAGATACATTGGAATGTTATGTTCTCCTTTCAATCTTAAAGTAAGTCTCTCTCTCAATCCCCACTATATCCTTAAAAAAAATTACAATAGACTCTATTATAATAATATAAAAATTTTAATATATTTCTAAAAATGTTAAAACTAATAGAAAATTACAATAGACTCTATTATAATAATATAAAAATTTTAATATATTTCTAAAAATGTTAAAACTAATAGAAATGTTAAAAAAAAACATACTTAATCAGTAATTTTAATATTTTATAATAAAAATATGTGATAAACTCGTTATTTGAAACAATAGTGACTTATCTTTATCCCATTGATTTTGGCTATTTTAGGTTTGCTAATGTCTCTCTCACACATGATGACATGAACCATGAATGTGTGTAAATGTATCAAGGGGGTAGTCAAATATAGTAGTATGGTGAATCGCAAGCACTCATTCATTGGAATGAGGGGTAAGTCAGTCCTTTTTGAATTTTGAAAGGTGAAGGTGACAGTCCCCCACCACTCACAAACACACACCCCCTTGTTCTCCCTCTCAGATTCTTGATTCCTTCTTGGAAATGTAGCCCCATAAAGACCACCTTTTTGTTTGTAATAAGTTTGGATAAAATTGCACAAACCACCCCTTATTTGACCATTTTTGCTCAAAATCATCCTTTATATTATAAGCAATGAGTACATGTTTTAAAATATACTACAAAATAATTGAATGATTTTATTAGGTTTTATAAAATCACCTCCAACAGCCTTTCCCATTTAAGAAATTTGGAGTTTTTAGAAATTTAAAAAAAATATATTATTTAATACTCCCTCCGTCTAAAAATACATGACCTTTTACTATTCATACACGCTTTTTTTAAGAGCTAAAAACTATATAAAATATTAACTTTTTTATTAATTTTTTTAATAATTACAAACTTATTATCAATAAGTTTGTAATTATTAAAAAAAATTAATAAAAAAGTTAATAATTTATATAGTTTTTACCTTCTTAAAAAAACGTACGTGAATAGTAAATGCAATGTATTTTTGGACGGAGGTAGTGAATTTTGTATCCCATTTATCCAAATAAAAAAATAACATGGAAAATAGAAAAGTTCAGTCAAATCTGCACCTTGAAAAATAATTACCACTTTTCAAATATTTGAAATGAAGAAATTACAACAACAACAAACCCAGTATCTCTCGCTTAGAGCTGGGTCTGGGGGGTCGAGATGTACGCACCCTTGCCCTGACTAGGTCGAGAGGGTGTTTCCGAGTGACTCATGACCGGACATCAAAGAAAAGAGGAAAACCACACCACAAGAAACTGGAAATAAGATAGGGATAAAGATGAAAAGTTGAAAAGGATGCACGCAAGGAAATTTGAGATAGAAGGAAAGCATGAATGAGAAAACGTTAAAGAATCTTCAAGAGATATATTTGAAACGAAGAAATTGTTAAATTTAAATAAAAAAGAATAATTTCAAAAATATGTATTTGTTTTCCATTTTGATTTTCTTTTTAAAGAATCTTCAAGAGATATATTGAAGGAAAATAGGTAAAAGTATTAAACAGCAATAGTAAAAATATACTAATGCGTGCCTCTTGCCAACTGAGTTTCCTCGTCATAAAAATATACTCTTATATATATATATATATATATATATATATATATATGTCATTTACTCCTTACTAGAGTATTTATGAAAGTTTTTTTTTACAATAGTAAAAAATAAATTTAAAATATACTCTTGTAAAATATCAAAAAAAAAATATTCATTTTAAAAAATAATTTTATACTTATTAGTATCAAGTACACAATTATCTTAAAAAATAATCAAAAAAAGTTACGATTTTATCATTTTTAAAAAAAAATCATTTATAATAAATGGCATGTTTTGTCGAATAGAGTATTGTTTTTTTTAAAACACTCCATATAATGGATATTCAAACAATCATGTGTGTTTTTCCACCCGACAAAAACATGTCATTTAGGGTGTGTTTTCCCGCGGGTATAATGGGGATGGAGGGGTTGAATGAGGTGGGGAAAAAATTTCGTTATCCACGGCGAAGGTGTTTGGCAGGGGATGGAGGGGGTGGAAGGGGTGGATCGGAGTAGAGTGTTGAGCTAGTGGCCAACGATCCTTACAACATGGATAGGTGCGACATCAAGGAAGCAACTTTGTGGTTGGCGCTATATTAGGTTGATGATGCGGGGTTATCCGCTATTTTTCCGACCTTCTTGACGTTATAGACTCTGACTCACAAAAACACAAGGAGCGATACAAGTTAGATAATAAAACGCAGTACAAGGATGATAAACCTTAGAGACAAGACTCGAACAAGGTGAAAGCGAAAAACAAAATAATATAAGGGGAAATGAAAGGGAAAAGATAGGAGGAACCAACCTTGATGAACAGCAAGAAGACACATCGGATAATACACCAAGAATGAACTTGAATGACACCAAAACTAATCGAAGCACAAGGAGAAGGCTCGTGCTCATCTCGGAATCACCAATTTTCAAGAAATTATCAAAACCATGTACAAACCGAACTTGATGCAACACACATGCATATAAGGCATGAAGCTCTTAACTTTTGAGAGTGAAACCAACTAGGTTTTCATAATAATCAAGGCTGAAAAAATGTCTTCAAATGAGAGGTTACAAGCCTTAAATAGAAGGGAAAATCAGCCTAAAACACACAAATTTCAACAAGTCCTACTAAACCCAAACAAAGGATCCAAAATACAAAGTCCAAAACAAAGAAAGCAAAGGAAAAGTTAAGTGTGGGTGGTGACTGAATCACCCTTAGTCGAGCCCGATAATGGTGCGATTTCAAGCAATGTCATAATGTTACCCTCAGACTCCATCGGTAGCACCAACTTCATTTGGTGGTGGCCCGACAGAGGCGGACCTAGGGGGGTCCTAGGGGGTCACGTGACCCCCTCACTAGTACAAATATAGGGGGTGGAACACGGTAAGTTGGGTACGATTTTTTACAAGCGTGCTTATTTTCTTATTTTAAGCACGATTTTATATTAAAAATGTGTTCCCAACCCCAAACTCAACTAAAAACAACACGCTTTTCCATAAAATCGTTCTCGTTTATTTCTAAAAAAATATTTAGACCGGTTTTCGTGTAAAGCGTGTTTAAAAAAACTTAAAACGAACACGGTTTAATTTTCAAAGTGTGTTCCCAAAACCAGATTTGACTAAAACAAACACACTTTGCTATAAAACTGTTCTCGTTTATTTGTAAAAAATATTTAACCCGGTTTTCGTGTAAAGCGTGCTTAAAAAAATTACAATGAACACGGTTTAATTCTCAAAGTGTGTTCCCAAAATCAAATTTAACTAAAACGAACACGCTTTTCTATAAAACCGTTCTTATTTATTTTTGAAAACTTTTAAGATCGGTTTTTGTGTGAAGCATGCTTAAAAATAAATTAAAACGAACACGGTTTCATTTTACAAGTGTGTTCCCAAAACCAACTTTAACTAAAATCAACAAGCTTTTCTATAGAATCGTTCTCGTTTGTCTCTAAAGGAATAATTAGCTCGGTTTCCATGTAAAGCGTGCTTAAAAACATTAAAACGAACACGGTTTTATAAGAAAAGTGTCTTCCCAAAACCAAATTTAACTAAAGGGAACACAATCTTCTTTTAAAGCGTTCCCGAAATTTTTTTTTATATATATTTAGAGATTTTTTTTAGTAACTAGATTAAGTAAATGCACAAAGTTACAACAAAATTTCGTAGCTCGGGTGGCAGGAGTGTAAAGTGGACGAATTCAGTATGAGGATGCAAGAGGTCTTAGGTTTGACTCTTGGTTCGAGGGTGCAAGAGGTCTTGAGAGAAATATGAAAGAGCACACTTTTTATTTAAAGCGTGCTTACATAAATATGAAAGAGCATACTTTTTTTTTAAAGCGTGCTTATTATTAAGCACGGTTTGAAAAAAAGTGTGCTAAATTTTTTTTTAGCACACTTTAATTGAAATGTTCTTATAATTGGTCGTATGATAATTTTAAAAACGCTTCAACACAAAACCGTGTTTAAAATATGGGATCACGGTTAAATAGTAAGTGTGCTTGTTTGGGAGCGCACTCACTATAAGCGCAATACGAGAAGTGTGCTCCCATGCATTAAAAAAAGCGTGGTCTGGTCCCCCCTTTTGTACTAGTGCCTCCTCATCCGACAAAATACATAGGTGTATTCTCCTCGTCGATAGCTTCGTTTTGATATATAATACGCCCTAATCCGACATCTGAGTAAAAAGTTATGAATGTTTGAAAATTATAGCAGTATTAATCACTTTAGTTTTATTTCAATATACTATAATACTTTAATATTTTACTTAAATTGACAATCACATATAATAATTCATCTCGAGATCTTCGAAACCATAAGTTATATTACTTATTTTGAGAAAATGGTAAGAAGTTACGCAAGTTTAATTTTTTTTTATATCTAGTTATACATTATTACTGTTAATAATGCAATTTTTATTTATTGCATTTCATATCTTTATTTTTCGTTTTTTATCCTTATTTTCGTATTATACATTTGTAGTATTTTCGAAACCATAGGTTGACACTAGTTTGTACTATCGATCACGTTGTGTTTTGCGATTTTTTTCTCTATCTTATTGTCGACTACTATGGTGACCCCCCGCTAAGAACTTTCTGGGTCCGCCCCTGGTGGATGAAGGCATTAAGTTCCTCTCTTAACTTCTTAGCTTGGGGCCTTATGATAGGTCTATCTCCGAAATGAGGAGCATCGGGTGGTGCTTGAGAAGGTCCTCCATCAATTAATGGGGTCGAATCCCTCTTTCACTAATTGTGGGTGTAAAATGGTCATTCTATCAGATACCCTATAAAAATAATCTCATATCACTCAAATACTTACGGGATTATTTATTTAAAAAAAATAACTCTTATCTCGTCCACCACATTCATCCTAAAAAATAATCTTCATCCTCTCCATCTCAAAAAATAATCCTCGTCCCCTAAATTTCATCATGAAGAAAACATAAGAAGGATGGCCCCTCGACAAAAAAAAATTTGTCATTTACATACAAGGGATGGCTTGTGCTTACAACTATGTCGGGGTGGTTGAGCCGAAAAGGATCTCTGGGTAGTATCGATGGTTCCCGGTTCGATTCTCAGCCATGGTTGCTCTACATTACCAAAATCATGGCTTTTTTTTATTAGGTAAAAATTCGAAGGTTAGAGAGGCCTGACTCATCGAGAGGCCGACACGGCGAACCGTCAAACTTACAACCTAAAAGTACAGAAATATAGATAAAAAAAAGCGAAAAGAAACATGCATAAATAAACTCTACAACAAGACGACCCAAGAAGACCAACTCCAAGAAGGTTGAGGAAGCCGCCGAAGAACAAAGCCAAGCACCACCGAAAGTGGCACCGCGGGCCAGCGGTACAGCAAGACTTTATCTCATGTGGGTAATGCAAACGAACTCCGAGGACACTCGATCCCGGATATGGAGTCGCCCTGAGCGCACCACCTCGACCCTAGCCAGTCCCGACTCCAAATTCCACACCCCCCCCCCCCACATAACCAAGCAAAAGATCTCCTAGAAGCATCGGAAGAAGAGCCGCAAGCTGCTCGACCAAAACGCCTACAAGATTTCACCTACAAGAATATTATCAAGCCCTTTCGGGATTTAATCAAACCCTTTCGGGTGGATTTACTCAAACCTTTCGGGATTTAATTTAGGATCGGTCACGCACAATGCAAAGTCTCATACCACCTGAACAGGAAGCACCAGGAACCCTATCAGGATTTTAGTCAACCCGGCAGGATTTAATACACTCTTTTTCAGGCGATTTAATATATAATATATACTCCCTCTGTCTCATATTAAATGTCTTTTGTTTTTCTATGCACGTTTTTTAAGAAGCGAAAAACTCTATAAAATATTATTATTTTAATTAATTTTTTTATATAATGTTATACTTATTACTACTAAGTATCAAATTATATAAAAAAATTAATTAAAAAAATAATATTTTATAGAGTTTTTCGCTCTTTAAAAAGCTTGTCGAAAAGTAAAAAGACATTTAATTTGAGACGGAGGGAGTATATAATATTCAATTAATTGTAGCCAAGCTTGGCGTGAAAGCCTAACAAAACCCTGCAGGCAACAGAAGTGGCGTGCAAGGCAGAGAAAGGTGAATCGTGCACGCCAAGCCGAGTCGAGGCGTCCAGCAACAGGCCAGATGACACCGAGGCTAGTCGCCGGAGGGGAAGACGCTGAAACCGACAGCACCGCGAACCGCCGGAGGGGATGATGTCGAAAAATCCGCTTGGTCGAGACAACGTCGGAGAGAATAAGCGCCGACGGCAGAAGATTGAAGATAAATCCATCGGTCTTGAGCTGGTTGGACAAGACTTTGATAAGGGACGGCAGAGCTGAAATGAAGCGGGCGAAGCCGGAATGGTTTAGCCAAGCTAAGCCAAAAATGATTTGGGATTGAAGAGCTCCAACCATGGAGATCACCCATCGGCCAGAGCTCAATCTTGCAATATGTGGATTTTGAGAAATTAGGGGGTCAAGAATATAAGGCAATAGCCTTACATTCCAAAGTGCTTCACAGGGTCACAAGGAGATAGACGAGTCATGCTTAAGATTGACATAAACAGGCCCATAAGGAGAATGGGAAGACGATCGAATTGATGCTTGATCGAAGGTGGATTGTCGATCTTGGATCCGAACGGAAGATTTGGGGATAGATTTTGGCCAGGGGAAGGGGGCGCGTGCGCGTACTCTAGCCCCAAAAGGGGGTTTACTCGGAGGTAGTAACAATTATTCTTAAATCTTAAAAAAAAAAAATCAAAATCATGGCTTGTGCTTACCATTAGAGTATCCACAACGCTCATCTAGATGTCTTCCACCCGGGGGGAGTAATTTACAACAAATATGTGACAAAAAATGCAGAGAAAAATGGATTGAGATCACCTGTGCTAAAGGGGACAACCCCATTTATTTCCCTCATCACCCCCAAAATTAAAAATAAAAATAAAAACAAAAACAAAAATATTTTTTAAAAAAAAAATAAGAAAAACAGTAAAAGGGAGGGAGATTATGTGAGGAGGGATAGATAGGGGATAAGAGTAAAGGGGACAGTGGATCCTCATTGGAGAAAAATTTCTTGACGGAGTGAAAAGTATATCGCAGAAGAAACTATTGTGTCAGACAGGGGTTTGATTTCGGTGCAGTACTGCACCATCAATTTAGTTTTCTCCTCACATATTT
This sequence comes from Persicaria tinctoria, assembly GCA_037127255.1. Classification (NCBI taxonomy): domain Eukaryota; kingdom Viridiplantae; phylum Streptophyta; class Magnoliopsida; order Caryophyllales; family Polygonaceae; genus Persicaria; species Persicaria tinctoria. The sequence continues at coordinate 21,110,121 of JBANSL010000013.1, read as the reverse complement.
TATTTTTAGGAAAAGAAAAAATAAATTTGGCTGGGGTGGGCCCCAAAGAAGGGGGCAATATTTACCATTCACCCATCTTTTGATCGTTAGGATTTGTTGAACTTCACCCTATACAATGCGGATCCTCTGCTTCATTAGTTGTATCACAACCTGCTTCATCATTTTAATTGGGTCACATATCAAGCCTTTTTTTAATTATTTTTAGCAGAGGTTTTCTTTCTTTTTTCTGTAATTTCATTAATGCCTTTTAATAATCTTCTATTAATATTACTAATTCTGCTAGCATTTTGCTGACGTGTCACGCCCACAATTAAAGTTGAATTTTTTATTCAAATGAGATTTTCTTATTGGTCAAAATTATTATGGAAACTTTAAAATATTTGTTTCCTATTTTAAATATGATTTGAATCCATTCCTTTTTTTTTTATTTTCGGTTATATTGCCGTAAATATTGAGATATGTTTCCTTTTTTTTTCCCGATTGCAATATATCTATTAATATTACTAATTCTGCTAGCATTTTGCTGACGTGTCACGCCCACAATTAAAGTTGAATCTATTAATATTACTAATTCTGCTAGCATTTTGCTGACGTGTCACACCCACAATTAAAGTTGAATTTTTTATTCAAATGAGATTTTCTTATTAGTCAATATTATTATGGAAACTTTAAAATATTTGTTTCCTAATTTAAATATGATTTGAATCCATTTTTTTTTTTCCGATTATATTGCCGTAAATATTGGGACATGTTTCCATTTTTTTTTTCCCGATTGCAATATATCTATTACTAATTCTGTTGGTATTTTGCTGACGTGTCACACCCACAATTAAAGTTGAATTTTTTATTCAAATGAGATTTTCTTATTGGTCAATATTATTATGGAAACTTTAAAATATTTGTTTCCTATTTTAAATATGATTTGAATCCATTCCCTTTTTTTTATTTTCGGTTATATTGCCGTAAATATTGAGACATTTTTCAAATTTTTTTCCGATTGTAATATTCTCATAATTCGTCTACATACATTGAACTTAAATTTGAATCTTGGTATATTTTATTTTTGGAAATTTATACTCTACATAGACCCATATCCAATTGTCAATTATAAAATGCTACGGAGCATAAATTAACTTTCAAATATGTTCATATTTTCTCACCAAACATGCAAGTGTTCCATTTTCAAATAAATTAATCAAAAATGTACTCAGATTGACTGCATTCATTATTTTAATGGATTGAATTCATTTAAATATTTGTTTATTATATCACATTTATCCCAATCGTGTTAAAATTTTCTACGCTCTATTCGTTTAGCTAAATATGTTGTTTAATATTCATTCACGCTTTGTTAGGATGGTAAAAATTATATAAAATATTATTTTTTCAAAATTTTTATAAATTAATTTCGATAATAGGTAATCTATTAATAATATTAATTCTACTATCATTTTGCTGATGTGTCATGCTTACAATTAAACTTGAATTTTTTATTCAAATCGTATTTTCTTATTGGTCAATATTATTGCTGAAATTTTAAAATATATGTTTCCTATTTTAAACATATTTGTTTCCTATTTTCATATTAAAATATTATTTAATTTGATATGTTGTATGTCAATTTGTGATCTATTTTAATCGTCTACGTTCATTGAACATTCGTCAAGTCTTGGCTGATTTTATTCTTGGATATTGAAATTGTTGATTTATCATATTTAACCGATTGCAATATTCCCCACAATGTCTACATACAACGAACATGTAATAATCAATTTGTAAATATTCAATTTCAAAATTTAATTATAAAAATCAATTAGAGTAAAAAAAAATGTTTTTTTTTATTAAATTATTTTAGACATCTTAAATGACTATCGAAAAATAAATAATATTTTAAGACTCACAAGCATTACTAATGCTTATTTTGCATCTTGGATGAGGCTTCTTAGATCACTTTTCTACCTTTAAGGATTTTTTTTTACCATCTTACCTTTATTTTCACTATTTATTTATTTCTCTCTCTTTCTAACCATCTTTCTCATGAAAATAATGAATAAGTTATGTACATCTACATAGCTTCAAAATTATTCACACAATCATGTGCTTATGATTTTTTAATATTCGTACGGGAGCTTATATTTTACTTTTTAGATCCATGCTAATGATAATAATTATATATTTATTTCAAATTATATTAGGTGGTGTGTTTGAGTATTATTATTACTACTTTACCTTATTAAATCATTTTCAAAATTTGTATCGTATCTTTTTCCAACTAATTTATAAATTATAAAAAAAATACTTTATACATATTTTTGTTGTAAACACGTATATATATTAATATAGCATTATATAGATATATAAAATGATGTTCAAATTAAAATGGATCAAGCTCCCGAGGCACGGGTATTACACTAGTTTAACCTAAATTGAGCAAGCAAAGAGGACGGAGGCGCGGCGCTGGCGGGGTTCTCTAGCGAAACCGAAATCAATTCCTCGTCAAATGGTCTCCGTTGAAGCTTCGATCCCACAAAGGGGAAGCCGAAATCAATTTTTACTGATGCTTCGATTCGGTTCTCTGGCTGGGCTAGCGAAATCGCTCGTCAATGGCGGGGTTCTCTAGCGGCTCTCCCTTGAGATGACAAAGAAGAGAATACGAAGGGGAAACACTGGAGGCGGATTTCTAATCAATTGAAGCTTCGATTAGGTACGACTAGTTTGTTTTAATTCGCAAAATTTTCCTTATTGGCAAGAATTTGGTGCTTATGGTTAATCTTCGATTTGCTTATCAATTGTTTAGGGTTCTTCAATTCGAGTTTGAGTTTGAATTTTATTGATTAAAGGATTAGGGTTCTTCAACTCTACTGAATTGGACTTAAATTGTGCTCCAATTTTAGGATTTGCTTTCCTATTTTCTTTGTTCATTCGATATCCATGGAATTTGAGCCTTTTTTTTTTACTGTTATCAAACTCTATGACTGTTTGGTTGGGGATGAGAGTTTGGAAGCAAATCCTGAGCAAGGACCCTAAATCGCAGAGTGATGGGCTGTTGAAAGTAATTCCTGGTCTTTTTTTGCTGGGACTTCCAAGATGCAAAATTAGCTCAAATGGTAGACAGTGACACAGTGTGAAACCGTTGTTAAAAATTGCATATTTCAGGTATCAAATCGATTTGCTTATCGATATTTTGCTGGTGTTCCTTCTTGCTTCATTGGTCTTTGTTTCTGTTGAATGACTATTGCTGATGTTACCAATTTGGATCGTTTTGGTTGTTGCATCCAATTTTGGTTGTTGCATCCAATTAGGCATGTGTATTTTAAGCCTATTAGCTCAAATGGTAGAGCGATGTGCTTACGCACAGGGATGCGGGTTCAAATCCCGTATAGGCATTTGGTTTAGTATAATATGATAGGTTGTATGTTTTAGCTATCACGTGTGTTTGCTCACTTTGCTGTCATGAGTCAGGTTATGGCTTTTCTTGTAAATATTATTCTAGAACCAAAATAAAGCCCTTTGTCCAAGCTGTTGTTTGTGCTCTTGTTGAGCAGTGCTCTTGTTTAATTTCAATTACTTGCCCTCAATTGGTTACTTTGAGCACTTGATGTCTTTTAATTTCTAATATGTAGTTCATTTGAGATGCAAAAGTGACAGAATGATAGTTAAACTGCAGTAAAATGGTGAGAGCCATGGTTTTTTTTTATCCTGTAGGAATGTTTTTTGTAAAGACATTGTGAGCACTTATTTTGTAGTTAGTGATCTATCTAGAGTTACAAGCTTCAGCTTTGGCCTGGACCCTTTTGCTGTCATTGGTGTTGTTTTCCAAAGTCAAGATAGAAATTTGAACGGTCTAATGTTCATTGATGTTTGAACTCTTGTTGTTGGTAAAAAATTGTGTCTTTTGTCAAGATCTAAGCATGAACTATCAGGATAATTGTTTCTTTTACTTGGAAATTTGAGTCTGTACATGAATGTTTCCTTAGGTTTTGTTTAGTGAAAAATGATATGAAACATTACAAACCCTTCTGTTACCTTAACTTTCTGCTGGCGCAATCTTTCTTCTTGCAGAGCCTTCTTTTTTCTTTTGGCTTCTTCAGCAGCTGCATCACTTATTTCTCTGCAGTGATGCCTGACCTCCTCCTATCAATATAGAGGCAGACTTATCTTTTACAGCCAGCAATTCTGTTTCCAACATTGGTATGTGATTCCTTCTGAAGCATGCACAAACAGACACACAACAGTGCTTGCAAAAATCTATACCAAACATTAGCTTGAAGCTTATGAGATCGATTTAGCCTGCAACTCTTTGGCCTGAACCTCAAACTCCTTAGCCTGCAACTCCTTTTCTTTCTTTTTCAAATCCTATTAAGAAAGTCTAAGCAATTAGTTAAAACAAAGACATTGAATATGAGAAGATTAAATTGGACTCTAAGATCGATTTCGATTTGTTTTTTTATCAAAACACAACAAATTGCATTAGCTTGAAGCTTCTGACCAAATCAAGGCATTTACATTTGGTGGCAACAGTCCAACATCATCAAAGATTATAGAAGACTCAGCCATATATATCAATTTTTGCTAAGCTATGTGCTACTCGGTTTGCACATCTACAAACATGAGAACGAACATAAATCTCTAATTGTTCGAACAACTCAAGCAACAGCGAAATTAACAACCTAAATTGAATAATGGTAAAAGCAATTTCTATGAAATCTAAACATTAGCACCCTAAAAACCTAAATCAACCACCTAGACTAATTTTAGCAAATTAAATAAATTGGATTACCGGGAAACTTTGAAATCCAAAGTTTGGCGGTGGCGGTTTCGTCTCCCGGATTCCCTCTTCATCCTCATCAGCTTTGCCTCCCAGATTCGTCATCATCAGCTTCCCTCTTCCAGATTTGGCGGTGGCGACTTCGACTCCCGGCTTCGTAGGCGGTGGCGACTTCCCTCCTGGTTTCATCGCCTCCCAGATTCGTCATCGTCGAACAAGGTGGCGACTTCCCTTACTCCATCATCGTCGATTGAAGCAACCGGGAAGGGCACCATCGCCTCTTTCATGAAGCTACGAAACAACAGATGTGGAAAAAGAGGGCAAACGTTTTTTTTTTCTCTCTACAATTTTCTTTCCTTCCAATTTCTCTGCATTTTTTATTTTTAAAAAAAAAGAATTAAAAATTATTCCACGTGGACCAATTAAAATTGTGAAGCACTAAGTGATACAAATTTGTGAAGCAGATGATCCGCATTACACCCCATAGTACTTGAAGGGAGCCAAATCCGTCAAGCAAGACACTCTTCTCCAGACATTTTAAATAATTTATACATTTTATCTTTTTTATTTATTTATTTATTTATTGTCTTGGTTGAGTATGAGCGTGTATGCTCTTAGTCATCGGCGGCTTATGATCAACCAATTTGGAGCTTGCTGGACCGAACATTGACCCAAAACAGCACTATGCCACTATATATATATATCATCAATACAAGTTTTGATTTTAGAAATAATTCACTAATGAGGGGAGAAATTAAGCAAAAAGCATAACCTCCTAGCAACTCCAGATCTACTCAATTTTCATTCAGTGGGGGTTTAGGTACTTGGCAGGGAGATGAGTCCCCAATATATGTTGATAGGCAAACATTGACCCATAACAGCACTATATATATCATCAAAATGAGAACTGGTGCTTCTATTAACAAGTAATTTACCCGGCAACGCATATTACAATCCAACTCGATGAACAAGACTTACAACAAGATCAATGGGAAAAATTCATATGGGCACCGAGAACAAAAGATGAGGTCGATTCCTCGAACAATCTACAGAGCCCGAAAACAAACACGATTACAAGAGAAATACACAGCACTTGTTAACGCAGCCATCTCTAGAATTACGTCCCTTCAACTCTCCTTTCCGGCATTAATTGCCGCCTGCACAAATTCCTCGCAGCTCGAAACCCCTTCGGATAGAACATCCCCCAGAACCCCGACTACATCGAACGCCTCCTGCAAATCTCCGGCCGAGTTTATGTCATCTAACCACGAAAGCAGGTCTTTGGAGAATCCAACCATCTCCCTCACGTTCAGAAGCCGCTCCTTCATTTCCAATTCCCACTGTTCTAAGCCGCCCTCTTGTTCCCCTTGCGAAGGCTGCATAGAAGGGGAGGCAGAGGGGGCTGCCTCTTCCACGAGCGTGGTAGGGGCCGTCGATGCAGACCCTCCAATAGCCGGTTTTCGGCCCTTGAAGAACTGTTGTAGCTGCTCAATCAGGCCGGTATAGACCAGCATTGGCTGAATGACCGAGAGCAAATCATTGGAAGAACCGCCCACTGTTTCTGGTCGGGTTAGGGAGATCTGGGCTGCGGATCCACGTGGCGGATTGGATCTGCTGTGACTGTGTTGCATGTGAGCATGGTATATACCGCGCTGGAGGAATGCGCGGCGATGCTGGACCCATGAATCGTAGGATTCGGAGAGAAGTGAGTTCACCATCATGTACTGAACGCTCTCCTCAGATCCGGCAGAAGGCTGAAGTCCAGGTGATGAGGGTGGCCGATTTTCTGATGTGGCAGACGAGATATATGTGGAGACTGTCCTCGCCATTGTGCTGCGCTGTGAAGGACTTCCTTGATCTAGCAGGTGTCGTGCCATCTGTACCATGAAAGGCAGAAACTTTGAGTTGCTCTCTTTTCCACCACCTTTGCTGTCGACACTGAATGATGCTCCTGTTGCAAAGCGTGCAAGCATCTGCAGATAAACGGGCAAAAGGTTATCCACGTTCTTTGGTAGTCAAGTGAGATGAATGCAATTTGGATAGAAGATTACATACCAGAACAATGTCATACATCAACAGTCGAAGGTGGCTCCCACCGGCACGGCCAAGAGCATTGAGATTATCCCAGTACTGTTCCACATAACGCACGTATTGGGTCAGAGGTACGGAAGGACCTCTAACAGGAAACAGGGCATTGCAGAGCGTCTCGTTGTTCCTGAGGGTAGCGCCCTCCCACTCTTTCTTAGGATTCTTGAGAGCAGCATCAGCTCTTTTAGCTTCCTGGTGGCACTGGAAGTGAATCATGTTGAAGTGGCTAACGGTAGTGTATACACATTCGCCACGAGCACTTCCTGATGTGCCCACTCCAAGGTTGACACGCTTGCTGTACGAGTACACGCCCAGAAGATCATTTGGCCTAAGACGGTATCCTTCCCTGCACACCATGCATGCCAAACCATCTTCCTCCTCCTCTACATCATCTAGACCTTCAAGTTTTGGTTGAGAAACGACAATGCGCTCACCTCCATCAGACGAAAATTCCTGTCTCATTCCAAGTCCCTAAAATCAAAAGTGAAATTAATCTTCGTTACTACACAATGTGTCAGCTAAGACATGCAAGAACAAATAAAAAGGAGGAAGAGGGAATTGCAGAACATTTGGAATGCAGGCAGCCATAAACTATAATAATAGCAGTAGTAGTAGTAATATAATAATAAAGCAAAACTATGATTCACCTGGAGAAGCTCTTCTCTTCTTCTCAAAGCACGACGTCGCATCTCATCTCTTGTTGCATTCCGCAACTTGCAGACTTTGTCCCCTAAAAATCCATCTCCATTTCCCTCCTTGTCAGAAAGTGTATCAAGTAAATTTTCAGCCCTTGCTCCAATTTCATTTTCTCCTGGAACACCTTCCAGTGCATGAAGCAAAGGTAAAATTCCCCCTTCATCGATGCATCTTTGAGTATTTAGGTGGCCCATTGACAGTCCCCTCAACATGGACAGGATAAGGGGCACTGATGACAATTTTAATCCCACTGCCCACTCATCCGTTGATCTATAACCAGGTTGACCAGCTACTGCAAAAGTGTCCCTTAGATAATTAACTGCAATGCCAGTAATTCCCTTTTCCAAGATGATATCCTTCAATCTTTCACCACAGGAGCTTGTTTTCAATGATTCAGATAGCCTGACAAAGTTCTCCACTGCAAACCTCTGCTTCACAGGTTGTTGAGCAATGCCTTCATCGTTGGGGCTGTCTTCATATTGTTTCTGAAGGCGGTCAAACTCACCCCAATTTTGCAAAAACGGATCAAAATGCTGGACAAGAGCTTCCATTGCTGCAGGCTCACCATAAGTCAAGTAAGGCAATATTCTCGCAACCATCTCAGTGTTCCTCTGCTGTTTATTTGATTTCTTTGAACCTGAAGGGTGGCTGAGTCTTTCTAAAAACATGAGAACAATTTTCTTCGCCTGTTCACCTGCCCCAGCTTCTTCAATGGACACAGTAAGACCACTCTGGGAGATGCCAATATTGTCACTTGCATTTGCTTCCAAAGTCAGAGATTCAACAATCAAAAGAATGCCCTCAGCAGGCTCCATGGCATCAACTGAGAAGGCCCGTCTTGCAGTTTCAAGAAGCAAGCCTAAAGCTCCCAACCTTAATAAGGCCTGTCTGTTTTCTCTTATTTTGCAGCAATGCCCAAGAAGATTTAGCACTGCAATCAACTGGTCATGATTGGTCTTCAGATCCTCACGCAAACGCTGCAAAATCAGATCAAGATGCATAAATCCAAGAACAAATAAACATAACCATTAAAACAAGTTAAAAAGAATGGACTGATTCCCTTCAAAGAATCAACCACCACAGTGAGAACCCAATACATCATCACTAAGAAGTATTCATACACAACAGTAAAGTTGCATAAAAAATAAAGATGTTCCTACTTAGAACTCAAATACTCAACTTTAAGCCAAGCAAGAAGATTTAGGGTTCATGATTAGAAGACTGCATGAATTATATTCTGTTATTAGTTGCCCCATTAAAACTGAGGGTTTGTATGTCCTTTGATGATGCTGATAGTTATGGTCAGGTCGGCAATGTAATCAAGAAACCATAAAAGCTATTCATGACCAAAACTTCATGCAGGTAAATGAAAACAGTAAGGTATTTCAAAAAAAATTGAGCAGTGTATCATTCTGGGACTTAAGATTCCAGAGGTATTTCAACTTTGGGAGAAAAAAAACAACTTAAATTAATCAACCAAAAACTCACAAGCATGGATGAAATACAAAATCCAACAATGATAAATACCTTAATTACATCCAATATTATCTCTAGACCCTCGTACTCTCTGACAGCACCAGCTATTGCGAACTCAACCTCCGGATCTTGGGACTCTTCTCTATCCTCTTCCAATTCTTTAATCATGGGCTCAGTAGCCTCCCCATCTAGTCCCTGTTATTAATAATCATAACCAGTAATGAATGTCTAAAAAAAGAGAGCGCAAAGAGAAGATAACTTATTATCCTAGTAAGCTATTAATACAAATTCATTTCTAACATTCAAGAATCTCATGGCAGGTTAAAATCGATTTGACTGTGTAATAGAAGGCTAGTGAAGACATCATGTGCAATCAGAAGCACTAGACAAGAAACTAAAGCACACGAGCCAACAACCTACCATGTCAGAAGAATGTGAGAGGCAAGGCAAAAGATATGAAATATCATACACGAACTAACCAGTAACCAAACTGGAACAGACACAAGAAGAGGTCATGTAGTATACTGCCATATTGATAGCATGAGATGGTGCTAGTAGACTAGCAGCAGAAACAATTGACAATACACTGACGCAACATTGTGATAGAGCTAAATGTTGGTAATTACACAGAACACAATTCTCAGGGAACCAAGGGAGAAAATCCCAGGGCCAAAATCCACTAAGCCTTCAGTAGAGTAATCAAATCTCTGGACTAAGAGAATAGCATGACCATTTGCAGCAACCCCCAGGCTTATTTATATGCTAATTATGCAGAAGTTGCGGCCAGGTAACTTTAGCATTCTATCCTCGTAACCAAATCGTAGAATTCACAGATGATTCACTTACCCCCTGGCTGAAATCTCTACCCAAATACACAAGTATGAGTATGCTACCCCATATAATATCCAAATGTATGTAATCAAATGCCCTGATGAAAGTTGCAAACTTTCCCCTTTAGTGTTTATGGAATATAAAAAACCAATTCCGGTTTACTACAGAAAAATTGCTCAACCAAGATAATTTCATGCATCGCATAAATCCGAATACAACAGCAACAACAAGAGAGTATTTGGAATAACTGTTTGAAGAATACAAACCTGAAGTCGATATGTCACTATCATGGGAGGACAATCTCGTACAGCAGGAGCAGCCACAGATGACAAGATATTTGCATTAGCTACAGTTTTTGATGCATGGCTGGACTTTTTCCAAACTTGCTCATAGACAAGAGCTACACTTAGGTCAAGTGAGATGATGTTTCCAGCAACCAGTAATTCCATTCCATAGTCGTCTTCGACGAGGCCTAACATATCCAGTTGGAGGCAAATCTTGTTCTTAACATCACGCATAAGTGGACCAATCTCAGCACTAGAATAGGGATTTTTTGTCATTGATCCCCGGATAAACTCTTCTTGAGTGTGGGCTTTGTTTAATACAAGAAGGTAAACAGACTCCGGCTTGGATGGGCAAATCAAATTGCAAAGTTGCTCAAAAATAAACTGCAATTCAAACATAAAGAACTTGAGTTACAAAAAGAATTGAACAAGAAAACTGGGGCAAGTCCACATCAGACCAGTTGAAAGAGGTAAAAATTTGTTCTACATTCTTTCATCATTTGATGAAAGAATGTGATTATTGAATGAGGTCCTAGACCCTGCTAGGAGCGGGATAAACTTTGTTGTTGTTGCTGTATTCTTTCATCATTTGATTATTGCTTTTATGTTTATTTGGATGTTTTCTTTTGTTTTAAGTGGGTCAATACAGAGAAAAAGCAGGGCCCAAGAATGGCAGTGGAGGAAGGGATATAAAACAGAAAAACAAAATGTGGAGACCGAGACAGCAATAAACCAGTACGGACAGCGCATACTTACCAAAGAAGCTTGCCCCTTCTTCTCATCTGCATGAATTCGCAGACCATGGATGCAGGCTCGTATGAACTGCCGTTTGTTTTCACTGCTCTCTTGTAAAAGACTGTCCAAGAGATCTTTCAGAAGTCGATAACAATCACTTATCAACTTTGTCTTTTGAACCACCAAACCTCGGATGACAATGATTGCCTCAAGAACTTCAGAGAGGAGGTTGTCACGCATAAACCTAAAAGAAAATTCGTCAAATCAAAGCCAAAAAGAATTCACTTAGATAGCTAGGGGATCCATTGTTCCATACCTTGCTCTAATATTAGGAACCTCCAAAAATTTTCCAAGTAGCTCAATTAATTTGTGCAGGATAAATCCCTGAGAGATATCAATATGCAAGCTCCTCTCGTGAGATTCAATGTTGCTCACTTCTTGTGTAATTAATTTGCAAATAGTGGTTACACATCCCCTCACAGTGAGAAAGAGGCGAGCATCTTCCAAGTCTATCATCTTGAATAATAGTTCAAAGTACTCTACTGCACTTTCTGCGGCACCAAGAGTGGCAGGCAACCATGTCATCAGTAGATTCAACAAGCGGTATCGTCTTGATGAACTCTGTGCGCAAAGCAAGTTGATCAACATGCAGATCTCTGACCTTATTGATTGAGAACAGGCACTAAGTATGAGGCCTGAAACCCATGATCCTAGCTCAAAAGATGACAGGTCACTCTTGGACGTCCTAGAGGTGCGTCGCTTCCATCTAAGAGCATACTTCAGTACTAGATAGTCATGCCTTTGAGTGCGTGACCTCTGTCCAGCACCTCTAACTGCCTGAGATACTTTGTACTGCCTCCGGACGAAATCAATATATGATGCTCCCTTCTCCCACTCAGAATAGCTTAGCAACTGAATATCATGAGATTTTTGTGAGCCATCCCAGTTCCTTTCTGACTCTGGTGTAGACTTACTCCCACTTACAAGGCTTCCAAAGGAATTAGGAGTATTTGCACCATTTTCCTCCCTTGATGACTGTACTGTGTTTGACTTTCCAACCGTTTCTTTGTCTGCAGTGTCAGGTTTTGGGGGTGTACATGCCTGAGATACAATCCTTAAGCAGGGAAGGATGACTTGCTCAGATATAGCAGGGTGATTAGTACCTAATTTAATGGACGTAAATAACAACTGGAAGACAACACGTAATCTCGACTCCCAAAATTCATCAGTCAAAGAGCACACCTCAGATAGTAACAGCATTTCTTCACGAGTAGCAACAGATATATCCATAGATCGATGATGTTCAAGGCAGTACATAACTTTTCTCTGTATCAAATTATTCAACTCTGAAACAGCATTGACATCACCCTCAGAGAATGCAGAAAGCACAGACCTTGCTTGCACATGAGCTGATCTTGGACCTTGATGAATGTTGTTCTCAAATAATTCAGTTAAAATGCCAGCTGCCACCAGCTGTTTCTTAGAGCTAGGGTGCCTTGACAACACCTGTAGTATTTCAAGGGATTGGGTCACAAAGGTGGTAGCGCAACCATAGCAGCTGTTGGGTGATCTGGACACCATAAACCTTGAAGGTGCCCTTGTATTATCAGCATTCTTCTGATATAAATAATTCATCAGAACACGACGAAGCCCTTGTAGTGTTTGAACACTTTTGCTCACAGAGTCGAACGCTGCTTTGCACTTCTCACCATAGAGCACACCAAGCAGAGCTATCTTACGACTTATTTTGCATGAAGGACCAGGCAACGAGACCATCATCTGCTGAACTGAATCCTTCTGTTGGGAGTCCATTTCATTCTCACCAATACTGGATACAATTTTAAGCAAGGGCTTCTTAAAACCCAAAAGCTGTTGATACCGCCTGTGAGCATTTTCTGATTCAGTTTCAATAGCTGCCAAACCCTTTTTCATATCATCGTCGTTCTCCATACTATCAAAAATAAAACTAGGTTTGGCCATGAAATTAAACTCAAATCGCCCATACTTGCTATATCCACATTCATTGCACAAAAAGGAGTCCAGATTCTCGTAATTAATGTTTCGGCATTGTCTGCATTGATATGCATTCTCATGGCAATTGCTGCAAATTCCATGCCTATCAGTCACAGGCCTGCTGCATCTTGGGCATTGCAGAGGTTCCATTGATGAAGCCTGAAGATTTTCATAGAATGAATCAAGTTCTATCATAAAATTGCAAGCAGTTATTGGAATTGGGAAATCTACTTTGAGCTCAGGCAGATTAAATGCAAGGTGACAACTTTTTGCACGCTTCCACAAAGACCAACTATTTTTCAGCTCTGACAAATCGGCCACGGGTCTGTTGTTGTAATACAGATTCAAGACTTTAACAGATTTAGCTTTTCGAGGATCATGAACAGTCATTGTCACCGACTGAATGGTATAACTCCCAGTGCATTTCACTATGATGCGGTTATCAGTGAACTTTGTTTCTGATTTCAAACTCTCCAGCTTCATCCTGCTGTATGAAACCTCAGGGCAGCTACAGGCAACACAGGGCTCACTCTCAAGATAGTATCCATCAAACTCCACAAGACTGCTGAGAGTGCTGTATATACGGGAATTAGGATGATTAGCCAGTAGTTCATTCTGCATGTGAAGAGTCTCAGAAATGGACTGGATCACATTAGGGGTCAAGCAACGGTCTAGAAGTTCAGCACTCTGTTGTTTGCCACTGGCATCAGGAGCTTTACCTAGCAATAAAGTCAACAAATCTGTATACTCTATGATGTTCTGTCCATAGGATGGCAAGCTCTTAAACTTTTGCAAGAGTGTTGTCAACAAAGTTTCTTTAAATAGTTGTTTTCCGTGGTGCCAAATGCCATAGAGAACATTTTTAGCTTCAGAACGTACCACATTTGTACCCCAGTCAAGAAGGAAGCAATCAATAAATTGTACAAGGATTTCACCACCCTTTCCAGCAAAGACATCAACTGCTGCTTCCATATCCAAACAGGACTTGTCTGAACCACTATCTGTTCCTTCATCACCCTTCTTTTTCTTTTTTGAATCCTGGGAAGCTCCAACAGATTTGATTGAACTGGCTCCAGCATCCCCTGCTTCGGTTTTCTGGGATGTATGACTCATTTCCCTTCCTGTATAGAATGCCAAATTCAGCAGTTTAAGAGTTTGAATAACAGACTCTTCACCAAGAAAAAATATCCAATTCACCAACAAGGGCAACACATCTCCATGCCTCAAGCAATACTTCTGCCAATTTCTAGGACGAGCTGCAGCAACATCAGCCATAGTCGACAGACACTTGACAATCTTAACACTTCTCTCATATGAGACAGGATTCTGGAAACCACCAGCCTTGGTCACATGTTTATGGAGGCTCTTGAGCTCAGTAGAAAACTGCCAAGCGTCTCTAACACTATAATAGTGAGACTTGCTACCACATAGATGCAGAAAAAGCCTTCTTGCGCACCTTCGAACAAATGCTGTGTTAGGATTATTGATATAACTGCAAAGCACATCCTGATACCCCTCTAATTTCAAATCTTTACTAGATGATATCTTGTAAACCTTCTCTTTCTCGCCACTCTTATCATGCTTTTCAGGACGTACCAAACTGTACACCAAACGGAAGGTATTCTCCAAAAGCAGCCTATGGTAGTCGGCAAATATGTCTGACAGATGGGCTTTTGCATATGAATCAGAGAAAAATGGAGAAAAATTGCCCGCTGGCAGCTCTCTACGAACCATGAGTAAAGCTCCGCATCCAGAACCAGGGTGCACACTGTTTGAACTGTCAAAATTATCAGATGGAGATTTAAAATTTTGAACAAGCTGCTGCAAAATATCCATCAGATAATTGACAAAAGACTGCTGTCTAAGCGTATTGCAGGCTCGAAGCAGCTGGGATGCAAAGTCATTCTTTTCCTGATCAGCCAGAGAGGATGTGGTGCTAACTGCGGCAGAGGAAGAAATCTGGCTGTAGCTTTTCTCATGGACATCGGAAGAACCACCAGACTTGAGAGCAGAGGCATCATGACCAGGTTGGTGCCAATTTCTCAACATTAATGTGAAAAACATAAAGACGAGAATGGTGACTTCACCAAAAGAAGAACGACTTTTAGCCACAAATGGTTTGCTTAGCTCAATCTCATCAAGAAACCACCTTATCAGTTTTTCCAGATCCAGGCTTTCAGGTTTGCAACAATCAACAAAAGGCCCCCCAACAGCAGATGACAATCTATAGAAGAGTTGCATGATAGGAATAGCACGAACCCCAGAGGTCGTATTCATCCATCCTTTGAGCTGTTCGAGAAGCTCAGAAAGAATCAAAGAATTCACAGCTCGTTTTGAAGCAGATATTGAAACAGGGTCAGCAGTTGAAGTAGAGAACTCTTCCAACTCATTTGGTTCCAATAAATGGATAGATGGAGTAGACCCCTGCATATTAACACCTGGTGGTACCTGCAGAATGTTTGCATCATTCAATTCGTCAGGCGGGAAATGAATTTCACCCCCGTCTCCACCTAATGTTTCCATTTCAATTGGAATAGCTGTCATAGGGTGCTCTCTGGAATGGGGCTGAGGCAGCCTGTCTGCATCTAGAACTTCATAGCATGTCTCACAAAGATCAAAATCAGGGCAAACAGTACAATGCCATCTCCGCCTTTGTATAGGAACCGTCGAGCAGCCATCACAACAGTATTGAACTGAAGATGTGATAGAATCTTCTTCTATCATGACCTGGGCGTTTCCCCTGGTAGCACTTGTAATGTCAGCTTGCGCAGAGGCAGGCGTAGCATGATCTGAGATATCATCACTTGCTAACATTGTTTGCTTTGGAAATGGAACCTGGAGCAACCTTGAAGATATAGCCAGACTGCAAATTTATGCAGGAAAGAAAAAGTGGTCAATAATAGGAACCCCAATAATAGTCGTACTGATCCAACATGAAAAAAGGAAAATTCAGCACCTGCTAGCAGTCTGAACAGCTTCATTTGGATTGGACAAAAGTTTTCTGAAATATTCGACTGCCGGTGAAACCGTTTGTCCACCAGCATCCCTTCCAAGTGAAGCCAAACATTCCGCATAACAATAAATAAGATCCACAGAAGACATAACAATATTGTTAATCGTCTGAGTGTCAAGTGGTTCTATCTCCAAAATTCCACACAAAACTTGCATGAGTCCATCCACCACTTGAGATCCTAGAAATGCAAACTAAACAAGTTAATGGTTGAATCAAAATCAATAAGACATGTTATTTGAAGCATGAAATAGAGTAGAGAAAAGATAAAACAAGTAGCATTGCATGTCAAATCCTAACAAGCACGTCAGTTTTTGAAAGTGATGTGGCTGCAGAAGCCTTTAAAATGCTCAACATCTGGCCATGTGGCTTATAACCAGCACATCAGTTTTAACTAAATGCAACTTTTGAAAATAATTAAAAATATCACTTGACAATTCACCAAGGGCTTGGTACTACCATTCATCTCAATAAATGAAGCAAGGTTTGTCCGACGATGCAAAGCAATCTTTGTGACAGCATGCATTTGTGCAGTGAACTCTGCAATTATCCACCGCGCAGCGGAAGTACCAGATGCCAAACTCGATAGCAGTAAAGTTGTTGAGTTCACCACACCAAGAAGGCGCATGCTATCTTTTACCTACAAAAGAAAGTTAGAATTGGTGAATATGATAAGAAGACATGCTTATATAGCCTAATAAATGAGTGTACAGAAAAACAAGAAACAAGATGATTAGCATAAAAATGAACTACATACTTGGTAATATATTTCTTTCTTGGGAAATGCCGCCTGCAGAACTCGACATGCAGAAGCCTTTAACAAGGGCTCTCTATCACTTTCAAAAATTGTTTCAAGCAACTCCTTGCATCTAAGTTTGCACACATCTGGTTTTGAATCCTCAATCCTTGAAAAGCCATGTGATTTACGCATCAAATAGAGAACAGAAAGAAGTTTGAGGCCATCAGCGACTACTTGTTCCTGGATGGAGGCAGACTGCAGGGAGTTAACCTTCCTAGATCCTCCAACCCAAGAGTTTGATCCAAGGACACGGGCTTCCAAGTCCAACACAGCATCCATTTTCTCTTTCCAACCAAATTCATCTTTAGGGCGACCATAAACCTCCAAAGAATCAATTCTAGGCAAGGATGAGCCACTAAAAGTTGGCCCAACTGAGATTACAAACTCTTCATCAGCAAGAAGTGATTCAGCAACAGTGAATGGAACGTCATACCAGCACCTCATTCCTTCATCTAATTTAATCACTCTCTGGAATATGCTAATCTCAGAAGGTATATGATTGGCTGACAAATTTCCAACATGTAAACGAATACCAACCATCACTATCTCTGGATTTGAATTTGATACAGTTATCTGCAAACAATAAAAAAGAGAACACACGTCAGGGTTCAAGAATTACGAATATGTTTTTTATTTATCAGATATACACAATAAAGAGAAGGGGTGGGAAGACAGCAAGAGCAAAATATATCTACCAAGTTGCAATGAACACTAAAGTCCAATTGCTACTAGCTTATTAACCAGCTGAATAACATCATACACCAAGAACTCTTGGTTAAAAGAAATGCATAAAATTAATGAAAAGTTTTAACATGACAGCATCATGACTGTACCCAAATTCCAGAAGGTGATAAATTTAAATCTACAAACACAATAAAGAGAAGGGGTGGGAACAGAGGCACAGCATACAACATCTACCAAGGTTCAATGAACACAGAGGACCAAATTGCTACTAGATTATTAACCAGCTGAATAACATCCTACACCAAGCACTCTTGGTTAAAAAAAAAATTGTAACATTAATGAAAAGTTCAACTCCAAAGAGCAAATATACTAACTCAGCAAAGCAACAATTTCATGGACATTAGCTGTTAAGTTTATAATGACCCCGCATAAACGACAATAAGTTGATTCAAACTTCTTGATAAAGATCATTTCCAGAGTGCCTCTTAGTAAATTGTGTAAATGTCTACCAATGTATCATGCATTTAATTGTACTGAAAGAAAGCTCACAAAGCCCATCAAGCTAGAATTCATGCAGTGGAGCGTCAAATTTTACGGATAAATTTTTTATTTCCCTCATGGAGCTCCAAGGTAACTAAAGTGAGCAAATACTACTTATTTCACCCAGAAGCTTGTGTATAGTGTACAAGGACAGTCAAGGTACAAGTACATAATCAAATAAAGGCTATGTTCAACATGAGATGGCCTAATCAAATAAAAGCGAGCATACGCTATTTATTTCACTCAGAAGCATGTGTATAGTGTACAAAATCTCATAAATGACCAGACATGAGCTTCAGACATGAATCAAAAGACTGGGATCAAATGAACATGACAAGTACCAGCTTATAGATGTATCGACACTTCCATAAAAGCAACACTCCTCTGAATACAAGGTAGAAGTTTCTCAGAATCGTAAGTCACAGCATGCACAAAAAAGATACAAGAACATAATCAAATAAAGACTATGTTCAGCATAGCTTCTTTTTTTTTCAGCGTCAGCATTTTCAGATCTTACTGAATACAAGGTAGAAGTTTCTCAGAATCGTAAGTCACAGCATGCACAAAAAAGATACAAGAACATAATCAAATAAAGACTATGTTCAGCATAGCTTCTTTTTTTTTCAGCGTCAGCATTTTCAGATCTTACTTTATCTTCCCATGAAGAGGAGAGGGGAAGCTTAAGCCGGAAAAAGGCTAAATGTTAATCTTAAGCTGCTATAATTTTGAAATTTCCTTATCAACTTGTTGCCCAAACAAGGCCTAAGACAATAGCCTCTAATAAAACATTAAAACAGTAGTTGAATGCAAGCTTTATAGATGAATTGTAATAAAATTCGTACAAGGAAATTAGTCTAGACAATGTAAAAATATGTAGATATTTGAAGTGACAAGCTAATACTACTGTCATACCTTGAATCCAGCCGGGCTGGCACCTTCGAGATACCCATCCTCTGATGCCAAGCTTTGCTTAGCTCCTTCTGAATCACCATTACGGATAGCATCACCACTTAGCTTAACTTCAGAAGTTATGCAGACAGTTTTCTCAAAGAAATCAAGAGGAAATTCAGGATTTAAACTGGAGTATGCTTTATTGCTAAGAATATTTGAGCCCAGCTTTTTAACTTTTTCAGCAGCAGCAGCATTTGATACAGCATCCCCTCCAGCTTGAAAGTGTGAAAATATCTGAAGGCTACCATCATCATGGAGTACAAGAACATGGAATTTCTCTTTGGAGATTGGTTTATAAGCTGTAACCCCAACCACAGGAGAGTTTGAACCAACAGTGTGCCTAATATTCTGCGCCAATATCTCGTGGGTGCCCATAGACAAGGCAACAGCAGCATTTGGCTTCATACTTGAAAAGCACACAAATAAGCCGCTACCAGGAGACATTTCTCTCCAATGATGCAGGGCAGCTGGTCGCAACTTGCCATCTTGATCATCTTCATATATTGCAGACACCTCACTTAATGATGTAGCATCAGGGTTTAACCGGCCAATCAAGTTTGTCCCATCTTGATAGGAGACAAAAAATAATTTAAATGTAGAAGAATAATACACAGACAAGCCCTTTGCATGCACAGGTTTACCATGAACAAGGATTTCTTCCTTCAGCTCTTTCATTCCAACATCCCCTTCCATTGACAACTCAAATTTATATAAAGTTCCATGCTCAGAAAGCACAACTACTAAAATCCTTCCTTGGGATAATACAGAAGCTGTTGCATCCAGAATCGTGTCACCAGCCAACGTAAAATAGTGCAGGGGACTGATGTTATCCTGAGACAAATCATAAATCTTGACAAACTTATTTGTAACAACCATAAGCTGTACTTGAGATCCAGGAAGCCACTCAATTCGTCTAATATAAGCACCTTGTAGAGCAAGCTCAATGGGTAGGCGATCTGTCACCTCACCCCTAGGACTCAAAGTGAAAACCTGGCAATCCTCCAGGCCAGCAACAGCAAGATAATTCTCAACCAATGGGTTGAAAAGAAGATGGACGATTTCAAAGCGAACAATATTCTTAGAGAGAGGCTTTACATTGGTTTTATCTGCAGTCACAGGAGCAATGTTGGCTTGCCCAATCATCTGTCCAACATCAACAATGGCAACCTTGTCACCCTCTCCCACGGCAAGTCTTCCTCGGCTACTGACACTGAGTAAGGATTTGACAAAAGAACCACTAGTGAGAATGGATTTAAGTTCCTTCGCATTTGGATAATCTGCCTTTATCTTTAGATCTAATGATCCACTTTTATAGGCCTTCTTCAGCTGCAGGATATCAGAACCAAAAGCAAGCACCTTATCCTCCCCAATCAATAGATCTTTATCCCTCGGCAAGTCACCAAATTGTCTTCTGCCAGCAACAGAAGGCAACAACAAGGAGCATAATTTTAGCACCTGACCCTCTATATCAAGTTCTTCATAAAGCAGAGGAATCCCATTTTGAACATCTCTTGGGACAGATAATCTCACAGAATTGTCAAAATCTGTGAAGATATCCTCATCTGCATCAGAGTCACTGTCCGGAAGTCGGTCCCCATCCTCTGCAAAAGGCAGAAGCGACTGGAAGTTTCCTGTATTTTTAACAGGTACAGAGGTATTAGTGTTACTACCAGTAAACTTCCTAGGCTTCAAACACTGACAAGTGCTCCCTCTAACACCCCCAGCTCCACAGTCGCAGAAAAAACGGCTAGAGCGTGAGTACACAACACGATGACCACGGTGACAAACTTTTGCACAGACAGAGCAGCAACCTTTAGACACAGTCAGATCACATGTATAACAGAAATACCAGTGCTGCTCCATGAAATTGCTGCCACTAGAGGTGAAACTGCAAACTTTTGAAGCGAGGGCCCGTTCACTATTTGCTTCCTCTTCCTCATCCTTGTCTATGCTACCTACATCACCATCAGAAGTGCCATCATCCTCATCTTCATCTATGGACATAGCATCACAGTCAAAACTTGCAGTTTTCCCCTCTTGATTAGCAGCAAGAACCAATGTTTCAGAATTTTTCCTCGAACCAAGTGGCAAAGCAGCAGCAGAACCCAATCCACTATTACTACCAAAAAATGATTTTCCAGAACTTTTTGGTAGTAATTTTTTGGATGACCCACAGTCACCCAAGATGGTTTCAAGAAAGCTAAACAGAAACTTCAAACCTTGAAGCTGATGTTCTTTACCTTCCAGCTTCTCCATCAACATCACAACACTTCGCAATAGAGTTTGCATTGAATCCTCATCTCTTAGAAGTTGAACCATGAAACTAAAATAAGATTTTGATATATGAATATCATGTGATTGAAATGCAGTCTCTAGTGAAAGCATCAAAGCACGGAGAACATGTCTAAGTAATTCCTTTGACACAGAGTCTGAATCAGCCACTAGACACAAAACAAAGTTCATAGTTGATTCTCTGAGACTGGCTGAATCTTTTGTACAAAGTTGTCCAGGAGAATCATCATTGATAGAACCCAAAAGTCTTGACTCCAGCCAATTGGAGAGGTAAGGTAAATCCATATCAAGGAATTTCTTCTGTATGCCCAGTTTCAAGTTAGTACAAGTATCCTCTAGCAAAAGGTCGGTAAGGAAGTTGAAAACCTTCACATTCACTAACTCTGAACGACAGTTATCGAGTGAACTAATCATAACCAGCAAGTCACCACGCTGAGGTTCATAGAGATCAAGAACTTGTTGAGAAATATCTTCAGTGCCAACATAGAACTTGAAAATAACAGCCTTCAAAGGGTCATTTTTTAGACTGCTCATAATATCAACAGTTTTACAAATCAGTTTATCTACCTTACCAGGACTACCAGTTTTTCCAAGAGTGGTTTCGTGAAGAAATCCTTCTGTATGCTTCATTAGGAACAATATGCTATAATCTGGACCATCTAGACCAGTTGCAAGGCTATGATAGATATCTTCACATTTCTTCCCGAGGCTTTCTAAGACCCTATCATACTTTATCATCATCACTGAATTAAGAATCTGATGAAGCACCTCGGTCTCCAAAACAATACCACCCCTTGTGCTACAGATCTTAAGAATCAGATCAATAAGGCAAATTATCCCTCTGATACTAAGTATACAAGAAACCAGAGCTCCACTGCAAGTTTGAAGGTGAGAAGGGAAACCATGAAGCAAGCATTCTAAAAGGGAAGAAGACAATGTGCCTGAAGCTCTCTTGCTTATTATTCCATCCAACTTCGAAAAGATACTGAAAATAGACTCCAGCTGATGCTTATTGCCAGAAGTCTCAATGATTTCATCCTTCATGCACTCTTCAAATTCGGTATGTTTGAGAAGCAGAACTGGAACTGAAGTATCAAGTTGCAGCTGGCTCCCATCAAGAGAATGCAAGAAAGCTTTTTGATAAACTTCTGTATACTTAACCAGCAATGAGGCTGATATTTGAAGTATCAGAGGAATTTGACTCGTCTCCAGTATTCTACAAGCCATGGTTTCCCCAAGGGAAATAAACTCTGCATCCCTAGATGAGTTTTCTGCCCAAACCAAGTCAACTCCAAGCAATTCATTCTTGATACAGTATTTCGAGAAACCAACATGAAGCAGGGATATGATGAGAGACAGCCATTGACCATTCCTCATGAGGTCCCATCCAAGCTCCTCGGTGTTCTCAAACAAAACCATGTCATGCAAACGTTGAAGCAACGAAAGACCTGAAGAAGAGAGATCAATCTGCTGACTGATGTCAGCATAATGGCCAAGAAACAAGTGACTGAAGTGAATAAAGAACTCCATGTCTGCCATCTCAAGAGAATGATCATGGGCAAAACCAGGTAGCATATGCCCCAATGTCAAGCCCCTGCCTGGAATATCCCAGCAAAGCAGAAGTATATACCTTTCTATTATTAGGTCTTCAACATTCACAGGCTTCTTACCATTCCACAGCCCTAAAATATGTGAAAATGTAGTACACATGGCATTCCAGCTCAAAGACAAAGAGTGATTTGATGCATCTGCCCTCCCAACTGAAACAGGTAGGGGTGCAAAATCAATAAGCTGATCAAGCAAGCTGCTGATTATCTCTTCTTTAATGCCCAAATCAGAGGCACATTCAGCTGCTAGTGATACCCATGAACAAGAGCTAACATAGCTATGAGATAGGGATCCAACAAGCTCCAATCTGCTTAACTTGGATTTGAAATCCACCAGCAACGATGTTGGGCAAGCATATGAATAGAACATCATATGTCGAAGAATGACAACCAACCGTGACACTAACATAGCCCAGCAGGATAGCTGAGTGCCACTCAAAGTGGCAGAATGCAGATCTAATTCATTCAGGGAAGAAAATACTAGGTCTGCTAATGTCACCTTTTCATCTTGAGAAGATAAGTGAAATGCCACAAGGAGAATCTCAATATGAAGCATAGAAGGAAGAGACCAAAGAAATTCCTTGACAGTGTTGCAATTTAAGGAAACAGAATTCCCCTTCTCAACAATGAATTGCACAAACTCCTTATAAACTTTGCTCCTCAGTCGGACTCCAGCTGAACCCCTCCTACAAATAATTGCATGTGCAAGCAATGCCAATGTTTGCTCATTATAAACAAATATTCCATTCTCAACCTTCAGAATCTGCTGAACAAGATAGTCTTCCAATCCATCAGAAAATGCATGCATTGTAACAAGGCTATACAGTAGCTGAAAACAAATTTCATTTATTTGCTCAACCTTCTGCTCATGGATAGCTGCTCCACTTTCCACATCATCCAAATGGGAACCCCGGCAATTAAGTATATACAGCAGAAGATCAATGTGTTTTGAACTGAGATTACTACAGGCATCTTGATAAAGAGCAGAGCTCCATTCAGGAGATAGTATGCATGTTTTAACAAAGTTCAACAACTGCGTAGCTGCTTGACTTGGAATATTACAGGACGCAGAGACTGAAGTGGCTGCCATCGGAAGTGGCTCATATCCATCATTCGAAGCAGCAGACCTGCCACCCTCAGAAAAAAGATCCCCAAACAAAGCTTCATCTTCATGTGACGCCGCATTTTCAGACTCGGACACACAAGCAGCTTTTGCACTAGAGGAACATAACCGCTCTAATTTAGGACGTAATTTCACTCCCTCTGAGTGAAGGAAAGAGATGAGATTCATCAGACTGTCTAGCCACTTGATAGAAGGAGGAAAAACAATTTTCAATAGTTCCTCCTGTGTGTAATTCCTAGACAATGGAACAGTTAGAGAACCTGGGGAGACTTTGCTACCAGATGAGGCATCATTGACATGAAACTCAACTTTGCTCAATATCTGAATAGAGCCCAAACTTTTCCAAGACTGCACAGAAAACTGCTTCTTGAAATCCTCAAGGAGTTTCACAAAATATATAACACAGCGAGGGAAGTAAACCAAGGGAACCTTGAAGCTTACTGCTGATTTGTTGTATTCCAAATTAATGGAAGCCAAATTACGTAATATAGAAGCAATTATACATGCCCAAATGTTTTGCACTATACCACCATCACAAGGAAGCAATTGGACAAGATTAAGAAACTCCTCCACGACAGTTAAAACAAGTCCCTCATAACCACCCTCAGCAGAAACTTGGCCGTTGACAAATTCAAGCACAGGTCTGAATAATCCAGGCACAATCTCTGCGAAAGAGGAAATACTTTGCAGTAATGCATCATCCAACTCAGCATAAGGGACAATTCTTGTAAGATTTCTCAGCAATGTCAGAACTTTTGAACACAAGGATAATCTCCTACTAAAACTCGACCCTGAAATCATCTCATCAAATGTTTCAGAGAGTGCAATAAGCCTTTTTCCACACAAAATAAGTCGGCATCTACATCCCAAATGAACAGTTGCATAATGCCTACAAAATGAGCCTAATCCCTCCAAGTCCTGGTTGAGAGCAGGTCCTACGGAATTTGGAGTAGGTCCATCAGTTAAGCAATCAGAACTCCACATCATAAGAAGCCTATCAACCGAGTGTGAATCATTTGAGCAGCAATCCCCTTCATGAAAAAGAAGTACAAGATTAATGGTGTGGACTACGAAACAATCAGACAAGCACCAAAAGATGTATCAAGGTAGTGAGAGTAGGCAGTATTTACATACCATGGAAAAGGCATACAGAGTATTCCTCAATTTGGGGATGATCATGATTAAGTGCAACTGACTGCAAGAGGTTAGCAAGGGACTCCAATGAACTAGAATGGGATACATTTGGTTCATTATCCAATCCACCAAGTACGGCTGCCTCAATTACATGAAGCATATTATTCTGAAATTGACAGTCGAAACAAAAGAACACCACAAACTCAAAGATTAATATGCTAAACAATTGCAAATTTCTACGGTCTGGAACAAAAATATGCAAATAAGATTCGCGTATAGGTAATAAAGCACAGGATATAGACGTGCAGCAATTATGCATGTTGAAACTGAAGTCTTGTAAATTGTATAATATAATCAAGCGAGTAAATTGACTTTTTAAGAGCAAAGCTTAGTTCTTTGTAGATTAGAAGGTTTTATCTTTTGACTGAAGAATAAGGTCTCTCAAAAGGGAGCTTATCAGATAGGACAAGAGAAGTATACATAATTTCCTCAAGATGAATCAAACAGAAGAAGATAGAAGTGATTCAATAACATTCTCACAATACAGCCAGGAACAAGATCCTATGAGAATGATATCTTGATATATAAGATCACATGATCATATAGAAATGTAACCTTAAAGAAAGTCCTATCAAAGTAAGACATTAAAATACTTTCTTAGGTTATTACAGAGTGAGCTCTTACAAGAATAATTTCTTAGGTTCTTCCAAAACAAGCTCTTTCGTAAGAAACCAAATGTTAACATGTACAAGATTCATATGAAAGTCAATGGATAAATTTTAAAATAGATAATTTTGCAGATTATAATCATCACCTAGCTCATATAGTCCAGCATCCTTCATTACCTTCAACACAATTTGCACAACACTAAAAAACAAACTAGTATAAAAATAAAAACAAAAAGTTCATTCACTCTACAACCAACTTCAGTGTTTAAAATAGCATTAATCTCTGGACCTACCAACACCTGCCTTGGCCAAGGCGCTTATGGAGTGAAAAGGCAGTCCAGAGGCGCTCGAGGTATACCATAGGCGCAAGGTGCGCTATAGCGCGCCTTTCACTGCTTTTTTTTCTGTAAAATTCGGATTTCATTGATTTATGCAGATCAATAACCTTCCATTTGTTTTAACAATAAGATCTTTTCATCCGAATTGGTAACCTGGTAGCGGATAAGGTTGCACACCTTTGCTACTCTACCATGGGGCCAGTGTTATACCTAGATTCAGGTCTTCTCGACCTCATCCGTCAAGATTTTACCTAATCAAAAAAATATATTTAAACAAATTTCGAAGATTTTATTTTATATATTTCATTCTTTATCCTTTCCCTTTCTTAAAAAATCTGTTCAGCCCTCCTCTATTCCTCCTACACGTCTGATTCCTCCCTTCTTCACCCACACCTGCCATTTTACTTCTCTCCTAGGAGTTGCTTGTTGTTGAGAATGAAGATCTTACTTCGGGACAGGTTGCTAGTGCTTAGGTGAGAACGAACAAAGATTTAATCTGCGATCAGGTAGAGGTCGGAAGGTAACGATGGGAACTCCGTTCCTTGTCTCGACATTAAGAAAGAAGAGGATGCAATTGCCCTTGATGATTTTGTTTGACTCACTTCCTAACCATCCACCAGTCCACCCAATCCACTTGAAGTCTTGCTTTTCTTTAATCTCTTATGTTTTAGACTTGTATTTAGTATCTACCATGCTTTAGACTTCGTTTTATTACAATATTAGGTTTTCAATTCGGTTTTATTTCATCATAACATATATACTATTAAACTTGAAAGTAACAAAAATTTAAAGTGCTTTTACATAGATTTATGGAAAAGTGATTGTCTTTGCCTCTAAAGCGCACTAGAGCGCTAGCCTAGTCCCATCGTTTTTCATCGCCTCTAGCTATTTTAAGCACTGGCCAACTTTTTCGAGAATTTTCTTCAAAAATATATTGGTGTAACCACTTTGCTTTCTTGAAAAACTCACCATCTGATATTCAATCAATCAAATAACGCTATTATAAAGTTATATTCTAGCTATTAATCCAAGAATCTAGCAAGACTAATATTCAACAATTAACACTACAAAAGCAAAGTAGTCTTCCTTTGTTATGATGCATCTTATTCCCCAAGAATCTCTTTAGTATTAATCTTCATAAATTATCTTGCAATATCTTCAGCAAAAAGATGCATTCTCTTCTATACATATCTACTTATCTTGTCATTCTCTTCCTTGGGCATATTGAAGAATTAAAATCTCAAGAGTACTATAGCTTGACATGACCCAGACAATGCTGCCTACTCAATTTTCAGTGACAGCAACTACAGAGCAACATCGACTAATAAGGCAATACCAAGTCTGACCTCACTGTCAATTTCTTGTACACGTTAAAACATAGGGACAGGGGGTGAAATCCTGAGAAACATAACGGTCTTCATCTGCATCTAATCTATGGTTGTTTCGACGTAAAGGGGGTGAAGGACCACTCTAATTAGTTGTAGGATAAAGGGGGGAATCAGGATAAAAAAACGAGGAAAAAACAACCTAACAGAACCATAAAGGCAGTACGACATAAGCAAACTCTCAATCTCAAACTCACCTGAAGTGTCAAATCATCGCCATTAAGGTCCGATTTCTCCAAGAAGCATAGGGCGAACTCAATAGACTTCCGCAAGACCGCTACAACTATCGGATCCACGAGCTCCACTGCCAACCCCCCAATCATACAATTAGAACAGCAAGAGGACAATATAAATCGAGAAACGATTAACCGATCAATCAAAAACTTAAAAGAACAACAAATCATAAAAAACCGTATGAGTAGAACAAGGATTAAGAGATTCTGCACAGACCTGACAGAGATCGAGTGGCAGAGACAATCGCTAGGGCGATAGAAGAGACGGACTGTATCTGCGACTGGTCCCATCGCTGAAACCCTAGCTTGGTTTGATCATCGGCGATCGGCTCAACGGCGGTACGGAGGATGGAATAGAACTTCTCCAACCCTAGCTTAACTGAATCCGAGCGCAGCCGCTGGGAGAGACGATCGGCCGAGGAGGCGGACGTGGGCTTGTCTTCCGTGAGGGCTTCGACGAGCCTCGCGAGTTCTTCCGCCATTGATGTGCGCTCAAGCACGGCGAAATTATCGAATCAAATCAATTCATAGAACAAAGAGGGGAGAGAGGGAGAGAGGGAGAGAAAGGAGTGAGAACTGAGAAAGGGGGAAGAGGGAGGAGGGAGTGCGGTAGTCGTGAGAATCGGAGTGAAGATTTTAGAAGAAGAAAATGAAAAAGAGGTTTCCAGGGAGTTCACCCAAATTATGTACTGTAAAAATTTTCAAAAGGGGATGAGAATCTGTGAAACACCGTAAAAATCTTCATCCTGGCCCCACGTCAATACTTGCTCTCCAAGGCTGGCACTAATTAAAATAAGGAAATATTTTGGTTACTAACAAGATTATTCATTAGATGTGTCTCGTCGAAGAGGTAAATATAAAGATTTTGTTTTTTTTTTATTCGAAAATATAAAGATTTTGTGATGGAATGATCTTGTGTACAAAAATACAGTTAGAAATCTTGCCGGATGGCATTAAACTTACAGAGGTGTCGAAGAAAGAAATAAAATTAAGCATAAATCAAAGGTTGAAAAGTTATCATCTATGTCTACCACTCTCTAATCGAGCTTGTGTTTTATATGTGATTCTATCATATCTAGTCTTATGGGGTTACATTATCGGTTGAACGATTTGATTTGTGTGGGTTGTGTTTTGTATAAAATTCGATTATGGCAGTTGGAAGTTGCTTTGGGTAGTAATTGCATGTTCTTGGTCATAACATTTCCCTATATTACGTTTTGTTTTTGTTTTTTTATTAGATAAGAATTCGAGTTTCTTGAAACTTGACGGCCGACCAAGTCGAAAGATAGAGAACCGTCAATACAAACCACACAAAGTACAAAAATCAACAAAGACGAAAGAGAACCCTAACAACCCATACAATACGACACTGCCAGCAAAGAAAACGATTGTTTATGGCTGATTATTTATCACTATTTTGCGTTTTGTGTATCATTTAATCTAAACATTTCATGCTTTCATTGGATTTTTGTTGGCCAATCAATATCCCTGAGCAGTTCCTAATGAATTCTATTGTAAACATTTGTGTCTTAATTGTCTAAGCAGCTGGCCTCCTTTATTTCGGATTCATATCAGTATCTACAAGTGTAAGCCTTCCATTTACTTTCATGTGTGGGAGAAGTACAATCCTATTACCTGTGAGCTTCCCCTTGGTTGTGTAAGGCTTGCTAATTCCCCTATATTCTAGCCTAAAACCTCATTAGTTGATCTTGCTAAGGGTACTAGATTGCAACCTTTTTGCTTACATTACTCTTCAAGAAAACCATTAAAGTTTATCCCTTCCCTAGATCCTTATAGCTCCAATATTTGGCTTATTATTTTGTGTAAATCTCATGATAACAAGTCTATCACCCTTCTTCTTTAGCTTGGTCAAACTATAATCATATTGATAATATCTATCCTTACATCATGCCTAGGCATTTGTTGCTTATGCCTAGCACTTCTGTTTTTTAGAAACTAATTTCCCTTGAGGAATACCATCCTTATTATTCTCCCCAAAGTAATCTCATGATGGCTCTTTCATTATCATTTTGTTATGTTCTCCTTGTATTGAGTATTTCCCTTGGCTAAACACTTTTCAAATCAATAAGTGGTTTTGTATATGATAGTCCATGTAAGCCAGCCAATTAGTTCATATTGGAATTCCATGCATATAGTAAATTTGTATGGACTGAGCTTAAGGCAATGCGGATTAACGATATTGTTCATATATTCTTTCTTTCTAGTGATATCTTTGGGCGTCCCCTTTGCAAGTCTAAAGAATCTAATCCTTTTCCTATTTGGTTACAAGTCAAATTTCTTATGATATACATTTGATAACTATGAAGAGTTTCTAAAGAGAATATCATGGTGATTATCCAATCTGCCTAATTGTTTCATTTGAATCTGGTCATAGGATGTTGGCCGAGTACGAAGGTGTGCACAACACTAACACTTGCAATGGAGAATGCGAATCCTTTCTATGGGTGGATCAAAGTTTACTAACCTACAAAATAATGTGTAAGCATGAAATGATTTTAGGAAAAGAGTATTTTATTGACAGTTTGACTTATATACCACGAATTGCTAGTGTTTCCATTGGATTATCAGATAAGTCACCTAATAATCATCCTATGAAGACTCTACTAGGTAATTGGTTTCCGGTTCATGGTTCTTCCTACAATCTTGGCCACGGATCTAAATTAGGTAAATTGTGAAAATTTGTTACTAGAACTCTAGAGGTATCGGAAACAAAAACCTATGGACAGAGATTAAAGCTATGTGGATCAATGATCACATCCAACTAATTATTTCTAAGGATCGATGAGTTGATTATTTGCAACACTTGGGTATGCACATATACCTTAGTTATTCGCCGCATCTGTTGGATTAAATTCTAAGGAGATAACTATGAGACTATACATCTATATAGTTAGAATTACACTTTAATTGCAGATACCTATTAGTTACGACAACATCTCTTTGGTAATGTAATGGAATTAATGAAATATTTAAGTAAATATGTCTCAAATTAGACCGCCTCCATCTTAAGTTTACTTAATTTAACTATCTTTTTTAAAGAATTTGAGGCTTCATAGTTGGTAGTCGGACCAAATAAAATAATTTATATAGTGTATATATATATATATATATATATAGTGTGTGTGTACGACTCATTTTGTGCATATATAATTGCATGCATAGTGTATACTTTGTGTACACCATGTTTGTTGTTCCTTTTATCATATTTAAATTTAACACGAGGGTATGTACTTTTGAATTTCATACACACATAATGGTTAGACATACATACCATTAAAATATGCAACAAATCAATAATTTACCTCCCTATTATCATTCTAAAACTATGCACTCACTTATTGTGCCTTTCGTGTTAAATCAACAATTTAACACGCGGATGAAGTTCAAGAAATTATGCCTAAACGAATTAGTATCGAATACATAGGATCACACAATAACAGTTAAATGCTTTGACAAATTAAGAGTCCGTGAAGAGCCAGGGAAAAAAACGGAGGTGTCTAAAGCTCATGGATGAATAGGTATAACCACTCGCTCCTATTATAAATTCCATTTAGGTTTGAAAAATAATTGGCTTCAATTATTTATATTTGCTTGATTTGCATAGGGGGAATTGATCGAAATCACTGCACTACGTACTGTTTGGTGTGAATGTTGATCTTTTTGACTCAATAATTGAGCATGGGAAAGATTACGACATATCAAATGTGTTGGTAAGGGATGTCAACCCAGATTTCTACAAGGAGGGGAAAAAGAAGCTGGAGTTGGTTATTACTTAGAGTACTCTTATGCATAAAATCCATGGAGAGAGCTCTTCGATGGCTAAAGACACATTTTGTACTCTTGGAAATCTGGAAAAAGTTGTAAATGCTATGACAAGATTTTCTAGGACTAAAGCTCTGCCAGCTTCTTGTAGACTGAAGAAGTTGTTAGGAATTAGTATAATAGGGTTAATAAGTGTAATTAGTAAAAAGTTGGGTTTAGGGTTATAAATACCTACAAAGTGTATTGTACGGGGCATCAATGAATCAATTCAAAACACATCTTCTATCTTCTTCTATCTCTCGCTTTCTCTCTAAACTATCTTCCTCCTCCTCATACCAAACCTCCATTGAAGCCATGGTCTCTCTCCATCCGACCTTCGGGGTCTAACAAATTGGTATCGAACCAACGGTTCTTCCAACCTATTTCGGGAATGGCAGACGGCGCCGACTGAACACAATCGCAACCAAGAAACGAGTTTTGGAGATTCTTGAAGAATTCAACAATCTCAACCAAGAGGATGGCCTTAAGGAGTACAATGAGCGAGATTTGGGGAACTCCGATCAGGATTGTTGTTCATCAATCCGTATTTGCCTGAATCGTATTTCATCTCATGCTACATCAATGGGTTGAAGTTGAAAATTGGGGAGGCCTAAAGAATTGATGGATGCCATGGAATTGGCTATGATCCACAACAAATCGATTTAAGAAAGTGTCGATCAGGATACGATCAAGCATCAAGAAGGGATTGATCGCAGGATCAACGCGTTGATTGAATGGTTTGTTGACGAGAATCAGTTGGAAGCATTCCGGTCGGAAATCGTTTCACAATCGGGGCAAGAGTCGGAAGCCTCGATTGTTGAAGAGAATCAGTTGGGAGCACCGGTCGTATACAAGGATTTCTCAGATGACGATGATGATTTGCAAAAATCGCAAGAAGCATTGGCAGGCCCTGAGTCAAGAAATTGAGGACGCCAAGGAAGCAAGGGTTGCATACAGGGATGAGCTTGAATCCTCAACCGAAGAAACGAACCCATAAATCAATGAGAGCTCTAACGATTTCCAGTCTATGTCCTTGATGACAAACGAGGTGAAGAACCTGGAGAACACCGAAAACAACAAACAAGAGTTGCATATCGTTCACAACAAGTCTAAGATAAACTCCAGTCCGCCTACTAATTCTGATTACATATCAAATGAGTTGGGTGAATCTGTTGCGAACTCGTTTGAGCAAATCAAGTTTGGGTTCGATAACTTTAGGGTGATCTTAATTGAAATTTTTGGAGGTTCGATTGCACCCAAGGTGTTTGTAGTAATGTCTGCCCAGGTGGAATCATTGTTTGTTGATGCTGCAACAATGGTTAAGGGTGGGACTCAACATGGGAACTTAGTTTTCGACCCAAGAATTTCTGCAATGTGTACATGGCTTAGTGATTCCTTCAAGAATTACGATCATACTGATCCAGAGGGGTCATAGAGCTGTCAATTTAGCGTATCAAATGACAGTATGGGCATGGACTGTGAGATGGATAAGGATAGAATAATAGGTAGGAAAGCTTTGTCTAATCAGTTGGATTACAAGAGAAGGGAGGCCACTCCTTTGTTCAGTCTCAAGCTCAATCGAGAGCAACTGAAATTGACGCCCTTTGATAGAAGACGAGTAGACCTCGAGGAAAAAATTCGAGACTCAATCATGGTGCCTTTCTAGAGGAAAAGATAGCAATAATGTGCTTTATGTGCAACGGGAATTTGGGAAGCCAACCTTTGGTCTAAAGGATGTAGTAATTATAGTTTTTGATTCATGTGGAAACTATGGGGGTTGTGGACAAAGTGCTATAATGAAGTCTGAAAGTAATGGTGTATTTTGGAGCTCAGAAATTCAAGTTGTTGAACAACTGTGGGTATGGAGAGCTCATAGAATAAAAACCTTTGTTTTTTATCCAGGAGGACATGAGCTACAAATGGAAGTTTTTAATGTTGTGGTTGTGAGTATGAGTGGTGGAATTAAACAGCATGATGTCGTACGTGAGCACAGTGACGACATGCTACAAATCATGTGTACAACTTGCTTGAAGGTTAAGGGAAGCAATGTAGCTTGAGATGCACACTGCTAGCCATAGGACGCTGGATTAAGCTTTTACATTTGACTTGGAAGCAGCACATCAAAACATATATAAGGAATTTGGGTGACGATGCAGAGCAAGGGAAGCATCCATTCTACTGTCATAATTTGTCCAAATATTGACTCCAAGTACAGCTCACAAGCAAGTTGAGGATGTTGCTATCACAAGAAGATAGGAAGCAAGCTCAAGAGTCCTTAATGTGCAGGCTTGGAATAAATTCAATTTGAGTGGCATGATGCAATATGGAAATAAACTACATGAGGCATTAGATGTGAATTGCTCTTATTCTTTCATGTGGGAATTGTTGGTAGGCATTTCATTACAACATCTTGTCACTTGTAGGACTCAAGGGGTTGACTGGTCACTTAGCACTAGTAGGGACAACAGTAGCAATATAGGAATGTATTTGCATGTATTTTCACTTTGAGTCCTACTAGTTGTACTCCGCCAAATCCATTACTGTTGTGAGCCGAATCTGCCATGTTTTACAGTTACTTTTATGTCATTTTCTGTATACATTTCATGCATTTGGGCTAGAATAGTACAGAATCTATGTAGTTTATGCTTATTTGGCAAATTATGGAATCTACACTAGTTTCTGTTTAAATTCGCAGAATTCGAGGCAATTTACAGCAGTTTTGAGAAAGGACGAAAAGCTCGGAAGTCAACTACAGAAGTCCAAAGTCAAAGAACGACGGAACCAGGATGAATCAGGCTGTAGACAAGTGTTACTCGATATCGGGTACTTTTACTCGATATCGACCAAAGATGTCCGAGCAGAGCACTGGTCGAGTAGGAGCTGATCGAGGAGCTGAAGACGAAGCCAACCCGACTCCACAGCCCTACTCGATATCGAGTACTTTTACTCTATATCGACAAACCTTGAAAGTCATACGCGGAGTCGAAGAGGCAGCGCCAGATCGAGAAGCCAAAGACTGGACATGCCGAGCACCATGTACTCGATATCGAGGAGTTTACTCGATATCGACAACCCCAGCACCACATGTCCGAGCCAGTGTCGGGGAGCAGTTACTCGACCAAGATCACAAGCCGAAGTCGACGACAAAGATACTCGATATCGAGTAGTTTACTCGATATCGAGGAGAGCTCTCCTGGGCCACGTTACGCGATTTGGCTGTCCGACGCGGTTTGGGCTTGCTTGGATCCGAAGTTGTCCGATTCTATCCATATCTATCAAGTTCTATCTATAGAGAGGAGATTTACCCACACAAGAAGATATTTACCTACTTTAGATATATTTCCTTTTTGGATTTAATTCTTTTATTCCATTTATTTACCTTTAAGTAAGTAGATAAAGAGATATAGATATAGATAGATATTTCCTTTCTTAATTAGCAAGGGTTGGAAGCCTATAAATAAAGCCTTAGAGGCTGGATTTTATTCATTCAATTCCAGTTACAATTAGTTACATAAAGAGAGTAGAGGAGAGAGCTTGTGGCGAGAGAAGTTGGAAAGGCGAAAGCGGATTTGACTTTGATTGGTTGTAAGCTTTCTTTAGTTTATTTAATGCAAAGTTATTTCCTTTGTTTATTGATGAGTTTCTTGATAATGAAGACCGAGTAGACCACCCACTTCTAGGGTCGGGGTGAGCCCGACGGTGGCCATGTGAGATGATGCGATAAAGGTTTGATCTTTTTATGCAATTCGTCTTCTATCCCTATGAGCATGATTCTTTTGCGAAAGTTGAAGGTGATCCTTGTTTGTGTTATTAAAGCGAAAGTGATCTTAATGCAACTTGGGTTAATTATGTGAAAAGGGTTAGTAACAATTAGGGTTTATACGAAAGCCTCTATATTCCTATTTGTTAATAACGAAGGTTATTTGATGAAAAGCATGATCTTTTATGCCTTTATGTGTTATTTTGCATGGTTATCGTTGTGGTGTTGATACCCTGGCCTTGGAAGTCTTTAGTTTATTGAATTTATTTCGTTGAAAATCTGCGTTTTGTGTTCGAAAGTTTGCATCTTTAAGTTTCTGTTCCTTGTCGATTTCAAGCAGGTTTTTGTCGACATCGAGGAATCTCCTCGATATCGAGGAAAGTTTTACTCGACATTGGTCTCTTCTGCTGGTCTTCGTTTCTGTTGTCGATATTGAGTCTATGTTGTCGATTTGCTTTAGTCGATATCGAGGACTGTTGCTCGATATCGAGTAGGTTCTGTTCTTTGCTTTCGTTTGTGCTTTTGTTTGTTCTGTCTTTCTTTCTGTCTTTCTGTCTGTGAGATTTACAGCTACCTGAGATCCGCTGACACGCTTCCTCGTGGATCGATCATGACTTCCCACTGCTGCATCGGGAGGAAGTCTTGTAATTATTTGTGTGGGCACGAATCTGGTTTGATCTATTTCATTATATTTTAAACTTGATTTCTTCCTCTCAACAATTACCAATATCAAAAACCAAATTCCCCTAACCCTGGACCTCAAGAAGGTCCAATACCACACCTGGGCGAAACTATTCAATACCACATGTAATGTTAGGAATTAGTATAATAGGGTTAATAAGTGTAATTAATAGAAAGTTAGGGTTGGGGTTATAAATACCTACAAAGTGTATTGTACGGGGCATCAATGAATCAATTCAGAACAGATCTTCTATCTTCTTCAATCTCTTGCTTTCCCTCTAAACTCTCTTCCTCCTCCTCATACCAAACCTCCATTAAATCCATGGTCTCTCTCCATCCGACCTTCGGGACCTAGAGAAGCATCGGTTACCACCATATTTGATGCAGGAGCAAAATTATATCTTTTAAGAGCTATCTTTTATCTTTTAGTTATGGATTATTATTAAGGTTTTATCTTTTCCTTTTTGACTTAATGCATAAATTTAGATAACTTAGGAACTTCTATCTTTTATCTTAGGATATATTTAGGAAAGTTATATCTTTTATATTAGGTTAGTTTTCTTCTATTTAAGCAATTGTATGCATGAGCCATAATCATTCATTCATATTATTAATCAAATATTGGTTTAGAGAACTTTCTCTTTATCTCCTTGGTGGATTCGAAGCCCCTTTCTGGTGGATTCTAGGCATATTTCCCAGGGTTTCCTCGCTTGCGAACCCTTTATCATCAAAGGCTCGCGCTTGCGTGCCTTCCACGACTTCCTACAACGGTAATTGGCATCAGAGCAGGTTTCTCCTGTCTGTTTTCAACTTGAAGCGTGATGGGAGATCAACAACTTACCAAGGCAGACTTTCAAGAGTTCTCTCAAGAAATTTCCGTGGCCTTTACCACGACTCTTAATGGTTTGGGTGATTGTTTGGCGGCACTGTTGGCCGGTAACAACAACAACGGTGGTGCTGGTACTCGTGGAAACAACGGTGGTGATGGCGTAGGTGGAAACAACGCTGGCAATGGCGCTAGCCGCGGGGGTGGTGCAGGCAACGACGGTGCAAACCGTCGAGGCGGTAATGAGTCCAGTTCGGAAGAAGAGCCTCCTTGAAGAGGATCTCGCGGAGAATCAAGGCGAAACCCAAAATCGCCATGATTATCGAGTTAAGGCTGATATTCCTCCGTTCCATGGGAATATGAGCGTCGAAGAGCTTCTGGATTGGCAGATTGTAGTTGATAGATTCTTTGAGGTCATGGGGGTCCTGGAGAACAAACAGGTTAAGATGGTAGCAATCCATCTTAAGAGTATTGCTGTTGTCTGGTGGGACAAATTAGCGGTCCAGAGACAAAAGCAGCGGATGAAGCAACTAATGATGGAGCACTTTTTGCCTGATGACTATGAGCAAATTTTGTACAAGATGTACATTGAATGTGCTCAGGGCAATAAGAAGAGTGTGGCAGAGTATACCACTGAGTTCCTACGATTGTGTGAGCGCAACGACGTGAATGAGACTGAGAACCAAAAGGTGGCTCGCTACATCAGTGGGTTGAAGAGTTCAATTCAAGAGAAGATGGGGCTGCAGACATGTTGGACTATCCCTGAGGCTTCTAGCCTGGCGCTAAAGACTGAATTGATGGAGAAATCCCCCAAGAATTTCTCATCTTTCCGCAAGTATATATTTCCAACAAAATAACCATGAAGCAACGGATGATGCAGAAAAGGATGTCGAGTCCAAAGAAAAGACCGCGAACAATTGATAAGGATAAGGGTACAACATCCTCATCAACAAAGGCCCCTACCAAGGTGTCCAAT
The DNA here is from genome assembly GCA_037127255.1 of Persicaria tinctoria. Lineage (NCBI taxonomy): Eukaryota > Viridiplantae > Streptophyta > Magnoliopsida > Caryophyllales > Polygonaceae > Persicaria > Persicaria tinctoria. The sequence continues at coordinate 21,072,401 of JBANSL010000013.1, read as the reverse complement.
CAGAAGCCAATAAATCCTTATGCTAGACCGACCGGAGACAAGTGTTTTCGATGCGGAGGCGTCGACCACAAGTCAAACGTTTGTTCATCCAGGCGAACAACCGCTATTGTGTATGCTGACGACGAGGAAAATGATGATGGGTACTCCGATGCTGAATTTGCTGAAGAAGAATCTGATGAGCGGGTGAACATCATCCTTCAGCAGCTCTTGTTGCCATCCAAAGAAGAGGGGCGACATACCAATCTGTTCAAGACACACCGTTCTATCGCAAGCAAGGTATGTAACTTGATTGTTGATAATAGAAGTGTCAAGAACTTGGTCTCACAAAAGTTAGTGACTTATTTGGGGTTGCCGACGAAGCCTCACGACAAGCCTTATGGACTAGGGTGGGTGAATGAAGGGCCGCAAATGCAAGTCTCTTTCCATTGGTAAGCACTATAAGGAAGAGGTACTTTGTGATGTCATAGATATGGTAGGAAGGAGGAAGTCCAATTTCTTGGTGATGAGGCAAGGTAAGGAGGAGCTGGAAGATACTGGGCAGTACAGAACATCTAACTGGGGTCCTACATCTAGTAGAGAACTCGGGGTCGAGTTCTTCATAAGTGAAGGAGACTCATGCAAGAGCAAAATTATATCTTTTAAGAGCTATCTTTTATCTTTTAGTTAGGGATTATTATTAAGGTTTTATCTTTTTTTTTTGACTTAATGCATAAATTTAGATAACTTTGGAACTTCTATCTTTTATCTTAAGATATATTTAGGAAAGTTATATCTTTTATATTAGGTTAGTTTTCTTCTATTTAAGCAATTGTAGGCATGAGTCATAACCATTCATTCATATTATTAATCAAATATTGGTTTAGAGAACTTTTTCTTTATCTCTTTGGTGGATTCCAAGCCCCTTTCTGGTAGATTCCAGGCATATTTCCTAGGGTTTCGTCGCGTGCAAACCCTTTATCATTAAAGGCTCGCGCTTGCGTGCTTTCCACGACTTCCTACTGCGTCAATATTGGTTACCAAAACAGTTTGCACGTGGTTGGTATGGTATTTTTTGTACCATTTGCCAACTCTAAAATTAGTAATGACATTTTAAATTGGGTAGTGATACTGGAATCATACGGTTTCATACCACATAACCAAAATGAATGGAATTAAAACAAATCAGAGAGGTAATAAAGATGTTGTCTTTAACTATGAAGCCAACCTGATAGTGAAAAATCATGTATATCCAGCTTCCTAGCATCATTGTCCAAATGGGTCTTTTGCAAAGCATTAGAGCAAAAACAGTGTTCATGTTCTTTCATTTGCACAACTGAGGTTTATAAACAATTAATGTTTGAAGGACAAGGCCCGTCTCGTTTCACAAGTGAGGGACAAGATCTACATATACATGATTAAAAAAATCCATGTCCCAATCCTATCTTGCAAAAATTACACGGAATGGGACGCGACATAACCCCCGTCCCATCCTATCTTGTCCCCACCCCTAAGAGCGTCAGCATTCATGGGGCAACCCCATTCCTAATTTTTATTATCTCTCATCGTAATATTTCGACACCTCATTTTTCAATACTTCTACCTCTTCCTCTAAGATTTTCTCTACACCCATAAGTTTATCCCATTACTTTTTTTTTAACTTTATCTATACCCCACCACAATTCTTTACCAATAAAAAAATTAATTAATTTAATAAACAATAAAAACAAAACAAATAAAGTGAAATACCCTAAATTATTTTTGAGCTATTTCTTATTTTTATTTAGGGAAATTCCGTCTGGTGCCCCTATGGTTTATACTATTCCGGTTGGTGGCCCAAAATTTTCCGTTTGGTGCCCCTGAACTTTTAAAAAAGTTCGCCCCGTGACCAATATCCAGTTTAAATGTAACTCCGTCAGTTATTTGTTGTAAAAGCAAAAAATTATTTGAAAATTAAATCAGCCCCCACCAAGATAAAAAATTGAATTAAAAAAAAAAGCAATACGCACAAGAAAAGAAACAAAAGCACTTAAAAACCCTAACGCTCTTTTTTAAGAGAGTTTGGACGCCGCCCTCCTGATTCACATCAACTTTGCCCACCGGCCTCCCACAACGCCGCCACCGCCTTCCGTCACCCATCATCCCCCGCCTCCAGGTCGAGCCCTGCCTCCGAAGCCTTTATCCTTGATCTCTGTCGCCAACCACGACCTCCTCCCCTTGTTGTTGCATCTCCAGCGGTTCAGTTCCGCACCGCCCTTGTTTCTAGGCCTCTTCGATCTGCTGTCTGGTACCCGTCGCTTCCCGCAATGGGCGCTTGACTCCAGGTCGCTGCTCGCCGACCGCCGATTTGGCTCCACTGGCCACACGCCGACCTCCGTCACCACACTAGAGCCTCCCCAGTTCCTTCTCCCTTGATCTACAGGGTCTACGTCACCCTCCGGCTCCACCGCCGCTCGCCGACCGCCAAATCGGCTCCAATGGCCACACATCGACCTCCGTCACCACACTGGAGCCTCTGCTGGTTCCTTTTCCCTTGTTCTACAAGGTCTACGCCAGTAACGCTACCCCTCGGCTCCACCATATGCATCTCCGACCGTCCTTCCTCTACAAGATGGGCATGACACCTCTTCGAGGCTCTGATGCCAAATACCCACCCAAAGTTTCTCAGCCATCGCCATCAGCTCCTCCGCTTGGAGCTCTATCGCTGATTCCTTCGGCTCCGGTTGTCTCCTTGCTACTCGGTTGCCGTACCTCCACCGCGTGCCCTTCAACTCTACGCCTACCGAGCTCCTCCGCGTCTCCATCGAGCTCCTTTATCCCTTCCTTTTGATCCTCTTGCGCCACCAACCCTTTTGTTTGTTGTAGTCCGCTCTTGCAGTCGCTTTCTGGTTCATCTATGCCCGGTTTCTCTTCCTTGTCTTGTTTTGTATCGCCTCTTTTAGCCTTATCCTTGTGGTAGCCTGCCCACCATTTTATTATCGTCCTTGGGGTTTGATTGTGCTTTGGTGTGGTTTGTGGTTGTTTTGCGGGTTAGTATACTATGTTATTCTTGTTGTGTTGCAGGCTTCTTGTGAGCGTTGATTGATGTGTCATGTTCGATGACGTCGTGGACATGCGATTGACATCTGAAGGCTCTTCGAGTCCATAATCTGAGGTGTCCGCTGGTCCCCAGAGTTCGCTGTGTGCGTTGTCCCTTTGGCTGGTCGTTTCGTTCTTCTTTAGCTTGTGTTGCGCAGTGTAGGATGGCTTGTACGTTCCTTGTTTTTATTTTCTGTCATTTGCTTCTGTTATTTATTTCTGTCATTTGCTTCATTTATTTGCTTCTGTTGTACATGATGGTTAGTTCATCCACCGGCTTGTCCGGTCTCTCGGTCTCCCTAGGCTTGTCTAGATAACTGAATTTCTTATCTTGCTTCAACTCTCGGTCTCTCTAGGCTTGTCTAGAGAACTGAATTTCTTATCTTGCTTCAAAAAAAAAAAGCACGAAGTAATAAAAAAAAGAAACAAAAGAAAAAAAGCACGAAGGCTTTCTTCCTTCATCTGGAGATTGACTTCAAGGAAGAAGAGTGCAAAGTGGGAGGGGCGGCCGGTGGTGAAGATCAACGCCGGAAAGTCGACCGGTGTGTGGGAGCCTCGACAGGTGATGTAGATCGGATTGGGAGACTCGATCTACCGCCTTCAATCTCAATCCTACTGGTTTGAATATCGATTTTATTGTCGAAACAAGATCTGAATTTGGGTGATTTTAGGGTCAAATTTGTGAAAGTTTCTACCTAAATCTCAGTTGATTGAGTTCGAATAGGGGAAATTTGATGGTGTTTATTGTGAAAATTGTTCTCTAATCTGACTAGGGTTCAATTCGGGAATTGACTTTGGTGGTGAAATTTGTTCTCTATTTTGACCTAGGTTTAATTTGAGAATTTTTGTTTGATTGTGGGTGAAATTTGTTCTCTATTCTCATATAAGGATGGTTTAGGTTGAATTTTGTCATATTATTTTTAGGGTTCAATAACTTCACTTCACCCTTTATTGCTTGAAATGCTCGAAATTTCTGAAATGCTCGATCATGTGTGAATTTCTGAAGTTGTCACATTTGTTGCTTGAAATGCTCGGTCATGTGTGAATTTCTGAAATTGTAATTTACATTATGCAGAATGGGAGATAAAAAAGTTTTGACAATGTGCTACAAATGTGTGGAGTACTTGGATGTTGAAGTGGTTGATATCGACAAATATGCAATATGCTCGATGTTTATATTGAGTTGCTACAAGGGGCTGCAAAGAAGGAGTTGTAAAAAGACGGTGCAAGTTGAAGGTTCACAACAATGTCCCATTGAAGATGATGTAATGGGATCGGCACCATGGGTTGATGGAAGTCAACAAGACTAGGAGGATTGAACTTGTACTGTTAACACTTGGTTTTATATGTTCTTTTTGTTGCACTAGCTAGCTAGAAGGCTAGACCTTATAATTCTATGTAAATTGATTCATTTTTGTCTTCTTTTGTTGCAAAGCAAGAAGGTTAGAACTAATTAGAAGGATGAAACTTGGGTAAATATGTCTACAATTTAAATCTACAATTTCTGGTTTTGTCTTAAAATTTATGTATATAAATCTACAATTTTAGGTTGCAACTTGTGTTACGAAAAATATGTAGATTTAAAAAAAAATCCAAAGGTTCTATTTTTAAAAATTTTGGGATTAAATTAAAGTTACTAATCTACATTTTAATTTATCATTTTGTATAAATAAAAATTCAAATGGGCATAATAGAGTTAATTGGGTTTAGTTTGATTTAAAAGAACTTAATTTGAAAGTCAACTACTTCAAATCACCATATATTTAACGGAGTGAAGCTAGAAATTGGATATTGGTCACGAGACGAACTTTTTTAAAAGTTCAGGGGCACCAAACGGAAAACGGAAAACTTTGGGTCACCAACCGGAATAGCATAAACCACAGGGGCACTAGACGGAATTTCCCTTTTATTTAATTGAATAAATCTATATTATATTCAAAATATAGTATATCTTGTGAATTTGGTCATTTAATAAATTCACCTAAGATATATGGTATGAATTAGAATAATTAAATTTTTCTAAAGAGAAATAATATATGGATTGATTTAATTACATAAAGTCTCTAAATATTCTTATTATTTAATTTATGAAATTAAATTAACTATCTTATATCTCCATCTTTATCCGCTTCTTTTATTTCTTTTCTTTAAAATCGATTATTTACCCTAATCTCTATTTTTGATTGATTCTTAATTCAAAAGAATCGAAAATCTATTTTTTATTTATTAGACCTAACAGTATAGATACACGTCAAATCCTAGGGTTGGTTTCCCACAACCCAAAAATCACTCAGCCTCACCGTCCTCCACATCCTCCCTTCTCTCCCGTGAGCAGAGCCGTGACCAGCCTCGGTCGTGGCCACAACCAACGCCGCACTTGTTATCTATTCATCCATCCGCCATCACCGTCATCTTCCTATCCTAATTCAACCCACAATTCACCGCCTCCTCCCCTCTCAAACCGATCACGAGCAGTGAGTAGCCCCGTCCTCCTGTAAGTGTTTGGAGAACTGAGTCCTTAACGGATCTCAGAGGCCTACTCCTGTATATATATCAATGGGTGAAAACCCGAGGGTACAATGGTAACTGTACATGTATAAATAATATAATGCTAACATCCTCCCTCAGTCGCAGCTAGAGGTGAGCAAATAGCAAGACTGGAACGAAAAGAAGTAAAAAGAGGAGTAGGTAAGCCTTTTGTGAAAATATCCGCATACTGATGTGCAGAAGGGACATGAAGAACTCGGACCTGGCCTAGGGAGACCTTCTCTCTGACGAAATGGATGTCAATTTCGATATGCTTCGTCCGTTGGTGCTGAACTGGGTTCGACGACAAGTAAACAGCGGAGACATTGTCGCAGTAGACCAGTGTAGCCGATCGAAGGGGAACCCAGAGTTTGCAGAGAAGGTTGCGGAGCCAGCAGGTCTCAGCAACGACGTTGGCAACACCACGATACTCTGCCTCGGCACTCGAGCGGGAGATGGTGGCCTGACGCTTGGAGGACCACGAGACCAGATTGTCGCCCAGGTACACCGCGAAACCAGATGTAGAGCGTCTAGTTTCAGGACAACCTGCCCAGTCAGCGTCAGAATAGGCGGTGAGGGAGTCAAACCTGCTGCGAGCGAGATGTAAACCCATGTCAGAGGTGCCCTTGATGTACCTGATTATCCTCTTAAGCGCCTGAAGATGGTGTTCGCGGGGATCATGCATGTATAAGCAGATCTGCTGTATGGCGAAGGCAATGTCCGGTCTGGTGAATGTCAAATACTGGAGAGCACCGGCCAGACTGCGGTAGGCTGTAAGATCCTCAACCTTAGGACTGGAGGCAGCGTCGAGCTTGGACTTGCAGTCGACAGGGGTGGTGGTGGGTTTGCAAGACGTCATGCCGGCCTTGTCGACGATCTCAAGAGCGTACTTCTGCTGATGAAGGAACAGGGTAGTAGGAGTGCGTGACACAGAGACCCCAAGGAAGTAGCTCAGGGAACCGAGATCAGTCATGGCGAACTCTGATCGCAGCAGGGCCATCAGCCTTGAAATCCAATGTCGACAGGAGCGATGTAGAGGAAGCGGTGAGCACGATATCGTCAACGTACATGAGAAGATAGGCAGTGTCAGACCCTGAGTGGAACACAAAAAGGGAGTGATCAGACTAACTACCCTGAAATCCAATGCCAGTGAGGTACGCGGCGAACCGCTGATACCAGGTGCGAGGTGCATGTTTCAACCCATAGAGAGACTTCCGGAGAAGGCAGACATGAGATGGGCGGGTGCGATCATAGAAGCCTGGCGGCTGATGCATATACACAGTCTCCTGAAGGTTGCCGTGAAGGAAGGCATTCTTGACGTCAAGCTGATGGATAGGCCAATCCTTAGTAAGGGCGATGCTCAGAACTGTGCGGATGGTAGCCAGTTTGACGACCGGGCTGAAAGTCTCATCACAGTCAACCCCAACCTCCCGTGACTTGCCGTTGACCACTAGCCGAGCCTTGTGTCGCTCTAGAGTTCTGTCTGACCTGTACTTATGCTTGAACAACCACATGCAGTTAATGATATTAGTGTCCCGATGCCTTGGAATGAGGTCCCACGTGCCATTTTTAATAAGAGCACTAAACTCATCCATCATGGCAGCTTGCCAGTTCGGGTCCTGTAAGGCCTTGTGGGGCGATTTGGGGAGAGGAGATATGTCGGGAGACGAAGTGAGAAGGTTGTATTTGGGGTTAGGTTTGAAGATGCCGGACTGCAACCGGGTCTTCATGGAATGGGCGGGGGGTGCAATCGGAGGTTGGTGGGTAAGAGGGGTTGCCTGCTGAGGGGGAAAGAGGGGGGGGGGGTGCGGCGGGCGCTTCCAGGGGGTGTACCCGCCGCAAGGGGTGCAACGAGATAGGCGGGGGGGTGCGGCAGCCACTGCCAGGGGGGTGTGCCCGCCGCAGGTTGCGGCGCCCGCCGCCAATCGATTTGGGTGGGGGTTTTGGGCGGGGGGTTGGTTCCGGATGATGCTTGTTGGAATAGGTGGCATAGGAGGGGTGGGAATTCGTCGGAATTGGGTGGTGTGAGTGGGTTGGGGACAGCAGGGGTGGGTGGTGTGGCGAAGGGGAAGGTCTGTTCGTCGAAAATCACATGGCGCGAAGTGACAACCCGATTTGTATCCAAGCGAAGACAACGGTAGCCTCGATGGTGTGGGGAGATGCCCAAGAAGACACATTTAGTGGATCGTGGGGATAGCTTGTGAGGGACGGTGGCACTCATGTTGGGAAAACAGAGACATCCAAACACTCTAATGTGATCGTAAGAGGGGTAGCGCTTGTAGAGTGCCAAGGTTGGGATGGAGTTGCCAATAGCTTTGGATGGAAGTATATTGTGGAGATAGGTGGCCATGTGAAGCGCCTCAACCCAAAAGGGGAGGGGGAGAGAGGCGTGATGTAGGAGGGTTCTAGTTTTGTCATTGAGGGTGCGGAGTGTGGAGAGGTTTGGGGGCATGAGAAGCGGAGTGATATCCCATTTTGTTGACAAAAGAGCGAACAAAATTGTTGTCAAACTCTCCTCCCATGTCGCACTGAATAGCTTTGATGGGCAAAGTGAATTGAGTGCGGACAAATGTGTGAAAATTGACAATGTGACTTTGTGTTTCCGATTTGTGACGTAGGGGAAAAACCCAAACAAAATTGGTGAAATCATCAAGGACAACCAAATAGTATCGAAAACCACTAGCACTTGAAATAGGAGATGTCCACAAATCACAATGCAAAAGATCAAAAGGTGCAAATGTACTGGAATGAGAAATGCTAAAAGGGAGACGCTTGCTCTTGGTGATTTCACAAGAAATGCAAACGCCAGAGGATTTATTACAAGAAATTAAATGACTAGTGCGGAGACATTGGAGCACGTGGTCGCCGGGATGGCCAAGACGAGCGTGCCACAAGTCAGAACGATGGGCGGCGAAGGCGGTGGGGGCGGTGGGAGACTGTGGGCGAGCTTTGGTGATGGGGTAGAGGTCGTCAGAACTATTGCAGCGCATGATTGGGGTCCCCGTACGAAGATCCTTCACAAGTAAACCAAACGGGTCAAATTGGACAGCCACGTGATTATCGACGGTAAATTGACGAACAGAAATGAGGTTTTTAACAAGGTCAGGGGCAAGCAGGACTTTGTTGAGGCGTAGGGGTGGGGCATTGGGAAGGGTTGTGTGACCCGAACCGACAATTTTAAGAGACTCGTCGTTTCCGACATAAACAGACGGTAAAGTGCTCGAATTAAAAACAGTTTGTAGGTTACCTGGTGCGTTCGTCATGTGAGAGGAGGCCCCAGTATCCATGTACCAGTTGTCGTCCGGCTGCTGGAGTCCCATGGTGGAGAAAGTGGCGGAGAGGTTGGTGTGCATGGGGTGCGCTGGAGGCTGCTGTGAAGCGTACATCGCCGGGGATGGGGCCCGCTGTTGTGGCGGACGTTGCGTGTAGACCAACTCTGGCGGGGGGTATCCCGCCCACGTCGGATAAGGGCAGGGCTGCGGAGCGGGGGACTATTGCTGCTGCGGGTACCACTGCCCAGGCGGCGGCCGCTGCATGTTGCTGCGGCCGCGGCCGCGACGGCCGCTGCTGTTGCCGCCTCTGTCGCGTCCTCCGCGTTATTGGGGTTGTCTGGGTTGGGTGTGGGGGAGGGGGGTCCGGGGCTATGAAATCCTTGGAGGAAACAAGGACATGGGAAGGGCCCTGGGGGCGTCCCTGACGGCTCTCCTCCCTGGAGAGCATGCTGCGAGCCACCATGAAGGTTGGAAGTGGGGATGTGTTGCTGATCATGCCACCGACGACATCAAATTTGGTGGAAAAGCCGTTCATAAGTTGAAGAACAAGGCGTTCTTCGCTAACTTTGTGCCCAACATCGTCTAGTTGATCAGCGATGGCTTTGATGGCGAGGCAGTAGTCAGAGACGGTGGAGAAGCTTTCCTGACGGGTGTTGATGAACTTGCCCTCAAGATCCGCTGCCCTAGCGGATTGATTGTCATGGAAGAGGCCCTTTATGTGGAGCCAGACATCACGGGCGGTAGAGTTTGGTTGGAGGACGGTAAACAGGACGTCCTCAGAGATGGTGGCATAGATCCATCCAAGAACGATGGAGTCAAGGCGGTTCCAGAGGGGCTCAGGGACATCAGTCGGACGATCAGAGCCGTCGATGTGGGTGATGACGTCGTGAGCCTTACAGGCGGTTTGGAAGAGCTCCGCCCATGTGTGGTATTGGACATTTTTAAGATCTAGGGTTAGGGGAATTTGATTTTTGATGTTGGTGACGGATTGAGCGGAGTGAAAGGGGTTTTGTGGTGGTGGTGGAGGGTTAGGGTTGGGTGGAATGGGGTTAGGGTTTATTGGGTTGATAATCTCGTCGGTAGACATCGAGAAGGGGTGGGAGATTGCGGTGGAAGGGAGAAAGGAGGAACAGGGGGCGGCGACGGCGGCTGTAGGGAGCGGCGGCGGCGGCAAGAGGGGGAGGCGGCGACAGCAGGGGGCAGCGGCGGCGACTGGGCTGGCGGCGGCGGCTTAGTGGATCGTTAGGTGTGAAACAAAAATTAGGGTTTCACACAAAAGCTTGATACCATGTAAGTGTTTGGAGAACTGAGTCCTTAACGGATCTCAGAGGCCTACTCCTGTATATATATCAATGGGTGAAAACCCGAGGGTACAATGGTAACTGTACATGTATAAATAATATAATGCTAACACCTCCTTCGTCTTCGATCACTGCCCAAGGCCGCCGGCGACCGGAGTCTGAGCCACCGGGACCGCAGCCGCTGCCTAGCCTCGTCGGAAGCGCGCCCAGCACTGCCGAACCTCGCTGCCTTCGTCTCGGATTTCCGCCGCCCCTAGCGCCGATCGTTGTCTTCGTTCCCGATTGCCGCTACCTTGCCGCCGCCAATCATCGGTCGAACCTTCGCCGCTAGCCACCGATGCCGGAGAGCCGCGCCGAGCCATCAGCCCTCGCATGCGTCTTCTTCTTCTTCGTCTGTACGTGAGTCCCAGGGAGAAAGAAACAGAGTTTTTAATCTCTTTTGAAGAAATTACAGAAAAGTCCCTTTTGTTTATACAATTTCCGTTTTTGGCCCTCACTTAATTATTTATTAAGTTAAGCGGCCAGTATTTCTAAACTATTCGATTCTTGTCCGTTTCAGCGACACCAAGAAATCTCGAAGCACCCACGCCGAATCCCGCTCTCCGAGGAATGAATATTGGTATAGATTCTTAACTTTATAGAATTAATTCAATTTCAAATTGAATTAAGTAAATTAGTTAATTGTATAAATATCAGTATTAAATATTCTTTTTCCATTGGATTCAATAGGTGCTAAAATCTCGTCTTGTTGTCGTCAACAGATCGTCGAAGGTTAAGGCAAGTGATTCGTTCAAACGCCCTTTGCGTGTTTCGTGATTCTTTTGATGTGCCTTTTAAATTCTTCCGTGTTGAATGCGGCCATGTGGCCAATTTCCTTGCCAATTTCGATAAATTGCATACCCGTCTGTTTGATATAATTTATCTTTTTATTCATAAATTGGCATGAGTTAAATTAATGGGCAATTGCTAAATTAATTATAGTGATATGCGTATTAAATATGATTGTTTGTTTATAACTCGAGATAAGTGAAAGTTGCCAATTTTCTTCTTCTTAAATCGCATGATATTCTGATTGTTTCATTCATGCAAACTAGTGGCATGTGATAGTAAGATCCTTTGAATTATCCATGGTTGTCCCTTTTTGATTTAATGTTGTTATTATGATCACATAGTATAAAGTGGTTATGTATGATAAGTTAAGATAGACACCATGTGATGCTTAGGTATGATATGTGAAAATGCGCACCACGTGATGCGAGTGGCTATAGGCCTTTGGCAAGTTATGCATTAAACTGACTTGTAGGTTGTGGTTCGTTAAGCCTCCGCCTTACAAGGTTTCATGAAACACCATCCCGGAATGCATTCTCTACGGGGTGGTAAAACAACGATCTGATGTTGGTCGTGGTCCTTGTTAAAGGCCCGACCGGTACCACATATTATCAATCAATATTAGTATTATTGTGATTATGTTATTATCGATAGTTGTAGGTGATCATTTCAGTTATTATACTCATTTGTCTCGGGTATAACTCCTTTTTTTATCTTATAATCGATAGTTATGATCATCCGAGTCATGTCGTGAATTTTTACCTTTTTATTCAGTTTCCACTATTAAATATTCGTGTCTTTCCCTTAACCTAGAACATACCATTTTATGGTCACTGTAAGGTTAAAGTCTGAACATTTTCCCTATCATTTGCTAGTCTTAATTGTAATAACCATCCTATTTATTGGATGGCTGGTGTCCTTCGTTCTCACGAAACACCAATCATTTGCTAGTCTTAATTGTAATAACCATCATATTTATTGGATGGCTGGTGTCCTTCGTTGTCATGAAACACCAGACCATATTCCACAGGTCTAGTGCAACCAGCGGAGCATGAGAGAGTTGAAGAGCGGGCTGTCATTTATTGAATGTGTCACACTACCGGTTTTGAACCTTTAAAGTTTTCGCATTGCTACTCTAGTTTTAGCTATTTTGAAGTTATTTATACTTTATGATTTTGGTATTTTTATGTTATTATGATCAGATATTTTAAACTAAGATATTTATTTGACTTCCACCTATTTTATTTTATTTGCTTAAATTATCATCTTGTTTATGGGAGCATGGTTGCATGTCCCTAAAATCCTCAGGTGAATTCAAAAATATTAAAGTATGTGGATTCACCGGCGCTACAGCACTCCCTTGGGATTTAAAAAGGGAGTGTTACATAAAGTATTTTTATATATAGAAAAGTAGAGGGGAAGTGAGATGGGTTAAACCCTTTCCTCTAGGGTAACCCTTCCCCATCTCATTGATAGGGTTTAGCCCACATTCATGGGTTTACCCTATAGAAGGAGAGAGAGTGGGATGTGGTAATTGAAAACTCATAAATGTTGGTGCTCTAATAACTATACATACTTTGATCATGCTTACCGTTTATATAAAATCTAAACTTTTCTAAAATTACTACTTCCTCAGTCTTAATTTTTGTCCTTTGATTTTTTTGCACGTTTTTTAAAGAAGCTAAAAATGATATTGTATAAAATATTAAGGTTTTTTTGTTAAATTTTAAAATAATATTATACTTATTATTAATAAATATAATACTACATCTATTCAGAAATAAGTGACGTTTGACTTTTTGGCACGTTTACTAAGGAGTTAAAAACTATATAAAATATAAAGTTTTTACTTGATTTTTTTATAATTTTATACATATTAGTTATAAGTTTAAAATTATTTTAAAAAATTAATAAAAAAAGTTAATATTTATATAGTTTTTAGCTCCTTAAAAACGTGTCAATAAGTCAAACAACACTTATTAATTAACAGAGGGAGTATTGTTTTAAAAAATCAGCAAAAAATTTAATATTTTATATAGTTTTTAACTCTTTAAAAAAATGTATCGAAAAGTTAAACAACTTATAATATGGGACGGAGGTAATATTATATATGTTTTTTTTTGGTGGGGAATATTATATATGTTTTCTCCCTATCTCTGTAATACGAAATAGCAATCCGTCATTCATCACCTTAGAATTTCTAATGGCAAGTTGTTGCAAGATATATGAAAGTAGCCTTCTTCATTTTTTTTTTTAAAACTTTTTTATAAGTGATATTAATTGATTCATCTACCTATTGTGAATTATATTTATATAAAAAAAAACCCTTCCGAGGGCAAGGAAAACGCGCTCTCACGCGCCCCCCTTTTCTCTTTCGTTCACTATGCTTCAATCCCTAAAATCTGATATCTCCGATTCCCAAACCCCTTCCAATCGACAATCTTTCATTGATATTGACAATCCTCTTGCTGTTGAGTTCCACTTTCGGCCTTCTCCTTCTCTTTCGGGTCTGTTTGCTCTCCCGGCTAGAGTTTCGGGGATTCGTGCGGGTGATTTGGTGACGTCTGTTGCCAGTCCCTTTCGCACTCTCACCCGCTTCAGGCCCGACCCGATTCTCTCTTCCAAGAGTATTATTCTGGTGCGCCCTCCATGGAGGTGCTTCGCGGTTGGCCGTTCTCTTCTACCGGTGTGTACTGGTTGGGAGTTCTCCGATCCAAGGAAAAGAAATTTCAGAAAACGAAAAAAGATGGTGCACTTTGGAGTGCGTTGGTGGATCTGGTGTTCTATTTTGGGGCGTTGCTTGGTCGCTCAGGCCTTTTCGGTGTCTCTCTTCTGGATGTCGGAGGCTCTATGGAGGTGGAGTTTTTTCGGTCTTCCAGGCGTGTTGGCAATTGGTTTGAAGCGGGGCGAGTCCATCGCAACCCCTATCTGTTTCTAGGAGGTGACCTTTCTTTCCGGGGGGCGTCGCGGCCGGCTCTTGTGTCTCTGGTGGGAGGCGGCTTGTAATGGAAGCGTCGGGTCGGCTAGCAGTGGTTGGTGGCGAGGGCTGTGGAATTTCTCTGCCCTCGTTTCCCGATGTTTCTCGCTTCTCACTGATCGACGGTGATGTTTGTTCTTCCCCTTTCTGTGCGAATTCGGCATCTCTGGCCTCCAGCAGGTTCCATTACATACTGTCGTTCTGGACAATAAATCTCCTTATAACGCTTATGAATTCCCTTGTTTTTACATTTGATCTGGGTTACATTTTGTGTTTAGCACAAAATCTCACCACCTTTTGGTGCTTGGAAAAAATGGTGTTAGAGGTGATTACCTCTTCATTCCCTAGCCCCCGAATTATGGGCCTTAAACAAACTGTGGATCTTGAGGCTCTGATTGCCCCTATCTTCAGTTTCGATGAAAGATTGATCCCTGCTTCGTCTTGGGATGTTAGGTTATCACTCTGATATACTTGCGTTTGGTACTTCTTGGGGTCTATGATGTTTAAATTCTTGAATATTGATGTTTGTAATGTCGGGGTTGAGAAAAATAGGTCTGGTTATGTTGTTCAGATGTTGATCTATACTGTTGTTAAACGATTTTGTAAAACCACTTATTGGATATTACATTGTAGTTTTTTAGATTGTGACCAGCATCTTTGTCTTAATCTATCGGCTGGGCCTTTGCTGGTGCATCTTTCCATACATTGTATAAAAGTTGTGGATGGTGCTTTTCCTATGATAATCGTTGTTACATTGGCTTTCGGTAACACTTATATAATATTTGCTTCAATATGTCAGGTTGCACGTTACTGCTATTTAATTACAAATCTGTTTACGCTCAGTTTCTGTTGCGTTTGCTTATTTGCTTTGTTAGCACCTTAGTGAAATACCTTTTTTGGATTGTCGAATTGATTTGTTGGCTATGTTTGATAAAAACTAATATCCTCTTTTGGTTTCTGATAAAAAATGTGAAGGTGGTCTATGCCCTTTCACCCCTCAAATCCCGAATATCGGGCCCTTATATGTCTTCTATAAGACTTTTATTCAGGTATGTTGGCGGTGTGTTTTCTGTGTCCGTCGCGGCGATGGATTCGTGCACTTTGAAGCCCAAGCTTAGTTGGTTAAACTGCAATTGTAGTGGGTATGTTTCATCTAAAGTTCCTTACTTGGTGTGTGTCATGCTGCTACCTGATCACTGTGCCTGGTGGTTCGGGTGGTGTGTGGCCTGCAACTCTTACTCTGATTTGTTCTCACTTGTGCATGTTCTTCCCAGCAACTCGGGGTCCACACGTTTCTGTTTGGTGGTCGAGTTGGCTTGGTTGCTATATTGTCTCCATTTCTTTGGGGGGTCTTGTTGTTGTCGGCTTATCTACACCACGTTGTCGGGCTTGCCTCAGCCTCTGCAACTCCATATCAAGCATGGTTTGTCCTTTTCTATATCGATGAAGGCTTTGTCGATTTGTCATTCCTCCAGAACGGGTTGTGCTTATTGCGTGGATTACTCGTTGTTGTTGGGATTACACAAGGGGTGCTTGTTGAGTCTAAATTGAATAACTTGGCTTTGGTGGACTTGTCTCTTTGAGTTATCTCGTGGGAATGCTCTTACCCAAAATGCTATTAAAAATTGGAGGAACAAACAAATCATCCGAAATGTTAATTACTATACCAATTTGAAGCTACAAAATCTCTTCGATATAAGGACTCTTAAACCTCGTCCTTATATCTTTGACAGTTATAAATGAAAATATGCTTTTGGAATTGTAGAAGTATAGGGAAAAAAACATTTTGGACGGAAATTGATACCTTGTGTAAAAATGAACATATTCAAATAATGGCATTAGCAGAAACTAAATCGGAATCTGTTCCAGAAGATAAAAACTGGAAAAGTGTTGGCTTCGATGAAGCTGTTTGGTCGCCTGCTATTGGGCGATCGGGCGGAATTGGTTTATTATGGAAATCACACCAATTATTAAATGAGATTATTTCTTTCGTTAATCACTTACCCCGAATTATTGGTCTCCGCATTGAAAGCGTGAGTGATATGTTCATGACTCTTGTCCTATTTGTCTATGCCCCCTACCCCCAACGAAAAAGACTCGTTTTGGGAAACGTTAACTTCAATTGTGAATGATTCGCTCATCCCATGCATTGTGCTAGGAGATTTAAATGAAATATTATGTAGTGCAGATAAATTAGGCGGAGCTTCCACTCGCCCTTCTCGGTTTACTAGACTCCTAACATTCAAAAATGAATGTTCCCTAGTGGACCTCCCCACTTTTGGGAACCCTTTCACCTAGAGGAAAAATCCTGATGAAGATTCTAATATTCGTGAAAAATTGGATCGGGTGCTTGTTCATCAGCAGATTATTGAAAAATGTCCTAACCTAATCACTTATAATGGGGCTTTTTCTTCATCTAATCACTGCCCTATATCAATATCATTCGAGAACAGCTCTATCTTCAAAGCACCTCCTTTTAAGTTTGAAAATGTCTGGCTGCAACGGAAGGATTTCCGCAACATAGTTAAACAATCCTGCCGAGCTAATTGCACCGGCTCTGCTATGTTCCAACTCATTTTTAAACAAAAAATTCTTAAGAGTAAGGCAAAGGTTTGGAACAAGTCTACCTTTGGAAATATATTTCGTCAGTTAAACGACGTGGAGATTGAGTTGCTCCACATTCAATCCTCACTAATGGTAAATAATGTACAAACAAACGCTTTATCACAATAGGGACATGCTATCTTAATCAACTATAATTTATCAGCGAAGCCGCTGTATATTATGCAAAATTTCATGCTACCGGCCGCAATGCACAAAGATCTTGATCAGATTAATCGTACTTTCTTCTGGAACAAGGACCTTCAGCATCGACCGCTTATAAGCTAGGATAGGATTTGCAGACCAAAACAGTGTGGGGGACTTGGGATCCGGAAATCAAAAGAGATGAATGAGGCTCTCCAGATGAAACTGTTATGGAAGATTCTGGCCAAACCGAATAATGTCTGGGTTACTTTCATTAAACACAAATACCTTCGTTACGCAAACATTTTTTAATACGAGAAATGCGGGGTCGCCTCCTGGCAGTGGACCAAGTTGACTACTCTAATCGAGAAATTCAAGGCGGGGCTCATTTGGTCCGGTGGAAATGGGAGATCAATCAAGTTCTGGCCTGATAATTGGATTACTACCTCTAGTTTTTTGTCTAGAGCTGATTGCCCTCAAATCAATAACATGGAGGAAACTGTCAGTGATTACATTATGGGCGGTAGATGGTGGACGAAGAAGTTAAAAAATGCACTGCCAAGTTGCATTGTAAACGAAATTCTAGACATTCCGCTACCCGCTTCCTACTTTGAGGATCGGCTTTACTGGTGGCCCGATAGAGCTGGGTGGTTTACTACCTCAAGTGCATACAAATTAATCACAGCTCAAATATCCCTACACTTAGACAACAACGCCTGGATATGGAAAGTGAACATTCCGCCTAAGGTAAAAAAATTTCTTTGGAAGGTTTCTCAGGATGGCCTTCCAACTGCCTCTAGGCTTTCAAGTAGGGGAGCCTCTGTCCCTTCCACTTGCTGTCTGTGAAATAGTGCGGTTGAAGATGAAGTTCACCTCCTGCTGGAATGTTCCTTTGTACGTTCTTTCAATACATTACCTCTTCGAGTACACTCCACCATTGCCAGCATGATAGTTCATTCTCGTGACATTAAACATATCCTATCATTTATTGGGAACAATCTAAATTTGTCGGCCAAGGAAATGCTTGCCTTTTCTTGGTGGTCTGTATGGTATATTCGAAACCAACTTCTATTTTGGCAGGTCCCCATCCCAAGGAAAGATATAACTTTACGCTTGATTAACTCCCACATTGATAATTGGAGTAAAACTGCCATGCTTGAGGCTAGTTTAGACGAGGAAACTCCAATACTCACACATAGCTCCAACCCCCCGAATAAGAAAAAGAGCCGTAGTAGGATCTCATGACGCAAACCCCCAATGAGAATATTTAAGCTTAATTTTGATGGATCAACGATAACAAATAATGAAAGCACGGTGGGCGCCATAATTCAGGACTGGAATGGTCATCCAATACAAATGTGTTATCAAAAACTTGGTAAACAAAGTCCTCTCAAAGCGGAAGCACTTGCCCTTAAAATGGGAATCCAACACGTCATTCAACTCGATATTGACAAAATCCACATCGAAGGTGATTCTAGCATAATCATTGACTACTTAAACAAAAAAATCTAAATGCCATTGGGAAATTGAGCTAATCTTGTCTGATGTTGAACTTCTTCTATCGCCTTTGAAAGAAGTCTCCTTCTTTCATGTACCCCGTTTGGGCAATAGAGTGGCTGATAAGGTTGTACACCTTTGCCACTCTGCCCGGGGAGTCGATATTCACAATGATTCTGGTCTTTTAGACCTCATCCGCAAGGATGCTGCCGGGTAGACATTGTTCGCCCGAATCCTTTCCTAATCAAAAAAAAAATATTGATTCATCTTACTATTTTTATTTTCTCCGCTTTATTTAATTAATAAGTATTAATTATTGAGACTGGAGAGATATTCATACTACGTCATGCTCATATCTGATATCAATATATAATAATCAGTCGCAATACATGCAGGTATAAATTGCGGAGTTCCCAAACTTTGCCTTGAGCAAGATAGATATTATATTGTTGTTGTTGTTGCTACTACTTGGATATCACCTTAGTAAGATGACTTTGATATATCTAAATAAACTTTCCATACACATTGCACGCATGACTTTTAACAAAAGTGCAAATCTGTTGAATCTTGTTGAGGCATACAGTGGCGGATCTAGAGTTTTGTTTAGGGGGGCTAATTTTTTTTTTCGAAAAAAGAGACTATACACAAGTATACAACACATAAGAATACATAATTTTATAGGAAAAGAGATTACAAGAATTTTGAATTCATTGAGATTAACAATGGAAAATACTTGGTTTTGGACACAGTTGGCTCAAGGATTTGTCTATAAGTTTTGGAAACAAGCTTCGTGGGTTAATATCATTGGCTTCAACCTTCCACTTGTCTATGATATTTTCCGTGCATTTGAACAAATGTAAGTGAGGGGAGAGGTTTAGGGCAAAAAAATTAAAGAAAATCATTGGTTCTGGTTAAATCTACATTGAATTTTTATCTGTATACAATTACAACCTGATCTTGTATTACAGTAAAGATAGTTGTATCTGTCTATCCGTTTATGTAAAAGAGAAATTTGGCTTATGTATTTTGATGTTTTTAAAAATATATAATTTTGTGTAAAAGAGCAATGGGAATTTTGTGTAAAAGAGCAATGGATTTTCGGAAAAAAAAGAAAAAGAAAAAGGTTGAGGGTTAAATGGCCTGGGGAATGGGATTCGATCCCTAGGCTGATGCACTCCAATTTAATCTCCCTCCGTACCTTTAACGTCGTGTTAAGCGCTCTTTATTTTCACATCTCACTTCATTTATATTTATTACAGAAAAACAGTGAATATATATAAAATAATATACCGATTTTTTTTCGGGGGAGGGGGGCTTCGGCCACCCCAAGCTCCCCACAGCTCCGCCACAGAAGGGCATATATATTTCTCTCTCAAACAATTCTTGCAACTTATATATGATTTTGAAAGGAAAAAACACACACATGCACATTAGATGCATGTTTTTAAGTGAATGCTCATAAAGATAGCAACGCTAAATCAATTTCTCATCAATACCACGACATATGCATTTTAATTAACTTATTCATTTTATACATAAGGACAATTACATTTAATCAAATGTACCAATCTTGGAGTTAGTTGAAACTAACCACTCTTAATTACATAAATTCAATCTCGATCCTCCATTCTTTCATGCCATTCCCAAACACTAAAAAACTCGACCAATTAATTTTACCTAATTAAATTTTCGACTATTGATATATGCAACAGAAATTTTTAGCACTCCATTCATTTGAATTAATTGTTTCTTCCTCCTCTTCAATGGCGATCAAATTATCTCTCCTCCCTCTGCTCCTCGTACTCTCATGTATCCAATCCACCATGATCAACATAAATTTCCAATTAATATTCGATTGATTATGAATTCAGAATACATTTATTTGATTTTGTTGACATGAAAACAATTTGATTGATTGCAGGTACCGTTGCAATTAGAATGGCATCCTCTACCCTCTTCACGCTCGTCAACCACTGCCCCTACACAGTCTGGCCGGGAACTCTCTCCGGCAACAGCGAGACACTCGCCGACGGCGGCTTCATCCTAGCTCCCGGCGCCTCCCGCCAGCTCGCCGCCCCTCCCGGCTGGTCCGGCCGCTTCTGGGCGCGCACGCGCTGCACCTTCGACGACGCCGGCAACGGCCGATGCGCCACCGGAGACTGCGGCGGGCTCCGCTGCACCGGGAGGGGCGGCGAGCCTCCCGCCACCCTGGCGGAGTTCACAGTCATGGGCGGCACCGGGATGGACTTCTACGACGTTAGTGTCGTCGACGGGTACAACGTCGGCGTCGGGGTGACGCCGACGCCGACGTCCCCGGAGTGCCTTTACGTCGGTTGCTCGGCGGACTTGAACGCGTTCTGCCCGTCGGAGCTGAGGGTGACCGAGCCCGCGGCGGGAGGGTCGACGTCGGGCGCCGTGGTGGCATGCAAGAGCGCGTGCACGGCGTTCCACACGGCGGAGTATTGTTGCATCGGCGACTACGGCACACCGCAGACGTGCCGGGCGACGCGGTACTCGGAGCTGTTCAAGAAGGCGTGTCCAAAGGCGTACACATATGCTTACGATGATGCATCCAGCATCCGGACGTGTACCGGGACGGACTATGTAATCACTTTTTGCCCGATAGATTCATATTGATCTTCGTTTTTGTTTTGTAAGCAAGAAAACCAAGAGAAACATAAAAAGGAAAGTTATCTTCTCATTCAGTTTAAAATATACGAGGCATTATAGAAATTAATATTGCATCTACAATATTTGGGAGGATCATGTTTAATTACGTTGATAATCTATCTATATACTAATGTAAGTAGTGTAGGTTCCGTTACACAGAGAATATATTAATATAATATTACATATTTATCTATATATATATAAATAAAATAAAACAAAACTAATTGAAATAACGCAACCTTTAAGAGGATGTTA
Organism: Persicaria tinctoria; assembly: GCA_037127255.1. Lineage (NCBI taxonomy): Eukaryota > Viridiplantae > Streptophyta > Magnoliopsida > Caryophyllales > Polygonaceae > Persicaria > Persicaria tinctoria. Next base: position 21,051,276 of record JBANSL010000013.1, on the reverse strand, counting down.
AAAATATATTCTCACGTTTCAAAAGTAAGATAAATATCCCGACCTTTATAAGTGATGGTATTATAATAGAGTCAATTTGCCGACTATACAAATACAAAGGCCAAATTAGCCAAATATACAAGATTTTGGAAATTTTGCAAAACTATACACAACCCTTGCCCCTCCTATGTGCCCCCCCCCCTGCGCCCCCCTCCAGCGTGCCCCCCTGTGCCCCCCTCCACGTCAGCGATTTTTTTTTTTTGCGCGCGTCAGTGCTGATGTCATTATCGGAAATGCTGACACTGTTTACAAGGATGCTGACGCCAACTTTTTTTTTCCTTTTTTCCTGTGCGTCGGTGCTAACGCCAACGTCTAGAATGTTGACGTCCACATTGCTGACACCGCAGACTCCGACAACGCTGACGCGGAGGACGTCGACGATGCTGACATCGTTTGAGGGATGTTGACACCGACGTCGGGAATGCTGACGCCGTCTACGAGGATGCTACGCAGCCGACGATGACGTCGGGAATGCTGACGTCAGCATTGCGGACGCCCTCTACGAGAATGCTGACGCCGATGGTGATGACATCAAATATCAATATATTTTTATATAAAATATAAAAGGGGGAGAACAAAGAGACAAATGAATGTTTCAAAAAAAAAAACGAAAATTTTTTTTTTGTAGTGAGAAACAAAGAATTTTTCGACGCTGACGATGCTGACCTCTTTCCTCATCCATCTCTTATATTGCAAAAACGATGTCAGCAAATATATACCTACACAAAAATATGCATGAAAACGATGTCAGCACTAAAAAATACGTATAAAAACGATGTCAGCACTAAGAAATAAACCAATTTTTAAGGACTCAAGCATACATATATACTTACATATATAATATCAAAATAAAAACGATGTCAGCACTAAAAAATACGTATAAAAACGATGTCAGCACTAAGAAATAAACCAATTTTTCATGACTCAAGCATACATATATACTTACATATATAATATCAAATTAAAAACGAGGTCAACACTAAAAAATATGCATAAAAAATAAGTCAGCACTAAAAAATACTCATAAAAACGACGTCAGCACTAAAAAACAACCCAATTTCTAAGGACTCAAGCATACATATATACCTACATATATAATATCTAACTAAAAACGATGTCAGCACTAAAATAAATTGGAGACAAATTGCATTACTCACACTAAAAATTCACCAACCTATAAAAAAATCAGTAGCTAAAAGTCATTAACTTAAAAACATAACTTACGCTTTCATACATCCTAAAACGTGTAAGCTATCCAAACAAATATGCTTTTATCAAAAATAAATTAGACCAAAACTAAACCACTGCCAAAAAAAAAATTAAAAATATAAAGATCCAATAGTTAGACCATCCGCATCAATGCGGGTTTCTAGAGTTTCTTAATACAACTTTCTCACTTCCTCTCTCCTTAAAACCCCTAACTTACTTTTTCATCCACATCCATACGATTTTCTAAAGTTTCTTAATTTACATTTCACCATCTTTAACAATTTTATATTAGTGTCTATGAATAGATAAAAAAAAATTAATAATATCTAAAATAATTTTAAATTTTTTTATAAAGATAAAAATATTAAATGGGTTTTTAGGAGATAAATTTTTTTATTTAAATGGGTTTTTAGGAGATAAATTTTTTAATAATATCTAAAATAATTTTAAATTTTTTTATAAAGATAAAAAATTAAAATAATTTTAGATTTAATAATATCTAAAAAATGGCATTGGTCCTCTTCCAAACAACAAAAGCCAACAATTGTAGTGGGGCCATGCAAAAAAAATAAAAAAAATGCAAAAGATGGCCAAATAGGTAGTTGGGACCATTTAATGGGTTTTATGAGAGTTTGAAAGTTACAAACTCTCCCTTGAGTTTTTAACTAAATCCCTCCCCTCTCTCCTACTTTTTATAATTTTTTATTCTTAAAAACGCTCTAAGTCCTCCCAACGTAGATGCTCTTACAACAATGAATGTATTCAAAAGGCACGTACAGTACTTTGCTACCAACTGATGAAGTCAAATCTCATTCAATTTCCTTGCAAAATCTTAAACAAAAATCCACACTTTCAATTGACATGTGTCATCTAGCTAATTGTTTCAGCACTTTACAGATTTAGGAACAAAGAAACTCACACAATCACAGTCACATAATATGAACTGATTTTTACTTCTCAGAATTGGTCCAACACTTTGATTGAGCAACCAAGTTAATCAAGCAGCAACCATCAAAGTAAAAGCTTAGCTTACCAGCAACAGCAACCATCAGAACTCAGAAGTGCGGACACCGCCTTCAATCTTCGTTGCTGACATGAAACTAGGAGTCAATAAAGCAGTTGGCGGCGGGGGCGAGGACGGGAAGCAATGGAGGGAGATCTCCGTCGGTGAATCGGAGAGTGATATCGGTGAAAATATCAGCCAACACCTATTGAAGTGACGATCTGGAAAACTCATCTCCGTCCTCAGAATCCCCGTCGATCTTCCTCGTCGTCGTCATCATCATCGGAGAAGAAGAAGAAGTGGATGGCGGATCTGTTGAAGTGGTGGTGGCTTGGCCAGATCTAGAGCCGGTGGTGGCGGGTCTGGAAAAAACAACCGACAGCCACCCCATAGCCGATCAATAACCATCGGATCTAGTGGTTCTCCGGTGGCCTCCCTCTGTTGTCGCCGGATCGGATCGGATCGGGAGAGGCCGGGAGGAAGGTGCGACCCTGTAGATCGGCTCAGTCGGATATGGCTTCTCCTCCACAATCGACGCCGCATAGTTTTCTCCTCAACTGGATCTGAGAAAAGGAAGAGCGTGAAGGCGGATAGATAGACCGAGGTGAGAGAGCGCGTGAACTGGCCAAGCTCCAGCGCCGCCTCCATTGTTGACGGAGCTCGGAGGAGAGGGGAGGGTGCCGGATTTTTGTAGATCTGTACAAGGGAGAGAGAGAGAGGGGAGCGTTCTGAGATTTAGGAGGGGAGCGTTATGATTAGTGATATCCGTAGATCTGTATAGGGTTTGATGTTGTATAGTTTGCTAATATTTATAAAAGTGTGTATATTTGGTTAATTTGGTCGAAAATTTGCGCGTGCAAATTTTTTCATTATAATATCCCAAAATTTTCTCCCCACAAAAATGATTAGTTTCTTCCCTAAACATTCAATTTAATACGTATTTAATTTAAATTATTCAATTTAATACGTATTTATATATTATAATTAAATTTAATCAAAACAAAAATAAAACAAGTAAATATTTAAAATATAATTTTCAATATCTTGATTGTGTAAAATATCATTCAATTTTATTAGATTAAATTAGATTGATTTTTAAGATTATCTTAATTTTTATTTATTTTGGATTTAAGAAAAAATAAACAATTTACATTATTTTATATTTTTTTAATAATAATAATTTACTTCTTGTATGTATATATATATATATATATAGAGAGAGAGAGAGAGAGAGAGAGAGAGAGAGAGAGAGAGAGAGAGAGAATAGATACTTTGTGCACACCCCTTAGGGTGTACTTTGTGCACAGATCTGGACCCTTGATCTCAATGAAATAGATGGCTGAGATGTTTACACGTGTCCCTTTTTAAATAAAAAATAAAAAAGGTTATCTATCCCTCGTTCCAGGAGCGTAGGCGCGTGAATGTTGGGAAATAAAAACCTAATCCCTAATAATCATGTACATGTGAAACGAGGAAGGCGAAGCGGAGGCAATAAGGGCGAGAGCGGCGGCGATTTGGGCAAAGCGGACATCACCGGGTAGGCAAGGCGGAGGCGAGCCCAGGCAAGCCGGAATCGAGTCCATACGGTCTTCTTCTTCATCGACTTCTGCTCGGACATCACCGCCGGCAACTTCTGCTCGGACATCTTCTGTTCCGTTGGTCTTCTTCTTCATCGATGTGGACCCAGGTTCTTCTGTCCCGTTCCTGATGAGCTCCTGAAATTCTCTTAGATTTGCCACTCTTTTCGTTTTCATTGTTGTCGCCTCCTCGTCTTCTTCAATGTAAATCCCCTCTTGATTCAATTTGGAAGTGGATTTTAAATTTAAGATTGATTCCCCAGTTCGTTTGATTTCATCAATTTGATTTGTATTGATCGATTTTGAGTGGTAGCTATTGAAAGGATAAAAAATAGTTCTGATTTCATTTGCAATATATAGCAACCAAATTATGTTAATATATGATATGACCCTGTAATTGCTCAGAATCGAAAAAACCAGTTGAAGTCATTATTATGTGCAATAATTTGATTTATTAATCGTCAATTATTCACTCATATGTGTCGAATTTTGGTCAATTATTCGGTGAAACATGATTCATTATTCCTCATTATATGGTTTTCGGTTTGACAAAGAAAATAAAAAACTAATCACACGTGTATAACTACACAATTAAACATTATTCGCTGAAATGTGAAACATTATTCGGTGAAATATAAGGAATTATTCGTTTAAATCGGGAATATTGTTTAGGGTTGGGGTTTATTTTCTCTAAAATTATGAACAAAAAAAAAATATTCGGTAACATGTGACGAATTATTCAGTGGAATTGGTAAATTTTGATATGAACTAGATGGAAAAAGATAACATAACATTATTCGATAGAATTTGAAGCATTATTTGGTAGAATTGCCAAAATTTTAAAACGAACAAAATCAAGTGGGTGATTATTTGAACGAAAACTAAATTTATGGGGGGTTTTCTACAATTTTTATTTTAAGAGTGATTTTGTAAAAACTAACCTGTTTTTATGGGGGATTTTATATAATTTTATGTAAATATCAAATTGGACTCATTTACTTTGAAAAAAGTCTGAACGTTCAAAAAAACAAAAACAAGGGGGGAGGGGGTTGAGCAACACGCTCTAGCAAGAGGAGCTGTGGATGGTTTTTTTCAAGTGGGTCCCACAATTAATTAAAGCAAAATAAAAAAAATCCCATTTAATTATAGCCATCCATCTCTTTTCAATCCACGGTCAGGATTTGTGCACAAGGTACACTGTAAGGGGTGTGCATAAGGGAACCACTTCATATATATATATATATATATATATATATATATAGGGAAGCTTTAAAATGTAAAAACTCCTTAACGTGTAAAATCCGCTTAACGTGTAAAAATTTTTAAAACCAGATCCGTGCCCTTTTTTTAAAAAAAAACGAACCGGGTTGTTAAAAAAAAACTGAACCGCTTCTTCTCTCCCATGCCAGTGTGCTCAAAAACTCTGGAAATGGCAGGACGTTGGAGGCGAGGCGGTGGCATCGAGCATGACAGGAGGCGGGGAATCAAGCATCGGACTAGCACAACATCTCAATCGCCGGAATCCTCGTCCTCACAATCGCCGGAATATTTGCAATCAGCGGAATCCTTGCAATTGTCGGAAGCCTCGCAATCGCCGGAATCGAGCATCGTGCATTGGTCAATTCGATAAGGCAGACGTGGATCCGGCTTCTCCTCCTCGCAATAGCCGGAATCCCCATCGGAATCATCGGAATCGCCAACCCACACCACCTTGCCCAGCAACACCAGAGCGCGGATTCGCCGCCTTCGACCGCCACCTTCCCACCACCGAAGCCACCAGCGATTGCCACCAACGGACTCACCACGCCACCACGGTCCTGTATCTCCCTCCCCCTTGCTCCGCCGTGCCCTAAGCTGCCACCGGGAGCTTGCCAAAGTCCACTGCGCAACCGTCGTTTCTACAGAGAGGGTTACTGGTCGATGTGAGGAAGATGATGATGAAATTACAATTTTGACCCATATTTTCCCTTTCTTCCCAAATATGCCCTTATCTAAATTTAATAAATTACAAAATTATTCCGTAGTTTATAAACGCACAACATAATATTATATTTGCACAATTTAAAATTATATTTGCACAAAATAGTGTTTGAATGATTTAGATTGAGATTTAAAACCTAGGGATTGATTTAGGAGCGGAATTTGGGGTTTTTTGCCAAAAGCCAAATTGATTGAAATTGATGATATGGTTGTGTTGTTGGGTTTATTTTGAGTTAATTTCATGTTCATAACATTGTCAAATTGTTTATGGATCATGATCTAATTGGATTTTATAATTTTATTGCGATATATTTTAGATTTTGGGTTTTTTTTTGCCAACATCCAAATTGATTTAAATTGATGATATGGTTGTGTTGTTGGGTTGATTTTGAGCTAATTTCATGTTCATATCATTGTCAAATTGTTTATCGATCATGAGCTAATTGAATTTTAGAATTTTATATTGCGATATGTTTTAGAATTTGGGACTTTTTGTCAAAAGCCAAATTGACTGAAATTGATGATATGGTTGTGTTGTTAGGTTGATTTGGAGCTAATTTCATGTTCATAGCATTGTCAAATTGTTTGTGAATCATGAGCTAACTGGATTTTAGAATTTTATTGCAATATGCTTTAGGTTGATTAGGTTCTTCTATTTTAGCATGAAAATCATAATTTAGCCTATTAGCTCAATTGGTAGAGCAATGTGCATTTGCACAAAGATGTGGGTTCAAATCCCACATAGATTACATAATAGACAAGAGCGCAACAATCGCAAATTGTTAATCATGCACATTATAATCTTAGTTATGCACAATTGTATCCTACTTTTGCACAATTCTATCTTACTTTTGCACAATTGTATCTTACTTTTGCATAATTGTAGTTTAAATTTGCACAATTGTATCATACTTTTGCACACTTGTATTCTAAATGTGCACATTACAATTTTATTTTCACACTTTATGTTCTTATATTTGCACTTGAAAGTTGCACAAAAGCACTTTAAAATTGCACAAATGCACTTTAAAGTTGCACAAATGCACTTCACAGTTGCACAAATGCACTACACAGTTGCACAAATGCACTTGACAGTTGCACAAATGCACTACACAGTTTCACTTTATGTTCTTATATTTGCACATTACGATTTTATTTTTGCACTTTATACTGTTATTCATGAAGAGAAACATCGAACATCTAAGCGATAAACATATATAGTTGCACAAATGCACTTCACAGTTGCACAAATGCACTTCACAGTTGCACAAATGCACTTCACAGTTGCACTTTATGTTCTTATATTTGCACATTACGATTTTATTTTTGCACTTTATACTCTTATTCATGAAGAGAAACATCGTACTTCTAAGCGATAAACATATATAGCCTATGCGGGGTTTGAACCCGCATCTTTGTGCGTAGGCACAATGCTCTACCATTTTGAGCTAATAGGCTTTAGTGCAAAAACCACTAAGGGCATGTTTGACAAGCACATTTTTTAATCCAGCTTAATATTATAATCTAGATAAAAAATTTAATCTAGTTCAAGATTATAATCTAGCTTGAAATTGAACATCTTGTTTGGCACGACTATTGATTATCCAAGCTTTTTGGAGATTAAATTGTCAAATTACCAAAATTGATCTATTTTATTTGATGCATGACTTTAGAGTCCGGTCATATTTGGCTCGGGCTATAAAGTTTCTTTATAAAAGAGAAAAAATACATGACATTATAGCCTACAACAAGCCCGGGCTATATATGAAGCTAAAATCATAAAACGGTAATCAAAGCATCCACATTCATAAGCTGAGGCAAAACTAGATAGATCAATTACAGTGTTTAGCTTCACAACCTGTAAGAAAGGGATGTTCTCAGTTTAATATCTTCCCATATATAAATATCATGATATCTAAACTAGATAGATCAATTACAGTGCTGCTAGGACATGAATGCACCAGCTGCTATTGAGGCCCATGATCTCTTTGTAGTGGAACACTGGAAGGGCATCTATGAGTGCCTGATCAAGGCCTGAATCATGGAGTTCAAACAACTGCTGCAGCTGTCTCTGGAAGGTGTCAGTCCCTGGCATTTCTGGGTACTGGTTTTCTGAGTGGGAAGCTAAGAAGGAAGGTCTGTTTTTCATGATGAATCTGACTAGCAAATGGAGTGCAGTGCAGCAGTTGACATTGTTGCACCAATTTGAATCTCGATATGGAACATGTAGTGATTTTCCATTTGATATGCTCACAAGATTCATAATCACTAACCTGATCCAAACAAACAGTATTTCCAAAATAAAGGTAAGAAGATACGAATTTTCAATCTGATTTATTTTGAACTATAGGCTTTCTAAGCATACACAACATAGTTCAACAAGTAGAGGAAGAAGAAACAAACCCTAATTTTGAAAGAGACTTGTTGATGTTTGTTGCTTCTTTGAGACGTTCACCTTCAGCCCCATAACTCTTTTGCCTGCACATTCACAACAACAACAAAGAAAGGCAAATAATAAACTTAAGGCAAATAACAAACGATATTACTTTATGTAGGCAATTATATTTGAATGAACTTCTGAAACTACATTACCTTTCAGAACCAGCAAGATCAACAAGATGCAGCCTAGTAAACCGGTGATGGGTGACACCTTGAGATTCCCACTGAAAATTTGCAATTCAAAAAAATTAAGTATAAACAAATTGGAGTAGATAATTATCAAGGAACTGAAACAGCCCAAAACCATAAACAAGAAAGAAACTTACTGAACTCTCAATTACACATGTGAATACACTATGAGAATGACTACTCACATGATTCATGTTAGTAGCAGCCACCTTTCTGTTAGTATCCCCCTGAAAAGCAAATATAACAGTTTATCTGTCATGTTGTATTTAAGCTGGAAAGAAAGGCATGTGTATAATTCATGTTAGTAGCAGCCACCAGGATCAATATAGTCTGATAAATTGTGTCACAATCAATGATAAATACTAGTGTGAAATAATTATGCATAGTAGATCTCATAGCTAGGAAATAGCTCATGTTGAGGGATAATTACTTGAAGTAGTTGATGCATGACTTCTCGAGCACTAGAAACCTCTATCTCTGTAAGATTCTCCACATAAACACCCTTTTTCAAGTCTTCTCTTATCTGTGTCAAGGAGTTAATAAATCAGTAACTATAAGCATGGATATTAACATAACTCCACAGTTATAATATGAAACACTCAATCTCACTCTCAACTAGTTTAGAAATGGGTTTCATGGACATGAAAACTTAGGAACCAGTTTGACAAAATAGGTTCCAGATTTTTTTTTAATCTTTTCCCCTTAATATCAATTGGGTTTATTCAATTTGAAAGTCATAACCTAATTCGTTTGTTTTGTTGATTTGGATGTGGTTTGTGATTTGGGGTTTGATGATCTCATCCCGTGCAAACAACAACATGATAACCAGTGATTTGTTTTTAATTTTACAGTTTCATCCTATCTTTATTGGTAACTACATTTGAAGTCAAAAATAATTTTCCAATTGCCAAATCAATAATATTGCCAAAATTTTGGCTGGAAAGATGGTCCGTATCATAATTGGTGTAATTGGATAAAGTTTGTATATGGTCGTTTCCCAAGTTCACATTATTTTTAGTTCACAACCGATGGTTGGTATTATTTAGAATTGTTTTTCCAATAATTTAATTCAGAAATGTTGCCACAGAAATTGGGGAAATGGATACTCACTCGGACTATGTCCCCAACTTGTAGCCTTTTCCAGGGAGTAGTCACCCACCTCTGGCCTTGTAGTATGTCTACAGAAGTGTTATTTATCGTCAAATCATTTTGGAAGCGTTTCTGGTTATATTACAATCCAACAAATGACAAAAGAGTGTTAGTGCTCAAGCAATTAAGCTACAGTTCAAAATGAGAATTAAACATGAGAAACACCCTTGAGACAATATCAACCTAAGAAAAAGCATTAAAATAGGGCATCAAACTCACCCAAACCTCAAAAGCTTCTTTTATGAGAGAAATAAGAAGCACAATGCTAAGGGGTATCACATTGGTGATTGGACTCACTGGACTGCAGAGAAAACAAATGACATTAATGTCCGGCAACTTCGCTCATTATCAATTTATCAATATTTTCACTTCACTGAAGGATCTGGAAAGTTCCAAGATGATTAAGAAACTAAAGAAAACGGAAGATTTGCAATTTTTCTGCTACTTGCTGCAATTTTTAGAACATGTAATAAAATCCTTTTTCTTGAACATATGTCCCAACATCAAAATCTAAAATTACTAAAATAAAAGAACAAATTTAGCTTCGGAAGTCGCTGCAATAGAGATGGATGTAGAAATGGTAACACAAAAGGCAGAGCCTACATAAAATGCATTGTTGTTTAAGTGATTAGACACAAGAACCACCATAAAAGGACGATTATGACGCATGATACGGCATCTCATTCAACATTGCAGCATCAGGATGAATTAAATCAGTATAAAAGAACTTTAAACCCATGCACTTGACTATAGAAAGTAAATCCAGAATCATTGGTGTAAACCCATACACTTGTAACTCAACTGTAAGTTGCAGGAAGATGGATTTAGAAGATCTAAAATTTGTTCATTGTAAATCTCCAAAAATGAGCATTTACAAGTAAAGCGCAGCTTTTCCTCTCTCCGAGTCTCTCTTTCCTGTCGGATGGAAATTGAAAGCTTGCTTGCAAATCCCTAAATCCCTAAATCTCTACCACTAAATCCCAAAAATTTAGAAATTAATCATCATCAAAATATAAATATGAAGCAATAGATACCAATCTTAGATCCCTAATTACATCAAGAACACGAATTCGACGAATAATTGATCGAAGAGGACCAAAAAAGAAGCAACAAATGAACCTGAGACTCTGATCGCCCTAACTGATTGAAGAAGGCAAACGATGACGGGAAATGCGGAACGAACAAGTGCGGATAGAGAGGGCGAAACTGCCGATCGGTCGTGAGACTTTGAGAGCCCTAATTGATCAAAACAAACATAGAATCAATTATTAACAAACATGAAAAAATCAACCCAGAGTAACGATGCTCTTCTTCGCCATGGATTGAGAGGGCGAACCTGCCACTCGGGGCGAAATCGACCAGGGGCGAGCAGGTGGCGGGGGTGAGGAAGAGATGGGGTCGGGAATTTGGGAAGGAAGGCTGCTATGGATGCCAAGAGTAACGATCCTCTTCTTCGCCATGGATTGAGAGGAGCAGGAGAAAAAACGATTAGTTAAACCACTTGAACAGGCTCGCCATTCATTAATTGCTAATTTTGACAATAGCGTGTCCTAATTTAGAAATTTTACACGTTAAGCAAATTTTACACGTTAAAGAGTTTTTACATTTGAAGCAAGCCATATATATATATATATAGAGTGTGGATTGGATGAGAACACCCCTTAGGGTGGGAACGTAGGAACAATTCTGGTCCGTCGGATAGGATGAAATTAAGGGTTGAGATTAAACCTCAATTTCTGATTTTAGTATTAAAAAAAAATGGAGCCCGCCACAAAAGGCCACCCAATCTCATGAGAGGGTGCGTGTATTTCACCCCTTTAATTACATTCCCTCATTTTTATTCTTTTAATTTGTCATCAGTAACTGCTGTACAAAATGTAGGGTTTTCATGAGGAATCAGTATGAAAAACAATAATCGGTTGTGTTATTCAAAGTGGAGCAGTATTGATCGGTGATTTTCTAATTAAGTGTAATCCATGGATTTAGGTAATTGTTCACAATTGATTTGTGTTTTCTGCTAATTATGGAGTATGATTTTTTGAATACATCAAATTTACTTAATTAGTCGATCGGTGTACCCAGTTAGTGTTTTGAGTCGGTGTATCCAATTGACAAGAATGGTTACATTACTTTCAATTTCTACACCGTATGCAAAGTTTATATCTATATGTGAATAATCTTTACACTTTATACGAATAATCTGTATACAACTAAACCATCCTATTGAGACGAATAATATTTTGATTTCCTACAAATAATGTCGGCTGACGAATCACATTTCGAATTTCAGACCATTTGCAAAAACACTCATTATTTCCGAATTATGTATCATTTTCTACGAATAATCTTTACACTTCCTCTCAATACATAATACAACTAAACCATCCTATTCGGACGTATAATGTATGATTTCATACGAATAATCTTTCATCGGCCGATGAATCATATTTCGAATTTCAAAAAACACTAATTATTTCCGAATAATGTATTTATTTTCTACGAAATAATCTTTACACTTTCTACGAATAATCTTCACACTTTCTTTCAATACATAATACAATTAAACAACCCTATTCGGATGAATAATGTTTTCATTTCTCACGAATAATCTTTCATCTGCGGACGGATCATATTTCGAATTTCAAACCATTTGCAAAAACACTCATTATTTCCGAATAATGTAATCATTTTCTACGAATAATGAAACATAAAGTAAATGTGTTTTGCATATAAATCATGGTATTGGCATAAATCTTTACAATAATACAAAACGAGGCCTATATCCCATGCCCTAGTCGCCAAATTACAATACCGCATCAACAAGCATATATCGTGGCATTTACAAGACCTCAAATGCTTCATATCATCACATAATTTAGACTAATTTAAGGGAAAATGAATTCAGATCACGATTTAAATTTCAAGTCTTACCCATTGAAAAACTCAACCCAATTAAATGGGTTCAAAGGACGATTTTGCATCCTCGACCTACAATTTGGCTCCACCCCCACAACCTCTTCCGACAGTGCCGACACATACCGAGTTGAACCAAACCCTCTCCTTTGCCGAGTCGACTGACGTCGGATCGATGAAATCCCCTCGCCAAATCGTCGTCCACAGTCGCTTGTACAAACCGCTTCTGGGTAAAATTAGGTTTAGTACGCTCTCCTTTTTTGTTTTGATTTAATTACAAAAATGTGTAAACACGCGCTCACTAATTCCGTTCCACCCAATTTTACCCTTTTTAATTATATATATATATATATATACACTGTGCGATTCCGGAGAGATTTCTTGCCGATCTGAGCCATTTCCTTCTCATTCAGTCTGTTATATGCACTGTGGAGTCTGTCTTCTTGGTGAATCGAAGTCGGGCCTACTTTATTCACCCCGATGGTGCGAAGGTGCGAGCCTGTGGTTGGGTATGCTGGTTCGTTAGTCAGAAATCGAAAGAGCAGAAGGCTGATCGGAGGTTCTTAGTTCCAGCCAGAATGAATTTCAAAAGGAGGAAAAAAATCTCCTGCTCTTGGGGGTGGGTCTACTCTTCGGCTCCGGCTGGATTGTTGAGTGCTCGGGTGGTTGCTGGTCCTGCCGGGGCTGCTTCTCCTCTGCCTTTTGGTTACGTGTGGTCGAAAAAACACAAATCCTTGGCGTGGTGGCCAGCGGGTGGGTGTGGTGTGGGCGTCGGGGCCACCTCTCCTTCGCTGTTTGGCTCTGTGTGGTCGATAGACCACTTACCAGCCTTCTCCTGCCATGGTCACCTCGGGTCCTGATTGTACTTATGTGACTTCTACAGTCACGGCCAGGTTCCTTCAACAGTTAATTCTGCTATTGATTATGCCTAATCGCTCAACACCTTTCATGAAATCCTTAGATCTCTATAATTGCAATCTTTCTTTCTTTTATTGTACTAATCCAATCATGAAAGATCTAGAAAAGAAAATCTGTGTGGACGATGGTTTCGTCTATACACAACCCACCCCCCGAAAGGGTCTGATAACAACCATGGGGGTTGACTTGTCAGTTCCCCATAAAACTAAATCTCGAAAGGGTTCTAAACCATGCTCCGATGGCTCTCCGCCAGAGGGGTTCCAATATCCTATTGATGCAGTGATGGAGAAACCGAGAGGCAAAGATAGAAAGAAATCGAGAAGGAGAACCATTGACAAGGAGAAACTCTTTGCTCTACAAGGTAGAGTTCAAGATAACATTGTTGTATTGAATCCTATCTCTCTATTGACACCTATCATTAGTGATGAAGCCAAAGAAATCAGAAAAAATGCATGCTTCCAAGTGTGCAGGTCAAAGCTTAAGATCCTACGATCCTACCTAGGTGTCCGATCCAGATCTATGCATAGGATCTTTTTTGTGTAGGATCTACAATGGGATCTTTAGAATCTTAATAGATCGATAGGATCTTACGATCCCACACGATCCATAAAATCCTATTTTTATTAACAATATGTATTTTTTTAAACATTTGTTTTGTTTCCTTGGTTGATTTTAGGGTGTTTAAATGTGCACATTCATTTAAGGAACGTGAAAAATAGTTTAGAGACAATTGTTTTCGAGTCATTTAACCAATATGACAATGTCTAAGGTCGTAAATGTAGATTTTTATGTCTTAAAATCAAAATATATTGTGTAACTAACATTTTTTTCCCTCATTCTAGAACTTTAAATTAAGCAACTTTGTTAAATATATTTTTATTTTATTATTTTATTATATTTCGAGGATCTTACGATCCCCTAATGGGATCTTACGATCCGATCCACAGACCCTATTGTGATTCGATCTTAAAATCCCGATCCTAATAACCTTGTCTGATAACTCTCTGCCTTTTCTTTGCTTATACATCTGTGAGAAAATGCATGCTTCCAAGTGTGCAGGTCAATTTTACCAGGAACATCCACCTTGAATCTAAATCCAATCTTGATTCTATTCAAAGATTGGGATATCAGGAAGGGAGAACATATAATCTTATTGGTTGTTTCATTGATCAAAGTTTAGGGGGATTTGTGAAAGGGAATTGTTTAAACTGCTTAACTATAAATCTCCTTAAGAGACATGGTGTCGAGGCCTTTTATGATCCCCTCCCTGTTTGGCAAATACTAAACATCACTCAAAGTATGGGTATATACTCAATAAATTGGTACATCTCGGAAGCCCAAATACTCTTCATCCATATATATTTTTTTGATGGGTGTGGCAATTTCTTGATTAATATAAACCATCACCACATGGGATTAAGTATTCCACTCCATCAAACGATCACCCACTCAAAGCCTACAGCGGGTTACACCATTCATAATCCAATTGTTAAAGCTTTCATTATATCTATAGATGTGTATGACTCTCCTAATAGCTCACGTACTGAGTCCCCTTGGCTTCAACGTAACTGGACTTTGTTAAATTAATGAACCTTCTTGTTTTAATTATATTGCAAACTGCAACTGATGCAACATCCCTTGGGGCTGCTAGGAGCTTCGCCTCTGAACTCCCCAGGTCGAAGAATCACAACACCCAATCTCCACACGCCCAAGCTACCCTTGTCAACTACTATCCAGGCTCTGAACACCTGCAGTACCCTTGCTTAATCTGGGTACTACTCCCTATACCTACTCTGTTGGTTTTTTCAAAATGATTATCTCAAATTGTCTATTTGGAGCAATTTGTATTTATCTCCCTGGGTACTTTATAATCTTGTGAATTTAGATAAGTGCAAATCTGCATTAGTAAAAGATAGGTGGAGTAGGTGCGGTGTATTTATCTCTCTGGGTCATCCTGTGATTGGAGTGTTGGAGAAATGTTCATGTGGGGGGTTTTCATTTATGTTTTTTAAACTTCTTTTTTGTCCCACATTGAATACAAAAGGGTTTGGGGGGTTGTTTTTAAAGATGAGTTATTGAAGGAGCTATTGAGAGTTGGGATAGGGATTCCACATGCGCGCACCACCACCACCACCTCCGCCGATCCGGTCCGTGCGCGGTGGGGTGTGGTCACGTTTTAATTTCGTCATTAAATTGACCTCGGATAGAGTTGAATTAGGGTTTTTGACCAATTCAACTTTGTCACACGTTTTTGAAAAACGGTTTCTGATTTGGTCCGAGATTTCAGGGAGGTGGAGCGTCCTCTCTTTTGTTTTAAAACCGACGTCCGCCTTCGTTTTCAAAACAGAAAAAAACCGATCTCCTCCTTTCTTCTCTTCTTCTGTAAACCGTTCTGGGTCCTGGGTGGTTCCATTGCTTCAATGGCGAGTGCACGCCAGAGAGGCCGTTGTGTATCCTTGGGGGGCGACGCAAGTAGCCGACCTGCACCGTGGTGTCGGGGCGATTTCGCTTCTAAGGCAGTGGTTCTGTTTATACCACGTCACAGCCTTAAACACATTTAAACACGGGTTCTTCTTCAATTTCCAAAAACGGTTTTACCTTTCAAATTGAGGCTACATTCGCAGATTAATTCCAACAATGAGCACATTTGGTTTGGATTATCAAAGCTGGTGGAAATCTCAAGCCTGCCGAATCACCCTTTCTAATGAACTCTGTACACTTAAATTATCATTTTAAGTGCTTTATGGTGAAGAATCTACGTATGATCCCATTTTGGGATTTGTGTTCAAGTTGGATTAGTATAGGAGTAAATATATGACCCACTGCGATCATACAAATTCAGTACCTAACACTCCCAAAGGCCATCATGGCTCCAATAAACCTAAATATACTACAAGGTCTTGGAGAATAAAGCTAATCATAAAAATCACAACAGTAAACACACCTTGGTTAAAGATGAAGACTTCACCCACCCCGAATATAGTAATAGTGGGAAAATTCAACACCTTTAAAAATGTTCGTAAGATACTTAAACAAAAATCCTATATTCAAAAGTCAAGGAAAATCATAGAAAGGGTAGTGAATTGGTATGGGAGATATCACATTCTGCTCGACCATACAAAAACAATGTGGTCATGATTATACAATATTGGAATTGTAGTGGAATTGGAAAAACAACCTTCTGGTCTAATATTAAGGGATGGCGTACTTTAGATCATATACAAATGCTTATTCTAGCAGAAACAAAGACTGAAACATAACCAAAAGAATCTCAATGGAAAAATGCAGGATTTACAAATATTTGTTGGTCACCGGCCTCTGGTCGTTCCGGGGGTATTGTGTTATTATGGAATGAAAACTCCTTTATAGATGAAACAATCTCGGTGGTTATTCACCTCCCGAGAATCATAGGAGTAAAATACGAAAATATAAAGGAGAGTTTTGATTGTCTTATGCTTTTTGTATACGCACCCCCCAACCCTGCAGAAAAAGAGGACTTTTGGAGAAACCTATACAGTTTAATTGCTCAAAATAATCTCCCCTGCTTAGTGATGGGTGACTTAAATGAAATAAGCCAACCATCGGATAAGTGTGGTGGTGCAGAAACTTGACTGGGTAGATTCCAGAGAATAATGGAGTTTAAAGATGCGTGTTCCTTGGTAGAGATTCCTTCGTTCGGTAACCCATTTACATGGAGAAAGAATCAAGGTGGCCCAGATAACATCTTGGAAAAACTTGATAGGGTGTTACTTCATCATGAAATTATTGACATGTTCCCCGAGTTGGTAACGAAAAATGGTGATTCTCAATCTCAGATCATTGCCCCATTTCAATTACCCTCTCCAAGAACGCCCCTTTCAAACCCCCTCCGTTTAAATTTGAAAACGCCTGGCTTCAGAGGAAAGACTTTCGCAATATCGTCAAGCAATCTTGGAGAGTTACTTGCTCTGGCTCTGCTATGCTCCAAATCATATATAAATAAAAATTCCTCAAACAAAAAGCGAAAGCTTGGAACAAGAAAACATTTGGAAATATTTTTCGACAACTCCAAGAAGTCGACGAAGCCCTATTGGATATACGATCGACCCATAACCTAAACCAAAACTCAAATGCATTCACTAAAGAACAAAACCTCCTTTCCAAGAGAGAAAATCTTCTCCGATTCCATAAAACTTTTTGGAATCAAAGAGCAAAGTCAAAACACTTGAAACTAGCAGACACTAACTCGGTCTATTTCCATAGAGTAGCGTCTGGAAGGAGAAATAGGAAAATCATTAGAACAATTACTTCTGCAGAAGGAACCCAAATTGTTGGGGATGAAAATATTAAAAAGGAAATACAGGAAGACTTTGAAAAAAGGTTTAGACGAGAGCAAATCTTCCCAATACAACAACTTCATGAATACCTTTCAGTTATCAACCCTGTCATCACAGATGAGGAGAATTGTTTTCTGATCAAGCAGCCAACAAATAGTGAAATCAAGAAAGTTGTTCTCTCATTAGGAAGCAATAAATCTCCTGGCCTTGATGGTATGACTGCAGAGTTCTACAAAAAGTATTGGGAAATTGTGGGAATTGATATTATTAAGGCAGTTAAAGCCTTTTTCCACTCTGGTCATCTGCTGAAGCAAATCAACCACACATTTATCTCACTTATACCAAAAAATGATAACCCCTCTATGACTACACATTATCGACCGATTA
Organism: Persicaria tinctoria; assembly: GCA_037127255.1. NCBI lineage: Eukaryota > Viridiplantae > Streptophyta > Magnoliopsida > Caryophyllales > Polygonaceae > Persicaria > Persicaria tinctoria. The sequence goes on along the minus strand of JBANSL010000013.1, from coordinate 21,033,157 downwards.
GTCTCTGCTCTACTTTATATAAAATCATCTCCAAGATAATCACTGAACGACTAAAAATGGTAATCGGAAAACTTATACACCCTCTCCAAGGAGCATTTGTTTCTGACAGAGCAATTCAGGACAATATACTTATAGCTTATGAAATATTCCACTCCTTTCGCACAAGAAAGGGCTTGAAAGGATGGACTGCCATAAAACTTGATATGGAAAAGGCGTACGGCAGAGTAGATTGGCAATTTACACAGCTGGTGCTCCAAAGATTCGGTTTCCACCAACGGTTCGTGGACATAATTATGGAATGTGTAACTACGGTTTCGTTCTCTGTATTAGTTAACAATGGACCCACGGAACCCTTTAAACCAACTAGAGGAATACGTCAAGGAGACCCTCTCTCTCCCTTCCTTTTTCTGCTTGGTGCAGAAGTGTTGGCTCGTAAACTGTCAATAGATGCAGAGGGCCCAAATAATAGTATTGGCTTTAAATTTGGGAATTCTGGCCCTAGCATCCCATTTTTGGCCTTTGCGGATGACATTATTATTTTCTCAAAAGGAAGCATCTCTGCATGTACAAAAGTAAAAGAAATAATCAAGGACTATTGTAGATTCTCGGGACAGAAGGTAAACTACCACAAGTCATCCTTCCAAACCACGCCTGGAATCCCGAGGACAGGAGCACGAGATCTAGAAGGAGTACTTAATATACCCTTAGAACGAAGTTTGGAGAAATATCTGGGCTGCCCAATTGTCAACGGGCGGGTAACAAAGGAAACCTTTGGCGAGATTATATGTAAATCAAGAGAACAACTCAGTAAATGGCGGGCAAACACCCTATCTCAGCAGGGAAGAGCCACTTTAATTGCATCTAATCTATCATCAAAACCTCTGTATTCTATGCAGAGCTTCTTGCTCCCTGCATCAATACACAAGCAACTTGACCAAATTAACAGAACTTTTTTCTGAAACAAAGATGCACAACACAGTCCATTGATAAGCTGGGACAAAATATGTAAATCCAAAGCAGCTGGCGGACTGGGAATACGGAAAGCAAGAAACATGAACGAAATCCAAAGCAGCTAGTTCACAACGTCATCCGCCTATAACCTGATTTCATCCAACACACGCATAATATCTGATGAATTCACCTGGATTTGGAAAATTGACGCTCCCCCAAAAGTCCAAAATTTTATGTGGAGAATCAAACAAAAAGGATTACCCACTGCTACGCGATTAGCCCAGAAGGGGGTTGGTGTTCCCACTACATGCATCTTGTGTAACCAATCATCGGAAGATGATATTCATATCTTCATAGAATGCCCTTTCAACAACTTTCAACAACAATTTCCCACAGAAATATCCCAGAAAGTCAACACAATTATATTAGAAAACAGAGATATGGATCAAATTCTTCAGCTCCTGAGCACCACCCTTTCGAAGGATAGCAAACAGAATATAGCATTTAGATGGTGGACACTGTGGTTTGTGAGGAATCAAATAATCTTCAGGAATGCCAAGATCACTTCTATAGAGGGAATTAGAAAAACTGTTATGGAAAATATCAATAATTGGAAAAGAACCATCAAACTGAACCTTGAAGACGACGAGGATATTACAATCCAAAATAGGGTAAAAGTCCACCCTAAAAATGTCAAAAAGTCCACCCGATGGAAAAGGCCACCCATGGGCAAATACAAACTAAACTTTGATGGATCATATATATCAGATTCAAAGAGCTCTATTGGCTACATTATACGGGACTGGAATGGTAATCCAATCAGCATGGATGGTGGGGTAATTGGGGGACACTCTCCTATTATGGAAGAGGCATTGGCACTACGACTTGGGGTAAAAAAGGCAAAGGAACTAAACATCGATAACCTAATCATTGAAGGGGATTCAAAAGTAATTACGGATTTCTTAGAAACACACGAACTGTCCTTGGGAAATAGATTTAGTAATGTCAGATATTCAAACCATTCTCCGAGGTGTAAGGAATATAGGAATTTCCCACATTCCCCGTATTGGTAATCGGGTAGTGGATAAGGTTGCACACCTTAGCTACTCTACTATGGGACCTAATTTATACAATCACTCAGGTCTACTTGACCTATCCGGCATGATGCTTTCGGGTAGAGTATTCTCACCCGAATTCTTACCTAATAAAAAAAAATGTTATTTTGCTTTACGTTTATTTATTTATTTATTTGGCTTGTTATAGATATTATTGATTTAAAAAAAGATATAAAAAGTTAGGTACAAATTAAATCTAAAACTACAAAAGTTTATTAAATAAACTTTTAAACTCATTTAATTTAATTTTATATGTTTTATTTGAATTGAAAATACATGAGTAATACAATACAAAAAATAAGAATTTTATTGGAGATAAATCATTAGGATATTATATTACCATCACTTATAAAAGTCGGGATATTTATCTTACATTTGAAAGGTGGAGATATATTTTTATATATAAATAGCACCTACCAAATATTACATATTTATCTATCCGTTTTAAAATAAAAGTCGTTTGGACTTTAGTGCACGTTTTTTTAATGAGGTAAAAACTCTATAAAATATTATTTTTTTAATCAATTTTTTTTAATAATTTCATACTTCTTAGTAACAAGTATGAAATGATAAAAAAAACCTAATACGCTTTCTTTGAGAGCTCCTTGCCGCCGCCTATGGCTTTTCTGCCCAGCAGCAATTTTGCCTAGCCAGCAACCTCCGCCATCAACCCTGGCCTTCGCCACCCATCCACACGGGCACACTAGGGGTGATAAACGAGCTTTTGAGCTCGAGTACTTGATGTTCAAGCTCGGCTCGTTTTTAAACGAGTCGAGCTCGAGCTCGAGCTTCATTTGAAAACGAGCTCAAGCTTGTACTCGAGCTCGGCTCGCGAGCTAGAGGAGATACTCGAGCTCGAGCTCGTGAGCTCGCTTCTTCTCGAGCCGAGCTCGAGCTCGAGCTCGTGAGCTCGGTTACTCGAATTGAGCTCGAGCTCGTGAGCTTGTGAGCTCGTTTTACAGTACTCGAAATTTCAAATTGTTGCACCTAATAACCAGTAGCTTAATTTGTATTCAAAATCAACCTTATGCAAAGTATCTAATGACCTAAATAATTGAATTGCAAAGTAATCTAAAACATTACACCGGTATTCAAAGTACAACCCGACATTACAAGGTTCAAATACATCATAAACTCGAAATAGAACAACACATGAAAACAATGGAGCCTGAAACCAGACGATTAAAAACAGCGGCAATGGAGTGCCTGAAGCCAGCGGCAATGGAGTGCCTTCATTCATTACCTGTGCGAAAACATGTAAAAGCCTTCATTCATTACCTGTGTGAAATCAGCGGCAATGGAGTGCCTGAAGCCAGCGGCAATGGAGTGCCTGCAACTCAGCAATGGGGAAGACCAACAATGGAGCCTGAAACCAGTCGAGACAAGGGGAGAAGGCCGAGAACGAGATTAGACGAGACAAGAGAAGAAGGCCGAGATCAAGATCTACCCAGAGAACGAGATCTACCCAGACCGAGAACGAGACAAGAGGAGGGAGGAGATGGCTCGTACCTGACAGACAAAAGGAGGGAGGAGATGGCGCCTGCAACTTCGCTTGTTTCCGGCGGTGGCTAGAAGAGAAGGAGCGCTTGAGGACAGAAAGAGGCTGACCAGATCTGAGAGCGGAGAACTGAAGGCGTGCAGAGCGGAACTGAAGGTCGAGATCTACCTGGGCGGCGCCGCGGCGGAGCGGCCTCAGATCCGACAACGAGCTCTCGGATCTGAAATTGGAATGGAATGGAACTGAAGGTGAAGTGTGCGTGAAGGACAGAAGGAGGCTGGAGGCAACTGGGGAATGGGGAACTGGGAAGGAACGGAAAGGGTTACACAAAAACCCTAGGCTCGCTTATATATATACGAGCTGGCGAGCTACTCGAGCTCGAGCTCGAATCGAGCTCAGGTATAGGCTCGAACTCGGCTCATATATTAATTCGAGCGATCCCGAGTCGAGCTTTTACCGAGTCGAGCGCGAGTCGATCCCGAGCTACTCGGCTCATGTATCAAGCCTAGGGCACACACACCACTGCCTCCCGTCGGGCCCTGCCTCTGAAGCCAATCTCCTTGTCCTCTGTCGTCGACCGCGGCCTCCTCCTCTCACTGCCCTTTGCTGACGGTTGTCAGCTCGTTCCGTCACCCATCGATTGCTCTCTCTCCGAGCTTGGGGGCATCCACCGCCATCTTGGATTGCCGTGCCACTCCCTCCTCCGGCGGGCCGCCGCTCGCCGACCGCCGATTCGGCTCCGCTGGCCACACGCCGACCTCCGTCACCACTCTGGAGCCTCAGCCGGTTCCTTCTCTCTTGTTCTACAGGGTCTACGCCACCCTCCGGCTCCACCGTCGCTCGCCGAATGCCAAATCGGCTCCATTGGCCACACACCGACCTTATCCCTTCCTTTTGATCCTCCTGCGCCACCAACCTTTTTGTTTGTTGTAGTCCGCTCTTTTAGTCGTTTTCTGATTCATCTCTGCCCGGTTTCTCTTCCTTGTCTTGTTTTGTATCGCCTCTTTTAGGCTCATCCTTGTGGTAGCATGCCCACGATTTTATTATCGTCCTTAAGGGTTGAGACGAGGTCTTGGGGTTCGATTGTGCTTTGGTGTGGTTGGTGGTTGTATTGCGGGTTAGTGTACTGTGCTATTCTTGTTGTGTTTCAGGCTTCTTCTGACCGTTGATTGATGTGTCATGTTCGATGACGTCGTGGACGTGCGATTGACATCTGAAGGCTCTTCGAGTCCATAATTTGAGGTGTCCGCTAGTCCCCAGAGTTCGCTGTGTGCGTTGTCCCTTTGGCCGATCGTTTCGTTCTTCTTTAGCTTGTGTTGCGCAGTGTAGGATGGCTTGTACGTTCCTTATTTTATTTTCTGTCATTTGCTTCTGTTATTTATTTCTGTCATTTGCTTTAGTTATTTGCTTCTATTGTACATGATGGTTAGTCCATCCACCGACTTGTCCGGTCTCTCGGTTTCTCTAGGCTTGTCTAGAGAACTGAATTTCTTATCTTGCTTCAAAAAAAAAATTAAATGATAAAAAAAACTTATAGAGTTTTTACTTCATTTAAATGCGTGCGGAATAGTAAAGTGACATTTATTTTGAAACGGAAGGAGTAATATTTTTGGTAAGTATGACTATGAAATATTTTTTATTTATATTTTTGTCAATCTATCTATGAAATAAATATAAATAGATTGTGGCTTATATAACTTTCTATAAAACTACGACAACAGGGACATTTTGCAAAATGGCTACAAAATGGGACATAATTTGTAAAATAGTCACATTTTAGGACAATTTAGTGAAATGGCCGCAATATAAACCCCCTCCCTTTGTTTCAGGCGCCTTTCTCTCTCCTCCGCCCTCTCCCTCTCCGCACGCTCTCTTTCAATCTCTCTCCTCTCTTTCAATCTCTCTCCCATGGCGAGAGAGCGATTGCTCAGATCCGGCCTAGAGCGAGGCCGGAGCGAAAGAGGGAGCAACCGGGCCGGAGCGAGCGAGGGAGCGGCCAGTGGAGATGTGTGTTGTGCTCAGATCCGGCAGACCTTCGGCTTTCGAGATCTCAGATCTTCCGGCTACAGATGATTTTGTGTTCCAGCGGATCTGTAATTCCTGATTCCGATGATTTTGTGTTCAATCGGTGCCATGGTGGATCTGTAACTCCCTCTCCGGCGAGATCGAGCGAGCGGCGCGGGAGGGAGCAGGTCGACGGCGTGTCTGTGCGAGGACGAGTGTGGAGGAGATTTTATCTCTGTCTGTGCGAGGACGAGTGTGGACGAGCGACGGGAGCGAGCAGGTCGACCTGCAATCTCTCTTTGAATTCCTTTCCGAAGACGGCGGGGGAGGTGCTGATGGCACCACCAGTTGCTGCATCACCACCATCATCTCCTGCTAGATCAAACTTGAGATCCTGTGCAGATAAGGTGTTGCACTTGAGGTATGTCTCTCTCTCTCTGAATTTGGTTATGCATTCAAACTTGATAATTTGTGAAATCAAAATTGTTTTACTGTCATTATTTGTTTGCAGGGTTTCACTTCATCTCCTTTTTTGGTTAAAGGTTTAAAGTTGTGTTTGATTCACTTTCCAGTTGATCGATTACAAGCAATACCAGTTGATTGGTGTTATTAGAATTTTGGATTCAACCGGGTGTTTGCTGAAATGCTTGGGTACTCATATATACACTAATATTCTTTCTCCAGGAATTCGATAAAGGTTGATTTGAATAATAATGCATTTATCTTAGACCTAAGAAGATATGAACTAGATGCTTTCTTCCATTTCACTCCTCTTCGTGAAATTATCATTTACTGTCATTACTGCAAACATGTAGGTTCTGTTGGTTTATTAATATAAGAATTTGCAATGCTTCTGTAGGGGGTCTCAAAGAGTTGTTGACTGATAGGAATAAATTGCTCATGACTGTCGGTTGTGCAACAGCACTGGCTGTTGGAGTTTATACCTCAAGGTTAATGTCAATTTGTCAGATTAAGTTATTTTGTGGTGACTGGTGATAGTTTTCATAGACAAAGCAGCACTTTTAGCCAAATATTTTGGTGGAGTGTAGTTGCATTTGCATTTACTTACTGATTCATTGATCTGAAGTAAGGTGTATTATAGAATTATAGCACAATAAGTTGGTTTTCATTTTAAGGCTTTTAAGCTACAAAGTAGATGCACTTCGCTGCATAGTTGTTGCACCACCCTATATGAGCTCTCTCTACGTCCCTCCGTTCTCCATGGTTTTTCCCCTCTTTTACAGGATCAAGATCCTCTCCTAATGAGAGGGTTCCTTATATTTGTCTAATGAATCAATCTCAGTCTTTGAATCAAATCGACGGTTGAGATTATATAATTATAATTAATTAATTTAAATTTTATTTTATCATTATCCCAAATTCCTTCTCCATCACCGCTCTTCACGAACTCCACCGTCCACCGCCTGGATCCGCCGCTTCCGTCCAGTTCGACCTGGTTGTCGTCGCACAAATGTACTTGTCGTTGCGGCTCCGGAGGCGCACTGTCTTCGCGTTTTGGAGTTGTTTTGATTGAATTTTGGATTCAAAAAAATCAAACCAAAAAACTAGGGATTCAAATCATCAATTACTAATTGCCAAATTTTGCTTTAAGATGGAGATCTGATCGGAATCCCTCTTCTTCCTTGTACCTCCATTGTACAATGTCGATGAGTGGTTGTTCAAACAAGGAATATGATGAATTAATTAACCCTTGTAGTCTATGTTAATTACTTGATACTAGTTCTTAACTAAACATCAAAATCAATGGCGATTATGATCTATTTGTAATGCTTTACCACAAGTAAAAATCAATTAATCCCAGCCGGTAGTCTCCAAGTTGATCAGTTTATCCAATACATGATCGAATCAATTAACAATTAATTTGGGCATATTGTTTCTGAGAGATCGGCTGACATATGAAGTCTGATGATTAGCGGTGGCCTGTACTCATGAAGGTGGGTGGTGTCGATGTTGAGGAGAAGGAGGAGGGGAGTACAACGTCGTTGGGGGAGAACGTCAACAGTTACGCGTTGTCAATTGCAGCTTCGATCCGACTGTCCGCCGCCGCACCCTCCGCGAGCACGACAACCTCTGCTGCATCGAATCCCCCGAGTTGTCCGCTACCACGAGATCTTCGACCTCCCCGGCGATGGAAACTCAGGGACAAGAAAACAGTGAAGATGTCTGTCAAGAAGATAGGGTGGAAGATGTAAGCGGGGATCGAGTGTGACACTGAACGCAGAAGGGGTTCTACGCAGAATAGGGTTTTGTGGATTTGTAGGGGAGAGTTGGGCGGGGGGATTGAGTTTAATTAATGAGATATATAATCTTAACCAGTCATTTATTTGGATGGTCAAGATTTATTTATTAGGTAGATATTAGATAAATTACCTTAGGAGAGGATCCAGACTCTCTTTTACAGGTGCAACAAGAATCGAATAAAAGCTAAGTTCCACGAAGTTTCAATCAACTGAGTTTGTAATTGCCCGGTAACAACTAGCAAATGGGATCCAACAAACTGGAATGTACTTGGTTTAATTTATGTAATATATACTTCAAGTTCAATTAAAGTTAAAGTTCCACGGAGTTTCATTCTGATGACTTTGCATTGACCATAACATAGCTCCTGTTATTAATATGATTTGATATTGAGAAAGGGAGGTCCAGCATCATCATAGCGTCATTAAACATAACTCTTGCTAATATATAATAGAAATATTTATATATAATTCTATAGTTGTCGCTGTTTTTGCACAAATAATACCATGTTGTGCAATAATCTATTGAGCAAGTATAAAATAATATTGAGAAAAAATAAGATCATGTTGAGCACAATTTCACAAGTCTCAGTAGTTGTGCAAAAATAATCTATTGTTGAGCAAAAATAAGATCAAGTTGAGCACTTTTCCACCAATCCCCATGTTGTGCAATAATAGTCTATTGATGAGCAAAACTAAGACCATGTTGTGCAATAATCTATTGAGCAACTATAAAATAATATTGAGAAAAAATAAGATCATGTTGAGCACAATTTCACAATTCTCAATAGTTATGCAACAATAATCTATTGTTGAGAAAAAATAAGATCACGTTGAGCAAATTTCCACCAATCCGCCATGTTGTGCAATAATAGTCTATTGATGAGCAAAAATAAGACCATGTTGTGCAATAATCTATTTAGTAACTATAAAATTATATTGAGAAAAAATAAGATCATGTTGAGAACAATTTCACAAGTCTCAATAGTTGTGCAAAAATAATCTATTATTGAGCAAAAATAAGATCAAGTTGAGCATCTTTCCACCAATCCCCCATGTTGGATAATGACAACAACTGTATTTTACAAATTGCACAACTGTATTTTACAAATTGCACAACTGCACTTTAAAGTTACACAAATGCACTTTAAAGTTGCACAACAACTGTATTTTACAAATTGAACAACTGCACTAAAATCTAATTTGGTTCTTCTTAAACTAAAAATCTAATTTGGGCATATTATAATATTATTCTTCCACTTTTTAATCTAATTTGGTTATTAACCACTAAAGAAAACTAAAATATAGGGGGAAAAAAAAGCACAATGCAATCACATCACAACATAATAGAGAGTCAGGCTTCATATCTGGCCTTGGACACCAATCCAACTCTTAAAACAGAGTTGTGCAACTCTTAAAACATAGTCGTGCAACTCTTACAAGAGAGTCGTGCAACTCTTACAACAGAGTCGTGCAACTCTTACAACAGAGTCGTGCAACTCTTACAACATAGTCGTGCAACTCTTAAAATAATATTGAGAGAAAATAAAATCATGTTGAGAACAATTTCACAAGTCTCGATTGTTGTGCAAAAAATAACCTATTGTTGAGCAAAAATAAGAGTAAGTTGTGGAAATATGACCAAGTCTAGTTTTTTTTGTTTTTTTTTTAGTTTTTTTTAAAAATATTTTGTCGTGCAAATATAAGAGTACGTTGTGCAAATTTAACCATAAGTTGTGCAAATATAACATTTTGTTGTGCAAATATAATATTTTTTTCCTTTTTTTTCGTTTCAATACTTTTTGTTGTGCAAATTTAAGTTTATGTTGTACAATTATAATATGAGAAAATTTCCGTACATAAAAATATACATCAAAACGATGTTAGCACTAAAAAATACGTATAAAAACGACGTCATCACTAAAATACACACAAAAACAATGTCAGCGCTAAAAATAGAGTCGTGCAACTCTTACAACAGAGTCGTGCAACTCTTAAAACAGAGTCGTGCAACTCTTAAAACAAGAGTCGTGCAACTCTTACAACAGAGTCGTGCAACTCTTAAAATAGAGTCGTGCAACTCTTACAACAGAGTCGTGCAACTCTTAAAATAGAGTCGTGCAATTGCGTTGTCGGACGATGTTGCAACTCTTAAAACAGAGTCGTGCAACTCTTAAAACAAGAGTCGTGCAACTCTTACAAGAGAGTCGTGCAACTCTTAAAACAGAGTCATGCAACTCTTACAAGAGAGTCGTGTAACTCTTAAAACAAGAGTCGTGCAACTCTTACAACAGAGTCGTGCAACTCTTAAAACAGAGTCGTGCAACTCTTAAAAAGAGTCGTGCAACTCTAAAATTTCATAGTGTTATTCATGAAATTTATAGTTTTATTTATACAAACTAAAATCTAATTTGATTCTTCTTAAACTAAAAATCTAATTTGGGCACATTATAATATTATTCTTGCACTTTTTAATCTAATTTGGTTCTTTATAAATCTGTAACTATTGAACAAGCATGACAAGCAAGATCTAATGCAATATAAGTATATAATCACTAAAGAAAACTAAAAAATAGGAAATAAAAGAGCACAATGCAATCACATCACAACTTAATAGAAAGTCAGGCTTCATTTCTGGCCTCGGACACCAATCCAAAACCCCAAACCCAACCACACCAGCTGAATGACCGAATTTCTATTTTAGAATTGTAATTTGTAAGCCGGATGTAAGTTCTAGAATTGTAATTTCTGTTTTAGAGAGTTAGGAGCTTTGTGTTAGCACTTTTTTTAAAGTTGCACAACTGTAGTTTAAAGATGCATAACTGCACTTTACAATTTTATTTTTGCACCTTATACTCTTATTCACGAAGAGAAACATAATAAGAGATACTACATAGATAGCCTATGCGGGATTTGAACCCGCATCATTGTGCGTAAGCACATTGCTCTACCATTTTGTGCTAATAGGTTTTGGTGCAAAACCTCCAATTCCAGCAGGCTTCCCAGCCATAACACCAGAACTAACCTATGGAATGAAAGGTAGTCTCGACATCATCAAAGCCTATGGACTGTCATACTTCAGCATCACCCACATATATGATAAATTGTCAAATTAAATGGTAGGGATCATTGTAAATGGTAGGGATCATTTTATTGACCAAATATATATATGGAAATGGGAACCTACACTCATGTAAATAAGCAATTCCTTTAGCAGCACCCAAAGCTATAATCAATCTAGTTGGCCAACACAACACTGGTGTTGCAGTTCCTGCATTTTCAATTCATTTCCATTCAGTCATCGATCATGATTGACATATATAGAGTAGATCATGAACCTGTAACATAATCTATCATATGAGGAAGAAATTTCCAGAAATATAAAGTAGATCATGAACCTGCAGTAACAGAAAAGTCAGCACTCATGTATGATGTATTCAACTGTTAGAAGTTTAAATTTTATAAAAAATAATGGATTAATTGCCATATATATGATAAATTGTCAAATTGATAATGAAGAACATAGAGCTTATATATCTAACAAGATTTAATGTTCAGCTGTGAGTCATTCTACTTTCTAACCTTTTCGATAACAAAAAAAAAGACAAAAAAAAGGCCTTCATTTTGGCTTAACAAGGTAAATGCAGTCAGCAGCAAAAAAAAAGTACTTATAGATTAACCTTGCAAATGGAAAGCCAAGATGTTGTTCTCCAAGTACTCATAAACAAGCAGCCTCTCAGGGCCACTAATGCAGTACCCGACCAACGAAACAAGATTCCTGTGATGCACACGGCTTATAACGTTGATCTCTGTAAGAAACTCCCTCTCCCCTTGGATGCTTCCGCCCTTGAGCTGCTTGATTGCAACCAGACCACCACCATCAAAGACTCCTCTTCCTCGGTAGACAAAGTTGAATCCACCTTGACCAAGAAAGTTGTCCTGACTGAAGCCATTTGTTGCCTGCAATAGTTCTTAGTAGGTGAATGTCTTTATACCTACTGACACTATATGCGGTTGCACTTGATCCACGGTTGATACCGATGAAGAAGTTGGAGTACAGTTCTGAATTTTATAATGCAGTTGAGATTCGGGTAGCTGCAGAAGTTCTATCGAAGCTGGAGCCTTGGAAGCTTCCAAAGGGGGCAACTTGATTGCTTCTCTTCGGGTAGCTGCAGAAGTTCCTGTCATACTTCAGCATTCGTTGTTGACATCATCAAGAGAGAGCTTATCCATGATCAAAATATGAACTGTCATATGTATATAGTTGCACACAACAGAAACAATTCCATGCTCTAGTAGTTGCTGCAAGAAGCAGTAGCATTCCCATTAAACAGATGAGAAAACCTATAATTTGAGGACTAACTTTAAATGTTGAAGTGCTCCATCTGTAAAACAAATCACACTTTAGAAAATTTATATCAACGATGGTTTATTCATTTTTTAAAGTTAATACCTAAAAAAAATGACCAGAAATTTCTGTTCTTCAACTTCCATCTTTGCATACTACATAGTTTCCAATTCAACTAAACCTGGTAGCTTCAATTCAACTAAACTTGGTAGCTTTTGATCGGCAAACTAGAAGACCATAAAACACTCAATAACCGTGAACAACGAACCAGAAGATTTCAGTCAATTTGAAACTCAATCTACTCTTATACATAAGGTTTCTTGAACCATCAGCGGCAAGTGGGCAACACACAGCGATTGAAAAGCAATCGGACTTGCTAGAACCATCAGCGGCAACAGAAAATGGTTATAAGAGCAAAGCAATCATAATTACTTAGATTCGAGAATATCCGAGATCTGGCGGAGGAGATCCGGCGATGCTCCCGCTCCCTCGCTTCCTCGCTCGCTTGCTCGAGGAGATCTCGGATCCGGCGCTCGCTCGATCGACCTCGCACCGGCCTCCGCTCGCTCGCTCCCAACTAGACAGCAGCTCTAGCACCGGATCGAGAGCTCCATCACCTTCAATGGCGAGCGGAGAGAGAGATTGGAGAGACCATAGGATTGGGGCAACGATCAGAAAAAAAAATTTAAAAAAAAATTGAGAATGAGTATATATATATTGGGCATTTTGCTAAATTGTCAAAAAACGTGGATATTTTGCAAAATCGTCCAAAAAAGTGCCTTTTTTACAAATTTTTTCTATTTTTTTTCTCCTAGAATAAACTACAACACGTCACATATGATTTTCTTTTTCCATAGGATCAACTACAAAGCGTCATATAGGAAGTTATACATCGATTTTATTATATGTATATATATAGATATAGATAAAAAAAATCATCATAGGGGTTGATAACCCTCTCTAGCTTTTAAAGGATCACCAATGATGATATGGTAAATTACACATATATCTTTGCACGAAATCACCCGTCCTGAAGAAAATTATATTCACCCGCCCATTAATCATACTTGTGCAACATCTCGGTTTTATTTGATGTTTTAGATAAATGCACAAAGATTTACAAATGTCCATTTCGCCTTTAAATTCTCTATAAAATAATTTTTACTCTTTCATCACATTTATTATGCAATACAGTATAATTGGTTAAACTAAAAAAAGTACAAATTATATTAATACAAGTGTAAAAGTAAGAGAAAATATGTTTGAATCGAGAAATTTATATATAGCAATGAACGATTTCATCGTTTATAATCGAAAAGAAGATTCACAAATCACAATGCGTTTTTCATGCCAGAAGTGTGAGCAATTTACTGCCCATACATTTTAGTATTTTACCATGAGTGATTCAAGTGTGTTAAAAGGCGAATGCTATGAACGATTAAAAATGCCCCGATACAGTTGCTGTTTGTCTTAAGTGCATCAGACAAAACGTTCGAAAAGGGATTCAGGATTTCTGTTCTGCATATTTGAATTCAGTGAACTCAAGAACAACGCCTTTTTTGGAACTCTTAACTTAGATTCAACAAAAAAGCAAGCAGGCAAAAAAGCAAGAAACTTTTGTTCAATAATACGTTGAAAAGGAACAACCAAGTCGTTGTAGTATAGTGGTAAGTATTCCCGCCTGTCACGCGGGTGACCCGGGTTCGATCCCCGGCAACGGCGTTTTTTATATCTTTTGATGCATTTCTTTTTTTAAACTAAAAGAAAGAACAGTTTTGGCACTTTTTATTTTTATTAAAACTTTGATATAAATTCAGTTCAAACACCTAAATGGAAAAGCCCAATTATAAATGGAGTGGGATTCACATAATAATTAATCAAGAAAGCAGTGGAATCCCCTAAGAAGTAAGAACTTGGTGCAACATAACCAAGATGAATGTATTACACAGCTCAGCTGCTCACATACAGTTGCAACCACCAGAATTCCTAATTGGGGAATGGGGATGTTGAGAAAGAATGTGTAGGGCTCATGATCGAGTTCGTAGAGTTAGAGCAATTTGATTGCGTCATTCATCTCAATTATGAACAAAATCTCAAGTACGACTAACATTACAAAAACAACTGTACTGATCATCAAGTATTCAAGTTCATGGTTGACATGTTGTAGAGAAACAACTTTTATCATCTTCATACACAACTATTAATATTCAATATGCAGCCTCAGTTAAGTACTTATCCAATCTCCATTGATAATTTTAAGTAAAAATGACATCAACTATTTAGCATATATAATTGTTAAAAATAAAATAAATATAAGAATCCTATCAAGCGGATCGATGGTGTTCCTGATCCAAGAAAAAATTGACACAACCGCTAAATGTTACTTTAAATTAAATGCACTGCCAGACACGCTCTAACGGTGCTTAATCAAATGTGAATTTGAAGTAAATGCTTCAACCAACCAATCAATCAAATAAAATGTGAAGTTGTGATTTTGAGAAAATAACCCTAATTTAAGGAAGGTCTTACGAAAATTACTCTTTACTCTTTATATTAATTCTAAACCCATTCACGAATATAATCACAATTATCAAGATTTGATTAGGTGGTATGTTACTGTATTTTTTATTTTAATTTTTGGATAAGGGGGTATTTAAGGCGTTTGTTGTTTACACCACCAAAATTTACTATATACACCACAAATTCTGCTGGCCTGATTTTAATTATAATTCGTGCGCATCTTAAGACATAGGTCTGCGCCTCTTATGGCGTAACCCTACCCCTTTTGAGTCACAGGTCTATTTATCAAGAGGCGCAGGGTGTTTTTAATTTTTTTCAACCCTGCTCCTCTTGAGTCACAGAGTTGTGACTCAAGAGGCACAGAATTGCAAGTATTATTTTTGAAAATGTGATTTGTAAGTATTTTTTAAAAATGTATAAATTTATATAATGTAAAATTATTTTAAAGTTTTTATTTTATCGTATACTCAATAAATTAAGATAAAAAGAATTTCAAATATGTAAATTAAAAAGAATCATATATGTAAATATTTAAAGTCTTGTCCAATATATTTAAAAAGAATCATAAATGATAACATTTTGATTTTATTTAAATGAGTGAATATAATTAATTAGATTAATGTAGATTATTAATATATTGATATTAATTGAGCAACTAAAATAAAAAAAATTATAAAAAAAATAATGTAGACGCAAAACTTTAACCAATTAGAATTTGCCATGTTAATTAATATATTTCCACTTATAACATATTTATCCACCTATTTATTATTTTTATATTTTTTTCTAAATTTAAAACCAAAGCCTTATCTTTCATTTTCGGTAAGAATCAATCAAATTATATATGTGTAAAATTTTACCTTATATATAATTATATAACACACGTTTTTTAAAACAAATTTATTATTTCACAAATATTTATTAGTTTACCAGTTAAACTAAAGAAATAATAATTCAAAAATAGTTTGAAAAGAAAGACAAAACTTATATTCCATTGTTTTCTTAGAATAATTAATTATATTGCTATTTTTTTTTCAAGATCGTCGTTTGCCATGTATTTATCTATTAATTTATTCATCATTTTGAAAATTTCTATTTGCATATCTTTTGAAGTAGGTAAAATTTTAAATTAATTTTACATCCTAAGTAAAAGACTTTTTTATGTATAAAAAACCAATATTTAATTTTTGTTTATCTAAGCAATCTTTTATATCGAGCTACAAAGAATTGGCATATCGTTTGTTTTGGGGGAGTAACCCACGAGACTAGCAGGATTTGGTCTAATTTAATTTCATATTTTGAATTAAACTCATTGATTACGTGAAAGATGAAAAAACGTAACACGGCCCTAAAATCCGATCCGAACATCCGGAATATTTTGGGTCAAGACCCGAAAACTTTGACCCGGGAAATTTTTTGCACCTATTTTTCTGGGTCAAATGGGTTTCGGTCCGACTGGCCCGTCCGATTTGTTAAAACAAAACTTTAACTAATTAATAAAAAGCCAATAAAATTCCAAAGTCATATTAGGGTAAGTTTAGTAATTAATATATTATTAAAATATAATTGATGTCCACTAGTTATTAATATTATGTTTTGAATTAATCTAATATTAGATTGCTAAAGAAGATCATTATCTTTCTAACATTTAAAAAATATTTTGAAGAAATCTTATTGATAACTAAAAAAATTAATATCTCTATAAATTTTATTAAAAAATTATGTTTTTTGAATTAATCAAATTGGTCTGAATTAAACATTTAAACTCATTGATTATGTGAAAGAAATCTTACGTGTCTTGCTCTAGTGCAATCTAGCCCGAGTTTTTTGACACGTCAATTAATGATGATCCAACATATTTAAGTCACGTTGAACAATGACTCTATCTATTTATTCATGTGACATCCTATGTGTCTATCTTAATTGATTATTATAATTAATTTTTATATTTTAAGTGGTTATAAATTCTATCATTTTACCTTGATTTATTTTATAAATATTTTACCTTGAGTTACTTTTTTTTTGTATATACATTAATATATTCTCCTTTGACGGTCATCTTCAAGGTAGTTAGCCTCAACAAAATACTAAGAAGTTACATTGAAAAGACATTATAAGAATTAATTTTAATTTTCTTTTAACATACATAAGTATGTTAGAAAAACATAAACGTATTTTATATAAAAAAAAAGGTATATAGAAAGAAGGTGTGGAAGTATTGAGTTTTCTTATCTAATATATGGAAAGAAAGTATGAAACTAATACAACTTCAAAAAATTATAAAAGTAGTGTATCTAAAGAGAATCGAAAATACATTTTTAGCAAACCACTAGTGTAATACCCGTGCCTTGAAGGCACGGGAGATTAATCCATTTTAATTTGAACATCATTTTATATATCTATATAATACTATATTGATATATATATATATATATATATATATATATATATATATATATATATATATATATATATATATATATATATTTACGTGTTTACAACAAAAATATGTATAAAATATTTTTTTATAATTTATAAATTAGTTGGAAAGAGATACGAAACAAATTTTGAAAATGATTGAATAAGGTAAAGTAGTAATAATACTCAAACACACTATCTAATATAATTTGAAATAAATATATAATTATTATCATTAGCATAGATCTAAAAAAGTAAAATATAAGCTCCTGTACAAATATTAAAAAATCATAAGCACATGATTGTGTGAATAATTTTGAAGTTAAATGTGTAGATGTACATAACTTATTGATTATTTTCATGAGAAAGATGGTTAGAAAGATAGAGAAATTAATAGTGAAAATAAAGGTAAGATGGTAAAAAAAAGATCCTTAAAGGTAGAAAAATGATCTAAGAAGCCTCATCAAAGATGTAAAATAAGCATTGGTAATGCTTGTGACTTTGTGAGTCTTAAAATATTATGTATTTTTCGATAGTCATTTAAGATGTCTAAAATAATTAAATTATAAAATAACACTTATTTGGCTGTAATTGATTTTTATAATTAATTTTTGAAATCGAATATTTACAAACTGATTATTACATGTTCGTTGTATGTAGAAATTTTGGGGAATATTGCAATCGGTTAAAAATGATAAATCAACAATTTCAATATCCAAGAATAAAATCAGCCAAGAATTGACGAATGTTCAATGTACGTAGACGATTAAAATAGATCACAAATTGACATACAACATATCAAATTAAATAATATTTTAGTATAAAAATAGGAAACAAATATGTTTAAAATAGGAAACAGATATTTTAAAATTTCAGCAATAATATTGACCAATAAGAAAATACCATTTGAATAAAAAATTCAAGTTTAATTGTGAGCGTGACACATCAGCAATATAACCGAAAAGAGATTGCAATCGTGAAAAAAATGGAAACATGTTTCAATATTTACGACAATATAATCGAAAAAAAAGGATTCAAATCATATTTAAAATAGGAAACAAATATTTTAAAGTTTCCATAATAATACTGACCAATAAGAAAATCTCATTTGAATAAAAAATTCAACTTTAATTGTGGGCGTGACACGTCAGCAAAATGCTAGCAGAATTAGTAATATTAAAATATTAATAGGTAGATAGATAATAGATAATAGATAGATATATAATAGATATATTGCAATCGGAAAAAAAAATGGAAACATGTCTCAATATTTACGGCAATATAACCGAAAATAAAAAAAAGGAATGGATTCAAATCATATTTAAAATAGGAAATAAATATTTTAAAGTTTCCATAATAATATTGACCAATAAGAAAATCTCATTTGAATAAAAAATTCAACTTTAATAGTGGGCGTGACACGTCAGCAAAATGCTAGCAGAATTAGTAATATTAATAAATATAACCGAAAATAAAAAAAAAGAATGGATTCAAATCATATTTAAAATAGGAAACAAATATTTTAAAGTTTCCATAATAATATTGATCAATAAGAAAATCTCATTTGAATAAAAAATTCAACTTTAATTGTGGGCGTGACACGTCAGCAAAATGCTAGCAGAATTAGTAATATTAATAAATATAACCGAAAATAAAAAAAAAGAATGGATTCAAATCATATTTAAAATAGGAAACAAATATTTTAAAGTTTCCATAATAATACTGACCAATAAGAAAATCTCATTTGAATAAAAAATTCAACTTTAATTGTGGGCGTGACACGTCAGCAAAATGCTAGCAGAATTAGTAATATTAAAATATTAATAGGTAGATAGATAATAGATAATAGATAGATATATAATAGATATATTGCAATCGGAAAAAAAAATGGAAACATGTCTCAATATTTACGGCAATATAACCGAAAATAAAAAAAAGGAATGGATTCAAATCATATTTAAAATAGGAAATAAATATTTTAAAGTTTCCATAATAATATTGACCAATAAGAAAATCTCATTTGAATAAAAAATTCAACTTTAATAGTGGGCGTGACACGTCAGCAAAATGCTAGCAGAATTAGTAATATTAATAAATATAACCGAAAATAAAAAAAAGGAATGGATTCAAATCATATTTAAAATAGGAAACAAATATTTTAAAGTTTCCATAATGATATTGACCAATAAGAAAATCTCATTTGAATAAAAAATTCAACTTTAATTGTGGGCGTGACACGTCAGCAAAATGCTAGCAGAATTAGTAATATTAACTAGTGTAATACCCGTGTCTTGAAGGCACGGGAGCTTGATCCATTATTTTAATTTGAACATCATTTTATATATCTATATAATACTATATTAACATATATACGTGTTTACAATAAAAGTATGTATAAAGTATTTTTTTTATAATTTATAAATTAGTTGAAAAGAGATACAATACAAATTTTAAAAACGATTTAATAAGGTAAAGTAGTAATAATACTCAAACACACCACCTAATATGATTTTTTTTAATATTTGTAAATTACAAATATTAAAAAAAATCATAAGCACATGATTTTGTGAATAATTTTGAAGTTATATATGTAGATATACATAACTTATTCATTGTTTTCATGAGAAAGATGGTTAGAAAGAGAGGGAAATAAATAGTGAAAATAAAGGTAAGATGGTAAAAAAAAATCCTTAAAGGTAGAAAAGTGATCTAAGAAGCCTCATCCAAGATGTAAAATAAACATTAGTTAATAGTAATGCTTGTGAGTCTTAAAATATTATTTATTTTTCGATAGTCATTTAAGATATCTAAAATAATTAAATTATATAAAAAAAACTTTTTTGGCTCTAATTGATTGTTATAATTATTTTTTGAAATCGAATATTTACAAATTGATTATTACATGTTCATTGTATGTAGACATTGTGGGGACTATTGCAATCGGTTAAATATGATAAATCAACAATTTCAATATCCAAGAATAAAATCAGCCAAGACTTGACGAATGTTCAATGTACGTATACGATTAAAATAGATCACAAATTGACATACAACATATCAAGTTAAATAATATTTTAGTACAAAAATAGGAAACAAATATGTTTAAAATATGAAACAAATATTTTAAAATTTCAGCAATAATATTGATCAATAAAAAATTCAAGTTTAATTGTGGGCGTGACACATCAGCAAAATGATAGTAGAATTAATATTATTAATAGATTACCTATTATCGAAATTAATTTATAAAAAATTTGAAAAATAATATTTATATAATTTTTACCATCCTAACAAAGCGCGAATGAATATTAAACAACATATTTAGCTAAACGAATAGAGAGTGGTAAATTTTAACATGATTGGGATAAATGTGATATAATAAACAAATATTTAAATGAATTCAATCCGTTAAGATAATGAATGCAGGCAATCCGAGTACATAGTTGATTAATTTATTTGAAAATGAAAACTTGCATGATTGGTGAGAAAATATGAACATATGTGAAAGTTAATTTAATTATGCTCCATAACATTTTATAAACTGACAATTGGATATGGGTCTATGTACAACATAAATTTCAAAAAATAAAATATACCAAGATTCAAATTTAAGTTCAATGTATGTAAACGAATTATTAGAATATTACAATCGGGAAAAAAAATGGAAACATGTCTCAATATTTACGACAATAGAACCGAAAATTAAAAAAAAAAGAATGTATTCAAACCATATTTAAAATAGGAAATAAATATTTTGAAATTTCCATAATAATACTGACCAATAAGAAAATCCCATTTGAAAAAAAAATTCAACTTTAATTGTGGGCGTGACACGTCAGCAAAATGCTAGCAGAATTAGTAATATTAATAGATAGATTATAATTCTAAGTTTTTAGTTAAATACAAACTTTTTAGCTAAGGGTTTTCTTTAACAAACATACATTTTTTCATTATAAAATTATTTCAAGTAGTGATATTACCTTAGCAAACCATTATAAATCTAACTATTTTATAACAACCCATTGGAATTGTTGTAAGGAAAAAATATTATATATTTTTGTAATTGATAAAACGTGAGGATGAAAGTAATTTTTTTTAAATAAACCATAAATATGTATTGATAAATTTCTTAATCACTAAAATTTATTCTTGATAATATTCACCATAATTAACACTTACCCATACATACATTGCACATTGCAGATTTATGTATTTTAGTTTAAAATAAACTTATTATATACAACAAGTAAGATTTCTTTTGTTATGCACAACAGTTTAATGAATATTGGTAAGGATATGATATGCTTTAAAATGGCTTTGTTCGATTATGCATCGATTGAATGGTTCAAAATGAATAACACCCACCAAGAGATTAAATAAATATGTGAATTATAAATTCAATTGGTTACTAAATCTACGATTAAGGAGTATTTGTCTCATTTTGACTTATTTAATTTTTTTAGCGTTAAAAACAACACCTTAGAGTTTTATCTTTCTTTTCAAACTATTTTTGAATTATTATTTCTTTAGTTTAACTGGTAAACTAATAAATATTTGTACAATAATAAATTTATTTTAAAAAACGTGTGTTATTTTTTATTATTATAGTTGCTCAATTAATATCAATATATTAATAATCTACATTAATCTAATTAATTATATTCACTCATTTAAATAAAATTAAAATGTTATCATTTATGATTCTTTTTAATTATATTGGACAAGACTTTAAATGTTTACATATATTATTCTTTTTAATTTACACACTGCAAATTTTTTTTTCTTAATTTATTGAGTATACGATAAAATAAAAAATTTAAAATAATTATACATTATATAAAATTATACATTTTAAAAAATACTTACAAATCACATTTTTAAATAATACTTGCAATTCTGCGCCTCTTGAGTCACAGCTCTATGACTCAAGAGGAGCAGGGTTAAAAAAAATAAAAAAAACCTACGCCTCTTGATACATAAACCTGTGACTCAAAAGGGGCAGGGTTTCAAAAAAAAAACTCTACGCCATAAGAGGCGCAGACCTACGTCTTAACATGCGCACGAATTATAATTAAAATCAGACCAGCAGAATTTGTGGTGTTAATAATAAATTTTGGTGGTGCAAAGATTATCACCCGTATTTAATTTACTAAGTTTCATCTTTCCGCTATATGTCTTAAACAGAATAAAATAAAACATCAAAGGGGATGTAGCTCAGATGGTAGAGCGCTCGCTTAGCATGCGAGAGGTACGGGGATCGATACCCCGCATCTCCAGTTTTATGAATTTTTTCACGTACGTTTTCCATATCCATCTCACCCCTCTCTCTAATCTCTATACCTTCTTCACCTACAAAATCCTCATCTGTTATCTGTAACTGTAACATGTCCTACACCTCCACACATCATATGTTTTTGGGTGTATTTATAACACATAAATTTGCATTAAAATTCAAATGCAGTGTAATTCAAAACCATACCAAGTCCATGAACTTTTTGTTAGGATTGGACTTCAGTTTATCTAAAACATGTCCTACACCTCCACACATCATATGTTTTTGGGTGTATTTATAACACATAAATTTGCATTAAAATTCAAATGCAATGTAATTCAAAACCATACCAAGTCCATGAACTTTTTGTTAGGATTGGACTTCAGTTTATCTAAATAAAAGTTTATAAACACATTTGCACCTTTTTTTCCCCAAAGTTTAGAGGCTTCAATTGAACCCCCAAAATATTTGCTTACAACAAGCATAGGGACCATGACAGATTTAACCAGGAAAAAACTCACTATATGAGGAAATTGATTAATTTTTTTCATATTTGAATGTTTTAAAATCGGATACCACTTCCGGATGTCAGATCTTTAGGAACCTGATCAACTGCCAATATATACCTACTCGAATTCTGTTTGCTCGACTCTTGATGTACCAATTCATTTGATTATCCTGGGTTCATCTACCAGCTCACTAAATGGCTAGAGGTTGCTGGTGATTCATCTATAGAGAGCAAGAAGCACCAACCCTTTCAAGTACTCCAAATTCACATCTCATTGAGAGAGTTCATGAGGAGGGATGCACAGCAAAATATGAACAAAAGTTACACTATGGGAAGAGCGCTCATCAGAGAGATCTGCTGCATTTGCTGTAGATTTCACCTCGCATCATGTCTACAGGAAGGTGCTCCATTGTGTAACGCTCTGGACCTGCGTACACTCCTGTCCGTTCCAGTAGCGAGATGCTCTCTGCTCGCCCATACATTGACGCGTAAAGCTTCAAGTACTCAATATCCTGAAAAAATTTTAGTTAAAAGGTGAAAGGCCCCTGAATTTGGACTTGCTTATTTGCATAAGTAAAATGTACCTGCAAGCCACTAAGGATGCGCTCTAATCGAAGTGAAGCAACTGGTTCATGTGATGATGAGAACACCTCACCCGGGTAGTACAAGACACCATCTCCTGGAGGCAGGCCACGGCGAAACTTTATCTGCCAGTTCCAATTGAGAAATGAATTGACAACGATGAAGGATTTAGTAATACAAACATGCGAAAGACATGGCTATCAAAAAAAAGTGCAGTTTACCTCTGCACTAGCAACAGTGGCTTTTTCATAGCAATTGGCGCCCCAGTAGAGAAAGCCAGTTCCTCCCTCCTTCCATACACGCCACATCACTGCACGATGTTGTGTACCTCGCATCCCTAGGTGCCAGTTAGGCTGAGGATCAGATGGACCCATGCACACATACGTCCACCATTCCTGCAAATGACATTGCGGTTGGGAAAAAAATCGGATTGAAGAAATTAAAGGTGTGGGGAGTGTGGGACTGCACATTATATCTCATGGGCTAGAAGTAAAAAAATTTAACAACATCAAACCCAAATTGTAATAAAGATATATCAAATCCTTCTCATGTGCTCCACAAGGAAAGAAATTCATGTGAAAATATGCTGACTCAGATGTAGAAGAAACAAAAATCTTTACAGTAAGTTTATCTCAAATCAGTAGGATTCATATGAAAAGAAGTGAATTGTGCTACTCTAATCCAATTCAAAAACCCGTTGCCCAAAGCAGAATCAAGAGATAAGAGACTGTCAATTCTTGGAACCATGGAAAAAAAACCTCTTACCTCTCCATTATCTGGTTCTAATTCTGCTATAATATCTTTGGCCAAATCATCCCGGTTACCAAGCACCCATTCACTGCAGGTTTATATCACAATATCCAGATTCCAGATGATTAAGCAATACAGAAATGATCACACGTCCTAATTAACATGCACTGCTGAAGAGATACCCCCATGAATCCTATCATGGATGTAATTACACTAGATTCAAGATAATCTAGACTAACTTATAAAGCAGAGTAACACAGCAAATATTGGTTAGATTCATTGGAGATTTCATTAGTAGTTACCACAAAATATGAATCTGATATGGTCCAGTGAGGTGGGAGGGGAAAAAATCAGGACAAGAAAACACTGATGCATCTTCATGAAGTTCTTCGAATTCAGGTGCACATAAATTGAGAAGAGCCAGGCAATTGAAATATGAAAGTACACTCTATAAATGCAAAAGCATCTATTTCCTACAAATCTTTTACAAATACCAATGTCTGGTTTTTCCTAGGCAATATTACTACCCAAAAAACAAAAAAAGGATCTAATGCAATGTACCTTGTACAGTAAATTTGAGTGAATGGACGGAGATACTTTGGAACTTTGAGAAAAGCCTCAAATGTGTTGGGTGCTAGAGGGGCATCACTTGGCCCTACAAAAAGAAACTCTTCTTAGAAGAAGTTAAATTCATGAAACAGGCAAACCATATACTCGGATGACACTCACCACAATAGTAGGTAGTCAGAATGCGAGCATCAGGTGCATATGCATGAATCTCAGAAGCCATTGTGCGTATAGAGTTGAAGTGTTCCACATTTAATGGCTGCCAGAAGATAATCAAGAATATTAGAGACTGAATATCACTGAACCCTCACATATGGATGACAGGAAAGATAATATGTTCTCTATGGTTCAAATCTGCCTCCATATTTCAGCTTATACCATACACCACAGGTCAAAACATAAGACCCTAAAGGGCCTAAACAATAAATATGGTAAATAGAACAGCTTCAGCACCTCACATATGGATGACAGGAAAGATAATATTTCCTCTATGGTTCAAATCTGCCTCCATATTTCAGCTTATACTATACACCACAGGTCAAAACATAAGACCCTAAAGGGCCTAAACAATAAATATGGTAAATAGAACAACTTCAGCACCTCATCCCAAAGGTAGAAGTAAGCTTTTCTCCAATGAGCTCTTGTCTTCAAAATTTCAACCTCCTTTTGCAGGTAACTTGGCCCAGCTTCGTCACTAGAACACAAAGCAACTGTCTTACAATGGAGCCAAACTAATGGAAAAAACAGTACAAGCTTACCAAACTACCTTGAAAGAACTGGCCTATAAGGAACAGCATATGCTGCCAAGCGTGGGTCTGAAAAATATTCGTCTGATTTTGGGTGATTTGCTACAAGGCATACAAAAAAAAAAAACAGATGAGTAGTTATTCTTATTTAGCACTACGTAATATAAATGATCATGTAAACACATGAGCGTCGATATGTCTTTTGCCAATGTATAATCAATAGTAAGTGATCAAGCACTAGATATAGAAAGTGATCAAGCATATTCTGCTTGGTAACTCCAGATAAAAGTCATATACATAAAAGAAACATCAAATGCATTAGAATAATATAATAAAGAAAGCAGCAAGATTCGAGTCATATATATGTTCCTTTCATTCCATAGAAACCTGCCAAATTTGAAAGATTACCTGGCCAAGGCGATGTATATGTCAGAACACGCATGCCATCAGCCCATCTACAAAAGTAAGGACTAATTTTGAACTGAAGAAGCCACTTGAATTGCTGATCTAATGCCTCAAACCACTCAGGACTTCCATGTTCAACACCCCAGCGATCCTCGATAACAGTATCGGAAATCTAAACTATAGTCAAAGAAATAGGTTGCACTTGCATAGACACTAAAAAAGCGGCTAGAGATATGGAATGTCCAACAGCATCTACAAAGGATTCAAAGGATGTAATACTTCATAGGTCATACTCATACTAGTCTTAGAAATGGAACTATGCAAGCATGAGATAAAAAGCTGGTAGCTGATGATAAGCCTCAGAGACAATAATAACGCAAGATAAATAAATGAAAATATATCAGTCGCCAGGAAGATTTAATGATGTGAACTATATAGCACTCAGTATCCAAAACATGCATGAAGAATCAGTACAACATCTAGAGGTTGGCTGAACTTTTAATCCAAAGGGGAAACAAGTATTGCAAATTATGTATAGGAGAAAGCAGTATGACATAATTTTAACTACAAAAATCAGGATACACCAAACACAGCAGGAAGTGAAGGAGTGGCTGGAAGCGTAAAGTCCCATACTGTCAGACTTATCTTCACACGGATTGCACGACTAGAAGTAGCATCTTCATCCATCATATCACCTGCATCATTTTCTGAAAACAACTCAGAAAAAGGAGGTGATAGAAGAACTTGTCTAAGGTTCAATGTGGCAGATTTGACTCTTTCAACCTAGATACCAAAAAAACTAGTATAAGTATCAAATAAGGAGACCAGAGAAGATGAGATTGCAAAGTTATTTAGCATTTTCTCTTGCTTCTTTACTTTGGCATAAGAAAAGCTCACCACTTCTTCCAATGACTTCTCGTCAATAGGTTCAATGATATCAAGACAGCTCCTTAATTCCCTGTAAAGTTGGTGCTTCTCAGATTTGCCCATACATTGTCCTGTAGATCTGTAATAAGTCACAATCAATTCATAATAGAAACTGAATAAGACATAAATCATATAAAAACTTTGAAAAAATGTCAAGATATAAAAAAAAAACTCCTCTTAGCTATTGTCAACAAGAGCATCTTCACATATGATACAATAAGACATCAAAACTTTCATTTTTGAGACTAAATAGTTCTTTTCAAAACAATCTTATGATTTATTAGTTAATAGCATTATCATACGTGTACTTAAATATATATATATATATAGATATATCATCCTTCACAATAGTGAAACTTGACAAGGGATGGAGAAAACATGATTGTGAAGAAAATTTGACAGACGGAAAAACAATTTTAATAATTGAATAGAGTAAAAAGATAGAGAATCACTCTTCATTGGCCTTAACAGCAGTGATGAGAATCTCTCCTTCATACACTCCCGTGGGCTGTTCACTAGGAATATCAAAAGAAACCCAAAGAGTTGTTGTTTCTCTGCAGTTAAGATATTATTCTGTCAGAAACATAGAAATGGGCTTCTCATGTTTGTCCAATCCAAGCTGTAAAACAAGTAACGATATGCATTTCACATAAATTACCCCGGAAGTAAAGTTATCTGGGAGACTGGAAGATCAAGAGGCACGAGTGCATCTGGAACCCCTAAGATGGGTACTACACGGCGTATTGTCAAAGATTTACCAAGAAGCAGCCTGTAAAAATAAACCATAAGCAAGCAAATAGTTGGATACTTGGATATGCATATGAAGTTTTACGTTATGAACAACAAGATAATCTAAATTGGCATGTGCATTTGACAAATCAATTAAATGTCAAAGGTTCCCTAACTACATGTTAAAAAATGAAAGTAGTAACCACCACAGCATCCAAATGGAAAAACACTAACCTGTCCCCAGTCACAGAAGATAAGTCAGTACATTGCACTTGCACAACACCAGCGATATGCTGAGCACCCCATGAAACTTTAGGCCGTATCGCAATTTGTACACTCTCCCTCTCATTTTTAGCCGCCAAGAGTTTTACCTACAATAAACAATCCATCAACTCATTTGACAGAAGATATTAAGTATGCAAAGTCATGAAGAGTGAAGATCACACAACATCCACATCAAGGAAACAATATATACACATACACACACATACCGAACATGAAAAATCCTACCTTAAATAGAACCTAGTAAGGACCTTATTATGAGATTATACCATCAAAGACTCGACAAGAAGCAATGAATATAGCTATTGTTATTGCGTGGAATATTAGACAAAGGCATTTTTTTATATCATTCATTCAACCATCTTTGTAGCATCTACACTATGCAGCAACATATTATGTCATATTCCAAGCAGGCAAGCAGTCAATCCCTATTTGAGAGATCAACGATGCATGCTTCTGCCTGTCATGAAGAACGTAATTCATCACAACAATGGGCAACATTTTCTTGGAGGCCAAATGTCTTCGGTGAATAATACTACCTCCGTTGAAATAGATGCCGTTTGACTTTTTGGCACGTTTTTTAAGAAGCTAAAAACTCTATAAAATATCAATTTTTTAGTAATTTTTTAATTTAATATAAATACTTATTGATAATAAGTACCATATTATTAAAAAAAATTGTTTAAAAAGTTAATATTTTATATAGGTTTTAGTTCATTAAAAAACGTGCCAAAAAGTCAAACGACGTCTATTTTTGAACGAAGGTAGTATTGATATAGTTGCATAACTTGCATTCCTTCATTTCGTTAGACCAAATGCACAACCTTCCTGGTTTGCTAGCATAACAGAGCACCAATACATGAAATTATCTATCTACATTCTACACAGCACCAGACTTCAGTAACCCCATCCCATCCACACGAATATGATCATTTAGAGTTAGCTGGCATTTGGGCAATACCAACCTATTACAACGTTTTCTCTAGTAGTAGTCAGAAACTAGGAGGACTTCACTGAGTACACTGATCTATAATTCTCCGCCATTTACTCATCCAAGAAGAACTGGAAACATTTTAAAATTGGCTGTTTGGGTAAACCAAGCAATTATGAGATAGAGGAACGCACTTGCTCTAAATTTCTAGGCATCTCCTGAGACCCAACATTTGTTGTATTGGGCATGCACCAGACGTGAAGCAAGTCAGCTGATGGAACAACAGATGGATCAATAATCCCTTTCAATGAAGATGAAGCATGGAAGCCGCTATCACCCCATCCATAAGATGTCCCTCCTCCTGCTACACCTTCAACTGGTGGCACCGTTATCTCCTGGAGACTGCCTGCAAAAATGAAACCAAGTTGTATCACAGACAAACTCATCAAGAAATCACATAACTGAAAATTAATATATCCGATCACATCCAAGAAGCTACAGCTAACTCATACATGAGAAATTTGGAAATCTCCAATCCACCAATAGAGTAACATTTGCCTAAATCAGTAACAGCACCATGATTCATCAATAATGCAATCAAATACTGTCTATAATATTAATAGGGCATCAGATGAAACAGGATCAGCTAATTCCTGATGCTCGGATAACTCAATAACAAAATCCTCAAGCAAGAAAACCACGAACATAGCAACAAGCTAACAATAGAATTGCTAATGCCAAAACGATCATAAAATTCCGCTGAAGTTGGTTCCGACCACATAATAAACGAATGAATCAGTTACGGAAAAATGAATCCAAATGAGAAAAATCAAATGAAATTGCAAAGATGATTCAGACACAAACCTGCATTCTCCATTTTCTATCCGGTTAGATATTCTCCTGATTCAACCGGTTCGATCGAGATTTAGGGGTTTGACGAGGGACACAAGTACAACATACGAGTGTCAGAATCACAAGATAGGACCAGTCGCTTGTTTAGAGCGATCGCCGTGAGACAATTTAGAAAGAGGAATATATAAATTAAATATCCGAAATTGAACAAAGATAAACCCTAGAATTTTATGGGTTTGAAAGCTGAGGAATCAATTGGAAGGTTTTTACTCGTGGGCTTTGCAGTGGAAAGTGGTACTAGTGCTGTATCGATAAAAAAAATTGCAAGATATTTACCGATTTGCAGTGGGTAGACTGGTAGTGGCTAACTGGCTATGTCTATAACCGGCAATACCTAACCCGAACCGAGAAAGTGGATCGGACTTAACCCGATAATCTAGTGTGTGTGTTTTTATTAGATAAGAATTCGAGTTTAAATATATCTTTGACTCAAGGGTCGGCTAAGTTGACAAATGAGAGAACCATCAAAAAGTCAAACATACAACAAAATAAAACGGTACAAACTTAAGAAAACACACACTCTACAAAAACGAAACCAATCAGATCTAAACCAAACAGGACGTGGCCGAAGACGACGAACGAAGTCAAGCTCCACCCTGAAGCGGAACCGTAGACCAGCGATACATTAGGACCCGATCAATCAATCATCTTGTGGGCAGTGAGGACGAAACTCCATGGAAGCAGTCAATTCGAGTAGTGGAGACACCACGATACACACTGTCGTGACTCCAACATATCCCGACTCCCACAGCCAGACACCAAATCCATGAAAAAGATCGCCAAGCCACGCCACCGCAGAGCCGCACACTGCCGAAACAAAGAGCACCAAGAAACCCTATCAGAATTTAATTAGCCCTAACGGGGTTTAGTACACGCTCATACAAGCGAAGTTTGATACAATTGCGGGATTTATATTAAAAATACTAACATGCAGGAAGAATTTTGAGAACGATGTAACAGATTTGTCTATGAAGCAACTATAAAGAACCCAATAAAATTACAATTGAAATGTTCCCTACCGAGTTCACGAGCTTCAATTTTGAAAAAGGGTGACATGAGCCCCATCGATTACCTTTTTTTTATATTAGGAAATAATTTGAGGTCGGACAGGCCCGGACCTCGAGAGGCCAACAAAGTCGGCATACGGCATACAACATAGAAAAATAAAATGCTACATAGAAACAGGAAAAAAAAGGTGCGGTACAAGCGGAGGGATACACGCAAATGCAGTCGAACAAGCGAACTAATTAGCCTACCAGGCTGGAAACAACGTAGACAAGAGCCGACGCCAAGCACCACCAAGAAGTGACACCGCTGGCCAGCGGTACATCAGGAGTCCTGCGGGCAGTGAAGACGAACCTCCAAGAAAATTTC
The DNA here is from genome assembly GCA_037127255.1 of Persicaria tinctoria. Taxonomy (NCBI): domain Eukaryota; kingdom Viridiplantae; phylum Streptophyta; class Magnoliopsida; order Caryophyllales; family Polygonaceae; genus Persicaria; species Persicaria tinctoria. The sequence continues at coordinate 21,002,060 of JBANSL010000013.1, read as the reverse complement.
TATAATGCGGAGTCGCCTCGATACACACCGCCTCGACCTCAGCCAGACCCGACATCGGTCACCAGAGCTTCAACTCGGACGAAGAACGCCACGAACAACCAGACTCGCAGCCGAGAACCACCATAGTACGACACACCAAAAACCCCTTGTGGGAAATAATTGAAATCCACTCGGGATTTATATATAGTTATTTATTATAATTTACTCCAATTAATTTTGTTAATTTATTCTTTAATTCAACGGGAATTACTACTCGTCCATTCATATAAGAGATTATACATGAATAGACAAATTATAGATTGTTTATTTGAAAATTAATTTAGTGTTGGGCTTCATTTCGGGCCGCCCCCGGGCCCAAGGCAAAACATTGGGCCCAAAGCACAACCCAGACCCGAAATGAGGAAACACCCAACAACCAGATCAGAGGAGAAGGGACAGAAGGAGCATCCCCTCCCACGACCAACAGCACAGGACATGGATTGGGAGTGAATGGAGGCCAAACGCTGAGGACGGTGATGGTGGATCCCAAAAACGATGAAACCTAGGAGGGGGTGAACAATAGAAATCTCAGGCCAACCCAACCCAAACAACCGGTGACTAAGGCGAGATCCACCGGAGGAGCAAGACGGTGACACGAGGGACTCCGAATACAAGCCAAAGAAACCAAAAGGCCATGGAGGAAGCGTGATTTGGGGACAAACCAAAAATCAATAAAATCCTCAAATTGATTTTGGGATTGAAAGGAACCGACCAGGGGAAATCGGAAAAGGTTATCAATGTCAAGGCGAGATGGAGGTGGGTCAAGCGACGGATTGAGGAACATCGGCCGAGCCGATGGCGCCGGGGAGGAGTAAACCGAAGAGGGATACTAACACAGGGCCGGAACACACAAGCCAAGCGGAGGAGGGGCTCGTGGAAGGGAATCCCACGGGGGAGCAACCAATTGCTTTCCAAGTACTCTCCGAGGAGAGGAATTAGGGCTCTCCGAAGAGAGATTTGGGCTCTCCAAAGAGAGATTTAGGCTCTTCGAAGAGAGAGTTTCGATCCGAGGAAAGCTATGGTGGTGGTCCGATGAGAGGTTAGCGGCGCTCTTCTGAAGAGAGGGTTTTATCTCTCAAAGAGAGAGTTTTCTTGCCTTCTTAGCACCCACAATGGGGGGTTTTTAAACATCAATATAAGAAACATAATAATAAAATAAGAAGAAGAACAAACCTTTTATTAAAGAATGATTTGATAGGTTTTCAAGTAACAAACCCTTAAAAACTTAAAAAGGAAGAGAGATGGGGCCACTTGGATAAAAAGGAGGAAAGATAAAGAGATAGGATGATAGTGGTGGGGTTAGGTGGTGGGGCCAATTTTATTTTTATATTATTTAGTTTTTAATAAGGTGGGTTGTAGGGATGAGATGTGAGTGTATATTTTAATGGGGTTTCTAAGGAGAGAAAAAGATAAAAAGTAAAGCTAAGGAACCCAATATAAATTTCATGGAAGCGGATGCTCTTAATTAATTGGGTTTCTCCTTTTTATGGGCCCCACCAATTACATACAAAGGCAGAAATGCATGAGATTGTTTAAGATTTTTTTTATATGGTTATTTTTTATGAAGTGTAATTTGATATATTTGAGCTATATTTTATTTTTTGTAAATGTATATATATGATAAGTTTGTATTTTTTAATAGGTAAAAAAGAAATATAGTCATTAAAAAAATTAATTTAATTGGATTAAATGTAGATTTTTAAGAATAAACAATTCTAATGGGAAAGAGGGTATTTTTTTTTAAAAAAAAACAACTTAAAAATGCGTCTATAAAATGATATCCAACCTTATATTTTCTTCAAATTTTCATATCCCATCATTTCTTGTTTTCTCTCCTTCTCCGCTATTTGAAAATTGAGATGCATCCGAACCATCTAAAAGATAATCAACATCTCCATCACCCGAATCCAAATGCCTCTACAACATCATATTTCCATGGTCTTAAAAGTAACTCAAGTGATTCGTATTTTTCACAAAATTAAGGTTACATGAATCAAGGGAATACTCAAGAAGAGGCAACAAGTCTATATGAAATACAACCCGCTCTCGAAGACAACATCCTGTTCAAGCCACCCGTGGGAGAGGAGGAAGAGTTCGTGGGAGAGGAAAAAGAGCTTATTGATTTCATGTATGGTTTTATTTTTTGTTTCAATTTCATGTATGATTTCATTTCGTATTTCGAATTCATGTCTGATTCCGTTTCGCATGTCACATCTTTCATTTATAAATAATTGCAATGATGTTTTGAGTCTTTAATTTTTGCTAAAACCGCGGATTCAAAATCATATTATTATATTTATATATTCAAATTATGTTAAAAATACCGGATATATAATTATTTAATTTAATTTACATATAAATATATGGGATAATTAGGTAACAATACCATTTTCAGCTTTTGTTTTGGTAAATGTACCCTTGAAGTTTTTGTTTTGTTAATTATACTTTTTTTTCTCTAATGACAAGTTTGCCCATAATTTAACAATTTCCTTCAATCACGTATATTGTAACCACAAATCTTTTCCCTTTCACCAACTCCCATTCCATTGATAACCATTTTTTTCATTTATTAAATCAATTGACACTCCTATTCCATACAGTGGCGGACCCACGGGGGGGCTCGAGGTGGCTTCAGAGAGCCCCTCCCTTGGTCCGGAAAAAAAAGCGTTTATATATATATATATATATATATATATATATATATATATATATATATATATATATATATATATATATATATATATAGGTCTTAATATGTAATAAATAAAATAAGAGTGAACATGAATAACTAGTTCAAGTTAGCCTAGTGGCAAGGGCGGAAGTGGGATGTGAAAAATAATCACGGAAGTTTTGAGTTTGAGTCTCCAGTTTTTCCATTCCCCCACTATTAGCTTTTCCTCTTCTTTTTTTTTTGTTCACCCGCCGGGCCTTTTTTTTTTTCCAATTCATTCTTTTGTTTATTTGCCCACTTTTTTTCAATTCAACTTATTTTTTTATTTTTTAACAGAAGTTCGTCCTACTTAGCTCGTTTATTTGCCCACCCGCCCTTTAATTCGGTTTTTTTACACACTAACTGAATTTTTTTACACATCAATTCCACTTAGCTCGTTTTTTTTCTTCTTTTGAGAATCAATTTTGTTAATTGATTTTGAAATGTGTGGATTGTATTTTTATAGGAATATATAATATATATGAATTGGAAAGTTTAGTGTTTCACACTTACAATTTGTACTTTCTCAATCAAACTGTTAGCTATAATCATATGCATCTTTCTAATCCATATCATAATGTCGAACCGGTTGGAAATGAAGATAATGTTACTAGTATTCGTAGAAATAATGTAAGAATGAGAAAAAAAACTCGATTGGAGGAACAATGGGGGATTATTAGTCATTCGGGACTACGAAAACTTATTCAGGAATATCATCGTTCTTTGTAATTTTTAGCCCCCCCTTTGGCAAAAATTCTGGGTCCGCCAACGTATCTTCCTTCACCCACATATATTGACATGCACTACTACAATTAAGAGTTTTGGCAGCGGCCCAAAACCGCCACCATATATATGCTGCCGTCGCCTTAGCCCTATGGCAGCGGTTTTCTTAACCTATGGCTGCGGTTTCATAGCAAAGGGATAACCGCTGCCAAAAATGAGGAAAAACCGCTGCCTATTCTTCTAAAGTAACACTTAGGCTCACAATCTTATGAAGCGGTTTTACCATAATATGGCAGCGGTTTTGATTTGTCAATTTTATAGCTTTTTAATTGCATTTTAAATATCTGATTTATATTTAATTACAATTATAAAAAACTATTGAATATTTTTTATAACATCAACATACAGAATTGAAATGCCACTTTTATCGACTCAAAAAAGTAATATTACATTACATTTATATCAATTCATTACTTGGATTTGCTTACAAAGTAAACTAAAGATTCGACAACTCATGTAAACTAGCCAAAATATAGTGATAACACGACAAGTTGTAGTTGGAAACCGGGATCAATCTCTGTGAAGACGACCTGCACGTACATGAACACTTAGATATTAGCCATATATACTTCCACATAAAGGTATTTTTACAAAACAAAACAGAGTTTGGAAATTCGTGTGTCAAGCTCGTCACTCAAGGTCAAAATCCATAGTCTAATCTTATTGAGGTATATCTAAGAGCTAAACTGAAATTTAAGCACTCTTCTTTTAAAGGTTTGGCATGCAAGACAGTTAGAAAAAAAAAGGAGCAACAAGTACATAGAACTGATGATAAAGATTAAAACATCATGTCAAGGAGGTATCTCGTTTGGATGTAGCATGAGTACTGGATAAAATTACAACCAAATCGACTCTTCTGTAGTTCAGGATTTCTAAAATACCGTCAATGGTAGTTTCATAGAAAGCAACATTGATTATTAATTTTCAAAAAGAACAATTACTCATGAGAAAATATATGCCAATTTAAAATTACCATCAAATAGATTAGTTTTAGAATGAACACTAACCCAGAATTTCACGCAGTCATAATCAAGAAAGGTTACCACAAACCACTTGTGAATGTACTTGAGAACTGAACAATTTTTTCTCTAAACTGTCCCCCAACCCAACCTCAAGTATAGCGACATCAACATGCTGATATTTATGAATAATGATAAATCAGCACTCACACTAAGGAAATCATGGGTGCGACTTTGGTAAAAATCAACTATAAAACTAAACACCAATCACTGTTGATAAAGAACCTTCTCTGCTGAAAATATCTTAAAGTAAAGCAATCAAGAATTGAAATTAAGTAGGCATTGGTACATTATCAGTTTTTTTTTGTATACCTAAAAATAAGGCAAGGAATGCCAAGAATCAAAATTAAGTAGGCATTGGTACATTGTCAGGTTTTTTTGCACATAAAAATAGAGAAATTGAAGATTGAGGCTGGAAACAAAAAAGGATATGTTCATCATGTTCTAGTGAGATCCTTATAGTGAGATGCTTATTAGTATTTTGAGGATTTTAGATTTTTGATAAATTTGTATAAAATTAGATGAATAGAATAACATTAAGGAGCAGCATACCGTGTATGAATGTACTGGCTGGTTTGAGAGCTTGTGGGTTCTCTGCAACTGAGCCCTTTTGGAACTAGAGTTGTGCATCCAAACACCATCTGATTGAACCTACAAAAGCATCCGAATCATAAACATCTCAACTTTTCTATCAATTGCAATCATCTGAGCACTCTGTGCATAACGAATTTAAGTAGAAAAAGTTTTTATTTCTTTTCCACATGAAAATGAAGAATGAAATTTAATACAATTGCAATCAAACCAAAAACTAACTAGTATATGACTTCACTTGCTGATGCTAAAAAAATATGCACCAAGAAAGAAAGACCAACTCAAGCTTTATATGTATAACGAGAGGTGCAATAAATAAATGATACATAAACACTTAATGCAAGTCACCAACTCAAGCTTTGTACTACAAGCTAAAATGATTGATTTGTTCCACAAGACATCTTAGCTAAGCTCCAGCTCTCCAACCGAATGCATGATTGATTCATCAGTAACAACATGACTTAACAACCACACAAGCTACTAACCTTGTGAATCAACCAAGATTAGAACGAAAGGGAAATCCTAAAAAAATACTTCCTATTTCATCAAAATAAAGAATACTTAACATAAAAAGGTAATGAAATGAAAACAAGCACAAAAAGAGAATAAAATAAGCAACTCTATTCACAAAGAATGGAATAAGCAACTGAATAAAATGCACACATACAACAGGAAATATATGGCTTGAATTCAAAGCACGGACTTATTAGCCATCTCCACCTTGTGTGATGACCTAACCCTCGTATCAACCATAGTGCATCAGCTACAGAAAATAAAAAAAAAATCCTTAAATTCCAAAGTACAATGTATTAGGATCTAGAATTCGGGCTCAAGCCTTCAGTATAGAATTCAACGCAATATCTCAAATTCCATATATTATGAATTGCAATGTTGTATGCATTCATTCATTTAATTTTGGCTATTGTTGTTATGAGTCTACTAACTTAAATTCGAAAGAAACACACGAATACATATCTCTTGGAGAGGGAATTTATAAAGAAAACGCATCAAGAAAATGGATTGAGTTTGCATTTAGATTATGACATGAATAGAGGACAAAATTTATTATCAATCTCCATTAGATATACTGTGAAATACTCAAACACAAGAAGCATTTCAAGATCTAAAAAAAATGATCATACTAACCAGTGAAACCCATAAATGAAATCCTTCAAAGTCCACAACTGACATAAACCAGTAAATCAATCAGAAACCCAAAACATCTACACAAAACAATCTTAGGTCGAATGATAAGACCCATTCACAAACCCTAAACTTGTAGAATATATAACAAACCGAACAAATTCCCCCTAATCTAGATAAAATTGACTTACCGAGCAGACGAAAACGGAGGCGAAACCTCAACAGAAGACCGGCGTTGGTTGGACGGTTGACATCTAAAATGGAAAGTCAAGCAAGGGATGAAGAAGAACTATCAAAATCGGTAAAAATAAATAATGTTTTTGACTAACCTGGAGCAGCCGCTTCACCTAGAATCAATAAAAACTTTGAATCTCTCTCAACCTAATCACAAGGCTGAATCTTCATAATCCCTTACCCTAATTGCTGGAATGGTGAGTTTTAAACTTTTCTCCCCCATATCCTGTTTGCTGGATCTTGAGTTTTGAGTTGTGTGCTTGAATGGTGAAGCGGCTGAACAATCGTTGGATCTTGAATGACGCTTGGGTTTTCCCTCATCCTAATCGCTTCTCATCTTTACCTTCGCTCCCCAATATCGCTTATCTTCAAAACCCTAGAAATGAAGATTTGGGGTTTCAGATAGAATGAAATATTTTAGCGGGATTTAGAAAATTTGGGATGAAATATTGGGCTGGGCCAAGAAAATAAAGTAAACCCATAAAATTAATCCCCTATTGACCTAATCCATGAACCGCTTCCTTAGGCATTCAATTTAAAAACCGTTGCTAAAGGTAAGACGGACCGCCACAGTAGGCACGGAGTTACAAACCGCTGGCACGACCGCTTCTATAGACTAGACCGCTGCCATGAACCGCCTCATTAGCAAAACTGCTGCCATGAACCGCCCCATTTGCTCTTTATTGTGGTAGTGATGTACCAATTGAGTCGTATCTGGAACTCATAGTCGTACGGTGTTGTACTATATATTCTAATTAATCTCATATTCATCTTCCAAATAATGCAGAAATATGCACTTGCTATAATTGCTGCAGCTTTAATTTGTTCCATTGCAGATGCAACGACAATTAGTCGATGATCCCGGTTTTACATTGTGGTTGCTCTCGTTTGGTTTTGTGTTTTTTTTATGTGATTTCTATCGTGATGCATGTAAACCCTAAATATATAGATCTTTAAGAAAAGATATCCTAGTTATATATTCATGAAAAATTTTGCAAAATAGGACTTTTTTTGGACGTATTTGCAAAATGCCCTCGTTTTTGGACAATTTAGGAAAATGTCCCATATAAATACTAATTCTCATTTTTTTTTAATTTTTTTTTTCTAATCGTTGCCCCCAATCCCGTCTCTTCAATCTCTCTCGATCTCCCCGCTCCCCATGGCGATGGAGCTTTCGATCCGGCCAGATGCGCCACCGGTGGCTCTCCCCCCCCCCCCCCCTCTTCCTTTGGCGCCACCGGTTAGTGGCCAGATGCGCCACTGCCTCTCGTCTCCACTGCCAGATGCGCCACTGCCGGCATCGATTTCATCAAAAGCAACAACGCCACCGAAGATGCTATTTGACTTCAGATCTAATTCAACCGGAAATTGAATTCGACCTCGGATTGGAGGAGGAGCTGCGGCGGAGGAGCGGCGGCGGCGGCAATCGATAAGGAGAAGAGGAGGAAGATGGAAGACGTCGAGCGAGCGAGGCGAGCAGCCGGAGCGAGCGAGGGAGCGAGGCAGCGCCGAGGTGGATACGGAGGCCGGAACGAGCGAGCGAGGGAGGGAGGCGGTGGCGAGCGAGCGACGGAGGTCGGAGGGAGGGTGGCGGTGGCGACCCAGCGAGCGACGGAGGGAGACTCCGAGATGGCGATGAACAACGTTCCATCAATTAGGATAATTTAGAGAAATTACAAAAATTATCCATGATTTTTATATTGTAAAATTTTTACCCCAATATTACATTTGCACTGCATAAAATTATACCATTTGCATAACAAAGTGTTATATGAGCACAACATACCATTATGTTAAAAAAAAATAAAAATAAAAATAAAACTAGACTTGGGTGATGAAAAAAAGAAAAAAACCTTTAAAAAAGTGCCGACGTGAAAAAAAAAAATTATTTGAAAAAAGTGCTGACACAAATAGAATAAAAAGTGCACAAAATTAGAATAAAATGCGCACGAATAATATTATAAAGTAAAAAAAAATTGTTATCCATGTAGAAAAAAATAAAAAAAAAGTTAAAAAAATAAAATAAATAAAAACTAGACTATGGTCATATTTGCACAACTTATGATTAAATTTGCACAACGTCCTCTTATATTTGCACGACAAAATGTTAAAAAAAAATATTAAAAAAATAGAATGGGGTCATATTTGCACAACTTACTCTTATTTTTGCTCAACAATAGGTTATTTTTTGCAAAACGATCGAGATTTGTGAAATTGTTCTCAACATGATTTTATTTTCTCTCAATATTATTTTAAAAATTGCACGACTCTGTTGGAAGAGTTGCACGACTATGTTGCAAGAGTGCACGACTATGTTTTAAGAGTTGCACGACTATGTTTAAGAGTTGCACGACTCTGTTTTAATAGTTGCACGACTCTGGTTTAAGATTTGCATGACTCTGTTCTAAGAGTTGCACGACTCTTGTTTTAAGAGTTGCACGACTCTCTTGCAAGATTTGCACGACTCTGATTTAAGAGTTGCACGACTCTGTTGTAAGAGTTGCACGACTCTGTTGTAAGAGTTGCACGACTCTGTTGTAAGAGTTGCACGACTCTGTTGTAAGAGTTGCACGACTCTGTTTTGAGAGTTGCACGACTCTGTTTTAAGAGTTGCACGACTCTGGTTTAAGAGTTGCACGACAATCGAAACTTGTGAAATTATTCTCAACATGATCTTATTTTATGCAAATATGACCCGAGTTTAGTTTTTTTTTTAAATTTATTTTACATTTTGTTGTGCAAATATAACCGTAAATTGTGTAAATATAATTGTATATTGTGCAAATATAACATTTTGTTGTGCAAAAATAAAAATAAAAATATAAATTATGGATCACATAATAAAATATAGCTCGTTTTTTTAATTTCTCATATTTGTAGGGTAATTTTTGTAATTTCATCAAAACATCTTCTTCTTCCTCCCGATTTTGTGAAGAAGAGATGCGCGCACGCCGGCCCTTCCTCGCTCCGTCGCTCCGGCATCGCTCGCTCACCACCGCATCCCTCCCTCGCTCGCTCGCTCCGTCGCTTGCTCACCACCGCATCCCTCCCTCGCTTGCTCGCTCCGCCTCGCTCGACCTCGACTCAGATCTGAGATCCGCCCTCGCTCGACCTTCCTCGATCGCCATGGATCAGGCTCCGCCTTCCAACTGCTCGGTCGACGGCCGTATATTCCACCTCTTCGATTCCGCCGATGCAGATCTGGCCGCCTCCGGCTCCGCCTCCAGATCTGGAAACCAGAAGGAGAGAAGGCAGATAGAGGCGCGTAGGAGGCGCGTTGAGCGCGTGGCTATTTCGCTAAATTGTCCCAACGCGCGGCTATTTCACAAAATAGGACGGTTTTCGTGGCTATTTCGCAAAATGCCCCTATATTCATTGTACCCTAGGTTACTTACAATAGAGTTACTTACAAGAATATATATTGTATACTCATTGTACCCTTTATTTGTGTAGTAGTTGTAACTTATTGAAACCATAATTATGATTATTGAAACCTATGTTGTGTATTTGGAACCTTATTTTTGAAACCATATATATTTTACACTCTCCTGTCGGCTATATATTGAAACATATTGTGTGTACTTATTTTAACGTATTGAAACTTTAATAACGAAGTTAGTTACAAGTAATTAGTTACAAGAATTAAATCACCTACAATAAATTAGTTACAAGAATATGATTGTGTTGATTACAATAAGTACGAAGTTAGTTACAATACATATTATGTATAAGTAATTAGTTATAAGAATTAAATCGAATGCAAAAAATTAGTTACAATGGTTACAATAATGAGGTTTCTTGTAGGATAAATTAGGTCTCAAGAATAATGTTTCATGTAACCAAAATAGGGTTAAAAAATAATAAGGTTTAAAAAATAAGGGTTACTGAACCTGATACGGATGCAAATAAAAAACTAACAATAAACGGTATGAGCCAAAATAACTTACAAAAAAAAAATCTGAAGATAGCTAATCTCATCATCAAATACTAGAAGATAATGATGATCGATCCACCTAAACCATATAAGAAAATTAATTGAAATTGAAGTAGTACTCTAAGGCTGCAATATAGGTTACAATAGGTTATACTACTCTAGGGTTACAATATAGATTACAATAGGTTTCAATAAAATTAAGGTTTCAATAAATTAATTACATTAATCTAGATTATACTAATATAGGTTACAATTAGCAAAGTTGAAAAAATTACAACATGAGCACAGTCTAAATTATTAGTTCCATAACTTTAAAACTCCCACCAGCATATATATATATACAACACCGTCTAAATTAAGTGATGAAATTAATGGTGCTACAAATCGATTTCAAGCCTTACTAATCACCAAACCGATTGAAACAATCGAATTTGCTTCCACAAACAGAAAGTGCAATTCCATAAAATTGAAAAAAAAAGGGAAGAACAAAGAACTATTCTTTAATCCGAAAGCATAATAAAACATAGAGCAAGAATTATCCGTAACCCTAGACAATTCAGGAAGTAATCTGTGCAAATCAATAGTACCAACAATTTTCTTTTTTTTTTTTTTTAAAAAAAGATGAAATTTCTATTTAAGGGTATAAATGTAAAATGCATCTTAAAAAGATACAATTACTAAAAAGAAAAACTAAAAGGTATAATTGCCTAAAAGAAATATGAAAAAGGTGCATTCTCTCAAATTTTCACTAAATATATTAGATAATTTAAATTCATGTATAATTATTATTATATCATATAATTATGATGAGATTTATAATCTTGGTAAAATTATCTTGGGTTGTTAAAAGAATAGAGGAGAGAATGATAAAAATTGGTCTAGTCGACCATGCACACCCGAGAACACTTCTGCTCTTCTCTTAACTCACTTTTTCCATGTCACATTAGCATAAGAACACCCTTTACCTTTTTAGCAAGAGAAAATTTGCGCCTGAGGGAGTGTTCACCAAGTGTGGTAAATTGGGGATTTGTCCACCTAAAATTTTATGGACCTAATCTCATATCTCATTATCTCTCTCGCTCTCTTCCTCGCCGTTTCAAGGCCTCTCGCTCTCCTGCTCTTCCTCAAATCTAGGTGAGCGCCACAGTTCCTCACCACCACCGCCGCGCCACCGTTCCTCACCACCACCGCTGCGCGCCGCCACATATCCGAGTCCACCGTCTCTCTCAAGATCTGGCTGCCATAAGCCGGGGAGTAGCTTTGTTGATCCGACGACGGTGTCTTCGAGTTCGAGCAAAGGGGAAGGTCATGGACAACTCCCTCACTTCCAGATCCGATCACCACTGGACGTCTCCAGCGATTTCCTGGCTTGCTGTCGGCGGATCGACCTCTTCATCTTCCATTGATCCGACCTGCACGAATCATTGGCAATTGGAGTGTCAAATCAGGTTCAAAATTCACTCCCCCGTTTGTTGAAATTTGTCCACGTATCATTCTGTTTTCGCAGATTTTCTCGCTTTCAATCTCTTCTCACTGTCTCTCTCTTTCAGACCATATCAATCGCTAGATTCAAGCATTCATCACAGTTGAAAATCAATCGCTTCTCCCAATCGTTTTAACCAAGGTACTTGAATCCCTTTTTCCGATCCCCGAGCTTTTGATCTCCATTTTCGATTGGCATTCTCGTTGGAATGCGTAGTTGCTGCTTGTTGAAATTCACCTTCCCCGTTTTAGCAAGTTCCGTTCCTCGCAGGTCTCGCTCATCATCTGAAATCGGAGAAGCAATCGATCTGTCCTATGCCTTAAATTTCAGCAGCGTAGGTCTTGATCCAAGGAGAAGCGATCGATCTTCGATTTCGACCGATCTCGAGTACGTGGTTTCGAGTCGTTGTCAGTAGGTAATCGAGCTGTCATCTGTCTCCATTTTAACTCCTTACGTCCTTGAAACCTCCACTTGTAGTATCCAATCTTTTTCCGTTTATGCTCCTTTAGCGACAGACAAATAATTTGCTTCTTAATGGCAGTGGACCTGCGCTCGGGGTGAGTTTTCCGCTGGATTTGAGCTTGGCGTCGCTTGAGAGCGGGTTTAGGTTGGGGAATGATGTGCTTTTGAATGGCGGAGGTTCCTTTGTAAACTGTCCAATTTGTCGCGCTTTCATTAAGAGGTGCTTAAATATTGTACTTTAGATACACATGCTAAAACGCTTTTAGTTGGTCTATTTATAGGGGTATTGAAATGACTATCCTTGGAATTCCATATCTAAATCTTGCTGTTATACCCACCAATTTGATGCGCTTTCATTATGATGTTTTGATTTAGTTTCTTTCTCCTTGGCCACTCACAAATTCCATTTTGAAAATTTGAAATTTAAATGATTGAATAAAATAAAATTGCTGAAATTGCATATTGCAATCGTTACATATATTTGATGGGATGATTAAATAAAATGAAATTGCTGAAATTGCAATTTCAGCAAACAGTGAATTGGTTAGTTTGCTAATGTGATTGAGTTTGCTTTGTTGAGAGTTTGGATATTAGCAATTTCAGCAAAAAAAAAATTGCCTTGCTGAAATTAATTCTTATAAAATTATATTAGCTCCTATATCTTACAAGCATATATGACAACATTTAAGCATTTCAACATTTCAGTAGCTTGTATGTATAACATTTTCAGCAGAAACGGGAGGGGGTCACAAGGGCACACGTGGGGGGGGGGGGGGGGGGGGGGCACATGTCACAATTTCTGCAACTTTGATTTCAGCAGTTTCAACAATACAGGTGGACATTTAACTAATATGGATAGGTTGGTGGACAAAATGCTAATAAAGGCTGAAAATATGGACATTCTAGTAAACACCCATTTAAGCAATTCCACCTACATCCGTGCATTTCACTTCCGAACCCTTCACCCACTTTTCAATCATTTTTTTTAATAAATATTTCATACATTATTATTATTATTATTATTATTATTATTATTATTATTATTATTATTATTACTATTACTATTACTATTACTACTACTACTACTACTATTACTACTACTATTTTTATTATTGAAATAATATTTTCCCAACAATTATGTAAATAGTAAGAATAAAAAGTCAAGTTAAAAAACACAACTACATAATCAAGCTGGAATAATTCAAGTACAAGATTAAAAAGACCACACAACAAAGTAAACAACGCTTCTTCAAAGGGAAAACATAAGCTATAGATGGAATTCAAGCGTCATTTTTGTGACGGCCCAAATTTGTGTCATATATGCTCAATTAAGTCGGACTTCAAATGATGATGTGAACCCGAATTTCGCAGAGCAGCCTTATTAGTTAAGAAGGTGTTCATAATGGCCGGTATTCCTATAGTAGGTGGCTCTAGCTCATGTAAACAGTCAAACTCAACAGTGTGAATATGTAGATGGTGGGTTTCACGTTCGTCTTCCACAATCATATTATACAATATGATACATGTCGTCATTATTTTTCCAAGCAAATTCAAGTCCCAAACAAGTGCTGGTTGACGAATAATAGCAAAACGTTGTTGTAAAACATCAAATGCACGCTCCACTTCCTTACAAGTTGACTCTTGGATTTGAGAAAACAATGTGTCCTTCGCACCGAAGGGATGTTGAATCGATAGGATGAACGCTTGCCATGTTGGGTAAATTCTAGGGGTGGGCACAAATCCCGGTCCCGTCCCGGTCCCGGTGGGATTTCATAAAAAAATAATGAATCCCGTCCCGCAAAAATTATGCGGGACGGGACGCGGGACGACCTGTCTCAATCCCGCAAATCCCGCCCCGTCCCGCATATATAATAATAATAATAATAATAATAATAATAATAATAATAATAATAATAATAATAATAATAATAATAATAATAATAATAATAATACTGCCGCTGTTCGGGTGCTCTCTTCATCAGGTATTGCTCCTTATTCTGATGCTACTCTTGCAGCTCTGCAGGATAAGCACCCCATTGCCCCGTCTCCCAACTTGCCGCTTTTGCCTGTGGATCACCCTCCTCTTCTTGCCTCTTCGGACGGGGTTTTGGATATGATTCGGAGTTTTCCGCATGGCACATCATGTGGGAGGGATGGGTTACGTGCTCAGCATCTTTTGGACTGTTTGGGTGGAGCTGCTGTTGCTATTTCGGATGATTTGATCATCTCTATTACTCGGGTGATCAATCTCTTTCTTGAAGGTCGTTGTCCGCAAGCTCCGGGTGAGTACATTGCTAGTGCTCCTCTCACACCTCTTGTTAAACCAGGTGGTGGTATACGTCCTATTGCCGTTGGCACCGTTTGGAGATGCCTTGTCTCTAAGGTGGGTGCTTGTTTAGCCGGTCCTTCTTTGTCCGGTTATTTTGCAAGCCTTCAGTTTGGGGTCGGGGTATCCAGTGGAGGGGAGGCTATTTTGCATGCTTTGAATCGGTTTGTGGAGGCTCGTGGTGGTGAGGAGGGTCTTTCCATGTTGTTAGTCGACTTCCAGAATGCTTTCAACTTAGTTGATCGTGTGGCCATGTTACAGGAAGTCCGCCGCCACTGCCCGATTCTATCTCGATGGGTGGAGTTTTGTTACTCTAGTCCTGCCCGACTATATTATGGGGAGCATAGCTTATGGTCTTATCGAGGAGTTCAACAAGGAGATCCTCTAGGCCCTCTGCTTTTTGCCTTAGTATTGCATCCTTTGGTGTGCAAGATCAGAGACTCTTTTGATCTGAGTCTGCAGGCTTGGTACTTAGATGATGGCACTGTTGTTGGGGACACTTTAGTGGTGGGGAAGGTCTTAGATCTGATTATGGAGGATGGTCCCCGCTTAGGACTCCATCTTAATGTGGATAAGACCGAGGTTTTTTGGCCTACAGAGAACCCCAGGAGTCGGCTCCCTGGTGTTTTCCCCCCTTCTATTGCTCGGCCTTCGCGCGGTGTCAAAGTTCTGGGTGGGCCTGTCAGCACATGCCCTGTTTTCGGCAGCGACCTTGTGGCGAAGAGAGTGACTAAGACCATAGAGCTTATGGATTCTGTCGCGAGGATTGATGACCCGCAGTGTGAGTTGCTTTTGCTTCGGGCTTGTACGGGTATTTCTAAACTTTACTTTGCTCTTCGTACTTGTTCTCCGCGTGTCTTTGGGCCGGCTCAACTCTCATTTGATGTGGAACTCCGTTCTAGCTTGGAGCGTATTGTCACCGCTTCTGGGCCTGGATTTGGAGATTGGCAGTGGCGGCTTGCCACTTTCCCTTTTCATTTTGGTGGGCTCGGAGTGTACGCTGCTGGGGATGTCCTACATTATGCTTTTTTGGCGTTTCGTTTGCAGTCTTCCGAGTTGCAGGCTAAGCTCCTACGTCCTTCTGGTATCATTGATGCTGGCCCTACTTTTGATGATGCTCGACATGCCTTTAATGAGATCACAGGTGTTGATCTTCTGCGCGATCCTAGTGAAATCGCTGCCCCTAAACTTATGAAGAAATTGGCAGATATATATTTCGCGAAGGTTGCTGCTACATCGGAATCTGTTTTCTCATTGACTCCGCGACATATGGCATTATGGAAGTCTCAGCAGGGTGCTCACTCCTCTGATTGGTTACGTGCAGTACCTATTTCTGGGCTTGGGCAGGTTATGAATGGGAGAACCTATCATAGCGTGCTTAGCTATCGACTAGGTGTTCCGTTGTTCACAGTTCCTAGGCCTTGTCCGACTTGTTCTCGGGTTTTTGATGGTGATGTTTATGGCGATCATGCTGTGTCATGTGCGGGTACCGTGGGCATTAAGCATCGCCATAACCTTATTCGCGACACCGTATTAGATATCTGCTATAGAGCTGGGATTTCTTCCGGTAAGGAGGTTGATATCGGTTTGCTCGATAGGCATGGTAAGCCCCTTCGTCCGGCGGATTTGCTCCTTTATTCCTGGGACAGGGGACGGGATGTGTGTGTTGATCTGACGGGATCCTCCCCCTTGACTCAGTCTGGGATGTCTGACTTTGTGCCCGGTCGTGTTGTTATTGATGCCGCTCAGCGTAAGTATGCCAAGTATCGTGATTTGTGCACGACGGCTGGTTATGGTTTTCTACCTTTCTCCTTCTCTTCGTTGGGAGAGTTAGATACGGATGTTGTAGATTTGCTGAAGCGGATTCAGAAATTCTCGGTATCTCAGGATGTCGAGGCTCGTGCTATCACTTATATTTTTACTAGACTTGGTTTTGTTATTGCTAAGGGAGTGGGTGCCCAGATAGTATCTCGGTTGCCCACTAATTTCTTGTAATATGTTTTTTATTATAATAATAATAATAATAATAATAATAAAAAAAAATAATAATAATACATTATGTTATACCTTCTATAATATATATAATCTATATATAAATTACATACACTTTATACAGTGTGTATATGCATACATATACACACACTAATGGCTGTCTAATGCTACTGCACTGTGCATTCCACCAAAAAAACAACAACTAATGCTAGCTACTACATCAGTGTGTATATATACACATGATTATTATATATGTATGTATATATATAGGAAAATCCGTAAAATATAAAAAAAATTTATAGATTTATATGTGTTATGTCTTTAAAAATCGCAAAATATACAAGAAGTTTTAAACTTTTTATAATCTTTTTTATTTGAGGGATAAGGCCCGTCCCGTTCCGGTCCCGTCCCATCCCGTGAGGGACAAGCCCTGCGTGGGACGAAGAAAAAAAGAGTAAATCCCGTCCCAGTCCCGTCTCACAAAAAACACGCGGGACGGGACGACCTCCGTCCCGTCCCGCGCCCACCCCCAATAAATTCCATCCGCAAGGTAGTACGTCATGTCATACTCATGCCCATTGATAACAAAATTTGCCTTTGGGGCTCTTCCATGCAAGACTTCATCAAATACAGGAAATCCTCATCGACTTCTTCTTCTTGCACATCATCTTGCGTATTGTAGGTTGTGAAGCTCTCTTGTGTACCACATATTATAGGAGATTGGGTATCAAGTTGTGGATGGATATGAGGGTGCTCATTCAAGGAGGGATGTTTTGGGTCAAAATGACTCGGAATCGGATTATATTGATTGTATTAAGACATTATATCGAAGAAGCTTTGAGGAAAGTTTAGTGGATCTTTATTCAGATCAATTTTGGCTTGAAAAGCGGGACTTGTAGTTGATCAAGAAAAAAAAACACTTCATTGAATGATTATGAATGTATGATACGGGAGTGCCACTGTATATAGAAAAAAAAATATATTAACAATTACTAATTTTAGCTTATATATAATCATTATTAATTATACCAACGTAATTGTATTTTTTTTAACTCAAATATATGCAAAATGGGTCTTTATGGGTAAATAAAATTAAGATATATTCAAATATAATTTTTTATAATTATTTTTAATAACGTCATATAATAAATAATACCAATTTTAAGATTTGTTTTAATGCCTTCAAATATAATTTATGTGGAACAAATCACCAATTTCCAAATTTGTTTTCCTACTGCACACTCACGTGATGAATGGAAGAGATTTGACCTCTTGAAACGTGTACCACCCTTTGCAAATTGCTCTCCACACTAGTGCTTATGAAAGCGAAAAATCTGTTGTGATCGTCCCAAGTCTGAGTGTCTGACAACTATTATTTTGTCTTTTCTACACTTGGACATTAAGAACATGGAGGGATGCTCATGCGTGGATGGTCTAAGCAACCCTATTGGGTTGCAGACTAGCGATGCAAATGCTCTTAGTGTGGCTATATGCACCCATGATAGGTGTTATATGCACTCCTTAGAGTGGACCATAGATTCGTCCATTGTAACTTTTTTAAAAAATATATATGGACGGATCCTAGATCCGTTCGTTATAAAAAAATTACAAATTGTACAACAACTTTTTAATTACAAATACACGGACGAAGGGAAAAAAAGAGAGAAAAAAGCTGCAATGCTACACATTAGATTTTCCGTTGTCCTTTTTTTTTTACAATGGACGGATCTAAGATCCATCTGTGTATTTTTTTTACGGTTTTTCTATCCTACGCCCTTAAGATAAGGGGCTATAATTTTTTTTTTCAAATTTAAATGATTTTAGCCATTTTTACTAATGATTTCCTAGAGTCTATTCATTCAAATATAGAGAATCATTTTCAATAATTACCCTACAACCCTAAAAGTCCATGTATTTTTTTTTACAAAAATTAAAGTCTAAAAGGGGAGTATATAGCACAATCCTTTGGAATCTCTGTGAGATTCTGAGCATCTCGAGCCAGGTCGTATCAAATCGAGAGTCGTGTCGAGTTTATTTTGTTTTTGGTTATAAGGTCGGGATCCACCACTTTACACAAAAGCTTAAGCCATTGTGTATGATTTCCCCTTCCTTATATGTTGGTTTGGTTTTTCACCTTATTTTTCAACGTGGGACTCCCACAATCCCAATACGCCCCCTCAAGTGCGAACCGCCTGGATCGGGTCGACACTTGAAATCTTTTTTTTTCTCTCTTCCGGATCGAGACTCTCAATCTCTTTATAGCTCGCCCATTTTTTTTGGTTTTTACGACGGGGTTCGGCATCTGAATCGCCTATCCCGAAGCCAGGAAAATCGACCCGACTCGAACCTGCTCTGATACCATATGAGATTCCGGGACCTGCTTTGATACCATGTGAGATTCCGAGAATTCCGAGCCAAGTCGTATCAAATCGAGAGTCATATCGGGTTTATTTTGTTTTTGATTATAAGGTCGGGATCACAATTTTCCACAAAAGCTTAAGCCATTGTTTAGGATTTCCCCTTCCTTATATTTTGGTTTGATTTTCACCTTATTTCTCACCGTGGGACTTCCACGGTCCCAACAATCTCTTTGTCCCGATTACCCCAAATGATCCCTTGCGAAAAGTAGGAATCCCGAATCCTCCATAGTCCATTCCCATCTTACAACCCCCCCCCCCCCTCCGTTGCCGACAGCAGGTTCGTTCTCTTCCTCCCTCTCTGGCGCCATATTCCTCCCGAGGTAGCCCGCTCATCCCGCTCCCGGATTGCAGGTATTCCACGCGTCTCACAGGCGGACTCCCTCCTTCGCCGACAGCCTCCCTAGGTATGTTATCTCTCCCCCTCTCCCTCTCTCAGCCTATATATCTACTTCAAATTTGAGATAAATTGTGGATTTCTAACAAATTTTTGTATTTTTATGTTGAATTTGTTGATTTCTGATGCACAATTTGTTAGAGGAGATGAAAATTAGTAGATGGGATGACTAGTTTTATATTCCCCTAATTTGTGATGATGACCTAATTTCACATAATTTGTTATTGGAACAACTCTGACATCTACTCACTCAATAGACTTTAGTAAAAATTGTTGTATTGATTCCCCTGATTTGTCCATTTTATACTTAACTTATAGTTGACATTGTCTCGATCTACCAAAACAAAAGTATGTTACTATATATCTTTGTAATTGTTAATTTTATGCATAATACTCATGTTGAGTTTGTGTATTTTTTTGTGTAATTTCTGATTTTTTGTGATGGATTCTTTTGTGGTCGATTTGGAAAGGAGGAGAAAGGAAAGACAAAAGCGCATAACAAATGGGGCTTTATAGTATATAGTCATATAGATATTAATACCAAACAAGGCGTTTTTATTGCAGGACTGAGTTTTTGTTTCCTTGGCTAGCCCTCACTTTGATTTTCTCTCTGCCACTTTTGTGTTCTAGTTTCAATTCTATAATCGATTGGGCTGGATTTTGTTGATTTGCACAATTTATCGAAATATGGATGCAACTAACCCTGGAGATGTGGTAAGGTATGTTATGAACATGATCATAGCCTCTTTCTCTCTCATAAGGTGGTTTGATTCATTAGGATTTTCTGAAATTCATCTTACTCGATCTGTTGGTGTATTTTTCGCAGGCATCTAGAGAAGCAGAATGAACTCCTCCTTGAAGCGCATAATAAAATGGCTCATGAATTGCATACACTCCAGGTACTTCATGTGCGATATCTTATTGTTCTTATGAAACATTGTCTCGAAATTAGTCAAATTTGCTGTGCCTGTGTTCTATTGGTGCTACTATTAGTCTTTTGCAACATAAATGCATCATCTGTGAACCTGAGCTATGTGTATGCTCTATTGAATTTTGGTTCAACTGCTGTTTCAATTTTTCCTCCCTTGAATGTGTTTTGGGATGGTTAGTAGATACATTTTGCTATGATGGTTTTGCTGAATCTTTTCTAAAATGTTCTGGAAAGATATGGGCTAAGCTAAAGGGAGTCGATTCATTCTATTAAAGGGACTAGCCCTCTTATCTAGTTGTGCTTCGGATATCAATTTGTAAGGCTTAGCCTATTGCCCATACTCCAGAGGGTGTTTCCCTGTCACGAGTCGCGTCTTAGTGGAACTTAGCCTTGTGATTCGTTCAGAAATCCTTGGTTTCTACAAGTGTTCATGTTCTCTTGTGTGTGATTCAGAGTTCAAATGTATTTCCCGATCTCACACTCTGATCACTCTTTCATTCTTGTCTGCTTGTTTGCCATCCCGTTAGTTCTCGCAGTTTCCCTTTTCATGTTCCGCTTCTTAGTTTTAGAAGATTGATAAATCATTAGTACTGTGAATGCATAATGGGAGAGAGATATCTCATTCACTCCTTTAACTCAGTATTAAGAGTCTTTACTTGATTTAATCAGGTCATATCTTGGATAATGGATATATATAATAGATGGTATGCTTTTAAGGTCGTTAGTAGAATGATTTTAGCTGAGAGTAATCAATGAAGTATGTAACACGACATCCATTTTTCTAAGTTGCTACTGTTGTTACAGGTAGAAGAAGAAATGCTTATGCGCAAGTTCTATGACCTCATGACTAATTTGGGTTTGACAAAAACGGTAACAGCTCTCCTATTTCAGAGTTTCTACCTCATTCGCTTTTATCCAATCAGTATTTGTGTGATTTTAAGTGCTTGTTAATATGTTTAACTGCTATGGCAGAGTAGTTGATTGCCTGTGTAAATGTAATCTTCAGGGTGAACGCATTGCAAATACGGCAAATGTCGAGGATAATCAAGCTAATGTGTCACCAAATTCAGAAAGTGAAGGACAGTAGAAGAGATGCAGGCTCCTAGAACAATTCGAATAGAAGCTCGATTCAAGTGTTTTGTAGCAACTGTGATCAAGTGTCTAGTGGTGTAGTTTCCATTCGAATCCATAGAAACAACTTCGAAAAGTAATACTATATTGTGATTGGGCGTGGACCTTGAATACCCATGGCTGGATGGAATGAAAACCCCACTTGTTTACTACTCAAATCACAGACATCTCAAATCATAATTCCGTCTTATGATCTGAGCACCCAAATCACTGTTTGGCGGAAATTGGAGCAGGATCCTTGGACCATGAAAATCAAGGAGGTTGAGTTCAAAGTTCTGAATCGTTATTTTGTTAAATAGTAGTATACATTTGACCCTACTGAACAGTTGCAACTTGCAGACGTGCAGTTGTTGGGAGATTCGACAAATTTCAAGTGCAGACGTGCAGTTGCGTAACAAAAATGCAAGTCCAATGTCCAAAAAAGATCCTGCGTAACAAAAATGCAGTCCAAAAAGATTTTGCAGACGATCTTTACCGATTCCGCACATATAATCTAAACACAATAAATAATGGGAGTATTTTTCAGTTGTCAAAAGACTCAAACCCAAGCTCCAAGACCAACTCCCCTTTGTTTTCAAGTAAGAAAAAATTTAGTCTATTTTTAATTTAAGATTTAGGGATCAATATAACTATTTCTCTCTTCCCTTGACTCATAAAAAAGTAACTATCTTACAAATTTTATGTGTAAAATCTGATTCATTTTCCATCTATTCCACGCTACTCGAACAAACAAGGCCTAAAAATATTCTCTGGATGGCAGCAAGAGGTTGTAATTCAAGTACAACTACAAACTACAAAGAAGAACACAAACTAAATAGGTGGAAATCCAAGTTATAGTTTAAAGACAAATCACATCAGCAACAAAAGGAGAAACACCCAAACAGCATGGGTGATCAATCCTACAACCAAGAGCAGTTCTGTTCTTCATAGCAAAAGCTTCTATATTCAAGTTTAAACACCAATTTCTTCTACACAAACCAAATTCCAAGCATATTCAAGGTGGTATGCATGACGAATCCGTCTTCTGTCTATTGATGGTATTCGAATGCAGGGTGCTTTACCATAGGTACATAATGAAAACAGCGACAAATTATGATGTTGAACAAGATCGATACTGCAATAATCGTAAGTGAAACCTGGCATCAACATATACTACTTTAATGGGTATGGCTTTGTTATTGAGTTGAGTACGATGATGTTAAATGAAAAGAATACTAATTCAGGCTCTAAATGTGAACCCGTGCAATGATTCTATTTTTCTTTTTTTAAACAAACAATGGTTCCTTAATTTTTGGGAACAAGCAATGGTCCAAAACAAGGTAGGATAAATGGATAATGCTAGCTACACTCGCTGAAGTTACAATGGCTTCAAAGGAAAGACAGTGTTACAAATGCGTAGACCTGGGCAAACGCGGGCGCGGGCCGGGCTTGGGCCGGGCTTTACCCGAGATTTTATCCCGTTGTTGCGGGCGCGGGTCGGGCTAAGCCCGCTTAACGGATTGGAAGTCGTGTCCAAGTCCGTCCGCGAATACGGGTAGCCCGCGGGTACCCGCAAACCTATTCAATTTTTCTTATCAAAGTTACACTAATTAGGTTTTTATTACATATATATGTAATATATAGGTAATTACTAACTAGCTGTTTTTATATATTTAATCACACAATCATATATGTAATTAACTATATAGTTACTGTTTTTTTTATAAATGTAATTAGGTTATATATGTAATTAGCTATTAGTTACTGTACATGTAAGCTATATATATATATATATATATATAATTAGCTATATATACTTATTGTTTATATATATATAGTTACTGTTTTAAAAATAAATAAATAATTAATATTATATAGTTACTGTTTTTATAGTTACTGTTTTTATAGTTATTATATAGTTACTGTTTTAAAAATAAATAATTAGCTATATATATAGTTATTTTTTATCTAGTTAATGTTTTTATTTTATTTTAAAAATAAATAATTAATATTATTTATTATATATATATATATATATATATATATATATATATATATATATATATATATTAATTTTAATAAAAAAGGCGGGTACCCGTTACGGGCCTAGCGGCCCGTAATGGGTAGATTGCCATACCCAATCCCGTGCCCGCTGCGGGCGCGGGCCGGGCTTAGCGGTCCGCTTGGGCTTTTCCCTCTACCCAAGCCTGTCCAATAAAGCGGGCGGGCGGGACGGGCTGGGCGGGCCGGCACGCGTTTGCCCAGGTCTACAAATGCGGTGTCAGATAAACACATGCTAATTACTTTCTAGCACAGATCTTCTCAGGCTTACTTATTGACACTTCCTTAATATCTGAGGAACAAATTCAGCTGTTTTGTTCATGGATCTTTAAAACCAAGTTTCGAGTATGAACTATGGTTACTAAACATCCACAATGAAAAGAACTTATCTGCCAGACAGCCAAAGTACGACATCAGTTACCTCTCAAACGCCACAAGCACTGTGCAGCCTTTGATTTTCAAGGTCAGAAACTGACACATTCTTAAATGACAAAAACACAAATACAACAATGTAGGGCATACGCATTTTCTAATACCTACACACCCTAGCCAATTTTACATGAAAACGAGTTACCTATGAAACTCATCCCTAACAAGTGCCACTCAATGTGATAACCATCTCAAGTATACATGAATAAAAGGCAAAAATGCATAGTGCACGAGTTCCCACTAGATGCTAAATCCATATGGCCAGAACACCATGAAAGATATTATAGCTCTAATTTCTAACATTTTACACCAGGGCCTGCACATACGAGAGGTTACTGCAGCAATCACGTAATTTCAGCTAAGCCTTTATCAAACAGTTTCTTGTCCAAGTTTAAGAGTACTATGTCAGACTATTTAGTATTTAGCCTCATTTATCTCAATTGATATACAAAGGTGCAGGAATACACACTATACTACCCACATAGAATTGAATTGTGCCTCAAAATCAAGAATATTGAACTAACAAGCTTTGAACTTTGGAGCCCAACCAGCAATCATCCCCAACAAGCAAGTGCACTGATTTCAGATCATAATTCAGCATTCATCTAAGCAAAAGAATGATTTCGATATGTGCAAATGAGGTAGGAGGTTATAACAGCCGAGTTACCTCTTGGAGAGTTCAGAGACCTGTCGTGAAGTATTATAGAAAATGAACCACATAAGGACAATGATCAGAGTATCTGCAGATGTTAAGGAACCCTAGATCGGCAAAATCAAAGATTCCATCTAATGAAATAACAATACGAGTTAAATTCAAATCAAGGAGCAAGGGATCTTGCGAAGAAGGATACTGAAGAGGTAACGCTCCCACCAATCAAGCATGTAGAGTCCAAAAGTGACATTGTAAAGATAGATCTTGCGCTTAACCCAATCCATGGCTCCCAACTGGATTTCACGCCTGAAACAATCGCGGAAAACACACACAAACAATCATTGATTACGCAGATCGGGAAACTCAAATCGGAGGATTTCACAAAACAAAAGACCTTTTAATCTGAAATGGAATGGTTTTGCTTACCTGATGCTGAACCAATTGCGAGGAATTCGAACACGCAACTACGAGAGATCTGTGCGAGGTTGGTCAATAGCTGTCGAAAAGGTAGAATCGCGAATTCCAGACGGTGGCTATTTGAGAGGGAAAAGCGGGGAGGGAGAAGGTAGAAATGTCAAGTCCAGGTTGCCAAGGAAGAGTCGCAGAAGATGCGAAGGTGGAGGGCACTGGGCAGTCTAGAGGGGGATAGCGCCAGGCGGAACGAAAAAGGTTTCGGGTTTCCAATTCTGTGAGCTTGTGTTGATGGATAGGTGAATATTGTTGGTTTATATTCAGCTCCTTTAAAAACGATCTGAATTCGAGTCGAATCTAAATTTGGATTCGAGCTTAAAAATATGCTCAAACTTGGCTCGTTTAGGAGACGAACGAGCTCGAGCCGAGTTTTTTTCGAGCATTAAACATCTTTATTCGCTCAAAAATGAGTAAATTAAAGGAAATTTTATAAAATTCGAGCTTAAATCGAGCGAGTCAAGCTTTGAACCGAGCTTAACGTGTTCATACTCGGCTTGTTTAGAAAATGAATGAGCTCGAGCCAAGATTTTATCGAGTCGAACCCGAGCCGAATTCGAACTACTTGACTCATATAACAACCCTATACCCGGGCGACTGGACTGACCGCTGCCCATGTGGCTCGTGATGGAAAAACGAGCACGGGCAGGGGCTCGGGCTCCTCTAGCCTAAAAGAGCTTATGAAGTGGTATGTATAAAAAAGTGGTTATATTTCTGCCATGAGCTAATAAACTGGGATTTTTTTTAAAAAAAAATTAACGAAAAGTGATTTATAAAGTGGTATCTAGGCTGCCCGATTGTTAATGGTAGAGTTAACAAACAAACCTTTGAGGAGATTGTAATCAACTCGAAAAAACAGCTACAAAAATGGAAAGCAAACTCTCTATCTCAGAGGGAAGAAGTTTCCTAATAAAACATAATCTTAGCGTGAAATCTATATATACACCATGAAAAGTTTGTACTTGATTGAGAGAAGTCGATGCCTTGTGGAGCTCAATAACTGGCAAGTCCGGTTCAAGCATATTCATCGCAAGGGGAACAACGCAGCAGACACCTTAGCTAATTGGTCTTTGAGTCTTCCTTCTAGTTTCCTTGAACTATCGACCCCCCAGATTGCTTGAGGGGCATTTCAGTGTCATTTCCTATTGTTTAAATCCTTTGAATTTAAATAAGAAAGTGCTCTGCACTTCTTTGAATTAAAAAAAATCATGCAAAGTTTCTTCCTGTAAAAAAATATTATCTCAGAACTAAACAAAATCAATAAAAACTTCTACTAGATTAAAGAAGGAAACTACTACCCCCTAATTAGATGGGAAAACATTTGTAAGGCTAAATAAAATGGCGGAATAAGTATTAGGAAAGCCGATGAAATCAACATAGTACTACAATTCAAGCTACTGTGGAAATTTATTGCAAAACCAGATAATATATGGGTCAAAATTGTGAAACAAAAGTACCTAAAAATTGTAGCCTAATGCAATACAAGAAAAATAACTCAACTTCATGGCAATGGGCAAAACTCATGTTTTGTAGGGAGCTATTTACCTCGGGTCTAAAATGGCAAGTAGGGGATGAGAATACCATCAACTTCTGGCTCAATAATTGGGTAAGGGACAATCCTCCTATCAAAATAGTCAAAGATAAAAGCCTAGTAGACGAAATGACAAAAGTCAATAATTTCATTACATGGGACAAAAAATGGGATAAAGAGAAGATTAATAGGGATCTAGGAAGCCACCTAGATCAAGACACACTTAATAAAATAACAAATAACTCAATCCCAATAAATGAGATCACGGACAGACTCTATTGGAGACCGAGCCCAAATGAGTGGTTCTCTACAAAATCATCTGTCAATCTTCTCCATAAAATGAAAGGTCACTCTAAATCCGATCTCAATTGGATTTGGGACCTATATTGCACTCCTCGAATCAAGCATTTCTTATGGAAAATTGAAAGAACGAAGAATTGCAGTTCCTATGCAATACGAGTTCTGTAACCACCACAGAGAAGACTTCTTCCATATGTTCATGGACTGTAATTTCGCCAAAAATATTATCCATCAAATATATGGAAAAATTTTCGAAGCCATTGACAAATGGGATGGAAATGTAAGAGATGAATGTAAGAGATGAATATTCCACAAACGGTTGGCATTAAGAAAACATGTATAATAGCAATCATTTGGTGGAATATTTGGTACTTTAGAAACCAAATAGTCTTCTAAAACGAGGTCATCACAACTAACAATATCATAAAATTCATCAAACAACAAATTCTCGGTTGGAACACAACTAAGAGTGGAGATGATGAGACTTACACAATACCATCTCTGAAACATCCTAACAACTTATCTAGTGGTAAAAACAGAAAGAAAAACGGAATTAAATGGAAGAAACAAAAAAGACTAGGTTTCAAGCTAAATTTTGACGGATCATTTCGAGACACTGGAAATTCTGCAATCGGCTTTGTAATCCGGGATCGCAAAGCAACATGTATCTCAATGAAGGGTGCTAGTATCCCATCATGCTCGGTCATCAGGGCCGAAGCCACTGCTTTGAGAGCCGGAATTCGTAGAGCCATAGAACTAAATATCCAAAATATTGAAATAGAAAGTGACAATCTGTGCATTATTAATGCACTAAAGGGTGTTTGGAAATCCCGTTGGAAAGTCGAAATGATCATCTCTAACTCCTTGATGGATCTTTGTCACTTTCAAATTGTCCATATTCGTCACGTGTTTAGGGAAGTTAACGGTGTAGCGGATAGATTGGCCTTCTTAGGTCATACAACCTCTACTCTTAACCCTACCACATATCAAGAGCTACAGGTTCTCATCCGAAAGGATGTCCTAGGATGGACTACTAATCGCGTTTAATTCTTCCTAATTGCTTTCCATTTTCCAAAAAAAGTGGTATTTTACACTAACTAGTAACTTCACCTCTCTCTCCAAATAAAAGAAAATAAATAAATATGATGGTTGGATTTCAAATTATTATATTTATAATTCAATCATAAAATAAATATTTTTGAAGTGTTTGTTTAACATTACACACACACACACACACACACACACACACATATATATATATATATAAGGTAGAACTCGATGGTCAAACAGTTTTGACACCTCGAGAGGTCGACAAAGTCGGCAGATGACGAACCATCAAACCATACAATGAAAATAACAAAAGATGCAAACCGGGCAGTGACAAGCAAACAAATCCGGGCGACCTAGAAAATCTAATCCAAACACGTTCCCCAACGTACACAGACTACGAACCGAAGCCAAGCTCTACCAAGCAGCGACACCGCTGACCAGCGGTATATCAGGAGTCCTTGTGGGAAGTGAAGACGAACCTCCAAGGAAACTTTTGGATCACAGAGACGCCTCGATACACACCGCCTCGACCCCAGACCCCAGCCAGATTCGACTCCGAGACACCATAGCTCCAACTAAGAAAAGGACCACCGAGACCAACCAAAAGAGCAGCCGAGAACGACCCAAGTACAACGCATGCACTTGAGAACCATTTCGGGATTTTGGTTCAACCCTTTTGAGATGCTTGTCAATCCCTTTCGGGAATTTTATCCAACCTTTTTGGGATTTAAAATTTAAATAAGGCCCTTTCGGACTTCTTTAAAATTTTATTTTTTTATTTTTAAAATTGACATTTTCTCATCCTCGGGGCCAAAGGACCCAAAGCTTGGGCTCAAAGGACTCTTCACGCCAAGGATGAAGACAACGGGCCGAAGCGGGTTAGACGGTGGACCAGAGGCGAAAACGTTGTCGGCGCCATCCAATGATGGGGACGACGACAACAACAACCAAAGAGGATCAGGCATCAAAAAGAGGAGAAGGCAGAGAAAACATCCAGGAAGAGATGTGAAGGCCGAACTCAACAACGAGACCGGCGACAGAGGAGGTGTAGACTAGGAGACAAGAAGACAATGAGGAAACGCAGGCAGGTAGAAATGAAACCACGAGCGAAACCAACAAGGAAGGGGATCCGACTGGCAAAAACAGATCCGGCCAACCCACACCACAGCGAGAGACAAAGGGCCACCAAGAAGAAGTGAAACCCGACTGCACCAAATGAGGCTCGAGGGAGAAGGTCTGCCACAACAAAACTAAAACAAACCCCCAAATTCAGGGGAATCTCACAAAGGAGGTGGAAAAAAGCAATTCAAATCAATTTCTTCAAAGGTCACACAAACATGGAGATTAGAAGGGTAAAAAACCCTAGGTTGCACAAAAGGATGCTAGAGAGATAGGGGAGAGCCCCTCTCTCTAAACCCTCTGGCTAATGGGTTATATTGATATTATTTATAATGTATTTAAAGTAATATAAATTTAAAATTAAACATTATATAAATTGCTTTAATCCAATTCAGACTATTGTGAAAAGTTGATAATTATATTTTAAGCTTAATATAATTGACACAATTTACGAAATATTTTCTTTAAAAGTTGCGTTATTTTAAATACATTTTTATAATCAAACATTTAAAAGTGTTTATATTTATAAATATAACTTATTCATAATCCAAACAAACCCCTATACCACTCAAAAGTCCATGACTAGGACGAAGTTTCACCCAAGCTTATGGTGAAA
Source organism: Persicaria tinctoria (assembly GCA_037127255.1). Lineage (NCBI taxonomy): Eukaryota > Viridiplantae > Streptophyta > Magnoliopsida > Caryophyllales > Polygonaceae > Persicaria > Persicaria tinctoria. The sequence goes on along the minus strand of JBANSL010000013.1, from coordinate 20,972,263 downwards.
ATAATCAACATCCTACGAATTATAAAACGAAACGAAAAATAATATTGCCCTTTGTTTACTTTTATTTATTGCTCATTATTAAAACACGTTTTTAAGGTGATAGAAAAATATTTTTTTATTGATTTTTAAAATCATTTTTTACGTTGTAATAATAACTCTGAAATTATATAAAAATATAACAAAATTTTGATATTTTATACTCCATTAGTTCGGAAAAACATGTTATTTATTGTTCGTGCGCATTTTTTAAGATGATAATATATTTTTTTTATAGGAAAGCATTTCAACATTTTATTCCATAATCATAAGGTCTCCAAAAACAATATCAAACAATTGACTAGGAAGGTCTTCTTCTGAAGTAATATAATAAAAATAAAAAGGTTTAGTTTTCACTAGACAATCCCCAACTTGGTTTCCTTCTCGCCTAACGTGACTCCATAAGCATCGTCTGAAACTCCTGACCAGCCAAAGGATCTTATGCAACAGTTGGCCAATCACTCCTTTTGAGATGTTGCAGCCTGAAGCAAGCCGAATGAGTTGTTGGCAATCCGACTCGATCACAACGCTACCCATCCCATGCTCATTTGCTAGTTGAACCGCCCAAAATACCGCCTCCAGCTCCGCAAAAAAGGGCCTAGTGCCCTCTTGGATAGTTCTCGCAGCAGCCCAGAGCAGCCCCCCATTTGAATTCCCATGCAATCGTGACTATGCCACAACCATGCTTATCAGTTGCGGAGGCGTCACAGTTTATCTTGATCAGCCCTTCATCCGGGAGCCACCACCTCGCGTAAGAAGCGTGCCTCGCTGCTTTTCCCCAGTCGAGCAGCTACACAGTGTCCCAAAGCTACCGTCTTCTGCACAACCGACCACGCCTCCTCAACTAGCAACCTCCAATCCACTGTAATTGATGTGGATCAAGATGGCCTTCTGTGGGTCAAACAATGATCTTGATCCAGGGGAGCTCTCAAGACCGATTCGAGGGCCATTGATGGCGAAGAGTGTCATCCTCAAAAGGAGGAAGAAGGCTCCACCATGGAACAAGCTTCAAAGGAGCAAGGTGAGCTAATGTTCAAATTTGGGTTCGTTCTTAATGGGTTGACAGCATATTGACATCTCAGTAAAATGGGTCGTTCGGAGTCCATATTTATCGGATGAGGTCGTACCATACCTTGTTGGAACGAGGACGAAAAGATATACAACTTTGCTGTTGAAGATTTCTCCATAATCGACCTAGAAAACGGCCGAAATTCATCATCTTTACAACTGTCACTGTTTGGACGAATTTCTAGATAATTATTTAATTATTTTCGAATTTATTTAATTAAATTAGATTTAATTATTTTATGAATTTAGGAAAATAATGTGGAAATAATTATATATCTTCTAGATATAATTCTTGTCCACCAAGTTGTTAATTTTCTATCCTTAGTTAGATTTACTTATCTTAGGAAAGATTTACATATCTTTAGATTATTTGATTTATCTTTAGTTACCAAAACTCTATCTTTTGCACAAGATAGAATTGGTATGTCTCTATTTAAACTCTTGTATTTCATTCAATAAAATTAGATTGGAATTATATTGAGGAACCCTTTTAAGGATTAAAAAGTTCCCTCGATTCCCAATCCAAAAGCCTTCGCAATCAATTTATGTTCTTGCTCATCCGATACCAAATCAAGATCTAAACACAATCCCAAACCACACAAAGGAGAAACCCATCCTGAGAAACCGTCACTGGATTAGAGAAGCTGTCGCTGAGTCCCCCCAGAACCGTCGCCACTGTCCGGGCCGCCCCGCGGCCATCCCACCGCCGTCGCTGCTGCATTGCTTCTGTCGCTGTTTCGCTGTTGCCTTTTACTTAGTTTTTATTTGTTTGTTTTCCTTTCTTTCACAATAGTTTCAAGTCCTTATTGTAATTAATTGTAAACATCGAGAATAGCAAGGATAACTGCAAGATCGGGCCAACAACGAGTTTGGGGTTCTTGATCTTGAGCCCACAGGCGAAGGATCGGGTATCCCAAACGTATCAAGTGGCATCAGAGCCGTAGGTTTCGCAAGTTCTTGTTTTTTTTTTCTTGATGTTATTTACGATTTGATTCAATGGTTGACGTTATTTGGGGTGATTGGGATGATGATCCCGATCCATGGGCTGCAAAACAACAACGTCGCCGAGAGTTGCAGAGACGAGCTTTGGAACAACAACAAGCTTTAGAGCGACAACGAGAGGCACAAAGGCGCCGCCTTTGGCTTCAACGGCAAGCGAAAATCGAAGAGGAGATGTGTCGACAACAACTTCGCCGTCAGATTTGGCTTCTCCAACAACGAGAGGCTGAGGAGGCACGACGACGAGAGGAGGAGGAACGTCGGCGAGAGAAAGAGGCACAACTTCAAGCGAAGCTCAAGGAGGACTTGAAGGAATTGGAGAAGGCCATGTTGGATCGCATTCGTCAAGCTTTTGTTTCAGCCTTCACCCCTGCTCCAGCGGTTATAGTTTCCTCAACCGACGATGAGGTTATTGAGCCTAAGGAGCCTATAGTTGAATTCGTTGCCCCGGATTCAGCACAGCGCGATGACTTTGTTTCGCAGATTCCCATTGACTCCGACCTCAGAATTGAGTCAACTCAGTCTTGTTGCGAAGCTGACTCGACGAGCTTTCCAACGGTTGGTGACACGCTGCAAGAATCTCCCAGGAAGACCTCCGAATCTGTGCTGAAAGTGGACTGTAGTGCTGCGCATGATGTGTTGGTTGCTTCTAACGACAACGATGAGGACGTTGGGGACACTTCTCTTGAGTTAGCTATTGTACCTCTTGAGAATGTTCCTAATGTTGAGAATTCTGAAGTTCATAGGGTTATTGAGGCTATTGATATTGTTCCTCTTGATTGCTCAATGTTCCCTATGGCAGGTGTTGTTTTTGAGGTTCCTTTGCCTCAAATTCTGCTGACGCCATCTCAAGTTGTTTTTCAAGGAAGTTACTTTTTGGTAGTTGCTCCTTCCCCTTTGATCATCAACGAATCGATTCGAGGACGAATCGAAGCTAAGAAGGGGAGAATGATGTGGATCAAGATGGCCTTCTGTGGGTCAAACAATGATCTTGATCCAGGCGAGCTCTCAAGACCGATTCGAGGGCCATTGATGGCGAAGAGTGTCATCTTCAAAAGGAGGAAGAAGGCTCCACCATGGAACAAGCTTCAAAGGAGCAAGGTGAGCTAATGTTCAAATTTGGGTTCGTTCTTAATGGGTTGACAGCATATTGACGTCTCAGTAAAATGGGTCGTTCGGAGTCCATATTTATCGGATGAGGTCGTACCATACCTTGTTGGAACGAGGACGAAAAGATCTACAACTTTGCTGTTGAAGATTTCTCCATAATCGACCTAGAGAATGACCGAAATTCATCATCTTTACAACTGTCACTGTTTGGACGAATTTCTAGATAATTATTTAATTATTTTCGAATTTATTTAATTAAATTAGATTTAATTGTTTTATGAATTTAGGAAAATAATGTGGAAATAATTATATATCTTCTAGATATAATTCTTGTCCACCAAGTTGTTAATTTTCTATCCTTAGTTAGATTTACTTATCTTAGGAAAGATTTACATATCTTTAGATTATTTGATTTATCTTTAGTTACCAAAACTCTATCTTTTGCACAAGATAGAATTGGTATGTCTCTATTTAAACTCTTGTATTTCATTCAATAAAATTAGATTGGAATTATATTGAGGAACCTTTTTAAGGATTAAAAAGTTCCCTCGATTCCCAATCCAAAAGCCTTCGCAATCAATTTATGTTCTTGCTCATCCGATACCAAATCAAGATCTAAACACAATCCCAAACCACACAAAGGAGAAACCCATCCTGAGAAACCGTCGCTAGATCAGAGAAGCTGTCGCTGAGTCCCCCCAGAACCGTCGCCACTGTCCGGGCCGCCCCACGGCCATCCCACCGCCGTCGCTGCTGCATTGCTTCTGTCGCTGTTTTGCCGTTGCCTTTTACTTAGTTTTTATTTGTTTGTTTTCCTTTCTTTCACAATAGTTTCAAGTCCTTATTGTAATTAATTGTAAACATCGAGAATAGCAAGGATAACTGCAAGATCGGGCCAACAACGAGTTTGGGGTTCTTGATCTTGAGCCCACAGGCGAAGGATCGGGTATCCCAAACGTATCAGTAATCCCCTCAAAGCACCTCCTATTTCTAGTATACTACATGTCACTAGTGAGGACAACCCACAAAGCATACAACTCGGCACTCTTCTCTTTGAAACCCACTCCAGCCTAATCAATGAAGCTTCTGCAGCCCCTCATTGTCTTGCTTAGCTCTGGAACACACTTCCATACTTTCGACAATGCCCGACACTCATATAGGACGTGCATAATTCATTCATCCCTACTAAAGAGGTCACATTTTTCCTTCACTTCTACGCGCCGCCTCACTAAAGCCATACCACAAGGCACAATTTCCTTACACGCCCGCCAAATGAAGTTTCGTACCCGCGGGACCACGTTTAGATTTCACACCTTATTCCACAGCCGGTTCGTTTGGCCTGGGTTCGAAGCCTCTAGCCTCCCATTCATGCTTCCTTTCCTCTCCATGACAACATGGTAAACTGTTTTGATTGTGAATTCGCCGGTCCTAGAATGGAACCAATAAAGCATGTTCGGAGTCATCGCATCAATCAAGTGGATTTTTAGGATTACCACTGCATCTCAAGGGATGAAAGCCACTTGAATTTCCCCCATATCTCAACCTCCCATCCTCCAATCAATGAACTCACTTACTCTCGTGTTCACCTCCCTACCCTCCACGTTTGCAATAGGTTTAAACGAGATCGACCAAGGAATCCACCTATCCTTCCACTCCTTAATACTTTCTTCATTTTCGACAGCCCACACCATGCCTTCCTCTAAGATCTCCCTACCGTACATAATACTCCTCCATGTGAAGCTCGGGTCATAGCCCATCTTAGCTTGCATAAATGTCGAGTGTAGGAAGTAGCAGGCCTTAAGAAGACGTGCCAACAAAGAATCATGTTCATTGTGAATCCACCAACGTTGCTTAGCCAATAAAGCTTGATTGAACAATTCCATGTCCCTTAAGCCCATACCATCTCTCTCATTCGACAGACACATCCGCTGCCAAGACATCTAGTGGATCTTTCTCCTCTCGTCATCGCCCCCCCCAAAGAAATTGCACATTAATTGCTCGATCTCTCGACAACGAGAAGCCAGCCACTAGTAGGACATAATGCTGTATGTCGGGATCGCTTGGCAATCGATTTTAGTAGGATCTCCTTCCCCGCTCTAGATAGTGCTCTTTCCTTCCATCCCTTCAGCTTTTTCTATATCCTCTCCCTAACACTACTAAAAATTACCCTCTTTAATCTACCCACCATGGTTGGCAACTCCAAACACTTCTCGTGCTTCTCAACCTCCGCTATGCCTAACCCAGTCTGGATTTCCTCCCTAACCTCCCCGCTCACATTTCTGCTAATCGATACTTCGGGCTTCACCAAGTTCACCTGTTGACCTGAAGCTTCTCCATACACACGGAGGATATCCACGATTTCTGAGCTCCGTTGAGAATGTGCTCTTGCGAATAAAATACTATCGTCAGCAAAAAAATAGGTGTGAAACTATGGGAGAAATTTTGGCAATCCTAATCCCCTTCCATCGACCCTCTTCCTCACTCTTTCTTATTAATCCCGACAAAGCCCCACTCCATAAAATATTAACTATATAAAATATTAACATTTTTTTATATTTACATGCTTATTATGTGGTGGTCCCGCTTTTTCACCCCTTCCCCAGGGTGGTGGTGGTCGTTGGCGTTGTAGCTCGCTTCCTCCTTGTGTTGCGTAGTCAGTGTTTGCTTGCATCTTTGGCCTGGGGGTGATACTTGGGTCCGAAGGTGGGGCATTGGGCTTGAAATTGTGCTTTGGGTCCAAGCCAGTCCGAAAAGAAAATTGTTTTTTTTTTTAAATCTGGGAGGAAAACCCGATTTTATTTATATATATAATAATATAAAGCCTGAAAGGTTTTGATCAAATTCCGAAAGAGCTTGACCGAATTTCACTTGGCTGAATTTGATTGGCGTTTTTGCACGAGCAGTGTGTGGCTCTACTTCCGGCATTTCTAGGAGTTCTTCTGTTTGGTTAAAGGTGTGGAGTTCGGATTCGGGACTGGCTGAGGTCGAGGTGGTGCTTTTAGGGCGACTTCGTATACGGGAAGCAACTTCCTTAGAGTTTTGTCTGCTATACCGATGGTCCGCGGTGCTACTGTTCGATGGTGTTTAACTTCGTTCTTCGCCGACGTCTTCAACTTATGGGAGTAGTTCTGCTTAGGTCATCTTGTTGTAGTTGTTGTTTATGCTTATTTCATTGTGCTTGTTTTCTATATTCTTTGTATGTTTAGTCGGTTTCTATCTGCCGATTCATCGAACTCTCGAGAATATGGCTTGCCTGATCTCAAATCTTTACTTAATAAAAAAAAAAAATTAAAAAATTGATTTTTTATAATCACTACTAGAAAAGGAGGCCATTATTCACGTTTTACCCTCGACGCTTTTGGAATTCGCCAGGAGAGAAGGAGGCGCATGTAACAATTGTGATGGAAATTTTGACGATATATAGCGTTGATATCTCTTTACGCTTAAAACTATCGAAAACCCATAAAAAAAAGGTCAATAAATGCTAAGGAGGCAGTTCTTTTGCGGGGAAGGTGTGAAAATGGCAAAGTAATCCCAAAAATATTAGGAGTAGATACTTAGTATTAAAAAAAATTGCTAAATTAAATGGATTGCAATCTCTCCCCACCAAATTCAAGGCAATTCAAGCACTAATCGAAACCCTTCTTGTTTGGATGAAATTTCAAAGCAATTTCTACACTTAATTCCGCAAGCGTCAAAATTAAAGAGGTAATCAGATATGTGAGTTGCGATTTCAATTTGTAAATTGGCTTTTTGAAGACGGTGGCTTGGCGGCGGTTGTTGAAGTCGACAAGCATTCAACGTGGCTTGGCTTGCGATTTTGGTTGTTCGGTGTTCAGATCGTCTAAATTCCGGATTAGGAGTTGCTATTAGGTATTCGCAGAAGGTTCCATTGACACCTAAATTCTCAATTTTACAAGTAAGTGGCCTATTCTCCACAAATCTGTCGATCAGTACTTTGCAAATTTATTTTGGTGTGGTTTTGAATTTACCAATAATTAATTTGGAAACCACCGATCAATTTGATGTACTGTTTAAACCTCTCTTAAATGAAGTTGATTATTTTTTAGGTCCTGTTAATTTGATTGATTTTGCCCTCTTTCTTGGTTGTGCTCTACTTAGGTTTTTTATGGTTCTGGTGTGTAGGTTGATCAGGGCTGAGTTTTTCTTTTTATGGGGATTCAATTTGTAAGGTTGCATCTATTCTGGGATCTGTCTAGGTGAGTATAACCTCTCTATTTGATGTATGAATTTGGGTATATATGTGTTGAATTTGAAGATTAATCAATTACATCTGTTGAAATGGGCTACAACCCTTTTACCGATTCAAGATTCAACCCTTTTTTTTATGTTAATGGAGTATTATTATATATATATACACAAATTCAAGCAGATTTTAGGGGAGTCAATGAGCAAAATGAGGTGGGGGAGTTATAATATAAAGCTATTGTTTGTGTTCTTCTTTTCAGTTTCACATTTCCATATTGATTTTACTTTGCTTCTTGAAAACGATATACGAGAGTAATAATATAAAGCTACTGTTTTTCCCTCCAAAAAAAAAATTGAGGTGGGGGACCTCTTGATACATCACCCTATTTAGTGCTAAACACTTCCATGCCCTCGTCAATATGGTGTGGGGAACCTATGGTCCAACTGTCCAAGTGCTGATCCCTCCCTCCGTGAGCTTGTTGTGGAGTATCATTGCTAGCTTTCCTCCAAGCTTTCCTCTTGCAGTAGGTCTTATTGTGTGAATAAGAGAGGAAATGTAGCATATAAGACCCTATAGGTGTGTGTTTTGATTAGGTGGACAGTAGCCTCTCTAATTTGGAGCTTGCCTTCAAAGATTATCTCATTTCTTGTTGTCTGTATAAATAGTAAACTACTTCTGCCATTGCTAGCTATTTAATTTCTTAGCCTTGCTCTTCCAGCTTGAACCCCTTGATTCTTTCTTTGTCCATTTGAGAGCACTTGAGAGCGTAGGGATCTTCATCTCGTGTCCTAGCCCGCTCTTTATCTGCATCCACACATAATGAGAATATTGACATGAGAAAAGAAGATGGAAGTGTTCATATTATTCATGATCTTAATTTTAAACGATTGCTTCATGCTTGTGTGAATTTTTGGAACTGCATGTCTAACTAAAGATACATATATTCCTTTCACTGTCTTTGTTTGGTTCCTAGTTTGAAGCTGCAATTTCTTTATTTTTCTTGCCTGTTTTTCATTTATTTGATAATGATTTTCACTTACACACATTTACTATGATTTTCACTATCTTAATTTGTCCTGTTTGCATCACTATCATCTTGATTGATAAGTATTAATACATCTATAGATAATACACATAGATACCCCCATCCCCCCAACCCACCCAACACATGTATGATGTGTATGTATTTCTTGGTTACATAGTCTTTATCATAATATAGTAGCATATGTTCATATGTAGGCATGTATACAAGTTGGATTGAACTACCAAATTATCATGACGATTATATAAATAGGGTTATCAACTTCATAAAGTTGACTAAGGAAAACCTTGTAGAAGGTATAACTCGATGTCCTTGCAAAAAATGTAAGGTGAATGAGTGGTTGCTCGTAGATGAAGTAGAGAAACGTCTTTTGTTCAAAGGGTTTTACACTTCTTATAAGAATTGGATTCATCATGGAAAAGGGGATATAGTTCAACGTATTTTAGGAGATGATTTAACGAGCAACAAGGAAGCAGCAATCAGTGATTTTGTATAATTTCTTCCTTTTTGATATTTGTGTTTTTTTTTGTTTGCTTATTTAAGATGATGTCAATTCTTGAATGTTTTTAATAATGAATCTATCTATTTCAGGTTCAAACTAACGGAAAACAACCTAGTCATTTGGAATTTTTTAAACTGACTCACACCAAAGCTGGAGGAGGATTCGTTGATAACACCAACTCTGCAAAATGATTGGTACACAACATTTCCTCTTTGCCTTTATATTTTTTTCCCTTCATTTATCTTGTTGAGTAGTTTCACTTTCCCTTCCTTTATACATCAAGGCTTGTTATTCCTCTTGAGCTTAGCTTCTTCTGTAAATGTATGTACAACTATGAGAACTATTTCATTTATAAACGGTAAAAAAGGGATACGTAGTATTTAGTTGTCTAAACCATCAATGCATGTCTATAGAGGTAACCTCTGTATTGGGCAGATGGCATATGCGAGAAATTTCTGATTTTATCGGATTCCAAGAGAAAAAAAAATCTTTACTCTTTTCGAAATTTTGAACCTTGAAAGTCCTTAGAGTTGACATGACATCTACTTATCTTTCTTTAGGATGGCATGCAACGACACCCAAAACCTCAACTTGAAACTTCTTGAAAATAGCATGGTTAATTGTCAATGTGTGATTGTGTTATTTTTCATTCCAAAACAGGAAGAAGCGCATCACAATGTTGAAAAACTTGTTCAAAATTCCTCACCTACAAAGTCTCGTACAGAGATTGAGAAAGCGGTCTTTGATAAACTGATTTATAGGGATGAAAATCCTAAGAGACCAGTTGGCTTTGGGTTTGGAGTCAAACAAAGTGCTATTTTTGGAGTGCATGGTATTTTGAGGAAAACTGGACGTGAATCTACAACAATACTCAATAGCTCTTCGGAATTGGAAAGCATGAAAGCAAAGCTAGCAAATATGGAGCAAGAAAACCAAAAACTTCATACAAGGGCTGATCAAAGGAATCAAATATTATTACAAGCACTTGATGCACTTCGTACCGGGAAGGTGTCGGATGAGTTCTTTTCTAATGCTCAGTCAGCTTTACGCGAGGATAATTCCCAGGTTAGTGCCAATCGATTTGGGGATCTCAATGGTGTTAAGTGTTTGCTTATGCAGCTCTTTTTGTTCATTTTTTCTGTATGGCCTGTGAAATGTGATTGATATACTTTTGATAGCCATATGTGCCACGTATTAATATTCATACTTGAATTCTCCCTGCAACTTCTCATTTCCTTTACCAAAAATTGAAATCAATCCACAATATGGATGTGGAAAGATGCTAGAAAAATCACTTGGTGATGCAAGAGAAACATGTTCATCCCATTCTTTGGCAAGGACAGTTTATGGATGCTTTTTGAAGTACCTTATGGTTGTTTATTTTGGTCCATTATATTTGTTAATGATATATATTACATATTTAGACTTTTCTTGTTATATTTTTGTAGGTTGCTTCGGCAAACTAGATGGATTTTGAGTAGATGGAATGGACAATCTCCACTTGTCAAGCTCGCCAAACTAGATGGATTTTGAGTAGTTAGCTTTTGTGTTTTTGAGACATCACATCTTATCCACATAGTTTGAATGTTTGTTGGACAAATTGGAGAGGAGACACTAGCTAGTGGCAATATTTTCAATTATTAGGAGATACGATATACTACCGTTTTTGTTTCCTACAAGTACAATGTTGGTTTCTTTCATTGATCTAATGAGATGCAGATATATGTTTTGATCCATGGATTAATATGCAAATGAAGCATATTTTAAAGCCCATCAACGAATGACAGGGAAATTAATTATTGATTTTTTAACATTAAAGAATATTATACTTTTGTCGGAAAAATAATTTTTGACGCCTTTTCTTGTCACAAAAAGGGCAGTGAATTTTGAGGAACTTACCTTTATCGATGTTTTTTTACGCCAAAGAATATTTCAATTTTGCCGGAAAATTAATTCTCGACGCTTATTAACATCAATAAATGGGCGAGAAATGCATGGGAACATAATGGGATAGTTGAAGAGCAAAACGTCGAAAATGTATTCTTGGCATTTAAAAGCGTCATAAATTTCCACGATTAAAAGTGTCGGCCATTTATGGCGTTGACATTTTCGACGCTTTTTTAAAGTGTCGAGAAACTTTTTCTCCACGTTTTTATGCGTCGACAATGGACTTAAAGAGCGTCGAAAAAGGACGGTTTTTCTATTAATGAATGTTTTTATGATCCTAAAAACGCGTGCGTAAATAACAAATGACCTATTTTTTTCCGTGCGAATGAATTATCTTCAAACCATCTAAAAGAAACTCATAATTGCACCTTTGATTCAACTATATATATTTTTTTATGTGCGAATGAATTATTTTTTTCTGTGCGAATGACATATTTTTTCTGAGTTTCTCTTTTTTTTTGGTTCGAATTTTCTGAGTTTCTCTAATGTCAAGCTAAATATTACGTCACTGATTCATTTGTCTTTTTTTTTTTAAAAATAGGCTTGTTATTTACACAACATTATATCGTCAAAACATCGACTTTCTGTGTCGATAGATGATTTGTCGACACGGGAGTCCAGAGTTGATAATCGTTTAGCCGATATCGCCTTTCGAAGTCAGCAAAAGGAGAGAAGGGAGTCCTATAAATAGGGGGTGAGGGGTGGTAAGTAACGTTGAAGGCTTGAAGCTCTTCGGTAGTATTTTGATAAGTGTCGTTGATATCTTGTCGGTATAATGTCGTCATCAGAAGACGATGAATGAGTTGAGCTACCATTAGACATTTACAGTTACAATGATCTTGGAATAGATTGTAACGAATATTCAAATAAGTTGTTCATTTATAACTTAATTTGGGTCATTGGCCGGGCCTCAGCCATTTTCGCGGCCCATTTTACCAGGCCGGGCTTGGGCCAGGCCCGATTTTTAGGCCTACTACCTTGTCCAAGCCCGCCCTTGTTGGCGGACCGGGCCGCCCACCGGGCCTAACAGGCTTTTTTTCTAAGAAAGGTTTCGGGACGGGGAATGCTACCCGATAGGATTTGGTTATGTAACGGGCGTAATATCAATTCTTTTTTAATATGAAAATAATTCAAAATACTACACAATTAATATACATACACACTATACATACACATTGTGTAATATATATATATATATATATATATATATATATATATATATATATATATATATATATATATATATATATATATATATATATATATATATATATATATATATTAATATACATATATACACACTGTAATACTACGTGTATGTATATATATCTCTCCTACCCTAAAGGCCTCAATCCGGATTTTACTGTTCATAAAATACTTGCTAAAATAACCGTTGGATGGAATCAACAGGATCTGATCAACGACTGACATATCCCCTGACGTATAATGTCTTTTTTGCCCTTGAAACATTGAATTTAAAATTGTTTATTTTTTTGTTTCAATACCCTTTTTCGTCTTTTCATGTAATTATGAAATTATACTGCTATCTGTCTATGCTTTTTTTGTTCACCGTCATCTCTTTCTTCCTCCCCAATGGTTGTCGCTTGGTTCTCTGGTTGTTTCTTCGACTCTAACGCCTTCTTCTTTGCCTCCAACAACTATCCTAGCCACCTCCGACGGTTTTCATCCATCACCGATGTAGCCACTGTCCTCGGCGCGGATTCATTATGTGAGTCTCCGTCGTTTTTCCTGCAATCACCGACCAACGCCGATGTAGCCACCGTCTTCGGTGCTGGTTCATTGTGAGTCCTATTTAACTTTCTTGATCTTCTCCATTTCATAATTAATTTTGGATGTTTTTTGTGTTTCTTGTTGTTGCTTTGCTTGATCTTGTGGGTTAGAATTAGGGTTAATTGGGTTTCGAATTTCATTCTCGAATTCTCTGGCTAAAGTTTCTTTGTTATCAGATTTCGAATTGGAGGGCCTGAGGGTTCTTGTTGTTGGTTTATGATTTGGTGGTATACATTCATGAGAGATTCTAGAGTCAATCTTTTTTTTTATATAAATAAAGTACCATTCTCGAATCACTCGACGTCAATATCTTCCTGCACCATTTGTTAGGGCTTCCAAACGCCACCCAAATCAGCACTAGAAGAGTTCAATATGTAAATCACTCCACTTGAATATCTTTTTACACAAACCCACATGTTTTCTGCTTGCATTTCTGTATCAAACTCTCTCCTCTAAAAAACCTGCTCATTTTGTAAGCTCACTCTTAAAACTAACCCAATTTATCCAACAAAATCTTGGGTATAAGATCTTGCCTCGTTGGTGTCGGCTGCAAGTTTCATCTACTTATCTGCTCTCTTCGCCGCGTTTAGCTACTCCCTTTCACCGCCTACCCACCGCTCGCTGTTTCTCTATCCTCGTCCGTTCGCCATCTCCCTTTCGTGTCACCTTCTCCCTCCTCCCCCATCTCCAGCCGTTTTCAGGGTCGCTCCATCTGCCTCCTTTCTTATTTATCGTCATCCAATTTCCGGATTCGAAGTTGAGGAACTCAAGGTTATAGCTCTCTCTTACTTTCTGTTTTGATTCTCTAATTATGATTTACCACTATCGAATTAGGTGGGAATTGATTTCGAATTAGACTTGTACATAAACATGAGATTGCTCAAGCTTGTATGTTAATGAATTGGATTACGGTTATGAGGGGATTTGATTTTTATTTCTTTAAATTGATTTTGCATCTAATTTTTCTTCTAAGAATTAGGTTAAAGTTGATTTCGAATTAGACTTGTACATAAACATGAGATTGATCAAGCTTGTATGTTAATGAATCGGATTAGGGTTATTAGGGGATTTGATTTTGCATCCAATCTTTCTTCTTCTGTCCTGATTTTGGTGTTATTATTGGAGCTTCGGGTGTTAATCTGAGAGTGTAGATGATTGAAACTTCCTTATCTCACTCTCTTCTTCTCCTGCTCTTAGATTAGGTTTGGTTTTTGCCTTTGGACGTCTTCCTTTTGTTTTTGTACATTGGTTCTTGCGAATATCAATTGGCTTGTTTTTGGCAAATATTCGTGAGTTTGATTTATATCACATTAGAGTTGTACATAAACATGAGATTGATCATGCTTGTGTTTTGCTCGTTCTGTGGTCCAAACCGTGGTTATTAAATACCTCAATCCAAATGGGTGAGATTGATCGAGCTTGTGTTTTTACGGTAAATTCTATGAATTTTTCAATCTTTTCCCGCCTTTTCCTTCCTTCCCACCTCCTGCTTAATTCTTCCTCTTATCTTCCTTCCACCTATCCTCTTTGCTTGCCCTTCCCACCATCGGTTGTCGTCTTTCGCTTCCCACCTCCGTTTTCCTTCTCTGTGCTCCTCGTGCCAGCCTCTCGTTACCGACTGCATCTCGTGTTCGTCTTACTGATCGGCCACCATTGGTTTCCATTGTGCACTGCCTCTTCCTTTGACAAATTGATTTCTCGTTAGTTTGATTGAGGTAAGAAATCTATCTGTTTTCCTTGTTTTTTAAAACCCTAATTTCCCTTGTTTTTTTTGGTTGATTTTTTTCCTGCCTAGATGTATGTCATGCGAATAGATGATTCTACATCTCCTTTTTTGATGAGCTCATATCCCTAATTCAGCCAAGAACTCAGTGTTTGAGTGTTTTCAAATTTTCCTTGCTTTTTAGTTGATTGAAACTCGCAAGACATAAATCTAGAATCCACCCTAAATCGACCACAGGTAACCACTTCCATCTACAACATAATCATTGGCAAACTGTACTGTGATTACTATGGCACAATGCAAATACAGGGACCCAATGGATATTCTTGTAAGATCAAGTTCTAGGAACAATCATTTATTGTTAAAAATCCTCATCAGGTACTTATCTTTGAACTTGAATGTAATAATTGAAGCATGCTCAATGAGAAGATTTGTATGCAGGATGTAAAATTGAATAAACATTTGCAATTTTTTGCTCTTTCTTTCTCGTTCTAGCAATTTCTTCCTTTTGGTCTTGACGTGGCAATATGTTGCAGGTACATGGAAGTGTTGTAGATAAAAGTGGCCACACATTTGCTAAATTGTTTGGCAAATGGGACGAGAACCTATATTATGTCGAAGGAGACAACTTAAAGAAAGGTAAAGATTCAGATTCCCGATCTCAGCCTCGTTTACTATGGAGGCCAAATAAACCACCCAAATACCGAAGCAGATACAACTTAACAAGATTCCCAATCACTCTAAATGAGCTTACTCCTAAACTCAAGGTAAGAGATACACCTCATTATTGTATCTTGTGGCAAACAAGGACTTCCATCTTACAATTCATTTTTCTACATTTGGTTAACAGGAGAAGATACCACCCACAGATTCAAGACTAAGACCCGATCAAAGGCATATGGAGAACGGAGATTATGAATCAGCCAACGCTGAGAAGCTTAAACTTGAAGAGAGACAGCGTGAGGTGAAATACCCATCATAATGACATGCCATCATCATTGCCTTTGATTGTTGCCATTTTCTGATTGCGAGTCTCAATGTGTGTATATACAGGCAACAAAGATACAAGAGAAGGGATGGAAGCCGCGATGGTTTGTCCATGATAAAGACGGGACAAGATATCGCGACATTGGTGGATACTGGGAAGCCAGGCAGCAAGGTAAGTGGGTATCTTGTCCCAACATATTTGGTGAAATCCCATCTCAAAGTAATGCTTCATCAAAACCGCTTTCATTTGCGGAACATGGTATGATGTTCCTATTTTCCCTTAAGGAGGGAGCAAGTGAAAGGAGTATATATATACTCATATGCATATGTCCCATTACTGGTTCGATCACCATTTGCAATTAAATGATTAGAATGGATTGATTATTTTTCCATTATCCTCTTAACTGGTTGTAGCTGGTGGCTATGAAGGACTTGGGCAGATTCTTTGTCATTAGAGAGCTATCTTAAATCTTAATTAGAATGGGACTTACTGCTTTGGGGAAAATATTGATCGCAGGTTACTTGCTGCAATTTCTGGGAAGTTCGTGGGCTTAAATATTGCTGATAGCTTAGATTTCTAGAAACTAGCTTCAATTTAGAGCATTTTGAGCTTTGAATGGTTGCATTTGGCCAAGTATTGAAGGAGATATGATGATTTAAGCTTGCAACAACAAATCTGAAAAACTGCATATATATGTCACATTACTGTTTCGATCACTATTTGCAAATAAATGATGAGAATGGATTGATTCTTTGTGCATTATCCTCTTAACTGGTTGTAGTTGGTGGCCTGTGAAGGACTTGGGCAAATTCTTTGTCATTAGGGAGTTATCTTCATTTGAAGTGACCTTACCGCTTTGGGGATACTATATGACAAATACAAGTAATTTATTTATGTTGAAAAAACCTTAGCTTTAAGCTCTAATCCCTAAAATTCGGTTTTCTGAATTGTCTATTGAAAGTGGAGATGAAATGGTAACGAGGAAGAAAACACAAAATCATTTTAAGAACCACTCAACAAAATTGTTAAATTTAAACAAAAATTAGTTTCGTTCACATTGCATCTCACTTGAATTGGCAACAAGCAAGGAGCCTAATGTCACTGATCTTATTTCGGTAGTATATGTCCCACTTTTAGTGGTCGTAATCCTGGATTACAGGGAGAAGTCTTTCACTTTGTATACTATTATGCCTATTATAACAGGTTTATGTCATTTTTCTTTTCGTGCCAGATTGAGAGGAGCAAAACACCTTATGATTTCTTCTTGAGATCGGCCTACGAATCAAGTTTAAGATTGGTTGTTTCGGATGTTGAAGTATTTTGTCTTTGAATGGAATTGGGGGTTTTGAATTAGTAGTTGATTATATTAAGGGCTTTGTGAAATTTGCTTCATTTAAGGGTAAGTAAGTGAGAGTCTAAAATTCTTTTTCAAGTGCTGAAACCCAGCCATGTCATTGTTTCAAAGCCAGTGATTAAGGTTTATATTGCAGGTACAAAGTTTATCATGAACATGCAAAATCTAAAGGTGTAGAAGTTGCCGCACCTATCGGATTGGATGTGTTGATTGACGAAGCCTTTCCAACAGGTTCACTTTATTGCAATGTAAATTCTAATAGAAAGATTTTATTAGAGCAAGGAAAAAGGGGCCAAAAAAATTTGTGTATATACAAATAGAGTCTATCCTACTTTTCTTACTCATTTATTTGACTGTGTAGGCAGTAGGCCCTGGATTGTCAAGCTCAGAAGCATTTGTTTGCTCTTCTACCATCGCAATTATGCCTGCTTTTCATATGAACTTTCCAAAGGTATTTAACGGAATGTTCTTACATCTTTTAGTCTACACCATGGCTAGCATTGCCCTGAATGTGCAGAGAGATAACTATACAAAAAGAAAAGTGAAAAGGGGTACAAAATGTTTAGAAATAATTGGTTTACATCACATATATGCTGTCTTTTTTGTAAGGGAAAGAATTTTGTCATCAATTCTCGAAGGTAGAATGTGAACAAGAATAATATAACCAAGAAAATTCTTAACACCTATTCTTTCTCGTTTCTCTCATGATAGCTATATTCCCTCTATCCAATGACTGTCAACCTCTCCATTTCTCCCAAATCCATTTGTTTCAAATTTTTATGCATTTAGATTATAAATTCTTCAAATTTAGGTCTAGATATGTGAGTTAGTGATGCACTCCAGGTATTGAATGAAATGCCTAACATATATTGGTGCTCAATTGCTTTCCTTATCCTCTAAATTAAGCCTAATTATGTGTCTAAGATTTGATTCTTGATGATTTTTGCTTTATGGGTTCTAGACTTCTAGGTATAATGATAGTGATTTGTTCAAATTTGATTGCATATATGAAGACACACTGCATTTTGGTTTAGATCATATGGAAAATTTCTGCTAATCAACAATTTATTTTGTCACTGGGCTTTCAACCTTGTTATTACTTTCTCTTTCCTATTTTATGGAGCTGGCCATTTTTGTTTCTCCATCAAGTTCTGGATATTGAATATCTGAAGGCCTTTGGCCTTTCACTGATTCATCATCCCTATTAATACCCAGCAATAAATCATGGTATGCTGTGAAATCATATTACATTATTACATATATTATTGTAGGGTTTAAATCTTGACATTGCAAATGCGAAATCATTTAGCCTCCTGAATGGGAACTGATTCACTGAACGTGAAATCATACTACACATATTACTCTAGGGAAAAGTAATTAACTCAGTTCTTTTTAAAAAAAATATGGGAACTGTTGCTGTTTGGAAAACTAATTAACATAGATGTTGTTCTACGAAGACCGTGTATCCAACTGCCTACATCTCTGAATCCCAAGTTTACCAAATCAAGAAACAAAGGAAAGATCTGTAACATCCTGAATTCAGAAACTACCTTCATTGCAGCAAGAACACTTTAAGAAAAACATCAGCAGAGCCAACGATGTTCTGCAGCTGAAGTTCAGATATTACTTAAAAGGGTGATACAGGAAAAGAAAGTAGCATAAAACCATCTAAGGTGTGGCATTTCATGTTAAATTGTTAATTCTGTAGTTTTTGCTCATAAAATCCGATGAAATATAGGCATCGCTCATGCGATGATTCAGGACAGGAAGCCCAAACAAGCTCCTAACTGACCTGAAATTTCAAAACCGGATTTCAAGCTTGGAGCAACCAGTTCAAACAAACAGCCAGGCCATCATGCCAAGGAAAAACAAAGGAAGTACACTAAACATTAAACGTTCACAACTGGCGATGAAGCGCAAAGTGACCTTAAATGCCAAATGAAGAATCCAAATGGACAACTATTTTTTATCCCCGTCAAAGGGTGCCTGTTCATGTTAAGTACTAACTCAGCTGGTCTCGTCCAAAACCTGACTGCTCACATACATATTCTCCCTTCTTTTGGGGAAGTCCCCGGATTCTACGTTGGACCCTCTAAACTTTAGCTCAGGTGCGGCTCTGAAGTTGGGGTCAACAGAAGGCCTAGAGCTTGTGTCCACGGAGTTAGGTCTAAAGGAGTTGCCACCTGCAACAAGGTATCGAGAAGGAGATCCGTACCTCCTTAACACACCGCTAAAACCATTGTTGCTCCTTAGATCTGCAGGATCAGATTTCCTTGACGACAAGTCTGTAAATGAACGGTCTCCTGAAACTGAACCTCTTAAGGGAGCTTCCTTTGTTACTGATTTAGAGCTAAATGGATCATCAGATCCCCACAAAGTCAGAGATTCCTTCTTCTTTGCGAAAAAATGCCACAATCCAAATAAGAAAAGGATGAAGAATAGAACGGGGCTGGTCCAGAACATACTGTTAGATTCTGCTTTGGTAATCGGAAGGTTTGAGCGATATATGCCTACACACCCACCTCCAAAACCGAGAACAACGAGTTTTTCACGGTCACTTGCTATCAACGGTACCTCTTTCCCTGTCTGAAGATATTTGCTCATTGCACTATTAGCGCCAAATGAGGACCTTATCTCATAATTGGCAGCTGAGAATACAAGCCGAGGAGCACCGGATCGGGCATAGTGCTGAGACGAAATATTATACAAATGAAGCTTTTCATGGTCAACAATCAGCAAGTACCCCTTGATCACTTGAAAGGCAAGTGACTCATCTAGACCAATATTCTTCCAAGACCTAACCCTGTACTTGAAATTCGTTGAATCGCCCAACAATAAAGCATGAACCAAATCACCATTTGAAGTAACACCATATGCTTTCAACTTTTCAGTAGAGTCAAATGCATACTGTTTAACAGAAGAATGATTCAGACCTTCGCAATCAACCTCCTTGATCTTCATGGTCCTCAAATCCAAGGAGCCTCCTCCAGTTTCCGTCAAGAATAGGAGCCTTTGCTTCAAGAATGCAAGCGGGCGACTTGAAGGCACAACCACACCACGCAGCTCTCCATTCTCCCTGAAAGCTTTGATTCTCCCCTTCGTATCAACCGACAAAACATACTTTGATCTCCCCACATAATGAACTTCCAATAGGGATATAGGAGACACAATTTCATCTTTTCCAACCGAGTTCAACGCCACCACCTTTTCCATCTGAAGCTTGCTCCACTCATCACCCGAAGAACTCTCCCAATTCTTATGAACCTAGACTACACCATTACTATGCCCCGTTACAACAACACTTTCATTCTTATACACAGACATACATGAGGTCATAGAAGTGACAGACGAATCCGAAAAAGGAGAAGACTCAACCAAAACATCTCCATTTCTCAAGAACACATGAACCCTACCGCGATCATCACCAACTGCGACATACTTTCTATGACCCTCGTGATCCCGGAATGGCAACACACTCAAGCTCAGCACCTTAGAATCCAAATTCACAGCAGAAACAAGCCAAAACCGCTCAGACCAAAAAGTACTGTGCTTTGTCACAGAAGCCACAGACTTCTTAAATCTCCCCTCACTCGCTTCCACTTCTCGCCTCTCACTGGATCCATCAACCCTAAGATCCCTACCTTCAAAACCTAGGGTTTCACTGACTTCCCCACTCCACTGAATTCCATACTGTTTAGACCCTAATTTAGCAACTAATTCAGTCAAATTCTTCACCAACTGCTCCAGCTTATCAATTTGGGCTTGTTGGCGACAATGCAACAGTGTCGAAACTTCATTACCAGATTGGGGCTGACACTCAGCGGATACTTGTGGGTCCTCAGTTCCAGCCGTGGAAGAACAAATGATAGTAAAAAAAGAGTAAAAGCATAAAGATCTTGCCTTTGTGAGAGCTCGACATCTTTTTTCCTCCCTTTGAGCTCCTTTGTAGTTGGTTTTCGCCGTTGCCTCCGAGAGAAACGGTGATCTGGATGTTCAGATCTTAAGATAGAATCATGATTTGCCAGATATTTAGAATTATGATTTGCCAGATATTTGTGATATGAGTAATAGTAAATGTGGATTTTATCGGGTATTAAAAAAAATAATCAACTGGGTGCTTTCAGGGGAAGAGATTCCCTCGGGTCTTCAGGTGGATTTACTGAGGCAAGACTGTGGGAGACGGTGGGGAAGATGCGGGGATGTCAAATTCTTGCTCTTTGGCTCCATTGAAAGGGTAGAGAGAGGATGAAGAAAAAAAAAATTCCGTTGCCGGGAATCGAACCCGGGTCTCCTGGGTGAAAGCCAGATATCCTAACCGCTGGACGACAACAGATTTTATATCTTCTTTCGGTGATCTAATAATACACATCTTTTTTTCGCATCTCTTTGTTTCTTAATACAAGCTGCAAAGACGTAGTCCCTCCTGAGCTTAGAGAGCCAATGGTTCATCAATACATTCTGGATACTAACATGAGTAGTAAGGGAGTCATCGAGCGATAATGCCCAATTTGCTATAGCATCTACGACAACGTGGCTTGTCGTCCGACATGGCATACCCGGACCTCCCATCGCCTTGGCTTTGGATAGCCAATGGAACACTGCCCAAGCCTCTGCTGTCATGAGTTGTATAACTCTTCTGTGTGGTTAAGTTTGGATTAAAAATTCTGCATTAATTTCTAAAAATATAGCAATATTACAATCAGATGCCCTACCTCAATCTTTATAGCTCATTCAGCAATTTAATTTTCAATCACTTTGCCCTTTCCTTGAAACAAAACTAAGTCAAATGTAACATGAACTTATATGTAGCTAGGTAGAATTCTGTTTAAGATAAGGATTGCAAAGTCACATTCATCGCAGACGGATCTGCATATACAGCTTAAATCAGGTTGGATCGTTCCATGCTTCATTCTTATAAATAATTCAGGTATATGTATATGACATGTAAAGGGCAATGAACTCACTTGACTACACAATCTACACCATTAAGAAAACCAAAACTCTACTAATGTTTGATTAACTTGAAACTTATTATCCACATTACAAATATATAAAGCAGGCAAGGTACCCCAACTTAACATTAATTGTTATTGTAGTTTTTCTTACCAACGATTTGTCAAAACCTCCCAAAATTAGTACAGTACTGCTTAATTAATTACAACACTTGTGTTGTGATTAGTATGTTTTGGTTATGTTAGTTAATCATGTTTAAGTTCAATCCTGCTTTACATTCTCTTGGGGAATAAGTCATGCCTTTTCCCTTTTTCCTTTCCCTTGTAATAACCGGGTATATATACCCTCTCTGAACATTTTGTTGCTCGATCAATTGAGGAAAACAAAGGAGACCCCTTTAGGGTAACTTGTGATTGATTTCCCAATCTCTCTTCTGTCTCTATCAAATTCGTTTTCCCTTTCTTCTAGCTGATGACTGATGCTCGATCACTATTCCATTGAATCGAATCATCATCAACTCATCATGGTATCAGAGCTGAGGACAATCGATTGCTGAGCTACTCGTTGTCTTCTTCCTCTCTTCCTCTCGCTACTTCCCAGATCCTTGTGCTACCCTTCCTCTGCTGTCTGTCGCTCTCTCTGAGTCATGGAACAACAAGGATCTCATACTCCTGGCACTGAACGTCGTCGTGGGGATCAGATTACCATGACTGACTTGCAAAACCCGTTGTTCATAGATCCCTTTGATAACTCAGGTATGGTTCTCTCTACCATTCAGTTAACTGGGGACAACTACAGACGATGGAGGAAATCGTTCATGAAAGCATTGTCTGTAAAGAACAAACTCTGGGTTATTGAAGGTAATGTGTCAAGATCTGTTGAAAATGCTTTGCAATGGGATCGTTGTAACGATATGGTCTGCTCATGGAAGCTAAACACAGTCTCTAAAGACATCTATAGCACCATTGATGAGTATGATACTGCTCTTGAGATGTGGAAAGATCTCGAGGAGATCAGCCTAATGAATGTGCCTCTCCCCACTACAAGTGGTGCTCACTCAATGC
The DNA here is from genome assembly GCA_037127255.1 of Persicaria tinctoria. Taxonomy (NCBI): domain Eukaryota; kingdom Viridiplantae; phylum Streptophyta; class Magnoliopsida; order Caryophyllales; family Polygonaceae; genus Persicaria; species Persicaria tinctoria. The sequence continues at coordinate 20,949,476 of JBANSL010000013.1, read as the reverse complement.
TTCTCCAGGATGAATTGGGAAGCAAAGCTTCAGCAAAAAGGCGTGCTCTCCCTGAATCCCCAATCACCTCTTTGATGGCTAAGCAAGAGGATGAGAAGCCCATGCGTGAGAAATGCACTCATTGCTCATGCAACCGTAAATCCGATAGATGCTGGGAAGCTTTTGGGTATCCAATCTGGCACCCAAAGAACAAATTCAAGCCTCAAATGCAGAAGCCACGATCATCTGAGACTCCAAGGAAGCCAGATCAAAGACAATTCAATTCTGCTAAGGTCAATGACTCTGTCAATGCCTCACAGGAGTTCTAGGGGGCAGGAGCTCTATCACTTAAACATCACAAGCTGATTGGCTCACTCATTTCTCTCCTAAAGCAAGTTGACACTTCCTCTCATGGCTCACACTTTGCAGGTAAACTTTGTCTTAATGCACAAAAGGCCTCCACCAATCTTTGGATCATGGACAGTGGTGCCACTGATCACATGACACCCGATTTATCCATCCTACAAGACCCTAGACATGCACCCAAACATGCAGCCATATTCTTTCCTGATGGAGACTCATGTCCCATAACCCATATTGGCACCATTATGCTACCTAATTTAACTCTTAAAAATATCTTGTGTGCTCCATCTTTCCAGTACAATCTCCTGTCCTTGACTAAACTTGTTAGAGAACACAAATTTCATATCAATCTTACCTATGAATTTTGTGTCATACAAGACCCAGCAAGGATGAAGATGATTGCTCATGGTAGATATCTGGATGGCCTGTTCTACTTGGATCCTGCAACCTCTGGAAGTCTCCCAAGGGAACTCAACTTGTCAGCTGCTCTTCCCAACCACATCTCTGCTACTACTTTACCTTTGTTTCTACCTAAAAACACAGAAAGTGTTCCAAAGAACAAAGCCTTATGGCACTTGCGTTTAGGGCATGCCCCTCTTGTTAAGCTTAAGCATATTGATTCCATTAAAGGAAACATTTCTTCTATTTTTGATCATGACTGCACCATATGTCACTTAGCTAAACAAACAAGATGCTCATTTCCTCTAAGTTTATCTACTGCTGATCATATTTCTAAGACTATACATTGTGATGTTTGGGGGCCTTATGACGTGTCAACATCTCCTGGTCACAAGTTCTTTCTTACCATTGTGGATGATAGAAGTAGAAGTGTGTGGGCTTTCTTAATGAAACACAAGAGTGAAGTTGCTGGCCATTTTAAATCCTTTATTCAATTGATTCACACCCAATTCAATGCAAGGGTCAAGACCATAAAGTCTGATCAAGGTACATAATTTCTAAACTCTGAAGTTCATAGCCTCACAGATTCTCTAGGAATCATCCACCAAACCTCTTGTGTCTATACACCACAGCAAAATGGGAGAGTGGAGAGACGGCATAGATATATTCTTGAGATTGCAAGATCTCTTATGATACAATATTGCCCGCCCACACATTTCTGGGGTAAAAGTATACTCACAGCAACCTACATTATTAACAGAATCCCAAATCCAATTCTTCACAACAAATCACCTTATGAAATTCTCTTATCTCTATCCCTTATCTTCTGCTTGTTATTACCAATCTTGCTCACCCTCTTATCAAACTTTCATAGCCAATGCCAGCTCTTACACTGAGCCAAAATATGTGCATGAGGCCTTGAGGAATCCTGCTTGGTGCGATGCCATGTTGGATGAGTTGGATGCATTGGAAAGGAATGGGACATGGACAATACATGCTCTCCCTGATGATCAGTCCCTAGTGAATTGCAAATGGCTTTACAAGCTGAAACTGAAGAGTGATGGCTCTCTTGATAGACACAAAGCTCGCCTGGTTGCTAAAGGCTTCACTCAACTTGAAGGGGTGGATTACTCTGAGACCTTTGCTCCTGTTGCTCGAATGATCTCAGTAAGGACTCTCCTAGCCGTTGTTGCAGCTTATAATTAGCCAGTAGCTCAACTTGATGTCACCAATGCCTTCCTCAATGGTGACCTTGAGGAGGAGGTCTACACGTCTCTTCCCCCTGGCTACTCTATTCTCAAAGAACTACAGTCCAAGGGTATGTCCACTTCTGAGCATCATTGGACTCAGGGGGAGATATATGGTGAGTCAAATGATTCAAAATTTGTGTGCAAGATAAACAAGTCTTTATATGGACTTAAGCAGGCTCCCAGGCAGTGGTTTGCTAAATTCTCTAGTGTGATGCACATAGGAGGATACACTCAATCGAAAGTTGATTACTCCTTGTTCACCAAGAGAAAAGGGAAGTTGTTTACTGTTGTGAGCTGAATCTGCCATGTTTTACAGTAACTTTTATATCATTTTCTGCATACATTTCATTCATTTGGGCTAGAATAGTACAAAATCTATGTAGTTTATGTTTATTTGCCAAATTATGGAATCTACACCAGTTTCTGTTTAAAATTCGCAGAATTCAAAGCAATTTACAGCAGTTTTGAGAAAGGTTGGAAAAGCTCGGAAATCAGATACAGAAGTCCAAAGTCAAAGGACTACAAAACCGAGACGAATCAAGCTGGAAACCCAGAGTTACTCGATATCGAGTTATCTAACTCGATATCGACAAAAGTGTCCGAGCAGTGGTGATCGACTAAGAGCATGATCGAGGAGCTGAGAGCCAGAGCAACCCGACTCCACAAGTTTACTCGATATCGACAACTTCCTGAACCTATTCCCGGAGTCGAGGAGATACACCATGTCGAGAAACCGAGGACTGGACAAGCCGAGTACCACGTTACTCGATATCGAGGAACCTTCTCAATATCGACAAGATCAGCCGCGCTTGTCCGAGCTCAGCCACCCGACATGCCGAGGCCAGCCAAAGTCGACACAACATCTACTCGATATCGAGTAGGTTGTCGATATCGACAAGACATGAGGAGCCTGCCCGAGCCAGATCGACTACAGCTACTCAACAATGCCCAGCCACTGAAGTCGACGACACCACCTTTCTCGATATCGAGGAAATCTTTCGAAGCCGCGTAACGCGTTGAAGCTGTCCGTGTTGAGCTGGCTTTCCTTGAGAATGAAGGAGTCCGAGTTTTGCCGAGATCTATCAACATCTATCCACACATGGAAGATTTACCTATTTTAGATATAATTTCCTTTATAGATTTAATTCCTTTATTGCATTTATTTATCTTAAAGCCTTTAGATAATTAGATTTAGATATAGATAGACTTTCTTACCTAGAATAGCTAGGGAATGAAGGCTATAAATAAAGCCTTAGGGGCTGGTTTTTATTCATTCAATTTCAGAGACAATTAGTTACATAGAGAGAGAAGGAGAAGATGTTGTAAGTTTGGGTTTATTTAATGCAAGTTAGTTCTTTTTCATCAAAGATGTCTGCTATTGCGATGGGAAGCGAGTAGTCCACCCACTTCTGGGGCTGGGGTGAGCCCGACGGTGACCATGTAAGGTGATGCGGTAAAGGTACAATCTTTTTATGCAATTCATCTTCTATCCCTATGAGCATGATTCTTTTGCGAAAGTTGAAGGTGATCCTTGTTTGTGTTATTGAAGCGAAAGTGATCTTAATGCAACTTGGGTTAATTATGTGAAAAAAGGGTTAGTAACAATTAGGGTTTATGCGAAAGCCTCTATATACCTATTTGTTAATAACGAAAGTTATTTGATGAAAAGCATGATCTTTTATGCCTTTATATGTTATTTTGCATGGTTATCATCGTGGTGTTGATGCCCTGGCTTTGGAAGTCTTTTGATATATTGATTTATTTCGTTTGAAATCTGAGTTATGTGATTGGAAAGTTTGCAATTTAAATTTCTGTTTCTGTCTGTTGTCGATATCGAGTTAATTCTGCTGCTTTGTTATTTTTGTCTTTGTTTCTTTCTTTCTATCTTTCTGCTTTTCTGTCTGTGAGATTTACAGCTACCTGAGATCCGCTGACACGTTTCCTCGTGGATCGATCCTGACTTCCCACTACTTCATAGGGAGGAGGTTTTGTAATCATTTGCTGGGGCACGAAATCTGGTTTGCTTTATTTATATTTTATTGCAAGTCTCAATTTCCTCCTACATCAAATTGGCGCCGTTGCCGGGGAAGCTATCATTCGCGCCTTAGGTAGTCAGATCTCACTTTTCTTTTAAGTTACTTCGCAGGTGTATGCACTGTCCTGGTCAACCACCTGAGTTTGACGGCTTAGACAATCCGGAACGCCTCTTACACATCCAAGCTAAGATAAAAAGAGCTATGGCGGCCGCAAAAACACAGGAACAGTTGATTGCGAGGCTTACAAGGGAATTGGCCGCTAAAGATGCTGCTATCGCCGCTGAGAAAGAAGGAAAGGAACAAGCAGAAGCTGAGCTTACCCTATACCCAACCACTGCAGAGGATTATATGCACCCGACTCTCGTCGTGCCTGAATCGGCCATTCTAATCCCTGAAAATAACTATGAAATTCGCACTCAATTCCTTATTGAAATTAAAAATCATGCTTTTCATGGTAGATTTAATGAATGCCCTGTGCGGCATATTACCAACTTTACTGACATGTGTCGTACTCTTGCTGAAGGTACCACCTTGGAGTACATCCTGATGAAAGCTTTCCGTTGGTCTCTAGCTGGAACTGCATTGAAGTGGCTAGAAGGACTGAAACCACGATCCCTCGCGACATGGGCTCAAGTAAAGCATGAATTTCTCAATAAATTCTTTCCTCCTGCTAAGACAGCGATCTTTCGCTAGAAGATCACGTCTTTCAAACAGCAGCCTGGGGAGCCGCTAGCAAAGGCTTGGGAACGATATAAGGATCTACTGCGGTCATGCCCTACACATGGACAACAACCCTGCATAGTTCAAGAGATCTTCTTCAATTCTCTGGACTTGGCAGCAAAAGATAGAATCAACACATATACTCACTATGAGTATCTGACAATGCTGCCTGCTGACGCGTGGGTTGCGCTCGACAAGCTGACCAATTATGAAAACAAGTATGGGACTCCAGTCAACTATGAGGAGAACCCCTACGCCAGGCCAGCACCATCCATGCCCCTCTTTGAGCCCCCTAAGGAGATTGATCCAGATGTAAGGGAGCAGTACTATAGAGATCAGAATAAGAAGCTCCTCAAACAAGTAAAGTATCTTTCTGTCAACCAGCCTTGTATTGAATGCGGATCACAGAGGCACACCACTACTGAGTGCCCACACACTGAGCAAGTCAGGCTGGCAGAATACCATGAAGAGGCAGCTTACGCAGGGGGCCCCAATCGCTACATTGGGGACTAAAGGTTTCAGCAACCACAATGGAACCAAGGTGCCCCTAGGAACCCCCCGCCCTACAGAGGTCCAAGACATCCAGAAAAGGGATGATCTATAGACAGTCCAAGAGGAAATACGGAGGAATCATTCAGAAACTAAGCAGTCCTTCAACTCCGTCTACACTCAGATTCAAGGGGTAAACTCTAGGCTTGGGGGGATTGATATATGGCGGAAATCAGTTGATACACAGATTGGTCAGCTAGCAGCAGGAGTCCCCAGACAGTCATGTTCACTCCCAGGATCTTCAGAACCAAATCCCAAGGGAAAGACTGGTCATATCGCCGCTGTAAAACTCAGAAGCGACCATCAACTACAAGAGCCAGAGGTCGGAAAACAGCAGAACGAAGGAGCTGAGAAACAAGTCGATATCGACAAGGATTTAGTCGATATCGAGCAGAGTCAACTCGATATCGAGGAAAAAGAAGTCGATATCGAGGAGAGCCTAGTTGATATTGATCCAACTGCAACACCACCGACATCTGTTCTGGCTCCGAATCAGAAAAAGAAGCTGCCCTTTCCAACAAAATCTCCAAAGGACCCAGCGGAGAAGAAGTTTCAGCGCTTCATCAAGATGCTTCAGAAGCTCAATGTCACCATTCCCTTCACAGAAGCTCTCAATGAAATGCCATCCTATGTCAAATTCCTCAAGGAGATTCTAAGCAAGAAGAGGTCAATGGCTGAAATTATAGAAGAGTGCAGCCACTTGGACGTACTTGAGAAGAGGCCAGATCCAGGTAAGTTTGCTATAACTATTGGATTTGGTCAACATAAAATTAATGCTTTATGTGATCTTGGAGCTAGTGTGAGTATAATGCCTTTAATGATATGGTCCAAGATTAAGATAGGTGCCCTAGAGCCTGTGGATGCTAGACTTTATATGGCCAACAACACGGTGGTCATTCCAACAGGCATGGTGGACAATGTGCTAGTGCAAGTAGGTAAGTTCTTTGTCCCTGCTGATTTCTTAATTGTTGATATGGCGGAGGACCCTGCTTGTCCAATTATTCTAGGAAGACCCTTCTTGGCAACGGTGGATGCCAACATAAGCGTGAGGAAAGGAGTGCTCACTTTCAACATCAGCGATGAGGTAATTGAATATTCCTTTAATAAAACTGAAAGGCATACAAGTCCAATGGAAGAGATCAAATCTATCTCAGCTGGTTACATCACCTGTGGGGAGCCTAAGGTAAGAAACATGACTCCTGAAGAGCTGGAAAAGAGGGATATGGAAGCCTAGGTGGAGGAGATCATGGCCATCCTGAACGAAGAAACAGAGAATCCACTCGACACAAACCAAAGTACGTCGATTTGGACTAACTATTTTTCGGATGCCTTGGCAGGATGCAAGTATGGGGTCATAGTCGACCAGGATTCCTCGATATCGAGGACCTTGGTCGATATCGACCAAAATCAGAAGCCTCCACCAGCACCAACATCATCGAGCAGCCAGCCGGAAGCAATAGACTCCTCGATATCGAGTAAGCTACTCGATATCGACCAAAAGCTCGCTGCCCTGACTTCTCCTCCCTCGACCAACACTCCACCAGACAAGTTGAACAACTCGATATCGACCAAACTGGTCGATATCGACAAACACCCGGCCTCCTCGACTTCTCCATTCTCGAGCAGTCCACCACCAGAAGCTGAAAGCAACTCGAGATCGAGCACTGTTCCTCGAGATCGACCAAACACGGTGGTCCCCGAATCCGTTTCTGCGAAGGTAAGCCAAGGTATGGATCTTTCTTCTCCTATTTCCATTAAAGATCTATCTATACATGGGAGAGGTTTGCCTTGGTTCGTGCGCTTATGTAGGATTTCCAATGATGAGCCCAAAGAATATGAAGTTGGAGACAAAGCTCTATGTTTCCAAATCAAAAGATCATTGGTTTCCCAACAAATTCAACAAGAAGAGGATGGGACCCTTTGTGGTGAACAAGATCCATTCAGGAGGATTACAGCTGATGGACAAGAATGGAGTCCTTTTTGAAGCCCAAGCTACATGTGCCCTGCAGATGCCACCTTGAGCTTAATGGGGAAAGTCGGCCTAGCGACTATAAAATCTAGAGCTTGTAAATAGACATTTATTTTTTGGGACTTTTTGGACATTGTTGTTTTTTTTTTGTTGAACTTGTTAGTTTTTCTATTGTGGGTATATGTCTTCCATATTTTTCAGGTCCATAAAGATAGAAGCAAGCTAAATAGGACTCGGCCCAAGCATTTACAAATCGATATCATGAAGCCCTGCACACCTGTCTAGTGAGTTTCTTTCTTTACCCTTGTTTTTATACAGTGAGGACACTGTAATGTTTAAGTATGGGGTGAGGGAAGGGCTTACTTTGTGCATATTTGACATATTTGACATTATGTGTGCATTTTTAGAATTTAATTCTTGGAATTGCTTATACATGGCTATTTTGGAATTCATTATTAATTTATGTGCTTACATGCATGTTTTCCAAAGTTTGAAAAAATGACCCCAATTGAAATTTTTGATAAATGTCATGGAAGCTTTATTAAACTCGGCGATGCAAAATTAGATTCATTAGAGATATAGCATTAAATTGCCTAGTAAAGGGAAGTCACAATGAAGTGCATTATTTCTTGAAAACCATGAAATGAGGTAAAATTTGAAGTTGCTTTTGACATGTTGCATGATAAGAGGATGGATGACTTTATATTTCCATATAATGCTCATGTTGTTATATCCTAGCCTTACCTATGCTTATGCATCACAATCTTTTTATCCAATTCATCATCTATCCCTATTAGCATGATTCTTTTGCGAAAGGTGAAGGTGATCCTTGTTTGTGTTATTGAAGCGAAAGTGATCTTAATGCAACTTGGGTTAATTATGTGAAAAGGGGTTAGTAACAATTAGGGTTTATGCGAAAGCCTCTATATGCCTATTTGTTAATAACGAAAGTTATTTGATGGAAAGCATGATCTTTTATGCCTTTATATGTTATTTTGCATGGTTATCATCGTGGTGTTGATACCCTGGCTTTGGAAGTCTTTTGATAGATTGATTTATTTCGTTTGAAATCTAAGTTCTGTGATCGGAAAGTTTGCAATTTAAATTTATGTTTCTGTCTGTTGTCGATATTGAGTTAATTCTGCTGCTTTGTTATTTCCGTCTTTGTTTCTTTCTTTCTGTCTTTCTGCTTTTCTGTTTGTGAGATTTACAGCTACCTGAGATCCGCTGACACACTTCCTCATGGATCGATCTTGACTTCCCACTACTGCATAGGGAGGAGGTCTTGTAATCATTTGCAGGGGCACGAAATCTGGTTTGCTTTATTTATATTTTATTGCAAGTCTCAATTTCCTCTTACATCATTTACTGCTCTCTTGGTTTATGTGGATGACATGATTGTCACAGGAAATGATCAAGATGAGATATTTTCTGGGGATTGAGATTGACAGAAATCAATAAGGTATCTATCTCAACTAAAGAAAGTACACTCTGGAAATTTTAGAGGAAACTGGCATGAGCAATGCTAAGCCATTACATACTCCTCTAGACTATCATATCAAGCTATCAAAAGAGGGGGAGCAATTGAAGAACCCTCATATGTATAGAAGGCTAATTGGAAAGCTTATATATCTGACAGTCACCAGACCAGACATCACTTATAGTGTTCAAGTGCTTAGTCAATTTATGCAAGCACCCTGTGTTGAAGACTGGCAACCAGCCAAACACCTTCTGAGATATCTGAAGTATGCTCCAGGACAGGGAATCTTATTATCTAGCCAACCTGATCTCAAGTTGAGAGCTTATTATGATGCTGACTAGCAGTCTTGTCCAATGACCAGAAGGTCTCTAACTGGGTTCTGTATCTTCCTGGGATCTTCCTTGATCTCGTGGAGAACTAAGAAGCAATCATTTGTAGCCATGTCCACTGCCGAATCTGAATATAGAGCAATGGTTGTAACTTGTTGTGAGATAACATGGCTTGTTAGATTGCTAACTGATATGAATGTAAGCAATGGAGATGTTATAGAACTCTACTGTGACAATTAGACAGCTCTTCACATTGCAAGAAATCCTGTCTTCCACGAGAGAACTAAGCACATTGAAGCCGACTGCATGCCACCTTGTAAGAGACAAGGTCATGAACAAAGAAATTGAAGCAAAATACATCAGCACCAGAGATCAGCCTGCTGATGTCTTCACCAAAGTGCTCAATCTAGACCAAGCTAAGAAACTTTTATCCAAGCTTGGAGTGGTCAATCAATTCAGCAACTCCAAGCTTGAGGGGGAGTGTTGTGATTAGTAGGTTTTGGTTGTGTTGGTTAATCATGTTTAAGTTCAATCCTGCTTTATATTTTTTGGGGGAATAAGTCATGCCTTTTCCCTTTTTCATTTCCCTTGTAATAACTGGGTATATATACCCTCTCTGAACATTTTGTTGCTCAATTGAGGAAAACAAAGGAGACCCCTTTAGGGTAACTTGTGATTGATTTCCCAATCTCTCTTCTGTCTCTATCAAATTCGTTTTCCCTTTCTTCTAGCTGATGATTGATGCTCGATCACTGTTCCATTGAATCGAATCATCATCAGCTCATCAACTTGTCTTGTTATATTTTTTACAAAGTATAAACAAATAGTATTATGTTATGTGTTCATTACTAAGTACTAACCATGTGTTTGTGGATTGGCCATTATTGCATTTGATTGAATATTTTTCATTTTGATTTGTGGTTTGCTAAGGGAGATTGCTGAGTTGAAGTAATCCGATTGCGTATCGATGAATTGTGATCAAATAAGTTTGAGTGTTAAAGTTTGTTGTTGGAGATTGCTTAGTTTTAACAGTTTTGATTGAAATATATATTGGAATGTTATCTGCTAATTCATCGATTGTATTAAGATAATAAGATGTACTATAATTGATGATTCTTATCTAGGGTTTGTTGGACTTCTCTTCATTGTTTGATTTTTGACACAATTTTATTGTTCTTCTTCATAGTTTGTGCCAAAAGCTCCTCCTCGGTGACCACCAAAGCCGGTTGTGCCTAAAACGTGTGGAGTTTTTTTTTTTAAATGTAACCGAGGTGTCTCTATTCCTATTCAATAATACTGGTTAATGAACCATTTTATTTTAAAAACAAATAAATAAATAATTAAGACATAAACATTAAAAGAAAATAAAGGAAGAATGAAAATTTTACAATTATTAAAAAGTAGCCGTTCATTAAATAAAGAGTAGTGGTTCATCAAATAAATAGTATTGGTTCATGAAACATTTTATTTTAAAAACAAACTAGTCATATCCCCGCGCCATGGCGTGTTTACATTAAAAAATGGGGATACGAAAAGCAAAATAATATATTGGTATATACATTGTATTATTTTGTGTAGTAGAAGTACATATTATAGTTATAATGATATCTACAAATGTACAAATATTATTATAAGAATATAAGAATACTTTAAGAATACAAAGGTGAATAATAATAATAATTAACGAATAGCGATAAAAGAAATTATTTATTAAATGTAAATAAATGTTGACATCGGAAATAAATTTGACATGATATCTAGATAAACCAAGAACTAAGAAGCGTTTATTGTGCTAGGAAAGAAGCATAAAGTTTCAGATAGACCATTACGACATTCAACGTCCATAGTTGTACTGCCTTCACACATAAAAACATAATAAAAAAGAAGAAGTTACGATCATTCAATAAATGCTACATTCAATTAGTTAAAAATACGAAATTGAAATCAAATTAATGAAAGAAATAGGGAGCTAACTTACATAAAGAATTCAGTAAACACTAACTTCACCAAGTTACCGACTCTAATAATTGTCTGCATAAGAAAGTAATGAGACCAGGATAAGCACACATTGTATATAAAAAGTTAAATAGAAAACTTCATATAAGGAGTGTCACCTGTTATGCCAATGCTTGTAACACTTCCTTGTACACCACATTTGTTGTAGTGTTCAATGGGTGGCCCTCCATATCACAACATAAAATTTTCAAGCCGGATTTGCTGGTAACCCTTGAAACCGCAACATATAATTGACCATGACTGAATACTGGCCTCTTTAGGAACAACCCAACTTGAGAAAGAGATTGCCCTTGACTTTTGTTAATAGTCATGGCAAAACAAACGGACACGGGGAATTGTCTCCTTTGGAACATGAATGGTAACGATGCTGTCTTTGAAGGGCACATGAGCATTCGAGGTATGAAGACTTGGTCCCCAACATTTCTTCCTGACATAACCTTTGCCTCAATGACGTGGTTACTTAGCCGAGTGATGATCAACCTAGTTCCATTGCATAAGCCAGTAGACTGGTCTATGTTCCTCATCAACATAATCGGAACACCAACCTTAAGCCATAAAACATGATTTGGTATGCCTGAAGCTTTGATGGTATTCAGAAATTCAGTTGAATATAAAGGTTGTCCGGAACTTATAAATCCATCAGTCTTCAAAATACTATCAGAACTAAGGTACACCTTATCATCGCCGGGCATCTTTGCAAGGATATAGTCATTTACTTGTTCCACAAATTCATGAGTCGGCGATAAGATGGTTCTCTCTTCGAAATATCGGGAATCTGAAATGTGTTGCAGTATAGAAGGGTAAGTAGAATTGACAATTGCTGCAACTGGATCCCCTGCGTAGGTAAGAAGCAAATCTGCTGGTATCTCTACTGTAGACTCACCATCTTTATGTTCTCCCAATGTACCATCCCCCACTTTAAGTATCCACTCAGAGAACTCCTGTAGTTCCTGCAAATTGGAGGTTGCACAATCTGCCGATAGCCTCATATTTCTTGTAAGGGTAAGGACCTTACATGACTTCCATAAATAAGAAGAATGTATTGATGCAGAAACAATATCATGTCTAGTCCCTCGTGGAATAACCGGTAAAATCTGTCTAAAGTCACCACCAAGGACAACTACTTTACCCCCGAATGGTTGGGTATGGCTGTGGGGATTCGAGAATTTAAGAACATCTCTCAAACTTCGATCCAATGCCTCAAAACAAAACTTGTGCATGATAGGTGCTTCATCCCAAATAATAAGCTTTGCCTTGCATATAAGCTCAGACAACGGTGTACCTAGTACGTGTCATGTGAATAGTCGAATTAGAAACAATTAATGTGTGTAGAAAGTGCATTGAAAATACGTAGAAGTACCTGGTTTGATGTGGCAAGTTGAATGTGCATCAATGTCTATAGGAATAGCAAATCTGGACTGTGTTGTCCTGCCTCCTGGGATTAGAAGTGAAGCAATCCCGCTGGAAGCCACTGTGAGAACAATGTCACCTTTAGAACGTAGAGCAGCAGACAGAGCTCTCCATATAAATGTCTTCCCTGTACCACCGTATCCATAGAGGAAGAAGAGACCTCCTAAGTTGCTAGAAACAGCATCCATGATTTCTTCATAAACTCCACGCTGCTCATTAGTAAATGTGGCCATTAGCCTACTGTGCTCCAGAGCCAACTCTGTTCTATCGTAACTAAGTTCATCCTGAATAAGCTTATTACATCCTTCTGTAAGGAGGATATCATTCGGAAGAGGCATTGGAGGGTAGGCTCTGAGAGAGCTACCATTGCACTGCAAGGATTTCTCAATTTCAGCCAAAGCATAATTTTTTAGTTGTTCTTCACTTAACTGCAAATCTGAAAAAATAAAGATATTTTAATAAACGAAATAGTAAGTTGATAGGAAAAAAGGACAAATGCAACATAAGTGTATATAGATCACAATTGAAAATTTACGACTTCATCATGATAATTAAGTGTCTACAAATATATGATAATTAAATTACAATTTATTTATGATGGTATTAATAGCATGTAATATGAATCATATATACCTATCATTCGAAGATCACCTTAATAGCATGTAATATGAATTATATATACACCAGGAACATGCATAGATATATATAATGGTATTAATAGCATGTAATAAGTCTTATATATACACCAGGAACATGCATGGATATATATAATGGTATTAATAGCATGTAATATGAATCATATATTATTATGTCCGTAGATCACATTATAATTAAAGTGGTTGATAAAATAAAACTAATAACATAAAAATAAACATATAAACATATATACCTTTCATTCGAAGTAATTTCCTTTGACGGTGAAGAATATCATCTGTTAGGAGATGCCATGTTTTCTCCCAAATAGACTCTGGCCTAGACAAAGTACCAGTTACTAATAACATAGCGAAAAGTCTCCGCAAATAACATGAATGTCCTGAAAAGCTGGCTTCTTCTATGGCATGGATGTACTTCTTTTCATCGTCCAGCAAACCCGAAGCATAACACGCTTCCTTGAAAGAAGAATATAAGACTCCGTCAACAGTTTGAATATCTTCATAGGATTTAGGACCCCGGCTTCTATTCAATAAGATACGTAGGTAGTACAACTCCTTAGCTGCAGGAGTTACATGAAACATCCTTCCAATAGCAAAACCACGTTTTCTAGGAATCCATTCTCGCTGCTGTTGTTTCCACACAAACAAAGTTGGAAACTCGGCATAAGTCAATTTTCTAGCATGTTCGTACTTCTTATTACATTCCATCCAGGCCAAAAACATAGTTTGTCGACCCTCAACTTTGTTGATCACATCATTGATGGCTTCAGCATCACGAAACACAACATTCTGCTCACCAGGCAAATGAAAATTCAACCGCTCAACTGATGGAACCCTATAGTGAATAGGGTACTCGTATATTCGCCAAAGTGCTTCGATTGGAGAGAGATACCTAAAAAGAATAAGATGATTGATAAGTTATATATAATAATAAAAAATATTACGATGGTTGACAAATTAAGAAAGTTATAAAGGGAAATATTACCTTGCATCACAAAACCTTTGTATTTCATCAACATCTTGTCCATCTGGATCATCATTAGAAATTGTTGCATTAATTTGATCATTTCCCTTGCTTATGTACTTGAACAAATATTTTATTGACCTCGACTGATTGCACCATTCTACATTGATATGTGCTTGATATTTGAGGAGAAGGTTCGGATTGTAGGGAACTACAAATCTGCTGTCTAGATCAACTTTTCCCTTCGTAACCGTTAAACCGTTGCTCGATCTTCTATATAATGGATACCCATCATCATCAAATGTTGTCCTTTCAACATACCCTTTAGGAAAAAATTTGGTGCACGATCCTTTTTGCATGCAAGGAGACTTATTATTAGCTTTTCCACAAGGACCATGCATCATAAAACTCTTCACTACAGAATACAAATCTGGTTGTCTGACTGGATCAGGAATATCCGCAGAGATAACTCTATCAATGTCATCCGCAGTAGACAACTTATCTTTTTTTTCGAGCCATAGAACAATATGGGCATGGGGCAGACCACGTTTTTGAAACTCAATAGTATACACAACTGGAAAACCAAAAGTTGACAACGTAATAATATTTAGAAACATGTGTAAACAAAATAATAATAAAATGTACGACAACATTGGCGTGATAGAAGAGGCGGAGAATTAACGGAGCAATCATTTAATATAATGCATGTATACATGTTCATAATATAAAATCCAAGTTTCAAATTGCTTATTTATATTAAGTAGGGTTTGAAAGTTACGTTCATTAGGTATATTTAATGGAATGGATAAAATTGAATTTATACAGTGGATATACTTAGGACACTCAGGGCAAATAAATTTGACATGGATGACAATAAACGGCAAATTATTTATATAACATACTGTGACTTTTATTCAATCTTTTCTATCTTTTAATATTTAATCAATTTAAAGCATATTTTCGATTAGACTGGAAAATTGATATATGAATAAATTAAACCGAAAAAAACAAATCAATATACGTTTGTGAGAAGTCAATGCCTTAGGTCGTAGATGAAAAAAGGAATTGCATAAAGCTATCTAAAAAAAATTTCTAAGACAAACAAATCTGTAAATAATTGATTAAATTGGAATATAAATAAGGGAGCGAAGAAGAAGGGAAGTACACATACGGGATTGACAGCCTCCGAATATGCAGTTGCATCTCAAGTCCTGTATGAGTTCATGAAGTTTGATGCTAAAGAGCCGGCAAGAGAAATCAAACAGCTCCTCGGTTGTAGCACCTGAGATCTCAGCTAACCGTACAATTTCTGGCCACTTAGCATTGCAAGTAAAGGTGATAAACAAATCAGGATGGCCATAAAACTTGCAAAGTGCCATAGCATCTTGATAGTTCTGCATCATATACCTGGGTCCCCCGGTAAAAGACGACGGCAGCAGAATACGCTTTCCAGCAGATGAAGGGTCGGTGTTTCCCTTAGAAGCTGCAGCAGAAAGGTTCAAATAAGTATCTGAGCGCAAATCTTCCTGGTGAAACCGAAAGTATGATAGGCGGGAAGATTCAATCATGGTATAACCGTCAACAACTAACTGTTGCAGCAACTTCAGAGCGAGTAAAAAAAGTGCAGTTTCTGTGAACCGGTGCTGAAATCTGTAAGCGAAAAATTCCCTCAAAGTCAACCTGGTTCTCTTGTGATTTCCATCAATATCACGATGTTCAATTTCGATGGTGTAACCATCTTCAGCATATGGAAAAAGCAAAGGATACTGAAGAGCAAGATAGGAAGGATGCAACTCATTTATTCGCTGCAATTCACCGGTCCATGTCTGAATAACTATATCTCTTTCTCCACCTGAAGAATCAACACCATCAATAATAATAGCTGCAACTTCGGAAGTGGTCGGAAGATTGTATCTCCTGCCATCGCGTCCTCTTTTCCCTAAGAGCTTTATTTTGACACTTTTAGAAGTACCATCACAAAACCGATCTCTAGCCATTCTGAAAGATTGAGCCAATGGGTTGTGCTCATCAAGCATATTCTTTAAATCATGCACAAGAGATTCATCGAATTCTTCAGTTGCAGTTGACCTACGTGAGTAATGATGTACAATGTCATTTAGTATTGAGATATGGATATAATTAATGAAAATATTGACAATGATATTTGCAAACCTGGCTGAGTTAATGCGATTCGATTCCTCATTCGTCGTATCATATATATACAATTGGGAGAATTTAGGAGAATCTCCATCGATGGGCACAAGACTTCCTATTCTGTGAATGTTCTGACCCTGGATACGATAGACGTAAGGTCCATTTCCAGGAGGAGGTGAAAGTGTTGCACCCATGGAGGTAAATGCAAACATGTTGTTGTAACTTCGAATATGCTCGAGAAAATGGCTACTCCTTGGATCTACGCCTGTGTAAAGGTCTCGTAGCAGAACTGGTGGCTCTTTAACCAAAGGTAGTTGAACTTTTCCCTTTGAACAACACAAACTAAATGTTGGTTTCGACTGGCGTTGGGATTTGATACTTCGTTCCTCATACCACATCAAGGCATTGCAGTAACCACATTTCCAAGTAGGAAGCCCAATATCAACATACCCTGCAAACCAATGACCGGGCATTACATGAAGGTTATACATTTCAGAAGTTGGAATCCACTAATCAGGTATATTTCATTATGAACAGATAAACAATTGATTTGCAGATTCGTATGCTATCGTATAATACATTAAAAATTGACAAATGAAAAGGTACAATAATGACATGTCGATAGGGTCATAATTTTTTCATAAATCAGTTATCCAAATATAGATTTATTACCATTAGGAACATCGACTGTAGGAGTCTCCTGTTGAGTAACGTACGTGGTCGTGGAATCTGGAGAATCAACTGCAAGGAAAAAGAAGCATTATAAACATGGTGTATAAATGCCTCAGATTATCAGGAATGGTTAAGAAAATATCAGGTGTTACCATTAGATACATCAGTTAAAGGTGGAGCAAATTGATGTATAGAACTCGAGCCAAGGTAGCTGTTATGATCTGCAAAAGGTAGAGACAAAAAAAAAAGGCGTTAAATTTATAAGGGAATGAAGCAAATATCATAAGGGAATGAAGCAAATACGTACCTTTAGAAATATCACGCAAGGGAGGTTTAAGACCTTTAGAAGGATTTTGAGTAAGTGATATACCATGAGCTGTTAAATATGAAAGTTTGAAGATGCTTAGATATGTATTAGTGTATAAGATGATTTAGTAAAAAATAAAAAGATAAGTACCAAGTATTACTGTTATAATATAATGCAAACTGTAGTAAGCAATAAAATTTTAAAAAAGTAAATGAACATTTAAATTATTATTTTCGTTACCTTTTTTTATAATTGTCAACCATAATTCATAATTAAATGTACTAACTAAATACGTGTGATGGAGTATCTTTCCATTAAAAAAAATTAAATGACTTATGTTTTAATAAATTAAAGAAGAAAATTTAGGAGTCCAGAGAAACATTCACTGTATAGATTAGAATTCCAAACTCAATAACTAAGCAAGGAAGTACAACTTGCATTATAATTTCGTTTTTAATTTTTAATTTTTTTTTACATGAATAATTGTAGATTAGAACTCGTGGCAGGTGATGATATCTCATATCATTAGTTTCTATGGTAATGTACTTGATATTTATAACAGATGACAATCTGTATACATTTTGAAGATAAATGTAGACTTTTGTCTATTAATTAAGTCGTTATATAAATAGTTTAAATTTAATATAGAAAGTCAAAAATATATATATAATGGTAAATCAATTTTATGATATAGAATCTTATTAAACTTAAATATTTTAGAATTATAACACATTTGCACTCGAAAATATACGAATCCGCCCTCTCAGAATCGGACTTTAATATAGTCATAATAAATGATGATTTATTTTGGTGTAGATAGAATAAATTAAAAAAGAAAATGCACTCCTAGGAGTCCTAGGATGTAGCAATTAAAGTGCATCAACTAATTAAATCACTGCCGAAATGAATATTTGTTTTTTAAATTTCATTTTATCATTTAGTATTTATATTAAATACACAAAATGCAACGGATATACCATGAGAACAAAAAGAATACAGATAATTCCAAGTAGTAGAACCTGCAGCTTGATCTCGACTTTGACGTTTTGATGTCATCGATATCTTTCGCTGCAAGCGGAGCTCTTTCGGAGTAAGAACCACACTCTGCTGGGGATGATCCGACCCTTATTGTCATGTACCAAAATTTAACATGGACATCGTTCAATATGGATTGATTACGGATTGTGGTAGTTGGATAAATAAATAACAATAGTCTCCCCGTAAGAAATAGGTGTGGAACGACGACTTGAAGGTGGTGTCACACAATTAGCTTGAGGTGTGAAAAAAAGAACATCAGTATATCGAAAAATTTATGAGAGTAATCAACATTGTTAACAATCTATATATATTTGAGTGAAAGGTTGAGTAAGGGGAAAAAATACCGTTAGAAATGTCCATCAGAGGGGTCCTTTTATGCTTGATAGAGGCTGCGGTAACTGTATTACCTCTTCCTGTACCAAAAGATATGGTTAAACTAATATGGTAATGTGTAGGGAGCTATATAATTGAAATAAATAAAGTTGTTAATACGGGATTGAGAATGTAAACAAAGAAATACCGTTTGAAAGTTCCATTGTGGAGGTCTTACGATGTCTGGCAGGAATTGGAGTAACGGACTTACCGCGATCTGTTATAGTATATATAAGTAGAAAAAGGATTAGTTGATAGACATAAAGGAGGAAATGAAATGGGGATTATGGTACACCAAACTACCTGTTACTTGTCGAAATTCTTGAGGTTCCATAGTAGTCTCAGACTGAAAACTATCTTGCCACTTTGCCAATCCAGGAAGATGAATGTATGGAGGAAAGAATTAAAAATAGTTTATGGGAGATTGAGCTGTTGGAACTGTTATGGCGGTGAGTTGATTCGGGTAGCAGCGTCAGGTCGAAGCCGGTGTGGAGTGAGCGTACTGGCTGTGTATATATAGATATAAGCCCGGGTAGATATGGACTGAGAAACTGAGCACCTGATTTTACTGGATTGAGCACAGGAGAACCTGATTTATCTCTGATCGAGAAACTACCGTAGTGCTCATCCAAAGTAGAGATAAATTATAAAATAAAATCAGAGATTTGGTATCTAAAAACATATCTAATTAGAGTAATATGGTTGGAAAAAATCAGTTATGCAAATCTAACTTAGATGGATACTCAGCCCTCTCTGGCTATTCTGTGATACGACTCTTGGTATATGCAGAGCATCAGCTTGCCTGTCCATGTAGCAGTTGTGCTCATCAAAGAGTTCACTTAAGCAACGTCCCTGTTGTTGTCTTTTCACTTATTACACTCTCAGGAGCCAAGAATTGATCTTCATCAAAGCATATAGCAGTTGTGCTAGAACCGACACTGTTGCTCAAGAGGTGATCGAGACCCAGGTGAGAATTGATCTTCATCAAAGCATATAGCAGCTAACTTTTGTGATCTTCATCGAATCGCTTTGATTTGACCATTGCAGGTGATTGTTGGTGGTGCTGCTGTTGCTGCATACAACGGTGGTGGAGCTCCTGCAGCTGCTGCTCCCAGCGAAGGTGCTGCTGCCGAAGCCCGTTGGTGCGGCTGTTGCTGCATACAGCAGTGGTGGAGCTCCTGCAGCTGCTGCTCCCAGCGGAGGTGCTGATGCCGAAGGCCGTAAGGAGGAAAGTGAAGACGACGACATGGGTTTCTCACTCTTTGATTAGTTTGGTGTTTTAAAAGCCTGATTTGTTGTTACTGTTACATAATTTCTGAATGCATAATGTTAACCAAGAACACAAAAGAAACATGAACTCTATGATCCCATTTCAAGTGTTCACCAAATAAGCCTTTAGTGAATGGTCAGACTTCAGAGGGCCTTCAATTGATATGACCAACACGAGTCATGACAGTATTCAATTTGTGCAGGTTAGTTGAGAAATCAATTTTCCTTTTCATGGTTTTAGGTTTTGCTGCATGGTTTTAGGTTTTCAGCAAAGAGATTATGTTTTAATAATCTCGTACTTCTTACTAATAAGTACGAGATTATTAAAAAAAATTAATAAAAAAAATAATATTTTATATAATTTTTAACATCCTAAGAAAACGTGCGTGAATAGTAAAAGTCTTATATTTTAGAACGGAGGGAGTATAAGAAAGAAGATAATTGTGAAGAAGCACATGAAAAAGAAATCTATACGATACCTAAAAACAGAAGTACTCACCTCCTACATGGCTTCACAAGAGAACTCCATTCCATATGGCAAACATATAGGAAACGCATTCCCTCATTAGCTCTCCATCTCATACCAACAGGGCCGGATCTGAGATTTTTAATGCCTGAGGCGATATTTCAAAATAAGGCCATCTACTCTTTTCAATAATAACAAAGCGAATATCGATCGAACGTTAAACATATCAAAGTTCCAAAATACGTCATTGACCAATTTCAAAAAAGTGATATTAATTCATAAAGTGAGGCTAATTAAAACTAAAGCATATACATCATTTTTTTTTCTTGAGAAGCAATATACATCAAATTTCAATAGATTATGTACACAATTAAACATATCTAACACTTTGTTAATATGTGTTCAATTCAACAAAACTGGTAGCAACCTGCATAATTAATCAGTCCTTGTATAATCACATAATCACATCCCAAGCAATACACGATTTTTGTCTGGGATTGAAAACTACAAAGACGACCATTCAAGGATGAGTTCGACAGACTTACCTTCGAATTCACCAATTCTAAATCACAAATCCCAAATTCACAAATTTATTTATCAAAATCACAACCATAACACAATTCCAAATCATATACCACGAGTTTATTTCTCAAATTTATTATCAAAATCACCAAGCCTAATCGAAATTTCCACCAAATTGATTATCAAATCTACAACATCTAATCTAAATTGGTTTTAATCTCAACCAATTCAACTTAAAAACATCCAAATTAAAAGTAGAGGAACAAAAACTAACCTTGAAGAATGAAGGTTGAATGTCTAGATTATAGAAGAAGAAGACGTTGGTGGCGGCTGCGGCCTGTGGGAGATGATGCGGGTGGTTCACCGACTGCCGAGGGGCTGGGGGTGGTGCGCCGGTGCCAAGGTCGATCGAAGGTGGAGCCTGCGGCGGCGGGTCATTGGCCTGGGGACTCCCAGGCTCGGATTTTATCGAGTGTGTTTGCTAAGCAACTTTTAACGGGGAGGATTCGAACCCCAGGTCTCCACATTCTCTTCAAATTAGCTTCCGTCCCCATACCATTGAGCCAATTTAGCTATTTGTTCCAATATGCCCTTTACTAATACTTATTATAAAAATACATACTATGGCCCCCTTAGACTGATTGGGCCTGAGGCGACGGCCTGTTGGGCATCGCCTCAGGTCCAGCCCTAATGTGGCACCCATGTGACAACGTCTCTTTTACACGGTGGAGACGCTCTGCCCACTACTAGAATTCTGTTATTTAACATCGGTTCATTAACATCAGTCAGAAAAACATGCCATGTTAAAAAGTTTTTTAACATTGGTTTCTAAATTTGCAATGTAAATAAAAGAATAGATATTGTCCTATTTATTTAACCAATGTTAAATATGTGTTTTAAAAAAAAATTAGAAGGCGCGGAACGAATCCTGAATTCATTTTGAACCCCCGCTCAAACAATATGCATACAATTTTAGAAAGGCGCTTCGTTCTTCATTCTTCGTTCTTATTTTGCTCAGAAGACCGACCCCTCCTCCACTCTCTCTCCCGGTGGAAATTGCAAACCTCTACTCTCCGCGCGACCGAATTCCGAGTCCGCCCTTCTTCTCCTCCCTCCGGCGGCCAAATCCTGGAGTGAGCGTCGTCGCCCTCGATCCGCCACCAGGGAGAGTGATAGATTACATAGGTCTTAATATTGTATAGTGGGCTAAAAGCCCATTAAGGCCCAATACCTTTGTAACCTATATATATATATATATATATATATATATATATATATGTTATATCAATGAATGAAAACCCTATGGAGGACTTTACATCAATTCTACAATCCTACATGGTATCACAGCTTTTTCTTCCTCACGGAACCATAATTTGATCCTTCCGCCCTACCCCTCCTCTTACCGTCACTGGCATTGTCTCCTCGCCGCCGCTCTCTCTCTCCCCCTCCGACCACCAGACCTCCTCCTCAAATTGTGCCATAGCCGATCGAATTCCTCACTAATTTGATTGTCAATATCATGATTAATCATCCTCAAGAGTTTAATTGATTTTCATGTGATTAGCCGATCATTCCTTACGAATTTGATTAGCCGATCGAATTCAATCGAATTCCTCTCTCTCGTTATGTGTTGTGCAAACAAAGTCAACGGGATGGTTTTGATTTATTTTCATGTGATTAAGATCAATTCCGTTGTGATTTTGTTAATCTTGGTGGAGTAGATCCCGCCCTCTCTCCCGCACCCCCTTGCCTGTTTACAAAAAAAAAAAAAACAAAAAAAAAATGCCTGGATATCCTACCCCTTGACATGCCGGTCCTCAGGCCTCTCTGACATCGCCTGACCCAGGCTATGTTCCGTCAGCTCTGCATCACGCCTTCTCCTCTACGCAACCGACATCTTCAGACCCTTATTGGTACATGAATACTGGTGCCACCTCCCACATGACGAACTCCTCAGGTAACCTCTCATCTATTTCTTTTAAGGGCCCTGCCCACTCTATTATCGTCGGAAATGGTGGTCGTCTTGCTACTTCGGGAATTGGCCACGCCAAATTACAGACCCCAACCCACCCACTACACCTCAACAATGTCCTTATTGCCCCAAAGATTGTCAAAAACCTTATCTTTGTCCGTCGGTTCATTACTGACAACAACGTTTCCCTTACGTTTGATCCCTATGGTTTCTCTGTGAACGATCTTACTACGGGGGTTAGTCGCATGAGATGTAACAGCACGGTCTTTGACCTCTACCCTTGCTCCCTTTGATATCATTCACAGCGACATTTGGACCTCTCCCGTGCCTAGCAAGGAGGGTCACAAGTACTACCTTTTGTTTCTTGATGATTACACTCATTACTTATGGGTCTTCCCGTTGCATTTCAAGTCCCAAGTGTTTCCTATCTTTGCCAGATTCCATACCTACATCAAAACACAGTTTCACATGTCCATCAAATGTTTCCAATGTGACAATGGCCGTGAATTTGACAACAAAGACTTTCACTCCTTCTTTGCCGCAAATGGGATCTCCTATCGCTTGTCTTGCCCCTATACTTCTCAGCAGAATGGCAAGGCAGAAAGAATCATCAGAACCATTACCAACATGATGCGCTCTCTCCTCTTCCACACATCTATTCCCCTTCCCTATTGGCCTCACGCCTTATCCACCACATGTTATCTCCTAAACATTCTCCCTTCCACTACCCTACACCATCGCTCGCCAGCTCAGACACTTTATTACGCCGAGCCTAGGTATGATCACCTTCGCACCTTCGGGTGCTTGTGTTTCCCAAACCAGTCCTCCACAGCCCCGCACAAGCTTCACCCGCGCTCCACTCCATGTGTCTTCCTAGGCTATCCGCCTGATCATCGCGATTACATTTGCCTCGATATCAAGACTCACAGGATCATTCTCTCTCGTCATGTCACCTTTGATGAGTCGCGATTTCCCTTCGCGTCTCCCACACCCCCTGTGTCGTCGACAGAGTCTGAGTCACCATTCCCTCACTTCATTCTTCCTTAGAGCTCTCCCGGTGCTCCTGCGTCTCCCCCTCCCCCACTCCCACCACCCCCCACCACCAGACCACACACCCGCAGCGTCTCCGGTGTCTTCCGACCCCGTCAGATCGTATCCATGACTACCACCCATCGCCCCACCATCCAACCTCATAGCCTAGCAAAGCAGTCCCCCCGCCAAACACCAATGTCGCGGGCGCCGCACACTGCTGCGCCCGCAGCCTATCAATTGCCCATGCCCCCAGCATCGCATCACCTA
Source organism: Persicaria tinctoria (assembly GCA_037127255.1). Classification (NCBI taxonomy): domain Eukaryota; kingdom Viridiplantae; phylum Streptophyta; class Magnoliopsida; order Caryophyllales; family Polygonaceae; genus Persicaria; species Persicaria tinctoria. The sequence continues at coordinate 20,925,288 of JBANSL010000013.1, read as the reverse complement.
CTGGCGGCGCCCGCCGCATCCCTCCCCGTCTCGCATCACCCACTTGCGGCGCCCGCCGCAGGGTATGCTGTGCCCGCCGCATCCCACACCGCCTCTGCACCCCTTACCCGCAGCTCTGCTGCGCCCGCCGCCTCATCCCCATGCTTAGCCCCTCTTGCTCCCATCCGTCCCGACACCCAATCACCCTCTGCCTCCACCCAGACCTCCCTCTCCCCCATTCCCACCTCCCACAAAACAGCACTCCAAGACCCGAATTGGCAGGCGGCTATGCTCGACGAATACAGGGCCCTTACGAAGAATGGTACTTGGATTCTTGTTCCTCGCCCTTCTGAGGCGAACGTCATTCGTTGTATGTGGCTCTTTCGTCACAAGTTCCGATCTGATGGGACTTTGGAGCGCTATAAGGCCCGTCTTGTGGTGAACGGTAGATCTCAGCAGGCAGGTATTGATTGTGATGAGACGTTCAGCCCTGTGGTCAAGCCTGCCACTATTCGAGTGGTCCTGAGTCTAGCTCTGTCGCGCAACTGGGCCATCCATCGGTTAGATGTCAAGAACGCATTTCTCCATGGCCATCTGAATGAGACTGTCTACATGTTTCAGCCGCCGGGGTTTGCTGATGCTGCCCGTCCGAAGCATGTCTGTCTCCTCAAGCGCTCTCTGTATGGTCTGAAACAGGCTCCGCGGGCTTGGTTCCAGCGTTTTGCCTCTCATCTGCTCCGTTTGGGTTTCACTGGCAGTCGTTCCGATTCGTCTCTGTTTATCTATCGTCGAGGCTCAGACTTGGCATTCCTGTTGCTATATGTCGACGACATCATTCTCACCGCCTCTTCTGATGCTCTTCGGACGTCTATTATTTCGCAGTTAAGTGCGGAATTCGCCATGTCTGATCTGAGTCAGTTGTCTTATTTTTTGGGAGTTGCTGTTCAGCGTCATGCGTTAGGTCTGTTTCTCTCACAGAGTAAGTATGCTGCAGAGATTGTTGCTCGAGCTAAGATGGTCAACTGTAATCCAGTCGCCACCCCTGTCGATACATCCAACAAGCTCAGTGCTCATTCTGGTCCTTTGGTTGATGACCCGACATTGTACAGGAGCCTCGCTGGTGCTCTTCAGTATCTCACTTTCACCAAGCTTGACATTAGTTACGCTGTTCAGCAGGTCTGCTTGTTCATGCATGCACCTAGGGAACCTCACTTTCAGGCTTTGAAGCGGATCATTCGGTACATCTGCGGCACTCTTGAGTTCGGCACCACGATCACTCCTTCCTCTAAGCTTGTTCTTGTTGCTTACACTGATGCAGATTGGGGTGGTTGTCCTGACACACGTCGCTCCACGTCTGGGTACTGCGTCTTCCTCAACGACACCCTTGTGTCATGGTCTGCCAAGCGTCAGTCCGTCGTATCTCGCTCCAGCGCTGAGGCCGAATACAGGGGTGTTGCCAACGTTGTGTCCGAGTGCTCTTGGCTCCGGAACCTCCTCCTTGAGCTCCGTTGTCCCCTTCAGAAGGCCACTCTGGTCTATACGGACAACGTCTCCGCCGTCTACCTGGCTAGCAACCCAGTCCAGCGTCAACGCACGAAGCACATTGAGCTTGATCTCCACTTTGTAAGGGACAAGGTTGCCATTGGACATGTCCGCGTTCTCCATGTCCCGTCCTCTTATCAGTACGCTGATATATTCACCAAGGGTTTACCTCGACAGTTATTCATTGATTCTCACTGCTCCCGTTTCGACTGCGGGGGTTTGATAAATTACATAGGTTTTAATATTGTATAGTGGACTAAAAGCCCATTAAGGCCCAATATCTTTGTAACATATATATATATATATATATATCGTCCTGGAAGTCACAGGAAGAGGAAAAAGAAGGATGTAATCGGAGACTCTTCGACGGTGGTTAATCTCTGTGATGAACCCGAGTGCATCTCTTCGGTAACTGTGGAACAAACCCTGAACAGAACGAAGAACGAAAGCCCAAATCGAGGTATTTGATTTCCCATTCTCTCTATCTTGACCTGGCCTCTTTATCTTGAAGCGGGTTCTCTTAACTGAAAACAGATGAACCAAAACCCATTTCCCAAAATCTGTGAGTTGGAGAGGACAACTACAACGGCGTGGATCCGAGAAGGTGAATAAGCCCTAGATCTACTTCTTCTCCGCGAAGACAAGTTTCGATTCTCTCTTTTCTCTATCAGGTAAACCACACCAGAAACCCTATAAATCATTCGAACCTAATAGGATTTCAATTCTCTGTCCTTCAATTTGATTTCTAAGTTTAACCAAACCCTACCCCTGCAACGTTAGTTGGAAGTCTGTAGGGGTGAAGGCGGCATGCTCAAAGTCATCTCCTTCTCAACTCTTCCCGCAGTATAAAGGTAATCGGAATTTGATCCGTTTATTTTTCATCTTTATCATTTATTATATATGTTTATTTCATGAGATGGATCCCAATATCTACAACTTAAAAAAAAAGTTTCTCTGCTATGAATTTTTTTCATCTTGATTCTTACAGTTTGGTGTTTAGCAACCTATTTTTTTGTATTGGCTGCATCTCGACAATTGCCTGAAATGAGTACCTAAATCATGTATCACAAACGTGTCAGTAAGCTACTTGGATGAATCAAGCTAAAATTATATTTTAGAGCAACAAATTCATCTTATCTTTCTAAGTGACTGTTTTTTATTCATCTGTCTGGAACCCTTAGTTTTCCTATAGTTCTACATTTAGGTAATACCTTCTTTGCTGAATACCTGAACATAGTTAATCCTCCCCAACTTGGCCAAGTTACATTCAAATTGCTTATACGTATCGGACCGAAGAACACATCTAGAACAACTTCATGTAATTGGCTGGAAGTTCATCAAGCAGTCCTTTTCCCATCTAATGAAGCTTATAACAGCTTATTCCATGTGCTTAAACAATTTATTTTGTGTGTTTTAGGTAAAATATAGTTTTTCCTTATCCTAAGATGATATGTAATGCCTAGTGTTGTGGGTTCTTGTAAGAACTGATGGAACCCATTTCATTGTGTAATTCTGTTACTTGGTGAATAACCTTTTATGTCATGAATTCTGATAGCACTTTGCCAGAACTTTATTGTTTTTCTGCTCGCCGTTACTGCTCACCAGAACAGCTCTATGTGGTCAATTCCCATATCTAACTCTTTGTATGGTAAGTATTTGATGAAACCATGTTATAATTCATCTTTGCTTTTCTACTTCGATTCTATCCATTTTAAGGTAAGTGCTTTCATGACAAAATCTTAATGGAAGAACTGATCAGGACACCACCTTTAGCTTGGATTAAATATTATCTTAATTAGAGAATACTTGTTTATTCTCGGTGAGATTACTATATTGTTGCTTAACATAATATTCTGTGCAAGATAGGTAATTGACTTCTATATTTTAGGCCATCTTGGAATATAGTGTCATGCCAGATTCTATGGTTTTGTTTACTGAATTTTGCACTTCTTACATGTTTACAAATACTCATTTTGTTGGGTTTTTGTTGGTCGTTATGTGCATTGCCTATCTCCTGTTTGATTCTATCAGCTGACCCTGTTTTCTGGTCGTTATGTGTAGAGCCAACTAGGAGGCAATTATGTGAAGAGTGTGCAAAGCGAATATTCAGCTTCGTGTGAACAGACTCTCAACACCGGTAGGCATGCTAGGTTTTAGTCAGAATAAGTTTTACCTCTCATATGGATGTTTTTAGAGTAGTTGGCCTAAATAGCAAGAATTATGGGTTATTTGTTTGTCAATCGCATTGCTCTTACCTTTGTTTTTAGAGTAGTTTTACCTCTCATATGGGAGCTTGAATCTAATTTATCCTAACTCCTTAGCTTGCAATCACAAGTACTAACCAATAGTTATTAATCCATACAGTAGTGGCTCCAAGTTTAAACCGTGCTTAGTGTTTGCATACTTGCATTTGCTTATTGATTTTTTCTTGGATAGAGATGAATTTGTTATTCTCCCTCATTTCCCTTCTATAGCTGAGTTAGTCATTATACTAGTGTAGACACTTGAAATGCTAGAGAAAAAAAGGAGAATGTTTTGATGAGGAAAGCTGCCAATGAAGTTGAAAAAGGCCAAAGAGTTTACAAGAGCAAATAGTAAAAATGGTATGATCCAAGTTGCTTTCTTAGCTGTATTTTCTACGCTGTCTATGCCATTTATGTTTTCTCTTACTTGTTTATATATGTTATGAATGATATAGTATGAAAACCTACCCCCATGTTTTTCTTGGTTTTCCTTGTGCTGCATAAAGGCACTTCATCTACCTATTTATTTCAGTTGGTTATCTGCAAATAAATGCTAACTTTTCTACATTATGCTCCCATAGCAACTTGGTGTAGCTTATTATTTTAAGTTCTACACTTCTTTGGTTTAACTAAAGGAGGAGGAATGAGTATATAAAGTAGAAAAATAATAAAAATTAACTTAAGGCTTCAAGGCTGGACTTAAGAGTGAAAAAATACAACAACAACCCAGTATATCCCGCAAAAAGCGGGGTCTGGAGGGTCGGGATGTACGCACTCTTTCCCCGAACTAGTCGGGAGAGTGTTTCCGAAAGACCCAAAAAATAGAGCAAAGGAAACACGTCCCAGGACACCTAGTAGGAGATTAGGAAATAGACCGCCGATAGACGGAAAACAGATACGAAGATAACCGACAGAAAACAGATAGAAAGCAGAAAGAGAGGTAGAAAGGAAGCGAAAAGAAATGACCCAGCACCCATCCTAGGGATTCTAAACATCCGAAGTCCGAATGCATCTTCTTTGAATAATTCCTCCTCATTATGGTAAAAACCAAGCAGGTAGAGTGATAAAATCCAAAATGGTAGAGTTGTTGGCTGATTTATTTTGTGCTGCTTTTATATAATCTTGAGTACCTTTCAAATGTAGGTCCAACGTGGCTGTGAGAAGGGAACTACATACCCCTGCTTCCGATCGCTCATGCACCCACTTAGAATTTGATATTTTAGTCAGTGGGCTCAAGTAAGTCTTTAAGCATAATGAGAAACGGCTTCTCCAATTACTATCTAAATTTTTACCCATTTTTGACATAAATGTAATAGAATTTAGAAATAAATCAAGCTGCTCAAGGTGGTATTGATTGTCTATTGTTTTTTTTTTAAAAAAAGGCTTAAACCTTGTTTATTCATAATCAGAAAATGATAGCATTTTCATTTTTTTTTGGTCTCTGTCTTTCTTTAGATATGAACCTAGGGACCATGTTGGTGTTTATTGTGAAAAGGCGAAACTGTGGAGGAAGGTCTAAGATTGTTGGGTCTCTCCCGAGATACTTCTCCATTCATACTGATATTGAGGATGGAACATCTACTAGTGGTGGATCACTTCCCCCACCTTTCCCACCATGCAATCTAAGAATGGCTCTGACTAGATATGCCGATCTTCTAAATTCTCCAAAGAAGGTTGGTTATTGCTGAAAGTATATATCTTCACAATTTTTGTCAAGTATTACACATCATAGAGTTTTTTTTTTTGTACTACATGTTCTTTCATGTTGCCCTGCTTGCTTTAGCAGCTAATGCTTTTGATCCAAGTGAAGTTGGCCGGTTGAGATATCTTGCGTTCCCAGCTGGGAAGGTATTGCATTTGTATGCTTAAAATGTCTGCCACAACCTCAAGTATGTGAGTCCATCTTATATATGCATCTCTATTTCTTTTGCAGGATGAGTATGCCCAGTGGATAGTTGCAAGTCAGAGGAGTCTTCTTGTACATCCATTTTGTGGGTTCTTATTGTTTGTTTAGGAAAGTAAGTCTCGATTAATTAGCTAAAAACTAGAATGAAAAAAATGCTTTTTTTGTACATCCATTTTGTCTGTTTATGAATCTGATTTTTATACATCCATTTTGTGGGTTCTTATTGTTTGTTTGAGTGGAAGAATTGATTAATCAGTTAATTAGCTAAAAACTGAGTAGGATTTATCTTAAGTGGATCAAATGTGAGTGGATGTTATCTTGATCTAATTTTCATTTTTTAATAATTATTTATTCGGAATGATTGGCTTTCTTGAGTGTCACATGCTGATTTTGCTACTATGTAAGAACATTCTATTTGATTTAAAGCCTATTAGCTCAAATGGTAGAACATTGCGTGCAAACGCAAAGATGTGGGTTCAAATCCCGCATAGGCTACGATAATAAAAAAAACGCAAATATGTCATTTCACATCGGGTAATAGCCGATGTCTTTCAAAAAAAATAATAAATGTCTATGTGGGGATGTAAAAAGTCAAAACTTTTTAATATCGGGTAATAGCCGATGTCTTTGTATGTTATAACATCGGTTATATTTTATAATCGATGTTGTAGGATAACAAAGACATCGGATTTAAAAATATAAACGATGTTATAACATACAAAGACATCGGGTTCTGACCAATGTGAAAAACTTTTGACTTTTTACATCCTCACATAGACATCGATTTGTTTTTTGAAAGACATCGGCTATTGGCCTCCCACGTTCTCCACTCCTCCCTTTCTTTTTTTAAACTTTTCCCCCATTCGGGATAGGTATAATTCCATGTATTGTCTAATATCACGGCTCAATTTGCCCTCATACAATGAATTGATATAATTTTCATACTATCAACTAACGTTATATAACATATCATTGTAAAATAACTAAACACTTTAAAATTAAAATCATAAATATCAAATTTTAATCAAATATGCCCAACAGCTTCTCTAAAAAATTCTTCAAAATAGAGAATTAAAGATCACATATTCTGAACCTTTTTTTTGGTTGAATTACAACAGATTCTCCTTTATCTAGTTTACCCCAAAATATATAGAGTTTTCTCCAAATTTAGGGAATCATCTCCATTTCTTCTTCCCGTTCTCTATTTTGGAGAATGTAATGGGGAAGCTGTTGGACCGAAATCAACTTCAATATTCTCCAAAAATCCAATATGAAGAATCTGTTGGGGTTGCTCTTAGTTCTTAGATTTGCGCAAGCCGCATCTTTTTCTAATTTTATACGGGTGGGATAAACAATAAACAAACTAATCGAATTATGGTGTGTTTGGATTCCAAATGCATTATGTTTATAATGCAAAATGATAAGACGGTGTTTGGTTAATAAAATTTTGAAGGTGTTTAAATTATGGTATTTTTGGATTTCACGATGTATTAATTATAATGCAATTATTTTATATCGATTTATGTGATTATTTAATTAAATTACGGTTTTACGAGATCTTTATTTTTATAACCAAACACTGAGATAAAATAATTAAATTATAATTAAAATGCAATGGAATCCAAACACACCCTAGGCCCATTCCTCGCATCGTCTCCTGTACGTGATGACCACGATGAACAGCGAAAGGTGGCTGAATTACCGTCAAGCAACAAATGACGTGGCTCGACGATAGCGATCCAATCAAACCCTAATAATGGGCTCCAGACTGTTCCACCGCCTAACAGCCCATTTTAGCTCCGTGCATATCGGACCGTCCGTTCTTGAATGATTCTCCCCATCTCCACCGTTAGTTTCTACTGTAAATATTCACTTTCCGCTCTTTCCTAATCCATTCTCGTTTGTGCCGCCGAACTCAGATTTCTCTCTCGTGGAGTCGTCTTTTCGAGGCGGATTAGATTCCATCTCTATGATATCTATGCTCCTTCAATGATCTGTCCTCCGATCTCCGTTCTTCGTTCTTGTACAGATCCTTAGGTATGGAGATCCTTAATCGGATTTTCTGTGGTTGGCGAGAGAAATCGATCTTGTCCATTTCGCTTGGTATGACTAAACATTTTGTTGATTATATGCAGTTCCGACCTATTTCTTTCCAGTTGTCTGGACGATGAATGAAATTTGGTTGTTATCGTCAATGTTTCAGGCGCGATCGATCAAGATCCGCTGGATTGATTAACGGATTTGTGTTCCCAAGATTCTCAGATGTCGATTCATCAAGATTTAGATGTGGCGATGCTTTACATCAGGTATAATAATTCTTTCTCCCGGTTCCAATTTCTAATTCGATTTGTTCTCTTTCCGATTCCTCATTTCTTAATTTCTTCTTCTCTTTTCCGGTACAATCGAGTACGGGAGATCACGCCGTCTCATTTATTCGAGTTTAGCGTCTTGCTATGGCTACTGCTTTACACGATCAAGATGTAGATCTGATCTGGTCGGATCCGCGCGTGATTCGTTGAAATTGTGGTCAACGGTGGGTTATATTCTGCGTTGAAATTGCGATCCATCCTCTGGCTTGGAGGGAATTGTGATCATTTGGCTTGTGGTTAGCGATTTAGAATCTTTGTAGCGTTGAGAGTCTGTCAAAGATATCAATCGGTGTTTGTCCGAGTCGACCTTTGCCATGTCAGGTGCGCTTGCTTGGCAGGTCACTGGTAATAAAATAACTTATTTTGGTTTTCGGGGGAGATGGCACGGGGTTGTTGCCCGGCTCTCCCTCGCGTGTGCGTGTTCTTCTTCCTTCTCCCCTCTTCTCAGATTTTCCATTGCACTGCGCTCGTACCTTCCCAACAAACATGAATCTCCGGTGATGCAAAAACTTGGAAGATAGTTAGACGATCCATCAGATTGGGCGGTCAGGTATTGAGGTCGTATTTGTTTCGACATAACGTAAACAAGTAAATCATCGAGGATTGCAACTTGCAAGGTATCGTTTCATTTACTTTTGTCAACAATTACAGTAATTTCAAACATCCGCTACTCCAAATAATTTATCCATCGAATGAGGATTGACAGGGCTTATTAAATTGACCTCTGATGCCGGTAACTGAATGGAATTCAGTAAACTGGTGCCTGTTAACTTATTGAACACAAAATCATGTTGCCTCCGGGTGCCTAAATTAGTACATTTGTTTGAAAATAACAGTTGTTTAACTTATTGGCAAGTTTACTCTGTTGAATTTGTAACGTTGGTTTGAGCTTTCTGTAAAATTGTGTAATTTGTATAGGTTCAGTGGGTTGAGGCTTGTGATGGAGCCTCCCAAATGTAAATTATAAATTTTAGGTTGATGCTGGAAGGTTGGCATTGAATCTGAGATCCATTTACAATATTGGAGGTTTAACTCTGAGGCAGAAGTGAAATCAGTTGCATCCGTCATTTCGGCCATTGGCAGGAGGTTTATCGCCGAGGAGTTTGCTTGGAAATCAGAATTTGGTGCTACTGGCTGAAGTCTTAGACGTTGTTTAGTGTAATATTCCCCTCTGCTGGTTTTATATTGCTCATTACTACAATGTTTTATTATTACATTTACGTGGCACACGTTCAACTAAGCTTTTTGTCAGCGGAGCAAAACGAAGGAAATAAGAGTATTTTGTTATCTTTTAGTGGTGATCGGGGGTTATTTTTAATGCACATATTTTCCATTGGTTTTTTAAGTGGTGGCCATTTATGTTTTAATATAGTGCGTGAATTGTATATTATGCTAGTGTGGTTTCTTCAGTAATGATACTTTTTATTTCAGGGGGATTGCACAGGTGAGTTATCGGAGCCTGATGAGATGTACTTACCTAAATGGGTATTGTTTGTTTATGGTCGATTTGAAGGGGATCCTTGTGATGATGTTGTATAAGGTTGCCTTAAATTTGGCAAGTAGATTTAATTTGCTTTGAAGCAGGTGTTGATGTTTTTCCAAAACAAAATAATATGGAGTAATTAAATCACTTAAGGTATCCTGAATGGAAAGGTCCATTAGCTCGAACAGGTACGAGCGCCTGACATAAAATGTTAAGGAGGTTGGTGGTTCGAGTCCACCTGGATCTGGGATTTCAATAATTTTCTGTTTTTAGTGCAGTGTAATTTCTTGTTTTGTTGAATGTGATGGAGTTGTTTGGAATCGTGATGTTTACATTTCACATGCCCACCTAATATACCAGTACTTTTCCAACATCTTTCCTAAGTTCTTTTTGGGCGTTGGGCGCAACTGATTACTCCAATAAGGCTCCAATTCTTCCAAATCAAGCATGTGTTTTCCAGCGGGTATAGAGGGAATGAAGGGGGTGGAGGATAAGAGATGAAGGGGTGGAGCAGGGAGGGAAACATGAGAATATCCCACCCAGTGGGGACTAGATGGAGTGTGGAGAATGGGGGTGGATGAATTCTTCACCATTTTACACCAGTGCCCAATATGCATAGTCATCCTTCCTCCTTTTAGGAACCATCTTCTAGCCGCCGCTCGCTTGTCATCACCTCATTTCAACATTCGGCATCCTCAACCTCTCTCTATCACCAACGCCACTGCAGATTCGCCCTCACCATCGCAGGTATCTCCTCTCCTCTTTGCATCTCTTGTTGTTGGTTGCTGGTTGCTGCTGTGCTGGATGATCAGCCAGTGGTGGAGGGGCGACACCAACTAGAAGGGGATGCAAAATCGCCCCTGTTGGTATAGCTGGGCAATTTGATTTGCTTGTGAGTTTGTAAGAGAATAGAAAATGTTGGAAATGGATGCTACTGTATTTCAAATGTGAAAAAATTGACATAATTCAGTTCTTCTAATTTTAAACGGGTAAAAATATTTTTTCCTTTAAAACTATACGGAGTAAAAAAGTAATCTTCAATCATCCAAACTCATACTAAATTATTTTCGAAAACTAATCTTCATCTCCTTTACCCCCAACAATCCTAAAAGATAATATCTATCTCATCCTTAAAAATAATCTCCACCCCAAAATTTTATTCCTAATCAAACACAACCCAAATCCCAACGTTAAAAGGGCAAACCTATTATAAGCTTTAGTTATATCATTTGTTTTTTCTGAAAATATGAAGACAAGTTAATGTTTCGTTTGTTCAAGCTGTCGAGCTAGTATACGAACAAACAGGGCATTTAGAAGAGAAGTAGCAGAAAAAGATTGTAACAGAGAGAGAAGTATATTAATTATCTATCTATTAATATTACTAATTCTGCTAGCATTTTGCTGACGTGTCACGCCCACAATTAAAGTTGAATTTTTTATTCAAATGGGATTTTCTTATTGGTCAATATTATTATGGAAATTTTAAAATATTCGTTTCCTATTTTAAATATGGTTTGAATCCATTCCTAACCTATTTTGCTAAACGAATAGAGAGTAGTAAATTTTAACATGATTGAGATAAATTTGATATAATAAACAAGTATTTAAATGAATTCAATCCATTAAGACAATGAATGCAGGCAATCCGAGTACATCTTTGATTAATTTATTTGAAAATGAAATACTTGCATGGTTGGTGAGAAAATATGAACATATGTGAAAGTTAATTTATACTTCATAGCATTTTATAAACTGACAATTGGATATGGGTCTATGTAGAGTATAAATTTCCAAAAATAAAATATACCAAGATTCAAATTTAAGTTCAATGTATGTAGACGAATTATGAGAATATTGCAATAAAAAAAAAGGAAACATGTCTCAATATTTACGGCAATATAACCGAAAATAAAAAAAGGAATGGATTCAAACCATATTTAAAATATGAAACAAATATTTTAAAATTTGCATAATAATATTGACCAATAAGAAAATCCCATTTGAATAAAAAATTCAACTTTAATTGTGGGCGTGACACGTCAGTAAAATGCTAGCAGAATTAGTAATATTAATAGATGTTGTTTAATATTCATTCACGCTTTGTTAGGATGCTAAAAATTATATAAAATATTATTTTTTCAAATTTTTATAAATTAATTTTGATAATAGGTAATCTATTAATAATATTAATTCTACTATCATTTTGCTGATATGTCACGCCCACAATTAAACTTGAATTTTTTTATTCAAATGGTATTTTCTTATTGGTCAATATTATTGCTGAAAATTTAAAATATTTGTTTCCTATTTTAAACATATTTGTTTCCTATTTTTATACTAAAATATAATATAATTTGATATGTTGTATGTCAATTTGTGATCTATTTTAATCGTCTACATACATTGAATATGCGTCAAGTCTTGGCTGATTTTATTCTTGGATATTGAAATTGTTGATTTATCATATTTAACGGATTGCAATATTTCCCAAAATGTATACATACAGCGAACATGTAATAATCAATTTGTAAATATTCGGTTTCAAAAATTAATTATAAAAATCAATTAGAGCCAAAAAAAGTTTTGTTTTATAATTTAATTATTTAAGACATCTTAAATGACTATCGAAAAATGAATAATATTTTAAGACTCACAAGCATTACTAATGCTTATTTTACATCTTGGATGAGGCTTCTTAGATCACTTTTCTACCTTTAAGGATTTTTTTTACCATCTTACCTTTATTTTCACTATTTATTTCCCTCTCTTTCTAACCATCTTTCTCATGAAAATAATCAATAAGTTATGTATATCTGCATAACTTCAAAATTATTCACACAATCATGTGCTTATGATTTTTTTAATATTTGTACGGGAGATTATATTTTACTTTTTAGATCTATGCTAATGATAATAGTTATATATTTATTTCAAATTATATTAGGTGGTGTGTTTGAGTATTATTACTACTTTACCTTATTAAATTATTTTCAAAATTTGTATCGTATCTCTTTCCAACTAATTTAGAAATTATAAAAAATATACTTTATACATATTTTTGTTGTAAACACGTATATATATTAATATAGTATTATATCGATATATAAAATGATGTTCAAATTAAAATGGATCAAGCTCCCGTGCCTTCAAGGCACGGGTATTACACTAGTATATACACTAAAACAATGGCCTCAAACGACTTGTGGTGCGATTCACATAGTGGTTGTATTCTTGTATAATACTCCCTTCGTCCAAAAATACATGGACTTTTACTATTCATGCACGCTTTTTTAGGAGCTAAAAACTATATAAAATATTAACTTTTTTATTAATTTTTTTAATAATTACAAACTTATTATCAATAAGTTTGTAATTATTAAAAAAAATTAATAAAAAAGTTAATATTTTATATAGTTTTTACCTTCTTAAAAAAGCGTGTGTGAATAGTAAAGTCCATGTATTTTTGGACGGAGGTAGTATGATTATATCTTTTTGACTAACATCAATTAATAATCGAATTCCTATCCGTGGCAATATCTAAACTAATGGAGTGATCGCAGGCTAATGAGGTGTCTTAGGACACTCCTAAATCCAAGTCTCGGAAACAGGTGCATTTGGAAAAAAACCACTTAGTGGTTTCATAAACATAATTTTGATGTGTATTATTCGAGATGAGATGGATCATGCGGTTAATCTTTTCCATCAAGAGGCTTCACCTGACATTGTCTTGCAAATCGAAGCAATAACTTTCAAGGAAGGAATCAAGCTAGCTCTTGTTAGGTGTCGAGAAACTAATTATCGAAGGTGATAGTCAGATTGTGGTCAATGCAATTAACAGTAAGGGAACCACACCTTGAGAGATCTTAATGATCATAAATCAAGCACATCATCAACCAATTTGAGGTTGTTATTATTCAGCATTGCTACAAGGAAGCAAGTTGCTGTAGACTTTATTGTTAGAAATTATTATAATTTCAGTCTTGTCTCTATCCCTAACATTAAATAACTTTGTAAAATCGCCAGTTTGGATAATCATGAACGAATCTTCGGTTTGAAGACATTCTCTCTTACCTTTTAGTAACCTCATTTCACTTAGTTCCACATATATTAATAATCACAATTGATTTGAATAGTAAATTATTATCACATCTTTCTTTGTTAACTTTTGATAACATTTTATGACTTATTTAAATAAAACATAATTGATTTTGATTAACTAACGAATCTGACAACTATATCTTAAAGATAAATAGTCTTTATTTATTTATCTCTCAACTTTTAAAAATTATCAAATGTATTTATTTGCACGGGCCGCAGTATTAACTATATTATTCTTTCCAATACTATAATCGATCAATCTTCTATCTTTATTCTTTATCAATTATATTTATTCATTATTGTATCTAATACTAATCGATCAATATATTCTATCTTTATTAATTGTTAGTAAAATATGACCTTGATCATTCAGTCTTTTAATCTTGTTGGATAAAATTTTATTTAGTACTGTAACATTTTACTACCATGTGTTGTTTTTATTAGAGAGAATTTGCTGAACTGAACTTTAAGTATAGTTGGTTAGCTAGATAGGCCCATTAAATATTTTATTAGGTTGCTTAGACCTTCTTAATTGCTTATTCACTTTTCCGACCTTCCTTGGTTCCTTCATCCGCTCTCAGCTCACGCGTTCTCAGGTGCTCTCTCCTTCTTCCTCTTCGTTCTCCCATCTCTATTCTTCGATCTCTCCATCAATCACGGCCGGTTTGTGTTTCCGTCATCCGATTACCGTCGGAGGTGGCTTGGTCCGTCTCCTCCGGCCGATTTTTTTAGTTTTCCCCCAAATTCGCATCCAATGGCTTCGTCTCCATGTATGTGATTCTTTTTCCCAGCTCGTTCTCTTCCCTTTTTATGGTTAGATTTGCTGTTTTGATGTTGTTGTGCATCCTAATCCTTGTTTAATTTTGTGTATTTCGAACATTTGTGTTGTTTTACTGTATCTAGGGTTTATATGATTTTGAACTCCTCTTGTGTTTTATGTGTGGTTGATGCCATTAATTTCGTGTGATTCCACTTGCTGTTTGCAAGCTATGGTTGTTTTCGATGTAGTTCTCTGTTATTTTTGTTTGTTTTCCATTTTCGGTTCATATATGTTTAAAGTTTGTCAGTTTTTTCTGCTCAGTGGGGACGTATATAATTGTGTGTTGTGAAATTGGGTCCATTTTAGTGTTGGTTTGGTATGAAGATTGGTGATTGTTTAGGTTGTGAACTATGGTGTCCCTTTATTGTCTTGTTATTGTGTTCGATTCCATCTATAAGTTATGTGAACTATGTGACCTATGGTGTCTTGTTATTGTGTTAGACTATGATGTACCTTCCTATATTTTTTTGTAGTCTTCTGTGGGTGCAGTTGTTGTCATCTTTTGGATGTTGATGCCAGTTTGTGTTTATTCAGTTCATTTTGTCGACATTCTTTTCCCTTTTGTGCTTGGGTATTGTCTTTGATTCCAGTTACAAGTTAGGTGAACCATGTGTTACATTCTTGCTTTCTTAAGTGTTTTGTGTTTGTAGTTGTTGTCATCTTTTGGACTTTGATTCCAGTTTGTGTTTATGTAGCTTCTCATGGTGACAATCTTTGTCCCTTTGTGTCTTTTTTTTTTCTTCTTTTATTGTTTTGGTTGTTGATTCCAGTTATAAGTGAGGTGAAATATGTGTCACATTGTTTGTTTTGGGAGGGGCTTGTCTTTGATTCCATGTTGTTTTTGGGAGTGGTTGTCAACAGTTCTCATTCCATTTATTGTTCATGTTTTGGTGACATATTTACATTGATTCCATGTCTTATGTCTACAACATTCCTTCTTACCCCAACTGATGTTAAGGACGACTTACCTTGCCCGGTTCGTTGTTTATTTGTTTTTTCTCCTTTTTTTATAGTTTGTGTCATATGGTGTTTTTGTTCTTATGTTTTCAGTTTTTTCATTGTACTTTGTGTGTGTTTGTTGGTGTTCTGTAGGTGTTTGAATATATCCGTGATGACATGGCTACATTTGTTGGGAAGTATAACAGATACTATCGTGCTGATATTGTTTCTGTCATCTAAAGGGAGTTGAGTGACGCTGATTGGTCTTCCCTGTCATCTTCTTTTCTCCGGCGCATCATTTGGTTCGCTGGCAAGTTGGCATTTGCGCAACAACTTGTCAATTATTTCATGGTTCATGAGTTAAAAACATCTAAAACTAGGGAAATGTGGTTCAAACTTAAATCTTCCTATCCTGTTCGTTTTTCCATGTTTGAATTTGATGCTGTAACGGGTCTTAAATGTGCATCTGACCATATTGTTGTTGTCCCTGCTACAAGCACTAGGTCTGTCTTAGGGGTCGATAATATAATGTACGATGATTTGATTGATATGTTCTGTAGAACACCCAAGAATTCA
This sequence comes from Persicaria tinctoria, assembly GCA_037127255.1. Taxonomy (NCBI): domain Eukaryota; kingdom Viridiplantae; phylum Streptophyta; class Magnoliopsida; order Caryophyllales; family Polygonaceae; genus Persicaria; species Persicaria tinctoria. The sequence goes on along the minus strand of JBANSL010000013.1, from coordinate 20,909,333 downwards.
CCTAAGAAATTGCTTATTGCCTATGTTTTGATCATTGATGGCATCTTGTTGCCTCATCGTACTGGGTTTGTTAGGAACCAGATCGTGGCTCTTGCATCTGACATGACGAAGTTCAATGATTATCTTTGGGGTAGGTTAGTTTATGTGGAGACTATCTCCTCATTGATGAAGGTTAATCGTGCATCTCGAACTAAATCGTCTAAGCCTAAGAAGAAAAGGGTTAAGAAGAGTGGTGACAAGGGTTCTAAGAAGGCTGAGAAGGCAAGAAGTGGGTTTAATCTGCTAGGCTTTCCACTTGCTCTTCATGTTCTGTTTCTTTTCTAATTTTTGTGTGGTTTTGTGTGGGTCTGTGTGTTGTTGTGTGTGTGTGTGTTTATGTTTTTTTTTTTTTTTCATCACAGGTTTGGATCTTGGAAGCTTTCCCCAAGATTCCACCTATGGTCCATTGCAATGTTGTCATTGATGACATAGATCGTTCCTTTGTGAAATGGAGTCTAGCCTCTACTAAGGTTGTCACTGCTCGGCACATTCAACTTGAGTTTTTTAAGACTTCCATGGTAATTTCTCTATGTTTTTTTTGTTTGTGTATATTCCTTAATCAATTTTATCTTATTTATATATATGTGTTACAATTGTGTTTTTAATTGTAGGTCACGATATATCCTACCTATGGTGAATATTTGGATTCTCCATCTATGGCTTTCCCTAATGAGATTCATGATGCAACTGTCGCTGCCTATCAAGCTTGGTTGTCCCATCTAGCGTCTTCGAGGTTAACCGTTGTGACCGATGCAACCACCAATGATGCTAATCTCCAGATTGTGTCATCTCCCGGGCTCATGGATCAAATTGTCCCATCTACGAATACGGGAGTTGCTGCTTTGTCGCCTTCATCGGTTTCTGCAAGGACTCGGTCTAAAGCTGCCTCGCCTCAATTGTCTCTTCCGTTGGCGGGTCCTTCTAAGAAGAGGAAGTCTGGTGTGTCTCCTTCTTTTGCTTCTGATCCCCCCCACAAAAAGCGTATTGTTGGTGACAACTCTTCGATGCCTATGTCTGGACCTGTGATTTCTGTTCACCCTTTGTCTTCCCCCAAAGTCTCTAGTCTCAGTGGAAAATTTAGCCTCAAGAATGCTATTGCTGCCAGTAAGGGGAAAGGGAAGGTTAGCGAACCTGAGTGTCCGCCTTTGACTGATAACCAACCCGAATGTCTGCCTGTAAATGAGAAACAAGGTGAAGGTTTTTCTGATGCAGTAGGTAAGGATGCAGGTGGTGGTAAGGGTCCGTCTGGTGACAATGATGACATCAACTCAGCTGGTTCTGATTGTCTCACAACTATTGAACAACATTTGGCGTTGATTGCTGGTGTTATCTTACGTATTGAAGCCAGGTGTATGGACATTAAATCAGTTGTCAGTCGGTTGTACTCCAAGGTTGCTTCCATCCAATCGGATGTTGATTCTCTCCAAACCAAGTTTGATTCCTTCAAATCTAAAGCTGTTGCAGATTCAAAGAATGAAACTCTTTTAGATGGGGCTTCACCAGTATTGCCTGCTTCTGTCAAGTCACCCAACGTGTATTCCGACCTTCACTTGGATGAACTTATTGGGATTAGAGACCTTTGTTCCTAGTTATCTGAATACAAACCTCTGTTTGATAAACTTATCCCTACTCCACAGATGACACCTTCGGACGTCCCCTTGAGCCAGCCTTTGCCCACTATACCTTCTGATGCCCCGATGACTTTGCCTTTCGATGTTCCAGTGAGTCCACCTTCTCCTTTGATTAAGAAACCTTCCAAGGTTCTGGCTGTAGGTATCCCACTTAGGAAGTCAACCCGTGTGGGGAAGGTTGCTGCTGTGTTGGAAACTCCTTTCACTCGAGGTGGTAAGAAGAAGCGCTCAATGCCTAGGAGGCCAAAATATTCATATTATGAATATGATGATCGGAAATGCTTTTATGATATGATATATTCTGACGAGTAAGTTCTACAATTGTTGTGTGTTTTTACATACATTATCTTTGTGTTAATATTCCATTCATTGTGTTTACTGTTTTTTCCTTTATTGCAGGGATATTTGTCCTCAAATTGCGGGCAATGAGGGTATGCTGGACAAGAAGTTTTTTTGTGAGCTTGTTTCTAAGCAACATTGGTTGCGTGATGACGTAAGTGCCCTCAACTATTATGTTTATCATTCATATTTTCCTGTTTTAGGGTTAGTTTAAGTTTAGCTTCCATGTGTGTGTATGTTGTAGCATATAGGAGAGGCCATGTCTCATCTTAGGCATCACATCTACTGCAATGCGGAGAAATACAACGACATTGCTATATTGGATTGCTTTTGGTCTGCAAGGTTCAGTGTAAAGTTCTATGAGAAGTTTAAGGAAGGTAAGGTTTCGTTTGGCAATACGATTTTCAAGTATCTTGATGGTTTGTTGCCAAAGTGTTGTGGGAAATCATGGCGTGGTGCAAAGATTATATACATTCCCTTCAACATTAGAAATGAACACTGGGTTGCATTACAGATTGACTTGGCTGAAGGAACAGTAAAAGTATATGATTGCAATATCCCATTCACTAGTGATGCCGAGCTGCATACTCTATTGGAGCCTATCTGTAATCTGTTACCAGCGATGTTTAGAGAGTCCGGTCATTTTGCACACTTGGGTGGGATCATTGAATCTGCTTTTAAGGTGGATAGAGTGCGTGACCTTCCTCAGGATAGTGATGGGTAAGTATATGTTTTAATTTGATAAGATTTATACATTTATATATATTGCTAACTGTTATAGCATGATCTAATTTCATTTTCATTTGAAATTTCATTTGCAGCGGTAGCTGTGGTGTTTATACTATCAAGGCTATCGAGGAATTAGCTTTTGGTGGAGATGTATACGAGTTTACTGATGACCGAGTCCAAACGTATCGCGAGAAGATGGCAATTGAGCTTTCTCAGAAGTGCTGGAATGTTTCGCCTTTGGGTTGATGCATATTTTGTATGAATGGTTATAATAGAACTACATTAGAGCTTGCATGCTCACATTTTGTAACCACGGAAGTTTATGTCCTTCGTACATTTGGTAGTAAGTATGGGTTGTCTAACTGATTCGCACTTGATCCTTCGAGCTTGCATGCTCTCATTTTGTAACCACGGATGCTTATGTGCTCCGTACATTTGGAAGGAACTATGTGTTGTTTAACTGGTGTCCAGTTGATCTCTAGAGCTTTCATGCTCTCTTTTGTGTTCTAATGTTGACATTTAGTTATATATAACTTGAAATATATGTCTTTGTCCTAGCTTATTTGAGCTATTACTTTGATTGTGTCCATCTCATTTATGTTATGGCTTGTTTTATTTTTTACCCTTTCTTGTTGATCTCAAACAAAACAGGCCATTCTGTGAGGACAACTTTTATTCAATTGATGACAGATCACACTTTGTGTGTTTTTAAGCGTATACTGAATATATATTCAATTTATATAGACCAAATAAAACATGTATCCAATGTAGTATCTCAAATGCATAAACTTGTGTCTATATTTAAAGAAAAACATATGAAAATAAATGAGTTTTGTGGTATGTCCAGCTTCATCAACTTGTGTCTATATATAAAGAAAAAAATATAAAATAATCGAGTTTGTGGTATGTAAAGCTATCACATTTCCGCTTGTGTGCTGCTTGATGCTCTGTGTGGACATGTTAGCTTGTTATGCCCTATCCCCCTGCAAATGCCACACTTGTATGTATCGTTTCTTTTCTTCCTTTGCCCTTCAAGAATGGATGGAATCCGGACTTTCCTTGGTCTTCCACTCTTCTTCCGCACTACTGGTGGATGGTATTTGACACATCTGATGTCGTCTGGAACATACCAATCTTCCTTTGAAGGCACTGGGTATACGGTTTCTTGGTAGGCGATGCTCCAAGCCTGAATTTTGTAGTACTCACTCACAAAATCAGTGATGTTGAGCTTCATTCTTTGAATTGTAGCTATAGCATGGACACACGGCATATGATCTACATCAAAAACCCTGCAGCTGCATGTCTTTCTTGCTAAGTCAACCACACCAGCAAATTTCCCACCGTTTACTTGGTATTGTGTATCATTCAACACTTGCACTTCGTATCTTCCTGACCGCTCATACCTTGTTTGTAGACTCTCCTTGACTTTAGGAGGCAAATCAGTGATATTTATTGATGCACTCCTACGGTCATTGAACCATTCTGCCATTTTGTTCCTAATATGATCAAATAGTGCAACAACTGGGTAACCTCGAGCTTCTTTCAATACTGCATTTATACACTCTGCATTATTCGTTGTCATAAGGTTGTACTTGTCACCTTTGAAGTGGGCTCGTGACCATTTTTGGAAATCTGCATCTTTGAGGTATTTCCCAATCTCGCCGTTGATGTCACATATGGTTTTGAAGTAGCTTTCAAATTCGCTTATAGTGTAGCATTCGGATGCTTTGCTGACATAATGGATGACCCCTCTGTTTTTGAATCTTGCCTTTATGTTCTGTTTCAAATGTCGTGTACAGATGACATGCTTTGCAGAACTATATACCTATTCCACAGCCTTGTTGATGCTTTGGTGCCTATCAGATGCAGAAACGAGCTCAGTTGAATCCGGAATCACAAGAGATAATCTTTGGAGGAACCACTTCCATGCGTTATCATTTTCTGAGTCCGCCACTCCAAATCCAAGAGGGTACACATGTTTGTTAGCATCATGCAATGTCGATGTAATGAGGATTCCTCTATATGTCCCATGTAAGAATCCAGCATCTACCATTATAACCTATAGAATGCAATTTATAGTTGTTAAACTATTTTAAGTATACACATTTATTAGACAATAATTTTTTTTTGTGTTTACCTTTCTCATCACATTAAACCCTCTAATTGATGCTCCAAACGATAGGAATGCATACTTGAATTGGTTCTTGGCTGCATCAATCTCTAAACATGCATATGTGCCTGGGTTCACTTGTTGTGTCATGTGGAAGTATGATGGCAACATCTCATAATTTTCCTCCGCTGTGCCTCTTATCAAATCTTGTGCCAATCCCTTTGCTTTCCATGCTTTTCAGTAGCTAACAGGCTGCATAAACTCCTTCTGCATTGTATTCTGAATCTGTATAGGATCTGGACCTTTTTTTACACCTTCATACCTTCATCAATTACATGGAACAATTAAGCAAGCTTATTCATGCGTCACATTGTGTCAAAGTTGATCAACATTTATTTAATGTAAACATACTATTCACCACACAACCCTACTGTATCTTTATATATATATAACTGATATACCGTAATTCACATAAATCTCATTATGCATACATTATCTTCATCTTGTCCGCAATAGCTTGATATGATGGTTTCCGATGCTCCTTGCATCTAAGTGGAAATGAACAAGTGTGCTCTCCATTCAGCTTCCTAACCTCAAAGTTTCTCGAATTATTTACACGTGTAGCTACTACTGACCACTTGCAGCTGACATGATTGCAAATGATTTTGTATTTTGTTTGATTTGATTTCTTCGTTCGGAATTGGAAGTTCTCATTAACTGCTTAATTAGCAACTGCAGCCTTTAGATGATTTTTTAAGTTGAACATCTGACCTACATAGATGAAATCAATCTCATCTATTTCATTCTCAATCTGCCATGCACTTTGATCTTCATCGTTGCAGCTCTGTGTATCTTCTGATGCAACATCAGTCGGAACAATAGCTAAAGTGTCATCTACACTAGTAGACTGCAAGTACTCCGTAGACACTGTGATTCCACTTGTTTGCTGAACAGTTTTAGCTATTTCACTCACATTCATCCTTTTCTTTGTTTCAACATGTAATGGCAAAGACCAAGCAACTTGAGGCACTTCATTTATGGACATGAATGCTTTGAGATCGTCGTCTTTGCTGATTGTGAACGAAGCTCTCAGTTTTTGTATTGGATGCAGGTGACTTAACCTCAACTCATAAGTTTCTAGGCAGATGTCAAACCTATCACTGATCATCGCCATCAATGCTTCCAAATCAATATTGTTTTGAATCATGAATGCCTTTGACACAAGATCACCAACATACTCACAATAACCATTTGTAACCATAAATTCTCCTCCAACACAAACAGTCAAAATTTCCAGATCCATATTCTGATAGGGATTCTGCATTCACAAAACAGATCGACATTTCATCATTCTATTTTTCATCACATTCAGATTCAATTACAAAAAGCACAATCGCTTGGTTAACTGGTAATTCGTATTTGAAGCCCTAGATTATGAAATTAAGGACTGAAAAGGGGCAATTGAGATGTATAAATTACTGTTTTGTAGAAAGATCATGAGACATACCTTGGTTTTATATGAAATTATGGGTATCAAGTCGTGTCTGAGTCTATATTGCCTCGTTGATTGCCATTGGTGACAAATCTCGAGCTATCTGGACTATTGCTTTCACAGGAGTCATCAATTGATTCGGATTCGTAGTTGAGTTGGAATCCCGTTGCGTTTTTTCTTTGTTTTCTAGTCACTTTGATCGATTCCGGATGCTACCGGCTGATGACAGGTTGATCTAAGCTTGATTCCAAATGTTCTCCATTGGAGAGTCGGAGGTTTCTCTCAACGAATTTGATGGAGGCGACGGGGTGATGACAGATACGCGCATGAGTGGAAGGTCGCGTGATGTCCGATTTGTGCTGGAAGTGGACACGTGTTTGGATGGGCCTAACCTAAGATAATTAAATTAGCTTGGGGGCTATCTACTTAATTGAATATTCAAAATGGGCCTCCTACCAAAATCACCATTTTTATTATGATATATATATATATATATAGGGAGTGGTTCCCTTGTGCACACCTCTTAGGGTGTATCTTGTGCACGGATATAAACCATTGATGAAGATGGAACAAAGGGCCATGATTAAAAGTGATTTTCTTTTTAATTTGTGGGCACCTCTTGCCAAAAAACACTCACTCTCTCTCTCCCTCTCACGTGAATCTCACCTTCCCACCCATCCCCATTCTTTTTAAAAAAAAAACTGTTTTTTTACACAATTAATTCACCCAACATATTTTTTTTAAACAACCCTAAATTCGTTTATCTTAAAAATTCGTCAATTCAACCGAATAATTTTTTACATTCTACCGAATAATGTTATTTTATCTTTTTCCATCCAGCTTAGATTAAAATTTAGCAATTTCACTGAATAATTAGTCACATACTACTGAATAATGTTTTGTTTTTCTTTCCAAATAATATTTCATATTCCACCGAATAATGCTTTAAAATTAACCGAATAATGTTTCATATTTCACAAACCCCAAATTCATAAAAAAAAAATACTACCAATTTCTATGAATAATTATTCATTATCACCGAATAATATTCAATATCTCACCGAATAACTCAAATTTCACCAAATAATTACCAACTAATTAACACTACCAACCAAAATTCGACTCATTCAACTGAATAATGAACGAATAATACCGGATTTCATTCGAACTGAGGTCCAACTTAACACCCTTGCCTATCTCCGGCCACCATCAACACCTGCAGACCACCACCAACCATCGAAAAGTCCAAACCCGCCTCTGCAACAACACCGATGAACCCACACAGCCCTCACTCGACAGCCCATCCTCCTCTTCTTCGCACCACCCACACAAACCTCTTCTTCCTCACCTCGCAACCACCACAACCACCTTTCCTCTCGCTTTTCCGACCACCACTGCCCACCTCCCGCGTAGGTACCCAACTGCCCCTGCTGTCCACATCCACGCCACTCAGCCTAAAGGGCGAGAGGGCTTGGATCAGGCAAAGGGCGATAGGGAGAGGGGGGCTTGGATATGAGCAAGAGGGCTTGGATCCGGCTTGGATCTGACCTGCCCATCTTCGGACACCTATCTATCTTCGGTCACCTTAACGCCCTTGCCCATCTCCGGCCACCATCACCGCCACTAACCATCGAAGAGTCCAAATCCGCCTCTGCAGTCGAACCCCCAGCGGCCCTCGCACCCTCTTCGCACATCCACAAACCACCGCCTCCCTTCGTTTCTCCGATCACCACACCCACCGCCGGCATCAGCTCTGCCCAGATCCACGCTCAGTTGCCCAGATCCGGCACCACCATCACCCGATTGCGACGCCGATGGTCTGCCCTTCCAAGCGCGCACGAATCGCCGCCGCCGGCCTGCACCTCCTCCCCTCTTCGCCTGAAAACCTCTTCAGAACCCATCGGCGTCGTCAGACTCATAGCCACCGAAAATCCGTCGATCGAAGACAAGCTTTTCATCCATCTCTCTACTCTTCGATCACCATATTTCCTTTTGATTTGTGAAATAGATCTGTTTGTTTTTTAATTAGGGTAGAAGTTGGATACATCCTGTCACGCGCTCATTGTTGAAGGTAAGGAGATTTTTTTATGTGGGGCCTACCTTTCTTATTTAAAAAATCAATTAATCTTAGCCTTCCATCACAATGAATCTAAGGGCTCACAATTGTGCACAAAGTACACCCTAAGGGGTATGCACAAGTTACCCTCTCTCTCTCTCTCTCTCTCTCTCTCTCTCTCTCTCTCTCTCTCTCTCTCTCTCTCTCTCTCTCTCTCTCTCTCTCTCTCTCTATCTATCTATCTATCTCTCTCTCTCTCTCTATATATATATATATATATATATATATATATATATATATATATACTTTCATATTTTCAAATAATAAATAAAAATAAATATCCTTTATTTTTCTTTATTTGATAAATAAGTAATAAAATAATAATAAAAAAATACTTACTCTTATGGGATATAATAAAATATAACCGATTAACAAAAACACAAGAGTACGGGTAACAAATACTATCAAAGTCCGACTCAGACCGATAACTAGGGGTCGTGTGCACAAGCGCACATGCGCTAGTAGCCTAGCACACAAGACGAGTGAGGTTCCATTCTAAAACCAATTGGCAATAGAAGAAGTAGCCCACCGACTCATATATATTGAGGGAGATGGTTAGTTGTTTGTTAGAGGTTGTTACAACCTTGGTTAACAATAGAGTTAGGGGCTTGACCTTGGTTATTTAGTGTGATTAAATGTGTATATACGTAGTATTCGGTAGCTGTTCTAAGTAATAATTGAATACAGAAAATCTTCACAAAACTCTCTCATTCCCATGGCGGGAAATTGGTGATTTCAGATCTCATTTGATCATTGTGAAGCTCAGCTTTCGATTGTTGAACCTTCATATGGTATCAGAGCTCCTCGCGAACTTTTGAGATTGTTTGGAGTTTGATTTGAATCTGAGATGGCAGAGAACGAGATCAACAATGATGGAACTCCCGAATCATCGACGGCAGTTCGCGGTGCTCAGAATTTTGGTGCGAATCAGGCGGATCCGCTGTTCCTCTCAAACTCCGATCACCCTGGCATGGTGCTCGTGTCTGCGCAGTTCAATGGCAAGAACTTCCAAAACTGGACTCGAGCAGTACGTATGGCGCTTGGAGCCAAAATGAAGCTTGGCTTCATTAACAGCAAAGTGGAGAAACCGAGTGAGGTAGATGAGGACTACGATCGCTGGATGTGCTGCGATTTTATGGTCACAAGCTGGATAATCAATTCTATGAGGCCGGATCTAGCCGAACACTTCGTCTATGTCAATTCGGCAAAGGAACTCTGGGAGGAGATCCATGAGAGGTTTGTAGAAGCTAATGCACCACTGATTTATCAATTGAAGAATGAGATAAGTGAGATTAAGCAGAAGAATCTTTCAGTTTCTGAATATTTCGAAAAAAGAAAGCCTGGGATGAATTACAGGAGATTGAGCCATTTCCGATTGCAGATGCGGAGGACTGAAGATGTGTTCATGCACAATTTTAAAGAAGTTGTTAGAGCGTGAAGCAACTACTAAACTAATGCATTTCCTCATGGGGCTTTCAGACACCTATGAGGGAATTCGAAGCAATAGTCTGGCCATGGAACCTCTGTTGTCGGTCAATCGTGCGTTTCACATGGTGTTGCAGATTGAGCGCCAAAAAGGAATCACTAATGTTAGTTCATAGAGCCATGAGGTGCTTGCTGCAAGGAACTTTGGGAATTCAGGATTTGGCAACAATGTTTGGAAATGATCTGATCAGAAAGGAAATCCTGGTAATTCTGGCAATGACAAAGGGAATTTGAGCACTGAACAGGCTTCTGGATCTGGCAACAATGTTTGGAAAGGATCTGATCAGAAGAATGACTTTAAGAAGGCAAAGATGAAGCTGGTTTGCAATTACTGTAAGGAGAGGGGACACATCAAGGACACATGTTTCAAACTGGTAGGTTTTCCGGATTGGTACAATGGTCCCAAGCGGCCTCAAGAGGACAAAATGATGGCCAATGTTCAGGAGATAACTGGTGAAGTGAGTCCTCTGATGGATGGTGAGTCTTCTGGTAATTCTCGCCTTGAAGGCAATGAAATGCGCCTGGTTAATGATGTTCTTGCTGAAGTCATGAGAGCTATTAAGGGAAAAAAAGCGATGGACTCGGACACTCCTGGTGCATGATTTGTGAATTTCGCAGGTATGGTTTCTAATCCGTCCTTGAAACAATCGGTTGGTCAGAGATCCATGGTGTGGATTGTGGATTCAGGGGCTTCGGATCACATAGTGTGTGACAGGGAGATGTTCGATGAACTACATCTTCTTGCCAAGCCTATAGCGATTGGATTCCCTGATGGTTTGACTCAATCTGTTCAGTTTTCTGGAAATGTCAGGATGAACAATCGTATTTCATTGCAAAACATATTGTTCATGCCGAATTTCAAGTATAACTTGATGTCTGTGTCTAAATTGCTTGATGATGAGAATTGTTTGTTTGTTTTCTTGAAATGGGATTGCTAGCTACATGACATTTCAACTAATGAGAAGATAGCTGTTGGCATTAGAGAAGGAGGGATATATAAGTTTACTGGCTTCAGTTTCTGTCCGGTGAAGGCTTCATGCATCAAACGAATTACTGATGGTGGTTTATCCATGGAAATGTTTGCTGCATCCTTCAATAAGAGTAATTCAATAAAGCCGTTACATGCTTGTTTAGGACACGTTTCAATTTCTAAGATGAAACACTTGGTTGGTGCTCATGGAGCAGATTTCAGTTTGTTTGATTGTGAGACTTGTCACTTAGCAAAATTTCACAAATTGCCATTTAAGAGGAGTGAATCTATAGTTGTTCAACCTTTTGATTTGATTCACCTGGATGTGTGGAGAGCGTATTCCACTCCTTCCTTGTGCGGTGCTCGTTTTTTTCTCCCAATTGTAGATGATCACACTCGATCAACTTGGACCTTTCTCATGAGAGACAAAGGTCAGGCGAGGGGTATTATCAGAAGGTTCTTGCTTTTTGTTTAAAGCCAGTTTGGACTTATGGTCAAGAATATCAGATCCGACAATGGATCAGAATTTGTGAACAATGCAGTGAGCAATATGTTGGATGAGTTTGGGATTTCTCATCAACGATCTGTTCCTTATATCCTGGAGCAAAATGGTAGAGTAGAGCGGAAGCACAGGCATGTTATTGAAACTGCCAGGGCCATTCACATTAGTGCAGGTTTGCCCATGAAATTTTGGGGAGAGTGTGTTCTTGGGGCTACACACTTGATTAATTTACTAACCTCTTCAGTAAAGGAATGGAAATCCCCTTATGAATTGTTGTTCAAAAGGCAACCAGATTATGAATCACTAAGGGTGATTGGTTGTCTTTGCTTTTCTCACGTGCCCAAGGTTCATCGAACTAAATTTGAGGCATCAGGGAGACGATGCTTGTTCATAGGTTATCCTCCTGGTATGAAGGCTTATAAGCTATATGATTTGGAAACTCATAGAATCTTTGTGAGCAGAGATGTAGTATGCATGGAAGAGGTTTTCCCTTTTAAAGTGGATCATTTGGGTACAGAGGTTCCTGCTTCTCATAGGCTCCCTAGAGTGTTGTTTGGCGAGGATGATGGCTTAGCTAATCTCAGAACTGTTGGGGGTCAAGTGGCTATTTTTCCTGACCTACATGGAGAATCATTGGATGGGGTTCAAGTTGCTGACACTGATTCGGGTGATTCTGGAATTGGAGTTTCGGATCAGGGTGTTCAACATTTAGATTCTTATTCACAAGGTTCAGTTGACAGGTCTCAGTCACCTGCTCCTACTTTGCCTCGGGCTGCTAGGAGAATCAGAAGACCTGCTTGATTACAGGATTTTGTGTGTCACAACCTTCCTACTCGAGTTGTGACTTGTGTTAATGATCCCTCAAACTCGACCGATGATTCATTGTCGAGTGCTTTTTCTGTGATTCATCCACAAGATTTGTCTATCTACTCCCCGGATTACATTAGTTATTTGTTCAATGTTCTGACAGTTGTTGAGCCCACTTCATATGCTCAATCACAAAAGGTTCATGAGTGGAGAGTAGCTATGGGTAAGGAATTGGATGAATTAGAAAAGAACAATACATGGACTATTACTTCTCTTCCTTTTGGAAGGCGAGCTATCAGATGTAAATGGGTCTTCATGATAAAGTTTCGTCCAGATGGTCAGATTGAAAGGTATAAGGCACATTTGGTTGCTAAGGGATTCAATCAAGTTAAGGATAGAGACTAGAAAGAAACATTCTCTTCTGTTGCAAAGTTTGCAACAGTCCAAATTATTTTAGCCATAGCTTCAGTCAAACAGTGGGATTTACATCAATTGGATGTGAATAACACCTTTCTCCATGGTTATTTGGATGAAGAGGTGTTTATGTCACCTCCTCCAGGTTATGATAAGGCGGAAGGCAACCAGGTTTTTTGACTCAATCAGTCGATTTATGGCCTTAAACAAGCGAGTAGGCAGTGGAATGTAGAGCTTACTAAGCACCTGGTGAAGCTAGGATTCATTCAGTCAAAACATGACTATTCCTTATTCACTTTTTCTCGGAGTGCTTCATTCACCATTGCTTTGGTATACGTCGACGATATGCTTTTGACTGGGAATGATGAGCAGTTCATCAACCAAGTCAAGCAATCCCTGAATAGTGCCTTTACCATGAACGATTTGGGCAATGCTCGATATTTTTTAGGGATGGAGATTTCAAGGTCCGCAGATGGTATTTTGTTGAACCAGAGAAAGTATATTGTTGATATTTTGTCCAATGCTTCAATGATGAACTGCAAACCTGCTAAGTTTCCTATGCAACACAACCTTCACTTGAGTGTCCATGAAGGTGAGCTATTGGGTGATCCTGAGTCCTACATGCGCTTGGTTGCCATGACGCGCCCGGACATTGCCTATACGGTGCAACAATTAACACAATTTATGTCGGCTCCCAAAGCTCCCCATCTTCAGGCAGCTCTATTTCTTTTACGGTATCTCAAGGGTACAGTTCACACTTCATTGTTCTATCCGAGTAATAGCTCTTTGAATCTCAGGGCCTATTCAGATGCTGATTGGGGGTCCTGTCGTGACACCAGCCGATCTCTCACAGGGTATTGTTTGTTCCTTGGTGATTGTTTAGTTTCTTGGAAGACAAAGAAGCAGAAAATTGTTTCCAAATCCTCCACATAAAGTGAGTATAGAAGTATGTCTCAGACCGGGAGTGAGGTGGTTTGGGTTACCGGTGTACTACAGGATTTGAGAATTTCTTTGTCTCTTCCTGTTCACTTGATGTGTGACAATAAGTCAGCTCTCCAGCTAGCCATCAATCCTGTTTTTCATGAGCGAACGAAACACCTTCGGATGGATTTCCATTTCATCCGTGATTTGGTCATGGAAGGTCTCATTTCCACAGTTTTTGTGCCCACTCATCTACAAATAGCTGATGTTTTCACAAAGGCCTTAGTTGCCCATCAACATTTTGTTTTGTGTTGCAAGCTGGGACTTGTTTTCCACCATACACACCCACTTGAGGGGGGGATATCGAGGGAGATGGTTAGTTGTTTGTTAGAGGTTGTTACAACCTTGGTTAACAATAGAGCTAGGGGCTTGACCTTGGTTAGTTAGTGTGATTAAAGGTGTATATATGTAGTCTTCGGTAGCTGCTCTAAGTAACAATTGAATATAGAGAATCTTCACAAAACTCTCTCATTCCCATGGTGGGAAATTGGTGATTTCAGATCTCATTTGATCACTGTGAAGCTCAACTTTCGATTGCCGAACCTTCATAATATACTGGGGCTTGATATGTTCAACTTTCCGATGTGGGACACATTGGTCTCATTCACATCTGTAACAAATACTAGTAAAACAAGATTGTAACAGATAGTTGTGACTCCCTTTTCTTGGCTCAAATACTACAGGCCGACATACAGAGGGGGATCCACGGGGGGGCTCGAGGTGGCTCGAGGTTACTGAAGCCCCCCCCCCCCCCCTCATAAAAAGGGTATATGTATTTTCTTATATATCTGTGATTTATGTAATAGATATAAGTAAAGTAGCCTAAGAAGCACAAAGTCAAATTGGCTCAGCGGTCAAGACACGGATGCGTGGCAGGAAGATTTTTAAATTGATTCATTAAACCCAGGTTCGAGTCCCATGTGCTGCACATTTTTTTCAGTCAAATTTCCCTTTTTTTTTTTGAACCTCATACAGACACGCAACTCTAACCCCAGCGATAGAAACGCCACTGCTCCTCGGCATTGGGACACTGCACGGTCGCAGGCTCCTCTCCAGCGTGATGGTTGTTGCCCTTCTCCGGCGTGGCGGCGAAACCGGTGGCTCCTCCTCCAGTCCTCCCCGCGACTGTGCAGCAACCCTTCTTAATTTCACTTTTTCCCCTCCCACTAACAATAAGACCCAAATTCCTCATTCCCAAATCCAAATTTCTTGAAGATTGAATTGAAAAGGTTAGTAATTCTTATCTTATAAATTATACTTTGTCAATTTGTGCTCTAAATTTAATTTGAGATTCAATTTATAGGTAGGATTGAGAATTTAGGGTTTTGATTTTGGAAAACAATTTTGTGAAATTAGGTTTGATAATCAATTTTGTAAATTGGTGAATTGAATTTGGGGTTTGTGGGATTGAATTTGTAATTTGGGTAATTATTTCTGAGTTTCGCAAACAAGTACAAAATTGAAATGCATATTGAAAATTCACCAAACAAATCAAAACAATCTCTTTACAGAATCTCAAACTTCTGACTTTAGAATGTGAGCAATTTATGAAAAACTAAATCTCTTCGAACACTAACAAATGAATTTCAAGAGTCTTTAGAAGCAATCAATATCCCTTCATTGACCCTTAGCTTCCTCACCTTAGATTCAAGAATTTAGAATTTTGGTTATGATTATTTGAATAGGTATGGTATTTTATTAGAATTTTGGTTATAATTTTGGTTGTGATTATTTCAACTCAATTGTAAAAATATTTTAAATACAAAGTAATTTGACTTAACCTCAAAATAACCTTACTTGTAATTAAATTAAAATCGGTCAGAAGTCCAACAAGCTAAGGTGAGTATCTTATTATGTACGTGCAAGAAAAAAATGGTTATACTGAATTTGATTCTTGATATTAACCCTGATCTCGAATCGCAAATTATATAAGTGTTTTTTAGCCCCCCCTTGATGAAAATCCTGGATCCGCCACTGCCGACATATACCTCTTACATGTTCTTACATTACACAAAGTAGCCCAGAAGCTCCTTATTGAACACAAATGTTTATAGTATCAATACATTGTATCAATTATATAAATACATTGTGGGAGCTTCTTTAAACTGATCTCAAAACTATCAGCCATTATTAAGTGCTTGAGTCGTCGTGCCTCTCATGGAGGTGGGTAACTTCCACCCGGGTATCCGTATCCTGGAGCACTTCCACCCGGCGAGGATCCATACCTCGGACCTGGATATCCATATGGATCATAGGTACTCAGCCCTTAACGTGTATCATGTACGACACAAATCTGGGCCATTGAATTAAGAAGATCAACGGATGAGATTAAAAGTAACTTCTGATTATTCGATGGTATTGAGAAATTATTCGGTAGAATGAAATTATGCAGTGGTATTGGACGATTATTCAGTAGAATAAAATTTACATTTTTTACAGATGAATAATTACGTGAAAACAGATAAATAATCATGAACAAATAGATGAATAATTTTTGAGTATATGATACACGTTAAGGGTTGAATACACCGGAACCAATATATATATATATATATATATATATATATATATATATATATATATATATATATATATATATATATATATATATATATATATATATATAATTCCCTATGAACCAGGGAAGTCATAAATATAATTCTTAAAACCACATGAATTAAAAATCAAGTTCCCTTAATCGGAAAACTTGTTTAAAAGTAGCTTAAAAAATATCTAACGTGATTAATGGCTTGGATCAGCTCTTGTATTCCTTGGAGACTGGAGAGTCGTCCAACTGTCTGATCGGTGTTTCCCTAGATGCACTACTTTCTTGACTTGTGAGATTCGAAGGTGTCATTGTCCATATATGTATCTCAATTGGAAATTGGCTAATTGAGTTATTTTGAAATTGAAAAAGTTGAGATTGGATACAAATTATAATAGGGGACATGTCACTTGTTGAGAGATGTGAATGAGACTAAAAAGAGTCTCACATCGAAAGTTAAACATAACGAGCCTTAGTATATGAGTCGGTGAGCTACTCCTTCTATTGTTAATTGGTTTTAGAATGAAAGCTTGTCAGACTTGTGTGCTAGGCTATTAGCGCATGTGGGCTCGAGCACATGACCTCCAGTAATTGGTCCGAGTCGAACTTTTGATAATCACTACATCGCCTAGACACCTGTCGCATCAGTACTCAGGCGACGAGCGCTTCAAAGTGTAACACTTTGTGTGTATTGTCGCTTGGGTTTGTATGTATTTTTTGGCCGAAACTCAGACGACGATGTTACGAGTTATGTTTGTTGCCTGAGCTTGAATTGCAATTTATTTTTGCTTGTGGAGACTAGTTTGTTCATTTTGTTCATCGCCTGAGTAGGTTGTCGATTTAAAATATTATATATGCCATTGTCCTAGCCGCCTGTTCATTTTGTTCGTCACCTGACTAGGTCGTTCATTTTTGCTTGTAGGACTAGGTCGTTCATTTTGTGTTTAGTTAGGGTTACATGTTTTCCAAGTTTTGTAGATTTTGAGTAATTGATGCGCCAATTGTGATGTTAGATACGTGGATTAAAGATATTGGAGTTAATTGTGTAGAAGATTAGAAGTGAGGTGAAGAAATTTGGAGGAAATAGGTTTTAATCGATCTAGGTAAGTTGATTTTGAACGAGGCTTTGATTTGTAAGTTGATGAATTAGGTTTTTATGAATGTGACATGTCATGTGCAAATTACATGTTTCCTTCGACAAATTTAATCTTGGCAACCATGGAAAACAAATTTGTTTATAAAATTTGGTGTTGGACAAAAACACAATTTCAATGTTTGAAAGGCAAACAAATACAAAATTCACCAAAATTGAGTAATAATTTTGAATTGATTCAAATTACAATATGAATGTTCTTTTTCGGGAAAAATATTATGCTTTGTATGGGTGGTCATAAAAATAAGGTCAATTGAGTCTAATAAGTAAAACCATATATGCTGCAGAGTCATTATCCAAACTTAAGGAGTTGCCAAACGGAAGACAAAAATCAAGTATTGAAAAACAAGCTAATTAAGTATGTTGTCTAGTTCAAGTCAATACCAACTTATCAAAACATTTTACTACCATGTGTTGTTTTTATTATGATTTATTTACTTTCATATTTTCAAATAATAAATAAAAATAAAGATATTTTATTTTTGAGAAAATTTGTTCAACAAGAACTTTTTTTGGCTAAATTGGTGAACTGTCCAACGTTTTGGACAAATTAGCAAAATGTCCATCCTTCATTAATCTTAGGCAGCACTCGGCAAGGGATAGGGGGTTCTTGGGTTTTTTTTTATTTAAAAAACAACAATCCCGGGGCTAGTGTTTGGCAAGGGATTGTTTGGGGTTGATTTTTTAGGAGGTGGAGATTAATTGGGGTTGTTTTTTTTTTTTTTTGCCATAACCCAGCCCTTCTCCAGCAAGGTTGTCGGGGTTGTCGAATCCAATAATCCCTTGCTTGACTATCTTGTCCCTTGTCTAGCTGCGTCGGAGGGTGCTTCCATGGTGCTCAGGCGGGGAAAGAGATACAGGGGGGGCTTCCATGGAGCTCAGACCTGATGGAGGGTGCTTCCATCGGATATCTCTCACACAAAAAAGGCCGCCATTTCCATGGGAGCACGAAGGTCTCCTCTTCTTCGCCATGATAGCTCGAAGCCGGCGCCATGGAAGCTCAAATCCGAAGCCATGGGAGCTCGATAACGGAGGGTGCTTCCATGGAGCTCGGGCTTGGTCTTCTATGGTGGTCAGGAGGGTGAGGGCGGACGGAGGAAGACAAGGCAAGAAGGAGGCGACGAGATCTGGGCTGGAATTTGGAATGGGATGAAGAAAAAGGAGATAGGAGGGAGGGGGAAATTTTGTCTTTTTATAACAAATAACCCTAAAATAACCTCCTACCAACCAAACACTTTATTGGGATTATTTATCAAAAAAAATATCCACCTCTTCCATCCCCATAACCCATACAATAATCTCCACCTCATATAACCCCTTAAAAATAATCTCCACCCCTTAAAAAATAACCCATTGCCAAACTCGCCCTTAATCTGGCTTCCCTCGTCACTCGCTCGAGTTCCTCAGATCTCGTCTCTCGCTTGAGTTCCTCAGTCTGGCTTCCCTCATCTCTCCCGTCTCCGTTTGGCTTCCATTGTCTCTGATCGTCGCCGGAGATAAAGTGATTCGGCGCTCCTCCTTCGTTCAGCTCCTCCCCTGGCCAGATTTGAATTTGAATTCCATGTCCAATTGATTCGGCGGCAGAGATCTGAAATTCAGCAAATCAATTTGGTGTGAGGAGATTTGGTGAATTCGAGTTCCAATTAGTCGAATTACAGTTCCAATTAGTCAAATTCGAGACGGAGATCGAGAGCGTCGGGGAGCGAGAGTGCCGGAGCGAGGTCGAGCAGATGGAGCGAGGTCGAGCGAGAGCCGTGGATCCGAGCGAGCGACGGAGCGAGGTCGAGCGGCCGGAGCGAGGTCGAGCGAGCCCAAGACGAAGGTTGAAGAAGGATTTTTTATTAAATTACAAAACTTACCCCATAAATATGGAAATTAAAAAAAACTATCTATATTTTATTATGTGATCCATAATCTATATTTTTATTTTTATTTTTGCACAACAAAATGTTATACTTGCACAACATATGGTTATATTTGCACAAGCACACCATACAGTTATATTTGCACGACAAAATGTAAAATAAAAAAAATAAAAAACTAGACTTGGGTCATATTTGCACAACTTATGGTTATATTTGCACAACGTACTCTTATATTTGCACGATAAAATGTTTTTAAAAAAAATAGAGTTGGGTCATATTTGCACAACTTACGGTTATATTTGCACAACATACTCTTATATTTGCACGACAAAATGTTAAATAAATAAACAAATAAATAAATAAATAAATAAATAAAACTAGACTTGGGTCATATTTGGACAACTTACAGTTTTATTTGCACAACACACTCTTATATTTGCACGACAAAATGTTTAAAAAAAAGACTTGGGTCATATTTGCACAACTTACGGTTATATTTGCACGACAAAATGTTAAAAAAAAAACCAGACTTGGATCATATCTGCACAACTTACGGTTATATTTGCACATCGTACTCTTATATTTGCACGACAAAATGTAAAAAAAAAATTAGACTTGGGTCATATTTGCACAACATACGTTTATATTTAGGGTTAGGCGGTGGTAAAAAAATTACCGTACCAACCGATTACCAAACGTACCAACAGGACATTGGTACCAAGTAGTCGGTAACCGACTGAATCGGTAACCGAAATCTCGGTACCGAAAGAAGTCGGTACGGTACACGGTATGAAAGCCCAAATACTGTGGTACCGTGGTACCGATTATATATGTATTTTTTTTTAAAAATAAAATAAAATATTTGATAAATGGTACAAAATATTTGTGGTACCATCGGTACAAAATAAAATATTTGATAAATGGTACCATCGGTACCGTCGGTACCACAGAGTCTAAAATGTAAATTGATTATTGAAATTTGTGGTGTTGGTTACCACGGTACCGACCTTCGGTAACCGAAAGTTTCGATACCAACAATATCGGTTACCGATATTAACGGTTGGTAGGTGGTACAAAAAATTCCATACCGAATGATATCGGTACGGTACGTGGTAATCGAAAATTTACTATGGTACCGTACCGTGCTAGCCGTAGTTATATTTGCACATGCACAACAGACTCTTACTTTTGCACGACAATATGTAAAAAAAAAAAACTAGACTTGAGTCATATTTTCTCAACATACGATTATTTTTGCACAAGCACAACATACTTTTATTTTTCCACGACAAAATATAAAAAAAAAAGAAAAAAGTAAAAAAGAAAAAAGAATGAGTCTATATGCAAGATGATAAAATTACTATTGACAAGATGGACACTCTACCAATTTGTTCAAAAATATAGACAATTCACCAATTATGACAACTTTTTTAGACATTTCACAAACTCCCACTTTATTTTTCTTTATTTGATAATAATAAAAAACACTTACTCTTATGGGATATAATAAAATATAATCGATTAACAAAACAGACAAGAGAACGGGTAACAAATACTAGTACATAGAGCAAGAAGGTTGTAACAGATAGTCAGTGGCGGCCGCAGAACTCTCTGAAAGGTGGGGCGGAATTACAGACTTAAGATTTGCAGGGTCATTCAATCAATTTTGGAGGCACTGTACAATTATTAAAATGAGGCCTATGATATTATAGTCATTCTTTCAAAAGAATATTATTATGTACAAAAGAGGCACTTGAATTCTTACGCAAATTAATATTATTATGTATGTAACAGAGGGAGGAAAAACTCCCTTTTGGGACTCAAACCTCCCGTCGGAGTTCGCCGTCGACGAGTACCTATAACTCCGATTTGAGATCGGTAAAGAAATCCTTTTCTTTGAAGAGACAAACCCCTCTGTTATTAATTGAGATAATATTAAAAGAAAATCTCTCTCCTGCTGTTGTGCGAGAGAGCCTTGAAATCTCGGCCTCGGTCGTCTTACCCCGACTTTGGCCGCCTTACCTTGGCTCCGGCCGCTCTACCCGGCTCCGGCCACTCCTGCACCATTGCGGGTCGCCATCCTTTGTGTGTCGGCGCCCTAAAGAACAACTTTCGGAAATCCCTAATTTGAAAATCTGACCATGGTTGACTTGTGGGATCCCAAGGTGTCATTGTCCATATATGTATCTCAATTGGAAATTGGCTAATTGAGTTATTTTGAAATTGAAAAACTTGGAGATTTGATACAAATTATAATAGGGGACGTGTCACTTGTTGAGAGATGTGAATGAGACCAAAAAGAGTCTCACATCGAAAGTTAAACATAACGAGCCTTAGTACAGGCGGCCCCAAGACGGAGCGCGCGTAGGCGGCCGCCCCAAAGAACAAGTTTCGGAAATTTCTAATTTGAAAATCCGACCATGAAAAGTCGTTCAAAAGCCTAAATTAGTTTGGGACTTTTGATATTTATGGTGTCTTCTTCTCCATTTCATCATCCCATTGTTCATTTTTGAACAAGCAAAGTCCAATCGCTCGAGCAAGGGGCTATTCACCAGACCTATCCCCTCGGCCCCCGATTTGTCTCCGTCGAGTGTCGGTTCGCCTATTTGCGGGCTCTTCCGCTGCTCGTCCGGGTATCGATGGGTGCGGGCCGAAACCTCTTCACCTTGTCTAGTCGTCGGCGTTTCCCTACTGGAGTGCCCTCCTTGGCTTGGTCGTTGAGCTTGCTCTCGTTTTGTCCCTCGAGGCAACCATTAAAATAAAAAAATAAAAAAAACGGAGTATATACTACAGTAAGTTAATTTAGGCTTCGGTTTCTTGCTCGGCACTAATTCCACACACGTGCCTCTGCCTCTAGGTCTGTAGGTTGCCATCTTGCAAGGCAAGAAAATGTCAACATTTCTCCTTTATACATACATATCTAAATATTATTTTATATATGACCAAATACCCGAAAGGGTTTGCCTAAAATCCCGAAAGGGTTGAATAAATTCCGAAAGGGTTTGCAAAATATTAATATTAATAAGAAATAATAAATCTCCCCGAACTTTATACTAGGTCCCGGGATTTCTGCTCACAAATTTTCGTCGGAGGATTGATCTTCCTTGTTTTGGCATGTATTTTGCTTCGTCGTTTGGCTTCGAGTCGCTGCCTTGGTGTGGTTGCGTTTAGTTCCGAGTTGGGTTGCAGTATCGGACGTCCTGTATGATCGAGATGATCGTGGTTGTGTTCGTGGTCTTCGAAGATCCCTTATTTAGGTGGGGGCAACGTCGGTGGTGTCAGCACATCCCCAGGATTCGCCATTTTTGGTGGTGGGTTACTGCTCTCCGCCTTCTCGGCGTCGAGACGCCGTGTGAGTTGTCGTACTCGCCTGTGTTCTCGGCATTTGTGGCTCGTCATGGATCTTCATCGACTCCTCTGCTGACCGACATCTTTTATGGGTTGTTGGGGGGTTTTCTTTCTTCCTTGTTGATTTGTGCTGCCTATGTTTGTATTTTGACGGTTATTCCGTCTGCCGATTCGTCGGCCTCTCGAGCTTCAGGTTTGTCCGAGTTCGAATTTTTACCTAATCAAAAAATAAAATAAAATATTATGTATGTAAGGG
This sequence comes from Persicaria tinctoria, assembly GCA_037127255.1. Taxonomy (NCBI): domain Eukaryota; kingdom Viridiplantae; phylum Streptophyta; class Magnoliopsida; order Caryophyllales; family Polygonaceae; genus Persicaria; species Persicaria tinctoria. Next base: position 20,886,551 of record JBANSL010000013.1, on the reverse strand, counting down.
TATTCGAATTCTTACAACAGTAAATTAATTCTCATAACTTTAAAATATTTCCGGCTATAAAGTTCATTGCAGAGATTTTTTACAATAAAAAGTTTATATTTATGTCATATGATATAATAAAAACATTATAGATCATTATACAATATGAATGATTTTTTTCTACAAAGGTTTCAATGAATTATAAGTCTCTTTTCATTATAATTTTTTTAATTCACCTATTTTATCGGTTCTAATTAATTTTAAGTAAATTTAATTTGTTTAATAGGATGTTAAAATTTTTGAATATTTTATTTTTTTAAAAGTATAACATATTTATGAAATCTTATATATTACTAAAGTTGAGAAAAATAATTTGAAATGTCATAATCCTATAATTGAGTCTTTTAGGAAAAATAATATGAAAAAAGGGGAGTAGTGGGGAATCAAACCCAAGCCTTTTAGTATAATTTAATTTCTCCTCCTTCCCATTTACCAAATGGACTAAGTGGATTAATTGATTCAATATCCATTCTACTTTTACTTATTGCAAAAATACCATATATATAAATAATTTTTTTTCTAAACTCCGGGGGCTCGTGGATCGAAAGGTGGGGCGGCCGCCTACGCGCGCCCTGCCTTGGGGCCGCCTGTGCAGATAGCTGTGAGTCTGTGACTAGAGCTGGCAAGTCGGTCATTCGGGTCGGGTTCCGGTCAGGCTTGCTCGGGTCGGGTCAGTTCGGGTAAAATTTATGGTCACGTCGGGTATTGGTTGGGTCGGGTTCGGTCATAATGAATTTGAGATTGGTCGGGTTTTGGGTTAAGTCGGGTCATGCCAATTCGGGTTTGGGTCAAAGCGGGTCGGTCTCGTTCGGGTTTCGGGTCAAGAGGCGGGTCAGTCTCATTTGAGTTTCGAATCAAAGTGGGTATAACGGTATAGTTGGTTTGAGTTTTCGGTCGAATCATATTCGACCCGTTTGGATAATTAGGTTGATTTTGACTCGGTTGAATACTTAAATATGTAATTTACTTATGATATTGACTCGGTTGAATACTTAAATATGTAATTTACTTAAAATAAATGATTTTGACTCGACTGAATACTTGAATATGTAAATTTGACTCGGTTGAATATGTAAAGACCCGTATTTTCAAATCTTAATTTTCTAAAAGATTAATTTAAATCGGATATTTCGAGGAAAACTCGTCCTCGATTTAATAAATTGGATTCGAAACTCTTAAAGCGGATTCCGGCTAAAACTTGAAATTTATGCAAATATATTTTTCTTTACGCTTTCTTATGCCGAGAATTGAAAAATGATGTTTGGATTTCATTATTAAATTCCGATTGGAAAATTTAAAACTTTATTTTGACCGAGTCAGGATAGGATCGAGAGAGCGGGTTTGAGGATTTATTTATCGGGTATTGAATTTTATTTGGGACCACCCCTCTTTTCTTCTCCCCCCCTTCTCCTTTCTTATTTCGATCAGTGCACTCTTTTCCCCATTCTGAATTCAAATAAATGAAGACAACCAATTCTGGGTAAATTGTAAAGATCACCTTCCATGCTCCTCTTTCCACCTCTTCTCTTTCTCCATTTTAAGCAAAATGCCAAACAAAAACCCTGCACCATTTCAGACTTTCTCCCACGCCATTTACCTAGACCCAAACATCTCACCTCCTTCTCTTTTCTTGTCTTCAGAAACCCTCCAACAACTGCTCTTCTTCACCTAATTTTGAATCCAAACCAAACCCCCATTCTGCCTTGTTTTTCATGTCGAACCAACCCACCTCTTTCCCTTCCCTTGTTGATCTCGAATCAACCCCAAGCAGCCTTCTTTGGCTTCCTGTTGTCTAGCACAAGCCTGAGGCCGCCACGGGAAGCCCTTGCAACCACCTCCTTCCCGTAGGTTCCGATAACAGCAGAGGAAGCAGCCCCAGGCGTCCTTCTTCCCTGTTTTGGAGTCGATCCGCGCCGGTAAGCCCTCCTTCCTCCTCCTTTTGGTCCGAACCTCCATAAAGGTCGCACCTTTAAGCTATTACCTCTCTCCCTAGGATGTCCTCGACAAAGACCCATCTCCGGAGAGTCGAATCGAAGCCCCGACGAATTTTCCGGCGAGTCGACGCCCTCGGTGAGCTCCTTCATTACTCCTTCTTCCTTTCCCTTCCTGTCTTGTCATGTGTGCATTACGTTGTCGTGGCTGGAGGGGTGGCCAGGCCGCCGTCGAGCTTCCTCTTCTCCTTCCGTTTTGTGAACGTCGGCGAGCCTTTGTGCTCCGTTTCCTCGAAGAGCCCAGGGTAGGAGAAAGAGGAACAATAGCTCTCCTCTCCCTATTTCCTCAGCCGGCCCCACACCCACATCACTTGCCACCTCATCTGGGCCCCACTCTCCTTCTTTTAAAAGAAGACTTCGAATTTCAAATGAATTGGAAGAATAAAGATGGATGGAGTTTGGGCCTATTTTTGTGGGCCGAAACTTGTTGTTTTAAAATGAATTGATTGGGCCTATTTTTCCTTTAAACTAAATCCACATGTTTTGGATCTATCTCCCAAATGGAGAGCGGTTTTAATCTTAACAAAAGGAGGGGGCTGATTTGGAATTTTACAAATGCAATAGGGTGGGTTTTGTTAATAGGTCTCTGTGTGTGATTAGTAGCATTGTAGCTTACCAAAATCTTTATAATTATAATAGGTGCTTACTTATTGTTGGAATCTGCATGCTCTTTGGTATATCTTGCTGATCGGCTTTCCAGGTGAGTTCCTATATGAACTCACTCAGATTCGAAAAGAGATCTCCCTGCTTGTAGCCATGTGCATACTAGGTGCTTGCATTCATAATACAACATGCTATGTAGTATCCTGCTAGGATTGCACTCATAATTGAGCATTCGTTTATTCATTACTTTTGTAAATAGAACGGTCGATATCTGTGAAGTAACTAGAGTCTTTGCTAGGGTTATAGGACGACCCTGTCCCATCGGGCCCTGTCCTGATTCAATCGAGTCATGGAACTTCCTTATATTATGAGCTGCATGCGGGCTTTATTTTTCTTGTGGAGCGGGTTGGGCATGCGTGCCGCCCAATTGTTATGGAATGCATTCACGAGCTGGCCAGTCTCCGCCCTATCGGAAAGGGGTGGAGGTAGGAGAGGGAGATACCATTTGGTATTCGGTGCTAAGGCCTTATTATATTTATGCACTTGATCTTAGGAGCATGTTAGTGTGTTAATATTCCGCCTTGCATCTAGAAGCATCTTTATTAGGACTAGCGTGTGTATGTGTCTGCTGGTTTGAGATTATATTGCGTAGGGCTTCGATCTGACACCGCCCCGCATACATATTTTTTTTAGGTTAGTTTTGCAGCATGATTGTTCTTTGCTTCTGTGACGTGGTAACTCTCTTAGGCGATTGCAAAGAAATGGTCTAACCTTATATTTCGATAAATACGCTTATTGATTTGGTTTTGACCCAGCTCTGCTGTGGCACCCTCTTGTATTACACCTTGATTTCGCTATTTGCATGACTTCTGGTTTTCCACGCTTAGACTTCTGACAGGTACAGGAGACTTCCCCAGGGATTCCAACGATCCCTTCGAATTTTGGGTATGAAATCCCACTTGAAAACCTTAGAGTAGAATTTCAAACCTTCAACCTGTACTCGAGGCGCAAGATCCTAACGAGGGGTTTCATCCCTCGAAACGTAACCCGGGATTTCATCCCTCGAAACGTAACCCGGGAATCATAATCTCGGGCCGTTACAAAGTTGGTATCAGAGTGAGGTTTTGCAAACCGAGTATGATAGGTTGAAGTGGTTTTGAAAATGATCCAAGGCTTTAAAATGGTTTTTCAAAATGTTTTAGGAAGGGCAAAATGAATTTAATATGGCTACCTCAAATGGACTAAATATGAACTTGACTCAATAAATCCGGTAATCAAACAAAGGGAAACGAAGGGGTAGTAAAGGCGCTAGACCATTCCCATTGGATGTAGTTCGGAACGGGTAGGCAAAAATATAGCTTGTTCTTTACAGATGAGCCTACAAGACTCCAAGGGATTGTGCCGTAGTGGCTGGAGTGGCGAGTTAGGTAGAGACCGTGAGGTTTTGCCCCTTCGGTCAGTTGCCCCTCGATATTCTTCTGTGCTGAGTAACGTAAAGCTTAAATTGGAGACTTGGTCGATATTCTTGACTGTGAATCATGTGTTAAATGCCTTTGTGAATGGAATAGCGGGGGAGAACTTCTGTCATTATAGAGTATGGATTCCAGTCCTCGTGGGATCGCCTTCGACCCCTTAAGTTGACTACTTCCTTCTTTGGTCTTTGAAATACCCCAAATTATTTTTGGGATATTTCTTTAAATAATATTATATTATACTATGTGAATTTGGAAAACTAATAAATTCACATAAGATATATAATATAAATTAGAATAATTATATTATTATAATTTTATTCTCTAAACATTCTTGCTATTTAATTTATAAAGTTAAATTAAATAATATTTCTTTTCGCTAATATATATGATATATATACCCATATATAGGTATAATATATAATCAAATACATATTGCATTTCTACAATTGTAAACCCAATAAAGAGAACCTCAATTTCGACCCAGTCCGGTTGGTAGATGGCCCACATGTCGGCCCAAAGGTTGAGCTCAGATTACCTCTTTGTCTAGAGGCCCACCTATTTCTTCTTGATAGACTACGGTAAAAAAAAAAAAAAGGAATATGAGATTTCCCCCTTTTCTTTTACCTCTTAACTTTCCCCAAGTTCTATTTTTCTCAAGATAAACTCAGGGAGTTTATCCCCAATCCGAACCAACCAAGCTGAGATCATCTCAATTGGGAGCCGATGGATCTCTTCTTTCCTATCCTATTCAATTCCAACCTTATAAATAGATGGGAGGCCCTCGGTATTCGTCATTAATCACACAGAGATCACCGTCTCCTCTCCCAATTACTCCCGAGCCGTGACGCATAGCCGTGAGCAACCGCCTCCGATCTCCCCTGAGCACCGCCGGCGACCTGATCCACCAGAACCGAGCCGCCCCCGCAGAGCGCAGCCCTTGCCGGAGACGCGCCCCTGTTCGCTTGCCATTGCCGCGCCCATCACCGCCGTTGCCCTTCGCGATGCCTTCGATTGTTGCCGCCAACACTATCCGATTGCCGCCGCACAACACATCTTTGCCTTTGCCCAGCACCGCTGAGTCGCCGTCTTCGATCGCCCCTATCTATCAACGCCGGAGGGAAGCTGTGCCGAGCCTCGTACCTTCGCCTTGCGCTTCGTCTCTGTATGTATAAACTCCATTGAAATCAATCGGACTTTTAATATCTTCTGTCAAAATTACAGAAACGTCCCTTGTATTCTATTTCCGTTTCTGGCCCTAACTTAATTATTTATTAAAGTTATGCGGACAATGTTTCTAAATTATTCGATTCCTGCCCATTTCAGCGGCACCAAGAAATATCGAAGCACCCACGCCGGATCCCGCTTCCCGAGGAATTCATATTGGTATAGATATTTAACTTTATATAATTAATTCAATTTTAAATTAAGTTAAGTAAAGTTAATTGTATAAAATATCAATATTAAATGTTTCTTTTTCCGTTGGATTCAATATGTGCTAAAATCTCGCCTTGTTGTCATCAGCTGATCATCGAAGATTAAGGCAAGTGATTTCGTTCAATGCCTTTTGCATGTTTCGTGATTTTCTTTTGGCGTGCCTTTTTATTTTTTTTGTGTGGAATGCGACCATGTGACCAATTTCCTTGCTAGTTTCGATAAATTGCATATCCGTCTGGTTGATGTAATTTATCTCCTTATTCATAAATTGGCACGAGTATAAATTAATGGGCAATTATTAATTTAATGTGATATGTGTATTAAATGTGTAATTTGTTTTATAACTCGAGATAAATAAAAATTGCTCATTTTCATCTTCCGAATTGCATGAAATTCTATTCATTTCCTTCATGCAAATTAATAGCATGTGATATTAAGATCCTTTGAAATATCTGTGCTTGTACGTCCTTGTTGATTTAATGTTATTATTATGATCACCTAGTATTAAATATTAAAGTTGTTATAATTAATATGTGCATCTCACGTGGTGCGGAATGACTTAAAGTCAGTTGCGAGGGTTATCTCGCAGGTTGGGAATAGTGTAAAGCCCAATCTACAAGGTTCCATGGAGTAGCTAGACTTCAAAGTCCCAGGTCGTAGTCCTAGTTGAGTCTGGACCCGTGTCACTACGTTTTATATTGTGTTAATTACTTATGTACATTAGTCTGGACCCGTGTCCCAGGTCGTAGTCCTAGTTGAGTCTGGACCCATCTCCAGAGAGTCGAATCGAAGCCTCGACGAATTTTCCGGCGAGTCGACGCCCTCGGTGAGCTCTTTCATTCCTCCTTCTTCCTTTCCCTTCTTGTCTTGTCATGTGTGCGTTACGTTGCCGTGGTCAGAGGGGTGGCCAGGCCGCCGGCGAGCTTCCTCTTCTCCTTCCGTTTTGCGAACGCCGGTGAGCCTTTGTGCTCCATTTACTCGAGAAGTCCAGGGAAGGAGAAAGAGGACTAATAGCTCTCCTCTCCCTATTTCCTCAGCCGTCCCCACACCCACATCACTTGCCACCTCATCTGGGCCCCACTCTCCTTCTTTTAAAAGAAGGATTAAGATTTCAAATGAATTGGAAGAATAAAGATAGATGGAGTTTGAGTCTATTTTTGTGGGCCGAAACTTGTTGTTTTAAAATGAATTGATTGGGCCTATTTTTCCTTTAAACCAAATCCACATGTTTTGGATCTATCTCCCAAATTGAGCTCGGTTTTAATCTTAACAAAAGGAGGGGGCTAATTTGGAATTTTACAAATGCAATAGGGTGGATTTTGTTAATTTAAAATAAAGAAGGGTTTGTTTGGTATTTAACAAATAAAAGGGGCCGGTTTGCTAATTTAAAAAGGGCAGATTTTATTAAATAAAATTGGTTGTGATTTTTAAGAGGTTTGGAAATATATTATGAGATTTGGAGATTTAAAAAGGTATTGTCGGATTAAAAAAAGGTATTTGACATGAGTAAATATGAGTTATGGAAACTTGAAGGGGATTTAAAAATCTCGGAATGACTTGGCTTTCAGATGTTTTCTCATATCGGAAAATGGTTTCCAAATGGTTTAACTTCCGGATGGTTTTGGGAATGGTTTGGGAACACGGTCACTGTGTGTGATTAGTAGCATTGTAGCTTACCAAAATCTGTATAAGTATAATAGGTGCTTGTTGATTGTTAGAATCTGCATGCTCTTTGGTATATCCTGTTGTTCGGCTTTCCAGGCGAGTTCCTATATGAGCTCACTCAGATTCGAAAAGAGATCACCCTGCTTGTAGCCATGTGCATACTAGGTTCTTGCATTCATAATACAACATGCCATGTAGTATCGTTCTAGGATTGCACTCATGATTGAGCATTCGTTTACTCATTGCTTTTGTAAATATAACGAAAATTGGATGGTCATATAAAATATATAAATATAACTTATATGAGTTTTCCTCAAAACATAACCTTATAGTATTATAATAAGAATTTGTTACTTAGTATAAGGTTTTATTAGTTAATTATATGAGTTTTTCTCAAAACATAACCTTATAGTATTATAATAAGAATTTATTACTTAGTATAAGGTTTTATTAGCAACTTATATGAGTTTTCCTCAAAACATAACCTTATAGTATTATAACAACAATTTATTACTTAGTATAAGGTTTTATTAGTTACTTATATGAGTTTTCCTCAAAACATAACCTTATAGTATTATAATAAGAATTTATTACTTAGTATAAGGTTTTATTAGCAACTTATATGAGTTTTCCTCAAAACATAACCTTATAGTATTATAATAAGAATTTATTACTTAGTATAAGGTTCTATTAGTTAATTATATGAGTTTTCCTCAAAACATAACCTTATAGTATTATAATAAGAATTTATTACTTAGTATAAGGTTTTATTAGCAACTTATATGAGTTTTCCTCAAAACATAACCTTATAGTATTATAATAAGAATTTATTACTTAGTATAAGGTTTTATTAGTTACTTATATGAGTTTTCCTCAAAACATAACCTTATAGTATTATAATAAGAATTTATTACTTAGTATAAGGTTTTATTAGTTAATTATATGAGTTTTCCTCAAAACATAACCTTATAGTATTATAATAAGAATTTATTACTTAGTATAAGGTTTTATTAGTTACTTATATGAGTTTTCCTCAAAAGATAACCTTATAGTATTATAATAAGAATTTATTACTTAGTATAAGGTTTTATTAGTTACTTATATAAGTTTTCCCCAAAACATAACCTTATAGTATTATAATAAGAATTTATTACTTAGTATAAGATTTTATTAGTTAATTATATGAGTTTTCCTCAAAACATAACCTTATAGTATTATAATAAGAATTTATTACTTAGTATAATGTTTTATTAGCAACTTATATGAGTTTTCCTCAAAACATAACCTTATAGTATTATAATAAGAATTTATTACTTAGTATAAGGTTTTATTAGTTACTTATATGAGTTTTTCTCAAAACATAACCTTATTGTATTATAATAAGAATTTATTACTTAGTATAAAGTTTTATTAGTTAATTATATGAGTTTTCCTCAAAACATAACCTTATAGTATTATAATAAGAATTTATTACTTAGTATAAGGTTTTATTAGTTACTTATATCAGTTTTCCTCAAAACATAACCTTATAGTATTATAATAAGAATTTATTACTTATTATAAGATTTTATTAGCAACTTATATGGGTTTTCCTCAAAACATAACCTTATAGTATTATAATAAGAATTTATTACTTAGTATAAGGTTTTATTAGTTACTTATATGAGTTTTCCTCAAAAGATAACCTTATAGTATTATAATAAGAATTTATTACTTTGTATAAGGTTTTATTAGCAACTTATATGAGTTTTCCTCAAAACATAACCTTATAGTATTATAATAAGAATTTATTACTCAGTATAAGGTTTTATTAGTTACTTATATTAGTTTTTCTCAAAACATAACCTTATCGTATTATAATAAGAATTTATTGCTTAGTATAAGGTTTTATTATTTACTGTTAGGTTTAAAGGTAATGTTGTTTTAATAGGTTGAAGGTAAATTCGGTTCTTGTAGATCCTTTCGGATAATCAAGACAATTTGAGTAGACCCAAAAAGGGTAATCTCATGGGTAGACCTCGAAAGGTAATCCCGAGGGAGTAGGCCAAAAGGCAATCTCCACCGAATTCTTTTAGGCGACAAAACTAAGTGTTTAAGCCCTTTAGAAAGGATATATAAAATGGCTTGGATAATGGCAAACGAGTCACTCAAATAAATCGAGTTTTCCTTCAACGTTTATTGCACCTATATGCCAAAGGGTTGCACTAGAATAACGTTGTGGGATAAAACGTTTGCTATACAATAAAAGGGTGGCATCCCATTTCATTATTGCATATATACATACCTTGTTTGTGTTTTAAGTGTTTGTTCTTCCGATTGAGAGAGATATCGGAAAAACTCATGCCTTTCCAAGTGGATGGCAAAGGCCTTTTATAGGCAAAATGGGGTAGAAGTTTTTGGGTGGTTATGGGTAGTTATTGGTAGTTATTGGTGGTTATGGGTAGTTTTGGTGGTTGGGCGGTTACCCCCCAATAACTACCCCCAACCGTCGGCCCAATAAGGCCCAATAAGAACCAGCCCAATTAAGGACAAGCTAGCATGACGGAGCTAGCATGGTGGAGCTAGGTCACTCATAAAATATAAAATGTGCATGACATTTATACGAAGCTGGGTGTAGCTACCATGCAGCTAAAATGACTAAGCTAAAGCTTCAATGAAGCTAAAACCCTAATCAAGCTCAAAATTAGAGCTAGGTCATTTTTGGAGTTCCGAAGCTCGGCTAGCTCTCAAATTTTGCACCAAGACTTTAGAGCTTAATATCTTCCTTTACAAATCATGAGACGGTGATTTAACTTACTATAAGTGAACAAAAGTCGATCATAACCATATTAGATCGAATACCGAACATATCCCTATTGCTCACTTTTATGGAAAACATCCAAACAAGCTCAAGACCGATTTTCTCAATGTTGATATCATTGCATGGGTCTTTCCTCGTGATTTCCTTTCCCCTTAAAATCTTAGAATTACTTAGGGCCGATCACATGGGCCGTGCCTCCCGCACACCCTAAGCCCGAGTGATGCTCTTAGTAATTCTCACACTTAACATTTATGATTTCAGACAAATGGATTGATGACTTTTCACAAATCACCAACATTCCTCCCCCATTTAAGCAATGTCATAAATCCTTGAACAATTTACAAACTCTTTGTATAGACATAAATATCCATTGGATTTGAATTTATATCTTGTAAAAATTACAATCATGTACTAAAGAATCGTGGTGTTCTAAGACTTGAACCACATCAACTTGTCTAAGCACACGTAATAAAATTACAACATGAGTTACATAATGTATATACACTAAACTTTGACGTTTTGAGGCTTTACGTCCCTTATCCTTCACATATGCTTCGAGACGAGTCATCCTTGAACTCTCTTGGAAGAAGCCTTGCACTTCCACATATGCTTAGTTGAATTTCTAATTTGCACCTACAAAATGCATTTTCCAAAATTCATTAAGAAACTATGTTTCAACTTTTCTTTACATGTAGACTAGAGCAGATTACCTTGATGGGTTGTTGATTGCTCCAAAACTCTACGTCCTTGGCCTACCACATTGAATTCTACCCTACACCTTTCGGTAAGGGGGAATTGGGCGTCCAAGTCATAGGTTCATTTAGGATTTTAACCCCATCCCTCGAGATGCTTTGTACACAAACTCTTTTTCCAAACTCTTGGTTAAGTGATCGGCAAGATTGTTGTGGGTTCGCACAAAGACAACCGATATGACTCCATGTGTGATTAGTTCTCGGATGGAACTATGCCTCACACCTAGATGTCGTGACTTCCCGTTATATACTTGTCTATAGGCCTTTGCCAAAGTACTTTGGCTATCACAAAAGATAGCAATAGGGGATATTGGTTTTGGCCACAAAGGTATCTCATGTATGAGATTCCTAAGCCATTCCGCTTCCTTGTCGGTCGCGGCAAGTGCAACAAACTCCGACTCCATCGTCGAGGTTGTTATGCATGATTGCTTCTTAGATGCCCAAGAAATCGCACCACCACCTAATAGGAATACCCAACCACTCGTTGAAGAGTGATCTTCCATATTGGTGATCCAGCTTGCATCGGTGTATCCTTCCAAAGTGGAGGGAGAACCCACATATGCAATTCCATAGGTCATTGTCCCTTTCAATTACCTAAATACTCTTCTAAGGGCCTTCCAATGACTTGAGCTTGGTCGACTTGTATATCGACTTAACTTACCCACGGCAAATGCTATGTCGGGGCGAGTACTTGTCATGACATACATTAGACATCCTATTACTTGAGAATACTCAAGTTGTGAGATTGGTTCTCCTAAGTTAGGGAGAAGTTTCTCACTTGGATCCATAGATGTACTAACCGGGGTGGATTTATCACATTGGAAACGTTTTACCACCTTTTCAATGTAATGGGATTGTGTTAGGGTTAAACCCTTTCCTTCTCGCTTGATCTTAATTCCCAAGATCACATCAGCTTCTCCTAGATCCTTCATGGAGAACTTAGTAGACAAGAACTCCTTAGTTTTGTCCACTTCTATTTGGTTTGTGCCAAATATAAGCATGTCATCTACACACTTTGTGTTCTTGACCTTTTACTATGAAGCCTTCGGCTTGCTTCATGTAAACCTCTTCATCCAAATCTCCATTGAGGAATGCCTTTTTTACGTCCATTTGATGGATGACAAGACCATGAATGCTTGCTAAGGCAATTAAAAGTCTTATAGTGGTGATTCTAGCCACGGGAGCATAGGTGTCGAAATAATCGATTCCTTCTCTTTGTTTAAAACCTTGGATTACCAATCGGGCTTTAAATTTGTCAATGGACCCATCGACCTTCATCTTCCTTTTGAAGATCCATTTACAACCTAGAGGTTTGCACCCGGTTGGAAGGTCTGACAACTCCCAAGTATTGTTGCCAACAATAGAGTCCATCTCATCTTGGATTGCTTCTTTCCAAAATGCGACATCTTGAGAACTCATTGCCTCGCTGAAGGTCTTAGGATCCTCATCCATATGTAGATATGAGATGATTTGACCTTCTTTATTCCTAGAACCCTCCATCAAGAAGACTTGAAATATTGGTTCAGGATACGTATGTCCTACTAAGAGTGTGGAGTGCACTCGTTGTCGCTTGGGTGTGTGGGACGTCGAAGTAGGAGCTTCGGCCTCATCATCGCTCGCATGCGTCGAGTGCATGTTTTCACCATCGCTACCGTCGCTAGTGTCTTCCCCAGGTACGCCCATGGCCATGCGCTTTAGCGCCCTTGGCCCTATAGCTGGGGAGTCTTTGTCGAGCAGTGGCTTTGGGTCAGCAACATCGATGCTTGGTGCTTGCAGCAAGCTAGCGCGCGTCATAGACCTAGTGACCCTAGGTCCAAGTACAGGTGTCGACTCCTCGGTTTCCATTGGATCCGATGATGGGTCGACATCCTCTTGGTTTATCTCCCTAGGCCTAGGGCTCGATGTGAACCTAGTCTCATCGAATATGGCATCACGTGATTCTATCACGGTGTTAACCGAGATAGCGTGATTTGGTTCTATGACGAAGAACCTATAGGCCTTAGAGTTATGTGCATATCCAATGAATATGCACTCAATACCTCTATCTCCTAAGGTTTTACGCTTAGGGTCCGTTAGTCTAACAACCGCACGACAACCCCATATACGAAGATAATGGAGATTTGGTTTTCTTTTAAACCAAAGCTCGTATGGTGATTGACGATTTCTCTTGCTTGGCACCATATTTAAGATATAGTTGGCTGTTAGCATCGCCTCACCCCAAAATGAGTTCTTTAACCCGGAGTATGACAACATGGCATTAACCATGTCCTTAAGAACACGATTCTTTCGCTCCGCCACCCCACTTTGTTGTGGGGTATATGGAGCCGTCGTCTCATGAATTATGCCACAAGACTCGAAATACTCCACATCCATGTATTCACCACCACGATCGGTTCGTAGCCTTTTAATTTTATTTCCCGTTTGCAATTCAACTTCGGTCTTGTATGCTTTAAACCTATCTAGTGCCTCACTCTTCGAGTGAACTAAATAGACATAGCAAAACCTTGTTACATCATCGATGAACGTTATGTAGTAACGTTTTTGACCCAATGATGGCGTTGCATGTAGGTCCCCTAGGTCCGAATGGACTAGGCCTAGGACCCCTTCCTCTCTTTTAATTGCCTTAAAAGGAAGCCTTGTTATTTTTGTTAACAGGCAAGTTTTACACTTTTCATTTGTTGGTTCAAAGGCGGGAATTATATTTTCCTTAGCCATATCTAACATACGCTTCATATGCACATGTCCCAACCTTGCATGCCAAAGATCATATAAAGAATCATTAGACACGACCATGTAATCAAATAATAATTTATTATTATTGATAACATTGAGTAGGAACATATTGTTTTTATAATGGCCGAAGCCTACAAATACTCCTGCCCTACTTATTACTAATCGATCGGCTTCGAAAACCAATTGATAACCTAACTTGTTAAGCACACCACCACTTACAAAATTTTTGCGGATGGCGGGTGCATACAATACATTATGTAATACAAGTTCCTTCCCAATATTAAAGTTGAGATGTACGTCCCCTTTACCTAGGACTGGGGTTGTTGACTCGTTTCCCATGTAAAGCACTAAACCGTCCTCTACATCCTTCATGTGCTAAAGACACCGAAGGAGTTTTTCATCCTTCATAACAAGACATTGATCAATGTTAGATACAAAGAATAATGACTCATTTGTAACTAAAGACACCGAAGTGCCCTTACCTTGCCCGGGGCTTGTGCCCGAGCCCGACGTCGGTGTCATGACACCTTTGTCCTTTGACCCCTTGGACCTGCAGTCCCTCTTCATGTGGCCTGCCTTTCCACACTTCCAACAAGTTCCCTTGTCCTTAGCCTTCTTGTTAGATCCTTGCTTACTGCTGTCTCCTGATTTGGGGCGCTTGGAGCCCTTAGCGCCCACGGTGCGTTTGCCGTTGCCCGCCTCCATTGTGTTTATTGAGTGGGCTGATTTGTCTTCACTTTTCTTTCCCTTGTCATTTTCCTTGAATTCCTCCTCTATACGTAGATGGGAACCCAATTGGACAAGGTCCATATCCTCCTTCGAATGCTTCAAGAGATGTTTCGCCTCCTTCCACGAGTGAGGTAACTTATTGATTATGGATGAAACGGCGAAGTTCTCATCCAAGGTGATCCCATGTTGGGTTAGTTGACCCAATACTCGAAGCAATTCGTGGTATTGCTCCATTACTGGTCTATTTTCAACCATCTTGTAGTTGTTGAAGTTAGACACGAGAAACTTCTTTGAAGAGGCATCTTCCGCCAAGTACTTGGCGGAAGAGTGCTTCCCACAAAATCCGAGATGTCTCATGATTTTGATACACATCGAATAGAGAGTCGGCCATGCCATCGAGGATGTGCCCACGACAAATGTAGTCGTCGTTCTCCCACTTCCCAACACACCTATGTTGAAGCATTATAGCCTCCCTTTCGGCGATTTGAGCCTCGGTCTCTCCGTCGACTTTTTCTGGAATCGAAGGTGGCTCTTCGGGACATGGCGTTGAGAGCACGTACGCCACCTTAAATGAAGTAAGCATGAAGTGTATCTTCTTTTTCCATCGACGAAAGTCTTGCCCTTCAAACTTCTCGAATTTCGCGAATTTGGATGCTATCTCCGCCATCGGTAACTCCTTCGTTCTTGCCATTCCAACCTTGTTCCAAAACAACAAAACCAAACAATAAATAAACGTTGAAGAATGTTAGGTTTAAAGGTAATGTTGTTTTAATAGGTTGAAGGTAAATTAGGTTCTTGTAGATCCTTTCGGATAATCAAGACAATTTGAGTAGACCCAAAAAGGGTAATCTCATGGGTAGACCTCGAAAAGTAATCCCGAGGGAGTAGGCCAAAAGGCAATCTCCACCGAATTCTTTTAGGAGACAAAACTAAGTGTTTAAGCCCTTTAGAAAAGATATATAAAATGGCTTGGATAATGGCAAACGAGTCACTCAAATAAATCGAGTTTTCCTTCAACGTTTATTACCCCTATATGCCAAAGGGTTGCACTACAATAACGTTGTGGGATAAAACGTTTCCTATACAATAAAAGGGTGGCATCCCATTTCATTATTGCATATATACATACTTTGTTTGTGTTTTAAGTGTTTGTTCTTCCGATTGAGAGAGATATCGGAAAAACTCATGCCTTTCCAAGTGGATGGCAAAGGCCTTTTATAGGCAAAATGGGGTGGAAGTTTTTGGGTGGTTATGGGTAGTTATTGGTAGTTATTGGTGGTTATGGGTAGTTATGGTGGTTGGGTGGTTACCCCCCAATAACTACCCCCAACCGCCGGCCCAATAAGGCCCAATAAGAACCAGCCCAATTAAGGACAAGCTAGCATGACGGAGCTAGCATGGTGGAGCTAGGTCACTCATAAAATATAAAATGTGCATGACATTTATACGAAGCTGGGTGTAGCTACCATGCAGCTAAAATGACTAAGCTAAAGCTTCAATGAAGCTAAAACCCTAATCAAGCTCAAAATTAGAGCTAGGTCATTTTTGGAGTTCCGAAGCTCGGCTAGCTCTCAAATTTTGCACCAAGACTTTAGAGCTTAATATCTTCCTTTACAAATCATGAGACGGTGATTTAACTTACTATAAGTGAACAAAAGTCGATCATAACCATATTAGATCGAATACCGAACATATCCCTATTGCTCACTTTTATGGAAAACATCCAAACAAGCTCAAGACCGATTTTCTCAATGTTGATATCATTGCATGGGTCTTTCCTCGTGATTTCCTTTCCCCTTAAAATCTTAGAATTACTTAGGGCCGATCACATGGGCCGTGCCTCCCGCACACCCTAAGCCCGAGTGATGCTCTTAGTAATTCTCACACTTAACATTTATGATTTCAGACAAATGGATTGATGACTTTTCACAAATCACCAACATTTATTACTTAGTATAAGGTTTTATTAGTTACTTATATGAGTTTTCCTCAAAACATAACCTTATAGTATTATAATAAGAATTTATTACTTAGTATAAGGTTTTATTAGTTAATTATATGAGTTTTCCTCAAAACATAACCTTATAGTATTATAATAAGAATTTATTACTTAGTATAAGGTTTTATTAGTTACTTATATGAGTTTTCCTCAAAACATAACCTTATAGTATTATAATAAGAATTTATTGCTTAGTATAAGGTTTTATTATTTACTTATATGAGTTTTCCTCAAAACATAACCTTATAGTATTATAATAAGAATTTATTACTTAGTATAAGGTTTTATTAGTTACTTATATGAGTTTTCCTCAAAACATAACCTTATAATATTATAATAAGAATTTATTACTTAGTATAAGGTTTTATTAGTTAATTATATGAGTTTTCCTCAAAACATAACCTTATAGTATTATAATAAGAATTTATTACTTAGTATAAGATTTTATTAGCAACTTATATGAGTTTTCCTCAAAACATAACCTTATAGTATTATAATAAGAATTTATTACTTAGTATAAGGTTTTATTAGTTACTTATATGAGTTTTCCTCAAAACATAACCTTATAGTATTATAATAAAAATTTATTACTTAGTATAAGGTTTTATTAGTTAATTATATGAGTTTTCCTCAAAACATAACCTTATAGTATTATAATAAGAATTTATTACTTAGTATAAGGTTTATGGTTGTATAAAATATTACCCAATTAATGTAAATTTATGGTTTTAACGTTATAAAAACATTACACAATTAATTTAAAAATTTTAACATTGTAAAGTATGGTTTTAAAATTTATAACATTGTAAAGTATGGTTTTAAAACATTATACATATAGCTTAAAAGATTTATCACACAATTAAATAATTTTAAAATTATGGTTTTCAATTTTTAAATATAACATTGTAAATTATGGTTTTAAAATTTATAAATGTAACTTATAAGATTAATATACATAATTAATTTTAAAAATATACGTAAAATATATTTTTAATTTATAAGATTTATAAAAAAACATTTTTTTTTGTAAAAAAATGTCTAATGGGGTCACTCATTTAAGCGACCAACATTAAAAAATATGGCGTCATCTAAATAATTGCTATTATTTTGTCACTCATTCAGGCGATCAACATAGAGTACACATGTTATCTCCGTCCCCTGAATTTAATTCAAGCGACGAACATTCAAAATATGTCGTCACCTGAATGAGTGACCAACTTTTATCACTCATTCAGGCGACCAACATGGACCACACATGTAATTACCGTCGCCTGAAGTCAACTCAAGCGACGAACATTGACCTATGTTCGTCGCCTGAATGGTAGTTCTGACAAAAGTGGATGAGTTCTTTATTCGAGCAACCATATATTCTTCCTTTATTCGTCGCCTAAATATGTCCGTCGCCTAAAGTTGATTCAAGCGACGAACTTTGTATAGAATTGGTCGCTCAAATGTGATTTGGGTTGGGGGTCAAGCCCTAGACATTCAGGCGACGAACTCTTCTAAGTTCGTCGCCGGAAGTGAACTCAGGCGACGGAAGCTCATCAGTCCGTCGCCCGAAGTGCAGTCTGGCGTAGTGTACCTCTTACATGTTCTTATATTACACAAAGTAGCCCAGAAGCTCTTTATTTAACACTTATATATATAAGTTTATAGTTACGCATGATCATAATATCAATTATATCCATACATTGTGATTTGTGGGGGCTTCTTTGAACTGATCTCAAAACTATCCACCATTATTAAGTGCTTGAGTAGTCGTGCCTCTCATGGAGGTGGGTAAGTTCCACCCGGGTATGGATATACTGGAGCCGGAGGTCCTCCACCCGGTGGGGATCCATATCCGGAACCCGGGTATGGATATACTGGAGCTGGAGGTCCTCCACCCGGCGAGGATCCATATCCGGGACCCGGGTATCCATATGATTGTTGCACTGTAACAAGAAAATAAATAGAACATTATGTACATATACAATAATTAACTTAGTATAATTAAGCAAATTAATCACGGTTAAATGTACATATGTATACTCGTATTATATGGTAAGTTGATAGAACATTATAGAAATTGCACATAACATATATAATCACATATTGTTGTTGTTTTAAATATTAATTTCAATTTTTTTTTTATAATTTTTATTCAAATGGGGTCTTAATTAATAAGTGAAATATTCCTTTATTTTAAGATCAAAAAACTATGATTGATGAATATAATAAGTAAATAGGTTCAAAGTAAACAGAATACGCTTTATTTCTCTTTTGGTACGTTTTCATAATCTTAAGTCTTTAACCGAAAAAAGAAATAAATTCACTTGATTGAGTATATATAAGATATAAGCAGTTCGATCATCTATGATGACATTCTATGCGACTAATTTCATAATTACTTACAAAGCTTGCGCAGATTAGTGACGCGAGGACGAGCAGCAGCAGCCTCCATTGACATCGACAAGAAGATTAAACCTATGAAGATTGCTATATAGATGAGCTTAGAATTAGATATGCTAAGCACCTTCATCTTCATTGAAGTTTAATTAGCTCTTCGCAAATATCTTTTAATTTGCCTTGTGTGATGATTTGAGTGCACATATATATAGATGAGCTCATGAAGAATAGTCAAAAATCAAATCCCCTATGAACCGTAATTAAATATAAATTTTTTTTTGATAAAATTAAATATAAGTTATAAAACCACATGAAAATATGAAATATCATAATTTATTGGAGGAATCTTTTGCCGGATGATTACATTTTTTTTTTTTTGGTCAATTGATTTCAGTTTTTTTTGGAACTTTGCAAAAGTTGATTTTTTTTTTCAAAATATTCACTAAAAATTAAATAATTACAAAAATATTCACACTTTAAAACTATTTACAAAAATATTAATTTTTGTCAGATCGGGCAGAAAAACGCGGTCTGAGACTGCGTTTTATTCAGAAGGTGAAAATTTTAAAATTGAAAAAAAATATGACAAAAACTTAACAAAAGAAACGCGGTTTCAAACCGCGTTTCGATTGCTAATTTTATTTCCGGATGAAATGGGCAATTTTTTTAATTTTTTCACACTAGACACGCGGTTTCGCGTGTCTTATTTTTATTTTTTTTTGGAAAATTAAAAACTAGAACGGAGAGGGATCGATGCAGGCTGCCGGAGGAGGAAGGAGGAGAGGCCAGACAGAGGAGGCGATGCCGAATCTGATGGAAGGGAAAGGACATGGATAGGGAAAGCTTAGCTTTCAATGGGGATTGAGAGAGGAAAAGGAAAGAGATCATTGAGAGAGATACAGTTTAGAGGGGTTGAGGGAAGAGGGGAGAGGAAAGAGAGATTAGATGAGAGGGTTGAGAGTGAACATTTGATTATTACTTGGATGATTTGTGTAATACAACCCATTGAGTATTTATATCAATGTCATACCAACACCCTACAAGGGTACCCTTAGACCTAGGATCATTACAGAAAGCTCCAAGGTTTTTGATTTGTTGACACTACTGGTGACATATATTGAACACCATATGTGCTTCTTTAGTCACCACATATGCCACCACTGATAAGGGTGTTGATAGTGACCTCGATTATATAAAAAACTCTAAAAATAAAGATTCACAAAAAAAAACAGTTGTCACCACATGTGTCACTAACAGTGTCTCCATTGACAAGGGTGGTGATAGTGACCTTGTAAAAAAAATGAAAACGAAAAATTGTAAAGACAAAGTTATCACCACATATTCTTATGGTTAGAAATAAGCATAAGCCCCTGTAGGGTTTTCCTCTAGCGACAACATTGGTTTCATTGTTTTTTTTTATGGTGGTAACACTACTAATAACACTTTGGAAGTCGCTAAATCTGTTGATTAAAAGTTTCCACAAAAAAAAATTGTAAAAAGGTTGTCTACAAAAAAAAAAGAGTTGTGACCACATTTTTTTTAATTGTGGTGACACTTCCAATAACACTTTCCATTAGCCTAGGTTTTTGCTTTGGTGCCAGAAGTGGTTTTTCTTCGCATTGACCCCTCTATAGTTTGTTCTCTTCCAAGGGTTTTCTTTTGATGACAATAATGATTTTGCTTATTATAGTCCCTTTAGAGTTTGTGCATCCCTTATCCCAAGTTTTTAATTTGGTGACATGAGTGGATACACTATTTTTATTATTGTGATACCATTAATAACACTTTGCTATTCATATCTTAATGAAGTATTGTTCTCCACATTTTAGCCCCTCTAGGGCTAAAGACACAACCATAAACCCAAAATCATACCGTACACCGCATTGTCTTTTGCTTACATTACCCCCTCTAGGGCTCGTGCTCCCCTTGTCAGATGATTTTCTTTTGATGACAACAATAACTACACTGTTTTTATGGTGGTGACACTGATATTTGAACTTCGTTATGACTTATATTTAATACCAAATGGCCTTTAGCATAGAATTATCCTCTCTATGGTTTCTGCTCCCTTGTCCTAGAGTTTTTCTATGGTAACAATAATGATTACACTTTTTTTTTTATTAATTTATGATGGTGAGTGGTGACAGTCAAATTTGAACTTTTTCATGACTTATGAACACCACATGTCCTTTTGCTTCGCATTAGCCCCTATAAGGTTTTTTCCTTTTGTTCTAGGGTTTTCTGTTGGTGATCGACATCATTGGTTTCACTGTTTTTTTTTAATTGTGGTGACACCACTAATAACACTTTGGAAGTGGCTTGATATATTGGTGAAAAGTTATCACCAAAAAATATTGTAAAAAAATTGCCCCCAAAAGACTTTCTTAACCTATTAAATATTGAGGATATGTAAATTGATTTCAAAATAATTTTCAAATTGTAAATATTACCTTTTAAAAAATAATAAAATTTCATTTCGAATTCAATTTCTTAACCTATTAAATAAAAATCGGAGGTTAATTAGTTGGGAAACACTAAACATCTAACTATCTAGGCTAGTAGTGTTCATAGTCAAAGAAATTAAGTGCATTTTACATTGTTATAGAAAATAATAAATGAAACCACTTGAATATTGGAGTATAAGATTGATTTTTAGTAGAAAAATCTCACAAGTAATTTTGAAGTGTTAGGCCATATTCATCAAAGGATGTTAGGGATATTTAAAATACTAATATTTTATTATTTTTTTTTCGTCATATCAATCTAGCATCCCATTCTTACTTTTTTCACTTTATCAATAGCATCACTATGATCCCAAAACTCATCCTTTTCTACCAATTCAATTTACAAATATACTTCTCTTCAATAATCATTTCCATTATCGATTATATTATTATATTAGTTTTTATTACTCAAATATTACTATTAAGTTCATATTTTATTTAAAAATATCAAATAACATCTTCAAAATTTATTTTTTACTACTGAAAAATAATTACAAATCATTTTTTAGGTATTATTATCAATGTTCTAAAAGGCGCTAGGCGGCCGCTAGGTGGTGGGTGGCCGCCTAGGCGGACTTAGAACAAACTTTATTATTTCCTTATATTTTGACGAATAACACTTGTCAATAATTCATATAATGTAGTAATAATCCATAATATCACTCATAAACCCAAATTTGTAGTAGTTAACTAACACTAAAGTAAATAAACGCAAAAGTACATGTCTGACTAACAACTCTAAACCTCCTAAAATCCAAAACTATAAGTTCGACTGAAAAGCAAATGCATCCGGACACGAGGGATAAAAAAACCCTAAGTCAACTAATCATATGCTTAGAAGCTCAAATTGAATAATCGTTGGACTAGGCAGTGCCTAGGCGGCGCCTAGGCGGGACTAGGCGGTTCCTGGACGAATTTCCGCCTAGATGTTTGCCTAGGCTTAAAAATTCCTAGGTCCCGTCCCGCCTAGGGCGCCGCCTAGGCGCGATTTTTAGAACACTGATTATTATACATAATTGTATTCAAAGAAAATTATTTTTTAAAATATGGTCAAATATATTCAAGAAAATTATTACTCAAATATTACTAGTATTGTGGTATTTTTTTAATATATTTTTAATGTCAAAGACAAAAATTGCATATTATAAATGTTAATATACATCCTCTAGCTTAAATCTCAGCCATCCAAGTGTCGACCATCAACACCCCTCTTTTACACCCAACCCGTGCGCGCAACCTTTCACACCTCCTTCAGCTGGCGTCAATTCACTGCAGCCCAAAACAATGCATTTCACTCATATAGTGCTCTATACTGTGTCGTCTTACCTTGAATAGATAAATAAAGAGCGGCCATTCCGGGGTTTGAACCGACTGCGTCGTTTTACCAGCAGCAAAGGGAAAAAAAATAAAGGTTGACATAAACTATTTCTGTCATTATTACGAGGGATACTAACTCGGATACTACTCCTAATACCCCAATCCACCGATACTTGCCCTTTTACCCATTTTTTATTTCATTAAATTGAAGTATCGATCCTAGAAATAGACCAATAAAAATGTCTTTATACAGACTATATAGTAGTGTAATTAATTGATTAATTAATTTTAAGAAATAAAAAAATGAAAATGCATGGCAGGCCACATTCAATCAAATCAACAGAACCTTATTTTGGAACAAAGACGCACAACATATTCCACTTATCAGTTGGGATAAAATTCCAAATTCAAATCAGGGCTCATCTGGCTGGTGGGGGATGGGAAATCAATAAAGTTTTGGGAAAACAATTGGGTAACAACAACACCTCTAACCAACAGGTTTGATTCTCAACATAATATAAATCCACAAGATTATGTAAGTGACTACATTATAGGAGGACAATGGTGGAAAGAGAAATTACTTTCTGTTCTCCCAGTCCAAATAACAGAGGAGATTATGAAAATTCTTTTACCAATCACACCCTTTACAGATAGACTCTATTGGTGGCCGCCCGATAAAAAGGGTTGGTTCACAACATCTAGTGCTTATAATGTAGTATCAGCCACCTCACACAGACCTCATGAGGAATTCTTGTGGATTTGGGGACTTGATGCTTCTCCCAAAGTGAAAAACTTTATATGGAAAATAAAATAAAAGGGATTGGCCACGACTACCCGTTTATCCCAAAAGGGGCGTCGGTTCCAACTACATGTATATTTTACAACCAGTTTGAGGAAGATGATATACACTTATTCATAGAATGCCATGTCAACAACTTCCAACAACAATTCCCCAGAGAAATATCCCACAAAATTCACAATCTGTTATGAGATAATAGAGACATGGATCAAATCCTACAAATTGTAGGCTCCATTCTTCCGATGGAGAAGAGACAATATATAGTAATTAGATGGTGGACTGTATGGTTTGCTAGAAACCAAACTATCTTCAGAGACAAAAGTATTCCACCCGCGGAGGGTTTCAGGAAAATGATTAGAGACAACATAGAAAACTGGAAATGGGCTAGCAGAAGGAACGAAACTGAAATTGAGGAATCAACAACACAGAAAAGGGAACTAGGTCATACAAAAAACAATAAAAAAACACTCCGTTGGAGGAAGCCTCCGATTGGTAAATACAAGCTAAACTTTGACGGATCTTTCATATCGACATCTATGTGCTCTATTGGCTTCATTATTAGAGATTGGTGTGGTGAACCGGTTAGCATTGGGGACAAAGCTATTGGTGGACAATTTCCTCTTATGGCAGAAGCGCTTGCCCTCCGTCTTGGGATGGAAAAAGTTAAGGAACTAGATATATCATATCTAATAATAGAAGGAGATTCGAAAATTATAACGGACTTCCTTAATTCACATATCGGATGCCCATGGGGAATAGAAATGGTTATGTCAGATATGCAGGCCCATCTCCAAAGAGTAAATACGGTCAGAATATCACATATACCCCGTATTGGTAACTGGGTAGCGGATAAGGTTGCACACCTTTGCTACTCTACTAGGGGCTACATTTATATCTCGATTCAGGCCTTCTTGGCCTCATCCGACATGATGCTTTCGGATAGGGTTTTCCCATCTAAATTTTTACCTAATAAAAAAAAAACTTACCCTGACTTCAGATGCCTTATCTCGGTTTCGACCGTCTCACTCTGACTCCGGCCACCCTAACCCCGACTTCGATTGGCCTCAAAATCAATTTGGGGCTTTTGTGATTTTGGGTCTTGGATTTTTTTTAATCAATTCCTTAGCTTAATTTGATTGCCTAATCCACTGATTGACCCGCTCTCGGTTCTGAATAACTCGAAGGTTGAGGTCGATGCTATTGTCTTCGGCCTTCTGTTCTCAAATTGATCTTCAAGTTGTCGTCCAGTGACATCCTCGGCGTTTGTTTGTTCGAGGGGCGGAGGCCAGTTGTAACCCAGTCTACCCGGATTTCGGTGAAGGTTCGGGTGGCTGATCTGGGACGTGTTCGCTCACCGGCAGCCATCTCTGTCTGGTGTTGGTGGCGTCGTCCTCCCCTTGGCTGGCCTAGCCCTTTGTTCAACAAGCCTTCCCGGCTGCTATGAGGCTCTTCGTGGTCGATGCCGGCGTGTTTGTGCGTTGTCCCCAATCTCCCTTTTCTCTTCCTTGGGAACCATAGTGGTCCTGTTCTTCTGGCATTTCTCCCCGCAATTGCCGCTGGCTTTGTGATGCTTGCAAGGCAAGCTTGGGGGTAACATGTATTTTTTAATTTAATAAATTAAAAAAAAAATGTCTAACCAATTCCCAAAAGGGTCTATGCTAAATCCTGAAAGGGTTGACCAAAATCCCTTTAGGGTTTCTTGGTGCTTTCTACTCAGGCGATGTGAGGCTTTACATTGCCGTGGCTGGGCTGTCTTCTCTGTTGATGGGGTTCTGGCACTTGAAGTCGAGACAGGTTAGGATCGTGGTAGTTTGTTTCGTGGAGTCTCTATTTCACAAGTTGACTACTTCCTTGGGGTTTGTCTTCATTGCCCACAAGATTATTGGATTCTGATGTATGGCTGACCCGTGGTTGTGCTTTAGAGTAAGGCTTGGCTTCGTCCGCCGATTCATCCTCATCTCATTAGGTATAGGTCGGTTTGGTTTCGCTTTTCTATGGTGTTTTTGTCTGAGTTTGCATTGTCTATGCACTTCATGTTTGTTTAGACGATTCTCCATTTGCCAACCTGGTCGGTTTTTGGGGTTCAGGTATGTTTGAACTCAAAATTTTACCTAATAAAAAAAAAGATTACAATTACACAATTACACGGGTGCGAGCCAAGTGTAAGGAGTGAAAGTGACGATAAACATGTGGGACCCAACCTCAATGAACAATGCCCTCAATCAGTGGGGAGATTAGAAGGAAAAAAAAGAGTTTAATAGAGGGTAAAAATGTCAATTTGGGATAAATATTAAAATGCCTTATAAAATTGAAGATTTATTAAAATTATTATAAACTTCAGCAATAGAGAAAGAGACGGAGAGAAGAGAGAAGAAACTGATCTGTATTAGTGAAATCGAGAGGCACTGTCGAGAGTCGAACCATCAACTAGGATAATGAAGGCCGGATGAATCCTAATTTTTCTCCAATAAATCTAAGAGCATAACTCATGCTAATAACATATTATAAATTTCAGTAAGAGAGAAAGTGGCGGAGAGAAGAGAAGAGAAACTGACATGTATTAGGGTTAACAATAAACCCTATTTATATGAATTACAAGTGTTGGACCCCAAACACAAGTTACACAACTAGGGTTTCGCATGTATATTCACACATATAATAATATTATAACAAAAAAAAGGTATTTTAAATGGATATTTAGCAAAAGTTTTCAATATAAAAGGACATCTTTCACTTAACCAAAATCTATTAATATTACTAATTCTGCTAGCATTTTGCTGACGTGTCACGCCTACAATTAAAGTTGAATTTTTTATTCAAATGGAATTTTCTTATTGGTCAATATTATTGATGAAATTATTTGTTTCCTATTTGACATATATTTATTTCCTATTTTTCATACGAAAGATTATTTAAATTGATATGCTTATATCAATTTGTGATTTATTTTAAATATATTTTTTTCATAGAAAAGATTATGTTCATTGATATACGTCGGACCATAATTTTGAATATTATCATTCTGTGTGGTCTTTTATATCATTATTTTATTAATGTCATGACTTTCTTTATACATTTTATTCATATCAATAATATTATACATTTATTAGGACCACAATTTTGGACATTATCATTCCGAATGTCGGGTTGGTTGAGAGTCGAATCGGGTTTGAGTCGGGTCAGTTTTGTCTGTGTTCGGGTCTATTTCGAGTTGAGTCAGATTGGGGCCGAGCTCGGTCTTGGGTTCGAGTTACGGATGATTCCGAATTTTTAGGTTTCGTTCGGGTCTGGGTTCGGCTGAGTCGGTCGGGTTTCTCGGGTCAGGTCAGATTTTGCCAGCTCTAACCATGATTATCAGAAGCCATATATTAATTGGTTCACATATTTATAAAAGTCTTATCCATAATTTGTTATGTCACCTTTTAAAAAAAAATTAATTAGAATATCTAAAAATAAAAATATATTTGAAATATCAAATGTTTACATAATCTTATATTTATATATGTATATAAATAAATTGACTAATATATTGAAATGTGATAACTCAAGAATTAATAAGAATATTTAATACAAATGTCAAAATAAAAATTAACTATAAAAAACAATGATTTTCAAAATAATATTTCTTTTTAAAATTTACATTTATTATACAATATAAACATCTTAAATTTTTATTGAATTTTTTTAAATATTTTTGGAGATAGAAGCAAAACGTCATTAATTTTAAAAAGAAATTATTTTTGCACCGGTTAACCTTCAAAATTTGAGGAAAATAATTATCCAAAATGAATATTTTAAATCTATACTTACTTTGCACATTCTACATGAAATCTATATAAATTTTTAACAAACGATATTTTAGAGATAAATTACATTTATTTTAAACATCTTCAATGACTATTTGGAATACAAAAAATAACATTTTACGATCTATAAAAAAAATTGAAGAATTTTGAGGAAAAAAATGTGAAATTTACATATATTATCATTTAAAAATAAATGAATAAACACTCTTTTATGATTAATTTTGGGTGTTTGGCTTCAAATATCGTTATTTTATACACTCTAGATGTCCCTTATTATAATTTCAATATTTTAAGACCTGCAATTTTTTTTTATAAAGTTAGTAAAAATAAGTAATTTGTGAATATTCGATTTCAAAAGTTAATTATAAGAATCCCTTAGAGCCATTTTTTTTTTTACAATTTACTTATTTTAGAAGTTAATTAAGGCTTACAAGCATTAGTTATTTTACATCTTAGATGAGGCGCCTTAGATGACTTTTTTTTTTACCATCTTACCTTTATTTTCTCTATTTATTTCTCCCTCTTTCTAGCCATCTTTCTCATGAAAGTAATCAATAAGTTATGTACGTGTATCTACATATATAACTTCAAAAGTATTCGCACAACCCCAATCATGTGCTTGTGATTTTTTTAATCATTATATCATAGCTTATATTTTCCTTTTTAGTTTTATGTTAATGATAATAATTATATATGTATTTCAAATTATAATAGGTGGTGTGTTTGACTTTTATTACTACTTTACCTTATTACATCATTTTTAAAACTATATAGTATCTCCCTCCAATGATTTTATAAATTAAAAAAAAATACTTTATACATATTATTTTTATTGCAAACAAGTATATATTAATATAGTATTATATAGATATATAGAATGATGTTCAATTTAAAATGAATCAAAATCTCGTGCCTTGAAGGCACGGGTATTACACTAGTTACCGTCTAAAATGATACTCCGTAATATTTTACTCCACGGATGGAGGAATTAAACTGGCATATATATGAATGAAGGCACTATTCAATCGATCTACTCGATCGGCGTAATATTTATCCCAAATTGCCCATGCAGCCAAAAAATTGTCCCAATCGATCTACTCGATCGGCGTAAGAAATGGGTTCATTGTGTAATCTTCTTTTGGCTAGAAAATGGGTTCGTTGTTTGAGTGGATGAAATTTTTTATATCTATTCAGCTACTAACAAAAATTGATATTTTAAAAGAAATTCGTAGTCGACGGAGCATTTTTTTTTCATGTCATATGCGCTTCTTTTGGACGGCTTACATGGTTTCGTAGACGTGTTTTTATTTGTTAAAACATATGGTCTTTGTTTGGGACCATTTGATTTGATGGGTCTCCTTAGTCCTTACATATAGTCCGTTTACTGATTTGTATCGACTTCTCAGTTCACCAAATATGTTGTCTCTAATGACATAAGATAATAACCCGAATTAATAAATTGTTTTTCTAAATAAAATGAATAAATCTTAAAACCTGTTAAAAAAATTGGCTAAATAGGG
Source organism: Persicaria tinctoria (assembly GCA_037127255.1). Taxonomy (NCBI): domain Eukaryota; kingdom Viridiplantae; phylum Streptophyta; class Magnoliopsida; order Caryophyllales; family Polygonaceae; genus Persicaria; species Persicaria tinctoria. Next base: position 20,857,997 of record JBANSL010000013.1, on the reverse strand, counting down.
TGTATGTATGAGAAATATTCTTCAAATTGGAAAATATATTATTATACTGCAAATTCGACGTTAATCAATTTTTACATACAATTCCGTAATAATTCTATTATCTCTTGTTTGAAAATAAAAGATAACAAGAAACTATTATTTTCTTAAAAAAAAACAAGAAACTATTAGGTTGAATAATGGCCAGATATAAAATGAACAATTCCCTAGACTTGGGAGTGGGTCTGGATGTGGGAGAGAGTGGAAAGGAGTTGGGGTGGTGGGAAACTTGGATAGGATTGTTATATGAAATTAACAGTTCGAGATCGGCTCGACTCGAGCTCGCTCACTTATTTAAATAAGACGAGTTTGAACAAAGTTTTAAGCACGGTTGAAAACTTGGCTCGTTTGAATTATATAGCTCGAATTCTATGAAATTTCTGAAATTTCCTTTAAGTTAACTTGTTATAGCCAACTAGAAAACTTAGAGCTCGAAAAAAGCTCGACTCGAACTCGTTCATTTCCTAAACAAGCCAAGCGTGTACAAAATAAAAAGCTCGTTTAAAAATTAGGCTCGGTTCAGCTCGAGTTCATGTAACAAACGAAATAAGCTTAAACATGCCAGGCTCGGCTCGTTCGGCTCGAATAACACCCTTAGACTTGGAGGGGGAGCGGTGGATGAGATATGATATGAGTGTTAGGAAGCGTTAATCTTTTTTTTTAATTGTTACTACCTCCGTCCAAAAATACACGAGCTTTACTATTCACGCACACTTTTTTAAGGAGGTAAAAACTATAAAATATTAACTTTTATATTAATTTTTTTTAATAATTAAAACTTATTGATAATAAGTTTGTAATTATTAAAAAAAAAGTTAATATTTTATATAGTTTTTAACTCTAAAAAACGTGCATTAATAGTAAAAGCCCATGTATTTTTGGACGGAGGGAGTATTATGAAAGCTGTGATTTTGCTATGCCGGTGATTCGATCCTCGTTGCTAAGTTAGAACCGGAAACACCCTGTCATCTCATAGCTGTGGCAAAAAGCACTCGATTAGCCTTGGTAAATTGATGTCGCGATTAAGGTCATGTACATCCGTGTACATTTCTCTTTGTACTTCATTTACTTTTTTTCTGTCACCTCAGCATAAGAACACTCTTTCAACTACTCCGTATTTCATGAATTTCACTCACATCCGTGTACTCCACTCTCGAATCGTTCGCTAATTATTTAATCATTTATTATATGAAATTATAAATTTATTTATTTATTGAATTATTATTTAAAATTCTTTTGGATTATGATATTATTTTTTATTTAAATATTATTAAAATGATATATTTTTTAACAATTATTAAAATAATATATCACATTAAAATATCCAAATATATATTCAAATTATAATGATTTAATTATGCTCATTTTTTGTTTTTACTTAAATATAGTCAAAGTGGGTGTCTATTAAAAGATAAAATTACTGTCTATTCAAATATAAATTTATTTATTTATTTTAATATTTTTAAACATTTGAAAAGTGGGTTCAAAATAGATAAAACGGAATTTTTGCCTGGCCCCCCTGAGATAACGGTAAATTCGCCAGGTATACAAAACGTTTGAAAAATTCGTCCGGTACCCATGAACTTTGTGTTTATTTCGCCCCGTGCCCCTGTGAGTGAAAATTAACTGTGCCGTTAGTCACTCGTTCTATCAGAAGATTCAGAACTCAGAAGACGATGTTGCTGCTGAGGGAAGGGAAGAGAGGAGAGGAGAGGAGAGGAGAGGAGAGGCGCCCGAGGTACGAATCGCCGAGGCCACCGGAAGGAGAGGTAGAGAAGGAGGCGACCCAACTTGGAGGAGGACTTGGAGAATAGGGATCGACAAAAAAACGAAGGAGGAGGAGATTTCAATTCAACGCCCGATGATAAACAAAGAAGTCGTCGAAGGCGTCGTCTAGGGGTGGTGGAGGCGCCGCTCGACTCGCCGGAGGTGGTGGTGGAGCCGCTAGCCAGGTAAATCGATTTAGGATTTGCAAATCGGGGATTCGATTTGTGTTTGCAATTTGGGGCTTTTGAATTGGGTTTTGATTTGACATTGGTTCGAATTAGGGTTGATAATTTGAGATTGAGGAATTGTTGAACTTGTAAATTCATTCACTTATTGATTCATGGATGAAACTGGGTGGAGCTGAACATTCATCCCATGGAGGAGAAGCACCCCCAATTGGATCGAACTGTGGGTGGCGACTGATCTTGCTTACTTCATTGGAGAGGGAATGCAGATATGGACAAGGACGAGCTGAAGATTGTCCAGTTGGTACACGGTCTTACACTCGGATACATCAGAACCCGTCCAGCAGATTGCCATGGGTCGACCGGAGCCCTGTGTTCTCTTCGCTCAAACCTTCGTCCATCCTCAATTGGACGAATACGTCAACGAGGTCCCTTTCTCTTTCTCCTTAACTTCTGTTAATTGCAATGAAGTTCCAGTTTTGTTTTTGAATTCGTGACATTGCAAGAAATTGATACTCTAGGGCAGTTTGATTTTCCCTGTTGTTACAATGCAATTATTTTTTCAGGTGGTGTTCATTTTTATTAGGGTTTTCTATTTGAGATTTAGAGTAATTAGTTGGTAAAAACGTTGCTTAGGGTTTGACATATCTTGGCTTTGCTTGATGCTGCTTGGGTATGTCAGTTCCATCCTTGTTCTCTCTCGCAAAATCATTTTGTTGTTGTTTAATGGTATTACTTTTAAGCTGTCTGAATTGGAAAACCAGCTGGTCATGGTAACGGTTCTGTGATGAACTGTTTTGTCTGTATTTATTTGATGTTAGGTTGATTGAAGAAGGAAACTGTTTTTCTAGGTCTTATATGGTTTGGTATAGTTTACTTGTGCAATGATGGTAGAGGAGTTCCTAGTTTGCTTAGGGTTAGTGCAGTGTTTAATTTTACAGAACATGTTAGTCTCTTATTTTGAAAATTTTGGCTTGTTAGCTCAACCGGTAGAGCATTGTGCTTAGACACAAGATGTGGGTTCGAATCCCACACAAGCCACAAATGATGCATATGGGGGTGGTTAATTGAGGAACTCCAAATAGGTCATTGCTATGAATCAGAGAGCAAAAGCCATAATTTGATGTTTATTTAGGTGATGTCCTTTAGTCTTTCTTTCTGAAGATGAAAGGTAGAAAACAAAATAGATCAAATTGTTATAGACTTTTGCATTTTTGCCTAAACAAAATAGATCAAATTGTTATATGAACACATGCTCTCCTTCTCAATTTCAGCAGCAATGACAGCTCTTTTTTACTGTCCTAATGCAGCCCCAACAGCCTAGGTTTGTATTTTTACAGCAGCTCCAACTTGCTGTATTACAGCAGCAACATTTGGCCTTATTTTAGCTGTCATAACATCACCACATTATTGTTTTTCAACAACAATGACAACTTAAGCTTGCTCTCTCACAGTAGCCCCATGATCCCATCTTTTTGATGTCTTTCAACAGCTCTACAACTCCTATTGATTCAACTAGGTTCTTTAATCTGATTTTTTTTTTGTGAAAGAAACCATTCCATTCTTGTAATTTGATTTTTTAATCCAAACTCCATTTTTACTGTGATTACTTTTTCCTCCTTGATTTTGAATTTCTACCGTTGTCATAATCTCACTACAACTGCAAGCTATGGATATAAGCACAACATAATTTTAGGTAATAGAAATTACACTAAAAAGGCAATACAACATAGGTAAATCCAAACACCCTATATTCAATCTATAAATCAACCTAAATTTGATTGAATCTTATAACAGCATAGGGCCATAGGCAATCTCAAATTCCAAACATAAAGTCATGACAACAATACGACGGCCGGTTAGCTTGCTACAATTTCTAATCCATTTGTGGCCTATGCAGGATTCGAACCCACATCTTGTGTCTAAGCACAATGCTCTACCGGTTGAGCTAATAGGCAAAAAATTCAAAGCAAATGTTATAAACAAAAAATACCAAGCTTAAATTCACCACAGTTCAAAACAACTTCTCGGAGGCAATGCAGCACAGGCAATGCAGCTGCCATGGCATCATACATATCACAAATCCAAAACAACTTCTCGGAGGACCTCTTCCCAATGGCTACTGCCTTCCCAAAGTTCAGCAGCTACATCACACAATAATTTCACATGTTTTCATTCTTCAATGAATTGATTTCACCTACCGTGGCTTTCCTTCTTTCCAAATGAATATCAGCTTCTTATATTCTCGGTTTGGATGACTGACAAACAATAAAACCTAACTGCCTAGATGCCTAAATATGCACATTAATAAACATGACATGAAACAAAATGGATTTATGATCTCACTGCAACATTCAACCAGAATCTATCAAAGGATAAAGAAAATGCTTCATCAATGGGATTGCCAGAAACACTTTCATACCCACAAGCACTGAAATCTACATTCAGTATGTAACTCACTAGTTTGTTACATGATATTCAAGTTTGTTTGTTGTAAATCTCAGTACAAATCTTTCAAGTATGACAGAAACATCCAAATCTCAATACCTAGATTGAAGCACAATATATCAAAATCCTCAAATTCAATCCCTTAATCCCTCCAAACCATCAATTCCAATCCCTAAATAAGATGAGACCTGAGACCACCAGTAACTTAATGTTTATGTTATCAAATTGTTAATTCAAAATCCTAAATACCGAAATCAAAATTCCAAATCCAACCCTAAACCCTAAAACTTGAAAAGACATGAAGAAAGCACCCGACATGGATCTTTCTACAGAATCCATAGGGGCCGACATTGCTGGCGTCTTTGCCCTTCCCGGACTGTCATTGACATGGCCACCTCTGTCAGCCACATTCCTCGAGTTTTTTTTTTGTCTTCTTTATGAGTCGCCTCGATCATGTCTGCACTCCTAAATCTCGAAAGCCCTAACCAAACCTGAAATTGAGAAGCTTACCTCTAGTACAGTCGCCGGCGGCTTCCTACTCGCTCTTCACATCTTTCCCACTGGCTTCGAGATCTTCAGCAATTGTCCTCCTAATCGCTACCAGGTACCATTCTCTTCTTTCCTTCTCTTTTTTTTTTTTTTTAATTTAACAGCGTTAACGTTTTTTTGGTTAAACAGCTAACGGAGGGGCACGAGGCAAAATAAATAAAAAACTCATGGGCATTTGGCGAAATATCCCAAACTTTTGGATACCTCGCGAAAAAGGCTTTACCCGAAGGGCACTACGCGAAATTTTCGTAAATAAAACCTTTAGTGTTACTATTATAAAGTACCGGTGGGTTTGAAATAAAACCTAGGGAGAGTTTGTGAAATGTCCAAAAAAGTTGTCCTAATTTGTGAATTGTCCATATTTATGGACAAATTGGTGGAGTGTCCATCTTACCAATAACAATTTCGCCATCTTGCCTATAGCCTTACCTTTTTTTTTACATTTTGTCGTGCAAAAATAAGAGTATGTTGTGGATGCGCAATAATAACCGTATATTGAGCAAATATGACCCATGTCTAGTTTTTTTTTATATACATTTTGTCATGCAAAAATAAGAGTATGTTGTGCATGTGCAAATATAACCATATGTTGTGCAAATATGACCCAAATCTAGTTTTTTTTAAAACATTTTGTGGGGTGCAAATTTAAGAGTATGTTGTGCAAATATAAGAGTACGTTGTGCAAATATAACCGTAAGTTGTGCAAATATGACCCAAGTCTAGTTTATTTTTATTTTTATTTTTATTTTTATTTTTTTAACATTTTGCCGTGCAAATATAAGAGTACGTTGTGCAAATATAACCGTAAGTTGTGCAAATATGACCCAAGTCTAGGTTATTTTTTTAATTTTTAATTTTACATTTTGTCGTGCAATAATAAGAGTATGTTATGCAAATATAACCATAAGTTGTGCGAATATGACCCAAGTGTAGTTTTTTTAAATTTTTTTTAATTTTGCCGTGCAAATATAAGAGTACGATGTGCAAATATAACTGCATGTTGTGCAAATATAACATTTTGTTGTGCAAATGTAATATATATTTTTTCCGCTTTTTTTTTTCTTCATTTCAGCACTTTTCGATGTGCAACTATAACGGTATGTTGTGTTCATATAACACTTTGTTGTGTAAATATAATTTTATGTCGTGCAAATGTAATGTTGGGGTAAAATTTTTACAACATAGAAATAATGGATAAATTTTGTAATTTTTCTAAATTATCCTAATTGATGGACGCCGCTACTGTTCACTCTCTCCGCCAGGCTTGCACTCATCTCGTCATCTCGGATCTAAGCAGCCCCCCAAATCCCCAATGTTGCCGGAAGCCGATAGCCGGAGACCTTTGAGTTCGCTCCTCCTTCGACCTCACTCGCTCGTGCCACCTTGCTCGCACCGATTGCACCCGGAGGAGCTGGATCTGGTGTCAGAGAGCCCGAAAGCGACAGGATCTGGACGGAGGGAAACCTTCAGGCCGGATCTGTGAATTTGAATATGTGGAAGAACAAATTTGAAATTAATTAATGTTTATGCAACCATGGATGATCTCCCATAAGAGATATTAGTTGAAATTTTGTACAGATTGGGCATCAAACCTCTCTTCAGATGCAAGTGCGTCTTAAAGCAATTCAATTCCCTCATCTCCGATCCCAAATTCAGATCTGGACGGAGGAAATCTTGTGGGCGTGCGACGGCGAACAGGAGGAGAGGAGGAAGATGCGAATATGAGGAGAAGATTGGAGGCAAATTTGTAGGGAAGTATTTCTTTCGACAGGTTGCATTTTTTTGCTAAAAAAGAAGAAGATTGGAGGCAAATTTGTAGGGAAAATAATATTCGTAATTGACACTTAAATATCTCTTTCGACTTGCAGTTATATACGTGTACGTGTTTTTTAGTTTGCAGAATATCTCTTTCGACACTTGAATAATATAGATGGAAATATTTCTTTCCACATGTTGCAGTTGTACGTGTTTTTTAGGTCACAAATTGATAATTTTGCCCGATTTTTCCCATTGATTGAATATATTTTTCGTTAAATTCAAAATTTCTAATGTTTACTTTGGCCGTTTCTAGGGTTATAATGTTACCCATCTATTAATAAATATATTGAAGGAATTGTGTCCTTTAATTTAAGGTGCAATGATTAATTATGGAATAGGACAATTGATAGAGATATTCAATCCGATTATGTTAGGAGTCGTAATGCTTTGCTAGAAGCCAACTACGATTAATGAGCTTAAACGGGTTAAACCCATGGCTATTATAAACGAGTCCTATGCGGTCACACACTTAGAGTTAACGGGCTTGATCAAAAGATAGATGATTTTATTATTAGTGTATATTAGATATATATTAATAATAATGGGATAAGATTTATTTGTAAAATAAATAATTAATCAAGTAGGGTATAAATATAAGCTTATAAAGATGGGCTTATTATGACTTGACCTAATTAACACATCCCAAAAGACAAAAAGGAGTTTTTGCCGTACGTTTGGTTTGTGAAGGCTGAATTCCACCATCATCAATCAAGAGCAATTTGATTGTTCGCCTTTCGATCTTCGTCCTAGCAGTCGAAGGCAAAGGAGATCTAGACCGGGCTCTTGTGGACCAATTAGAGGAGCAACACGTGGGGCTCTAGTTCTCTTTCGAATCCTCCCCGTTCAGATCCGGTTCACGCATCAAGAGGTATCTCCTATGAACAATGATTTGATCTATCGATTTTATGCATGAAGATCCTTACGATTAGATGATAGAAAATAGTTTCTAAAACTTTCGCTGCGCATCTAATTTCCATCAGTGGCATCAGAGCATCTTGCATAAATTGATATGATCAATTGATTTTCTTGACAGTTTTGATTCGATTTAGCAATATATATGATATATGAAATAAGTAGTATGATTAAAATTTTGATTTTGATTGATTGGATAAATAAAATTTAACATGTAAAAGTAGTTTACAATCGGAATTGGATTTCGATTATAAGCCGCCGCTTGGTCTTTAATTAATCACGTTAACTCGATCGATTCGATCAGATTAGTGTACGACATTAATGCAGTGGTTACGTGATTATTGAAAGAATCAAAATTTTTGGTGCGCATTGAAAGAATCAAAAAAAATTTGGTGCGTAATGTGTACGACATTGATGTTCCTTTATGTTTTATGAAAACATAAGATGTATGTGAATTTGATTTATATACTGCAAAGATTTCATGATCGATTGACCAAAATTTGTATACGGTAAAGTTTCGTATCGGAATTTGATTTCAAGATTTAGATGTCAAGTTGAGGGATTTTTATATGAATTTGATTTATATATTAATTTGTTAAAATTTTATGTTTTATGAAAACATATCATCTTAATCCTACAATTGTTAAAGTTTGTAATTGTTACAAAATTTAAGTGGGAGTTGATGGAGGTGGAATTAGGGTTATGGAAGATATTTATGTTTTTTAGTGTAAAATCTTAAATTACCTTAATTAGATTTGGTAGATATCTTATCCCTAATAAATAAAAAAATTATATCCAATTATACAAGGTAATTGTTACCATAAAATTTATTCCATATATATTATTGCTAGTTTTTAAATTAAAATATCAAGAATGTTCATGGATTTATTATGCTTGTTTTATATTATGATATATTGCTTGCATACATAAGGTGACTAGTATGGCCCATAAATACGATCTGCGTATCGTTATGTTTTTTTGTACACGATCTGCGTATCGTTATGTATTTTTGTAATTTATTTTCAGTAATTAGATTATTAGAAAATATTGTAATTAATACAAGAAGACATAAGAAGTTCAAGGATGGAGATCCATGAAGTGCGCGAGGGTGGAGACCCATGAAGATTATATCTTTATTTTATGCATCGTAGGGGCCATACTAGGATCACAATTTCATTGCATTTTGAATGCCTTATTTTAAGTTTTATGTTGTTTTTATTTATGATATTTTTTCACTTATAAATAAAGACAAATAAAAGACTTAAGTTCCTAAGGTAAATTGGGGCAATGCCTTTTCATATCATAACCCATTAAGTTCTGGATTTTTGGTTGGATGTGCTTCACAAAAGTGAGGGTGTTTTTCCATAATCTTGGGCTAATGAGGGTGAATCTATACAAGGGGTTCATAAGCTTTGATATGGTTGTACCCAACGAGAGACCAAAAGGAAAAGTTTTGGATCTTGAGGCATATGATGATTTTACATTGGATGTGGATCATCAACCAAGAATTATAAGGAGTTATAATTAGTAATTGTTACTTACCTTGAGCATACAAGACTCAAGGCAGTGCAAAAGTACGTTGGGTCTTGTGTGTAATGGGATCTTGGAATCATTTTATTCACCAGGAACAATAACAATTTGAATAAAATGTGCATTTACTTATTTTAAAGGTGTTTGATCCTAAGTAATTTGCATTTCGAACATAAACTGATTTGTATGTCATTTCCTTTTATATAGGCATTATGTCGAACGATAACTTGAAATTCACTCTGCGCTCAATAGTTGAGAAAAACAAATTGAATGGAATGAATTTTCTCGATTGGGAAAGGAATATGAGAATCATCCTCGGGTCTGAAGGGCGTGAAGATGTCCTATCAACCCCTATCCCTGACATTACTGATACTTCATCAGATGAGGAGAAGGCTAATGAAAAAAATCTTAGGAGTGAGTCTTTGCCTGTCACTTGTCTGATGCTAGCAGGCATGGAACCTGATCTTCAAAAGAGGTTTGAACATCAGGATGCTTACACAATCATCACCAACCTGAAAGTGTTGTTTCAGGAACAGGCAAGGATTGAACGATATGAAACTCACAAAGCTATACTGGATAGCAAGCTTGTGAAGGGGAAGCCAGTAGGTCCTCATGTGTTTAACATGATTGGGCTTTTTAGCCGTATGGAGACACTAGGCACCCCATATGACCAAGAGTTGGCCACAGATATCGTGTTGCACTCATTGCATGATGGATTTGCCTCATTCAGGATGAACTATCATATGCATGGTCTCAAGAAGAACCTGAATGAACTCCATGGTATGCTCAAAGCTGCTGAGCAGAATACTCCTACTGACAATAAGAAAGAAGTTCTTAATGTCAATAAAGGGAAAGGGTTTAAGAAGGTAGCCAAGAATATGAACAATCCCCAAGAGAAAGGCAAGAAAGTTGCAAAACCTAAGGGAGGTGAGAAGCCAAGAGTGGCTGCAGACCATGATTGTTTCCATTGCAAGGCGAAGGGACACTGGAAGAGAAACTGTCCCAAGTACCTGGAAGACAAGAAGAATGGGACTTTGAGTTCCAACACTTCAGGTATTTATGTTATTGAATTACTGTCAACCAATGTTTGCACATTAGATAATAGTCCTACTTGGGTATTAGATACCGCATGTGGTGCTCACATTATTTCAAATGTGCAGGGACTAAGAAATAGGAGACAAGTGAAGAAAGGGGAGATAGAGCTACGCGTTGGAAATGGAGCAAGCGTTGCTGCACTTGTCGTAGGAGATTTTAGTTTATCTCTTCCTTCTGGTTTAATCTTAGAACTAAATAATTGTTATTTTGTTCCTAGCATTACAAAGAACCTTGTTTCGGCTGCAGTAATTTATTCTGAAGATTTTAATTTTAGCACTACAGATGAAGGTATAATTATTCACAAGAATGATATCTTTTATGCTCGTGCTCAAGATATTAATGGAATATTTGTATTCGACCTTACAACAGAATCATATAACATAAATACAAAAAGGCAAAAATCAAGTAAGTTGAGTGAAGCCTACCTATAGCACTGTCGTTTGGGTCACATCAGTTTAGACCGCATGAAGAAGCTCCATAGAGATGGACTTCTAAAAGACGTGGATTGTGAATCCATTGATACATGTGAGTCATGTTTGATGGGCAAGATGACAAGGTCACCTTTCAAAGGAACAAATGAAAGGGCTACTGAGCTATTGGGCATTATACATACTGATGTATGTGGGCCAATGATTACAGAAGCTAGAGGTGGTTATAAATACTTCATCACATTTACTGATGATATGAGTAGATATGGATATATTTACCTTATGTCACATAAATCGGAATCCTTTGAAAAGTTCAAGGAATTTCAAAATGAGGTAGAGACTCAAACTGGCAAGAAAATAAAAGCACTTCGATCAGATCGTGGGGGTGAGTACTTGAGCCATGAATTTGATCATCATTTGAAAAATTGTGGGATAGTAACACAGTTGTCTACTCCAGGAACACCACAGCTTAACGGTGTATCTGAAAGGAGAAACAGGACCCTGTTAGACATGGTCCGATCTATGATGAGTTTTGCTGACCTTCCGGTATCCTTCTGGGGATATGCCCTCACAACTGCCGTACTTACACTAAACAGGACTCCGTCTAGAGCTGTAGACAAAACTCCATATGAGATATGGACTGGAAAGGTTCCAAAATTGTCTTTTATGAAGATATGGGGATGTGAAGCTTATGTAAAGCGTTTACAAACGGATAAGCTTGCCCCTAAATCAGATAAATGCTATTTTATAGGGTATCCAAAAGGTAGTTTTGGATATTACTTCTACAATCCCGCTGAACAAAAGGTGTTTGTTGCAAGGGATAGTGTCTTTTTGGAAAGAGAGTTCATTTCCAATAAGTCAAGTGGGAGAAATATTCATCTTGAACCAGTTCATGATGAAGAGAAACAAACTCAACAACGAGATGACATAGATGATGTCGAAGATGAGTTGATGGTTTTGGAAGGCCAAGGACCCCAAATCATCCAAGAACCGGAACAAGAGGATCCACAAATAGTTGTGGAAACTGTTCCAGCTCCAGTTGTTGAACCAGTTGAACCCACCCGTAGATCAGATAGGCTAAGGGTACAACCAAGACGTTATGATGATTTCATCTTGAATGTAAACCTTGATGTTCTTCTGCTAGAACATAATGAGCCTAATACCTATAAGCAAGCAACGACGGGTCCAGACTCCAAGAAATGGCTTGAGGCCATGAGATCCGAAATGGATTCAATGTTTGAAAATCAAGTATGGGACTTGATAGATTTGCCAGATGGGGTAAAACCCATAGGGAGCAAATGGGTTTTCAAACTTAAGACAGATAAGGATGGAAAGGTATCTGTATACAAGGCAAGATTAGTTGCCAAAGGTTTTAAACAGATTCATGGTATAGACTATGATGAGACCTTTTCACCAGTTGTCATGATAAGATCCATTAGGATAATCCTTGCTATTGCCGCTTATTATGATTATGAGATTTGGCAAATGGATGTCAAAACCGCCTTCTTGAATGGATTCTTGGAAGAGGATGTGTATATGACACAACCAGAGGGTTTTGAAGATCCAAGTAATGTCGGGAAGGTATGCAAGCTTAAGAGATCTATATATGGACTTAAGCAAGCATCCAGGAGTTGGAACTTTCGATTTGATGAGAAGATCAAAGAGTTTGATTTCATCAGATGTGAAGAGGACCCTTGTGTATACAAGAAGTTTAGTGGGAGTAAAGTGGTCTTCCTAGTTTTGTATGTGGATGACATACTACTTATTGGGAATGACATTCCGATGCTAGAGTCCGTAAAGGAATGGCTGAAGAAATGTTTCTCAATGAAAGACTTGGGAGAGGCAGAGTATATACTTGGAATAAAGATCTATAGAGATAGATCTAAGAGATTACTTGGATTGAGTCAAGGAACTTATATAGATAAGATTCTCAACAGATTCAAAATGCAAGATTCCAAGAAAGGGTTTCTACCTATGCAACATGGTGTATATCTCAGTAAGAAGCAGTGTCCTAAGACACATACTGAGCTAGAAAAGATGAGTAAGATTCCTTATGCTTCTGCTATAGGATCTATCATGTATGCCATGGTGTGTACACGACCTGATGTTGCATATGCTTTGAGTATGTGTAGCAGATACCAATCGAATCCAGGAGAGGCACATTGGTGTGCAGCTAAGAACATCCTGAAGTACTTGAGAAGAACTAAGGATGATTTCTTAGTATACGGGGGTGATGACAACTTGATCGTGCAAGGCTATACTGATGCAAGCTTCCAGACTGACCGAGATGGCTTTGAGTCTCAATCGGGATATGTTTTCGTCCTTAATGGTGGAGCTGTGAGCTGGAAGAGCTCTAAACAAGACACAGTTGCCGATTCTACGACAGAGGCTGAATATATAGCTGCTAGTGAAGCGGCTAAGGAGGCAGTCTGGATGAGGAAGTTCATAGATGAACTCGGTGTTGTTCCTAGCATCTCAGGGCCTATTGACATCCATTGTGACAACAATGGTGCCATATCCCAGGCCAAGGAACCGAACTCGAGCTCCAAATCCAGACACGTTATGAGGAAGTATCACCTTATTCGACGCATAGTCACCGAGGGTGACATTAAGATGTGTAAAGTGCATACAAATGACAACATTGCAGATCCATTGACAAAGCCTATGCCTAGGCCCAAGCACGATAGTCACACTAGGGCTAAGGGTCTCAAACACATTGGAGAATGGCTTTGAGATTGTTTCTATTATGTTTTATGTTTAGAATGTTAGACACTAAGTTTATGTTCGATTGGATGATTTTATGATATATGATATTTCATCTTTATTTATATATTGTGTTGAACGATAATAAATAAAATGTCCAAATAATTCGTAGTTCGCAAATTGGCTTATCTTAAGTGTTCTGGTAAATGAGACCCCATTAAGTGAAATGCAGTTATGAATTATCACAAGTCCGTAGTCTGAAATCATCAAATTGGACATAGGTGATTTTATTAAATGACTATATTGTAAGTTGACTGATAGCGCCAGGTTTCATGGGCTATAGGGACATGGAGATGTCTAGTCAATTACATATATATGTATGGATGATATATATAGGACAGACCCACCTTAAGACTCTACAAAAGGGATTGCAGAGTTTTAAGTTAAACCATGATTAGTAGATTCCTCATACATGAGTGTGTTATGGTCCCTCTTGATGATTAGTATTTCTTTGACACGGCTAAACGCTTTCCGTAACAGGGAGTTATAAAGGTCGTAGTTGGGATTGCCAAAAGTTGAGTGGGAGCCATAGTCATACAAGACTGTAGACGTCCTCCTTCTTCATGCATACTGTGATGCATTGAAAAGGAATGGTGTCTAGGCCACTTGAAGAGTAAGAACTGAAAATGCATGGCCATGCTCGGATGAATTATTTGTAATCATCCGTTTAATTGACAGTTCGAACTCGGAGTTCAAGGAATATATTTGATAAAAGATATGAATGTCACCATATCATCAAATATGACATTAAGAGACACGGGTATCTGAAATTGCACACTTGTTTAAGGACAAGTGGGAGATTGAAGGAATTGTGTCCTTTAATTTAAGGTGCAATGACGAATTATGGAATAGGACAATTGATAAAGATATTCAATCCGATTATGTTAGGAGTCGTAATGCTTTGCTAGAAGCCAACTACGATTAATGGGCTTAAACAGGTTAAACTCATGGCTATTATAAACGGGTCCTATGCGGTCACACACTTAGAGTTGACAGGCTTGATCAAAAGATAGATGATTTTATTATTAGTGTATATTAGATATATATTAATAACAATGGGATAAGATTTATTTGTAAAATAAATAATTAATCAAGTAGGGTATAAATATAAGCTTATAAAGATGGGCTTATTATGACTTGACCTAATTAACACATCCCAAAAGACAAAAAGGAGTTTTTGCCGTACGTTTGGTTTGTGAAGGCTGAATTCCACCATCATCAATCAAGAGCAATTTTATTGTTCGCCTTTCGATCTTCGTCCTAGCAGTCGAAGGCAAAGGAGATCTAGACCGGGCTCTTGTGGACCAATTAGAGGAGCAACACGTGGGGCTCTAGTTCTCTTTCGAATCCTCCCCGTTCAGATCCGGTTCACGCATCAAGAGGTATCTCCTATGAACAATGATTTGATCTATCGATTTTATGCATGAAGATCCTTACGATTAGATGATAGAAAATAGTTTCTAAAACTTCCGCTGCGCATCTAATTTCCATGATATATAACATCCATTAATTAATTTCTTCACTCGTATCATCTCCATCATCACACATAGAGCTGGCAAGTCGGTCGTTCGGGTCGAGTTCGGGTCAGGTCAATTCGGGTAAAATTTATGGTCGGGTAGTGGTCGGGTCGGGTTCGGGTCGAGTTCGGTCATAATGAATTTTAGATTGGTCGGGTTTCGGGTTAAGTCGGGTCATGCCCATTCGGGTTCGGGTCAAAGCGGGTCGGTCTCGTTCGGGTTTCGGGTCAAGAGGCGGGTCGGTCTCATTTGAGTTTCAAATCAAAGTGGGTATAGCGGTATAGTTGGTTTGAGTTTTCGGTTGGATAATTAGGTTGATTTTGACTCGGTTGAATACTTAAATATGTAATTTATTTAAAATAAATGATTTTAACTCGGTTGAATACTTAAATATGTAATTTACTTAAAATAAATGATTTTGACTCGGTTGAATACTTGAATATGTAATTTTGACTCGGTTGAATACACTCATTTTTATTGACTCATTGGTTGTCGACCGATTTTCAAAAAAGTCATAATCGGAAATTCGATATTCGGCATTCGGCAACATCGTCCTTTTTTAAACATTTAAACCAATTGATCGGTGCTATAATTAAATCAAATTAATTGTACATTTAGGTTTTAACCTTATTTTAACTAGCAAGTTGCAAATGGGCTTATTTGTGGTTTGACTATATCATTGGCCCATATCATTTTCAATGCCCATTTCATTTTTAGCTTTTGGAAGAAGAGTGATGCTAGAGCTTGTGTTTTGCGGGTTGAGCCATCGTGTTGCTGCTATTCTGCTGCTTTCTTGTGTTGTGTACTTGTGTTGTTGGACTTGTTATGATTGTGTTGTTGCTATTAGGTTGTTGCTATTAAACTATTACTCTATTATGCTATTCTGCTACTTTCTTTTGTTGCGGGGGTATTGCTGATTGTTGTTGGTTCCGAAAAGGATATTTTGTTGGGTTGTTAGTAGTTGTTGGAAGGATATGTTGTTGGGGTGCACGCTATATCAATTGCAAGACTGCAACGATTAATGAACTTTTAGCATTTCTGACTCGTAATATGTATCGATGTTTTGATTTGATGTATGGCGGATTGGCGGTTGACTTACTTGACTCATTGACTTATCTGCTTATCTATTGATTTTACTTGGGTTCTTATTCATATGATAACAATTAACAAAAAAAAATTGGTGTTTTATATGTTAAAGTATAATCATAAACTTGTGTTAAAAAAAACATTTAACATTCAAGTATTAAAATATTGATGTTAAATAACCATTTCAATTCGGGTCGGGTTGGGTCGGGTCGGGTTGAGAGTCGGGTCGGGTTCAAAGTCGGGTCGGGTTTATTTGTGTTCGGGTCTGTTTCGGGTCGGGTTCGGTCTCGGGTTCGGGTTATGAATGACTCCAGATTTTCGGGTTGCGGTCGGGTTCGGGTTCGGGTGAGTCGGGTCGGGTTTTCTGGTTGGGTCAGATTTTGCCAGCTCTAATCACACACATACAATTATCATAGCTAAGGTTTTGGATAAAAATGTTGCTCTCTAATAAAAAACAGTCTTCTAATTCTGATTTCATTTGTCCTAGCCCTTTCTTCAACTGCCCAAAACACGCCCCAAGACTACTTGGCTGTCCACAACGCAGTTCGAGCCCGAGTGGGTGTTGACCCCTTGTCATGGACAACGCACTACTACAATTAGGACCTATTGTAACACTTTTTTGCAACAGCTAGTATATTGAAGCGGTTTTTGTGGCGGTTCAAGTGGCGGTTTTGAGGATGGGTATCATAATACATCTATTGTGGCGGTTTTAATGTCTATTGTGGCAGTTATTTAATCTATTGTGTCGGTTTTCTAAAACACCCTTTTTCCTATCTAATGAAGCGGTTCCGGAAACCAAAAAAAATGTGTTTATAATAATACCCTCATGAAGCGGCTTCCAAATTTATTATTTCTCAAAGCCAACAATAAGTAGGGAAACTTATGACTAGAAACGAAGAGGGTGCCTCAAGGAACCGCTGATCGTAGATGGAGGGTGGGAGACCTACAAATCGAGGTGAAGGACGAAGGCAAAGGCGATGCGAGAATTACGACAAGAGGTGAAGGCAGAGGGAGACCACCTGTTGATTGAAGATGCTTCTTTAAAGAGGGCGAAGGGAGACCTGCGACAAGAGGCGAAGGCAGAGGGATGCCTAGGACTAGAAATGAACGTAGACAGAGATCGAATGAACCATGTGGTCATCTTCAGGTTGATTGGTCCACTCTAGGCGCGACAAAAAGATAAGAGCTGGAAGACCAAGTCAGGGAGGCTAATGAGGGAGCAAGAAAAGCTGAGGAGAACGCCAAGCTAGCCAATGACAAATATGATCAGATGAAGGAACGAATGGAACGCTAGCTTTGAGAGGCTGATGGCTCAACACTTCTCTACCGAACTGCAAGTTTGAGCACTTGGCGATCTAGGTAGGTGACAATTAACACGAACTTGATTGCAGCTTCTGTTGGGTTTTGCACAACTTCTTTGCTTCACTTTTAAGTTAGTTTGTGCAACTTTTGGGTCACAATTCTAGACTTTAAATGCAGTTTGTGTTTGAACATGGTATTTCTAAACAATAAGTGCAGTTTGTGTGTTTCAACTCAAGTACATTGGTAGGTTGTTTGCTGAAATGGTTGTTTGTGTTGGTTGATGAACTACATGGGCATGGTATATTGCAGGTTTTTATGTATGGACATTGTATTTGGTTTGTATGGAATATGCTTGCTGGTGATCGAACTCTATTTTGTATGCAATCTTTGTTGGTTACATTTGGTTTCAGACAAGGAGTATCACAAAATGTAGCGTATATGTTTTTAGTTTTTTTAATATACTCAGGCTATAAACCTAAAACGAATAAAATCCTATTAACTGAAACCACAAACATTTTGAACCCAAAGTTGATGCCAAAAACTCTCAGGTCACAACAAGCGTTGTCCGTTGAATGGTCCGAAGGAGGTTCAATAACCAAATGTTTGTCATGTAAACACTTTGAGAGAGAAAATGACTAACCAAATGTTCGTCACCTAAACACTTTGAGAGACAACATGAATAACTAGATGTTCGTCAAGACACAACATTAATTCACCTTATGTTCGCCCCCTCAGCTATCAAGACACGAACATTATTGGTGGCTTCAACAATATATTGTCTAACAATTGCCTCGTGGGCTGGTCGCTTGGATGTAAAACAAGGGACGGAGGTACAATTGGTCCGTCTTTTAAGTGCTCTAGGGCCGCTCTACAAGGCACATACACTAGGGGACAAATGTACGTCCTTAGAATTAATAGGCGTCCAAAACCCTCTTCAGGGGACGAAATTTGACCGTGTCTAGAATGTCAAACTGGCCTAGTGAGAAGATTAAGCCTATGAAGATTACTATCTAGATGAGCTTAGATATGCTAAGCACCTTCATCTTCATGGAAGTTTAATTAGCTCTATGCAAATATCTACTACCTCCGTTCGGAAAAACTTGTCACTTTACTATTCACACACGATTTTTTAGGAGACAAAAACTATATAAAATATCTAGTTTTTTAAATAATTTTTTTAACAATTTTGTAGTTATTATTAATAAGTACAAACTTGTTAAAAAAATTATGAAAAAATGAATATTTTATACATTTTTTATCGTTCTAAAAAGCGTGCGTAAATAGTAAACGATAAGTTTTACCGAACGGATGTAGTATTAATTTGCCTGTGTGATGAATTGAGTGCACATATATAGATGAGCTCATGAAGAATAGTCAAAAATCAAATTCCCTATGAACCAGGGAAATCATATTTATTGGCGGAATCTCGTGTCCAATGATTTCAGTTATTTTTGGCACTTTGCAAAGTTAACCCTTCAAAAATTTGTTTAAAAGTCGCTTTAAAAAAAATCTAACTTGATTAATGGTTTGGATCAGCTCTTGTATTCCTTGTTGACAGAGGAGACGGGAGAGTCGTCCAACTGTCTGATCGGTGTTTCCCTAGATGCCATTGTCCATACATGTAACTCAATTGGAAATTGGCTAATTGAGTTATTTTGATATTGAAAAAGTTGGAGATTGGATACAAATTATAATAGGGGACATGTCACTTGTTGAGATATGAATGAGAACAAAAAGAGTGTCATGTTGAAAGATGAACATAACGAGTCTTAGTATATGAGTAAGTGAGCTACTCCTTCATATTGTCAATTGGTTTTCGAATAGAGCCAATCGGAAGCATGGTGTAGGGGTATATGTTTGTTTTTCTTGTGAAGACTAGGTCGTTCATTTTGTTCTTCGTCTATAGGTTGTTAATTTAAAATATTATATATGCCATTGTCCTAGTCGCCTGTTCATTTTGTTCGTCGCCTGACTAGCTAGGTCGTTCATTTTTGCTTAGGTCGTTCATTTTGTGTTTAGTTAGGTTTACGTGTTTTCCAAGTTTTGTGATGTTAGATACGTGGATTAAAGATATTGGAGTTAATTGTGTAGAAGATTAGAAGTGAGGTGAAGAAATTTGGAGGAAATAGGTTTTAATCGATCTAGGTAAGTTGATTTTGAATGAGGCTTTGATTTGTAAGTTGATGAATTAAGGTTTTTATGAATGTGACGACATATCATGGCAACCTTGCACCATGGAAAACAAATTTGTTTATAAAATTTGGTGTTGGACAAAAACACCATTTCAATGTTTTGAAAGGCAAACAAACACAAAATTCACCAAAATTGAGTTATAATTTTGAGTTGATTCAAATTACAATATGAATGTTCTTTTTCGGGAAATATATTACGCTTTGTATGGGTGGTAATAAAAATAAGGTCAATTAATAAAGTTTCCATCGGTATATACCTGATTTCGCCTAAGTAAAACCATATATGTTGCAGAGTCATTATCCAAACTTGAGGAGTTGCCAAACGGAAGACAAAAATCAAGTATTGAAAAACAAGCTAAGTATGTTGTCTAGTTCAAGTCAATAAGATCAACCAACTTATCAATGTGTTATTAGATAAAATTTTATCTAATAACATTTCACTACCATGTGTTGTTTTTATTATGATTTATATACTTTCATATTTTCAAATAATAAATAAAAATAAAAATCTTTTATTTTTCTTTATTTGATAATAATAAAAAATACTGAAGAGTCTATAAGCCGATGAATAATACTCTAGAAGAGGGGGGGTTGAATAGAGTATGGACGATTTTCGCAACAATAGAAGTTTAGTGCAACTTGTCAAGACCTTGATACAGGCTATCAGGACTTGACGAAGTAAAATCGAATACGATAATGTAAATGCGGAATATAAAAGATGAACACATGAATTGTTAATGAGGTTCGACACCAACTTGGCCTACGTCCTCGCCTAGGGTTATCCAACCCGTAGGATTCAAAGACTTCTTATTTCATTTCACTTGAGCCTAGAACTTCCTAGAGAAACTACCATTTCTCTATACAAAGTCTTACCGCTTCTATCCTAGCTCTCAACCTTACAAGTGAAATAAAAGCTCACACCACACACCAAGTGTGATTTGATCGAGTATAAAATACTCTAAGTGTAAAATGAATGACTTGTACAATAAATGCTAGTGTTTCTCTCAACTCTTAAATAATGAACAACACTTAGGCTTTTAGAGAATGTAAGAGAAACTGGAGATGACGAATGCTTTAGGATGCTATAAGTGCTTGAGTGCTTGCTTAGGTGTATATCATCCTTCTTGGCCTTCGTCTTTATATAGTCGGAAAACTTTGAGAGCTTCTTGGAGGGAGACCGTTTTGAATTTCAAATACTTTCCAAGATATTTGAATTCTTTCCAGAAGTGATCCTTCCGTTTGTGTGCTTTCCAATATTTTTCCATCAATCTTCTTCATGATCACGTATGATCAATTGTGGATCGGTTCTTTCCTTATATGAAAAACGAGATACAAAAAGAGCATACATAATGTATCTTGCACACAAAATGGGTTAGAAGAGAAACATATATATATAATCTGATTAAGGGTGAAACATATCTCATAGCCCAAAATAAAGCCCATTATAATATAGGCCCAACAAGGTTCGCCTCGGATTCTTTCCTGTGAGAGAACAAGTCAATAGAGAAATGCATAAGTGATATTCCAAACATTTGAGTCTGGGTTTCAAGACCTTGAAACCCAACCTTTTGTCTTTCATCATCCTTTAGATCACCTGCACGTTAGGTCTCAAGATCTTACAATCAAGGTGGAGTCTTCAATCTCCCCCTTGATGGAAGACAAAACCTGTTTCAGTATTCACAATATAGTTCCAACAATCATTATAAGGATATAAGCATATTATATAATATGAGCATAAAATGTTTGAATCATCTATGTTTTAAAACATCAAGCATTAACCAACCAGTGCCAAAACCCAACAACCAAAACATTCTCCCCCTTTTTGTCTTCCAACAAAAGAGTAGAGAGTTGAAAATGTTTGAAAACAACAACCAAAAGCCAGGAGTTTTTAAAAGACTAGCAGCAAAAGGATAGTTTTTAGAAGGTAAAGTCAAGAGGGTGGGAGATCAAGGCCTTGAGTCAGATTCCCAATCTACAGGCTTCTTCTTCTTGCTCCTTAGAGCCTTCTTGCGTCCCTTAGCAGAGGATGGCTCGGCCGCAGAGGATGTGCCAGCGGCGTCAGAAGCAGCAGGATCTTCAGGAGGGGCGATGCCAACGCCTTCCTCAACCCATTCGCCAAAAGTTGGGTACTGCTTGTTGGGTGGAAGGTACTTCCTCCTGACCTCATCTCTGCACCTCTTTCTCCACCTATCCATGGCGTCTTTGGTGACCTTGTCTCTTTCCATTTGTGCATGTTGTCTCTGACACTCCACATCCCTGTACTTCTTGACCACACCATATTGCTCAACTGTGAGGATGGTGGGTTCATGGTGAGTGGGGCACAGAATTGGACGTTTCTTCACTTGATTTTCATAGTTAAGAATGACATTCCCTGTCTTCTCACGCACATGATCGAAGGTTTCTTGTTCCAATGGCATGATAGAGCCTGTAGCAGTGTAGGTTAAGGCATTAAGAAGCATCATCTGATCTAGCTTGCAGTTTACCATAGAGAGTAGCTCATGAGTCTGGTCCTGGCGAATCACCACATCCGACCACATCCTGCTCAGATCAAACCTAAGGTCTTGAATCTCAGTCTCCGCAGCAGCCAATCTGTCCTCGTTCACACTGGGGCCAACAACATGTTTTCCTTTCGTATCTTTTCTCCGAATCCATTGCCCCCTCAAATTTTTAGCAATTCCCAATCTCTCGAGACAACCTTCATCAATGATCCCGCTATAGGTTTGCTTTTCTTCTCCTGATGTGTCGATATCAAAGGCTTCAAAGATTTTGGGCAAGAGGTTTGCATAGGGTAATGGCATAGGACGAGAGGAGGTAGAGACATGGGTCATATAATCGAGAATGAGTTTGGGCAAATCAGGCTCATATCCGTTCATAATTAGGAAAAGGATCTCGAGAAGATTCTCGGTCACCAATTCTCTGGAATTGATGCGTGGGAAGATACATCGAGCCAGAATAGTGAAGATGAGCTTGGCTTGAAGGTTTAGAGCAGTGTGAGTTGGTTTGAGGGACGATGAGGATCCAGGGCCTTGAGATTTTAGGAAGAATCCATCTCGTGCTCGTGAGAGACACTCGAATTGACTTGGGAACTCTTTTGTGGGGATTTCACTTGGAAGATCAAGGACGAGAGCAAGGCCTTCGGGAGAGAGGCGGATTCGGGTGTTCTTGACCTTGGATACGAGGGTTAGGGTTCCATTTACCCGATGAACATGAGATTAGCATAGAAAAGTCGAGTAAGATGGGGATAGGCAAAATTGCTAGGGTTAAGGAAAGTCCAGAAACAAGTAGATTTGAGGAGGGAAATGCATGGCAAGGGCATGGATTGGAGAAGTGAGAAATCGACAGCATCACAGAAGCATAATCTTCGGTTGCAAAAATCCTGTTTCCAGGACTCTGCAACCTCCTTAGAGCAAAACCAGTTGGGGCAAATGCTAGAGGATACCTGGGGAGGACGAGCAGGAGCAGATGTGGCTGGAGCTTTGCCTTTGGATTTCTTGAGCAGAGGTGGTGGCGATGGTGAGTTCTCGCTGGAGTCCTCGGAATGATCCTCAGATTCTTCCATAATCTGCTTGCCCTTGTTGGCCGACATCTTGTACCTCTTAGCAGATGGAGCAGGAGACGGGGAGGCTGAAGAGCGCTTTGATCCCACCATTTTTGGTTTAGAAACAGGGACGGGTTTTGGAAATCAGTGAGAGAGAGAGAGAGAGAGAGAGAGAGAGAGAGAGAGAGAGAGAGAGCGAGAACACAAAGAGAGTGAAAATGGAGTGGATTAGACCGAAAGGGGGAGGGGTTTCTTAAAAAGCAAAATAAACTGGAAACTGAATCGTTTCCTCCTTTTCAAATCGGCAAGTACAGATTCAATAACTCTTTTGAATAGTAAGTAATGATTATCAGATTTTTCAAAACCCAAGGAGTCAAATCCACTTGCAAAAATTAAAGAGATTAGAATAATTTTAAAATGGAAAATGAGATATGTGTAAACATATATTTGAAAGAGATAAAGAAAAAAGAAAATCAAAGAAAACTCTTGTTGAATATCCATAGGATATCAACAGAATTTGATCCAATATTATTTTATTCGGATGAACATCTCATAACCCTATGAAGTTAAGGCCTTGAGATGTCAGTTGAATTCTTGAACTTTCATATAGGGAGTGATTACTCCCCCTAAGAAAGTGCTTCCCTATTAAGCATACCCAACTCCAATCTAATGAAGTTAAAACGATCTTCTGGGAGTGGTTTAGTGAAAATATCAGCTAACTGAAAATCAGTAGATATGAAGGATATTGATACATCACCTTTCTCCACATGATCTCTTATGAAATGATGTCTCACATCTATGTGCTTGGTTCTCGAGTGCTTCACTGGATTTTTAGTGATGAAAATAACACTAGTATTATCACATAATATAGGGATACCTTTAAGATCAATTCCAAGGTCTCTGAGCTGTTGTGCATTCCAAAGGATCTGCGAGCAACATGCACCAGCAGCAATGTACTCGGCTTCTACAGTTGATAAGGCCACTGAATTTTGTTTCTTAGAGAGTCAACTAATCAAAGAAGATCCTAGAAGTTGGCAGCAACCGGAAGTGCTTTTTCTATCAACTTTGTAGCCTGCAAAATCTGCATCTGAATAGCATGTTAAATGAAAGTTACTCTGTTTGGGATACCAGAGCCCAAGGTTTTGAGATCCGTTTAGGTATCTCAAGATTCTTTTCACAGCAATAAGATGAGACTCTTTGGGGTCGCTTTGGAATCGAGCGCACATACAAACACTGAACATTATATCAGGTCTACTAGCAGTAAGGTACAAGAGTGAACCAATCATACCTCTATACTCTTTTTGGTTCACATTCTTACCATTCTTATCTTGATCAAGGGAGAGAGTGGAGGTCATAGGGGTCTTTGCTACCTTTGATTGTTCCATTTTGTACTTCTTTAGAAGAAGTTTAATTCTCCCATGAGACTCATTTCAAATTCTCTGCACATAATCTCAGAAAACTCCTTGCAAAGGGAATTTTTAGTAGCACCAAATATTATATCGTCAACATATATTTGAACAATCAAAAGGTCATTTCCACGAGTCTTGATGAAGAGAGTTTTATCAATCAATCCTCTTTGAAAACCATTTTCAAGAAGGTATTTGGACAATCTCTCTTACCAAGCCCTTGGGGCTTGTTTGAGACCATAGAGAGCTTTGTCCAATTTATACACATGATTAGGAAATTCTTCACTTTCAAATCCTGGTGGTTGAGCAACATAAACCTCTTCTTCCAAGAACCCGTTTAGAAATGCACATTTGACATCCATTTGAAATAACTTGATACCCATGAAAGATGCAAAAGCAAGTAATATACGTATGGCTTCTAACCTTGCTACAGGAGCAAATGTCTCCTCGTAGTCTATACCTTCTTCTTGATTGTATCCTTGAGCAACAAGCCTTGCTTTGTTTCGAATGATCTTGCCTGCTTCATCCAATTTATTTCGGAACACCCATCTAGTTCCTATAACTGATTGGTGCTTTGGTCTGGGTTGAAGAGTCCATACCTTGTTCCTTTCAAACTCATTTAGCTCATTTTGCATGGCCGTGATCCAGTCCGAGTCTTTGAGTGCTTCAGCTGGGGTTTTTGGTTCTACAAGAGAGACAAAAGCATAGAAGGCGCAAAGATTTTTTAATCTAGATCGAGTTTGTACCCCAGATGATGGATCTGATATGATGTCTTGAGCTGAGTGTGAAGAGGCATGTTTGAACTTTCGTTGCTTTGGACCCTGATCGTTTGAAATAGTAGCAGGCCTTTCTTCAAGGTCTTGTATGACAGTTTGAGAGTTGGATTCTTCAATAACTGAATCCTGATTCTGTAGTTCCTTCTCAAGGTCTTGAGATAGCTCGTTGGTATCTTGGATTTGTTCTTGCATGTTTCTTTCTCGGTCTTGCTTATTCTCAGCCTTGTCCTCTTCTTCTCCATCAGAATCATGATGATTTAGATTGAGATCTGCAAAACCTTCACTTAACACACCATTATTGCTTTCGTCGAATACCACATGGATACTCTCCTCAACAATTTTGGTGCCCTTGTTATAAACTCTATAAGCTTTGCTAATAGTAGAATAACCAAGAAGGATACCTTCATCACTATGTGCGACAAATTTCCCAAGGTTATCTTTGCCATTGTTATGAACAAAGCAAGTACATCCAAAAGGTTTGAAGTAGGAAATGCTAGGCTTTCTTCCTTTGAAAAGTTCATAAGGAGTTTTTTTCAAAATGGGGCGAATTAAACATCGATTCAAGATATAGTTGGCCGTATTAACAGCCTCAGCCCAGTAGTACTTTGGCAAACCATTTTCCAAAAGCATTGTCCTAGACATGTCCTCCAAAGTGCGGTTCTTTCGTTCCACAACTCCGTTTTGTTGAGGAGTTCTAGGGGCTGAAAAGTTGTGTGAAATTCCATATTTAGCACAAAACAAATCAAATTTGAGTTGATCAAATTCTCTACCATGATCACTCCTCATGGAGACAATAGGTATGTTTTTCAAGGTCTGCAACTCCTTACAAAGTTTAGAAAACTCGAATAAAGCCTCTGATTTTTCTCTTAAAAAGGAGATCCATGTAAAACGAGAGAAATCATCAATAATAACCAGGATGTATTGTTTACCCTTTAGAGATTTGACACGCATAGGTCCACACAAGTCCATATGTAACAACTCAAGAGAGCGAGAGGAACTTACAACCTTTTTGGGTTTGAAGGAACTGCGTGTCTGTTTACCTCTTGTGCATGCATTGCATAGTTCTTCTTTCTTGAAGTTCAAATCAGGTAATCCTCGAACAAGATCTCTTGTTTTAAGTTTATTGAGAGTGTGCATGCTTACATGACCTAGTCTTCTATGCCATAGGCTGGGGTCTTCTGTCAAGACCTTGAGACACTTGAGTTTTGTACCTGTAATATGGTTATCATTTACGGTATAAGTGTTGTTGTGCCTGTGAGCGGTGAGGATTAGATCATCAGTCTCTTCATTCCTGACTTCACACTTGTGTTTGTCAAAGCCAACTTTGTTTCCTTTGTCACACAACTGAGAAACACTCAAGAGGTTATACTTTAACCCATCAACAAGATAAACATCCTTAATGCAACTTTTTGAATTACCAATATTACCAATACCGATAATGTTACACTTCCCTTTATCACCAAGAGTAATTGTTCCAGTGGTTTGCTCCTTAAGATCTTGAAATAGAGATTTCTTTCCACTCATGTGTCGTGAGCATCCACTGTCCATTATCCATTTTGGCTCTTTGTTCTTGATGATATCCTGCAATACAAACATCAACCTTTCCGGCTAGACCAATAGATAGTTTTAGATTCATAATGAGGATAGATCATATTGGGTAGTGTTGTCCCCTTAGGAACCCAAACTTGTTTTATCTGCTCATTAAGTCGAACTGGAAATGTATTTCTGATGATGTAAGGATCTTTTCGCCTATATGGACAAGTTTCCTTAACATGCCCTTTCTTACAGCAGTGGAAACAAGTAGGTGAACGCCAATAGTCTTTAGCTTTAACAAAAGTGGTACTCGGTTTCTTTGGAAAGTTCTTGTTGTATCCAATACCACTCCTATTAATAGAGAGTTGTTGTTCACCTAACATCTTATCAAGATTGGCTTTAGATCTGGTGAACTGAATGAGTGAAGTCTGCTGGTCTTGACACTTATCGGTTAGCTTTGTCTTCTCTTTCTCTAAATCCTCATTACAATTCTTTAGAGAGAAGAGGCTTTGCTTGAGATCAGAATTCTCTGAGCTCAAGATCTTGACTTTAATGTCAAGGGCCGACCGAGAGGTTTCAAGATTTTTCATTTCCAGCGACATATCACTAATACATTTGTGTTGATCTATCAGCTTTTCTTTCAACGTGTTGATTTCACTGCTGTAAGCATCTTCACTAGAAATCATATTTCTTAGGACTTTAGAGAGAACATCGGGGGGGGGGGGGGGGGCTAAACATTAGGTTTCTTACCACTTGTTCAAGGTCTTCAGTCTGTGATCCTTCATGTTCAACCATAAGACAAAGATTTGCCTGCTCTTTTTCAGTGTTTGAGTCACTTGATGAATCTGAGTCACTCCAGGTTGCAAGCATAGCCTTTTTCTTTTGTTCATATCTCTTGAACTTATTTCTTTTCTTCATGGGACACTCCTTTACGAGATGATCTGTCTCGCCACACTCAAAACATGTTAGCACTTTTGGCTTCTTTGACATGTTGGGAGACTTTCCTTTGAATCTAGATGAATCAGCATTTTCACGGTTGGAAAATTGCTTTTTCATCTTCAGAATTCGAGCTAATCCCCGTGTGATGAGAGCAAAGGGATCATCCTCGTTGTCAGATTCATCACTCTCAGATTGTGAGTGATCTTTCTTAGCTTTGAGAGCAAGGTTCTTTGCTGTTGAGGGTACTTCTCCATCTTCCTCGTTTAGTATCATCTCATGAGTAATAAGTTTTCCGAGAAGATCATCTAATGGTAGTGTAGATAGATCTTGAGCTTCCTCAATTGCAGTAACCTTGGGACCCCACTTGATTTTTGGGAGGCTCCTAAGAACCTTCTGAACTTTCTCCGGGTTGGAGAAGGTTTTTCCAAGTGAGTCGAGGTTGTTTACAATTTGAGTGAATCTTGTAAACATCTCCTTTACTGTTTCATCAGGATTCATCTTGAATAGCTCGTATTGCCTGAGAAAGATATTGATCTTACTCTCCTTGACTTGACTGGTGCCCTCATAAGTAACTATAAGCTTGTCCCAAATTTCCTTGACACTTTTGCAAGCTGAGACACGGTTAAACTCATTAGCATCAAGAGCGCAGTATAGTAGATTCATGGCTTTGTAGTTCTTAGCAATGTTTTCAAGATCAGTCTGATCGTAATCAGCTTCAGTTTGATCAACTTGCTTTCCATCGACAGTCTTTTTTGGAACGCGTGGTCCATTTTACACCAGGCCCCATAGCTCAAGGTCTTGATCAATGGTGAACATTTGCATCAGTGATCTCCAGTGGACAAAGTTATTGCCACAGAAAAGTGGAGGTCTATTGGTTGACCTTCCGTGAGCAAAACCTCCATCACCTATGCTAGACATGCTGAAAACTCACAAGATTGTTAATTCAAAAAGCTGTGAGCCAAGCTCTAATACCAATTGAAGAGTCTATAAGGCGATGAATAATACTCTAGAAGGGGGGGGGGGGGGGAGGGTTGAATAGAGTATGGACGATTTTCGCAACAATAGAAGTTTAGTGCAACTTGTCAAGACCTTGATACAGGCTATCAGGACTTGACGAAGTAAAATTGAATACGATAATGTAAATGCGGAATATAAAAGATGAACACATGAATTGTTAACGAGGTTCGGTACCAACTTGGACGTCCCCACCTAGGGTTATCCAACCCGTAGGATTCAAACACTTCTTATTTCACTTCACTTGAGCCTAGAACTTCCTAGAGAAACTATCCTTTCTCTATACAAAGCCTTACCGCTTCTATTCTAGCTCTCAACCTTACAAGTGAAATAAAAGCTCACACCACACACCAAGTGTGCTTTGATCGAGTATAAAATACTCTAAGTGTAAAATGAATGACTTGTACAATAAGTGCTAGTGTTTCTCTCAACTCTTAAATAATGAAGAACAACACTTAGGCTTTTAGAGAATGTAAGAGAAACTGGAGATGACGAATGCTTTAGGATGCTATAAGTGCTTGAGTGCTTGCTTAGGTGTATATCATCCTTCTTGGCCTTCGTCTTTATATAGTCGGAAAACTTTGAGAGCTTCTTGGAGGGAGACCGTTTTGAATTTCAAATACTTTCCAAGATATTTGAATTCTTTCCAGAAGTGATCCTTCCGTTTGTGTGCTTTCCAAGATTGTTCCATCAATCTTCTTCATGATCACGTATGATCAATTGTGGATCGGTTCTTTCCTTATATGAAAAACGAGATACAAAAAGAGCATACATAATGTATCTTGCACACAAAATGGGTTAGAAGAGAAACATATATATATAATCTGATTAAGGGTGAAACATATCTCATAGCCCAAAATAAAGCCCATTATAATATAGGCCTAACAAGGTTCGCCTCGGATTCTTTCCTGTGAGAGAACAAGTCAATAGAGAAATGCATAAGTGATATTCCAAACATTTGAGTCTGGGATTCAAGACCTTGAAACCCAACCTTTTGTCTTTCATCATCATTTAGATCACTTACACGTTAGGTCTCAAGATCTTACAATCAAGGTGGAGTCTTCAAATACTTAATTACTCTTATGGGATATAATAAAATATAATTGATTAACAATACACACTACATATAGCAAGAAGGTTGTAACAGATAGCTGTGACTCCCTTTTCTTGGCTCAATACCTCTTACATGTTCTTATATATTACACAAAGTAGCCCAGAAGCTCTTTATTTAACACTTATATATATAAGTTTATAGTTACGCATGATCATAATATCAATTATATCCATACATTGTGATTTGTGGGGGCTTCTTTAAACTGATCTCAATACTATCCGCCATTATTAAGTGCTTGAGTCGTCGTGCCTCTCATGGAGGTGTGTAAGTTCCACCTGGTGAGGATCCATATCCGGGATAAGTTCTACCCGGGTATCCGTATCCCCGAGGTATTCCACCTGGTGAGGATCCTACATATCCAGGATAAGTTCCACCCGGGTATCCGTATCCTCGAGGTATTCCACCCGGCGAGGATCCATATCCGGGATAAGTTCCACCCGGGTATCCGTATCCTCGAGGTATTCCACCAGGCGAGGATCCATATCCGGTACCTGGATATCCATATGATTGTTGCACTGTAAAAAGAAAATAAATAGAACATTAGATGTACGTATACAATAATTAACTTAATCATTATAATTAATTAAGCGAATTAATCACTCTTAAATGTGCATATATATATACTCGTATTATGGTAATTAAGTTGATAGAACATTATAGATATTGTACGTACGTACATATATATTGACATATTGTTGTTGTTTTAAATATTAATTTCAATTTTTTTTTAAATATTTTGGTTCAAATGGGTTCTTAATTAAGTGAAATATTCCTTTATTTTATGATCAAAATTATGATTGATGTATATAATAAGTAAATAGGTTCAAAGTAAACAAAATTTCTGTTTCGGTACGTTTTCATAATCTTAAATTTGTAACCGAAAAAAGAAAAAAAAAATCACTTGATAATTACTTACAAAGCTTGCGCAGATTAGTGACGCGAGGACGAGCAGCAGCAGCCTCCATTGACATCGACAAGAAGATTAAACCTATGAAGATTGCTATATAGATGAGCTTAGAATTAGATATGCTAAGCACCTTCATCTTCATTGAAGTTTAATTAGCTCTTCGCAAATATCTTTTAATTTGCCTTGTGTGATGATTTGAGTGCACATATATATAGATGAGCTCATGAAGAATAGTCAAAAATCAAATCCCCTATGAACCGTAATTAAATATAAATTTTTTTTGATAAAATTAAATATAAGTTTTAAAACCACATGAAAATATGAAATATCATAATTTATTGGAGGAATCTTTTGCCGGATGATTACATTTTTTTTTTTTGGTCAATTGATTTCAGTTTTTTTTTGGAACTTTGCAAAAGTTGATTTTTTTTTCAAAATATTCACTACAAATTAAATAATTACAAAAATATTCACACTTTAAAACTATTTACAAAAATATTAATTTTTGTCAGATGAGGCAGAAAAACGCGGTCTAAGACCGTGTTTCATTCAGAAGGTGAAAATTTTAAAATTGAAAGAAAATATGACAACAACTTAACAAAAGAAACGCGGTTTCAAACCGCGTTTCGATTGCTAATTTTATTTCCGGATGAAATGGGCAAATTTTTTTAATTTTTTCACACTAGACACGTGTCTTGTTTTTTTTTTTGGGAAAATTATAAACTGGAACAAAGAGGGATGCAGGCCGCCGGAGGAGGAAGGAGAGACGCCGGAGAAGAAAACTAGAGAGGCCGGATAGAGGAGGCGATGTCGGATCCGGTGGAAGGGGAGATGTCGGAGGCAGAAGGGAGGCTGGGAGGCAGAACGCCAGCCTGGAGCGAGAGAATTTCAGATCTAGAGAGGAAGGGGAGACGTCGCGCAGGCGCTGGTCGGTGGGAAGAGGCTCGACGATGGGGCACGGAGATTCGCAGGCGGGAAGAGGCTAGGAGAAGGTGGTGGCGGCTCGGGACTTGTAGGCGAAGAGTCGCATGCGCGGAGGTCGAGCTGAGGGAGGGAGGTCGGGCAGAGCGGGAGGGGAGGGGAGTGTATGTTCGGAGGTCGGTGCCTGATCGAGCCCCCATGTGTGCCGGTTCCAAATCGAGCGCCTATTCCGGATCCGTGTCTCTCAGACGGAGAAGTCCGGAATCTGAACCCACACCAGTCTCCTCCTTCCTCCTCCAATTATCAGAATCTGTGCCGGATCCGTCTTCAAGTGAACGACTCCCGACTTTGATTCGAGCCCCCATTCCCGATTCCAATTCCTCCGGCAAGAGCGACGACTCCCACTCCCGACCTCCCTCCCTCTACTCGACCTCCGCTTCCGCCGCCGACCGCCGATCGCCACCCTCGCCGCGTTTTATTCGTTTAATTTTTATCTGTTTTTCTTTTCGTTTTAAAATTTAAACATTACAAATGAAACGCGATTTCAACCCGCGTTTCCTGACTGCCCTGTAAAAAAATGAATATTTTCGTAAATAGTTTAAAAATGTGAATAAAGTTATAAATATTTAATTTTTAGTGAATATTTCGAAAAAAAATTATGCAAAGTTAACCCTCCAAAAATTTGTTAAAAGCCGCGTACAAAAAATCTAACGGGATTAATGGCTTGGATCAGCTCTTGAATTTCTTGTTGATAAGATGCTCCTCTCCCTACTCCCATTCCTAAACCATCAAATTAATTTAACATTTATTTAATTTTTAAAAATAAAATATATATTTATATTTCTAACATCTATTTTTATATATTTATTAAATTTTATTTTAAAACGTTTTAAAAATTTTAATATTTATAATTTGTAAAATATTGCCTTTTTAATATTTAAAAATTTTAAAATATTGATTTAAAGAAAATCAATGACTTACAATGGGCCACGTGGTAGGGTTAAAAAAAAAACAATTACAAAACACATTATTCTTCACCACAATTCCTAAGGCGTGAGGCACGTGTGAGGCTTCTTCATCCCCACAATTAGGCTTCATCAAAAGTTGGCCATCCCCACAATTAGGCTTCTTTATCGGGCGGTTACGGCGGTTCTTCTTGTCGAAGCCAACGTCGAAGCGAATCGGAGAAGAGGGGCGGCTATTCGGAGGCGCACATACTCGAATCGAAGCCGGTGGTTGATTCCGTTTACGGGTCGAGTGAAATCGGTGGTCGGACATCGATTGGTTGCTTCTCTCTCTGATTGGCGCAAGATTAGAAGTAAAGGAGTCCATCAATGGGTATGGGTAAGCATCAAGCTATTTTGGAGATTTGGGCAATATTTGGGGTTTTTTTAATATTCATCGATTCATCCCTTTGTCATAATTTTTTCAGCGACTTGAGTGTTTTCGTTGGTTGATTATTTGGTTCAGTCGAACAAGAGCTATTTTGGGGGATGGGCAACTGTTTGGTGTTTGATTGTGGACGATTTTGAGTTGAATATGAGTTTTTTTGGGTAATTATTCGTCTTGGTGTGGTTTTGTTGGTGTTACCATGGTTTTATTGGGTGATTACTCAATTGATTGAGCTTATTTGGTTGAGATAACAAGGATGGTGGATTATTCGGTGAAATAGGCAAGTTTATTCAGATGAATGGAAGTTATTGTCGACCAAAAAAATGAATGTAAGTTATTTTTACTGAAAACAATACGTGGTATTATTTCGAGTCAATTTACAAATAAAATCTCTGAATTCTATCGAATAAATTTTTTTAGTAAATTTATGTAGGTACAAGGAAAAAAGTCTGAGTGATGAACCTACCAAATTAAACGAAGATGACAGTTCTGCCGAATAATATCCATATTATAGTTGTACGCAGTATTGAAAATGGTTAATTACACAGAATAAAATTGATAATTGTAATTAGTAATCGATGACCAACTAGAAAAAATTGTAACTCTAAATGGTGACAATGTACGTGAGAAAAAAAAACCAAATTTTAGGTGCATAATTTTTTTAATTCTACCGAATAAAAAAATTGTTAAATTTACATAGGCACAACAAGGCAAAAGCACCAAGTGATGAACATACCAAATAAAATGACCTGATAAACATACCAATTTCGTTGAATAATATCCATATTACAGTCGTACGCAGTATTGAAAACGGTCAATTACACCGAATAAAATCGTCGATTACACCGAATAAAATCGGTACTTGTAATTATTAACCGATAACCATAAATAAATTTGAATACCACTTTTTTTTTAATGTTGGGTGGGTCCCACTGACCCACTGGTACCCACAATCCCTCCGTTAAGAGATTTTCTTTTATTTTTAAAATGTTGGACGGGTCCCATCAGTACCCACAATCCCTGTACACACGCGCCAAACAAAATGGAGAGTAAGCCTGATTTTAATGCGGGTCCCATGTTCCATTTTAAAAAAAAACTTCTTTTAATCTAGGTCATCCATTTCTATAAGATCAATGGTCCACAATTGTGCACAAAGTACACCGTAAGGGGTGTGCACTTTATACCCATTCTCTATATAGGGAGTATATATATATATATATATATATATATATATATATATATATATATATATAGAGAGAGAGAGAGAGAGAGAGAGAGAGAGAGAGAGAGAGAGAGAGAGAGAGAGAGAGAGAGGTTAGGTCCGGTGTTGTCACCTCTTATGGGGTTAAGTGTTAACAAATCTAGACCCTTGATTTATTAGAAATGAAAGGCTGAGATTATTCTACTATATTAATTAATTGTAATTTAAAAATGAAAAAAAAACACTGCGCACATATCAAATGTAGCGCGTGTGGGCACCCTTCTTTGATTTCCCATGATAGAGAAAGCGAAAGGACTTCCCGGTGCCACCAGCCTACTGTGCCATCTTCCTGCATCTCGCTAGGGGCTTTCGCCAACCAGGGGCAATGTTCTAAAAAACGCTCGGCGGATGCTTGGCGGTAGAGTACTGCTAAGCGTCAAGACGGTTTGACGGCCTTATTAGCGGTTCTTGGCGGATAAAAAGGTTTTTGATTATTTTGTTATATTTATCTCATAAACTATGTATAAAACATATATTATGTAATAAACTATGTATTAATTTTAAGTTTATAGCATATTAAATAAAAAATCATCATGCCCCTTTTTAAAGTTGTCTGAACCAAATATAAAATCATATAGACATATTCAAATAAGTATCATGATTTTATAATAGAGAAATTTGAAAGTATAAAAACTAAATAATCTCAATTTAAAACCGCCAAGACCGCTAAGCCTCCGTCCCGTGTCCGCCAAAACTCTTCCCCGCCAAGCCCGATTTGCACCCGCCAAGGCCGCCAAGTATCCGTATTGCACCCGCCAAGGCCGCCAAGGTGCTGTTCCATTCCCGTCAGGGCCTTCCCCCGCCAAGCTACACCGCCAAGGCCGAATTCGGGACGGTGTGGGTCCGCCAAGCGTCTTGGCGCCGTCTTGGCGGCCGCCAAGGTCGTTTTTTAGAACACTGACCAGGGGCCGATGAAGAGGTCGAGATTGGAAGAGGGAACGATGGCGTGGAAGCGAGCGACGGAATCGATTGAAGAAGAGGTAGAAGACGGCGTCGAATCGAAGGTGAGATCGGAGTCGATCGGTCGACGACATCTTCATCCGCTCGAATAGATCTCGCAGTTGATAGTGCAAGGCGATAATCGGCGACACGTATTGGTGGCGACGCAGGTTGGGTGGCATCCACGATGGTGGATCTTTTTTTTTTGAAACGGAAAAAATTTGACCATAGAGCTGAGCTCTATCAGCCAAGAGCATCCTTGCGGATGAGACTACGCAATAGAGAGTCATCAAGAGTCCAGATTCCGTAGAAGAATGGAGTGATACGGGACAAGCGATCAGCTACCAAATTTGCCTCACGGAAGACATGACGAATCTCAACCGAACCAAAAAAGCCCAGCGAGACTAGACTGTCCGAGACAATCATTTCACAGTCTCCAGTAGGCTTCCCCATACCTTTCATACTTTTTATTATTGTTAGGTTGTCTCCATCAATAATAAGGTTTCTTATTTTTAGTTCTGTCGCAGCCTGAAGTCCCTTCCAGAGACCTAAACTTTCACAGCCACAGACAGTTTTGGTTGGTGATGGTCCATTACCAGAGAAAATCGGGGATCCTTCGGAATCACGAATGATAAATCCAAATGATCCCAAACCATCTGTGGAAAGCGAACCATCAAAATTTAGTTTATGAGTTCCATTTGTAGGAGGTTCCCATTTGGTTCTCTTTCTCTTTGATATTGACCTTTGTTTTTCCTCTCTTGGGTGGTTGTTTTTGTTAAATTTGCCATAGTCCGGGCAGTTTAAATTTGCAGTCTTCCAGACATATCTTTGTTCCCTTATAAAAGATAATATGCGTCTTATGTCCGGGTTTATATTTTCAAAAAGTGTTTTGTTTCTGAAGTACCAGATACCCCACCAAGCAAAGGCGAGATCTTCAAAGTTTTTTGTTCCTATCGTATTTTTGATTTCCCTCAGAGTAGTGTTCAAGTGCTTATCTTCTTTGAAACAACCATTTATTTTTCGAAACGTTCCCGGGTTATTTGCAATTAGGGTTTCCCTCGTAATCGGACAATTCCAAAGAAGATGGTTTAGATCTTCATAGCAAGAGTCACAGTGAGGACAGTTTGTCGGAATCCCAAGGTGTCGAGAAGCTAGTCTGACAGAGGTGGGCATTGCGTTCTTCAGGATTTTCCATAGGAGTGTTTTTATTTTTGGTGGGATATCAAGTCCCCATACCCAACTTGTATTTGATGTTTCATGCTTCTTGTGGCTGTGTATCATATCGATTGCAGACTTGGTGCTGAACCAGCCATTCTTGCTCCATTTCCAATAAAGCCTGTCAACATGGATGTGCTGTGGTACTGGTATTGTTTTGATAATTTCAATTAGGTTGTTCGGAATTATGTTTTGTAATTCTGCGTGTAGTTTATTTTGGTTCCAAGTTTTGTCGTCGTTGAGAAAATATTTTATGTTGATTGTATCGTCTATGTGTTGATTTCCTAAGATAGCTGATTTAATCGGCGTTTGGCCTAACCATTGGTCTTGCTAGAACTTAATAGAGGCTCCGTCTCCGATAGACCAATTTAGTCCTTGTTTAAACAACGGTATTAATTTTATTAACTGAGTCCATTGCCAGGAAGAGGTTCCCTGCTTTTGATATGTGAGTATGTTTTGGTTTTTAATGTATTTTTCTTTGATTAGTTTGACCCAAGGGCTAGTTGGTTCCGCTAGTAGTTTCCACAGTAATTTCATCTGAAGTGCAGAATTCATATCCTCGGAGCTACGCAGCCCTAGTCCTCCATTTTCCTTTGTTTTGCAAACCTCAAACCAACCGATGAGGGGTTTGTGATTGGGTCCCTTGTTCCAGAGGAAGTTTCGGTTGATCTTATCAAGCTCTGTATGGACTGATTTTGGCAGCATAAAGCATTGCATTATGTGTAGAGGTTTGGCTGATAGTGTTGTTTTGATTAGAGTACAACGTCCAGCTTGAGAGAGGCAATTCGCCTTCCATCTGTGGAGTTGTGATTTGGTGTTCGTTAGAAGTTCCGTAAATTCTTCCTTTTTCATTCTTCCTTCGATTAGGGGGCAGCCCAAATATGTACCCATCTTGGGGGTGTGTGCTATTTCTAACTCGTTTCTAATTAGGTTTTTTTGTGTGGTTGTTACGTTTTTAGATGCTTGGAATTGGGATTTATGCCTATTTACCTTTTGTCCTGAATTAACAGAGTAATCAGTTAGAATTTTGTTAATTTGGTCGCAGCCGGTTTTGGTTGCTGATGCAAAGATGACGATATCATCCGCGAAGGCTAAGAAAGGAATTTTTGTTCCTCCTCGCGTCAGTTTGATACCTAGGTGACTCTGTTGTTTTTCCGATTCATGTTGTAGCCCACGGGCCAGTATTTCCGAAATAATCAAGAAGAGATAAGGGGAAAGTGGGCACCCTTGACGTATTCCCCTCTCAGGCAAGAAAATTTCAGTAGGTTCATTATTTACTAGTACTGAGTAGGTGACTGTGGTTATGCATTCTTTGATCCAAAGAGTGAATTTGGGCGAGAACCCAAATTTTGACATAATGGAGATTAAGAAATTCCAGTCGACCATATCGAATGCTTTTTCCATATCAAGTTTTACCGCCATCCAACCAAATTTTCCATTTTTCTTTGAGAAGGAGTGGAAGACTTCATTTGCGATTAGGATGTTATCTTGTATTGATCTGCCTGAAGAGAATGCGCTTTGTAGTGGATTGGTTACTTTGGGGATTACCCTTTTGAGTCTTGAAGCTAGAATTTTGGATATGATTTTATATGTTGTTGTGCAGAGACTAATAGGCCTATAGTGAGATGTTGTGGTTGGGTTATCTATCTTTGGGGTTAGTGCTAGGAACGTATGGTTTGTTTGTTTCAGGATCCTTCCACTCAGAAAGAAACTTTTAACTGCTTTAATGACAGACGGTTCCACGATATGCCAGTACTTTTTGAAGAAGCCAGCTGGGAAGCCATCTGGGCCTGGTGATTTGTCGTTGGCTAAGCTGAAGATTGCATTTTTAATTTCGGAGTTCGTGACTTGGCGAGTAAGCCATTCATTATCTTCGTTTGTGATTTCATTCCCTATATGGTGGAGTAGGTTGTTTTGTGGCTGCTGTCTTGCCTGTTGCGTAAATCTTTGGCTAAAATCATGCTTAATTAGGTTTCTAATATCTTCTTCGTTGGTAAGTGTTATACCCGCCGTGGTTCGTAGTTGCTTTATTATGTTTCTATTTCGTCTGCCAGTTGCTATTTTATGAAAATATTTAGTGTTGGCGTCTGTGGATTTTATGTGCATTCTTTTCGCTCTTTGCCCCCAATATTTCTGTTGGAAGGAGAGGAGGGAAGTATGCTTTGAAGTTAGTCTTTTGATTTTGTTATCTAGGTTTTGGTCGTAAGCGTTGCATAGTTTCTTTTGAGAATCTAGCAGATCTATTTCTATTTGCTTGATTTGGCGGAAAACATTTCCGAATGTTACTTTGCTCCAGACCTTGCTTTTTCTTTTGACCTCTTGAAGTTTTTTCGTTAGTTTGAACATTTTCGAGCCAGGGGTGTCTAATCTCCATGCTGATCGCACTACAGTTTCGTAGTCCGATCTCGTTGTCCATGCCATTTCAAATTTGAAAGGTTGCAATTTTGGTCTGCGGTTATCCATGAGGTCTAAAGTGATCTGTGCGTGATCTGACTTAAGAAAAGCATGGTTCTTTGTACTAAGATTCGGGAATTGCTTTAGGATAGGGTGGCTAACCATAGCGCGGTCTAGCTTTTCAAATATGTTGTCAATGCCATGTTCACTTTTTCTCCAAGTGTAATCGTTCCCGCTAGTTGGGGAATCTACCAGGTTGAAGCTTCTGATGGCGTCTTGTAGTCTTGCAAATCTATTAGCTGATGGGGTCCTACCCCCTTGCTTATCGCTAGATTCTAAAATTTCATTAAGGTCTCCAATAATAATCAGTGAATCCTTAGCATTGCGAATATAGTCTGATAGTGAGGTCCAGAAGTCGTTTTTTTCCTTTGCATAAGGGGTTGCATAAACAAATAAAATTTCTACGTCAATTTTAAGAGCCGTGTTTATATAGTCTGCTTGAATAATGCGGTATGTCGATGTTCTAACTGTGAGGGTTTCGTTGTGGAATTGGGATTCTTTCCAAAGAAGACAAAGGCCACCAGCTAGGCCATTGGAAGGGATAAAGTGCATTCTGTCAAATCCAGGTTTCCTCCAGCAATTGTCTGGCGGAGGGTTTGTTAATTTTGTTTCTGCCAGCATTAAGATTTTTATGTGTTCTGCTTTGGTTGTGGCTTCAATGTGGGTCCAAACGTTCTTTCTGCTAAGGCCTCTTATATTCCAAAAGCTAAACTTCATTTAAACCTTTTTGGGGGAACATTGTAGTTTTTCTAGCTGGTAGCCTTGTTTATAGGAGTGGTGAGCCTCCAATTATTTTTGGTTCTTATTTGTTTATTGTTTGTGTTGTTTGTTTCGTCTTTCGTTGCGAGTATGTATGTGGTCTCTACTCTGAGTGCTGCTCCACTTGAAGGAGTTCTGTTATGGTTGTGTTTAAATCTCTATGTATGTGATGATGTCTCATTCATATTGTTGTTAATCTGCAAATCTTGCTTACTGGTTTCACTATAATGCAGATGAAGCCCAAGACTATAGTAGTGGTTTTGGATTAGGCATGAGTCATTATTATAAATAGTATTCAAGACAAATTCTAAGTAATTAATCATACTTGACAGTCTATAAAATTCTTTTGAATGATAATAATGATCGTTTCTTACATAAAACGTGCGATAATGGTTTACTAAATAAGTAATCATCATATAGTCTGCTGAATTAGAGTAGTAAGGATTATATTGTTTGTTGCGTCGATGTTTGAAGTATTGTTTAAAATCCAGCTTGGGTATTCCTTCCCAAGTACAGTTAACATCTAAGACTTTGAAGATGGCAAGAGGACGCTCACACAAGCTGTGGAGTGAATTGGTGCAGCCGTCTTTGATGTAGATAGCTTGGATCAAGAGCAGAGCCGTTGAGGTCATCTGTGTGAGTATTTCCTGGGTTTGAAACCCCAAGCCAACAAGGCAAGGGCCATGAGACCAGCCAAGCTGGGGACGAGTCTGCAAATTGTGTAAAAAAATTTGTTCCTCGAGGGAATGACTCCCTCGGGCATGATTAGTATGATGACTTATAGCATATTCATATATAAAGATGAACGAATATGTTTGTTTAATAGTAACAGAATTTTTGCTCAAGTTTAGTTTAAGGTTATGTGGTAATTTGGCAGAGCATGTTCTAAGTAGATAGCAAGTGCATTGAGATAGAGTTTGTAAGCAACAGTAAGAGGCAGATAGGGAGCAAGCAATAATGAACCATGGTGACAATATAAGAGATAAAAGAGAAATTTGGTTAGCAAAGTACCATAGGGACGTGTTTAGATAGCAGAGAATTTTGTGATGTAGCTTTTGATTCATAGACAATGATAAATTAAATTGATAAGTAATGTATTTATAAATGTGATTACACAGATATGGTTGGTTGGTGATGGCATTTATAGAGTGATGCTGCAGTTTAAGGTAATGCATTATCATAGTCAAACAAGTAGCTAGTGGACATAGTATAGACCTGCACTGATATGAGGATCCAAGAGAGCAGTAATAAATTACCAGAGAATGTGCTACAGAGCATTTTAGCAAGAAGTCTCCAAGATAGATAACAATGCACATATTCAGGTAGTAATTAAAATCATAATTTGATACATCATTATAGTATTTTTTTAAAGCAGTGGTTGAGCATTTGTAGTTTTTTGACACTCCTGATTGGGATAATTTTAAAACCTTATTAGTGAGAATTTGTAAAATTATGCGCAGCCATGCCGAGTGATCATCACATGGGTTTTGTTCTATGGTTGGAGTTATGATACCAGAAGAAGCAGAAGTATAATGGTAAAAAAAGGGGTGACCTCTGAGATCCCAAAGCCCACATCAGATAATGCTGAGAAAGAGGGATACAGAGACTGTGTTGTACTGATTTTGTGGCATTCTTATGAATGCTAGGAGTGAAAGCTGAATAGCAAAGAACCATAAGGAGGGATACAGAGGTTGTGCAGTGGTGGTGTAATGATGGTGGTGTACAAAATTCGAGTGATAACGAGTTTGTGGCATTCGTCTTAGTAATGAATTTGAAATCTGATTAGCAAAGCACCATGAAAAACAGTTTAGATAGTAGAGGAGTTGAGGATATATATACTGATTCATAAATAAGTAAAGAGTGGTATGATAAATAATACATTCATACTTAAAGGGATTCAAATATGAATGAATTGTGACAACAGATGTAGAGTAGTGATGCAGGTTAGGGTAATGTATTAACTTGGCAAAGCAAGATTTAAGTAGAGGGAATGTATCCCTACACTGAGTTATTGTTCTAGAAAAGCAGAAGGAGGGATCCAGAGAGCTCTCAACAAAGTACTTAAGTAATAGATTTGTATGGTGAATATCAAAGCACAATTTCAAGTGGTCAAAGATTTCAAAATCTAATGCAGCATTACAGTTTTGATTGAGGCCAATGGTGAGGTTGTTATGGTTTTGTGACAGCCTTGGTAGAAGTAAATTAGAGGTCTTAATAGTAAGAAACATTGAACCCTTGCTCTGGTAAAGCCATTGTTCATGATAAGGGTTTTGTTTTCTAATTAGTGATGATATGCAAGCAGATGTACCAGTGAAGAGGGTTGGAAGTAACCATAAACACCAATTTAGATAGTAGAATAATTCATGGTATATATTTTGATTTATTAATAAGAAGGCCATTAAATAATAATGAAGTTCATATTCTAACTCAAGGTTCATAGATAAAGGAAGAAGAATATGATAAGTGCTACTATTACATATATGGTTATTCAGAATTGTTTGGTTGTTGTCAATATATCCAATGTTTTTATGCAGTTTATGGCAAAGAATAATTCGACAGCAGCAAGAGAGATGTAGAGAATTAGCAAGAAGGTAATCTAGTAATGGAATTTTAAAGTAGCTGGCAGAACACATTATCCAAAGAGAGTAAAATTCAAAATAATGTGCAGCACTACATCTATGATAATAACTCCTGGTGCAGTTGTTGCTTTGTATCCAGCAGCTAATAAAGCATAAGTAGAGATAGCTAGATAGGTGCCAAGATATAGTAGGAGATATATTATATAGGTAAAGGTAAAGCTGGTGCCTAGTAGGATGTATTTATTTTATGGCATATAGGAGATCTAAGTTATATATTTTATAATTTAGGTACTTGTGAGTTTGTAATCTACTTTGAGGCAGAAGTGAGGAAGGTTCTGATGTTAAGTTACTATACTTATTATGACAGTTAGATTTAGGATAGCTAGAGTGTGGTTTTTGTTTTCCAACATAAAAGGTTTGTAAGAACTCATCAAGGTTAAGGTGACAGGCTCCATGTTTAGGAGAGTTCATGTTTAAGTTAAGGGTGGCAGTGCATTGATGGTGGCCTACTAGTGTCAAATAATTAAGAATTTGATGGCAATTTATGAGTAATATGGTTGAGATCTGGTTAGAGATAAACCAAAAAAACATGTTAAGATAGTCTAGAAGATCATAATATAGATTTTGATTCATTAACAGGGGCAGAGTACAAGCATTAGGATCAACTTGAGAAAGGAACGTGAAGGCCCAAGAGATCCAAAACCAACAGCTTACAAGGATAGATAATTTGAAAGTAACCAAATACAAAGTGGCTCTAGGTTTGCCAAAGTAAAAAACAAGATTTTGCCAAAAAATAGGACTTGAGTTCTTTACAAAAGTTAGTGGATTATTCTCAAAGGGTGATGGAGATAGACTGAGATCATCACAGCAGACCCCTAGGTCAGGTCCTTGTAACCCATTGTTTGGCAAAAGCTTGTAATTCATTGATCACTCAATGTTTTTGCCCCTCTTCAGGATGGAGCTAGCCGTGTCATCATCCCCACCCACAGCCTTCCTTTTGAGAGAGCCTGAAGTAGAGGAATCCTTTAGTGGAGCTTCAGAGGTGGTGAGCATCTTCATCAGGGAAGTGTTGGATTGAAGAGAGTGAAATGAAGGCTCAGAGATCAGATCAACATGGTGATCAGTCATGGGTTCATTCAGCAAATAGTGCCCCTCATCATAATCTCCACCAAGCAGGTCATCCTCTTCATAGTCATAGAGGAGACAAGGAAGGATTTCTGAGTTTACTTCGGCTTCAATCTCATTGAAGTCTTGTGGGTTAGGGAGAGGAAAGACAGCATCCATAGGATCATCATCAGAGGTTTTGTTATTCTCATAGTCAGAAATCTCAATAGGATCAGTGCTGGGATGGTGTTCAGTAGTGAGTATGCCAGAGGCAGAGGGACCAGGAATGCCAACCCCCACAGGGCCAACACTGAAACCAGCTACAGGCATCCAACCTGCAGGGTTACCAGTAAGGCCAGCCGTGGAGGGAGGGATTCCTGGACCAGGCCATACAGCAGCAGTAGGCAATACAGAGGGTGTGGTGTGAGCTGGGGTGTTAGGCAGGGTGCTTGTGTCAGTTGGGGACTTAGAACCAATTGATGAGTTTGAGGAATTTGAAATGGTCTCAAAAGCAATGGCCACACCCCCTCTACCAGATAAGTAAGGTTTGTTGCCAAAAGCATGGATGGGGTTAGGAAGCTTTAGAACTTTTCCTTTTTTCCCAATGGTAGCCCAGGCATCTCCCATAACAGGTTTGGGGATCCACGATGGTGGATCTTTCAAGTGAAAACCCATGGTGAAGAATCTCCCTAATTTATAAATTGCATAGCAGAAACCTAAACTATTATTTTTTATTTTATTGACTGGGAACTGAGTTTGTTTTTTCTCTGAATCTGATTGATTGGGGATTGCTCTAGTGTGTTGACGGTATAAAATTGTTTCTAAATTTATTGACTATTCCTCATTTCAGAGTTAATATTCGTTGATAATAAGAAATTATTCACATGTATGTGGGTAATTAGAGGTAAGAAATTAAGAATTATATTTGCATACTCCTTCAACATAGCGAATAATTACTACGG
The DNA here is from genome assembly GCA_037127255.1 of Persicaria tinctoria. Lineage (NCBI taxonomy): Eukaryota > Viridiplantae > Streptophyta > Magnoliopsida > Caryophyllales > Polygonaceae > Persicaria > Persicaria tinctoria. The sequence continues at coordinate 20,813,556 of JBANSL010000013.1, read as the reverse complement.
AGTATCAACTTAACGAATAATTACTATCAACTTAGCGAATAGTTGCAAAATTGACCAATCATAATTTTGTTATTATCTAAACGACAACTTTTCTTTAGAAATGAATAATAACAATCAATTTATCGAATAATTACTATTAACCTAGCGAATAGTTGCAAAATTGACCAACCTTTTTGCTATTATGTAAACGATAACTTCTCTTTACACATGAATAATAACTATTATTCATATGTATTTGGTAATTAGATGTAGGAAATCAAGAATTACAATTACATACTCTTTCAATCTAGCGAATAATTACTATCAACTTAGCGAATAATTACTATCAACATGGCGAATAGTTGTAAAATTGATCAACCCTTTTGTTATTATCTAAACGATAACTCCTCCTTACAAACAAATAATAACGATCAATTTATCGAATAATTACTATTCACCTAGCGAATAGTTGCAAAATTGACCAACCCTTTTGCTATTATCTAAACGATAATTTCTCTTTACAAATGAATAATAACTATAAGTTAGCGAATAATTAATATCACCTTATCGAATAGTTCAAACAATGCACCACAAAAAAAAAACAATGTTACCCAAAAAAAACGTTACGCCCAAAAAAGGGAAAAATAATAATGAAAATGATCCATGTTTTAAAAATAAAAAAAGTATAAAAATTACAATGCAATGTATCTTTGAATTAAAAATTGGCAAAAAAAACCAAAGTGGGGCGCGTGCAACCAAAGCTTAATTAAAACCCTAAAAACCAAAGTTGTCCTTCGACCGTCTCCCCGTCTCCTCGTCGTCTTCATTCTCAAGTTCTCAGCGGCGACCGTCTCCCCGTCTCCCGGAGCCACCCTGGCACAGTCGCACCTCAGCCCTCCTCGTCTCCCTTGCGCAGCCGCACCTCAGCCCTCCTCGTCTCCCCGTCTCGCACAGCCGCACCTCAGCCCTCGCACAACCGCACCTTAGCCGCCCTCGCACAGCTGCACCTCAGCCCTCCCCGTCTCCGGGAGCCGCCCTCGCACAGCGCCGACCGTCTCCCCTTTAGCCCTCGCCTCCTGCTGAACCGTACCGGCGGCGAATAGAAGCAGAGAAGGGCGGAGGCGACCCTCGCACATCCACACCGGCCTGTTCGCTCTGCGTTCAGATTCAAAGGAGGAGCGCGCCGTCGAGGTCGGAGAAACCCCACCAGACACCCCCGGCCACTACCCAGATCTGAGCCCACCGGTTGCGGAACCTAGATCTCCGGGCAATAAACCGAGTTTCAAACCACCGTCGTCGATCCAGATCTGTTTGAAGAACCATTCTCCCTCCCGATTGAGACCAATTCGCGTGAAGCTCCTCCTCTGGCGTCAATTTCACTTCCCCTTCACCATGCCCAGAAGTTGAGATGGGCACAGGTAGCCGGCACCGCCGCCGCCTACCAGAGTCACGGGCTTCACCGAGGCAACAAAGGGGAATCAATTGCATTAGGTGACTATTTGTGTAGTTATTTTTTTTTGAGCACGTTGTGTAGTTATTAAAAATCATAATTTGACGGAATAATCTACCAATTGTCGTTCAATATACGCGTTAAATCGACTTATTCAACCGAATAATTCTAAATATTTAATGATTTAATGATAATGCAAGCTTCCATATACCTCATAAAAATAAGAATTCCACTGAATAATCTCTCAATTATCGTTCAATGTATGTGTTAAATCGACCGATTCAACCGAATAATTCTAAATATTTAATGATAATGCAATTATTCATCGCTTCTGTATACCTCATAAAAATAAGAATTCCACTGAATAATCTCTCAAATATCGTTCAATGTAAGCATTTAATCGATCGATTCAATCGAATAATTTTAAAAATTTACTTATTCGTATTAGTCGTTGAAATACGAAGCATTATTCGTATAAATCGTAAGTATTGTTTGAGGATTTTGGATTTCTTTTATCTGAAATTGATGGAAAAAAATAAAACATTATTCGGTGGTATGAGATAAATTATTCATTGGAATTGATAGTTTTTAATCTAAACCGAATAAAAAAAAAGTATAACATTATTCGGTGGAATTGCCAAATCTTTTTAACAAAAAAATTTATTTACATTTGATTAAAAAAAAATATTTACAATTATTCAATGATATGTACAATTATTTATTTTTTTGATCTACTAACCTTTGAAAAGAAATACTTCACACTTACAAATATTTAAAAAAATCAAAAAAAAAAATCACCTATGCTTCTCACATTAGATCTCTTTCTCTTCTTTGTTTTTTTTTTAAAATCGGAAAGCATGGATTTACTTCACACCAATTTTTTATTTATTAATTGTGGTGTGGGTTCCACTAGTCATATGGATAAACTCCATTCACAGTAATTTGAACTTCACGCGCCACGGAAGTCACGTTAGACTTGTTTTGCACTCTTAGTGGATGGGCCCCACTTGGGTATAATTAAAAAAACAAAAAAAAACTTCCATTTAATCTCCTTCATCCATCACAATCAATCCAAAGATCCACATTTGTGCACAAAGTACACCGTAAGAGGTGTGCACAAGTTACCTATTATATATATATATAATTTTTAAAAAAAAATAAATATTAAAATAAATTAATGGAAGACCAGTCCAACTGTCTGATCGGTCTTGATGCAGTACTTTCTTGACTTGTGGGATCCAAGTAGAGGTGGCAATCAGGCGGGTCGGATTGGGTTCGGGTTCGGTTAGTCGGGTTTCGGGTTATTCGGGTTTCGGGTAATTCGGGTTTCGGGTAATGTCTAATAATTTGGTCATTTGGTTGGGTCGGGTTCTGGTTTCGGTTGTATCGGGTTTCAGTTCATTCGGGTTTCGGTTGTCTCGGGTTTTAGTTATTTCAATATTCATTTAAAAAAATTTACTAGAATGTATCTTAAAGTTCGGGTTATATCGGATTCCGGTTGTAACGAGTTCGGGTCTTAATGGGTTTCGGTTGAATCGGGTTCGGTTCATTCGGATTTGGGTGAGTTTCGGTTATCGGTTATTCGGATTTCGGGTCCAAATTGGGTCGAGTTGATCAGTGTTCAAAACAATCGGTTCCGGGTCGACCGGATCGGGTTTTCGGGTTCGGGTCGGGTTTTGCCAGCTCTAGATCCAAGGTGCCGTTATCCATATATCCATATACGGAGTATGTATCTTAACTGGAAATTGCTAATTGAGTTATTTATTGAAAAAATTAGAGACAACATTATTAACACTTTGTCATTAGTTACCTATGTACGTCCTAGGTTTTTTTTAGGGGTGGGCACAAATTCCCGTCCCGATTCCGGTTGAATTTGAAAAAAAATTAATTAATTCCGTCTTGTAAAAATTATGCGGGACGGGAAGCGGGACGAGAATTTCGTATCCCGCAAATCCCGTCATGTCCCGCATATTATTATTATTATTATTATTATTATTATTATTATTATTATATACTGCATTGTATGTATATATACATACAGTGTATATATACACTTTGTATTTTGTACATATATACTTATATATTTTATATGAGTGATAATATTTTCGCTGCTAATATTTACTATTTTCACCGCTAATCACCGTATAGGTTGACAGTGGCTTTAATGACAGTCAACGACCCCACCACATAGGTTGACGGTACCCACCGCAATACTTTACGGTGGGCGGAGGAGTATACAGGTCCATCGCCATACTTTACGGTGTCGTACCCCATTCCGTTTCAAACCTACCGCATAGGTTGGCGGTGGGTCTTGGATGAGGCATATTTGGGGGTGGTGTCCAGATCGGATCGGACCGTCGCCATAACCCACCGCATGTGTATACGGTGGGTTTTAACCGTCGCCATAATGGTCCAAAACCGTAGCCATGACCCACCGCATACGTAAACGGTGGGTTTAAACCGTTGCCATAGTAGTGATTGAGTTCGTATACGGTCAACGCCTCCACCGCATATACATGCGGTGGGCTTAGGAAAACCGGATTAAGGCCACCGTCAACCTATGCAGTGATTAGCAGTGAAAATAGTAAAAAAAATATCCACCCCGATTTTATATATACACAGTATACACTTACATGCACACTTAATTACATACGGTGTATATACATGCACAATGTGTTTACAATGTGTTTAGGTATACTTTTAGATTCTTCGTCTTTCTCTTATGTAGCTATTCGTCATATTTTCAGGGAAACAAATGTTGTGGCTGACTATCTCGCTCGCAGTGCACATGCGTCCCTTGCCGACGACAACTACGACGACGATCTAGATCTTCGTGTTCTCATCCGCAAGGATCCGCTAGGAAGGGCTTCTGCATCGGCCGACCCAACCTAATCCTTATTCTGCGTCAAAAAAAGAAGAAGCTTACCCTAGCTTCGACTGCCTTATCTCAGTTTCGACCGTCTCACTCTTGCTCCGACCACCCTAACCCCAACTTCGACTAGCCCTGCTTTGCAAAGGTGTCGTCATTCCGGAGTCATTTCTCCCGGAGAGCATAAGTGGAATAAACCCCTAACTTGATTTCATATATGAAGTTGATCAAAAATCAAAATCAATTTGGGGTTTTTTTGATGATTTTGGGTCTTTGATCTTTTTTTTTGTATCAATTCCCTAGCTCAATTTGATTGTCTAATCCATTGATGGACCCGTTCTCGGTTCTGGATAACTCGAAGGCTGAGATTGGTGCTATTGTCTTCGGCCTTCTGTACTCATATTGATCTTCAAGTTGTCGTCTTGTGACGTCCTTGGCGTTTGTTTGTTTGAGGGGTGGAGGCCAGTTGTAACCCTGTCTACCCAGATGTCGGTGAAGGTTCGGGTGGCTGATCTAGGTTGTGTCTGATCACCGGAAGCCATCTCTGGCTGGCGTTGGTGGTGTTATCCTCCCCTCGGTTTGCCCAACCCTCTGTCCGACGAGCCTTTCTGGCTGCTGCGAGGCTCTTTGTGGTTGATGCCGGCATGTTCGTGCGTTGTCCCCAATCCCCCTTTGCTTTTCCTTGGGCACCGTGGTGGTCTTGTTCTTCTGGGATTTCTCTCCACAATTGGTGATGGCTTTGTGATGCTTGCAAGGCACGCTTGGGGGTAACATGTCCCCAGTCTGAGTTTGCACTGTCTATGTACATCATATTTGTTTAGACGATTCTCCGTTTGCCGACCTGGTCGGTCTTCGAGTTTTAGGTATGTTTGAACTCGACTTTTTACCTCATAAAAAAAGATTACAATTACACACTTACACGGGTGCGAGCCAAGTGTATAGAGTGAAAGTGACGATAAACATGTGGGACCGAACCTCAATGAACAATGCCTCAATCAGTGGGGAGATTAGAAGGAAAACAAAGTTTAATAGAGGGTAAAAATGTCAATTTGGGATAAATATTAAAATGCCTTATAAACATGAAGATTTTTTAAAAGTTTTATAAACTTTAGCAATAGAGAAAGAGACGAAGAGAAGAAAGGAGAAACTGATCTGTATTAGTGAAATCGAGAGGCACTGTTGGGAGTCGAACCATCGCCTAGGATAATGAAGGATGAACCCTAATTCTTCTCCAATAAATCTAAGAGCACAACTCGTGCTGATAACGTATTATAAACTTTAGCAATAGAGAAAGTGACGGAGAGAAGAGAGGAAAAACTGACCTATATTAGGGTTAACAATGAACTTTATTTATAGGAATTATAAGTCTTGGCCCCAAAGACAAATAGAATTTCCCATGTATATTCACACATATAATAATATTATAACAAAAAAGGTATTTTAAATGGATATTTAGCAAAAAAAAAAAATTCAATATATAAAAGGACATCTTTCACTCAACCAAAATTACCGTCTAAAATGATACTCCGTAATATTTTACTCCACGGATGGAGGAATGAACTGGAATATGAATGAAGGCAGTATTCAATATGTTGCCCATGCAGCCAAAAAAATTGTCCACATCGATCTACTCGATCGGCGTACGAAATGGGTTCATTGTTTAATCTTCTTTTGGCGTAAGAAATGGGTTCGTTGTTTGAGTGGATGAAATGGGTTCGTAGTCGACGGAGCATTTTTTCTCATGTCATATGTGCTTCTTTGGGACCATTTGATTTGATGGGTCTCCTTACATATAGGCGTCTAATTATTTGTATCAACTTCTCAGTTCACCGGCCAAATATGTTGGTCTAAAAGGTCTGTCTATCGTTTGTCCTATAGACACAAGATATAGACACAAGATAATGACCTGAATTGGAAATTGTTTTCCTAAATAAAATGGGTCGTTGAATCTTAAAATCTGTTTTAAAAAATAGCTAAACTGGGTGTATGTATGGGCAATATTTCTCAAATTGAAATATATATGATTATACTGCAAATTCGATGTTAATCAATTTTTGCATACAATCCCGCAATTATTCTATTATCTCTGGTTTGAAAATAAAAGACAACAATAAGCTATTATTTTCTAAAAATAAAAAGAAACTATTAGGTTGAATTAATGATGGATATAAATTATATAGCTGGGAGTGGTTCTGGATGTGGGAGAGAGTGGAAAGGAGTTGGGGTGGGAGACTTGAAGTTGGAGGGGGAGCGGTGAATGAGATATGAGGGGATCGGTTGGTGGAGGTGTGAGAAAACTCTATTATAGAGTTAATTTTTCTCTAGTAAAAATTAAGGGCCTGTTTGGTATCGATTTCCGAAAATGAAAAATCGGTAATCGGAATGGATGATTACGGATTTTAGTGTTTGGTAGAGCAAAACCGGGAATTAAATTGATTACCGGTAATCATGCATTTTAATCCCAATTTCTACCCCTTTTTATTCCCCAACAAAAGGTGGGGGATCATCCCATTCCCACTTTCCACCATCCAAACTCAACACCATTGTTTCCCGTCTTGGTCGCTACCACCACCGTCGACGACCGCCGCCGCTCCTCCACCGCTGCTCCTCCACCTTCGACGACGCCGATACTTCTCCACCTATCCCCCGCACCGAACTCTCCAGATCTGCTCCACCTTCAACAGGCCGTCGCCATTGCCCTCTCCAGATCTCCTCCACCTTCGACGGCCGCCGCTGCTCCTCCACTTTCGACGGCCACCGCTGTCATCGTTGCCCTCTCCCCCGCCTTGATGGCCTCCCCTCCAGTCTCCAGATCTGCTTCCCCCTCCTCTCCAGACCTGCTTCCGCCTTGCTGGCTACTGCTGCCGTCCCACCACCATATATCCCCCATCCCCCACCTCGACCTACCCGGACCACCTTAGGGTTCGAAATTCCCAAATCTGCTTCTCGACATTTGATGAGTTTTTGGGAAATCCCCAAATCTGCTTCTTCATGTTTGATGAATTTTTGGAATGGGATTGTTGCATTTTTGTAATTCTTTGATTTAATTTGAGAAATATAAGTTGTGTTGTTTATAAATTTTGAAGATTGATTTTCTATATTTTAGGTTGAATTTCTCATTCCGACATTATACCAAACAACATACTTGAGAAATGACTCATTCCGAATTTTGATTCCGATTCCGATTCTCATTCTCATTCCGATTACTACACTTATACCAAACGGGGCCTAAGTGGAATTTTTTTTTAGGTTGGTGGAGCCCCGGTTGGTGAGGTTGTGTAAAAACGAGAGGACAAGATCTTGTCATTAATTTATATTTTAACGGTCATAACCTTATCAAATCTATCCATAGTGTTTTAATATTGAAACATAGTCCCCCTCCTATCTCATTCATTGTAGAGTTGAATTCCGTAAAATTGGTAGAGTGGTTAAGATTTAACCAATTTTACGTAGAGTTATTTTAGCATATTTCTAAATATCTCTTTCTTTGGACAGGTTGCATGTAGTTGAACGTGTACGTCTATGGGATCAATTTGGCCAGACATTTCCCATTGATTGAAATATATTTGTCGTTAAATTCAAATTTTCTAAAGGTTTACTTGGACCGGTTCTAGGGTTATAAAGTTACCCATCTACAAATATCACAATGATGCGGGTTCAAATCCCGCATAGGCTATCTATGTGTTATCTCTTATTTTGTTTCTCTTTGTGAATAAGTGTATAAGGTGCAAAAATAAAATTGTAATGTGCAGTTGTGCAACTCTAAAGTGCAGTTGTGCAACTGTAAATTTGTGACGTGGTGGAAAAAAGAAAAGAAAAACTTAAAAAAAGTTCTGACGTGAATTTTTTTTTTTAAAAAAAATAGTTCTGACGCAAATAGAATAAAAACTGCACAAATTATAATAAAAAGCGCAAGAATAATATTATTAAGTGCACAAATCTGATTTGAATTGTTTATTAGATAGGAGTATGAACAAGTTCTAAATTGCACATTCAAATTAAAACAACTTTCGAATCTAATTTGCACAACGTAAATTTATATTTGCACTTTTTATTCTATTTGTGACAACACAACATAAATTGTAAAGTACAGTTGTGCAACTTAAAATTGCAGTTGCGCAGCTGTAAAGAACAGTTGTGCAAAATTTAGAACTTATATACGCAATTTTAGTTAGAATGTGCAATTTAGAACTTAAATGTGCATTTTTTTCATGTCAGCACTTTTTATTCTTAGTAGATCGGACTATACCATGCTATATAAAAATATAGAACGAATCCTAATCCTCAAATAATGATTAAAATATTAAAGATTTGGAAAATTCGTAAGTAATATTGATTGATTAGTTAAAAAGATGCCGACACTACAATTGAGACTTGTGAAATTGGGTTCAACATGATCTTATTTTTTCTCAATATTATTTTATAGTTGCTCAATAGATTATTGCACAACATGGTCTTATTTTTGCTCATCAATAGACTATAATTGCACAACCTGGAGGATTGGTAGAAATTCGTTCAACATGATCTTATTTTTTTTCTCAATAATAGATTATATTTGCACAACAATTGAGACTTGTGAAATTGTGCTCAAGATGATCTTATTTTTTCTCAATAATATTTTGTACTTTCTCAATAGATTATTGCACAACAAGGTCTTATTTTTGCTCATCAATAGACTATAATTGCACAACATGGGGGATTGGTGGAAATTTCCTCAACATGATCTTATTTTTCCTCAACAATAGATTATTTTTGCACAACCATTGAGACTTGTGAAATTGTGCTCAACATGATCTTATTTTTTCTCAATATTATTTTATAGTTACTCAATATATGATTGCACAACATGGTCTTCTTTTTTCTCATCAATAGACTATGTTTGCACAACATGGGAGATTGGTGGAAATTTGCTCAACATGATCTTATCTTTGCTCAACAATAGATTATATTTGCCCAACTGAGACTTGTGAAATTGTGCTCAACATGATCTTAATGTTTCTTAATATAATTTTATACTTGCTCAATAGATTATTACACAACATGGTCTTATTTTTGCTCATCAATAGACTATGATTGCACAACATGGGAGATTGGCGGAAATTTGCTCAACACGATCTTATTTTTGCTCAACAATAGATTATATTTGCTAGCTAGGGGTGGGCACGGGACGGGATTGAGCCGAGACGGGACTCGTCCCGCGAAATTTTTACGGGACGGGAACGGGACGGGATTGACATTTTTTTTTCGGGACGGGATGGTGTCTGGACGGGACGGGACGGGGCTTGTCCCGCAAATGAAAATAATAAAATATTATATAACAATGTTTTCATTTTTATAGTTCATGCTATTTCATACAATTTCAAGCTAAGACAAGTGTTAACAACACATTAACATAACCAACTTGGTCAAAAAGTAACACTATCAGTGGTCCAACAACCTAATTTTAGTGTTTCATTCGGGAAAAAAAACCCAATTTTAGTCTTTCATACAAAAAAACACACTGCCAGTTCAAGAGGCTAGAAGCCAGATGGAGACCTCAAGGTTGAAATCTTGGAATAACTTCAAATCTTCAATCGCACTAAAGGTCTAAAGCCAGATGAAGGCGAAGGTGAAGGATGAATAACCTAGAGAGTGGAGACAGAGAGAACTCGGCGGAGAAGCAAGACACATAGGTGCGTCGTTTGCCGTCGGCGGAGGAGAAGGACAGAGATTTGGGATTTGAGAATGTCTTGCGTCTCTGACTTTGGTTGCCTTTCACTCTTTCAGCCTCTGTAGCCCTAAATCAGTAAATCATCTACCTTAGCTTACACTTACATTATAGTATTACATTACTAAAATGTAAATCAAAGTAAATGGGCTGTAAGGCATTCACTAAAGGTCTAAAGCCTCAAATTATGTAAATAAGATTAAATACGATGTACGTAATGTTGCATTAAAAAAAATATAATAATATATAAAGAATTACTTTTATTAAAATTAAAACTTATTTTACATATATATTATTTATATTATATATAACATATGCGTGACGGGATCGGGATTTACGGGATCCCACCGGCATCGTCCCGCATAATTTTTGCGGGACGGGATCGGGACGGGATTCACTATTTTGTCCTAAATTCCACCGGGATCGGGACGGGATCGGGATTTGCGGGATTTGTACCCACCCCTAATATTTGCACAACAATTGAGACTTGTGAAAATTTTCTCAACATGATCTTAATTTTTCTTAATATAATTTTATACTTGGTCAATAGATTATTGCACAACATGGTCTTATTTTTTCTCATCAATAGACTATGATTGCACAACATGGGGGATTGGTGGAATTATGCTCAACATGATCTTATTTTTGGTCAACAATATATTATATTTGCACAACAGGGGGAGGGGGTGGTGAAGCTCTGCTCAACTTAATATTATATTTGCTCAATATAATCTTTTACTTTCTCAATAGATTATTACTCAACACGATATTATTTTTGTTCATCAATAGATTATACTTGCTCTATGTGGGTGGATGGGGGGGGGGGGGTGAAACGCTGCTCAACTTAATGTTATATTTGGTCCATATAATCTTATATATGCTCACCTATATTTGCTTCACTTAACCCTATATTGTATTGTTTTTTTAAGTAAACAATAAGGATTGGTGGAATTTTGCTCAACATGATCTTATTTTTGCTTAACAACAGATTATATTGTCACAACAGGGTTGTGAAACCGATCATTATAATATTATATTTTCTCAATATAATATTATATTTCGTCATCTATATTTGATTCACTTAACCCTATATTGTATAGGGTTGTTGGTTTTTTAAGTAAACAATAATGCTAAAATCTGAAATTTGATGATTGATGCCAAAGTGATTGTATTGCATTATCGCTGACACAGAGAAAAGAATACACAAACTTGTCTGATTAACAGCTAGATTTAGATTTGCACACCAATATAAAAAATCAAAATGTGCTGACATGGAAAAAAAAGTGCAATTTTAGTTTGAATGTGCAATGTGAGTTGTTTGAGTGCACAACAACGATTTGCTATAGAAATTTCCAAGACAGTAATTTTCATTTGGTAACTTGTGACTTGTTAGAGTATGCTTCAGATGACTCCAATGTGACTAACGCGACAAATCCGATAATGATTAACCTAATAGTGTTAGGTTTTAGTTAAAAATAACACAACCTTTGCAGGTTGTTGTGCTCAGTTGCCGCATGTTTCAAAAATGCAAAAACCAAATAAGTAAATATTGCAATTGACAAGTCTATTATTGCCTGCAGCTGTTTATTTCTCATGAAAAGTGAAAAACACTAGCATTCGAAGATAATTTATAAAGATGTAATAATGCATCGAAAAATTATGAAGACAAGTAGTTTAACTTGATCGCTTGACTTGACACTGACCCATCTATTTCATCTCGAAAATCATTCTACTATCAATCAAAGGATTATATGGTGCCAGGCAGCCACATATCAGTGTAAAGAGAACTACCAGCTCGAGCAGCCACATATCAATGTGCCAAGCAATAGTATAGGAATTTCAGGCTTGTTACGGGCTGCAATCCGACTAATAGATACTTCTGGCTCAGTTTCGCTTCCATCGTAGAGCTGCATATCGGTTTCATTTGCTTCTGCTGACATAGGCAACACATTCTTCGGAGCATCAAGGCCTATACCGAACATAACTCCTAGTGTTTGTCGACTGCCACCTCTCCCTGAGGCTTCTCTACTCAATGATCTCAAGGAAGATGCTCATCTCTCAAAAGATTTAGAGATTTCTGCTTTCTCAATCTCTTTTTTCATGTCCTGTAATCTTATAAGCTGCGAGTATGCGCCTTCAGGATCGTTGAGCAGTTGTTAGTGCTTCATGGACAATGCAAGAACAAATTACCTCTGTATAGTTTTTTTTTTCCATTTAGTTACTAATGTAAATAGGTGAGGAAATGATGTTACCTTTCTCAGCGACTTTTCCTTGATGAATCATATCTATCATTTCAACATTTCGCACTGTGCTTAAGCGATGAGCAACTACAACAGCTGTTCGGCACACTGCAAAAACAGAATGTGTGCCATTAAACTCCAACAGACAATCCAGGAACAAATTCATACAGGAGAGAAAAGAAAGACAATTACTAAAAGAATAAACACGTTATATATACCTTATTCTGAAATTGTTCTTGAAGAATACGGTTGTCTGATGCTTTTATTTGCCCAAAACAAATAACACTTCACATTATACCCAAATTTAACATTTTTATTCCTTCAATGTTTAACAGCTAGATTTATTTCTTAACTATGGTATACTAGAAATTAGTTTTCCAATTAACAACTAGGAAAGATAATTTAGTCTGCCCATTAAAGAAAAGGGATCTTTAAAAATTCACAAGCATGTGATGGTTAAAAGAAACTAAAGAGGATCTAACTTGAGCAACTTACAACTATTGATCAGCATGCCTTGATTCTAGTTGGAATACTAGTTTGAGATTATCATTCCAGTTCTTTAACTTTGGGTAATGAAAAAGAGTTGGTGAATGGAAAATCTGATATGATTATTCAAGCAAAGGTGTCCAGAGTATATACAAGAAGATCAGTGTTAGAAGCTTATCCTAGATGCTACAGACGACAATGAGCATCACACATCAACATGAAGATTTCAGTTTGTTAAGATTTTTAAACACAATACTGCTGACATCAAACAAATTGTGAAAACCGCAAAGGGACAATGATGATTCAACTATGTCTCTTCACTTTTTTCAACTAAACAACTCCTAAAATGACAAATGGACGCATCACACATCAACATAAAGATTTCACATTTCTTCCAAAATCAGACACTACTTGAAAGTTATTGACTTATTGTTTGGTTAATGAATGAAAGTTATTGACAGTTGTTGACACTGCTGCCATATTTGAGTTTGTTAAGATTTGCAAATTCGTTAAGAGCAAAACAGTAGTGAAGAATTTCTAGCTTCTATGTACCCTAAGACATGCATAATATCATAAACTTGCCAAGATGAGATCTCCTGCTAGGAAAGTTATGAAAGATCAATTAATGATAAACACTAAAAATCCAAATTTGATGCGATTTTAACGAAAAAGGAAAAGTAAGTGCACCTATAAATTCGAATCTCAAGATGCGAAACACAGGAAAATAGTCGGAACGAAACCTCGGCTCGAAAAAATTGATTGGCGGTGATCCAGCAAGCAAGAAAGCAAAGTCAGCAGAAGAAAAGATCAATTTTCTTATCAATCAATCGAAGATCGATTGATAAGGAAAACAGTCAGAATAACAACATCACATTCACATTCTACACGAAAATGACTCCCCTTTATGTTCATTCACAAATCAAAGCAATTATTGTGCAACTGTGAAGTACAATTGTGCAAATTTTAGAACTTATATGTGCAATTTTAGTTTGAATGTGTAATTTAGATCTTAAATGTGCAATTTTTTAATATAAGCAGTTTTTAATAATAGTAGACCGGACTATACCATGCTATATAAAAACATAGAACGGATCCTAATCCTCCAATAATGATTAAAATATTAAAGATTTGAAAAATTTGTAAGTAATATTGATTTATTAGTTAAAAATTACAATGGTAAAACAACTACGCGCACAAACTTTCTTAACAAGCCATATTGCACCTCTCATTTGAATAGGTGAGCACAAGTTTTAGTAACTCAAGCAGCCATCACAAAATAATGCATATAGTCATAGGTGGTGGACATGTCCGCACCACTTGAATTCTTTCTACAGAACAACAAGCAAAAAATAACATATAAAAACAGTGGGGCATTACCCCATCATCTGCTGCTACTCCTGAAACTAAATGACTTTTACAACAGGAGGTCGTGGTAGCATTTCAGCACCTTCATTTGTGTGCAATCTCCTGACACTCACACCAACAAACATCCATTTCCTACAAACATCCATTTTTTAGAACATGTGTCAAAAAAGGAGTCACAAGTAAAACTATAAAAGAAGACTTTTCTATTAATATAAGACAACAACTATTAAACTAACCATGAAAACTTTAAAGGATCTAAGCTTCCATCAGGTTTCGTATTCCAGAACAGCAAGGCGTCGCTCATCTTGGGTTTAACCAAGATCCCTGGTTGTTTTCCTTGTGTCTTTTTAGCTTCGGGGAATACAATTTCACCCCCTTTCTCGACGTCTGATATGCAAAGGGATCTAATAAGCGAAGAAACATACAAGAAAATGCACAATATCAGACGGAAGAGCCAGAGCAGCTGACAGCAACTAAGAACAGCTCACAACGACTCATGGCAACCAGAACAAGAATGTTAGCATTCATGCATGATCCACCATAGTATGCTGCAGAATGAAAAGTGCTTGATGACTATGTATGAGCTATGTCTTCTATATTTAACATTCTGTATTCTTTGGATTGTACATGCTTAAAGTCTTATTGTAATACTTTTTAATGCTAAGGGGTGCAACTTCAATGTTTTGTTTTTTTCATAATTGAATTTGAAATAAAATTGATTAAATATGCTAAGGCTTTCAATATTGGGCAAGGAAAGGCATCTGTTGAATGTTCAGTACAGGATATACCCATTAATTAATTCATTCCCAAATACAGAGTTTTATGATAAGAAATTTTTGATGCTCAAAATGTAATGCTACGAAGCTATACAAAGCAATTTCTTGAAGGAAAGACGTATTCGTAGTATTATTTCATCAATGCATCTACTGGAAAGAGGATTTCGACAAAGGGCACAACCTGAGAAACTGGCTGAGGTGGTTGTTCTCACGGAGTTAGTAGGAAGACTTCAAAATGGTACAGTATGATTTAATGTAAATTACAGAAAATTGCGAGAATTGCTCGTGAATACACGGAGTGTTGGTGACCATGGGTGCTTCGACATGCAAATTCAGCAGCTCATTGTTTAGCAAATTCTATATTTACTAGTTTGAATTGTTTCGTGTCCTTGAGCTTTTTTTTCTTTGTCATTGTGGGAGCATGTTTCATTCAAATTTTTCTTTGTCATTGATAGGCATGCTTCAATGGCAACTCGTCTCTATTCGTCATCGTCATTCGTCACCTTCGCCAAGGGAACTGCCCCCTTCGACTCCGCCATCTCCGAGTCTTACCCGTCTACCCTGAAATCCACTGCGTCATCGATCTCCCTGTTCCTTGAATTGGTAAATAGAGAGCGGCCATTCCGAGATTCGAACTGGAGACCTATGGGTACTACCCACAAATCATTTCCATGCCAGTTAGCCATTCGGGAATGGTTGTCCTCTCCCTATTCCGTTTCCTCCTCCACATCTCCCCGTCAATTCCGCGGTCAGAGGGAGCTTGAAATCTGTCGCTCTCTCTCGTTCTTCGACCGGAGACTCCTGTAGTGTTGGTGGCGTAAGCGGTGTTGAAAGGGCTATCCTTGATCATGGCGGTGATGTCCAGTCGAAAATCCCTTTAATCTCTCTGTTCGTCCATCTAAACCTCGCCTTCGCCACCACCATGTTCATCATCAATTGATGGAGGGTCTCCCATGGTATTTTAAAAAAAGTCCGATCCCCCTAATCTCTCTGTTCATGATTGAAACGGGCATCTTGTTTAATTTATTGTTTTTCAATTTCTTTTCGATAACCCGTAATTTCTAGTATCGCTCGAATCTTGACTCCGATGCATCGTCGACCTCCACCACCGGCGGCAGTGGAAGCGCTGTAGCCGCTCCTCCAATGCTTCTAGTTTCTTGTTCCATTTGCTGATGAAGCGGATTTGGGAAGGTAGGAGGGAGGGAGTGAGTGGAGTCGGGGGTGGCCTGGGCTAGGGGTGTGCATAATCGGGTACCCGACACGAACCAGTTAATTGTGTCCGGTACCCGGAACCGTTAAGCCCAACTTCCCTGAACCGTACCTGACACGTCTTAACCCGGGTACCTGACACGGTTAAGATATTCAGTTCCGTTTCGGATACCCGGGTACCCGACACAAACCGTTAAACCCATCCAATTAATTAAATAATTTTTCTTCCATCTGTTCATCTTCAGACTTCTGGTCAGAACCCAAAGAGAACCACCGCCTCCTTCCCTCGCGAGAACCATTGATACGGCAACCTCATCATTGATCTGATCTCCGTTGCTCTCGATCTCGGTGACAAGTCAGTGGGATGAACCTCTAGATCTCCCCAGATCTTTGTCCTCGATCTTCGATGGGTGGTCCTGCTTCATCGTCTTCATCGGACATCGAGCGGGACGGATCTCAAATTTATGAGAGCGGCGGGATGGACCTCCACCTCTAATCAAATTAGTCATGGTCGACAACAACCACAAATCTCTCAAGAGCTTCAACAAATCGTTTCAGATCTGCTGATTTTGAAACTCGAGAGGGCCGAACGGTGAGATTTGTGAGTATTTGAGAGGAGAGTTGCTAAGATTTGTGAGGATTTGTGAGGATTTGAGAGGAGAGATGCTAAGATTTGTGAGGATTTGAGGGGAGAGATATGAGGATTCAAAAGAACAACGTCAATATTCAACAGCGCCTCTGCGTGTGTGCTGTGCGAGACTGTGAGCAGCTCTCTGTTATAAAAAAAAAGAGTTAGGGTTAGGAAAGAACAGAAGGAAAAACAAATAAAAAGGCAGCAGAGAGGGATTCGAACCTAGGTCTCTTTGTATTAGCTGAAAGGATGCACTTACTTGGAACCAATTGAGCTAGCGGAGTTATTTGATACATAGGGGATTCTGTTTATACTAGTACTTCGTATTATACTACCCCCCCTAAAAATTAAAGAAAAAAAAAAATTTAAACGGTTCGTGTCAGGTATCCGACAAGGCGATTTGCCCGACCCGAACATGAACCGTTTACAACCGTGTTTTCTCGGTTCGTGTCATTATCATGTCATGTTTTCGTGTCGTGTTTTCGGTTTCGGGTTTTTCTGCACACCCCTAGCTTGGGCCCTGGGGGTGGTTTGTGTTAGTGTTAGGGTATGGGTGAAATCGGGTTAGGCTTGAAAGTTATTGCTTAATAAACTGTGATTCTCGTATTATTCAGGGAAAATGAGAAATTATTCAGACGTATGTGTTGAATTTAGTGTATGGTTTTTGAGATGCAAAATTTGATTAATTATTCGTTTATTACGCAAGTATATGTGTCGAATTTTTCCATTTCGGTTACTAATAGTAATGAGTTGGTAAATTATTCGGTGAAATCTTATTCATTATTTGTCTGAATATGGAGTCTTCGATTTGGTAAACAACATAAAACAAAATATTATTCAGTGAAATATTAATGGTAAGTATCGTTTAGGGATTTTAGGTTTCTTTTAACTGAAATTGATTGACAAAAAAAAAAAAAACATTATTCGGTAGCATGTGTCAAATTATTCAATGGAATTGGTAATTTTTAATATGAACTAATTGGAAAAAAAAGATAACAGAACATTATTCAGTAGCAAGTGAAACATTATTCGGTGGAATTGTCAAATATTTAAAACGAACTAAATCGGTTGGGTTTTAATTTTTTTTTTAAAAATGGCAACAAAACATTATTCGGTAGCAAGTGAAATATTATTCGGTGGAATTGCCAAATTTTTAAAATGAACTAAATCATGAGGGTTTAACAAAAACATTTATTCCCCATCGGGCAAAAAAAAATCAATTTTTTTTTATATATTTTTAAAAAATAGAAAAATAAAAGAAAAGGCAAGGGTGATGGCTTTTTTTTGTGGTGGATGTGCCTAGGTGTGGAGATAAAGTTTTTTTGGTTGCCGGTCTCACCGATTTTAATATAAAACTAAAGAAAAATCACTTTTAATCGTAACCTTTTATCTTCTTTTAATCAAAGTCCCCGATTAGATTAGGAAAAAAAAAGAATTGAAAATACGACATCTGAAGGGAAATACCCCCGCGCCCCCAAATTCTCTTGGGAATCGTTGGCCGCTGCTTCGTCTTCGGCGGTTCGCGGACTGCTCAGATCACCTCCTTCCCATCCATGCCTTGAGTGAAATCAAAGCCCTCATCGGGTGGTTGTTGTTGGTCTAAATTCGGCCTTTGCAACACCACCACCTCTACCAAGCTTCTTCAATGACCACCGTTTCCATATCCGTCGCCGCTGTCAATCATGGGCTTCATCCGATCTTCACCCTCTTGTCGGGGCTTGGGTGGGTTGTTGGTGCTTTTCTGCCTCCACCTAGGCTGCCACCACTGCCTTCTGGTCCCCGGCAGCCTCATCAGTCGGGTCCGCTCATCCCGGTCTCCCCCAATCGCCACCACTCCACCACCCGTTTAATTCTCTTTCGCCCCACTGCCCCCCGCCTTGGCCAGCCTTCATTGTTCGTCTTCGTTGGGATTCTAATTGCCTGGCCTCACCCCTCCTGGTGCCGGTTTCCTGGTCCATCTCCCTCTGTTTTCGATCGTCCGGCCTCACCTGGAAGGAATTTTTGGATTTTTCGGGATGTTTCTTGCTTTGTGTCGGGCCGGGTGTGGTTTTTTTTTAATATATGTATATATTTGTATAGGTGTATACTAAATCTCGTTAGGGTTCTTGGTGCTCTTTACCCAGGCGGTGTGCGGCTCTACGATGGCGTGGCTTGGCACTCTTCTCCTTGGATTTGGTTCTGGCTGTCGGAGTCGGGATATGTTGGGGTTGTGGTAGTGTGTATCGTGGCGTCTCCACTACTCGGTTTGACTGCTTCCCTGGAGTTTCGTAATCACTCCCCAGAGGATGATAGTGTCCTGATATATCGTTGGCCTACGGTTCTACTTTAGGGTGGGGCTTGGCTTCATCTGTCGTCTTTGTCCTTATCTAGTTTGGTTTAGGGTTGCTTGGTTTCGTTTATTGTAGAGTGTGTGTAGTTGTTTGAGTTTGCACCGTTATGTATTATTGTATGTTTTAGTTTTTAGGCGGTTATTCTGTTTGTCGGCTTGACCGGCCTTCGAGTTAGAGATATGTCTGAACTCGAATTCTTACTTGTGCACAAGGTACACTATAAGGGGTGTGCACTCTTGAACTACACCCTATATATATATATATATTAGTTAAAGTTAATGTTTAATTATAAGTTATTTAATTCATTTTTCCTAAAAAAATTACAAGTTATTTTATATGTTTTTTTAATAACAAACGAATTAATATTGCAAAAACCGCACAAAAATACAGGTAATTACTAGTATAAAGTACATGTGAAGGTATGCATAATTTTCAAAGCATGGCTATTGTTACGTACATTATAAGCATACAAACACTATCTATATCCCCGTAGAGGCGTTGCCCTACATAGTTACCCGGGGGGGGGGGGGGGGGGGTGGGGGGGGGGGGTTGTAGTTGCAGATGACATATCAACCGCCGGTGTTATAGGAAGTACGAGGACACCCCAAGCTAGTGGTGCTACTCCACACTACTTGAGCATAATGACCGCACACATGATCTGCTGCGCAGGAGTTAGAGGCATAGTCATAGAATTGCTTTTCATTCACCCACAAGTTGACAGCATCTATCCCAGTTATGTACCTACTATGGTTAGATGACCACCCGATAGCGAGGTTCTCATCATAGGGCCCACCGGAGTGCACGAGGTTGCAGTTGCCGCCCCTTGAGTTAGCGTAGTTTTGGGCGTAGGCTGCTAAAGTTTTGTCCCATGACAAGTGGTCAACACCCACTTGGGCTCGAGCTGCGTTGTGGGCAATGGTGGATCCAAGGTGGGGGGCGACACCAGGCCAACGCCCACCTCGATCCGGGAAAACATACAAGAATATATGGGGTATGTAAAAAATTTACGGGGGATTTTGTGAAATGTCAAAAAAATTGTCCTAATTGGTAAATTGTCCACGTTTTGGGACAAATTGGTGAATTGTCCACAATATAAGACGCGCTCCGTCTCTCCTACAGGCTCCGTCGCTCCGTCTCTCCCTTTGCTCCGTCTCTCTCATGCGCGCTCCCTCTGCCGCTCTTCTCTCCGATCATAGTGATTCCAACGTCGATCATCTCTACGAACCGACGATTTTACCGTTTCTCCCATCGAATCAAGTAATTACAGCATTCCAACAATGATAAGGAAATCGATCTGCTCGACACCTACACCGATTCGTATGGTCCTTTCGTAGAGGAGCACCGAGCGAGTTAGCGAGCGAGGTCGATGTCAAGCGAGCGGAGCCAGCGAGGTCGAGGGAGCGGCCTTCATCACCTCAGATTTGGTTGTATTGTAGGTAAGTGTCGATACAGTGTCGAGGGAGCGTATAGCAGCAATGTACTCATTCCATTATTGTCAATTGTGTCTTCCTTGTTACTTGCCTTTCTTAATTTTTGGCTTTGCTGAACTATTGTCAATTTTCTCTGATTTGATCTCAAGGGGATAGATTTGGGTGGAATAGAGATGAAATCAATCTTTGCTTCCGACTGTTTTCCTTATCAATCGATCGAAGAATGATTGATAAGGAAATCGATCTTTGCTTCCCACTGTTTGATGAAATCGATCTTTGCTTTTGTTGCGCTATTCTTCTGATGAGCGGCGTCCTCTGAAGCATCTTTGCTTCTGTCCATTTTCTGAGATATGTGTTTTTCTATGCTGAAATAGGGAGGATTGTGTTCTTTTTCAATGAGGATCGTGAATTTTTGAGCAATTGTCCAGCTTCTGCATTTTTTTTTTTAATGGATATTTATTTAATCATATAAATTTGGAATCTTATGTTGACAACTGCTTTTTCTTTGTGTTATTGTGGTTGGTAATTGCTTCTATAAGACTATATGTAGTGTTTGAGGCTTTTAGAGTTTTGATTGCTAATTGAACCAATTAGAATTGCACTGCAAATATTTATAAAGCTATTTTTTAAGGGGTCTTTCATCCCACATATGTTCCAAGAAGCAATTTTTACTCCATCCATGTGTACCTTTGTTGTGAGTGCTACTCTCACCATATTCCATCCGATTTTCTAGGTTTCCAGCCTCTACCCCACATAAAATCTCAAATCCTCCCTGACTGATATTGCTTCTACTGTTGGCACCAACTGTTGGGATCTGTTGCTGTAATTTGGCTGATTTCCGTTTAGGAGTCCTTGTTCATCCCCTTTATGAAAGTGTTACATTTTTTTTTTCGCAGTAGGAGTAGCTCCAGACGAAAGAGGATACACTTCATACTGTTTTGCACCTCATTTGTAACTTCATTCAACTCTGAAATTTCCGAGTTTTTGCATCTTTTTACTATCTTACTTCCATGTGTATTCAGCTTCTCATTAGCCACATTTTCATTCACATTTGTTGGCTCAACTTCCTTAGCGTAATCCTCTCTGTCATGCGACTTTTCACTACTGCTAATAGCCCCAGTAACGAACAAGACCACTTGTTGCCCATCAATTACATTTCCTACTTCCAAATGCAAATCTGATCTTTGTGAAAGAGTACACTAGATCAGCCTTTTCACCAAGAATTGTGAGTGTAAGCACGATCTTTGTGAAATAAGTTTACTAACTTGTAACCACTTGTGGAAACTTTTCTATTAAAGTGGATCTTTAACATTTTTTAAAATCTTTCCTGCTATTTACGCTTAGCGTTGTTTTGTTCCAATTAGGTTTAGGCATAAATTGTGCACCAAATTTGCACTATATCTCTGCTCATCATTAATATGGTTATGTGTAAATGTAATTGTGTACTTAATTATCATGTTGCTTAGCTTTTTGTCTTTTTTTGATCAATTAAAATAGAATTCAGATTAAAAAAAATTCACAAACAAAAAGCTTGAAATTACATAATCTGAAATTACATAATTAAGAAAAACAATAGAAGTTTAATTCATGCACATACATGACAGCAACGGTTGAACAGAAGCTCTAAATTGTATAAAACCTATCTGCTGTAAAAATTCAGTAGCTTAAATACAGAAATTGGGAGATACTCCTCAAATTGATCTTGATTCTCCTTTGCCAAAGTCAAATAAGTGACCTGAAAGTATGGAAGGATACCAAAGGATTACACTTCTTCGTACTAAAAACCAACATCAAATAGAAACTATAGTTTGGACTTACCATCGCCTCCATCTTAGACGTGAATTGTGCACCACGCTGATGCTTCAACTTTGCAAGCGATGAGATTGTTTTTTCCTGTAGGTAGTTGGGAACATGTGCATTTAAAGATATATCCATGTTAAGTGAATGGAAAGGAAACAAAAAATTATTGATCTAATCGGCTAACCTATAAAATTCTACAAAAAGGTCCTTGTCACTAATATATGGAAGAAGCCCGACTGTCTACAAAAGTTATGACCAGGAAAGTTAGAACCTAGGGAGTGAGAGACCATCAAGACGAAGGTAGTAGTAGTATTAGAATAGCATACCTTTTCCAGTGACTCTTCAATTGCGTCATCACTCAATTTCTCCCTGCCACCCTTTTTCAAAATATTATCACAGAACTCTTCAATTGCGTCATCACTCAATTTCTCCCTGCCACCCTTTTTCAAAATATTATCACAGAACGTAGCCAACAGTTCAACACTTGAGCTACCCCAACACCCTTTTTAAAAAAAGACTCAAATACCTCTTTAAGTGAATGTGAGTATCATAAAAAAGATGTAAATCATTAACAAAATATTTAAAGATAAAATCAAGGCCACACGTGAAAAAAGGTCATGCAAAAACCACATGTGAAAAATTGTGTGGTTTGCAAAGCAGTCATTCACAAAGGCCATGAACTTATCATGGAGCTCAATAACTTTCCTGAGAAAGAGCTGCTACATCCACTAGATTAATCTTCATATACATTTTCTAGAACAATTAGCAAATGGATTTTAAGATAACAAATGTACCAGCTCATGTGAACTGCTAGCATTATCAGCCTAAGAAGAGAGAAATTTCAGATACATCACAAGCCAAATAATGGACGATTTAAAGGCTTAAGCTTTTAACAAAATTGCATTTGTTATTGAGCAAGCTAATAAACGATGACCCTATCGCAAATGCTCTATAGTGAGAAAAGCATTTCATATGAGTGTTTCAACGACCAAGAGATCATACCACATTAGTAGGTGAAACACCTAATCAGAATCTGTTTGTGCATCCCTAATCAGCCACTCCAGTCCCATGATAACCTCAAAAATTCACAAGATGAAAAGCATGTTAGAGAATCTAATTTTTACGTAATTAAAATAAATAAAGAATATAGGTTGTAGAGATGTCAAAAGTAAATGATGATAAGACAATTAACATTCAATTTGGAAGTGGATTGAGACATTAATCAAGCAAATTAGCTTGATTTTTTTTTCCATTTCAGGTTCAACACTTCATATCAAGTAGCAAAGAGCTAGTTAAGAGTTGAGATAGCTCAAAGGCACTACTATTAATGGCTCAACAGACCCATCTCCATTAAAAAAAACACACAATCTTTATGAAGAATGACACATGTATCCAAATCATTTGCAAAAATAAAATAAAATAAAGGGCACTTTAATGAAGTATAAAAATACTAAAAGACAAGATTTATAAGTCAATCTATATGATGATGATCAGTTTAACCCGCTTGAATGAAACCTATAGCTGGATCCATGTACACATAAATAAACCTCAACTCAAGGTTCTTGTATATTCAAAAATAACAATTTTCAAACCATACCAGACTTGGATTCCGAATTCAAACTGGTCAGTCCATTAAGGAGAAATCTGCAATTCAAAAGAAGGAATGAGAAATAATCAAGTAGATTATATATGTAATAAAAACTGCACAAAGATTAAAGTAAACCGACAAAAATCAATAATAAAAACCATGCAACAATATGACATTATGTGTTACATAAGATGTCATTAACAACATCCACATACAAAGCCCTCTTTGATAAAGTGAAATCCAACCCAAAAACAATAGCATCATTCACAAAAAAACAACTAACCAACTGGGAAAAGGCAAAAATTGATGACTTAAGTACGGACAGGGATATATATAACAAAGAGACCAAACCCAAAAAGACTAGAAAACGAACTACAAAATGGATAAAACCTAGAAATAACTGGTTCAAACTAAATTTTTCTGGCGCATTCTCCTCCAACAAATTAGGATCTTATGGATTCATTATCAGGGATAGTCTAGGCATGACTCGGTATGTAGAATCTGGTTCATCCCCACTCACTTATGTTATTGGTTGAACTAAGAATTCCCCACTCGCTTCTGTTATTGATGGCGATAATCTTAGTATTATCAAAAGCCTCAAGGCAGATGTGTCTTGCTGTGGCGAGATAAAGATGCTCCTATCCGACACTCTATGCGCCCTGAATATGCTTTCTGAATTTGAGGTCTCTCATGTTTTTAGGGATGACAATCAAGCCGCTGACCGTCTATCTCATCTAGACATTGGGTTCTCTAGCTCGACCATCCCCTCAGATGCTGTCTTAAGTAGTATCATCCGAAAGGATACTCTTGGCTAGTTGGCCCTGCCATCAGCCAAATTCTTTCCAGTCCAAAAATAAAATAAAATACAAAGCACCCACCAAGCCATTAATACAAAGCACCAGTATTTATATGATTTGGATCTCCGCAGACTCCGTAGGGTCTAGACTATTGTGTCTGATTATTTTGCACAGCCATGTTCTTGACTATTTCAGCGAGCTTATCAAGATCATCTCTACGACTGTCTTAAGAGTTATCCAACCCGTGAACTCCTCCCACACCTTGGTGTTTCCCATATTATTTTGAAGCATTGGATGTGTCCTTAAAGATTTGCTTTGCTTCATCAGGTGTCTTGTCTAAGACATATCCTCCACTTGTAGCATTGATAACACTGCGCTCACAATCAAGCAAGCCTTCATTGAGAAATAGGACTAGATCATCCTCTGGTATAATGCTACGGGCAACTTCCTTTAAGCTTATTGAATCTCTCAACATTCTCATACATGCTATTTGTAGGTTATTGCTCAACATTTGACAATTCCTTCTTGAGTTTACTGAGGCGATCGCGAGTGGTAGGAAAGTACTTCTGAAGGAAAGCTTTCTTCAATGCAACCCAAGTTGTAATGTGTTGTAGGGAGGACATCGAATTCAAAATATAATGAAATAGATCAAACCAGATTCGTGCCCACACAAATAATTACAAGAGCTCCTCCTGATGCAGCAGTGGGAAGTCAGGATCGATCCTCGAGGAAGCGTGTCAGCGGATCTCAAGTAGCTGAAAATCTCATAGACAGAAATAACAGATAGACAGAAATAACAGAGAAAAGCGGAAAAGAAAGCAAAGGCAGAAATTTTGGTCGATATCGACCACTGTTGCTCGATATCGAGTAAACAAATCGACTAACAGTGCACGAAATCGACTGACATAAACCAAAACCAAACAAAGCAACTCGATTTCGACAAAATCAACTCGACATTGACAAGTTACCTCGAGATCGACCAAAATTCCCCGAGATCGAGTAAAACAGAAACAAAGTGCGAAGCTTTTTGAATGAAAAAACGAATGTAAACACGAAATTAATTCAATAAACTAAAGACTTCCAAGATCAGGGTTTCAACACCACAACGATAACCATGCAAAATAACACATAAAGGCATAAAAGATCATGCTTTTCAACAAATAACTTTCGTTATTAACAAATAGGAATGTAGAGGCTTTCGCATAAACCGTAATTGTTACCAACCCTTTTCACATAACTAATCCAAGTTGTATTAAGATCACTTTCACTTCAATAACACAAACAAGGATCACCTTCAACTTTCGCAAAAGAATCATGCTTGCATGGATAGAAGACGAATTGCATTAAAAGATCAAACCTTTACCGCATCACCTCACATGGCTACCATCGGGCTCACCCCAACCCTAGAAGTGGGTGGACTACTCACTCTTCATCATGAATAAACTCATCAAAGATTTCAGGAAATAACTAAATTGCATTAAAATAAAACTAAAAAGAAAGCTTACAACCAAAAAAGCCAAATCCGCTCTCGCTTTTCCACCTTGCTCTCGCCACAAGCTCTCTCTCTCTCTACTACCTCTTCTCCCTCTCTAGAATTGAATTGTCTCCTTCTCTAGAATTGAATTGTATCCTTTAATTTCAGCCCCTAAGGCTTTATTTATAGTCTTCATTCCAAGCTAATCTAGGAAAGAAAACTATATCTATATCTAATTCTATCTATCTTTTATCTAAATATTAAAGCATGGAAATAAATAATTATATCTAAAAAGTAACTAGAACTAATTGTGGATAAATCCTCCTTTGACTTGATAGATCTTGATGGAACTTGATATAATTTGATCTCAAAAATATCTCCATCGGCTTCGGGATAGAATATTAACAAGATTCGGATTACTCTCGGAATCAGCTTCTGGAATCAACTCGATATCGAGTAGGATTGCTCGATATCGACTAGCATTTTTTCGTCTTCTGATCAGCAACTCGATTCCGGCCTCCATGAGCAAAGTCGAATTGATTTGTACTCGATATCGAGTAGATTTCCTCGATATCAAGCAACGTCTTCCAGCTCCAGCATGTCATTGTCGTGTTGAAACCACATAGGAGGGAATGAACTAAGTGTAATGACTTCGATAGGATCTTCCATTCTTGCATCCTTTAAAGACTCAAGGGGTGGTGGGGTGGGTTTCTCATAATCAACAGAAGAAGAGGTCGATGAGGCATCCTTTAAGCCCCTTTCCTTCTCAGCTTTTGCACTTAAAATTTGAATGAGTTTGTTCATCTGATTCTCCAAGTTCTTACTGCTCTCAGCTTGCTCTTGCAACACTTGTGTAAGACTATGGAATGGATCCTCCAGGTATGTGACAGAGTTCTCCATTGGCGGAGGAGACGTGGTGAGCAATTCTTCTTGTGAAACATGGTAATCCATATAACAGAAAAAATCCCACAACCCCAACAATCCTCCTAACCGCTTCAGGCCTCCGTTACTCAGGTGCTCAGCAAGCGCTCGTGTCTCAACAGTCATCCCATCAATTATGCAAATAATCATATCCCGGATGCTGAATTGATAACCCCATGAACCAAGGTCGTCAACATACTCATGCAATCTCCTAAAGTATTGGTGAAAGTTCTCACCTTCAAACTGCGCTAATCTCAACATCTTTGAAAAGTTAGTAGCAAGGGTGTTGTGAACCGTAAGATAGGTTCACAACAAAGTTAGATATATAAACAAAAATTAATAAATATACACAACAAAGAAATGAACTTGATTCCCCGGCAACGGCGCCAATTTGATGAACGATTTTTAGTCGCATAAACCGTATCAAAATAAAACTCAAACCTACAAACTAGTATAGCAAGCAAGTAAGAGGTCGATCCCACAGAGAAACAAGTATTTCTTAGCAATGTGTATTTACCAATTAGTAGAAAGGGGGGTTTTGGTTGATTGAGATTGAAAAGAAAAGAAAATAAAATAAAAACAAATTGATGCAAAACAATTTAGAGATAATCGCTCTACCTACAATTATCCACTTTATTTGGTTGAATTGATATTGTAACTTCCTCTTGTCCTTTTAGTTTTCCTATGAATGCCATTGTCCCGACCTAATATAGTTACTAGTCCAATCAGTCCTAGAAACCCTTATCAATCGAACAATCCCTAAAGAAGGATTTAACCCAATTGATAGCTTTAAGTTCAGAGATTAACCAAGATATTTGCAGTCCCTAAAGAGGGATTTAACAACACATCCAACTTCCTGCCCATCCAATTAGTTCAATCAGCCCTAAAGGGACAAGTTTGCTACTTGGGTTAAGGTTCGCAATCAGGAATCTACAAAACCCTAGCAATTGAATTGATCTAACTAGTTGACCAGACAAGATAGAACAAAACAATAAACAATCAAACACAAAGAAGTTGAAGCATTCAATATAGGAAATAAGGAACAAGATTTAGAAACTCACAATCAATCCAAATAAAGCTTCAAATTGCAAGTAGAACAAAGAGAGTTTAGTCGCCCATGGCGAACATCACTCTCTCTCTAATTGTTTGATGAAAAGTAAGAATAGAATAGAAGTTTTTTAAAATAACATAAAACTTGGCCTTTTAAAACATCAAAGTCGGCCATAAAAGAAATAAAAAGGTTCTAGGGTTTTCATTTAATAAAACGCAGCGTATAATTGCTGTCGGCAGATGCGGCGGCCGCTGCATGGATGCGGCGGCCGCAGCATCAACAATTTTCTCCAACTCCTCTGCGACGGTACTGGCGGCGGCCGCTGCACACCATGCGGCGGCCGCTGCATTGGTCTTTCACGGAAAATCCGTCTTGAATCAGCTCTTGACGTCAACATGAAAGTTGTAGCTCTCTGAAAGATCTTTCCAACGCATGGTCATAATAGTCGATCGGACAACCGAGGCCTCCAGAAAGTGCAAAACAAGTTCAGCATGTCTGGCGACAACTTCTGCAGACTTGTTCTTCGTTTAGGTTCGCTTCTTCTTCTCAGGACCTCTTGAGATCTTCAAGTAAGCTTCTTCGATCAACTAGACATTCTCATCCAATGCGTTATCAACCCATTTATCCTTCTCGGATCCACTATTACCTAAAATAATCAATAAAAGCATGTAGATTCCGACTCCAACCACACAGAGAACAAATATGCAAATTATACTTAACCCATGCATGATATGCATCATAACTAAGCTAAATGCAACCTATTATAACTCTCTAAATGCATGTTATCAGACTGATTCGTTATTCTTATGATGATTTAAAGCAAAGAACAACAAAGTTGTAGCGAATAAAGAAAACAAATAAACAAAAGTAGAAACGGTGACAAATAGTAGTAACAATATGAGAAAAATGCTTCACCTACCATTCTTGACAATGGTTGGGTTCATGATACTTGGAATGATTTCATTGCTATTTTCAATCAATCCAAAACAATTGACATCAATGGTTATTTCGACTTGGTTTCGATAGATTGATAACCCACAATGGATTACCAATCACTTACATTACATGAAACACAACATAAAACAACATGGCTTACCAAAATACATGGCCAATTAGCAATATAAAATCTCAATGCAATTAGAATGTCAAATGGTTACAAGTCTCTTAACCCTAATTCCACATAAATCAATATTAAACCAATGGTAGTCAATTGATGCTTGTAAGGGATCAATTACCTAGTTTTTGCTACCATGGATACCAACCTCATGAAAGGAATCACTAGCAAAGATGCAGTTTCTATCTAGATGATCAGTCATAGAGAGAACATGTGCAAATAATCAACAATAAAGAACAAGGATAATGAAATAACTCATGAATAAGAATATGAAATCAAATCCTTATAATTAACCAACTATATCTTCTTATCACATGTGAAACTCTATGAGTTTAGCAGCTCATAAAAAACAAGTATCTCTCTCTCTCACACACACACACAAAATGTTCTTTCACATTCGTTTCCCTCTCAAAACGGTTGAAAACAATAGTCTTATAACGTAAAAGTGATGACTCAAAACCCTAGAGAATAAAATAATAATAAACTAATTAAAATAGATCCGGACGAAATCGGGTTTGCTGAAGACTGCCCGCCGGTTTAATAGCGGCGGGCGCCGCTACTCTTGCTTGGTGATTCTTCTTTGTCTTCAACTTTGAACTCCTTACATCCCTTGATGATCTTTCCTTAGCCTCTTTTATGCTCCAAAAACAGATCTTCTAGGTCTCTCAAGCCTCCCTTCAAGCTGAGATTGTAAAACTACAGAATAATCACAAAATAGCATAGATTTCAAACTCGAATACTCAAATGCAAAACATTGTAAATTAGACAAAAAACATATTGCGATATGAACACTCTAATGCATCTAAAACTAGATATAATGCATATCTAAAATATGTATTATCAATGATCTTAAATTCATAAGTCCCATGATTTGATTGAATTGCTTGAAAATGATTTTTGGAGCATGATTTGAGAATATAATTGAGCAAGTATTTTTTAAATAATGAGGTTTAATTGAAATCTAGCAAAAACATAACCCTTGTGAGTTTGATTTGACCTTATAGGGACTTTAAATATTTCTCCCTTTTGCTTTTGATGTGTTATTATACTCTCCGTATCCTTATTTTTCAATATAGTGTTGCACATGTTTGTTGCTTGTGAATTTCAAATGATTGAGGCATGTTTTCTTTAGCTATGAAATATGAATAACCCTATCTACCTTTGCATTATCCTTTGGTTAAAGCTCATCTAAGTCTTAAAGCCTATTCTTTTTTATAACTTCACAAAAATATATCATAGTCAATGATTAGCCTGCACCTATCTGGGATTAGGAGAAAAATTGTGAGAAATCTATATAGTGGAGTTGCTTTGAGTAGAGATGATGTTTGTATTGTTGCGTATAGCGAGAGGCATAGCTAAAATAAGATAACCCTTCTTGCAATAATAAAGATGACATATTACTAGGGGCCTAAGGAGGATAAAATTCACTTAGGAGTAAAAATTTAGTAACATGGGACCTACGGAGGATAAAATTCATTTGAGGGTAAAAGTCATGTAGCTAGACCTAGGGAGGATAAAATTCATATAAGGAAAATGTAAGCATAAGAACAAAAATAAAGAAAGAAAAAGTCATCATCATCAGAATTGACAAAATTGAAAAGGTTGTAGTGGCTATTGAAATCATTGAAAGAGCTTATTATTGTATGTATTGGAGTTTATGTTATTGGAATGGTTTTATAAAGTATGGAATTTTTTGTGTTGTATATAACTAACCCTTTTTCCCGGATCAGAAGGACCACAAGCCAAAGTATTTCTCATGCCTTATGTTCCTACCAAAGCCCCACTACAACTCTATACAAGTCCTCATGATGTCGTTTGCAAGTAATAACTTCACAGTGAATAGAGTATATTTTGGATTGAGTTGATAGATATACTTAAAGCCTAAACATATTGAGAGCGAGAGAAACACATTATCTCAGTGAAGTTGGATTAAATTCGCCCTAATTATTGGATCGCTTATATATTTTCTAGGATTTTTATTCTCTTATTCATGGCTCCTGGTACTTCATGTTGCTTTTATAAAATGTTAGCATGAAGATCTTATTTGTGGGATGACCAATTCTATATTTGTTTTTCATTGGATGAGGACAAGCAAAAGATTAAGTGTGGGGGAGTTTCATAGCATGCATTTAGGTAGGCATAATAGGTTGCATTTAGCTTAGTTAAGATGCATAACATGCATGATTTAAGTAGAATTTCCATATTTACTCTCTATGTTGGCGGAGTCGGAATCTATAGTACGCTTTTATTGATTATTTTAGGTAAATGAGGATCTGAGGAGAAACATGGGTGGATGACACATCGGATGAGAAATTCAAGTTGATCAAATAAGCGTAAAAGAAGATCTAAAGAGGTCATGAGAGGAAGAAGAGAGACTAAACGAAGAACAAGTCTGTGGAAGTTGTCGCAAGAAAAGCTGAACTTGTTTCGCTTTTTTTGGAGTCATCGATTAT
Source organism: Persicaria tinctoria (assembly GCA_037127255.1). Classification (NCBI taxonomy): domain Eukaryota; kingdom Viridiplantae; phylum Streptophyta; class Magnoliopsida; order Caryophyllales; family Polygonaceae; genus Persicaria; species Persicaria tinctoria. The sequence goes on along the minus strand of JBANSL010000013.1, from coordinate 20,781,886 downwards.
CCGATTGACTATTTTAACCATTCGTTGGAAAACTCTTTTAGAGAGCTACAACTTCTATGTTGACGAAAATACCAAATTCGATCTGGATTTTCCATGAATGACAGATGAAGCGGCCGCGACATACGGGTAGCGGCAAGGACATGCACCTAGCCAAGAAAATAAGGAAAAAGCCAGGCAGCGACCATGTTATTTATGCATCGGTCTCCGCAACTATCATCAAAGCGACATTTTCAGATTCGACGCGGCACTTGTTATTCTATCTAATTCCTATTTTATCTATTGGTCTTTTGGCCGACTTTGAAACTTACATAAAGAGGGAATTAACCCTAGATTTTGAGGGATCCATTAACATTCATCATTCATAAATCCAAGACAATTTGGTTTCTTTTGAGACCGTTGTTCGCCATGAGCGACTAAACTCTCTTCGTTCTACTTGTAATTTGAAGCTTTGTTTGGATTGAGTTGTGAGTTTCTAAATCTTGTTCCTTATTTTTTATATTGAATGTTTCGACTTCTTTGCGCTTAAATATTTGATTGTTTTGTTCTATCTTGTCCGATCAACTTATTAGAATCAATTCAATTCCTGGTTGTGAACCTTAACCCAAGTAGAAAACTTATCCTTTTAGGGCTGGTTGAGCTAATTGGATGGGTATGAAGTTGAATGTGTTGTGAAATTCCTCTTTAGGGGTTGCAAATACCTTGATTAATCTCCAAACTTAAAGCTATTGAATGGGTTAAATCCTTCTTTAGGGACTGCTCATGAAATAAGGGTTCCTAGGACTGGTTGAACTATGAACTAAATTAGGTCGGGAGAAGGATATTCATAGGAATACAGAAGGGACAAGAGGAAGTTACAAAATCAACTTGACCAAATAAAGTGGATAGTTATACGTAGAGCGATCTTCTCTGAATTGTTTTGCATCAACTTGTTTACAGTTTTCATCAACACCCATGCCAACCTTTCAAGTCAGAAATGAGATTAAATTGGAATTCAAAATATAAAGGTTAGTTGGAATTATAAATATTACATAGTATATGAAACTAAAATGAGATTTAAAATATGAAGGTTAGTTTGGATTCATAATTTCCTTATATAAATTTAATATATATATTATACAGTATGAAATTATAAATAAAAAAGGTTGATATTGTATAGAGTTTTTTATCATCCTTAAAAAGTATACATGATTAGTAAATGAAAAATAATAAAACGAAGACATTGATATTTTCAACAAAAAATTATAATGATAAATAATCGAAATTTTATGGGATAAATACTATATCCAAGCTACTAGGACTGTACTAGTTGCATTAAACTTAATATATAAATACTTAATAGATTTATTATATTATGAATTTATGCATTTATTATAGTATGTAATGAATGTAAAATATAATAAATGCAAAAATCTATATAATAAAGAAACTATTAGAGTCAAAGTGTAAATGTTTTTACAAATTTTGCTATTTGGTTCTCTATTATAGAGATTTTTAAAAGGAGCTATTGGAGATGCCCTTATGTAGGGATGATCATCGGCCCAAAATTAAACCGATCTGAACCTGGCTAAACCGAACCAAAAACCGAAAGCAGAAATTCTCAAAAATAAAAATCGAAAACTGAACCTAAAATAATAGGTTTGGTTCGGTTTTCTACCGTTTTGGTTTAGGTTCGGTTCGGTTATGAAACAAAGTGAACCGATTTTATTTGAACATTTTTTATATACATTTTATTTGAGCATTTAAAAAAAAAATCACCTCATGGTCTACGGTCTACCTTTATAACTACACACATAACCCCTTTTTTTTTATTAGCATTTGGGTTGTACATTACCAAATGTCACAAGAGAACCTAATAAGTAATAACCTATTGCTTTGTACAACACTACAAGAGTAGCACCATGTACAGTAGTGGCACCATTTACAGCTGAACCTTGTACATGCGTACAACCCTATGGCCGACGGGAGAGGAGAATCAGACATAAACCGGAAGGGATGAAAATTCCATGAACCGAAAACCTAAACCGAAACACATCGGTTCGGTTAGGTTCTGATTTTTTCGGTTCGGTTCGGCCCCAAAATCCGGTTCAAAGCGAATTTGAACATATCGACCCTTATGTACCTATATTTTTGAAAATTTTGCCGAACGGGCACTTTTTTTTGGCTAAATTGGCGAATTATCCAACTTTTTGGACAAATTGGAAAACTGTCCATCTCCCCTAATACTCTAATAGACATGAGACATATGAGAACTCTCCTCCCAAATCTCTCTCGACCCATAGCTCTCCTCCCAAATCCACAACCAAGTTCTTCTTCATGCTCGTCGGCCATGGCCACGGGCGTCTCCACATCTGGTCTAGGAGGATGACGAGCTCCATGGCCATGGGTGTCTCGATGTACCGATGATCGACGATGCGCTTGAACACGTTGAAGCCAAGATCCACCCCGCTCGCCACCTCCTTCTTATTTATCTCCGCAACGCACCGCCTCATGCCTTCGATCTCGGACACCACGTACTTCCTCAGCGGAGAAGAAGATGAAGAAGCGGATCTCGGTGGCGTTTCTGAAATTGACTTGCTTGCGATCGGAGAAGAAGCAAATCGGTGGTCTTCTCTCCGTCGTACACCATTCGGTTGTTGGCAAAGCTCAACCTCTACTTAAAAATCGGTCGAATTCGCTTCCAATTTAACCAAATCTGCTTCGAAGCCTAATTAAGAAATCACCTCTAAGTCGTCCTCTCCAAGCGCCGCTCGTCGGGATCTGTGGACTAGCAAGGACCGGAGGTTGGCTCGCAATCGGCGTTCAGATCCCAATTGCAATCGCCGGATTTCCAATTGCTCAATCTCAAGGTTTGTCTGTTCATCGTTGCACTTAACTCTATTCTTGATGCATTTAAGCAACTTTTTTTTTTCGAGTTTTGAGTTTCGAGTTTGAAATTGCTCATTCTCACATCCTATCTATTTGGTGGATTGCGATCGGTTTGTGATATGAATATGAAAATTGTGCATTGATGCAAAGTTGGTATGAATTTAGATTTGTTAGTTCATCGGTTTGTGATCGGTTTGTATGTGTTATGAAAATTGGGGGCAATTCACTTGATTTGATCAGTGGCTTTCACTTCCTCATGCTCCTATGTTCTCTCATATCTGTCATGGCTGCTAGATTTGAGATTTACGAATTCAGAACCCCTAGCTTACCTCAGTGGTCTGGAGCAAGTCTTCCTCTTCAGGTTTGTAACAGATTTCAAGTGCTGACTGTTTTTGAGTTGCCATTAAGTTTGGGATTATATAATGAATATTTGTAGGGAAACTTGAGAGTAGTGTTATATTGAAGGCTATATGTGCTGGATTCAAGGAAACAATTAATCCTTCTGTTTGCTTGAGTTCGGGTTGGTTAATTTGCAATCATGCCTTACCTACTTAAATATTATTCAGTTCCTTATTTATAACACAAATTAACTTATTGATGTCTAACACTTTCATATCTTGAGACTAACGAGTGTGTGAAAAAAAATGGTGGTTGTTGGCAGGACATATGGGCTTTTTCTTAATATTTTCGCTTGTGTAATGAGAACTATCACAATTACAAAGTGTTGTATCATCCCTTTTGAATGTATTTGTGATTCTAGGTGGAAGCAACCTATCACTTTCAATGGCTTCAAACTCCTTCTTTGTGTATTACCAAATTGTGAGTTTTCTCTATCTTAATTGATTATCATGTCAAGTTCCTTGCATCTTTTTGGTTTTATGTCAATGTATCCGGGACTGAGGTGGTTTCTATAAGGATTAAGTTTGGGGGCTTGATGAACCTTGAAAATGTTTGGCAGTGTGCTGATATGGTGTGTGTCATTGGTTTCTCACATCTTGTTGCTTGTTTTGTTTACAATTTATTCTTGAGGTATGGGGTGCACAATTTGCCTGCAACTCCTAGGCCGAGACCATCTTCTGCTTTCATCAAATCTATCGAAAATCGATTCAAATCTCCGCTTCCACATAAACTTGCTCCTAATTTAATAGCAGTATTAGATAGCCAATGTGCATAGTTAAGAGAGACTTGTGCATAGTATTAGTAGTTGTTTATTCTGTTGACGATATTAATTTTGATATTGCTGTTATGTTTTCTTACAGGCTACTGAACAAGAGCTTGAGAAGGAAAAGCTCGGTGAAAGAATTGCAAAGCTTTCTGGTAGTGTGTCAGTGATCGAGGTGATTTATTACCTGGAAATTATAGATTATTAGCTTTCTTCCCTTTCTACAGCATGTGCTTGTCAATTCCTATAGGTTGGGAGATGGTATTTCTATCACTTCCTTCTATAAAAATGATTTGAAGAAGGTGCTAACTGTTTTTGAGTTGCCAATTCATGGAGATTTCAAGTTGGCTGCTGGACATGTTCTTTGTGCATTCTGTTTGTTTCTTTTATGTATAAGGGTTGTTTGAGTTCATTGCATCTGCTTAAGGGTTGTTTGAGTTCATTGCATCTGCTTGAATTTTACCAATATTTACAAAAAGTGTGGGATGCTTGACTTCCTCATTAAATCATTTCATTGTCTTTAGTTGCATCTTTTTTCATTTGTAAATCCTTGTAAGCTCATCTAATAGTTGGATCTGTATATCCATCAGAGATTAGGCTCTTATAACCAATTTATTAGAGCCGTATATCCAAATTTCAATAAAGTAAAGCTACTTGATTATTTAAAAAAAAAGGGTGGGGTTAGCAACCCCCCCCCCCCCCCAAAAATTTTGTTTTAATTGGCTCTTTATTTTCTTGTTATACACTGAACTCCTAACTTGGAAAAATCCTCCTATGTTTAAGCTCTTGATTTTAAGTGAGTTTATTATTGCAAATTGAATCACTGGCGTGTCAGCATATATTGGTAATAAATCTCCACCCATCTTGTTTTATTATTTTGTGAAGCCTATTAGCTCAAATTGGTAGAGAGTTGTGTACAAAGACAAAGATACGAGTTCAAATCCCGTATAGGCTATCGTGGAGAAAAAAGTGCAATTTTAGTTTCAATGTGCAATTTAGACTTTAAATGTGCAATTTTAGTTTGAAAAAGTGAAAATATAAAACTGAAAAGTGCAATTTTATAACTCAAATCCAAAACTGAAAAGTGCAATTTTATAAAATTATATTTGCGCAACATAAATTTATATTTGCACAACACAATATTATATTTTCTCAACATAAACTTATATTTGCACACTAATATAAAATTTCAAAAAGTGCTAACACGAAAAAAAAATGCAATCTTAGTTTGAATGTGCAATTTTAGAACTTAGATGTGTAATTTTAGTTTCAAAAAATGCAAATATAAAACTGAAAAGTGCAATTTTATAACTCAAATATAAAAATGAAAAGTTCAATTTTATAAACTATTATTTGCACATCATAAACTTACATTTGCATAACACAATATTATATTTGCTCAACATAAACTTATATTTGCACACCAATATAAAAATTCAAAAAGTGTTGACACGGGAAAAAAAAAATTGCAATTTTAGTTTGAATGTGAAATTCTAGAACTTAAATGTACAATTTTAGTTTGAAAAGGTACAAATATAAAACTGAAAAGTGCAATTTTATAAATTTATATTTGCATTTTAGAACTTAAATGTGCAATTGGTGGAATTGTGCTCAACATGATCTTATTTTTGCTCAACAATAGATTATATTTGCACAATGGGGGGAGGGGGGTGGTGAAACTTTGTTCAAAATAATGTTATATTTGTTAAATATAATCTTATACTTGCTAAATAGATTATTGTTCAACATGATCTTATTTTTTCTCAATATTATTTTATATTTTCTCAATATATTATTGCACAACATGGCCTTATTTTCACTCATCAATAGACTATAATTGCACAACATAGGGGATTGGTGGAAATTTTCTCAACATGATCTTATTTTTGCTCAACAATAGATTGTGCTCTATTTTGTCTCGCTAGAGATGGATTCCCGTTTGAGACTGCCTAGGGAGGATCAAGGAGGGTTAAAGTCGAGGCTTTGCTCGGTTCAAGGACAGAAGGAAGGGAAACGGATCCTTCCACGTGAAACCGGAGAAACAGGGGAGGAAGGGAGGAACCAGGCGGCACTTCGCTCCTGGCGGCTCCTGGGATGGCTGCTGATGCGGGTCGTCGGAGAAGGGAGGTAGGAGGAACTGCTGTCTCGGGAAGAAGGTGAAGGATGAGGTGGGTGCTGGGCTTGCATTTTCCCTCGACAAAACAGGGCGAGTGGGAGGAGAGGCTGCCGGTGATGGAGGGAGACTGGTGGTGACGGTGTGGTGTGGTGATTCAGGGTTGGTGGCATCAAAATGGTGAAGGAAGAGGTTCAACGGTGGGGCTGTTTGTAAGAGAAGCAAAAGGAGGATAATGTTTGGCCTTGAAATTGAAAACAAGGAGCTGGACTTGGGGTTTGTGTTTTGGTATTCTGAAATGGGTCAACAAGGTCTAAAATAGGGGAAACAGTGATGCAGTGGGATGGGTTGTAGTTGCTGAAATGGGGAGAGAGGTTGCATGTCTTTGTTGTCTCATTTGTAAAGGAAGGAAGAGGAAGATGACAAGGATGGCCCAACTGCCACTACTGTCAATCAGAGCGCGCAAGGAGAAAGGTGCTTTTGTGTCTGCAATTTGGATATAGGGATGGGGAAAAAGGAAAGGCACAACTGGTCCCAAAACCCCTATTTTGAATACTCTAAAATAAATTTCGAATCCCGCTCGCTCGATCTTAACCCGATTCGATTAAAATAAGGTCTCAAAATTCCGAGGACATCAACAACTGGAGTTAGTTTCAGTCCCGAGGCAAGAATACAGATTTTATTTCAAAAGATTCAAAGTTTGGTCGGAATCAGCTTTTAAGTTCATTTTGATTATTATTATATTTTCTTTTTCCGAAAAATCAGCATTTAAAAATCGAAGCCTTTACATCATCCACCACTAAAAACAAGTCTTGCCCCCGAGACTAAAACCAAAACACGGTAGGGGATGAAGTTGGAAGTAGGTGAGTCCAAGGACCATTCCATTGATCCCGTAAGTGCCTTATAAGTTCCCCTATGAGATTCTCACGGTATCGTCGTAATGATCATAATACCCGTAGCGAGAGTGTGATATGGGCCCTTACCATATCCTTACCCCAATTTCTCGATTATATCATAACTCGAAAGACATCATAGCATCTCCACTAGGTCTTAGAAAACAGTCTATAAAGGCCCCTATAAACTACTTGTATCTACTTCGTGGGTGTCATAATGTCAGCTCGGGTCAAAAAAGTTCAAAAGGAGTCCTCAGTTCGAAAAGGATTGGTATCAAAATCGTTGAAATTTTCGATCGCGTTAAAATCCAAGTTAGTCCTTATTTTTCTTAAATCGTCGTTTAAAATTCTTAAAAATCCGACGTTAGTCAAAGAATTTCAGAACTCAATAGGTGGAATAATCCACATCAAAGGCTAATCTCATATTTCCTTCCTAGGTTCCAAGTTAGAATCAAATTTTATCAATTAAGCCCTATCACTCTACAATTTCAATTCAAATCATCATAGTAATCGTACATCATAGCATGCGTATCACATATTCATAAACATGTTATACTCATGTCAAGGATAGTCACATACCATAACACATCTAGCATATTACCATACATAGTAGGGTTCATCACATCACATCATAGAGGTTGCACACCATATCAATCAGATAATCACATCATACTCATACTAACTACCGAGCTTCATCACATTATAGGCATTAAGTACCTCCGCACATCATCATTTCATCAAGTTCAAGGGATAACCATGTTCGTACTAACAATTCACTATTGTCTATGGAAATACGTCAGGGAATCAACATCGTCTATAGCATAGAATTCGCACAACACTCAGCCCCCAAATACAGCATACACTAGATCACATCCTCACGAGAATCTGCCTATAACTATCAACCATAACAAGACACAACTACTACTTCTTATCTCTCGCATCAAGGTCATCCTCACCTAAGTCTACCAACTCAATCCGATACTAGTTCTAATTATCATTGCATCCCGCTCATATACAAGCTCTCTAGCCTCATAACTATCCACAATCAAGGCCAAATACCCAATCCAACTACTAGGTATCCCAACTCCAATGCCATCAAGCCATCTAAGAACCAGCCTACTTCGATATCTCGACCTCAAATCCTACTCGACCACCTAAAACCATATCTCGGAGTTCCCAATCGCACAATTCCCTTATTCCGACAAGCTTAACAACTCGACCGGCTACCAAGACTCTCTATAAAGCACACCCTCGTCTTAGGGGTCTTCCACCAGTCCCATCTTTACCTCCTAAAAGAAATCTCAAGTCCTCTACTGAACCGTTCTCACTATCGATCTAGATGCTTGTTAACATTCTCGTTTACACTTCCTAGGCTCCCAAGACATCGCCTAACCATCATCTCCCAAAGAGATCTCTCGAATGACATTGCTAACCTGATCATACTCCCCGCACCGCTAACCACTCTCACTAACCATCCACCTCTAAGAACCCAACTCATACTGACCGTCTCACATATGACATTCCTATCCTTATATCATCGACATTACCAACAAGGGTTCACCTCCTAAGCTACTCTTGCACTCCAACCAATACGGGCATCTTACCTTGCTAGAATCTACTCAACCTCCTACTCTCGACAACTCTAACGCAAAAATCTAATATAGTACTACTCCCAACCCCGAATCAGCGAGTTCCTCATCACCCGCGCCTATCCTCAAGACCAACCACAGATTCAACCTACTCATCCCAGTCCGAATCTCACAAAACGTGAACTAATCACTACTCCTCAAGCCGAAGTATTCTAGATCCTCTTCTCAGCATATTCCCAAATTTCCTCATTTCTGCACATTCCCAAATTGCCTTAGATCACGCTTCCTTGAACCTCGAAACCTCTATCGTTTAAACCCCTATGTACCGACCATCATTTTCAAAGAATTCCTATGACATCCTCATTCAATTTTCCCAAGTACGGTAACTTCTCCAAACCTTCTAAAACCTCTTCCCCTACTGTTCTCAATGCATTCTGCCTTGCCTAGTACCCAAATCCATGCTCAAGATCTCTCTATCTCAATCTCAAGCCCACAATCTTACTATAATCTCAATGACATCCTTGCCTAGCTGCCAACCTTCCTTCGAAAACTCATCTCACATCCCCAAATACCTCAATAGCCAAAAAAATATTCGCACATCAACCTCGATTCCTTTCCTATACTAAAATCCTCCAACAACGCATCTAGAAATCCTTCACTCATGAATTCTCGAAGCACTACCAATGATCTCCAAACAATTCCCAAATACTCATCACACGTACAATCCTCATATGAACAACCAAATATCCAAGATCGATAATTCCCCAAGCGACCTCACACTATTCTTCTTTAGCGATTCCTCAACCTCATCCTGTACCTAGACCGCTCCCAATTACCGCACATACAACCTAGTCCTAACTCTACGAATTCTCAAACATCCCTTAGTCAATCAACCTCAGTGCTACCTTGATTCGCGCCTAGACTACTGAAACACTATCCTTAACACCCGGACCTTCCTAACGACACTTCCCTTACAAGAACTCCTCGAGCAATCTCTAACATATCCATACACCTCCAGAACTATCTCAACTGCCTATACCCACACCTACTCTCGAGATCATTTGAACGAACTAGCCGAGTCTACAACCAACTGCCCACACATACTACTTCTTCTAACTGCGACCTCATCCCCGAAACCTCACCTCCTAACTCTACTCCCCACCTCAGACCTACCTGAAAGCTCATCCGAAACCCTGCCAACAACTATAACTCGCAAGCCCTAACTCACTCGATTGTACCTAAGCTAACACATTCTTCCCATACCCCATCTCACACAACCAACGACCAAATATGAAGAATTCAAACCCTCTTGCCGCTTTCTAACCTAGCTTACCGAAGAATCTCGCGACTCACGTTCCCGAAAGAAGAACCACTCAACATATACTTCTCACCCTATTTACTAGCAAGCCAACATATTTAGCATCGAGGCACATCATCATAAAGACGAGTTAGTCAGGCAGTCATTCACTACCAGCTCCGCATATCAGTCATCACACATCCATTCAGTCAGTTCCAAGCCTACCACACAACACCGGTTCAATTTGCATAGGTGATAGCATGCATTTAGATAGGCATATTAGGATGCATTTATCATGATTTAGATGTATATAATGCATGGTTTAGGCTAGAATTGCATTTATACTTGTTTTGTTGGTAGAGTCGGAATCTACACGCTTTTATGGATTATTTCAGGTATATGTGGATCCGAAGAGGAATGAGGAAGCTCATGGATGAAGGAAGAGTGAAGAGGAGGGGGAAAAGTGAAGAGCGTGGGAGCAGAATCGAAGTTAGAGAGCCTAAGTGAAAAACAAGTTCGTAGAAGTTGTCGTCAGACATGTTGAACTTGTTTCGCACATTCTGGAGGCCTCGACGGTCCCATTGACTAATATAAGCATGCGTTGGAAAGCTCTTTCCGAGATCTACAACTTTCGTGTTAACATCGAGAGTAAATTCAAAGAGGAAAAATCGCTATGAACAGTAAAAGCCGGCCCCGCGGCCCAAAGCTCTAAGAAGGATTTCGCTGATCGCCTGGCCGCCCCGCGACATGGGCTGGCTGCCCCGCGGCCTCTACAGAAACGCAAAATCTGTTCAATGGACTTTTTATCTCTTTAAATAGTTTTTAGAATTATTATTTGGCCGACACTTTTGAGGCCTTTTAAGGACGTTTTAGGGTTTTATTTTAAGATCTAATTCATTAATTTATGCACTTGGATATTTTCAATTGAGAGAATCCTAGAGAGGAGCCTCCATGGCCATGGAGTGCTAAACTCTTCCGTTTCGTCTATGGATTGAAGCTTTGGTTTGATAAAGTTGTGAGATTTATATTCTTGTTCTATTCTTATTAATTCGTATTGATTCTTTGTGAATATTGTTGATTTCTTCTAGTCCGTACAACTAGTTGAGATTATTGCTAGGATTTTGTAGATTTCTCGAAGCGAACCTTAATCCATAGTAGCAAGAATGCCTTTTTAGGACTCGTAGGACTAAATTGGTGTGGAGAGAATCAATTATATGTTAAATGCTGACTCGTAGCTTTATGTAGCATGTATCCTGGTTAATCCTTAATCCTAATGCTACTATTAGGTTGAATGTTGACCGTGTTAGGGTTATCTAATTAGAAAGGTTAGTAGGACTCGTAGGGCTAGTAATTTCCACAAGATCAGGACATGAACAATAATAGGATGAAAAGAGAACTTGAAGAAGAATCGATGATCAATCAACCAAACTAAAGTGGATATTTGTAGATGAAACTATTTTCTTAATTGTTATCTCTACTAACTTGTTTATACTTTCTTTTCTCGTCTTCAATCAACAAAACCCATATTTCCTACTAATTGGTAAATATACATTGCTTAGGAATACTTGATTCTCTGTGGGATCGACCTCTTACTTGCTTACTATACTAGTTTTTAGGTTTGAGTTATACTTTGATAGGAACAACGACAGTTTCCTCCTATCAATAGAACAGATCGCAAATTGGATGAATAACACCATTCCTTGAGTCATCTAGGAGGATTACGTCTGCAACCACCATCTTCGAAAGGCGTCCGCCCTTTGATGGCGTCGATCCTAGGGTCCATGGGTCATGGGCCCATCATGCTTCCGTTGGGACACTTTGATGCAATTCGATCGCTCGTTTTCTCTTCTATGTCGACGTCCATCAAGGGGATCACAAGGGGTTAGAAGTCACAAAGATAGGGGAAGGAAAGGGAGGACAACACTAATTCCTTAAGGATTCAACACATACCAGGACTAAAGATGACGAGACTCAAGACAAGACGCGAACCTGAGAATTACAGCAAAGCTATTAGGGTATGCTATGAGGTTACAAGTGCGGCAAGCAAACGCATAGCAATCACGAAATATCTCAATCATATTATTCCACACTAGCATGTACCTAATAACAGGAATAGCATCCTATGCATTCATAACATGTTCACATAATCAGCTTTACATGCACGCGGACATGCTAAAAACTTATCATCTCATGCACTAATCATGCTTGACATATTAAGATCATGTATGCATGAACCGGCAATAGACATATACAACATAAGTTATATATGACATAGCGAGCATTATAGGATATCACATGTATGATTCATTACTCAGTTTAAGTGTACACATAAATAGGTCAAAACAATGTGGGTTCCAGGTAAGCATGTTAAGATGCATTATAATAACCGTATCAGAGGATATGGTTAAGTCATTTGGGCATAGCAACTATCACATCATATGCACTCATACTCACATAGTAAGACAAGGATGACACATAGTCATACGAGGGCCTATGATTTAGAGGTGTATGTCCTACATGATACTAGCAACACTCATGAAGCAGGTAAACAGTCAAAGAGGTCCAATTAGATCAATTTAGCATGCTAAGACATTCATTTCTCATATTAACATACAACGAGGGTTGATCACACTATCATGGACCTAATTTATGGAAAGATAATAATCCTGGAAGTTTCATACATATGGCACAAATATCTCCTCATACAAGCAACCATGCAAGTTAATAGGCAAGTCATGCTAAAATACACCAACATATCATGTCATGAAGTCATAAAGGAGGCTATCATTATAACCAGACATAATTCTCTAAGGGAAATCACTGACTCATCACCCTGTTTCCTTGTGGGACGCTAGTATGACTTGCTTGGTAGGACACAAAGGCCTTGCACGGTTTCTGAGAGGCAAGGGCAGAACTCGGGCTTAGACTCTTGCGGAGAGAAGACATGGCTGACCATTACGAGGATCAAAAGGGGTAACTCCATGAGGCAACTCACTCCTTAACTCGAAACTATCTCAACCATCACCCCCACTAACATACTCAGGTAACCCTCACATCCGACGCAACTTCCGAAAGTAATTAATTGAGCAACCCAATTTTTTTCCGTGGAAGACTCAAACCTCATATACGAGACTCGATAGAAGCATAGATGGTGAGATATCAAGCAGGACTCGAAATGGGGAGAGCGAACGCTCCTCGATCCTTGCTAACATGCCTAAATGTTTTGGTGGGGCGCATGACGGAATTGGAGTAATCAAGGGGTTTGAATTAGGGAAAGGCTATTCCGAAAAGACGGGAACTCCGACTACATAAGCACAAGGTTTCCTCCCGCTATCCCGTTCACACATTCAGTTATTTACATGTTCAAGTTAAGGCATACTGATTAGTTCTCTAACCTAAACACAATAGGACCCAACACGGAAACAATCAATGGAATTAATATGATCCTCTTCGAGGAGGATCGCCCTCGGGCCCAGTTGGATACACTACAAAAAAAAAAACAAATTAGCAACGACAGGGAACCGTGGCAAAAAGTTGATTTGCTGTGGCCAAAGGGGGCTAGCAACGGCTATAGCCACGACAAGCCAGGAGTAACCAAACCCGCGGTGGCAAAAAGATTGTAGCTACGACGGCAGTCGTGGCTAGCATAGTAGCATCCTAGCCACGGCTAAGCGACGTCAGAGTGATGCCATGCTGGAGTAACCAATGTAAGCGACGGAGCTTGCCGTGGCTATCAAATTTAGGGTGCCAAAGAGCCAAAAGTTTCCCACCAAATTTTTGGTGCCTTTTTTCATAATTTGCGACGGGCCCTGCCGTGGCTAGAGAAGTCGTGGTTTTTCTGAGATTTCCCTGCCAAAATTTTTGCTCCTTTTTCTATAATTGGCCACGGCAATCTGCCGTTGCTATGATTTTGGCCTTCTTTTCCATAGTTTGCTACATCAAGCTACCATTGCCAATTCCTAATCATTTTTTACCTATTCACGCTGATGTCCCTGATTAATGTTTTCCGATTACATAACATAACATGAAACCAAACTCATGTCTTCCCAAACCAAACCCATGTCTTCCCAAACAAAATTACATAACATAAGCTAGATATCTTCCCAATTCAATTCTACAGTTTATGTTTTCCGAAAAACATGAAACAAAAAAAAAACATAGTTATCTGAAGTTTTACATAAGCTTACTAGCTTTTACAAAATCCTCCCCATCTTATTGAGTAGCTTTGTTCAACATTGTCTTCAGTAAATAGAGAAGAGGTTACCTAGACACCATGACTTGTCTCATTGAGGAGATCCCGAGGGTTGCTTCATTACCCAGACACCATATAAAATAAGAATATATGAGGTACTAGTACTCAAAAGAGAAGATCATATCCTAAAGATTAGCATAGAGCAAATAGAGAAGATCATACCCCTACTGTTATAATTTAATGAAAAAGAGTATTGTTGTATTAGGTACCTAAACTCAAAACTAAAAGATATCATAAAAAAATAATACACCGGCGAAGAAAAACATGTACTAATAAGTAGAAAACATATCTAAATCTAGCTATGTATTCAAAACAGTCGTTAACTTGTGTAAATCTAACCACAATATAATCTTCCATGAGAAACAAATAGATGAAAGGGCTAGCTTGTGCATTTCTCTTCATATCATATACTATATACTTATAATGTGAAAGGGTTATGCCGTCCTTTGAGGGACGACCGACCGGAGGGGCAAATACCTCACGGCCTCCTAACCCATGTCACCCCAAACTTTGGGTTCCTTGGAGTCTTCAAGTCCACCTGTAAAATAACAAGCTATATTTTTGCCTACCCGTTCCCAACTACATCCAATAGGGATGGTCTAGCGCCTTTACTATCCATTCGTTTCCTTTTGTTTGATTACCAAATTTATTTTTCCCTTTCTAAAACATTTTGAAAACCATTTGAAAACCTTGTGCCAATTTCAAAACCACTTTAACCTATCATACTCGGTTTGTAAAACCTGGCTCTGATACCAACTTTGTAACGACCTGAGATTATGATTTCCGGGTTATGTTTCAAGTAGGATTTCATACCCAAAATTCAAAGGGATCGTTGGAATCCCCGGGGAAGTCCCATGTACCTGTCGTAAGTCTAAGCGTGGAAAACCGATAGTCATGCAAATAGCGGAATCAAGGTGTAATACAAGAGCGTGCCATGGCAGAGCCGAGTCAAAACCAAATCAATAAGCGTATTTATCGAAATCTAATAGGCAATGTCAGTGAGGTTAGACCATTTCTTTGCAATCTCCCAAGAGAGTTCCCACGTCACGGAAGCAAGGAATAATCATACGTCAAAACAAACCTACAAAAATTTGTATGCGGGGCGGTGTCAGATCGAAGCCCTACGCAGTATAATCTCAAACAAGCAGACACATACACAAGCTAGTCCTAATAAAGATGCTTCTAGATGCAAGGCGGATTATTAACACACTAACATGCTTCTAAGATCAAGTGCATAAATATAATAAGGCCTTAGCACCGAATAGCAAGTGGTAAATCCCTCTCCTACCTCCACCCTCTTCCGATAGGGCGGAGACTAGCCAGCTTGTGAATGCATTCCATAAATAATCGGGCGGCCCGCAAGCCCAACCCGTAACCAAAGGAAAAATGAAGCCTGCATGCATATTTCGCAATCATGCTCATAATATAAATAACGGAAGTTCCATATGACTCGATTGACTCAGGATGGGACCCGATGGGACTAGGTCGTCCTATGACCCTAGCAAAGACTCTAGTTAATTCACAAATAACGGCCGTTCTGTTTACATACGCATAAAGAAATAGAATGCTCCACCGGCAATGCAACCTAGCATGGTACTACATGACATGCTTGATAACTCCACTCCCTTGATGAAAATCGGAAGTAGTTTCAAAGGCTTTGAAACATAGCTTGTGTCAAAGGTCTTGAAGCTACAACTGTGTTGATGAAACACAAAACCTGTATTATCTGCATAATATTTCCGAATGTTATTATATGTTATTATTATATATATTTCCAGATATTATTATATATATTATGCACTAACAATGTAGCAAGAATTTCGAGTGAAATCTCCTTCCTTAAGCTAAAAGACATGGAGATCGAATCTGGTGAATTATGGCTTCAGAGTTTCCTAGAATAGAAGATTGTGAAGATTGCCGTGATTTGTTCTAACCGTTGGGTGAATATTCTTCCTTCAATTGGCACCAATTTGATCAAGTATAAAAAGGAGATGAAGAAGAGAGAGAGAGAGGACTGGCGGACACTTACGAATATCAACGCTTTACATTACACACTCGGCCCTCAGTTTACGATCTCTCTTCAGCGTGTTCTCTCTACTTGTTTTTAAGAGTCTTATATTTTGTTTCAAAGAATTTGAGAGTTAAACAGTTAGCTTATAGGATATATTTTGAGAGAGTGTTATACTCGAGAGTTTATAACTCAGGAAGTGATGAGACCTGAGGACCGGGATCGACCAAGGCTCGAGCTTTCGAACACTCTTTTTGTGGGACTAATTTTTGGAATATTTGGAAACTGAAAAAAAGGGATATGTGGAGCAAGATTCACAGACCTCTTACCCTTGAATCCCCTACACTCGATCTCAATCCTCTTGGAATCGCACTCCGAGGATCTCGACCCTTTGATTCCGACGTCTCTCACTAAGGAATCTCCTCCAGCCTCTCACCGAAGGTTTTGTTCCGGGCCTCTCACCTAAGAACAAGATTCTTAATCCGAATCACATGAAGCTAAAAGGCTTACTTTTTCTCAACTAAACTTGACTTCATTTAAAATGAAGGTTTTACAAGAAATATATAGGATTCTCTAATCGATGTGGGGTTTATTTTGATAGAAATAAACACATGAAAATCGTCCAGATTTGAGCTTCTGGAAAGAATGTCGAATTCGAGCAACTTCACGGCTGATTTAGGAGAAGTGTTCTTCATAGAAGTTGTAGCCGCTTAAAAGAGCTTTCCAACAAGTACTCACCGGCTTCAATCGGAATTTTATGCAGCCCGAAAGAGCCAAAATACCACGGTATCACCATGCTGTTTTCTCAAACGAGAGTTGATGTTCAGCACCAGCGACAATGTTGTGTAAGATAAATGAGTCGAGCGCACTGACCACTAGGATCACATCATCCTCCTTACCTTGAAAAGGATTCGTCCTCGAATCCATGATGGAAATGAGAGACTTCTTTGAACATGCTTCTTCTTCCTTGAATGAGTCATGAATTTCCTCTTCTTCTTGAATCGTGAAAGGAAAGTAAGACGGAATGAATAGGGTCGCATCCGACCACTTAGTTGACATGGAATTCAGAATAATAGGTACCTCGGTTGGCGCTCGTTTCTCTTTCATGGAAAGCGCAACACTAGGAAGTTGGATGAATTCTTCATCTTTATTAAGCTCAGGCGTGACCTTTGCAGTCTCAATCGGAACATCCTTGGACATGCCTTCTTTAACCTCAGGTGCTTCACCCATGAAGGTAGAGGATGTCATCTTTGAAGAGGGAGGTGGGGCTGTTGTGGGCTTCGATAGCGTCGACCCCAATGTGTTGACGACTTTTCGCATTTCCCGTACTTGTTGCATTGAGTCTTCCGCGAGCTTGCAGATCTCTTGCCAAGGTGGTTCAACCTTGTTTTTATGCCGAGCCTCATCCTCTCGATCCCTTCTCTTTCGATATCTTCTCTGAAGCTCTTGATCAACTAAATCATATGTAGCATCATCCATGTCGTTCCAATGAAGGTACCCATCATCATAGGCTTGAATGGCCCGTCGGATGTACTCTTCGGACAAATGCTTGGAACTCATCTTCTTGAACATTTTGATTGGGAAGAAACAACTCAGTTATCGAAGCTCGATGGACTTGAGTTGATTAGCTCTGATACCACTTGACGTGCTCGGACCCGGGCTCGAGAAAAAGGACCGGCGACGAGAGTTCCGAGAAGTCGGGAAATTGTGGACAACTTCTGAGGCAACAGATTAGTCTTCAGAGATTGCCAATTTCCCGTCGTTCCTATTGGCTACTGGGGTCGTGCGAGTACTACTTTTGTAGATCTTGAAGTCGCGGTCCTAGATTGGGGCAGATCTCGTCAATCAGAGGTCGGAAGAAGCGGGAAATTGCGTTTTACCGAGACGTCGCCTGTGCAGAGGCGATTCCGAACGGGGTTGTTTGAGAGGGATTAAAAGGGCTTTTTGGAGTGACGTTTTGGGGGTGATTTAAGGGTGATAATGGGGTTGTGGAAGGCCTTAGAATGGTGAAAAAGAAGGGGATGGGGGTTGAGGGTTATGTGATCCAAGAGCGTTCTCGGCCTCGCACTCCGAGCTCTCTCCAACACTCGATATTCCACACTCTCGGCCTCGCACTCCGAGTGTTTCCGACCCTTTGATTCCGTCGTCTCTCACTAAGGAATCTCCTTCAGCCTCTCACCGAAGGTTTTGTTCCCAACCTCTCACCTAAGAACGAGATTCTTGACCCAAATCACTAGAAGTTAAAAGGCTCACTTTTTTCTCAAATTCAACTTGTTCAAAACAAATGTCAAGCTTACATATATATATATATATATATATATATATGAAAAGGACTTGTATGAAATCTAAGAAATTAAAACAAGCCAAACAATAAATCAAAAGAACGTGGGATTTAGGCAAGTCTTTTGGGCTTTGTCTGAAGCATCATTTGCTTGGAAAAACAAATGCAAGGGAAAATCATCCTAGGAAAATAGGTAGTTTGGTTTTGGAAATTTTAGCTTGGCATCCCTACTAATAAAGTCTCGATCGACGCCAATTCAGACTTAACTTGTAGTATAGTGACCGTGTGTGGTGGTGACTGCTCAAAGACAAGAACTGATTGACCAAGTAAGCGAGCTCGAGCTCTTGTCAATGGTGGGGCAGCTCAAAGTAAAAGTGGCTCCTCTTCCATCTCCTCATCGTTAGCATCTTCAATAGCATCCATCGGGGCTCCATCCCTAGCATCTAGATCACCAACCGGATCCTCAGATAAGCTAGCTCCGTCGAGGGTCACATCAGAAAGTGAGCACTAGGCGATTGATTCACGAAGTGTAAGAGGATTGTACTAGATAGCTGAGAGAGGTGGGGCTCTTCTAGATTGGTCTAGGATTCCAAGGGAACGTGGGTTGACTATATTGCAATTGTATAGGAGAGAGGCTTCTCTGTGAGCTATTAGGATCCTAAGTCTTGTGAATCAATAAAGTCGGTTGAATCCTAGGGTTGTGGAAGAACCCTAGGCGGGGACATAGGCCAAGTTCGTGTCAAACCTCGTTAACAATTCATTGTATCCTTTACTTATTGCTTTACCATATTTCCACACTTGTTTCAAATTGTATAACTCTTATGTGTTTCAGGTTTTCCAGAGGAAAGAATTAAGTCATATCTCAAAGGGTTTTGCAAGTGTTTCAAAAGTCTTGAGATTATCAGCGAAAAGTTGGGATACTCTATTCAACCCCCCTTTTAGAGTATCTTTATATTACTTTGTTATACATTATCGAACCTTCAATGCTGATTATGAATGCAAGCACCTAGTATGCACATGGATACAAGCAGGGAGTTCTTTTTCGAATTTGAGTAAGCTCATATAGGAACTTACCTGGCTATGCAGAACAACATAAAAGAAGGTCCGGCACACATCAATCATAGAGTCAGATGTACCACAAATCCATGGAGTCAAATGTACCACAAATCAATCATGTTGATGTGACGAACTAGGGAGCTGATACTAGAAAAAGAATATTCAAATACTCCTCATCACACTCATTAAAGGATATCATCTCTGACCTTAAATCTAGTGTTCAAACTCGTTCTAAACCTAACGATCTTTGTGCTTTTCACGCGTTTGTTTCTCTTATAGAAGGTAGATGAGGCCTTTCAAGAGCCAGATTGGATCATTGCTATGCAAAGTGAGCTTAACGAATTTGAAAGGAACAAAGTCTGGGTTTTGAAGCCTAGGCCAAAGCATCAATCAGTCATTGTCACACGTTGGGTATTTCGGAACAAGCTAGATGAGAATGGTAAGATTGTGAGGAACAAAGCAAGGCTTGTTGCTCAAGGCTACAATCAAGAGGAAGGTATTGACTACGAGGAGACTTTTG
Source organism: Persicaria tinctoria (assembly GCA_037127255.1). Lineage (NCBI taxonomy): Eukaryota > Viridiplantae > Streptophyta > Magnoliopsida > Caryophyllales > Polygonaceae > Persicaria > Persicaria tinctoria. The sequence continues at coordinate 20,761,850 of JBANSL010000013.1, read as the reverse complement.
CTCCCGTAGCCAGGCTTGAAGCCATTCGCATATTATTAGCATTTGCATCTTTTATGGGCTTAAAGTTATATCAAATAGATGTCAAGTGTGCTTTTCTTAATGGTTTCTTAGAGGAAGAAGTCTATCTGGCTCAACCCCCAGGTTTTGAAAGTTCAGAATTTCCTAATCATGTTTACAAACTAGACAAAGCGATATATGGTTTGAAACAAGCCCCAAGAGCTTGGTATGAGCGCTTGTCAAAATATCTTTTAGAAAATGATTTTAAAAGGGGATTGATCGACAAGACTCTTTTCATCAAGACCAAAGGAAAGGACATTTTGGTTATTCAAATATATGTTGATTATATATTTTTTGGGGCTACTAACACATCTTTGTGCAAGGAATTTTCTGACATTATGTGTAGTGAATTTGAGATGAGCTTGATGGGCGAACCCAACTTCTTTTTGGGGTTGCAAGTTCATCAATCTAAGAAAGGGATCTTTGTCAACCAAAGCAAGTACACTAAGGATCTCTTGAAGAAGTTCAAGATGGATCAATCCAAAGCAGCTAAGACACCCATGAACTCAACCTTGTCTCTAGATCAAGACAAAACCGAAAAGAGTATCAATCAAAAGGAGTATCGAGGGATGATTGGATCTTTATTATATCTTACTGCTAGTAGACCTGACATCAAGTTTAGTGTTTGCATGTGTGCTAGGTTTCAAGCTGACTCTAAAGAATCTCATCTCGTGGATGTGAAGAGGATCTTTCGATATCTCAATGACACTAAAGAGCTTGGCTTGTGGTATCCAAAGCAAAGAGATTTTTTACTAATTGGGTATTCTGATGCAGACTTTGCAGGCTATAAGGTGGATAGGAAGATCACGTCGGGATATTGCCAATTCTTAGGAGCATCCTTGATTAGTTGGCACTCAAAGAAACAAAACTCAGTTGCTCTTTCCACTGCCGAAGCCGAATACATAGCAGCTGGAGCATGTTGCTCCCAAATCCTTTGGATAGCTCAACAAATGAGAAATCTTGGCATTAACCTCAAAGGCATTCCCATTAAGTGTTACAATACTAGTGCCATCTCCATTACAAAGAATTTTGTTCAACATTCAAGGACCAAACACATTGATGTAAGGCATCACTTCATTAGAGACCATGTCGAAAAAGGTGATGTGTCCATATCCTTTATTTCAACTGATTATCAATGGGCTGACATTTTTACTAAGCCTTTGGCAGAGGACAGGTTCACCTTCATTAGACGTGAGATCGGAATGCTTAATAGGGATGCACTTTCGTAGGGGGAGCTTTCCCTTTACGAAAGATAAATTCTACTCATTGTCAAGACCTTTGAGATTCATGTCAAAGGTTGTGAACTGAACAGTAGAGCACATATAAAGGATCATATATTTGGCTGGTATCTTTTTAGATATTTGACCAAATATTGTGTTAATGGAATTTAACCATCTTTATTTGTTACCCATTTGGGAAATTTTTTTTTATTGCATGTTATCCGATTATATTTTTATTTGTAGAAATTTTTTAAATCGGATAAACATCTCTTGCCTTAATCGTTAAGATTCGAATGCCTCTTGGTTTAAATTTTAAAATTGTTTTGGTTACTATTTTATCCTTCTCCCTTTGTTGAAAGACAAAAACGGGGAGATGGTTTGATGGTTTAGACTTTGAAACTGCTGTGAACAAAGGGTCTTGGAAGAGCTTGTTTTGTTTTACTTTGTTGGATGTTTCTCTTTGGCTTTAAAAACTTATGATCCAACATTTGTCTAACCCATGCAGGTACTTAGTTTGATTTTGCGTATAATATATTTTGCTTGACTAAGTTACAGGGATGCACAGGTTTTGTCTTTCATCAAGGGGGAGATTGATAACTCCACTCCCTTGATGAAAATCGGAAATAGTTTCAAAGGCTTTGACACATAGCTTGTGTCAAAGATCTTGAAGCTACAATTGTGTTGATGAAACACAAAACCTGTATTATGTACATATTATTTCCGGATGTTATTATATGTTATTATTATATATATTTCCAGATATTATTATATATATTATGCACTAACAATGTAGCAAGAATTTCGAGGGAAATCTCCTTCCTTAAGCTAAAAGACATGGAGATCGAATCTGGTGGATCATGGCTTCGGAGTTTTCCATAATAGAAGATTGTGAAGATTGTCGTGATCTGTTCCAACCGTTGGGTGAAGATTCTTCCTTCAATTGGCACCTATTTGATCAAGTATAAAAAGAAGATGAAGAAGAGAGAGAGGACTGACGAACACTTACGAATATCAACGCTCTACATTGCACACTCAGCCCTCAGTTTACGATCTCTCTTCAGCGTGTTCTCTCTACTTGTTCTTAAGAGTCTTATATTTTGTTTCAAAGAATTTAAGAGTTACACAGTGAGCTTATAGGATATATTCTGAGATAGTATTATACTCGAGAGTTTATAACTCAGGAAGTGACCACTAGGCGATTGATTCACGAAGTGTAAGAGGATTGTACTAGATAGCTGAGAGAGGTGGGGCTCTTCTAGATTGGTTTAGGACTCCAAGGGAACGTGAGTTGACTAGATTGCAATTGTATAGGAGAGAGGCTTCTCGGTGAGATATTAGGATCCTAAGTCTTGTGAATCAATAAAGTCGGTTGAATCCTAGGGTTGTGGAAGACTGAAAGAACCCTAGGCGGGGACATAGGCCAAGTTCGTGCCGAACCTCGTTAACAATTCGTTGCATCCTTTACTTGTTGCTTTACCATATTTCCGCACTTGTTTCGAATTGTATAACTCTTCTGTGTTTCAAGTTTTCCAGAGGAAAGAATTAAGTCCTATCTCCAAGGGTTTTTCAAGTGTTTCAAAAGTCTTGAGATTATCAGCGAAAAGTTGGGATACTCTATTCAACCCCCCTTCTAGAGTATCTTTATATTACTTTGTTATACATTATCGAACCTTCAATGCTGATTATGAATGCAAGCACCTAGTATGCACATGGATACAAGCAGGGAGTTCTTTTTCGAATATGAGTAAGCTCATATAGGAACTTACCTGCCTATGCAGAACAACATAGGCAGGCCCAAACCCATTTTGAAAACCGGATCCAACACCAAACCCTCAACCCAGTCTTATAAAAAGGTGAATCGATTTTTTTTTGTTTTATTTAAAAGCAGTGAACTGGATCCTACTTTAAATAAGAAAACCGGACCCAAGGCAGTGCACTGTTCATCCTCTCGAATACCTCCTCTGCGTGCGAAAGAAGAAGGAAAGAAGGGAGCTCTGGAGCTCGCCGGAAACGATACGCATCTCCAACCACTCAATCAACACCCAAAGACATGGAATCGATAGAAGGAGAAAGAAGGAGGTGCTCACCGAGGCGCGGGTTCGACGGGCTCGGTTTTGTCTCGCCGGAGATGGGTTCCCGTTGGAGACTGCCTAGGGATGATCAAGGAGGGTTAAAGTCGAGGTTTTTCTCAATCAAGGACAGAAGGAAGGGAAGCGGATCCTTACCACGTGAAATCGGAGAAATAGGGGAGGAATAGAGGAAACGGGCGGTGCTGCGCTCCTGGTGGCTCCTGGGATGGCTGCTGCTGCGAGTCGTCGGGGAAGGGAGGTAGGAGGAGGTGTTTTCTCAGGAAGAAGGTGAAAGAGGTTGTGGGTGCTGGGCAGGCACGGAACCAGAAATAAAAAGGGAGTGCTTTTGAGGGGATTCGATCCCATCACCACTTCCATGTATTCATGACTCATTACCAACTGCAATTTCTCCTCACATGTGTAGTACTACTTATATCATATATGAGGACGAGAGAGGAAGTGAGCGACGGAGGGCGACCCAGATCTGAGGACGACGAGAGGCGACTGAGATTGTAGACGATGAGCAAGAGAGGATGAGAGAGTAAGCGTGAGAGGACAGACGGACGAGACCTGGATCCGCGGAAGCGAGCAAGGGTGAGACCTAGATTTGAGGAAGACGACGAGCGACATGCGATGGGAGGATGATGAGGCACGGCGAAGTGCGACGTCGCGATGGAGGGATACCCAGATCAGAGGATGACGAATGGCGATTGAGATCGGAGGTGGCGAGCGAGAAACGATGAGAGACAGAGATTAGGGGTTTTCAGTTCAGGAGTGTTCCTAAAAAAAGATGGGAGCGGCAGACCGGCTAGGTTTAGGCGGAGGGAGTTAGGTTTTATACCTAGGGATCTTTGAGCTGGCGAGCTACTCGAGCTCGAGCTCGAATCGAGTTCATGAATAGGCTCGAACTTGGCTCTTATATACCTTCGAGCGATCCCGAGTCGAGCTTTTTCGAGCTTAGCCTGAGTCGATCCCGAGCTATTCGGCTCATGTATGTCGCCTACCTTTGAATATCAGGTCGAACACCTTGTTGATCTCAGTAATGAATATTTGACACCAAACTTCTCCAGCTCTACATCCTTTACAAAAACATAGTAATGAAAATTTGACACCAAACCTGAAATGATATCGAGGACTTACATTCTTGAGATACTGCTCGACGACTCTAAAGATGTCATTTCGGGTCCTGAAGTTGCCATAGAAAGTGCCCTTGAGCGTCCTCTCGTTCATGAAGTTGACAGAGTGTGTCTTGAAGTAGTCGTCTTTGTTTGGAACTCCCACCAGCACGCAAACTCCCTATCCTTGCAACAAACGAAACACACTACAAACATTATTTTGATGAAAACTTTGATATATCTAGGCTTCAATTGAAGGGGATTGTCAATTATGTATTTACATCATGTACGCTTTCAAATGCAGATATCATTGCTTGGATGCTTCCAGTACACTCAACGCTTATGTCTACTCCACCAGTCATCCCATCGATCACCTGCACATCCAATCGATCAGGCTGTTATAACATTTCTAGAGATTGATTTAAATGTTTAACCTTAGTGTTTGGGTTTAGTAGCAAACCTCTTGAACATGCATGTCATAATCTTTTGGGTTGACGAACTCGTTGCATCCAAATTTCTTCGCTGCATTGAGCCATCATTGTATGCTCATTCGTAATTTTAATCCTTAACACGCATACAAAAGTGATAATGGATGTTCGTATTGACACGAACTTACCTGTTTCAAACCAGCTTGGATTTAGATCAACTCATATAATCCTTGAAGCCCTAGAAACTCTTGCCCCTTGAGCAGCCTAGAAAACTGACAAGTCAGTGTTATTCATTCGAGCAATCACAAGCAATAAGGCGAGAGAAGGCGGTACTTACAGCAAGGCTTACATCTCCCAACCCGAAAATAGCCACAGTTGAGCCCTTGGTGGGTTTTGTAACATTGACAGTAGCACCGAAGCCTGAACAAAAATCAATCAAGTTGTGAATTTCATATAGCAAAGGGAGACCGGATTCGGAGGGATGAGTCAGAGTGAGGGGCTTACTGGTAGCGAATCCACAGTTGACGACGTAAACCTTGTCGAGTGGGGCAGCCGGGTTGATCTTGGCAACACAGTCTTTGTGCACAACAGTGTAATGGCTGAAGGTGGAAGTGTCAAGGAAGTGATGGATGGGCTGCCCTTTGATGGAGAATCTTGATTTCCATCACTTAACATGGTCACCATTTCGGTGTTGATCCTCAGGAGGTCACACATGTTGCTCTCCTCCAACTTGCAATGACGGCAATCCCCACACTCTCCTGTGAACACCGACAACACATTGTCTCCCGGCTTCAACTCTGTCACCCCCTCACCCACACTCTCAACAATCCGGTCTCATTCAATCTTAAGAGAGTCAAAATTTTAGTAAGAAAGCAGGGAAATAAAAATCCAAGTGTTTATTTACCTAGTGGTGTTATTTACCTAGTGGTGTTTATTTAAGACCCTTTAAGACAATAGAAGAAAGAGGCTCAACAGTAGCCTAATTTCAGGAACTTAAAAATCTAATTTTGTTTGACATGAATTGGAATCCAAAGCTGATTTAGTTCAAACATGAAACAACTCCCGATTTCAATTGATCCACGACGATCCTGCAAGCAAAGAAGCAAAGTCAGCAGAAGCAAAGAGCGTTTTCCTTATCAATCGATCAGTCGGAACGAAACATCGGCTCGTAAAAATTGATCGACGGTAATCCTGCAAGCAAAGAAGCAAAGTCAACAGAAGCAAAGAGCGATTTCCTTATCAATCGATCATCGATCGATTGATAAGGAAAATTGTCAGAAGTAAAGATCGAGTTTCTTATCAATCGATCTGGAAAATAGTCGGAAGCAAAGATCGATTGATAAGGAAAACAGTCGGAGGCAAAGATCGAGTTCCTTATCAATCGATCTTCGATCAATTGATAAGGAAAAACGTCAGAATGAAACCTCGGCTCGTAAAAATTGATCGACGGTGATCCTGCAAGCAAAGAAGAAAAGTCAGCAGAAGCAAAGATCACAAAACCAGAGGGATGAAGCTTGGAGAAACTGAGCTAGGCATGTGTAATTGATGATCAATTTGGATGGCTAGTCATCATATCTTCTCGAAATCATATTCAATCAAATCACGAAGCCTAACAAGCAAAATAGGACAAAATCTACAAACTTTAAGAACCACAAGAACAAGATTTCAGATTTCTTTCAGCAATTGCAGCCATCACAGACAAAATCGAGTTCCTTATCAATCGATCTAAGATTGATTAATAAGGAAAACAGTCGGAAGGAAGGGATGCTTGATAAGTTTCAATTTCACTCCTTCAAGTAAAAAAACTTTCAATCAATCTAATTAAAACCCAAATCATCATAAATAAGTTTTAATTTCACTCATTCACTCCTAAGATTCTACAAATTTATTGAATTTAGCAAAACCTAAAAAATTGGGGTTTATTTAGAAACTTACCTTGTGGATTCTATGGAGAAGGAGAGGATGACGGACAGTGGCGTCGGTGGTCTGGTCGGAGGTTGGGCTCTATGTGCCTGGCTCGGAAGGAGGGTGTCCAAACCACCGCTGGCTGCTCGACACTCCGGAGGTTCGGACGCTCTTTGTTGTTGGGGAGAGAGGCCGGAGTCTTCTTGGGATCAGAGGTTAGGGCTTCGGGCCTTGCCGCTGACGCCGGTGAGGTCGGAGGGAGGCTCGCTACTGGTGTCGGTGGCCGATGAGGTCGGAGGGAGGGTGTGTGGTAGGATGGGATCTTAGGAGGGAAGGAGGAAGGTCACATTTACATATTTCGCCTCATGCCTTAAAATCTCAAGTCCCACCGTATGTCACCTCTAAGAGATTCATATATATAGGTTGTGGATGAAAACGCCGTAACAAAACCACACCAATCACATAAATTAACTGATCTGTAAATTGTACATAACCTTAATTAACCAGCAAATCTAATGTCACACCCACTATGCCAAATTACATTTCAAGGCGTTTGAATCCAACCCAATTCGTATTTGGGCAAGCACAATCTATCAAAGTTCGCCTCCTGAATATAGCATAGGCGACGAACAACTTATAATGTAAGATCGAACATTCAGGCGACGAACAAAGGTAAAGATCTCGTCACTTGAAAAAATGCCAATTTAATACATTTATTTAGACGATAGACATATAAAGAGGTTCGTTGCCTGAGTGTGGAGTAGGTATACTACATTGGACACTATACACTCACGTGACGAACAAAGATGGAGATCTCGTCGCCTAAAATAATGTCAATTTAATTATATTTATTCAGACGTTGCCTCAATGTATGGTAGGTATAAGATATTTAATACTATACACTCAGGCGACGGAGATAAACAATGTTGGTCGCCTGAACGAGGGACAAAAGTGGATCAATTATTCAGGTGACGATATATTTTTGAATGTTCGCTTCTTGAGTTACATTTAGGTGACAGAGATAACATATGTAATCAATGTTGATCGCTTGAATGAGTGACAATATTTGGTGATAAATAGTAATTATGTAATTTATAAACCTTATAAATTACAAAAATATTCTTATTTTTAAGTTTAGTTATGTAATTTGGCATAGTGACACAAAGTAATCCAGAAGCTCTTTATTGAACACTAATTATGAAGTTATAATTATGATCCCTCTATTGGGGGAGCTAGCTTCTCTGCGCGCTCTCAAACCTATATATCCAGTATCCGCTATATAGGTGTTGCTTCTCATGGAGGTGATGGAGGTGATTTGTAGTAGCTCTCAAATGGAATAGTTGCATATTGCACTGTAACAAGAAAATAAAGAACATTAGATGGATACACTAATTAATTAACTTAGAATAAGCAAATTAATCACTCTTGTTATGTACATGTAAATATATTATGGCAAGTTGATATAGAACACTACAAAATTACTGAAATAAGAAAGAAATCGATTATGTAAATTATAATATAATTAATTAAACCAACTAATAACATTAATTTAATACAATATGAAATAAAACTTTGATTAATTAATTGCCCATATAAAGTAGCTAGGTAGGTAGAATGTGACATGTGAGGACTTTTTGTTGGAATGGTGGTTCTCCCACGTCTGTAATTTAGAGAATATTTGAACAACATATAAAGTTGGTGGGCTACTCCTCTCATTGTTAATTGGTTTTGAGATGGAACCCCGTTCAGGTTTATGTGTTGTTTGAGTCTCCCGTATGTGAGCCCGCACACACGACCTCCCTCCAGTGTCTTGACCCGCACCAGGACCAACCGAGTTTAACACTTTTCATAAATTATATTAATATATCAATTATTATGGGAAATTTCGGATGGTGGATTTGAGGTTGGTAAGAGTTATATATTCTGGTTGGTGTCGCGTACTTTTATTTATTTTTGGATGGTACCTTTCAACTTTTCAACATTTCCATCTTCTACCCATATTGTTTAATAAACCGGCCTTAACTCGGTTTATTTTATTTAAAATAAATAAATTATCTTTTTTCAACCTCCTATGCCTCAATTCCAATAGAAACCCGACCGCCATGGATGCAAGTTCGAGCTTGTTTTGGTCAAATATATTTCACATCCGATTCACATTCTAAATCTCTATTTGCAAAATGAATTGTTTCAATTTCTATTTTTCTTATACCGATTGGAAAAGAAATAGCCCTAACCCTAACCTAGTTCAAACCATGCTAACCTGGTGGGCGGCTTGCATGCGACTGTCCGAGTTCAAGCGCCGTTGTCAATTGTTGTGGTGTCAATGTGGCAATGTGCCATAATCTTGGGAATTTTGAATTGGAGAGTTCAAGCACGAGGACGATCTGTGTGACAAGCAAGCAACCTTACTAAGAAGGGGGCCTTTGCCTTTTCCTTGGTTATGCTTTCTTTACTTTCTTTCCTATGATTGTGTGTGATCCTACAACTATTATCAGAGGGACACTACATGGACAATCACAGGCAACCCTCGATTGATTTCCGAATTAAATGGACAGAGCCAGGTCGTATCAAATCGGGAGTCGTGTCCGATTTATTTTTATTTTTGTTTATAAGGTCGATATCCACCGCTTTACGCAAAAGCTTAAGCCAATGTGTTAGGGCTTCTCCCAACCTTATATTTTACTTTAGTATTTACATCATTTTTCAATGTGGGACTACCACAAACCCCAACAGATTAAAAGTAAATGACTCCTTAACATCATCGATCAACTCCTAAAATCCCTAATATACCTGCTCGAGACTACTTCAATTCCTTTCAACTTATTTGTGAAGATGAAAGGTAAAGATACACAAATTCTCCTAAAAAAATTTTTATTTTTATTTCCAAAGTCCGTTATTGTTCTTCTCGGTCACCGAATTTGTTGTGTCTACCCGGCGGCTATCGGCGTTATCAATCTATTAGGAATCCAAGTTGAAGAATGACGGAGTAGTCGGGAGAGAGCCCAAAGAGGAGTTATCAATCTATTAAAAAAAGATCAAGGTGGTGGAAGGTGGGTCGGGCTTGCATCCATGGTGTCTAGGTTTTTATCGGAATCGAGGCATATGAGGTTGAAGAAAGATAATTTATTTATTTTTAAATAAAACAAACGGAGTTATGGTTATTGAACAATATGAGTATGGGACAAAAATTTAGAAAAGTTCAAGGGTACCATTCAGAAGAAGAAAGAAAAAAAAAAAAAAAAAAAAAAGAAAAAAAAGTGCAGGACATCAATTGGAATATATGTCTTTTAACCTCAAGCTCACCATCCCGGAATTTTCCTTTTTTTTGGAATGTGTCCTGTGATGAGTTTTTATAAATCATAGCAAACTATTATTTTAATCATTTTTTTTTGGCACGAGAAAATTTTCCCAAAATAAACAACACGTTGTCATGTACTCATGTAAGACTTTACGCATTGGTTTTATTGCATGTTGTTCTAGTTTTAATATTTTAGTTATTAAGTATTAATTACATTTTTTATTTTGGTTCAAATGGGCTTAATTAAATGCAATATTTAAATAAAATATTCCCTTATTTTAAGATCAAAATTATGGTTGACGAACAATATAAAAAATGAGTTCAAAGTATAAATAGTTCAAAGAATTAGTTTGATATAAGTATAAGATATGATGAGTTAGATCATCTATGACGACAATAGGGAAGAATTAAGTAAACAACTAAGGATGATATCATTTTGTGGGTTTACAACTTTCATTGCTAAAAATATATTCATGAATAAATCCAGATAATGAATAAATCCAGATATTCATGATAAATCCAGTTTGATTTAGGGGGAAGAATTCCTCGCCGTAGCTCATTTTGTGGATGTTTTTAGCAAGAAAACATATTCATGATAAATATATGGATAGAGAATATAATTTCATCATCATGGACTTTTAATTTTCAGGAGAAAATAATGAATAAATCCAGATATATCATTTTTATAATTCGCATCATGCCATTAAAATCTCAGGTCCGATCGTGGATGACCACTAAAAAATTTGAATATATATAAAAGACAATTTTGAATTGTTCTAAATTAATAATTATAGTTATATTATTGTATATTTTAATAGATACAACGAATAACATTAATTTAATACAATATGATATAATAGTTATATTAATTGCTCATATAGGTAGGTATATAAGTAGTAGAATGTGACTTTTCATAGATTATACCAACATATTATTTTAATTATATTTTTTGAATGTGACTTGTGATGACTTCCCATAAATTATAGCACCATATAATTTTGATTATTTTTTTGGCAGGAGAATTTTTTTCAAAAATCAACCGATTATCATGTAAGACTTTATATATCGATTTTAGTATATATAGATAGATAGATAATTATTAAATATTAATTTCATTTTTTATTTTGGTTCAAATGGGATTAATTAAGCGAAACATTCCCTTGTATATTTTAAGATCAAAATTATGGTTGACGAACAATAAATTAGTTCAACGAATTTCATTTGATTAAGTACAAGAAATGATGGGTTCGATCATCTATGACGACAATCGCGAAGAATTAAGTAAAGAAACTAACAAGCTCAAGTTGCGAGTTTGATATATAATTACTTACAAAGTTTGCGAGTAGTGAGGCGAGGACGAGCGGCAGCAGCCTCCATGGACATCGACAAAAAGATTAAACCTATGAAGATCGCTATATAGATTAACATGAACTTAGATATGCTAAGCACCTTCATTTTCATGGAAGTTTAATTAGCTTTATGCAAATGTGTATTAATTAATTTGGGCAATGTGATGAGTTGAGTGCGTATATATAGAGGATGATGGAGCTCATGAAGATTAGTCAAAAAGCTGAAGGTGGGCCTACTCGTTCCCCGATCATATCAGTGACCGCATGCATTAATTTTTGAATTTTTTGGTGGTTGTTGTTTTGATAAAATTTAGGTGGGATTTTGGTCTTTTATTAGAACTTGGACGGTTATGTATCTGTAGAATTGTATTGATCGATATATTATAAGAGAATAGGATTAGGCCTGTGCCAATAGGCCCGTACACTATCATTACTAAAAAAAACAGGATTTAGCAATGGATACTTAGTCACGAATTCTGGGTGTGGCTATATTCGTGGCCAATAGCAATGACATTGACGACGACTGTTAATAGCCGTTGCTATTTTCGTGGTTGGGTGGCATCTTGGTATGTCACCTCTTCAAATTCGTGGCTAATAGCAACGAATCTATGCCCGTGGCTGGTTTCGTGGCTGGAATGGTGGATTCATGGCTGTATTCGAAGCTGGTCCGGCCACGATATTACATCCGTAGCTGAATCTGTGGCTATTCGGTGGCAATCGTTAAGCATTTGACCATTTAGGGAGCTTGGTCGCAAATACGCCGGATGAGTTACTATCTCTCAATTTTTTTTAGATTGAATATGTCCATTAAATAGGGTGTTAGTAAAATCGGAAGTGAAAGCCCATTAGCCTATTAGAACTCAAAGCCCAATAAGCCTATAGGATGAAAGGGTATTAATGGGCTTCGTCAGCGACGCCTGCATCCGTGGCTAAATCCGTGGCTATTACGGGTGTTGTCAAAATTCAATGCGCTTGTACTGTACCCACAGATGGGGCGACACGCGTCCATTCCCTGCATTTTTATTGTTGAGAGCATTCAATGGGACGGATCCACTTTGCATATTATCTTCTAGCTCAATTCCAATCTCCATCCACTTGCAATTGGAAGGTTGGCAGTGCATGGTGGATCAGTCCGGCCTGTTCATTCGTGGGTACGAGGTAATTTATTTTTATTTTTTTTGTTTAACTTAATTACATATATATATACTCCGTGTGTATATATATATATACACACACAAATGAAAAGGTTTTTTTGAAATGGTATATAAATTATATAATGGGTATATGGAAATGGTGTATAAATGGGTATTATTTTGTTATTGAAGATTTAAATGGGTATTCTATATACAAATGTGAAAAGGGGTTTTTGAAATGGTATATAATTTGAAGAATATATTTATAAATGTGATATGTAATATAAAAAATTGGTTGTAATTGATACATGTATTTATATTCAATTATTACAATATTTATTCAATATAATGTACTTAAATATTTGGAAAATTAATTAGTAATCAATGTTTAATTCAGTATGTAGTTTATTATTAATTTATTATGATTATATATACCATACATATCGATTGATCGAATATGGACGATCGTTCCTGGATGTATGATATGTACTTGGAGGATCGTAGAGGATTAAAGCCTGAATACTTCGAAGGGGTATATAAGTTTACAAATTTTGCTTTTTCTCAAACTTAGTATGTCGATGAAGGTAAGATAAAATGTCCATGTCGGAGATGTGAGAATTGTTATTTTGAGAAAGCAGATGATGTGAAGGAGCATTTATACCGCCGTGGGTTTATGTTTGGTTATTATCGTTGGACGGAACACGGCGAAGCTATTGGACATCCAAACCATGATCAAATGGTAGGGGGCAACCAGTGGGCTATGTATGATTAGTTAACTGCAAAGCAAAGGATGATGTTTGACATTGCAAGGCCGAACTTTGTTCCTCCTTCATGGTTTAGTGTTAATGTTGATGGTAATGATGAATTCCAACCAGCTGAAGTGAATTAGGTCGATGAAATGAGGGAAAATCCAGTAGCGACCGAGGAGGCTAATCTGTTGTCCATGCAGTTTGCAGACATGCTAATTAAGAGCCGTTGATGAACCTGTGTTTCCAGGGTGTACTACACATACACAATTGTCCTTTGTGAGGCGACTTATGAGCTTGAAGTGCGATTATAATGTTCCCCAAAGCCTCTTTAATGGTTTCGTGCAATTGTATGATGAAGTGTTACCTTCTGAGCACAAGATTCCGGCCAGCTACTATGAAACTGAGAAGATAGTTCGAAATTTGGGGTTACCGGTGGAAAGAATAGTCATGTGTCCCAATAGATACAACCGAGAAGATCTTCCCTTCTTCTAAAAACTCAAAGCCTCACCTGCTTCTATCCAGTCAACTTAGATCCCATAGAGTCCTAGATATAACTTAGAAGAACAACCCTTTTCTTAACTTATAGCCTCACCCGCTACTATCTGGTCAACCCAAAACACTCATGAAATAATAGTCTAGAGAATACGTCTGAGTAGATGTATACTCTTAGTATAACACTTTAGACTTGTACAATGAAGCTCTAGAAACTCTCAACCTCTCAAAAGATAAAGCAAGAACAACAATCGAGAAAGAGAGAATCAATGGCGGATGATTGCAATGGAGAACGCTTTGCTTGTAGATTGAATCCTCAAGTAGTATATTTCTTCTCCGCTTGCACCGTATCGTTTATAGGCTGCAGGGACTGAGTTTTTAACGTTTGAATTTGAATTACCAAATCTTTTCTTTCCACAAAACCATCCCAGAATCTTCAACAAATCTTCTCCTTATCTTCATATCATATACGACTTTGACTAGAAAAATCCAGCCCTTTCTAGAAGATTAGCTACCAAATCTTCCAGAATCTGCATAAAAATTAAAACTCAGCAACCTTTTCAAATATTTGCTAGAGTTAATATAAAATCTACACGTAAAAATCCTTAACAAATAAATATATAAAATATTCGACTTATCCAATTCATCTAATTTGCCCTTGCTATCAAGACATTGAAACTAGGTTCTTGTTTTGTCTTTCATTACCCTTTCTCAAAGACTTCAGTATAGTCTGTCCTCTATAATCAAGGTCGAGTCTTTCATTACCCTTTCACAAGATCTGACAATCAAGGTCGAGTCTTCAGTATAGTCTGTCCTCTATGCTAGTTTCATGTGTATAGGTTATTACTCTCTTGTTCGCCACTTCTATTTAATGTTAAATATGAATACTAGTTGGTTAAACCCTTAAAGCTTGAAACCTTCAACTATTAATCCCTAAATATGATAATAATAATATTTAATGACACAATATTCAAATCCAAATTATTAAGTATTCATATTTTACAAACTAATAAATATTTCATATTGCATATTACTATTCACATTTAAATATAAGGAAAAATGATCAAAAATAATACGAACTATCAGTCATGAACCAATAATAATACGAACTTTAAAAAGACGAAATATCACAAAATAACCCAAAAAATCAGTTTTATTGTGGGGTTAACCAACCCAGTTTTAAATTGGGTGAAACCGGATATTGGAGGAACTCTTGCAACCGGTAGCAGGTAAGGGAGGAGGGGTGCAACCTTTCACTGTGTGACACCTGGCAGAATCAGAGAGAGAGAGAGAGAGAGAGAGAGAGAGGGAAAACAAGTCACATTTGCAGATGAGAGAGGCAGAGAGAGAGAGAGAGAGAGAGAGAGAGAAAGCAATTTAGAGAGTACAGGAGGGAGGGAGAGAGAGAGGAGGAAAAAAGAAAGGTAAAGTTGGAAAGGACAGATAGAGATCAGTGATGGAATAGTCATCTCTCCTCTACGACTTTACTATTGCTTTTTTACTTCGAAGAAGCAATTGAACGGGGGTTTATTTGCAGGTTGACGTGTAAGCAATTAGTTTTAACTGGGCACCCAAAGCAAAACGACATGACACGTATTGGATTCGACTGGACAAGAGTTATGAGAGAAACAGATTCACCATCGACTTCGGATATATAGAAAATGGGCAAACTTGCTTTTGATAAAGGTTATGCGAGAGGTGTCTCCCTCAAATCTGAAGCAAATTTACCCATTTTCTATCTGAAGTCGATGGTGAATCTATTTCTCCGATAACTCTTGTCCAGTCGATTTCAATATGTGTCATGTCGTTTTACTTTGGGTGTCCAGTTAAAATTAGTTGATTACATGTGAACCTGCAAAATAAACCTCCGCCCAATTCCTTCTTCTTCGATGGTTTTTATCTGAAACTTAAGATTTAATTCAAATTATATTACTGCCCCCTCACTGTCACTCTTTCATCTCTCTCTTTCCTATCCTCACTAATCTCTCTCTCCTCTCTGCAACGTTACTTTTCTTTTTTTTCACTCCTCTCTCTCTCCCACTCTCTCTTTCTCCCTCCTCTGCAGACTTTGTCTTGCTTTCATCTCTCTCTCTCTCTCTATCTCTCTCTATCTCTCTCTGATTTTTTTATCGAAAGCAAACTTACCCATTTTCTATCCAAAATCGAGGGTGAATCTGTTTCTCTGATAACTCTTGTCCAGTCGGTTCCAATATGTGGCACGTCATTTTCCTTTTGGCGTTCAGTTAAAACTAATTGCTTACACGTCAAACTGTAAATAAACCCTAGCACACTTGCTTCTTCTTTTGATGGTTTTTCTCTGAAACTTAAGATTTCATTCAAATTATATTAATGCCCCCTTAACGCCACTCTTCCCCCCTCTATCTCTGTCTCTGTCTTATCCCCTCTGTCCTCTCTCTTTTTACCGCCTGGGCTTAGAGGGGAGGTTGTTATATTGTCCATTCATTAATTAAAAAACCCAAAGCGGTTCACCAAGCCTCTGTGAGGCCTCCTCCACTTCGATTCTACCTTCTCTACTCCAAATCCGGCCTCCACTCGCCCCGAATTGACCTGGAAGACCCATCAGAACGAAGGTGAAGGACGAAGGCATCCAAGCGGACGATTGCTTCATGTAGACGATTGCTTGTAACTCAAAGTCCAATCTCCAATTATGGTTACAAAAATTCGCTCGTTACAATAATTTTAGGTATAAGTAATTAGTTACAAGAATCAAATATATTACCTACAACAAATTAGTAACAATAATGAGATTGTGTTGATTACAATTATAATTACAATAATTAAGAACGATTATAAGAAATTAACTACAATATAAATTATTAAGGTTACACTCATCTAGAATTATATTTAAAATTTGTAATTAAGGTTTTAACATATGGTAATTAAGGTTTCAATAAATTACACTAGATTACAATAGTGTTCAACATATGTCGCTTAAATTTCTTTAATCTAGATTACACTAATGTAGTATTACAATAGGTCTCATTCTTCTTTCTCATCCGCAGCTGCCGCTGAAGGACGTAATGGACCAGATGGGCTGAGAACTGGATACGCGAACCAAGCCTTGCGATTGCGGCCAACGGGCTTGCCATCAAACGCTTCCACTCTCCCTCACTCAGGTAATTGTCGAGGTTGGCAAGTAACTGGAGTCGCCCGTACTGGTTGACCCGACCCTTGTAATAGCGGTCCTCAGGGATAGCATAAATGGCCTTCTTTACAATGGGGTGAAAATGGTATTCGCGCATCGACAATACGAAATTCCGTGGATCAACACAACGCAAACTATACCTCGCCTGTTGTCTGTGAATGAGGAATCATTTTTACAGAGTGGCTAGTCGACATGTTCTCCTTTGCTAGATATCCTACATAATTAGGAAGCAAAACCTTAAGATACTCCACATAAAGCTTGTATATAATGATACCAGTCACAATGCACATGACAAGCAGAGTTATAAACATGTCATCTTACTACTACAATCATGACATAAATCAAATTGCCGACACATCCATTAATTGTTCAAAGGTATCTCAACATTAAACATATCCAAGTTACCCTACTCCTGGTATTTTGTATTCCACATCGTCGTTCCCCAATTCCCCCAAAATCCCTAATTCCTCCAATTTCGCCAATTCCCCCCATTCCCCAAATTTCCCCATCTAGCTACAACCAATATATCCATTTCCCTCTATTTCACCCCATTCATTCCCAAATTTACCCAATATTCAAGACCAACTGTTCATTTCCTCCAATTTCCCTTCTATCCCCTTCATCCAAAACCTTGTTCTGAAACTTCCCATCCCTCTATTTTTACATGCCGACGGTTACTTCTTACATGACAGAGGGAACCTGGAATATAAATTTCGTTTTTCATCCCATTTCAAAAAATGGCAAACAAATTAGGTTCTTCCACTCGATTCGTCGCCCTATCAATTTGTGCAATCGGTAAATAATCGGTGGCGTTAGGGTTTACTTACTTGATAACCGAAGGTCCGTCACTTGTATTCGGGGTGTGTGGCATGTTTGATATTCGCTTCTTCTTCTCCTCTGCACACTTTCTCTTGTTCTTCTTCGAACTCCTTCCTCTTCTTTCTTCCGTTTTCGATTTTCAGAGAGAGAGAGAGAGAGAGCAACTCTCGGCCTCTCCCTTCCCCATTATAAACCCTCTCTCTAATCGACAGTTGAGTTGACAGATTTTTAAAAACCCGTCAATTCTCTCTCCCCCCCCCCCCCACGTCTCACTCTCTCTCCTCTATAACTGCAGCCGGTCTCTCCCTCTATTGTAACCGGTTGGGATGCAATTTTTTAAGGGGTTAGGGTTAAGTTTTTGCAATTAATATGGATAGGGGATATGGGGTGCAAACCCAACCGGGTTTTTGGGTTATTTTTGCAAATGACCCCTTTAAAAAACTACCAAAAATAATACGAACTATCAGCCATGAACCAATATTAATACGAACTTTAAAAATTACCAGAAATAATACGCACTATTTCACATTGAACCAATTTTGATACGAAAAAAATTCGGTCAATTTTTCGGCCAAATTAACTTTCGACCTGATAATCGAACATTCGAAAATTTAATGACGTTGCATCATATTGGTTAAGCATTCGATGTAGTTTTTGTATAAAAAAACACCAAATTTGAGTGCAAATTAGATGAATAAATTAACCTTATAATCCCTTTTATATTAATAATTAGTTTTTATTTTCAAAAATTATACTTATGTATTTAATAATATGTTGTCACATCAATAAAAATTTTAACATTTAGTTGACACGTTGCAAAATTGGCCCAAAAATGAGCTGGAATTTATTTCCGTATCGAAATTGGTTTAATGTGAAATAGTTTGTATTATTTTTGGTAGTTTTTAAAGTTCGTATTAATATTGGTTCATGGTTGATAGTTCATATTATTTTTAGTAGTTTTTAAAGTTCGTATTAATATTGGTTCACTACGGATAATTCATATTATTTTTGGTCATTTTCCCTAAATATAATATTACACCAACTAGTATTCATATTTAATATTAAATATGAAGACTAGTTGATTATAGGGGCTTTTGCAAAAGTAACCCGAAAACCCGGTTGGATTGCGAGGCTTGACCCCCAAAAAAAATAATTGAAAAGTAACCCTCGTTTACCCGGTTTCTCACAGGTTGCAGCTGGTTGGAGAGAGAAAAGCGCGCAACAGTTAGAGAGGAAGGGAAGGATGAGGGGTTCGATGAAGCAGGGAAGACGCCTCCATCGGAGGCGAGGTTCGCGGTTCTAGGCGACAGGCCTCCAGGCTCGACGGGAGGGCTTGAGCGCAGTCATCTTGGTTCTTCTTCCTCCCATTCGTCTCCAACGGCGGCCCCAAACCCGGATGCCATTGTTGCAATCGATCCTGTCGCTAGGAAATTCCTCCAGATTTGGCAGATTTCGAGGCCAGTGGTGCACGACTCCGACGAAATTGAATACAATTGCTATGGTCGATAGAGGCAGCTATGAGTCGAAGGCAGTTGCTGATCGATTGTAAGTGAAAATTCTAGGGTTAATGTTTTGGCATCTCCCTGATTTTCCATCTATTAAACCTAATTTAGGGATACATAGATAGAAATTGTTGATTTGGGGTTTTGATTTCTATAGTGTAAATTAGGGATTTTGATTTTGGAATTTAAGGAGGAAGATGAGTCGAAGGCAAGATCGACTAATTTATGGATACATAAGTTAGGGATGTTGATTTTCTTACTTGTTTTAAGGATAGAAAATTTCGTAAAGGATCTTTTGCTTGAACTTGTGTTTGGATTTGTAAATTACCTCCATTAGTCAATTTGTATGTGAATTGTTTCTCTTTGAGAAGCTTTGATTGGTTAGATTCTGAATTTCCCGAGCTTGTGCTTTCAAGTTGTGATCCTATCCCAAAGCTGAAGACTTGGTAGCTGAATATGAGGCATCCCCTCAAGAGTTACGTTTGTTTAGTGCAGCTGAATAGGTTAGTTGTTTAATTGGGTGCATATAAGATTGGTATGGGTAGTTCGAAAATAGGTGCTTATCATATTTATTTTACATGAGAAGATGACTTTGGGGATTGGTTCCTCTTGCTGAGATTAGCATTCCAGATTGATATGAGTAGTCTATGAAGATTTGGGTACATCTCCTTTGTATGTTTTCTACAACACATTTTCTTTGTGGGATCGAAGACACAAAGGATATCATTGGAGCTCTTTCTCTCATAAGGATAATCCCTCACTCTTGTGCCTCTTTTGAAGTATGTTTTCATTGTGTGCAGAGCAAATGATAATGGCCAAGGTAAATGGATAGATCCTCACATATCAAGTTTCTTTGACATAAATATTCTTCACATGTAGCCTATTAGCTCAATGGGAGAGCATTGTGGTCATACGCAAAGATGTGGGTTCAATTCCCACATAGACTTATTATTCATTAATCAACGCCGACTATCAACTTATGTTTAGCACAAGTCAAGCTTGCTACATCACCAAATTATAGGCAGTTTCATATCAAAATAAATCAAAAGCCAAGACACTTCATCTTCCTGTTGAATTCATCATAAGATTGGTTTTTAACTTGACAAGTAATAGGTTTGACATGTGACTAGAGAAAAACCTGTCGTTGTTCTTGCCAAAGAATACTCAAACCCACAACTAGTATAGTGTGTAAGCAAGAGGTCGATCCACATGGAAATCTTATTCAATTCGAGTGTCAATTCTAATCGCTAGTAAGAATATGGGGGGTTTTGGTGTGAAAAAGATCCGCCTTTTATCAAAGCGGAAGCAAACAAAAAAAGTAAATTGATTGTAGAATGCAGTGGAGAGAAATAGGTTCACCTACAATTTATCATTTCAATTGATGAATTCGATCCTTGTTTCAGCCTCTAGTTCTTGTCTTTTCCTATCAATGTCCTTGTCCAAATCTTATGTAGATTACTAGTCCTACGAGTCATAGCAACCCTTATCTCTAAATAACCCTAACACGGTTAAGATTCAACCTAGAGATAGCATTAAGAGTATGAATTAACCAAGGTACACTTAATATCAAGCTACAATTCGATATTCAACATGTATTCAACTTCCTACACATCCAATTAGTCCTACGAGTCCTAAAGTGATATGATTGCCACTTGGGTTAAGGTTCGCTATGAGGAATCTGCAAAACCCTAGCAATTGAATCAATCTACTCTAACTCAGGGCAGAGAGAATAAAACACATTCAAGCAATTAAGCACAAAGAAGTCAAAACATTAGAATATGAATAAGAACTAGATTAAGAAACTCACAATTCAACAATCAAAGATCCAAATCGTAGGCGAAACCTTGAGAGTTTAGTTTCTCATGCTCAACGACGCTCTCAACAATTGAATAAAGTGCATAAGGTAAGTGGAAGAATAAACTAGAAAAGTCTTTTATAGTATTTAGAAAGTCGGCCCACCAACTAAACTAAAACCCTAATTAAAATTCGACACTGAATGTTGCGTTTCTACGAGGGCCGCGGGGCGGCCGGCTATCAACGAAGTCCTTCGGTATCTCTTCGCGCCGCAGGGCGGCTAGGCAAACTACGGGGCGACCAGCGATTCTTCCGAACCCCTTCTCCCGTGACTTCAGCAGCTTCTCTACCTCTTCTTTAACTTGTTTTTGCTCTTCTCCAATTCATTTCACTTCCAATCTACTATACCTGAAATAAACCATAAAATCATGTAGATTCCGCATCTTCTAACTCAATAATTGATTATGTAAATGCAACTAAATATATATGCAATATTCACAACTAAACTATGTTAAATACACTCTATTATGCAATACTAATTATGCTCTATCAACATGTCACCTATGCCACTTAACATGACAATCAGAGTGAGCGGACTTGCCCCAGAAATCATCCAAGGCTGAATTTGAAACAAAGTTCAAAAAAAGAAGTCTAGCAGAAGGAATTCTGAATCATCAAAAAGGAATCGAGGGAGATTCCTCCGCCTACGTCTCGCCTCGAGCAATTCACCGTCGAGGGAGATGCCTCCACCTGCCCCTGTCTCCAATCCTCTTCCTTCTCTCTTCCCTTTCTCTCCTTTGCAACGGGCTACCGGGTACACAGGTTACCAAATATCCGATTTGGCCTAATTTAAAACCGGGTTGAATTAACCAGAGCCGGCCCTAGGAGTAGGCCCAAGAGGCGGTCGCCTAGGCCCCCCTACCGAGTAGGGCCCCGGAAAAAAAAAATGTTATACGTAGTATATAATTAAGGTATTATGTATTATTATATTTACACGTAATAAAATATTTACAAAAATTTATACATAAAAAAAACTCATTTGTGATGTCACTTTCAATATTTCGAGTCAACGATAAAGAGTCTAAGAAGGTCTCCGTCTTTCAATTTTTGTTATCCATGCAAAAATGAATAGTTTTTAAGTAACAACTTATACTACTTTAATAAATTTATTTAAGTGATTATAGTATTTTATTTGGATAAATTTGTAAAGTAATAATATATTTTAAAGTGTTTAATCATATTGTTTTACATTCATGGGAAAGAATATAATATTAAAAAAAATTACTTTTATTTCTCACTAAAAATTTCATATTTTTTTTAATAGGACTTGCAAGGAAATGTAATAAAAAAAGTAAACAAGTATATCGGTAAATCTTTAAATCGTAGCATTTTGCTGTGTTATACCGAGAGATTTTATACTACAGAATGTCCGTAAATTTTCCTTTTAGTGATAAAAATAAAATCTGAAATTTATAATAGTTATATATATATATATAATTTGCATTGTTTAATATTTTTTCTAAAAAAGTTATGAATATTTAAAAGTCTTTTTTTTACACCGCCTCGGACCCCAAAAATCTCAGGGCCGGCCCTGGAATTAAACTTGCAAATAAACCGATTTTTTGTATTACTTTGTGCATTTCCCTCTTAATTACACGATTCATTGTGATTTTTTTCAATCAATCTCCTCCTTTCCTTTTTTATATTCCAGACTCCACAATCATACTCAGTTTCATGGTAAGAGATTTCCTCCTGATAAAGTACGTAATGCATATATATATTAATGTAATTAACTAGTACATATCTTTACCGAAAAATAAATGTTTGGGAACTAATTAGAAAGAAAACATGGATGCAACTTTCGTGGGAACATTTAAAATATTATTCTTTGTATAAAATGGAAACTAGATCTTATTATTATATACTAAATTATTCATTAAAAATATCAGTCACTTTTTATTTATATTTAAAAAAATCTTTATTATATAGACCAAAATTGTTTGTCCCTAATAAAGATTTCATTCTTCTCTACTGGCGATTGATTAAAACATTAATTTTTGTTTAAATAAAATTTTAATCTATATATTATGTTTTGTTGAGACGTGAAGAGACAAAAAAATATTACATTGAAATTGTGAAGAACCCAAACCTAGTATATAAGTTCGTCGACTACTCCTATTGACAATATTTGTTTTATGATCGATGAACCTCACTATGCTAATGTGTTGGACATCGAGTGCATGTATTCCCATCCACACCACTCTATTAATCATGAGTTCCAATGGACTTTAGAATAAAATGAGATCACTTAGCCAAACGACGTCTCGATCTTGGGCTAGTCAACATGAAAATTAGATGCTATCTAGCACACAAGCATCTAGATGATCACCCGGTTACTAGTCTTAAAAGACTTCAATTTATATATTTGTTTTGGGTGACATATTTTTTAAACTTTGCACAGTTGGCCTTGAAATGTCATTTGAAAAATCTAACGTGATTAATTGGTTGGACTAGTTCTCTATTTCTTGTTGATATAGGAGACTGGACTCCACGCAGTACTTCCTTGACTTCCACGGTTCCATGTATGTCTCTCAGTTGGAAATTGAGTTTCTTTTGATATATCAACAAACTTGGGCTACTTGATTATTCCTCTACCTTTTTTTTATTGGAAAAGAATTTGGACAAGTATCTGGAACTCATAATGATGTAAGGGCGATTCGTGGTCGAGTTGATGCTGAAGCTGAGCAACCTTGCTTGCGACCGGATTGAGCTCTCGAAAGACATGCAAACATGAGAAGCATTGGAAAATTTGGAGAAGTCGCCTGGAGTCAACAATAATCATTTTGATCTCCCAAGGGCAACTCCATACATCATTCATAACCAGAATACAATCCCCTTCAACCTCGATCCTAGAAAGCGGTTGTATTTTGGTTATGAATGATGAGTTGCATGGTTCTTCCATTTTCTCTAAAATTGATTTAAAAAGCGGTTACCATCAGATTAGGATGAATGAAGGCGATGAATGGAAAACAACATTTAAAACTAAATTTGGACTCCATGAATGGTTGGTTATGCCTTTTGGTTTAACTAACGCTCCTAGTACTTTCATGAGATTAATGAATCATGTTCTTAGAAATTTCATAGGTAAATTAATTTGTTGTTGTGTATTTTGATGACATTCTTATTTATAGCAAATCACCTAAGGAACATGAAGCACATTTAAGAGAAGTACTTTCTACTTTAAGATTAGAACACTTGTATGCTAATTTGAAGAAATGTGAATTATGTAATGGACTGCGTGTTGATGAGGCGAAGATCAAAGCCATACAAGAATGGCCGACACCCACCTCCATCGGTCATGTACGCAGCTTCCAGGGATTGGCGAGCTTCTACAGACGGTTTGTGCGCGATTTCAGCTCTATCGCAGCCCCTCACAGGGAACTCACAAAGAAGAGGTGCGAGTTCAAGTGGGGCGCAGCTCAGGAGGAGGCATTTGGTACCTTGAAGGAGAAACTAATGCAGGCTCCTCTCGTGGATTTGCCTGATTTCACTCGGCCCTTTGAGGTAGAATGCGACGCTAGCGGAGTTGGGATTGGCGGAGTTCTCATGCAGGAAGGTAAGCCTATTGCTTTCTTTTCTGAGAAATTGAAAGGTGCATGTCGAAACTACTCTACTTATGACAAAGAATTGTATGCATTGTTTAGAGGACTTAAGACATGGTCCCATTAATTATGGCCTAGAGAGTTTATTCTTAAGACTGATCATAAATCCTTAAAACATTTTAAGAGCCAGGATAAACTTGATAGGAGACATGGTAGATGGATATATAGAGTTTATTGAGACATTTCCTTATGTAATAAAGTAAAAAAAAAAAAAGGCAAAGACAACGTGGTTGCTAATGCTTTATCTAGAAGACATGTTCTTTTAACCACTTTGGATTCTAGAGTCTTAGGCTTTGTTTATATTAAGGAATTGTATGAACATGATGTGGATTTTGGGGAAGCTTTTCGAAAGTGCCTAGATAAGGGTCATACTGACCAATTCTATATCTTTGATGGATTCTTATTTAGGAAAGATCAAGTGTGCATACCTAGGTGTTCTCTTCGATTGTTATTAGTGAATGAAGCCCATAGTGGAGGTTTAATGGGTCATTTTGGGAAAGATAAGACATATCATACACTTAGGACACATTTTTATTGGCCACATATGCTTAGGGATGTAGAACATTGCCTTAAGAGATGTATTGATTGTTTAAAGGCCAAGTCTAAGCTTATGCCCCATGGTTTATACACACCACTACCTACCCTCTCAGCCCCTTGGGAAGACATTTCTATGGATTTTATAGTTGGGTTGCCTAGAACTAAGAAGGGGAGGGATTCTATATTTGTAGTGGTAGATCGATTTTCTAAAATGGCTCACTTCATTGCATGTCATAAAACCAATGATGCTACTAATGTTGCTAATATATTCTTTAGAGAAGTAGTTAGGTTGCATGGTGTGCCTAAAACTATTGTTAGTGATAGGGATGTTAAATTTCTTAGTCATTTTTGGCGAACTTTATATAATAAATTGGGAACTAGATTGATATTCTCTACCTCTAGTTACCCTCAAACTGATGGCCAAATTGAGGTGACCAATAGAACCTTAACCACTGTCCTTAGAGCCATAATTAGGACCAATAAGAATCTTTGGGAATAAGCCTTACCTCATGTGGAGTTTGATTATAATAGGACTATGCATTCCTTAACCAAAATCACTCCATTTTAATGTGTATATGGTGTTAATCCACTAACCCTTTTTTATCTTACTCTATATCCTATGAGAGAGAAAGAATCATTTGAAGCAGGTAAGCATGTCGAGTTCATTAAGGAGCTACATGAACGGACATGTCAGAAGCTTGTGTATAGAAGGCTGAATACAACACCAACAAAGCTAATAAGGGGCGGCGTATGGTGTCATTTAAGCCAGGGGATCTTGTGTGGGTGCACCTACGGAAGGAGAGGTTTCCAGAGGCACGGAAGAGCAAGATGGCACCACGAGGAGATGGATCTTTCAAGGTTCTGCAGAAAGTTAGTGAGAATGCCTACAAGCTGGAGCTTCCTGGAACCTATGGCGTGAGCGCAACCTTCAACAACACGGATCTCATTCCATACTTTGATGTGGACGAGGACTTGGATTCGTGGTCGAATCCTTTCCAAGAAGGGGAGGTTGATGCGGGACCATCTTCTACACCTCCAGACATACCGATCATACTTGGAGAAGGACCTATGACTCGAGCTCAAGCTAAGAAGCTTCAGAGAGACTCATTCATGTTTGTGAGTCACACATTGTTCTTGAGCGTGGTTCAACTCCCGGAGCCTACACTGAAGACCTATATGTGTATAGGGATTGAAATGGCCAAACCTCCTTAAGCCATGATAGAGCCGATTTGGCTAAGTGTTGAACTCCTTGTTTTATTTCCTATTTTACTAACTTTTCTACTTAAGTTATTTTAGGAAACTTTTAGGGTTATTTTAATAATTTCTTTAAGTTATTATTTATTATTTTTGGCCGAAAATTAGCCTTGTTAGGGTTTTATATAGTCGGCCTCCATCATGTAGAACATTCACGTCTTCCATTATTATGAAAATCAGTTCTTGTGTGAAACACAACTGTGAGAAAGTCAATCGATTCGAAGCATGGCTCATCGATTGCACAATTGGTATAAATCTCAGCTTGGTTTGCCTTGAGTTCATCAACCTCGCGAGAGCTTGGTGATCCTGCTATTCACAAGTCCCCTCCTTGTGCTTCCAAGTTGTCCGCTTGGTTGTGTAAGGTTGTAAAGGAGGGCTTTATAGTCGTTGATATTTGGTTCCTACCCTCTAAGGAGGCTTGGGGTCTTTATCTCGTTCTATCTTAGTTCGAATCACCCAACTATCGGTCTTGTTCTTGATTTTGTCGAGTCTTTCAATATCAATTTCGAGTCTTGCATTCTTTGCTTAGTCGATATCGAGTCTATTTCGAGTCTTGGTGTTTCTTTGTCGAGTCTGTTTTTGTTCTTGTCGATTTCGAGTAGTTCTTGATTAATCTTGATCGAGTTCTTGCTTTCTTATTTCGTTCTTGCTGTGTCTTTCTTGATTCTTGAGTCTTTCTTGCTTCCGTTCTTTAGTTTCTTGATTGATTGTCGAAGATCGGGCCATCCTACGGCTAACCCCATATCAAATGATGTGGACTTGTATGGTTTAAGGTAGGGATAACAAAGACACCCAAAGGTTTTGAGGAGAATGTAATCAAGAGGTTTGTTGTAGAGAATCTAGAAGGGTGACACATTGTGCAGGAGTGGGGTAATGGTGTGGTTTGAGAGACAAGCAGCGGTGTGAAAGGAACGTTCGCAATACTCAAAGGGAAGAGCAACATGAACAAGAAGGGATAAGCCTTTTTATTGAACGATGCAATGACGACACTCAATAAGCCCACTCTGAGACAGCGTGATGACAAGATATGCGATGTTAGATGTCGTGTTGCCGCAAGTAAGAGGTTAGGGAAAGGAATTCACTGCCTCCATCTGTTTGAAGCTGTTTGATGGGTTTATTAATGAATTGAGTTTGCACCATTTTCTGAAAGTTTTCAAATGTTTGCATCACCTGAGATTTGAGAGATAGGAAATACATCCGACAAAACTTACTACAATCTTTAACAAAATGAACAAAGTATTTGTTTCCATAATGTGAAGGAACAGCCGTAGGACCCCAAACATCAACATAAACTAAATCAAAACAAGATGAACTAGACTCATAAGTGGCGGAAACGGGTAAATTGTGCTCTTGCCAAGATGTCATGGCTCACAGACACTTGGGAAGTGTTTATTAGACACGGGCAAATGATATTTGGAAAGTAGACTCTTGAGAACAGCAACATGTATGTGGATGACCAAGCCAATTGTGCCAACCATAAAGGGAGGTTCGATAGGACAATAGAGCATGAGGTGTACTAGTGGAGGAGGGTAGAAGGCAATAGATTTCGTCTTCAACGGTTCCCTTTAGCAGCGTCCACCTGCAAATCCTTTACAAAGCAACAATTAGCATGAAGCTCAATGAAGACATCATTGTCCCTTGTTAGAGACGTTGCACTTAAAAAATTCTTAGCAATTTGAGATACTATAAGCACATCACGCAGATATAAAGAGGAATGGCAAATAGAAGTAGAACCAATCTAATTAATAGGCACTGGTTTACCGTCACCAAGAGCAAGATGATCACTACCCACATATTCAGATCGGAGAGACAAGTTCTTAATAATGGTGACATGGTGAGAAGCACCAAAGTTGACAAACCATGAGAGATCACCCCCAAAGGACCCTAGTGAAGCATGATTGGCTCATTCCGGAGGATAGGTAGGTGGAAAGCAAGTAGCATCAAAGCGATTGAAGCAAATTGTCGCCGGAAATGACCAGTGCGGTCACATATTTGGCAAATAGGTTGAGAGGTAGACTGTTAATAGTTGGTGGGGTCGTTGGGAGAGTTAACGACTGAGTATTGCTGGAGACAAAGTTAGCGATTAGGGATGCTAGAGAGTCGGCTGCAGGTGATTGAGGCACAACGATGGTGTTGGTGCCAACTGAGGGAGCGACTTCATCACGAAGCCTCTCTTCTTCATGAAGAATGATGCCGGTTAATTAGCCAGGGGAGACCAGCTCAACAGAAACATTTAATGCTGCCCGAAAAGCGCCATAGGACACATCAAGGCCATGGAGCAGCGATGTGACGAAATCGTCGTCTTGAACAAAGTACTGGCATTCAGCGAGTGCATCGGCAATGGATCTCTTCTTCTCGATATAATCAAGCATAGACAGAGACCCCTTTGAGAGTGTTTAAAGAAGACCATTCAGCTTCATCAAACAACCACGACTATGAGATTGAAACATAGAGTCATAAAGGCAATCATCATCCAGACATCATAGGACGTATATGCCTTAGCAACATAGCATATGAGCTTTTTAAGAGAGTGGAACGAACACAGACCAGGACAAAGTGGTCAGCTTTCCGTCAAGTAGCTAGTGCACTCGGTAGAGGGTTCAGTGCCTTCTTGAATTGTGGGGCCGGTTTGGGCTTCTGAGTCACATATGACTCAAGGTCATAAGCTTCAAGGGTTGACAGGACAACACTACGCCAAGAGTAGTAGTTGGTACGATGAAGTTTGATTGAAAGATTGAGAAACTGCATGTTTGTCGTGCTACCAATTGAGAGGAGAATATAGTTTTATTGAGAGACAACAATGGTGATCGACAAGGGCTGGGTAGTCGGTAGTAGAGAGGAGAAGCCGGAAAAAATTGAGAAACCCTAGGCTCTAAATACCATGTACGAACGTATTATTGTTCTATGTATATTGAGTTCTGATTAAGTTACAATATATAGAGAGATTACAAGATAGGGGTTCGTATAGGATAGGGTTAATAAACTGACTAAAATTATAAACATGGTAGAATTTATAAACTGTTGGTAAAATTAGTTAAAATTTTAAACAACAAGATAATCTTCGTATGGGACGAAAAACAATTTATTTGTGAAAAGTGGAGTTTATTTGATTGTTATTAGGGATATTATGATCCTTTCAAATCAAATAAGACAAAAGGGAACGGGTAAAACAATTCTGTTGTAAAATAAACACCAAAAGCTTCGTTTTCTAGTTTTTTTAACTCTTTTTTTAACAATTTTTACCTGCTTTTAGGCGTCTATACACTCATTTTACATGATTAAAAAATAAACCTCCACTTTTTCTTATTTTTTAACTGCTTATATAGGAAGCCATAAATACCCAAGGTGTGATCGCTATGAGATAAGATCAAATCACTACCTTCCTAAATTATAAAGATTAAGATCAAATAACTACCCAAGGTGTGATCGTTATGAGATTAAGTGTATCACACCCTGCTTCATCATTTTGATTGGGCCACATGTACTCATTTTTAATTATTTTTTTAAAAAAGTGTTGATAATTATTAATCTGGAGTAGTAATGGTTAGGTTAAAATGATTAAAATTGCAATAGTGTCGTCATTTATTATGGTAAATAAAAGATTTTTTTATCAACCCTGATCCCTGCAAAGTCTTGTTCAATAGTCAAATTATCTTCGTCTATTCAATCGATGTAGAGACTAGTTCGATCTTCAAATACATTCCATTGGTGCAAATACAAAAGGCTTGTTCGATATTCAAATAACGGTCAAATGGGCTTCGTTTGTTCAATCAGGGCACGAGTTGATGCTTTAGACGTTTATTTTGTTGTAGTGAGTCTTACTGATCTGATAGTTGGGAGTCATCACAAGGAATTGGTACTGGTAAGGGAGTTTAAATTTCAGTAAGTTGTAATGTTGTATGTTTAAGTTTCAATCAGGGCACTAGTTGATATGCTTCAGTAAGTTTAAATTTCAGTAAGTCTTACCGATGTGATTGTAATTTGCTCATTGCTAATATGCTGCTCATCACAAGTAATAGTGTTATATATATATATATACACACATGAAATTTTAGATTGATTCAATAATAACGTTCTTAATAATATTAATTTCAGTTGGTATGGATGCTATTGAGAAAGAAACACAGCCTTGTCATCCTTTGGATTTCGATCAAGACATCACTCTTGTTGATTCTTGAGTAGATAATGAAACAGTGGAATCGTTTCATACCAAAATATCGAGGGAAAGCATTCCCAGAGTTAGTATGGAGTTTGAAAGTGAAGATGTCGCTTATGAGTTCTACAATGCCTATGCATTGGTTGTTGGCTTTTCCGTTCGAAGAAGCATACGTCATATATATAAGAAGACAGTGCTAGATAGAACCTTTGTATGCTCATGTGAAGGTAAACGTGGAAAAGATAAATGAGATGATACCTACAAATCCCACCGTCCAGAGACATGCTTAAGTTGTTTGGCTATGTTGAAAATTACTTGTCGGCAAGCATGCAAATATCATGTTGTTAATTATGTTGTTGAGCATAATCATAATTTGGCATCACCAACAAAAGCTCATTTGTTTAGATCCCATAGAAAAATATCAATTTCTCAAGCATTAGAAGTTGATATGGCTGATAGTTTTGGTATTGCTCCAAAAAATGCCTATGAGTTCATGGCTAGGCAAGCCGGTGGTTGTGAAAATCTTGGATTTTGTCACGTGGATTACAAAAAAAAAACTTGCGATCTAAGCGCAGTGTGGAAATGAGATTAGGTGACACGTCACACGGGTGGTGTCCTAGAGTACTTGGTGAAGGTTCGATAATATAAAACAAGGTAATATAGAAATACTCTAGAAGGGGGGTTGAATAGAGTATGCCCGTTTTTCGTAGAAAGTCTCAAGACTTTTGGAGCTCGTATAAAACCCTTTGAGATTAAACCTGAATCACAAAGTTAGACAATCGAACCAAGTGCGGAAATAAGGTAAAGCAATAGATAAAGGACACAAGTAATTGTTTACGAGGTTCGGCACGAACTTGGCCTACGTTCCCGCCTAGGGTTCTTCCACAACCCTAGGATTCAAAAGGCTTTATTAATTCACTTAGCTTAGGATCCTAATAGATCACCGAGAAGCCTCTCTCATATACAATTGCAATCTAGTCAACTCCCGTTCCCTTGGAGTCCTAGACCAATCTAGAAGAGCCCCACCTCTCTCAGCTATCTAGTACAATCCTCTTACTCTCACAAATCAATAGCCTAGTGCAACTTACCGAGTTACAAACTCTCGAGTAACACTATAAATGAATATATCCTATAAGCTCACAGTGTAACTCTCAAAGGCTTTGAAATAAAACAACAAACTCTTGAGCTCTAGCAGAGAGTACACTTAGAAGACAGATCTCGCTTAAATGAATGAAAGCTCGTGTAACACTTGTGTGTTCTGTCTTCTTCTTCCTTTCCTTTATAGAAGCAACATGGCGCATAAGGATCTTCAACACCGGATCTTCAACAACGGCTAGTTTGGAACATGGCGCGCCCGGATCTTCTATTTTTGGACACTTCGAAGACATGATATCTCAAATTGGATCTCCTCAATATGCACCATAAGGAAATAAGTGATTTCAAAAAATACTTCCCGAAAGATTAGTTACACATATATATAATATAAAGGAAGTATATAATAATATTAAATAATATTCGGACATATAGAATAGGTTTTGGATTTCATCAACTGTTAAAGCTCCAAGACCTTTGATACAAACATCCTGTCAAGGCCTTTGAAACTTTATTCCGATTTTCATCAAGGGAGGGAGTTATCAATCTCCCCCTTGATGAAAGACAAAACCTGTGCATCCCTGCAACTTAGTCAAGCATAAATAATATAAGAGAAATCAGACTAAGTACCTGCATGGGTTAGACAAATGTTGGATCAAAAAATTTTAAAGCATGAAAAAGCCATCCAACCGAAAACCAAAAATCAAAAACCAAGGTCTTCCAAGACCTTCAAGCAGAAAGGTTTTCAAGTCTAAACAACCACAGATCATCTCCCCCTTTTTGTCTTTCAACAAAGGGAGGAGGTAAAACAGTCATCAAAAGTTTTGAAATTGTTTCCAAAAACCAGCAATGTATCAAGTTTGGGATAGGGATATGGTAGGGTAGGGTTTAAGCTTCGTCGTCCGGAGCATCATCAGTGAGCCTCGTCCACAGACCTTGCAGCATCTTGGATATCCCGCTCATCTCCGTCATAACCTCCTTGTGCAGCTCCTTGATATCCAGGCGAACTTCCTCCAAGCCCAACTCTAGGTTGTCCATGCGTTCATCGAAGGCTGAAGCAGTGGGAAGAGCTTTTGAAGGAGTGGCAAGACTCAAGGTCCCTTGGGGAGACCGAGTGATGCCAATCTTTTCAAGGCCCTTGGAGTCGAACTTACCCATATGACGCTGTTGTTCTTCATTTTTGACATCAATTCCAGAAGCTTTGAAGAGAGGGGTCAAAAGGGTGGAAAAAGGGAGGGGAGAAGCTTTTCTAGCTTTTCTAGCATAAGCCATGGTTCCAAGAATAGTGTTGGCCAGATCAAGGTCAAGGCCATTTAGGATGCGGTAAAGTAGGACCATGGCATTATCAGTAAGGAGTGAGCCAGAGTTAAGACGGGGTAAGAGGCATCGAACAATGATGTTGAAAATAATTTTTGCCTCAAGGGTAAGGGATGAGTGGGTGAGTTGCTTTGAGGTGCTGTTGGATGCTTCGGGTAGGAGGTACTTGGCTCGGGCAAGAATGATGCAGTTTTCTTTTGAGGGGTGTATTTCAGAGGGTGGACATGGGCTAGGCAGGCCCAGGAAATCTACAAAGTCATTGGAGTTGAAAGAGATTCTAACCCCTTTGACAACAGACTCCAAAGACCAACAATTGGCGTCGTGTTTGGGTTTTAGGTTAATGTAGAACAGGCGGGTAAGATGGGGGTAGTAAACGGTTTCAAGATTGAGAAGGGTCCAGGCTGGGGATTTTTTGAGAAGATCAATGCAGGGTAGCTTCAAAGCTTCGAAGAACTCAATATCCAAAAAATCAGAACAGCAAATCCTACGAGTTCGAAACTCATCTACCCACTTACCAACAGTCTCAGCATCTTCAAACCAAGAGAAGGGCAAGGATTGGTTTACCTGGATGTATGAAGGTGGGTCGGCATTCTTCCTGCGAGCAATAGTCGGAGCAGCTCTCTTGGCAAGCGCTTCAAGACTTCTGAGGGTGCCCTTCCTGGTGCGCTTGGGAGATGGAGGCTTGACAGCAATTGGGGCTTTCCGCTTCTTTGGAGACAGGGGAGGACCCCGCTTCATCTTCTTCAGCTTCCTCGTCCTCTCCAGATCCCTCTTGCTCTTCGTCTTCTTCCTCAGGCTCCTCCTCAGATGGAACCTCCTCGGCTTCGGCTTCCTTCCGAATCCTCTCGGCTTCCTCCTCGGCCAGTTTCCATGCAAGATCGGCCTCCTCATCGGCCTTTTTCTTCTTCAAGGCTTCCTCTTTGGCTTCCTTGGCAGCATCTCTTTCTAGAATAGCGTCGAGATCCTGTTCCTCCTCTTCCTCGTCCACCTCCTCAGCTAAGATCTTCTTTTTCCCTTTCTGTTTAGCACTGAGGGGCTTCTTAGCAGAGCGCTTTTGAGAGCCCCTGGTAACAGTGGTCGTGCTCTCAGCGATGGTGCTCTGGACAACAGTTGGAACAATGGCTTGAGGAGTGGGTTCAGGTGTGGGAGAGGTAGCAGTGACCTGACGTCCCTTGGGGGTGGCGCCAAGTCTTTTGGGTGTGGAAGCTTTCTTTGTTTTGGGTGCCATGGAGGAAATCGGCTAGGGTTTTCTTAGAATAGGTTGAGAGGTAGAAGAAGGAGAAAGTGAAAGTTTGGATAAGTGAAGGATTTAGTTCCAAAATTAAGATATCTCAACGGTTGAAAAAAACATAAAAGGCAATTTTGATATCCGATAAAATTATAATTGATTAAATATCTAAAAAGATATTAACCAAATATATGTGATCCGATATATATGATCTACCATTTAGTTCACAAACCTTGACATAATTCTCAAGGGTCTTGACACTAAGTAGAATTTATCTTTCGTAAAGGGAATTCTCCCCCTACGAAAGTGCATCCTTGTTAAGCATCCCAATCTCTCGTCTTATGAAGGTGAACCTGTCCTCTGCCAAGGACTTTGAGGTTGATGCCAAGATCTTGCATTTGTTGAGCAATCGAAAGGATTTGTGAGCAACAGGCTCCAGCTGCAATGTATTCGGCTTCTGCAGTGGATAGAGCGACTGAGTTTTGTTTCTTTGAGTGCCAACTGATCAAGGATGCTCCTAGGAATTAGCAACATCCTGATGTGCTCTTCCTATCCACCTTATAGCCTGCAAAATCTGCATCAGAATATCCAATTAATGTGAAATCATTTTGCTTTGGGTACCATAGTCCAAGCTCCTTAGTGCCATTGAGATATCGAAAGATCCTTTTCACAGCCACGAGGTGAGATTCTTTAGGATCAGCTTGAAACCTAGCACACATGCAAACACTAAACATGATGTCAGGTCTACTAGCCGTGAGATATAATAAAGATCCAATCATTCCTCGATACTCCTTTTGATTGACACTTTTTCCAGTCTTGTCTTGATCTAGAGACAATGTTGAGCTCATGGGAGTCTTGTGATGTCTCCAAAGTAGTCATGTCTTTATGCATATTTTCGTTCCATATTCTTTACATTTTGCATATTTCGGGTTGGGAATATGTCGGATTTATGTAGTATACGCTTATTTGTCAGAAATGGAGATCTACATAATTTTCTGTTTAATATTGCAGAATATGGAACCATTTCGGGAGAAAATCAAGAAGCAAGAACCGGAGCTCAAAGCTCCACGACATCGACTAGCCTTAGTCGATCTCGACGAATCACGCCTAGACACACCCGAGTCGAAGAGCACATGTCGAGGAGCCAAGGAGGGATTATCCAGAACCAAGGAGAGATTATCCGGATTTAGGGAGAAACTACCCGGAGTCGAGGAGAGACCATCCGACCATGCTCGGGCATCCTTACTCGATGTCGACAAGAAGTCCTCGACATCGACAACGCCCAAGAGCCATGTCCGAGCCCGTCGAGCACCAGCAACCCGAGACGCCGAGCCGCCCAGTCGACAATAATCCTACTCGAGATCGACAAGATCCTTGTCGAGATCGACGACGGTTCCAGAAGTCGTGTGACGCGTCGACGCAATTCTACTCGGATTGGGATTCCTTGGGCTCGAAGTTTGCCGATTCTATCCGATCTATCAAGATACATCAAGGAAGAGAGAGATCTATCCACTTTAAGACTTTTAGATATATTTTCCTTATTTAGATTTAATTATGTTGTTGCTTTTATTTATCTTTAATGCTTTTAGATATAGTTTTAGACATAGATAAAGATTTCTATCCTTGAATAGCGAGGATTAGAAGCCTATAAATAAAGCCCATGGGGCGATAAAGAGCGAGTAGTAGTTCACAGAGACAGTTTAGGAGTTCGAAGGTTTTAGGGTTTTGGCGTTCAACGAGAGTTGGATCGCCGGGATTGTAAAGTCTTTGAATTTAGTTTAATGCAAGTTGTTATTTCCTTTCAATCAATGTCTGAGATGGCGATAAAGAGCGAGTAGTCCACCCACTTCTAGGGTTGGGGCGAGCCCGACGATAGCCATGCGTGCCTGAGGTAAAGATCCGACTTTTATCATGTTTTGAGCATCTACTACTTGTTTATGTGTTTATTACCAATCTAATGGAGATCCATGCTAACAACTTGGATTGTAAACATAAAATTGGTAGAGACAATTAGGGTTTCTTGAAAGAGTTGTCTAATTGTTGGAAAAAGTCGAAAGCTTGTCCTTTGATGTAATTCACATGATTATCTGTTTTATTCTGCCTTATGCATGCTTGGTTATCGTTGTTGCAAACCCCAATCTTGGAAGTTCTGTTACATATAGTTTATTTCGAAGTCCCAAAGCCTTTGCCTTTACTTTATTTCTTTATTTCGCTTTTCTGCCCTTACTCGATCTCGACCAAGTCTGGTCGACCTCGAGTTACTGATATTCGATCTAGCATCGCTGTAGCTTCTGTGTACAGGTACTCGACAAGCCAAGACGAAGTCGACAAGAGCCCTACTCGATATCGAGTAGCCTCTAGTTGAGATCGACTAGACCCCTGTGACTGCTGCTGCGCTGCTCGACTAGCTTGATCTCCTGTCGACTTACCCTAGTCGAGATCTAGCACCTGTTGTCGACTTCTGACCGTGAGATTTCTCCGCTGCCTAGGATCCGCTGACACGCTTCCTCGTGGATCGATCCTGACTTCCCGCTGCTACATCAGGAAGAGGTCTTGTAATTATTTGCAAGGGACGGAATCTGGTTTGCTGTGATTTATTTATATTTTATATTTGCATTCTCGATTTCCTCCTATCAACATCTTGGCTGCTTTGGATTGATCCATCTTGAACTTCTTCAAGAGGTCCTTAGTGTACTTGCTTTGGTTGACAAAGATCCATTTCTTGGATTGATGAACTTGAAATCCCAAAAAGAAGTTGAGTTCACCCATCAAGCTCATCTCGAATTCACTGCACATGATGTTAGAAAATTCCTTGCACAAAGATGTGTTAGTAGCACCAAATAATATATCATCAACATAAATTTGAATAACCAAAATGTCCTTTCCTTTGGTCTTGATAAAAAGAGTCTTGTCGATCAACCCCCTTTTAAAATCATTTTCTAAAAGATATTTTGACAAGCGCTCATACCAAGCTCTTGGGGCTTGTTTCAAACCATAAAGCGCTTTTTCATGTTTATAAACATGATTGGGAAATTCTGAACTTTCAAAACTTGGGGGTTGAGCCACATATACTTCTTCCTCTAAGAAACCATTAAGAAAAGCACACTTGACATCCATTTGATATAACTTTATGCTCATAAAAGATGCAAATGCTAATAAAATGCGAATGGCTTCAAGCCTGGCTACGGGAGCAAAGGTCTCCACGTAGCCAATACCTTCCTCTTGATTGTAGCCTTGAGCAACAAGCCTTGCCTTGTTCTTCACGATCTTACCATTCTCATCTAGCTTGTTTCGAAATACCCATCGTGTTTCAATGACTGATTGATGCTTTGGTCTAGGCTTCAAGGTCCAGACTTTGTTCCTTTCAAATTCGTTAAGCTCACTTTGCATAGAAATGATCCAGTCTGGCTCCTGAAGTGCCTCATCTACCTTCTTTGGCTCAATAAGAGAAACAAACGCGTGAAAAGCACAAAGATCTTTAAGTTTAGAACGAGTTTGAACACTAGAAGTAGGGTCAGAAATGATATCCTTTAATGAGTGTGATGAGGAGTATTTGAATTTCCTTTTGCTAGTCTCAGCTCCTTGATTCGTCACACCAGTAGGATTGACTTGTGGTACATCTGACTCCATGGTCTTGTTAGGTTCAGTTACAACAGTTTTTGTCGTCTCAACGCTGTTGGATTGGACACCAAGGGCTTTGGACGAATCTTCAACACCTTGGGCCAATTCTTTGGTGTTAAGAATCTGTTCCTGCATGTTCCTTTTCTCTGTGTTCTTGGTAGCAGCATCATCACCTTCCTCGTTCTCTGCATGGATGTTAAGATCTATATCTGCAACACTTTCACTCAAAGTACCGTCATTGCATTCATAAAAAATAACATGTATACTTTATTCAACTAACTGGGTCCTTTTATTGAAGATTCTATAAGCTTTGCTACTCGTGGAGTAGCCAAGAAATATACCTTCATCACTACGCGCATCAAATTTCCCAAGGTTATCTTTTCCATTGTTATGAACAAAACAAGTACAGCCAAAGGGTTTAAAATAAGATATAAGTGGTTTGCGGCCTTTGAAAAGTTCATAAGGAGTTTTCTTTAAGATGGAACGAATAAGACAACGATTCAAAATGTAGTTAGCTGTGTTAACAGCTTCAGCCCAATAGGTTTTAGGTAATGCATTTTCTAAAAGCATAGTCCTGGCCATATCCTCTAAGGTGCGGTTCTTTCGTTCCACGACCCCGTTTTGTTGAGGTGTCCTAGGAGCAGAAAAGTTATAGGAGATGCCATATTTAGCACAAAACAAATCAAACTGAAGTTGATCAAACTCCCTACCATGATCACTCCGAATTGACACTATGGGCTCGTTTCTTAAAGTTTGCAACTCCTTACAAAGTTTAGAAAGCTCAGATAAGGCCTCTGATTTTTCTTTTAAAAATGCAACCCAAGTATATCTAGAAAAATCATCAACAACAACTAGCATGTACTTTTTACCATTGGGAGATTTGACTCGCATAGGACCACATAAATCCATATGTAAAAGTTCAAGAGGTCTAGAAGAACTTACAACCTTTTTGGGTTTGAAGGAGCTACGTGTTTGTTTACCTCGTGTGCATGCATTGCACATATCAATACCTTTGAAGTCCATCTCAGGTAGCCCTCTTACAAGCCCTTTAGACACAAGCTTCTGTAGTGTATGTGGACTCACATGACCGAGTCTCCTGTGCCAGAGCTTTGGATCGTCCATCAAAGCCTTTAGACAGGTTAAGCTTCCTTGTGCCACTTGATCAGCATTTACGGCGTATATATTGTTGTAACGATATGCAGTCAATATAACTTCACTTGTATCTTCTCTGCACACTATACATCTTTTCTTGTTAAATCTGACATTGTTGCCACTATCACATAATTGAGAGACACTAAGCAAATTATACTTTAAACCATTAACAAGATAGACATTTTTAATACTATGGCTGGAATCGCTTCCAACACTACCAATACCAACGATGTCGCATTTTCCTTTGTCACCAAGAGTGATTGTTCCTGTGGATTGCTCCTTTAGATCATGAAAGAGAGAACTCTTCCCACTCATATGCCTTGAGCATCCACTATCAATAATCCATTTGTGTTCTTTCACCTTGGTGATCTTCTGCAAGACAAACATCAACCTTTGTGGCTAGACCAATAAGCAAATTTGGATCCATTGTTGGGGTAAACCATATTTGGTAAAATAGTGCATTTTGGAACCCAAACTTGTGTTGTCCGTTCTTTTCTCAAATAAACAGGAAATGTATTGCGAATGATATATGGATCCTTTTTTCTATAGGGGCAGGTCTCTTTTACATGTCCCTTTCTAGCACAATGGTGACATATAGGAGAGGTTCTGCTTCCTTTTGCCTTTACAAAAGTGGTAATGTGTTGCTTCTTTAAAAACCTTGGATTATAACCAATACCACTTTTGTTTAGAGAACTTTGTTGCTCACCCAACATCCTATCAAGAGTGCCTTTGGATTTGGTAAAACTGATGAGGGTTGTCTGTTGATCTTGAATCTTATTATTCAGGGAGATCTTCTCGTTCTCTAAGTCATGATGCTCATTTCTTAGAGAGGAGAGATCTTGCTTGAGTTCAGATTTCTCCGAGTCAAGCGTCTTGACTTTAATGTCAAGACCTGAATAAGAAGTTTCAAGACTCTTAACCCTCATAGACAGATCCTCAATAGTTCTTTCCAGGTCCACAGTTCTCTTAATAAGAATGTTAGTTTGGGCAATAAGCTTCTCTTCATTGGCAATCATATTGGAAAGGAATTCCGATAATACCTCTTTTGGACTTGCCATAAGTTCTCTTACAGTAGCTTCAAGCTTTTCATCGTGGGATTCTTCTTCTGTGGTCATAAGACAAATATTGGCCTTCTCATCATCAGAGTCCGAGTCGGAATCACTCCAAGTTGCCACCATGGCTTTCTTCTTCCATTTGTCACCCTTCTTGGACTTGCTTTTTGTCTTTTGAGGGCAGTCCTTTACAAAATGATCTGTTTCACCACATTCAAAACAAGACAATGGTTTAGTCTTCTTTTCATACTTGTTGTATTGAGGCTTACCTCGAAATTTTGAAGACTCTGATCCATCCTTGTTGTTGAATTGCTTTTTCATTTTGAGAATTCGAGCAAGGCCTCTAGTGATAAGAGCAAAAGGATCATCCTCATCGTCATCCTCATCTTCGGAATCAGATCCATCCTTAGGCTCATCTTTCTTAGACTTGAGTGCCAAGTTCTTAGTGCTAGCTGGAAGTTCTCCATCGTCTTCATTAAGGATCATCTCGTGCGTGATCAGCTTCCCAAGAAGGTCATCGAGGGGTAGAGTGGTGAGGTCATGTGCTTCCTCAATAGCTGTTACTTTTGGACCCCATTTTTCCTTTGGGAGGCACCTCAGTATCTTCCTCACTTTCTCAACGTTGGTAAAGCTCTTTCCGAGAGAGTCAAGGTTTTTGGTGATTTCTGTGAATCGTGTGAACATGGCCTTGATTGTCTCATCAGACTTCATCTTGAAGAGCTCATACTTTCGAAGGAAGATGCTGATCTTGGTGTCTTTTACTTGGCTCGTTCCTTCATAGGTGATGACCAGTTTGTCCCAAATCTCTTTAGCTGACCTACAAGATGAAATACGATTAAACTCATCAGTGCTAAGACCACAATAAAGTAAGTTAATAGCCCTGTAGTTTTTGGAGACGAGTTCAAGATCTGTTTGGATGTATTCAGACTCCTTCTTTGCGACTTTGGTTCCATTTGATCCTTCTTTCTCTGGAATCTTCGGACCATTCTCAATAATGTTCCAAAGTTCCAGATCTTGATCTATAATGAACATTTTCATCAAGGATCTCCAGTGGACAAAGTTGTTTCCTACAAAGAGTGGTGGTCTGCTCGTGGACCTTCCCTGTGCAAATCCTCCGCTTGCTTCACCAGACATGATCGAAAACTCACAAGATTGTTAGATTAAAAGCGGTGAGTAAAGCTCTGATACCAATTGAAGGTTCGATAATATAAAACAAGGTAATATAGAAATACTCTAGAAGCGGGGTTGAATAGAGTATGCCCGTTTTTCGTAGAAACTCTCAAGACTTTTGGAGCTCGTATAAAACCCTTTGAGATTAAACCTGAATAAAAAAGTTAGACAATCGAACCAAGTGTGGAAATAAGATAAAGCAACAGATAAAGGACACAAGTAATTGTTTACGAGGTTCGGCACGAACTTGGCCTACGTCCCCGCCTAGGGTTCTTCCACAACCCTAGGATTCAAAAGGCTTTATTGATTCGCTTAGCTTAGGATCCTAATAGCTCACCGAGAAGCCTCTCTCCTATACAATTGCAATCTAGTCAACTCACGTTCCCTTGGAGTCCTAGACCAATCTAGAAGAGCCCCACCTCTCTCAGTTATCTAGTACAATCCTCTTACTCTCACAAATCAATAGCCTAGTGCAACTTTCCGAGTTACAAACTCTCGAGTAACACTATAAATGAATATATCCTATAAGCTCACAGTGTAACTCTCAAAGGCTTTGAAATAAAACAACAAACTCTTGAGCGCTAGTAGAGAGTACACTTAGAAGACAGATCTCGCTTGAATGAATGGAAGCTCGTATAACACTTGTGTGTTCTGTCTTCTTCTTCCTTTCCTTTATAGAAGCAACATGGCGCATAAGGATCTTCAACACCGGATCTTCAACAACAGCTAGTTTGGATCATGGCGCGCCCGAATCTTCTATTTTTGGACACTTCAAAGACATGATCTCTCAAATTGGATCTCCTCAATATGCACCATAAGGAAAGAAGTGAGTTCAAAAAATACTTCCTGAAAGATTAGTTACACATATATATAATATAAAGGAAGTATATAATAATATTAAATAATATTCGGAAATATAGAACAGGTTTTGGATTTCATCAACCGTTAAAGCTCCAAGACCTTTGACACAAACATCCTGTCAAGGCCTTTGAAACTTTATTCCGATTTTCATCAAGGGAGGGAGTTATTACTTGGAAAGGACGAAAGTAGAAGATTTGGGCTTTTTTTATGCTATTCAAGCGGATGAAGATGATGTGATAACTAATATATTTGGGGCTGATGCGACAATGATAGCCGACTATAAGGATTTTGGAGATGTGATTTGTTTTGATACTACCTATCGAAAGCATAAGGATGGTCGACCTATTGCCTTATTTGTTGGGGTGAATCATCACAGGCAAACTACCATCTTTGGCGTTGCATTATTATATGATGAGACAATTGGTCTGTTTATGTGGTTATTTGACATATTTTTTAGAGCCATGGGTGGAAATCGACCGAAGACAATATTAACCGATCAAGATATGGCAATGTCAAGTGCAATGGCTTTTGAATGGCCACAAACTCATCATCGACTTTGTATATGGCATATCTTCTAGAATGCAGCAACTCATCTGAGTAGTGTTTTTTAAGAGTACAAAGAATTTGCTAGAGATTTCAGTAATTTTATTTATGAGTATGACCATGAGAAAGAATTCTTAGAGGCTTGGAGTCAGATGCTTGAAAAGTATAATCTGCAAAATAACACTTGGCTGCAAAAGGATGTTCAATATCAAAGAAAAGTGGGCTCTAGTTTATGGGTGGGATATGTTTTGGGCATACATGATTACGACACAACGAAATGAAAGTATGAATCGAGTCATTAAGCAATATATCAGTTATAAGCATGACTTGAG
Organism: Persicaria tinctoria; assembly: GCA_037127255.1. Taxonomy (NCBI): domain Eukaryota; kingdom Viridiplantae; phylum Streptophyta; class Magnoliopsida; order Caryophyllales; family Polygonaceae; genus Persicaria; species Persicaria tinctoria. The sequence goes on along the minus strand of JBANSL010000013.1, from coordinate 20,718,777 downwards.
AAGGTTTTTTGAACATTTCGAAAGATTGCTTAATGATCGTCATTATGGTGAGATTGTAGAGGATTTTAAGGCTGACCAGAGTAGAGTGGCGATGTCTTTTCCTATCAAGATGTTGAAGCATGCTGCTGGTATCTATACACCTACAATTTTTACATTGTTCCAGGGACAACTTTGTAAAGCTCATGATTACCAACTTGAGATTATTGGTGGGACAGGATTGGTTGTGAAATATCTTATCATGCTTTTGAAAAGCATCACACGTACATAGTTTCATATGATAGGGCAAATGAAACTACATGCTACACTTGTAAGAAGTTTGAGTTTATCGGCTTATTATGTGGGCATATTCTAAAGGTATTTACTTTTCGAGGTATCATGGAAGTTCCTAGCAAGTACATTTTGAAAAGAAGGACAAAAGATGCCAAAAAAGCAACTACTAGAGCTGATGGTCATGGTTCAAACGAATGAGTGGATTTGAATGCAGCAGAAGGAAAGCACTATAGGAACTTGTGTCGTCTATCTACTCGCTTGTTTACAAAGGTTACAGAATCTGAAGAAGGATACACTATTCTGAAAGATAATCTTCTTAATTTGTTAAGAAACCCAGATATTAACTCAAGTCGGATGTTGAGAGACCTTCACTCAAAGTCAACCAAGAGGCATGAACAATCTGGCTTAGAGAGTTGTCGCCTAGGTACAGAAAATGATTATGGTCCTAATATGCCTATAAATTCCAATGCAATTGCAGAGAAAGTTAAAGGCATAAAACCAAAGCAAAAATCTGGATATCAATCAAGTAAAAGACCAAAGGGTCCACTTGAAGCAGCAAGAAGGAAAAAGAAGAAGTCGCATCATATCAAATTGCCTGATGAGGATCTACAATGCCCTATTAGCAATCAAAAGGAGCAATATACCATGCCTCTCCACCCCGCTACCCTAGTTAGTACACTCAAACTTATTAAATCTCCTTTTACACTGAGATATTATTAGTATAAATATATCTTGATAGTTTATATTCATCAATGAATGCAACCTATGCAGGGGGACCGTATTGTTCAATGCATGGGATGGAAGTGTTTCTCAAGAGTTGCCATATGTTATTCATCCATGGGAATCAACCCAATATAATTTATCTATTCCTTTGGAAAATAGTCATCTTAATATGAATGCCAACTCACAACCTGTTCAAACTAATATGTGGTTTTAGCCTAGGCAAACATCAATTTATCATCAAATCGAGGCAAACACTCACTTTCCATATGGCAAAGAGTACTGGGGAAACTAAGGTGAAAATAAACATCCAAAAACTAAACTTTTACATTGTAACATTGTCTCCATTTGAGATTTTGTGTTCTAATGCTGTTTTAACATAAATACAGGTTGCAGGTTGGCTTGCTAGGTGATCTTGGAGTGTATTGAACTCTCTAGAAGTTGGTGTTTCATGAAGACTGTTGGACTTTGTTTTTTCTTGCTGAATTTGTTATCAAACTTGTTAAAAGTTGGTGATGATGAAACTTAAAACTATCCCTAGCCCCTCGCGCCAATCCCATTGATATTTTTTTTTTAGTTACTAGAAGTTGACTTGTTATTATGTACTCGTAGTTAATTGATCGGTATTGGTTTGTTGGACATGGTAGGACCCATTCAATGTTATTCCATTTTTTATTTTCAAAAGTTATTTTGCTGAGCAATACTATTGTTTAATTTCAATTACTTGCCCTCAATTGGTGACTTGTGAGAACTTAGTTTGATGTCTTTTAATTTCTAATATATAGTTCATTTGGGATGCAAAAGTGACAAAATGAGAGTTAAACGGCATAAAATTTGGACCTCTGTAAAAACCTTTATTATAATCCTTATATTCCTTGAGTAGAAACGGTGTTTATCCTTGTGATTTTCCCCTATATTAATTATTCTGTATGAACATTTTTCCAGTTTCTTCAGCGTAGCTTTTATAGATAACCTTCTCTTGTCTTTGAATTATGTTTGATGTATCTGTTGTAAGTGTAGTTCCTCCACTTATCCTCTATTACTGTTGAGATTATTCTTCCTAGCGATCTTGTTATCTAAAGATCTGTAGTCATAAAAAAATTTGTTTGAAATTACATTAAAAGAATAATATTACTAATGACAGCAAAGTGAGCAAACAGCTCGGACAAATGGCTTTATTTTGGTTTTAGAATAATATTTGCAAGAAAAGCCATAGCCTGACTCATGACAGCAAAGTGAGCAAACATGCATCTATCTATTAATAATACTAATTCTGCTAGTATTTTACTGACGTATCACGTCCACAATCAATTGATCTGACTCACTGAGTATGGTTTCAGGTTGAATGCTTTAAAGCATGTTCCACTGTTCTACCGCTTGTTGGAAGAGAGAAGCGTTTTTTCAATTTCTCCTCAATTCAATTGATCTGATAACCACAAATTACAATTTATAGAAATCCAAATTAAACCTAAAACTGATGTGAGGAACTTGCCCACTAATTAGACCATTGTCTTCAATAATTAACCAAATCCTAACCACCACACACAATTGCTGACTTAACTAATTTCTAATTAATCTAAACCTAATTTTGAATCAATATTTTTGTTGGAAACAAGTATATATTAATATATTATTATATAGATATATAAAATGATGTTCAAATTAAAATGGATCAAACTCATGTGCCTTCAAGGCACGGGTATTACACTAGTGATAGTTAAAACATATAACCTATCATATTATACTAAACCAAATGCCTATACGGGATTTGAACCCGCATCCTTGTGCGTAAGCACATCGCTCTACCATTTGAGCTAATAGGCTTAGAATACACATGCCTAATTGGATGCAACAACCAAAACGATCCAAATTGGCAACTTCAGCAATAGTCATTCAACTGAAGCAAAGACCAATCAAGCAAGAAGGAACACCAGCAAAATATCGATAACCAAATCGTTTTGATACCCGAAATATGCAACTTTTAACAACGTTTTCAAACTATCTACTATTTGAGCTAATTTTGCATCTTGGAAATCCCAGCAAAAAAAAACCTAGAATTACTTTCAGTAGCCCATCACTCTGCGATTTAGGGTCCTTACTCAGGATTTGCTTCCAAACTCTCATCCCCGACCAAACAGTTATAGAGTTTGATAATAGTAAAAAAAACTCAAATTCCATGGATCGATTGAACAAAGAAAATAGGAAAGCAAATCCTAAAATTGGAGCACAATTTCAGTTCAATTTTTTGATGATATTTTTTTTAACGTGATGCCATATTTTTGATGATATTTTTTCAAAGTAGTATTTTGATGATATTTTTTCAAAGTAGTATTTTGATGACATTTTTTTCCTTTGATGCCATTTTTTTTTACTGTAGACTACTGATGAAACTTTTTTATGTCAATTTTGTTGATGATATTTTTTTACCGTGATGCAACTTTTTCAAAGTAGTGTTTTGATGCCATTTTTTAATGTAATTATTTGATACCGCTTTTTTAATCAAATCGTTTGATCCCATTTTTTTAATTTAATTAATTGTATATCAATATATTTTCATCGATTCTACCTTTATTCACTAATGACACGTTTGTGGTTACACTTCATTGATGCAATCACTTGTGGTGGTATGTTTGTTACAATTTTATTGATTGATGACATTTGTGATTACATTTTATTGATCTCAATCATTTGTGATGACATTGTTTGTGATTACACTTCATTGATGCATTCACTTGTGGGGGCATGTTTATTACATTTTTATTCATTGATGACACAAGAGCGTAAAATGTGATTAAACTTGATTGATGACATATGTTATTGATAACTTTTATTCATTGATGAAATGGTTTTATTAGTTTAATAGAATTGGTAAAACAGGAGCATAAAATGTGATGACATTTCATTGATGACATCTTTTTATTGATGGTTATTATTCATTAATGACATTAGTTATTACACTTCATTGATATCAATTGTTTCTGAAGACATCTTTATATAATTGATGACATAGGACTATGAGAGCTTAAAACATGGAATCAAAATAGAGTCATCTTATTATACATATAAAAATACAAGGTCTTTGAAACTATGACATTAATATTTGGTGTATACGTAAAAACACCTATTATAACATGTCATCAACTCAAAAAAAAAAATTTACATTGCAATTTTTTTCAGCTCTCGAACTACATGACACTGCCAAAAAGTATAAAGAAGATCGCCTCAAAAATCGTTGTCATCTCATAGGAGAAAGCCCATTCTAATGCTAGACGAGCATTTGTAAATATAATTACAACTCTCATGCTATTTGAATTGATGGTCTATCTATCCGTCTTCCTAACCTGCATATAAAACAAGAAATATAAAAGGAATTACGTCCATTATTGAAGGTAAAATCGATATCACACCAACCATATATGTAAGATTCAATCTCGCACCTCCACAAAAACAGGCAAAAGAAACCACAATTATTGCCTACTTTAAAAAAACAAAGCCTTCGCATCCATATGAATCTGCACTACAAGAGACGGAATCTGAACAAAAAGAGCAAATGTGTATGATCATATTTAAAATCTCAATAAGTCGAATCACATACCCATTCGCCTAATACGACCTCAAAACTTGAGGACAATATCCAAGATCTTCGACGATATCAACTATACCGAGACAAGTCTCACCTCTTTCAAAATACTCTCCAGTTGCCTTAGCTTTCCACCAGTTCAGCCATGATTGTGTTCAACACACACCTTCAAATCATCCAGTATCATGGCCATGAGATTAGGAACCAACTGAATTTTTAAAACAAATTAAATGATACTAGCTGCCTGGAATAAACCAGTGCAAACATTTAACATCTGTTCACAAAACCAGATTTGTTAACTCCTAAAGGAAAAAACAGAAGCATAATCTTGCCCCTACGACCCTAGCACAAAATAAATTGGGTGAGAATAAGTTTGCTAGGACCTGATAACTAGGAATCAATAGAAAGAAAAAGGTTAAAATCAAATCCCAACTACAACCATTCCTATTTCTTATTTCATATAAGCACTTCGGAAGTAGCTGATTGATCATCTACCTCTCCATTATACTTGCAACATTAGCAAGAAACAAGTAGATGAAATAGGCATCAAAATATTTCTATATATCACAAGACCATTGATATATTATATATTTCATAAACAAACTTGAAAAGAACAAGAAAAGAACCCAAACGAAGGATAACGAAAAGATCCGACAAGCTTAAAATCTGTTCATTTTTTTTAGCTAGAGTAGCTTTATTGTTTAGTTTTAGGCCTTCTAATTCTTCTGTTTTGCTACTGAACCTCCAAGAAATTAATTAAGTAATCAGATTAAGTTTCTCAACCTCTATTGGCATCATATCATCAAACTCAATACTTAGTGTTTGGAATAATCAAGGTACCTTATGAGATTGATTCCAAATCCGGTACTCTTCATTCACCATTGAGTTTATTTTTTAATTAGAGTGCCTGGTTCCATTGTGAAACATCATACTCACCTAACCCCAAAATTAGAGATACTGTACCAAAATAGGACTTAATGTGCTTACTATATACCTACTACAGTACATGATATCTACCTACTACATCAAATTTGAGAAGCAACAGTATAATTCAATCTCTAATTTGAGAAGAAACATGTACCTACTACATAGTCTACATCTACTACATTTCAGATTTATCATGAACTGGACAAGACTCTGTACAAATTTTGACTGATTTCAAATATGAAAGGAGCAGAGTATTGAGCCCTCTTGAAATAACGAAGCTGCAATATTGTACGAGTGACAAGTTTCAGTATAATTTGTTGGGAAGCAACTACCCAAGTTTGCATTTTGACCTAGCCACAATCAGTGATGATTGAGTTCAGTTGTCTAATAATCATCAAAAATCCAAGTGCAGCCAAAAATTAAAGAAGGCGCAATCAAATTGGGAGCATAAATTGAAATCACTGGAAGTAAAAATCGACAGCAGAGAATCAAAGCAGGCAGATTCGCACCAAAATGAAACCGTTCTCGCATCCAGGCTTCCAAGGAGCTACGATTGTGAATCCCTCCTCCTGCACCCCAATCTCACCTTTGCATCTGCAAATTGCAACGATTCTCCATCAATACACAAACTAATCGAAAACCGAAATCACGCGGATTTTAGATCTGAAATTCGAAAACCTAGGTAGATATGAAATCCGAGATGGAATCACCATTGACAGTGCCCCATGGAGGCAGATGAGCCTCCGCTTCTCGAGTCGTTGCTGGAGATCAGGAGGAGAAGCCCCTTCATCGTCTTCTTCTTCATCGCCTGGAAGAGTGGAAGGAGGAACGAGGAGAATGAGATGAGAGGAGGAAGGAATGGGGTGCAATGCCTCATAAAAATTTATTAAGGTCTACGCCCCTTAAAAAAACAATTAAAGAGTCTTACTACTTAATCAAATGTACAAAAGGGTTTAAATCACCAAATTCCCTCTTAATGAAATTACAGTAAAAAGAAAAAAAGCTGATGAAAAAAATTATAAAAAAGGGTTTGATAGGTGGCCCAATCAAAATGATGAAGCAGGGTGTAACACAACTAATGATATAGAGGATCCGCATTGATCTAATACTCTCTCCCTCAGTGTTCGATAAGGGCTCTCTACTTTATTAATTTGCAAGAAAAGCCATAGCCTGACTCATGACAGCAAAGTGAGCAAACATCCATCTATCTATTAATAATACTAATTCTGCTAGTATTTTTCTGACGTATCACGTCCACAATCAATTGATCTGACTCACTGAGTATGGTTTCAGGTTGAATGCTTTAAAGCATGTTCCACTGTTCTACCGCTTGTTGGAAGAGAGAAGCGTTTTTTCAATTTCTCCTCAATTCAATTGATCTGATAACCACAAATTACAATTTATAGAAATCCAAATTAAACCTAAAACTGATGTGAGGAACTTGCCCACTAATTAGACCATTGTCTTCAATAAATAACCAAATCCTAACCACCACACACAATTGCTGACTTAACTAATTTCTAATTAATCTAAACCTAATTTTGAATCAATATTCTAACACCTTCCCTTGATTCAAAATTCACAAAAATAATTTTTTTTTTCAACGCTCTCCGATGCTAGGCGCACTTCATCGTCTTGCACTTCATCGTCTTCCTTGAATCTAGATGATGCACCTTCTCATCATCTTCAACAATTTTTGCTCTCCATAACTGCTTCGATCTTTGGATGGACTCTTCACCATTGTAGCCATTCAACTACCTTCATGGAGCCCTTTTTCTATCCCGACAATTTCCTTGATCGTCGCTCAGCCAGATCGAATCTCCTCTCAGCCTTCTTCTTCTTCGAAGAGACTCTCCATCATCGAACACTTCATCTTGGACACTTCTCTGAGAACTTCAACATCCTAACTGCGTCTTTGGTTCGGCCGGACTCTCTCGTCATCGGAGCGACGGAGCCCACTCTTCTTCAAACTTTGGATCCGTCAGATGCACTTCTCATCATCGGATCTCTTCAACTGCCTTCTACGGGTTGGACTCTCTTCTCGGATCCATCTTCCGCAGGATTCTCATCGGAGTCGGGGATGGGACTCTTCATCGGAGCCCTCTTTCTTCGGCCACCTTCTTTGATCGGCCACATCTTCCGCCTCCTTTTCTTCGGTGGTGCTGCCCTCCATAGACAGCTTTTTTCCCGGACATTCTTCTCGAACATTTCAACCTCCGTGATCTTCATTTCAGGATCAATAATCGGCGTTCGTCTTTGACCTTCTTTTCTTTCCTGCAATGGAAAGCTTCAAACATATTGGAGAACCATCTCGCCTCCTCGTGATTCCTTGCTTTGAACCATCTTACCAACTTCCCCGCCTTCTTCGCGATTACTTCGTTTGGAACCGTCTTCAACAAACATGGAGTGTCATCTATGGACCTTCTTCATGATTCTTTCGCTTGGAATCATCTTCAACGAACACATGGTGTCTTCTTCCTCATGGAAGGACATCGGATGGAGAACTGTCTCTCCAATCATCAATAGGATCGAACCCGGAATAGGATCTCGAACCCTAGCTGGGATACCATGTTGGAAGAGAGGAACGTTTTCAATTCAACTCCTCAATTCAATTGATCTGATAACCACAAATTACAATTTATAGAAATCAAAATTAAACCTAAAACTGTTGCGAGGCACTTGCCCACTAACTAGACCACTATCTTCTTTAATTAACCAAATCCTAACCACCACACACAATTGCTGGATTAACTAATTTCTAATTAATCTAAACCTAATTTTGAATCAATATTCTAACACCGCTTACGGAAAGAGTATACATATTGCAAACTTTTTTAGTTGAGTTTGTGATAAAATTTTATTAAGGTGGTTGATTATTTTAAAAATTATTTAATTTATCATTAAACTAAAGTGGATATTTATATAGATAAAATTATTTCTCTCAAATGTTAATCTCTCTAAGTTGTTTATAGTTTATTTTATTATTCTTATAACCCAAAACTCCCTTTTCTATTAATAGCTAGGTAAATATACTTCGATCAAGAATAAGCTATATTCTTTGGAAATCGACTCCCTCTCCGATATTGTAATGAACCTATATCGTCTATTTATAAACTAAAAAAAATACAAAAAATAGTTCGTGGTTTATAGGTAGAAATCCTTTATTACCTTGGCTGTCAATCTCGACCTTTCTATATGAAAGTAATTCAACATTGTATTTCGTATTACTTTTTGAGTTATTCAACATTGTGTTTGAAGATCTTATGCTTATTAAATAGAAGTGGGGTTTTCTTAAAAAAAAAGAAAAAGTAAACCAACATTTAAAACACCATCATAAATTGCACATCCCTTATCTACGTTTGTAAAAGCACACCAATTTTTTTTTTTCACAAAAATTACAAATCTACAATATATATATAGGAATCTTCAATTCATATTAAACAATCACATGGACGACTATTAACAACCAACTTCTTTCAATCTGTTGACTACCAAGTACAATATACAAAGAGCGATGCCATCTAATAGGTGCAATTGCATTTCCATCCGGAGTACTATATACCACAATAGGGGCACCAAAACTCCCACCGGAAGCTTGAGTAGCATACACCACAATCCTAGCATCATACTTCCCATCTGGTTCCGGAGATATAGTCGAAGCACTGCACTTCCCATCTGGAGTTGGATGAACATATACCATAGTCGGAGTACTAGACCTCCGACTTGATGCTGGAGAAGGTACATCACAATCGGACTACTCGATTCCCTACTTGGAACCCAATATACCAGAGTCTGATCACCTCGTTCATATCCTTCATCTGAATATATAGATATAGCTATATATGGTTGTTGCAATGTGAGAACACAAGTAAATCAGTAAAGTGTATACTTGTATGAAATTAAGAAAAAAAAGAAAAAGAAATTCAATGTCTACTGGGTTAACAATAAAACACACTCATTTACTCATCTTATAATTTAATTCAGCATGTAGGATTTATATGTAAAATGGATATAGGATATTACACATTATCATCATATATCTGCATGTTCTTATATTTTTAGTTGGGAAATTATCACATTTTAGACATTGCCATAGGATTTATGTGTAAGATTATATATGTCGAAAATCATGATCATCAAGAGTCGATCTACTAAGTAACAAACTATGGACTTGTTGAGAGATGTGAATGACAATAAAAGAGTCCTAAATCTAAATTAAGTTTAAACATAATTAACAAGCTAAAAGGATATAAGTTGATCAACTATTCCGTCTATTGACAATTAGTTTTAGGATTCGGCTTTCAGTATGAATATTAACATGGGACTCCCAATTTCCCAACGGATTTGAGACGTAGCAATTAACTAACTGAAAAAAGGCAGATATACTTAAATTGTGAAATTGTGATTACTTACATTGATGATGATTGCACGGAGCTGGAGAAGTGGTACTTGTACTGTGGTTCTGAGCAACAACAGCCGTCTCCATTAACAAGAAGATGAAACCTACGAAGATCATCATCATCATCATATGGATTGACTTAGAAATGTGAAGCTCCATTGCTGAATTGTGATCGACAACTCAATTAGTACTTTTTTTTATCTCTGACCATTAATTTGCAGTATACATTTATATACTCGATCGATCGATCCGTGTACTGCAAGTCCCATCTCACCAGTTGACTTAAAATCCATTAACTAATTGGTCCACCTTAATTAGTACGTTTGATTAATGGCGAAAAGCGTACGTTGGTGCCCTTTTTATATTAATTCGGTCTTTCTTGATGACTTTTTAAAATTACTCCACTCTGTCTTAATTTGTTGGACTTTTTCATCGCAGTGACACGGTGCGACGACCAAGAAAGCCGGTGCATCATTCTATTAAGGTACTGAGTACGTGTATCATAAGTTATTAATCCGCATTCTCTTGAAAACTTATTTATTTGTAGATTCTCATACGGAGTAATAAATTAGATATTATTCCTATCATGGACTCGATATGTAACTTTTCAGTTCCATCTTTTTATTATTTTAGACGTAAATGAAATTTATTTAATTTTTATGGAAAAATGACCAAAAATAATACGAACTATTAGTCATAAATCAATAATAATACAAACTTTAAAAACTACTAAAAATAGTACGGACTATTTCACATTGAATCAATTTTGTTACGGAAAAAATTCTGATTAATTTTTCAACCAAACTTTTGATGTTGTAATCGAACAGTCGAAAATTAAATGACATTACATCACATCGTTAATTGTTCAATGTATTTTTTGTAAAAAAACAACAAATTTGAGTGAAAATTAGATGAATAAATTAACCTTATAATTCAGTTTGTATTGATAATTAGTTTTTATTTTCAAACATTATACTTATGCATTTAATAATATGATGTCACTTCATTAATTTTCAAACATTAAGTTGACATTATGAGTGTGTATAGACTATAGAGGCAATGTATGTGAGCTGGGTTTCGGGTAAGCCAAGGGCGTTTTGGTTATTTCATCTGAAGCTGCAAGTTGTATTTGAGAGAGCGGGAAGTTAGTTGCTACAACTAACACTTTCTTGATTGCAGAAAACTATCTCTTTTGTAATGGAGTTGGTGGGTTTTTTTGTGAATTGCATCCCATTTTGGGAGCTTCCAATTGCTAGATTTCGTATGATTTCAAATGGTGTCAGAGCGCACAAGTGACGATTTGTGGTTTGCGTTGTGATTTGTTGCTAGATCTGTGTGATCGTCTCCGTTTTTCTTTTCCGTGTTCATAGATCTATGTTTTTTTGTGAGTTTTCCGCTTTCGTAGATCACTATGGTTGACAGAGGTAATGCGAATCAGCAAATTCAAAAGGATCGGGAGTTGGTGGTGATGGTAATGGCCAAGGTCGAGGCAATTATGTATCTGTTACTCCCCTGGTCCAAGTGCTGGTGTTCGATGAGGCTGGAATTTTGCGAACATAGGCCACCAATTTGGGGACATGATGCAAGGTATGAACTCTGCTCATGTCAATCCTCTGTTCTTATCCAACTCTGATCATCCGGGCATGGCTTTAGTTTCTACTCAGTTTAATGGCTCAAACTTCACAACTTAGAGTCGAAGTGTCAAAATGGCTCTCGGAGCTAAGGCAAAATTGGGATTTATCACTAGGAGTTGCGTGAAACCTCTTGAAGGTAGTGAGGATTTTGATAAATGGATGCGAGCAGACTCCATGGTAAGGTGCGGGATGATTAATTTCGATCCATGACGAGTGAAGTTGCATAAATCTTCATTTCGTCCCAAGGAACTTTGGGACGAAATCATGGAGAGGTTCTATGAGTTTAATGATCCTCTAGTTTATCAATTGCGTCGTGATCTAGCTAATCTCAAGCAAGAAAATCTTTTTGTTGGTGTGTACTTTGGAAAATTGAAAAAGATTTGGGATGAATTGCAGTTGTTTGATGCAATTCCTGCTTTTGGTTGTGGTGGTATTAACAATTGTGGATGTGGCTTACTCAAGAGAGTTCTTGAGCGTGAAGAGAAAGCAAAGGGCATGCAGTTTCTTATGGGTCTCAATGATATATATGAGAATTTAAGGAGTAATATTCTATCCAAAGACCCCATGTCGGGTATCAACAAGGCTTTTTAGATGGCTATACAAATAGAAATGTCAAAAGGAGTAACAAGTGTTATGCAGGGTGAAACAAATGGTTTGGATGTGTTTAAGCAATTTGAAAGGTTCAATTAGTATGAAACTAAGGCTAATGCAGTGAACGAGTTCACGTTCACTGATTAGTCCTGACAAGGGCAAGTCGATCAAGGAAAAAAGGATTACAAAGATTACAAGAAGGCAAAATTTGTTAGAAAATGTGACCACTATGGAGAAAAAGGTCACATAAAGGATTATTGTTTCAAACTCTTTGGGTATCTGGTGGGTGGAATGTCGTTAGGTTTCCACCACGCCAAAAGTAATAATAGCCCAAACTAACAAACTAACTAGCAAACTAGTATAACGGATAAGGGGTCGAACCCACGGAGAAACAAGTATTTCAATGCAATGTGTATTTATCAATTATGATAACAAAGATAGAATAGGAATATGAATGAAGATAGATAATGCAAATAAACTAAGATAAAGATGTTAGCAAGAGCAAATCAAAGATAGAAGAGTAGAGCATATGGTTTCACATACAATTTGCAACATTTGTTGATTTACTTGATCCTTGAGGTGATATCAATATTATTCCTAAGCTTATGTCGACTATTGTAAAGACCGAGAAATTTTATACTATTAAATAATTAAAATAATGATTTATAATTATCTCGATTTCTAAGATTCGAGAGATTTGAAATTTCTGTCATCGACCTATTGGATTCATCCTAAATCTTTTAAAGCAAGTTCCGTCATTATTTAATTGGAAATTTAAAATGTGTTATACTCTACTTTTATATGTCGAGAATTGGAAAATAATGTTCGGATTTCATTTATTAAATTTGTATTTTGGAAAATTGAGTAGTATTTTAAACGTGACGGGAAAAGGTCGAGTAAGCGGGTTTAAGGTTTATATTCCGGGTATTTGAAATTTGGAGTTTTGGGACCACTTGTTGTTTTGTTCCTCCCCATTTTCTTCCATCTGCATTCGGGCTCAGAAGAGTGCAGCTTCTCTTCTTGTCTTCTTCCTTGCAGTAGAGGCACGCCTCTTTTCCACCCTTATGAACCTCGCAGCGTGACAACTCTCCTCTCCTCTTCTTTCTGCCTTCAAATGCCCAACTTCCCCTCTCCTTTTCTATCTGCAAACCCAGAAATTTCCACCTTGGGAACCTTTGTTTTATTTCTAATTGAAAAACCTCTCTTCACCTTCGGATTTCCGCAGCCGAGCAAGCCGCCCCTCCAATTCCTCCTCTTCCCGTCGAGCAACAGCTTCCTCCGACAATGATGAGCTCCCGCAGTCACCCAATCCGAGCTCCCCTGTCCGCCATTCGGAGGAGCCGAGCACCCCTGTTCAATCCTTTTCTCGTTCTGGTGAACAGCAGTAACTGGGAGCCACGACACTCTCCCACTGACGGCCAAAAACGGATCCCAGGCACACCAGAAGTCACCCCGGAGCCATCGCCGACGCCCTCCTTTCTTCCTCCTTCTTCCCTGTTCCGGTTCAATCCGTTCGGTAAGCCTTCCTCCTCCTCTAGGCCTGAAATCGCATAAAGGTGAACCCTTTTTAACTATTTACATCTGACCCATGCCCTTCGAAGCTTCCTCCCCCACCACCGAATCCAAATCGTTCCTCCGGCGAGCGAATCGGGCGATTTCGAGCGTTTCGAGCCGATCGAGCTTTTCCGGTGAGATTCCATCCCTCGGTGAGATTCCTCCTTCTTTCTTCTTGCTTTTGCTTCGCTATTTCCGTGTATAATATTGTCTAGGAGGGGTTCCGATCAGATCGAGGGTTGGGTCGAGAGCGAGCCGCCAGCGGGCTTGAGCTTTTCTTTCTCCTTCCGTCTCCATTTGGACAGGTGCTTCGGGGATTTGGATTTGGGGAAGGAGATGGGTTCAGTGAATTTTGTTTTATTTTTTGTTCGGTTCAGCGATAATATTTATTATTCCGGTTTGGTTCATTAAAGGGTGAAGGAATGGGTTGAGAGATTGGATCCGGGTTTGAGAGTTGGGCCTATTCTTTCTTCCTTCAGATTTCATTGGGCAGGGATCCATTCCCTTCTTTCTTCGTTTTGGGCCGAATCCGAGTCTTGTGAGATGGGGCATGTCTTGTGTTATTGTTGTATTATTTGTTAGTTGTTAATGAGTATTTTACATATTTATGTTATATCCAGCACTTATATTATATGTTTAATATGTAATGGTTAATTGTTGGTGGTATAATTATATTATTTTATGTTGAGAGTTATTTTCCTGAAAGTGCCATGGACTATAAAATTATTCTAAAGTGTTTTCAAGTTTTCTGGAATTTTCTCTTAAATGATTTATTGTTTGAAAACCAAAATGCCGGAATATTCGATAAGACAAGATTTTGGGTTGATTTAGAAAACTTAATACTCCCTCTTGTTTTGGACAAATATGATTTGGGAATTTTTGTGAGAATGAGTCGACGTAACTTGAGATTTAAGAGTTTGGAAAACTTTGAGAAATGAGTTTTGAAATATTATTTTAGTATTCAATATTAAAGAAGGATTTGACGGAACTTGAACTAACTAATCTTGAGCTTGAAGTTATGTTAAAAGTGTCATTTCAAATGTCGGTATTTTGTCTTGGCTTGATGATGTTGGTTTTGAGAAAGAAATTGGAAGAATGATTTTGGTTGATGTTAATCATATCAGAACAGTTTTGGAAAACGGTTTACTATCGGTTGGTTTTGAGTATGTTGAGGACTTGGGTTTCATGCGTATGAATGTTGGTCCGGTAGGTTATGGAAATGACTTGATGATAGGTGTGTATTGCTTTTGGATTGCTCTGGAATTGCATTTGGGCCCTTGCTTGTATTATCCTGTTGTTCTGCATCTTCAGGTAAGTTCCCTAGGGGGCTTACTCAGGTTGGAGATTCATGCATGTTGTTGCATTTTATGTTAGGTGTTGCATATGCATAAAAGCATGTCATGTAGTATCCTGTTTAGATTGCATTAATTGAATGAGCATCTGCTTACTTTATGCGTTTGAAATAGAACGGTTGTTATATGTGATAGTCCTAGAGTCTTTACTAGGGTCATAGGGTAGCCCAGTCTCATCGGGCGCTATGAGTCAATTGAGTCGATATGAGCATGATATGATAGCCCAGCACCATCGGGCAATCGATGAGATGATATGATATGATGATGTCGTGGTTTGTGCACCACCACGAGGAAATTGCTATGCTATAGCCCGAACTGGCCAATCTCTTCACTAACGGGAAGGGGTGCAGAGGTAGGAGAGGGATATGCCACTTGGCATTGTCTTGGGCCCTTTATAGTATTTTTACACATTATTATAACTAAGAGCATGCTAGTGTGTTTGACTTTCGTACTGCATTAGAGCATCTTTATTAGGTATAACACATACTATGTGGCCTTAGCGAGGACTGCTGGTCCCGCATGAGTGGCTTGATCTGACTCCTTTCCCCGTTCTTTTTTAAGGTATTTTCTGCATATTTTGAGTGCTCGATATCTATATGACGGGGCTTCCTTTTAGTGAATCGAAGAATCTGGCTAATATCTTAACTTAGTAAAATGGTAATTACCCACTCATGATTTGGTTTTGACTGGCTCTGCCGTGGCACTTGTATCTTTACCTTGCTTCTGCTTTACTTCGGTTTAAAATGGATTCCACGAAATAGTCTTAGGACAGGTTAAGGGTACCCAATTGCCCTTCGAGGTTTTTAGGGTTTGAAATCCCTCTTTCTACTAATCTTAAATGAGTTTGAAACCTCGACCCGTACCTGGATTGCAAGATTCGAACAAGGGGTTTTATCCCATGAAACGTAACCCAGAAATCATAATTCTGGGCCGTTACAACGACCTTTAATCGATTGTTCTGCAAAGATACAATCTCTTATTCAATATCACTATAGAATAGGATTAACGATTCGAGTTCTGAAGACCAATTGGCATATCAATTCAATGCAATTAGGAAACAAAGGATTCGGCCCTAATAACATCTACTCGACATAGATTAATTGTTATCATCTACTACAAAGGTATATAAATATCACTAAATCAATGACTTCGTTTGCTATCGAGAAACCAATAACGAATTCATAGCATAGATGCGAATTCTAACTAGATGCGTGGTCATAGAAAGAATCACAAATATAAATAATGAAGAACAAGATGATAAATAAACTTTTGAATAACATAGAAATCAAGTCTCACCATCAACCAACCAAGTCTTGAATCATAGAAAAACCACGAGAATTAGGTTTATGAATGTTCTCTTCAAACGGCTGAGAATGAGTCGTAATATAGCCTAAAGGTTCGACAAAACCCTAGAATAAAACCGGCTAAAATAATATTATAATAATAGGAAAGATAGTGTATCGGCAAATCACGCGAGGATCGTCTGGTCTGTATAGCCGCGGGCGCGACTCTAGTGTTTCACCGTGTTCTCACCTTGTCTTCAGCACTGCTTCCGTGGTCGTTTGGCTTCTTTCTTGATTCCTTTCTTCCACCAACACTCCTTCTTCCAAGCGTGAATCTTTAATCTTGAAATTAACAAATAAAATGTGTAGATTCTGAATCTTTGGATATAAATGATCAAGATGCGAATTAACTCTAAGTCATGTAATATGGACTCTCTAATTGCACTAAGGCCTACCTAGATATAATGCCTATCTAAATCATGTAATATGGACTCTCTAAATCAGTATCCTGACTAGTTTAGGGGACCCAAGGAAGATGATAGCTCCAAGCCTAGAGGAAAATTTGCTGCTAAGCTAGAGTGTGCTCAGCACAAAAGTCCTTTTGATGAAGGGCCCAGTGGCAATGTTAAACCTGACCAAGCTATGATTGATGCTGTTTTTCAGGAAGTTATGAAAATGATGAAGGGCAAATCTCAGGTGGAAAGTGTTGAGAGCTCGGCTAACTGCAAGTTGTATTTGAGAGAGCGTGAAGGTAGTTGCTACAACTAACGCTTTCTTGATTGTAGAAAACTCTCTCCTTTGTAATGGAGTTTTGGGTTTTTTTTGTGAATTGAATCCCATTTTGGGAGCTTCCAATTTCTATATTTTGTATGATTTCAAAGATATGGTGAATAATTAGTCGAAAATTCAACTGGAATTGTTTCCATAACGAAATTGGTTTAATTGAAATAGTTTATATTATTTTTGGTAGTTTTTAAAGTTCGTATTAATATTTGTTCATGACTGATAGTTCATATTATTTTTGGTAGTTTTTTAAAGTATTTTTCTTATTAGGAAAGAATTCGATGTCAGATATATTTGAATCTCGAAGGCAAATAAGTCAGTAGACGGGAACCGTCTAAACAAACAATGGTGCAAGATACAGACAAGAACACTACAAAAGTGAAACCCAACACAACTAAACCAAACAAGACGAGGACGTAGACGAAGGACGAAACCAAGCACTACACTGAAGCAGCACCGTAGGCCAGCGGCACATCAGGAATCACACGTGGGCAGTGAAGACAAACCTCCAAGGAACCATTCTTCCGGAAAAAGGAGACACCTTGATACACACTACCACGACCCCAACCTATCCCGACTTCGACTGCCAGAACCCCATCAAACTAAGAAGAAAGTCCAGTCATGCCAAATGTAGAACACACATCGCCTGAACCGAAACGGAGACACCTTGATACACACTACCACGACCCCAACCTATCCCGACTTCGACTGCCAGAACCCCATCAAACTAAGAAGAAAGTCTAGTCATGCCAAATGTAGAACACACATCGCCTGAACCGAAACGCACCAGAAACCCAAGCGGGATAAACGCAAACCTCGCGGGGATTTATTTATTTTTAGTTATTTATTATAATTTACTACTTTTTATTTTGATTAAATAATTTCAAAATCCAATGGGTCAGCTTTGGGCCCAAGGCTTTGAACAGAACATAGGCCCGAAGAGTAGAGGGGGATACACATCTACGGTGCTTCTTGCATAAAACACCACCCGCCGAAGCAGTCTCGAAGAAACCGGGATAACACTCTAGAGAGTCGTGCCGAGCAAGAAGAGGCAACCGACAGTAGCACAACATGCCAGCATCGCCGACCGAACACCACCGCGATGACAAAGAGTCACAGGGTGGGCGAGTCGAGGGAGAAACATGGGGTTTCAGGAGGTGGGAGACGCCATGGGTTCACAACGAGGGCAAAACGACGAGCAAACGACTGGTGGAAAGGAGGTTGTAGGAGGTCGTGACACCCAGCACCAGGCCGGAGCAAATTGGGAGCCGAAGTGCCACCTACCAAAGCAACTAACGAGGGAAGCGAGTAAAGAAAGAGCTCTTTCTACATCCCAGATTTGGCAACCGATGAAGCGAATGCGATGAAGCCCGAGAACCTCAAACACATCAGAGACAAAAGATTGAAGAAACTGGGTTCAGCTGGACCGAATCGGACATGGAAGGAGGTGAGTTTGATGAAAAGTGGTGAAAATTAGCAAAGCCCCATCTTGATTTGACACTGAACATATCCGAAAGAGGGTAATCAAAAAGGGGTATGCAAACCAAATCAGCGCCTAGAGGAACGGAAGAGCTTTTCCGAACCAGAAGGAGGGAGGAATGGAGGTGAAAAAAGGGGTTAGGCCAAAGGCCATGGTCCGGCGAGACTAACCTTGACCACCAAAGGGAAAGAGACAAGCCTCCAACGAGGGTCTTCTCAAACGAGAATGACATTTGACCTCCGAAGAGGGTTTTTTTTTTCTCTTAAGAAGAGTTAATTGCCTCCGAATAGGGGCTACTTGCCTTCGAAGAGGGGTTCTCATACCAGGCGGAGCTTGGACGGAGGAACTCATTCGAGGACTCTGACAAGGGTGTTCACTCCCTCTCTCTAGATTTCTAGAGAGAGGAAAGAGGTTTTACCAAACCACTCTCTATAGCCTAAGTGATTTGTTTTGGTTCATGATTTATACAGTAGCAAGGTTATTAAGATCGGGATTCTAGGATCGAATCACAATAGGGTCTGTGGATCGGATCGTAAGATCCTCAAAATATAATAAAATATAAAAAATATATACAACAAAATGGCTTAATTTAAAGTTCTAGAATGAGGAAAAAATGTTAGTTACATAATATATTTTGGCTTCAAAAGATAAAAAGCTACATTTACGACCTTAAACATTGTCATATTGATTAAAAGACTAGAAAATGATTGTCTCTAAGCCATTTTTCGCTTTTTATACATGAATTTATACATTTAAACTCCCTAAAATCAATCAAGGAAACAAAATAAATGTTTAAAAAATACATATTATTAATAAAAATAGGATCTTTAGAATCGAGTAGGATCGTAAGATCCTATCGATTCATTAAGATTCTAAAGATCATATAGTTGATCCTACACAAAAAAAATTCTATGCATAGATCCGGATCGGGCTCCTGAGTAGGATCGTAGGATCTTAAGATTCTAAAGATCCGGATCGAGATTCTAATAACATGTAGTATTATTTTTTGTTATTTTTTTTTCTTTTTTTTTATATAAAAAACAAATTGATATTTAAGCTCTAATTAAAGTGTGATTGGAACTCAAGAGTACTAGGGACTGAACCCATTCTAAGGTGACAGTGTGACAGCATAAGAAGTAATATATCTATCGATTATAGGAGACTTTTATTTGACTACTTTTCCATGTGGGTTTAGCCGTTTAGGTTCCTTTTCATTAGCATGTGTGTCTCTTAGAAATTTCAAGTGGCTCCATTGTTGAATTGTGACAACTTAATTAATTTTCAAGTGTCTCCATTTCTGAATTGTGACAAATTAATTAATTTTGTCCCTGCAAAGTTGCACTATTTATTCGGCGGATTAAAAAAAATAGGGGTACTAAATATTTGAATTTTTTTTTTGCATATATATATATATATATATATATATATATATATATATATATATATATATATATATATATATATATATATATATATATATATATATATATATATATATATATATATTATAAAACGAAATTTGAACACATGTATAACCTCAAGGTAATAAATACTCATCTTTACCTTAGCTATCTTTATATTCCATCCGTTAATTAAAACTTAACGTTTTACTATTCATACACGCTTTTTAGGTGTTAAAAACTATATAAAATATTAACTTTTTAAATAATTTTTTTAAATAATCTCATACTTATTACTATTAAGTATGAATTTATAAAAACAAATGTAAAAAAATATTAATATTTTATATATTTTTTAGAAAAACATGCATGAATAATAAATGTTAAGTTTTAATTAACAAAGGGAGTAATATTTTACTCTTTTTATTTAAACTTTTTATCTTAAACTTAGTAAAAATTAATTTAAAATTAAAATACATGTAACTTTTTTCCCCAATTTTTCATCCAAGCCAAGGGTTTTCAGCTGCCCTGAACCGACCCCTACAATCCTAGATCCACACACACTAGATCATATGTATACTTATCTTATAGCGTATCATATTAATAAATCTGGACCATTGAATTAAGAAGATCAACTGATAAGATTAAAAGTAATTTGTGATTATTCGTTGGTATATATTAGGAGATTATTCGTTGGGATGAAATTATTTTGTGGTATTGTGCGATTATTCGTTATATTTTTTACAGTACTATCTATATATCTATATAATACTTTAAAGCAGAAGACATTGCTGATGTGTCGTCCTCCCCTTAATTGTAGCATTTTTTTTCCAATTACAATTAAGTAACTTTTAAATCAATTTTTATATTTAAGATTTTTACCTATTCACTAACCATATATATCTAATATCTAATATAATACTAAAACAGTTGCGAAGGATACACGTGACGGCCTCACATTGAAAGTGCCACGTGACAGCCATTCGCTTAACCTATCCCCATATATATTTAAAATAAATATACTTAAAATCATTTTTATTAGTAAAAGTATTTTGAATTTGTTGACCAAATCATAACAACTTCTCCAAATTTACAGATTATTATTTATCCAAGATTTTTTAAAGCCAGAAAATAATAAATCAATATGTTACTAATAAATAAATTTCACTAAACTCCTTTGAATGATTATCACGTGAAATTTATTTTGTTAATTTTTAAAACTTTTTATTAGATATTTGATGATTTTATTCCACACAACTCCCTGAGATATTCACATTTCCTTGGAGCCATCTCATTTTACATTATTATTTTGTACAAGGATTACCTTTATACTACTTTAGATTACTTCACATATGATAATCAAATTTACCATTTTCTCTTTTCTTTTCAGTTCAGTGTATCCTTCATCCCGAAGCAGTTTTTGATGTATACTTTTGCAAATCTTGCACATGCTTTTGTTAAGTCACTCGACAATTATAAATTATTTTGAAAAAATTCAGATTGCAGTATATTTGTTAAAAGTAAATCAAAATCCCCCTTTTTAGAGCTTTTTCTGTTCATTGCCTTTATAAAATCCCAAATTTCAACATCTTAATGCCTTGATAGTTGTTACTTCACTTTTTAAACAACTCATTAAATGAATTTCATTGATTTTAGAATCACGTACAATACCATCTTTTAAAACTGCATACCATATAAATTTATCATTCACGAAATCAAGTATCAAGTAAAACATAACAACTTCAAAATAGAAACATTTTTACCTCACTCCTGAAGTCAACATCCCTAATGAAGAGCTAAAGCATAGAGATCATGTATGATACTTTTTTACATATGATACTTTAACATCACGTATACGAAGCCTATGCGGGATTTGAACCCTCATCTTTGTGATTTATGAAAACACTCTTGCAATTTTGAGCTAATAGGCTTAAACTCAGGTTCAACATTTGTGTATTTTAAATGTCAAACAACATAAAACTATAAAAGTAATGCCCTTAATAATGTAAACAACCAAATATGTAAATAGTGAAACATGATGTGGGCAGCTTCTATCAGCATTGAGTTGCATCTTTAGCTCAGGTTTTTGCACAAACCCGACAACAAGGATACCTATCCAACTTCTTTGATTCATCTTCCTGTCCCATTTTTATCGATTTTATTCTTCAATTAGAAAATTAATCTGATCTTCTTTAATTCAATCATAAATGTATAGATGAAGCAAGTTTAGATGAATTTCATAAACTATTACCAATCTCAACCCCCAAAACCTCATAACTAATAATCTACTACCTACCATACGAATCTAATCAAGTTCCTTAGTGACATCAAAACTACTCCTAATCCACCCAATCATGCAACTGCCTTCGAATCGGTTATAAGAGGGGTGATGCGTCGACAAAATAAAATGCAAAGTCATGAATTGTTCGAGCATGTTATGAATATTTGGTAAAGTTAGGGAGGAAACAAATAAATAAGAATCATTACCTTCATCATAGAGTGTAATGCCGGTGTTCGATTTTCATCTCTCTTTAATTTTTCAGATCGAAATTGAGGAAGAATCTTTTTCAAATCGAAATTGACAAAGGTTAATTGCAAGAATAATGACGAATCTCTGGATTTTATGAAAGCTTTGGAGGACAGACCATAGAAATTGATTTTAGGGTTTCGAAAGGAAGAGGATGATTGAATTGGGGCTGGGGAGAAAGGAGTCGTCTCTCTTTGATTTTTTAGATCGACATATGAGAAGGATCGATTTCAAATCGAACTTGAGGAAGGATCTATTTCACTTTTCAGATAGAAATTGAAAGAAAGAGGATGACTGAATTGGAACTGGGAGAAAGGAGGAAGAAAGGAGCCGTCGCACTGGTTCTGCCTTTTCATCGTTTTCTTCTCTCTTTTTTCTTTTTCTTTTTTTTTTAATTTTTAGAACCTTGAAAGACCGATCCAATTACAAAGTGGTCCATAGTTCATACTCATCCAATTTAATCAATTTACATTTACATTTTACAACGTCCATTTGTACATGTAGTTCATCCGTTGATGTATTCGACATTTTACGTGCTCTCCATCAAAAAGTTTTTAAAACTCTATTCACCTAAACTTTGTCCTCGAACTATCAAATTATTTAGTCTTACTTTCCAATCCATTAACACAACAAAAAATAATAGTAGAGCCAAAATTAACATTGACATTTTTATATCCTGTCCCGGGCATTTCAAATCTCAAACCCGGCTCTCCTAGGAAGGTGAGACATTTACATTTTGCCACATATATAATTATATATTGATATAATATAAGCATTATATTTTTTTATCCAAATTTATATTATTTTGCTATATCGTTTTCATATTATTATAATAGTATAATATATCTAATATATAATGTAAATAAATTATGCTAATATCTTCTATAAAATATAATATATTTTACAAATCTCGTGCGTTACGCACGGGCACTATGCTAGTATTACTTTAAAACAGAAGACATTGTTGATGTGTCATCCTCCCCTTAATTGTAGCATTTTTTTCCAATTACAATTAAGTAACTTTTAAATCAGTTTTTATATTTAAGATTTTTACCTATTTACTAACTGTTGTGAGCTAAATCTGCCATATTTTACAGTAACTTTAATATCGTTTTCTGCATACATTACATGCATTTGGGCTAAGATAGTACAGAATCTATGTAGTTTATGTTTATTTGCCAAATTATGGAATCTACACCAGTTTCTGTTTAAATTCGCAGAATTCGAGACGTTTTACAGCAACTCTAAGGAAGGTCAGAAAAGCTCGGAAAACCACTACAGAAGTCCAAGGTCAAAGAAGCAGCGGAACCAGTCGAATCAAGATGAGAGCCCAGGCTACTCGATATCGAGTAAGCCTTACTCGATCTAGACGAACATGTTCGAGCACAGGCCTTGTCGACTAGGAGCAGTGTCGAGAGCCAGACCAACCCAGCTCTAGAGCCCTACTCGATCTCGAGGACCACTAGTCGAGATCGACGACACCTCAGCGCCACACTCGGAGTCGACGAGAAGAGGAGCTGATCGACAAGCCGAGGACGAAGACGCCGAGCACATCTCTACTCGATCTCGACAAGACCTAGTCGAGATCGACGAGCCACCTAACGCCTGTCCGAGCCCATGCCGAGGAGGAGTCCTCGACATCACCAGAGAGCCATCCTCGACCACAACCCTAGTCGATGTCGACGAGCCCTAGTCGAGATCGACGGCGCCCAGGAGCCCAGATCCGAGCCATGTCGAGCGGAGTCACCCGAGAAGTCTAGTCGACGACGAATCCTAGTCGACATCGACGAGCCCTTGTCGAAGTCGAGTAGACTCGTATCTGGAAACACGTCGACGTGAGCAGTCCGAGTAGAGTTGGGATTCCTTGGGCACGAAGGAAGTCGAGAAGGCCGAGAATCTATCCAATCTATCAAGACACATCATGGAAGAGGAGTTCTATCCACTTTAAGACATTTAGATATATTTAGATTTAATTTCCTTATTGCTTTTGTTTATCATTAAGCATTTTAGATATAGTTTTAGATATAGATATAGAGATTCTATCCTTGATTAGCAAGGATTAGAAGGCTATAAATAAAGCCCATGGGGCTCAGTTTTATTCATTCAATTCTAGAGAGGGAAGTAAGTAGGAGAAGGAGAGGGAGAAAGTGAGGCCGAGTGGAGCAAAGGAGCGAGAGCAAGTTGGCTTTGTTCGGTTGTACTTTCTTTGGTTTAGTTTAATGCAAGTTGTTATTTCTTTTCAATCAATGTCTGAGTTTGCGATGAGGCGTGAGTAGTCCACCCACTTCTAGGGTTGGGGCGAGCCCAACGATAGCCATGCACGTTTGAGGTAAAGATCTGGCCTTTATCATGTTTTGAGCATTTTCCTACTTGTTTATGTGTTTATTACCCGTCTAATGGAGATCCATGTTAACAACTTGGATTGTAAACATAAAATTAGTAGAGACAATTAGGGTTTCTTGAAAGAGTTGTCTAATTGTTGGAAAAGGCGAAAGCTTAGTCCTTTAATGCGATTTACATGATAATTTGTTTGGTTCTGCCTTATGCATGCTTGGTTATCGTTGTTGCAAACCCAAATCTTGGAAGCCTTTTAAATTAAGTTTAGTTCGAAATCACAAAATCCTTTGCATTTATTTTATTTTGTCTTAGTCCCTGTCTTACTCGAGATCGAATAGCACTCGTCGATCTCGACTACTGATCTTCGACCCAAAGTCGATGTAGCTTACTTGTGCAGGTACTCGACGAGACGAAGCAAAGTCGACGAAGACTCTACTCGACATCGAGTAGGCCTTGTCGATATCGACGAACCTCTGCCTGCGACTGCTGCGCTTTGTTCGACTGTGCCTGACCCCTGTCGACTAACCCTTAGTCGAGGTCGAGTACCACTGTTGTCGAATTCCGTTCGTGAGATTTCTTCGCTGCCTAGGATCCGCTGACACGCTTCCTCGTGGATCGATCCTGACTTCCCGCTACTGCATCAGGAGGAGGTCTTGTAATTATTTGCAAGGGACGAAATCTGGTTTGCTGTGATTTATTTCTATTTTATTATTGCAAGTCTCGGTTTCCTCCTATACAACAAATTGGCGCCGTTGCTGGGGAAGCTATCATTCGCGCCTTAGGTAGTTAAAATCTCACAATCTTTTTGAGTTTACTTTGCAGGTGTATACGCCGTTCTAGTCAACCACCTGAGTTTGACACCTTAGATGATCCGGAACGCGTCCTACACATCCATTCTACACTGAAGAGAGCCATGGCAGCCGCAGAAACACCAGAACAGCTGATACAGAGGCTAAGGACGGAACTAGCCGTCAAGGATGTTACTATCGCCGCTGAGAGAGCTGGAAGGGAACAGGAAGCTGAGCGTGCGAGGCAGGCAGAAGCTAAGCTTGTGTTGCGTAGATGGGAACATTACGCTAAATCTCCCAAATCAACAATGACAAGTTGGTTCGACAATGTCCCCTTCTATGAGCCAGTCGACAGCGACTACCTGGACTCGACATATACACATTCTGGAGGAATTGAACCAGAAACACTAGCCGAAATCGACTGTACCACAGAAATCCAGGTAGGTCCTTCCTCTATTTCGATTTTGCTATCTATATTTGAAGAATCTTTGGAAGGATCCCAAGAAGAAGAAGAGCCACCAACGCAAAATCCGGACGTCGTTGCCCATGGTGCTTCAAGGTCGCTTTTACCCTATAAGGTGAAGGCCATTCGTGACAATTTTGAGCAATCGATGTTTGTGTTCAAGTATGGGGTCCTAGCAAAGTGGCATGAAGATTCGCATGATGAGGTGGAAATATCTCTTCCCACTCCACCGTTTTGCTGTGGTGGAGACGAGCAAACAAATCAACCAATGAAGCGGAAGAGGTATGATGATGAGGTATGTATATTTTCATTATATCTTCCTTTATGCATGCCAGATGGAGCCCAGGAAGATGAATGGGTAAAGCCATGGAGCGTTCACTTGGGGAGGTTTAAGCTTCTCCACATGATGCCCCCGGATGACATCCCACGCTTCCCACCACCGGAGGAACCACCAGATCCACCTATACCTCCGGACAAAGATGAGCCAGGCTAATGATTAACGGAGAAGTCGGCCTAGCGACTCTAAAATCTAGAGCATGTATATAAAACTTTATGAATTTTTGGGACTCTTGAACGTTTTTTGGTTTTTGGTTTTGGTTTTATGTCTTTTAGAATGTTTTATGTGGATAGTCTTGTTTTGTGTGCAATCTAACACTTTTAGGTCGGCAAGCATATAAAGGATCGCGAAAAGTGGAATAAGAAGTCCCTGAAAAACAGTCAAAATCGACAAAGGCCAAGTCGACGGCGACAAGGAGGAGCAGCCCAGACACTACTCGATCTCGAGTAGGCCAACTCGACATCGACAAGCCCAGACGCTCCTCGACTTCAGAAAACCACTAGACGCAGACGAGGCTCCTCGAGATCGACTACCCTGTACTCGAGATCGACAAGCCTACCTCTACTCGACATACACTGATCTGCCTTCCTCGATGTTTTATCCTGTGAGTCCCTTCCTTTACTCTTGTTTTTATTTGATTTTTATACAGTGGGGACACTGTAAATTTTAAGTATGGGGTGAGGGAAGAGCTTACATTATGCATATTTACTTGACATTATATGTGCATTATTTCTTTGAATTGCTACACGACTATTTTGGAATGCATTATTGATTTATGAGCTTATATGCATGTTTTCCAAAAATTTGAAAAATGACCCCCACTGAATTTTTTTGAATAATGTCATGGAAGCATATATTGAACTCGACGATGCAAAATTGGATTCATTAGAGATATAGCATGAAATTGCCTAGTAAAGGGAAGTAATAATGAAGTGCATATTTTTATGGAAACCATAGAAGGAGGTAAAATTTGAAGTTGCTTTTGACATGTTGCATGATAAGATGATGGAGGACTTTATATTTCCATATAATGCTCATTGTTTCAATTCCTATCCATACCTATACTTATGCATCACAAAAGCCATATTATGCCTTATTTCAATTATTGCTCCACATGATCTAAATATTTTCCATTCTTTACCTTATCCGGGGATTATGTTGAGAATGATATTACATTATGGAGATTATCATATGGTGTTTGTGTTGTGATTATTATCATTATTGGAGTTTGGAAGGGAATTGTTTGAAATATATGGAAAATTTAATGAGTGAAAGAAAATCCAATCACCTCAGGAGATAAAGGTAGATTGACCCTGCTCTCTGAGATAATAGTTTGGAGAGATGGGACACATTGTGAGGAGTCCAAAGCACTAAGTATCCGGGGCCATTCATGACACCCATGTTTGCGACTCGCGAGAAGGCAGTGCTGAGGTTAGAGAGGTAAAAGCATTATTGCTGATAAAAACATTATGAATGGTGATGAAACTTATGAAAAGGAATGTGGAAATTTAAGTTTAAAAATACTCCATTTCCCCGGATCATTAACACCACACTGCCAGAAATTGCCTACCTTTTAGCCTTTTACCAAATCTACTCCTTATTTGAGCTTAAATTGAAGTCCTCTTGATTATCAATGCTTTGTCACTTATGAATGTTTTTTTTGCATAACCCTCCTTTTGTGAGTAGATGTTGCTTTGATATAATTGCACATGCATGGATTTGTGACAATAGTACTTTTTCAAGGATGGTAATTGACTGCAGGGATATATGAGAATGAATCTAATATGTTGAGAGTTTTGATTTCTTCCCCTTAGTGACAATTAAAGGTATTGCTCGAGGACAAGCAAGCTTAAGTATGGGGTGTTTGTTGTGAGCTAAATCTGCCATATTTTACAGTAACTTTAATATCGTTTTCTGCATACATTACATGCATTTGGGCTAAGATAGTACAGAATCTATGTAGTTTATGTTTATTTGCCAAATTATGGAATCTACACAGGTTTCTGTTTAAATTCGCAGAATTCGAGACGTTTTACAGCAATTCTAAGGAAGGTCAGAAAAGCTCGGAAAACCACTACAGAAGTCTAAGGTCAAAGAAGCAGCGGAACCAGTCGAATCAAGATGAGAGCCCAGGCTACTCGATCTCGAGTAAGCCTTACTCGATCTAGACGAACATGTCCGAGCACAGGCCTTGTCGACTAGGAGCAGTGTCGAGAGCCAGACCAACCCAGCTCTGGAGCCCTACTCGATCTCGAGGACCACTAGTCGAGATCGACGACACCTCAGCGCCACACCCGGAGTCGACGAGAAGAGGAGCTGATCGACAAGCCGAGGACGAAGACGCCGAGCACATCTCTACTCGATCTCGACAAGACCTAATCGAGATCGACGAGCCACCTAGCGCCTGTCCGAGCCCATGCCGAGGAGGAGTCCTCGACATCACCAGAGAGCCATCCTCGACCACAACCCTAGTCGATGTCGACGAGCCCTAGTCGAGATTGACGACGCCTAGGAGCCCAGATCCGAGCCATGTCGAGCGGAGTCACCCGAGAAGTCCAGTCGACGACGAATCCTAGTCGACATCGACGAGCCCTTGTCGAAGTCGAGTAGACTCGTATCTGGAAACACGTCGACGTGAGCAGTCCGAGTAGAGTTGGGATTCCTTGGGCACGAAGGAAGTCGAGAAGGCCGAGAATCTATCCAATCTATCAAGACACATCATGGAAGAGGAGTTCTATCCACTTTAAGACATTTAGATATATTTAGATTTAATTTCCTTATTGCTTTTGTTTATCATTAAGCATTTTAGATATAGTTTTAGATATAGATATAGAGATTCTATCCTTGATTAGCAAGGATTAGAAGGCTATAAATAAAGCCCATGGGGCTCAGTTTTATTCATTCAATTCTAGAGAGGGAAGTAAGTAGGAGAAGGAGAGGGAGAAAGTGAGGCCGAGTGGAGCAAAGGAGCGAGAGCAAGTTGGCTTTGTTCGGTTGTACTTTCTTTGGTTTAGTTTAATGCAAGTTGTTATTTCTTTCCAATCAATGTCTGAGTTTGCGATGAGGCGTGAGTAGTCCACCCACTTCTAGGGTTGGGGCGAGCCCAACGATATCCATGCGCGTTTGAGGTAAAGATCTGGCCTTTATCATGTTTTGAGCATTTTCCTACTTGTTTATGTGTTTATTACCCGTCTAATGGAGATCCATGTTAACAACTTGGATTATAAACATAAAATTAGTAGAGACAATTAGGGTTTCTTGAAAGAGTTGTCTAATTATTGGAAAAGGCAAAAGCTTAGTCCTTTAATGCGATTTACATGATAATTTGTTTGGTTCTGCCTTATGCATGCTTGGTTATCGTTGTTGCAAACCCCAATCTTGGAAGCCTTTTAAATTAAGTTTAGTTCGAAATCACAAAAGCCTTTTCATTTATTTTATTTTGTCTTAGTCCCTGTCTTACTCGAGATCGAATAGCACTCGTCGATCTCGACTACTGATCTTCGACCCAAAGTCGCAGTAGCTTAC
Organism: Persicaria tinctoria; assembly: GCA_037127255.1. Lineage (NCBI taxonomy): Eukaryota > Viridiplantae > Streptophyta > Magnoliopsida > Caryophyllales > Polygonaceae > Persicaria > Persicaria tinctoria. The sequence continues at coordinate 20,688,827 of JBANSL010000013.1, read as the reverse complement.
TTGTGCAGGTACTCGACGAGACGAAGCAAAGTCGACGAAGACTCTACTCGACATCGAGTAGGCCTTGTCGATATCGACGAACCTCTGCCTGCGACTGCTGCGCTGTGTTCGACTGTGCCTGACCCCTGTCGACTAACCCTTAGTCGAGGTCGAGTACCACTGTTGTCGACTTCTGTTCGTGAGATTTCTTCGCTGCCTAGGATCCGCTGACACGCTTCCTCGTGGATCGATCCTGACTTCTCGCTGCTGCATCAGGAGGAGGTCTTGTAATTATTTGCAAGGGACGGAATCTGGTTTGCTGTGATTTATTTCTATTTTATTATTGCAAGTCTCGATTTCCTCCTATCAACACTAACCATCTATATCTAATATAATACTAAAACAATTGCGAAAGATACACGTGGTAGCCTCACATTGAAAGTGACACGTGGAAGCCATTCACTTAACCTACCCCATATATATTTAAAATAAATATACTTAAAATCATTTTTTATTAATTAAAATACTGATTTTTTTAACAAAATCATAACAACTTCTCCAAATTTGCAGATTATTTTTTATCCAAGATTTTTTGAAGCCAGAAAATAATAAATCAATATATTATTAATAAATTTAAATTAATTTATCCAATACTTTTTAACCAATGATTTGAAAACACATAACAACGTGATTTGTTTGAATTAATAAATTAATAATATTTAAACAATTTGTTTATTATTTTTTTGGTCAAGATATTTGAAGATTCCAGGATAATCGGATATTTAAAACTTAAAACTAATTAACATAAGTTGGAATGATATTATATTAATAAAATAAAAATACGTGAAAATTTTATTATTGTATTTAATTTATGTATTTATTTTGTTTTTTTTAGTTAAAGTTGTCGAGTGATATTTTATTTATCCTTTTATAATTAATAATCAGTAGACTATTAAAAAAATCCTTTGGATTACTGGATATGCAAAACCATGCAGGATCCTAACCTCCTTATCTTAATCAATATTTTTTTTAATCAATAAATTGATGATAAGATCAAGTCGATCTTCTTGAGATGATTCGTGATCATGGTATATATGCGATCCATTAATTACTGCAGGAAACTTTAAAGCTTTAATTCGGGTTGATTTTTTTATTTTTGCAAAATTGAAGTGGTATATATAATTTCAGGTAAAATATTATTTTTTTCATTTTAAATGAAATAATAGTTTTTCTACTTATCCAGATTTCTCTTTGTTTGTGTTGTTATAGAATCGAGTCATCGATCATGTAACGGACCGGGATTATGATTCCCGGGTTACGTTTCGAGGGATAAAACCCCTCGTTAGGATCTTGCGCCCCGAGTACAGATTGAAGGTTTGAAATTATACTCTAACGTTTTCAAGTGGGATTTCATACCCAAAATTCAAAGGGATCGTTGGAATCCCCGGGAAAATCCCCTGTACCTGTCATAAGTCTAAGCGTGGAAAACCAAAAGTCATGCCAATAGTAGAATCAAGGTGTAATATAAGAGGGTGCCACGGCAGAGCCGGGTCAAAACCAAATCAATAAGCGTATTTATCGAAATCTAAGGTTAGACCATTTCTTTGCAATCGCCCAAGAGAGTTCCCACGTTACAGAAGCAAGGAACAATCATGCTGCAAAATGAACCTAAAAAAAAATGTGTGCGGGGCGGTGTCAGATGGAAGCCCTACGCAATGTAATCCCAAACAAGTAGACACATACACACGCTAGTCCTAATAAAGATGCTTCTAGATGCAAGGCGGAATATTAACACACTAGCATGGTCCTAAGATCAAGTGCATAAATATAATAAGGCCTTAGCACCGAATACCAAGTGGTATATCCCTCTCCTACCTCCACCCCCTTCCGATAGGGCGGAGACTGGCAAGCTCGTGAATCCATTCCATCATAATCGGGCGGGACGCATGCCCAACCCGCTCCACAATAAAGCCCGTAGGCATCTCATAATATAAGGAAGTTCATGACTCAATTGACTCAGGACGGGACCCGATGAGACTAGTTCGTCCTATAACCCTAGCAACGACTTTAGTTACTTCACAGATAACGGTCGTTCTGTTTACAAAAGCAACGAGTAAACGAATGCTCGATCATGAGTGCAATCCTAACAGGATACTACATGGCATGCTTTATTATGAATGCAAGCACCTAGTATGCACATGGCTACAAGCAGGGAGATCTCTTTTCGAATCTGAGTGAGCTCATATAGGAACTCACCTGGCTATGCAGAACAACATAATAGGAGATCCGGCATACATCATTCATAATCACAAAGTATCACCTAGATACACATCAGAACATATATGTATAAGTCTACGTCTAATCATCCAAGCACTCAAGCATATCATTCAATGGGAATAGCAACCATATCACAAACATCATTCCGTCAAGTTCAACCCTTCATCATATTGCCACATTCCACGAGACCATATCATTCTCCCCAATTCAGTCAGCTACATTGACATTCTCATAATCACATATCCGTATATATCTCAATAGTTCATTATAGTTCATAAAGTATAAGTCGATGATACATAATTCTAACATCTAATGCCATTAATCATTCATACATGTCATTAGTCCACACAAAACATGTTATTAGTCACTCAATCATATCATCATGCTAGTTAGTCATCGATCACATAATTCCCACGTCAGTCCCGAAAACCGTCTCGAAAACCGAGTCAACTAGTCAGAAATTTTGACCATGAAAAATGTTCGTCAAATCCCTTTTTTCGAGCTAACTCCGACGATACCCTTTTTAAATCTCCAAGTCTCATAATATTATATCTTAAATCTCAAAATAATGTTTTATATTTTAAATGTCAAATAATATTATATAATATTTCAAATACTATTTTCTTTTAAGCACTTTCATAAAATATTTCTAAATCGCTTTAAAATTGCAACTATTTTATTTTATAAAATCAACGCTTTTTAATTTACTAAAACCGACACAATTTTTTGGATCTCTCTCCTCCTGGAGTCCATCCTATCGCATCCCCTGTCTATGTGGCCGTTTCCGCTGTTTTTGGTTGCTTCCTTCTTTCTGTCGCCGGAATCGTGGCCGGTTTGGGGTGAGTTTCCTTCGGCTGTCCGGTGTTTGTTGTCCTGATGGGTTGGTCGTCGGTGGCAGGTCGTCGTCTGTGAGGACCTTCGCCATTTCCTCGGCTGGCCTGTTGTGGTGGCACTTCTCCTCTGGTTCCCCCTTCGATTCCTACCGGCCTCCATTGAATCGAAATCTGTCCATCCCCCTCGGATTCTGGGCTCGCCGCCGGCAAGGGAGCCCCTCTCGTTGCTAGCGGCGATTTTGTCTCCGTTTACCATCCCGGCCTCCGACCTCCGATGTCATCTCCTCCCTGGTCGATTTGATGTGCTTGGCTACCGGCTGTCATCTCCTCTCTCTTGCCCTTGGTCCTTGGGGCCCAAGTTTGGGTCCTTGGGGCCCAAGTTTGGATCCTTGGGGCCCAAGTTTGGATCCTTCGGGCCCAAGGTGCGGGTTTCGGGGAAACAAATCTGACAAAATTCCTAAAAAGGTTTGAATATAACCACCCGAAAGGGTTTGAGAAAATCCCGTAAGGGCTTGTTGATATTTTTGTAGGTGAAAGCTTGTTGGCGTCTTGTTCGAGCAGTTTGCGGCTCTGCTTCCGATGTTTTTAGAAGATCTTCTGCTTGGTTGGGGAGGCGTGGAGTCTGTAGTCGGGTCTGGCTGGGGTCGAGGTGGTGCGCTCAAGGCGACTCCGTATCCGGGATAGAGTTTCCTTGGAGTTCGTCTGCACTGCCCACAGGAGTTAGAGTCCTGCTGTACTACTAGCCCGCGGTGCTACTGTTTGGTGGTGCTTGTCTGCGTTCTTCGGTGGCTTCCTCAGCTTTTCGGGTGTTTGGTCTTCTTGGAACGTTTGTTGTAGAGTTTATTTCTGTTTTGTTCATTACGCTTGTTATTTGTATTTCTGTTTTAGGTTGTTTTAATAGACGGCTCGCCATCTGCCGACTTCGGTCGGCCTCTCGATGAGTCAGGCTTGTCTGACCTTCGAAATTTTACCTAATAAAATTTTTTTTTTCCTAAAACAGACCCCTATAATTATAAATCCCAAAACCGACCCTTTTTATTTCGGAAAATTCCAAACCGAGCCCCTTCTAGTTTCGAAAAAAATACAAAGGCCCAAATCCCATTTTATTTGGAAGAAATCCGGACCCTAAAACAGGCCCAAGGCTTGATTTTATACTGAAAACTTAAAAGCCCGTAAAATAGGCCCAAAAGGCCATTTCTATCTCCCATCCTTTTTCATCTGGAAACTCGGAACAGAAGAAGAAAAAGAGGGGCCCAGCTAGGTGATGTGGAGGTGGGACCTGACCGGCTTCTTCAACCTCTGCCCTCTTCCTATGTCTTCCTCCGCTGGAAAGAACACCCAACGCCGGCGGATGTTGCTCATCTCGCCGCCCAACCGTGCCCGCCCTCGGCTCCTCCTTCCTCTACCGGCGACCTCACCCTCTCCTCACTGCTTCCCGCTCTCTCTCTCTCTCAGCCTCATTTCGCTCTCGCGCTCGCTCGGACTCTCTCGCTGATGCTCCCCCCCCCCCCCCCCCCCCCCGACCCAATCTCACTTTCACTCTTTCAGTCAGCTCAGAAATTAAGGAACGAAACACATAGGAATCTAACATGAAGGAGGAAGAGGCAAGGGTTCTCACCGAGGGCGTAGACTTGTCGGAAACGTTCGATCGGAGCTCGATTAGACTCGTCGCTGTCGGATCCTTTTCGGAGTAGGTCTAGAAAGCGTGTAAGGGAGTTAAAGCTCCACCTTTACTCGGATTAAGGACAAAAGTAAGGGAAATGGGTCCTTACCGACTTGAACCCAGAAAACAGAGGAGGAAGGACGTCGGCGGTGATGCTCCTGGCGGCTTCAGGCTCCTGCTGCGGCTTCTGGAGACTCCGGGAGGTGGAGGGTGCTTCTGCTGCTGGTCACCGGAGAAGGAGGAGGAAGGGCGAAGTGGTGGTGGTCAGGTTTGGGCTCGGCAAAACAGAGGTAATGCGAGCTGGGCTGCGGCTTCTTCAGGGCGGAGGAGGAAGATGGAGGCCGGTGGCGGTTGCTAGCGGCCAGAGAAAGGGGGAGTGGTGGTGGTGGAGTGGCTCTGTTGGGCGGCTCTCGGCAGCAGGGCCTGCGGTGGTGGAGACAAGAGCAGGAGAAGGAAGGTGAGTGGTGGCGTTTTTGAGGTGGCAGAATAGGGGTTCAAGGAGGGAGTTTTGTGTTTAGGGTCTGTGGGTTTGATTTCAATGTAAAGCCAAGGTGGGGAGATGGTTGGGGTGAGCTATTTCAACCAAAAGGGGAGGGATTGGAAATCAAATAGAAGGTAAGGAAGCTTGGTGTGGGATCTGCAGGAATCCAAGCCTGTTTGGAGGTGTGCCAAAACAAGTTGAGCAAAGTTGTGGGGAAGGAAATGGGAGAGGGGTGTTGAGCTTGATTTGGAAAAAAGACAACGGGGTTGAGCTGTTGGCTCTGCAATCGGTCAAAGACCAGAGAGGAGAAAGAGGACAACTCACAAGGGCCCTCAAAATCAAATTTCAAAATACCCGCTAAATAAATTCCGAAGCCCGCACTCTCAACCTTATCCCGACTCGTTCAAACTATCTTTTAAATTTCCAAATCCGAATTTCATAATGGAAAGCGAACATTATTTTTCTGAATTCTCGGCTTAAGAAAGCGGAATAAAATCTATTTTGCATAATTTTTCAAAAAATTTGGCCGAAATCCACTTTAAGAGTTCAAAAATCCGAGTTAGCAAGTTTTTCGTTAAATTCCGCTCCTAAATTCATCTTTATTTTCCTTTTTCCAAAACATTAGGATTTAAAATTCCGAGCCTTTACATCATCCACCTCTAAAACCAAGTCTCGTCCCCGAGACTAAAATCAAAACAAAGTAGGGGATGAATTTAGAAGTAGGTGAGTCCAAGGACCATTCCATTGATCCCGTAAGTGCCTCATAAGTGCCTCTATGAGATTCTTATAGTATCGTCGTCATGGCCATAATATCCCCGATAGGTCGTAGCAAGAGTGTGGTATGGTCCCTTACCATATCCTTACCCTGACTTCTCGGTTATATCATAACTCAAAAAGCATTACAACATCTTCACTAGGTCTTAGCAAACTGTCTATAAGGGCCCCTATAAAATGTTTATATCCACTTCGTGGGGCGTCATAATACAAGCTCGGTTAGAAAAATTCAAGGGGGGTCTCAGTTCGAAAGGCTTGGTCTCAAAACCATTAAAGTTCTCGATCACATTCGATTTCTCAAATCCAAGTTAGTCATTTTTAAACGTTGTTCAAATCTCTTAAATCCGGCGTTAGCCAAGCAAATTTCAATCACAGGAGGTGGAATCATCCACCTCTAAAGGCTAATCCCATATTCTCTTCCTAGGTTCCAAGTCATAATCAAAATTCATCAGTTCCATTCTAGCGTTCTAGCAATTCCAGTTCAAGACATCATATAACATAACAATCGTATAACATAGAAATCGTGTCACGCATTCATAAACAGATCATATTCATGTCAAGGATAGTCATATACCATATCAGATCTATCATAGCATCGTTCATAGTGGAACTCATCATATCATATCATAGAAGTTGCACATCATATGAATCAGGCACCATCACATTAGAGGCAACCAAGCACTTCCGTACACTAGCATTTCATCAAGTTCAGGGGATAACTAGTGTTTAGTACTAACAACTCACTATCGCCTATTACAATACATCAAAGAATCATCATCGTCTATCGCATAGAATTCGCACAACACTCAACCCCACGTAAAGCATATACTAGATCACATCCTCAAGAGAATCTGCCTATAACTATCCGTGACTCAAGGCCTGCATCCTAAAACAATTACTAGGTATCCTAACTCTTATGTCACCAAGCCATCCAAGGATCAATCGAATTCAATATCCCAAGTTCAAGTCCTAACCTTCCATTCAACCATCTAAAACCCATACCCCAGAGTTCCTAAGTGCACAATTCCCTAGTCCGACAAGCTTAACAATTCGACCAACTACTAAGGCTCCCTATAAAGCACACTCTCGTCCTAGGAGTTCTCTATCAGTCCCATCTTCACCTTCTAAGAGAAACCTCAAGTCCTCGACTGGACCGCTCTCATGATAAATCTAGACGCTTCTCAACACTCTCGCTAACTCTGCCTAGGCTCTCAAGACTCCGCCTGACCATATCTCAAATCACCTTGCTAACCTGATCACACTTACCGTACCACTAATCACTCTCACTAGTCATCCACCTCTAAGAACCCAACTCATACCGACCATCTCACACCTAACACTCCCATCCTTATCCTCGACATTACCAACACAAGCATCCTACCTTCCTAGAATCCACTCAACTGCATACTCTCGACAACTCTAACGCCGAAATCCGTCTAGTGCTAACTCATAACCATGAATCACTAAGTTCCTCATCACCCACGTCTATCCTTAATGACCAATCACAAATTCTACCTACTTGTCCCATTCCGAATCTCACGAAACCTGAACATCCACGACTCCTCAAGCCGACCTATTCTAGATCCTCGTCTCAACATATTCCCAAATTTTCTCATTCAAAATCTTACTAAACCTTAACCATTCGAAATGCTCAAGTCGTCCTACTCCAGTTCCTCATCTCTTCATATTCCTAAGTTGCTTCAAGATCCTACTTCTTACCCATGACACCTTCCTGTCCAAAGCCCTCTTTTACCGATCATCATTTTCGCAGAATCCCTAAATCGGCCTCATCCGAGTTCCCTAAGTACCGCCATTTCGCCAACCTTCTAAAATCCTTCATCCTCTAACGTTCCCAATGGACTCCGCTCTACCTATTTCCCAATTCCAAGCTCAGAATCTCCCTGTCTCAACCTCAAGCACACAGTCTTACTAGAAATCCCAACGACATCCTTGTCTAGCTACCAACCTTTCCTCGAAGACTCATCTCACATCGTCAAATACCTCAATAGCCACATTAACCTCCACTCATAAATCTTGATTCATTCCCTATGCTAAAATCCTCCAACAACGCATCTAGAAATCCTTCACTCATGAATTCTCGAAGCACTACCAATTCTATCCAAACAATTCCCAAATACTCATCACACGTACAATCGTCATATGAACAACCAAATATCCAAGATCGATAATTCCCCAAGCAGCCTCACACTACTCTTCCTTAGCAATTCCTCAACCTCATCCTTTTCCAAAACCGCTCCCAATCATCGCACATACAACCTAGTTCCAAATTCTACGGCTTCTTAGACATTCTTTAACCGATTATCCTCAAAACTGCCCTCGATCCGCTTCCTAAACTATCTAGACACCTTCATTCGCGCACCAATCCGTCTACCAACACTCCCCTTCAAGAATCCCCCGATCTACTCCTGGCTCACTCATCCACCTATAGAACCGCACTACCTGCAGACGCTATTGCCCCACACTTCCTCTAACGAATACCTTTCCCTCGAAATCTTGTCATACTACTCTATTCCTCACCGATAACCTCATTCGAAGCTCAACTATACTTACCGACCACTATACTCGACAAGTCCTAACTCACTCGGCTCTAATCAAGCTAACACATCCTTTCTACACCTAGTGTCACACAACCCATGACCCAACTCGAAGACCTCAATCTATCTGCCATTTCCCGATCCGTCTAACCAAGGAATCACTCGACTCATGCACAAGAAAGAAACACCACCACCTATATAACTCATAACGGATTTACTAGCATGTCAGTACACTTAAGCATACAGGCACATCATCACAGACACAAGTTAGTCATGCAATCATTCACTACCAGCTCAGCATATCAGTCATTACACATCCATTTAATCGGTTCCAAGCCTATCGTACGACACAAATTCTAATTTGCATAGGGGAGAACGTCATTTCTTGAGTCATCTAGGAGGATTATGTCTGCAACCGCCATCTTCAAAAAGCGTCTGTCCTTTGGTGACGTCGATTCTAGGGTCCATGGGCCCACCACGCTTCCGTTGCACCACTCTAATGATATTCGATCACTCGTTTTCTCTTCTATGTCGATGTCCATCAAGGGGATCGCGAGGGGTTAGAAGTCACGGAGATAGGGGAGGGACAAAGGCAGACAACACGACTTCCTTAAGGATTCGGACATGGACCAGGACTAGATACGATAAAACCAAAATAAGATCCCAACCCGGGAGTTACAACGATGCCCTTAGGGTATTCCAAGAAGTTATAGGTGATGCACGCAAACACATATTAACCACGAAGTTTCATCACATCATTTCACACCAGTATGCACCTATCTCAGGGAATAGTGATTTTTATGCGTTCATAACATGTTCATATAATCAACTTTACATGTACGCAGAACAATTTAGCAGCTTATCATTTCATTCACCAACCATGCTTGACATACTAAGAATATACATGCACGAACTGACATTGACCACATGTGGCATAAGTTATGCTAGACCTAGCAACATCAAGGATATCATACGCACGATTTATCACTCATTTAGATGCACACATAAGCAGGTCATAATATCAAGGGGTCAAGGCAAGCACGCTAAGATGTACCTATTGCATCATACACATCCATATTCACATAATAGGGCAAGGGCGGCACATAATCATACGAGGACCTATAATCGGGGTACATATGTCCAACATGATACTACAATTTCTCATTAAACATGTACATAGTCAACAAGGTCTAATTAGAGTAATTCAACATGCTTGGACAATTATATCATATATTAACCACACAACAAGGGTTGACCACACCATCATGGACCTAATTCATGGAAAGACAATAATCATGGAAGTTTCATACATATGGCAGATACATTTCTTTATAGGAGCAACCATGCAAGTTACCAAGCAAGTCATGCTGAAATAAACCAACATATCATGTCATGAAGTCATAAGGGAGGCTATCATTATAACCAGACAGAATTCTCTAAGGGCAATCACCGACTTATCGCCCCGTTTCCCCATGTGACACTAGTATGACTCATTGGGTAGGACACAAGGACATTCACGCCCTTTTCGAGATGTGAGGGTAGAACTCGTGTTTAGACTCTTGTGGCAAGGAGACACGGTTGACCATTACAAGGATCGAAAGAGATGACTCTGTAAGACAACTCACTTCTAACTCGAAACTTTCAATCCTCACCCCCACTAGCATACTCAGATAACCCTCACATCCAACACGATTTCCGAAGGTAATTAGCTGACCAACCCAATTTCCCGTGGAAGACACCAACCTCACGTACGAGACTCGATAGAAGCATAGATGGTGGGATACCAAACAGGAGTCGAAATGGGGAGAACAGACGCTCATCGACCCTTGCTAACATGCCTAAATGTTTTTGGTGGGACGATTGACGGAGTCAGAATCATCAGGGGTTTGAATCATGGAAGAGGTATTCCGACAAGATAGGAATTCAAATGACATAAGAACGAGGTATTCTCCCTCTATCCCGTTTGCACAATTATTCATTACTTGATTCAAGTCAAGTGATATTGATTAGTTCTCTATCCTAACCACAATAACACTCAGCATGGAAGCAATCAACGGGATTAATATGATCCTCTTCGAGGAGGATCACCCTCGGGCCCAGTTGGATATAACGCATATAATCACAGAAACGATCTATGCCGTCCTTCGAGGGACAGCCGACCGGAGGGGAAAATATCTCTGGTCTCCTAACCCGTGTCACTCCAACCTTCGATTCCTTGGAGTCTTCATGTCCACCTGTAAAAGAATAAGCTATATTTTGCCTACCCGTTCCCAACTACATCCAATAGGGATGGTCTAACGCCTTTACTACCCCTTCGTTTTCCTTTGTTTAATTACTGGATTTATTAAGTCAAGTTCATATTTGGTCCATTTGAGTTAGTCATATTCAATTCATTTTGCCCTTTCTAAAACATTTTAAAAAAAACCATTTGAAAACCTTGGGCCATTTTCAAAACAACTTCAACCTATCATACTCGGTTTGCATAACCTAAGTTCTGATACAACCTTTGTAACGGCCCGGGATTTTGATTCCCGGGTTACGTTTGGAGGGATGAAACCCCTCGTTAGGATCTTGTGCCCTGAGTACAGGTTGAAGGTTTGAAATTATACTCTAACGTTTTCAAGTGGGATTTCATACCCAAAATTCAAAGGGATCGTTGGAATACCCGGGGAAATCCCCTGTACCTGTCATAAGTCTAAGCGTGGAAAACCAAAAGTCATGCCAATAGTAGAATCAAGGTGTAATACAAGAGGGTGCCACGACAGAGCCGGGTCAAAACCAAATCAATAAGCGTATTTATCGAAATCTAAGGTTAGACCATTTCTTTGCAATCTCCCAAGAGAGTTCCCACATTACAGAAGCAAGGAACAATCATGTTGCAAAATAAACCTAAAAAAAATGTATGCGGGGCGGTGTCAGATCGAAGCCCTACGCAATGTAATCCCAAACAAGCAGACACATACACACGCTAGTCCTAATAAAGATGCTTCTAGATGCAAGGCGGAATATTAACACACTAGCATGGTCCTAAGATCAAGTACATAAATATAATAAGGCCTTAGCACCGAATACCAAGTGGTATATCCCTCTCCTACCTCCACCCCCTTCCGATAAGGCGGAGACTGACCAGCTCGTGAATCCATTCCATCATAATCGGGCGGCACGCATGCCCAACCCACTCCACAATAAAGCCCATATGCATCTCATAATATAAGGAAGTTAATGACTCAATTGATTCAGGACGGGACCCGATGAGACTAGGTCGTCCTATAACCCTAGCAACGACTCTAGTTACTTCACAGATAACGGTCGTTCTGTTCACAAAAGCAACGAGTAAACGAATGCTCGATCATGAGTGCAATCCTAAAAGGATACTACATGGCATGCTTTATTATGAATGCAAGCACCTAGTATGCACATGGCTACAAGCAGGGAGATCTCTTTTCGAATCAGAGTGAGCTCATATAGGAACTCACCTGGCTATGTAGAACATCATAATAGGAGATCCGACATACATCATTCATAATAACAAAGTATCACCTAGATACACATCAGAACATATATGTATAAGTCTACGTCTAATCATCCAAGCACTCAAGCATATCATTCAATGGGAATAGCAACCATATCACAAACATCATTCCGTCAAGTTCAACCCTTCATCATATTGCCACATTCCACGAGACCATATCATTCTCCACAATTCACTCAGCCACATTGACATTCTCATAATCACATATCCGTATATATCTCAATAGTTCATTATAGTTCATAAAGTATAAGTCGACGATACATAACTCTAACATCTCATGCCATTAATCATTCATACATGCCATTAGTCCACACAAAACATGTTAGTAGTCACTCAATCATATCATCATGCTAGTTAGTCATCGATCACATAATTCCCACGTTAGTCCCGAAAACCGTCTCGAAATCCGAGTCAACTAGTTAGAAATTCTGACCTTGAAAAATGTTCGTCAAATCCCTTTTTTCGAGTTAACTCCGACGATACCCTTTTTAAATCTCCAAGTCTCATAATATTATATCTTAAATCTCCAAATAATGTTTTATATTTTAAATGTCAAATAACATTATATAATATTTTAAATACTATTTTCTTTTAAGCACTTTCATAAAATATTTCGAAATCGCTTTAAAATTGCAACTATTTTATTTTATAAAATCAACCCTTTTTAATTTACTAAAACCGACCCCTATAAATATAAATCCCAAAACCGACCCTTTTTATTTCGGAAAATTCCAAATCGAGCCCCTCCTAGTTTCGAAAAAAATACAAAGGCCCAAATCCCATTTTATTTGGAAGAAATCCGGACCCTAAAACAGGCCCAAGGCTTGATTTTATGCTGAAAACTTAAAAGCCCATAAAATAGGCCCAAAAGTCCATTTCAATCTCCCATCCTTTTTCATCTGGAAACTCGAAACAGAAGAAGAAAAAGAGGGGCCCAGCTAGGTGATGTGGAGGTGGGACCCGGGCGGCTTCTTCAACCTCTGCCCTCTTCCTATGTCTTCCTCCGCTGGAAAGAACACCCACCGCCGGCGGATGTTGCTCATCTCGCCGCCCAACCGTGCCCGCCCTCGGCTCCTCCTTCCTCTTCCGGCGACCTCACCCTCTCCTCACTGCTTCCCGCTCTCTCTCTCTCTCAACCTCATTTCGCTCTCGCGCTCGCTCGGACTCTCTCGCTGATGCTCCCCCCCCCGACCCAATCTCACTTTCACTCTCTCAGTCAGCTCAGAAGTTAAGGAACGAAACACACAGGAATCTAACAAGAAGGAGGAAGAGGCAGGGGTTCTCACCGAGGGCGTAGACTTGCCGAAAACGTTCTATCGGAGCTCGATTAGACTCGTTGCTGTCGGATCCTTTTCGGAGTAGGCCTAGGAAGCATGTAAGGGAGTTGAATCTCCACCTTTACTCGAATTAAGGACAAAAGTAAGGGAAACGGGTCCTTACCGACTTGAACCCAGAAAACAGAGGAGGAAGGACGTCGGCGGTGATGCTCCTGGCGGCTTCAGGCTGCTGCTGCGGCTTCTGGAGACTCCGGGAGGTAGAGGGTGCTTCTGCTGCTAGTCACCGGAGAAGGAGGAAGAAGGGCGAAGTGGTGGTGGTCAGGTTTGGACTCGGCAAAACAGAGGTAATGCGAGCTGGGCTGCGGCTTCTTCAGGGCGGAGGAGGAAGATGGAGGCCGGTGGCGGTTGCTAGCGGCCAGAGAAAGGGGGAGTGGTGGTGGTGGAGTGGCTCTGTTGGGAGGCTCTCGGCGGGAGGGCCTGTAGGCGAAACCTCGAGAGTTTAGTTGCTCATGCTCAACGACGCTCTCAACAATGGTGTAAAGTGCATAAGGTTTTTGAAAATAATAACTAGAAAAGCCTTAAATAGTCTAGAGAAAGTCGGCCCAAAATAGCTTAATGAAAACCCTAAGTAAAATCCGGACTAAATGTTCAGCTACTGTGCGGGCTGCGGGGCGGCCGGCGATCAGCGAAGTTCCTCGTTTCTTCCTTCGAGCCGCGGGGCAGCCAGCGATGCTGCGGGGCGGCCTGCGATTCTTCCGAGTTCTCCTTCTTTGTTTCCAGCAGCTCCTGAGTATTCTCCTTAGCTTATTTTTGCTCTTTTCAAATCCATTTCACCTCCAATCTACTTTACCTGAAATAAACCATAAAATCCTGTAGATTCCGCCTCTTCTAACTCAACAAGTGATAATGCAAATTCAACTAACTAAATGCAATATTCACACCTAAATAATGCTAAATGCAATCTATTATGCAACACTAAACATGCTCTATCAAATTCCCCCACACTTGAACCTTTGCTTGTCCTCAAGCAATAGAAAACTTAACTCTGCAGCCCCACAGAATAGCAATTCATGTATCCACACCTCAATATTCTTTAAGTGCATGAAAACTAGCAAACACAAAAGATTAATAACATCATAGCACATAATTGGAATAATCAATGAAATCGGGCAACCATATTCATTCTAGACCTCACAAAGGATATGTGTTTCACTCTCGCTCAAGTGTTTAGGTTTATGATTACGCTCAAAACTCAATCTTCAAAAACTTAGCTACAAAAGCCTTGCACCAGTGTTCTAAATCTCCACCGCTGGTGACTCTACACACAACAAAAATCATGAGGTCTTTCAATTGGGTTGTAATGGGGCCAAGGTAGAACAATTAAGGTATGGAACAATTTTGGTCTTGTGGTGCTCATAATCCGGGAACCAAGGAAGCTACCAAATCATAAAACCACTCATAAACATCTCATACCATATCTCTATAATTCCAAACAACACCAATCTCAAGCATAAAACTTTAGAAACCATAATCAATTCCTTCTTTTATTTTTCTTCTTCTTTTTTTCTTTTTTTTTCTTTTTTTTTTCTTTTTTTTTTTTCAATCATTCATGCTATATCAAATGATTTTCCTTGACTTTTACCCCTAAGTGAATTTTATCCTCCTTAGGTCCCAAGTAATAAAAATGCTAGCAATAATCAAACATCTCAATAATACACCTCCAACATACCATCCACCACTACAAACCATCATCCACACTATAGATATTCACCAACTATTCCTAAATTCCCGGATGGGGTCAGGCTATCATTGGCTATGGAAAATTCTTGTGGAGCTATAAAATTATAGGCAATTAGGCTCAAACTGGCTTCAAGCAGAGGATAATATGTAAGGTGGGAATAGAGTCAAATAGGGCTAATAAAGGTGCCTCCATCATGTTTAAGTCATGTGCAGAAATCATAATATGCAGCCTTGAACAAGATATCTCAATGCAAGTCAAAGAGGAAGTAATTGAGGAGAGTACACACAACAAGCAAGAGGACTCAATAAAGTGTAGTCCTGAATAGGTCAAAATAAGCTCACCAGGTCATGTCTAGAACTTCAAGATCACCCAAAAATTCAAGATTTTATGTGCTCAATTATTAATCAATCATGCATACCAAATAGTGTAGAAAACATATATCAAAGGCTTCAACAATCCAAGCACATCATGGGGCATAAATCTCAACAGAAAATATAGAGGACAAACGGCATCCACATGGGGAAATAAGACCTATTCCTAATAATGCAAGAACTAAAACTGTTTTTTTTTTTCCAGAATAGGAATAACAATTGTAAAAACTAAATATGCATAGAACCAATATAAATAAACATGCAACCTTAAAACTTAAAATGCAGTGCAAATTAGAACCAAAATACAGAGAGTTTGCAAGTCTTCTCCCCCACACTTAGTTCTGACATTGTCCTCAATGCAGAAAAGAGAACAAAAACATCAAAATAAAAATAAAAGGGAAAAGAAAAGAAACAACTAACATGCTCACTGCTGAGGTGGTGGAGGCGGCGGATATGGTGATAGAATGGGGATAAAACGAAGGGCAGGGTCTCTTTTGCTTGGTAAGTGGGGGCCCACACGGGCCCTTTAATTTTTTCTATCCGGCAGGGGCCGCGGGGCGGCCAGGGTGGGCGACGGGGCGGCCGGCGATTCCACAAAGGATTTCGCTGGTCGCCCTAGACGCGGGGCGGCCAGGCTGGCGACGAGGCGGCCCACACTTTTTCGCCCTATTCCGTTTTCATTTCCTTCCTGCAATGTTAGTATCCCAAACAAAACCAAAACTAAACTAAAAAGTAGTAAAATGCACAAATAAAATAGAATCTAAACTACTTACCTTGGGTTGCCTCCCAAGCAGCGCCGTTGGTTACCGTCGTTGGCTCGACGTTATGACCCCCTAACTATCCTCAGCACTTGGTTCAGTAAGAACCAACTCATCCCCGTCCTGTTTGACAAAATTCTCATAATAGGGATTAACTCTATGACCATTTACCTTGAATATGTCTCCATTCCTCTCGTTTAGTAGTTCTACTGCACCATGAGAAAAGACATTAGTAATTACATATGGTCCTGTCCATCTAGAACGAAGCTTACCTGGGAAGAGTTGTAGGCGCGATTGAAATAAGAGGACCTTTTCCCCAACTTTGAGGTCCTTTCGCAAGATATGCTTATCGTGCCATGCCTTTGTCTTCTCCTTGTAGGTGACGGAGTTATCATAGGCATCCAATCTCAACTCTTCCAGCTCCTGCAGCTGTAGTTTCCTGAACTCCCCAACTTCGTCAATCTGCATGTTGCACTGCTTCACCGCCCAATATGCTTTATGTTCAAGCTCGACAGGAAGATGGCAAGTCTTTCCATAGACTAATATAAACGGAGACATCCCAATGGGAGTCTTGTAAGCCGTTCGATAAGCCCATAGAGCATCATCAAGTCTGACACTCCAATCCTTCCTGTTTGGGGCAACAGTCTTCTCCAAGATAGTCTTTATCTCGCGATTAGACACCTCAGCTTGCCCATTGGTCTGGGGGTGGTATGCAGTAGACACCCTTTGAGTCACATGATACATCTTT
Source organism: Persicaria tinctoria (assembly GCA_037127255.1). Classification (NCBI taxonomy): domain Eukaryota; kingdom Viridiplantae; phylum Streptophyta; class Magnoliopsida; order Caryophyllales; family Polygonaceae; genus Persicaria; species Persicaria tinctoria. Next base: position 20,671,838 of record JBANSL010000013.1, on the reverse strand, counting down.
AAGAGGGCACTCACAGTCTTGTTGCAGAAATGGGTCCCCTTATCACTGATTAGTGCTTTTGGGACTCCAAATCTAGAGAATAGCTCCTTGAGGAAACCTGCAACTACCCTTGAATCATCAGTTTTGGTGGCCTTCGCCTCCACCCACTTGGAGACGTAGTCCACCGCAAGCAGAATATATAGGTTTCCAAAAGAGTTAGGGAATGGTCCCATGAAGTCAATTCCTCTTAGAAAGATTTCCAACTCTCTGACAGCGATCACAGGATTTGCAAAAAGCATAAGAATCATGAAATATATGAGGCCAAAACAATCCTGCATCAAGTACCTTCCTAGCTGTCTTTTGTGGTCCAAAGTGTCCACCACATTCATGGGAATGACAAAAATTAAGGACAGATTGTACCTCATTGTCGGGAAGACACCGACGTATCACCTGATCTGCGCAATGCTTCCATAGGTAGGGGTCATCCCAAACGTAGAAACGCGCATCGTGGCGTATCTTGTCCTTTTGAGCCTTTGAAAAGTTGGGTGGAAACTCTTCCGACACTAGAAAGTTTACCAAGTTAGCAAACCAAGGGTGTGGAAAAGCACTAACCTTGAGAAGAGATTCGAGTTCAGAGTCTGCAGGGGCCGCGGGGCGGCCAGGGGTGGCTACGGGGCGGCCGGCGATTGCGGAGAAATCCACCTCTGATGACTCGGCCGCGGGGCGGCCTTGGTTGGCGACGGGGCGGCTTGCGACGGCGAAGACCTGTAGAAGTTCTTCGTCAGGAAAGCTCCCCAATATGCCTTCTTGTACATTCTCCTCCTCCACAATACGACTTAGATGGTCAGCAACTAGGTTCTCAGCACCCTTTTTGTCCCTGATTTCAATGTCAAACTCGCTTAAAAGCAAGATCCATCTAATTAGTCTTGGTTTAGCCTCTTTCTTCGTCAAAAGGTAACGAAGTGCTGCATGATCAGTGTAAACAATAACTTTTGTTCCAAGCAAATAAGATCTAAATTTCTCAAGTGCAAAAACTATAGCAAGAAGTACTTTTTCTGTGGTTGAGTAATTTCTTTGAGCTTCATTCAGGGTCAGAGATGCATAGTATATGACATGAGAGCTTCTCCCTTCTTTTTGTCCAAGCACGGCTCCCACAGCATAGTCACTAGCGTCACACATCAATTCGAACGGGTGAGACCCATTTGGTGCTTGTATGATTGGTGCACTGGTAAGACAAGTTTTTAACTCATCAAACGCCGTTCTGCACTTCTCATCAAAGGCAAATGTAACCTCCTTCTTCAGCAGCTCGCACAAGGGTGAGGTGATCTTTGAGAAATCCTTAATGAACCTGCGGTAGAATCCTGCATGGCCTAAAAAGGAACGAACTTCACGCACATTAGTAGGATAAGGCAATGATTGAATGATGTCAATCTTTGCCTTACCAACCTCAATCCCTTTATGGGAGACAATGTGACCCAAAACAATGCCTTCATCAACCATAAAGTGACACTTTTCTGAATTGAGCACTAAATTAGTGTCAACACATCTTTTAAGCACAAGCGCCAAATGGTTGAGGCAAGCATCAAAACTATCACCATGGACTGTAAAATCATCCATAAAGACCTCAATAAATTTCTCTATATATTCAGAGAAAATACTTACCATACACCGTTGGAATGTCCCAGGAGCATTGCACAAGCCAAAAGGCATTCTGCGATATGCAAAAGTGCCAAACGGACAAGTGAATGTTGTCTTCTCTTGATCCTCGGGTGCGATGGCTATCTGAAAGTACCCTGAATATCCATCTAGAAAGCAGTAATATGGACGACTAGCAAGTCTTTCAAGCATTTGATCAATGAAAGGTAAGGAAAAGTGATCTTTTCGAGTTACCGCATTCAGCTTACGATAATCGATGCAAACTCTCCAGCCTGATTGGACTCTGGTAGGGACCAACTCACCTTCTTGATTCTCAACCACTGTAATGCCTCCCTTCTTTGGTACTACCTGCGTTGGACTAACCCATTGACTATCAGAGATGGGATAGATCATACCTGCCTAAAGGAGTTTGAGCACCTCCTTCTTCACTACCTCCATCATAGGTGGGTTGAGTCTCCGTTGAGGTTGCCTTGAAGGTTTGGCCCCTTCTTCTAATAAGATCCTGTGCATGCAAGTAGCTGGGCTGATTCCCTTGATATCCGCTATGGTCCATCCCAGAGCTGTCTTATGCTCTCTGAGCACTCCTACCAACCTATCTTCCTGTTCTTTGGTAAGCTTGTTAGAGATGATGACAGGCAAGGTGTCACCCTCCCCCACAAATGCATATTTCAGATGCTCAGGAAGAGGCTTGAGCTCAACTTCAGGTGCCTGTACGATAGAAGGTAAGAGCTTTTCATTTGGAATAGTTAATGCCATAAAGGTTTCTTCTTGCGATTTGGAAGGAAGGGAAGACAAGTCTCTTATGGTATCCTGCAGGTTAGTAGTCAAAACATAATTCAATGAAAATTCCTCAGTAGGAGATTCTAAAGCTACATGCAGGTCATCTACACAACTCATATCAAAGGTATCCTGCATACAAGTATCAATGGCATCCATAAAGCATAAGGAATGATCATCAGAAGGGAATTTCATAGCATCATATATATTGTATTCAACCTTCTCACCATCAAATTCCATAGTCAAAGAACCAGAATACACATCAATTTTTGTTCTAGCAGTCTTTAAAAAGGGCCTTCCTAGCAAAATAGGAGCCTCTTGGTTACCATGCTCCATGTCCAAGACAAAGAAATCAGCAGGAAAGATCAAATTGTCAACCATAACTAAGACATCCTCAACTATGCCTCTAGGAAAAGCATTTGATCGATCCGCTAGTTGGATTACCACTCTGGTCTCATGCAAAGGTCCTAAACCCAATGATTCATATAGGGAATAAGGTAAAACATTAATAGATGCACCCAAGTCTAACAAAGCCTTATCAAACTTAGTTTCACCTATCACACATGGGATTGTAAACATGCCAGGGTCGCTACATTTCTTAGGCAGACGCTTTTGAAACACAGCAGACACATGTTCGCTTACCTTAATTTTCTGCTTCCCTTTCAACTTTTGATTCCTCTTTATTGTGCAAAGTTCCTTGAGAAATTTGGCATAACGAGGAATACTTTTAATCAGATTGAGTAAAGGGATGTTTACCTCGCACTTACTGAACGTCTCAAAGATCTCTTTGTCATTGTCTGGTCTTTTTGTGTCTCTGAGTGCTTCAGGAAAGGGAGGAACGGGTTTAAAAGAATTAAGAGGGGGAAAATCAGGTCGAACTTACCTGTCGGAGGAGTCCCTGGAGAGGCCGCGGGGCGGCCGGCGATTTTCCGCGTCTTCCAAATCGCCTTGGCCGCGGGGCGGCTCAGGTGTGCCGCGGGGCGGCTGGCGATGTCGAACCCCTTCTTCTTCCTCGTTCGCACCTGTTTCAAAATTATCAAGGTTAGTATCATTATGGGGAGTGGTAATCAGTTCCTTACCACTTCTTAGCGTCACAACGCTGACGTTCTCCTTGGGATTCACCACCGTTTGAGATGGTAGCTGTCCTGAGTCCTTCGCCAGCAGTTCGCTCAGCGATTGAGCCATTTGGCTAAGTTGCTTCTCCATATTCTTTTGGTGCTCATCTTGCCTCTTTTGGTGCTCAGCTTGACCCAAGACGATCTTTGTGAGAGCTTTGAGAGGATCCTCATTGGATTGATTATCAGTTGGTGGAGGTCCTCTCTGTCTTTGATCAAATTGTTGCTGAGGTCTGAAATGGGGTCCTCTTTGTGGATTGAAAGGGGTTTGGTTATTACCATAGCCATACCCCTGATAACCTGCATTATAGTTGTTATTGTATTGATTGGGATTAGCATAGTTACCATACCTGGGTCGCTGAGGAACAAAGTTTCCCATGGCATTCAGTTCTACATTGGGCTCCTGCAGCATTGGACAAGTGTCCGTCGGGTGATAAAGATCAGCGCAAATGCCACATGCCTTAAGTTGTTGTGGGGTTCCTTGTAGCATGAACCTTTTCATCATATCCTTCAATTCAGCCACATCGCTATGTAATGCGGAAGTTGAGGAGTCAACGGCGAGTACCCCTCTAGCATGAAGTCCCTTGCTGAATTGCCTAGAGCCATCAGCAAGCTCTGAAAACACCTCCCAAGCAGCAACGGGTGTTTTGTTCAAGATGTTGACTCCACAGGCAGAGTTCACCGTCTTGCGCTCCTCGTCAAGCAATCCATTGAATAGAAAGAGCACTAAATCCTTCTTTGAAAAACCATGGTGAGGGCAACTAGAGCAGAGCTTCTTGAAGCGCTCAAAGTACTCATAGAGTGTCTCTGTAGCCTGCTGGTCAATGCTGCTGATTTCCTTCTTCAGACTGTTCAACTTGGTTGCAGGGAAGTACTTTTCCAGAAAGAGACGCTTCAATTGTATCCATGTTGTTGCACTACCTGGTGGTAAGTAGTAGAACCACTCATTAGCAGTGTCCCTAAGCGAAAAGGGGAATGCCCTTAACTTGATTTGCTGCTCCGTGACATCGCCTGGTTTCATACCCACCACAACAGTATGGAACTCAGATAAGTGCTTGTGGGGGTCCTCACCACTCAACCCATGGAATTTGGGTAAGAGATGAACCACCCCAGACTTTAGCTCAAAATGGACACCTTCATCAAGTTCAAGGAGCACGATAGCCAATGGTTGTTGGGCTAAGTTTGGTGTAGTGAGCTCCTTCAGCGTTCGATTATCATCGTTAGCAGCCATCTCTTCACTCTCTTCTTCTCCTTGATCAAAAGGTAACTCGCGAAAGCGATCACGAGCTTCTCGCTTCAATCTAGAGAGAGTCCTCTCAATCTCCGAATCTAAAGAAAATAGAGATGAGTTAGTAGCACGAGTGTGGACCATATAAGTGGTCCACACAAAAATTAGCAATTAAAACAACATAAGAATTCAATCAAAAGAATTCCCCGGCAACGGCGTCAAATTTGACAAGAGGAAAACCTGTCGTTGTTCTTGCCAAAGAATACTCAAACTCACAACTAGTATAGTGTGTAAGCAAGAGGTCGATCCACAGGGAAATCTATCAATTCAAGTGCAAGTCTAATTGCTAATAGAGAATATGGGGGGTTTTTGGTGTGAAAAAGGTCCGCCTTTTATCAAAGCGGAAGCAAACAAACAAAGGAAATTAGTTTTAGAATGCAGTGGAGAGAAATAGGTTCACCTACAACTTATCACTTCGATTGATGAATTCGATCCTTGTTTCAGCCTCTAGTTCTTGTCTTTTCCTATCAATGTCCTTGTCCAGATCTTAGGTAAATTACTAGTCCTACGAGTCCTAGCAACCCTTATCTCTAAATAACCCTAACACGGTTAAGATTCAACCTAGAGATAGCATTAAGATTATGAATTAACCAAGGTACACATAACATCAAGCTACAAGTCGATATTCAACATGTATTCAACTTCCTACACATCCAATTAGTCCTACGAGTCCTAAAGGGATATGATTGCCACTTGGGTTAAGGTTCGCTACGAGGAATCTACAAAACCCTAGCAATTGAATGAATCTTCTCTAACTAGTTGATCAGGCCAGAGAGAATAAAACACATTCAAGCAATTAAGCACAAGGAAGTCAAAACATTGCAATAGGAATAAGAACTAGATTAAGAAACTCACAATTCAACAATCAAAGATCCAAACTGTAGGCGAAACCTCGAGAGTTTAGTTGCTCATGCTCAACGACGCTCTCAACAATGGTGTAAAGTGCATAAGGTTTTTGAAAATAATAACTAGAAAAGCCTTAAATAGTCTAGAGAAAGTCGGCCCAAAATAGCTTAATGAAAACCCTAAGTAAAATCCGGACTAAATGTTCAGCTACTGTGCGGGCCGCGGGGCGGCCGACGATCAGCGAAGTTCCTCGTTTCTTCCTTCGAGCCGCGGGGCGGCCAGCGATGCTGCGGGGCGGCCTGCGATTCTTCCGAGTTCTCCTTCTTTGTTTCCAGCAGCTCCTGAGTATTCTCCTTAGCTTATTTTTGCTCTTTTCAAATCCATTTCACCTCCAATCTACTTTACCTGAAATAAACCATAAAATCCTGTAGATTCCGCCTCTTCTAACTCAACAAGTGATAATGCAAATTCAACTAACTAAATGCAATATTCACACCTAAATAATGCTAAATGCAATCTATTATGCAACACTAAACATGCTCTATCAAGTGGTGGCGTTTTTGTGGTGGCAGAATAGGGGTTCAAGGAGGGAGTTTTGTGTTTAGGGTCTGTGGGTTTGATTCCAATGTAAAGACAAGGTGGGGAGATGGTTGGGGTGAGCTATTTCAACCAAAAGGGGAGGGATTGGAAATCAAATAGAAGGTAGGGAAGCTTGGCATGGGATCTGCAGGAATCCAGGCCTGTTTGGAGGTTTGCCAAAACAAGTTGAGCAAAGTTGTGGGGAAGGAAATGGGAGAGGGGTGCTGAGCTTGATTTGGAAAAAAGACAACGGGGTTGAGCTGCTGGCTCTACAATCGGTCAAAGACCAGAGAGGAGAAAGAGGACAACTCAATTAGATTAACTTTCAAGTTCTAGAATGCTTGAACATCAACAACACCAATTAGATTTCATGGAAATTGATACTTTGATTCATCTGTCTTATGTTACTTGGAAGAAATCTTCCAAATTTGATTGATTTATTGGAACTCATATTATGGTATTGCATTTTTAAACCGGCCCTGCTATTTGCATGGCGTTCTTATCGCCAGACACACGGTGCCGGTGCCGGCGTCTCAAACCGGCAGAAGTGGATACCGGACCCGGACTCCCAATTCGGCAGGAGTTGGAGAGGGAATCTGCAGCTTTCGTCAAATTAGTCAAATCGACTGAAAAGCTGCACCACACTGCACGCCGGTGCCGGACTCCGGGTCCGGTTCGATCACATCACTCACATCGTCTGAAAAGCTGCAGATTCCCTGCCGCTTGCGTCATGTCTGCAGGGGTGGTGTCGGTGTCGGTTCCGAGTCCGACATAGAGGGTGTCGATGTAGTATAAAAGGAAGGATCCCCTCCTTCACTTAGTGCACCACACATTCCACTCCACTCTCCCACCTCCTAGTCTCTTACATCGCGGTTTTAGCTAGAGAGCTCCACAAGCCCGGAATACCGTCGTAGGAGAAATGCCGAAGTTCCCGAACCTGTTAGATCAGTTTATTCGAAGTTCGTGATCCTCTTCACCAGCGACTCCACCTCCCGATGAGCGTGCGGCTACACAACCCGCGCCGAACGATCCTAGAGCGCAAGCTGCGGCGGAGGTAAGTATTGATTGTATGTTTAGTTTATGTTAAGTTTATGTTATTATTAGGTATGGAATATTGATAAAATTAGATATGGAATTAGTTATGGAATTAGTAATGCATGAAAATGAGATATAGAATTAGTTTATGAAAATGAGATATAGAATTGTATTGATTTTTATTTCATGAAAAATAGATATGGAATTAGTAATGCATGAAATTAGATATAGATATAATTATGCATGAAAAAGAGATATAGAATTTTTATTTCATGAAAAATAGCTAGGCAATTAGTAATGCATGAAATTAGATATAGATATAATTATGCATGAAAATGAGATATAGAATTTTTATTTCATGAAAAATAAATAGGGAATTTGTAATTAAATTATGAAATTAGATAATGTAGATTTATGGAATATAAATGGAAATAGATGCAGATGGAATATAAATATGGAATTTATGTTTACCTAGTGGATATGGAATTTTATAATGCAGATGATGAGGAAGCCCGTAACCCAGCGGGAACGGGTTAGGCCAACGGCCTCTCTGAGGAGAGGTGATAGGCCGATAGAGCCGGCGAGAGCCAGCACATCGGCGGTTAGACAACCATCAATAGAGCGACCGATCCAGGAGCCCGCAAGGGCAAGCACGTCATTTCTCAGGCGGGACGACGAGGATTTCTTGGGTGATTACACCGTCGACGAGGTCGACACTTCACAATTGCCGGAGACCCCTTACGTCCCAGACATTCCCCAGTCCCCCATGTATACGTCAGCCGAGGACGTCGACACTAGTTTCATGCATCATTCCACTGCGTGGGAACCACAAATCAACCAGACCCCCCCCCCCCCCATTTATTCGACCGTGGGTGGATCTGGTCGGTGGCCGAACTGGGTGGGCATGACTGAGCAGCCCATCCGCGACGAGGGGGCATCCTCCTCAAACCCAGCTGTTGGTACAGCGGCACGCGCGTCTAACCCCTTCGGGGTCGCTGACACGTTTGGGGGTATTTCTAGTACAGATCCCGAGCATAACCCCAACTGTCGTGCGGGGATGAATGATGAGTTGAACAGTCGGGATGTCGACGACGGCCGCCCCAAGTATGTAGAGCCACTTCGACACTATAGGACTCACAGGTGTCAGTACCTGTGGTTAAGTGAGGTGTGTGTTACTGTAAGAACGATTTGGTTACAATTAAGGTTATATTATGTGCAACTGTGGTATCCGGTGGTATCCGTCCAACTCATACTCTTGTTATTTGTCTTGCAGGAGGTGGAGATGATAGTGAAGAGCATAAGGCGTGCAGACCGGTGGCAGTTAGTGCGCAACTGGCCTCGTTTACCGGGGCAGTGGCAGTGATGGTATGTTGCGAGACACAACGGGTTACATGTGTTGGATGACATCAGGATGGACACAGTGGATCACTGTCTCATCCAAGCATTTCTATACCGTTGGCATCCAGAGACCAACAGCTTTCATCTCCCATGGGGGGAGATGACTATTACCTTGCACGATGTGCACAAGCTGTTTGGTCTTGCCATCGACGGACGCGCCATGGTCGCTAACATGACAAACCAGCTAAGGCAGGCGTGGCTGACGGAAAATTTTGGATTTGGCCTCCACGACTTTGTACGAAGTGGGAATGCATTTTTTCCATGGAAGCCTAGATTTCCACATGGCGCAACTAATTAACAACCCGCAGATACAACCAGGTGTCATCGCAAGCGGATATATGTTGGAGGTTCTTGGCTGCTTGGTTCTAAACGACCGGACCACGACAACCATACCCGTAATTGCTTTGGATTTCGTCACTGATCACCGAATCACATCTGAGTATGCATAGGGTGCGGGAGTCCTGGCGTATCTGTATAGGCAGCTGGGGATCTCGTCGAGACAAGGGATGGCTAACTTGGGGGGCTGTACTGCTCTTCTCCAGGTATGTGTCGAACCCCATACATATGTTGTGTGTTATTATTGAATATAACTCAAAGTCTCACTTCCGTCCGGATTTTTCAGTAATGGATATTCGCTCACTTCCCAATGTTCGCGCCCGGCGTCTGTGAGGACCCCGCGGACCATGGAGACGCACGATGGGAAAAGCGGTACGCGAGTCGACCTACACCACCAATCACCCCTGAAAGGACTCTGAAGTTCATCGTACAATTAGAAACGATGCGGGCAGAGGACATCAAATTCATGCCCTACGGTCCCCTTGACTTTGATGGGTTTTACAGAGTTTCGCGGTACAGAGGCTTAATCCAATTCTCCTCTGTTATGGAAGCCTACATGTCGGACAGGGTTATGCGACAGTTCGGTTATGTTCCGACAATCCCCATGCTGCGAATCCTCCCCATGCAAGAAGAGAGACCACCTCAAGTCAAGGGCCTGAAGCTGACATGGCACCTAGTGGACGACCGTTGGGATGACCATTTGATTGTTCCCACTGTATACATATCCTTCAGCTAACATAGGGCTGCGCTGGAACCGCACGCTGTATCTGCTGAGTACATGGGGTGGTTTGGTGAGCACGGCCATCCTTTTCTTTTCAAAAGCTCAAGCCACCGGGTTCCAGCAAACATAGCTCTGCCAGTGGCCGTTTACGATCACCGGGTACGTGTGAATAATACCAATGTCCTTTCGTTATTGGTGTGTTGTTTAATAAAATGTTAGTTTTCACCATCATATTGTTTGAAATGCAGCGGATGGGTATGTTGTTTCATCGTCTGGATGTTGTGCTCGCTCGGGGCGACGCGTGGGTTTCCACAGATGAGCTTCGGGAGTATGTCGAAGAAGCGCGGGGGGGAGATGTGCCATTGGCGCCAACTCAGGTTCGGGCATCGCAGTTTTTCCATTTTATGCCAAACGCCTGATGAATGGCATGGAACTGTTAGCTGGTTTTAGCGTAGTTGTTGTCTCTGTGTTGAATTTGTTGATATTTGAAAACACATTGTGGGTCTTCAACATTGCTACACCTATGATATTGAATGAGATTACAAAATCCGTAGCTGGATCATTTAAAATACAATAAGTGTGATCCCAGAAAATAATAGCATCACAACTACTGAGTTGCCCTTTCAACTAGACTGTAGTTCAAGTATTGTTGAATGGGGTATCCCATCCATTCACACTTAGGTGGTGGAAGTGAGACCATTCAGGTGCAGTAGGTGGAAGTGGTGACCCTTGCTTCAGCCACACGGGGGTCCAATGGACTCTTGCTAGCCAGGCAACTGTAATCACCTCAGTTGGTGGAGTTTGGTTCGACCCATTCGTGACAATAGGAAAGCAGGTGTGAGGATTGTTGATACTTAGGACAACAACGACCTTGTTGTACAAGGTTGCTACAGCAAGGGGGACCATAGGTGCCTCCATCCAGTTTTGATGACGATGTAAACAAGGAGCTGGGTCTTGTAGATCAACATTCTCGATGAGATCGTCAATGGAGTGTAATAGGCTTGCTGGTTGATACAACCACCGATTCCCTCGAAGCTCTTGCGCGACCTCTCTTCTGACTCGCATGTACTGGTCTTCTCCATACCCCAGCACAGCAGCTAAGGCCCGATAACCGCAATGACCATCAGCTGAAACCTGGCTACTTCTATCAACAAAGGTGAGCATGAAGTTATGGATGTGAGTTGTCAACAATACCGAAGGATCAACCTCTCGATCTGTCTGCCGACCTCTACCTCTTGATCGACCTCTACCACACGCCCGAGAGGCAGCCTCTCGTCTCCCATGTTCAAAACCAGATGGGTCACGCTGCAATGATCGTCTCCCCATGGGACGACCCTTTCGATGGATCCCCATTGGCTCTCTCATGGTAGACAACCCAGGGTTGTTCATGTTGAAGTATGCCTCGCCCATTAAATCCTGCTGATCAGCCGTGAGGTTGTTGCCATCAATATCCCTCCGAAGGCTGACATATTCCTGACTGTTAGGAGTTGCGCCATCGTTGCCGCCACTTGATTCTTCGGGAGGAATTATAGGATCCCACATTACTTGCTTCCAGAAGGGATGAATTTATGAGGGCCTAATAGGTTGCCTGTTTGCGATCGCCTCTAAGAACTCATGTACACATGGTACCCTGTAAGCGTCCCTCCAATAGCGATCCCTACAGACACCATCATGACTAGCCGGGAGTTCCTTCGCCATGTTGTAGTTGGCCAGCAGAAGATCGAAGCACTCATCAGTCACCAGCATCAATAGCGGGGCGAATATTGGTTCACTCATGACACACCGTTTGATTGTCAGCCGTGACTTCTCAAGGAACCCTCTGAGTTGGTCTACCTGTTCGTTGACCAAGTTATCAATGCAATCTGTTACGTCAACGAACCCACCAACAGCCGTCCCTAGCATGGACTTTAATTTTGCATGTGCTGACTCGACACTGTATCATAAAAAATATATTACCTCGGTTATGTAGGATTCTTAAATATTATAATAATTACGAATTTATACGATTCAATGTTACTTACTTATTAGTAGTTCGCACCCCGAGATGTAGGAACTTATCAACCCATGCACGAACTATCGCCTCCTTAAATTCTTGAGCCATGTGTCTTCAAGGTACTTCATAGGACCCCATCGTGCCTCCCATTTTGCCTTCATCACTTGTAGACGACCTTCATAACTTTCTTCTGTCTTTGACTCAAATAAGGCCTTGCATTCATTGTAGAAGGCGTTTCGCTTCTCGGTAGATTTCGTGATCCTACCCTTCATTTCAATGTTGCACATAATATGATAAGTGCACAACATATGCTTTACCGTGGGTAACTCCTCCCGAAGAGCCTTGATAAGACCCAACTCTCTGTCTGTATAAATTACTTCTGGGAGTCATTGACTGCACAAATGTAGTAGTCGCCGTAGTGCCCAACTATAGTGTTCTACGCTCTCGCCTGCCATGAATACGAACGCAATTGCAAATGTGTTCTTCGTGCTAGTAATCCCAACGATCTCGAGCAACGGCATTTCGTACCTATCACATTTTAATGAATTAGTCAAACAAATTGCTACAACGTATGACATATATAAAAGTAGTCGACAGTAATGTGATTCCTCTTACTCGTTCGTCTTGTGGGTCGAGTCCATCACGATAACATACGGAAACAACATCAGAAGATGTCGGGAGTTCGGATGGGACAAAAACACATCAATAACCTCGTCTACTCCTGCTTTAGAGGAATTGCGTGTGGCGATAAAGTATCCCTTTTGTTTGAGTTTGTGAAGCGCTTGAGGCAGATCCCTCCGTCCTTCTGCAGCGGTTCTCCGCAACTGGGCTCGTGCACTGTAGACTTGACGAATGTCAGTCACGCAGTCATGATCATCATACTTCATCCCGCGCAGCATATCCCCCGGTTTTATCCCAATCACTGTATCACGTCGAACCTGCCGATGTTGATCTGGAGTTAATCTACCGGCATAGGGATGTCCTAACATCACATCGTTTAGCTTGTGGTTATCCACACCGCATATTACCTTCATGGTCCAATTGTCAGCATCATTTTCACGACCCTCGAGCTCAAACATGCATCCGATCTTTGTCGTTTTCCCGCGCCTACTCACTGCAGGCGGAAAATCCTTGTCGACATCTTGAATATCTCTACCTCCTCCGTACTTATCACACACTAGACGAAAGGTACCCAAACCACTCATTTGGTTCTTCCATGACCGAGTGATCATAAGTACCATGTTCTTAATCTTCCCTACGTATCTAGCCCATGCCTTCATGTTTATTTGATCAGCCCAATAACCATCGACTGTAAACATCGAGCTATATTCTGTACCCACATTTAGAGGTTGGTTTTGTTCCTGCATAATGTCACTTCTGTACTAAGAGCTTTTTCGCAAAAAATTATCTAAAATGCTATATATAAACGAGTTATAATGTTTCGATTCAAACTACATATCCATTCAATTATATAATGTTTCGATTCAAACTACATATCCATTCAAACTACATATCCTCTATTTAAACATTCCGCTATAATATGATTCTACTCAAACATAATTATATAAAGGTTCCGCTATATATAAACGATCCGCTGTAACAATATTAACTTACCCCGAGATTCTTCACGAGCTCCTCCGGATCGCTATAGGCAAAAATGTCGAACGGTAATCCGCCTCCGCCATCTTCTTCCGGTAACGACATTTCCTCCGATGTTAGAATATGGATTTCGAATCGAACAAATTGTATTTGAACCAGGGCATCGCTTCTTTATATAGGCTATCGAACTTACCTCGGGCATTGTATGCCGGTTTGGGAGTCCGGCAACGGCATGATTGACTGCCGGTTTGAGTCGCCGGCACCGGCACCGTGCGTCTGGCGAGAAGTTACCGTGCAAATAACATAAAGGTTTTAAACTGAAGCGTTTTCCCTGATTTTAAGTTGGATCGAATTTTTTTGCTCAAATCTCTGTTGCTACGTGTAAGGACAAGGCACTACTCTTCTTTCAATATTAATGATCATCCAGGTATACTATTTTTTTTTTGGTTCATAGGTAGGCACTTAGGCCATTATAATATGAGGAGGAGGGATTCGAACTCGGGTCACTCCGTGTCATCCTTACCAGCTAAGCTAGCAAGACTTACTTCCATTTTTTCTTATAATAGACATTTGTATATAACTTCTCGATTTAAACTGGCTGCTAACTGTTTCTCTTTTTAGAACAATAATTCTATACTATATTTATTATTATTATTTTTAAAATAAATAAAATAATCCCAAAAATATAATCGAGCTTCTAAATTCAAATTTTGAATACATTTATAATCAAATTTGAGTTTAAAATATTAAAATATAATATATTTAATGATAAATTAACGAAAATAGATGAAAGGGTGGTGAGTTGTAAACAAATATCATTTAAATGTTGGTTTTCTGAAAATTTGAATTTAAGGGGTGGTTAAGTGAAAATACCCATATTTAAATGGTGATTTCCTGTCAATTTCCCTATCACATTTTATGTTCTCACCATAAATCTAATAAGATCATGAAATTACTTGTTTATTATGTACTTTTTTTTAATTTGATAAAGAAAAATTTCGGTTGACAATTATGGGTGAAACCTTTGTCAAACGAGATCATGCTTATAGATAATGTCAAGAAGACCTGAATAATTTTGAATATGGGTTCCGTCGTCAGTATGACTAAACATGATCAAAATCGCCAATATAGATCTCCATATTATTAATTACGATTGAAACTTATTAACAGTGGGTGTTCGCACGCGTAGCGTGCGACGCCAAGTAGTATATATAAACTTATATATTATAATAATAATAATAACCTATATCAATATAATATTTATATTTAAATACTTTTTTTATGAAGCCTAACTTTATGGTAAATATTTTTACCATTTTCTTAAAGATTTCAAGCCTACCTTCATTATTTTATCTAAAATTTTATTATTATTTTATAATATTAATTTATTATGTTGTTAAAAAATTATTTATTAAAAATCGCGCTATGACGCGGAAATTATACTAATTTGTAATTATAGACGAATAATAATATAAAAATAAATAAATAATCATTAACAAATAAATGAATAATTTATACATACACGATAAGGATTATGTACACTAGAACCAACCTATATATATTTTGCAAGTTGCATTTCTCAAGCTGGCGTGGGCACCAAGCTGATCGATTCCAGTATTTGATTAACGACACGTTGTTGGTATTAAATTTGTTCTTTCTAGATGACTTCTTTTTTACACTTGTTTTTGGTTGTCTTTTCTTGACAATCACACGAAGACCAAGAGACCCGGGTTAGGATTCAGGAGTATTTTAAAATCTAGGGTTGGCATGGTACGGTTTCCATAAAAAATTGGTAATTATCATATATCAACCAAACACTGGTGGTATGTAAATTTTTATACCACGTACCAACCACATGTCGTGATTATCGCATATGTGGTAACCACGATTTGTGGTTACCATCGGTATATTACCATAGTTACCAAACTTTAATTTTGCTTGTATTTTTTTGAAACCCCTTGGCTATCTTTCGGGGGTCATCCAAGTTATCGAACGAAAAAATATGGTTAAAAAAAATAATATGGTTTTCATCTTTTAAAAGTTCAAATAAATCAAGTTCACAACCTAAAGTATAAATCAATTCAAACCAACCAAGTTCAAAGTCTTGAAGAAACAAACACAGTTCAATTGTTTAAACATTCAAAAATGTTCCTGTAAGTTCAAACAAAATAAGTTCAAAATCTTCAAATATTCAAAATGTTTCTACTGTTTCTAGTGGAAAAAATAGAAATTACCAATTTAGGTCAAAATCAAAATACAAAATATAAATTCAAAACTTATAACTTAAAACTCAAAGGTAATTCCAATAAAACATTAAATAAAAAATTAATATATATACATGGTAACAATGGTATTCAGATTTCATTAGCATTACCGTACCACATTCACGTGGTTACCACCACAATTATTACCGATTACCACAAGTGTGGTTACTAATATAGTCGATTTGTGATTGGTACGTGATTGGTATGTTGATTTTCGTACCATCTGACAGCCCTATTAAAATCTGCTTTTCGTTCCTCATTCGGCTTGGACATACTGTAATATTTTTTTTTATTTTTTTTAAGAAAGATGGACGAAAATCAGATTCAGTTTGGTTTAAATAAAGATGGGTTGACTATGGATTTGATTGTATTTACAGAACCCTACAAAAAAAAGGTGATAATAATTTTTAAATAGAAAAAAACTAAAAATAATATAAAATATCTTTGTGAACCAAAAATAAGAGAAAATTTGGACCCAAGGCATAAATTTTTAGCCAAATTAGAAGAGTGTCCTAGTTTTAAAATATTTAGCAAACTATTCGTCTTTTTTTTTTAACTCTAATCTCAAAACCAAATCACCCCAAATCTCAAATTTTTCTCGATCTCTCTCCCATGGTGCTTCTCCTCCCTTTTCAGATTTCTATTCCTTCCAGATCTCGATCTCTCTCCCATGGTCGCTCGTCCATGGCTACATACTCTCCGTTTCAGTTTTCCCCTACTCTAGCTCACTGATTCTTAGCTGCTCTTTCTCCATTTCAGTTTTCCCCTAATTCGACTAGTAGAATCCCTAGATCTGGACTATGATTATCGGCTCTAGTATGAATTGAAATCAGAATTGTAATCACCTGCCACCTACTATCTTGCTTCTCTGCCTAACCCTAGGTCCAGTCCTGGCCAAGGATTATCAGCTTAGCGAGGACGTACATTCTCCTTGATTGTGGAGCTTCTTTCGGTGGTGCCTATTCCGATGGCCGGAAATAGATATTCGACGCATGACACGGGTATAGAACTAGTATAAAATTAAAAGAAAGCCAAGCCTTTGATTGAGAATTTGATAAGGGTTCATATCATACCTTATTACGTGCCTTCTTCTCAACGATTGAAATTAGGAGGAAGATCAACACGGCTTAACGAGATATTTTCTAATAAAAGATCTTATCTTGGATAGTTTTACAATGGGCATATAAACGAGCTTTATATTTTAATGGATATATAACCAATTGTTAATTTTCAATGGGCATATATATAAACAATTAAATAATATATTTTCTATGGGTACGTTTATACCTCATTATATATGCATTTATTTTATGATGTGTTTAAAATAACATAAATTTTAAATAAAATATCTTATAAATTTATATATAAGTTAAACATTCACTATTGTGTAAAAATATTGTTACTTAACATAATTTATACTAGCTCCGATCCAAAATATATGTCGTTTGACTTTTCAACACGTATTTTAAGAAGGTAATTATAACTATATAAAATTTCAACTTTTTTTAAATTATTTTTTTACAACTTAATATTTGTTGATAATAAGTATTAAATTATAAAAAATAATAATAAAATAGTTAATATATTATATAGTTTTTAGCTTCTTAAAATGTGTGTTAAAAAGTCAAACGACATGTATTTTGGATCGGAGGGAGTAAGATTTTATTTAAAATTTACGTTATTTTAAACACATTATAAAATATATAACCAAAAGCTAGCTATTAGGTATAACAATAAATCCAAACACAGTTTAATTCGGTTCATTGGGGATATATAGTTAATTGTGGAAAATTGGATACATACCCACTTGATTGATAGATACTACGAGCTTTCAAAAAGATGGATACTACGGATTAATAGCCTGAAATGGATGTATTTGAAAATTGTTCGCGGTCACCCTCTATATATATATGCGTGTGCTCCATTCATCGGGGTTGGATCAATATAGATGTTGCGTAGATGGTGCTTCAAAATGAAGTTAATAATTACCATATTAAAGTCCATCCTTCTCGCAATCTTCATAGGGTTATTCTTCCTCCCAATGGATCTTGCTGCATATAGTCCTCTTCCTCTCGACGACCATCCGGTGTATCATGGTAACTAATCCTATATACATATATATTCCTTAAATGTCCCGTTGATTCACTTTCTGGCTTGGTATTCCTGTATTTTGTAACAAACTTTTTTTTTTTTTTATAAATCAAATATTCATTATATATGGAGCATCTTTTCAAGATAGGATTTAATTTGGAGCCTAAATACCCTACATCGGATTTGTAATCTTCAATATTCTCACATATATTAAAAAACGTTTTCATCCATTTGTACTAAATATTCACTAAATTCATCTCTTAAGTTTGGTTATTCGATCATCTACTTAATGACGTTAGTATGGTCGGGCCTACCACCGAGGTTTCCATCCGCGGCTCGATCATTGTTGATTCAAGGGAGATGACCTGTCCACGGATGGCTTCAATGAGCGCTTTTCGCAAAGTCCTTTAGAGCAAGTAACTTCAAAGGCTGGATATTGAGTTTCAAGACCTTGAACTCGATCTCAAGGTTTTGAACAAAAATTTTCGTGCCTTGCTAGTTCTGCAATGTAATCAGACGTTAGAAAATCAACAGAGAAATAAATAACACAGGATTTGTTAACGAGGTTCGGCTCTTAACCAGCCTACGTCCCCGCCTAGGGTTATCCAACCCGTAGGATTCAACAACTTTTATTCCTCTTTCCTTATGAGTCCTAGATACAACCTAGAAGAACTTCCTCTCTTCTATAACCCGAAGCGTACCTCGCTTCTATCTAGTCAACCCAAGATACAGAGAAAAAAAAGTCCCCTTTGCCACACCGAAGTGTGATACGTTTGAGTATATGATACTCTTAGTATAACATGGATTAACTTATACTATGAAGCTCAGAACTTCCTAACTCTCGAAAACAATAAATCGAATACAGAATAGAGAGAAAGAAAGCAAGTAAAATCAGTAGTGGTGTCGAAGGACTTGAGAGCTCTTGATGCGTAGAGAAGGCTTGGTGAAAGGTGTGTTATCGATTGAATCCCTCTTCTCTTCTTATAACCGAGAGCTCTGAGAGTTCTGCTGATTTTTTATTCCCACAAATCTCGATCAGTTTTAACAACAATTCAATTTTGAAATCACTGGAGATTTTGTCGAGATGTGTGGTGATCTGCTTGGCCCTTTTTCTTTTGAATTACTGCTGCTGAGATCTTTTAGCCGAAGTCCTATAGTTGCTGAGATATGGTTGTCGAGATCCTAGTGCCGAGATCTCCCTATCTTCAATTCAAATTGGTACCGAGATCTCCTTTCAAAATCCCGTAACAAATAATTCTAGAACCACAAATATTTATCCAATAATACCGAAAAATATACAGCCAAGGATATTGTGTTTAAAAAGATATACTATAGAATTTAAACCATTTAACTCAACCAACTAGTCCGAACATATATAATCTGCAGGATAATAATATATCCAATATGTATAAACTATAATACCTTATACTTTTGTCTTTTATCAATCCTGCACAAATTAGTACTATAGCAAATGTATTTTATAAGGGAAAGTAAGGGAGCTATCAATGTGGCTTCATGATCACCATTTGCACATTCAATAACCCTTTGTTTTTTATATTTCTTAACATGTACGTCTCGGGGTCGTATTATTAGCATGAATGGATTCAATTTCTTCCAATTCATAAATGAAATCCAAAAATTAAAATGATCACATTTAACAGCTTGTTCGTTTAAATCAGGAGTAGTATAAGCATTATAATCTCAGAAATCAAAAGATCAAATTAGCATTTGTATCCGAGTATCTTCTATTTGGCTTCCTTACTCTAGGCTCCCTATCTATGGTTAACTGCAGCTGGTAATCAACTAATTAAGGGCTCGTTTGTTTAGATACCTAGGGAAAGAAAAGGTAAGGTATTAAATTTTACACATAAAATGTATATGATCACCAATTTTTGTGAGCTTGGAGGAGAGGATGGAGGGGAATATTAGCCCATCCTAGATGTATTAGTTACCCCCCTCAAAATTAGGTAATAGAAGGGTAACACATTTGTATGGAAAATGAGAGAATGAGGGGAATGATTAGAATAGTGATCAATGAATCTTAACTTAAATATGGACTATATTCATGAGGGTAATCATTACTTTCTCCTACCAAAAAACAAACGGGGGCTAAGGCTGACTATCCATGTTAATTGAGATAGCACCCTCTGTTTGAAAAACCAATTCACCTCGACTCCTAGAATTTTGAGAAGAAGGAAATGAGGCTATAGAGTTAGAAGACAGGGAAGAAGGATCTTCAACTTATTCGATCAACATCACTAGCTTCCCGATTTACCTACCCCCCATGGTATTGAACTAGGGGAATTTACGTTTGCTCATGCACTCGTATGTAAAAGTACGTGAGTACTTGAGCCAGGTTTAGAACCTGTCATACGTACCATATATACTTAGTTATAGGAGTTAGCGTAGACTTAAAATGGTAATCATTTTCCATGAACACCACGTACATTTATGCTCACTATTACTTTATAGCCGACAGGTTGAATGAATATGATCTTATAACCCTTGAACCCCTGAAGATATCCCAACAAAACACCCTTTTTAGACCTAGAAGACAACTTACCATTAGACATTGAATAAATTAACAACACAGCCAGAAGGTCTCAAGCAACTCAAGTTTGGTCTCTTCTTATAAAGAAGCTCATAAGGTGTTTTAAAATGCACAACAGATGAGGGGGATCTATTAGTTAGATAAACAAAAGTCACAATACCATCATCCCAAATAGTATGTTTCATGCCAGATGAAATGAGCAAGCATCTAGTTTTTTATAGCAGTATTCAATAATACCATTTCATCGAGGGGTGCCAAGAATGGTTAAATTTATTTTAATACTATGTTCTTAATTTGTCATAAGCATCAATGTGCAAAACTCAAGGTCATTATTAGTTCTCTTTAAACACTTAACCATGCATCCTACTTGCTTTTCAACATTTGTTTTTCCAACTTTTAAAGGTGGTGAAAGCTTCAATTTCAGCCTTAATCAAGTAAGCTCTCAAGAAAACTCCAAATCTGAGGCAAC
This sequence comes from Persicaria tinctoria, assembly GCA_037127255.1. NCBI lineage: Eukaryota > Viridiplantae > Streptophyta > Magnoliopsida > Caryophyllales > Polygonaceae > Persicaria > Persicaria tinctoria. Next base: position 20,651,141 of record JBANSL010000013.1, on the reverse strand, counting down.
AAGAGCTAAATCTAGGTTTTCTAATATGCAGTTGTTCAAGAAACTCTAGATCAAAGTCACTAAGGTTCAGATATAGGGTTTTCAAAAGCAAAACACTTGGAAATCTCATATCCAAGATAAAACTTTCAAATATATATACAACACAGAAGCTAAGATCTACAAAAAAAAAAAAAACCTTAACATAGAAAACAAATATATATGAGCCCATAAAGATCAAAACAAAGTTTTTATACCAATTTGATATCGCATGCATGTGTTTAGATTGACACAAATTTGAGCTAAACAGAAGCGCAAAATTAAAACAAAATCAAGAGAACCTAGAGATTTGTTTACGAGGTTCAGTCCAAGGCCTATGTCCTCTGGGCCTCAAGTATCAGGCCCTAAATCCACTAACTCAAACAATATATGGCACACAAGAGTATAATAATCTCAAACAAACTAAGGGGCTGTTTGTTTGGAGGAAGGGAAAGGAAAGGTAAGGTAACATTTCAAGAGAAAGGAAAGGAAAGAAAAAGGGTTAAACTCCAATTTTGTTTGGTTGATTTAAGAGGGGAATCATTGCTTTCTTTATTACCTTTTTATGTGTTTGGTTGATTTAGGGAAAGGAAAGAAAATAAATAATAAGACCTTTGCATATTTTTTTATTATTTCCTAAAATTATTGCAAAATCATATATCAAGGATGAAGCGATATAATAAACTCATATAAAATCACTTGAAATCCACACAGTCATAATTCCATACAGTCAGAAATTCACATAGTCAGAAACACCACTTCGCACTAAAAAAAGAGTAGCTATAACCACGTTCAAAAAGACATAAAGGTAGACTACAAAACCAAACACACCAAACTCATATAAAATCAGCTCCTCTTCTTGAGCAAGTCGGTCACATATTGTTTCCTCAAACTGATGTTGGCCTGAAAGAATATATGAAGTTTATGTTCCTCTCCCATCAATATCGTTGCTACCTATATATTTCAAAGGTATATTGGTTAAGGACAATCAACAAATTATTTAAATGAAACAATTTATAAAGAATAATTACAATGATAGTTACCTCTAATGCATCAGACGGGGAAAGAACATCCAATTTCAACACTTCTTCTAAAATTTTGTTGCTCTCACCTTCAAGTCTCTTCTTCCTCTCATCTTCATTTGTCCAAACTTGGGCCATTGAAACTAAACTGGTATTCATCTCTTCAAACACTTTCCCAAATGATGTGCTAACCGAGTCTAGAGATGATGCCAAATCTCCAACTTCGTCCTTTTTCCTCTTCGAGACCTTTTGTTTCTTTGCAAACCTTGCTTGAGATGAAGGAGCATTCCTCTTCCTTGACCCACTTGCAACACTTGCCCCAGATTCAGTATCATCTTCTAAATCATCATCACTATCAAGTGTAACGGATTCAGTCACCTCAACATCCATGTTCTGAACAGCACGTGCAAACGACTCACTTCCTTCTCCCGTTGCTTTATCTTTCCCATAAACATCAGCAAGCAAGTCATAAAATGGGAATGGAACTCCATAAAGTCCTTTTGCTTTCTTATGAGTCTGCAAATAAAGGATTGACTATAATAAATATCGACTTTGAATAAATTTCAAAATATTAAAAAAACAGAAGCTGTAATTAAAAAAAACAGAAGTTGTTCAGAACATAAGTTTTAAGAAATTTCAAAATATATAAGAAGCTATAAGAAATTTCAAAAAACAGAAGCTGTTCAGAACATAAAGCTGTAATATAAAGCAAAAGCACATATATACCTTGATCCATTCTTCATAGACACTTCTTTCTACTCGTAGTAAGTTCTTCTCAGCATTCCAACCGAACCCTGAAGTACTTAGCATCTCAGCCATTGCAGAATACTTCTCTGACCAATGTTTTAACCTTGAGTCAATGTGTGGCTCAGCCTTTAAACCACACTCGGGAAGCTTCGCTAAAATCATTTCTTCCAAACGATTCATATACCCAGGCTTGAAACCGTTCTCACTCTTCCACTTGTTATTCCGAGATAACTCCAATAAGGATTGGAGTAGTATATCGTCCTCTTGTGCTGACCAAAACCTTTTATTTTTACCTCTTCCTCGAATAGCGCCTTCCATCATTCACCTAAAAGCAAGATATGAATTCATTACTCAGCTTACGTTACACTCACGAAACACCGCCATAATTTCAGTATGAAATTTTGCTAAACAGGCAGAAAACTAAACATCAGTATGATATGACCATAAACATAACATCTATTCAAAAGAGTGAGCAAAAAGTAAATGGGTCCAACAAAACTGCATATAAACATCACAGTAAATGCGTCCAACAAAACTGCATATAAACATCACAGTGGAAATGAATCTGAGGCGCTTAACGGGTTCATACTTCATAGTTGTTGTAATGAGTAATGAATAACAAGGATCTGAGAAGCAGCCGGAGAACCGTGAACAGGAAAGGAAATCTAACTTCATTGAATGGAACCATGGGCAGTTTTGACACCTCATTTATGTTTGCTTATCCAATTAAGTATTGAGAAGCAAAGAGTCACCTATGCGTCTCAGTACCACCAGCTCCAAACTAAAGAACAACAACCCTGAAGCAGACTAGTTCGCTGCTAACAATAAACCATTCCTCGTCCATGTTGAATTGTTGATCAAAAAAATATTAAAAAGAAAAACACACAATGCAATATAAAGCATTCAATTCCCCTAATCTGTACATCCAATTTTTAGGGCAAATCATCTATATATATATGAAACTACTTGATATGAAAACATTCAATTCCCCTAATCTGTTCATTCAGAGTTCAACAGCTTCCACGATTGAACCCCAATTGATACAAGTGTAATTAAAACTACATAAACAGATCTAAAGTTCGGATAAGCACCAGGAAAAAAGCAATGCTAAGATAGAGTAGGTATTACCGATCAGATGGGAATGCTGCTGTCATGACAAAAAAATTTGCATAAGGAGACTCCTAAGTCCCCGGATAGCCTGAGAAAAATGCCAGAAAAGGAGAAAGGAAACATACCTGTTTTGTGTTCCAAGTAAATAGTGATTGTAAGTCTGCTGATACATTCAAAGTCAAGCTGACCTGCATTCCCAGAAAATTTTAAACCATCATAAACCAGCCCCGCCAACAGAAAGCCATGATGTGACAATCAATACAATAACATATGTGTTTATCAGATTCCAATAACAGCCGTGTTTATCAGATTCCAATAACAGCTGTAAGAACACAGGAAGCAAATAAGAAGCAACTAGCAAGAACCAAAGGAACAAAGGAACGAAGTACAAGTTGACATTGCAACAAAGGCATACTAAAGAGTCATACATCAATACATAACACCATTTTTCACTTCAAAATGACAAAAAAAGAAATAAAAGACGACACATTGACTAGAGCTAAACATGTCCTGCGACTCTAGATCTCCAACTATTGAACATCTCTTGTGCTAATGTATTTCTGAAGGTAGTCCACTGATCCGAAGTTTCAATATTTGTAATGAATTCCATTTCTCTTCCTCTTCTTCTTCTTCCCCCTCATCCATCACCACCACCTTCCTCGTCCTCTAATGATGATGAATCTTCGTCATCTTCGTCATCTTCATCATCTTCATCAGATCCGTCATCCTCATCATATATTTCATCCTCATCATTGATAGGCTTCAATTTTATAATTAAGTTGTGAAGTAGACAACAAGCTAGTATGATACGACCTTGAGTTTTGAGTGGAAAGTAGGAAGGGCTTCTAAGTATAGCCCATCTCCCTTTGAGTACCCCAAAGACTCTCTCAATCACATTTCTTGCTCTAGCATGCTTCATATTGAAGAATTCTTCAGCACTACGTGGTTGATAGTTACCCCATTCCTTGAGATGATAGCGTTGTCCTCTATACGGTGCAAGAAATCCTTCAGAATTGGCATATCCACCATCCACTAAATAGTAACAGCCTTCATTATAGCAAAGAAATATTTTGTTAAAAGGTATTACTTAGTTGTAATAATTATTTAGTTGTAAAATTATTATTTTTAATAATAACTACCTTTAGGAACTTTTAATCCATCTGGTCTAGAGATGGCATTTCGAAGAACACGACCATCATGAGCAGACCCTTCCCATCCAGTTAAAACATAAGAGAATTCCATGTTAGACAATTCATGGAAACACCTAAAACATTCATGGAAATTGTGCCCTTCCTAGTGCGATACTTGGCCTTTATTCCCGAAGGAACTGATACATTAATATACGTTCCATTTAATGCACCTAGACAATTCTACAAGAATAAAAGAAAAGTTCATTTATTAGTAAGGTGCACATATATTTGGACTTACTCAAAAAAATATAGGCGACTAAATACCTTGAAACATTTCCACCTATCATCTTCGCAGTCTTCTGAAATGGGTGTGGGTCTTTTGAGTAAGTGCTCATGCAGTTTTAAGACAGCCCTTAAGCAATGATTAAAATGTCGACTCACACTTTCTCCACTCCGAATAAAATAGTGTGAAATCGTTCGGTTCTTCTTGTGATGAGCCAAAATACTCAAAAATATAGCCACTATCTCCTCAATGGACATATTTCTAGTCCCACTTAAACCTCCAATATCCCTAACCATCTCACATAGCGCATTAAACACGTGTCTAGTTACACGGAGTTCACGATGGCAATAGGTATCACTTTCTTTTATCAACCTATTTAATAACTCAAACCTCAACCTTTTCCTCATCCTTTTCCCATGTTTTAATTGAATAGTCCTATTGGTCATCACACTCATTGTGTACCACCACCAGTACAACAACATCATTACCCTAACTATCACAAACATCACAAGGAGCTGTTGTAACCTTGTTGTCCTAGACAACGATCCATTATGACGAGCCATTTCTGGTAAATTATCATTGACATTGTGTTAGAATATAGCAATAAATCCTAAATTGTCATTGACATTTATGGTAAAATTTCAGTAAAGTAAAATTTCAGTAGCTTAATTAATCGGAGTTGGTGAAACACTTTACTGTTGGGTTTTGCTCTATATATTCCCAATAACTGGTTGAACATTATGATATATAAAAACATTTGTATATGAGAAACAGATTCAGAAACAGAACCAAAAGAGTCAGAGATTCCGGCAAAATTTCTTAGTTGGTGTCTGACATTTGCATACATCAAAGTAAATCATACACTCAGAAATAGAACCAAAAGATCCAAAGATTCAGGGCAAGCATTTGAAGCAAGCATTACAAATGAGAACAAACAAGTTATCAAATAGCACACATAGCATCTACAAATTGGTCAAGATAGAGAGACGGTATATAAGGTGAAATGTCAGTATACTTACAAACACTGGAGATGTTCAAGTTTCCTGAGTTCAGGCAGACAGGTTTAAGTTGCCAAGGTCCCTGATCCACAAAATCATAGAAAAAATAATAAGCTCATTGGCGACAAAGCCGAAAAACATTATCAACCCCAAAACATATCAACATTTCTTAGGCCTTGATTGCTGTAAAGTGTAAACACAATTAAGATCTGATCAGTGATCATGATCAACTTAAGACCTGTTATGATTGAAAGCCTACTGAAAGAATACAGGTTGATGATGCTCATGTTTGCAAGATTAACATATCTTGGGACTGAAATTTTTATCTTTTATTGGCCTTGTAAAAGTATTTTCAAAAAAGATAAAATTATCCTGATCCAAAAAACAAGGCTTTGAAAGACAATACTTGTTTTGAAGGTTAGGAAATTTGCCATTTGTGATTAGTATCTTGTAAAGGTGATGGTTTTTGTGTTCCAACTTGGTTGATGTTATGAAGGTTTTTGTATCTGTACCCTACTCAAATGGTACAAAATATTCAGCAAAAATTAATCAATGTGCTTCAATGATTTTTGGTAGTTTGTAGGTTCATGTTCTTGATGGACTTTCTCTGAAAAATATTCAAGAATCGAATCGACTAATATGCAACCAGCCACACCAATGGTTACATAAAAAAATGTTGATTAACACACAAAAAATAAAGCAATATTACACAGTAATTCCAGGTGAAATTGAATCATCAGACCTCCCAAACACCAATCATCAAACCTCACAAATATGACTTCGGCTGAAATGAACTAAGCATAACACATAAGAATAATTACATAGCTTACCAAAACAATAAAATATAAGTTCCATGAAGTTAGGCTAAAATTCATATACCTAGCCAGAGAGATCTTTGAACGAGAACCTGCCAACTCCCTTGATTGCTGATTTGTCCCCTTTCAAATACCCAAACAGAGACCCCAAAATTAGCGAAATCGCAGCCCTGGAACCTGCAATGAAATCGGTCAAACCCAAAGATTGCTCAAACGACCAGAGGGAAGGGAAAAAGAAGTTCCTAATCCGAGCTTTAATCATTCGAATTGAAGATTCAAGGGTTGAAGTTTGGAGTTGAAAAAAGCCCTAAAATCACAAATTCTAAAAATCAATCGATCCTAGAAATCCAATGTCCAATTGAACATGGATATGACTAGAGATTCGAGATTTGAAGCACGAATCGCCTAAACGTTAAGCTAAATGAACGAATTTGAGGTCCGAAATTTTGGGGCTAAAGCAAAGCATACCTGTTTGACGTCGCCGTCTCGCGCCCTCGTAGCAACGGTGTCCGCTCGGCTCGTGCCCTCGTCGCCCTCGCGCCCTCGTCGAAGTGCACAGGGCCACCGGTGTCCGCTCGGCTCCACGCCTTTGCGCACCGTCGCTGCTCCTGGACTCCTGGTGTTGCAATTTCGGGAGAGAGAGAGAGTCGGGGAGAGAGAAAGTCGGGGAGAGAGAAACACTCAGTAAACCCCTAATTTCTCTAGGGTAACAAATGAGGTGAATTGATTAGGGCCCATAAAGAAATCATTCTTTGGATTGTGTTTAACAAACAGGCCCAAACAAACACTGGGTAATTATTCCTTTGTTGGCCCTTTTTTTTTCCAAAACAAAAAGACCCTAAATGTGTAAACATACAAGAACAGAAGAGCTATAAAGAAAATGGTGGGACCCACCTAAAAAGCCTTACGTGCCGCTTTTTCCATCTTGTGCTTTTTCATTGTTTTAAAATATTCGTCAATTTCACTGAATAATGTTTCACATGCTATCGAATAATGTTATTTTTCTTTTTTCCATCCAGTTCTGATAACAATTTACCTATTCCACTGAATAGTACTTACGATTTATACGAATATTGCTTCATATTTCACCTAAAAATGTTTCACATTTCACCTTTCATCAGATTATCGAGGGTAATTGTAACCGTCGCATATTTCCATCCAAGCTTTCATATATTCTACTGAATAATGCTCTGGAGTTAATTGAATAATCATGAAATTTCTCCTAAACATCTCTTAGTTGATGTGTTGAGATAAAAAAAATTGGCTTCTATAAATGAATAATCATTAGAGATTAACTGAATAATATTTGTATTCCACTAAATAATGTTTCATGTGTACACGAATAAAAGTAACCATCTCAGATTTCCCCTACACAATAAAGAAATTCGACAACCAAATTACACTCTTAACTATGTCTTCAATCTAACAATTGTTGTCAGATCCTTCGATCGTCGTCCAACTCACTTGTAGTTGACGGAAGTGAGACATGGTGTTGGTACTCACATGTGGTCTCTTAAGTTCAGTACGTATAGATTAAAAAAAATTAACAATTGACATAAATAAACTTTCACATTTGAACGAATAATGTTCAGGATGGTGTTTAGAAACAACAATTACCATTGAGACAATACTACACATTCCAATGAATTCAATCATACAATTTAAGGTCAATCGAAAACAATTCCGCGCGCAATAACAAAGAACATACTAGTTGCAAATATGGAACTAAAACTCAAATAAGCGCAATAACAGAAGGCTGAATCAATCAAAGCCTACAAATCAAAACCCCTAAATAAGCAATTTCCACAATTAATTAAGTACAAAAATCATCAAATCCCAACGAACAACCTCAATTAATCTAATTCCAACCACAAAATCGTAATAAGTTCCTAATTCAACCAAACAAAGCCTAAAATTTTCCAATTTAACAAATAAGCAAACCCTAGAAATTAGGAGTTTTTCCAAATTACCTCAAAACCTCAAATGAAGAGAGAGGGAGAGGGGAGACTGGTGGCCAAAGGTGGTGGATTCAGTTGACAGGATGAGGAGTGATCGGAACCGAAGGCTGCAAAGGCAAGGCGAGTAGTACTTCTCAGCAGTCAACGATCCATCCGGCGAATTTGCGTGCAACGATCCATCCGGCGTTTCGTCATCGGGAGGAGTGATCGGACCCACCGAAAATCCTAGAATATAGTTAGTAGGAAGAAATAAAAATACAGAAAGTTGATTTAGTGCAATTGGTTAATTCCTTTTGGCATGATAAACCCATTCCAGGTTCGATTCCTAATTGCCCTTTGTTTCCACTTTTCTCTTTACAACATATATAATTTATTTATTAGGTGTTTATATGTCATATTTTTTTTGAAACAAATTATATTTCATATTAATCACTCTTTTAAAAATAAAAAGTATATGATATTAATACTTATGTAAAATTAAAAATAAAAATAAAAAATACATGTGTTTTATTCATGATATTAATAACTCCTTTAAAAAAGGATGAATTCTTTTGGATTTGGAGACTTGACGCCCCTACAAAAGTTAAAAACTTTATGTGCAAAATACAATAAAAAGGTCTTGCCACGGCTACCCGTTTATCCCAAAAGGGGGTGGCGGTGCCAAACACATGTGTCTTTTTGCAACCAGTTTGCGAAAGATAATATTCACTTATTCATAGAATGCCCCATCAACAATTTCCGACAGCAATTTCCAAGAGACATATCTCAACAAGTTCATACTCTCCTATCTGAAAATAGAGACATGGACCAAATTTTAAAAATATTAGGCTCCACTCTTTTGGTGGAGGGGAGACAAAATATAGCAATCAGATGGTGGACTATATGGTTTGTTAGGAATCAAACTATCTTTAGAAATGAAAACATATGAACTCTCAGCAAGATGTTGTTGTAGTTCACAACCGAGATCTTCCTAGATCTAGGTGTTTGGCGCCATGAGTGAATGAAAGAGAGAGTTTGGAAATTTTCTGTGTATTTTCTTACTTTTGATCAAGCTTACATTTGTCTATATATACACCACTTAACCATGGTCTAAACTAACCTCAATCTAACCTTACTAGCTAACCAATCTGTAACCAATTTCTAACAACCTACATTACACATATAGTCCATATCCCCCCCTCAAGGTGGGCGTGTATGGTGAAAGACAAGCCCCATCTTGCAACATAAGAACAAATGTTGTTGAGCACTCAAAGGTTTGGTAAACACATCAGCAATCTGCAAATTTGTCGGAACAAACATGGTTGATATTAATTCAAGGACCAAATCTCGGATGAAATGGCAATCCACTCTAAGGTGTTTCGTTCGTTCGTGAAACACTGGATTCACAGCCAACTGCAATGCTGACTTGTTGTTACAGAAAAGGGGAATTGGCCTGTTAAAATTCACTCCCAAATCATGCAAAATCCCTGTGAGCCAGACAATTTCACTCCCTGTTTGTGACATGCTTCGATACTCGCTTTCAGTTGATGATTTTGAAACCGTCTTCTGCTTCTTCGTCTTCCAAGAGACTAGGCAATCCCCAAGGAAGATGCAATAACCCGTAAGAGACCTGCTGGTGTCTCTACAGGAGCCCCAATCAGCATCTGAGTAAGCTCTGACATTCAAGGTGCTTGCACTTGGGTAAAATAAGGAACTATGAACCGTGCTCTTGAGATATCTCAGAAGGAATATAGCAGCTCTAAGATGAGGAGCCCGAGGTAAAGACATGAATTGAGTAAGTTGTTGTACTGTATAGGCAATATATGGCCGTGTCATAGTAAGAAAGAGCAACTTCCCCACAAGACGTCTATAGGACTCTGGATCCTCCAGTATCTCCCCATCATGTGCACTAAGATGCAAATTTCTTTGCATAGGGAACTTGGCTGGCTTGCAATTCACCATTGAAGCATTGGACAACAAATCCATCACATACTTTCTCTGGTTCAAAATGATTCCAGAATCTGACCTGGAAATCTCCATTCCTAGGAAGTACCTGGCCATGCCTAAGTCCTTGATGGTGAAGGCCTTATCTAGTGAAACCTTGACAGTGTGAATGAATCCATCATCACTGCCTGTTAACAACATATCATCTACATAAACTAAGGCCACAGTAAATGATGCTGCCACTGCTCTAGTGAACAAGGAATAGTCATGTCTGGACTGAGAAAATCCCAAGGAAACAAGATGCTTAGTAAGCTCAGCACTCCACTGTCTACTGGCCTGTTTTAAACCATATATGGAACGATTGAGGTTGCATACTTGGTCACTAGCAGCTTTGTCATAGCCAGGAGGTGGAAACATATAAACCTCATCATCCAAATATCCATGGAGGAAGGCATTATTTACATCCAATTGGTGTAAATTCCACTGCCTTATAGAAGCCAAGGATAGCAAAACTCGGACTGTTGCAAACTTAGCAACTGGAGAAAACGTCTCCTTATAGTCCCTATCCTTGACTTGGTTGAACCCTTTGGCTACTAATCTAGCTTTATAGAGTTCTATTTGACCATCAGCCCCAAATTTGATCTTAAAGACCCATTTATAACCTATTGCCCTCTTCCCATGTGACAAAGCAGTGAAAGTCCAAGTGTTGTTGCGTTCAGGAGCATCCAACTCTTGTGACATTGCAACTCTCCATTCATGTACTTGCTTTGCTTGAGCAAAGGATGAAGGTTCAACCACCTTTAACACATTAAAAAGAGCATGAATGTAATTTGGAGTATGAATGTTCAGATCTTGAGTCCTCACAACTGAGAACACATCAGACCTAGAAGAAGTATCCTCTAAACCATCCTCTGTAGCTCTATTCCTTGTAGGCAAGCTAGTGTACACAAAATCGTGTAACCTTGCTGGCCTAGTGATCTTTCTAGCAGGTCTGTCAGGCAAATGCTGAGGAATAGGTTGACTAATAACTCTGTCAACAGGCTCTCTAGTGGTGTGATCACTGTCATCTTGAGACCCAAAAGAGTCTAGAGCCACTTCCCCAGTTTCTTTCCTTTCTCTAATGCCTGAATTCCTGATGGAAACTCTAGTATTATCACTGCCCCTATCCAAAATATCACTTATGCCATGAGCACCATCATCCCTGGAAACCATCTCAGTATCAGCCAATACATCCTCTCAAAACATAACTCTAGGCAACTGTCTCTCAGTAGTAGCTTGCTCCTTCAAACCTTCATCAAGGATCTTGAAAGGAAAACTATCTTCTTTCAAAATAACATCCCTACTCACAAACATCTTGTGAGTTTCCAAATCATAGAGCTTATAAGCTTTAACACCTGGAGGATATCATAAGAGCACACATTTCCTTCTAGTGGCATCTAACTTAGTCCTATGGACCTTGGGAATATGAGCATAACACAGGCAACCAATTACTCTTAAAATGGAGTAATCTGGAGCCTTTTGAAACAGAACTTCATAAGGTGACTGCCACCGAAGCACTGATGATGGGATTAGGTTGATGAGATAGGTAGCTCCTAGCATACATCCCCCCCAAAAATTCATAGGAAGCAGTACATTCAGCCTTATAGCTCTGCCAGTTTCTATAACATGCATGTGCTTCCTTTCCACCCTCCCATTTTGTTGGGGGACATAAGGAACAAAACGTTGGTGAATGATGCCCTGTGAACTGAACAAATCATCCATGTATTTGTTGACAAATTCAGACCCATTGTCTGACCTGAAACACTTCACAGTGGTCCCAAACTGAGTTTGAACATAAGCCAGAAATTTATAAACAATGTTACCCACTTGCCCTTTGTCTCTCAAAAGAAAGGTCCAAGTGGACCTTGAGTGATTATCAACTACTGTGAGGAAGTATTTTGCCCCACACAATGAGGCCACACCATATGGTCCCCAAACATCTATATGTACCAAATGAAAGGGCTGAGAAGCAACAGAAGAACTTCTCACAAAAGGTATCTTATGCAGTTTGGACAAATGACAGACTTCACAATCAAATGAATGCAAACCAGCACCAGTAACACAGTTTAGGTGCTTCATTTTAGAAACAGACACATGTCCTAATCGAGCATGTAACAAATTTATCGAAACATCTTTATTCATGGAAGCTGCAAACCTTCCATAAAGAGACACATCTTCATCAGTAGTGACCCTCTTGATTCTAGTAGACTGCACATGAAGACATCTGAATCCAACAAATTTGTAGATCTCACCCACTCGAGCACCAACTTCAATGATCTGATTAGTTGAAATGTCCTGCAACCTACAATTCCATTTGGAGAACACAAACAGAAAACTCCCATCATCCAACAGTTTAGACACAGACATCAAGTTATACTTAAAATTTGGCATGAACAACACATTCTTAAGAGAAATGTTGTTGATCATCCGAATATGTCCAGTGTGCTGCACAGATTGTGTTAAGCCATCAGGAAAGCCTATCACAATAGGTTTTGCAAGATGATGCAATTCATCAAACATCTTCTTGTCACACACTATGTGATCAGACGCTCCTGAATCAACAATCCAGGCAGCAGATCTGTAACAACCACTCTTTCCTGGTGGTGTTTCATTGTTCATACCTGCAAAATTGAAAGAGCTTGGACCAGGTACACCTTCATCAGCTATACCTTTCTCTTTCATAGCTCTAATCACTTCTGCAACCACAGCGTTGACCAACTTCATATCCTGCAATCCACCAGCTTGATCTCCTCCTGTTAGAGAAGTTGAATCCATCACCATGTCCGTAACTGTAGCTACCATCTTCTCCTCTTGTGGACGCTTAGGTCCATTGTACCAGTCCGGAAACCCTACCAGCTTGAAGCATGTTTCCTTAACATGTCCTCGCTCCTTACAATATTTACAAAAGAGCTCCATCTTATGTTTCTTATACTCTTTCTTCTGTTCAGATCCTTTCCATGAGGTGTTGTTGGAAGACGAAGGATGTCCAGTGGCAACCTGAGTAGATCCTCCTTTGCTGCCAGATGGACCAGCTCCGGAACTGCTTGAGTTTCCTTTGAAACCTCCAGATCTAGAGTTTCCAAGGTTTCTCGCAATAAGAACTTCATGAGAAGTAAGATTTGCGCCAGTGATTCCTTTTTGACGCTCGATCTGTATCACCATGTGGAAAGCCCGATTAACAGATGGAAGGGGATCCATAGCCAAAATGTTGCTGCGAATCCCTTCATAAGTGTCGGAGAGGCCCATGAGGAACTGCATTAACTTGGTGGTAGCCTCTCGATCGAGCAATTTCTTCAAAATTGCACATGAACAAGCCTTCAATCCTCCACACAGACAGATCGGAAATGGTTCTATCTCCTGTAGTTCATCCCAAGCCTTCTTCCTTTTCCCAAAGTATTTAGATACCGAGAGATTTTCATGCTTAATCTCGCTTATTTCTTTCTTCAATTGGTAGATCAATGGAGCATTAGCTTCTGCAAACCTTTCACGAATCTCTTCCCAGAGTTCCTTCGCTGAATTGACATATACAAAGTGCTCGACTAGATCTGACTTCATGGAATTGATGATCCAGCTAGTCACCATGAAGTCACATCTCAGCCAACGATCGTAGTCGTCATGAATCTCGCAAGGTTTCTCCACTTTGCCGTTGATGAAGCCGAGCTTCATCTTAGCTCCCAGCGCCATCCGCACAGCTCGTGTCCAGCTATGGAAATTCCTTCCATTGAATTGCGTCAACACGAGTTGCATCCTAGGGTGGTCAGATTTGGACAGAAACAATGGATCCGCATAGTTTTCTCCCAGGTTTCTTCCTCTATTGAGTACCGATGAAGATTCCGGTGTGCCATCATCAGTAACAAGATTTTCCGCCATTTTTTCAATTCAAAAACAAGCTCACACGATGTCAATCAATCGTGGAAAGCTTTGATACCATATGAACTCTCAGCAAGATGTTGTTGTCGTTCACAATCGAGATCTTCTTAGATCTATGTGTTTGGCGCCATGAGTGAATGAAAGAGAGAGTTTGGAAATTTTCTATGTATTTTCTTACTTTTGATCAAGCATATATTTGTCTATATATACACCACTTAACCATGGTCTAAACTAAACTCAATCTAACCTTACTAGCTAACCAATCTGTAACCAATTCCTAACAACCTACATTACACATATAGTCCATAAATCATCCCCTCTGCAGAAGGTTTCAAGAAAAGGATCAGGGATAACATTGAAAATTGGAAAAGAGCTAGAAGATGGAACATGACTGAAAAACAGGGGTTAGCGAAACAGAACGGGGAAAAAAGTCACACTAAAAACAATGCAAAAGTCTGCCGCTGGAAGAAGCCTCCTATTGGCAAATATAAGTTAAATTTTGTCGGATCATATATATCGACCTCAAACAGCTCTAATGGTTACATCATCAGGGATTGGTGGTAAGGCTATTGGTGGACAATCCCCTCTAATCGCAGAAGCGCTAGCCCTCCGTCTTGGGGTGGAAAAAGTTAGGGAATTAAAGACAACAGATCTAATAATAGAAAGAGACTCAAAAATTATCACAGACTATCTCAGTACGTACGTACACAAGTCGGATGTCCGTAGGAAATAGAAATAGTTATCTCCAATATCCAAGCCCTTCTCCAAGGAGTAAATAATGTTCAAATATCCCATATTCTCCGTATTTGGTAAGCGGGTAGCGGATAAGGTTGCACACCTTTGCTACTCTACCAGGGGCCAGATTTATACCTTGACACATGTTGTTTAGGCCTCATTCGACATGACGCTTTCAGATAGGGTATTCCCATCTGAATCATTACCTAATAAAAAAAGCTTATTTAAAAAAAAATATAAGGCGATTCTAGCCCACCTCAGATTTCATTCCTGGTTCGGTGTTTGCTGACGAACGTCGCCCTTCGACTATGACGGTCGGATGTCGCTCTCCCCCTACGGCTGTCAGATGTCGCCCTCCGCCTTCGAATTGAATCGTCCCCTGTCCCAAACGAATCAATGAGGAAAGAGATTGAAGGTTTTGAATACAATAATTGCAACGCACGCGCTATATTGAACGTCGTTGTAAACTTTTATGAGGCCCACATTTTCATGTACAGGAATGAAAAAAAAACCGATACACCGTCAGGGCTGAGTAACCTATTAAAAGCAAGCTCAAATTGTGTCGACGGACTTGTGGCTGAGTAAGTCCGGCTGCTACCGTCCCTTGCTACCGTCTCTCTTGTGGATGTAGACTTAAGTTGGGCCGAAAATTGAACACAATTCTACATAGTACATATTAATAAATTAATTAAATTGAATTGGTGGAGCTAAAGTAACATATTTGGTTAAAAAAATTGGCACATTTAACATCAAATTAATTGGTCTTTTTGATGAAAAGAAATGAAAATTTTACTAGATTATCATGCGGTTTAACATATAAATATCGTGTTACATCATATGAAAATTCAGGTCCTAGACGCGGCAAATTTTTCCAACGGCCATCATATGATCCAAGACACCGCAAGGATGACAGACCCAGACCCTGGCCCCCAGGAGTGAGGCACCTCTAGCTTGGCCATGGAAAAGATCACGGAAACGAAAAATTGTGATTAGACAGAATAATGATGAGACAAGGTTGAAGAATTCGTCACGACCCCATTCGAAGAATCGCCTGGCCGGTTATGTACGAACCGATAATATGTACTACAGTATGTGTCATTTGACTTCTTAAACCCTTCTTGCAGCAGAACTGTTCTGCTGCAAGAAGGGTTGTTGAGAACACATTGAGTTTTTTTTTTGTTGAGAACAAACCAATACTTATGTCATTTCATTTAAAACAATCGAAAGAATATTATCCAGAACACAGTGAGTTAGTTGTTGTTGCATTAATAAACTTAATATAATTATTAATTAATATGAATATATTGTAAACTTTTTTGGTTTTTTTTGTTACTGTTCGTTCTCGGTCGAACATTGATTCTCACATCAGCCGAAGTCGATTTCGATCTTAAAACCGACCTTTAATACGTTGGACCTGGAGAACCAAACCAAGCGCATTGTAACAGGTTGGGGGTTTGAATGGAAATTAGAGGGAGCTGAAGGGGTGTCGAACCTGCGACTTCCTGTTAGGACTCCATTTCATACCACTAAACTATCACATAGTACTCGTGCTTACTATCTAGATGACGTGGTTTTGGGCTATGCGATATACATGATACCAATATTCGTTAGCTTTGTGATAGAGTATTAAATATAATGTTTGACTAGTGTGTAATATAATTCGCTATATTCGTACAACCTCTTTAAAAGACTACGTAATTGATTGTAATCTCAGTTGAGTTGAGTCTCAACGAGAGGATGTATATATATACCAATAATTACATCAAGAGTATCTTTACAGAATAAGATATTTCCATAACAAATCATAGCCGTAATATTCTATCTCTAATACCCCTCACAAGCTCATGGAGGGGCACGAACATGAAGCTTGGATCGAAGATGATCAAACTGCTGATTGCTCAGTGCCTTGCTGAAGATGTCAGTCGTCTAATCCTTGGAATTGATGTGATGGACACTGAGCTCGTTAGCCTCGACCTTTTCCCGGACAAAATGGAAGTCAACGGGAATGTACTTTGATTTGCTGGTGAGAACCGGATTCTTGGTGAGAAATGTGGCACTTAGACTATCACATATACCCACGGGGACATCACACAGATGTTGTTGAAGGTCATGCAGAAGCTGTTGAATCCAAGCAAGCTCGACGACGATGGCAGCTATGGCTTGATACTTGGCTTCCGTACTAGACCGAGTGACCACTTTTTGCTTCCGAGAAATCCAGCTGGTCAAGGATTTGCCGAAGTAGATTGCGAAGCCATACTGAGACTGATGTCCATGTTTTATGTCATGTTTTATATCTACTGTTACATCGATTTCTGCATGCGTTTCATGCATTTGGGCTAAAATAATACAGAATCTGTGTAAGTTATGTTTATTTGCAATATATGGAGGTCTACACAAGTTTTTGTTATATTTGGCAGAAATCGGACGCACTTTGGAGCTTAAAGGAAACTCATGGAGAAGCTAAGAATGGTGCATCTGGAGAAGAGGCCATTTTTCACCATTCTTCGTTCTGAATCAAGCTTTGATGTCTTCATGAGAGTTGTAGCCCTCGAAAAGATCTTTCCAACGCATGGTCATATGCGTCAATCCGACGAACGAGGACTTGGGAAAGTGCGTTTTAAGAACAGAGCAGAAAGCTGAGAAATCTTTACTCGAGATCGAGTACACTCTACTCGAGATCGAGGAGAGCCTGGTCGAGGAAGAGCTGATCGAGAAGACGAAGACGAGGACATGCCGGGTTACACTCTACTCGAGATCGAGGAGCCCGGAAGCCGTGTCCGAGCATGTCGAGCAGAATCACCCGAGAAGACCTAGTCGACAAGGCCAGTCTAGTCGAGATCGACAAGGGGTACTCGAGATCGACTAGACCCGTGAGCCAAGTCCGAGCCACATCGAGCACCAGTTAGCCGAGACGCCGAGCCAAGCCCAGTCGACCAACTTTCCTGCTCGAGCTCGACAAGACCCTTGTCGAGATTGACGACGGTTCCAGAAGCCGCGTTACTCGGTTTGACGAATCCTACTCGGTTTGGGATTGCTTGGGCCCGAAGATTGCCGATTCTATCCGAAATTATCAAGATACATCATGAAGGAGAGGATCTATCCATTTTAAAGACTTTTAGATATATTTTCTTATTTTGGATTTAATTCCTTTGTTACTTTTATTTATCTTTAAAGTCTTAGATATAGTTTTAGATATAGATATAGATATTCTATCCTTGAGTAGCAAGGTTTAGAAGGCTATAAATAAAGCCCATGGGGCTGATTTTAGAATTCAATTTCGATTTGAGAGTTAGAGAGGAGTAGTTCCACAGAGACGTTTTAGGAGTTCAGAGGTTTTAGGGTTTTGGCGTTCAACGAGAGTTGAATCGCCGGGATTGTAAAGTCTTTGAATTTAGTTTAATGCAAGTTATTTCCTTTCAATCAATGTCTGAGGTTGCGATGAAGCGCGAGTAGTCCACCCACTTCTAGGGTTGGGGCGAGCCCGACGATAGCCATGCGTGTTTGAGGTAAAGATCCGACCTTTATCATGTTTTGAGCATCTACTACTTGTTTATGTGTTTATTACCCGTCTAAATGGAGATCCATGCTAACAACTTGGATTGTAAACATAAAATCGGTAGATACAATTAGGGTTTTTTGAAAGAGTTGTCTAATTGTTGGAAAAGGCGAAAGCTTGTCCTTTGTTGCAATTCACATGATTATCTGTTTATCTCTGCCTTATGCATGCTTGGTTATCGTTGTTGCAAACCCCAATCTTGGAAGTCCTTTTACATTAAGTTTAGTTCGAAATCCCAAAGCATTTGTTCTTTATTTTCTTTCGTTTTAATTTTCTGCTCTACTCGATCTCGACCAAGCCTGGTCGAGCTCGACTACTGATCTTCGACCCAAGGTCGTCGTAGCTTCTGTGTGCAGGAAATCGACAAGACAAGCTGAAGTCGACGAGGACTCTACTCGATATCGAGTAGCCTCTAGTCGATATCGACGAGACCCTGTGCTTGCTGCTGCGCTGAGTTCGACTGTCTGATCTCCTCTCGACTACCCTAGTTGAGATCGAGGACCCTGTTGTCGACTTCTGACCGTGAGATTTCTCCGCTGCCTAGGATCCGCTGACACGCTTCCTCGTGGATCGATCCTGACTTCCCGCTGCTACATCAGGAGGAGGTCTTGTAATTATTTGCAAGGGACGGAATCTGGTTTGCTGTGATTTATTTATATTTTATATTTGCATTCTCGATTTCCTCCTATCAACAAATTGGCGCCGTTGCCGGGGAAGCTATCATTCGCGCCTTAGGTAGTTAAATCTCACATCTACTTTGAGTTACTATACAGGTGTATGCGCCGTTCTGGTTTACCACCTGAGTTTGACAGCTTAGACGAACCGGAGCGTTACCTACACATCCACTCTAAACTCAAAAGGATCATGGCAGCCGCTGAAACACAGGAACAACTGATCGCAAGGCTTACAAGGGAACTAGCCGCTAAAGATGCTGCTATCGCCACTGAGAAAGCAGCAAGGGAGCAAGCAGAGGCTGAGCTTGCCCAGTTCCCAACCACGGCAGAGGACTATATGCACCCAACTCTCGTCGTGCCGGAATTGACGATTCTTATCCCTGAAAACTCTTTTGAAATTCGCACTCAATTTCTTATAGAACTTAAAAACAATGCTTTTCATGGAAGATTTAATGAGTGTCCTCTTGAACATATTACCAATTTTCATGACATGTGTCGTACTCTTGCTGAAGGTACAACTCTGGAATATGTCAAGATGAAAGCTTTCCGCTGGTCTCTCGCTGGACCCGCACTAAAGTGGCTTGAGGGGCTGAAACCAAGATCACTCACAACATGGGCCCAAGTAGAGCAAGAGTTTCTGAACAAATACTTCCCACCCGCCAAAACAGCACTTCTCCGCTAGAAAATCACCGCCTTCAAACAGAAGCAAGGGGAACTGCTGGCAAAGGCATGGGAACGCTACAAAGAACTGTTGTGATCTTGCCCCACTCATGGACAGCCACCCTACGTCATTCAGGAGATCTTCTTCAACTCTCTTGATCAAGTCACTAAGGACAGGATCAACCATTATACTCGCTATGAGTATCTGACGATGCCACCAAGCGACGCATGAGGTGTGCTAGAAAAGCTCACTAACTACGACAACAAATATGGGGCTCCTACAAACTATGATGAGAACGCTTATGCCAGACCAGTCCCATCTATGCCACTCTATGAGCCAGCAAAGGAGATTGAACCATATGTCAGGGAGCAGTTCTACAAAGACCAGAATCGCAAGCTCCTCAAGCAAGTCAAATATCTATCTATCAATCAGCCTTGCATCGAATGCGGATCACAGCGACACACCACTACTGAGTGCCCACACACCGAGCAAGTCAGGATGGCAGAAACACATGAGGAAGCAGCCTACGCTGGGGTTCCAAATCGCTACATGGGAGACCAACGGTCCTATCAACCACAGTGGAACCAAGGTCCTTTGTTGATAGGAGGAAATCAAGACTTGCAATAAAATAGAAATAAATCACAGCAAACCAGATTCCGTCCCTTGCAAATAATTACAAGACCTCCTCCTGATGCAGCAGCGGGAAGTCAGGATCGATCCACGAGGAAGCGTGTCAGCGGATCCTAGGCAGCGGAGAAATGTCACGGTCAGAAGTCGACAACAGGTGTCCTCGATCTCGACTAGGGTATTCGACAGAAGATCGGACAGTCGAACACAGCGCAACAGCAAGCACAGGGTCTCGTCGATATCGACTAGAGGCTACTCGATATCGAGTAGAGTCCTCGTCGACTTCGGCTTGTCTTGTCGATTTCGTGCACACAGAAGCTACGGCGACCTTGGGTCTGGAACAAAGAATTTACCAACCTGGACAGGGACATTCTCAACTATATCTGAGACCGAGAGTCATCCGAGTCTGAAATCTATTCGGCATCGGTAAAGGTTGTGATGGCAAAGTTGGTGGATGCACGGAGATGAAACGTGTAGTCCAAGGTGCCTTTAACGTACCTGAGAATGCGCTTCAGAACCCCCCAATGAGTCATGGTGGGACGATGCATATACTAGCAGACTCTGTTGATAACATAAGAGATTTCTGGTCGAGTGATGACTACATAGTGAAGAGCTCCAACAAACAATACTGCGGTAGAGAGTCGGATCGGACATGGGATCACTCGAGCTGGATAGGCGAGAGTGAGGCTCGGCTGGACTCACAATTGGCCTTGCATTATCCATTTTGGAGTGAGTAAGGAGCTCTCGGATGTACTTCTGCTGACAAAGGAGCAAGCCATCCAAATGGAGTTGTACTTCAATACCCAAAAAATAGTGTAGAGAGCCAAGATCTTTGAGAGAAATGACCCGATCAAGGCTGGAAGTGTAGTGCCGAATGGCCTCGGGAGAGTTTCTGGTGACGATGATGTCGTTGACGTAGACTAAGACATAGATAATACATCCCGTAGACATGTAGGCGAATAGAGAACAATTAGAGTGGCATGCTTGGAAGTTAGACCGGATGAGGAAGTTCTTCAACTTGTTGAACCAAGCTCGAGGGGCCTGTTTGAGTCCGTATAAGGCCTTATGGAGGCGACACACATGGGATGGGCGTTGAGGATCAACAAAGCCAGGAGGTTGTTCCATGAAGACTTTCTCATTAAGATTGCCATTGAGAAAGGCATTATTTATGTCAAGCTGGCATATCAGCCAACCTCGAGACACGACAATAGCAAGGACTAAGCGGATGGTAGTCGACCGAACGACTGGATTGAATGTATCAAAATAGTCCACTCATTCTTCCTGATTGTAGCCCTTGGCAACCAAACGCGCTTTGAAGTGATCGATGGACCCATCGGCCTTCCTTTTGGTCATGTACAACCATTTGCAACCGACAACATTATGAGAACTGTTCCGGGGAACAAGAGACCACGTACCTGTACGAGTGAGGGCATCAAATTCAGATTTCATGGCGATGAGGCAGTGGGAGTGCTTGGCAGCCTGACGAAAGATTTTTGGGTCATTGTCGGGTAGGGGATCCGAGGAAAGGGTGTGTTTGGAGGTGATGAAGGCTCGGGGTTTAAGGCGGCTTGCACGGGCACAATTCTCAATAGGGTGATGAGAGTTTGCAGAAGGCCAAAGGCAACGAAAAAGAGGAGGAGTGGGAGATAGGCCAACTGTTGTTGTCAATAGGCCAGCTGTTGTTGTCAATAGACCAGCAAGCGGTGAAGACAATGACGGTGCTTTTGGATCGTGAGGACCCGACTGAGAGGATGAAACGGAGGGGAAGATGGACTCATGGAAGATGACATGACAGATGACAAACATTCGGCCTTAGGAAGGCTCATAGCAGAGATATTCTCGGTGAGACGAACTGTAGCCTAAGAACAGACATGACGCCGTCTTGAACTCCAATTTGTTCAAGCGATAGGAGCCAAGAAAGGGGAAAAATAGACAACCAAATGCCCGGAGAATGGAGTAGTCAAGAGATCGTATGTAGAGACGAAAGTATGGAGAATCATTCTACAGGATAGGAATGGGAGAGCGATTGTGGAGATAGATCGATGTGTGAAAAGCATGCTCCCAAAGAACAAGACACACAATCAGACAATGGAGTTTTAAAAGACATATGGTAAACTAAATGAAGAACAAATTTGACGAAAAACGGACGGACTCGGATGACCCAGATGATGATGCCAGTGAAGGGTGGAAGTTCGTTCCCCAACAAGAGTAACATGATGGATAGATGATGCAGTGGGGAGCATGTAGATCCCGTTATCAACGATTACTTTGAGCATTACCTTTCCCTACAAATCTTTCAACAGACAGTGAGTGGGACGTAGTTCAAGAAAAGCATTGTTATCCTTTGTGAGGCGAGTGATGCTAATTAAATTTTTCTTTATTTGAGGAATAATAAGCACATTAGACAGTTGAATGGATTTTGTGGCAGAAAGAAAGGAAGTATGACCAAGATGGGAAATTGGAAGAGTTTTACCGTTACCCAAGGCCAGTTGGTCTCCACCACCATAATCCAAATAGATGGACACCTTGTTGAAGTCACCCGTGATGTGGTCCATGGCTCCTGAGTCGAAGTACCAAGAGGGGGCAACCGGTGCAGATTGGTTGGGCTTGTTGAACTTCTCCGACGGATGACGCAATAAAAACGCCTGACCATCGAGACGGCTGAAGCAATCCTTGGCTGCATGACCAGTGCGCTCACAAACAGTGTGCGGGAACGAGAGCGGGAGCCTTGAGAGCCGGCATCGCTGCGGTCCGAGGGCAATCAACAGACCTATTCTGAGACGGACGACCACTATTGCAGCCACTGTTGCTATCAAAAGAGCGGTACTAGCCAGATGAGAAGCTCCCCGAACGCGTGTTGCCATAATTGGCCATTCATGTCTCCAAATTAGACATGTCTTTATGCATATTTTAGTTCCATATTCTTTACATTTTGCATATTTCGGGTTAGGAATATGTCGAATTTATGTAGTATATGCTTATTTGTCAGAAATGGAGATCTACAAAAGTTTCTGGTTAATATTGCAGAATATGGAGTCATTTCGGAAGAAAACCAAGAAACAAGGACGGAGGCACAAATCTACTCGATGTCGACAAGGTTAGTCGATATCGACAACCCATGGATAGACACACCCGGACATCACAACTCGATGTCGAGGACCTTCCTCGATGTCGACAAAGCCAGAGCACCATGTCCGAGCATGTCGAGAAGAACTACCCGACCAGCACCAGCCACACAAGACGAGGAGCCACCCAACTCGAGATCGAGTTGTTTCCTCGAGATCGAGTACACCTGGTAGCCATCTCCGAGCCCTGTCGAGGACCAGTAACCTGAGACGCCAAGCTAGCCAAGTCGACGTCAGTCCTACTCGAGATGGAGGAGACTTACTCGAGATCGAGGAACTTTCCAGAAGTCGCGTAACGCGTTGTGACCTGTCCTACTCGGATTTGGATTACTTGGAGCCGAAGATTGCCGAGTTCTATCCGATTTTATCAAGTTACATCATGAAGGAGAAGATTTATCCACCTTGAAGACTTTAGATATAATTCCCTTATTTAGATTTAATTATGTAATGAAACTTATTTATCTTTAATGTTTTCGATATAGTTTTAGATATAGATAGATGTTTCTATCCTTGAGTAGCAAGGTTTAGAAGCCTATAAATAAAGCCCATGGGGCTGATTTCTAGTCATTCAATTTCAAGTAGGAGAAGTAGTAGGGAGAGAGAAAGGGAGACCGAGTGGAACAAAGGAGCGAAAGCAAGTTGGCTTTGTTCGGTTGTACTTTCTTCAGTTTGATTTAATGCAAGTTTCTTTTCATCAATTAATGTCTGAGGTTGCGATGAAGCGCGAGTAGTCCACCCACTTCTAGGGTTGGGGCGAGCCCGACGATAGCCATCCGTGTTTGAGGTAAAGATCCGACTTTTATCATGTTTTAAGCGTCTACTACTTGTTATGTGTTTATTACCCATCTAATAGAGGTCCATGCTAACAACTTGGATTGTAAACATAAAATCAGTAGAGACAATTAGGGTGTCTTGAAAGAGTTGTCTAATTGTTGGAAAAGGCGAAAGCTTGTCCTTTGATGCGATTTACATGATTATCTGTTTTATCTCTGCCTTATGCATTCTTTGTTATCGTTGTTGCAAACCCCAATCTTAGAAGTCATTTTCATAAAGTTTAGTTCGAAATTCCAAAGCACTTGTCTTTATTTTCTTTCGTTTTTATTCTCTACTTTACTCGATCTCGAATTGCACTACTCGACCTCGAGTTACTGATCTTCGATCCAGCATCTCCGTAGCTTCTGTGTGTGGGTGATCGACCAAGCCAACCCGACGTCAACGAAGACCCTACTCGATCTCGAGTAACCCTTTGTCGAGATCGACCAGAATTGCCGAGAGCTGTTGCGCTGTGTTCGACTGTCCGATCTTCTGTCGAGTAACTGTGCTCGAGATCTAGGACCCCTGTTGTTGACCACTTCTGTGAGATTTCTCCGCTGCCTAGGATCCGCTGACACGCTTCCTCGTGGATTGATCCAGACTTCCCACTACTTCATTAGGAGGAAGTCTTGTAATTATTTGGTGGGGCACGAATCTGGTTTGAATTATTTTGTTATATTTTAAAACTCGATTTCCTCCTTACAACAAATTGGCGCTATTGCCGGGGAAGCAATCATTCGCGCCTTAGGTAGTTGAATCTCACATCTACTTTGAGTTACTTTACAGGTGTATGCGCCGTTCTGGTCAACCACCTGAGTTTGACGGCTTAGAGGAACCAGAATGCCTTCTACACATCCGAGCTAAACTGCAAAGAGCAATGGCGGCCGCAGAAACCCAGGAACAACTGATACAAAGGCTTACAAGGGAACTGGCCACTAAAGATGCTGCTATCGCTGTTGAGAAAGCAGCGAGGGAACAAGCAGAAGCTGAGCTTTCCCAATATCCAACTACTGCAGAGAATTATATACATCCAATTCTCGTCGTGCCTGAATCGGCGATTCTAATCCCTTAAAAATAATGCTTTTTATGGCAAATTTAATGAGTGTCCTCTTGAGCATATTACCAATTTTTCTGACATGTGCCGTACTCTTGCTGAAGGTACAACTCTGGAATATATCATGATGAAGGCTTTCCGCTAGTCTCTCGCTGGACCTGCATTGAAGTGGCTTGAAGGGCTGAAACCAAGATCACTCACAACATGGGCCCAAGTAGAGCAGGAGTTTCTGAATAAATTCTTCCCACCCGCCAAGACAGCACTCCTCCTCCAGAAAATCACCGCTTTCAAACACAAGCCTAGGGAACCGTTGGCAAAGGCATGGGAACGCTACAAGGAACTGCTGCGATCTTGCCCTACTCATGGATAGCCACCCTACGTCATTCAGGAGATCTTCTTCAACTCTCTTGATCAAGTCACTAAGCACAGAATCAACCAGTATACTCGTTATGAGTATCTGACGATGCCACAAATCGACGCCTGGGGTGTGCAAGACAAGCTCACCAATTATGACAACAAATATGGGTCTACTGCAAACTATGAGGAGAACTCCTATGCTAGGCCAGCACCATCTATGCCACTCTATGAGCCAGCAAAGGAGATTGACCCAGATGTCAGGGAGCAGTTCTATAGAGACCAGAATCACAAGCTCCTCAAACAAGTCAAATATCTGTCTGTCAATCAGCCTTGCATCGAATGCGGATCACAGAGGCACACCACCACTGAGTGCCCACACACTGAGCAAGTCAGAATGGCAGAGACACATGAAGAGGCAGCCTACGCTGGGGTCCCAATCGCTATATGGGGGATCAAAGGTTCTACCAACCACAATGGAACCAAGGTCCTCCTAGGAACCCCCCACCCTGCAGAGCTCCAGGACATCCAGAAAGGGATCAAAAGAAGGATGATCTGCAGCTGATCCTTGAGGAGATGCGTCGGAATCAAGGCACCATCAACAACCAGTTCCAAAACATCACCACAAAATTTGGGGAACTGGATATCTGGAAAAGGGGAATAGAGACCCAGATGGGTCAAATCGCTGCACAGATCCCACGACCATCCGGACAGCTCCTTGGGCAAACAGAACCAAATCCTAAAGGGAAGACCGGACACGTCGCAGCTATTAAACTCAAAAGTGGGCATCAATTACACGAGCCAGAGGTCGGGAAACATCAAGACAAGGCAGAGCAGCAACTCGACATAGAGCAGAAGCAACTCGATCTCGAGGAGCCTATACTCGATCTCGACAAGAATCTGCTCGACACAGACCAGAAGCTGAGCTCGGACTCCACTGCATGACCCAGCAATTCGAAGTCGACAACTCAAGTCGATCTCGAGGACCCCCTGGTCGAGATCGATGAACAACAAGCCGAGGTCGACGACTCTGCGACACCTCCGACATCTTATCTGGCTCCGAAGCAGAAAAAGCCACTACCTTTTCCTTCCAAAGCACAGAAAGATCCCACTACAGGTAGGTTTAACAGATTTGTTAATATGCTGCAAGAACTGAATGTTTCTATTCCTTTTACAGAAGGCCTGCAAGAGATGCCTGGATATGTCAAATTTCTGAAGGAAATCCTGAGCAAGAAGCGATCCATCTCAGAGATCGTAGGCGAATGCAAAGTACTCCACTTCCCTGAAAAGAGACCTGACCCTGGTAATTTTTCTGTTACTGTGGGTTTTGGAGAATATAAATATGAGTCTCTATGTGATTTAGGAGCAAGTGTAAGCATCATGCCTTTATCAATCTGGCGGAAGGTAAAGATAGGATGCATAGAGCCTATGGATGCCAAACTATACATGGCAAACAATATAGTGGTCATTCCTACAGGTATAGTTGGGAATGTCCCCGTCCAGGTTGGTAAATTCTTTGTTCCAGCAGATTTTCTTATCATAGACTGTGCTGAAGATCCTATTAGCCCTATTATTCTTAGTAGACCATTCTTAGCTACTGCAGATGCCAGAATTAGTGTCAAGAATCGATCGCTCACCTTCACCATAGGCGATGAGGTTTTAGATTTCTCTTTTGGCCCTACAAAGGAGGAAATTTCATGGCTAGAGGTGAAATGAATCAGCAACCACGGGACCAAGCAATCAGCGGAGGAAAGCACCAGTACTGTCCTCGAGATCGACCAAGCATCCTCGATCTCGACAAGCCTCCTACTCGATCTCGACAAGCCTTTGTCGACGTCGACTTCCTCTATTGAGCCAATGACTTGCCCAGAACCTAAGTATGGGGTCTCTGTACTCGAGGTCAACCAGCAGTACTCGACATCGACTAGCCCCAAGCCCGAAGATTTCTGTTTTGGGTCCGAAAAGGTAAGTTTAGGTATGAATCCTACTCCCCCTCAGTTCATAAAGAAATTTATCAATAATTTAAGGGGAGGTAAGGCCTCGTGGCGAGAGAATCTGCGGAAGTTAAGAGCTGGAAGGAAGAAGAAGAAAGAGAAGGAAGATTTTGCAAGCAACCACCTGTCAGCTGAGCTTGCATACTACCATCAGGACCTAGATGATCCAGGAGAAGGGCCAAGCATGATAGGGCCCCACACTAATGGTCCCTGAGCACAAACGGAGAAGTCGGCCTAGCGACTCTAAAATCTAGAGCATGTATATAAAACTTTATGAATTCTAGGACTTTTGAACCTTTTGGTTTTTGTTTTTGGTTTTTTGTCTTTTGGTTTAGAATACTTCATGTGGATAGTCTTGTTTTTTGTGTGCAATCTAACACTTTTAGGTCGGAAAGCATATAAATATCGCGAAAAGTGGAATAAGAAGTCCCTGAAAAATAGTCAGAATCGATGAAGGCCAAGTCGACGACGACAAGGAGGAGCAGCCCAGACACTCGTCGATATCGAGTAGGCCAACTCGAGATCGACTAAGGCACCAGAAGCTCCCCAACTTCAGAAGCCACTGGACGCAGAAGACTCCTCGAGATCGACAAGAAACTTTCCTCGACATGCACTGATCATCCCTCCTCGATGTGTTATCCTGTGAGTTCTTTCCTTTACTCTTGTTTTTATTTGATTTTATACAGTGGGGACACTGTAAATTTTAAGTATCGGGTGGGGGAAGAGCTCATTATCATTATTATATGTTTTAGTCTTGCTTTTGGTTTACATGGTGAAATTTTAAATTTTATGTTATGCATTCATGTTTAAATTTTGTGCATTTTAGTCTTTTTCCATACTTTAGTCTTGTTTTTAGTTGCATAAAAATAATAAATAAATAAATAAAAATTTAGAAAATGTCGAAAAAAAGAAAAAAATATGCATGTCTAATTTTTGCATTGTTTTAGTTTTTTATACCCTAACTTAGATGTCCTATGATGATGAATAATGATTGACTTGATCATGTAAACCCTATGACATGTTTGGAAGGTTTAGCCTAAGTCCTTGAAATTATTTTTGTGTGGATTGTGAACTTGTGATGAAATTGAGCACATATGATCCTAAGCTAAAGGTTGAAATCCAACAAAAATTGTCCTAGTGAGAATTTTGGCCTTATAGGGAGAACATAAAAGAATCCCTCTTCTTTCTTGAGTGTATTTACTCTTCCTATGCATCTTTAAATGTTGTGATAATTATTCAAAGCTAATGCATTTATATGTTTATGTTAATGAGAATTAAATGATGGAGGCACCTTTTAAGCCAATTTTATCCTCTCTTTACATACCCTGCATTATCCCTGCTTGAAGCCATAACATTAGCCTGAGACTTTTATTATAAACTCCACAAAAATATCCTTATCCAAATTGAGCCTGACCCCCATTTGGGAATTAAGACTTAGAGTTGGTTGAAATGATGATTGGTGGAAGGAATGAGCTTATGTTGCATTTCAAGAAGGATTTTTGGAATTTATTGAGATATGGGTTGGTTTTTTATTTTTATCTTGCTATGCATATTATGTAAAAGGACTTTTGGCTCACCCTATAAATGCACTAGTATTATTTTCGTTTCAAAAAAATAATCAAAAAAAGCAAAAGAAAAAGTATATATGTTTGTGAATGAAGTGCATGAGCCAAATTTACCTTATTTCTTTCATTATTTCGCAAGATGCATACTTTGGAGAGGTTGTAGAAGTTTGAAAGGTTACATACTTCATTGAGAAAAGTTGAAGAGTTTGGTTGATGCATATGATTGAGAGTTATGGTTTGGTTGAGTTGTGTTGGAGATTTAGGAGTCTTGATTCCCGAATTTTATTAAAGCACCACATGGCCAAATAATTCCATACCTTATATTTCTTACCAAGCCCCATTACAACCCCGCCGAATGGAATCTTCTTTGAAGACTTCCATTGAGCGAAGTCCTCCTGATAATTCTTGTTACATTTTCATAATTGGTTGCGAAGTGGATTTATATTTAAATTGCAATGTTTATGAAATTGTATATGTAATCGAGTTGAGAATTGACCTACATAGCCTAAACACATTGAGAGCTGAGTGTAAACACATTATCCCTGTGAGGTTGGATTTATATTGCCTATGCCTATGGATCGCTCATATATGTGTGATGACGTTAAATTCACTTGTCTTACATTGCTACTAACTGAGATGTTGCTTTTGACAAAAGGCGAAGACTTGAAGGATGTGTTGTAGGTCTTGGTTATTGTTTGGTTATTGCTTGAGGACAAGCAAGTCTAAGTATGGGGTGATTTGATGTGTCCAAAGTAGCCATGTCTTTATGCATATTTTAGTTCCATATTCTTTACATTTTGCATATTTCGGGTTAGGAATATGTCGAATTTATGTAGTATATGCTTATTTGTCCGAAATGGAGATCTACATAAGTTTCTGGTTAATATTGCAGAATATGGAGTCATTTCGGGAGAAAACCAAGAAACAAGGACGGAGGCACAAATCTACTCGATGTCGACAAGGTTAGTCGATATCGACAACCCATAGCTAGACACACCCGGACATCACAACTCGATGTCGACAAAGCCAGAGCACCATGTTCGAGCATGTCGAGAAGAACTACCCGACCAGCCCCAGCCACACAAGACGAGGAGCCACCCAACTCGAGATCGAGTTGTTTCCTCGAGATCGAGTACACATGTGAGCCATCTCCGAGCCCTGTCGAGGACCAGCAACCCGAGACGCCGAGCTAGCCAAGTCGACGTCAGTCCTACTCGAAATCGAGGAGACTTACTCGAGATCGAGGAACTT
Source organism: Persicaria tinctoria (assembly GCA_037127255.1). Taxonomy (NCBI): domain Eukaryota; kingdom Viridiplantae; phylum Streptophyta; class Magnoliopsida; order Caryophyllales; family Polygonaceae; genus Persicaria; species Persicaria tinctoria. The sequence goes on along the minus strand of JBANSL010000013.1, from coordinate 20,620,822 downwards.
TCCAGAAGTCGCGTAACGCGTTGTGAGCTGTCCTACTATGATTTGGATTACTTGGAGCCGAAGATTGTCGAGTTCTATCCGATTTTATCAAGTTACATCATGAAGGAGAAGATTTATCCACCTTGAAGACTTTAGATATAATTCCCTTATTTAGATTTAATTATGTTATGAAACTTATTTATCTTTAATGTTTTAGATATAGTTTTAGATATAGATAGATGTTTCTATCCTTGAGTAGCAAGGTTTAGAAGCCTATAAATAAAGCCCATGGGGCTGATTTCTAGTCATTCAATTTTCAGTAGGAGAAGTAGTAGGGAGAGAGAAAGGGAGACCGAGTGGAGCAATGGAGCGAAAGCAAGTTGGCTTTGTTCGGTTGTACTTTCTTCAGTTTGATTTAATGCAAGTTTCTTTTCATCAATCAATGTCTGAGGTTGCGATGAAGCGCGAGTAGTCCACCCACTTCTAGGGTTGGGGCGAGCCCAACGATAGCCATGCGTGTTTGAGGTAAAGATCCGACTTTTATCATGTTTTAAGCATCTACTACTTGTTATCTGTTTATTACCCATCTAATGGAGGTCCATGCTAACAACTTGGATTGTTAATATAAAATCAGTAGAGACAATTAGGGTTTCTTGAAAGAGTTGTCTAATTGTTGGAAAAGGCGAAAGCTTGTCCTTTGATGCGATTTACATGATTATCTGTTTTATCTCTGCCTTATGCATGCTTTGTTATCGTTTTTGCAAACCCCAATCTTAGAAGTCCTTTTCATAAAGTTTAGTTCGAAATTCGAAAGCACTTGTCTTTATTTTCTTTCGTTTTTATTCTCTACTTTACTCGATCTCGAATTGCACTACTCGACCTCGAGTTACTGATCTTCGATCCAGCATCGCCGTAGCTTCTGTGTGCGGGTGATCGACCAAGCCAACCCGACGTCGACGAAGACCCTACTCGATCTCGAGTAACCCTTTGTCGAGATCGACTAGAATTGTCGAGAGCTGCTGCGCTGTGTTCGACTGTCTGATCTTCTGTCGAGTAACTGTGCTCGAGATCTAGGACCCCTATTGTCGACCACTTCTGTGAGATTTCTCCACTGCCTAGGATCCGCTGACACGCTTCCTCATGGATCGATCCTGACTTCCCACTACTGCATCGAGAGGAAGTCTTGTAATTATATGCTGGGGCACGAATCTGGTTTGAATTATTTTATTATATTTTAAAACTCGATTTTCTCCTTACAACAGCCATCGAGAATATTCTATCACCAAATAGAGTAATTGGATCTCTCTAATTTGAAAGAGAACTGGGGAAAGTTGAGACCCACAAAGGAGTTGGTGCCAATGGCGACAGATAGGAGGTTAGCAGAAGAGTTGGTGTTTGTGGCGGTGGGGGTTGGAGTGGAGGTGGCGGAGGATTCGGTGTCGGCCATGGCGGGAAAAAAAATTTAGGGTTTCTGTGATCCTGCTCTGGATACCATAAAAGACTACGTAATTGATTGTAATCTCAGTTGAGTTGAATCTCAACGAGAGGATGTATATATACCAATAATTACATCAATGGTATCTTTATAGAATAAGATATTTCCATAACAAATCATAACTGTAATATTCTATCTCTAATACTCTTTCTTATTATGAACTGTAATTAGAGCTGGTAAAATCCGACCTCACTCGAGAACCCTACTCGAACCATCTGAATCTAGATCCAATCGAACCCAAAAATCTAACGTCATTTGCAACACAAACTCGGGCCCGAACCATTTTGACATGATACATGAATGGATACGAACAAAGACAGTTTCGGCCTAACTCATACACAATCCGAACAAAACCCAACTCATCCTTATAATTACTTTAATTTTCTCATTTTAAAACACAATAATCATGTGAATTACCTATAATGAGACATAAAAACATAATATAAATACTGTCAATTGGTCTCGAGCTTGCAAATTCAATGATGACATGGAATGCAGCTTTCAAAACCACATCTCGAGGCGAGCCCCGAGCAAAAATCAAAACAACAAAAATGATAAGATAATGGAAGAAACCTCCTATTGGCTTCGCCAAATTAAATTTCAATGGATCCACAACACCTAACCAAGACAGTTCATGTGGATATATCATTATAGATTGGGTTGGGCATCCAATATTTATGGAGTGCCAGAACGTGGGAAAACAGAATCCTATTAAGGCTGAAGCTCTTGCTTTATTGCTAGGGGTGCAGAAAGTCAAACAACTACATATTTCTAATCTCCAAATCGAAGGGGACTCTCTAATTATAATTAAACACCTGCGAGATAACTCTCCTTGCCCATGGGAGATCGAATGGAACCCAATAGTATGTAGCCATGTAGATGTTGCATTCGCATGCCATGTAGTATAATGCTTAGGTTTGCACAAATGAACGAGCATCTGTTTTCTCCTTGCGTATGGTAAAACGGTCGTTAACTTGTGGGTTCTAGAGTCGTTGTTAGGGTCATAGGACAACCTATCCCCATCGGATTTAACCTGATAGAGTCATATGAGAGAGCATGCGCATGATTTTATATGAATGCGGTGGTGACAAAGTGTCCAACCCCGACTAAGGTATGGACTGAGGCATGAGATATACTGTACCGACAATGTCTCCCGCCCCGACTGGAGCGTGGACATCTAGGCTCGACTGAGGCATGGACATCCAACCTTGACTGAGGCATGGACATGAGATAGATATCCGGCCCCGACTGAGGCATGAACATGCATGAAAGAGAGATACCCCACCCCAACTAAGGCGTGGGTTGTGAGAGCGGGATATGCCACTTGACATTGTTTGGACCTTTACAGTTTTCTGCGTGTATATATATATAGGGGGTGGCTCCTGTGGGAACAACCCTTAAGATGAGAACGTAGGAACAAAAGTTTATTCGTGGGAAATGAAAATATTATTCGTCCGAATAGGATAGTTTAGTTTTATTATGTATTAAGAGAAAGTGTGACGATTATTAGTAGATCCGAAAGTGTAAAGATTATTCGTAGAAAATGAATACATTATTCGGAAATTATTATAGTGTTTGTGCAAATGATGTGAAATTCGAAATATGATTCATCGACCAAAGAAAGACTATTCGTAAGAAATCATAAATTATTCGTCCGAATTGATGTTAAAATTATATTATTCGGTTAAATTAAAAAGATTATTCCATTAAATATGATATATTATTCGGTTAAATTTGAGACATTATTCGGGTTGATTATAAATATTATTCGTATCTAAGATGAAAATTATATTAGTAATATTATTCGGTTAAACTTGATTTATTATTCGGTTATATTATAGAGATTATTCGTATGTAAGATGTTGATTGTTTACATATTTATTTATTTTGGAATGTTAAAAGAGTAATCAATAAACTTGTACATTATTTGGTAAAATAAAAAAGAGTATTTATAGGTACGAAGAAGTTTGAAACAATTATGTATAAAAATTATACATTATTTGGTAATTTTTATTTGTATATAATTTAATAATCATTAATTGGTTAATTTTGAGAGATTATTCGGTTACATTACAGAGTTTATTCGGTTAATTTTGAGAGATTATTCGATAGTCCAGAATTGTTCCTACGTTCTCACCCTAAGGGGTGTTCTCATCCGATCTACACTCTATATATATATAAATCGAGCATGGCTTGTGTGTTTAATATTCTCGCCTTGCATTAGAGCATCCTTTGTTTAGGTATAGACATATTATATGTCCTCAGCGAGGTCTTCCGAACCCGCGTGAGTGGCTAGACCTTGACTTGTTGTATAGTTTCAGGTACTACTTTATCCTTGCTTGATTGCTTGCTTCCATGACGGGGATTCTCTTTTGGGCATAGTAAATGAGAGACGACTTGGACACAAGTATTTTACATACTTTTTGTATTTGGCATCTTACTTATCACTCACGTATTTCTGTTTTGACCCAACCCTGCCATGACACCTTATATCTCAGATTCATTTTGATGGCTTGATTTCGAACTTGAAACTGTTGTGCGCGACTTAGAAAATAGGACAGGTTTTGGTCCCCAATGGACCTATTGCAGATTTAGGGTATGAAACCCCTTCTTTCAAATCTAACATTTTTTTTTCAACCCTCTATCCGTACTTGAATTTCAAGATCCGAACGAAGGTATCAAATCCTTCGAAACGTAACTCGGGTTTTCTAACTCAGGCCGTTACATTTTGTTTGGTTGAAAATTGAAATTACTTTGGTTGAATCTCATGAAATTGATAAATTTTCACGTTTTATATATTCTTTTGGGTATTTTTCGTAAGAACGGATGACATATGTTTGAAAGAGTGGCAGTGATTGTGTCACTGTGACTAGGGGAAGTCGAAGCTTCTAGTACCAGGAAGATGGATAACCTTTTGCTTGAAAAGATAAAAAGAATACAAGCGATTCCTTGCCATAAGGCATTATAATTCATAATATATATTAATGGAAGGATATCCAAACGAACTCTTCGCTTTGTTTTTTTTTGGTAAGCTGTCGAGTTAGCATTATATGAACTCAGAACACCCATCAACATATTAAACAGTTGATATATACTTATTACACAAAGTACACCTGTATAACTTCTACCCAACTAATTAAAACAAAACGGAAGTTCATATATATATATATATATATATATATATATATATATATATATATGTTTGGACATCACATAGAAAACAATCCAATTCCAACGATCCAAGTGAAATCAAGCTAGCAAGCTATAAACACAAACTCTATTGATGAAACTCAGTTAACCTCTCCTCTCCAAGAGGGTCGACGCCTCTTGTAAAAACAAACAAAGGATGCTACGACTATGAGAACACTAGAAAATCCCGAGGAAAAACCGACAAAGAGTCCATCCAAAAACCGTTTCTTCTTGCCATGTCTTCTACTTCCATCGCTTGCTTCTGATGCTGTTGAATGAGAACAAGGGCGATTTAATGGTTTCCCACATAATCCCGAGTTACCTTCAAAGCTCGGTTCTTCGAAAGTACTCAGCTGACCACTGTATGGTATTGGTCCCTCAAGGTTATTATACGACACATTAAAAGTTCCCAAGAAACTAAGGCTTCCTAGTGATGCCGGAATCTCTCCCGTCAAGTTGTTTCTAGAGAGATCCAAAATCTCCATTTTTCTCAAATTTGATATACTAATAGGAATGTGACCCGAAAAAGAATTGTTTTGGAGGAATAGCTCTTGGAGATTTTGTAAGTTGCCAATCTCTTTCGGAATGATGCCACTCAATTCGTTATTGGAGAGATCTAAGCCATGATAATAGTTCACTTTATACTGAATAATGTAGCCAGGTTCAGGGATGACTGGGAGCTCAAACCGAGAGAACTTGAGATCTTCTTGTACATTTTGAGAAATTAGTGCTGGCAATTGACAAAGTTCTACGGGAAGCTCTCCATATAAACTATTGTCATTTAAATATAATGTAAACAGGTTTGGTAGAGTCCCTAACCAACTGGGAACTCTACCTTTCATTTGATTACCTTCTATGTTTAAATACCACAAACTCTTTAAATTAGATAACCAATTAGGGATCGGACCTGGTGCAAACTTGGAATTTCCTAGTTCAAGGAATTGAAGCTTTGTGAATTCACCTAATCTGAGAAAGCTTTCGTGGATTGGTAGGGACTCACCTTGGAAGTTGCTTGAAAGGTAGAGGCTCGTTAGGTTCTTACATTTTGCTAAAACTCTAAGTGTGGATGTGATGTTTGTAAGACGATTTCCTGATAGAGAAACGAAAGACAAGGACTTTAGATCAATGATTTTGGGTGAGATTTGGCCGGTTATATTATTTCGGGCAAGTCCAATTGCAATGAGCGACTTGCATGAGTATATGCTTTCCGGCAAACTTCCATTCAAACTATTATCTCTAAGATCAAGCTTTTGGAGCTCAACAAGTCTAGAAAAATCTAGTTTTGAGATATCTCCATCAAGGTTGTTACCCCTCAAGTGTATCTCCACTAGATGTGTACAATTCAACAAAGACAATGGGATAGAACCGCTAAGATTGTTTTCATCAAGAAGAAGCATTTCCAAGTATAGGAGCTTCCCAATCTCTTGAGGGATGGACCCATGAATATTTCTATTTGAAGATAAATCTAAGATTTTTAGGCTTGTGAGTGTAACAATAGAGGAAGTGATTACCCCTTGTAGGCCTTTGGAAGGCAACTGCAAATGGGTTACCCTACCATTAATATCGCATTGTATACCTTCCCATCGACAACAACTTGTATGGGAGGACCAATTTAGTGGAAGGGAAGAAGATGGTGAAATGTTTATTGAGAAGGCAAGAAGTGCAGATTGATCTTGGTGATTGCACACATGCTTGTACGAGAAGACAAAAGCATTGAAGAGGAAAACGAAGAAGAGAAGATGAACAGGAAGTAGAGTAAATAGTTGTTTAGGAGACATGCCTAGGTGTAGGGTAGTGAAAACTTTCAGTGGCAAAGATGTGTGTCTTGTTTGGCAAATGCCTTAGTCTTGCATTCCCCTTTTATAGTGATCAGCTACTTGTTTGATGCGTCCACTAGATTTGAGTCATGAGAAATATATATATATATTACACAGACAACTGGTTTTGAAATACGAGTGGCATGATTTACTATTAACTCCATAAAAAAATTTCTGTTTTTTCTTATATACTTGCTGAATACGGAGTATAATATTTTTTCCCCAATGGTAGTAGTTGTTGAGAATCATTTCATTCAAGGTTGAGCCCTAAAAAATACATCTTTTATTTTATTTTCTTTCTTTCTTACTAGTATTTTTCTACTTAATGACAACCTAATCTAATCTAATGGTTCAAGATAACTACAATTTTTTTCCTCGTTAAATGCTAAATTGAAAGCAAAAATAGCTTCTACGATTTTTTTTTTAAAAAAACAACTCCCTTTTTAAACCAAAACTATAATAATAATAATAGTAGTAATAGTAAAACATCAACATAATAATAATAATAATGGTGATGTCTACGGTGACCATGCTTTGTCCTGCGCTGGTTCCGTGGGCATTAAACATCGACATAACCTCGTGTGTAACACTTTATTGGATATCTGCTACAGGGCAGGGATTTCTGCCGGTAAGGAGGTCGATATCGGCTTGGTTGATGGGCATGATAAGCCCCTTCATCTGGCGGATTTGCTCCTTTATTCCTGGGACAACGGGCGGGATGTATGTGTCGATCTGACAGGATCCTCCCCCTTGACTCAGTCTAGGATGGCTGACTTTGTGCCTGGTCGCGCTGTTGTTACTACTGCTCAGCGCAAGTGTGCGAAGTATCGAGATTTGTGCACGACAGCTGGTTATGGTTTCCTACCCTTCTCTTTCTCTTCGTTGGGAGAGTTAGATACGGATATTGTTGCCTTGTTGAAGCGTATTCAGAAATTATCAATATCTCAGGATGCTGGGGCTCGTGCTGCCGCTTATATTTTTACTAGACTTAGTTTTGTTATCGCTAAGGGAGTGGGCGCCCAGATAGTATCTCGGTTGCCTACTAATTTCTTGTAAATAATAATAATAATAATAATAATAATAATAATAATAATTATAATAATAGCAATAGTAATAGTAATTATTATTATTATTTTTATTTTTATAAAAAAATTAAGATTATTATTATTATAAAGTTTCTATATAAAATTGGATCGGAGCCGACTAACAAGCTGGACTCTGCATCCCTTTTGAGTACTAAACGCAATCCTAGTTAAAGTGTGACAAAAATCCCTACTATATCCGGGTAATCCTTTAGCGACCCCACACACCCGCTTAAGAAGTCGCATAGCGTCATCCTCTAAATCACCAATAGTGGAAAAGGAAAACGGCAGAAAGTGATAACCTTTTGCCCAACATCCTTGTACTTCTACCTTTTGTTATCAACAACCACTCTATCCGCTTTATCCGGAATGAAACTTGAAAGACCAGCTGTCGAACTGAAGATAGAAGTCCTTGTAATGTCCACACAAATGTCTTTGCCCTGAAACCAGTTGTAGAACAGCATATCGGCTAGCCGAAGCTCCCCTCCCTTGTCATCAACCATACTAGTAGGCGCCTCTTTACGAACAGAGATTCCGTCCTTCAAGCACTCATCGTACAAAGCATCACGCACTATATTATAACGATGCTTAACACCAACATCAGCTGCACAAGCAAGTGCATGATCTTCCCACACATCTAAAATCCCTTTCTCACAAGCAGGGCATTTGGAACCCGCACTAAACAACTCAATTCTCATACGATATTTAATAACCGAGCGAAAGGTCATGAGATTAATAACATTAAAAAAAAACAATAATCATTTATGATTACAAATTGATTGTTTAAAATAGTTGCTTGAATAGAAAATCTTATCTACTATCAAATGCTCCAGAAACCCTCTAGATCGAGTAAGCATCTCCCACCTATATATATCTATTGTACATTTATACTAAAAAAAATTAGAAAAAATGACCGAAAGTAATACGAACTATCAACCGTGAACCAAAAATAATATGAACTTTAAAAATTACAAATATATATATACAACCTATTTTTAATTAAACCAGAATCAATACAAGGGCTAAAGTTTGCAAAAGAAAAATTAATTTTGACTCAAAACGTAATTAATAATAAAATTTGGTAAAATTTTGAAAAATTAATGAAACTCAATGTTTATCATCTTCCTCAATCATCGAGAACCAGTGGCTGGGCTTAGCAATGGCGGATGCAGATCCAAATCCGGAGACGGTAGGGCGAGTTTTTACTGAAGGTTGAGGTTTTTGACGCCTTTCATGTTTGGATATTGGCTAAATTAACGGAACGGTGGACTGATTTGGTTGCAAGTTTCTAAAAAATTATCATGGGAGACATCATTTGTTCAAATGTAATCGACTTGAAATCTCGACCATGTGTGATTGGATGATAAAATTAGTTGAGGGGTTTTGAAAAAGGGATAAGCTTAAACTATCCACAATGGTTAGGTGTGTAAATGTGCACATTTGCAAAAGATGTATATTTTTGCACACCACTTTTTAGCATTTTACTCCATTGGTTAAAATGTGTATTTTTGTACACATCTCTTTTAATAACCAAGTAATATATATTTATTTTCACATTTTAATTATGAATAATATCTTTTAAAAATTAAATATGTATTTTGTATTATAAATTTTTATTACGCACATTTTGATATACAAAAATATAATTTTCACCACAATTTGAAAAATCAAAATTTTGAATATTGTTCACAAAATTGGCTGGTTATTTGTTAAAAAAATGTATATCCCTAATCTAACTTAATTTTTTTTTGTTAGATTTAAACTTAAATATTTAAATGAACATCTTAATCTGTGACTTTTTAAATGAAATGTATTAGATTAACTTCATTCATATTATATCAAATTTAGTTATAAAAAAAAGGGAAAACTAATTAAAATATCCCCACCTTTGGGAGTATGGTAAAAATATATCCCCAACTTTCAAATGTATTAAAATGTAATAAAAATATCCCGATGGAAATAGGAATCTAAACTAGCAAATTATAAACTAACTAACTAAACTTAGAATTAATGAAATAGCCACGAAAGGGAACAAGGAAAGCGAGGAAAAGAGAGGTGCGCGCGCGCTTGGAACTACGAAGACTAGTCACGGTCGCCGGCGGGGGATGTCGAGCACACAGGAGCACGACTCCTCAGGGTGTGCGTAAGCGATGCCGGGGACAGCACTTGTTGAGAGCGAGAGCTGGTGCGAGCGCGCGAGAGCGATCGAGGCGAGAGCGAGACAGCGCGATGGCGAGACAGCGAGAGAGCACAGACGCGAGGTTCCCGAGTCGCCGGATGTAGGAGCGAAGTCGATGGTGCCCAGCGCTCGCGAGGGCCAGCGCCGCGCGCCTGGGCGCGAGTCTGTGAGGGCCTCCAATGGGTTCCTTCCTTCTTGCGACCGGTTCCAAGGTTGAAGGTGATAATTGGTTTTGGTTTTAATTAAAGAACAACGTGATGGTGATGGTGATGAAGATGAAGTGCCGAAGGGTATAGATCACAAGAGCACGAAAGCTTTGGGATTGATAATCGAGAACCCTTTAATCCATAAAGGGGTTTCTCAATTCTATTCAATCTGATTTAATTCAATAGAACTACAATGTTTAAATAGAAAACCTAAGAACCAATTCTACCGTGCAAGATAGAATTTAGGTTGATAAAGATAGAAATTTAATCCTAAAGATACATAAACCTAGAAGATAAAACTTATTCTAAAATCCTAACCATCTTATTTAATCTAACTAAGAAATACTAAAAATAAGCAATTCTATAATTAGACTCCAACTAACATAGGAGTTACTAAAAATAGAATATATATATATATAAAATAAGAAATATAAATAATAAAATAATTAACGTCGTTTCTTTAACGACTCTCAAGGTGGAGCCTTCTTCTTTCGCTTGAGGATGACATCATTCTCCTCCATTTGAAATCGACTCGTCCTCGAGTCGTCGTCTGGTTCAAGATCGTTGTTTGACCCACAGAAGGCCATCTTGACCCGCATCACGTGTATTTTTTTACAAGGGTTTTCTTGAACATTATCCTTAGAAAAAAAAACGAAGAGCAGGACCGGATTCATACCCAACGCCTTTTCCTCCCTCATATATTCTTTTGTGGTCGCCTCTTGAATTGTCTTCCAGGTCTTCCAGTAAGCTCATGGTTCCTCTTAAATGTCAGTCTTCCTCCCTCGTGGTCGACTATCTTGAGTTGTCTCTCTCACATCTTTTTCCTCTTTGATTCTTTCACGGACTTCACTGGGTAAGTTTTATTTTTTTCCCCTCTTTGTTGTTGTAGTTGTCTCTCTCTCACATCTTCTTCTCCTTTGGTGTTAGTAATAATCGTGTTGTGTTAATTTGAGACAATTTTGACCGGATTAGTTGCTTGGTTGAATAAAAAAAAATTCAAAAAAAACCACGTAGATTGCCTTGTCATCATTTTTAACCCATAAGAAAACACGTGGTAATATATTACCACCACCCTAAAAGGTCAGGATATTTTTATTACATTTGAAAGTTGAGGATATATTTTTACCATACCCCAAAAGGTGGGGGTATTGTAATTAGTTTTTCCAAAAAAAAATGATAAAAAGTTATTTATGAGACCATGTCTTCTCTCTACTCATTGGATAAAACTTTTATCTACTTTCTCAAAAAGTGGGAAAGTTTTTGCACATAGGGGGTTGAGTGTTCAAATGTACACACTTCATTCTCAAATTTACACATTTGAGCACCCATAAAACAACCATTGGAGACCAAATTTGTGTAAAATATACACATTTACACAATTGCACACCACCATTGAAGTTAGTCTTAGTGTGGTTCACCGGCAGAGAAGCGACGGATCGACGACGTCCCAACTCCCAGCCATCGTTGTCGCCTTTGCCATCTGACTGCAAATTCCACACCGCGTTCAGAATTTCCGAACACACCTCTACCTCTGCCTTGGGCTTAGATCTCAAATCCACTAGCTTACAGATCTGAAACGACGCTCACTCCCCGATTCATGTTCATTACACTTTCAAATGTATTGGAAAAATAGGACACGAATGGCGTTGTACAGATTATTTAGGTTAGGAGAAGATGATGAATAGTGTTTTCCAATTTTTTTTCAAAATTTACATTTGAGATCTAATTCCTCTTTTATTACATTTTTAGGCTAAGTTAATTTATCTATTGTCAATTGTGATAAGTATATCAATTTTGGTTTATTATGTTATAGTTTGGCTATAGATTTATAAATTTGAAAGTTCATATTATTTTTGGTTCCCTAGTTCATATTATTTTGAGTCATTTTTTCAAAAAATAAAATAATAAAAAATCAAGTAACAAGTAAAAGTTAAAGCTTCCGCTTTAGACCTCGTATATATCAACTCTCTCATTTCTCTCCATCTCGGATCGATCTTCTTCTGTTAATACGTATTCATTCAGCACCAGATCTATTCCATGAGCAAGACAACGATTGGGATTCGGGATGGAACCGGGATGTAACGGCGTTGGCGATGTTGAGAACGAAGGCAATCGAACTGATTCGACGGTGATACTGCAATTGAACTGATATGGCCATTCACTTCAACTACAAGGCGAGTAGAAGAGATACAACATCCGGGCTGATTCGACGGTGATGGTCACAATGGTGTTGGCATTGGCGTTGTTGAGAACGGAGGCAACCGGATTTATTCTATATTGAAACTCACAATGGTCATTGGCTTCACGGTGAGGAATAGAGATTTTGGTTTAGGTCTTGGTCGAACAGAGAGAAAAGATTTTGGTTTGGAACAAAATATCCTCAACCGTTAGATTAAAGTTATCAACGATTGTAGTAGAGTTTTATTAATAGCAAACGGATCAAGCTTTTCATGCCAAACAATCTAAAAATTTTAAACGACGAAGTAAAAAAAAGATGCTAACAAATTGGAAAAATAAATAAAATAAAAATTATTAGAAGATACGGAGTATATGTTAAAAGAACTCCGTATAATTCCAATGTATGACTTCATATTTACCCTCAACGTTACAATTAATTAGTTTTTTCCCCTTAAAACTGTATTTTTCACATTAAAAAAAAGAACAATAATTATTTCTGATTACAAATTGATTGTTTAGAACAGTTGGTCGAATAGAAAATCTTATGTACCATCAACTGCTCCAATTCGAACCCCTCTCGATCTAAGAAGCATCTCCCAACTATATATATATCTATTATACATTTATACTACAAAAAAAAAAAACTACCGTAATCCATTACTGAGCTACTGATAGTTAATGTTATTTCTAAACAAAACAAAATTTTCATTGATCAAGTAAAATTATCAAAGATAAAATGATCAATCAAATCACTTTAAATGAATAAAATAGAAAATCCTAAATTTATTTAGACATGAGAGATAATAATTTGTCTATAACAAATTTTATATCATCTACTTAAACACTTAATAATCAAACATAAATAATTGAATATGTTTTTAAAAAAAAAAACAAAATTACGAGAATATGAATATATGAATATATTATATGATAGTTTTATAAGTTGTATTCGTAAGTTTATATTACCTTATTTTCCGAAATTTGACGAGGAATGAAGGGAATACTTTAAATACATCGAATATTCGAATCCATCGAATAATCGGAGGTGAATTTTTATATGAGGATTAAGGTAAACTTGTTTAGTTATTTTCATATAGAAAATAATTTATTTACTTTATCATTATTTCATATTAACTCACAAAGGATTCAATTTATTAGATTACTCGAAACTCCAAAAGTCATCAACTATTAGTATATTCCTATAGATTGATGTAAATCATTACTCGTTTACTCATGTAATGAATTAAGAATGATCGACTTGAATTCAAAATTCTCATTTCTCACTAATAAAAGACGAGTATAATAAGGATATTATAACTTGAATCAGATATAATTTTATTTGAAAACTACTTTTTGAAAGACACAAATACACAATCATACAAATATCATGAATTATCTTTTAGATAGAGAATCAAGTATGATTTTGATAACAATATATTTTCAAATTTCAATGAAATTAATGATGAATAGATCGAGTTTACGAGCCAATGAGTAGATTATATATATATTGAATCATATTTAATTTTACTTGAAAAATACTTTTTGAAATACACAAATAACATGAATTACATATTCAATTTAATAAAATTGATTACCCGAAAGTCCCGAACTAATATTATTCAACAATTACAACCCAAACAATTGAAAGTTTGAACTTTGAAACAAACATAGACCCACTTCTATTTAAATCCTGAATAAGACCGACCAGAATACCGACTCGAAACCCGAACGAGATCGATCCAATTTGACATAAAACCCGAATGGGTCCAACCCGATTCTGATAAAAAACTGACCAATCTGAATTTAATTTTGACCGAATACGACCCGACCCGACCAAGCCCGATGCAGAAATTTTGACCGATTTGACCCGACTCATCGGTGACCCAACCCGAATGTGATCGACCTGAACCCGATCGGATAACCCGAATTACCATCTCTCATCTGTTCCAATGAAACCCTCAAAGAATCATCAAAAGCATGGTGGACATCTATAAAATAGGAGGGCCGGTGGAGTTGTCCACATCCGAAAGTATTATTATTATTATTATTATTATTATTATTATTATTATTATTATTATTATTATTATTATTAAAATATAGGAGTTTACAAAGAATTAGTGGGGAATCGAGAGACAATCTGGGCCCCCACTCTTTTAGCAATAGAAAACCCCATCCTAGTGAAAATATGAGTTCTATTATGAGCCCCTATATCGTGAGCTTGAAAAAAAAATTGGATCCTCTTTAGAAGGCCTTTAGCGTCCGCCTCAAGTTCCCCCAATGCAGAAAAAGAAAAGGGTAAGAACCCATAACCAATGGTCTTACACTTATTTTGATACTTGACCCGCTTTTGACGAGCTGTCTCGACCACCACCTGTCCTGGAACAAAATCAACCATCCCAAATTGCGTCAAAGGGGATGACCCTGTCAAGTCAACACAAACATCTAGCCCTTCATCCCACGCATAAAGAAGCATGCCCGCAGGACGGAGGGGGTTCCCGTCTCCCCTACACAGGCCAATATCAACCTCTTTACCAACTGAGATCCCATAACGATAACAGACATTCACCAAAGTGTCACGAACAACATTATGACGATGTTTAATCCCCACAATACCAGCACACGACACAACATTATCTCCAAAAATGTCTCCCTCAAATACCCTGGAGCAAGCAGAACAAGACTCTAAAATGGAAAACAAAGGGATGCCTAATCGATAGCACAACACACAACGATAAGTCTTACCATTCATAGTCTGACCCAACCCTGAGATGGGGACAGCCCTAAGCCAATCAGTAGCGTGGTCTTGACGTTGAGAATTCCACAAAACCATCTGACGCGGTGATAAAAAAAAAAGATATTCTTTGCATCTTTTGTAATATGTGTGAAATATATGTCTACCAGTTTCTTCAAGAGTTTGGGGGCAGCGATCTCACTTGGATTAATCAGAATATCAGTCCCTACCTTTGTGTTGAAGACACACACGACGTCATCGAAGGCATACCTAGGTGATGTTACATTAGTATGCTGGAGAAGCTTAATCTGCAGGCGAGCTGATTGCAACCGCAAAGCTAGAAAAGAATAAAAGAGAGCGTCACCTTCACAATAAACACCAAGGCCCCCAAACCTGAAGGGCAATGTTGAGAGCCTCCACTGCCAACTTCCAAAACCCGGCCCAAAAGTAGTGATAATACGTTCTAGGGAGCGTCGAAGGGCTAGATCAAACTTAAGCTGAGCAGACTCGAAGGCACAAGGCGGGCAAGTACGCAAAGCAAAATAAAGTTTGGAGACCCCGGTACAAGCACGCAACAACAATAGCTCACATTGCGGGTCCCCAATCTTACCAAGTGCATCCATAAGTGCGATCGTTTTGTCCACTCTCTTCATCACAAGCTCGCTATTGAACACGAAACTAACACTGACGGGTCCACCAAGGAGCTTAACCCCATGCAACGGCCTAGCAATGTTAGGTGGAAAAACATCAGCCAACCTACTCCTCGGATCCTCTCTCGGCCAAAAGATTTCAATTTTATCAACATTGAGGTGTAGACCATAACTTGGTCCATCCTCAATAATCGTCTGCATTACCTTCCCAATGACCAGAGTATCTCCAACAATAGTACCGTCATCCAAATACCAAGCCTGAAAACACACCTGGAACGTATCTAAGATTTTGCGCACTAATGGATGCAAAACTAATGCAAATAGTAAAGGGTCGAGAGGATCCCCTTGCTGCACCCTCTGGCAAGACCGAAGAGTTTGATCACCATAATACAACCTAGATGGATTGGAGTAGCAAAATTCAACCCAACGAGAAATTGCAGGGCAATGAATCCGGACTTCACGAATCATAACTTCCCGATCAACCATATTGAAAGCATTTTTAAAGTCCATCAGCAACATAGTAAGACCCTCCGTATTACCGCGCTCTTCAACTAAGCGATTCATAGCATGAAGAATGGCCTCACCCCCGCCCGACACTCCTACCCCAAACTGAAAGTCATCCAAATAACCACTCAAGGAATGCCCAATCAAGGAGGCACTAACCTTGGAAACCAAACGCCTCCAGATCGTACCCACAGCAATGGGGCGAATACCTCCTCCCGACTTGACAAGCGGTGTGAGAAACGCACTAGCAATGTATTCACCTAAAACCTTAGGAGGAGTGTTAGAGTGAGAATGCTAGAGAAAGAAACTCTCTTTGAGGGTTTCTCTTCTCTTGTGTTTCTCATCTCGCTTTGGCTCGTCCCGGTGTGCTCTCCTCTCAAATATGGGCGGAGGTGACCTGTTTCATCCCATGTGTCCATGGTGGTGGTGGGCCTTGGAGGAACCAGTTGAGACATGGCTTGAGTCTAGGTCGGACCTGGTTCGGCTTGCTGCTGCTGTTTCGCGTGGCCCTGGTGGGTGGGTAGTGGCGGCCTGGTGTTACCTTCGTCGGATCTGGGAGGACGTGTGGGTTCGTTGTCGGTTCAGGCTGGTCAGGTGGAGGTGGGGTGTGGGTTTGGGTGTGGTGTGACCTGTGGGGTGGGGGTTGTTGTATCCGGGCCCCTCCGGGTCTGTCTGAGCTCCTCCCTCGCGTTTTCCTCCCTGGTCTGGCTCGACGCGGTGGTTTGTGGTTGGTTGTGGTGGGCCGGTGCTTGGTCCGGTGGTTGTGCCTCCCTTGTCTCCATTTTTAGGCCCCTTTATTTTTTGGAGTTGAGTTGAATGTTTGGTGCCTTGTGGGAGTTTGGTGGGGCTCGACGTCCGGCGGTTCAGGTTGTGGGTGGTGGTGGCCCTTGGTGGGTCGTATATGGTGTTTTTTGGTGGGTTTTCGGGTGTACGGGGGTCCGGTCTTTCTCGTCGGCGAGTTCCGGCTCTATCTTTCGTGGTGAGCTGAACGCTAGCTTGGTCTCTCCGGTGGGTGTGATGGGGGCGCGTGTATGCCCAGCCCGGCCTGGGCTGTGAGCGTGGTGTGGCCCACTTGTTGCTTGCTATGGGTGGCGTGTTGGTTTGGCTTTCCTCCTTTGCTTTTCAGAAAAGCTGACCTTTTTTGTTTGCTTGGGAGGGAGTTTGACTAGATTAAAGTGTAGTGGAGTGCTTTTTTTTTTTTTTTGTGGTGGTTAACAATTGTGGGTTAAATATTTGTGTGGTGAGAAATCTGCCGAGTGGTTTGTGTAAACTATGTTGTGGGTGATGTCATTTTATGGGTAGGAAGTATGTGGGTAGAATTAGTGGGATGCTAAACTTTGTGGATAGTAATATGCGGTTGATTCACGGAGCAGGACTTCTGTGTCATGTTTCACCCTTTTACGTACGACTCTTGGTATGGTCTTACTTTTTGTTACTCTTTGACTTTATGTCTCATCTATATATTTACCTTTTCAGGGCCTAAAACCTTAGGACACTTCCCCTCTAAAAAACGATTAACCACCTAGGTGATATCATCGACTAACTCATCAGAAACAGCAACCGCAACCCCACTCAAGCAATCCATAAGATGTTGAGCACGCAAACCATCTCTACCACATGATGTACCAGGAGGAAAACTCCTAATTCTATCCAAAACCACCTCTTTAGACGAGAATAAGTTATGGTGGCCAATTGGAGTATTAGGTATGGACGACGACTGGGAGAAAGGATGTTTGGCATTTAACTTCTCAAGATTGGCACTAGAATACGGAGCAATGCCAGAGGAGGAAAGGACCCTAACAACAGCGGTGTAGTGCTCATCGCCAATCTTCCTCTTACATTGCTTGATATTACGCTCAGTCAAATCAAGGTCCTCCTCAGCAACCTCAGACAATGGAGGAGAGGGTTCGGCAAGAGTATCCATAACAAGCTGCATAATAGTGCCCGACTCACTCCACGAATAAATAGCCTTGACTATACATTCCTCTTGCCACCGCCGCTTGTTAGCAGACCTGGTCTCCTGGCTACTCCTCGGGGAAAAATTTATAAGCATACAAACAGGCAGCACCAACAATCTAATCCACCCTCCGATGTCACCGGATTGCTTATCACCTTATCAAGGGCTCCTTTCAGCACCCGAGAAAACTCAAGTCGACACTTAGGAGGAATAGATTTCACAGTATGCAGCCTCTTGGAAAATATACGGTCGAGCAGATCAACGTTGAAAGCGCAATGTTGCCCATCCATCAAACCAGAATCAAGAGCAAGCTGCATCGAAGGAGATGTAACCTTTAAGGCCTGTCAAAGTCATAAAGCACAAATCTAACCACACCATCACCACAATCAGGGGGGTGCACAAAATCAGAACCACTTCCATGGTGTCATTTAGAGTGAAAAGTATGCGTTTTGAAACATACTCCACACAACCAAATCCCCATCCTCTTAAAGGTAGTTTCAGCCTCAGTGAAAACAAGCATGTTAGAAGAGATAGCATCCCTCGTCGTTACCTGAGCATCCCCCGTACAGTGATGATCCCTAAGGTGTGTGATCAAGGATGTCTTGGTAAGCCCATTCCCACCCCCATCTTGGCACCCGTTGAGACCCACGAACGGAAAATGAAATCGAATTGTCGTAGTCGGCATTGGCAAACAAAAACAAGGACCCCTGAAAACAATATGTAACGAAGCCAAACGAAGGCAACACTAATCAACGAGCAAAAAACGTAGCACAATTCAATCAAAATGGGATGAACACAACAAAAAAAAACTCAACACAATCCACAGCAACACCAAATTCACAAAAATCAAGAAACAAAAAACAAGACCACACAGCACACAACACAAGCACAACACACAACACCGAGCAGATCACAAACGCACCAACATCACCAGCCCGCAACATCACAAACAAGGCACCAGCAGCCCGCACCACCAGAGCACAACCCCGACAGCAGGACAACAACACCAACAGCAACACAACCAAAGACGACGCCGACAACAGCCCCGAAAGACGGAAGGAGATCAGACAGCGCGGCTAACGTCGTACCAATGGATCAACTAAGAGAGATCGACAGAGGGAGAGAACACAAACCTGGAGATCGACGGAGGGAGAGAACAAATACCTTGAACCAATTGCTGAACACCGGAGATGATCGGCTAGAGATGATCGACGGAGGGGATCACCATCGTTGAACACCGGAGACCCGAAGGTGGGATCGCCGATTGCCTATGCCCTAGCAGACGCACTTTAAAAATGATTTACAACCAATTGATTTACATAAATTTAGTTGGAAGTCTCGTAACCAATTGAGTTCCAACCCCCTTCTGAATAGTAAATCCAACTCTATGAAATATGAATTCGCCATTATTGGACCCCGCCCAATAACGCTTCGTAACCAATTGAACCCGCTTCATAAAACAAATAGCATCATCTCCACGTTCCCCTAAAGTAGGAAACGCGAATGCCATGAAGCAATATCCGGCCCTTTCGCAACACAAATATATGCGTACTTCTTCTCCTTTCTTTCAGTGACTTTCTACTATAGTATATATCTTTTTCTACTAGCAAGTTTATTTCTCCTTTCTACTTTTGGTGTCTTCTATTAATGTTTTGTGCCTTCCTACCCGCATCAAATTGGTCTTAACAAGCCCTAAACAAGTTTGAAATCTTTTATGATGAATCATGACATCCCTAAACAAGTTTGAAAATCAAACACAAGCTAAAGCGCAAGCAACACTAGAAAACCAGAAAACGAAAATAAGAACGCAGCGAGATGATTATGCGGTTCGAGTATAATACTCTACATCCGCGGAGTCTCAAGTGGGAGAGACTCAGGCCTGAATCCACTAGTTCTTGTTTGCGATTATAGATAATGTTGCATCTATAGGCTCTAGGATACATATCGAAAGCATAACAAACAGATACAAGGTTTACACAAAAGAATCCACTATTTGAATTTCTAATAGCAATTAAGTAGTATTATCAATAATAGTATGAGAATCCATTGTTCCATTGAGTACAGTTGGTTGAACTCAATGGAAAAATGGCTTTATTATTTATAGTCGGGAGTGGATCCATAGCCAAGTTGTTGCGTACACCCTCAAACCATCACCAAGGCCCATCAAAAATTGCGTGAGATGATTTCTTGCTTCAATATCTATAACCGATTTCGCAATATCACATGAACAAGATGTCATTGCACCACAAGTACACTCTAGAAATCCTTCAACACATTGAAACCCATCCCATATTTTCTTGAGCTTGTTGAAGTACGCAACAATTGAGCTATTTCCTAGCACTCCTAAACATATCTCCCTCATTAATTGGAAGATCAAAGGGGTATTGGTATGTCCATAACTTGTCGACAACTCATCCCATAGTTGCGTCAACAATTCTCAATACAAGAAACTCTCTGAAATTGATCTAACCATGGAATTAAGCAACCAACACCTAACCATGTAATGAACTTTCACCCATCTCTGCAAGTTTGCCGGAGCAACCATATTCTTTGTGCAACTTCCATCTATAAAACTGAGTTTGTTCTTGGCTCCCAAGGCCAAGTGAAATGAGATCGATTGATTGAGCCATGGAGTATCTGAATTAAACAAAGCGAGTGGATAATTCGAACTGATATGTCGATTCTGTAAGACCCGAGGTCTTAAGAGGCGCAAGCCTATGCCACTTAGCCCTCTCAGGTCGTCCTCACTTGGAGCCTGAAAAAGAAGAGCTCTTGTGACATAGTTAGGGCCTGAATCACTTATCAATCACTCCCAACATCCTTATTAGTTAGGGCTTGAATCACTTATCAATCACTCCCAACATCCTTATGATATCCGATGTGGGACAGTGTGTTACAATCTCCCCCATTTAAAGCACTGACGACCCCGTTAGGCCCAAGGGACTGCCATCCGGGACGAGGGTACCCGAGCATACTGTCGAAGTACCTCTAAGCCCAGAGTCGGCTCTGATACCATCTGTAAGACCTGGTGTCTTAAGAGGCATCAACCCATGCCACCTATCCCTCTCGGGTCGGTTGTCATTTGCCTGAAAAGGGAGAGCTCTTGTGACATAGGTAGGGCTTGAATCAATTATCAATCACTCTCAACATCCTTATGATATCAGATGTGGGACGGGGTGTTACATATTCGCTTCTGTTGAAAGCCCAAATAATTTGATACTATAATTTAGCCCGAAATGTTATATTATTCAATTCAACAATTAGCTAGGTAAAAACTATGCATGTTTAAAGTTTTTATATTTAATTACACATTAATAGAATAATAGGTGTTAATTAACCCTATTGACTCATTAAGTTTGAAAAAGTGTATTTTAGCTAAAATAATGCCTCATAAACTAGAAATCGTAAATAATATTATTTTATTCATTTAAAAAAGAAATATTGCAAAAATTACCGTTGAATTCAAACTAAAATATCATTGTTTTAAATCAAAACAAGTTCCGAAGACATTAGATTGCCTGATATTGAAAATATTTTATCCCCTCGATTAAAATTCTGTCTGATATTGAAAATATTTATTTACCCACTGAAATAAAATTCTGTGGATCTCCATTATTGGTTATAGACTTGTAGTTGAAATAAAATTCTGTCTCCATTCCTGGAAAGATTCACATTCAAACTTTCAACGGCTGGTGATCAACGATCAACGACACCGTGATGTTGATCAATTGCATCAGCACATCATTTGTTGGATTTAATTAATGATAATTTCCTAGTTGATTACTTATTTAACTTTTCCTATAACATTATAAAAATTAATTGGACTACATGCATATATGGAGGCCAATAAAAGAACAACAAGAGAGAACGAGAAAATAAATAAACAAAGCCAAATCTACATGAGAATCAGATAATCCAAAACATCATTTGTTGGATTTAGTTAATGATAATTTCCTCGTTGATTACTTGTTTAACTTTTCTTAGAACATTATAAAAAAGTAATTGGACTACATTTTGCATATGGAGTTCAATTAAACAACAACAAGATAGAACGATAAAATATATAAACAAATTAAGCCAAATCTACATGAAGAATCAGATCATCCAAAACGAGAAAGAAACCCGTGTTTGGATTCCAATGGTTTATAATTATAAGACAATTAAGCACTTATTAAATTAATAGTGTTTGATTAATGTATTTTACAACATGTTTAATAATATAAATTTTACATAAAATATATTATATATTGAGTCAATTAATCATATTAAATTTAAAATGTAATTATAAACTTTATACAATAATGAATGTTTAACCGACACAATATGTAGAAAGCAAGCAACAACAAGCTCGGAAACACTCACCAGAGTGACTTTCAACTCGTATAATGCAAAATGAAATGGTCAATTAAGAAGCATTCAAGCATAAATGGAAACCTTGCAACATGGTGCAATCAATTTCGGGATTACCAAAAGCGGCCATGACGACCTAGGAAGAGTCCCATCAAATACAAGTCCCGAAATTCTTACAAACCCTGAAAATCCGAATGTCCCTTATAAACGGTATGTTGGCACGTGAGGAGCACAATCCCCTTATGCCTTATTTACATAAAACATCCATTACACTAAAGAAATATAGGAACGATGCTTCTCCCCTTATGATATAATCTTATATATATCCCCCCTTCAAGTTGGACTTGTTGAGATTCCAACAAGACCCAACTTGGAAGAAAGATAGGAACGATGCTTCTCTCCAAATGCTTTAGTAAAGATGTCAGCTAGCTGGAATTTGCTTTTGATGAACTGAGGATGCACAAAGCCATTTTGTAATTTCTCTCTAACAAAGTAACAATCTATTCGGATGTGCTTAGTTCTCTCATGGAAAATCGGGTTCTCTACTATGTGTATAGCAGCCTTGTTGTCACAGAATAATGGAATAGGCAATGTAGAGCTCACATGTAGTGCATGCAATACCTCATGGACCCATATCAACTCACTAGTTGTCATAGATAAACTTCTGTATTCTGCTTCAGCAGAAGATTTGGAGACAGTATCCTGCTTCTTAGTCTTCCAAGATATGATTCATTGCCCAAGAAAAACACAATATCCTATTAAGGACTTTGCACTGAATGCACACCCCCCCAATCAGCATCACAATAAGCCGTGACAGTAGGTTCTGAAGTAACAGGATAGAAGAGTCCTATCGATGTGTTTCCTTTCAAATATTTCACTACATGTAGAGCAGCATCATAACGTGGTTGTCTGGGTTGGCTCATGAACTGGCTAAGATGTTGCACTGCATAGGTGACATCAGGTCTAGTAAGGTTAAGAAACAATAACCTTCCTTTGATCCTTCAATACCTCTCAGGATCTGGAAAAATCTCCCCTGAGTCCGTAGACTGTTTCAATCATGTAGGCAAAGGAAACTTTGCTTCTCTACATTCTATCATGTGCAAATCTTCAATGATGTCCAGGATATACTTCCTCTGGTGTAAGTATGTCCCTGAAGATGATCTTTAGATTTCAAGGCCTAGAAAATATCTTGCAAGACCTAAATCCTTGATAGTAAATGCCATGTGCAAGGCCCTTTTGATTGCTGAGATTTCTTGATCATCATCACCAGTGATCATAAGATCATCAACATATACCAAGGCAGCAATAATACCTTTGGATGTCTTCTTAACAAACAGTGAGTAGTCTTTCACTTATTATTTATATCCCATCTCAGTAAGAAACTTACACAATTGAACATTCCATTGTCTAGACACTTGCTTAGCTTGAGTCCATAAAGAGACCTTTACAGTCTACAAACCATGCCTGCCTTAGGCACTTCATAACCCTCTGAAGGTTGCATGTACGCTTCCTCTTCTAGGAAACCATGAAGGAAAGCATTTTTCACATCCAATTGATGGAGGGGCCAGTTTCTCATAGTTGCTAATGCCAAGAAGATCCTAACAGTAGGAAATTTTACAACTTGAGAAAAAGTGTGTTTATAATCCTTGCCCTTAATTTGGTTGTATCCCTTGGAAACAAGCCTTGCTTTGAATCTCTTAACAGATCCATCAGGTCTGTACTTAATTTTGTACACCCATTTGCTTCCAATGGCCTTCTTGCCTTGAGGGAACTCAGCCAACTCCCATGTGTTGTTTTCTTCTAAGGCTTTAAGCTCTAGCTCCATGGCATCAATCCATTTAGGGTCTTGGATAGCTTGGGAGTCCAGGTAAGGTTCTTTGATAGAAGTCATACATGCAAAGGAAGTGGTAAAGGTTAGATCATGATCATGATCAAAGTTCAGGTATTTGGCTAGAAATGAGTTTGACATGGATGTGTCTCTTTTGAGAGTGGGATGTATATAATCATGTAACCTCATAGGACCACAATCTGTCTTGTGAACCTTATGAGAGGTGGGAACTCATCCATGTCTTGAAGGTTAGGTGAGGTATGTGAGGGTAATGTATGAGGGGTGGATGAACTAATTGTGTCCGGGATAGTGTGGTTGGTAGGTGTGTGTGAATGTTGGGTATGTGGATTATGGTTGTGTGGACTTTGGTTATATGGAGGCTGGGTATGTGGACTTGAGATATTAGGTAAGGGTGGTTCATTTGTTTTGAAATGAAATTGATCATCTTTTAGAGCTGGATTTACCAAGGGCAAAACATTATCAATTTCTCCAATTTGCTCAACCGACACTACATCTTCCTTCTTGAAAGGAAATATTTTTTCATAAAAAACAACATCTCTGCTAACAAATAACTTCCTAGCTTCAATATTTCATACCTTATATGCCTTTTGCTCATGAGGATATCCCAGGAAAAACACATTTCCTTCCTCTGGCTTCCATTTTATCTTTGTGATGATGATTAATAGATGCATAGCATAAGCATCCTACTGTTCTGAGCTCCTTATAAGAAGGTTCCTTTTTTAAGAGCATTTCATAAGGAGTTTTTCACTCCAGGTTAGCAGTAGGGAGCTTATTGATAATCTGTGTAGCTGATAGGACACCCTCTCCCCAAAAACTGATAGGCAGATTAACATGATATCTAAGAGCCCTTGCAGTCTCTATCAAATGTCTATACTTCCTTTTTACCCTCCCATTTTGTTGAGGAGTGTAAGGTACTGTTTTATGATACATAATACCATTTGAGGCCAGAAAATCAACACATTTTCTTTGCACAAACTTAGTGCCATTGTCTGTTCTGAGACACTTTACAAATCTATCAAATTGATTCTTCACATAAGCCACAAAATCACTGACTGCTTTGAAGACCTACATTTTATCTTCCAATAGAAAGGTCCAAGTGATCCGTGTGTGATCATCCAACACGTACAGTTAAGAAATAATGACATCAATTGAAAGTAGGAGCTTTATAAGGCCCCCAAAGATCCATATGAACAAGATCAAAAACACTATTTGCAGCAACAAAATTCCTTTTAAAAGGCAGGCTATGTATTTTAGACATAGAACAAGTCTCATAATGGAAATCATTCAGGGAATCAAAGTTAAACTGATGCAAGTGTTTAAGCTTAGAGATTGAAGTATGCCCAAGCCTGGCATGATTCAATTCTAAACAAGCATTCACTTTATTACAACTGCTAGAGAAATTTCCAAACACAAGGTCTCTCATTGGCTTCTGCTTATCTTCATGAAGGATCTTGTATAGCCCATGTCTTCTAGGTCCTGATAACACAACTCTTCTAGTTCCAGGGTCCTGAAGAAAACAATGGGTTCGTGTAAGTAAGGCTATTAATTCATTATCATCTCGGAGCTTCCCAACAGATAACATATTGTGCTTGAAGTCAGGCACAAGAAGCACATCATTCAAGATCACATTGTCTGACAACTGCAGATCACTAGTTTCTGCTTATCTTCATTACAACTGCTAGAGAAATTTCCAAACACAAGGTCTCTCATTGGCTTCTGCTTATCTTCATGAAGGATCTTGTATAGCCCATGTCTTCTAGGTCCTGATAACACAACTCTTCTAGTTCCAGGGTCCTGAAGAAAACAATGGGTTCGTGTAAGTAAGGCTATTAATTCATTATCATCTCGGAGCTTCCCAACAGATAACATATTGTGCTTGAAGTCAGGCACAAGAAGCACATCATTCAAGATCACATTGTCTGACAACTGCAGATCACTAGTTTCATTTACTTTCTTAATTGAACCATCTGGCAATCCTATCAACACAGGTTTGTCAAGGTTGGTTTTTTGAGACAGAAAAGTAGCATCGGCTACCACGTGGTCACTAGCTCCTGTATCCACTATCCACTCAATCTAAGTGCTTGTGGATACAACATTTACAATAGAGGTAGGAAGTTTAGCTGCAAAATTGGCATAAGCATTTTCAGTGCTCTTGCCCTTCATCTTTTTTCATGATCTCGTGGAACATTGCATTCACCATGGCAACATCAGGTTGAACTTTTGTAGACTCACTATACCAATAGGAATCCTCAAAAGGATTATCCTGCATCTCTGAGTTCATAGAACCTGCTGAGTTAGCTGCACTTTTCACTGAGCCATTGCCTTTGTCTTTCTCCTTCAGAGCCTTGTACCAATCATGAACTCCATGCAACTTGAAGCACTATTTAGCAATGTGTCCCTTCTGACTGCAGCGAGAACATTTCTTCTCATATTTGAGCTTCTTCCAATCCTTTTTCTAGCTGTTGGTTATTAGCAGAAGAATTGGTGAACGGGTAGTTCTGAGTGCCCCTATTTGCTGCAAAGGCACTAGTGTCAGATGATCCTGATTACACAACATCCGGATCATTGCCCCTTTCCACCTGCTGGAGTATGTAATATCCTTTGTATCAACCTGTTCCTAGATTGAATTTCATTGAATTTCCCTTTCAAATCACATGTGCATTGAGCCATGATCCCACAACTACATTCAGGGATGCCTTCCAGCACTTGTAGCTCATCCCAATACCTCTTCAAGGTATTATAGACCTCAGCAAGACTCATATTACCCTGCTTCACATTTCCCAGTTTCTTCTTAAGTTGATATATCAAGGGAGCATTTGTTTGACCAAAACGCTGAAGTATTTCATCCCAAAGCCCCTTAGCTGAATCCATGAACATAAACCCCTCTGCAATACTCTTGCTTATAGAGTTAAGCAACCAGCAACGGACCATATAGTCGGCTCTAAGCCAGCGTTTAAGATCTGTAGATGCCTGTTCTAGTCTTGCATAAAGACCAGTGACAAAACCCAGTTTGCATTTAGCCCCAAGCGCCATTGTGACACCACGACTCCATGTCATGTAATTGGTGCCATCAAATGGTATAGCAAGCAGTTGAGCTCCAGGATGATCCGAATGCAACATATACAACGGATCTCCCTCATTCACCTTGCTATTGATTTCTCCATCCAGGTTCCTGATATTAGATCCTCGATTCCTAGTTTCCTCAGTCATCACGAATCAACAGATTAATACAAAGGTACGAAGATATGAAATAAACCAGAACTGATCACAAAAAACATGAAAGCACCCACAAATGCTCTGATACCATGTAGAAACCAAGCAACAACAAGCTCGGAAACACTCACCAAAGCGACTTTCAACTCATATAATGCAAAATGAAATGATCAATCAAGAAGCATTCAAGTATAAATGGAAACCTTACAACAAGAATGATAGCAATCAATTTCGGGTTTACCAAAAGCGGCCATGACGACCTAGGAAGAGTCCCATCAAATACAGATCCCGAAATTCTTACAAACCCTGACAAGCCGGATGTCCCTTATAAAGAGTATGTTGGCACGTGAGGAGCACATTCCCCTTATGCCTTATTTACATAAAACATCCATTAATCTAAAGAAATGAAATATATAATACAATGATATAATCTTATACAATCACTACAAGATTCTACCGAATCCGGCATGATTTGCTGGAATTACCAATTTACAATACAAAATCAAACAAAAAATAGAATGCAATGATTGATCTAATCGCAAAACTTGAGAAAACGTGGAAGCAAATTAAACAAGATCAAATTGATCCCAAATCGATCGGTAACACCATAGACGGATATAGGCGGAGGCAAGCGTGTGCATACGCACCCTTTTCATTCGACGAATCACCTATATTTGTTCTACGCGTCGATAGCTTCGTTTTGATATATTATAAGCCTGAATTCGATAAAAGAGTAAAAGGTTATGACCGAAGTTAAACACAGATTAATTATTTCAAATATCTTTTAATAAATCATGATTAATTTATATTTTACTTAATTTTATATTTTAGCAATATAATTCAACCAAAAAGCTTCGAAACAAGAGGTTATTTTACTAAATTCGATAATTATATAAGAAATTATGCAAGTTTAAAGTTTGTATATCTTGTTACACGTTATTGCATCCTAACAGAACAACAAGGTGCATATTGACCTTGTAGGTTTCAAACGATATATTTTTAGATATAAAAAATATTATTATCAATTAAAACGACACCGTTTTATCGTTTAAAGAGAAAAAAAATATAAAACAACTACTGAAACAATTTTAAATCAAAACATCTCCATTTTGAAAAAAAAACATTGTGTTTTGTACTAAAAAAAATGTATGTTTAAACTAAAATATCATCGTTTAATCTAAAATATCATAGTTTTGTTTCTTTAGCATAATATAAAAAAAATATCGAAGAGCAAATCAATAATTTGTATAAAACTTTGTCTCTCCTTCGATAAATTTTTAGCTTCGTCCCTGGGTAACATTAACACCCCTTCTCTCTAATACCATGAGAAATCGATCCCCGTGGAATTCAATGGTGATTGTAGAACAAGAAGGAGAAGAAAACATAAAGTTGTATGATCTCAAGCTGAAAAAGATTTTGCTATAAGATACCTACCACACCCTGAAACGTTATAAATTATAACGTTTGCCCCTACATTTCATCCTATCCTATACAATAGTAAACTAGTAATTATTTTGCAACATATCACACCTTAGTTGAAAAAAATTTCCCGTCCAGGAATGTAATTATTGGGAGAAAAAAAAAGAGTAAATGTCCATGTAATAAGACCTAGCTAATTAATTAAATTTCCATTATCCAAGATTTATTAGTTAAATTTCCACCAGTCATCCTAAACTGCTGCTCGCTTGTTGAAAATTTTATGATGAAAAAGGGCTGCTTGTAACGGCCCGAGTTATAGAATCCGGGTTACGTTTCGATTGATTGGATACCTTCGTTCGGATCTTGCAATTAAATTACGGGCTGATATTTAAAACAAAGTGTTAAGTCTGAAAAAAGGGATTTCAAACCCTAAATATGTGATAGGTCCATTGGGGACCAAGTGATTACACACCGAATTTGTTTTATTTCTAAGTCGCGGAAACAGTTTTAGCTCCAAACCAAGCAATGAATATAAATCCGATACGAGGTGCTACGGCAGGGTCTGGTCAAAACAGAGGTATAAGTGAGAAATCCATAACTACAAATTAAGGTCGGAAGGTCAAAGTCAGTCTCTCTCTCTCTCTCCAAGTCAACGCCAAAAGGAAATCCCCGTCATAACAGCACTCAATGAAGTAAAAGGACGGGTACCTGAAACTATACAACAAGTCAAGGCGAGCCACTCATAAAGGATGCTCTACCATAAAGAATGTAAGTGGCATATCCCTCCCTACCCCTGCTCGTTAGTGCAGGCACCGTCCGCATTCGATGCTATATAGCATTATCTCATAATATCATTTCTCATGTCTCATGCTCATGTTCTCGTCTCATTTCACATTCTCATATTTTCATGCTCGTATTCTTTTCTTTCTCGTATCATTTTCTTTCTCATTTTTTTTTCATATGGTATCATAATGACGCAATGAGGTATGAACCCGATGGGACTAGGTCATCCTATGACCCTAGCAAATGACTCTATGACTCACAATTTAACGGTCGCTCTACCATACACAAGGAGAAACCAAATGCTCATTCAGTTTATGCAAAGCATATGCATGCTACTACATGATATGCAGGATGCAACACCTAACATACTACATGACACATCAGACATGAGGTTCGGATCTTGAGTAAGTTCCTGTAAAAACTTTCTTGGAAGCGCGCAGAGTCCAAGCAATCTAACAAGCAAGCAATATCCAACCAGGTCACCGAGCACCTAACGAGTATACAAATATCAATAGGTATATGTCTAACTCACACAAAGCGCCTTTGACTATCATACATAACTTCACATATTTCATAGAATTCATCATCACATCTTATCCATATCATCATCATTATCCTTGTCTCAGATCATATCATATCATCTCAGAATATCTCATATCATCTAAACCATTCCATATTATCTCAAACCGTCATGTATCATGCATCAAATTTCATCTCATATAACTTATCATCATGCTTGCAACATATTCATATCATATCATAACTCACATAACTCCACACATAAGATTCATCAAGCTATTCAACAAGTCCAAGTAGTCACAACACTCTTAAATCTCAATTAAGTCAACTCAATATTCAAAACACCCTTTCAAATCATACATGTCCAAATCCATATATAAAACACAAGATCTTTAAACCAACTCATAATTTATTTGATCAAATACCCAACTAGTTAGCACCAGAGGCGGATGGTAGAGTGACCTTGCCCAGCAATTGCTGGGTGAAATTTTTTGGGGTAGGTGAATCTTATTTTTTATGGCTTAATTTCTTGACACATAACAAGCCTGTTGTTGCAGGAGGATGGTCAAGTATGAAATTTAAATAAAATATAAGATCAGACTGACTCTATGTCTCAGCAAATAAATACAAGACTTCCTCCCGTTGTAATAGAAGGAAGTAAGGTTCGATCCACGAGGAAGCGTGTCAGCGCCGGCCTTTTCAGTTCAGAAACTCAATAGAAAATCAACCAGACAAACAACAAACACAGAGAAAAGCAGAGAAAAGCATAAACAGAGCAAAAGCAGCAAACTTTAGGTCGATATCGACTGGTGCTACTTGATATCGACTATAAAAACCGACAGCAGTGACTCAATATCGAGTAAGACAAAACTTTAAAACTTAAAATTCGTGAAATAAATCAATAAAATAAAAGACTTCCAAGATCAGGGTTTCAACACCACAACGATAACCATGTAAAATAACACATAAAGGCATAAAAGATCATGCTTTTCATCAAATAACTTACGTTATTAACAAATAGGAAGATAGAGGTTTTCGCATAAACCCTAATTGTTACTAACCATTTTCACATAATTAATCCAAGTTCTATTAAGATCACTTTCGCTTCAATAACACAAACAAGGATCACCTTCAACTTTCGCAAAAGAATCATGCTCGTAGGGATAGAAGAAGAATTCGCATCAAAAGATTGTACCTTTACTGCATCACCTCACATGGCTACCTTCGGGCTCACCTCGACCCTAGAAGTTGGGTGACTACTCGCTCTTCATCATCAAGAAAGACATCAATAACAAAAGGAAACTAAATTGCATTAATAAAAGAAAGCTTACAACCAATCGCATCCAAATCGTCTCTCAACTCCTTCTCTCTTCTCGCCACAAGCTCTCTCTCTCTCTTTCTCTATGTAACTAATTGTATCTCTGAAATGGAATGAATAAAACTCGGCCCCTAGGGCTCTATTTATAGGCTTCATTCCCTAGATAATTAGGAAAGAAACTCTATCTATATCTATATCTATCTATCTACTTACTTAAAGATTAAATAATGGAATAAAAGAAATAAATCAACAAGGAATTATATCTAGTGTAGGTAAATATCTCCTTCATCTTGATAGATCTTGATAGAATTTGATCTTGTGGATATCTCCATTGGACTCAGGATAGAACCTTAACAAGAACCCGGACTAGCTCGAAATCGGCTACTGTGGTCCAGTCGATATCGACTAAGGTCACTCGATATCGACCTGTGTCTTTCAACTTCTTCTTCCTTGACTCGATTTCGGCCTCAGGAGTGAACATCGACTGACTTGTTACTCGATATCGACTTATGAAACTCGATATCGACTTGAATCTTCTGCTCCTAGCTTCTCTGGTCCATGTCTGGATTCTGCTCGATTTTTGGGGTCACTCGATATCGACTTGAGGTAGTCAATATCGACCTCTGCTCTCCTTCCTTAGCCGATTCTGGTCAAATCTGATGGAAATCGGCTGGTCTTCTTCAATATCGACTAATGGTACTCGATATCGACCAAGCTGTGTCGACTCGGTTTTCTTGTTTCCAGCTCGATTTGTCCTGGTTCCGCTACTCCTTGACCTCGGACTTTCTGTAGTTGACTTCGAGTTTTTCCTCCTTTCTCTGAACTGTTGTAAATTTCCTCGATTTCTGCGAAATTAAAACAGAAACTGGTGTAGACTCCATAATTGGAAAATAAATGAAACTACATAGATTCTATACTATTCTAGCCCAAATGTATGAAATGCATGCAGAAAATGATATAAAAGTCAGTATAAAACATGGCAAAATAGGCTCACATCAAAGCCCATATATATAACTCATACTAATATTGGAACTCCTTTAGCCCTTAATTAGTTTAATTACTGGAGCATTTTACCACTAAGATTAAAACAAGAAATTTTCTTTCATTCCTCAAAACTCTAAAATCCCTCATCGTAGTTATTTAATCTACTAGTTTTACAAATTAGGTTTGTATATAAATTCTCTTTTTTAGTATTCTTTCAAAACTATTTATTTAATTCTTAAATTTCATAATTAGAGTTTTGATTTGTTTGATGATTTGATTATAGAAATTAGGATTAATATATTTTATCCTTGTTTATACTTTACAAAATCTATTATTTTGTTAAATTTATTTTTTACTACAAAATTACTAGGATGAATTTGTATAATTTTTTGTCTTTATATAATAATTTCATTATGAAATACTATAAAAATCATATTTTGACCCGACAAAGTTTATTACTAGTTTCTTAGCTGTGGATATTTTTCCGCTCATCTAACTTTGAAACACTAGATCCGCCACTGGTTAGCACATCTTAAAATCTCAAATAACTCAAATGTCATAAGTCTCAATTAAAGATATAAATCACATATAGAACAATAAAACATCAAATGTCATTTAAAACATTAATATAAAACATAGCATAAAAACCTACCCAAATCAGACAGAAAAAGGGAATGAACCAACAAGCCAAGTAGGCTTTCGCCGCGGCGAAACATGGTTTCGCCGTGGAGAAGCCCTCCAGCAAGTTTCATGCGAGCACGAGACCATGTTCCCCGCGGAGAAGCCCTCCAGCAAGTTTCATGAGAGCACGAGACTCTCATGGCTGTGAGTTAGCTTTCCTCGCAGCGAAACCTAATTTTGTCGTGGCGAGGCTCAACTCCTATGAGTCCAAACCCAGATTTTATTTGTCGCGACGACGAGGTTTTCTTGCTGCGGCAAAACTCGTCCTTGGAGCTCTTGTGTGACCCCGTGACACTCAAAGTCGCGCAACTGTCTTCTCTGCAGCGAAACCTGGGTTTCTTCATTAGAGTTGTATTCCTTACATCAACAACCTCTAAAAACAAGTCTTGCCCTCGAGACTAAAATCTTTTTAAAACCAACGAAGTTTTTCAAAACTCAAGTCAGTTTCCCCCTATGTCAGTCATTCAAATTTCCAAGAACTCAAAAGGCAACAATAACCATCTCTAAGGGCTAATCCCATATTTCACTTCCTAGGTTCATTTCTCAGAATCAGTCTCAACATACATATCAAATATAGCACAACCAACATATCAACATAACCAACATCATTCTATCAAGATTGATCAATATCAAGGTCTAGCATCATATCAAAATTCAAGATACCATCATGTCAAACATTAACACAACAGAATATCACATATCAACATATCAGAATATCAATGTATCACATATCATAGAATATGCACGTCACTACCAACCAGATTTCAAGTACAACATATATCAACACATCAACCTAACCAATTATCATCCCATCAAAATATCAACATAACAAAATTCATCATATCAAATTATCGTCCTATCAAAGTATTAGTATAGCAGAATTGTTCATAATGAGAATTTCATCTAATCAAAATGGCAAGATATCAAATCTCATCATCAACTGATCATAAAATCAGGAAAATTTGCCTATTGTTACCAACCGGAACATAACACAACCACCAAACTCACACATCGTCATCAAGCTTCCGAAGCCTAAGGTCGAGTCTAAGCTAGGTCACCAAACTCAAATCAGGTTCCGGAATCCCAAACGCAACCACATCTCGCTTATCGTATAGCCAAAACCCATATATGTCCCCTCCAGTTCTTCCATAAAAGTCCACAAGTCAAAGCCTATTCCAATTTCATCCATTATATACGTCAGTACTTAGGTCAACGAGTTCTCCAGGAATCAACTTACACAAGCTCTCAAGCTTACGATTCAAACTTCCTGCCCAGCCAATTAAAGCACATAAATCTGAATTAATAACTCTCCAAGAAATCATAGATCAAGCCCAACAATCCAAACTCTCATGTAAACCTCTATCAAACACACAATCAATCTAGTTGTTTCTTTCCGAATTCATTCATACCTCCTATCTCCTTAAGAATCCATCAGATCATTATCCCTAAGAGAGAACTCTCCACTTCTTCAATACCTGATCTCACATCCCATACCAATAAGCACACTCAATGCTAATCCACCTCTAAAGAACCCAGTCCTATTGCCACCCTCACATAAGAGCATTCTCACATCCTCTATCCTCAATATGTCGTAAGCAAAGCCTCATCTCTTAAGCTACTTGTGTATGCCAACAACACAAGCACCTCACTCAGCTATGTTGGAAAA
This sequence comes from Persicaria tinctoria, assembly GCA_037127255.1. Taxonomy (NCBI): domain Eukaryota; kingdom Viridiplantae; phylum Streptophyta; class Magnoliopsida; order Caryophyllales; family Polygonaceae; genus Persicaria; species Persicaria tinctoria. Next base: position 20,586,073 of record JBANSL010000013.1, on the reverse strand, counting down.
TCCTAGCAATACTCAACCATCTGCACTCGTCAGATTATGAGCTAGAGAGCTGACGGAGGGAAAGTCGTTGTTTTCCCTTGTCAAAATAATTCCCAAACAAACAAACTAGTATAGGATGCAAGTAAGGGGTCGATCCCACAGAAAAACAAGTATTTCCAAGAATTGTGCAAATATTGATTGAAAGGCAAAATATAGGAATAAAGTAAATAAAAGAAACTAATCTAAACAAATGCAATTGAAAGATAAAAGAGATGTAACGATGTTTAAGATACATGGCGAAATCCCTACTTTGTCATGATCAAACGAAGGTTCTCACAATCCTAAGCATGCTACTACGGAATTCATTCAATGACGAAAGAACAATAACCTAGCAAGATAAAATCATGGTGATCAATCATAATAATATCAACAATAAACACAAGGGAAATCGAAAGATATTAAAGAGCGAAATAATACTTCATTAGAAACTCACAAACAACCAACCAAATCCCGAAAGTGTAGATGAAAACAACGGAGAATTAGCCAAGCATGGCTTACCTAAATCCCTTCTCTTGAATGGAAAATAAAACCTACAACCTAAAACCTAATGAATGAAAGGCTGAGAATTCTGAATATTCATCGCTCCTTAGGGAATTTCGTGGCCTCCCTCATATAAGAGAAAAGAAACCCCGAAAACCTAGATACCTTCCTAAGAGATAATGTAGAAAATATCCTAAAATAATATAAAATATCCTAAAAATATTAAAAATGAAAATAATAAATAACTAAGTCTTAATCCGACTTCCTTAAACCCCATGGAATGGATAACCATTGAGATTTGATCGAATTTCCTTTCGAAAAGATAAGATTTGGCTTTAAACCGACGCTTCTGTGGACGATTTTGCCGCCGCAAAATGGGACTCGCAGCTGCGACTCAGTGTGTTCATCATGGGCTCTCACAAGATAGTCACCAGGGCGAGACGAGGCATCTCGCGGCGGCAACTTTGAAGTTTCGCTTCAGCGACTGGAGTTGACAACTTGTACAGACCGAACTTGTAATGCACTTTCCGGAGTCATCATTCGTCCAATTGACGCATATGAATATGCGTTGGAAAGCTCTTTTCAAGGAATACAACTCTAATGAAGACCTCAGAAGCTGATTCGAAGTTCTAAGAAGCTTAAAGAGACAATCTCTCAATATTCTTTCGTTTTCCTCTTGTTCTCGTGCTCCTTAGCTTTCTAATTTGGCTTCCAACCCTTCCTTGCCTTGGTCCATGCTCTTTGGACATCCTATTTGGTCTCTTCCTAAGCTCCTCACTATGTCGGGACTACCAATCTGCATAAATACCATAAAATAGCGTAGTTTCTGAACTTTACCACTGAAAGAGCATAATATTCAATTAACTATAAAATATGATTATATGACAATGAAATGTATCTAAAACCAACCTATAATGCCTACTAAAATATGGCTTATCCACTAAAAAAAAATTCGCTTCGGCAAAAAGCCGTGGCAAAAGGGGTTCAAGGGGTGGCAAAAGGGGTTTAGCTTCGGCTTAGCTACGGCAAATGGCGGGGTTGCGAATTGTGGGGTGGCAAAATTTATTAGATTCGGAAAATATCCATAGCAAAAAAAATTAGCGACGGATAAGCGACCCTATGAAAGACACTACATATTTGCTACGGCAGCTTGCCGTAGCTAATGCTTTTTAGCCTAGTTTCTTCATACCTGGGATGAAAAGTCCTATATTTTTAATAAAAAAAATAATACACAATTTACATATAATAAATTTTCATTAATTATATTATACAAAATTTACATGTAAAAAACTACAAACTTTGTATACATAATTATAAAATTTACATACACAATAAAATGTCCAAAACTATATTTTAACCCAAAAAAATTGTCTAAAACTACATAATTTACATCAAATTGGACAAGCTAATAAAGAAAGAAAGAAATCTTATAATAAAAAGCAGAAATGCACAACAGCTGGAAAATCCACAGTTAAGATGAATTTGGTTAACATTCTGTCATCACATCCGATGAAAAGCAAGCAGTTAAGTTAATTTTTAATGAAATCTATACCATGGAATCTAAAAACTAATATATGCTCAATCTAACTCACAAAGGAGATAAAACCATCTCATATGTATGATTGATACAACAATTTCTATAGCTTCACAACAAGCATATCAGATTAACGATTTTGGCTAATTACAAGCAGGAGTGAACACGCCTATATGTATGATTCAGATATCAAGATCGTTCAAATAGTCTATCAGCTTATTTGAGAATAGTGAAGCCTCAATTTTGTAGGATCATCCAAATACTCATATGACCTCCTCTCCAACCTGACCTATTTCTCCAATTTAATTTTTAGTTTTAATCATTTCTAGCTATGCAAATCAGTTCATTGGAATGTATGAAACATTCCAATAATACATTCTGTAGATTTAACCATAGCTACTACATACCAAAGGAGGGTTCTTGAAAAGGTTCGGAGGACATCTAGGATGCAATTGGGATTGCGCAATGTCGGCAGCCAGAGAGTATTCATGGATCTTAAAGGTGAGAGTTGGACCTTGAGGTGTCCTTGCAACTCTTAAATACAACGCTGAATGGGTTTTTGATAGCATAAGGAAATGTGTCACGCCCATAAGTCTTGCAACATTCAACAAGTCTATAAGACTGTTCCTCTTATTTTCCTGTAGTTTCAAAGCAATGGTACTTCCATATCATATAACTTCAATTGAACTTTAGTTTAAAAAAACACTCATACAGGAAAAGGGATTTTACATAAAACCTATTCAGATGATAAATAATTGCCACAATATAAACTGAATTGGAGATGTCACCAAGGGTACTAAATACTCTTACCACAAGTAAACAGGAAGATGATCTCTAGTATTGGAGTTTGCCTGACCAATCTAGCAAACTCGTTGCTTAGTTCTGATAACGCACTCATTTGTGCTTGGTACTTATTATAACTCATAAAGTGCTTATAAGATTATAATGTATAAAAAGCTTAGTTCACCAAATGAACTCCAATATAATATCTAGTTCTAGTTTGTAACGAAAGCTTAAGCTCTGTATGAGTTCAATCCTTAGGACTACTTGTAAATCAATCACGCATTTTAGTTACCATTGAATGTTTAAATTAGCACGAGGAAGCAAAGTAAGCTAAAAAGGGAGAGTGATACAGTAAGGAAATTTCAAACAAATCCTTACATGATGAACATCAAAAGCATCCAACAACTTTTCAAATGCTTGAATCCATTCTTGATAATTCCATACACGAGGAATATCAACATAAATCACATGATAACCCTGCATGAGAAAATCAATAAGTTGAACATGTTTGATATGCAAGATCTCCAACATGACAGCTTGAAAATTCTGAATTGAATAGATAAATATTTATGAAAAAATTGTCACGGAAAATAATATAACCGTAAGTTAACAACATAAATTGAAGTTATCATGGTCCAAACAAGAAAAAGCATATAAGATACTATTCAGAGGCAAATGAAGTAACTTAGAAATAAGGTATCAGCCAGTTTCTATCATAAATCAAAACAAAAGGCATCAGCTAGTTGGACAAGCAGTAACAATATGCTATCATCCCATTGAGGGACTTGAGTAGCAAATATTGGAGGAGCCAAAGAAAGTGTAAGCTCATTTCCATTCTTTCACACACCACTTATTTGAATTTATTTAGCAACAAAGCTCAAACACGCTAACAAATGCAAGCAACTTGAACATTATTTCATTCTAAAGGAATGTCTAGGACTGAACTCAACCTATTTTAGAACCAATTTAGAGCATGTGTCAGTCTTTAGGTTCATAGATTTTCAAAGCTTTAAAAACATCACACATCTTGTTCAAGAAGCATGTGATTATTAATTCACCCTCAATCACATCAAAATTACAGAGATTATAAATCTACCATTAAGGCAATAAATCAAAAGACATCAGCAAAAGCGTGGTCACATACTCCACTGCCTTATCAGAAAAGTAAAAGGACATGAAGCTTATTTAAACTAAATACAGCTTTCTTATACTACCATGTGACTCAGTCTTTTGTTCAGGTTTATTTGTGTTCCTACTACCATGTCATCTCATAAACCGCATAATGAAAACAGGTAGGAAAATTACCAAACTGCTAAGCCAGCATATCTTATACTACCTTGACTTTAGCCTCGTCCCTTGTTAATCTAATTCATCTAGAGAAGACATGTCCGTTTATTTCCACCTGCAACACATGGATAGAAGCAAACAATAAGAACTTTTTAAACACATAGTTTGATAATCCACCAGAATAATAAAAGTAATTAATTTCAACTGTAACAAGGACTTTCCATTCTTCTTAGTCTAGTAAGTAATTGATAATCCACCAGAAAAACAAGAAACAAAAGCATAGGTACTCCTGGCCATCCAAAATGACTTTCAAGCTATTGTGATAATCGATAAGATTAATTTATAGATCAAAGATACTTGCCAGTATCAACACAAGCTACAATCATATGCATCTTTATGCAAACTGTTAACAAGTGAGAACTAATTAACACGTAGAACAAATTGATTCTGTGATTCATGAGAAATCGAGAACTAGTAGCGACAGATGCAGGTACACTTTAACTTGCTAGAAAATCAGCACGAGCAAAATCTGGAACTCTAGGATAACAATTAAAACCTTAAATTAGCTAATTAGCTAATCTGAAAAAGCTCGATCTCTCAAGGCCTCCATTTTTAGTGGGACTCGGGAATTCACCCAGTGTGGCCTTTAATATTCCCAACGGACTTACCTGACCCGTATCGAAATAATCGACGCGGCCCAACCTGTGCCGCGGGAACAATCTACCTATGAATTCTGATGCGTCATTCCCTTATCGAGTTTTCCTCAGACGATTTGGGAATCAGATATTTACCTGACGTCGTAGATTATCTTGAGGACCAACAACAACAGACTCTTGATTCAGGTGGAAAGTCTCAAAGGGTGAAGAAAGGTCTATATCCGCGGAACGACCCCTTTTTCCTGAAAAGAGGTTTCTGGCGGCACGTTCAACCTCCTCTCTCTACTCTACTCTTTCTGGTTTTCTTTCTTCTCAGGTCCGCTTGGTTTTCATCTGCTCCTTTCTCCTCCTCCCCCATCTTCCACCCACAAAAAAGTCCCTTCTCTTAATGTAATTTCTCTCTTTTATAGGTATTAGGCGTTCTCCAAATGATATGCCACGTGGGGTTTGCTACTCGACACGTGTTCTACTCGTGGGGGGTGGGCATGACCGCCACGTGCCCCTCTTTTCCATCCGCGGATGATTCCGTTTAAGTGAGCTTGTAGTTTTTTCTGTTGGATGTCTATCTGCGGTCGGCCTTTATGATAATGCTTTTACCACATCTTGCCAACCGGTTGTGTTTTATTTTACTTTTATGTGTTTACAGATGTTTTTATTGTTGGTTTATTCACAGCTCCTCGGGCTGGGTCGATTCCTCTCAGGGATTGACGGGGATCGATAAAGGTTTTTAAGAAAACATCTGTACTTTTGTTGTTGCTTCAACTCCGGTTTAGAGATGATGGGCCTCTTTCTACCGAGTTTTGGCCCAATTAGGGCCCATTAGGCCTATTTATGTATGGAATTTCAAACGTCGGTAATTTCCTATAAGTTACCCCGTTCCGTTTCTTTTTATCTCACATTTGTCTTCTTCTGTTCTCCAAAAGATTCCTATTCTTATCCATCTCTTGGTTTTCTAGCGGCGGTCTTTTAGGTTTCCGGTTGCTCGTTTGAAGTTTCCAGCAGATTTATTCAGATCTTCAAGGTATTTTTTCTTGTTCTAAGCTGTTCTTGATTTTTCTTTGTTAATTCTTTGATTTTTTTATGGATAGATCGAAAGTTAGGGTGTGAGTTCGTCTCTAAATGTGTTTTTGGACGAGGTTTTGCTTTGTGTAAATAAATCTTCATACGATTTTCTTCTAGCTTGTTTAGAAATGGCTAGTCTCAGTGGGGATCACGACCCGTTAGAAGACTTGGAGAGAGGGGGAGGGTGGAAAAGCGGTGTCGCTTCATCTTCTCGAGCGCATCCAACTCAAGAGACCCTCTCCTCTTCTTCTGAGAGTTCCTCTTCTAGCTCTGGTGGTTCCTCATCAGAGTCGTCTTCTTCCAGATCCGCGTCGACTCCAAATCGAGTCGGTCCTACGGGTAGTCCTATTAAGGTGAGAAGGCGCCGGAAGCGTACTGACCCTGATTACTATTCTTCTCCTTACACAGTTTCTTCTTCTTCGAAGGGATGCACGGGAGATGAAAATTCGAGGGATGTGGATGAGTCAGGTGCTTGTTCTTCGGTGGACGCGGGTCCTTCCTCCACTTCTCACTCTGCGGATCAAGAGGTAGAGGATATTTGGATTCCTTATGAGGCTCCCCCAATTGGCGTAGCGGAAAATCCGAAGAAGATCTGTTCTAAGGAGAATTTGACCAATTTAGATACTCCAGTGTATGACTTTGGGGATCTGGACACTTGCCTCTTCCTGGGAGATTTTAAACCTCTTGCGCCTCCATCCGTCCGTCCATTAGTCGTAACTGATATGATTCACCCGTGGAGATCTCCCGTGGGTGAGCTGAGGGGATGTACTACTTTGTTGAAATTGGAAGATCTTGATACCATTTCTCATATCTTCCCATTGCCCGCGGGAGTAGAGTTCTGCCTTCTTGAGGAGGGAGGAGGTTGCTTGGATGCCTATGAAGATTGTCTGGTTGTACTCGCGGCCAGTTTGTCTCAAGGCTTCCGACTTCCCCTACACCCCTTTTTCTCAGGGTTCTTGGATGAGTACAATTTAAGCCCTCCTCAGATTGTCCCTAATGGTTGGATGTTCCTTACCAGTTTTATTATGAGGTGTAAGGAGATTGGTGTTGCTCCTTCGTTGAAGTTGATGTTTAGTATCTTTTCCTTAAAAAAGGGGACTCAAGATTCGAGATTTTATCAGTGCAACTCGAGTTGCGGATATATGGAGAGGTTGTCTAGAAAGCCGAATTGGAAGTATAAGTGGTTTTTGGTCCGCGATAGGTCTAGAAAAGGCTTTAATTGCCGAACTGTTCCAGGGCGTTTCTGCTCTGTGAAAAAACCAAATGTTTCCAATCTTTCCGAGTTCAAACAATCATTTTCTCATACACCTAGATTTCCATGGGATAAAATGCTATCCGCGTTCCATCTTGAGATAGCTGGTTTGAGTTTGCCTCATTCGCAACTAGGTGGCTCTTTTTGTTTTATTGTTTCTTTTGGTGCATAGATTTGTGCTTCATGTTTTGTCTTGTTTTGATGGTTGCCTTATCATTGAATGTTTTCGTGCTCAGATAAAATGGATTTGGATACACTTCTGAAGCGACACAAAGCAAGATCCGAAACGAAGAAAAAGACAAGTTTAGAGGTCAATGATCCTCCTGCCCCTTCTCCAGCTCCGGAAGTGGTGCCGATTGTTGACATGACCGTCGCGGAAGAGACTGGCGCTCTCTTCGGGTCTTCTTCATTGGTTCCTGCGTCTCGGGACAAACGTGTTCGTTCATCCGCGCTTGAGACTTCTAAGTCGAAGAAAAGGAGGGTTAGCATTGTTGTTGGGCCATCAGCCGCGGATGAAAGGGGGCTCTTCTTAGAGGGTGAAGCGAACCTTCGTGAGTTTCCCATTCCAGGGTTTGATCCGATTGATCTACAAGGTCTTGCCTTTCTAGCTAAAAAACGTTGTCTTCCTGAGTAAGGATATATCAGTCGATTGGATGTCGTCACTCTTTCAACTAACCTTGATCGTATTATCCAATGGGTAGGTTAATTTTGCTTAGTTGCCTTTTGTCTTACTTTTTGGAATAATTTTGACGCGGTTTAATTCCGGCTTTCTTTCTCTATTTTCTCCTGTCTCAACTGAGGGTGATTCAACCGGACGTCGAGAAACGCATGGTGTGTGGTGAAGAGAGTCTTAGAAATAAAGAGGAGGAGGTCAAGAAATTGACTCATCAGCTTTGGATCATGGGAAACACTGTTGGTGACCCAGCCTCAGTGGAGAAGATCAAAAAGAGGTCAGTGGAACTCCATGAGGAAGTGCAGGCCCAAAAAGAAGCTATGGCCGTTTTTAAGAAGAAATATGATGATCTGAAGGTTTCTCTGGATGCTGCTGTTTCCCGCGTCAAAGAGCTAGAGGCGGCGGAAGGGACCTCGCGGGAACTTCTTCAAACTAGGCAGGCCAGCATTGATAAGCTGGAAGAAGATCTCTCCATCCTTCGCGAGGAAGTGTCCAATACCAAGCAAGAACTTGATACAATCAAGGCGCGCTCAGATCGAGATGTAGCCCTTCAATGGCTTCAGAGTCCGGAGGGTTTGGCTTATCTATCCTCTGAGTGCATAAAAACTGAGGCCGGCGTCTCTTTCATGTCTTCTGTAGCCAAAGCTTGCCTCCAGACTCCGAAAGGCTCCAGTATTTTAAAAAAGACAGGTGTTTTAGCTACTTTCGGAAGGGAATGGTGGCGGGAATCAACCAGAGTGTTGTTCGTTTGGCTATTAATCCTGGTGTCCCCCTAGAGAAGTTTGAGCCTAGTATGACTAGTGCTGACTGGGGGCTTTCAAAAGAAGAGATGGCCGTGGAAGATTCCTACTCTGAAGACGAGGATATCAAGGACGCGGAGGATTAAGTTGGGAAGGCGGCCACCACTAATTAATCTTTGATTTCTTGGTTCTAGTTGGATGAAAATTTTATGGATTTGGGGACTCGTGTTTGGTTCCCTGTTTTTGGTAATCCATTGAGATACTTGTCTCATTTTGAGAATTTGGGTTTGAGATCTCTTTGGGAAAAGTCTGGTATCACTATATATTTTGTCTGCAGTAAATACTTATCTGTTAATGTCCTGACCTTTTTTCCAAGTGTTGAAAAGGTTAGTCCGATTGTATGAAGTCTTCTTCCACTTGTTTTTATGCTGCAAGGTGGGGTTTTTTCCTTTTTAAAACCTCAATCTTTTCATCTTCTTCGCTACTCCTTATGGGTTAATAACCGGCCATACCATCGTATGTGTTATGTCATCGAGGAGTTTCAACCCTTGGGCCTTTTTTCAAAAGATTGAGAATGTGGATCAGCTTTCTCGGCTAGTGAGTTTCTTTCGCTTTTATTAAACAAAGCTTGGGTTATCTTCATTGGGTTTTAATTTTATACGTGTGCAGGTTATGCCTCCTCAATTTGAAGCCGAATACGGGCCGCTTCCGCCTCGATGGGCTTTTCTTTCATCATATCTTGTCCACGACTTTCCGGTGGTTGTGTCCTGGAGTGAGAACGGTCTTTTTCAGATTGACAGCGGTTGGGATGAGTTTCTTATCCTTCACCATCTTGGGATAGGAAGTGCTATGATGTTTTTTCATAGGGGCAATGTCTCCTTCAAAGTTTGCCCGCGTCGCGAAATTGGGGATGAATATGAGACTACTTTTAACTCGGTTTCTTCCTCATGTAGTTCGAATTGAGCTTCTCCCGCGTCATACTTTGGGAGTTTGTAATCTGGTAATAAATTATGTTTTCGCGAGAGAAGAAAAAGGGGATCTATGATTCTCTTTCACTACCTATCGTGTCTTTGTGATTTCTGGAATAAACTTAGAGGGGGGGATCTTTTATTATTCATAATACGAAGTAACATACAGAAACCTTCCTAGAGGTTGGATCCCTTTAAACTTGATACATCATACTGGAGACAGTAATGCGATGGATAAAGTAGAAACCTAAGGACGTCCTACTTCTCCATTTTCCTCGCTGTCAGGACTGGCGACAACGACTTCAAAGATGGAGTCTCCCATGTAGGTGAAAATTAGAGCTGATTCTACATTGACTCGATTTGCTTGTGTGATGTCGCGCCACCCTTGTGTTAACTAGAAGAGGCTGTCTTCGTCCCTTTCCACCTTTACTTCGTGTTCCTGGTTGGAGCGAGACCAGAGTCTGGCTTGAGTGTGAGCATCCTCGTCGATTAGGACATACATGAGAGGGAGCCGAAGTGTTAGAAGTTGCTCCTCCCTCATGATGACTCTATAGAACGCCCTTAGCGGCAAACCTGGATCCATTTTGTTTTAGGATGTTCATCACTTTAGGACATCCTAGCATGCTTTATACCCGCTGTGTGAGGTTTTTCTCGCCCTCGGCTTTATCGCTTTTTATCAAAAAGTAATTTTTAGTTTTTCCTTTTTCAATTTACTTTTTCTTGCTTGAAAAAAGCCTCTTCCTCGGTTAATTAATTTTGAATTTAGAGAATAAAAGACGCGTGCCCTTGGTGACTGTGTCACCTGTTGCGCGCCAAGCATGCAACTCTTCTTTATTTACTTGACTGTTCCCTCGTGAGTGATGAGACAAAAGAGAGAGAACTTATTGTTTCCCTCCAATTTTTATCGAGATGCGGGGATCCATTATAGTTCCTCCTTTATCATTTAGGGCAGACAGTGATTTCGGGCAAGAACCACGATGGGCTTTTTTCGAAGCGATTGATTATCCCGAACAGTTCTTGCGTTTGGTAAGATTTTTGTATTTAATTTCTATTTTCCTTATGAATTCCTTCTTTGCTTATACCTCTTTTCTACTTTTCAGCTGCTACCACTTAGGTTTGAGGAGGTGTACGCGGATGTTGTACCTAGCCGGGTTTTACTTTCCTCTTATCTGTTGCGTAATTTCCCGGTTTGCATACAGCGACACAACGGTGGTCTTCTCTACTTTGGCCGCGGATGGAAAGATTTTGTGGAATCGCATGGTTTTGAAAGGGGGTTTCGATGATTTTTACTCACATGGGTGAGGCGCGTTTCGAGATTTGGGTGGTGGATCCACGCGGAGGTGAGCGTGGGGTTAATCATGACGATCCTCCTCCCCACGGCGCAACTTCGAATGGTCTTTAAGCTTGATCTTTTATAATCGTTTAATAAAACAAAGCTTTAAGCTTGTTTATCAGCTTTACTTAGCTTGTGGATGTGTTTGAAATTCTTGTTTAACACACTTTTTACCTTTCGTCCTGGTCTATTATCAGACGCGAGTAGCGTTCTCCTAAGTGAAAGTAATTGAAAGATTGGCTACAATTTTCATTAATTGCGAATTCTTTGATCTTTGCTCTAGGGAGTTTTCGAGGTCATGCATGCCAACTGTATGAACGGATTTAGTCTTTCGATGCTACTTCGTCGTGATGTGTCGTTCACGGGTCCTCTGAGTTTTTCAGCAATAGTGTTTACTGTTTGTTTTATGCATGGCGCGCCAGTGGTTTAGGCTTAGTGATTGACCTTTCGAACTTATTGGTCTCGTGTTCCTGTCTGTGACATGTGTCCAGTTTTGTCCATACACCCTATAAAAGAGAGTATAGGGGGAGGGGTGCCTAAACTTGATCTCTCGCCTTTAACACGCCTTCCCCTGTTAGTCCGCCCTGGTCATTTTTTGAGCGTATCAGTTTTCCCGAGCAACTCCTCCGCTTGGTTAGTTTCTTATTTGCTAAGTTTTTCTTCTTATCGGGTTTGTTTTTTCCTTAACACACTTTTATCTTTGTATTTTGCTAGTCTCTGCCACTATGTTTCGAGGATAAGCTAGGGCCAGATCTTCCTAGGAACGTTCTTTTATCTACCAGGATTCTTCGCGACTTCCTGGTGGAAGTCATGCGCGGAGATTACAGGGTTCCTTTTTAAGAGGGGGTTGGAATGATTTTGCCGAGTCGCACAACATCAATATTGGTTCTTCTTTGACCATTATCTATAAAGGAGGAAATCGCTTTGAGGTTCAGATTTTAGATGCTGTGGGGGATGAGGTAGATGCTGAGTGGACCTCTCCGGAGTCAGGAGGTCCCCCTTCGAATGGATTTTGCCTGAGTCAAGGTAGAACTCGTCTCATCCCGGCAAGGGCTCGGCGAGCATGAGCTGATGTGTGCATGTTTTTATTTTTAAGCGGATAACTGTTTAAATGTGTTAGCGTACCTTGTCTCTGATTGTTTTTTGTTTTATGTTTAGTTGTTGGCTCATGGACGTAATTTTCTATGATACCCAAAAAGTTCGGGTGTTCTTGAAGGGCTTATGAAAATTACATCTTTCTTTTTTAGAATGCCCTGAGCAGAGATCTGACATGGGGTTCAGGCTCTGGAACTGAGACTATATTTTAGAATTTACCTCTGAGAACGCAGCTTCGATTGAAGGCCTAATGCGGAGCCAAGCTCCAGCGTCTTTAAGACTTAAATAAAACTTCATCTCCGAGAATGCAGCTTTAATCGGATGCCCGACGCGGAGCCAAGCTCCAGCGTCTTCTGGACTTGAGTAAAACTTCTTCTCCGAGAATGCAGCTTCGATCGGAGGCCTGACGCAGAGCCAAGCTCCAACGTCTTCGGGACTTAAGTCAAACTTCTTCTTCAAAAATGCAGCTTCGATCGGAGGCCCGATACGGATCCAAGCTCCAGCGTCTTTGGGATTTGAGTAAAACTTCTTCTCCGAGAATGCAGCTTCGATCGGAGGTCCGACGCAGAGCCAAGCTCCAACGTCTTCGGGACTTAAGTCAAACTTCTTCTTCAAGAATGCAGCTTCGATCGGAGGCCCGATACGGATCCAAGCTCCAGCGTCTTCGGGACTTGAGTAAAACTTCTTCTCCGAGAATGCAGCTTCGATCGGAGGCTCGACGCGGAGCCAAGCTCCAGCGTCTTCGGGACTTGAGTAAAACTTCTTCTCCGAGAATGCAGCTTCGATCGGAGGCCCGACACGGAGCCAAGCTCCAGCGTCTTCGGGACTTGAGTAAAACTTCTTCTCTGAGAATGTAGCTTCGATCGGAGGCCCGACGCGGAGTCAAGCTCCAGCGTCTTCGGGACTTGAGTAAAACTTCTTCTCCGAGAATGTAGCTTCGATCGGAGGCCCGACGCGGAGCCAAGCTCCAGCGTCTTCGGGACTTGAGTGAAACTTCTTCTCCGAGAATGCAGCTTCGATCGGAGGCCCGACGCGGAGTCAAGCTCCAGCGTCTTCGGGATTTGTTTAAGAAATTCTTCGGAAGGAAATAAATAAAAGCGCCCTCTAACCCTTTATTTAATTTTTGCGAGGGCGACTAAGCTTTCTGTAACATACAAGTTTGGCAATTATACATAGTACTTCTTTAGATTATCTGCATTCTAGGTCTTGTTTAGAACGGTGCCTTCGGGGGTACTGAGTTTGTATGCTCCTTTTTGAACTTCTTTTACGATCACATAAGGCCCCTCCCAGTTTGGTTCCAGTTTTCCTCCAGTGGTAGCTTGGCGGAGCACACAATCTCCCTCCTTGAGATGCCGCGAGCGAATTCGTCTATCCCGATACTTAGACAGTCGCCTTTTGTATTCTTGCTCCTTTATGGCTGCTGCCATCCTGCGCTCCTCTATGAGATGGAGTTTGAGTTCTAATGCTTCATCATTGGTTTCCTGGTTGTATGTTATTATTCGTGCTGAAGGAACCAACCTTTCTACTGGAATTACCGCGTCCATACCAAAGACTAGTGAAAACGGGGTTTCTCCAGTTGGAGTTTTTGCTTATGTGCGGTAGGACCAGAGGACTAGTGGTAGAAGTTCAGTCCATCGCCCCGTTGCTGTGCACCTTAGCTTCTTTTGTATCCCATGCAGCAATTTTCGATTGGTTGTTTCTGCCTGTCCGTTCGTTTGTGGATGGGCCACAGACGAGATTTTGAGGTTTATGCCCAATTTCGCGCAGAAATCTCTGATTGTTTCACAATCAAATTGAGGTCCATGGTCGGTGATAATTGAGTTGGGTACCTTAAAACGGCAAACGATGTTCTTCCACAAGAGCCTTCTTACTTTCTCCGCGGTGATTAGTCCCATTGCTTCGGCTTCGATCCATTTTGTGAAGTAATCAACCAAGACAAGCACATACTTCAACTGTCCTGGGGCAGTGGGAAATGGACCAAGAATATCCATTCCCCAGACAGAAAAAGGGCAAGCTCCAGTTATACTTTTTAGTTCCTTAGACGGGCTGTGTATCAAATTTCCGAACCCTTAACACGCGTCACATTTCTGGATATAATTTTGAACATCTTGCTTCATAGTTGGCCAGTAATACCCTAGTTTGGTTGCTTTGGCCACCACGGCTCTCCACCCTTGGTGGTGTGCACAAACTCCATTATGTAGTTCTTTTACGGCGAGACTTCATTCCTCCGTTGATATGCACAGCAGATCTAGGAGACAGTAGCCTCTCTTGTAAAGTCTTCCCTCCCTGATGGTGAATCGAGAAGATTTTGTGATCACTCTCCTAGCTGCGTCTCTTTCTTCGGGTAGGAGGCCCTTTCCCAGATAATCCGCGAGTGACGTTCTCCAGTCTCCCTTTTCAATCCCATGGACTTGGTAGACCTCTTGGATAAGTCTGCGACTGTTCATCCTTCCGAGGATTACCTCCTTTCCTACCTCTTCAGGCATGACTGCTCCTAATCAAGCCACCGCGTCCGCTTGCTGATTGTCACTTCTGGGAACGACCGTTAGGCAAAAACTTAAGAAAGCCTTTGATAACGCCCGTGCCTTTCTCTGATAGTCAAGCATTAAACCAATTCTGGCCTCATACTCTTCCATTATCTGCCGTGTCACAACTTCTGAATCGGTGTAGACTGATACTTGCTTGGCGCCTTTGACCAAAGCTACTTCCAGGCCCGTGAGCAAGGCTTCATACTCAGCTTCATTGTTCGTAGCTTGGAAATCCAGTTTATAAGTGTAATTGTATTATTGTTCATTAGGTGCAGTGAGAGTAACCCCAGCTTCGCACCCGTCTTTATTGGCCGCGCCATCCACCCTGAGCGTCTACTCGCTCTTTTCTGTTTGAGCGTTTAGTTCAAAACTTGTTTCCCCAATGAAATCGGCTAAAGCCTGAGCCAGAACTGGCTTCCGCGGGGTATATTCTATTTCAAATTATGTCAACTCGACTGCCCATTTCATCATCCTCCCCGACAAGCATGGGGAATGAAGGATTTGACGCAACAGTAGGTCGGTCATTACTCTGATGATGTGATCTTGGAAGTAGGGCCTCAATCTTCTTGCCGCGAATACCAGACATAGAATCATTTTCTCCACTGGTTCATACCGCGTCTCAGCATCCTGTAGCTCACGACTGACATAATACACTGGGTATTTTTCTTCTCGCGTCAAAACTGCACTGATGGTAATGCTCTTTACTGATAAGTATAGGTGTAGAATCTCTTGCTTCTCGGCTTGGTGCAAAGTGGGGAGTGTTGATAAGAAAATTTTCAAACTCCCGAACACTTCCTGTAACTCTGGAGTCCACTGTATTGGTCCCTTTTTCTTGAGTAAAGCAAAGAAGGGTAATGACTTGTCCACCAGGCAAGAGCAAAATCGGCTTAGGTAATTTACTGCTCCATTTAAATACTGCAATTCTTTGATCGTCCGCGGTGGTTCAAGATTTTGGATTGCCGCCACCTTTTCAGGATTCACATCAATTCCTCGATGGCTAACCATGAAACCAAGGAATTTTCCAGAATCAACCCCAAAGACACACTTTTTCGCGTTCAAGTTCAAACCTCCTCTGCGAAGGGAATCAAAAGTTTCTTGTAGGTTTGCCGCATGATCTTCTGCTTTCTCGCTCTTGACTACAATATCATCCACATAAATCGACACATTTCTACCAATCTGTTTGCGAAAGATCTGATCAACAATTCTTTGAAACGTAGCCCCGGCATTCCTTAGTCCGAAAGGCATGACGCGGTAGCAAAATATCCTCTGGTTGGTGATGAAAGTAGTTGCTTTCTTGTCTAGCGGGTCCAAACTTATCTGATTGTACCCAGAGTAAGCATCAAGATAACTGAGTACCTTATTACCCACGGTCCCATTGACAAGTTCGTCTATGGATGGCAATGGGTAACTATCTTTGGGGCAAGACTTATTAAGATTAGTAAAATCGATGCACATTCTCCATTTCCCATTAGATTTCTTCACCAGAACCACGTTCGAGAGCCAATCTGAATCCTCTACTTCCTCTATGAACCCTTCTTCTAACAGCTTGTCAGTTTCTTCTTTTGCCGCGGCAACTTTCTCAGGAGCCATCTTCTTCTTCTTTTGTACTATGGGCTTTGTTCCTGGATGAATTCTTAAAGTATGCAAAGCAGTTGTGGATGGGACTCCCAACAGATCTCGTGGAGTCCATGCAAAAACATCTCTTGATCTCGTTATGATCTCCATGGCCTGATCCCTTTCTTCTGGTTCTAGTGCTCGTCCCAAATAGACTTTCTCCTAGGGGGTTTGAGAATGTTGTATGGGCAACTCTTTCATCTGCAGTTGGTATTTTTGCTTCTGTTGGTCATACTTCAAGTTCAGCCTCTGAGAGTTCTGATGGGTCGTTGTCTCCCACCACGGATTCACATTTCTCACCAATACACATTACTTCTTTCCTCTTCTTGATAGAAGTCAGATAGCAGCTTCTGCTTTCTGGCTGCTGGCTGCTGGCCGCGAACCTCGTCAATTCCTCCTCCTGGCAAAGGAAACTTCCCAACGAAGTGATAGATTGACAATGTCATTTGAAATTTATAGAGCGAGACGCGTCCCAGCAAAGCATTGTATACAATAGGAATCTTTACTACCGTGAATACAATAGTTTCCATGCGCCTTTTTGGGGCTGTTCCCAAAACCACTGTTAGCTCGATCGTTCCTGCCACTTGTACTTCTCCCCCCGAGAACATGATCAATGTACCTGAATATGGTTTCAACGATGCCGCGGATATCCCCATCTGAGAGAAAGCCTCCCACGACAAGATATCGACTGACGAACCGGTGTCGATAAATACTCTTTTGACTGTCTTGGCAGCTATTTGAGCGTGGATGACTAAAGGATCTGAGTGTGGCATCCTTACTTCCTCAACGTCTTTCGGGGAAAAGGATATGTCTTCATGCTGTGAAAGAGAGATCCTTCTGCTTGACGCGGATGAAGGTTGCCTTCCTTCTCGTTCGTAATTTCTCTTTTCTTGTCTACTGGACCCTGCCATGGAAAAGCCTCCCGCGAGGGTATTGATGAAACCTTCGGGCTCTGGTATGTGGCCTGCTTCCGGTCTTCGAGCTTCTCCTTGATTGGCGGATCTCTAGACTGCAGGCGTATAGTTTTGCCTACCTCCGCGTCCTCTCCTTCCTCTACCTCTACCTCGGTTGTTAAAAGGGGGATCTCTTTGCTGATCCTGTTGCCTTAAGTAACGGTCCTGTCGATCACGTGGGTTGTCAAGCCTGTGGTTTCGGTCTTCCCAATCCGGCCTCCGGTTAGGTCGATCTTCTCTTCTTGGTGGAAATCTTATTTCTTGATTCCCATAGGGGTTCCCCCTCGGATGATAGGAACGCGGGTGATCTTCTCTTCGATGAGACCCTTGCCCTCTCTCTGAATTCATGTGTACTTCATCGCAGTGGGGACGAAAATCCACAGCTTCTGAATGATGTATGGGTGGCTTGGCTTTCTCCTTTCTGAATTTTCCAGCAAGCTTCCCAAAGAGACCTTGATTCCCTGTGTTAGCTCTTGAACTGGACGCAGCTGCTTCTTCAGCCTCGATCTGCCTAGACACCCGTTCCCTCAAATTGTCGTAACTAGTTGGTTTCTTCCGAAAAAGGTATGTCTTGAAATCTCCCTCTGCTAAATTCCCCATAAGTATGATGATCGCAGACTCATGATTAAAGTTGGGGATTTGCACTAAAACACTGGTGAAACGGGTAAAGAAATGCCCCAAAGATTCTCCAACTCCTTGCCTAATGGAATTCAGGTCAAGCATGGTCTTCTTTCTCAATCGCGCACTTCCAAAATGGGATGTAAAAACATGGGACAACTGGGTGAAACTGGTTACGGAGCTTTTTGAAAGGTTCGTAAACCAAGTAAGTGCGATTTTTGTCAAGGTTGAGGGAAACGTTCTACATAACATTGCATCATTGTACTCATTTATTCCCATCGCGGTTGTAAAATAGCAGAGATGATCTTCAGGATCAGTTGTTCCATCATATTTCATAAGGTTCACATCCCTCCACCTTTTTTGCACTATCGCGGAACGGATTTCCTTGGTAAACACCGATGGGAAAACTGCTAGCATGTTTTCGATTCTTTTCTCTGCTGATTCGGACCTTGTAGAGGTGGAAACATCAGTGGATCTCTCTCCACGTCGATGTTTGTTCTCACGCTGCCACTGATTATTCTGCCATGCCTGGCGCGGCATTGCCTGATTCTGAAAACCGTAATTCCAGTTGCTGGGGTTGTCGTACGCGGTGTTATATCTATCAAAATTTCCACGTTGCTCCTCCTGATGAAAATTCCCCTGTTGACGCGGATTCTGCCCCCAGTGATCATAATAAAAGTATTGTGACTGTTCTTGCTGAAAGGGGTTTGGCTGTTCACGATGTGCTTCAGAGTACCAGAAGTTCTGCGGTATGTACTCTCCTCCTAGTCCATGCTGATTGTAATGGTGATGCGGAGGGGTACTGAGGTGCTGGTCTCCCATTTCGCCATCTGGATTTGGTTGTGGTGTTAATGGGATATACATACTCAAGGCCTCCTGATCCTGGTGGATCCCTTGGCTCATATTCTGTGTCGGATTGTTTTGGCTATCACTCATTTTCTCAGTGTCATAAATCTGCCACACTAAAAGACTTATCTTCATACGCAATTCTTCATACTTTTAAATTCAGACGCGGACCCTTGTTTCCTCTAAATTTCTGAGGGTCTTTGTTTGATTTTATCGAACATAAAGAATTTTTAGAGGAACCCCTTAGTGTGAGGGGGTTCCCACAGACGGCGCCAGTGAAAAAGCTCGATCTCTCAAGGCCTCCATTTTTAGTGGGACCCGGGAATTCACCCAGTGTGGCCTTTAATATTCCCAACGGACTTACCTGACCCGCATCGAAATAATCGACGCGGCCCAACCTGTGTCGCGAGAACAATCTACCTATGAATTCTGATGCGTCATTCCCTTATCGAGTTTTCCTCAGACAATTTGGGAATCAGATATTTACCTGTCGTCGTTGATTATCTTGAGGACCAACAACAACAGACTCTTGATTCAGGTGGAAAGTCTCAAAGGGCGAAGAAAGGTCTATATCCGCGGA
The DNA here is from genome assembly GCA_037127255.1 of Persicaria tinctoria. Taxonomy (NCBI): domain Eukaryota; kingdom Viridiplantae; phylum Streptophyta; class Magnoliopsida; order Caryophyllales; family Polygonaceae; genus Persicaria; species Persicaria tinctoria. The sequence continues at coordinate 20,567,032 of JBANSL010000013.1, read as the reverse complement.
ACGACCACTTTTTCCTGAAAAGAGGTTTCTGGCGGCACTTTCAACCTCCTCTCTCTACTCTACTCTTTCTGGTTTTCTTTCTTCTCAGGTCCGCTTGGTTTTCATCCGCTCCTTTCTCCTCCCCCCCCCCCCCCACCCCCTTCCCCACCCCCATCTTCCACCCGCAAAAAAGTCCCTTCTCTTAATGCAATTTCTCGCTTTTATAGGTATTAGGCGGTCTCCAAATGACATGCCACGTGGGGTTTGCTACTCGACACATGTTCTACTCGTGGGGGGTGGGCATGACCGCCACGTGCCCCTCTTTTCCATCCGCGGATGAATCCCTTTAAGTGAGCTTGTAGTTTTTCTGTTGGATGTCTATCTGCGGCCGACCTTTATGATAATGCTTTTACCACTTCTTGCCAACCGGTTGTGTTTTATTTTACTTTTATGTGTTTACAAATGTTTTTATTGTTGGTTTAGTCATAATCGACATCAGATCCGAATCACAGGGGCAATTCAGATCACGCTAGGAACCAGACCAATGGAAGTAATCAAAAACCTTTCAGATTATAATAAGATTATAAGTAACAATTTCTGGGCAGAGAATATTAAAAAAAATTGATATACCGGTGATGATGATACTAGGATGGGTGAGCGATAAGGAGTCTCTAACTCCTCTGAATGAGGGCGGAGATGCTTTCATTCAGCCCTTTAAGGGAGGTCGGAGAGAGAACCAGAGGGGTGGAGACAGGAACGGAGGAGTTCGAGATCTGGAGACGAGGGGCATTGCTTGGCTTCAGATTTAGCGACAATCCGAGGAAGGAGAAGGCTGGGTGTCAGCCTTCGTCTTGACGCTGAATTCCGGTTGACGGGGATCGAAGCTCATATCGACGTCGGGTTAAGGCAAATGCGAGAAGGGGAGGTAAGTGGCGAAGAAGGGGAACACGAGCAGAGTGATGGCGAGAGAGATATGAGGGTGGACGTGAGACGGAGAGCCAGGAAGGATGATAGATCGAGAGGTCGGAGTGTTACGACAAACTTCCACAAGTCTTTAATGGCGGACAAGGGCGGCCATGGATGGATCTGAGGGCCAGGGTTTCTAGATCTGGAACGACGAAGAAGAGGAAGGAATGAAGGAACAGAAGAGCAAGGGTTTCTAGATCTTAAAGTGACAGTGAGCGAGGAAGCATACGATTATGCAGGATAGGGTTTTCTTTTTATTTCTTTTTTAAATAAAAAATTATACTATACCTATTGGCCTTTGCTACGACATCACCTTACCGTCGCATATATCACCCCTCATTGAAAAAATTAGCAACGGGAACCACTGTCGTTGCTAGCAGGCGTGGCAAGTTCAACCAAATAGCCACGACAACCCTTGCCGAAACTACCATTGGTGGCAAAAGAGTGCCAATTGCCACGGCCAGCCTCTGCCGAAGCTAGGTAGCATGGCAAATTTCATTATTTTTTGTACGTAGTGATCAAACTCCCCCACACTTAAGCTTCGCTAGTTCTCGAGCGAATAATAAAAAGAAGCTTATACCTACGAGTTCGTCCTTCATGCAATAACATTAACCAAAAACAATATCAATTTGAAAGGGCACATGATCAAGTTAATAAACATACATCATAGCATGTATTTAGTAATCAAAGCATAGAAGTAGATACCATTTGAAGAAACACAAATTGTGCTAGATTTCATCCAGAAACTCCATTAGAGAGGGTAGAAGAGAGATCTAAGAGCATCCCCAATGGTGGGGTGCCTCAAAATTTCTCTCCCCTTTCCTCATTCGTCCACCTCACTTTCCACTAACTTTATTCTCAACCCTCCTCAATTCAATTCTTCCTCCCCACAATGGTCAGGTTCCCCATTGATCTATCTCATCACATTTTTCATACCCATTTTATTTTTCCTATAATTTCAAATATTAAAATATTAAATTGATTTATATAAAATTTTAATTTAATTTTTTAATTAAATTTGATAATTAATTTTAATATTTTAAAGTATTTTTAAATAAATTGTTAATAAATTTGAAATTTCAAAAACATATAAATTTAATATTATAAGTTAATATATAATAATATTTTTAATTAATTTTAATAATTTAAAATATTTAAAGTAAATTTAATATTACAGTATAAGTTAATATATTTAATATTATAAGTTAATTATATTTTAAATTACTTTTAATAATTTAAAAAAGTATTAATGTAATTATTAATTATATTTTTGAATTACTTTTAATAATTTAAAACGTTTAAACTAAATTGTTAATATATCCGAAAACTAAAAAATATTAATTAAATTTTTTAATCATATTCGATAATTAATTTTAGTAATTTAAAGTAAATTTTTATTAAATTAAACCATTGAAAAAATTATTAATGTAATTATATAATTATATTTAATAATTATATTTAATAATTTAAAATATTTTAATTAAGTTGTTAATATTTTTTAGTCTTTAATTAAAATCTATGAATGAAAATAAAAAAATAAAATGATTTATTAAGGTGACAAGTGTCATCGTTTCATTGGTTTCAGATTTGGAAAGGTTCCCAATATATTGGGGCACTCCAAAGTTGGAGAGGTTGTCCACAATGGTCGGGTTCCCCAAATCGCATGAAAAAGTGAAATGGGGAGGGGAGCTCCCAACCATTGATGATGCTCTAAAAGTGTTTTTTTTACAACCAAGAATCGCAAAATTCGCCTCTCAGCTCACATATATTCAAGTTGAGCTCGACCAACCTGTCATGTAAAATGACCAAACTACCCTTCCTATTATTACAGAATTACAATGTGCAGATTGCACCTTAGCTAACACCAATGTAATCCCATAGTATCAATTGTGTTCATACAAAGAAAATGGTACGGTACTCCGTATATTATAATGAAATTATGTTATTTTGTCTATAGTCTAGCTTTTTTATTGCATAGTTACATAACTTGAAAAAAATCGACATGTAATCAAATATTCATATAAAGGTGAGGTAAAATAATTATATTATAATTGATGATTTTTTTAACTTTATATGACTACTCTTAGAACATAGGTTAATAAACTTAGTTCTACAAAAGAAAGCATATTAGATCTAAGAAAGCAATATTTAAAAAATCTTAATCAAAATAATTTAATTTTGTAAAATCTAAAACTTATTATGTCTCAATGACATGTGACCATTAAACATTTATACACGTATAGCTTATATTTATAGCCTGTGATGATTATTGTATGTCTTTAATTAGCTAGAAAAATAAGGAACCATATACCACGTATATCCATATTTGCCATATTTTATTATAGGCAAAGAGGATATTGGCAAGGTATCAATATCTGATACCGATTACATTTTGGGAGAGTTAGAAAAGTTTTCATAAAATATTGTCAAATTAGCTAACTATTCACATTATGGGAAAATTTTGCAAACTGTCCATCCCTCCATCCCTTGTTGTAAATGTTCAGATTTTTAAATCTTAATTTCAAAAAAATGAATTTAAATGTGGAATATAACCGAAAACTCTCTAACTCGGATTTTGAACTTATAAAGTGGATTTCTGACTTAAAATAAAATTTTGAAAACTAACTTGACATATTGACACCCATTCTCGGATTTTCGAAAAATCTAATTGATCTAGAGAGTGGGTTTCAGGATTTATTTTCTCGGGTATTGTGTTTTCAGAACCATACTTTACTTGATTCTTTCTCTCCTAATTTGTGTCTCCTACTCCCCATGCTTGATCCGAAAATTCTCAGCCCTCATGAATCTGATTCTTATCTCTTATTTCATACACCTACCCAAGACATCTACCAAAATTCAAAATATATAAAATAAGAAGATAAATTACTCTTAAAACAAAAGGATAAGAATCACTCATTGCTTACACAATATTGGCAATTTTCCTCTTTCTTTTGCTTACACAATTTTGGCAATATTCCTTTGCCAATTTTCCTCTTTCTATATCTAACTCTTACACATGGAGACACCTATTTTCTTCTTCCCCTTGACCAATTACCTTACCCATCTTCCTCTTCTTCCTTGTTCTTTCACCCAAGGCACCACCACACAAGCAGCCACCATGCTCCACGGCACCACCGACCACCACCTTCCCTCCTGTCGCTAGCCACCACCACCTCCTCACCACCGTACACCAGCCCCGTCTCCACCTCCTCAGATTCTAAAAACAGCCAGCACCACTGTCATCGCCGACCACCTCCACCTCGCATCTATGCTTCCAAAAGATGAAGCCGAGGTCTTCACTCCACCCAGCAGCTCCCTTCGCTCCCTCCTCGCACGAGCCAAAGCGGAATTAGCTTCCTCCGACGTCGAAGAGCCCAGGATCCGCACAGATGAGCCCGAGCAGCACCTCGCCTTCTTCCCGCCTCTGTTTCGTGAATAGAATTCGATAAGGGCTGTATTCTCCCTCCTTCCTCTTCCTTTCACTCCCAAGCGAAACAAAGATCCATCTTTTTGACCTCCCTTCTCCGATTTAGGTTGAGAAGGGGTGGTTTGAGCCTCCGGCGGGGCCATCGATTCCGGCGAGCTTCGAAAGATACCAAACCTCGGTGAGGACCCTCCTTCTCCCCTTTCTTTTTTGATTGCGGTTCCTTAGTATCGGGAAGGGTTGCCTGAGGCCAGTCATCGCCGGCGGGAGCCTCCTCTCCCGGTCCCCTTTCCTTTCCTCCATTCGATTACAGGAAGATGTGGGGGAAGACGGTGAACAGTAGCTTTGCCCTCTTCAGCTTCTGGGCCCCCCACCGTGCCACGTTGGCGCCAAATGAGCTGGGGCCCTCTTCCTTTTTTTTTTTTTTTTATTTTTAAGTTATGCTTCCGGATTTCAGATGGAAGGAAGAGTGGATTTTGGGCCTAATTGTTGGGCTTCTGGCTCATTCCATTTTAAAGCAAAGGAGGATTGTTGGGCCTTCTATATTCAGAAAACAAAACAAATGAATTTTGGGCCTATCCTATAAATTGTATTCGGTTTTAAAGTTTTATAAACAAAGGGGTCGGTTTTGGGTTTTAACGAAATAAAGGGGTCGGTTTAGTAATTTAAAGATGGGTTGATTTTATTAAATCGAAATGGTTGGGATTTTAAAGGATTTGGAAAATATTTTATGAAAGTGTTAATAAATGGTATTTAAGGTATTATATAGTATTATTTGAGATTTAAAATATAAAGATTATTATTGAGATTTAAAGATAAATTATTATGGCGATTTAAAACAAATATAATATTATGAGACTTGGATACTTAAAAGGATATTGTCGGTTTAAATCAAAAAAGGAATTTGATGAACATTTTCTAAGGGTCGGAATTTCTAACTAGTTGTTTCGGATTTTGAAATAGTTTGGAAACCAATTTGGGAATCTGATTTGTTCGATGACTGACTAGTATGATGTTATGATACGTGTTACTAATAGCATGACTTGTGGTAATTATTATGCGAAGTTAAATGTTAGATCATTATGATGAGGGTATATAATTATATGATATGTCAGAATATGAGATGATAGCATGCCAATTGGCTTATGAATTGGAATTGTCTTAAATTCAATTTACATCAATACAACAAGTGAACAGAACCTCCCAAAAGTTACCTTTTTTCACTGTTGTAGATTATAACTGTTTTTACCCCAATTATGTGTGAAAACATCACCTTTTTTGGGCAAAGAATCTGAAACACTTCTACTACCAACCATATCACTTCAAGCAAAATTTGTAAAAAATGTGATTGTGGCCCCAAAATATGTTTACCTGCGAAATTCGGAATAATTATAATATTTTATCGCATAAAAATAAAGTCTAAAGATATTACAAAAGTAAAGCATCACAAGACTACTCGACAACCTAGGATTCTACTAAACCGAACATCTTACAACTTATTTCAACTAATCTCGCTTCCATAAACAAAGGCGAGTCATGAAGGTTAGACAAAAAAAAAAAGGAACCTGAACTTTGGAAGAGGAGAAATCTACATGCAACGTACTTTGACAGCCTTTCAATTTCATTGACCTTGATCAATGGAGAATAAAACATTTTGAGAATTTTATGCGCACACTGTGATATGAAGCTCAGTTCACCATCTATGATTTGTGGAGCAGCTAGGCAACCAATGACTCTGTAGGGTGATGGGAAGTGTCTTGTAGGTCTGGGAGGGTTGGTCAAACTGAAAATGTTAGCCATATATTCTTCTCGGCAAGCTTCACATCCGGTTGCATGACAAGACTCATTGCCACGACGACAAGGCTAATCACAATGACTTTTACAGAGGACAGAGGCAGAACAACACAGATCAAGATAGTCGGGGGAAACATAGTAAGAGGGATCTTATGGTTCCAATAGGAATCTTGTAAGGGCGCGGTGCATTTGGTTGCTTGATCTGAGCATCACAAAAGCTATGAATTCTAGGATCATGCCAAAGTAGTACAGGAAATTCTCAGCAGCAACAATTTCATCAAAGCTCAACCACGAAAGCAGAATTACACCGGATGCTGAGAATAATATCTCAACCAAATGAGCGCCATAGTGCGACGTCTTACCAAAGAACTCAGGAAGCATCCCTCTCTCAACCATCCTCAAAAGCTGGAAGGAGTCGCTGCTCATCTCAACCACAAACATCCCCGTGTTTGAGATAACAGCTCCCCCATTCCTTCCCCCTCCCTCCTTCCCCTTCTAGCTGGCACTGGAGCTATCTTACTTGACCAATTACTTTGGTCTGATGGGTATTTTGCTGATGTTGCTAAGCTCATTGGCGGTGCATCGCTGAGTTGGTGGATCCAAGTGGCAGCTGCTATGTCAAACATGGGGATGTTTTTGGCTGAGATGAGCAGCGACTCCTTCCAACTTTTGGGGATGGCTGAGAGAGGGATGCTTCCTGATTTCTTTGGTAAGAGGTCGCATTATGGCACTCCTTTGGTTGTGATATTATTCTCAACATCCGGTGTACTTCTGCTTTCGTGGTTGAGCTCTAATGAGATTGTTGCTGCCGATAATTTCCTCTACTGCTTTGGCATGATCCTAGAATTCATATCTTTTGTGATGCTCAGGATTAAGCAACCAAATGCCCCGTGCCCTTACAAGATTCCTATGGGCACCATCAGATCCATCTTACTATGTATTCCCCGACTATCTTGATCTGTGTTGTTCTGCCTCTGTCTTCTATAAAAGTCATTGTGATTAGCCTTGTCGCCCTGGCAATCGGGCTTGTCATGCAACGACTCTGAAGCTTGCAGAGAAGAATAGATGGCTAACATTTTCAGTGAGCCCAACCATCCCAGACCTACAAGACACTTCCCATGATCCTACGGAGTCATTGGTTGCCTAGCTGCTCTACAAACCATAGATGGTGAAATGAGCTTCATATCACAACGTGCGCCTAAAATTCTCAAAATGTTTTATTCTCCATTGATCAAGGTCATTAAAATTGAGAGGCTGTCAGAGTACGCTGCATGTAGATTTATGCTCTTCTAAAGTTCAGGTTCCTTTTTTTACTCGCCTAACCTTCAAGACTTGCCTTTTTTTATGGAAGCGAGATTAGTTGAAATAAGTTGTAAGATGTTCGGTTTAGTAGAATCGTTGGGGTCTGGTAGTTTTGTGATGCTTTACTTTTTTAATATCTTTAGACTTTATTTTTATGCGATAAAATATTATAATCATTACGAATTTCGTAGGTAAACATATTTTGGGGCCACAATCACATTTTTTACAGATCTTGCTTGAAGTGATATGATTGGTAATATAACTGTTTCAAATTCTTGGCCTAAAAAAGGTGATGTTTTCACACATAATTGGGGTAAAAATAGTTATAATCTACATGACAGGTTTTCCATGTAGATTATAACTGTTTTTACCCCAATTATGTGTGAAAACATCAACTTTTTTAGGCCAGGAATCTGAAACAGTTCTACTACCAACCATATCACTTCAAGCAAGATCGGTAAAAAATGCAATTGTGGCCCCAAAATATGTTTACCTGTGAAATTCGTAATAATTATAATATATTATCGCATAAAAATAAAGTCTAAAGATATTACAAAAGTAAAGCATCACAAGACTACCCGACAACCTAGGATTCTACTAAACCGAACATCTTACAACTTATTTCAACTAATCTCGCTTCCATAAACAAAGGCTAGTCATGAAGGTTGGGCGAGTAAAAAAAGGAACCTGAACTTTGGAAGAGGAGAAATTTACATGCAGCGTACTCTGGCAGCCTTTCAATTTCATTGACCTTGATCAATGGAGAATAAAACATTTTGAGAATTTTAGGCGCACACTATGATATGAAGCTCAGTTCACCATCTATGATTTGTGTAGCAGCTAGGCAACCAATGACTCCGTAGGGTGATGGGAAGTGTCTTGTAGGTCTGGAAGAGTTGGGCACATTGAAAATGTTAGCCATATATTCTTCTCGGCAAGCTTCACAGCCGGTTGCATGACAACACTTATTTCCACAACGACAAGGCTAATCACAATGACTTTTACAGAAGACAGAGGTAGAACAACACAGATCAAGATAGTCAGGGGAAACATAGTAAGATGGATCTGATGGTCCCAATAGGAATGTTGTAAGGGCGCGGTGCATTTGGTTTCTTGATCTGAGCATCACAAAAGCTATGAATTCTAGGATCATGCCAAAGTAGTACAAGAAATTCTCAGCAACAACAATTTCATCAAAGCTCAACCACAAAAGCAGAATTACACCGGATGCTGAGAATAATATCTCAACCAATGGAGCGCCATAGTGCGACCTCTTACCAAAGAACTCAGGAAGCATCCCTCTTTCAACAATCCTTAAAAGTTGTAAGGAGTCGCTGCTCATCTCAGCAACAAACATCCCCATGTTTGACATAACAGCTCCCCCATTCCTTCCCCCTCCCTCCTCCCCCTTCTAGCCGGCACTGGAGCTATCTTACTTGACCAATCACTTTGGTCTGATGGGTATTTTGCTAATGTTGCTAAGCTCATTGGCGGTGCACGGATGAGTTGGTGGATCCAAGTGGCAGCTGCTATGTCAAACATGGGGATGTTTGTTGCTGAGATGAGCAGCGACTCCTTCCAGCTTTTCGGGATGGCTGAGAGAGGGATGCTTCCTGAGTTCTTTGGTAAGAGGTCGCACTATGGCACTTCTTTGGTTGGGATATTATTCTCAGCATCCGGTGTACTTCTGCTATCGTCGTTGAGCTTTGATGAAATTGTTGTTGCCGATAATTTCCTCTACTTCTTTGGCATGATCCTAGAATTCATATCTTTTGTGATGCTTAGGATCAAGCAACCAAATGCACCGCGCCCTTACAAGATTCCTATTGGGACCATCAGATCCATCTTACTATGTATTCCCCCGACTATATTTATCTGTATTGTTCTGCCTCTGTCTTTTGTAAAAGTCATTGTGATTAGCCTTGTCGCCGTGGCAATCGGGCTTGTCATGCAACAACTCTGAAGCTTGCAGAAAAGAATAGATGGCTAACATTTTCAGTGAGCCCAACCCTCCCAAACCTACAAGACACTTCCCATGACCCTACGGTATTGGTTGCCTAGCTACTCCACAAACCATAGATGGTGAACTGAGCTTCATATCACAACGTGCGGCTAAAATTCTCAAAATGTTTTATTCTCCATTGATCAAGGTCAATGAAATTGGGAGGCTTTCAGAGTACGCTACATGTAGATTTCCCCTCTTCTAAAGCTAAGGTTCCTTTTTTTACTCGCCTAACCTTAAAGACTTGCCTTTGTTTATGGAAGCGAGTTTAGTTGAAATAAGTTGTAAGATGTTCGGTTTAGTAGAATCCTAGGTGTCTAGCAGTTTTATGATGCTTTACTTTTGTAATATCTTTAGACTTTATTTTTATACGATAAAATATTATAATCATTACGAATTTCGTAGGTAAACATATTTTAGGGCCACAATCACATTTTTTACAAATCTTGCTTGAGGTGATATGATTGGTAATAGAACCGTTTTAGATTCTTGGCCTAAAAAAGGTGATGTTTTCACACATAATTAGGGTAAAAACAGTTGTAATCTACATGGCAAGAGGAAAACCTGTCGTTGTTCTTGCCAAAGAATACTCAAACTCACAACTAGTATAGTGAGTAAGCAAGAGGTTGATCCACAGGGAAATCTATTCAATTCTAGTGCAAGTCTAATCGCTAGAGAGAATATGAGGGTTTTTTGGTGAGAAAAAGATCCGCCTTTTATCAAAGCGGAAATAAGCAAACAAAGTAAATTGATTGTAAAATGCAATGGAGAGAAATAGGTTCACCTACAATTTATCACTCCGATTGATGAATTTGATCCTTGTTTCAACCTCTAGTTCTTGGCTTTTCCTATCAATGTCCTTGTCCAGATCTTAGGTAGATTACTAGTCCTACAAGTCCTAGCAACCCTTATCTCTAAATAACCCTAACACAGTTGAGATTCAACCTAGAGATAGCATTAAGAATATGAATTAACCAAGGTACATATAATATCAAGCTACGAGTCGATATTCAACATGTATTCACCTTCCTACACATCCAATTAGTCCTACGAGTCCTAAAGGGATATGATTGCTACTTGGGTTAAAGTTCGCTACGAGGAATCTACAAAACCCTAGCGATTGAATGAATCGACTCTAACAAGTTGATCAGGCCAGAGAGAATAAAACACATTCAAGTAATTAAGCGCAAAGAAGTCAAAACATTGGAATAGGAATAAGAGATTAAGAAACTCACAATTCAACAATCAAAGATCCAAACTGTAGCCGAAACCTTGAGAGTTTAGTTGCTCATGCTCAACGTCGCTCTCAACAATTCTAAAAAGTACATAAGGAACGTGAAAGAATAACCTAACAATGTCTTTTAGAAGCCTTTAGAGTCGGCTAAGAAATAACATGAAAAACCCTAATTAAGTCCAGTTCTGATTTTGCGTTTCTGCAAGGACCGCGGGGCAGCCAACCCAGGTTGCGGGGCGGCCGACGATCAGCGAAATCCTTCGTCAAAGCTTCGAGCCGCGGGGCGGCCTTACTGTTCACAACGATTTTTTCCTTCCGAATTCGGTCTCGATGTCAACATGAAAGTTATAGATCTCGAAAAGAGCTTTCCAACGCATGGTTATAATAGTCATTCCGACCACCGAGGTCTCCAGAAAGTGCATTACAAGTTCAGCTTGTCTGGCGACAATTTCTTATGACTTGTTCTTCATTTAGGCTCTCGAAATTCGACTCCGTTCCCGTGCTCTTCACTTTTCTTCCTCAACTTGAATCTTCCTTCATCCAAGAGTCTACTCATTCCTCGTTGGATCCACATCTACCTGAATTAACCATAAAATTGCATAGATTTCGACTCTACCAACACCACAAGTAAACATGTAATTGTAACTAAAATATGCAATATTCACAGCTATACTATGCTAATTGTAATCTATTATCAAATACTAATTATTCTCTATCAAATTCTCCCACACTTGAACCTTTGCTTGTCCTCAAGCAATAAAAAAATCAACTCTACAACCCCACAGATTAGCAATTCATGTTTCCACCTCAATAATCTTTAAGAGCATGAAAAACTAGCAAACACAATAGATTAACAACATCATAGCACATAATTGCAATAATCAATGAAATGAGGCAACCATATCCATTCTAGACCTCACATGGAATATGTGTTTCACTCTCGCTCAAGTGTTTAGGGTTCAATGTTTACGCTCAAAACACAATTTTCAAAAGCTTAGCTACAATAGTCTTGCACCAGTGTCATACCATAACTCTACAATGTCATACAACACTAATATCAAGCATGAAACTTTACAAACCATACTCAACTCATTCCTATTTTTATTTTTCTCTTTTTTTTCATTCATACTATATCAAATGATTTTCCTTCACTTTTACCCCTAAGTGAATTTTATCCTCCTTAGATCCCAAGTAATAAATGTACTAGCAAGAATCAAACATCTCATAAGATACCTCAAACATACAATCCAACACTAAAAACCATCATCCACAATATAAATATTCACCAACCATTCTTAATTCCCGGATGGGGTCAGGCTATCATTGGCTATGGAAAAATCTTGTGGAGCTACAAAAGAATATGAAATAGGCTCAAATTGGCTTCAAGCAGAGGATAATATGTAAGATGGAATAAGGTCAAATATGGTTAATAAAAGTGTCTCAATCATGTTTAAGTCATGTCCAGAAATCATAATATGCAGCCTTGAAAAAGATATCTAAATGCAAGCCAAAGAGGAAGCAATTGAAGAGAGTACACTCAACAAGCAAGAGGACTAAACCAAGTGTAGTCCTGAATAGGCCAAAATAAGCTCACCGGGTCATGTCTAGAACTTCACGATCACCCAAAATTCCAAGATCTTATGTGCTCAATCATTAATCAATCATGTTCACCAAATAGTATAGAAAACATATATCGAAGGTTTCAACAATCCAAGCACATTTTTGGGGCATAAATCTCAACTAGATAGAATAAATGACAAACAGTATCCATATGGAGAAATAAGACCTACTTCTAACCTAACAATGCAATATATAAATAACTATTTTTTATTTTTTATTTTTTTGGGATTTTATTTTTAAAGACTAACATGCTGATATGCAATATAAACTAAAAACAAAAATAAAAGTGCAAAATAAAAATAAACATGCAATCCTATCATACCATGCGATTCTTCCCCCCACACTTAAATAAGGCATTGTATTCAATGACATAAAAGACAACAAAAGATAAAAATATGGAGGAAAGAAAGAAAAACTGACGTGTTCACTGCGGTGGTAATAGGTAATGTGGGGAAGCGAGGAAGGAAAAATCTCAGTCTTGTCAGAGGTCGCGGGGCGGCCATGCTAAGCTGCGGGGCGGCTGAGTCCATGGCCTAGCCGCGGGGCGGTCTGCGAAATTAAGCTCCTCCGCTGCTTTCTCTTTGACGCCTTTTCTCCTTGCGGGGTTAGCTGCCCACAACCGAAGAAAACCAAAACTAATCTAATAAAACAAAAGACACAGAGGAAAACAGAAAACTTACCTTGGGTTGCCTCCCAAGCAGCGCATTTGTTTACTGTCGTTGGCTCGACAATTTCTTTATGCTTAAAACACTAATTAATCAGACATAGTCAAAGCCCTCAGTAACCTATCAAACTCTTGTGCACAACTACCAAACAAGCATGCACTACATACAAATAAATTGAAACGAAATAATAAAGAATGTAAGAGTTGTTTCGACATATCGTATGCCTTAGGTTGACTACCCACAGATGGTATATAATACCACCAATTTATTTCTATTGGTGGCTTGTCAAAGTAGCACTCAAATGGATCAACATATTCATCAATATTCCCTCCAGTGCAGAAGGTAACTTTTACTGGATCTGTAACCTCAGCAATAGGCTCTAGATCTGATTCATCAATGGGCGAGCTAGGGATGATCTCGTCAGATGGATTATTTTCTATCTTCTCAGTGTGATTTTCCATAATGACCTCAAGAGGTGCAACAGAGGTCTCAACGATTTGAGATACAGGACGAAGTGACTCATTCTGCGCACATTGATAATTCATGTAGCAGAAAAAATCCCACATCTTCAAGAGTCCCATATCTAATAAACCTCCATCACTCATTTGCTCAACAAGGCTCCGTGTATCAACAGTCATACCATCAAAGATGCATAGAAGCACTTCCCTTGTACTAGCTTGATAACCCCATGAACAAAGATTGTTAATGTACTCCTGCAATCTAATGAAGTATTGACGAAAACTCTCTCCATGTAACTGCAATAACCTCACCTTCAACATATGTTAGTAGCAAGAGTGCAGACCATGTATATGGTCCACACTAAGGTTAGCGATTAAACAACATAGGAATTTAATAAGATTTCCCCGGCAACGGCGCCAAATTTGACAAGAGGAAAACCTGTCATTGTTCTTGCCAAAGATTACTCAAACTCACAACTAGTATACTGTGTAAGCAAGAGGTCAATCCACAGGGAAATCTATTTAATTCGAGTGCAAGTCTAATCGCTAGAGAGAATATGGAGGGTTTTTGGTGAGAAAAAAAATCCGCCTTTTATCAAAGCGGAAACAAGCAAAGAAAGTAAATTGATTGTAGATTGAAATGGAGAGAAATAGGTTCACCTACAATTTATCACTCTGATTGATAAATTTGATCCTTGTTTCAGCCTCTATTTCTTGTTTTTTTCTATCAATGTCCTTGTCCAGATCTTAGGTAGATTACTAGTCCTACGAGTCCTAGCCAGGCCCGGACATGAGGCGAGGGCCAACATGTCGTCGCCTCAGGCCCACTTATAATAGGGGCCTATATATATTTAGGGGTCCATATATGTAATTTAAAAAAAACAATTGAATGCTTCTAAACGGAAAGAAGATCAAGGTCCCATTCCATCAATCATGCCAATTTCGCACACGCCCTCAAGTCCGAACTCCGATTCTCCGAGACCGCCACTCCTGTTGATTCTATTGCCACCCACATCGATTCTCTAGGATCCCAGTCGCTAGCAGTAAGTTTTTCGCCCGTGTTGAATTTTGAGTTCAATAGGCTAGGGTTTTCAATCACGCTTTTCTATAATAGGCTAGGGTAATTAGGAAAAACATCACAAAAGGTGTTTGCAATAGGGTAATTTTCAATCTCACTTTTCTGCAATTTATAAATTGTTTGTTGTCGCTGACTTGTTGTCATTGTTGTTGGCTGTCTATTTTTTTTGGAGAACCGTCTGTTGATTGTTAATTATTGTTTATATAGTAGGTACTTGCAAAAATCATCACTGAATTTTGATTGCCGAAATTTGAAATTTATCACTGAGTTTTGATCGAAAATCATCCTGAAACTTTGATTATTGTTTGTTGTTTGTTATCGTGGTTGTTGACTTCTATGTGTTGCTCCCATTGCCATAATTTATGATTCTTGTTGTTGCGTGCTAGTACTGCTCCCCTTACTATTGATTATATATAGAGCTAAACTTTGATTTACTATATTTAACTAGTGATTTTTTATTTATAGTCTAATGTTTTGCTTTGTTATTATTGAAAATAAATAGAGGGCCTCGTTTTAAAATCTCACCTCGAACCTTAAAAATCTCAGGTCCGGCCCTGGTCCTAGCAACCCTTATCTCTAAATAACCCTAACAAGGTTAAGATTCAACCTAGAGATAGCATTAAGAATATGAATTAACCAAGGTACATATAATATCAAGCTACGAGTCGATATTGAACATGTATTCAACTTTCAACACATCCAATTAGTCCTACGAGTTCTAAAGGGATATGATTGCCACTTGGGTTAAAGTTCGCTACAAGGAATCTACAAAACCCTAGCAATTGAATGAATCTACTCTAACTAGTTGATCAGGCCAGAGAGAATAAAACACATTCAAGCAATTAAGCGCAAAGAAGTCAAAACACTGGAATATGAATAAGAACTAGATTAAGAAACTCCCAATTCAAAAATCAAAGATTCAAACTGTAGGCGAAACCTTGAGAGTTTAGTTGCTCATGCTCAATGGCGCTCTCAACAATTCTAAAAAGTTCATAAGGTAAGTGAAAGAATAACCTAACAATCTCTTTTAAAAGCCTTTAGAGTCGGCCAAGAAATAACATAAAAAACCCTAATTAAGTCCGGTTTTGATTTTGCGTTTCTGCAAGGGCCGCGGGGTAGCCAACCCCCGACGATCAGCGAAATCATCCGTCAGAGCTTCGAGCCGCGGGGCGGTGAGCTTGGCAGCGGGGCGGCCTTACTGTTCACATCGATTTTTTCCTTTTGAATTTGGTCTTGATGTCAATATGAAAGTCGTAGATCTCGGAAAGAGCTTTCCAACACATGCTTATAATAGTCATTCCGACCACCGAGGGCTCCATAATGTGCGTTACAAATTCAGCTTGTCTGGCGACAATTTCTACTGACTTGTTCTTCATTTAGGCTCTCGAAATTCGACTCCGTTCCCGTGCTCTTCACTTTTATTTCTCAACTTGAATCTTCTTTCATCCAAGAGTCTCCTCATTCCTCGTCGGATCCACATCTACCTGAAATTAACCATAAAATTGCATAGATTCCGACTCTATCAACACCACAAGTAAACATGTAATTGTAACTAAAATATGCAATATTCACAACTAAACTGTGCTAATTGTAATCTATTATGCAATACTAATTATGCTCTATCACTACAAAAGTAAAAAGGTAACTTTTGAGAGGTTCTGTTCACTTGTTGTACTAATGTAAAACTCGCATCATCACTCTTAATCTCCTATTACTATGTGCTTAACTTGTAAACTCTGGTTTGCATCCTTTGACTTTCTCTAAAGACTGAAATAATTGCCACCAAGAAACTAACAAAAAAAATTGGAAGAATTTGAGCCTACCCAATTGATTGAAAATCACTTTCAATGAAATCAAATCAAAGATTGAGAATATCAAGGAGCTAATCAAGCTACAATTTTTTTACAATCTCGGGGTTCTAGGCAAACCTCGTAACACACCACCAGACAGACTCAACCCATATTTAATAATAGATAATATGTAATTTGGATAACCAGTTATATGTCAATAAGTGAGATTTGAATCCGTGACCTCTTTGGACCCAATCAAATAAGCTACAATTAAACAACAAAGCAGGGGCGGAGCTGAGGGGGGGACTAGGGGGGCACGTGCCCCCTCTCTCACGCGACAAACTACCTAGGTGTATTCTCCTCGTCGGTAGCTTCTTTTTGATATATAATACGCCTTAATCCGACATCTGAGTAAAAAGTTATGAATATTAAAAATTCAGGGCATATTAATCACTTTAATTTTATTTCAATAGGCGATAATATTATTATATTTTACTTAAATTAACATTTATATACTATACTTTATCTCGAGAGCTTCGAAATGAGAGGTTATACTAACTATTCCGACAATTAGATAAAAAGTTACGCAAATTTAAAAATTTTATATCTGGTTACACATATATTATATGTTCTGAGTACAATAAATTATACTTAACTAGGGTTTTTATCTGACGGTGCCCCCCTCCGAAAATTTTCTGGCTCCGCCACTGCAACAAAGTTTCATAGTGATTCATACCTCTTTCATCATAGTAGCCCAACAGAGTAACAATATTGGGGTGACAAAGCTGGCCAGTCATGTCCACCTCCGCCTTAGCCACCTAGTTGAGCCGCTCACTACCTATGTAAACCTTCATGGCCCCCATGCTCGAGTCCGGGAACCTCGCCAGGTACACGATGTTGAACCCTCCAACTTCGATCACCTCCGAGAAGCTCTCTGTCAGCCCCTCGATCTCCTCCTAGCTAAACCGCCTCACTGACCTCAATCCCTCAACCTCTTGTGTCGAACAACATGACTCATCGCAACCGCTTATCTTCCACAATCCATGAGTTTTCGATTGAGCCAACGTCTCGTCGAGACTGCCATATGAGCCAACGTCGAGACTTCCGGTGCAAGTGAAGCACCCTAAAAACCCACCCATGGATGCCCTTTTAGCGAGACTGGGACACCTCTCAACTCTCGTTAACAGAGCTTTCTACAAGTGTGGAACGTAGCTCTCAGCACACATGATGATTGTTGTGACCCTAATTTGCCATGTTTTACATTAACTTTTATATCGATTTCTGCATGCATCTCCTACATTTGTGTTAGAATTATACGAAACCTATGTAGTTTACGCTTATTTCTCAAATTATGGAGTCTACACTAGTTTCTGTTTAATTTCACAGGAATAGAAGCATTTTACACCAATTCAAAGAAGGGAGAGAAATTATGGAATAGCTCGAGGTCAACTACAGAAAATCCAAGATCAAGCAGCAGCTGAACCAGAGGATGTCGAGCAGAAAAGAAAAAAAGAGCACTCAACAGGACTAGTCGATATCGACTACTCTGGTCGATATCGAGCACTTTTGGTCGAAATCACTCAGTCGAGCGCGAGATGAGCATCGGATCACTCGAGGAGCACATTTCTAGTCAACCTCGAGGAGTTTACTCGATGTCGAGCACCCATCGAGAGGTCGAATTCTACCCGAGCTCGAGCACATCATGACGAGAAGACGAACCTACTCGACGTCGACTACACATGGTCGATGTCGAGTACTCCCTGGCGCCAATCCGAGTCGAAATCGAGTGAAGATCCAAATGTGTGGTTACTTGCAAGCAAAGGCATGTGGAATTCTATCAACAACATGTGAAGATATATCAAGAGAAGAGAAGATATATCCACTTTAGTAACTTCCCAAGATTTATCCAAATTTGTTTTATTTCCAAGATCTATCATAAAGTCTTTAGATTGATAGTTTTAGATATAGATAGATTATTCTTTCCTTGAATAGAGAGGATTGAATACTATAACTAAGGCCCTTGGGGCTGAGTTTTAGGATCATCCAATTTCATTCCAATTTACATACAACGCAATATTTAGAGAGAGAGTTAGAGAGCTTAGGCCGGGAGAGGTTCTGTTTGGCGAGAGCGGATTTGGCTTCGATCGGTTGTAAGGTTTTATTTGATTTAATGCAAGTTAGTTCCCTTTTGTTATTGATGTGTGTTTCTATGATGAAGAGCGAGTAGTCACCCAACTTCTAGGGTCGGGGTGAGCCCGCCGGTAGCCATGTAAGGTAATGCGACAAAGGTACAACTTTTAATGTGATTTCATCTTCTATCCCTATGAGCATGATTCTTTTGAGAAAGTTGAAGGTGATATTAGGGTTTATGCGAAAACCTCTATATTCCTATTTGTTAATGACAAAAGTTATTTGATGAAAGGCATGATCTTTTATATCTTTAACATTATTCTAATTATATGGTTATCGTTGTGGCGTTAAAATCCCGATTCTGGAAGCTTTTAGTATATTGAATTCAATCCCATCAATATCGTGTTGTTTCTGTCTTTCTTTCTTATGAAAAGTTACATTTTTACTCTGCAAACACACTCGACGTCGACTACCATCTACTCGATATCGAGTAATCTGGTCGATATCGAGGAGACCCCTACTCGACATTGCTTGTTTTTGTCTTCTGTGTGCGGATCTGCAGGTTTACTCGATCGAGTAGTCAATATCGAGTACTCTACTCGATATCGAGGACTCTGCTGGTCGTTTACGAGAGGATTTAAGGACGAGAAAGGCGAGAGCTGACACGCTTCCTCGTGGATACGATCCTGAATACCCTACCACTACAGCGGGAGGGTTTCTTATATTTTATTTGCGTGGTTCAGGGAGTCAATTTGAGATTCTTTTATTTCGTATACTTGATTTCTCTCCGCAAAAATGATGTAAAGTTGATTGTGTATGGAAGAAGAGCTTGAGAGAGAAGAAGCTAAAGGAAATGGGCACCAACCCAACTCAAGGTAGACATGGTTGACCCTTTTTTGAGCTATGGGGGAGGTTGGTGTACATAGAAATAGAATTGGGGAACTCGTGTGTGTTAATTTGTTGTTTATTGGAAATGGGGACATGGGAAAGATTTGTTCTTTGGAGGCCCCCAAAATTAATTGCATTTTTTTTTCTTCATTTTTGAGGATTGGGAAATAAGAAAAGAAGAAAAAAAAATGATTTCTTTTGGGGAAGGTGGCATGAGTAGTGTATAATATATATTGAGCTACCAAACTCTTTAAACCACATACAAAGACTAAAAGTACATCCCTTCCATGATGCTTGTTGTTGTTGTTTTGAGAATGTTGTTTTGTTTTTACATTTGATTGGAGTGACCAAGGGAGTAGCTAAGAAGCTACATGTTGAATCTTTCTTATTGTTTTATTCATTGGTTTTAGAAATTTTAAATATAATAACTTCATATTTTATATGCTATAGACACCTATAATTAAGCATGGGTTTTGAATCAGGTTGTGATAGATATGTTTGTTCATTGGATTATTTTAAATATTAAAATGCACTAGTAGAAAATAGGTTTTTTTAGCCCGGGTGTTTTGAATAATATAGCCCGGATATATAGAAAATGAGGTCCGAGCATCAGCTTAATGTGACAATAGGTATAGAGCCCGGACCCAAAAAGTACATGCCCGGGCTAATAGACCCCCATCAGATTTAGGTAAAATGCTCACAGATTTTATAGCCCGGAGTGTATCTTAATGTCCGGGTTATTTGGTATATCAAATATCCCAGATATTGTTAACTCCGGGTTATTTTCCCTATCAAAAGCCCATGTAAGGAGGTTATATAGCCCGGATACTGCCAGATCCGGGCTATTTGGTATGTCATTTTTATTGAATTTGCCTTTTTTTATTTTTCTCGGATTTACTAGGCCCGGACTCTTTTATATGTATATATTTTTTTAATGGCCATTTTTGGTAGGTCCTATTCCACCTGTAGGTTTTTATATTGTTTCTATTCACCTGTTTTACAAATATATTCAGCACATGCAAACACCAACACAATGGAAGGTTGATTATATAAAAAAAAGAGTACATATGTTCTCATTAAGATAACAAATAGTATGCTATTAACTAAAACAAAACATAACTAGAGAGTTCAGATGCCAAAAGACACAAATGATATACTTAGAATTGACCGTCAATCTCGGTGGGTTCTTCATTTGAGATGAAGCGCAACCTACTGAAGCTAATATCCCCTTCGATCCTACAAAAATCAGCAGCAATAAGCAGAATAAAAGCCAACTTAGGGTTACCTCATTGGGTAAATTGCACACAGATTGACAAGAGGAAAACCTGTCGTTGTTCTTGCCAAAGAATACTCAAACTCACAACTAGTATAGTGTGTAAGCAAGAGATCGATCCACAGGGAAAACTATTCAATTCAAGTCTAATTCTAATTGCTAAGAGAGAAAAAGGGGGTTTGGTGTGTAAAAAGTCCGCCTTTTATTAAAGCGGAAGTAAGCAAACAAAGTAAATAGATTGTAGAATTCAGCGGAGAGAAATAGGTTCACCTACAATTTATCACTTCGATTGATGAATTCGATCCTTGTTTCAGCCTCTAGTTCTTGTCTTTTCCTATCAATGTCCTTGTCCAGATCTTAGGTACTAGTCCTACGAGTCCTAGCAACCCTTATCTCTAAATAACCCTAACACAGTTAAGGTTTCACCTAGAGATAGCATTAAGATTATGAATTAACCAAGGTACATGCAATATCAAGCTACGAGTCGATATTCAACATATATTCAACTTCCTACACATCCAATTAGTCCTACGAGTCCTAAAGGGATATGATTTCCACTTGGGTTAAGGTTCGCTACGAGAAATCTACAAAACCCTAGCAATTGAATGAATCTACTCTAACTAGTTGATCAGGCCAGAGAGAATAAACCTAATTCAAGCAATTAAGCATAAAGAAGTCAAAACATTGCAATAGGAATAAGAACTAGATTAAGAAACTCACAATTCAACAATCAAAGATCCAAACTGGAGGCGAAACCTCGAGAGTTTAGTTGCTCATGCTCAACGGCGCTCTCAACAATGGAATAATGTGCATAAGGTGAATGAAAGAATAACTAGAAAAGCCTTAAATAGTCTTATGAAAGTCGGCCGAAATAACTAGATCAAACCCTAAGTAAAAATACGGAATTAACGTTTAGTTTCTGCGGGGGCCGCTGGGCGGCCAGGCCAGGCCGCGAGGTGGCCGGCGATCAGCGAAGTCTTCCGTTTCTCTCTTCGAGCCGCGGGGCGGCCTGTGATTCTTCCGAGCTTCTTCTTCTTTGTTTCCAGCAGCACATATGTACTTCTTTAACTTGTTTTCACTCTTTCCCAATTCATTTCACCTCCAATATACTTTACCTGAAATAAACCATAAAATCATGTAGATTCCGCCTCTTCTAACTCAACAAGTAATTATGTAAATTCAACTAAATAAATGCAATATTCAAAACTAAACTATGCTAAATGCAATCTATTATGCAACACTAAATATGCTCTATCAAATTCCCCCACACTTGAACCTTTGCTTGTCCTCAAGCAATAGAAAACTCAACTCTACAACCCCACAGAATAGCAATTCATGTATCCACACCTCAATATTCTTTAAGTGCATGAAAACTAGCAAACACAAAAGATTAATAACATCATAGCACATAATTGGCATAATCAATGAAATCAGGCAACCATATTCATTCTAGACCTCACAAAGGATATGTGTTTCACTCTCGCTCAAGTGTTTAGGTTTAAATGTTTACGCTCAAACTCAATCTTCAAAAACTTAGCTACAAGAGCCTTGCACCAGTGTTCTAAATCTCCACCGCTGGAGACTCTACACACAACAAAAATCATGAGGTCTTTCAATTGGGTTGTAATGGGGCCAAGGTAGAACATATAAGGTATGGAACAATTTTGGTCATGTGGTGCTCATAATCCGGGAACTAAGGAAGCTACCAAATCATAAAACCACTCATAAACTTCTCATACCATATCACTATAATGCCAAACAACACCAATCTCAAGCATAAAACTTTAGAAACCATACTCAACTCATTCCTTTATTCTCTTTTTTTCTTCTTCTTTTTTTTTCTCTTTTTTTTTTCATTCATGCTATATCAAATGATTTTCCTTGACTTTTACCCCTAAGTGAATTTTATCCTCCTTAGGTCCCAAGTAATGAATGTGCTAGCATGAATCAAACATCTCATAAACACACCTCAAACATACAATCCACCACTACAAACCATCATCCACACTATAGATATTCACCAACTATTCCTAAATTCCCGGATGGGGTCAGGCTATCATTGGCTATAGAAAAATATTGTGGAGCTATAAAAGAATAGGCAATTAGGCTCAAACTGGCTTCAAGCAGAGGATAATATGTAAGTTGGGAATAGAGTCAAATAGGGCTAATAAAGGTGCCTCAATCATGTTTAAGTCATGTGCAGAAATCATAATATGCAGCCTTGAACAAGATATCTCAATGCAAGTCAAAGAGGAAGCAATTGAAGAGAGTACACACAACAAGCAAGAGGACTCAATAAAGTGTAGTCTTGAATAGGCCAAAATAAGCTCACCAGGTCATGTCTAGAACATCAAGATCACCCAAAAATTCAAGATTTTACGTGCTCAATCATTAATCAATCATGCTCACCAAATAGTATAGAAAACATATATCAAAGGCTTCAACAATCCAAGCACATCATGGGGCATAAATCTTAATAGAAAATATAGAGGACACACGACATCCACATGGAGAAATAAGACCTATTCCTAATAATGCAAGAACTAAAACTGTTTTTTTTTTTTTTTCATTTTTTTCATTTTTTTCATTTTTTTTAGAATAAGAAATAATGGTAGATTTAAATATGCATACAACCAATAGAAATAAACATGCAAACTTAAAAGTTAAAATGCAGTGCAACTTAGAACCAAAATACAGAGAGTTTTCAAGTCTTCTCCCCCACACTTAGTTTTGACATTGTCCTCAATGCAGAAAAGAGAACAAAAACAACAAAATAAAAATAAAAGGGAAAAGAAAAGAAACAACTGACATGCTCACTGCTGAGGTGGTGGCGGCGGTGGGTATGGTGGAAACTGTGGATAGGCGAATCGATAGAAGTCTTCCTACCTCTGCCATATCTGCTCCTGCATCCGTCTGATCGATGCCTGGCTCTCAGAGACATCCTCAAGGTGAGAAGTCAAGCCACGTACATCCCGACGAATGTCACCAATCTCCACATATATCTGCTGTTGCTGGTCCCACATCACGTCCTGGCGCTGTGACATCCTCTACCGGTGCTCCCACATGGCGTCCTGACGACGCGACATCAACTGCTGATGCTCCCACATAGTGTTCTGCTGGAGACACATATCAACCATCTTCTGCTCCAGCGAGTAGTTGTCCGGACCAGCACCTCCAACTGTGCCAGAAGGTCCAGCTCCACTACCTCCAAAATCCATCTGAACTCTGGGAACATCCTCAGCATCTTCCTGCTAAGCATCATGCGCCTCCTCCTCCTCCTCCTCATCATCATCCTCGTCCATCTCATCTCCCATATAAAAATCAGCTGCTGTAGGGCCAAAAGGAAGAGGACGGGGCAATCTCAACTGAATCCTCCCCTGATGGCCTGCCCTCTAGATCCACATCGGCGCTCTACCCTCCTGGTGGCCAGCATTCCTCAGCTGGGCCTCATCATACAGAAATGAGCCATGTTGAGCATCATGGACAGTGCTCACATCGATGCATGTGCGAGCTATGAGGGTGATAAGACCCCCAAAGCTGATGGTCGCCTTGTTGCGCTTGTCCAAGATATCCTTGTAGTTCATCAAAAACAGATCCACCCAACCTGGAACTACTGGGCTCTTTGGCGTCAGACACCAGAGAAATGACATATCCTTCAGCGAGATCTTGTTGACCTCTGCCTGAGCAAAGAAGGTGTTCGCCAGAACCTTGTGAATCAGTCGTAGTGCAGGATGGTGAATGCTGGAATTGTACTAGCCCTTCTTGGCCTCAAAAGGCACCCTAGTAGATGCCATCCAGAAAGCCACAGGGCCCTCTCCCTTGCAAACATTAAGCCACCCAGCAGTCGGTGCAGCAGTAACACCCAAAATCTGTGCCAATCTCTCCTTTGATAGTGTGAAATATCTCCCAAGCAATCGAAAACTAATAGATGCACGTTTCACACTCAAAGTTGCTAAAAATTCTTTACATAAGCTTGGATAAGTAGGGGCATTCTTCCCTAAAAACTGCCCTAGGCCCCCATGCTCTAACAATTGCATCGTGCATACATCCATTTGTAACAATCTAAGGGTAGGCTCATGAAAGAATTTTGTTACAAAGAAATTCCTAGTGTTCAAACCATTCCATCTCTCTTTCTGATTTCTACTCATTCCATGTGGTCTCGACATTATGAATCTGAGATGAGAAATATTACCCAAAAGAATGAAAGTCAAGAAAAAGACTCACGAAATGGTAGCGTTTACAGTGGCCGCGGGGCAGCCGAGGAGGGCGACGGGGCGGCTGGCGACGGGTTTGGCCGTGGGGCGGCTGGTCTGGTGACGGGGCGGCCTAAGAATCGTCGGATCTGGAACTTCCGGTGTCGGGTGTGCTCTCCGACGTCCCTAACTTCCTCCCTCCGTGGTGGATTTGAAGAAAAACTTGGAGGTTTCTTGGGAGAAGGCCGGTTTTTGTGTAGATCTAGGAGAGAGAAGTGGTAAGGTGGATAGTGTGGGGGAAGAAGATGAGAAAGGAGAATTTATGTGGAGCTTTGGGTGAAAAAGAGCTTAGAGAAAGTGTTTTAATGGAGGTTTTTGGAGAGAGGAGGAAGAAGATAGAGGATTGGGGCGACGGGGGCGGCTTGATAGAGATAGAAAAAGATAGAGATAGGGTTTTATGTGTGTATCAAGTGGGGGCCCACAGGGGCCCCTAAAAAATTTCCTATCCGGCTGAGGCCGCAGGGAGGCCAGGGCAGGCGACGGGGCGGCCGGCGATTTTCGCGAAGGGATTTCGCTACGACCCAGCCGCGGGGCGGCCTGGCTGGCGACGGGGCGGCTTGCGATTTTCCGTCCTTTCCCTTTGTTCTTTCTCCCTGCAGTGTTAGTATGCCCAAGCCAAAAACCAAAACTAAACTAAAAAAATAGTAAAATGCACAAATAAAATAGAATCTAAGCTACTTACCTTGGGTTGCCTCCCAAGCAACACCTTTGGTTACCGTCGTTGGCTTGACGTTATGACCCCCTAATTATCCTCAGCACTTGGTTCAGTAAGAACCAACTCATCACTGTCCTGTTTGACAAAACTCTTATAATAGGGTTTAACTCTATGACCATTTACCTTGAAGATGTCTCCATTCCTCTCATTTAGTAGCTCTACTGCACCATGAGAAAAGACATTAGTAATCACATATGGTCCTGTCCATCTAGAACGAAGCTTACCTGGGAAGAGTTGTAGGAACGATTGAAATAGAAGGACCTTTTCCCCAACTTTGAGGTCCTTTCGAAAGATATGTTTATCGTGCCATGCCTTTGTCTTCTCCTTATAGGTGACGGAGTTATCATAGGCATCCAATATCAACTCCTCCAATTCCTGCAGCTATAGTTTCATGAACTCCACAAAATCATCAATCTGCATGTTGCACTGCTTCACCGCCCAATATGCTTTATGTTCGAGCTCGACAGGAAGATGGCAAGCCTTTCCATAGACCAATCTAAACGGAGACATCCCAATGGGGGTCTTGTAAGCCGTTCGATAAGCCCATAGAGCATCATCAAGCCTGACACTCCAATCCTTCCTGTTCGGGGCAATAGTCTTCTCCAAGATATTCTTTATCTCGCGATTAGACACCTCAGCTTGCCCATTGGTCTGGGGGTGGTATGCAGTAGACACCCTCTGAGTCACATGATATTTCTTTAAGAGCGCACTCACAGTCTTGTTGCAGAAATGGGTCCCTTTATCACTGATTAGTGCTTTTGGAACTCTAAATCTAGAGAATAGCTCCTTGAGGAAACCTGCAACTACTTTTGAATCATCAGTTTTGGTGGCCTTCGCCTCCACCCACTTGGAGACGTAGTCCACCGCAAGCAAAATATATAGGTTTCCAAAGGAGTTAGGGAATGGTCCCACATCGATCACATGATTTGCAAAAAGCATAAGAATCCCGAAATATATGTGGCCAAAAGAATCCTGCATCAAGTACCTTCCTAGCTCTGTTTTGTGGTCCAAAGTGTCCACCACATTCATGGGAATGACAAAAATTAAGGACAGATTGTACCTCATTGTCGGGAAGACACCGACGTATCACTTGATCGGCGTAGTGCTTCCATAGGTAAGGGTCATCCCAAACGTAGAAGCGAGCATCGTGACGTATCTTGTCCTTCTGAGCCTTTGAAAAGTTGGGTGGAAACTCTTCCGACACTAAAAAGTTGACCAAGTTAGCAAACCAAGGGCGTGGAAGAGAACTAACCTTTAAAAATTGTTCAATTTCGGATTCTGCAGGGGCCGCGGGGCGGCCAGGGGTGGCGATGGGGCGGTCTGCGATTTCGGAGAAATCCTCCTCCGAAGACTCGGCCGCGGGGCGGCCTTGGGTGGCCGCGGGGTGGCTGGCGATTGCGAAGACTTGAAAGAGTTCTTCGTCAAGGAAACTCCCCACTATGCCTTCTTGTCCATTTTCCCCCTGCACAATACGAGTTAAATGATCAACAACTAGGTTCTCAACACCCTTTTTGTCCCTTATTTCGATGTCAAACTCGCTCAAAAGCAAGTTCCATCTAATCAGTCTTGGCTTGGTCTCTTTCTTCGTCAAAAGGTAATGAAGTGCTGCATGGTCAGTATAAACAATGACTTTTGTACCAAGCAAATAAGATCTAAATTTCTCAAGTGCAAAAACTATAGCAAGAAGTTCTTTTTCTGTGGTTGAGTAATTCCTTTGAGCTCCATTCAGGGTCATAGATGCATAGTATATGACATGAGAGCTTCTCCCTTCTTTTTGTCCAAGCACGGCTCCCACAGCATAGTCACTAGCGTCACACATCAATTCGAACGGTTGACACCAATTTGGTGCTTGTATGATTGGTGCACTAGTAAGACAAGTCTTTAACTCATCAAATGCCGTCCTACACTTCTCATCAAAAGCAAATGTGACTTCCTTCTTCAGTAGCTCGCACAAGGGTGAGGTGATCTTTGAGAAGTCCTTAATGAACCTGCGGTAGAATACTTCATGGCCTAAAAAGGAACGAACTTCACGCACATTAGTAGGATAAGGCAACGATTGAATGATGTCAATCTTTGCCTTATCAACCTCAATCCCTTTATGGGAGACAATGTGACCCAAAACAATGCCTTCCTCAACCATAAAGTGACACTTTTCTGAATTGAGCACTAAATTAGTGTCAACACATCTTCTAAGCACTAGCGCCAAATGGTTGAGGCAAGCATCAAAACTATCACCATGGACTGTAAAATCATCCATAAAAACCTCAATAAATTGCTCTATATATATTAAGAGAAGATACTTACCATACACCGTTGGAATGTCCCAGGAGCGTTGCACAAGCCAAAAGGCATTATGCGATATGCAAAAGTGCCAAACGGACAAATGAATGTTGTCTTTTCTTGATCCTCTGGTGCGATGGCTATTTGAAAGTACCCTGAATATCCATCTAGAAAGCAATAATATGGACGACTAGCAAGTCTTTCAAGCATTTGATCAATGAAAGGTAAGGGAAAGTGATCTTTTCGAGTTACCGCATTCAGCTTACGATAATCGATGCAAACTCTCCAGCCTGATTGGACTCTGGTAGGGACCAACTCACCTTCTTGATTCTCAACCACTGTAATGCCTCCCTTCTTTGGTACTACCTGCGTTGGACTAACCCATTGACTATCAGAGATGGGATAGATCATACCTGCCTGAAGGAGTTTGAGCACGTCCTTCTTTACTACATCCATCATAGGTGGGTTGAGTCTCCGTTGAGGTTGCCTTGAAGGTTTGGATCCCTCTTCTAATAAGATCCTGTGCATGCAAGTAGCTGGGCTGATTCCCTTGATATCAGCTATGGTCCATCCCAGAGCTGTCTTATGCTCTTCGAGCACTCCTACCAACCTATCCTCCTGTTCTTTGGTAAGCTTGTTAGAGATGATGACAGGCAAGGTGTCACCCTCCCCCACAAATGCATATTTCAGATGCTCAGGAAGAGGCTTGAGCTCAACTTCAGGTGCCTGGACGATAGAAGGTAAGAGCTTTTCATTGGGAATGGTCAATGCCGTAAAGGTATCTGCCTGTGAGTATATAGGTAGGGAGGACAAGTCTCTCATGGTCTCCTGCAGGTTAGTGGATAAAGCATAATTTAATGAGAACTCCTCAATAGGAGTTTCTAAAGCTACCTGCAGGTCATCTACACAACTCATGTCAAAGGTATCCTGCATACAAGTATCAATGGAATCCATAAAACATAAGGAATGATCATCAGAAGAGAATTTCATTGCATCATATATATTGTATTCAACCTTCTCACCATCGAATTCCATAGTGAAAGAACCAGAATACACATCAATTTTTGTTCTAATAGTCTTTAAAAAGGGCATTCCTAGCAGAATAGGAGCCTCTTGGTTACCATGCTCCATGTCCAAGACAAAGAAATCAGCAGAAAAGATCAAATTGTCAACCATAACTAAAACATCCCCAACTATGCCTCTAGGAAAAGCATTTGATCGATCCGCTAGTTGGATTACCACTCTAGTCTCATGCAAAGGTCCTAAACCTAATGATTCATACAGAGAATAAGGTAAAACATTAATAGATGCACCCAAGTCTAACAAAGCTTTATCAAACTTAGTTTCACCTATCACACATGGGATTGTGAACATGCCAGGGTCGCTACATTTCTTAGGCATACGCTTTTGAAACACAGCAGACACATGTTCGCTTACCTTAATTTTCTACTTCCCCTTCAACTTTTGATTCCTCTTTATTGTGCAAAGTTCCTTGAGAAATTTGGCATAGCGAGGAATACTTTTAATCAGATTGAGTAAAGGGATGTTTACGTCACACTTACTGAACGTCTCAAAGATCTCTTTGTTATTGTCTGGTCTTTTTGTGTCTCTGAGTGCTTCAGGAAAGGGAGGAACAGGTTTAAAAGAATTAAGAGGGGGGAAGTCAAGTCGAACATACCCGTCAGAGGAGTCACTGGAGAGGCCGCGGGGCGGCTCGGCTTGGCCGTGGGGCGGCCGGCGATTTTCCGCATCGTCAGAATCGCCTTGGCCGCGGGGTGGCTCAGGGGTGCCGTGGGGCGGCTGGCGATTGCGAACGTCTTCTTCCTCTTCGTTCGCACCTGTTTCAAAATCCTCTATGTTAGCATCATTATTGGGAGTGGTAATCAGTTCCTTACCATTTCTTAGTGTCACAGCGCTGACGTTCTCCTTGGGATTCACCACCGTTTGAGATGGTAGCTTTCCTGAGTCCTTAGCCTGCATTTCGCTCAGCGATTGAGCCAATTGGCTAAGTTGCTTCTCCAAATTCTTTTGGTGCCCATCTTGTCTCTTTTGGTGCTCAGCTTGACCCAGGACGGTCTTTGTGAGATCTTTGAGAGGATCCTCATTGGATTGATCATCAGTTGGTGGAGGTCCTCTCTGTCTTTGATCAAATTGTTGCTGAGGTCTGAAATGGGGTCCTCCTTGTGGATTGAAAGGGGCTTGGTTATTACCATAGCCATACCCCTGGTAACCTGCATTATAGTTGTTATTGTATTGATTGGGATTAGCATAGTTACCATACCTGGGTCGTTGAGGAACAAAGTTCCCCATGGCATTCAACTCTACATTTGGCTCCTGCAGCATGGGACAAGTGTCCGTCGGGTGATAAAGATCAGCGCAAATGCCACATGCATTAAGTTGTTATGGGGTTCCTTGTAGCATGAACCTTTTCATCATATCCTTCAATTCAGCCACATCGCTATGTAATGCGGAAGTTGAGGAGTCAACAGCGAGTACCCCTCTAGCATGAAGTCCCTTGCTGAATTGTCTAGAGCCATCAGCAAGCTCTGAAAACACATCCCAAGCAGCATTGGGTGTTTTGTTCAAGATGTTGCATCCACAAGCAGAGTTCACCGTCTTGCACTCCTCGTCAAGCAATCCATTGAATAGAAAGAGCACTAAATCCTTCTTTGAGAAACCATGGTGAGGGCAACTAGAGCAAAGCTTCTTAAAGCGCTCAAAGTACTCATAGAGTGTCTCTGTAGCCTACTGGTCAATGCTGCTGATTTCCTTCTTTAGACTATTCAACTTGGTTGCAGGAAAGTACTTTTCCAGAAAGAGACGCTTCAACTGTATCCATGTTGCTGCACTACCTGGTGGCAAGTAGTAGAACCACTCATTAGCAGTGTCCTTCAGCGAAAAGGGGAATGCCCTTAACTTGATTTGCTCCTCCGTGACGTTGCTTGGTTTCATCACCACCACGGCAGTATGGAATTCAGATAAGTGCTTGTGGGGGTCCTCACCACTCAACCCTTGGAATTTGGGTAAGAGATGAACCACCCCAGACTTTAGCTCAAAATTGACACCTTCATCAAGTTCAGGGAACACGGTAGCCAATGGTTGTTGGGCTAAGTTTGGTGTAGTGAGGTCCTTCAGCGTTCGATTATCATCGTTAGCAGCCATCTCTATACTCTCTTCTTCTCCTTGATCGAAAGGTAACTCGCGAAAGTGATCACGAGCTTCTCGCCTCAATCTAGAGAGAGTCCTCTCAATCTCTGAATCTAAAGACAATAAAGATGAGTTAGTAGCACGAGTGTGGACCATATAGGTGGTCCACACCAAAATTAGCAATTAAAACAACACAAGAATTCAATAAGAGTTCCCCGGCAACGACGCCAAATTTGACAAGAGGAAAATCTGTCAGTGTTCTTGCCAAAGAATACTCAAACTCACAACTAGTATAGTGTGTAAGCAAGAGATCGATCCACAGGGAAAACTATTCAATTCATGTCTAATTCTAATTGCTAAGAGAGAAAAAGGGGGGTTTGGTGTGTAAAAGGTTCTCCTTTTATTAAAGCGGAAGTAAGCAAACAAAGTAAATAGATTGTAGAATTCAGCGGAGAGAAATAGGTTCACCTATAATTTATCACTTCGATTGATGAATTCGATCCTTGTTTCAGCCTCTAGTTCTTGTCTTTTCCTATCAATGTCCTTGTCCAGATCTTAGGTAAATTACTAGTCCTACGAGTCCTAGCAACCCTTATCTCTAAATAACCCTAACACAGTTAAGGTTTCACCTAGAGATAGCATTAAGATTATGAATTAACCAAGGTACAAGCAATATCAAGCTACAAGTCGATATTTAACATATATTCAACTTCCTACACATCCAATTAGTCCTACGAGTCCTAAAGGGATATGATTGCCACTTGGGTTAAGGTTCGCTACGAGAAATCTACAAAACCCTAGCAATTGAATGAATCTACTCTAACTAGTTGATCAGGCCAGAGAGAATAAAACCCATTCAAGCAATTAAGCACAAAGAAGTCAAAATATTGCAATAGGAATAAGAACTAGATTAAGAAACTCACAATTCAACAATCAAAGATCCAAACTGTACGCGAAACCTAGAGAGTTTAGTTGCTCATGCTCAACGGCGCTCTCAACAATGGAATAATGCGCATAAGGTGAATGAAAGAATAACTAGAAAAGCCTTAAATAGTCTTATGAAAGTCGACCAAAATAACTAGATCAAACCCTAAGTAAAAATCCGGAATTAATGTTTAGTTTCTGCGGGGGCCGCGGGGCCGCCAGGCCAGGCCGCGGGGCGGCCGACGATCAACGAAGTCTTCCGTTTCTCTCTTCGAGCCGCGGGGCGGCTTGCGATTCTTCCGAGCTTCTTCTTCTTTGTTTCCAGCATCACCTATGTACTTCTTTAACTTGTTTTCACTCTTTCCCGATTCATTTCACCTCCAATCTACTTTACCTGAAATAAACCATAAAATCATGTAGATTCTGCCTCTTCTAACTTAACAAGTAATTATGTAAATTCAACTAAATAAATGCAATATTCACAACTAAACTATGCTAAATGCAATCTATTATGCAACACTAAATATGCTCTATCACAAATCAATTAAAAAATGGAGTGTTTTGAAAATACATACCATTTTATACTTATAACTGCGATAAAATAGGCCCACTTTAGTTCCTGCATTTTTTTTTACCAACAATCAACAAACACTCAGAACGATGATTAATAAAATAATACAATTGTAATAATGTTGCAAGGAATTCTTACATACATGATCAAAGTATAATGTTTTTTTATACTAGAAAAAAAAGATTTGAGAAATTAAGCAACAAATTGATTGATACTTGAGAGGCCAACGGATCGGCAAACCGATCAACTTTCATATACGGAGTATAACACAATGCTACAAAGTACTTTGAATGTTATTTTTTTTATATACAAGACAAGATTTTGGGTGATATCAGACCCTACTGATCGATCCACGACCCAATAGCAACCTTTCGGACGAGAGGAAGAAGTTCTAGATGAGAAGCAAACGACCCTTGAATCTGTCGTATGAAAAGATATACTGCTTTATCCGCCACCTGATTGACTTCCCGGAAAACATGGGTGACAGAGGAGGATTGAAAGGAGTGGAGCAAAGGAAGAGCATCAGCGATCACCAAATCAATATCCCAAGGACACAATCAACTCCCTTTGATTGAGTTGATTGTAACGGCCCGGGATTATGATTCCCGAGTTACGTTTCGAGGGATGAAACCCCTCGTTGGGATCTTGCGCCTCGAGTACAGGTTGAAGGTTTTAAACCTAAGATGTGTAGTTTAAAGTGGGATTTCGCACCCAAATTTGGAAGGTCCGTTGGAGACCCCGGGGTAAACCCATGTACCTCTCCTAAGTCTACAACGCAGAAAACCCTTTTATCCAACAAAGGACATAAGTTCTGAAAATGATACAACCAGCACAAAATCAAAAGAATGGACCCTGTCATAACAGCACAAAATCAAGCAGTGGATCGGGTACTTGAAACTATACCACCAAGTCAGGCCAAGAGCCCGCCTGCGAGTCCTCTGACCGCGCTGAAGATATATAATACGCCTATACATAGAATAAAAGATGCCTTGATGCGCTACTGAAATATTAACCATACTATCATGCTTATAATTCATATATGCAGAATATTAATTAAGGCCTTAACAAAGAATACTAAGTGGTATATCCCTCTTCTACCACCACCCCCTTTCCAAATAGGGTGGAGACTGGCCAGATAGATTCTATAGTATCTCAAATCTCATCATCATATCGTTGATCTTACGAAAAGAAAATAATAATGCTGATAATAGTAAAAGTGTTCCAAAGACTTGAATGAATCAGGACGAAACCCGATGGGACAAGGCTATCCTATGACCCTAGAAAGGACTCTAACACTCACAGATAGTGGCCGTTCTGTATTCAAACGCATACAGAATAAGAATACTCATTCGTAAGTGCAATTCCTAAGCATGATACTACATGACATGCTTTTATGCATATGGAACACCTACATACTATATGACACACCAGGCAGGAGGTACTGGTTACTGAGTAAGCCCTGGAGGTACTTACCTAGCTAGAAGATCAGCAAAAGAAGAATTCAGCACACAGTAGTCACGATCACATAATATCACCTAATTACATAACGAGAATATACTAAGTATACTCACTACTAAAATAGTTTGATATAGGGACGGATATTAGAGACGGATTTCACTTGTAGCTAATTATGTCCCTATTAGGGATGAGTTTTGGAACAAAATGTCATAATCGACGCTAAATTTAAAACAAATTAGCGAAGCGTCAGTAATTTTATTGCTAATTGCAATATCCGATAATAGGTTCCTAAATTCATACCTAATGGGAACATGGTGAAATGTCGTGTCTATCTTTGACTCTATATAGCAACAAATATAGGAACCAATTTATATTTCGTCTCTATACAGAGACAAATTGAAATATGTGCCTAAATTTCTCTCTAATTACTGAAGAATATGGGGACGAATGAGCGTTCGACGCAAACTCATTAACAAAATAAACACGCATTACAATATTTGTTGGTGAATAGTCACGACCTTAAGTTGGTTACAAAAGCCAATCCCGATTCCATCCCCAAATTTTTTCCTAAATCTATCTCTGAATCCGTTCTTGAGTCTGTATCTGAATGCGTCTCCGAATCCGTCCCTGCATCCGCCTCCGAATCCGGCCTTGAATCTGTTCCTGAATTCATCCCCGAATTCGTCCCTGATAAGCCGCCCCTGAATTCGTCCCCGAATCCGTCCCTACATCCGCCTCCGAATCCGGCCTTGAATCTGTTCCTAAATTCGTCCCCGAATTCGTCCCTGATAAGCCGCCCCTGAATTCGTCCCCGAATTCGTCCCAGAAGCAATCCCTGAATCCGTCTCTGAATTCGTCCCTGAATCCGTCTCTAATTAGGTCATTATATAACACAAATCCGCCAATTTAATTTCAGTCTTCCTCATAATTTCACGACGGTAATCTTTTTTTTGGAGAAAACGACGGTATTCTACATCAATCATACATCCTTCTTTGCATAATTCAATGTAAGTAAGTATATGTACCGTAAGATATGTATCTATTTATTCCTCTGGATGATATACGCATATGTATTATCTGAAATTTTAAATTATATGATCAAATTAATGGATCATGTTAGGGTTTCATAATATTACTCAATTGCATACTTATTAAAAAGACTGAATTTGTTATATATGTGCAGAAAAAATGAATAATCATGCTTGGATGTATGATATGTACTTGCCGAATCTTGATGGCATCAAACCTGAATATTATCAAGGGGTTGATGAGTTTGTGAAATTTGCTGCTTCTCAAGAACATTACATGGATGGAGACAAGATAAAATGTCCATGCAAGAGTTGTCGAAATTGTAAATTTAAGGTTGCAGATCAAGTTATGAACGACTTATATCACTTTGGGTTTTTGAGTGATTATTACCGATGGACTGCACAGGGTGAGTCGATTAGTGCATCAAATGAGGAAGAACTTTGTGAGAGTAACCCACGAGACTTGAATCCAGAACAAAGAATGGTATTTGATTTGGCTGGGCCTAATTTTGTTCCTCCGCCGTGGTTTAATGAAGCTAATAGTGGTGGAGTTAGAGATAACTACCAAGAAAATCTGGGAACAGAACCTTCTGAGACAATTAGCGATGTCAATGACATGGAAGAAGACGCAGGACCAACCGATATTGATAGGATGTCCCAGCGTTTTTGGGATGTTCTTAAAGCAGCTGAGGAACCGGTGTGGCCTGGATGTTCTACACATACACAATTGTCTTTTACTGCAAGGCTTATGAGTTTGAAATGTGAATATAATGTGCCTCAAAGCGTCTTCAATGGTTTCGTCCAATTGTATGATGAGATTTTACCTCAAGGTCATAAGATTCCAGTCAATTACTACCAGGCAGAGAAGTTGGTTAGTAATTTAGGTTTGCCGATGGAGAGAATAGACATGTGTCCCAATGGTTGTATGTTATATTGGAAGGATGATGTCAGCAAAGAATCTTGCAAATTTTGCGGGCATTCCAGGTTCACAAGTAATGAGAATAAGAGCACCCCGTGTAAAGAACTATTTTACTTGCCTCTAACCCCACGACTGCAAAGATTATATGCATCTGAGGCTACGGCTGGCCATATGACTTGGCATGCGAATCATGTACCGGAGGAGGGGATGATGAGTCATCCTTCAGATGGAGATGCATGGAAGAGATTGAATACAATGCATCCTAGTTTTGCTTATGAGCCTCGAAATATTCGTTTTGGTCTGTCCACAGATGGTTTTGCCCCATTTACTAAATCGGGTCAAAACTATTCTTGTTGGCCAGTTATTGTTACTCCTTACAATCTTCCACCCAATATGTGTATGAAAACAGAATATATGTTTTTGACATTGGTCGTGCCAGGTCCTCGAAATCCTAAGAAGTTGATTGATGTTTGTCTGCAACCTTTGATCGATGAGTTAATGCAATTATGGGAGTCCGGGGTGAGCACTTATGATGTTTCAAGGAAGGAAAATTTTATTATGCGGGCAGCTCTCCTTTGGACGATTAGTGACTTTCCCGCATATGATATGTTGTCAGGATGGAGTACTGCTGGAGAGTTAGCTTGTCCAATATGTATGGAAAATTCAGATGCTTTCCGATTACATTATGGTAGAAAGGCTTGTTGGTTCGATTGTCACAGACGATTTTTAGAAGCTAATCATCCTTGGCGAAAAAATAGGAATCAGTTTCGCAAAAATGTTGTAAGAACATCACCGCCACCTCCGATGCTGAGTGGGAATGAAATTTGGGAACGGGTACGTCCTTTCCAACCGCCATGGAGGACCCACTGAATAATCCGCCTGGTTATGGAGATTCTCACAAGTAGACAAAGCAGAGTATTTTTTGGAGGCTTCCATATTGGAAAGATCTTTTAATTCGACATAACATTGATGTTATGCACACAGAGAAAAATGTATTCGATAATATTTTTAATACTGTGATGGATGTTCCTGGGAAGACTAAGGATAACTTGAATGCACGGAAAGATATTCGACTACTTTGTCGCCGTCTAGAGCTTCAAGTAAATGATGATCACAAGGGGGCGAAGCCAAAAGCAATTTACACATTGACGAGGGATGAAAAGAAACATGTTTGTCAATGGTTGAAGTCTGTGAAGTTTCCTGATGGTTATGCATCTAATTTGGGGAGATGTGTTCAGAAGGATAATTGCAGTCTCGGAGGGATGAAGAGTCATGATTGTCATGTGTTTATGGAAAGACTCATTCCGATTGCTTTCAAAGAGTTGTTACCTCTATCTGTTTGGAGTCCTTTGACTGAGCTAAGTATCTTTTTTCAGTCAATTTGTTCATCCACTTTGTCTACTGATCACATGAGACATTTGCGGTCTACGATGCCTATAATATTATGTAAGTTGGAACGTATCTTTCCACCTTCATTCTTTGATTCCATGGAGCATTTACTTGTGCACTTGCCGTATGAAGCTGAAATAGGAGGACCGGTGCAATATCGATGGATGTACCCTGTTGAGAGATATTTGTATCAGTTGAAGCGCAAAATTCTGCAAAAGAATCATGTTGAGGGATCGATATGCATGGCTTACTCTCGTCAAGAGTCGTCTAATTTTTCTGTGCATTACTTTCCTTCTCATGTTCCATCTAAATTGAGGAGATCAGCGAGAAATGATGCGTTTGAAGGCGATGAAAGTGCTCTTTCGGTTTTCAATTATCCTGGTCAAAGTGGCGGCAAAGCGAAAACAAGGTGGATGACGGTGGACAAAGAGTGGAATGTTGCACACACATATGTATTGCTTAACTATTCGGAAGTGCAATCATACATCAGGTATATTTTGTATTATATTAATAATGATATACTTTGTTTTGTTTGGATTAAGAATTATATTTATAATTGGTATGTAGTATATTTGAGTCAGAAAGAGGCATGGTTGATGAGGATATGGTCGAGAAAGAGTTTGCGGGATGGTTTAAAAAATATGTAAGTGTACCTTGTTTTTTTGCTTTCAAATAAGTTAAGAGTTGGATTATATATGCATGGCATATATGTATATATAAATGAATAATTATTATCTACATTTTAATGATATATTTGCATAAACATTACAGGCACTAGATGAGAACAATGGAGTCCATACAAATGAGCTTTTGTGGAGTTGTGCATGTGGTCCGAGTGTCAAAGCTAAAAGTTGGACCACCTACAAAGTTAATGGATACAAGTTCCAGACGGTGGGGAATAGCGTCGGCAAGTCAACAATGAATAATGGAGTATGTGTTACGGGATCTAATCAGGAAAATGTTGAAACAAACTTTTATGGTCTTCTGGAAGAAATCATCGAGCTTGAATATCCTCGTTCACATAATAATGAAAATAAGATTGTCTTATTTAAGTGTAAATGGTTTGATCCATCTGAAAGAGGTACAAGAGTTCATCGAGAGTACCGTTTTGTTGAAGTAAATCACAAGAGACAGTATCAAAAGTATGAACCATTCATACTAGCACAACAAGCGGTTCAAGTATTTTACACGGAATACCCAGGAGCAAGGAGCGATCAGGCAGATTGGAGGTATGTATGCAAGACAACTCCCCGAGGGAGAATAGCAGAACGGTGGACATCTACCACCCCCACTACTGCTTATCAATCTGATGAAATCATCACTCCTGATCTTTATGTCCAACTAATGGCAGACAATGTGCCAACAAGTTTGCGTGATCCATCAAATGCAGTCAATGATGTTGTGGAGGAGTTGGTGGAGCCTGATGATAGTGATGAGGAGGAAGCATTGTTCAATGCCAATGATGGAGTAGAGTATGAAACAGAGCCCTCTGGTGATGAAGATGTTGAATATGATGATTCGCAAGATGAAGAATAATAAAAAAAAACAGATTACAACATCAATGTAGGATCCCATTTTCTTGTTAGTTTAAGTTTTGTCTACTTTTGGTATTTGACTGAAAATAATTGCTCGCATTTGGTTTGTTAATTATCTACATCTTATAAAGTTTAGATATATTTATGAATTAAGGCAAGTTATTTGTGTGCTTTGTGACTCAATTTGAACTCCTGACTCTTAAGGACTTGGGCATTAATTGGAGCTGCTATTTTATATTAATACTTCTCAAATTTTAAAGTATCTATAAAGCCTATGTGGGATTCGAACCCACATGAATGTGTATAACACAAATGCTCTACCATTTGAGCTAATAGGCTATTAATTTCAATTCACCATACTAATGGCAAGAATTTATTCATCTAGTGTTTTTAGAATCATAAATACTAGGCAGAACCAGAAAAAACTAATGGCAAGTTTCTACTGATACAGTATTGATACAGTTGCTGTCAGACAGGTAGTAGCACCAACTGCTGTCAGACAGGTAGTAGCACCAACTGCTGTCATAGATGCATTTCCCACAGTTTCTGTCATACCCTACACTTCTTCGTTTCAGTGCATAGAAAATCAGTATGACAGCAAAAGAGAGATTCTAAATCCAAATAATCAGACCCTATTTAGCCGTTAGCATTCAGGACTAGACTAACACATTGTATCCCTAAAATGGGATGAATCTATCTTGATGTACAGAAAAATGGGATGGATGCTTCCCTTTCCGAATGCAGCCTCAATCCTGATGTCAGGGGCAGTAAAGAAAGAGTACAAAATCAAACACAGAGTAGATGTAGGCACAAATATAAAAGTTATTACAGCACACAAACGCTGTAAAAATGAAACAAAAGTATATTATATTTATAATTTAAATTATTCATAATAAATCTTATTCTCATCTAAGCTTTTGTTCTTTTTAAGAGTCCAGAGTAAATTTATATGTTTGAATCAAATATATTCTTTAATGTTCTCTGATTTTGAAGGATGAATACATGAGTAATTTCCATTGTATCAGATTAAAACACAAACATTAGGCCTTTAACTCGTGATATGCCTTCTTAATCTCAACACGATTGGCATCTTTAGGAACTCCGAGGATTTCATAGTAATCTTGCCGACTTGAATAGCAAGCACCTGCCAAATACACAACCTCATTATGATTACAACAAGACACTATACACAAACTTGGATTAATAAGAAGAATCTGAAAGGGGGATAGGGGGAGTTAAGACCTGTGGCATGAAAAAATTGCTTTCTCCAAACCAATCCTCTAACAGCATAATCTACAGTCTTTTCTCCAATTACATAAATGCATAAATGCATCCTTTTCTGCAACAGGGTAATGTTTAAACTTCCTTGTTTGATGTGGTCAGTATATCAAGCTAAATGCTGAAACATAAATGAATTGAGGAGAATAAAACCTAGCAAGAATGAGTACTTCTGTAACAAGGTGAAGGCGCGAATTTGCGTAAGCAGCAGCAGATTTTAACAGCTTCAACTTCCAAAGAAGAGTATCTTTTGGTATGATATCAGCCAGAACCTTCACAAAAAAATAAAAGCCAAAACAATCAGATGAAATATTTATGCAAGTTTTCTGAACTAATGACCTTTAGTCTTACTTTTAAACAGAGCTCGATGAATGATGGTTTAATGGATACCTAGTATAGTGATTGGAGAACAAATATAGATAGCAAAAACAAAAACAAGAGTCAAGGATGTACAGATTTTGCATCTTACAGAAAGATGAGGTAGCGCAAGGAGCACCAATATTACCCTACTAATGATGCAGAACATGAAATAAACTAGAATCTAGATAATATACTACTAAGGAAGCATGGTTCATCATCAGGCTATGCACTTCAAGTTCATCACAAAAGAAAGACAAATCAAACAAAAAAGCTAGAGTTTAGAAAATAACTCTAAGGCAATATTACTTCTTAAATTGAATTCACTTGTGAGATTCGAAGAATCGAAGCCAACATTAATTCAATTCACCTTCGATTTTAGAGCACAGATTAACAAAATTTAGACAATCGAATTCAGTTCCCTCCTGAATCCAATATTAATTCAATTCAATTCACATTCGATTCAAAGAGTCGAAGAGTCGAAGAGTTGAAGCCAATATTACGTCTGAATTCAAATGCATTTTCCAGCACTTCAACAAACCAATATTACTTGTGAGATTGGCTGAGTTTTTCAACACTTCACCAAGATATCAATGCAAGGGGTGGATGCTAAATTCAATTCACAAACACAAAATTCAGTTAACAAATTCACAAACCCTAATCAAAATTTCTCAAAATTGATTCTCAAAATGGCAATCCCTAATTTTACAAAATTGGTTTCCAAAATCAAAACCCTAAAGAAAATCTCGTATCCTACCTGTAAATTGAAACTCAAATCAAAATTTGGAGCACAGATTAACAAAATTTAAGTTATAAGGTGCAAAAAACTAACCTTTTCGATCGGAGAAGGACCTGATGTTCGCATCAGCGGGGATTCGGAGCAGCACTTAGCAGCAGCCAACCACTGAGCACCGTCGCCACCACTCCGGAGAGGAGCCACAGCCAGCCACTGAGCGGGGTGGATACCTGGCATCCGTCTCGGCCAGCCGTAGACATCGATCTGCCAAGGGAGCATCCTCGCCTGTGGATCGGCGAGAGCTGGCAGCCGGAGAGACCCTGGCGATGGCTTTCTTTTTTTTAGGTGCAAGATGAAAACCGAACTGTTGCAAAAGCCTCTCCTATATTTCCTATATTTAGAATTTTAGACTAGTATAGATAATTTATATAAAGATAAATAAAAATACTAACCCTGAGTGTTACTCCGCATATAATAAACTAGTATAAATACTTAATATAAGATTATAAATAATATATATATATACACTCATGGTTAGTATTTTATCTCTCTTTATATAATAAATTAGTTCCTCATATTATATACTTTTTTAGGAGCTAAAAACTATATAAAATATTAACTTTTTTTTATTAATAATTACAAACTTATTAGCAATAAGTTTATAATTATTAAAAAAAAATTAATTAAAAAGTTAATATTTTATATAGTTTTTACATTTTTAAAAAAACCTGCGTAAATAGTAAAGTCCATATATTTTTGGACGGAGGTAGTATATTTTATTAAGTATTATATATATATATATATATCAACTCTAGCTAACATAACAGATGGACTACAAATGGAATAAGAATAGACTATAGATGCACTTCGACCAATTGATTGAACGAACAAAAGAGATCGAAACAATGTCATTTAAAAAAAGAGTAAATTTGCTAAGTAACTTTCATTATAGTCAATATTTCATATTATTTCGCAATGATGGATTTCTGAATGAAATCAAAAAATCGTAATGATTCATACATATGAACCAAAATCGTCTATTATATCTATTTTTTTTTTCTCGGGAGTGTATACGACGGACTCTACAAGAACTATGTCAATCAAATATTTCATTACATACATCGTTTATGCTTAGATATGTTAGGTATTTTTTTTCAAATTTTCAAAATAAATAAATAAATAAATAAATATATATATATATATATATATATTTATATATCATATTACCTTAATATGTATATGAAAATATATTTGTAGTCAATTTTTCATATTATACTTACTAGTACGTGTTCCATCACATGCACGAGAATATATTAACACGCTATTGTAAAATTATATATATTATTTATATAAAAAAATCTATAAAAACAATAACTCTAAATTCCAATAAACTAATGACAATCAAATTGTATCGGGAAGTATAAAATAAAAATAAACCTATGTATAAACAATTCATTCTACCTAAAAAATAATATAATTTTCTATGCATCAGCTTATAACACGCATCTTAATTTTTTATTATCTATTTTTTGATATATTTTTTCTATGCATTTGTTTTCCAATTAAGCCCTCATTTAACAATTATTCTTATCTTATAAACTCAAATAATAATTGTACTTAATTCTCATATGTTGCACTATGATTAAAAATTATTTTCACCTTTTGTATTTAATTTATAATAAATACCACT
Organism: Persicaria tinctoria; assembly: GCA_037127255.1. NCBI lineage: Eukaryota > Viridiplantae > Streptophyta > Magnoliopsida > Caryophyllales > Polygonaceae > Persicaria > Persicaria tinctoria. Next base: position 20,524,149 of record JBANSL010000013.1, on the reverse strand, counting down.
CCCTCCATTTTCAAATAATTCTCATATGTTGCACTATGAAACTCCCTTTCTCACCCAGCTATCTGAAACTCTGCTTGCTCATTTCTGCTCTCTCGCCGACACCCTTCTCCATCAGTCTTTCGATTTCTCCGATGATAGATGCCTCCCTATTCAACTGAACTCCCTCAAATTGAATTGTGCAACAACCATTCTCTTTCATCGATGATAGGTGCCTCTTGCCTCTTGCCCTCTTGTTGAACTCTTCTTCTTTCCTTTTAGTTTTGAATTCGACTTTTAATTAGTTTTGTGAAATTGTGATGATATTCTCATGCCTGGTTGTTAAGATTATGAGGTGAAAGATGTGAAAATTTTAGTTTCATAGATGCCTACTCATAATGCACTTGAGGTGTTTGATAAAATGCTTAATTGAAATCACTCCTTATTTCGCTGATAGTTTTTGTTTTTGAGCTAGATTGATGATGTTACCGAACATGAGATGAATTAATGTGTTGAACTCGCACAAATTGACTATGAATTAGGGAGTTTGGGATGACCTTGTTTCTTTAACTAAGAAATCATCGTCATCTGGGATCGTTGGACTGAATTTTGTTTAGCTTCAGGTGGCTATTGCTGTTAATTTGATTGAGAGGCTTAAATTTGTTGTCTGGGAGAGTTAAGGCGACCTTTACTGTTCGAATTTGGACTGAAATTAGTGTTTTCAACTGCAGGTACAACCTAGCAACGAGAGAGGTAGAGACGAGTTCCAACCACACAACTTAATCCGAAGATGAGGAGTGTTAAGAGCTGAGCATATTAACAGAAGGTAACAAATTTGATTGGTGAGATTTTCCAACTTCAATCACAATTGTTATCCTGTTAAAGTACTTATCTTTTTCGTGCCTTATATTGAACCTACAGCAGAGCTGTAAAACACACAAATAGACGGTTTTATTACTATGATCAAACACAAAAATGATGACAAAAGGATTAAGAGTGTAAAAGCAAGCTGTAAGTTACTCCTGATGAGATTTTCTACAACATATTTAAATAAGAAAACTCGCTTTTGGTTCATAAATCGTGGTAAAGCAAGCCTAGTGTCACTCCTCCAATCACATAATATAATTTATAAAGGGACAAAATATGCATTGCAAAAATACAGTTTTAAGATCAGCCATCCTAAAAATTCAGGAAAGCCCAAAAATATTAGAAAAACAACAGCTTCTTAAAGGAAACATAAACCCGAAGAAGTGTCATATCTTTTGTATGGTCACTGATTTCCCACCAGAGGTATCAAGACCCAAAATTTCATAAGCAATTTTAAAAGTTGTTGCATGCTTAATAAGAGTAAACTATGATTATACAGCCACCGAAATTAAGCATCTGTAAAACTAAGAACACTGAAGAAATAAAACCCAAATTCACTTCAAAGTCAAATTCTCAACCACTCCTCTTTCAATTTTTTTGGTGTTCCTTTTTTTTGGTGATCTTTTTAGTGTTGCTAAGTGCTTGAGTTATGACTTTGTGATGCTGGATTTTTATTTTTATGACTCTATGCTGATTCTATGGCCTTTTTTTTTTAATTAAAGATTACATTTGGTTAGGAATATAAAAATGTTCAATTAAATGTCCGTAACAAAATTTCTGATTATATGCCTAAGTTTTTAGAATTTAAATAAAGTTTCTACAATTGAAAACAAATAGTAACTAATTTCAATGTGTAACTAATTTCAATGTCAATCCTTCGTATTTGACAGCCTCACAACCCAAATTAACTTTAAGGTCAAATTCCCAACCACTCCTCTTTCCAATGAACATTGATTTGTTGATCACCTACTATTTCATTATAAGCAGCAATCAACATTGCTGTGTTGATCTTTGTTGCCTGTTTAAGAATTGATTTTGCTATTTGTAATGAAAATGATGTTTTGCTGCCAGTTTAATAATTGATTTTGCTATTTGCAATGAAAATGATGCTTTGCTGCCAAGAGCAATTGACTATTATTTCTGAAATTTTTTCGGGGACTGAATTCTTCCGGTTTCCATTCTTGATGGATTTTCGGAGGTCCATCATTTCAAGAAATCATGAGAGGGCTTTGAATTTGATGAACTCGTGTGCAGCTACTCTTATGGGAGAATATCCTGAGATAGTATTTGCGTTTGGATTCAGTGATGAATTTAGGTATTTTTGGCTTTTGCCTACTTCTGTTGCTTTAATTTGAGTGGTACCCTTTGCTGTCAACTTGCGTATAGTTAAACTACCTTAACTTTGGGCTAAATTTTGTAATTTTTTGATTTTGTAATGTGTGATTATTAAGTAGTAGAATGTGTCATCAGATTTGCCCAATTCGGATTTATAGAGCGAATAGACGATGTAATCATTCGTCTTTTCTACATTCATTGGCTCGAGATTGAGGCATGGGCCAGCACCGGCAACAAGATCCATGATATTGTTTCCAGTTATTCAAGGGAAAACTTACCCTACTTTGTCACTTTTGTGCAGCAAAGGAAAATAGGTTTGGTAAATATTGGCCTTATTTTGGGTGTTTATACAAGGGGTCGTTGAATGAAATTGGATCTTTTTTTTGGAAAGCAAGTTTAAAGAAAGGATCATGCTATGTTATAATGTGAAAATAAAACATAGCATGATATTAATATAATATACTGTATGATATAGTATTATATACTGGTGTAGTCTTTTTTGACAACATTTTGGGTTAAACTTTATATATACTGTATTATATATTGATCTATAATTAAATACGTAGTATCTTTTTAATGTAATTTTTTATTTTATTTTATTTTGTTAATCGTTGATCTATTTTTTTTTAAAAAAAATGAATACCCGTGTGCTCACGGGATAACAACTAGTATTATTAATAAGTATGTATGAGTTTATCAAAATAAAATATAAAATATAAAATAATAATATCAAATGTCTCTTCGAAGACGTCTGATAAAATTGGAACATATATAAATAGTAAAAAGTCATTTATTTAAAAACAGATTGAGTAATATTTTTTTGTCAAAAATATTATTTAAATGTATCCTAAATTATGAATTTTATAATATTATAAATACCGCAAAGATGGCTATACTATAGTAGTTACTACGGGATATATATACACATATAAGATTGCAATAACTTAAAAAAAAAAAGAGGGAATTAAAAGATTAAGGAGGGAACTGAAATAATTTAAACGAATTTTATCTTCAAATTAATCATAATAAATCTCAAAATCCCTATATTTTTGGCATCAACCCACCACAAGTACGGCACTTCATATCTTCGGCTCTATCTTCACGCTTTGGAGCCTCTGGCGATGCCGCCTTCCCTAGAACAGGCTCTCTGTTAGTCGAAAGACATTCTGAGCTCTCTCCGCTGCCTCGTTCTATCCGAAATCGCCTCTCCGCTGCCTCGTTCTCTCTGTTCCTCCTCATCTTGATTTCGATTCATCTTTGGCTCTTCTCTTGTCATGGCTCGTCATATTGCTTATTCATCCAGGTATGTTTGTGTTTTATGCTTTGTTATTCAACAAAGTTTGGAAATTTTGGCAGTTTCTAAAAATTGATCGCATCAATTTATTTTAGGGTTCAATTTCAGAAATTCATATCAATCCAGTACGTTTAGTGTTTTGATTCAACACAAAATTTGTTTGATTTCTCTCAAATTTGCTTAGTCAAATGCTGAAACTGCAACTTGAACTTGAAATTTTGCTTACCCACACAATAGAGAAGTACCTAAACAGTTTTGATGCTTCCTTTACTCTCTCTTTACTGCTTGAAAACCCTTCTTCTGCGCCTCTTTCTGGAGGAGATACGGTGAAATGGGGAAAGGCGTAGGGGTTGGGAAAGTGCAGCAGTAGAAAGAGAGGGAAAGAGAAACCTTTTTTGTTACCACCTTGTTTTTCATTTATAATTTGGTATATGAAATTGGTTATGTTTCTAAGTTATTATTGTTATTAATTGTTACTTGTCAGAGGGGGAGGAATAAGATCTGCGACCTTACAACCTAGGCAATCCTCATCGAACGTTGAGGCCTCTCCGCCAAATAATGCCCAGGGAGAACCTTCTTTTGTGCCTAATGTGAATCTGCCTACTGATGAGAATGCACCAGACAACCAAACTAATGTTGTAGCATCACAGCCAGATCCTTCACCGGTGCATAATTCGCAGCCAACTCTTTTGGCTCCTACTACAGATTCGGGAACTCGATCACAATCTTCAACACCTGCGGTGCCTCAGAACAATGAAGAAAGGGCTCCACTCCAAACCAACCAATCGGACACAAGAGAGCTAATTGAAGTGGTAGGAACAAAAAAGTGAGTTCAATCCTACAATACCAACTATGTAATTATAATTATTATGCTATACACACTACTAATTCTGTATTTTTTATAATTAAAATGATTAGATTGAATGGGCATGGGAGGGCCGCATTAGTTTATATCATTCATTCCCATTTTGACGGCCCGTATACCTTTTGGGGTGAAGTTGCAGAAGGAACACACAACCAGTGGTGGACAATGTTCAAGGTAAATATTTTTCTTAGTTGGGGGTAATTTAAAGATATAGGCTTGTTGATTGTGGTAGTGGTGCTGTCATAAATCTGCATTTTGAGTGTGTCTCTGTGCTGTCATAAATTTGAATGTGTTTGCTATCAAAAAAATTGAAAGTGTTTGGGTTTTAAATGGGACGTTGAAAAGAGAATAGAATTAATCTTTGGGTGGACCTATATTGGAGAGAATATGATTTAAAATTGAGTGGGTATATTTTTAAATTTCCCTCCATCCGGTCGTTAGTTACTTCAGAATTGAGTCTTGGCTCCTTAATATATTTACATATAGTTATATTGAGTTATAATTACATGTTTTATATAATTTGGTCGGCTTAGATTTAATTTTGAGTTTGTTTGACGAGGTGGGGGTGGATAGTGGGGGCTACAGTAGGAGGGAAATATGCGGACACTACAACGCAGATTTATGCATCATCTTATTGCTTCCTTTACAGCGCAACTTCCCCCACCCTCATCTTCCTTTAAGCTTTCTCCTTCATAAATACTCTCACACATCCCCCCCTCTCCTCAACCCCATTTCCTAAATTCTCAGTTCCTCCTTCCAGTAAGGTAAGCTTCTTTAATTTTTCTAATCTTTCATTTTTCTTTTGCTCTTTTTCCATCTTGATCTACATTGCATCTTGCAATAGGCCATTAAAACTATGTAACTTTTATAATTTGAAATTGTTTTTCAGTTGTAATTACTGCTATCTTGTGTCGAGTTGAGGCTCATTGGGTTTGATTAAGTGTTTCCATATCTAGGTTTTTACTCCTCTGAGTGACAGTGTAGCTTCTACGGCTGCTGAAATTTCTCATCTCTCCTGAATTTTGTATGAGATTTTGCTTCTGATCCGTTTTTAGTGAATTCCTCACTGATTGTTTGCATTTCATTGATCTAGGTGAGCAAATTCAGGAGCAATTTCTACTTCAAATCTGATTATTCTACGGTTAATTGGTTAAGATCTGCTAAAATCTGTTTGTAAATCTGTAGCGAAATGGGTTAAGAACTTTAGATATGAAAATGATTGATGGGTTCTTCAACTAGAAAAATCTTCTTTGTTATTAAAATCGGAAATAAAGAAGTAAAAGCAATAGTAAGATTAGTAGCAACAATTGACAGCTTACTTACCTTTTAACACTACTTTAGATTTAATGTCAAACCACTTATAATGGATTTGGCTAATGCAGGAGTTTGGAGTGTTTGCTGTTTACAAATTGTACTTTTTGTTTAATACCGCATTTATATATTTACCTATTCAAGCCATGTAGGTCCACACACAACACTATATTTATTGTCTCATTCACTTTTATAGAAACAATGCCGATGGGACAAGGGTCGATTCTCGGAAGAACGGGTTTATAAAGCATTTAATCATGAAGGTAGTAGACATCTCGGTCGTGTATTACAAACGGCTCGCGATAAGAAACGTAGACCGGTGTGGATTAAAGAAAAGATTTGGGATGAGATGTGGGTCAAATGGAAATCGCGTAAATTTCAACATAAGTCCGAGGTGAACAAGCGTAATCGAGCCATCGCAAAGGAAAAGGGTATCCCCCCTTACAGAGGTGGATCGATAACTACTACCGCCCATAAGAACAAAATGGTAAATATCATTTCATTTTATATTTTTGACAAATGTGCATTTGAGTCATTCAAGTACTTCATCGTTCACGAGCCTAGTAGCTAGCACCAAATCGTTATACCTTGTTGGTTTTATACATGCATCTATTTATAACTATTATTTACCATTTTAGTAGCATATGCGAAAACTAATTATCTTAAGCATTATCCATGTAGTTTTATTTTTTCCTCCTAATAGCATGAGAACGTAAATCCGCTTTGTTTGTTACATTTGTACATTATATCATGCCTAGTTTTGTAGTTGTTTAGTATTTCATTTAATTTGTAATATTATAAATATATATGCAGTATTTTTTTTACGAGTGTAAATTTTGTGATTCTTCTTGCAGAAGGATAAAGATGGACAAGAACCATCACCAAAGAAGTTATTTGAGAGATGCTATAAGAGAAAAAAAGATGGTGCTTTGAGCGAGAAGTGCCAACAAATTGTGGTAAAAGTTGTATTTTCTTTTATGAGTTAGTTTGGAATGCAATAATATGGATTTTTTTTCCAATGCAAATTGAAGTGCAAGCATGCTCAAATTAAACATGATTTCCATATATTTAGGTAATGACAATAGGTAGAGTAAACTTGATTTGATAGCAATATATATTTATGAAGTAACCATAGGTAGAGTACATATCTTGGTGGGAATTATGTATAAAGTCTTTTCTTTAGATTGCTCAACGTTGTTTTCCACGTGTGATTATTTCATATTGTTTTCTTATGACATCAATCTAGATGATAAACCACACATATTTAATGAACAAACATATTTGTAAATTCACTGAAATTAAACTTAAATGTAATTTCTTTGAATTACAGCAATGAGTCTTGTTGTTCCTATTTGTTTAGTATTGTCTTTGAATTGCAACAATAAGCATACATAAAAAAAACCCATGTTTTTTTTCTCTACGTTTTAAGAGTGTTTTTTTATATGGTTAATCACCCTGTTTTATACTTGCTCATTGTTTTTTTATATGATAAATCTTATTGTTTCTTTGTTTCATAGGAAAATTATGACACATTGCTTGAAGAAGCAACACAAGAGGCCCCGGACAGTGAGGTACGTCCCTTGATTGATAAGAATGAAATATGGTTGAAAGCAACCGGTGGTTCAAGAAAAGGAAGAGTTATAGGCATGGGATCCGAGTCTGAATCCATGTTGAAAAGGACTCGCAATGTGCGTGGTGCTACGTCTGTTGGTGCATGTGGATCGTCTGAAGTATCTGAGTCTATGAGAGAGGACATGATGGCTCAACTATTGTCATTGCAGACACAAATTACACAAGATATGGCAAGCTTGAATGAGAAAATGACAATTGTGCAGGAAAACCAAGAAGAAACAAGGAAAGATGTGACCAACTTGGCAGATACTATGCAACGAAACCAAGATCAAGTAAGAGAAGATATAACCAACATGCAGGATTATGTAGATAACTCTGTTGGTGCAATGCGGAGTGAGACAAGTCTCAACAATGATTTAAGAGATCAAAGCCTTCAAGAGACCATTATCAACTCGGTTAAGGAATTCTTTGCTAAATAATCTTCTTAGCTTTTCTTTATAAACATTTTTTATATGCATTAGAGATTAATTATTGGCTAAACAATTTTATTAGGATTTATGTGATGTTTATACTAGTTCAATACTTTATGTTGGTTTACCAAGAATTATTTGATTGGTTTATAAATTCAATTTTCATTGACAATTAAATATTTATTTATGAATGATAAAGATTTGGAGCGGATTTAGGTATAGAAAGTGGACTGCATTAAGGATTAAGATAGACAAATGTAGAGACAAATTTAAGGACAAATATAGGGACGAATATAAGAATGAATTTTGGGACAATTAGAGGGACAACTATATAGGGACGAATTTGTGGGACAAATATGGAGATGAATAAATGGATGAATTTGGGATCAAATAGAGATGAATATAGGGATGAATATAGGGATACGTTTAGCGACAAATATAGGGATGAATTTTGGCACACATATAGAGGCGAATAAAGGAACGAATTTGTGGACAAGTATAGAGACAAATATAGGAATGAAGTTCAAGACAAATATAAGAGTAGATATAAGGACGTATTTGGGGACAAGTATAGAAACAGATATAGGAACTAATTTGGGTACAAATATAGAGACAAATATAGGAACAAATTTGGGGATAAATTTAGAGGCGTTACTTAGGGTGATTTCAGGGCAGAAGTAGAGATGAATGTTGCGACGAACTTAAAGACCAAAATAGGTATATGTTTTGTGATGGTTATAGGGATGGATATAGGGACAAAAATAAGGACGGATAAAGGCGTCACAGTTATGGTTACTATTGGGGGCATTCTAAGTCGTATCGGAAGTCGTTGGTAATAGAGAAGGAATTGGGGATTAATTTAAAACACATCCCTAAATTTGTCGCTACGTGTCGTTGCTATTTACCATCGCCATGTTTAGGGACAAATAGTCGATTCATCTCTAAATTCGTCCCTGACGTGATTAGGGACGACCATTTGTCCCTGAATCTATTCCTAACGTCGTCCCTATATCAGACTATTTTAGTAGTGACTTCTATAGCTTTTCTGAACAAAAATATTACCCACTCAAATTAGCAGATAGATAAGCAAGCTTGCATCAATCATACTTTCAATTCATCGCGATCAACCATCTCTTGTCTCACATCATTCATCATAACTTATCAACTCATCAGTTTAAAATCACCTCCATATATATCATACTTAGCCAAATTCGCATATTATTATTTCATATTCATACTTTCCATATATATATATATATATATATATATGCAAATGTTCAAATGTAAAATATCCTTAGGGTATAAAATTTGCTTAAGGTGTAAAATTTCCCTAATTAACACCATTGGGCTCGGATTACTCTTTCCCCTGTTTGCGTTGGGCTGCCCCTTTTTAAATTTCTGTTTCATATGTTTTCGTTTAGACCCTCTTCAGCTCTGATCTTCTTTTCTCTCTTTCCCATTCAATTTCTCGTTCCTCTGCGTCCTTGATCTACGACAATCTTTTTTCGTTGTCTTTGTTGTCGTCGTTTCATAATGTCGAGATCTTCAGTAGGTACGCCATTGATTTCCTGTTACTCTCGCCTATTTGATTTGTCCTAGTTGTTAGGTTTTTTTTACTTCGATTTTTTTCGTTTTTTATTTTCCCCTTTTCTTCACCGATTTTATATCTCAATGCTTGTAGTTGTGCAAATGTTGTGTTCCTTTGTCTATTCAAGATGTTTCGTTTTCTTTTTCGGTGATTTATCCGTTGTTTGTTTCTCTACTTTTTTGTTTTATAGTCGTTTATGGTCTTAGGTGTTTGATATTAGTAATGTTCTTTGTGTATTTGTGTTTATACTCTATTTCGTGTTCAGTTTATGTTAATTTTTGGTGTTCATTTATTGTCCTTTGTCAATTTTATATATTTATGTCTATTTATGTTCAGTTTATTGGTGGTTAGGGATTTTATGTTTGTTTATATTTTTTGATCTATTATTCCTTATAGGTAAACGAACAAGGTCTAAGGTTGATGGTGAAGCTCTAGCTGCTGTGTCTTATCATTCAAAACGTATTAAGAAATCTCGCCCCACCCGCTCTGCTCCTAAAGCTATTGATTTGGCACGTGATTCCCCTGGGTTTTCTGTATCAGATGGGGAAGGGTTGTCAATAGATATCGAATAAGAAGATAATGTGCCTCTCCTACGTAAATCAAAGGAAGATGGTAATAGTATAGGTGGTTTATCCAAAGATGTTTCTCATGGTACTTCCTCAGCTCCCAGTCCTGAAATTTTGTCTACTAATTTCCCGCCTAATGTGACTGATGATGTCCCTTCTGGAGTTGGTGTTCCTATTGACAAGGAAGGGCAACCAACTGTTGGAGAAAATTTGCAATCTGAAGGGACTAATGTGCAGCCTGTAGCCTCTGATGCGCCACTCCAATCCACAACTGCCCCCCAAGATGTTGGGGTTGGTGCTGTTTTTGTAACGGCCTAGAATTATGATTTCCGGGTTACGTTTCAAGGGATAAAACCCCTTGTTCGGATCTTGCAATCCAGGTACGGGTTGAGTTTTAAAACAAAATATTTGTACTAAAAGAAGGGATTTCGAACCCTTAAAGATCGCGGATCCATTGAGGACCAAATACCTGCCTTAGTCTAATCGTGAAATCGAGTGAAAGCAAAAAATAAAGTTGAGTTTAAATTCAATCCGAAAAGGAGTATAAAAGAGAGGAAGTGTGGTGGTCTCTCAACTTCTCTATCTAACGCCAAAAGTCTGAACCCGCCAAGCATCCACATAACCAACTATAGCGGCTAACGGTTACCTGAATCTAAAAAAAATGAGGGGGATCAAGGTCAATCATCAGGTCACTCATGCGCGTATGTAAACACACTCTGAGAGGCATATAATAAGCATCCTATTCTTAAGATGAAATGCGTAATGCCATACGTAAATTAAATCACATATATATATATATATATACTGACAGTTTAATATAATGCAGAAAGCGATAAATGGATCCACACAGAATGCCAAGTGGCATGTCCCTCTCCTACCTCCACCCCCTTTTCTGATAGGGCAGAGACGGCACGCATGCCATAATAATCAGGTGGCACGCATGCCCAACCCTAAAGCCCGCAGGCAACTCATAAGTGACGGCACACATGCCATAATAATCGGGCGGCACCCATGCCCAACCCTAAAGTCCGCAGGCAGCTCATAATATAAGTAAAGGAAGTTTCATGACTCAGTTGACTCAGGACGGGACCCGATGGAACTGGGTCGTCCTATGACCCTAGCAAAGACTCTAGTTACTTCACAGATAACGACCGTTCTCTTGCAAGGACATATAGCAATCATATGATTTTCATTTTAGCTCCTAAGCGTGATTCTAAGTCGTATGGTGCATGGACACTAGCCTACTATATAACACCCAGTGCATAAAGCGCCCATCATGAGTAAGTTCAAAGAACTTACCTGGAGTAGCAGATCAGCAAGATGAAAAGGAGCAAGATATAAGCAAGCAGGTTACAGATCACCTAGCAATTATTAATAAATATGCATAAGTAAACTGCACACAAAGGGATCCATTTACCACTACATAACATGCTCATCAATCCATTAATCATAGCATCATCAGCATCCTTTATGTCAACATCTTATTCCATTGTCATTTCCATAACTGGCTCAATCATACTTCAATCCATATAATCTCACTAGCTAGTCCGGTTGTTAGTCAAAACAATTATTTCAGAATTATACTTAGTCATTTCTACTTCATAAAATATTTAACGGAAATTTCGCGAGGTACCCCTGGGGTATTGCAATTTTCGCGGGGTATACAACTCTTTTGCATATTTCGCATGGTGCCCCTGTGGTTTTCAATTATTTCGCCTCGTGCCCTTTCCGGTTAAATTTAACAGCATTTTTTTTACTTCCGTTAGTTTGCAATAAAAAGAAAAGAAAAAAGAAAGAAAAAGAAAGCCAGAGAAAGAGGAAGCCGGAAGGTACTTGCCGACATCGCAGATTAGGTGATAATTCGATACATCCCCCAAATCACCCCCCGCCTCCAGCGTACTTAGATTCTAAGGACCATCCTTACTAGAATTTTATTTTCTTCCAACAATTTTGTAATCTCTCTCCCGAAATCACCTCAAATTTTTTTAGGGTTACCAAGCTATTTCAATCTTCAAAGCTCCAAATAGGGAGAGAGATTGAGTTTTAGGGATTCAATGGATTTCTCTACCCGGGGAGGAGGAGAGATTTTTGAATCGATTATGTACTCAAGCGATTTCAATCTTCCGTCGCCAAGGAAGGACTCCAGGGAGAGGAGAGACGATAGGGACTTCGACCCGCCACCGAACCGAGGGAGCCGGAGGCGGAGGAAGGCGGTAGGGACTTCACTGGACTTCGACAGAGGGAGGCGGAGGAAGGGATGATGAAAAGTGACCATTCCGAATACACGAACACAGATCCGGCCGAGGAAGGGGGTGATTGAACCCTCTCTCCCCGGGACCGCCGCTAACACCAGCAGCTTTGACACTCCGATGACAGTCGATGGATGTCGGGATTGCCGCTAACACCAGGGAACCCTCTCTCCCCGGGACCGCCGCTAACACCAGGGATGCACCGGCGTCATAGCTCGATGGATTATTCGTCTTCGTCGTTCGAAGGAGGAGCGAAGGAGGAGGAAGCCCTAGTCTCTCCCGTTGGCGAGGCCTGGCACCCCAAATCCACCACCAACAACTCATAATCCACTTCAGAAACCCATCCCTAAGATGAATCTCATATGCAAAAGCCCTTTTTGAGAGCCAAGATAAAAAAACCCCAAATAAATTTGAAGAGAAAGGACGGAACCGAATCGACACAGGAAACAAAGGTGCACCAGGTTGCGAAATCGCAAGCAAACCTTTGGGCAATCATCACTCAATTTAGCCTGAGAGGGGGTAATCGAAGAGAAGGATTGAAATACCGCCATAGCCTAGGGTTTTCTGGTAGGAGGGAGATGAATAAAGCGGCGTCTGTTCTCCCAAGCCCAAAGAGATGAGTCTTGGCCTCTATCCGTTCATTCTTTCTTTCTTTTTTTTTTTTTATTAAAAATAACGGAATCTGTTAAATTTAACGTCGAAGGGCACAAGCCGAAATAATTCAAAACCTCAGGGGTACCACGCGAAATATGTAAAAGAGTTGTATACCTCGCGAAAATTGCAATACCTCAGGGGTACCTCGCGAAATTTCCGAATATTTAATCTTTAAAACTAATTCCAAAAATCCGATTAAATAATCCTGGCATACTTTACTTTAATTAAAATCATCCTTCTAGGGACTTAAAAATTTTCAACCGGTACTAAATAATTTAATTTATATACTTTAAAACCGACCCCTTTTAAATACCGACACACAAATCGATTTCTAAATAATCAATTATTGGAAATCGGTTAAACAATTAATTAATAAATTAATTAAATAAATAAATAACGAATAAATTCGAACCGAACCAATGCCTTTTTCGCAAACCGAACCGAACCCGCTAAATCTCAACCCAAACCGGTTCGTCGTCATAAAACAAAAGAAGAAGCGGGGCATGTGACTGGGCAGGGGACCCACGCTGACTGGGCAAGGAGAGGGCCCCCGCCGCTGCTTCTCCTTCTTCTTCCTCCGAGTTGAGCTCCCGCATGCGCGGCCATGGCGATCGAAGCCAAGCTCGCGGCTGCAGCTGCGCTCAGACTCACCGCCTCTCCCTCGCTCATCCCCCCCAGCTCAGACCTACCTTCTCGCCGGGCTCGAGCTCACCTCCCACGCCTTGCTCGCGCAGCTCCCACTCAAAGACACGAAGCCGCGCCCGACCTCGCCGCTCTCGAACTCGCCGGAGCTCTCGAGCTCGTCCAAGCTTCCCAAACTCAGCTCTCACTCACTCTCCCCCGACTAAACTAAGCGGAAAAGGAAGAACGAACATAAACAAGGAAAGGAGGGAAGGTTCAGGAGCTAACCGAGGTCATCGCGGATGTCGGAGCTTCGAACGAGGTTCTGGTTGTCGTCGGAGGCTCTCGATGGCTTCTCAGACCTACGTCAGATGTAGGTGAGTGTGATGGTAGGGCTCGAGAGTAGTTTGGATCGGAAACGAAGAAGAATGGCTTTCGGTGGCTCGTCGGTGACGTCGAGTGCTCCGGGGGCGGTTGTTATTGCTCTTCGATGAAGGAGGAGGATGCAAGGGTGACAGCGACGATGAAGGGGCTCCAAGGTGTGGTGTGTGGTGATGGTGATGAGAGGAAGAAGGTGCCGTGGTGGCGCATGATGGTGATGAACATGCAACAAAGGTGGAGGATGATGAGTACGTTGATGGCGTGATGGTGCTTATGGTGTCGGTGGTTGTGTCGCTGAAGCACAAAGGGAACCGAAAGGAAGGAGGACGTTGATAAAGAGAATGAGGAGAGATGGAGTGCGGGGGAATGGAGGTGACAGTGTGATGATGGGTTTATAGGCAAGGCGAGGGACGGGTGTACAACTAGGAGGAGGGGTACTGTAGAACTAGGTGGGAGGGTGGCTGGTGGGAAGTGAAATAAGTGACACGTCAAGTCTTGAATTACCCGAAAATATATCCTGAATCCCGCTTTCTGATTTTAACCCGACGCGATTAAATTAAATATCCAAACCTGAGATAAATAACGAGTCCCGGAAATATTTTAAGTTTCAGAAGACATAAGGCGAAATAAATTATTTCTAAGTTCGAATAACAAATTTATGCCGGGATTGGCCTCGAGAAATAAAATAAATCGGTTACTAACAACGAAATTTTGAAAATTTTCCGGAGTCTTAGAACTTAAATGAATTTTAATTTAGAATAAATCTATAATTTATATAAACAATATTTTAAAAATCTCGGGCGTTACATCATGCACCTCTAAAAATTAATCTCGTCCCCGAGACTAAAATCATTTTAAAGGAAGGGGATGAAGTTCTAAATTGGTTAGTCCAAGGATCATACCATTGACCCCGTAAGTACCTCGTAGGTGCCCCTATAAGATCCTCACATCATTTGTCGTGATCATAATATCCCCAAACGTTCGTAGCAAGAATGTGATATGGGCCCCTATCATATCCTTTCCCCGACTTCTCGGTTATACTATAACTCAAAAAGCATCATAGCGTTCACTAGGTCTTAGCAAGCAATCCATAAGTGCCCTTATAAATGCTTGTATCCACTTCGTGAGGCGTCATAATGTAAATCCAGTCCCGAAAGATTCAAAAGAGTTTTGCAAATGGAAAGATTGACCTCGAAATCGTTAAAATTCTTGATATGATTTATTCTTTTTAAAAAAATCCAAGTTAGTCCTTTTGAAAACCATTCAAAATCTTCAAATCCGACGTTAGTCAAGCAATTTCAGATCACGAGAGGTGGAATCATCCACCTCTAAAGGCTAATCCCATATTCTCTTCTTATTTTCCATAACCGGTCAATCTATCAGTCTTAATTCAAGCAAGATTTATAAGCTATAAGAAATGCATACCCACATAAACCAATCAATCTCCAACCAGTACATCATACGATAAGTATCAAAACACATATCAACCTAGTGCCACAAGTCACATCAAGCATCTTCACATCATACTAAAAGTAATAATAAGTTCATCATCAAAGCATCGTAGCTAATCACGCAAGCACACATGTCAAGAGATAAATGGATTAGGTGTCATGGAGTTAGTATGTCTCTACAAGTCAAACCTCACTATTTCATATCAGCATCACAATCCTAATAAAATAAGTCACAACAAGGGATTTCATTTAACGCATAAATTCACATTGTCATCCTATCCAAATTCTATACAGCATGGTCTTATCAGATTTATCAGTCCAAACAATTGTATTTTAAAGGTAGTCATATTGAAATTTTCATCATAAGGTCAACGAACCAAACCCATTGTCAACATATCAACACAACAAAGTCATGCTATTAAACTTCAGTAAATTGAAAGATCAAGACGTATATCAATCGTCAAAATGTCAACATGCTCTCCAGACATCATCTCAAATCGTCACAGTACCATATAACGATCATTTAGTAATCAGACATTATTAAGTCACGTTCATCATTTAACATATCAATAATCATGTTTAACTATATAATACATCATCATGCTTTCATATAATAACACATCATTATCTCATATATCATGTCGCATCACATCCTAACATGCTTCTACAACAACATAATAGGTTAGCAAATCATTAATATATCATGATAGCATTTGTCACTTTCACTAGATTTCAATATTGCATATCAACATGTAGTATTGTTCTAAACCAAGTTCCCCATGGTCGCTATCTAACATCATGCCAGTACATATTAACAAGTCATGTAAGCAAGAAAATTCCCAAATTATCATCAGTCAACAACTCTCAATTTGCTATTATGCTTAAAATTATTGCAAAATACCATATATGAACATAGTCAATTTAAGCTAGCAAGTTTCATCATAACCTTATTAGAAAACAATTCAGGTTCGTCAGCATTCGCAATTCATACTTTTATAGGCACAAGAGTTCAGATCATGCTTAGCAATATAGGGTAGCAAAACATCGAAACATCATGGTGCATGAAAACTATAAGACATCGAATCATATCATCATAGAAAATGGATGATCATGCAAGATTCATTACTAGGTCAGCATATCAACACATAAATTCCATCACCATATCAATGCAATATCGTCATCAACTAATTCAGAGAGGATTAAGAGTTAGAACGGAGGACACTCCCGCTTGCAAGTCATATCGTACTCAGTAATCGTCATCATCAAAACGTGCTTGTCCTATCGAAATCATTGATCCTGAGGCCCGTGGGTTATGGGCCCACGCCTTCGCGGCGTTGCTCTATCGCTATCGGACTTCCCATTTCCTCTTTCATGCGGTCGCTCGTCCAACGTGTCGCGTAGGAGTTCAAGTTAGCGAAGATAGCGGAGGGACAAGAGGGGACAACCCAATGTTCCTTTCGGAACAAACACAGACCAACCCTAAAGATGACAACTAGAGACGAAACTCCGACCTAAGAATAGCAACGATGCCCTTATGGAAGTCCATTAAGTTATAATCGCGACAAGCAGACACGAATTCATCACGGAGCATATCAATCACACTAATCCACGCTAACATGTACCTATATCATGGGAGCATCATTCGTATTCATTTCCAACGACATGATCGATTCCTATACTGATGCATGCGAAACAAGATAGTAGTATATTATTCCATGAAAGCGGATATGCCTAGCAACTTAAGCAAGTTATGCGGAATCAAGAATGAACATGCAGGATTCGAGGTCATGTGGGATTTTACGACAATGACGAGTATGGTGTATATGAACGAATGCACAAGCATGGTGTACGCATCAATAGGTGAGGTCAAATATGGCATGGCGAGGTGTAACATAACAACCAGGTTAAGCGTCATACGAGATCATATAGGAGAAACCTAGTAATTATCTCATCCGAACACACTGGTCATATAATAGGTCAAGCATGGTACGTAATCATACGACGAGATACATTTAGAAAGAACATGTCCTACATGATACTAGCGACACATAATGTGATACAAGCATAGTCAAGAGTCATTAAAAGGGGTTCAACAGGATGTTCATGAAACATGAGGCATCATCAAAAGTAACAAGAAGGACATCATGGGCAATAGATTATAATCATGCTAGGAACGAATCATCATAGGGCACATATATGGGTACAATAGTTATCACATCATAGAACAGGTAAAAGATGTAATCATTTAGCGAGTCATATTGGAAATCATAAGCCCTACAGGATACTACTAGCACATATCGAATCATGACCACAATCAAGGTAACTCGACTAAATTCATTTTAACATTCATGCGTCATGCATATGCGAAATGATATAACGTGGTGTGTGATCATGCGAGGTGCCAAGTCATACATCTATGCCAGCACTAGAGGAATTCATAAGGTAATAGGGGAAACACTGCCGAGTGGCAACATGTAAGCATGCTAGGATAAACCATCATAGAAAGCAATTGATCATCGAATTCAACATCAACCTAATTTGCATGAGGAAGATATTTCAAGGTGATAAAAAGAGGGAAAGATCACACTATGAGAGACCTAGCTCGAGAGAGAATCAGCAATAATGCAAGCAAGGTATAAATTCGCACAAGTCACAACCAATGGTCCTACATGATACTAAAGGCGCAACATGACATTCGATACATACATGCGCTTAAATGACCAACACATCGATGTGCAAGAAATCATATTAACATAGCTCGTCGATATAGAAGCATGGAAGGAATATAGCAATGCATAATGCAAGCCTACGCAATAGACAATATGACTAGCATACAAGGTATGTATTCCAACTCAACAACCATCTGAATAAGGTATGCATTTACCAAGACATCACGTCCAATAGCACTATCACAATTGAACTACTAATTTAGTCAACAAACCACGGGTAACATAGACTAATTATGCATGGGAAATCATCGTACGACATTCATACAAGGGAAATGTAGCACACTATCATGGGCCTAATCTAGGGGAAGACAATAACTATATACAGACTCTTATCATGCAATTCATGCTTCAAATCAGTCGTTAGTACAACCAATACAACAGGTCAATTAGACATGCGAAGCGACATATAATGAGGACATAAAGCAAGGTGCAACACGGGACCTAAGCAATGGGGCAAGCATGGGTACAGAATGTCATACAACCACAGATTTACATTAAGGATCATCATCTTAACATGTACTGGGAATTACGCATCATATAAGGCATGTTGGCATCAAGTTGTAACACATATTCATCGTATGGAACTCACTCTATCATGATACCAGAACTGAACGATCACACTATCATGAACCTATTTACAGGGAGAACATTAATCATGCGACATCCTAACACATGACATTTACATTCACGCACTAGTATGATAATGCAACATACTGAGTAAGGCATGCTGGGATGATAGAGATGTAACATGTGTAACTTTGACTCACACAATGGCCATCATGAACATTAAATCATGCATTCATCAAGACTCAATTATACCACATATTCCCCATCCAACGCAACTAATCACGCAACAAAATCAAGTACAAAACAACCAACAGTCATTAATCTGACGAATACAGAATAGATGGGCATATTGTAGATTCTTGTCACAAAACGAGTAATAAGTATCAAGGCGTCATCGGCTAGTATGCTAAAGAGATCATTTACAGGCATTCACACGAAGAAGAGTTTATCACGCTATCATGGGCCTAACCCAGGAGAAAACAATTATCATGTAGGTTCATATCATGTGGTTTATATGCTTCAAATCAATTATTAGTACAATTAATACAATAAGTCAAGTAGGCATGCTATGACAACGTAATCACGATAAAGAGTGAGACATAACACAAAACATGATCAATGTAACTAATCATAGATGTAATAACATGAGAAACATTTTACAAATGAGCATTTGCAAGGTACATGCAGGAGGTTACAAAATCATGTCATGCAGTTCAGAGAGAGTAACCATTACAATCGGACAGAGATCCCTAAGGGCAACCATTGACCTTCCCCAACTGACTCATCACCCCTATTTCTCGTGGGACCTTGGTACGTACGACTTTTGTGGCAAGAAAACCTCGGTTGATCATCATAAGAATCAAGGAAGACAACCTCGGAAACACCTTACTTTTGACTCAAAATGACATCAAGAACTACCTTCCAATACTCACTCAGACAACCTTCATATACATACACAAGTTTTTGACGCAATGTGTTTACCAACCCGATTTCCATGAAAGATACTGACATCCGGGAGAAAGACTCAATAGAACCATCAAAGGGTTAACAAACATAGTGGAAGAGGATGTTTCACACAAGCTGGGTTGACCACACAGAATTAAGGGTACACCCAGTATCCCATTTGCACAGACCAGTCGATACACATTTAATTGTTAGGCATACCAATCAGACTTTAGCATATCAAGCACTCATCATAGAATCAGTCAATAACAATTATAATGACCTCCTTCGAGGGAGATCGTACTCAGTCTCACTATATAATGCACATCAAGCTATCTAATGTCGCTCTTCGAGGAGCGACTGACCGGAGGGGCAAAAACCTCGCGATCCTACCTAACTCGCCACTCCAACCACCTTGGTGCAATCTCCTTGGAGTCTTCCGGACCCTCTGTAAAGAGCAAGCTAGTATTTTGCCTACCGTTTCCAACTACTCCCAATAGGGGTGGTCTAGCGCCTTTACTACCCACTCGTGTCCGCGTTTGGTTGATTTTCCTCATTTATTACAAGTCGAGTTCGTTACTTAGTCCAATTTGGGTTAGCCATCTTAAGTTCATTTTGCCCCTTAAAATCCTTTTAGAAAAGTCCTTGAAACTCGTGGGCGGTTTTCAAAACTTACACTCGACCCTTGTGTACCCGAATTGCACAACCTGAGCTCTGATACCATCTTTGTAACGGCCCAGAATTATGATTTCCGGGTTACGTTTCAAGGGATAAAACCCCTTGTTCGGATCTTGCAATCCAGGTACGGGTTGAGTTTTAAAACAAAATATTTGTACTAAAAGAAGGGATAAAATCCCTTGTTCGGATCCATTGGGGACCAAATACCTGCCTTAGTCTAATCGTGAAATCGAGCGAAAGCAAAAAATAAAGTTGAGTTTAAATACAATCCGAAAAGGAGTATAAAAGAGAGGAAGTGTGGTGGTCTCTTAACCTCTCGATCTAACGCCAAAAGTCTGAACCCGCCAAGCATCCACATAAGCAACGATAGTGGCTAACGGTTACCTGAATCTAAAAAAAATGAGGGGGATCTGGGTCAATCATCAGGTCACTCATGCGCGTACGTAAACACACTCTGAGAGGCATATAAAAAGCATCCTATTCTTAAGATAAAATGCGTAATGCCATACGTAAATTAAATCACATATATATATACTGACAGTTTAATATAATGCAGAAAGCGATAAATGGATCCACATGGAATGCCAAGTGGCATGTCCCTCTCCAACCTCCACCCCCCTTTCCGATAGGGCAGAGACGGCATGCATGCCATAATAATCGGGCGGCACGCATGCCCAACCCTAAAGCCCGCAGACAACTCATAAGTGACGGCACACATGCCATAATAATCGGGCGGCACGCATGCCCAACCCTAAAGCCCGCATGCAGCTCATAATATAAGTAAAGGAAGTTCCATGACTCGGTTGACTCAGGACGGGACCCGATGGGACTGGGTCGTCCTATGACCCTAGCAAAGACTCTAGTTACTTCACAGATAACGGCCGTTCTCATGCAAGGACATAGAGCAATCATATGATTTTCATTTTAGCTCCTAAGCGTGATTCTAAGTCGTATGGTGCATGGACACTAGCCTACTATATAACACCCAGTGTATAAAGCGCCCATCATGAGTAAGTTCAAAGAACATACTTGGAGTAGCAGATTAGATAGATGAAAAGCAGCAAGATATAAGCAAGCAGGTTACAGATCACCTAGCAATTATTAATAAATATGCATAAGTAAACTGCACACAACGAGATCCATTTACCACTACATAACATGCTCATCAATCCATTAATCATAGCATCATCAGCATCCTTTATCTCAACATCTTATTCCATTGTCATTTCCATAACTGACTCAATCATACTTCAATCCATATAATCTCACTAGCTAGTCCGGTTGTTAGTCAAAACAATTATTTCAGAATTATGCTTAGTCATTTCTACTTCATAAAATATTTAATCTTTAAAACTAATTCCAAAAATCCGATTAAATAATCCCGGCATACTTTACTTTAATTAAAATCATCCTTCTAGGGACTTCATAATTTTCAACCGTTACTAAATAATTCAATTTATATACTTTAAAACCGACCCCTTTTAAATACCGACACACAAATCGATTTCTAAATAATCAATTATTGGAAATCGGTTAAACAATTAATTAATAAATTAGCTAAATAAATAAATAACGAATAAATTCGAACCGAACCAACGCCTTTTTCGCAAACCGAACCGAACCCGGTAAATCTCAACCCAAACCGGTTCGTCGTCATAAAACAAAAGAAGAAGTGGGGCATGTGACTGGGCAGGGGACCCACGCTGACTGGGCAAGGAGAGGGCCCCCGCCGCTGCTTCTCCTTCTTCTTCCTCCGAGTTGAGCTCCCGCCTGCGCAGCCATGGCGATCGACGCCACGCTCGCGGCTACAGCTACGCTCAGACTCGCCGCCTCTCCCTCGCTCATCCCCCCCAGCTCCGACCTACCTTCTCGCCGGGCTCGAGCTCACCTCCCACGCCTTGATCGCGCAACTCCCACTCAAAGACACGAAGCCGCGCCCGACCTCGCCGCTCTCGAACTCGCCGGAGCTCTCGAACTCGCCCAAGCTTCCCGAACTCAGCTCTCGCTCACTCACCCCCGACTAAACTAAGCGGAAAAGGAAGAACAAACATAAACAAGGAAAGGAGGGAAGGTTCAAGAGCTAACCAAGGTGTTCGCGAATGTCGGGGCTTCGAATAAGGTTCTGGTTGTCGTCGGAGGCTCTCGATGGCTTCTCGGACCTACGTCGGATGTAGGTGTGTGTGATGGTAGGGCTCGAGAGTAGTTTGGATCGGAAATGAAGAAGAATGGCTTACCGGAAAGTTGTTTCGCGTTTGAGTCGACGACGGACTTTCGGTGGCTCATCCGTGATGTCGAGTGCTCCGGGGGCGGTTGTTATTGCTCTTCGATTAAGGAGGAGGATGCAAGGGTGACATCGACGATGAAGGGGCTCCAAGGTGTGGTGTGTGGTGATGGTGACGAGAGGAAGAAGGTGTCGTGGTGGCACATGATGGTGATGAAGATGCAACAACGGTGGAGGAGGATGAGTACGTTGATGGCGTGATGGTGCTTATGGTGTCGGTGGTTGTGTCGCTGAAGCACAAAGGGAACCGAAAGGAAGGAGGGCGTTGATAAAGAGAATGAGGAGAGATGGAGTGTGGGGGGATGGAGGTGACAGTGTGATGATGGGTTTATAGGCAAGGCGAGGGGCGGGTGTACAGCTAGGAGGAGGGGTACTGTAGAACTAGGTGGGAGGGTGGCTGATGGGAAGTGAAATGAGTGACACGTCAAGTCTTGAATTACCCAAAAATAAATCTTGAATCCCGCTTTCTGATTTTAACCCAACGCGATTAAATTAAATATCCAAACCTGAGATAAATAACGAGTCCCGTAAATATTTTAAGTTTCAGAAGACATAAGGCGAAATAAATTATTTCTAAGTTCGAATAACAAATTTATGCCGGGATTGGCCTCGAGAAATAAAATAAATCGGTTACTAACGACGAAATTTTGAAACTTTTCCGGAGTCTTAGAACTTAAATGAATTTTAATTTAGAATAAATCTATAATTTATATAAACAATATGTTAAAAATCTCGGGCGTTACAGTTTTTTTTAAGAAGCTGAGGATTAGAAGAGCTAATCAATATCCCTCTTTGAAAACAAGGTCAAATCCTCATGCGTTTGTGTGTGCATTGGCTAGATTTAATGATAAACAGAAGGATTGTATCAAGAGGATACGTTTTGGTTGTTTATTAAATTTGGATATTCATTATCTTCCTCTGTGTCTTTGTCATTGGTTGGTTGAGCAGTTTGATGCGAACAGATGTTGCTTGGTGTTGGATGATGGAAGTAAGTTAGATATTACTGAACTTGACGTCCATATTACATTAGGCTTGCCTATGGGCAAGAATTTGATATGTAGGAAAACTTCTAAAGAGAAGTCCAATATTCTTACGAAGTGGAAGAGTTTGTTTTTGTGTTGGAGATTCCATTAATCCATCTGTTCTTACTGATCATATGGTTGCTGATGTTGCTGCTAGCGATCAATTTGTTCTAAACTTTGTTGTGTTATTTCATTCCTTGCTTGTGGACAATATCCAAAATGGCAATGGTAATCACAACTTGGTTAAAGTTTTGTGTGGAAATGAGGACTTCAAAGAAAATTTGGGAAAAGAACAAGACCAGTCAGTTTAGAGGTCCTATTCTCTTCCTCATTGCGAGTATTTTTTTTTTACCCTATCTTTTGCATTTTATACTATTCTGTTGTGCTATTATAGCATCATCTCTTGTATTTATAATAATTTGTTTCTGATCTGTTGTCTTGTTTTTTTTTGTTTGTTTGTGTTGGTTAGCTGTTTTATATTGATAGGGTGAAGTTATTCTCAAGTACTTTGTTGAGGAGAGTAACTCGGTCTTTCCTTGTTTTTATGGGTTTGACATCACCTATCCTTCGTTAGCGTGAGGATGATGATCTTTCTAGTGGAAGCTTTGGACGTGGCAGAATTGAGGAACGTCAATATGTTCCTGCATATCAACCTATTTCTCCATGTGTTGCTCCTTCAGGTGCTCCTTCTGACAATCCATCTGTTTCTGGAAAAAAAAAATCATCTCCTATTGAGGTTTTTGTTGTTCCTTATATATAAGTAATTTTTTATAATATTATTTGGTGTTTTATTTGATTTTGGTTCTTTTTGTTTGTGTGTGTGTTTGTGTGTTTTTTTTCCCTTGTAAAATTTTATTCAATCCTTTGCTCAAAAAACTGCTGCCCTTGCTACTTCAAAATCTGAGTTTGTTGATTTGGCTGATAAAATTCCTCCCGAGTTTAAAGAGAATGAAATGGTTAAAATACTTAGTAATGCTGCCAAGAAGTCAATGGGTTTGGAGTTTGAGGGTGATAAGGGTGGTTCTGCCCCTACAGATCATTCTGATTTGGGTGAATCCCCTGCTTCTGTCTGGATTTCCTCCCATGATCCTTTATGGTCAGATCCTGTGTTGTTGGACGCTCTTGCTCAAATTGAGTTAGCTTACATGAATAAATGTAAGATGAAATCGTCTGGTCAGGCCGATCATCCTTTTGGTTCAGTTGGGAATGTAGCTGGAGGTGGGCTTGGTGGTGTTTGTTTTGAGAATGAATGTAATGCTGGGAAGAAGGGTGATTCTGCAGTAGCTAAGGGTAAGGGGACTATGCGTATGAATCTTCCTGTTGAGCCATCGTTTGATCTTTTTGGTTTTGATCCTGCCTTCCAATAAAAAAAATCTACGGAAGAGGAAATTGCTAAAGATTTTGCCAACTCTGATCAGTCTGCACAAAAGGGTTTTGTCCCTGCACCCAACTCCAATACTGATGCACAAAAAGATATCAGAGTTGCACCGAATTTTGTCGATATTGTATCTGGTGTTCCTGCCTCTGTTGTCGATATTGCTAAGGAATATACTGGTGGAGATGATGCTTCTTCTTTAGGTATATCAACATCAAGTGACATTCATTGTGCAACTCCTAAAGTGTTTAAGAGGAAGCAAAAGTCTCATGTTGTCTTGCCTTTACGTAGGTCTACTAGGGGTTGCCCTGTTGTTTCAGATGTTTCTATGCAAGATCAAATTGAGAAAGATGTTGGGTGTAAGAGGGTACCAAAACCTGTTGATTCCTTGAAGAGTCCTTACTATTCTAGGGTTGTTGATGTGAATGAGCGTGTGTCTGACATTGAGCGTTGCATTTGTGCATATTATCTAAGAAATCAGCTTCTGATGTGTAAGTGTTTTTTTTTTTACTTTACTTATCATTTTATATTTAAGTTTATGTGAGTTATATTTATTTTTTATAATTTTGTTGTTTGCCTATTGCAGTGAAGTTCTTTTTAAGAATTCATCTGTTGAAGTTATTAGAGCCGATTTTAAATCCCTTGAAGAAGATTTTGAAGTGGCTTTCTCTGTTGTGAGCGCATGGGCTTCTGTCCTTAATCATAAAGAACAGTACAGAAGTGTTGTTTCTCCATCAAGGCTTTTTATATCTATTGTGTCTTCTGTAAGTTGTATTTTTCTTTTTTTATTTTCCATATCATTTTTTTCTATTTTTATACCATTCTACATGTGTTTATTACCTTGTTCTTTATTTTGTATTTTTTTCCAGCAATTTGCCCCAAATCCCCCTCGAGATGACTTTAATGACCGTTTTGCAAAATTTAGTATCCGTCTTGATTCTGAACTGGCTGCTGCTTCTCACATTCAGTTGAAAGATGTTGATATGGTATTTGAGTCTAAATTTTATTTTATGCCTTTTAATTCTTTTTGTTTAATCTACCTTACTCTTTTTCTTCCTTTATTTGTTTTCTATTGCATGTTAGTCTTTAATCTGAAGATGAAAGTTGTTCAATTTCTGGATGTGTCAAGGGATACTCCAAATTCTACTTCCATCTTTCAATATAAAGTCGGTACTTTGGTTAGTTTTCTTTCTTATCTGTCCCTTTTTTCCTTTTTGTCCTTTATTATTATTATTATTATTATTATTATTATTATTATTATTATTATTATTATTATTATTATTATTATAAATTATGAAAGTTTCTACATGAAATTGGATCGGAGTCGGCTAACAAGCTGAGCTCCGCACCCCTTTTGAATACTAAATGCTATCCTAGTCAAAGTGTGACAAGAATCTCTACTATATCCGGGTAACCCCTTAGCGACCCCACACACCCGCTTGAGAAGTCCCATAGCGTCATCATCAAGGTCACCAATAGTGGAAAAAGAAAATGGCATAAAGTGATAACCTTTGGCCCTGCAAACATCCTCATACTTCTTTCTCTTGCTATCAGCAGCAACTCTAGCCGCTTTACTGTTGTGAGCTGAATTTGTCATGTTTTACAGTAACTTTAATATCGTTTTCTACATACATTGCATACATTTGGGTTAGATAGTACAGAATCTATATAGTTTATGATTATTTTCCAAATTATGGAATCTACACCAGTTTCTGTTTAAATTCGCAGAATTCAAGATGTTTTACAGCAACTCTAAGGAAGGTCAGAAAAGCTCGGAAAACCACTACAGAAGTCCAAGGTCAAGGAAGTAGCGGAACCAGTCGAATCAAGTTGGGAGCCCAGGTTACTCGATGTCGAGTGAACCTTACTCGATCTAGACGAACATGTCCGAGCACAGGCCTTGTCGACTAGGAGCAGTGTCGAGAACCAGACCAACCCAGCTCCGGAGCCCTACTCGATCTCGAGTGCCACTAGTCGAGATCGATGAAGCCTAGATGCCACACCCAGAGTCGACAAGAGGAGGAGCTGATCGAGAAACCGAGGACGAAAATGCCGAGCACATCTCTACTCGATCTCGATAAGACCTTGTCGAGATTGACGAGCCACCTAGCGCCTGTCCGAGTCCACGCCGAGGAGGAGTCCTCGACATCACCAGAGAGCCATCCTCGACCACAACTCTACTCAATCTCGAGGAACCCTAGTCGAGATCGACGACGCCCAGGAGCCCAGATCCGAGCTTGTCGAGCAGAGTCACCCGAGAACACCAGTCGACGACGAATCCTAGTCGATGTCGACGAGCCCTTGTCGATGTCGAGTAGACCAAGTCCTGGAAACGCGTCGACGTGAGCGGTCCGAGTAGAATTGGGAATCCTTGGGACCGAAGAAATCCGAGTAAGCCGAGATCTATTAAGTTCTATCCATGGAAGGGGAATCTATCAACATGAAGAGACTTACCTAGTTTAGATTTATCTTTTCCATTTTAGATTTAATTTCTTTATCGCTTTTATTTATCTTTTAAAGTTTTAGATATAGTTTTAGATATAGATATAGATATTCTATCCTTGATTAGAAAGGAATAGAAGGCTATAAATAAAGCCCTAGGGGCTGGTTTCCAATCATCCAACACAAGACAATTTCAGAGGTAGATAAGTAGTTCCACAGAGAAGTTTTAGGAGTTCTAAAGTTTTTAGGATTTTGGCATTCTGCGAAAGTTGATTGCCGAGATTGTAAAGGCTTTGAATATAGTTTAATGCAAGTTTCTTTTCATACATCCATGTCTGCGATTGCGATGAGGCGTGAGTAGTCCACCCACTTCTGGGGCTGGGGTGAGCCCGACGGTGGCCATGTGAGATGATGCAGTAAAGGTCAGATCTTTTTATGCAATTCGTCTTATATCCCTATGAGCATGATTCTTTTGCGAGAGTTGAAGGTGATCCTTGTTTGTATTATTGAAGCGAAAGTGATCTTAATGCAACTTGGGTTAATTATGTGAAAAGGGTTAGTAACAATTAGGGTTTATGCGAAAGCCTCTATATGCCTATTTGTTAATAACGAAAGTTGTTTGATGGAAAGCATGATCTTATATGGCTTTATGTGTTACTTTGCATGGTTATCGTTGTGGTGTTAATACCCTGGCCTTGGAAGTCTTTTATTATATTGATTTATTTCAGTCGAAAATCTGAGTTCTGTGTTCGAAATTTGCAATTTAAAGTTTCTGTCTTTCTTGTCGATACAGAGGAGAGTCTCGTCGATATCGAGTAGGACCTTAGTCGATATCGAGTACGGTTTTGGTCTATGTCGAGTTGATTTTCTGCTTCTGTCGCCGATTTGCAGTTTTTGTCTTTTACTGTTCCTTGTCGATCTCGAGTACCAGCTTGTCGAGATCGAGTAAAGTTGCTGCCTTGCTTTGTTCTTTACTTTCGTTTGCTTTTGTTCTTTACTTTCTTTTGTTATTTTCTGTCTTGCTTCTGTTTTGCTTTTATTTCTTTGTTTATGTCTTTTCTGCTGCTTGACTGTGAGAATCTGTTGCTACCTAAGAACTGCTGACGTGCTTCCTCGTGGATTCGATCCTGACAACCTTCTACTACAACGGGAGGACGTCTTGTATTTATTTGCTGAGACAGGGAAGTCAGTCTGATCTTTATTCTATATTTATCTCATAGTTGACCATCCTCCTGCAACAACAAATTGGCGCCGTTGCCGGGGAAATAATCATTCGCGCCTTAGGTAGTTAGATCTCACTTTTTCTTTGAGTTAATTTTCAGGTGTATTCACCGTTCTGGTCTACCACCCGAGTTTGACAGCTTAGACGAACCAGAGCGTTACCTACACATTCACTCTAAACTCAAAAGGATCATGGCGGCCGCTGAAACACAAGAGCAGCTGATTGCCAGGCTTACAAGGGAGCTAGCCGCAAAGGATACCACTATAGCCAATGAAAGGGCAGCGAGGGAACAAGAAGCTGAGCGCGCAAGGCAAGCAGAAGCTGAGCTTGCCCAATATCCAACTACTGCTGAGGATTATATGCATCCAACCCTCGTCGTGCCTGAATCGGCGATTCTTATCCCTGAAAACTCTTTTGAAATTCGCACTCAATTTCTTATAGAGCTTAAAAATAATGCTTTTTTTGGTAGATTTAATGAGTGCCCTCTTGAACATATTACAAACTTTTCTGACATGTGTCGTACTCTTGCTGAAGGTACAACCTTGGAATATGTCAAGATGAAGTCTTTCCGCTGGTCGCTGGCTGGACCTGCACTGAAGTGGCTTGAAGGGCTGAAACCAAGATCACTGACAACATGGGCCCAAGTAGAACAAGAGTTTCTGAACAAGTTCTTCCCACCTTCCAAAACAGCACATATCCGCCAGAAAATCACCGCCTTCAAACAGAAGCAAGGGGAACCGCTGGCAAAGGCATGGGAACGCTACAAGGAACTTATGTGATCTTGCCCTACTCATGGACAGCCACCCTACGTCATTCAGGAGATCTTCTTCAACTCTCTTGATCAAATCACTAAGGACAGAATCAACCATTATACTCGTTATGAGTATCTGACAATGCCGCCAAGTGACGCATGGGGTGTGCTAGAGAAGCTCACCAACTGCGACAACAAGTATGGGTCTACTGCAACTTATGAAGAGAACCCATACGCCAGGCCAGCACCATCCATGCCCCTCTATGAGCCTCCTAAGGAAATTGATCCGGATGTAAGGGAACAATACTGCAGAGATCAGAACAAGAAGCTCCTAAAGCAAGTAAAGTATCTTTCTGTCAACCAGCCTTGCATTGAATGCGGATCGCAGCGGCACACTACTCCTGAGTGCCCACACACAGAGCAAGTCAGGATGGCAGAACACCACGAGGAGGTAGCTTACGCAGGGGGTCTCAATCGCTACATAGGGGACCAAAGGTTTCAGCAACCACAATGGAATCAAGGTGTCCCTAGGAACCCCCCGCCCTATAGAGCTCCAGGACATCCGGAAAGGGACCAGAAAAAGGATGATATACAGACAGTCTTGGAGGAAATACGGAGGAATCACTCAGAAACTAGGCATTCCTTCAACTCCGTCTCCACTCAGATGCAAGGGGTCAACTCTAGGCTTGGGGAGATTGATATATGGAGAAAATCAGTTGATACACAGATTGTTCAGCTGGCAGCGGGAATCCCCAGACAGTCAGGTGCGCTCCCTAGGTCTTCAGAACCAAATCCTAAGGGAAAGACTGGGCACATCGCTGCTGTAAAACTCAAAAGCGGCCATCAACTACAAGAGCCAGAGGTCGGAAAGCAGCAGAACGACGACGAACAGCCACTCGACATCGACAACACTCTAGTCGACATCGAGGAGGGCCTAGTCGACGTAGAGGAGAAACTTCAGAAACCTTCGTCTGCACTGCACATCAACTCGACTGCACCCAATTTGGTCGAGATCGACAAGGGGCTACTCGACATCGACGACGGTCAACCCGAGGTCGAGAAAGCTGCAGCACCTCCGACATCTGTTCTGGCTCCAAATCAGAAAAAGAAGCTGCCTTTTCCCACAAAATCTCCAAAGGACCCGACAGAAAAGAAATTTCAGTGCTTCATCAAGATGCTTCAGAAACTCAAGGTCACCATCCCTTTCACTGAAGCTCTCAATGAAATGCCCTCATATGTCAAGTTCCTGAAGGAGATACTGAGCAAAAAGTGATCGATGGTTGAAATTACAGAGGAATGCAGCCATTTGGACATACTGGAGAAGAGGCCAGATCCAGGTAAGTTTGCTATAACCATTGGATTTGGTCCATACAAAATTAATGCCTTATGTGATCTTGGAGCTAGTGTGAGTATAATGCCTTTAACAATTTGGTCCAAGATTAAGATAGGTGCCCTGGAGCCTGTGGATGTTAGACTATATATGGCCAACAACACTGTGGTCATCCCAACAGGCATGGTGGACAATGTGCCAGTACAAGTAGGTAAATTCTTTGTCCCTGCTGATTTCCTAGTTATTGATATGCAAGAAGATCCTGCTTGTCCAATTATTTTAGGAAGACCCTTCTTGGCAACGGTGGATGCCAATATAAGCGTAAGGAAAGGAGTGCTCACCTTCAACATCAGCGATGAGGTAATTGAGTATTTCTTTAATAAAACTGAAAGGCATACAGGTCCAATGGAAGAGGTGAAATCTATCTCAGTTGGCTACATCACCTACGGGGAACCCAAGGTTAGAAATATGACCCCTGAGGAGCTGGAAAAGAGGGACATGGAGGCCCAGGTGGAGGAGATCATGGCAATCCTAAAGGAGGACGCAGAAAATCCAATCGACACGAATGAAGGTACGTCATTATGGATTAATTATTTTTCGGATGCCTTGACAGGAACTAAGTATGGGGTCAAGATCGACCAAGACCCCTCGACATCGAGGACCCTAGTCGATCTCGACAAGACACCGAAGCCTCCACCAGCACCAGCGTCATCGAGCAGCAATACAGAAGCTGAGGGCTACTCGACATCGAGTAAGCTACTCGACATCGACCACCACTCGGTTTCCTCGACTTCGCCTTCTTCGACGCTGACTCCACCAGACGAACCAGACTCCTCGATCTCGACTAGGCTTGTCGAGATCGACCACCACCAGGCTCCACCGGCTCCTGCTTCCTCGACGCTACAGCCCCCAGGAGCAGAATCCTACTCGAGATCGAGTAGGCCACTCGATGTCGACAAGCCTATCTCTTCGTCGACTTCTGCATCCTCGAGCAGGCCACCACCAGAACCTACAGACTCGTCGAGATCGACTAGCCCTAGTCGAGATCGACCAAACACTGTGGTCCCTGATTCCGTCGCTGCAAAGGTAAGCCAAGGTATGGATCTTTCTTCTCCTATTGCCATTAAAGATCTATCTATACATGGGAGAGGTTTGCCTTGGTATGTGCGCTTATGTAGGATATCCAATGATGAGCCCAAGGAGTATGAAGTTGGAGACAAGCTCTATGTCTCTAAATCAAAGGATCATTGGTTCTTTAACAAATTCAACAAGAAGCGGATGGAACCTTTCGTGGTAAACAAGATCCATTCTGGAGGATTACAGCTGATGGACAAGAATGGAGTCTTATTTGAGGCCCAAGCTACATGGGCCCTGCAAATGCCACCTTGAGCTAAATGGAAAAGTCGGCCTAGCGACTATAAAATCTAGAGCGTGTACATAGACTTTTTAGGACTTTTGAGACTTTGTTTTTGTTTTTTGGTTTGGAACATTTCTAGTTTTTCTATTGTGGGTATATGTCTTCTACACTTTTCAGGTCCATGGATAGAAGCAAGCCATATTCATACTCGGCCCAGGAGGTGTTTCCATTCGAAATTTAGAGGCCCTGCACACCCGTCTAGTGAGTTTCTTTCTTTGCCCTTGTTTTTATACAGTGAGGACACTGTAATGTTTAAGTATGGGGTGGGGGAAGGGCTTACTTTGTGCATATTTGCCATATTTGACATTATTTGTGCATGTTTAGAATTTATTTCTTTGAATTGCTACATGGCTATTTTGGAATGCATTATTGATTTATGTGCTTATATGCATGTTTTCCAAAAAAAGTTTGAAAAATGACCCCCATTGAAAATTTGAATAATGTCATGGAAGCTTTAATTGAACTCGACGATGCAAAATTGGATTCATTAGAGATATAGCATGAAATTGCCTAGTAAAGGAAAGTCATAATGAAGTGCATTATTTCTTGAAAACCATAGAAGGAGGTAAAATTTGAAGTTGCTTTTGACATGTTGCATGATAAGAGGATGGAGGACTTTATATTTCCATATAATGCTCATTGTTTGAAATCCTAGCCTTACCTATGCTTATGCATCACAAAAGCCATATTATGTCTTATTTCAATTATCGCTCCACATGACCTAAATATTTGCCATTCTTTACCTTATCCGGGGATTATGTTGAGAATGATGTTATATTATGGAGATGTTATATGGTGTTTGTAATTATTATCATCTATTGGAGTTTGGAAGGAAATTGTTTGAAATATATGGAAAATTTAATGAGTGAAAAAAAATCCAATCACCTCAGGAGATAAAGGTAGATTGACCCTGCTCTCTGAGATAATAGTTTGGAGAGATGGGACACATTGTGAGGAGTCCAAAGCACTAAGTATCCGGGGCCATTCATGACACCCATGTTTGCGACTCGCGAGAAGGCAGTGCTGAGGTCAGAGAGGTAAAAGCATTATTGTTGATAAAAGCATTATGAAAGGTGATGAAACTTATGAAAAGGAATGTGGAAATTCAAGTTTGGAAATACTCCATTTCCCCGGATCAAAAGCACCACATGGCCAAAAATTGCCCACCTTTAGCCTTTTACCAATCTACTCCTTATTTGAGCTTAAATTAAAGTCCTCTTGATTATTAATGCTTTGTCACGAATGAATGTTTTGCATAACCCTCCTTTTGTGAGTAGATGTTGCTTTGATATAATTGCACATGCATTGATTTGTGACACTAGTACCTTTTCGAGGATGGTAATTGACTGCTGGGTTATATAAGAATGAATCTGATATGTTGAGAGTTTTGATTTCTTCCCCTGAATGACAATTAAAGGTATTGCTTGAGGACAAGCAAGCTTAAGTATGGGGTGTTTGTTGTGAGCTGAATTTGTCATGTTTTACAGTAACTTTAATATCGTTTTCTGCATACATTGCATACATTTGGGTTAGATAGTACATAATCTATGTAGTTTATGATTATTTGCCAAATTATGGAATCTACACCAGTTTTTGTTTAAATTTGCAGAATTCAAG
This sequence comes from Persicaria tinctoria, assembly GCA_037127255.1. Classification (NCBI taxonomy): domain Eukaryota; kingdom Viridiplantae; phylum Streptophyta; class Magnoliopsida; order Caryophyllales; family Polygonaceae; genus Persicaria; species Persicaria tinctoria. Next base: position 20,490,576 of record JBANSL010000013.1, on the reverse strand, counting down.
ATGTTTTAAAGCAACTCTAAGGAAGGTCAGAAAAGCTCGGAAAACCACTACAGAAGTCCAAGGTCAAGGAAGCAGCGGAACCAGACGAATCAAGTTGGGAGCCCAGGTTCCTCGATGTCGAGTGAACCTTACTCGATCTAGACGAACATGTCCGAGCATAGGCCTTGTCGACTAGGAGCAGTGTCGAGAACCAGACCAACCCAGCTCCGGAGCCCTACTCGATCTCGAGTGCCACTAGTCGAGATCGACGAAGCCTAGACGCCACACCCAGAGTCGACAAGAGGAGGAGCTGATCGAGAAACCGAGGACGAAAACGCCGAGCACATCTCTACTCGATCTCGATAAGACCTTGTCGAGATGGACGAGCCACCTAGCGCCTGTCCGAGTCCACGCCGAGGAGGAGTCCTCGACATCACCAGAGAGCCATCCTCGACCACAACTCTACTCGATCTCGAGGAACCCTATTCGAGATCGACGGCGCCCAAGAGCCCAGATCCGAGCTTGGCGAGCAGAGTCACCCGAGAACACCAGTCGACGACGAATCCTAGTCGATGTCGACGAGCCCTTGTCGATGTCGAGTAGACCAAGTCCTGGAAACGCGTCGACGTGAGCGGTCCGAGTAGAATTGGGAATCCTTGGGACCGAAGAAATCCGAGTAAGCCGAGATCTATTAAGTTCTATCCATGGAAGGGGAATCTATCAACATGAAGAGACTTACCTAGTTTAGATTTATCTTTTCCATTTTAGATTTAATTTCTTTATCGCTTTTATTTTTCTTTTAAAGTTTTAGATATAGTTTTAGATATAGATATAGATATTCTATCCTTGATTAGCAAGGAATAGAAGGCTATAAATAAAGCCCTAGGGGCTAGTTTCCAATCATCCAACACAAGACAATTTCAGAGGTAGAGAAGTAGTTCCACAGAGAAGTTTTAGGAGTTCTAAAGTTTGTAGGATTTTGGCATTCTGCGAAAGTTGATTGCCGGGATTGTAAAGGCTTTGAATATAGTTTAATGCAAGTTTCTTTTCATACATCAATGTCTGCGATTGCGATGAGGCGTGAGTAGTCCACCCACTTCTGGGGCTGGGGTGAGCCCGACGGTGGCCATGTGAGATGATGCAGTAAAGGTCAGATCTTTTTATGCAATTCGTCTTATATCCCTATGAGCATGATTCTTTTGCGAGAGTTGAAGGTGATCCTTGTTTGTATTATTGAAGAGAAAGTGATCTTAATGCAACTTGGGTTAATTATGTGAAAAGGGTTAGTAACAATTAGGGTTTATGCGAAAGCCTCTATATGCCTATTTGTTAATAACGAAAGTTGTTTGATGGAAAGCATGATCTTTTATGCCTTTATGTGTTACTTTGCATGGTTATCGTTGTGGTGTTGATACCCTGGCCTTGGAAATCTTTTATTATATTGATTTATTTCAGTCGAAAATCTGACTTCTGTATTCGAAATTTGTAATTTAAAGTTTCTGTCTTTCTTGTCGATACAGACGAGAGTCTCGTCGATATCGAGTAGGACCTTAGTCGATATCGAGTACGGTTTTGGTCTATCTCGAGTTGATTTTCTGCTTCTATCGTCGATTTGCAGTTTCTGTCTTTTACTGTTCCTTGTCGATCTCGAGTGCCAGCTTGTCGAGATCGAGTAAAGTTGCTGCCTTGCTTTGTTCTTTACTTTCTTTCGTTATTTTCTGTCTTGCTTCTGTTTTGCTTTTATTTCTTTGTTTCTGTCTTTTCTGCTGCTTGACTGTGAGAATCTGTTGCTACCTAAGAACTGCTGACGTGCTTCCTCGTGGATTCGATCCTGACAACCTTCTACTACAACGGGAGGAAGTCTTGTATTTATTTGCTGAGACAGGGAAGTCAGTCTGATCTTTATTCTATATTTATTTCATACTTGACCATCCTCCTACAACAACATTTACCCGGAATGAAACTTGAAAGACAAGCCGAACTGAAGATAGAAGTTCCCGTAATGTCCACACAAGTGTCTTTTCCCTGGAACCAGTTGTAGAACAGAATATCGGCTGGCCGAAGCTCCCCTCCCTTGTCATCAACCATACCAGTAGATGCCTCTTTACGAACAGAGATTCCGGCCTTCAAACATTCATCATACAAGGCATCACGCACCACATTATTATTATTATTATTATTATTATTATTATTATTATTATTATTATTATTATTATTTTTGTTAATTTTATTTTCAGTTTGTCATTTATAGTAATTTCTTCTTTTATTTATATTTTTTTGCAGCTTGATTTCTTGATTAATTATTTGAGGTCTAAAGGATGCTCGAAGAAAGTAGACTTAGTTTATCTTTGTGGTCAATCACACATTTATCTCCCCTAGGCCGGTGAAGAAAAGCGTCCCCATTCTGGTATTTGTATGATGCGCCATATGGAGGCATTTGTGGGATTGGAGAAGGGATTCAAGTGTGGTTTTGACCAAGGGAGTGACAATAACATTTCAAAGTTGCGTGTGAAGTACATGACTGACATAATCTGTTCTGATGTCTATGAATTGCGATCTGAAATTTCAGCTCAAGCTAAGGCACATGCATCATTGACCTTAAAAGGTGTTCATGCTCTGAAATTGCGGTTGGATTGATGGGATAGGAACTAGAAGTTAACAAACATTAGTATTTCCTGGACAGTTGTTATTACTTTTGAGGGTATACAAATTTCGTGTCCTACATGTCTTGTAATGTATAACCCTTTGCGATGCCCTTTTTGGGTTGCCTTTGTGTTTACTCTATGTTTGTGCAGTTGGGCCTGTTGGCATTATATATATCGTTGTGGGCTTTTTGTATGAATTTGAATCTTTGTGTGTTTTTTTATTTTAAAATTCACATTTAAATGTGCACCTATGTCTTTATGTTGTGACATTATTATGTAGTCATGTGCAGACCTAATATTCATATGTGCAATTATACTGTGATGTTGTGCAACCTTAATATCCTATTGTGCATATGTAATATAATGCATTTTATTTTTTATAATTGAGATGTCTATCTATTCATGCTTTTATGTTGGTGTCCTTTTCCTTGTTTGTTGTCTTATATCGTTCTGGATTCCTATTTTATTTTTTTAAAAATTTTTTTTGTTTTGTTTTTTATTCTATTTTATTTTTTATTTTTGCTTTTAGTGAATTTCTTTGACTTTGTGTGCGTTTTATATAGTTTAAAACTGACATTTAAGTCTAATTTCTTTTTTCTAATGTAATGGTGCAAAAGTACCCCTGTTTTGTGCAATTATAACTGTATTATGTGCATATATAAAGGCCCAGTATGATATGTGCAATCACATAATCTTAAATTCAAAGTAAATTACGAGGTCTTCATATTCTTCTCCTTCCTCCCTGCTCTTGATTGCCTATCTTTCAAGAATGTTTGCAGTCTTCCTCCTCCTCTTGTCTTCTTCTTCAAAGACCTACCTGTTGCATTCAATCACATAGCCAAATATACTGCAATACATTCATTATATTTTAAACTTAATAGTTACAACTTCATAATTGTTTTAAATCCAAAATACCATTGTATCAAACTTAAACTTCAGATTAAGAAGAAATAAAAACATTTTAAATAAAATATATAATTAATATTGCAAAAGTAAGTCTATATTCTTCAACTTCTTCTTCTTCCTGCCCTTGAGTGCTTATCTTCCAAGGAAGTTTGCAATCTTCCTCCTCCTCTTGTCTTCTTCTTCAAAGACCTCCCTGATGCTTTCAGTCACGTAGGGTTTGTACTGCGACAGTTCTTCCTCCACTTGCTCTTGTTTCTTTTGCAACTACATAAATTTTTATACTCAAAAGTTAAATAATTTTGGAATCTTATTTTAAATCATACTATTTGAGGTTGGATATTTCTTTGTTTTTTATGGGTAAGGGAGGAAGATTTCTTTTCAAGCGTTTTGTGTGCTGTGTTATAACGGAGGAGTCCCTGTAAATATAGGCGGTTTTGGCTCTTCAGCTCCCATCATCTGATTGGCTTTATCCAATTGGCGGTTTTCCAAAGCCAATTACCCCTTTCAACTTCCTATAACTGTAATCATTACCTGTTTAAATTTTTAATATTTCCCAACTTCCCATAACTGTAATCATTATTTCAGATTTTTTATTTTCATGTATAAGTAACCGTTTGTATACTTCTTCTTAGTTGAAGACTCCTTTATTCTCTTTTATTTTTTTCCCTGATTCTTCACATTTAAAAAAAAAGACATTTCTTTTATTTGTTCTTGTTATATTTTTTTATTGTTTTTTTTATTTTTTAAAATATTTATTATATAGTAACTGTCTTTGTTATAGGTCTGTTTTCAAACAATCACCTTTCTTAGTGTTGTTGTTCTTCTTTTATTGATGTTTAGAGATTTTGCACATTAATTAAGAATCACTTATTTTTTGATAAGATGGGTGTAGTAGAGTCTATGGAACTTCCATCATTATCTGAATTACACATTGTCCAAGAATTTCACAATATTGCAAGTCACAAATGATGAGCCTAAGTAAGATAGGGGTAGGAGGTTATACTCTGTATCAATTGATAATTCGGGATGTTTTCCTATTTTTCTTTAAAATAATTATTGTTTATTAAGCAAATTAGAATAAGTGATGGGACTGCACAAGAAAATATTATTTAATTTTAACAAAAGTGTCAAACCTCAAAACAACCTTTAATACAAAACTGAGAGAGTAATAAACAGAATATAAAAGTTGTTACCGAACATATCTGAATAAAAAAACTCAAAGTATAATATTTTTCTAATAATAAAGTGCATTTATAAAAGTCAATCACAAATTGTGATTATTATTCATATTAGGTTTCCCTTAATGGGCATGTCCTGTTGTTGTGAGGTGCATATTCATGGCAGTGCATATTCATGGCAGATTGAGCATATTGATTTTCCCTTTTTCTGTGTTTGAATTGATGATTTTTTCCCGTCTTTAAGTCTCTTCCCACTGCCCTTTGTCTTTTCTTGTTTAGGGTCTCTTATTTCCACATTCTTCGGGAGGCTTACTCCAGCAAACTCATCAAATATACCTTCAAGTTAACAAACTTATTAAAATTAGAATACTTTGAATATATATTTGTGCACTATTTTTTTATATAAAACTGTGTAAATAAGCAATCAGTAATTTTGGGTTGCCCCATCAAACTCATCATACATACCACACTTTGAAGCCGTTGAAGATGCAAATAGCATTACTATGAGCTTATTGTAGGGGAATATTTGTCAACAATTAATTCCATAATCATTACCTAATTTTGCTAATTTTTTAGTCAGAAAAAATATTTGCTAGACACCGAATAAAATTTTCAAAATATATCAAATTCTAATTGAATGTTGTTAATTGGAAATGGAGCAATCGTTCAATCCATAAATTAAGATAAAATCACTTTTTTTTATTAGATAAGAATTCGGATGTGCAGACAACGCTAACCGAAATTATTCTTGCGGATGAGGTCACAAAGACCTGGATCATTTAAAAGTTCGGGGCCCCTGGTATGGTGGTCAAGGTGTGCTACCTTATCAGCCACACTATTACCACACCGGAAAATGTGAGAAAACGTCACATCTCTCTCCCCATGTAACATGACCGTAATATCTGACATTATAAGTTCTATTTCCCAAGGACATTTCAATCCATGTTTAAAATAATCTACAATTATCTTAGAAGCACCTTCAATAATTAGACTCTGAATATGGAGATCTAATGCCTTTTTTACTCCATGTTTTAAAGAAAGGGCTTCAGCTACCAGAGGGCTATGCCGACCAATGCGACTAAACCCTGCTTTAATAGTAGCCCCACACCAATTCCGAATGATAAACCTAGTTGAGCTTTCTCTATTGTATAACGATGATCCATCAAAGTTTAACTTGTACGTTCCTTTTGGTGGTCTTTTCCATTTATCATTCCTTTGTTTCTCCCCACTGCCATTGAAATTTCTGTTATTTCAGTTGAAATTCTTAGACCGACCGATGCTCTGTTTAATATCAATATCATCTCACGGATTGAAACTGCATGCCTTTTCCCAGTAAAAAATATGTGATTCCATCATTCTTAAAAAAATTTTGTATGATTGGGGGTTGACGTTCCTAAACACATACTGGTTTTGAACAAACCAAGTTACCCACCAGTGGAAAAGTAGTCTAGTTTTTGTCCTCTCATTCTGTATTTCTCCAACCGTTTGAAGAATGTCTTTCATATCTCTAGTGAAGGTAATGATCTGTTGTATCTGCGCTTTGGTGTGTGTATTGATTGACGTTTTTTAGTCGCGTAAACCATATCAAAATAAAACTCAAACCTACAAACTAGTATAGCAAGGAAGGAAGAGGTCGATCCCACAGAGAATCAAGTATTTCTTAGCAATGTGTATTTACCAATTAGTAGAAAGGGGGGTTTTGGTTGATTGAGATTGAAAAGAAAATAAAATAAAATAAAAACAAATTGAAGCAAAACAATTTAGAGATAATCGCTCTACCTATAATTATCCACTTTATTTAGTTGAATTGATATTGTAACTTCCTCATGTCCTTTTAGTTTTCCTATGAATGCCCTTGTCCCGACCTAATATAGTTACTAGTCCAATCAGTCCTAGAAACCCTTATCAATCGAACAGTCCCTAAAGAAGGATTTAACCCAATTGATAGCTTTAAGTCCAGAGATTAGCCAAGGTATTTGCAGTCCCTAAAGAGGGATTTAACAACACATCCAACTTCCTACCTATCCAATTAGTTCAATCAGCCCTAAAGGGACAAGTTTGCTACTTGGGTTAAGGTTCGCAATCAGGAATCTACAAAACCCTAGCAATTGAATTGATCTAACTAGTTGGCCAGACAAGAAAGAACAAAACAATCAATCAATAAGCACAAAGAAGTTGAAACATTCAATATAGGAAATAAGGAACAAGATTCAGAAACTCACAATCAATCCAAACAAAGCTTCAAATTGCAAGTAGAACGAAGAGAGTTTAGTCGCCCATGGCGAACATCGCTCTCTCTCTAATTGTCTGATGAAAAGTAGAATAGAATAGAAGTCCTAGAAAAATAACTAAAATTGGCCTTATAAACAATCCCAAGTCGGCCATGAAACAAAACAAAAACATCTAGGGTTTATTTAATCAACACGCAGCGTTATGCGCTGACGGCAGATGCGGCGGCCGCCGCATGTATGCTGCGGCTGCAGCATCAGAATTCCTTTTGCGTCGTCCCTGGCGGCGGCCACACAAAAGGAAAACACAAAACTAGGGTTTTTAATTAAAACGGCGTCGCGCTGGCAACAAGTGCTGCGGCCGCGGCATAGATGCTGCGGCCGCAGCATCCTCACTGGCGGCGGCCGCAGCACACATGCGGCGGCCGCTGCATTGATCTTTTATGAAAAATCCGTCTCGAATTTGCTTTTCCTGTCAACAGGAAAGTTGTAGCTCTTCGAAAGAGCTTTCCAACGCATGGTCATAATAGTCAATCGGACAACCGAGGCCTCCAAAAAGTGCAAAACAAGTTCAGCATGTATGGCGACAACTTCTGCAGACTTGTTCTTCGTTTAGGTTCGCTTCTTCTTCTCAGGACCTCTTGAGATCTTCATGTAAGCTTCTTCGATCAACTAGACATTCTCATCCAATGCGTTATCAACCCATTTATCCTTCTCGGATCCACAGTTACCTGAAATAATCAATAAAAACGTGTAGATTCCGACTCCACCAACATAGAAAGCAAATATGCAAATTCTACTTAAATCATGCATGATATGCATCTTAACTAAGCTAAATGCAACCTATTATGCCTACCTAAATGCATGCTATCATGTATCCATGATATTGTGCAAGCAGCTATATTTGAACTAAAAAAGAAGGTGGACCGTATCCTCGTTATGATGATTGCACAAGGAGCAGTGCGGAGGTACCGCGAGACCTTTATTAGATAGACGACCAGCTGTGGGGAGACCATTTTGATCTATTTTCCATAAGAAGTTTTTAATTTTGGGAGGGACGTTAGTCCGCCAAATCCAATCATTATGGGTTTGTTGTTGTGTTCACGTATTCGAAACCAATTTATATATGCACTCAACGTAGAGAACCAACCTTTGTTATCCGGCCACCAGTATAGTCTGTCCTCAAGAGGAGTGGTTGGCAGAGGGATATCACTGATCATTTTTGTAATATTCGATGGAAGAGTTTGATGTAACTTGTGCACCATCCATTTATTGTCACTTATGTATTCACTTGATGTTTCCGCTGAATTTATAGAGAGCGAGGAACTACTATACTGACTTAGATCGGTAAAAGGAACCCAATTGTCCTTCCAGAATTTAATTGTTCTGCCATTACCCACGGACCAAATGATACCCTTCCTGAAAGGTTGAATTAGAGTTCAAAGTTTCGTCCATTGCCACTAGACATTCCCTTTTGATGAATATTCCAATACATTTATTGGTTTAAGGTATTTATATTCGATTATTCTAGCCCAAGCATTGTCCGGTTCTGCCAGAATTTTCCAAATAAGATTCATTTGTAAGGCTTCATTCATATCCTTTGTTTTCCGCAAGCCCAATCCACCATGTGCTTTCGGTTTACATATCCTATCCAAACTGATGAGTGGTCTATGTTGTAGATCCTTATTCGAAAAGAAAGTTTTGTTTAGCTGATCAAGTTTAGAATGGATGTGGTTGGGTAATAAGAAGCTTTGCATTGTATATAGTGGCTTCGAGGCTAGGTTTGATGCTATCAGAGTTGCTCGTCCTTGTTGTGATAGCGAATCTGCTCTCCATTTGCTGAGTTGCTCCATTGACTTGTTCATTATATCTTCAAATGTAGATTTGTTCACTCTTCCCTCAACTATTGGGCATCCAAGATATTTATCTAGGTTGATTTCTTTTGAAATGTTTAGGCAACTTTCAATATCCATAATTCTTGTTCTAGAAATGCCTGAAGTGACATGGAAGGCCAATTTATGATAGTTTACCTTTTGCACAAATACTAGACAGTAGTCATTGACAATCTTTTTAGTTTCTTGAGATGCTGACATGTTTCCTTTAGAGAAAATAATAATGTCGTCAGCAAAGGCGAGGAATGGAATACGGGGGCCAAAACGGCCAAACGAGAAACCAATTAATTTCTTCTCTGAATATGATTCTTTAGTAAGTTTCCTCGCCAACACTTCTGCACCTAGGATAAAAGAAAAGGTGATAATGGACCCTCTTGCCTTAAGTCCTCTACTTGGTTTAAATACTTATGTAGGTCCATTGTTGACTAAGACTGAAAAGGATACATTTGTTACGCATTCCATAATTAGTTCAATAAACTTATGGGGGAAACCAAATTTCTGAAGGACTAGCCTAGTAAAAGTCCAGTCTACCCGATCATAAGCCTTCTCCATATCTAGCTTAATTGCCATCCATCCATCTGTGCCTTTCCTATTTTTGAAGGAATGGAATATTTCATGAGCTATTAGTACATTGTTCTTAATTGCTCTGTCAGAGACGAAGGCACCTTGAAGTGGGTGGATAAGTTTCCCGATTACCTTTTTCAGGCGGCCTGTCAGAATTTTAGATATGATTTTATAAATAGTCGAGCAAAGACTAATTGGCCTGAAATCTGCAGTTTTGAAGGGGTTATTGCATTTTGGAAAAAGAGTGATAAATCTGTGATTGATTTGACGATGTAACTTTCCGGAATGGAAAAAAGCTTTGACAGCTCGTATTATATCTTGCCCTATGATATCCCAATAGTGTTTAAAAAACTCTGTGGTCATTCCATCTGGACCCAGGGAATTATTGTAGCCAAGATTTGTAACAACTTTTTTAATTTCGCTATTGGTCGATTGAGAGATAAGCATAGCGTTTTCTTCTGCCGAGATGTCACTGTTAATCAATTCTAGGAACTTTGATAGGCATTCCATATTGATATGTTTTTTGGAAAATCTCTCCTCAAAATCTTGTTTAATTTCTCGCCTCATGTTGTCCTCCCCTACAATGAGAGTGCCAGAACTGGTGGTTATGTGTCTAATAATTTTCATGTCTCTTCGTCCGGATGCCACCCTGTGGTAGTAAGAAGAATCGGTGTCAGCTAATTTAAGGTGTTTTGATTTAGCTCTCTGGCTCCAATATTTTTTTTAAATAACAAGAGATCTTGTTTTCATTCAAATTAATATTTTTTAATCGAAAATTCAAACTAATAAATGCTCATTAAATGTGAGTGCTTAATTAGTGTAATCTAGTATTTTAGCGTATGGTGATCTTCTTTTTAATTCAATCTCACCCATTCATTCCCATTTCATCTGATGTCTCATATTGCGTTACATGTTACACCATAATTTTGTTTCACTAGAACCTTCTCCTATATATATAACATATTATGCTCAAACTTATAAGAAATGAAATAAGAAAAATATGGTGTAACGTACCATTATGAAATGAGAGCAACTCCTAAATAACATTTTGAAATACTTTCTTGTAAACCACATTTCTTGTAGAATGATCTGCTTTGCCTTCGAAATCGCATACCAAAATCTTCCGCCCATTCCTATGTGTGAAAAAAGGATTCGGAAGATATACCCCTATATATGATAGCGATTGACCTTGACTTTTGTTTATTGTCATTGCAAAACAGACCATAATCAGAAACTGTCTTCTCTGAAATTTGAACGGATATTTTGTATCAGATGGTATAATCACCATACGTGGAATATAAACAGTATCTTCTATATTCCTCCCTGATACGATCTTGGCTTGAATAATATACATCCCAAGGCGAGTGACTATCAATCTTGTTCCATTGGATAACCCAACGGATTGGTCAATATTCCTCATCAACACAATAGGAATCCCCACCTTCAACTTCAATACATGGTTCGAAACACTAGAACACTTAATTCTATTGAGGAACTCTGTAGAATAGATCATATCATGTTCCAGAGTAGAACATTCAGATAAGCAGATACTATCCGAACTCAAGTAAACATGCTCTTCTTCTGACAATAAAGACAACACATAATCATTGACTCTGTCAACAATTTCATTAGTCGGCGCTAGAATAGCCCTTTCTTGGAAGAACTCAGGAGGATTTTGAATATTAGATAGCGATGGATAGGTTGAACTAACAATTGATGCAATTGGATCCTCACCATCCTTGATCAACAAATCATGAGGAATTTGAACGATTGAGTGGACATCATCTGCATCACCTTCAATACCATCTGAATAATAGGAACCTATTCTGAAAATGTTTTTGCATCAATAGCATCATATTCAGAATTTCAGTATTTAACTATCTTACCAGTAGGAACACCGCATCCTGATTGACGTCATCAAAGAGTGTACACTTAATAATCGAGTTACTGTATTATCCATCGAAATATAACTTAAAATTAAAAAAACTAAATGTCGACGAAATGAAAATCACCGTTCATATGATTTAGAACCACGTACTTGCCGATCAAATGAAACGTAATTAACCTCATTGAGAGTAAAATTATCCGTCACGGTATCACCATCAAACACTAAATGCTGGATGTCATAATCACGAATAACACCAACAACATCTGAATGAAACAACTACTGTTAATTAATAAATAAAATAAATATATGCATGGATAATATTAATATTCAATAATAATATTTACATACTTACTAAAATGTTTGTTATTGAAACGACCTTCGACGATTTCATCGAAATAAATAAAATTGAAACCGAACATGGGAATTTCAATGATTGCGTGACATGTCGTCACAACTGTGTGGTCTATAAATTCCATAATGTAATCCAAATTTCTAATGCGTTTAACCGAACGAATTGGTATAGAAATGACGTTTGAAATACATATTATGTCAAATTTCCTTAAATTTGAGGTTGATCGGGTATACGTATCTCCTCTCACAATTGCTTGTATCTTGTGACCCTTCAACAAAAGGTCATATACGAAGAAAACTATACAACGATCCATTGAATACACAGCGAGTTAAAATCAAAGAGAGTCAAAACATACAACGATCCATTGAATACACAGTGTGGGTTGAAGCCACAATCTAAGGATGCGAACAATAAATTCACCGTTGTATACTCTACTCTCCGTAATATTTGAAAGGTAGTGCTGCACGTCTAGTGGAGCCATGATCTACAAAAAAAATATATGTAATACATTAATTATACAAAAAAAAAATTAAATTTGCTTCGGCAAAAAGCCGTGGCAAAAGGCCATTATGGAGTGGTAAAAGGCATGTAGCTTCGGCTCTGCGACGGCTAATGGGGGCGCGGCGAATTGGGCGGTGGCAAAATATGGTAGCTTCGGCTACTAGCCGTGGCAAAAAAAATTTGTCGCGGCTGAGCGTGGCAAAGCAACCCCTGAAGAAAGACACAAGACATTTGCCACGGCAAGTTGCCGTAGCTAAAGTGTGGGTGGAAAATTAAAAAAAAACTGCTTTTTAGCCCGGATTCTTCAGACCCGGGATAAAAAGTCCAATATTTTTTTTAAAAAAAATAATACACACAATTTACATCTAAAATAAATTTTAATTAATTATACAAAATTTACATATATAATAAAATGTCAAAAACTACATAATTTATATGCAAGAAATATATATATCTAATTATAAAGTTTACTTATACAAAAAAATAGTCCAAAACTACAACTAATTACAAGATAGCTTGCAAAGATCATGTTGTAAGAGACTTACAAGCTAAGTACAAGATTATTAGTTGAACATGCAACATTAGCATTCCAATCATCCAGAGCACCATGGGGATCCCTCAAAGAGCTTTTCATTCCCATCAAAGCTTGTACTGAAATAGAAAAAATAGCATCTTCACTTAATTTTCTGGAAATTGTATAAGCTACCCTACCCATGGGAGAAAATCAAAATAACAACATAGAGCTTCATCCAAAAGAAGCTAGCAAATAGCTATGATGTTTAAAAACTGAAATGAAAGCTCCAAACCATCAGCTCTCAAAGCTGAAAAAGGGAGTCAACACACTACCTTCAAAATAGCCCTTGAAAAAGCAATTTAAAACACAAAATTCACCTAACAACCCATTAATATGCAGATATAGTCAGCTCTACAAACCTGCAGGATCGGCTCCAAATCAATTAGCTCATAAAACAGCCCAAGTTGCATATTAAAATGCTGGAAAAACAACCAATAATATCGTCTTCGAAGCATCCTGAATTTTGCATCCTAATATGAAAAAAAACTCTTCCAAATACAACATCACTTAATTAAATTGAAACCCTAAAAACTAGGCCTAAAGCTTCATTTATGACAATAGAAACCAGCCTTAAAAATCCTACAAGAAAATGAGCAGTAAATGTAGTACCTTTACATGGGTGCTTGTAAAGGCAGAAGTTGTAAGAGTTTCTTGAGTTCCATCCATAATTTTACATTTTGGAATGCTCGTTAGAAGGATTTCTTGATCATTGGTTGCAGCCATGGAAGCGATAAGATAACCAATTTCCCATTTTTAGAGTATGCATGCCTTCACTTGGGTATAGGAAATTAAGCTCCACAACCTTCAAGCAAAGGCAATAACATTAGCATTCAGAAATGGGATGGAAGTTATCACCAAAACTTGTGTACATTAGTCGCAGAAAGATAGCTATTAGAATACAAACCACAAGTCGGAATACTATTGGATGAAAACTTAGCCTTTAACTTGGTGCTTCTGGTCTTAAATGTCAATAACTAATCCATATATAATGAACATGAATTTTTAACATAATATTGCTTTAAAGGAAAATAAACACCTATGTATGTACTTATAAATTATCTTTGTTGCATGAAGATGGCTCTATAATCTCGGTAAAAATATTATATATAAGATAGATCTATGTTGTTTTGAAGCAGAAAGATAATGCAAATATAGCCAATTAAACCCCATTTAGCAGCCAATCTTAGATAAATATATAGTACTTTACAACTAGTGGATTGTGACCAAGGAAGATTTTTCAGAGCATACACACTGGTTGTGATCGGTAGAATATCGTTCAAAATTTAATTAGTGAAAAAGAGTAAATATGACTCTAGACAACCTCATCTATGCAGTATGCTTGGGTAAATATTCTTGAAAGTTTTGAAACCATAGCGTGGAATGTGAAACTACGCCTCACACTTCTGCCAATACCATATTCATCTCAACTGCTCAAGAATGTGACCATGAACCAACAACTCTATAGGTTCAGAAATTTACCTTTAAACCGGTGGTTGATTTTGAACCAGCAAAGAATAATCAGTTTCAGAATAATTGAATTTCATCTAAATATTAAACTTACATCAGAAAAAGACTTTTTCTACTGCTTTTGGCGACATGGATTCCCTAGAAGTTGACACCAGCAAGTATGCTACTTGGTACCTCCCAAGGAATAAACGAAGAATAATCAGATAAAATAATGAAAACAAAAGTAATGTTGAACAAGTCAAGGAGATCATAACAAAGAAAAACCCAAATCCTGGAGCTGTGCATTGTCATTAATTAGTTGGAAGCCCTATTTTCTTTATTTTCTAAGTTTAGCCCTTAATCTATTACATAAAATTCTAATTTCAGGCATGTCCTAATCAAGCAATAAGATCGGCATCATTTTGATAATGCTGTTTGTTCAATAATTCAGCTTATGCTATCTCGATCAGTTATTTCTTGATCAATCATAAGCATCTCAATGATACAAATTTCAACTTGATTAATAATAAGAGGAATTGACTGTCATCTCAATCTTTTTTTTCAGACTAAAAAGTGCGAATGTCACCACAATCGCAGTGTTAATATCATAAAACCTGAGCTCAAGATGTTGTACTAGACCTATGATATGTGACGAAAGCACATTCAAGGAATCAGGATGAATAGGAATAAGAACACATAATGAAGACTAGAAGAAAAAAATAATGTACTTAAAGCAATGAGACTGCAATGTTATGCCTATGTTGGGAATCCAATCACTCTACAAAAGCCACTAGTCACCAATTGCAGGAAAAGACTTAAGAAAATTAGAAGGGAAAGTACCATTTATTTTTCAAACAACTTTTTACACATCCTAAAAGGGAAATGCAAGATACGATGATGTATGATATCATTATTTGTTACCCTGTTCATCTCAAATTTCTCTCGATTGATTCATAGCAAGAAACTCAATGAAAAGCAAGCACGTTGTCGGCTAATGCTCTTTGTAGAATGATAGAATTGATGTAAAATCCTCCTTGAGGGTTTCATTCATTAGACAATGATATATATAGGTTACAAGGGATTGGGCCTTTGGGCCCACTTTACAATATCAGTCATATGTAATCTATCAAACCCCCGCAACCGAAAGTGGAGGATCCCGTACTTTGAGACTGGACCGAAAATCGAGGAATAACTACCGAGGTAGTGAAGATATCAACGTACTGATAGGAGGACGGGACATGAAGAACATGAACATATCCAAGAGCAACCTTGTCCCGAACGAAGTGTAGATCGAGCTCAATGTGCTTCGTTCGCTGATGCTGGACTGGGTTGCTGGCCAGTTAGACGGCGGAGACGTTGTCGGTGTAGACCAGGGTGGCATTCTGAAGAGGGCAGCAGAGCTCAAGAAAGAGATTGCGCAGCCAAGAGCACTCGGAGACAACGTTGGCGACCAAGAGCACTCGACGCTAGAGCGAGATACCACAGACAGTCGCTTCGCGGACCACGACACCAGGGTGTCGTTGAGGAAGACAAAGTAGCCAGACGTGGAGCGACGTGTGTCAGGACAACCACCCCAATCTGCATTAGTGTAAGCGACGAGGTCAAGCCGAGAGGAAGGGGTGATTGTGGTGCCCAGCTCGAGGGTACCACTGATGTACCGGATGATCCGCTTCAAGGCCTGGAAGTGCGACTCCCTGGGCGCATGCATAAACAGGCAAATCTGCTGAACGGCGTAACTGATGTCTGGCCGAGTAAGCGTAAGATACTGCAACGCATCGGCGAGACTCCGATAGAGTGTCAGATCATCAAACAGAGGACCAGAGTGAGCACTGAGCTTGTTGGAGGTATCCACTGGAGTGGCAACCGGCTTGCAGTGGCTCATCTTGGCCCGAGCAACAATCTCGGCAGCATACTTACCCTGAGAGAGAAACAACCCACATGCATGACACTGCACGGCGATTCCCAAGAAGTAAGACAACGGACCCAGATCGGACATGGCGAACTCGGAACTCAACTGGGAAATAATAGACATTCGAAGAGCATCAGAAGAGGCGGTGAGGATGATGTCGCTGACATATAGTAACAGAAAAGCCATGTCTGTGCCTCTGCGATAGATGAACAGAGACGTATCTGAGCGGCTGCCAACAAAGCCCAAGCGTAGCAGATGAGAAGCAAAGCGTTAGAACCAGGCCCGCGGAGCCTGTTTCAGACCATACAGAGAACGCTTCAGGAGACACACGTGCTTAGGGCGATCAGGATCAGTGAATCCCGGCGGCTGAAACATGTAGATTGTCTCATTCAGATGGCCATGCAGAAAGGCGTTCTTGACATCCAGCTGATGAATAGCCCAATGTCGCGACAATGCTAAGCTCAACACCACTCGGATAGTGGCAGGCTTGACCACGGGGCTGAATGTCTCATCACAATCAATATCGGCCTGCCGAGATCGACCGTTGACCACAAGACGAGCTTTGTAGCGCTCCAATGACCCATCGGAGCGGAACTTGTGACGAAAGAGCCACATGCAGCGAATGACGTTTGCCTCAGGAGGGCGAAGAACTAGAAACCAAGTGCCCTTCCTTGTAAGGGCCCCGTATTCGTCGAGCATAGCCGCCTACCAATTCGGGTCGAGGAGGGCTATTTTATGGGAGGTGGGGATAGGGGAAAGGGAGGTCGGATTCGAGGTATGAGGTATGGGGGAATCGGTGTGGACGGCAGGGGAAGGGGCGGCGGCCGCTGCAAACTGTCGCGGCCGCGGCAAGGATTGATGTGCTGCGGGTGTGTGGTCTTGTAGGAGGAGGAGGGGATGGCGGTGGGGGTGGTGTAGGGGGAGAGGTAGGAGCACCAGGAGAAAGTGGGGGAAAGAAGACTCTGACTCAGGCTGAGACATAGGAGGTGTCGAAGATGGGGGAGGAGGAGAAGAGAAGGGAAAGCGAGACTCATCAAAAGTGACATGACGGGACACAATGAGCTTATGGTTCCGAACATCGAGGCAAAGGTAACCGCGATGATCAGACGGATAGCCTAGGAAGACACATGGAGTGGAGCGCGGGTGAAGCTTGTGTGGGGCGGTGGAGGACTGGTTTGGGAAACACAAGCACCCAAAGGTACGAAGGTGATCATACCTAGGCAAGGTGCAACAGAGTGCCTGGGTTGGCGAGCGATAGTGTAGGGTAGTAGATGGGAGAATGTTGAGGAGATAACATGTGATTGATAAGGCGTGAGGCCAATAGGTAAGGGGAATAAATGCGTGAAAGAGGAGAGAGCGCATCATGTTGGTTATGGTTCTAATGATTCGTTCGGCCTTGCCATTCTGCCGGGAAGTATAGGAGCAAGAAAACCGATAGGAGATCCCATTTGTGGCGAAGAAATAGTGAAAGTCTTTGTTGTCAAATTCACGACCATTGTCACAATGGAAGCATTTGATGGATGTTTGAAACTGTGTTTTGATGTAGGCATGGAACTTGGCAAATATAGGAAACACTTGGGACTTGAAATGCAACGGGAAGACCCATAAGAAATGAGTGTAATCATCAAGAAACAAAAGTTAGTACTTGTGACCCTCCTTGCTAGGCACATGAGAGGTCCAAATATCACTATGAATGATATCAAAAGGAGCAAGGGTAGAGTTCAAAGATTGTTTGAACGGGAGTCTTGCATGTTGAATAAGTACTAGGGAAGAGCCATGTGCCTCAAAAGTCAAATTCATAACAAACGAAGTTGAACAAGTACTAGGGAAATACAAATCTATGTGTATCTTCTCTTTTGGATCGTATTTAATTTGTAACTTAAGAATATATATGTGTGTGTGTGTGTGTAAGGTTCCTTGGCTGTCATCTCTCCTCGCATATATACTTCATTTCACCTTATTAGACGAACTACTTAATTTCACCTTATTCTTTCCTACCTTTATTACATATACCTCCATTCACCTTCTCTTATCTTTTAAAGTTTTTTTAAAAAGAAAATGCATTTTCAAATAAACATTAAATGTACATTTTTAGAGAAAGCACAAAAGTTTGGGATTCCACTCCTCAATACCTGGAAGAAAAAAAATTACAGCCAGCATATGAAACTTATAACAAAATCTGTAGCTGAAAATGCTCGGGCTGTTACTAGGCAGGTAGCTCCGGGGTGGCTTGGACGTCGGAGAAGCTAGATGTTAGGCTGCTTCTCGGTGTCGGCTCTCGGATTGCTCGGGCTACAGGTGTTGCTTTGAAAAATAGAAAGGGGAAGGAAGGAGGATCGACTTCTATTGGAACGGAGGAAGACGACGAGAGTGAGGGTGGCTCCGGGAAGATGGAGAGGGGAATGAAGTGGTGATGCTCAGGCCAAGCAAAGAGGAGGTGGTGGTGGTGGTTATTGGTTCACAAGGCACAAGGGTGGAGGAAAAGAAGGGTGAAATGGGGAGGAAAAAAGGAGCTTGAGATTGTGTGTGGTTAAGAGATTGTGTTTTGTCTTGGGGTGAAAGTGAGATAGGATCAAGATATAAGGTGATGTGGATAAGGGTTGTTGGAGGCTAATTTTGAAGACACAAGGGGGATATGAGGTTTGTCTTGTTTTCCACTTATTCGGTGTACAAGCAATGGAAAGGGAAGGAGGCAAATGTGGGTGTTTTGCCCTTAAGAAGTAATGGGGAAGATGCAAGGAACCTTAAGGGGAATCATGGGGTTGAGATTTTCGGATAGACATGGGTGCGGAGAAGACAAGGATCATGGTCTCGAAAGCGCAAGTTCGGATTCCCGAAGGTTAGTGCCTGAAAGTTAATTGCTCCAATCCCACTCCCTCGATCTCATCCCGACTTGACCGAGTTAACGTTTCAAAACCAAAAGGATTTCGGCATCCGAAGTTTATTTCAAATCTCGAGGGGAAAAGACGGATTTACCTTCAAAAGTCCAAAATTAGACCGAAATCTGCTTTAAGGATTTTAAAATACGATTTCCAAGATAAGGACGAGAATTTCTAAAATTTTCCTACTTAAATCAATCCACTTTATATAATTTATTATTAAAATATTATTTGAAAACTCAAGTTTCCTTCGAGTGGATCTCTTGCAGGTGGTTCCTTTGTGCGCTCCTTGTTTTTTATAGCATCAAGGAAGTGCCTCACTGTCGGCCTCGGGTACCCGTCTTCTCCAAAATCATATCCTCCGTGGTACTTCGTACTCCCCCTCCATAGAGGTGCCTCACTCTCGGGTACCCGTTTCCTCTAGGTGGATACTTGGTGCGCTCCTTTGGTGGTAGACCTGATCGAATTTTCGATCATAGGATGGAAGATGGATTTTCTTATGACAAACTTTGATAATCCATGCAAATTAATATCAAACCACATAGTCTAATAAGTATACCCAGATATCAGGTTGATTTCGGGTCGATCCATTCACGTATAATCGGGTTCAGATTATTACTGGGTTCGGGCTTCACTCTCGATCGGTTTCTGATCCAATTCTTTTTTTTTTTAAATACTCGGGTGTCGGGTGAGTTTAAGTCTATCGATCAATCGGATCGATTATCTCGAATCAGGTCGAGTATTGCCAGATAGATCTATCGAAGAATGACAACATCTTTTACATATATCCGTACATATATAGCTAGCCAAGCTATTCTTCAATCTAGTCGTATATCCGATTCTTCGATCTTGTCTCATCAATTTTTTTTTTAATTAAGTAAAAATTCGAGTTTAGATAACACTGAAACTCGAGAGATTGACGAGACGGCACATCATCAAACAAAGAACACAAACATAGAAAAAACTGCAAAAGACCAGAAAATACATGCAAACAACGAATGATGCAGATCTTCTTTCATCATTATTTTGCCTAATTAAAATTTATTGTTTCGGTTTTCTTATTTCCCATGGGCAGGAGGTGCAGGTGTGTCACTCTTGGGTTGCGCACTCCTGGAGAAGGTGGGGCGCCTCCCTTCTTGGTACCAGGGTCCATTAATACCATGTGGATCCCCACGACTACTGGCCCAGGGGGGGCGCCCCACTTTCAGGTACCAGGGTCCACCATTTTCAAGTGGATCCCCACCGCTGGGCGGCTTCTTGTTGTTTGTAGCATCAAGGAGGTGCCTCACTGTCGGCCTCGGGTACCCATCTCTTCCTCCAAAATCATATCCTCCGTGGCCATAGCCATAGAGGTGCCTCGCTCTCGGGTACCCGTCTTCTCCAGGTGGATACTCTGTCCGCTCCTTTGGTGGGAGACCTGATCGAATTTTCGATCATAGGATGGAAGATGGATTTTCTTATTGCAAACTTTGATAATCAATACAAATTAATATCAAATCGTATAATCTAGTAAAATTTTCGTTTTAGTTTTTCAAAAAGGCCAATGAATTTGAGGATAAATGTGCCAATTATTTTAACCGGCGCGAATATGTTACTCTGGAGTCTGGCCCCAACCATTCAATTTCATTAATTTATTAACATGTAGATCGATTTGTGTTCAAATTTTGCTCCAACTTAAAGCAAGCTAAAGGTCACAAAAGCCTAAAAGAAAAAATCAAATGAGATAGGATGAGTAAGTTTACCCAGAGTATTAGCTGCAGCTGCGTCAATTGCTAAGAAGAATAAGCCTAAGAAAATTGCGAGAAGGATGGACTTCAATATGGTGATTATTAACTTCATTTCGAAGCACCCGATCGAAGGGGTTTGCTACCTCCACTCAATATCTTAATTCATCCACGGTACGCCATGAATGAAGCGCACGCATATATAGAGGGCGAACGCCGTGATTATTCAAATAAATCCATTTCTAATTTAATTAATTTCCAATGACCCGATGTAACGATTGACACCAAAGGCATGCAGATTGGAGTGTTTTAAAACGTCAAGGTGCCACAGTTAATGAGCGATACCAATGTAATCCAGAGTTATTGAATTAATTTGTTTCTATGAACCGAGTTAATTTATTTATTGACTTACAAACTATATATCATTGTCTGCAGAGTAGAGTTAAATGAGTGATACCGAAAATCATGCAGAGTTAGTTGTTGGATTTATTTCACCAAAAAAAAAAAAAAGTTGTTGGATTTAATGCATGTATGGGGTTTTTCAGCCAAAATATCAAATTTGTATTTAAAACTGACAAGGTTTAAAATTTGGGTATTTGAAAAGACTTCGGTGTGAAATTGGTATTTAAAACTATACCGATGGATAAATTGGTATTTTTTCTGGTCGGAACTCGGAAGTTCGGTTTTCATGCGCGTAACTCTCCGATTCAATAGTGATTCAGATCTTTATTAGGAGAAAGAAACCAGTCCAAGCTAAACAAAAAACGGCTCAATATACGTGTTCACTACAAGAAAAACGCAGCTTTTGCGACGCTTTCATTTCGACGCTTTTTATATGCGTCGATAATTTTCGACACCTTACCATGTCGAAAATTTGTGACAGATCTAGGTGTCGAGATTGACACCGTTCTCGACGTCTTGATGCGTCGGAAAAGGCATGTGTAAAATATAAAAAAAGGTTACCCACACACCCCCGTCTCACCAAACCCCTCGACGAGTTCTTTCTTGCTCTCGTCAATGGAGACCTCAACGTCAAATTCCCCGAGATTTAAAGCCAAATTGACACCAAAACAAGAGAATGGATGCCAGAAATCTCTCTCTCTCTCTCTCTCTCTCTCTCTCTCTCTCACCAGGAGAATCTCGAAGCGGAAGTTTCATTTGCTTTAATTCGAGGTCAGATCTACATCTTTTTTGTACTTTGCGCGGCTGAGAGCTAGGTTTCCGGATGTCGGACCGTCGACGAGCTTGAGAAACAGTGATCTGAGAGAATCGACGGTTGTGGATTCGAATGACATGCCGAAATCATCGCTCTTGCTGGAGTTGAGCAGCGCGGTGAAGGTTTTTAGTGAATTTGGCTTCGTTCTTACTTATTTTGTTGAATTATTTGGCGCCGACTCTTTCTTTCTTTCTGAATTAGGGCTTTCGGACTCTGTATTTCATATTTCGATCCACCGTGATCTGCTTCCTAATTGATAGTCATCATCGTTGCGCCCTCTACCTTGCTTCTCCACTCCTTCCCCTCACTTGAAGGTATATCTGTTGTTCTGATTTCCCTATGATTGTACACAATTTATGTTCTCCTCAACCACTTCTCTCTGGCAATTTCAATATCCCTTTTTCTCTCCGTTTTATCTTCTGTCCTTCAAGGTATATTTGTTTGTGAGATGTTAGAGATTTGATATCCGCCTACAAGGTGTTCGATTAAATGACTGATAGGGAAAGAGTTGTTATGTTGTGTTGTAAGCGATTACATGATTCAGGACCGGGGCTGTGAAATTGAGATCTTGAAATTCAGGGTTATGGACTTCAAATTGAGGATCAATTCGGGTGTATGTTTTTGTTTGTTTCCCCTTGTGGTTGATTGCACAATTCAGTTCATAGCGGTAGATCTTTTAGCTTTCAATTTAATTCGATGGATCATTTGACAATTCAGTCTTGCAAGCTAGGGCACTTTATTGTGATCAGTTGGAGGTTTGATGTGTCTCACACTGTCTCTCTCTCTCTCTCTCTCTCCCCCTCTCTCTCAGGTTCTACCACGCTTATGACAATTATATGATATATGCATTCCCGGTGAGTGCAATGGAAGTACTCATATTGCTGTTGTTCTACATTAATTGCAGTTATCTACATTTCATGGTCTAATTTAAGGAAGATATCTCTGTGACATGGTTGTTCAGCGTGATGAACTCAACCCTCTTTCGAAGACTTTTACGTATTCTCTTAGCGAGTTAGGTAATTTGAAGGTAAAGGTTCTATGTAAGTAGCTTAAGTTATTGTTAATTTGACATCACGGTGATTGCACTCAGAATAATGTCATTTTCAGCTTGAACACTTGCCACAAAACTATATGGGGTCAGCACTTGCACTCATTGAGTCATTATCCAGGTATATAATGCTAATATTACATAAATCAAGGCTGTCTGTATACCTGTAGCCACATGTACATTTTGCACTGTTTTTTTTATGGTTGTGTTGGTTTCAGCCTTGTGATCTTGGGCAACAACACTGAATTCGAAAAGGGAGTTCGATGGCTTTCATAGAATCTGGATTTTGATGTGGATGCGAGGGTTAATCTATTCGAGGTAACAAATCTATCAACACTTGTTTTTATATTTCAAATCAGTTTTCCCCGGCTCTCATTTGAATAATGGGATCAGTTTAGTTCTTAAAAATAATACATGATGTGGCTAATGATTTCTCTTCATTATTTCTTATTCACTTGATGAAACTGTATAGTGCAACATAAGAGTTCTCGGGGGACTTGTTTCTGCTCATTTGCGTGCAACTGATTCTAGAGACATGTTTTCTCAAGGACCTTATTCAATGTTCATGCCGCCTCTGATCTGCGCTTTCTTCTCTTCAATTAGCTAGGTGTCTACAAAATATTTTTTTTGGGTCTGTGCTGTTTTTATAGGCTGCCTCTAATCTGTGCTTTCTTCTCTTCAATTAGGTATGTTCTTGCCGCCTTTGATACGTGCTTTCTTCTTTTTATTTAGGTTTGTGTGCTTTCTTCTCTCAAACTAGGTGTCTATTGAATTGAAAATAATTTTTGTCTGTGTGTAGAATTTCCGCTGGTTTTTTACTAATTTTTTATATGTTGGCATTAGGTAACTACTTTTCTACTTTCTCGTGTTGGCTAACGCATAAGAGTACATTGAGTGGGAGCATAATAGGGATTTGGCAGGGTTTCTTATCAGGTAATATATTGATCTATGCACCTTCATGTGAATCTCTCATTTCTGTAGTATCATGAAGATCACACGTACATAATTGGTTGAGGAATTTTTTTAGTTCATGTTTTTGATTGGTTGCAGTTTGAAAAAAGAGCTGTCTTCCACTCATCTCTAGACTTTGTTTTTCTTGGCTTGGTTATGTGAAGTTGTGAACGGGGGAGAGCTTTAGAAAAAAGGATCTTGATGTGCTTTCGGAAAGAGGACTCCCTCATACTAGGTACAACTACGGTACAAGTACTATATCATGTTAAGGATGAAGACACTGGCTGTTTTGTGGTTACCCTTGGAAAACTTGCACCAAAGTAAGTGAACTCTCTCATTCATTTAATTTTAACTGATGAATCTTTTGCCTCTTTGTACGTATAATGCAAGTAACTTATTTGTTGCAACTACATATTGCTTTGTTAAGACCGTAGGAATTGCCTTGTTATCTTGTCGGGAATTCTGCGAACGTTTTCATGATTATCATCACAATGAACCTTATAACAACATGCTCTGGATGTATGTCAAATTCAATCACAAATCACTCAAATTTTACTTGAATCAAGTAAAATTATTTTGTCACTGATTTTGGTATCCATTGCTGCTTTCATTAACCAAATCGATCCTAACAGAATTTTGTGTCTCAACAGTGTGGAGAGGAGAGGATGTGGATTTGGCATGCAACCCCAGAATGAATGGTTGAAGAACATCAATTCCTGTAATTACTTCCATTTTTTCTTTCATTTTTGTATTTTTATATATTGTGCCTCCTAACTTTCCATTAATTTGCAAGATTTTACATCACCATAAACATCTTCCATTTTTTTTCACCACTGGTTATTGAATAATATAATGTCATCATGCCCGGATGGGATCAAGGATGAGCAATTAATCAATGAGTGAAGATGCGAGAAGGATTGGATGGTGTGGACTTTGAATATGAGGTGCAAAATGTCTAGAAGCAGACAAACCCACTTTTCCAGTGATCAACAATGCCTCCAATGTATGTATAATGTATATATATGGTACGCCTTGACCTGTCTCCCTAATTCTGAGCTCAATTCATTTATATTAGTTCCCATCATACTTCAATCGTGATTTTGTTTTTTTAAGGTGCTAGACAAATTCCATCATTCAAGATCTTTGCAAAAACTCACCATCATGGCCTGTAGCTTTGCAATCACCTACAATGAAGAGTCAAAGAAACTCACTGCCCTTGCGCTCACTTTCTTTTGGTTCATGTTTGATGATCAGCTATTGGAAGCGGAGGTTAGAGACTAACAATGCACCACCTTCCATGGTGAGTCACTGACTGTTTTCTTTATCATTATATGTGAAACATTTCTATGACTTGAAGCGTAGCTTGGTTTGTGGACTGTTTGTAGGAAATGAGAAAAAAAAAAGAGTAGAAAATAGGGGATTGATTGAATTAACTAAAATAAAGGAGAAGATGACAAGTGAGCAAAGTGTTCTAATTTAAGGTATTATATATATAGTTAACAAATGTGTTGAAAATTAAGGAAATAATAATTAAATGTAGGAAAGAAGAAAAAAAAAGAGTAGAAAATAGGGGATTGATTGAATTAACTAAAATCAAGGAAAAGATGACACGTCAGCAAAGTCTTCTAATTTAAGGTATTATATAGATAGTTAACAAATATGTTCAAAATTAAGGAAATATTAATTAAATGTAGGAAATGAGAAAAAAAAAAGAGTAGAAAATACGGGATTGATTGAATTAACTAAAATCAAGGAGAAGATGACACGTGAGCAAAGTCTTCTAATTTAAGGTATTATATAGATATATAGATATAGATAGTTAACAAATGTGTTGAAAATTAAGGAAATAATAATTAAATGTAGGAAAGGAGAAAAAAAAGTAGAAATAGGGGATTGATTGAATTAACTAAAATCAAGTGGAAGATAACACGTCAGCAAAGTCTTCTAATTTAAGGTATTATATAGATATATAGATATAG
The DNA here is from genome assembly GCA_037127255.1 of Persicaria tinctoria. Taxonomy (NCBI): domain Eukaryota; kingdom Viridiplantae; phylum Streptophyta; class Magnoliopsida; order Caryophyllales; family Polygonaceae; genus Persicaria; species Persicaria tinctoria. The sequence continues at coordinate 20,464,717 of JBANSL010000013.1, read as the reverse complement.
ATAGTTAACAAACATGTTGCAAATTAAGGAAATAATAATTAAATGTAGGAAAGGAGAAAAAAAAGTACGTAGATTATAGGGGATTGATTGAATTAACGAAAATCAATGAGAAGATGACACGTCAGTAAAATTTTCAAATTTAAGGTATTATATAGATATAAATATAAATATATAGCTATAGATTCTCAATTCCTTTATTTAACCCTCTATAATATTTCACAAATCCCATGAATTGAACTTTATAAGAATTCAATTCCCCTGAAGTAGGTTCCAGGAATTTCAAATTCCCACCTCAAACCAAACACGCCCTACGAGTACTGATCGATAGAATACAACTAGTATAATCTCCGCGCCATGGCGCGATTTTTTAGAAATAACAACTTCATAATATATTAAATTAATATTATAAAATAATATATATAGTAAAAGTTCAGATAATTAAATATTTTGAATTAAACCCATTGGTTGAGAAAACAATTAAAGTAATATATATAGATATAGATTACAAATATTAATTTTATGTTTCCTTATTATTAGTTTTATGTTTTGAATTAATCCCATTGTTTTTTTTAAAAATAATAAAGTTATAATTGAGGCTAAGATTATGGATTAATTGAATTTTTTTTAAAATTGATTGAATAACCTACTTGTAAGGAGAGAGTGACACCTCAAAAAAAATGCTTCACTTTTAATAGTTAGATGTAGATGTTTTTTAAAAAAAACTAATAAAATTATAATTGAGGCTATGATTATGGATTAATTGAATTTTTTTTAAAAATTGATTGAATAACCTACTTGTAAGGAGAGAGTGACACCTCAAAAAAAATGCTTCACTTTTAATAGTTAGATATAGATTTTTTTATAAAACTAATAAAATTATAATTGAGGCAAAGATTATGGATTAATTGAATTTTTTTTAAAAAATTGTTTTAATAACCTACTTGTAAAGAGAGAGTGACACCTCATAAAAATGCTTCTCTTTTAATAGTTAGATATTGTTTTTTTTTTAAACTAATAAGATTACAATTGAGGCTTTTTTTAAAAAAATTGATTGAATAATCTACTTGTAAGGAGAGAGTAACACCTAAAAAAAACCATTTCGGGTTTTTTTTCCCTTGGGTCTTCTCCTTGGGCCCTAAGGCTATCCTCGAGCTCAACCTTAGGGCCCAAGGAGAAGACCCAAGGGCCCAAGGCCGAGGAAGCTGCACAGCGTAACAGCACAACACCGAGGCAAAATCCGATCCGGAGGGCCACCAGCGTCGGCAACCAACCCAGTGGAGCACCACCGGAAGCAGACCGAGGCACCACCGACCGCCGACGAACACCAGGAGCAAAGAGGGCTCAGCAAGGATGAGGCGAGGGTTTGCAAACAAACCCACGACATACGGGGCCGGCGAAGTGAAAAGACGACACCGGCAAAGGTTAGACAAGGCTTGGGGAAGAAGACGAGGTGTGCCAGGAGTGAAGGAGCGTCGTCTGATAAGCAGCTGCGCAAGCCGATCGAGACCAAACGCTCCGAGGCACCCAAATCAACGGGAAGCTTCGAAGACCAAGACCCCAAAACCCCCAAATTGACAGCATATTTAGATAAAAACGGAAGATAGAGCCTTTAAATCAGCCTAAGACAAGGCTGATTGATGCACCACAAGATAGATTGAAGAAGAAAGATATGCAGAGGAGTTATATCCAAAATTGGGTTTTTCTCAAAAGGGAGTTTCTCTTTTAAAGAGAGAGAAAATCCTTTTCTCTTTTAATAGTTAGATATAGATTGATTGAATAACCTAATTGCAAGGAGGGAGTGACACCTCATAAAAAATGTTTCTCTTTTAATGGTTAGATATAGATGTTTTTTAAAAAACTAATAAAATTATAATTGAGGCTAAGATTATGGATTAATTGAATTTTTTTAAAAATTGATTGAATAATCTACCTTTAAGGAGAGAGTGACACCTCATCAAAAATGTTTCTCTTATAATAGTTAGATATAAATAGTTAGATATAGATAATAGTTAGATATAGATAGATTGTTTTTTAAAAAAAAACTTATAAAATTACAATTGAGCTTAAGATTATAGATTAACTGATTTTTTAAAAAATTGATTAAATAACCTATTTTTAAAGAGAAAGTGACACCTCATTAAAAATATTTCTCTTTTAATAGTTAGACATGGATAGATGCGCGGCGAAATCAAGTACTTTACAAACAAATTTTAGCAAGTGCGCATTATATGAAGACCCATCAAACTATTATATTAGTTGATACATTCTCCGTATTACGTTATTAGACAAACTACACCTATATAACTTCTACAAAAATAAAAATAAAAATACATACATATATAGAGACAAACTTCACCTATTTATATAACTGCTACAATAATAAAAAGAAAAATACACTTATATACATACATACATACATGACACGGAAAACACAATCCAATTCCGGCGAACAAGTGAAAACAAGCTAACAAGCTATATATAAACACAGACTCTATTGATGAAGGTCACTTAACCTCCTCTCGAAGAAGGTCGCCTCTTGTGAAAACAAGTATAGGATGCTACGATAACGAGAACACTAGAAAATCCCGAGGAAAAACCGACAAACAGTCCATCCAAAAACTCCTCCTTCTTGCCATGTCTTCTACTTCCATTGCTTGCTTCTGATGTTGCTGAATGAGAACAAGGGTGATTTAAGGGTTTCCCACACAAGTCTGGGTTACCTTCAAAGCTCGGTTCTTCGAAAGTACTCAGCTGACCACTGTACGGTATCTGTCCCTCAAGGTTATTATACGACACATCAAAAGTTCCCAAGAAACTAAGGCTTCCTATTGATGTCGGAATCTCTCCCGTCAAGTTGTTTCTAGAGAGATTCAAAATCTCCATTTTTCTCAAATTCGATATACTAACAGGAATGTGACCCGAAAAAGAATTGTTTTGGAGGAATAGCTCTTGGAGATTTTGTAAGTTGCCAATCTCTTTTGGAATGATGCCACTGAATTCGTTATTGGACAGATTTAGGCCATGATAATAGTCCCCCTTATGACGAATTATGTAGCCAGTTGCAAGGAAGACTGGGAGCTCAAATTGAGAGAACCTGAGATCTTCTTGTACATTTTGAGAAATTAGTGCTGGCAATTGACAAAGTTCTACGGGAAGCTCACCAAATAAATTGTTGTCATTTAAATATAATCTAAATAGGTATGGTAGAGTCCCTAACCAATTCGGAAGTCTACCTGTCATTTGATTACCTTCCGTGCTTAAATACCTTAAACTCTTCAAATTAGATAACCAATTAGGGATTGGTCCTGGTGCGAACTTGCATCTTCCTAGTGCAAGAAATTGAAGGTTTGCGAAATCACCTAAACCGATAAAGTTTTTGTGGATCGGTAAGGACTCACCGTAGAAGTTGTTTGAAAGGAAGAGGGTTGTTAGGTTCGTACATTTCGCTAAAACTCTAAGCGTGGATGTGATGTTTGTAAGAAAATTTCTTGTTAGAGAAATGAAAGACAAGGCCTTTAGATCAACGATTTTGGGCGAGATTTGGCCGGTTATAGCATTTGCAGCAAGTCCAATCGCAATGAGTGACTTGCATGAGTATATGCTTTCTGGCAAACTACCTTGCAAACTATTATCTCTAAGATCAAGCTTTTGGAGCTCAACGAGTCTAGAAAAATCTAATTTTGAGATATCTCCATCAAGGTTGTTATCCCTCAAGTGTATCTCCACTAGATGTGTACAATTCATCAAAGATGATGGGATAGAACCGCTAAGACGGTTTTCATAAAGAAGAAGTATTTCCAGGTATTGGAGCTTCCCAATCTCTTGAGGGATGGACCCATGAATACTATTTGATGATAAATCTAGGATTTTTAGGTTTGTGAGGGTAACAATAGAGGAAGTAATTACCCCTTGTAGGCCTTTGGAAGGCAATTGCAAATGGGTTACCCTGCCATTGATATCGCATTGCACGCCTTTCCACCGACAACAACTTATATGGGAGGACCAATTTAGCGGGAGTGAAGAAGATGGTGAAATGTTTGTCGAGAAGGCAAGAAGCGTAGATTGATCTTGGTGGTTGCACACTTGCGTGTATGAGAAGACAAATGCATTGAAGAGGAAGATGAAGAAGAGAAGATGGGCAGGAAGGAGAGTAAATAGTTGTTTGGGAGACATGACCTAATTAATTTGGAGGGGTAAAGATGTGTGTTGTTTGGCAAATACCTTAGTCTTGCGTTCTCCTTTTATAGTGATCAGCTTGTGTCTTTAATTTGAGTTGTGAGTCATTGAGATCTTTCAATCAATTTGAATACGGTACCAGACTACCTGCAGGCTACCTTCTCTGCATTTTTTCTCTTTTTTCTTTTTCTTTTTATACATTTGTTCATAAAATAATTACAATGAAAGTACATTAAATATATTATATTTTAATATTTTTGAGCTCAAATTTGATTATAAATATATTCAAAAAATTTTAACTCAAATTAAAGCAGTATATATAGATATAGATTACTGATATTAATTTTATATTTCGTTATTATTAATTTTATATTTTTAATATATCTATATATAGATATAGATTACTGATATTAATTTTATATTTCGTTATTATTAATTTTATATTTTTAATATATCCCATTTTTTTTTAAAAAGGTTACTAAAATTATAATTATAAAAACTTAATTGTAATTGGCTAGGAACCCTAGAAATAAGGAGAGTATGTCACCTCATCTATTAAGATTCTCTAATAATAGTTAGATATATAACCTCATCAAATATAATAGCGAATATAAGCTCATCAAATATAATAAAACAAAGCACTCGTACGTGGATAGCTTATATTCATTATAGCGAATATAAGCTCAACAAGATTAAGGGTAGTGATGAATAGTCACATGCGGACAACATATCCGCGAAAGTATAGATGGAAACCCTTATCAACACTCCACGTACCTAGAAATCGTCCACGGTCTGAAAACCATCTAAATATGGAAAAGTTTAAGCATACATGTTATTCCTGCCTTTTTTTTAATTAGCTTCGTAAACCAACCAAATATTTTTCCTTTAATGATATTATTAGTTTTTAAACAAATTTACAATGATTTATTATTTTTTAATAACCAATAAGAGTGATTTAAAATATTTATATCTATATAAGCTAATTTAAATGAGAATAAAAAAATAAAAAAATATTTCTAAGATACTTTTATGGTAAGAATTTTTATGATTTTTATCCAAAATTTTAATAATTTTTTATAATATTAATTTGTTATATTATTAAGATTAGATTTTGTAAAAATCGCGTCAGGACAAGGAACCGAACTAGTTACGTATATTTGATTAAAAAAACCCATAAATAATTAAAATGAGTGAATCTTATATAAAAAAAAAAAAGTGGCTAGGTAAACCAACGAGTAAAATATTTATCAAATATGCATGCTTAATCTTTGTCTTTATAAAATACTAGTATTTTCATCGTCGGCATTTTGTTAATTAATTACATTTTATTATATTTCATAAGAGTATGTACTCTTATTTACCTAAGAATGCATCTCTAACTAGCTATATAGATTATATATTACATCATAAAACATTAAAACCAGTGACTATAAAAAGGAGTATTTATTTTTCCTGTATATCACTTCAAATTTCAAAAGGTAGGTGAGAAATGCTTGTTTGTTTATTTAAACGGTCAAGAACAAGAGTATGCCGGTTTGAATTTCACGGTGCTGTTAATTAATACGCAGTAAGACGTATGTAACCACATATCACAAGTTGGTGTACATCATTTCATATCAAAAGATTCGATATTTGAATCCCCTTGAAAATATAGAGTCGCTTGTGAGTCAACCTCTTAAATGGGACACACAATATCCGATCTAGATATAGAGCGACTGAATCGATCGAACTGGCCGACTAAAGTAAAAAAAAAAAAAAAAAAAGTAAGACGTATGTAACGATTATTTCTACAACTAGTACTCCCCCACCTCATTTTACATTTTAAAATAAAATCATAATAATATAATAAATTAATATTATAAAATGGAATGAAATAAAATATTAATAAAGCTAGGTTACTAGAAGATTAAAAATGTATCATTTGATTGGCTGAAAAACTTACCGTTAATGATAACGCCTAAAAAAAATTATTCTCATTTAAAACAGTATTTATAGATATAGATATTTTGAAATAATCTCATTGGAATGAAAATATTAATAATATCATTGTAACAATATCGAAAAAAAGTAACTAAATTAATTCTATAAATATCGATTAGATGAACAAGAGAAAAAAATAACATGCTCATGCTTTTAATTTAATAGAGTATATAAGGATTTACATATTGGTGTATAGATTATATATTAATTAAAGGGTTTGATTTAAACCCGACAGTTTAAAAATGAAGAATATATCAAAGAAAAAAGTACAACTAATATGATGATGCCACATGATCAAACTTTCTTTTCATTTAAATTATACATTAATATATTAATTTAATTTTAATACTAATTGAATATTTTGAATTGAACACATTAATTAAAAATAGAGCATATAATGAATTGAAAAAATTGACTAAAAATATGGTAATATGAAGATATATATATATTGTCGAGTGGTCCCAACAACTCTTCTCTAAAAGGATAAGTGAATCGCTTTTCGTCGTCGTTCGCAACTATTGGGGGACTTTCTTTTTAAACCGTTCTTGTTGTGAAGTTGTTTTTGCTCTCTTTTTTTTAGCGCCATTTTTTGTTATTATTGTATGTTTAGGCGGTTTTCGCCTGCCGATTTGTTGGTCTCTCGAGAAACAGACTTGCTTGATCTCGAATTCTTACTTGATAAAAAAAAATCGTTTTGTTATCGGCACGGTGACATCTCACCATCGGCACAGTGCCGGTGCTGAGTCTCCAGGTCGGCAGCCATGTTGCCGAACCCGAGTGCCCAATCCGGCATCTCTGGAAGCCGAATCCGAAGCTCCAGGTCGGCAGAGGTGTTTGTAGTGCAAAGTGAGGGCAGATCTATTTATAACAGGTCGCCAACATCGTCGAGGGTTATGCCGACCTGGGACTTCGGCAGCGGCATCAGTGCCGATGGGACGGAAAGCCTGAAAAGCTGAAGATTCCCTGCGTCGAGGGCTATGCTGACCTGGAGAGTCGAAGTTGGCATCCAAGATTGAGACTTCGGAGTTCGGCACCGACATCTTCTGTGTCGAATTGGGAACTCGGCATCGGCACCGTGCCGATGACGAGATGTGCGCCGTGCAAACAACAGAACCGAAAAAAAAATAAGTGGATCATCACGCTGGGCGAAATTTGCATCTCCAACAATCAGCTGGACATGTATTGAATGTGGAACTGAAGACTTGCTCTAAAAGGTCAATCATATTGACCTTTCTGAACTCTGAAAAATGAAACCTAAATGGGACGAGTTAATGAAAATAAATGCTAAAAATATTGAAAAGTAAAAGTTTACTGTTTAGTATGAGGTTTGTCAAAGAAAAGCATGTCACTGAAGAGAAAAAAGAGAAGGAGGAATCACGAAGGAGGGAGTTGAAGGACTTTTGTCAGCATAAACAAGCACCATGGAACAATTTCGAAAACCTTCAACTTATTATTTTTAAGAAAAAACACTTTGTAAAAATCCTTAAGTAGCAAACTATATAATTTATTTAATTTAAACATGCTTTTATCTAAATTTCAGGATACCAATTTTCTAAAATAATAATTACTTTCTTGAAAAATATGATGAATAGAAACATTGGTGAAAGATGTGAGAGTCAATTTTGTATCAAATTAAAGCAATTCAATATTCCTTGGACACAATCAATTTCCCATGGTTGTTTTGACCACATTGAAGTTACCCCCTCCAATAAGAATTACACTTCTTGGCCCACCCCTAATCAATAACTATGAGAGATGCATGTGTCCCTTATAATGAAACCATACGAGATGGAACCATTGCAATTGTGTGATCCATCAAATTTTAATTTATAAAACCCTATTGATGGTTTCTCCCATTTAACAATTTTATATTGTTGGTTACTTCGTGCGTTATGTGAAAATAGGCCATGAACCCTAGCGCACAGTACGGCGGGCATTAGAAATGACCTCCTCATCCGAGTCAAGATACTTGGTAGCAATCCACATATGTTTAAATGATGTCAAAAACAGTCATATGTCTTTAATTGTCACTGAAAACACATTTCCAAACACTAATTGATTCCTAAAGTACCAAATACCTCACTAGTAGATGGCTATATCCCGCATCAAATACCAACAACATAATTCCACATATTGTTAAGAGTTAAACTTTGTGTCAGCCCTTCAAACCTGGAAACATGCTCAATTAACAGACGGATATTACATTCCCAAAATAACTGTTGTGTCATTACACACTCCGCTGGAATGTCTTAATATGGGATGTAGACTCAACCTGACAATCACTAAGCACATACTACATGGGGACATGAATGTGTGAGTGTTGTAGGCGTTCCTTGGAAGGGAGGCTATCCTTAGCGATTTTCCATAAGAAATGATGAACCTTAGGTGAGGCATCAATCTTCCAAATCCAAGCGCACTCAAAGTTCTTATCCCATGCTCCATTCGGGATAACCAGATGAGCACGAACCTCAATATAGATGGTTAGTCATCATGTTACTAGGTAAAACAATATTACATAGATGATCAATATCATTAATTGATAATGCATTACCCAACTCCTACTCCAAACAAGGCTTGTTGCATGTATTTCTGTTGGTAATAAATCAGCTTACGAACCAATCTGATTGTCCCATACATGGCATTCCAGAAATTTACCAAATCAACATTCCCGATGCTATACCGAAGGCTTGGAGCAAAGGCAGGCCTAATCGCCATCAGTTTAGCCCATTGACAAGAGGTGCCATCCTTTTTTGTATACTGCATTACGTTTGCACCTTTTAGGTATTTTTCTGAAACAACTATAACCCACACATTATAGGGTTCTACAATGATTTTCACAACAGTTTCATTTGTAGCGCGATATTCATCAGCTCTGGTCTATAAATCCCCATTTTGGCCAGATAAGTTGGTGAGTTGTTGTTTTCTAGTATATCTACAACTCACCAGTTTCATTTGGTGAGTTGTTGTTTTCTAGTATATCAAAATTAATTACCTTAACAGATTACATTGACGTGTTTGGCGGCACTTGAAAGAAAGATTTTCGTCGAATCACATTCTGGCCAGATAAGTGACAATATCTTTCAAGGATAACCGATATCTTTTGGAAGGCTGAGGTGGTTTCTTTGTCAATTAAAGATTATTATATTATCCGTGAAGGTAAGAAAAGGAAGTTTAACCCATTTTTTGCAAAACCGATACTTGGTGACATTAGCCTCCCATTGCAGGGACCGAGACAGAACTTCAACTAAGAGAATGAAAGGTGGGGGGATAAGGGAACGCCTTGCCGCAATCCTCTCCCATGTAGGAATTGGTTCATGAGACCTTCATTAATAAGAAATCAGAACTGAACAGGACACTATGGAGATACACTTCATAATCCATCCGATGAAATGTCTTTGAAACCCTAATTTTTGAAGAACATGTTCAACATAGTGCCATTAAATGCGATCATAAACCTATTAAGCTTGATTGCAACTATACTAACCTTATCCTTTGTTTACTTAAATGAGTGGAAAGCCTCATTCATGGGAAATCAGCATGTTGATAGTCCGACTCCAGCTCCAGCTCCTCTGCTCTTACTAGACATGTGGAATACGGTCTGGTGTTTCGTGAGTATGAAGGACACCAGCCATCCAATAAATAAGATGATTAGTACAATTAAGACTACCAAATGATAAATGAAATGTTCATACTTTAACTATAAATCAGTAACCATAAAACGTTATGATAAATAGCTACGGGGAAATTAAGACTATTCAATGTGGAAACTGGTAAAAAGGAAAAATTCCAAACATGACTCGAATGATCGTGATGATCGATGATACGATAAAATAAAGAATTATACCTTGAATAAGAGTGGAGTATAATATTGCGGAATTGATCGATCACCTATTAATAATCTTGATAATAACAATAATGTATATATGTAAATAACACAATATAAAATGTGGTGACATGGGTCACGACTCAACTAGGACTGCCCCCTGAGACGTTGAAGTCTAATCGTACGTAGGGACACGGGTCCAAATTCAAATAGTGTTAGGTTTATAGGTAATGTTGTTTTAATGGGTTGAAGGTAAATTCGGTTCTTGTAGATCCTTGCGGATAATCAAGACGGTTTGAGTAGACCCAAAAAGGGTAATCTCATGGGTAGACCTCGAAAGGTAATCCCGATGGAGTAGGCCAAAAAGGCAATCTCCACCGAATTCTTTTAGGCGACAAAACTAAGTGTTTAATCCCTTTAGAAAAGATATATAAAATGACTTGGATAATGGCAAACGAGGGTCTCAAATAAATCGAGTTTTCCTTCAACGTTTATTGCCACTATAGCCCAAAGGGTTGCACTATAATAACGTTGTGGGATAAAACGTTTCCTATGCAATAAAAGGGTGGCATCCCATTTCTTTATTGCATATATACATACCTTGTTTGTGTTTTAAATGTTTTTTATTCCGATTGAGAGAGATATCAGAAAAACTCATGCCTTTCCAAGTGGATGGAAAAGCCCTTTTATAGGCAAAATGGGGTGGTAGTTTTTGGGTGGTTATGGGTAGTTATTGGTGGTTATTGGTGGTTATGGGTAGTTATGATGGTTGGGCGGTTACCCCCCAATAACTACCCCAACCGCCGACCCAATAAAGGCCTAATAAAAGCCCAATAAGAACCAACGCAATTAAGGACAAGCTAGCATGATGGAGCTAGGTCACTCATAAAAAATAAAATGTGCATGACATTTATACGAAGTTGGGTGTAGCTACCATGCAACTAAAACGACTAAGCCAAAGTTTCAATGAAGCTAAAACCCTAATCAAGCTCAAAATTAGATCTAGGTCATTTTTGGAGTTCCGAAGCTCGGGTAGCTCTCAAATTTTGCACCAAGGCTTTAGAGCTTAATATATTCCTTTACAAATCATGGGACGGTGATTTAACTCACTCTAAGTGAAAAGAACTTGATCATAACCATATTAGATCGAATACCGAGCATATCCCTATTGCTTACTTTTATGGAAAGCATCCGAACAAGCTCAACACCGACTTTGTCAATGTTGATATCATCGCATGGGTCTTTCATCATGATTTCTTTTCCCCTTAAAATCCTAGAATTTCTTAGGGCCGATCACATGGGCCGTGCCTCCCGCAAACCCTAAGCCCAAGTGATGCTCTTAGTAATCCTCACACTTAACATTTGTGATTTCAGACAAATGGATTGATGACTTTTCACAAATCACCAACATTCCTCCCCCATTTGAGCAATGTCATAAATCCTTGAACAATTTACAAACTCTTTGTATAGACATAAATATCCATTGGATTTGGATTTATATCTTATAAAAATTACAATCATGTACTAAAGAATCGTGGTGCTCTAAGACTTGAACCACATCAACTTGTCTAAGCACACGTAATAAAAATTACAACATGAGTTACATAATGTATATACACTAAACTTGTTGTTTTGAGGCTTTACGTCCCTTATCCTTCAAATATGCTTCAAGACGAGTCATCCTTGAACTCTCTTGGAATAAGCCTTGCACTTCCAGATATGCTTAGTTGAATTTCTGATTTGCACCTCCAAAATGCATTTTTCAAAATTCATTAAGAAACTATGTTTTAACTTTTCTTTTCATTAAGACTCTACGTCCTTGGCTTACCACATTGATTTCTACCCTACACTTTTCGGTAAGGGGGAATTGGGCGTCCAAGTCATAGGTTCATTTAGGATTTTAACCCCATCCCTCGAGATGCTTTGTAAACCAACTCTTATACCAAACTCTTGGTTAAGTGATCGGCAAGATTGTTGTGTATTGGCACAAAGACAACTGATATGACTCCATGTGTGATTAATTCTCGGATGGAACTATGCCTAACACCTATATGTCGTGACTTCCCGTTATATACTTGGCTATAGGCCTTTGCCAAAGTACTTTGGGTATCACAAAAGATAGCAATAGAGGATATTGGTTTTGGCCACAAAGGTATCTCATGTATGAGATTCCTAAGCCATTCCGCTTCCTTGTCGATCGCGGCAAGTGCAACAAACTCCGACTCCATCGTCGAGGTTGTTATGCACTATTGCTTCTTAGATGCCCAAGAAATCGCACCACCACCTAATAGGAATACCCAACCACTCGTTGAAGAGTGATCTTCTATATTGGTGATCCATCTTGCATCGGTGTATCCTTCCAGAGTGGAGGGAGAACACACATATGCAATTCCATAGGTCATTGTCCCTTTCAAGTACCCAAGTACTCTTCGAAGAGCCTTCCAATGACTTGAGCTTGGCCGACTTGCATCGGTGTATCCTTCCATAGGTCATTGTCCCTATCACTTGAGAATACTCAAGTTGTGAGATTGGTTCTCCTAAGTTAGGGTGAAGTTTCTCACTTGGATCCATAGGTGTACTAACCGGGGTGGATTTTTCATATTGGAAATGTTTACCACTGTTTTGATGTAATGGGATTGTGTTAGGGTTAAATCCTTTCCTTCCCACTTGATCTTAATTTCCAAGATCACATAAGCATTTCCTAGATCCTTCATGAAGAACTTAGTAGACAAGAACTCCTTCCTTTTGTCCACTTCTATTTGGTTTGTACCGAATATAAGCATGTCATCTACATATAGACATATTATAACTCCTTGACCAGAATTATTAAACTTACTATATACACACTTATCTGCATGATTGATTTTGAAGCCGTCACCCAGAATCACTTCATCAAACTTTTGATGCCATTGTGTTGGCGCTTGTTTAAGTCCATAGAGGGACATGATCAATCGACATACTTTGTGTTCTCGACCTTTTACTATGGAGCTTTCGGGTTGCTTCATGTAAACCTCTTCATCCAAATATCCATTGAGAAAAAGGCCATTTTTACGTCCATTTGATGGATGACAAGACCATGAATGCTTGCTAAGGCAATTAAAAGTCTTATAGTGGTGATTCTAGCCACGGGGGCATAGGTGTCGAAATAATGGACTCCTTCTCTTTGTTTAAAACCTTGGATTACCAATCGGGCTTTAAATTTGTCAATGGACCCATCGACCTTCATTTTCCTTTTGAAGATCCATTTACAACCTAGAGGTTTGCACCCAATTGGAAGGTCTGACAACTCCCTAGTGTTGTTGCCAACAATAGAGTCCATCTCATCTTGGATTGCTTCTTTCCAAAATACGACATCTTGATAACTCATTGCATCGGTGAAGGTCTTAGGATCCTCATCTATATGTTGAGATATGAGATTATTTGACATTCTTTATTCATAGAACCCTCTATCAAGAAAAGTTGAAATATTGGTTCATGATAAGTATGTCTTACTAAGAGTGTGGAGTGCTCTCGTTGTCGCTTAGGTGTGTGGGACGTCGAAGTAGGTGCTTCGGCCTCATCTTCGCTCGCATGTGTCGAGTGCATGTTCTCACCATCGCTACCGTCGCTAGTGTCTTCCCTAGGTACGCCCAGGGCCATGCGCTTTAGTGCCCTTGGCCCTGTAGCTGGGGAGTCTTTGCCGAGCGGTGGCTTTGGGTTAGCGACATCGATGAATGGTGCTTGCAGTAAGCTAGCTCGCATCATAGACCTGGTAACCCTAGGTGCAAATGCAGGCGTCGGCTCCTCGGTTTCCATTGGATCCGATGATGGGTCGACATCCTCTTGGTCTATCTCCCTAGGCCTAGGGCTCGATGAAGACGATTTTGAATTTGGCTCCCAATGCCATTTTCACTCCTCTACCCCAGCTCAGAAAGTTGGATCCATTGAACACATTCACTACAAGCTTTGCTCCAGGATGATCCGAATTCGATAATCTAAGCGGATCATTCAAATTCCTGCTCGCAGAACCAATTCCACCATCTCCAGCCGGATTTTTTATTTCTCCTCCTTCCATTTCTCCGATTGTCCTATGAACGATGTCCGATTGCAGATCTTTCTACCGTGGTTCTGATACCATATAAAGTTCCTGATTTGTGGATTAAGAACCTTAGATGACAACCTTCATGAACAAATCTTAGATGAACATGGAAGATTAAAGGAGAGAGAGTGGAGAACGGTTTTGTAACAAACTTTTGGAAATCAATCTCTTGATTAACAATGTACTCGGTTGTGGTTTATATACAAGGATACTTGATGCCAAATTACAAAACTACCCTTGTATATTCTATAAGGTGCCTCACTCTCGGGTACCCGTCTCCTCCAGGTGGATACTTGGTGCGCTCCTTTGGTGGTAGACCTGATCGAATTTTCGATCATAGGATGGAAGATGAATTTTCTTATGCCAAACTTTGATAATCCATATATGCAAATTAATATCAAACCGCAAAGTCTAGTAAGTATACTGTATACCCAGATAGGATGAGTAATTTTGGGTTTTAGGTTGATTTCGGATCGATCCATTCGCATATAATTGGGTTCAGATTAGTACTGAGTTCGGGCTTAACACTCGATCAGTTTCATATCCAATTTTTTTTTAATTACTCGGCTGTCGGGTGAGTTTGAGTCTATCGATCAATCGGATCGATTTTCTCGAATCATGTCGGGTATTGCCAGATAGATCTATCGAAGAATGACAACATCTTTTACATATATCCTATAGGCCCTTTATTGAATACACTTATTTATTATGGAGTAGTACGTAGTACATATTATCCATACATAGCTAGCCAAGCGATTCTTCAATCTAGTCGTATATCCGATTCTTCGATCTTGTCTCATCAATTTTTTTTTAATTAAGTAAAAATTCGAGTTTAGATAACACTGAAACTCGAGAGATTGACCAGACGGCAGATCCTCAAACAAAGAACACAAACATAGAAAAAACTGCAAAAGACGGGACAATACATGCAAACAACGAAAGATGCAGATCTTCTGTCATCATTATTTTGCCTAATTACAATTTATTGTTTCGGTTTTCTTATTTCCCATGGGCAAGAGGGGGAGGTGTGTCATTCTTGTGCTGCGCACTCCTGGACAAGGAGGGGCGCCTCACTTCCTGGTACCAGGGTCCACCATTTTCAGGTGGATCCCCAGAATGTGATCTGGGCGGCTTTTTGTTGTTTGTAGCATCAAGGAGGTGCCTCACTGTCGGCCTCGGGTACCGATCTCTTCCTCCAAAATCATATCCTCCGTGGCCATAGCCATAGAGGTGCCTCGCTCTCGGGTACCCGTCTCCTCCAGGTGGATACTCTGTCCGCTCCTTTGGTGGTAGACCTGATCGAATTTTCGATCATAGGATGAAAGATGGATTTTCTTATTGCAAACTTTGATAATCCATGCAAATTAATATCAAACCCCATAATCTAGTAAAATTAATTTTCGTTTTAGTTTTTCAAAAAGGCCAATTAATTTGAGGATAAATGTGCCAATTATTTTAACCGGCGCGAATATGTTACTCTGGAGTCTGGCCCCAACAATTCAATTTCATTAATTTATTAATATTTAGATCGATTTTTGCTCAAATTTTGCTCCAACTTAAACCAAGCTAAAGGTCACAAAAGCCTATAAACAAAAAATTATCCAATGAGATAGGATGAGTAAGTTTACCCAGAGTATTAGCTGCAGCTGCGTCAATTGCGAGGAAGAATAAGCCTAAGAAGATTGCGAGAAGGACTGACTTCAATATGGTAATTATTAACTTCATTTCGAAGCACCCGATCGAAGGGGTTTGCTACCTCCACTCAATAGAGGGCGCCATGAATGAAGCGCACGCATATATAGAGGGCGAACGCCGAGATTATTCAAATAAATCCATTTCTAATTTAATTAATTTCCAATGAACCGATGTAACGATTGACACCAAAGTCATGCAGATAGCAAAGTTTTAAAACGTCAAGATGGCGCAGTTAATGAACGATACCAAAGTCATCCAGAGTTATTGACTTAATTTGTTTGTTTATCTGAACCGAGTTAATTTATTTATTGACTTACAAACTATATATCATTGTCTGAAGAGTTAAATGAGTGATACCGAAAATCATGCAGAGTTAGATGTTGGATGTAATGCTTGTATGGGGTTTTTTCAGCCAAAATATCAAATTGGTAATTAAAATTGTACCGATTGAAAATTTGGGTATTTGAAAACACTTCGGTGCGAAATTGGTAATTAAAATTGTACTGATGGAAAAATGGGTATTTTTTTCTGGTCGGAATTTCGGTTTTCATGTGCGTAGCTCTCCGATTCAATAGGTATTCAGATCTTTATTAGGAGAAATAAACAAGTACAAACTAAACAAAATGAGTTCAATATACGTGTGGGAGTCATGTGAATGAAAACCGAAATTCCGACAAAAAAAATATATCAATTTGTCAATCGGCGCAGTTTTAAATATCAATTTGACACCTGTGTCTTTTTAAATATTCAAATAACCAACATTGTCTGTTTTAATTACCAATTTGATATTTTAGTCGGAGTTTTTCAGCAAAGAGTTTTGAATTTTCTTGTTCCATATTGATTTCAAAAAGTATTTGAAGAGATGTTTACACAGTTTTAGTGAGTTATTAAGAGTTAGGATAGAGGTCCCACATGTGTGCACAGCCATTATCGCCGGTCAAGCTCCGTGTTCTTGACACGTTCTGATTACTCTCTCGGAGTTTATTTTTCGCCGGTAGAGCGTTTCTCTTTTGTTTTAAAAAACTGACCTTTAAGTTTTGATACACGTTCTTTATCATCTTCTCCTCTCCTCCTACAGAAATATGAGACCCCTCTTGGAGCTTATCTATTGGTTTCATAACAACTCCTGATTTTTCACTGGTGGGAGAATTCTCTTTTGTTTTAATTAAAAAACTGATGGTCTTTCAGTTTTGACTGTATATCACCTTCTCCTCTCCTCCTATAGAAATACGTTTGAGCAATGGTAGCAGTCTTGCACACCATGGTGTCGGGTTGAAATCGCTTCTAAGGCAGTGGTGTCTATTATACCACGCGACAACTTTCTAAAGAATTTTATTCATCGGCGTTTTCCATAAAAATTGAGGTCTACAGTTCTTCGCTCAACATTTTAAAAGCGATTTTGTTATTGATGCGATGGCTCTTCAATTTTTTTAAGTTGATGCTCGATCTATCCAAATTGGAACCACTTGATGGGATGGACTACAAGCATTGGATGTCACAGAAGGCGCTCATCATCTTCGAGCGGGTGGAGGTCGACTATGTCCTCCTGCAACCCACTCGTATATCGGCATATCTTGTAGTTGCCGAGAAGAAAACAATGTTGTTCTTGGTGCTACAAACAACAAGCTAGTACCTGTCTTTCTACGACAAGAGACTTGTGACAAAATATAAATAAAAGCAAGTTCAAATAAATACAGTCCTCTGGCTTAGCTTAGTCAATCAAATGAGATTGATTTAAAGAGACTAAAAAAAGTAGGGATATCATATAGGCTAAAACTCTTTTATTTTAAGAATATGTGTGTGGGTGTGTGTGTTAGAGAGAGAGAGAGAGAGAGATAGAGTGATAATAAAATAAAAAATGTAATTGGTTTGAAAAGACAGAAAGAGAGCGAAAAAAATAATTAAAGAGAATAAACTTGAGTTAAGCCCAAGAGATATATTAAATTAAATTTAATGTTTTGAATTAAGCCCCATAGTTAACAAATATGTTAAAAATTAAGGAAATAATAATTAAACGTATGAAAGGAGAAAAAAAAGAGTAGAAAATAGGAGATTGATTGAATTAACTAAAATCAAGGAGAAGATAACACGTGAGTAAAGTCTTCTAATTTAAGGTATTACTAGTTTAGTACCCGCACCGTGTGCGGTTTTTTTACAGTTTAAATTAATTTAATATAAATACTGGTTCAGAGAGCTAATTAATTTATTTCAACACTTTTGAATTGTTACACAATTTAAATAAAATTACCATTGATTCTCATTAATATATTGAAAATATTATCAAACTTTTATATAATTATTATCAAAATCTTACAAAATTGGGTAAAATCTCTCCAAAATATATCTATGTCTAAAAACTTATGAAAACTAATATCTTAAAATTGATTAAGGTGGAGATAAATTTTTTTGATTGGTTATTTCTATGAGGGAATGGTAGTAAATGACCCTTGACCCGGTTGAGTTTGCATGCCTAACACATTATCCGAAACAATTGCAAGGGAATGGTAGTAAATGACCCTTGATTGGTTATTTTTTTAGCTGGAGAAACCGGTGCTCCTAGGAAGAGAGAAAGAGAGAGCCACCGCCAGAGAGAGAAGGGGAAGGGAGAAGGAATGGGATTGGAGGAGGGGGCGACAGGTCTCCGGCTCGGAGGAAGGGATGAAGCGCAGAGGAGGAAGAAGACGCCTTTGATGCGGCCAACGATTCCATCACTCCTCTCCTCTCCTCCCCTCCTTCACGCGACTCAATTCCAGGTACACTCTTCTCCTCTCCTCTTCTCTTCTTCCTCTCTACTGAATCTGAGATTGCGGGTTAGGGCTGAATTTGAGTGAATTTGGTTGCTCCTGAATTTGAATTAATTTCAAGTTAGGCAAAAGAGTGGGGTGATGGGCGAGAGGAAGAGGAAGAGTGGGGATTTGGAGGACGGTGACGGTACTAGTGGCGGTAACGACGATATGAGCCGGGATGGGATTGAAATTGAAAGAATCTGGTCGCTCCTGAATTTGAGGTTAGGCAAAAGAGTGGGTAGATGGGCGAGAGGAAGAGGAAGAGCGAAGATTTGGAGGACGGTTGGGGTGGTAATGGTGGTGACAACCATATGAGCCGGGATGGGGGGTCGGACAGGGTTGATTCTGACAAGGGTTTGAAAAGGATGAAGGCAAAATTCAAAGAGTTGTGTGATGAGGATAACATTTTGGTGTTTGCTTAAATCTGTCTGTGCGCAATGTTGAAGTCTATGATTAATTTGTTGCTTCTGCTTTTGAGTTTGCTTGCTGTAAAAAATCTGTATTTTACAGTTACTGCTGTTGCAGTTTGTTACAGAAAATCTAGGACGGTTGTGCTTACATCGAAATAGGAAGCAAAAATTAATATATGGCAACAACAGAGATGTTGAAGGACAAAATTGAGTTACTGATTTTTTTACATTGAGTTACTGTTGCAATTTTGTACTCATTAATGTGTTGAAGGACTAAATTGAAGTTGTTTTTTGTTAGAGATGATATCGTCTAGTTACTTCATCCGTGATTAAGAGCATAAGAACTGTATATGTCATATTAATTTATAAGGTGTTGCTTTTGTAGATTTGTGAAGATTTGGGATAGGAGAGGTTTTCTCATTTTTTCACCACCTTTTGTATCTTATCAGATTCTTTTATTTGAATTGGTTTTTGTTTGATTGAATGTGTGCTTTTCAACTAAGTGTAAAATCCAATTATGCAACTATTAAGATTCTTGAATTGAATTTCTTGCTTTGAATATCAAAATGCTTGCAATTATACAATTGTCCTTTTTCTTTTAGTTTTTCATTTGTTTGAATTAATTTTCTAGTCTATTAGCTCACTTGGGAGAGCAATATGTTTGGCATAAAAAAGTGTGTTCGAATCCCACGTAGACTATCTAAATAATTTGTTGAAGTTTGGTACTAAATTTTGAATGTAATGCTAGTTAGACTTTTTGAACAAATCAATTAAGTTATGGAGTCCAAAAAAGATGACAAAGACTAAAGTGAGAGTTGTTGCGTATTTGGAAGTGAGCTAGTTAGATGGAGCTCTTGTGTTAGATTTTATTTTGGTTTGATTAGGCAATGACTAAGATGGAGTTGTTGCGTATTTGGATGTGAGTATCTTAAGTAATCATCCAATAAACCATTCGACTAACATAGTTACTACTTTTGGGTCAAACAAGTTTTATGACAGAATTACTCGGACAATGTCACTCTTTTACCGAATAAGCGAGACTTGCTTTCCATCTTAGTCATTGCCTACTTTAACTTGGACAATGTCTCTCTTTTACCGAATTAGCTTATAGATTGCATATCAGCAAATAACCTGTCATGTTAAAGGGTATAACCTATCATGTTAATAGCATTACCTGTCATGTTTTTTCCTTAAGGAGAAGAGGATCGATTCGCATTACCTGTCATGTTATTCGAATTACCTGTCGTGTGAAAGAGTATAACCTGTCATGTTAATAGCATTACCTGTCATGTTACTTTCTTTCATTAAGGCAAGCTTTTCACAAATGACTGACAATAGTTTGAGGCTTCAGCTGATCTATGATCATACGATGAGTGAGCACTACTCTATTATATGGCATCGCGAGTTGGCAAACCGGAGGAGGACGAGACTTGGTTTGCCTAAGTCTAGAGGTCAGGGTCCTATTGTTGCAAAGGAATCCATCGGTGAGGTCGCTTACAAAGTGTTCGACAAAATGTCTGCACAAATGCAGAGTGAAGAAATCAAAATTAAGAGTGACATGCCTAAAGAAATTGATGGGAGCATCCAACTGAAAAGGTAACTCTCTTATCGATCTAGTTACACCTATTCTGATAAGTGATGAGAATCGACTACTGGGTTTCGATCTGGAAGGGGTGAGCGTGAATGATTTGTGTCAATTGCAGTCTGTTTGTGACCTTGGAATTTTAGAAAAAGGGATTGGAGTTATTATTGTTGATTTTATTGTCCCAATTTTGGTTGCACATTTGAAGGGTGGTGGAGATTATTTGATTGTTGCTAGGCATGGCTTGCTCAAGGAAGTGCTCAAGCTATCGGTTGACAATCAAGTTGTTACAAAAGGATTCACTAATTTGTTCGCTAGCCATTTGCTCGAAGGTGCTATAGCTGATAGCTTTAATGTTATGACAAGTGATCAAATGGGTTTTGATCCGGTAGGAGACTTCGCTATAGCTAATAGGGATGAACTGCAGTCATTTGATCCGGGAGAGAATCCTATTGATGAGCTCTCTGAGATTAGCAGTGATGATCAAAATGAATTGAAGGTGCCCAAGGTTAATAAGCAGAAAGTGTTAAGCTACTGATTTTGGCCACTATGGAAGATGGTTAAGGTTTTGCATACGGTTGCTGCCAATATTCATTTAGAGTTTACTTTATGTGTCATGTAAAACAATTCACGTGTCATGTAAAACAATTCAACTGTCAAGTAAACGATTCACGTGTTTAAGGAAACAATTCACATGTCAAGTAAAATACATTATGTGTCATGTAAATCCGGAATGAGTGACATGTAAATTCAGTATGGGTGACGGGTAATTATATGATGTAAATCCGGTATGGAGAACAAGTTTTCTAAAGAGGTAATCAACCTTTTTCTTCATGAAAATTTGGCCAAAAATGAGGTATGGATTATTTTTGGTGCTGCTGTCTTAGAAAAGAGAGGAAAAAGTGCTCGATTTTGATAGAAAATTGTGTAATTTTTTTCACAGAGCACCAAATCGAGTTATGTAACTTCCTATAGCTTTCTAAAGATGTAATCAACCTTTTTCTTCATGAAAATTTGGCCAAAAATGAGGTATGGATTATTTTTGGTGCTGTTGTCATAGAAATGAGAGGAAAAAGTGCTCGGTTTCGATAGAAAATGTGTAAATTTTTCCACATAGCACTAAATCGAGTTATGTAACTTCCTATAGCTTTTACAGATGTAATCAACCTTTTTCTTCATGAAAATTTGGCCAAAAATGAGGTATGGATTATTTTTGGTGCTGCTGTCATAGAAAAGAAAGGAAAAAGTGCTCGGTTTCGATAGAAAATTGTGTAAATTTGTCCATAGAGCACCAAATCAAGTTCTGTAACTTCCTATAGCTTTATGAAGATTTAATCAGCCTTTGTCTTCATGGAAATTTGGCCAAAATGAGGTATGCTTTCTAAAGATGTAATCCAGGGTAAATGATCACGGGTTCCAATCAACAAACAACTCTCTTTGATGCGCAAACATTGGACGTTGCTTGGAAGCAACATGCGGTCTTCTGGCCCCAAGTCTCTACTTGAATGTTGTCATACTACAAATTGAAGGATGAAGTATAGGCAACCATATTTTCCATTGTCGAAATTTGAAGACAACAATTGCAGCAGATCCTCAAACTACTAGGCGAATAGCAGTTATCTCGAAAGTCGAAGTAATAGTTGAAGCTAAAATGTCGGACGTAGACAAAAACCAAACTGTGTCCAGTAGAAAACCACAGGATGTCTAGTATACACCCATAGGGTGTCAACTGTCAACCATAACCCGAAAGAGAGGAAAAACCTAAAACGTGTCCAGTAGACAATCGAATGGTGTCCAGTAGGAAACCATAGGGTGGATAGCAGTTCATGTCATGTATGCAGGATTTCCTTTAATCAATCTGATGTACCAAGTGGGGAGAATTATGTATTAAACATCAATGATTTTTCCATGTTCATATAAGGGAAAAAGTATGACAGAAATGATTTCTTCTGCTAGACTTCTATTTTTGAACTTGGTTTCAAATTCAGCCTTGGATGATTTCTGGGATAAGTCCGCTCACTCTGACTGTCATGTGAAGTGACGTAGGTGACATGTCAAACCTATTACCTATCATGTTAAAAACCCATCTTATGTTGAATTCAACAGAAAGATGAAGTGTCTTGGCTTTTGATTTATTTTGATATGAAACTGCCTATAATTTAGTGATGTAGCAAGTTTGACTTGTTCTAAACATAATTTGGTGATGTAAAACAATTCAGATGTCATGTAAAATAATTGACAGGTCATGTAAAACAATTCAGGTGTTATGTAAAATAGTTCACTGGTGACAGGACAGTGATGCGAATATTATTCAATGGTACATCATCAAATAGGCTATGGCAGAAACTGAAATTGAGCAAAGTTGAGCTACAATCTCCATCAACATTAACTTGCTAAATCCAATTTCGACAAGCATAATAAGCCTTATCAAATAGGCTTATTATTCATGAATAATAAGCCTATGTCGGAATTGAACCCACATCTTTGTGTATGATCACAATGCTCTCCTATTGAGCTAATAGGCTATATGTGAAGAATATTTATGTCACAACATGCCTATAGAGCCAAAACATGTAAGACGACGTTTTTTTTTTGTTATCAAACAAGGTTGAGTAATCAAGGAAATTATATACCTACTTTGACATCATTGAGGAATATGAACTTCCACCCCTTGATCACTCATACCCCTTGATCACTCATCATACCGAAAAAAATGCCATCTCCAACTCCAAGCAAGTCAAGATTGAAGACAATATATAGATTAGATTCGGAAGAAAGGAGAAATTGAGCACAAAAACAACTTACCTCCCTCTCATTACACAAGAATCTGCACAAGCACCTTTGAATTATTTTACATGACAATTCAATTGTTTTACATGACACCTGAAAGGGTCAAAAGTCCCTACTTTTTATCAATAAGATGTTACGATTGTTGACAATGTATATCGGTATATGCTTAATATGTATGGATTTTGTTGGAATTTTCAGCATACACAAAGGTGATCTCCATACAAAAGCATATGTCATTAGACTCAACTCTGCAATGAATCAGCTGCACTTCAGAAGCTAGATTCTTCACATCAAAAACGGCCGCATTAGGTTCGCACAGCGTCTGATATTCCTCAGCTTTAGCTCCCTGCGGCTGCTGCTCTTCGACTGTAACATCTTGCAGCTCCCCTTTATCTTTTTCTTTTTCCACCCATATCATTTGGGTAGATTTCCTGAACTTCTCTTTTCCTTTCTTTTTCCTCTCTTGACAGGAGGCTAGAGAGTGCCCAAACTTTACACAATCAGAGCAAATTTTAGGCAACCATTCAAAGACGATAGCTTGAGAGGAAGATATTTCTTTTATGTTCACTATCTTACAATCCAATGTCGAGCAGATAAAGGATTGTAGTCACGCATTGCTTGCAATTCTGATTTGAGCAATGTCTCCTCGACATAAAAGGCGTTGTCATGAATATTTTCACCACCAGGTTTCTCAACTTTAACATTCATGTCGCCCACCTACATCAGAAAAGTGCATGTTATCATTATAAGTTAGTTGGGCACAAGGTATATGACAATTACAAATATCAAAGGAAAAATGTTAAGTAAATACTCAGTATAAGATTGTTTCATGTAGACTTCAGGTTATCAGCGCATATATGAGTAAATATAGATCAATGGATATTTCTTTTCAAATTTGAGCTAATATTTGATCCTTCAAGGCCAACTAGCCAAGGTATAGATGCCAATCACAAGTTTAAGGTAGCAGGGAGAAATATGGTTTTGATATGGTGGTGACATAGTCCTTTGAAATGGGTGTCGGTGGGGACAATGACCCTTTACTTGATCCCTACCAAAAAGGCACAAACACGCAACACATTTGGAAATGCATTTAGACACACAATTCTACTCTTTTGATTCAGGAAGCAGAGGAGTTCTAGCATATAACAGGTTCTACCACAGTTTCATCTATATTTACACTTGAGTTTCCAAACAATATGAAGATGCAGCTAGATGATACATACAGAAAAAACAGCATGACAATCTATTAGATACTAATCCACAAGTTAGGTTTGTTTATCCTACACTTCTGAATTCTCCAAATCTAATAAAACAATACATGATTCAAAGATTCCCTAGGCCTATAGTCAATGGCCATGTCCATACGAGCAACAAAAAAGTGTTGATGAACAGGTGCATACAATCCATGTGCAATTGTTGTGCCATACTTTCGAGAAATTCCATTCAATTTCCGGCGTGCATACAACCGGTGCAAATTCCATTCAATTTCCGGACACCGCCATCGCTCAAATCATGGTTAACACCCACCGTCACTCGAATCCCTCAGTTACCACCGATTGGGAGGCGAGGTTGGAAAGGTCGGGGATGGCGAGGTCGGGGATGACGCTTTGAGAGGTGGATGCAGCTAAGGGAGAGGTCGCGGAGCGCCCAGATCGGAATCCTAGCCGCCGCCCCCGATCCCCCTTCCTTCTCCTTTCTTGTCGACTGCGCTCGAGCCCTCCCACTGAGCCTTGAGCCCGGAGCCCGGAGCCTCTGCCTCCGCCTCCGCCGCGCCTCGATCCTTTTCCTTCTCCCTCCTTTCTCGCCCGCCTCCGGTCCCTTTCTCTCTTTCCTTTCTCTCCTTTCTCCTATGCCACGGGCTACCAGCTGTACTTGGCAAGCGGATATTCGCATTTCGGCAAAAAAAATTCTGATTGGGTTATGCATGCAAAGAATTCGGATAAAAGGATTATTTATGCAAACTGCCCTATTTCTATTAAGATAAGGAGAAGATGTCATATGTTGCATACGACTTGTAGACTTATCATTTATTATACGGAATTTTCACCTAATACCCCTAAGGTTAAGGCTAATTCGCGTGGTGTACAAAAGTTTGACATATTTCGCAAGGTACCCCTGAGGTTTCTATTTATTTTCGCCAAATACCCCTAAGGTTTGATTTTTTCGCCAAATGCCCCTCTTTCGAATTTGTTAACGTTTTTTTTATTGAAAATAAAAAGAATAGAAAATATTATTTCATTATTATTTTTGTAAGGTATTATTTGAACAATATTATTTAATTATGGTAATTAAATTATCTAATATTATATACACAATACCATATCATATTACATTTTTTAATCAATTGAATTAATTCAAAACTTTTTTTTTGATAAAGTTAAAATTAACTATAAAATATTATTTCATTATGTATTAATTACACAATATCATTTCATGCTATTTATTTAAACAATGAGATTAATTCAAAACGTTTTTTTTTTAAAATACATAGTTCCAAATATATAAATTCTTTTTTTTTCAAAGCAATTAATCTCTCTTTTTGTGTGTGTACAATGAAAACTATTTTTTATATAATAATCTTAATTTTTAGAATTTCACACAATCAACCTAATCTACATAAATTTTCAAATAATAAATTTTTTAAACATTTTTTTAACCAATGAGATTTATCTATTCTAATGTTAAATGAGAAATATTTTTTCTTAGATGACATAATAATTTTAATTTCACAATTTCCTCCCAATCAACCGAACATTGAAAAAAAAAAATCAAACTAATGAAATTTGTACACGTTTCTTTAATCAATCTAGTTATATCTAAATATTAATTAATAAGCATTTTTTATTAGGTGTTATAAACATATTTATTTTAGGATTTTAACCCAATCAACATATTTTACTTAAATCTTAAACTCGTGTAATTTTTACACATTTTTCATAAATGTTTTAATTATTTTTTACTTAATTATCAAATCTTTTTTTTTTGTATTTTATTTTGACGTTTGATAATATCTTATTTAAATTTATCATAGTAATTTTTTATACTTAGAAAATTTTATTTTTATTAAAAATATGCGCCATATTGGGGGAATTGTACTATTTTTCAATAAAAAAAACGTTAATAAATTCGACAGAGGGGCATTTGGCAAAAAAGTATAAACATCAAGGGTATTTGGCGAAAAAAATGAAAACCTCAGGGGCACCTGGCGAAATATGTCAAACTTTTGTACACCACGCGAATTAGCCTTAACCTCATGGGTATTTGGCGAAAATTCCGTTTATTATATCTATTATATATATCTTCTAAAATTGGTTACATATGTTATATAGGTAAATTCTTATCTTATATAATAGGTAAAATCTTATCTTATATAGTATTTAAAATTCGTTAATTATATATTCTAAACATATATCCATATCAAATCAAATTGGGTCAAATTTTATCTTATGAATATATAGATATATTGATTAAATAGATTTAGAATAAAATTTTATCTTATGCATATATTAATTATGAAATCTTATCTTAAATAATAGTATTTAAATTTGGTTAATATTTTCTAAAAATATATCCATATCTAATCAAATTGGGTAAAAATTTATCTTATGCATATATAGATATATTGATTGGTTGAATAGATATATCTAATTTTATCTTGTACATATATTAATTATTTCGTTCAAAAAATGTGATTGGTTCGTATGACTACTTTTAAGGAGAAGTCGCCATGTGTCTTAGCCGACTTATCCTTTATTATATATAAATAAATTGATGATATAGATAGACATATAGATATAGATTCTCAATTCCTTTATTTAACCCTCTATAATAATAAAAACTATCCCAACAATATTTTACAATTCTCATGGTTGAACTTTATGGGAATTCAATTATCATGAAGTAGCTTCCTAGGAATTTCAAATTCCCACCTCAAACCAAACACTCCCTACGAGCATTGATCGATACAATACAACTAGTATAATCCCCGCGTCATGACACGATTTTTTATAAATTAAAACTTAATAATATTTAATTAATATTATAAAGTAATAGTAAAAGTTTAGATAATTAAATGTTTTGAATTAACTAATAAAATTATAATTGAGGCTAAGATTATTGATTAATTGAAATTTTTAAAAAATAGATTGAATAACCTACTTGTAAGGAGAGAGTGACACCTCATAAAAAATGCTTCTCTTTTAATAGTTAGATATAGATGTTTTTTAAAAAACTAATAAAATTATAATTGAGGCTAAGATTATGGATTAATTAAATTTTAAAAAAATTGATTGAATAACTTACATTTAAGGAGAGAGTGACACCTCATAAAAAATGTTTCTCTGTTTTTAAAAAAAAACATATAAAATTACAATTCAGGTTAAGATTATAGATTAATTGAATTATTTTTTAAAATTACTGGAATAACCTACTTTTAAAGAGAGAGTGACACGCACTAAAAAGGTTTCTCTTTCAATAGTTAGACATAGATAGATACACGGTGAAATCAAGTACTTTACAAAAAAAAATTAGCAAGTGCGCAATACATGAAAATCCATCAAACTATTATATTAGCTGATACATACTTACTCCGTATTACGTACGTTATTAGACAAACTACACCTATACAACTTCTACAAAAATAAAAATAAAAATACATACATATATAGAGACAAACTTCACCTATTTATATAACTGCTACAATAATAAAAAGAAAAATACACATATAAACATACATACATACGTACATACATTACACGGAAAACACAATCCAACTCCGGCGAACAAGCGAAAACAAGCTAGCAAGATATATATAAGCACGGACTCTATTGATGAAGGTCACTTAACCTCCTCTCGAAGAAGGTCGCCTCTTGTGAAAACAAGCATAGGATGCTACGACAACGAGAACACTAGAAAATCCCCAGGAAAAACCAAAAAACAGTCCATCCAAAAAATGGTCCTTCTTGCCATCTCTTCTACTTCCATCGCTTGCTTCTGATGTTGCTGAATGAGAACAAGGGCGATTTAAGGGTTTCCCACACAAGCCCGGATTACCTTCAAAGCTCGGTTCTTCGAAAGTACTCAGCTGACCACTGTACGGTATCTGTCCCTCAAGGTTATTATACGACACATCAAAACTTGCCAAGAAACTAAGGCTTCCTATTGATGTCGGAATCTCTCCTGTCAAGTTGTTTCTAGAGAGATTCAACATCTCCATTTTTCTCAAATTTGATATACTAACAGGAATGTGACCCGAAAAAGAATTATTTTGGAGGTATAGCCCTTGGAGATTTTGTAAGTTGCCAATCTCTTTCGGAATGATGCCACTGAATTCGTTATTGGAGAGATTTAGGCCATGATAAAAGTTCACCTTATACCAAAATATGTGGCCAGGTGCAAGAAAGATTGGGAGCTCAAATTGAGAGAACTTGAGATCTTCTTGTACATTTTGAGAAATTAGTCCTGGCAATTGACAAAGTTCTACGGGAAGCTCTCCAAATAAACTATTGTCATTTAAATCTAATCTAAATAGGTATGGTAGAGTCCCTAACCAATTCGGAAGTCTACCTGTCATTTGATTATCTTCCATGCTTAAATACCTCAAACTCTTCAAATTAGATAACCAATTAGGGATTGGTCCTGGTGCAAACTTGCATCTTCCTAGTGCAAGGAATTGAATCTTTGTGAATTCACCTAAACCGAGAAAGTTTTCTTGGATCGGTGGGTTCTCACCATAGAAGTTGTTTGAAAGGAAGAGGGTCGTTAGGTTCTTACATTTCGCTAAAACTCTAAGAGTGGATGTGATGTTTGTAAGAAAATTTTTTGTTAGAGAAATGAAAGAGGGCCTTTAGATCAATGATTTTGAGTGAGATTTGGCCGGTTATAGCATTTGTGGAAAGTCCAATCGCAATGAGTGACTTGCATGAGTATATGCTTTCCGGCAAACTACCTTGCAAACTATTATCTCTAAGATCAAGCTTCTGGAGCTCAACGAGTCTAGAAAAATCTAATTTTGAGATATCTCCATCCAGGTTGTTATCCCTCAAGTGTATCTCCACTAGATGTGTACAATTCATCAAAGATGATGGGATATAACCGCTAAGACTGTTTTCATAAAGAAGAAGCATTTCCAATGGTAGGAGCTTCCCAATCTCTTGAGGGATGGACCCATGAATACTATTTGATGATACATCTAGGATTTTTAGGTTTGTGAGGGTAACAATAGAGGAAGTGATTACCCCATGTAGGCCTTTGGAATGCAATTGCAAATGGGTTACCCTGCCATTGATATCGCAATGCACGCCTTCCCATAGACAACAACTTATATGGGAGGACCAATTTAGCGGGAGTGAAGAAGATGGTGAAATGTTTGTCGAGAAGGCAAGAAGCGCAGATTGATCTTGGTGGTTGCACACTTGCGTGTACGAGAACACAAATGCATTGAAGAGGAAGATGAAGAAGAGAAGATGGGCAGGAAGGAGAGTAAATAGTTGTTTGGGAGACATGACTTAATTTGGAGTGATAAAGATGTGTGTTGTTTGGCAAATACCTTAGTCTTGCGTTCTCCTTTTATAGTGATCAGTTTCCGTCTTTCATTTGAGTCGTGAGTCATATTAATTACTTTATCTTCTCGGTGTTATAAGGTACACAAACAAATTGAGTCAATGTGATCGTTCCATCAATTTCCTACGGAGCTAATCTTTGTCTGAAAACCATTTAAATATGGAAAAGTGGCTAGGTAAACCAACGAGTAAAATATTTATCAAATATGTATGCTTAATCTTTGTCTTTATAATATACTAGTATTTTTATCGTCGGCATTTTGTTAACTAATTACATTTTATTATATTTCATAAGAGTATGTACTCTTATTTACCTAAGCATGCAATAACTAGCTATATAGATTATATTCTATTTGGTTCTACTCTCATAAGTCCGTTGAGACTCGTGATCGAAGGGTCGTGTGCACAAACGTAAATACACTAGTAGCCTATTACATCATAAACCAGTGACTATAAAAAGGAGTATTTATTTTTCCTGTATATCACTTCAAATTTCAAAAGGTGGTTGAGAAATGCTTGTTTGTTTATTTAAACGGTCAAGAACAAGAGTATGCTGGTTTGAATTTCACGGTGCTATTAATTAATACGCAGTAAGACGTATGCATGTAACACATATGTAGTATATCACAAGTTGGTGTAGTACGTGGTTGTAAGACTACATTTTATATCAAGAGATTCGATATTTGAATCCTCTTGAAAATACAGAGTTGCTTGTAAGTCAACTCCTTAAATGGGACACACAGTACTCGATCTAGATATAGAGCGACTGAGTCGATCGAACTAACCGATTAAGGTAAAAAAAAAAAAGTAAGACTTATGTAACGATTATTTCTACAACTAGTACTCCCCCGCCTCATTTTGCATTTTAAAATAAAATCATAAAAATATAATAAATTAATATTATAAAATGAAATGAAATAAAATATCAATAAAGCTAGGTTACTATAAGATTAAAAATGTATAATTCGATTGGCTGAAAAACTTACAGTTAATGATAACACCTAAAAAAATGATTCTCATTTAAAACAATATTTGTAGATATAGATATTTTAAAATAATCTCATTGGAATGAAAAAATTAATAATATCATTGTAACAATATCGAAAAAAACTAACTAAAATAATTCTGTAAAAATCGATTAGATGAAGAAGAGAAAAAAAAATAACATGTGATGTTCTCGGGCTTTTAATTTAATAGAGTATATAAGAATTTACATATTGGTATAGTTTATATATTAATTAAAGGTTTTGATTTAAACCCGACGGTTTAAAAATGAAGAATATATTAAAGAAAAAAGTACAACTAATATGATGATGCCACATGATCAAAATTACTTTTCATTTAAATTATACATTAATATATTAATTTAATTTTAACATTAGTTGAATATTTTGAATTGAACACATTGATTAAAAATAGAGCATATAATGAATTGAAAAAATTGACTAAAAATATGGTAATATGAAGATATATATATATATAGTCGAGTGGACCCAACAACTCTTCTGTAAAAGGATAAGTGAATTGCTTTTCGTCGTCGTCCGCAACTATTGGGGAGTTTTTTTTAGATCGTTCTTGTTGTGAAGTTGATTTTGCTTTTTTTTAACGTCATTTTCTGTTATTATGGTATGTTTAGACGATTTTCGCCTGCCGATTTGTTAGCCACTCGAGAAACAAACTTGCCTGATCTCGAATTCTTACTTGGGCGAAATTTGCATCTCCAACAATCTGGACATGTATTGAATGTGGAACTGAAGACTTGCTCTAAAAGTAGTGACGGATCCTGAACTTGTTGATTGAGGGGACGAAAATTTACGATAAAAAAATATATTTTATGTAATGTATCCTGAATTTGCATTATTTATTTCATGGTTTTCAAATATTTCAATATAACCTCATAATTTGAAGTTCTCGAATATAGTTACATTATTAAGATATGAAATTAATAAATAATAATTATAATAAAAATATATCATTTTGGTAAATGATGTAGGAAATATTGTAATTCAGTGCTGAAATTTGAAACGCTTATAACTTTTTGCTCAGATATCGGATTTGAGCTTATAATATATCAAATCGAAACTATCGACGAGAGGAATGTGTATGTTAATTTCATTTTCGATTGGAGGGGCGACTGCCCCTACTGGCCCTAAAGAGGATCCGCCCCTGTCTAAAAGGTCAATCATGTTGACCTTTCCGAACTCAGAAAAATGAAAGCTAAATGGGACGAGTTAATGAAAATAAATGCTAAAATTATTGAAAAGTAAAAGTTTACTGTTTAGTATGAGGTGTCAAAGAAAAGCAGGTCAATAAAGAGAAAAAAGAGAAGGATGAATCACGAAGGAGGGAGTTGAAGGACCTTTCTCGGCAGAAACAAGCACCTGGATCAATTTCGAAAACCTTCAACTTATTATTTTTAAGAAAAAACACTTTGTAAAAATCCTTAAGTAGCAAACTATATAATTTATAGGGTTAATTGTGTTAAATATCCCGACATTTGTGGATAGTTGCGCTTAATATCCCGACCTTTTAAGATTTCACGAAATATCATGACCTTTGGTGTTAGTTGCGCTCTCTACCCTAGATAGATTTCTTGAATTAAAAAATTACACAAATAATGGAAAAATTACACAAAAGCACCCATATTTATACAAAAAAAAAATTCAATAATCCCTATTTTAATCAAAATAAAAAGGAAATTTATACCAAACATATAAAAATGCGTGCTCTAAAAAATTAAAATAAGATCGATTATGTAAAAATAAACTTGTTTCTTATTGTGATGCATAAAATCTGCATCTTAGTTGATCGATCTTGATCATGCTCTCAACTCGAACCCTAGCCTGCAAACAAGAACGAACGAGGTCGGGGCGGGGCTTGTCTCCCCCGTAGGACCCTCCGACCCTCAAGTCAGTCCCCCCTGATAAGAATCTCGTTCTCATATTTATACTAATTGAGCCTAGAATAAACAGCCAGGGCATTTAATTAAAGGAATTTAAACGGTTATGATATTTAATAAAAGAAACTGTTACCGTATTTAATTCGATCAACGCTCTTAGTGCACGAAACCGATATCGTAATGATCATTAGGTGAAACGGTAGCATCAATGTCGTATTGAATACTCGAATTTATTGGTAAAAGACCAGAACGCCCTTGTGCTACGACGACGGGATTTTCCCTATCTCAATTGTCCCTCGGGTTTCTTCTTCATGTCTCGATGATGAAGGAAGCCGAAGAAAGTAAATGGCGAAGTTTGTCGAGTGAACGATGATTTTGCCGTAAACGTTAGTCGCTTGATTCGCAGTTGACTATTGGCCATAAGTGGCTATCGTTGGCCGTAATTGGCGATTTTCGGTGGCCGTAATTGGCGATTTCCGGTGGCCGTAAGTGGCGATTTTCGGTAGCCGTAATTGACGATTTCCATTTCCGGTGGCCGTAAGTGGCGATTTCCGGTGGCCGTAAGTGGCGATTTCTATTTCCAGTGGCCGTAATTGGCGATTTCCGGTAGCCGTAAGTGGCGATTTTTATTTCCGGTGGCCGTAAGTAGCGATTTCTATTTCCGGTGGCCGTAAGTGGTGATTCTTCTGACTTAACTGGCATTTGCTTGGCCTTAAGTGGCGAGTCTTCTGCCTTAACTGGCATTTGCTTGGCCATAAGTGGCGAGTCTTCTGCCTTAACTGGCATTTGCTTGGCCATAAGTGGCGAGTCTTCACCTTTTTGAACAATTGTTGTAACTTTGAAGACGTCGTTTCATGACATCTACAGTCGTTCGACCTGGTCAAAAACATTGCAGTACTTCTACATAATTCAAAGCAATTACGTCATTAGAAGATCAATATTGTGATGGGCAGTGCCCCTAACACGTTATATGCCCCTGCACACAGTTTATATACCTTTGCGGAGATGTAGTAAGCTAAAAATCTAGCTTGCAAGATCTATATATTCATCTTTCAATAAAGTTTTCTACTTTGGGTAAAATACCGAATCTTTAACTTGCTTTTGGTCTCTTTATAGCTCTTGATGCCTCAAATCATTTGGGTTGCATCAGTGCCCCACCATCATTGGTCGGAGCTGGCCATATGATTATCGCTAAATTAAAATCGATGAGTTGCGGACTCATATCCCTTTTACAGTGTCCTATTCAAAACTGCATAATAAACGGAGCAAACCGAGACAAACAAGGGACTATCGGTATAATGGGAACAAACTAGGCGAGAACTCAAGTAAAATAAAGTCAATCATTATAGAATAAATAGTCAAATAGATCGAGCTTAGCATAAAATAATTAAATTAATATCACTCGTATTTCATCCGATTAGTGCAAAGTTAGACGAGTGAGTATAAAAAAATCACATAATCCAGTTGTGATAGGATTTAGGAATTCCTTGTTGCATTTGGTTATAATTAAATTCACTTCTACTTACCTCAATTAATAATCTAGGTCGGAAGAGGGTGACTTACCTGTCGTTCCTAGAAGTTTGGACCTTTTAAGTAATTGTCTGAAAAGTCTGGGCCTCCATTGCAATATATAAGATCCTTGAGGCCGGTTTCGTGGTTACCCTAGTTTACCATCTCCTTCGTCACGTTTTAGAATGTGAGAGAGCGCGGCGGCGGCGGCAGAGGATCTTCAAACGGCAACCTCAGCCCTTCCGAGCTCGAGAGGCAGTTGGTTGGCCCGGCGAAGTATCGATGGATGGTCGAAGGGCTCACCGTCTCACACGGGCTAACGCTGTAACGCAGGCGGGAGTCGGACCTCGCTGAAGTCGAACCTGAGCAGAAAAGAGGTGAATTCCGTATCGTCTGTCGCCTCGCCGTCGCTGAGTGCATCTCCGACCATCACCGGCGCCGAGCTCCATCTCCAATCGTCGGCCGCGGAGATCCATCTCCATTCTCGGCTGTGAATCCCGTTGCTTTTCTCCTGCCTGCTGGGCTCTGAATCGTGTCCCTTCTCGCCGTTCTCGGCTACTCCCATCCATTGCCGCCGACCTGGCCTCCGTCGGTCGTCGTCGTTTGACAAGCCCCATCTGAAGTCGAGCCATCCACCATGTACCGGGACGACGGCCTGGCGGGCGAAGAGCGGTGGTGGCCTGAGGGGTAGTCCGGCGTGCCCCTGTGCCCTCGAAAAAGCTTCGCAGCACGTCTGGCGTTCATGGGCACCGAGCATCTGGTTGCGCCCCTGGCACCCGGTGGCGGTCGTAAGACCCTTCAATCTTGTTCATTAGGGTTCCGATTTTAAGGCTTTTTGATCGGATTCCCACATACGGCGCCAATTGTGATGCATAAAATCTGCATCATAGTTGATCGATCTTGATCATGCTCTCAACTCGAACCCTAGCCTGCAAACAAGAACGAACGAGGTCGAGGTGGGGCTTGTCTCCCCCGTAGGACCCTCCGACGCTCAAGTCAGTCCCCCTTGATAAGAATCTCGTTCTCATATTTATACTAATTGAGCCTAGAATAAACGGTCAAGGCATTTAATTAAAGGAATTTAAACGGTTATGATATTTAATAAAAGAAACTGTTACCGTATTTAATTCGATCAACGCTCTTAATGCACGAAACCGCTATCGTAATGATCATAAGGTGAAACGGTAGCATCAATGTCGTATTGAATACTCGAATTTATTGGTAAAAGACCAGAACGCCCTTGTGCTACAACGACGGGATTTTCCCTATCTCACCTACTAATATCTTATATTCCTTAAAAATTTATTTTATAAAGCCATAGTTATAATTGACGTAAGATTAATATGTAAGTACCATATTAAATGCCCAATTAATCAAGTTTCCATGAGTATATACCCAATTTTCCTATTTTTAATTTATGTTTATTATATCTTTATTAATTATAAATAGTTATCATATACTCCGTATTTTACGTACTATTTCTTTTTTAAAAAATATATTTTATTTTATTTTTATTAAAGTATTATATTTCATATATGTATATGTTAGCATTTTTTTATAGAATCTTTTTTTAATGCTGTGGAATTTAGATGAGAAATATTTTCTTAAGATTCAATCACAAGATTCCACATAAGATGTTATGTATTAGTTTTAGTGTATATAAAATAATATGGACCAAAAAGAAAATATATATAAAATAATATATAGAGAATATATGTACAAATTCACATTTATAGATCGGTATATATAAACATAGATTTTTTTATAAC
This sequence comes from Persicaria tinctoria, assembly GCA_037127255.1. Lineage (NCBI taxonomy): Eukaryota > Viridiplantae > Streptophyta > Magnoliopsida > Caryophyllales > Polygonaceae > Persicaria > Persicaria tinctoria. The sequence continues at coordinate 20,428,660 of JBANSL010000013.1, read as the reverse complement.
ACATATTATGAAGAAAAATAATAAAATTAATTATTTTCAATAATTATGGGAGTAGATGTTATGTATTAGAAATGATTTTTGGTAATTTAATAGGATCTCGCAAGCAACAAATGGTGTAGTTACGTTCAAAAAATGACCCTAAAAACCTTTGCTGCCTTTGAGGTACGTGCCTCACGCGCCCCTCTTCCTCCTTCCCACCGGCCTCCTGCAACCCCCCCTGCTGCTTCCTCAAGCCTTCATCAACGCCTACACGCGAGTCCGGCTAACCGCCTCCTCCTATTGGACCATACAGAAGCAGGCTTGTGCCACTTCTCCTCTCAAATCTCTTCTCGGGCGGGAATCGATTCTCGTCCTGTTTCCCCCGAAATTATAATCCTTGCTAGGGTTTCGCATGGTGTGCTGGCGAGTTCTTACTCGACCGTAAATAGTGCCTTCGAGGGCAGATGGAAGGTCTATGTGGGGGGGTTGGCTCACTTGAGTGATTTTAGCAGCCGGATGGGACGTTATCGGCTCACCTTGGTCTGCTTCCAGTTCTGCAGATGGAGGGGATGGATTTTTGCTTTGCAGGTCCTCCAATTAATTAGCCGATCGTGCTACAATTACAACTTCAATCCCTACTCTAAGAAGGTAAGAATGACTAATTTTGGGTTTAATCCCTATAATTTTGCCCTAACCGGGCCGACAAATTACTATATATATAAACCTTCCATGGTTTTGAGGATTAACACCTCCAATCGTTCTAACTCCTCTGTGTTCTTTCTTTGGGTATCTGATATACCAATCTATAATCTCCGTCTGATGTCTAAACGCCCTGTCTCTGATATGAATCCTCCTTCGGATGATTCCATGACAGAAAACAATAACCCCCCTTCGAAGCCAAATGAAAAGCCCAAATACATAGCTCGACCTCTGCATATCTCTGAGCCGATTGACGGTGGTGCCAATCGGCAAGCAGCGGGCCCTAAAATCGACCCAAAGGATAAGGGGAAGGGTAAGCTGGATGGTGCGGACCCGCCTCCGGCAGATCCACCGGTGAAACAAGCCCCGGCAGTGCCCTCTCCAGGGTACTTTGAGCGTCTGGCTGCTGTGCGAAGCAAAGTGGTTTCCTCAAATGCAAACGTCTTACTGGGTACTCTCTATGGAGGGGTGACGGACTTCCTGAAGTTGCGCAACAAGATCAAAAGTGAGTGGAGGCACCTTGTTAGCTCAATCGACGTCGTCGATCGTGCCAATGGGTGGTTTGAAATCTGGCTCTCGTCTCCAACTGACTTACGTCGGTTGTGGGAGGAGAGGCCCTTTCACTTCTTTGGCCAATTGATGGTCTTATATCAATGGTCCCCAGCTTTCAACCCCTTTACTGCCCGTATCACTCACGTTGATCTGTGGGTGCGCATCCCTAATCTGTCGGTGGTGTTCATGTGCAAGGAAGCCTTGTCCGATATTCTGGAAGAACACAAGGCAGGTATGCTTATTAAGCTTGATAAACTCTCCCTCATGAAGGCTAGGGTGAGCTTTGCTCGGCTTTGCATTCGAGCAGAGTTGGCTAACCTTATCGGTGAAATTATTATTCCTAATGATGCGGGGTTGCCGGAGGTCCTTCGTATCTGGTACGAGGACTTCCCGGTTGGTTGTGGCTTTTGTGGCCTGCTTGATCATGAATTCGAGGTCTGCCCTCGTAGAGTTGTGCAGAAAACTGTTAACAAGGTTATTATTCGAGGCACTGCTTTGAGGGGGCCTACTCCGGCGGAATCCGAATGGACTACTGTTGGTCCAAGAGGGTCAAGAGGGCCTGCTACCTCATCTAAGGGAAGCCAGAAGCCATACATGTCCGGCCTTGGGGGTGTGGTTGTTGAGTTCTTAAATGTCGAACTTTCCACTACCAAGTCGAATGAGCCCGACGAGGGTAAGCTGAGGAAGTCGGATCCACCAATGGCGCCTTGTGTGCCATCCCCCGCTGAAGGACTGCCGGCCTCTAAGGATGATGCCTTGGGGTGGTGCTCGGAGGTGCCGGAGGCTGCCGCCCCTCGTGTTGTGGGTGGTCTAGGTGCCTCTGTTGACTACTCTTTGGTGATGGGTACTCGAGGGCTTTGTGCTCGGGTCGTTTTGGCGCTAGTATGCCGTCTAGCAGGTTGGTTTTTGCGGGTTTATCCCCTACCTGGGTTCTTTAGGTGGTCTGTTCGGCCCTTGTTTGTCTGCGGGGCTGGGTTTGTGGCTTTTCAGTCAGTTGTTTGGCTGGTTGTTTTTGTAACCGGGCCTCGCGTTTCCGCTCTTTCTTATTTAACTCGACTTTATGTGTACTCGTGTGTTGTGTTTGCCTTATGCTGTCTCCCCTGTTTCAGTTTTGGCTTTGTATTTTGTTTCTTGGTGTGCTCCTGCTCGTGTTGTGGCTTTCTCTTCTGTTCGCAGGATTGGAGCTCAGCTGGTTTGGAGTTCCTGTTGGCTGGTTTGCCGGTCTACTGGATTGATCACATGAAGAAGCTGAATGCTGCAACACTTGCTGCTACATTAACTAGCACCTCAACATATACACTATACAAGTGCTCAATCCATGACCTTACCGGTCCATTGAACAGACTTAACAAATTCATATCTTATTTCAATTGTCGGTACGAGCCGGGTGGGTGTTGCCAAGAAGGTGTTTTATTTAAAAATTTAGGATTTGTAAAACCAATAAAGATGTACTGTCTATGCTCATTACCAACGTTTGAAGGTTACAATTGTGATTTATTCACTCACACTATTCGATTATGGATGGTCTTATGGCCTATTTGTCCTTTTCATATACTATGTTTGGCTGATTGTGCATTTGGGTCAACTGCCCACACCCCCACTTTGGCTTATTATAGAAACACTTACATGGTGATCGATTTCCCGCATTGGGCGGGGCATTCCATTTCATGGAATAACAAACTATCCATCGATCGATTCATTCGAGCACCGAATTTGTTCACAATGTTCGACTAAAAATCAGTTGCCATGAATATATGCACCTGGAATTGTCAAGGATTGCGCAAACGCAACTTATGGACGTCGATCGATACGTTTTGTAAAAATAATTTTATTAACATCATCGCACTGATTGAAACAAAAACTTCAGATTGTCCGGATGAAAAACACTGGAAAAAGTGTGGTTTCACAAACATAGCGTTCGATCCTGCAATTGGTTTTGCAGGAGGAATCTGCCTTCTCTGGAAGGATATTCCAACCTCCGTCGGGAGGATTGATCTCGTTTCGATTCAACACAGATTTATACACATTGACTACTTTAATGTTGAGAAAAACTGCTCAATCACAATACTAATTGTGTATGCCCCCCCTAACTACCGTGATAAGGATGCCTTCTGGACTAGGCTTGAAGGCTGCTCCCAGAGGATTGGTAAGCCATTCTGTATCATGGGAGACTTGAATGAAATTGCACAGGCGAGTGACAAGCTGGGAGGCGTTGAGCCAGCTAACTCAAGATTCACACGATTGACTTCCTTTAAGGATTCTCTAAACCTTTCGGATGTACAAACCACTGGTGGGGCATTTACATGGCGCAAAAATAAATCTTGTATAAACAACTGTTATGAAAAACTAGACAGATTACTGATACATAATGAAATCATGGATACTTATGACTCTTTGGTGGTCAAAAACCATGCCTTCACATCAGCTGATCACTGTCCTATTTCTTGTGATTTTAGAACATCTGTTCAATATGGTAATCGTCCATTCCGTTTCGAGATGGCTTGGACTAAACGTAAGGATTTTGAAATTGTGGTCAAACAAGCCTAGAGGTTAAACAAAGCAGGAACACCGATGTTCAAACTAATACATAAGACCAAACTATTGAAAGAACTAGCTAAAAAATGGCATAAAAAGACTTTTGGTAATGTAAACAATCAACTTCTCACCTCTGATAATGATCTCCTTAAAATCCAAGACCTTCTGCTGGTTGATTCTAGTACAAAGAACTTACTCCTTCACAAGAAGCTACTAAATAAGAGAGAACACCTGCTCGATTTTCAACGTCGTTTTTGGGCCCAGAGGGCGAAACTCAAACACTGTAAACTTGGAGACACTAACTCTGGCTATTACCATCAAATTGCATCTGCTAAGCGTAATAGGAAAATAATCAAATCATTATCTCTGAATAATGGCATTCACATAACGGACGCAGAGCTGATTAAACAAGAAATCTTGCGAGAGTATACGAATAGGTTTTGATCAACCACAGAACCAACTATGAATTTCGAGAACGACTTGAGTGTCTTGTCGGTTGAAGTCTCGGACCTTGATAATCACAATCTAACCTCTCTGGTTACAAACTTAGTAATTAAAAATGCAGTCTTTTCGATTGGTTCCGAGAAATCTCCTGGGCCGGATGGAATGTCAGCCGGCTTCTACCACAAGTATTGGCACATCGTAGGACCATCTGTAATCAAGGCAGTCAAAGCTTTCTTCAGTACAGGCAAATTACTCAAGCAAACTAATCATACGTTCATTACACTGCTCCCTAAAATAGACAATCCGGAATCTGTCAACCACTTCCGACCGATCAGTTTATGCTCAACTATATACAAAATAATTTCAAAAATCTTAACAGCTAGGTTATCTCTCGTGATTGAAAAGATAATTCACCCGTTACAGGGGGCATTCCTGAAAGGTAGATCTATCCATGATAACATCCTCATTGCACATGAAGCTTTTCACTCTTTCCGGGCAAAGAGAGGTCGGGAAGGATGGATGGCAATCAAATTAGATATGGAAAAAGCTTACGATCGTATTGAATGGAAATTTGTACAAACGGTGATGACTAAATTAGGGTTCCACAGTAGGTTTATCGGGTGGATAATGGAGTGTGTTTCAACCGTTTCTTACTCAATTCTGGTTAATGAAGGACCTACAGAACAATTTTTCCCTGGGAGAGGGCTACGGCAAGGGGATCCTCTGTCTCCCCTATTGTTCATCCTCTCTACAGAGGTGCTCGCTCGCTCACTTCAGCTGGAACCAACAATGTCTAAAAACTTGGGAATCTCATTCAAGAATGGTGGTACTAAGATACCGTTTCTCGCCTTCGTAGACGATATTTTGATTTTCTCAAAAGCGACAGCTGGGGCTTGCCAGGGAATTGCACAAATTGTAGACAAGTATTGTAAAATGTCCGGCCAACAGATCAACACACAGAAATCATGCTTCCAGGTATCACAAAACACATCGGCTGCTGCCATCCGAACGGTTACTCTTTCGCTTGGCATTTGCCAATCCAATACGATGGAAAAATACCTAGGTTGTCCCCTGTTTAATGGTAAGGTTAACAAAGATACTTTTGAAAGTATCATCCTCAAAGTAAGAAAGCAATTATCAAAGTGGAAAGCCTCAAATCTTTCTGCTGAAGGACGGAAGGTGCTTATTAAAGCTAATCTAAGTGCTCAACCTCTTCATATTATGCAAGCTTTCCTTCTACCTAAGTCGATGTTGACAGAACTAGACAGAATATACAGATGTTTCTTTTGGAACAAACCCCTACAATCGACACCACTTATCAGCTGGGATAAAATCTGTAGTGACACTATGGCCGGTGGTCTGGGTATATACAAAGCGGAAACAATCAATATAGCCCTACAGATGAAACTTCTGTGGAAAATAATTGCGGAACCTGAAAACATTTGGGTTCGTGTGGTCACGGAAAAATACCTAAAAGGAGCACCCCTGATGCAATACCAGAAAAAAGCAGCGACATCATGGCAATGGTCAAAATTGATGTCTCTACGAGAATCATTTAAACCAAGCTTACGCTGGTCTGTCGGCAATGGACATACTATTAATTTCTGGCAAGACAATTGGGCGTTTGATAGTCCATTGAAAAATCGGTTGATTAAGGAAGGATGCATAATTAACGAAACCTGGAAAGTGGACAGATTCATCCACAACAACAATACTTGGAATGATCTTCGGCTGCAAACGTAGTTGGTTGGTGTGCTAAGCAATGCTGACATTGACCATTTACGTTCGATTATCCTTCCACAAAGTGGCCTGACTGACAGGCTTTACTAGGGTCCCTGCTCGAATGGGTGGTTTACAACCAAGTCAGCTACAAAGTTAATCCCGAATGGGAACAATTATACAAAATTCCAATGTAATTGGATATGGAAACTCGATGTACCTCCGAGGGTCCGCCACTTCTTGTGGAAACTGACGAGAGATGGCCTTGCCTCGAAAGAACGCCTACAGAAATCTAATATTCACGTCCCGATGGCGTGTGCGTTCTGTGACTGTCAGTCGGAGTCCACATTCCACTTCCTCATTGACTGTGGACTCACCAAGCAAGTACTTGCAGAAAGAAATATCTTTTTGAAAGCACTGGGACCAAACCTATTTAATGGTACGAACAACGACCAATCACTAAACAACATTAATAACTTTGTAGGTCCGTCCAAAATGGCGATAATTGCCTTCTCTTGGTGGAGCTGCTGGTTTTTCAGGAACAAAAATATATTTGACCAAAACAATAATACATCAGCGCAAGGGGTGAACGTCTTTATCGAAACAAGTAGGCAGTCTTGGATCATGTCGAATATGCTTCAAGACGATCCCACGGATGAGGTGGGGACCTCGAGGCAAAAACTAGCAACAAATGCCAAAAATCAGATACAGAAACGCACCGACGCGAAATGGGTTAAACCACCAACGGGTTTTTATAAACTTAATTTTGATGGATCACATTGTGCTTCAGGGTCTGGTAGCTACAGGTTTGCTATTCGGAATGATAAGGCGGACATTGTTCGCGCCGGTTGGGGGCGTTGCGATTGCAGTTCGGCTCTCTACACAGAAGCGGTGGCCCTCCGACAGGGAATTATTGGGGCTAGGGACATGGGATTGGATAATATCCTTATCGAGGGTGACAATCTACGGGTTGTAAAGGCGCTACTGGGGGACTGGCCTTGTCCATGGAGCATTGAGCTGATTCAATCAGATACTTTGTCGATTTAAAAATCTTTCTCTAACGTTGCCATCCGTCATATTTTCAGGGAAGCTAATACTGTGGCTGATAGGATTGCACGCCTGGCTTACAGTATCCCTGCCGACGGAAGTTTAGAGAATGATCAAGAACTACGGGTTCTCGTCCATAAGGACGCTCTAGGATGAGTCACGGCTTATCGCCAGCTTACTCTCTCTAAATGCTTTCCTGTTTCAAAAAAAAAAAAAACAAAAAAAAAAATGATTTTTGGTTTTTTTGGGGGGGGGGGGATTTTAAATATATTAGGGGTTTATTGAAAATAATTTATGAATATGGGTGATTTTGTGTAATTTTTCCATTATTTATGCAATTTTTTAATTTAAGAAATCTATCTAGGGTAGAGAGTGCAACTAACAACAAATTTCAAGATATTTCGTGAAATCTTACATGGTCAGGATATTAAACGCAACTATCCATAGAGGTCATGATATTTAGCGCAATTAACCCTAATTTATTTAATTTAAACATGCTTTTATCTAAATTTCAGGATACCAATTTTGTACAACAATATTTGCTTTCTTGAAAAATATGATGAATAGAAACATTAGTTAAAGACGTGAGAGCCCATTTCGTATCAAATTAAAGCAATTCAATATTCCACGGGCACAACCAGTCTCCAATGGTTGTTTTGACCACATTGAAGTTACCCCCTTCAATAAGAATTACACTTCCCGGCCCACCCATGATCAGTAACTATGAGAGATGTGTCCCTTATAATGAAGCCATACGAGATGGAACCATTGCAATTGTGTGATCCATCAAAGTTTAATTTATAAAACCCTATTGATGGTTTGTCCCATTTAACAATTTTATGTTGTTGGTTACTTCATGCGTTATGTGAAAATAGGCCATGAACCCTAGCAGTACGGCGGACATTAGAAATGACCTCCTCATTCGAGTCAAGATACTTGGTAGCAATCCACATATGTTTAAATGATGTCAAAAACAGTCATATATGTCTTTATTTGTCACCGAAGACACATTTTCAAACACTAATTGATTCCTAAAGTACCAAATACCTCACCAGTAGATGGTTATATCCCGCATCAAAGACCCCCTTCAATAAGAATTACACTTCCCGGCCCACCAAAGACACATTTTCAAACACTAATTAATTCCAGATATTATTAAGAGTTAAACTTTGTGTCAGCCCTTCAAACCTGGAAACATGCTAAATTAACAGACGGATATTACATTCCCAAAATAACTGTTGTGTCATTACACACTCTGCTAGAATATGGGATGTCGACTCAACCTGGCAATCATTAAGCACATACTACATGGGGACATGAATGTGTGAGTGTTGTAGGCGTTCCTTGGAAGGGAGACCATCCTTAGCGATTTTCCATAAGAAATAATGAACAATTTTCCATAAGAAATGATGAACCTTAGGTGAGGAATCAATTTTCCGAATCCAAGCGCAATCAAAGTTCTTATCAAATGCTCCATTCGGGATAACCAGATGAGCACTAACCCCAATATAGATGGTTAGTCATCATGTTTCTAGGTAAAACAATATTACAAATATGATCAATATCATTAATTGATAATGCATTACCCAACTCCTACTCCAAACTAGGCTTATTGCACGTATTTCTGTTGGTAATAAATCAGCTTACCAACCAATCTGACTGTCCCATACATGGCATTCCAGAATTTTACCGAATCAACATTCCCGATGCTCTACCGAAGGCCTGGAGAAAAGGCAGGCCTAATCGCCATCAGTTTAGCCCATTGACAAGAGGTGCCGTCCTTATTTGTATACTGCATTACGTTTGCACCTTTTAGGTATTTTTTTGAAACAACTATAACCCACACATTATAGGGTTCTACAATGATTTTCACAACAGTTTCATTTGTAGCGCGATATTCATCAGCTCTGCTCTATAAATCCCCAATCCCCTAGATAAAGTATCCGAACATACTTTATATTAGGTAATAATCAGGGTGGAATTGGACCATTTGTTCCAAAAGAAGGTGCGGTAAACCTTGTCTAATTCAGTTATAATAGACGTTAGTAGCACAAATGCTTGCATTAAAAAAACAGGTTGAGCATTGATATTAGCTTTTATTAACTCTTTTGAATCCTCTGCCAACAAGCTGGAAGCCTTCCATTTGGTAAGTTGTTGTTTTCTAGTATATCAAAATGAACTACCTTAACAGATTGCATTGACGTGTTTGATGACACTTGAAAGCAAGATTTTCGTCCAATCACATTCTGGCCAGATAAGTGACAATATCTTTCAATGATAACCGAAATCTTTTGAAAGGCTGAGGTGGTTTCTTTGGCAATTAAAGATGATTATATTATCCGTGAAGGTAAGAAAAGGAAGTTTAACCCATTTTTTACAAAACTGATATTTGGTGACATTAGCCTCATATTGCAGGGACCGAGACAGAACTTCAACTGAGAGAATGAAAGGTGGGGGACAAGGAAACGCCTTGACGCAATCCTCTCCCATGTTTGAATTGGTTCATGAGACCTTCACTAATAAATCAGAATTGAATAGAACACTATGGAGATACACTTCATAATCCATCCGACGAAATGTCTTCGAAACCCGAATTTTTGAAGAACATGTTCAACATAGTTCCATTAAATGCCATCATAAACCTATGAAGCTTGATTGCAACCATACTAACCTTATCATTTGTTTACTTAAATGAGTGGAAAGCTTCATGCATGGGCAATCAGCATGTTGTTGTGGATTGACCGTCATTTAGCAAATTGAAGACTCCCCCTTGATTGTAAGATATTGAGAACTAACCTATGTAACACCCCTTTTAAATCCAAGGAAATGCTACAACGCCAGTAAATACGCAGACTTTAACGTCTTTGTATTAGGCTTATAAGGACATACAACCATGCTCCCATAAACAAGATGATAATTTAAGAAAATAAAAATATTTAATAAGATAAACGGAAGATTTAAATAAAATATCACAGTTGAAAATAATCTATCAAATATAGTTCATAAACTATTGTAACTTCAAAATAACTCATAAGACCCAAACTTAGAACAATGAAAATAACACCAGTCTTGAAATATAATAAAAAGTTTATTATTGATAGTCTGACTCCAGCTCCAGCTCCTTTGCTCTTATTAGACCTGTGGAATGCGGTCTGGTGTTTCGTGAGTATGAAGGACACCAGCCATCTAATAAATAAGATGGTTAGTACGATTAAGACTAGCAAATGATAAATGAAATGTTCATACTTTAACTATATATCAGTAACCATAAAATGGTATGATAAATAGCTAAGGGAAAATTAAGACTATTCAATGTGGAAACTGGTAAAAAGGCAAAATTCAAAACATGACTCGGATGACCGTGAGGATCGATGATACGATAAAATAAAGAATTATACCTCGAATAAGAGTGGAGTATAATATTACGGAATTGATCGATCACCTATTAATAATCTCGATAATAACAATAATGTATATATGCAAATAACACAATATAAAATGTGGTGACACGGGTCCAGACTCAACTAGGACTGCGACCTGAGACTTTGAAGTCTAATCGTACGTAGGAACACGGGTCCAAACTCAACTAGGACTGTGACCTGAGATTGTTTGAAGTCTAGCTCATGGAACCTTTTAGACTAGGCTTTACACTATTCTCAATTAACCTGCGAGCTAGTCCTCGCAACTGACTTAAGTCAATCCGCACCACCTGAGATGCACATTTTAATCATAACATTTTTAACGTTTAATACTAGGTGATCATAATAATGACATTAAACCAACAAGGACAAGCACGGATACTTCAAAAGGATCTTAATATCGCATGCTATTGATTTGCATGAAAGAAACAAGTAGAAATTCATGCAATTGGAAAGATAGATATGAGCGTTTTTTTTATTTATCTCAATGTATACATATACAACATATATATTTAATCTATAAAATTATATTGTTATATTTATAATTGCCCATTTAATTTATACTCATGCCAATGTAGAATGAAAATGATAAATTACATGAAGCAGGCAAATATGTAATCTATCGAAACCGGCATGAAAATTGGCCACAGTGTCGCATTCAACATGATAGAAATTAAAGAAACCACAAAAATCACGAAACATTACAAATGGCAATATGAATGAAATCACTTACCTCAATTCGACGTGTTGAATTGGACTGGATTGAGACACTGGAACAAATCTGAGCACCTAAATAAATCGAAAAGTTTTATATAAGTGATTGCACTAATAGATTATTTACCGCACTAATTAATTCATTAGGCTAGCTATTCGGTACTTGCCTACAAAATTCGAAAGTGAGTGCCTGGCACCAAGGTATCGGCTTCCCCTCGTCCTCGTACAACCTTTCCACTTCAAAAATCAAACATATATGATTGGGTAAGTTTGGTATTAATTTATGACCATCTCGACTTCGTCAAATGAGTGTTGCTCTCATCTTACCGAGTGTAGTCGGTAGTGCAGTCTTCAATTTGACTAAGGTCCCGGCTATGTTTGGTCCCTCCACGTTGATGGTATCGGAGCCGACTCCGGGCTCGGAGGTGCGCCGATAGTATGATTGGGTACGCTTCTCCCGAAGGGCAGTCCCTTGGGCCTGACGGGGTCGTCAGTGCTTTAAGTTGGGGAGATTGTAACACTCCGTCCCACATCGGATATTATAATAATGTTGTAAGTGATTTATAAGTGATTCAAGCCCTACCCATGACACAAGAGCTCTAGCTTCATTTTCAGGCTCTAAGTGAGAACAACGGACATGTGAGGGCTAGGTGGCATGGGATGACGCCTCTTAAGACCCCGGGTCTTACAAGCTATAGTTCTTTGAGAAAGGTTGATGAAAGACAAAACAAGACCTTGGCTTCAAGGACTTGACAATAAGGGCAAATTGGACGAATTTGATACTTCAAATCTTTTATATATTTATTTGTTAATGATTTTTATGTGCATATTTTCTATAGCAAATATGTGAAAAGGTTGCTGAGATTTTCTGTGCAGATTCTAGAAGATTTTGGTGGCTGGAAAATCTTTTATAAAAGGCTAATTTTTTTAATTAATTCAAATTGAATTTATGGTGAAGATTCTGTGCAATCAAAAGATCTCATTTTGTGGGATTATTTCCTGATTTTCATGGTTGTAAATCATGCAAGAATAAAGGGATTCAAATGTTTAAAAATTTCAGCCCCTGTAGCCTATAAAAGAGACGGTGCAATAAGAGAAGAAAAACACAACTCGAGCATTCAATCTACAAGCAAAGCGTTATCCATTGCATTCGATCATCCATTGATTCTCTCTTTCTCCATTGTTGTTCTTGCTTTATCTTTTGAGAGTTTGAGAGTTTGTAGAGCTTCATTGTACAACTCTAAAGTGTTATACTAAGAGTATACATCTACTCAAACGTATTCACTAGGCTATTATTTCATGAGTGTTTTGGGTTGACTGAGATAGTGGTGGGGGAGGCTGCAAGTTGAGAGAAGTGTTGTTCTTCTAAGTTTTATCTAGGACTCTAAGAGATCTGAGTTGACTAGATAGAATCGAGTGAGCTTCGAGTGTTTAGAAAAAGAAAAGATCTTCTCGGTTGTATCTAGGATCCATAAGAAGTGAAATAATAGTGCTTTTAAATCCTACGGGTTGGATAACCCTAGGCGGGGACGTAGGCTAAGTTGTGCTGAACCTCTTTAACAATTCTTGTGTTCTTTAAGTTTTACTTTCATATTTAATTCCCGCATTATACTTTGATAAGTTTTATTTTCGTACAGGTTCTGTTGAACAAGTTTATAGAATCATTTCAAGACCTTGAGTTCTGATTCAAATCATTGGGATTCATTTCAAGGCCTTGAAATAAACTCTGCAGAAAGTTTGCAAAAATCGTCCAAGTTTTTCTATTCTATTTACATCACCTATTACGACTCTTCAATTGGTATCAGAGCTTGTGTCACTTTTATTTGATTTAACCATCGTATGAGATTTATCATATCTACCATAGGTGATGAAGGATTTGCACAAGGAAGATCCACCTTACGACCACCACTCTTTTGTGGTAACAATTTTGTGCATTGGAGATCACTAATGAAAATGCTTATTATTGATCAGGATTCGGAGCTTTGGAAAATTGTTAGGCAAGGACCAAGGGTGCCAACTAAGAAAAATGCAGCCGGAGCCATAGTTCCCAAATAAGAAAATGAATGTAATCAAGTCAACTTGGAGAGCGTGGCTAAGAACTACAAAACCATGAATTTACTTTATTACGGACTTGATGCTAACGAATTAAATCTTGTTTCTTCTTGTAGAAGTCCCAAGGACATATGGGACAAATTGCTGGTCACTTATGAAGGAACTAGTCAAGTCAAGAAGGACAAAATTAGCATCTTCCTCAAGCAATATGACCTATTCAATATGACCTCCAACGAGACGGTGAAAGAGATGTTCACAAGGTTCACTCAAATTATGAACAATCTGGACTCCCTCATAAAAGTCTTCACGAACGAGGAGAAAGTTCGAAAGGTCTTGAGAAGCCTACCTAAGTCCAAATGGGGACCGAAGGTGGTGGCCATCGATGAAGCTCAAGACAATAGAACTCTATCTCTAGATTATCTACTTAAAAAGCTCATCACTCATGAGATGATCATCGATGAAGAGGATGGAGAGCCATCCTCCAGTATGAATAATCTAGCCCTTAAAACCAAAAAGAAGGATAGTTCATCAGACAATGAAGAAAGTGAGGACGATGAAGAAGACCCATTTGAGTTGATTGCAAGAGGACTTGCTCGAATCCTCAAGATGAGGAAGCAATTCTCAAATAGAGAATATTTTGGATCTTCAAAGCACCGAAGTAAGTCTTCTAACCCTAATGAGAAATCAAAGATACTAACTTGCTTTGAATGTGGTGAAAGAGATTACTTGGTCAGAGAGTGTCCTCAAAAGAAGAAGAACAAACATCAGAACAATGGTCAAAAGAAGAGAGCGATTAACAACTCAGATTACTCTCACGAATCAGATTCTGAAAATGGTCAAGTAAACCTCTGCTTAATGGCTGACCAAGAAGATAACCCTGGACGACACCTTGAGGTAATAGTGAGAAACTTAATCTCTAGTCTTACTGCAGTTCTCTCTGAATTTTTGCAAAATATGATCATCAACCAGAGAACTACATCATGGAAACTAACACCTTGAAAGAGAAGCTAAAGGATCAGAAGAAAAGCATAGGCGAAATGTCGCTGGAAATGAGAAATCTTAAGACTTCTCAATCGACCCTTGACATTAAAGTCAAGGCCTTGACATGAGAAAAATCTGATCTCAAGAAAAACCTTTCTTCTCTAAAATATTGCAATGACGATTGGGGAAAGAAAAGGTTAAGCTGACTGAAAAGTGTAAAGACCAGTAGACAACACTTATTCAATTCACTAGATCCAAGGGTAATATTGACAAGATGTTAGGTGAACAACAATTATCTCTTAACAGAAGTGGTATAGGTATAACAAGAATTTTGCAAAGAAAGCTACGACCACTTTTGTGAAAGCTAAAGGATATTGGTCTCTACCTACATGTTTCTTTAATTTGCTGAAAGAAGGGTCATGTCAAAGAGACTTGTCCATATAGAAGAAAGAACTCTTATATCATTCGAAATACTTTTCCTTTACGTTTGAAAGATAGGTGAAGCAGATTTAGGTTCCTAAAGGGACTAGACTACCAAACATGGTGTATCCTAATTATGAATATGAGTTTGTAACTTGGTCTAACCGGAAAGGTTGAAGTTTGGTTGTTTTACAGGAGATTACCAAGATCAAAGAGCATAATTGCATAAATGGACTGGAACAATCACTCTTGGTGATAAAGATTTTTTATATATATGTTTTTGTTATGTGATTCTCTTGCTGATATTTTTTTACTGAGCCTCTTCCAGAATTTTATTATTTTGGAGCTGGGTATGTTGAACAAGGAAGCATTTTCGTAGGGGGAGTAATGTCTGTTGAATTTCTGTTTTTATAATGTTCTCTGCTAACGTTTCGTAGGGGGAGAAATGATATATGGTGTTGTTCTTATGCTTATGCTATATGGTGTTGTGCTTATGCTTGTTATATGATGCTTATACATATGTTGCAATGCTATATTTATTTGCATGATTGATATTTGTTTTGTCTTCCATGAAGAGGGAGATTGAAGACTCCATCTTGATTGTAAGATCTTGAGAACTAACCTAAAGGTCTTTGAGAAAGGTTGATGAAAGACAAAACAAGACCCTGACTTCGAGATCTTGACATAAGGACAAATTGAACGAATTGGATACGTCAAATATTTTATATATTTATTTGTTAATGATTTTATGTGCATATTTTATATAGAAAATATTTGAAAAGGTTGCTGAGATTTTCTATTCAGATTCTGGAAGATTTGGTGGCTGAAAATCTTTTATAAAATGCTGAATTTTTGAATTCAAATTGAAGATATGGTGAAGATTTTGCGCAATCAAAAGATCTGATTTTGTGGGATTATTTCCTGATTTTCATGGTTGTAAATCATGCAAGAATAAAGGGATTAAAATGTTAAAAAATTTCAGCCCCTGTAGCCTATAAAAGAGACGGTGCAATAGGAGAAGAAAAACACAACTCGAGCATTCAATCTACAAGCAAAGCGTTCTCCACTGCATTCGATCATCTATTGATTCTCTCTTTCTCAATTGTTGTTCTTGCCTTATCTTTTGAGAGTTTTGTAGAGTTTCATTGTACAAGTCCAAACTTTAAAACCATGATTTTTGGACAAGGTCAAACTTCTGGGCAGGAAACGAAAATTTTCAAAATCCCAGGGTTACCAGGCGAAATATCTGAAACTTTTATTTACCACGCGAATTACGCGAAACCTCAGGGTTACCACGCGAAATTTCAGAAGTTCAATCATATTAAATTTTACACCATAAGACAATTTTACATTTGAACCTTTGCATATATATATATAGGGAGTGGTTCCCTTGTGCACACCCCTTAGGGTGTATCTTGTGCACATTTATAGACCATTGGATGAAACAAATGAAAGGTGGAGATTAATCCAGATTTTTTGAATTTTTTTAATTAAAATAGAGTGGGTCCCACACAAATCTCAACTTCACTCTCCCTTTTTTCCTTCTTGGAGCCTGAGTTCCAACTTCCAACTTCCACTTTTTTTTTTTTTAAGATTTGGATTAGTTTGTAATTTTTTATTTTATTTTTTTCTCTTTTGACATACACATATTCCAATAAATAAATAAATATTCAGAATTAATCAATTCCACTGGATATTCACCAAATTTCGTTTGTTTAAAAATTTGACAATATATTCCACCGAATAATGTTACGTTAGATCAAAATTTATCAATTCCACTGAATAATTTTTCACATGTTACCGAATAATGATTAATTTTTCTTGTCAATTAACGAAACTTTAAATCTCTAAATAATACTTACAATTTATATGAATAATGTCTTATATTTCACCGAATAATATCTTACATTTCACTGAATAATGTTTTGTTTTATGTTGTCAAACCGAAGAGTACATATTTTGACGAATAAAAGAACAGATTTCACCGAATAATTTACCAACTCATTACCACTATTAACCAAAATTTGACACATACGTCTGAATAATTGATGAATAATAACGAATCAAAATTATGCAAATCGAACACCCAAGACGAATAATAATGAATCAAAATTATGCAAATTGAAAACCCTATCCCTCCACCCCGCCACCATCGGCGGATTTCAATTTTAATTGGTGAATCTCCCTGCACAAATTGGACCGGCTGCCATTCCCACCCTTGGCCACTGCGCCCACCCAACCACACCCCTCCCCTCCCCTCCCCACCCCACCCCACCCCCACCCCCACCCCGCAACCATAAAAAAAAAATCCAGATCGATGAAAGCCAAGGGAAGAGATATCGGAAAATCAAACCGAAGGAGAAGCATCGCCCGACGTCGCCGACCACTGAATCTATGCAACAAGACTTCGTCGACATTGATTTGGGCACAAATCGCCATCGCCGTTGTCATCGACCCTCCTTAGCCAAGCATCGCCCGCCTTCGCCGTCGCCGACCAGTGAATCTGTGCACCAAACCTTCGCCGTCTCGCCTGGGCTTGCGCCGCCGCCATGTTCATCGATGGTTAGCAACAGCGACGGTTAGCAACAACGCCATCTACCACTTCTCGCCGCCGGTCTCCAGTGCCCCTCGATTTGCCGCCGCCTTCAACCTCTGTCGCCTCCTGCAATCGCCGCCACCTTCTTCTCGTTGCCGGCATCATGGGCTCCTCGATTTGCCGCCGCCTACAACCCTACGCGATTCGACGCCGGCTTGAAAGGCGCTTCACTTTCCACCGAGAATTCACGCTGCAACAAATGAATGAAATAAGTTGTATGGGCTAGGGTTTTAATCGGTTTAAAATACACGCGCTTGTCAATTATAAAGCTTGCAATTAGGCCTTTTTCCCCCAATTTTTTTAAAACTCCCCTGCTAACGTGGCATCATCATGGTCATCTATTTTCAATAAATCAAGGGTCTATATTTGTGTACAAAGTACACCTTAAGAGGTGTGCACACATTACCCACTCTCTCTCTCTCTGTGTGTGTCTGTGCGCAAAGGTTCAAATGTAAATTTGTCTTATGGTGTAAAATTTAATATGATTGAACTTCGGAAATTTCGCAGAGTGGACCCAACAACTCTTCTTAAAAGGATAAGTGGATCATCTCACTGCGCGCAATTTGCATCTCCAACCATCCTGGACATGTATTGAATGTGAAAATGAAGACTTGCTCTAAAAGTTCAATCATATTGACCTTTCTGAACTCAGAAAAATGAAAGCTAAATTGGATGAGTGAATGAAAATAAATGCTAAAAATATTGAAAAGTAAATGTTTACTGTTTAATATGAGGTTTGTCAAAGAAAAGCAGGTCACCGAATTGAAAAAAGAGAAGGATGAATCACGAATTAAGGAGGGAGTTGAAGGACCTTCTCAGCAGAAACAAGGACCTGGATCAATTTCGAAAACCTTCAACTTATTCTTTTTAAGAATTGAAAAAACACTTTGTAAAAATCCTTAAGTAGCAAACTATATTTATTTAATTTAAACATATATATACTGAGTATAAGAGACGAGGGAAGAAATTAACGACATTTATAGAATATGAGCAACATTTTAAATTTTTTCCTTTAACTACAGGATGCTAGTTACAAACTCTACTACCGTCTGTAATGCGATGTGACCCGAGGTCGTGTACCCAAATGCTAGTTATAAACTCTACTGAAATCCGTTATACGACGTACCGTACGTGATCGGAGGTCGTGTGCATAAACATTTATATGCTAATACCCAAACACATAAGTTGTGAAAGGACATCTCATATTGATAAAATGATGAATCCAAGTCTTGCATATAAGTCGGTGGGCTACCCACCTAATGCCAATTGGTGTTAGGATAGAACCGTACCCCACTCGACTTGTGTGCTCAGTTTGGTTAAGCGCATGGTGTGCTCAGACGTGCGTGACCCCCCGCGTCATATGGCCCGCCGGAATTTAACATGACATTAGAGCGGTGCGGTCTGAAATCCTGGTCTAATGGGCCGACCGGTCTTAAGTGTGGAAAGATGTGAAGTGACATCCCACATTGATAAAATGATGAATCCAAGCCTTGTATATAAGCCTGTGGGCTACCCCATCTAATGCCAATTCATTTTAAGGCCTTAAGGCTTAAGTCGTCAAGTGCAACTAACAGTGTGGAAAGATGTGAAATGACATCCCACATTGATAAAATGATGAATCCAAGCCTTGAATATAAGCCGGTAGGCTACCCTATCTAATGCCAATTCATTTTAGGATGGAACCCCACTCGGCTGGTGTGCTCGGCTTGGTTAACACACCCCCACGTCATATGGCCCACCAAAATTTAACATAAGTTTAGTAAAATTCTATCATAAAATCAATGATAACATAATAGAAGGAATAATCAACTAACTTATATACCAATTGGCAACAACAATAGTAGGCATTTGCACAATCTGATCTGACCCTCTCCCTTCCATTTCCGGAGCCCAAATGCCACCAACATGAAGATGGCGAGCTTTCATCTCACCAATTAGATGGATGGATCCACCCAATTCTTGGATCAATCAGATGTTTCCTTTGTCAACTTGTTTTATTGATAGTTCATAAGACAATTTTTTTTAAACGAGGAAAGAAATTAAAACAAAACTATTGTCATATGCAGAATTACGTCCTAGAGTGTCCTTGCGAATGAGAACCTGAAGTTTTGAGTCATCATCCAAATATCCGCCAATAAGGATATTGTAAGTAGGATGTGTGATCCTATCTGCAAAATATTCGCTTTCTTGAAAATACGATGAATTGAAACTCTAGATAAAGACGTGAGAGCCGATTTCATATCAGATTGAAGCAATTCAATATTCCAAATGCATAACCAGTCCCCAATGGTCGTTTTGACCACATTGAGGTTATCCCCTTCAATAAGAATTACACTTCATGGCCCATCCCTTATCAATAATGTTGGGAGATGTGTCCTTTATAACGAAGTCATACCAGATGGAATCAGTTGTGTGATCCATCAAAGTTTAATTTATAAAACCCTATTAGTGGTTTGTCCCATGTAACAATTTGGTGTTGTTGATCACTTCTTGTGTTATGTGAAAATAGGCCATAAACCCTAGCAGTAGGGCGGACATTAGAAGTGACCTCCTCATCCGAGTGAAGACACTTGGTAGCAATCCACATATGTTTAAATGATGTCAAAAATAGTAGTATGTCTTTAATTGTCACCGAAAACATATTCTTAAGCACTAGTTGATTCCTAAAGTACCAAATACCTCACCTGCATATGGCTATATCCCGCATCAAAGACCGACCAACATAGTTCCATATATTATTAAGGATTAAACTTTGTGTCTGCCCTTCAAACCTGGAAACTTGCTCAAGTAACAAAGGGATATTATATTCCCGGCCTAAATAATCGTTTCATCATTACACACTCCGCTAGAATATGGTATATAGACTCAACCTGACAATCACTAAGCACATAGTACACGGGGACATGAATGTGTGGGTGTTGTAGGCATTCCTTGGTAGGGAGATCATCCTTAGCGATTTTCCATAAAAAATGAAGAACCTTAAGTGAGGCATCAATCTTCTAAATCCAAGCGCACTCAAAGTTCTTATCCCATGCTCCATTCGGGATAACTAGATAAGCACGAACCCCAATATAGATGGTTGGTCATTATATTATTAGGTAAAAAAATATTACAAATATGATCAATATCATTACTTGATAACGCATTACCTAGCTCCTACTCCAAACTAGGCTTATTGCACGTATTTCTATTGGTAATAAATCAGCTTACCAACCAATTCAATCTGATTGTCCTGTACATGGCATTCCAGAAATTTACCGAATCACCATTAATCCCGATGCTCTACCGACGACCCGGGGCAAAGGCATGCCTAATCATCATTAGTTTAGCCCATTTCCAAGAGGTGCCATCCTTTTTTGCATATTGCATTACGTTTGCACCTTTTAGGTATTTTTTTTGAAACAACTATAACTCACACATTAGAGGGTTCGACAACGATTTTCCACAACAGTTTAATTTGTAGCGCGATATTCCTCATCCCCGCTATATAAACCCACAATCCCCTAGATAGAGTATCAGATGGACATACTTTATCTCAACTAACAAGCGGGGCGGAGTTGGACCATTTGTTCCGAAAGAAGGTGTGATAAACTTTGTCTAATTCACATAGAATAGACGTCAGTAGCATTAATGCTTGCATTAAGAAAATAGGTTGAGCACTAAGATTAGCTTTTATTAACCCCTTTCAATCCTCCGCCGACAAGCTGGAAGCATCCCATCTAGTGAGTTGTTGTTTTCTAGTATAGTAGCATTAACATCCTTAATAGATTACAATGACATGTTTGGCAATGAAAGCAAGATTTTCATCGGTTCACATTCTAGCCAGATAAGGGAAAATATCTTTCAATGATAGCCGAAATCTTTTGAAAGGCTGAGGTGGTTGCTTTGGAAAAGATTATTATATTATCTGTGAAGCTAAGAAAAGGGATTTTTAACCCATTTTTTGCGAAACCGATACTTATGTCCCTGGTGACATTAGCCTCCCATTGCGGGGACCGAGACGGAACTTCAACTGAAAGAATGAAAAGTGGAGGAAAAGGAATCACCTTGCTGCAATCCTCTCCCAGGTAGGAATTCGTTCATGGGACCTTCATTAATCAGAATTGAAAAGGACACTATGGACCAGGTGCCGAATATTTGACGAAACGTCTATGAAACCCGAATATTTGAAGAACACGTTCGACATAGTGCCATTAAATGCAATCATAAGCCTATCAAGCTTGATTGCAATCATACTAACCTTACCCTTTTTTTACTTAAATGAGCGGAAAGCCTCATGCATGGGCAATCACCAAGTTGTCGTGGATTGACCGTCTTTTAGCAAATGCCCCTTGAAGAGGGTGAAGCAGTTTATCCACAACCCTTGCAAGCCTCATAGTCATTATTTTATAGATAACCTTATAGATTGTCGAGCCTAGGCTAATTGGTCTGCAGTGATTGATCATGGATGGGTTATCACATTTTGGTAAAAGAGTGATAAATGTGTGATTGATCTACTCCAGGATTCTCCAGGATGAGAACAAGCTTTTGACAACCTTGATAACAAAAGAACCTACCCGGTTCCAATACTTCTGATAAAAACCTGCAGGTATCCCATCCGGCCCAGGTGCCTTATCCAGCGCGCGCAATAGAGAAAACAACATTCATTATTTTTGGGTTTGAAACTAGAGCCGTAAGGGCCACGTTGTTCTCCTCAGTAACCTCCCCATTCATAACTTGTAGGTCTGAGCTAAGGTTATGGTTAGGGTTAACTGAGGACAGAAAACGATTAGTATATTGTGTACAAATTTCTTGCCTTATAAGTTCACTACCATTAATGTGCAAACCCTTCTTGCAAGGTGAGAGATTTGATAATTTTCCTATTATATATGTTTTGTTGTAACAATTTTGTGGAAGTACCTGGAGATGGTGTCTCCCAATTTACAGTAGTTGATTTTGGCACGCTGACTCCACTACCTTAGGTAGTGGAGCCAAGCTCTAAAGAAACATCTACTAAATAAATGGGAACACTTGCTTGACTCCACTACCCGCGTTAGAAATCAAGCAAGTGTTCCCATTTATTTAGTAGATGTTTCTTTAGAGCTTGCTAGCAGGGCGGTCACCAATCAATAATTTAGCTTGGATTTGCAGTAATGCATTATCGGAAACTAGAAGTTGGTTTGTGACATTACCAAACATAGCCTTGTTCCACTTCAGAGCGAGTACTTTTAGTTTTAGTCTTTTAGTTTTATTAACAAGATTATACATCAACATTTCAGGTGAATGTAATCTCCATGCTTGTTCAATAATATTTAACATATTATTAAATAATATTTAAAATATTACATTTCAGGGGAGTGTAATCTCCATACTTGTCGTAAGGATTCCAAAAATATTATATTTATGGAATCCTTATGACAAGTCCTTGCGATTTCGAAACGGAATGGTCTACTAATCAGTATGGAATATTAATGGTGTAGGTCGTAAGAAATCGAGCAGCGGTCCAAAGATGTAAAATGATGATTTTTAACGGAAAGAGACTCATAGTACAGAAGGACCTCGTTTTGAATCAACAATCTGGCAAGCTTAGCGTAGCTAGGGTGGTTCAAAATGGACCCGACCCGGAAACCCGATCCGACCCGACCCGGAAAACACGAGGTCGGGGTTGACCCGAGACCCTAGGGGTCGGGTCTCGGGTCAAATTTTAGGAAATCTTGGGTTAACGGCCGGGTCGGGGTCTGACCCGATTTTTTTTTTTTTTTTTTTTTTTGTGGCTCTAACAGCAAGATGTAGATATTACTCCTTTTTCATCTTTTGTGTTTCTTTCCTTTTGTTTTACAGTAGCTAATTTAGTAATTTATATGTAATACGTAACTATTAACTAATTTACAGTAGCTTTGAGCTTTCGAGAGACTTTTTTTTTTTTTAACAGTAGCTTCGAGAGACTAATAATAGTACGTTTATATGTAATACGTAACTAATTTAGAGACTACGCAGTATATGAAATAACTAATATGCGGATGAAAAGTAAAAAAAAATCCTTTTTATTTAATTTTAAGTATTTTAATTTTGTTACAATTAACAAAATTTTAAAACTCGGGTTTTCGGATTAACCCGTCACCTGATCCGGAAAACCCGAAATTACAAATTTCGGGTTCGAATCGGGTGGCGGGTCGCATTTTTAAAATTTTCGGACCTTTGAATTGACCCCCAGCCAGAATATTCGGATCGAGTCGGCCCGGATGAGCCACCCTAACCGTAGCTGTTATCCAACTCGTCTTTTTTCTTACGCCAGGTATAGCTGCCACCCGTAGTCTGGGACCCTGTGTAATTAAATCTGAATTCATAAGATAATTTATTCAGAATAAAATGGGTTTTTTCAAGAAAATAAAATAAAAGTTCAACGAGCGATTTACATGAGTATATTGCTCCATCAATTATTTGGAGTCTGATTTTTCAACAGAGATTAATTCTCAAGATAATGTGTACTAGATTTGTACAATTTGTCAAAATATATGATGGGACAAGACCACTAGTATTGGAGTCAAGGATGAAGTTTTTCAAGTATTGAAGTTTTTCCAATATAATTTATTGTTCAATATTATTGTCAATAAATTTGAAATGTTCAAAGTTATTGATTTAATGACATTTCCACTAATTGGCATAGATATACAAAAAACATTTGAGGTTTGCAAAAATAACCATAGGGGGTAAAAATTGCAGATGCATAACAAAATGTTAAATTTGCAAAAATTGTTCACCTGGTAACAGGTTACACTGAGTTTTCAAAAGAAAAAAGGGGGGGGGGGGGGGGGGACAGCTGTCGACATAGGAGATGGTGAATGGTTTCACTTGGCCAAAAAAAATTTAAAAAAAAAAAAGAAGAGTTGTAGAGATTTATGGAGAGAGAGGGCTGAGATGTCAAGCACTATGGACAGAGAGGGGGTTGATAGGACAATCATTTAATGCACTGTGGAGAGAGAATGTTTCACTTTGCCCATATTAAATTTCCGCAAAGCCAAATTGGAGGGAAATCATGTATGTGTGTTGGTGTGGGGGGGGGGGGGGGGTTTAGGCGGGTTGTACATAGACTATAAAAGAAGATGTGGAGGAGGGGGATGGGTGTATGAAGGTCGAAAGGGGAGTGTGTGTTGGGGGAGGGGGGGAGGGGGTTAGGCGGGTTGTACCGATACTGAGAAGACCATCTTAATCTATTTCCTTCGCAGGGGAGAAATGGGTGGTTTTACTTACTCTCTTTTCTGATGGTCGATGGGAACATGGAGGAGGGGGATGGGTGTATGAAGGTCGAAATTTCGAAAAGGCATTGCTCATAGAGAAGAGCATGTCGTTTGGGCCCGTCAGGAGCAAGATAATGGAGAAGCTCGCGGTAGACCCGAGTCGGTACGAGTTGGAGTTGAAATACCTACTCGATACGAAGAAAGAAGGATGTTATCCGATTCAAGTGGATGATGAAAGTGATTGGGATGCTTTCAAGTACTGGGACTCAAGTGGTGGAGATGGGGCATGATCTTTTGCTTTGTACGCTTCGGTCAAAGAAGGTGGAAGCCAAAATGGAAGTCGCTTGATGGTTGTGAATTTGTCATAACGCACCAAATCACCAGACGAAGACATCACAACTGATGTGGTGGAAGAGAGGGGTTAGGTTTATATGGGCGTTGATGGGTCTACATAGCATGTTGATCTCAATTTGGAGTATGACATGGATAACCATTTGGATGGCAAAGAAAAAAATTCAGCTGACACAAAAATTCACATGACTGGCAAGATAAACCAGAAAATCTGGATAGAACCGACAATCGTTGCTCCGAAGATAAAAGGTAAAAGTTAATGGTTGCCCTTAGGGATCTCTGTCCGGTTGTAATTGTGACTCTCTCTGAATTGCATGACATGATTTTGTAATCTTTGGCATGTACCCTGTGAATGATCATTGGTAAAAAGCTACTCATGTTTCTGCATCTATGACTGGTTGCATTGCTTAGGTCTCGTGTTATGTCTTGGCTTCTACCATGATTATATGTTGTCGTAGCATGTTTGCTTGGCCTATTGATCATAGGATTGAATGGAAGTGTGAGCTGCATGATTTTACTCTACTAGGTTCATGATAGTGTGATCGTTAAATTTTGATACCCTGATGAAGCAAGTCCTTTGTTTGATACATGCTACAACTTGATGTCAACATGCCTTATATGATATGTAAATTCCAGTACATGTTATTGTGACGATCCTTAATGTAAATTCGTGATTGTATAACATTTCGTATCCATGCTAGTCACATCGTTTAGGTCTCGTGTTGCATCTCGCTTTCTGTCATGATTATGTTTGGTTTCGCGTGTCTAATTGCCCTGTTGTATTGGTCGTACTAACGATTGATTTGAAGCATGAATTGCATGATAGGAGTCTGTATATAGTTGTTGCCTTCTCCTTGATTAGGCCCATGATAGTGTGCTACACTTCTCTTGTATGAATGACGTAAGATGTTTTCTCTGCATGATTAGCCGATGTTACCCGTGGCTGGTTGGTTAAATTAGCAATTCAATTGTGATCATGCGATTTGACGTGATGTCTTGGTAGATGCGTGCCTTATTCAAATAGTTGTTGACTTGGGACACATACCTTGTATGCTAGACATAGGCTTGCATTATGCATTGCTATATTCCTCCCATGCTTCTATATCACGGGATATGTTAATATGATTTCTTGCACATCGATGTGTTGGTCATTCAAGCATATGCATGTATCGAATGTCATGTTGAGCCCTTAGCATCATGTAGGATCCTTGGTTGTGACTTGTGCAAATTTATACATTGCTTGCATTATTGCTGATTATCTCTGGAGCTAGGTCCCTGATAGTGTGATTCTTCCCTCTTTCTATTACCATAACATGTCTTACTCATCCTGGCTAGATGATGTTAAATTCGATGACCGACTTTCTTTTCGTAATGGTTATCTTAGCATGCTTACATGTTAACTCTCGGTAGTGTTTCCCTATTACTCTGTCTTATCATCTCACACTTGTATGAATGTAAGACTTGGCACCTCGCCTGATCACACACCACGCTATACCATGATTCCGCATACGCATGACACCTGAATGTTAGAATGAATCTAGTCGAGTTATCTTGATTGTGTGCATGTTCGATATGTGCCAGTAGTGTCATGTAGGGCTTATGATTTCCAATATGACTCGTCATATGATTACGTGCCATGCTTGACCTATTATACGATCATTGTGTCAGATAAGATAGTTACTATGTTGCTCTTACATGTCATTTTATGATGCATACACTACGCTCGTGCATTGTTCACATATGTGATAATTGTGATGCCTATTTAATCCTGCATATCTTGCTTAAGTTGCTATGCATATTTGCCTTCATGGGATAATAGACTACTATCTTGTCTCGCGTGCACCTGTGTAGCACTCGAATATGTCTTTTAGGAATGAATACGTATGTCGTGCTTCTTGAGATAGGTACATGTTAGTGTGGATTAATATGATTGATATGCCCCATTATGAATTTGTGTATGTTTGTCACAATTGCAACCTAATAGACCTTCATAAGGGCGTTGTTGCTATCCTCGGGTTAGAATCTAGTCTCCGGTATTCTCATCTTTAGTTGTGGTCCGTGGTTGTCCTCGAAATGAATTTGGGTTGTCTTCTCTTGTCACTCCCCTATCTCCGCTAACTTGAACTCTTACGCGATACGTTGGACGAGCGGCCACATGAAAAAGGAAACGAGGAGTTAGGTAGCGATAGAGCAGCGCAGCAGAAGCGTGGGCCCATAACCCGCAGGCCTTTGGATCAACAATGTTGGCGGGACAAGCACGTATCGAGGATTGCGGTTACTGTGTACGATATGACTTGCAAGAGGGATTGTTCCCCGTTCGAATTGCTAACCCTTTCGAATTTGTTGACGATGATATTGCACTGACCTAGCGATGAGATTTATGTGTTGATGTGCTGACTTTATGACAGCTGTTGTCTGATTGTCTGTTGTCTCTGATGATATGATTGATGCTTTACAGTTCTAATGTGCCATGATGACTTAATGTGTTGATACTCTGAGTTGTTAAGCATGATCTAAATTCCTGTGCCTATAAAAGTATGAACTGCAAATGCTGAGAAACCCGAATTGTTATCTGATAAGGTTGTGATGAGACTTGCTAGCTGGATTGATTATGTTCATATATGATGTTTTGCAATGATTATTGAGCATGATGGTAAATTGAGTCTTGTTGCAATAATTGATGATGAACCCACGATGTTATGTTTATAAATGCTAGTTGGTATGTCGTAGCCCTTATGTGTAATAATGTTCGTGATTGCTTCTTCCTTGATCGTGTGGATGAGGGTGATCTTGTGGAATGGTTGGGATGATTGATGGTATTATGAGGTAGTAGCGAGAGAGGGATGTAGGCTTAGGAGAGACAGAGTGAGTCTTGGGATTTATGAGAGGCAATGCTTGGGTGATTCTATTAAGCTTTTGGGTAAGTCTTCGGTGGGGGTATGGTTAGTTGGGCATGATGTTTGGGATGTCTTGTGGAGTGTGAGAGTGTAAGAAATGGCCCTTGAGAGTAGTCAGTACCTACTATAAGGGGGTACTCGGGCGTGAGGTTAGAGATAGGAGTGAGTTCTTAGAGGTGGATGGTGCGAGGTAGTGCTTGGTGGAATGAGAGGCGAGATTGGAGTATCATAATGAATTGAGATTTCTTTAGGGAATTTTGTCTGCGTTGATGTTGGCGAGTCTAGAAGAAGGTTGGTCTCGGCTTGGGAATTGGAAGCGAGCGAGCGGGGATCGCGTTTTATTTGAGTGGTGATGATGTCACGATCTTCTTGCTTATGTGATTTCTTAATATATGCTGGTATGATGTTAGATAGCAACCATGACAAATCTGATATGGAAAGATATTACATGTTGATATGCAATATTGAAATCGAGTTGGAAGTAACCAAGGTTATCATGATATGTTGATGCATCGCTATCATGTTATGTGGTGTTAGAAGCATATTAGGACGTGTTTTGATATGATGTATGAAATAATGATGAGTACGAACTACGAGATAATGATGTGTTACTATATGAAAGCATGATGTTACATTATGTGGTAGTAAACATGATGTTGTATTATATGTTTAGCAAGCACGCTTATGGATGTGTTGCATCAAGAATATGGCTTTCAAAATGAATATGATTTATATATATATGAGATAATGATGTCTGATTACTAAATGATCGCTACATGGCGTTGTGAGGAGTTAAGATGATGTCTGGTGAGTATGCTGACCTTCGATGATTGATATGCTGCTTGACCTCCCTTTTCGCTGAATCTTAATGGCATGATTTTGTTGTGTTGACAATGAGTTTTGGTTCATTGACTCTATGATGGGGTGATACTTTTATGACTTCCGATGTGATGTCGAGACATTATTATGATTTTGTTGTGTGGTTGAGATGCATATTATGACCCATAGTAGGATGTAGATATTTTTGATGTGACCTTGTGGCACTGTGATGGCATGCATATGTTTGAGACTTGTCCTATGATGTACTGATTGGAGATTGGTTGGTTATTTGGTTATGCATTTCTTATGGCTTGTGAAGCTTGCTTGAATTGAGACTGATAGCTTGTTTTGATTCTGGAAACTAGGAAGAGAATATGGGATTAGCCCTTAGAGGTGGATGATTCCACCTCCGAGCTTCTGAATTTGATTGATTGTTATGCGGGAAACTGAATTGGTTTAGAGGATTTGACGAAATTTTGATCGAAACGATTTCACTTGTTTTGGTGTAAGGTTGCATGGTTAAACGTCTTATTTGAAGGTTTTGCGCGGTTTGAAAAGAAATTACTTGAAATTTTAAAGAATGAACGTTACCGATAATTTCCACGATATTGAGGCCAATCTTTTTTTCAACTGCGGAAATCCCATTTGAAACTTTTCAAACCCGGGCATGTCTATTATACTTCACGAAGTGGATACAAGCATTTTATGAGGGCGCTTGTAGGGTGCTTGCTAAGACCTAGTGATGATATTGTAGAACTTTTAGAGTTGTGGTACTTCCGAAAAGTCGAGGCAAGGATGTGATAGGGGCGCTTATCGCATACTTGTCAAGGCCAATTGGAGATGTCACGACTATGACTAAGATGTTGTGAGAATCCCGGAAGACGCAACCGAGATGATTACAAGATCTTTGGACATGGTCCTTGGACTCATCAATTTCAAACTTCATCCCCTACTTTGTTTTGGCTTTAGTCTCGGGGACGAGACTTGTTTTTAGAGGTGGATGATGTAAAGGCCCGGATTTTTAAATCCAATTTTTTTTCGGAAAAAGAAATTAAAAGTGAAATTAAATCGGATTTAATTCGAATATTTCAAGGAAAACTCGTCATTAATTTGCTAAATCAAAATTTAGATTCTTAAAGCGAATTCCGACCAAATTTTTTTTAACTTAACGATTGAATCCGTCTTTTCCCTTGGGATTCGAATTTCTTTCCGTCTCATATCACCAATTCTTACCCAAATCTCTACAATTGATCCCATATTTGACCAATTTTCTTATCCAACTCACCTCCTCCTCCTTTGGGTAAAATCTTATCTATGCTTTCCCTTCCCTTCTTTGATTTCTATTGTTTTGACAACCAAACCCTTGCAGACTTGACCAAAAGTAAAGCCTAAAGCCTATTGTAGCAACCTGTTGAACAAAGGAAAGACAAACCCCCAATGTCCCTTTCCTCCTCTGTTCTTCAGCCGGCCGTGAGCTCCCAACACCAACCACTCCTCCTCCATGCTAGCTTGACCACCACCGCGAGCCACCCAAGGCCGAAGCCGCCAGGATCCCAACCGCCGTAGCCGACGCCGAGCAGCTCCGTCCATCCCCTTCCTCTCTTCTGTTTTTCCGGCCAAAAGACCAAGTAAGGCTCCCCTCCTCCCTTCCGATCGAAAATGTTGCAAGGTTTCACCTTTAAACCTCTTACCTTCAATCTAGGCCGAGAACCGCAGCCCTGAGCCTCCGACGAGCTCAATCGCACACCGACGAGGTTTTCCGGCGAGTCGACGCCCTCGGTGAGCTTCGATCCTCTTTCTTTCTCTCTCGTATGTCATTTTCGCCTCTTTTCGTGTCATAAGTTGTTGAGCAATAGCGCCAGTGAACTAGAGAGTGGCTGAGGGTGGGAGCGTTTGAGTTTTCCGGCGAGAGTTCTGGTGACGCCGAGGAGGTCGAGAGAGGGGTCCGGCGAGGAGAGTCGGGGTTGGGAGAGCGGGTAGCGAGAGCTGCGAGAGAGCGAGGACGGGAGTGGGAGCAGCGGAGGAGCGAGCCCAGGCCGCCGGCGAGAGCCTCCGGCGAGACCCCCCCTTCTTCTCCTCTGTTCGACTTCAGGTTGGGGAGGAAGATGGTCCGGTCCAGGTCCTTTTTTTTTCTTCTTGTCCGGTTCGGTTCGGTTCACTAAAATGAGGGATTGGTTGAGAGATTGGGTTTGGGTTGGGCTCCATCCGGGTTGGGCCTTCTCTTTTGGTTGATTGGGCTTCTTTTGTTCAGATTTTGGGGGGTTGTATGTTGGGCTCGTATTACACGCATATTAATTGCTAGATGTATTAAGTATTATTTGGAATATACATTTTATGATGATTTAAATATATAAATTTAGGAAATGTTTTATTGGCCGGGAATTATAACTTAGATGTGTGAAGAGGATTTAATTTTGATATCCTATTTAAGTATTATTGAGTAAATTATTTAAAAGGAGTTTCTAAGTTTCCGGGAATTTATTTTAAGGACTTGTGTCGGAAAACTAAAATGTCGGAATTAATTATAAAATATGATTTTGAGAGATTAGTTTTGAGGTTTGGATATTTAATGTCGGGATTTGGCTAAGTAAGATTTTAAAAGATTTATTTGATTTCCTGAGTTGACTAAAATTGGGATTTAAGAGTTTGGAAAATATGGTTGGTACGATTTCATCAATGAGTTTGATTGGAAGAATGATTTCGGTTGATGTTGATCGTATCGGAAAGGTTTTGGAAAATGGTTTGACGATCGATTGGTTTTAAGGATGTTGAGAACCTGGGTTTCGTATGTATGAATATCGGTCTGGTAGCTTATGGAATTGACTTGATGATAGGTGTGTATTGCTTTTGGACTTGCATTGGGCCCTTGCTTGTATTATCCTGCTGTTCTGCATCTTCAGGTAAGTTCCCTAGGGGGCTTACTCAGGTTGGACATTCATGCCTGTTGTTGCATTTTATGTTAGGTGTTGCATATGCATAAAAGCATGCCATGTAGTATCATGTTTAGGTTGCACTAATTGATTGAGCATCTGTTTACTTTATGCGTTTGAAACAGAACGGCCGTTATCTGTGATAGTCCTAGAGTCTTTGCTAGGGTCATAGGGTAGCCCAGCCTCATCGGGTACCCTGAGTCAATCGAGTCATGAACTTCCTTGTATTATGAGATGCCTGCGGGCTTTATTGTGGAGCGGGTTAGGCATGCGTGCCGCCCTATTATGAATGAATGCATTCACGAGCTGGCCAGTCTCCACCTATCGGAAGGGGTGGAGGTAGGAGAGGGATATGCCGTTGGCATTGTCTTGGGCCCTTTACAGTATTTCTGCACATTATTATGAACTAGGAGCATGCTAGTGTGTTTGAATTTCGTACTGCATTAGAGCATCGTTATTAGGTATAGCACATACTATGTGGCCTCAGCGAGGACTACCGGTCCCGCATGAGTGGCTCGATCTGACTCCTTTCCCCGTTCTTCTTTTAAGGGTATTCTCTGCAGATTTGAGTGCTCGATGTCTATATGACGAGGTTCCTGTTGGCGAATCGAAGAATCTGGCTAATATCCTAATTTATTTAAAATGGTAATTAAACACTCATGCTTTGGTTTTGACCGGTTCTTCCGTGACACTTGTATCTTTACTCTGTTTTCGCCTTACTTCCGTTTGAAATGGATTCCGCGACATAGTCTTAGGACAGGTCAAGGGTACCCAACGACCCTTCGATGTTTTTAGGGTTTGAAATCCCCCTTTATTATTGACCTTAAAATTGAATTTGAAACCTCGACCCGTACCTGGATTGCAAGATCC
Organism: Persicaria tinctoria; assembly: GCA_037127255.1. Classification (NCBI taxonomy): domain Eukaryota; kingdom Viridiplantae; phylum Streptophyta; class Magnoliopsida; order Caryophyllales; family Polygonaceae; genus Persicaria; species Persicaria tinctoria. The sequence goes on along the minus strand of JBANSL010000013.1, from coordinate 20,396,419 downwards.
GAACAAGGGGTTTTATTCCTTGAAACGTAACCCGGAAATCATAATTCTGGGCTGTTACATTGCATAGTCGAATGTAGTATTTTGTTAGTTTGCTTGTAACTCACTGACACTTTGGAGTTTTGGTGGTTTTGAATGTACATATATAACTGGCCGTTTAGTTTGCCGACGATGCAAAGGACAAATGTTTGCTAATTTTTTGCTTACTAGCCAATATATGATTTTTCCTTGCCAATATAATCAAAGTCTATGCCAATAAGAAAATAATCCCTGATATATCTTATCTATCTCAGAAACTTCCCATCCTAAGTATATCGACCATTAAACTCAAATGAAATGCGTCATAACGCAGAATTCACAATAACCATCCATAACACATATAAACAAGTGTCGACATCATACCTTATCAGTCATCAAACACAAGTTATCCAAAAGGTGGAAATGATTAAACAATTAAGACCTAAACCAAACACTACGAAGTACTAAAGTTCCTAACCAATACAATCCATAACAAGTTAAGTACAAAACATCATAAATAATGGATAAGGTTGCAGCAAAATGGCACATTGCTTCTGATCATTACAATGCCCCATAGCCCGTTGTCCTTAAACATTTTCCAATCAGACGCATTTAGGACCTCGTCTATTCCTTTCAGCTAGCCCATCTTGGAGAAGTGGTTTGACCTCCCTCTGAAATACTTTTTTGGAGGAACTGCTAGTGTCGGCTGCACAAACATCACACGAGACGACACAATTAACATCATCAACATAAAAATAGGGGCTTGGATCTGTTCGAGAAGTGATTACATTTAATACCTTCTTGTTCAACGATGTCGCAACGTTTTGTCCTTTCATTTTTCTCATAATGTCCTTAACTTGTCATACAAGTGTTCACATAATACCCATTTTAACAATAATCCTTTCCAGTGTTTCCAAACTTCCTGCCAATCAAAATAATTTTTATGTCATTACATATAACATTACACTCATGACACAAAAATACACAAATGCCACGAATACACAGGTTCACATATTCATAAGTCCCACAAATACACATGTTCATATAAACTCAAAATGGTAATTGACACAAGTAACAAATGACACAAACAACACAACTACACAATAGTATCAACTTTAATAAACTTATGTAATACATAAATGACAACCCTAAATTACTTTCAAACACTACAAAAAAAAGAAAGAAATTCGCCATGCTACTTAGCTTCGGCAGGGGGCTTCCCATGGCAATTGATACCTTTTGCCACCGATGGTAGCTTCGGCAGGGGCTTTCCGTGGCAATTGATACCCCTTCGCCACCGATGCTAGCTTCGACAAGGGTTGCCGTAGCTACACTTAAAAATAAAAGAACATTGCCACACTTGCTATCAACGGCAAATCCTTTCCGTGGCTAAAGCGTCTAATTTTTTTAAAAATAAATAAATGAATTTGAAAATCCTAACCCTAGCGTATAACCTACCATACCACCCATCTCCTTGTCCCTCACTCCGCTCAATTTCAGATCTGAAAACCTGTAACCCTCGCTTCTATGTTCGTCCCTCTCCTCTCTATTTCAAATCCGTCCTCCGTCTCCCGTCCTCCTTCCTCCTTTCTCCCTCCTCCCTCCTCCCTCCTTCATCTTCGTCCGCCAGCCATTGATGACCAGTGGAACCTCTCCGAACTCTTAAATCTCTCGATCTATCGTCCTTCCTGCTTTCCGTCTCAATAAAGGAAATTCGACAGGGACAAAGGAAAATAAATGTAGATTGTAGTGCCTCGGTGGAGAGAGGGTTTCAGTTTCTCAACCAGGTCCAGGATCCCGAGAGCCTCGCCTTTGACCCCCTCAGCCGGAGCCCCTACACAGGCGTCGTCAAAGGCCGCTTTCTCTTCTCAAAAGGCAGTGATTGGACCGATTTCGCTTCCAATCGGCAACCTTTCTTCATTTCTAGGGGTTTTCGTCCTCCAATTTTTCATGTTTCTTTGCTCTCTTTGTTTAATCAATCACTTTTTTCAATTATTTTGTTAAGCAATTTCTGATTAGGAGTGAATTCAACTGCATAGGTGTGCAATCAGATTTTAGGATGGGTTTATCAACTGAAGTTACTGAATTATATGTTTATGTATAGCGTATTGGAACTAGACTTGTAAAATGAATAATATATTGGTGGAAGCGAAAATATTTAGAAGTGAAAGTGTAGTTTGATGTCGTTGAACTTGCAAAGTAGAGAGAACCTCTGCTTAATTTGTTGAGCTCGACATAAAGACCTTAGTAAACTGGTTACCATTTGGAAATTTCTGGTTCAATTTTTTTCTTAAATTCTTAATCCTGCCTTCATGTTACTTGTTTATTCTCTGTTTCATGTAGAATTGGAGTCAAATCTTGTGAGAGTCTTGTATTGTCAGTGTATTCATATTCATAGTGATTATAGGCTTTAACTCTTTTTTCGACTAATATTGTGCAAGTGTGTTTGCTCAAAGTGTCATTGCAACTTGTCTAGTTATAGCATTGTTAGAACATATGTTGCTATGCTAAAAAAAAGAATTGTATATTTATGCTAAATAACTTTTATCTACTTTTGGATAACCCTGACATCTTAGTTTCCTTCTATGCTGATAATATGCTCATGTAAGTTTTTTCTTTTTGATTTAATCAATGTCTTGATGTTTTAAGATATGGCTTTGCAAAATATCCAGGCTATGAATTTCTTTGCTGGACTATTTCTTCTTTTGATGCCGGAAGAAAATGCTTTTTGGGAGGTTAAGAATCAAGTTTTATGTTACAATGCGAATCTTGTGTTTGATGTTATCAATTCTAACCGGTCCTCTGTTATTTTTTTTAGTTTTATTTGGAACTTCACCAGGACTTTGGTGGGAGTTATTGATGAATACTTTGATGGATATTATAGTATTATACATAAGATGTGCTTGAATCTCAAGTATCTAATTTCCATGTCAGATTATCTTTCTCTATATACAATGTGATGCAATTTCCATATTTTTTATCTGACCACAACCACATGTAGAAGTATATGCAATGCAGATACTTATGTAATATTATTTGAATTGGAAGTTGTGTCTCTTCTAGTCCTTGTGAGTATTAATCAATCTATTTTGCCTGCAAAGGTTGATCAACTTGTCTGTGAGGAGTTGATATGTGAAGTCTTTCCTAAATTTGGGTGGGTTTTTGTCCTAGCTGATTGTATACTAAACAATAATAGTGCAGATCTATGAAATATGTTATCCAAATTCTTAACTTATTCATCGATTTCTCGCAATTAATCATCTGGATTACTTGGGAGTGCAGGTGACTCGGATATCATCACCTTGATTTCTTTCCATCTTTATGAATATGCTTCCATGGGAAAGTGGAGATCTGTTTTTGTTCTTAATTGGGTTTTCTGTAACCAGTTTTGCGGGTGTGGGATATACTTTGAGCATATGTGAAACAACTAAAACTTGCGCTTATTTTGGTGTAAAATGTTCCCTTCAAAAGGTCGATCAAGAAATTTTTGCACTTGAGTCCTATTTTGCATGTTTTATTGAAAGGAAAACCTCTCTTTTTTCTTACCCAATTTATGTTGTATAGTAATGCATGTTGTCTTTTTCTTTTACAGTTTGCACCTGGCTTTCTGAGCATCTTTTTCTTTGAACAAATAAGGAAAATGTCTTTGGTCAGGTTGAGCAATTAGAGCAAGATCTTGCTCATCTGCAGCAAACACTGGCTAATAAGCAACAACAAGAAAATGCCATGTTGCAGGTTTGGTTTTTCCTTCTCTTCACCAATTTGAATGTGAAATATGTGTATTAACGGGAGGGGATACTCTCATCTCTATTAGTATTTTCTCATGCCTTGTGCTTTTGTAGGTTCTTATGCATATGGAGCAAGAACAGTACTGAAGATGCTCGAATGGAAGCAGAGAAAGAAGCAGCCACTCAGAGACGAGACACTTCAGTTATTTCAAGTACTTATTTTTTTATATTATAATTTTGTGAATTTAAGTGAGACATCACTGATGTTAATATATTTGGTTCATCATCATCCATGCATGCTCAGCTTCTGCATATGACTGAAAAACTTTTTGTTTGGTGAATGTTTCTATGCTCGTGAGCCTTACTCTAACATCAATGCAATGCACATGAAACGTTTCATTGGTCTTGCTTTTCTAGGAAATAGAAGTAAAGAAGTTCATCCTTTAGTTCCATCTAACACTATTTAAGATTTCGGCTGGGTTATGCATTGTTGCCTGCCTTGATTAATCTTTCTTCTTGCAGATTGTTTCTATTTGTTATTAGCACTTTCTGTTTGTTATTATTGTGCTCTTTGTTATATACTTGCTGCATTTGTTTTCATCTCTCTATGTTGGTTACACGGACTTTTGGAGATCGGTCATGTTAGATATTAGAATCAGTCATCTTGTAATTGCTTTCTTCGAGTGGTGTGGCTATTCCTGGCAATGGCCACACCACTGAAGATATAGGAGATATAAATTTAACTGAGTACTGAAGAGTGAAGACATATTTTATGATGTAAATGTGTAATAGACCAATGCATAACAAGATGTGTTTTAGGTTGATAAAAGTTTTAGCATATTACAATGCTTGAATGACTATGCAAGCTTGGAGCAACTTCATTTGTATGTAAATTTAATGAAATTTTATTATATATGTAAATTTTATATAATTAATTAAATTTTATTATATATGTAAATTGTCTGAATTATTTTTTTTTTAAATATTGGACTTTTTAGCCCAGGTCTCAGGAACCCAGGCTAAAAAGCCGTTTTTTTTCCGTCGCTAATTTTCTTGCTACGGCTGTTTGCCGAAGCTACCAAATTTTGCCACCCCACAATTCGCCACCCCCTATTTGTCGTAGCTTAGCCGAAGCTAGAAGCCTTTTGCCACCCTAGGATGGGCTTTTGCCACGGCCTTTTGCCAAAGCAAATTTCTTTTTTTTTTTGTAGTGAAATGACATCAAATTATGCAGTGTACGTAGCATCAACGGTTTCAATCACAACATACTTCAACACATAGAAACAAACTTACAACGATGTACAAGTATCACCCATTGCTAGCATTATATATTAAGACAATTAGTCACCAAACACCCCCGATCTCAAAATCTACCAAAGTTCTCATTTTCAAAACTCATATGCACCCATTTCGTATACCATTCACCTTTCCCTTTACCATATCCAACATCATTCAAAACCCATCTCTCCCCTACTTCCCCAATTCGAAGCCAACAAAGAAATTACTAAACCTAGCCATTCAACCGTTTTTCCAATCCAAACGAACGACTCTGCTAACCCTTAGCAAGTTTTCGAAATCCAATTTCATTTTTTCATGAGGGTTTTCATTTCGTTTCTGCCCTATTTCGACCTTCAATTTCATCATCAACTAAGCATCAATGGCTAATCCCCAAACCGCCCATCACCCATAAGGTTAGGGTTTGTGCATTAAAACATTTTCAACCCCATTCTTCCCAAGGACCCCAAATTGAAATTCCATAAATTGAAACCCTAAAATGCCATAAAAGGAGGTAGAATAGAAATGGAGAATGAGAGATAACCTCCATTCAATGGTGGTTTGAGCAACGGCCGTCGTCCCTCTTCAATGGTGGTTTGTCCCTCCCTTCAATGGTGGGTTTCTCCCCCTCTCTCTCGGTTTCGGCGGTGCAACCGGTTTCCCTCTGTGTGTGGCGCTAACCTTATCCTCCCTCGAAGCTTTGCCAATGGCGGTCTCATTCTCCCTCTCCAACGAAAGGCTTTTGGAATCCAAACTGAAATTGAAAGGGGGTAGTTTTTAATTGTAATCATTACAATTATCCTAACATTTATTGTGGGTTGGAGAAACCGGTTATTTTTTTCAAAAAAAATGGGTCTTTTGTCACTTTTGCAAATTGGGCTGGAGGAGTGCTATTTTTGCAAGTGCCCCAAGTTTTTGGTATATTCAATGCAATTTTCTCTTTGTTTTTTAATATGAAGTAGCTAGATAGGTTGAAGAATTGAAGCCAATGTATCCAAATACTGCAAAGGTCACAACTCACAAGTCAGTAACTTTGAAATGATCCAAGTATATACCCTCTCCGATCATAAATATTCGGTGTTTTAAAGATATGCATAAAGATTAAAAAATGTCACTTTCAGCTTTAAATACCCCATCAGATAATTTTTACTCCAAAATCACATTTATTATGCACAAATGTGATTGATTAAACAAAAAAAATGTAAATTATATTATTATTAGTGTAAAAGTAAAAAAAGAGTGTAATTATCACTTCTAAAACATTAAATATTGTTGATCAAATTTCACATCTTAAAACATCTCCGATCGGAAGGAGTATATTCTATAGTCGACCGATGATCGAAGGTACACCATACATTACCTCCCTATCCGTACAATTAGCTTTTCATGCACTTTTTTTTATTAAATGAAATATTTTACCCTTTAAAATTGATAAAAATTTCTAAATTTCTAAATTTATTTCATTCACTCGATCTGCTTGATTTTCATGACACGCTAATAATATTCAAACTTCTCATATTATTCATCTTTATTTATTGATTTTTTTTTACATTATTTATTTGCTCAAATTTTAAAATTTCATCTATTCATTTTAAAGTTTCTTAGAGCATCCCCAACAACTCATCTAAAAAATCTCTAAAATAGAGAACAAAATAACAAAATCTCTAAAAACTTTACACCACAACTCCAACAGATTCTCTATTATACAAATTGCTACATTTATTATACACTATAATAGATGCATAAATTCATAATTTAATAAATAAAATTCCAATAACTTCATTAAATCAATAGGCAACCACTAATGAACAAATAGGTAGGCATTGAAAGGGGTGAATGCATTAAATTTTACATATTCTAACTCTTCCTCTAAATTTAGAGATTTTTTCCCTCTCTCCATCCAATTCTCTATTTTAGATATGAGTTTAGAGAAGCTGTTGGGGAGAAAAAATGGTAAAATGGTTTTTTTCTCTAAAATCTCTCATTTTCTCTATTTTAGAGAAGCTGTTGGGTTTGCTCTTAGAAAGTGTAAAATTAGTCAAAGAGTAAAGTATTCATAGATGAAGAGAGTATTAATCAAGCAAATGCAGCAACATACATGGGGAACCTCGACTTGTTACAATTCAGTTTATTTATGTTGCTGAATACACGGATGTATACGGAAAACTTCCAACTTTTAAACCGTGCATCGATCAGTATTGGAGGACCTTATGTTCTTCACTTCCTTGGGTTGTTAAGGACAAATCTCTTTTATGCTTGGTTTGTATTAAGTGTATGTTTAGGAAAATGAGACAAGCATTCAGGAGATGTTTAGAGCAAGGTGTCAAGGTTATGTCCCTCATGGACATGAAACTCTGCTCAGTAGGAAAGAGAGATCGAGCGCGTATCTTTGGAAGATATGATGATCTAAGTGTAAGATTTCTATTCGATTTCGATCATGAAATCAATCAAACCGGGATCTAGATTTCATACAATTCAAACCCTAATTCTATACCGAAGACTAACCTTGGTCCATTAGCGTCTTCGTAGCGGAACCGTGAATTGACTTCTCGCCCCTTAGCCTTCTCTTTACTTTGTCTCTGATGGATGAGACGCTCTATTGCCTTTCACTTTCACTTCTGGGACGTTCAAATTGCCAGGGAAAAGAAGAAGAAAACCGTACCAAATAAAAGAAGAAGATAACCGTTCTCTTCTTTTCTTTTATTTTCTTTTCCTTTTTCTTTTTTCCCTTTTAATAAATCCCATTATATTAATTTTATGAGAAAGACAAACTTTAATATATTATAGGCAAGGGATGAGAGAGTATATTATAAACCCCCGGATTTAATTCCTTAACCGATACCGATTCATCATGGTTTTGACTCTTATATTAAATCCAACAACATAATATATATATATATACATGAACCAAATACTCAATTAAACCTAGACACATGAGCCACATAAAATGTTTATAAACATTCTAACATTCTCCCACTTGGCTCGTGTGACGACTTGATGGTTTAATTGAAACATTAAATGTACAACTATAATGTATAAAACCCACATAACATTATTATCCTTTACAGAATTAGAACTGATCGGATCATGGCGATCACAAGTCATTGAGCGACATGATTCCTTCCATGTACCACGAAACAATCCAAATTCAGTTATTCTTTAAATATGAGGATAGCTATAAGCCTCAAACAACATGTCATCAAGAAACTATAAGTATGCATAAACACTATAATGATAACATGTCTGATAATACAGAAACAAAACCATAAGTGTATACAGAAAGTGTCATAACCATAAAAAGCTAAAATCATAATAGCAAGGCTCTATCAATAATGCTCATACGCTCTACATGGCTAGTGAACGCCTTGAGCGGCAAACCCTTAGTCAGCCGATCTGCGATCATGAGATCCATCCTGGTGTGCTCAAAAGACACTCTACGTTTTTGTACTTCCTTCTTCACCGACAAGAACTTCAACTCCATGTGCTTATCACCCCTCGAGTACTTGTCGTTCTTTGAGAAGAAGACGGCTGTGGAGTTATCACAATAAATTCTCAGCGGCTTGGCTATACTGTCGACAATCCCAAGCCCTGTGATAAAGTTCCACATCCACAATGCATGAATCGTGTCCTCAAAGCAGGCCACAAATTCAGCCTCCATAGTGGAAGTAGTAATGACATACTGCTTTCCACTCTTCCATGATACTACCCCACCAGCTAGTAGGAACAAGTAGCCAAACGTCGATTTCCTACTATCAACGCATCCGGCAAAGTCTGAATCTGAATATCCAATGACCTCAAGATGATCGGATCTCCTATATGTAAGCATGTGCTCCTTGGTGCCTTGCAAGTACCTAAGAACCTTCTTAGCAGCTTTCCAGTGGTCCAATCCAGGGTTACTTTGATATCAACCCAGCATTCCTACATCAAAGCTGATATCGGGTCGAGTACAAGTCTCAACATATTTCAAACTCCCCACCACTGATGCATAGGGAATATTCTCCATTTCCTTTCGTTCCAACTCATTTCTAGGACATTACATTTTACTGAACTTGTCCCCTTTTTGTATAGGAACTACCCCTGCAAAGCATTTATCCATTCTGTACCTCTCTAAGATCTTTTGAATATAACTCTTCTGAGACAATCCCAACAATCCTTGTGATCTATTATGGAATATCTCTATCCCAATCACAAAGGATGCCTCACCCAAATCCTTCATTTCAAAGTTCTCAGAGAGATACTTCTTTACATCATGTAACATGCCATTATCATTTGCAGCTAGCAGAATGTCATCAACATACATAAATAAAACAACAAACTTGATCCCACTAATCTTCATGTAGATACATCGATCAAAGACGATCTCTACAAAACCATATGACGTGATAATATCATCAAACTTTAAGTACCACTGTCGAGAAGCTTGTTTTAGGCCATATATTGACTTTCTCAGCTTACACACCAAGTTTTCCTTTCCTGTGGCGAGAAAACCTTCAGGTTGGTCCATATAAACTTCGTCCTCTAGTTCACCATTGAGAAAGGCGATTTTCACATCCATTTGGTGAAGCTCGAGATCATAATGAGCCACCAAAGCCAAAGCAATTCTCAAAGAGTCCTTCTTTGAATGTCGTCCTTCTGGAGCAAAGGTCTTCTTGTAGTCAATGTCATCCTTCTGGGTGAAACTTTTAGCAACAAATCTGGCCTTATACCTTTCAATGTTCCCTTTCGAGTGTCGTTTGGTTTTAAAGACCCACTTTGACCCAACTGTCCTGGAACTTTCGAGCAACTCAACCAAATCCCAGACTTTGTTGTCACCCATCAATTGGATTTCTTCTTTCATAGCATTTAACCACAATTCAGAATTGTTACTTTCCATGGCTTTCTTGAATGAGACTGGATCTTCATCAATGCTTAAGTCACATTCATCTTCAAGAGCATATACCACATAATCATCTGAAATGATCTTCTTTCCCTTACTGATCGCCTTAGCGCCAGCTGTTCATGTGGTATACTTATCTCTTCATGTACTGTGACTGGCTCATCTTCTACATCCTCATGATGTGGGATTTGGACATCATCTTGTTGTTCCATTGTGTCATCAAGCTGTGATACGACAACTGGCACAACAACCTTAGAAGAAACAATAGGTGAAGGAACTTCAACCCGAATTTCTTGAATGTCCACCTTTCGTGGTTCACCACTCCCACTAGTTTGACCATTCTCGATGAACCTAGCATTGCCCGTCTCAACTATCCTCGTACTATGGTTAGGACAGTAAAACCTATACCCATTGGACTTTTCTGGATATCCAATGAAGAAACCACTGGCTGTCCACGGATCAAGCTTCTTTTCTTGTGGATTGTACACCCTTATTTCTGCTTGACAACCCCAAACCCGAAGATGCCTTAAACTGGGTTCTCTTCCTGTCCACAGTTCATAAGGGGTCTTAGGAACTGCCTTAGGAACCCGGTTAAGCAGCTATGTCGCAGGCATTAATGCGTGTGTCCACAATGCAAGAGGTAAGGTGGAATTTCTTAACATACTCCTAACCACTTCAATTAATGTACGATTCCGCCTCTCAGCAACACCATTCTGCTGAGGTGTACATGGCATTGTGTATTGCACACAAATACCTCTGCTTTTGAGGAACTTTGCGAATGGACCTGGACATTGTCCACTCTCATCGTATTTTCCATAAAACTCACCACCTCGATCATATCTGACTATCTTTACTTTTCTATCTAATTGCCTTTCCACTTCGTCAATGAACACTTTTAGGACATTCACAGACTAAGCATTTTCATGCAATATATATATATATATATATATATGTAACCGTACCGTGAGTAATCATCAATGAAAGTGATGAAGTACCTTTCTCCCTTCCAAGAAGAAACGTCAAATGGACGACAAATATTGGTGTGAATTAACTCAAGAAGCTGAGTGCTTCTTGTGGCTGGTTTCTTTGTAGTGTGCTTAGTCTGCTTTCCCTTAATGCAATCTACACACACATCAAGATCACTAAAATCCAAATGAGGAAGAATTTCACTCTTCGTCAACCTCATTATCCTTTCGTTGGAAATGTGACCTAATCTTTGATGCCACAAGTAAGCAGAACTTTCATTAGATGCACTACGCTTAATTCCCACATTACTCTCAACATACTTGATGGATTCAGAAATTTTAATATCAAGATTGAACCTGTAAAGTGAATCAATCAAAGTACCACTACCATAAAAGTAATCATTCCGGTACAATGAAAAACTACCATGTCCAAACTTAACATTAAAACCTAAATCATCCAGTCTACTAATAGAAACAAGATTTCTGGCACAATCAGGTACATAGAGACAACCCTTAAGATCTATGTGACAACCAGTGTCCATGATCAATCTGTACGTCCTAATGCCTTCAATGCATGCCTTCATCTTGTTCCCTATGAACAAGTACTGTTCACTTTCTTTTATGGGCTGGATCGTACTGAATCCCTGTTCAATATGAGAAACATGGGTAGTAGCACCTGAATCTATCCACCAAGTATTATTAGGCACTTCCATAAGGTTCGATTCAAAGCAAACAGAACAATAATGAATACCTTTCTTTTCGAACCATGCCTTTTTCTTTTCGGACAATCCTTCTTGAAGTGTCCTAATTTCTTGCAAAAGAAACACCTCACTTCTTTCTGAACATGACCGTCACTAACTTTCACCGAAGTCTTGTCCTTCTTGTCCTTCCTACTTGGCTTTCCTTTACTCCTGCTAGCACCATTATGACCCATGAGATGAACTGATTTTTCTGTCATCTTTTGCTTTAATCTCCTTTCCTCATGTACGAGCATGGTTGTTAACTCTTTAATGTTCCATTTTTCCTTAATGGTGTTGTAATTCACCTGGAACTGATCAAACTCATGAGGTAGAGAGTTGATGACGAACTGGATAAGGAATGTCTCATTTACGTTCATCCCCATGGTCGACAACTTTGCTGCCAAATTGGACATATGCATCACATGATCGTGGATAGGCTAAGACCAGTCAAATCTCTTCGTAGTCAGCTCAGACATAATGCTGCCTACAATGGACTTGTCAGCCAGATCCGACTTTGAATACTCTTTCATTGCAAATAAGAATTCCCTTGCACTCTCCGTCTTAGGAAGAGATGGCATAAGATTTTCTGCCACCGTCATCCTCATAAGGCTCAAACCCAGCCGGTTAGACCGCTCCCACGACTCATAAAAGGACTTTTCTGCGTCGGAGCTAGCCTCTGTAATGGCAGCGGGCGGTACTTCTGTAATGATTGCAAGGTCCAAGACCATAATACCCAATGTGAATCAGATCTGTTCGGACCAATCATCATAGTTGAGCCCATTGAACTTCATGACAGAGTTTGCAGATGCAAAAATATTATATAGACTTTAATCGACAATCACCACACACATTAGACAAATAAGCATGTTATCTTTGGATATACATACTACCCATCCTAGGTGTGATAAATCATCCCCTTAATATTATCCACTATATTCAATGATACACCTTTGGGTGATCTCCAAGAATTATAGTTAATAAAATCAATTGTTCAATCAACCTTATATGTCATTTAGCATTCTTTAATCATGAACAATTGACAACCATAAACCAATGTCTAAATTTTCTTTCAACCAGGCCACTTTGGTGACTAACAAGTTCCTTACATAATTTAGACGATGAATTAACATACCTTAATGCATAGATAAATATCTTTTATAATGCGATTAAACCATATAACGCATAAAACCTTTATACTTCGCAAATTTTAGGTTAAACTAAACCACTATAATGCCGATTCATTACATGCAATTTGATAAATATATATATATCACCTTCCATTCAATATTCCATGAACTTGCAATCGGCAAAATCTTCAATACTTTAATATAGTTAACCGCAATTTGATTCAACCTTTCACGAGTCAAAGAAAACGGCACGATAACAAATTGAAATTTACGAATTGAAACTAACGAGCTGAGTGCTAACTCAGATTCAATACATTCCTATGGATTCGGAAGAGAATGATTCTTAATTGAGTCAACAAAGGTGACGCACTCAGATTCAACATTTCATGAAGAATTGCGCAACCGCGACAACCAAATCGACAACAACTGTATATCGATCTTTCCGAATCCATCAATTTAATGGTGAATTGTAGAAATCTAAACCCGCTCTGATACCAATGATAAGATTTCTATTCGATTTCGAGCTTGAAATCAATTAAACTGAGATCTAGATTTCATACAATTCAAACCCTAATTCTATACCGACCATTAGCGTCTTCGTAGCGGAACCGTGAATTGACTTCTCGCCCCTTAGCCTTCTCTTTACTTTGTCTCTGATGGATGAGACGCTCTACTACCTTTCAATTTCACTTTTGGGACGTTCAAATTGCCAGGGAAAAGAAGAAGAAAATTGTACCAAATAAAAGAAGAAGATAATCGTTCTCTTCTTTTATTTTATTTTCTTTTTCTTTTTCTTTTTCTTTTTCCCTTTTAATAAATCTCATTATATTAATTGTATGAGAAAGACAAACTTTAATATATTATAGGCAAGGGATGAGGGAGTATATTATAAACCCCTGGATTTAATTTCTTAACCGATACCGATCCATCACAGTTTCGACTCTTATATTAAATCCAACAACATAATATATATATACATGAACCAAATACTCAATTAAACCTAGACACATGAGCCTCATAAAATGTTTATAAACATTCTAACACTAAGTTGTGTAACTAGTATGGGTGTTGGTGAACAAGGAGAACATTGATGCACTAAGCGTTCCTAGATTAAGTGTCATGCTTGGTTTTTGGGATAGGTTTACTTTGTGTTCTTATTGAAGGTTTACGGTCAATACGTTAGTAAGCTAGTTTGTACTATCATGTTTTAGGTATTCCATTTAATAAGATAAGCAGATTTATTTGAAGTTCTCCGAAAGGCAAAGGGAGATGGGGGGTTTTCATCACACTCTACCGATGTGCAGTGCAGATTTATGGTTTCCACCATATATCACTTGTCAATTATATTTGTGTTTTTATTTTGCCGAACATTCTTTTAATAGCACTAACATGCACCTCTATTGAGGTCCTCTAGTTGGTGTCAATGCCTCGACGCTCTCGATTTCTGTGTTTACAGTCACGACATGTCAAAGCTAAGCATTAAGGAACAAACACTCGAACTGGGTGTGTCGACCAACAAGCATCCATTGATCAAGGTTGGCCAATATGATGTGCAATTAACACTTGCTTAGTTATGAAAACCAATCGAATTATTATACTTTAGAGTTATAGACTTATAGTTATATCTATAAAAAAAATCCGTTTATAAAAGAAATTTTTTGCCAAAAAGGCACTTTTTTTGGCTCAGTTAGTGAAATGTCCTACTTTTTGGACAAATGAGTAAGATGTCCGCAATATGAACTAATTCTCTCTCCTGCCCCAAGCGACCCGTCTCCCCCTTTCTCCCTCTCCTCCTTTCTCTGATCTATCTATCTCCTCCTCCTTCAGATCTCCGATTCGGCTTCGCATCCGATCTCCAGGTCTGTCATCGGCACATTCTCCCTCTACCGCTGCAGATTCCGATGAGGCTCCTTCTTCTCGGCTAGAGGAGATTCCTCGGGCCAGACATCCCCTCACCCTCCGCCTCTGCGTCTCTGCAGATTGGAAGCGGATAATGCCAGCACTAGGATCGTCGACGATGCACCGCCTCTCGGAGGCCGCCATTGAAGCGGATGCATCAAAGACTCGGATTGACAGTGCGGGGGAGGATCGTTGTTCAGATCATATAGGATCGACGACGTATGTTCTCTTCTTGCAATTCCTTTATGAAATTGAACAAAGATACCGTCAATCGCTTGAAATTTTGATGAAATTTCTTCAACCTAACCTTTTCTTATTCTTTCTTCTTTCTTCTTCAATTCCCTAAGCCACCGATCGCTTCTCAACAATGGCGCCCCAAAAGGTATCTCCAATCCACCATCAATTCATCTCCATTTCTCTGTAATTTGTTAATTTTCCTCTTCGGATTTTTATTTGATCGATCAAAAGGTATCTCCAATCCACCATCAATTCATGGTGCTGAGTTAGCTTCCGTTTAGTATTGTTGAATGCTACCGACAATGAGGATTTTGAGATGCTCTGATATAATTATATTTATCTTTAATCGTCTTGTTTTCTGCACAATTAACAACTATCAATTTCAGTGTGTATGTGAACAAAGTTAGTGATAAGATATGAAATTTGCTATATAGACTGTTGAGATGATGAGTATGTGATTTGGGAATCAGCTATCCTTTAGACATATTTGGTGCAATTGGGTTGCAATGGGTCTCTGCTGGTGCGATAGACATATTCAGTGCAATTGTGTTGATTTTAGACAAGGGCTTGGCAGGCTTTGTGGTTTGTTGCTCATCCAAGAATGGAATATAACTTGTTCTGATGTTTTATTTGCTTCAGGTTGTTTGTCTAATTGTGATTTTTTATGGTACGCTTTAGCGACTTCATTTTTGAATTGGTTTGTATTTTGGTGAGCATTTGCTTGGTAAGGCTGTTTGCATAAGTGAAGATTTGTTTCATTTGCTTGGACCATTTTTGGGGCTGTCAGCATTCATGGTAATCTAGGACCTTGCATTGCATTAGAGCTATGCAGAAGTTATTTTAACAGAGTAACTTGAGATGTCTTACAAAATCTGTAAAAATGAGTTCTTTTTTTTTATACAACAGAATGAGTTCTTGTGATTGTCCTGTAACCCTGTTACTTGTTAGATTGTGGGTAAAATAAAGCCTAAATGATCAGTAAAATGGTAAACTAGCTTTTTCATCTAGATCAAAGTATCTCTCAACGTTTTGGCTGCTAGTGTATTTCCATATGCAAAGAGTTGCAGCTTCTTCTTTCCATCTTTTTTCGTAAGATGTGTGTTTGTTTCAACTCTCTTCCGTAGGCTGATGTTTTAGAGTACTATGATCAGACATTTAACTCTCCTAGTGGATCCTTCAACATACCAGCTGTATTACGGGTATGCAATTTCGGCCATGAGATGCTTGCAATGAAGTATTAATTTTCCCAATCAATTATCATGTCCTTTTGGCTTTAATCCAACTTGCCATTTTCAGTTCATTTCCTTCACAACTTTGACGGTAGCGTTGTCTGCCTCCTTGTAGGTTCCGCATTTACTACAAGTTGTAAAGAGAAAGAGAATCAGAAACACCCTTAGTCGTAAGAATATCTTTAATCGGGATGATTACACGTGTCAGTAAGTAGTGGGAAATAGTTTCTGAATGGCTCAATTTCAAGTTGTGATAATTTTGGTCTTTAATTGTTAAGACTGATAATCATTCTCATATAAATTACAATTCTTTACTGAATCCCTACTCATTAAGCTTCTCACCTTATTTCCACAGGTATTGTGCTTCAGTAAGTGAATTGACTATAGACCATGTTTTACCAATTGCACGTGGCGGAAAGGGGTCATGGGAAAATCTGGTATGTGTATCTCATGGGAAACAAAGCACTGTCTTTTATTTCCACAGGTATTGTGCTTCAGTAAGTGAATTGACTATAGACCATGTTTTACCAATTGCACGTGGCGGAAAGGGGTCATGGGAAAATCTGGTATGTGTATCTCATGGGAAACAAAGCACTGTCTTTTATTCTCTTATCAACTGGTTATAGATACTACTTTTAAAGGCATGGCTGTATCAGTGAAGTAAGCGTGGAAAAGGTGACGGCTTGCGCAAAATGCAATTCAAAGAAAGGCCAGAAAACTCCCGAGGAAGCAAACATGACCCGTGCAAGGGTTCCCAAGGTACGTACCACGTTTGTTCACATGACACCAGACTTCTAGTCTTATGCTGTTTACCATCATTTCTTGATGAGGATACTGGATATCCATACGCACTCAATTGTTGCAGGCCCCGAAAGAGTTTGATATTCTGGCCATACCATTGACAGCAGAAGCAATTCGGATGCTAAGGCGGAAGGGCACCCCAATTGAGTGGCGCCAGTACCTGCCAATGTGAGCCCTGGATTCTTGATGTCCAGTTTCAGCCAGTAGGTTATTTGTTGTACAACAACTTGATCTATATGCCTAACTGATCTCTTGAAGTCGTTTTGCTGGCGAGTGAAAAATCATGTCTACAGCCTTTTACGCCCTTGTAGTGCTCCAGCGCACGAACTGATGTCATGAATCCTACTTTGATCTCATTGGAATAATATGTTCATGTTTATAATCCATGTGGTACATCATTTTGTTTATCCGATAGCATGCCTTTCTTCATGCCTTTGTAAGCCTTAAATCTGCATGTTCTTCTGTCAGATATAATCATCTTTTACCCTTAAAACAACTTGTTAAAGGGAGAAAAGATGATTCCTTTTCAGACTTAAAGGGTGTTTCATGTGAAATCTGGCTAGATTCCCACATCTGCAACATCACAATTCAATAAGACCTATAAGCAATAGAACAATAAAGCAAGAGTTTGCAATTGTCCAATTGTCTAACTCTAACCATTATCAATTCTAAAATATAGTTGTGCAACTCTAAAATACGTTTGTGCAACTCTAAACTATAGTTGTGTAACTCTAAAAATAAGTGCTGACATGGGGAAAAAAAAGTGCTGACACGGAAAAAAAATATATACCGAACTACAAAGTTGTTACTTAGGAAAATCTACACTGAACTAAAATAATCTAAATAATTACTTTTATTTAATATATTAAATATGTCATTGTAATTTGCACAACGTAACCTTATATTTGCACAACATAAACTTATATTTGCACATCAGTGTTAAAATTATTGCACAACATGATCTTATTTTCGCTCATCAATAGACTATAACTGCACAACATGGGGGGATTAATGGAAATTTGTTCAACATGATCTTATTTTTTCTCAATATTATTTTAAGAGTTGCACGACTCTGTTGTAAGAGTTGCACGACTCTGTTGTAAAAGTTGCACGACTCTGTTTTAAGAGGTGTACGACTCTGTTGTAAGAGTTGCACGACTCTATTTTAAGAGTTGCACGACTCTGTTGTAAGAGTTGCACGACATGGTCTTGTTTTTGCTCAACAATAGATTATATTTGCACAACAATTGAGCCTTGTGAAATTGTGCTCAACAAGATCTTATTTTTGCTGATAAATAGACAATAATTGCACAACATGGGGGATTGGTGAAATTTTGCTCAACGTCATCTTATTTTTGCCCAACTATAGTTTATTTTTGCACAACAACCGAGACTTGTGAATTTGTTCTCAAAATGATCTTATTTTCTCTCAATATAATTTCATACTTTCTCAATAAATTATTGCACAACATGCTCCTATTCTTTATCATCAATACATTAGTTTTGCATAACTAGTGGTGAAAATTAGTGCTGACATTGAAATTAGTTACAATTAGTGCTGACACTGATATTAGTTACAATTAGTGTTGACACTTACGGTTATATTTGCACGACAAAATGTTTCTAAATTGAATAAATAGATCTAGGTAGAGTCGAACCACCAACCTCTTGAACAACAATATGTCCAGATGCTCTTTCCTATTTGAGCTTATAGATCTTAATGATAGGATATGATTATAAAATGCAAAAATAAGATTATAAAATTCACATATAGTATTTATTTGTGCACTATTTTCTGGAATAATATTAATTTGTGCGCAAAAATATTGGAATAATAATAAAATGACGGTGCAATAATAATAATTTAGATTTATAGAGTTGCACGACTATGTTTTAAGAGTTGCACGACTCTGTTGTAAGAGTTGCACGACTATATTTTAAGAGTTGCACGACTATATTTTAAGAGTTGCACAACTCTGTGGTAAGAGTTGCACGACTTTGTTGTAAAAGTTGCACGACTCTGTTTGAAGAGTTGCACGACTCTCTTAGAGGGGTGGGTGGATTTTGTCTGTTTTGATTGCTATTGTTTTATTCAGATTGTATTTTATTGGGCAAATGGTTGAGCAAAGTTGATTCAACCATTTGTTTATTTTGAGTGTTAGTTGAGCAAATTTCATGTGATTTGGTCAGGTTCTTGATATACGCACCTGCCCAAGGTTTTACCCAACAATTTTCCAAGTTTCGTCTACAGATGAGATGGTATAATGAAACAATTCAACAATAAACTGAGCAGTCCAATACTGGTTGTTTTCGATCTCAGCCCAGAAACATAATTCAACATTTCCAGTGTAGACAACAATATGTTCCCAAATAAGAATATTAAACCCTGGAGATTGTTTTGAATGGTACAATATTCTGACAACAGATGAAAGAAACACAAATCCAATGATCAAGACTATAGAAAACAACTTATTTATCAAAGGACGCCCTAACGTTAATCGCGTTAAAAGGGCAAGGCCCTCGACAAAGATACAAAATAGGTTCTGACTGCAGTGACAACAATTTCAGCATCCTTTTGCTTCTTGTTGCAGAAACTCACAATCTTACATCAGAACAGGTAATTAACAGACAGGAGCCATAACAATTTTATCAGCCTGATGCATCTTGAGTTGTTGAGGAAACAAACCAAAATCTTCAGAGCCAAACAGATATTATCTGACAGCATCCACACAAACTTCAGGGCTTAATGCTTCTTGAAGAAAAGAGCCAACCCAAGCTCGAGAGCAAACAAAAGGGATCGTACGTACCTGAGAGCAGCTACAAGTTCCACCAACCATTTCAACAATCTGATGCTATTGTATTATTGTTGAAGAAATGCACTAGAGTGACAACATTAACTGATTAAGGCTTTGTCTGTTACCAATTTCCTGCAAATGGATGTTTTGACCAAGGCTTGCAATGGAAAAAGAACATATAATTTTTCTCAGTAAACAACTTTGCAAGTTTCAGACCTTCCTTATATTTTAATTCTGTCATTTCTTATAATTAGTTATTCAATTCTCCCTCATGAAAAGAAAACAGGGTTTCAGCTTCAGCATAAAGCTTCATCAGTTAGTGGTATCACACTTCATCAATGACCTAATAAGAAATAAACTGTTCGATTATTTTACTTAATTTAACAAGGAGCCCTTGAGATACCTTATTTCATCTAAAAAGCAAAGGTGTCACATGATTAAACATTTTTAACCTCATAAACAAGTTACAACAAAATAAGATAGTAAACAGGAGGAATGTTTATTAAGAGAAGCAAGGAGGGGGGAAAAGGAAACTAGGATCACACAGCAGACCCAGTCACTGGTTCAGCTACACATCCACTCATAACTCATCAACTACTGGTTCAACTTATTATTGCTCATGTTTATGCATTTGGAGAAAAAGAGAAACACGAAAACCAGTGAGTGGCTCTCCTTGGAAAATCGTAAGCAATGTAAACTGCACATGAAGAAAGAATGCATAGTAGAAATGAATTGGAAATTGGAGAGATTACTAAGAATAGTGGGGAAAAGATGCACAAGAAAGCAATGTAAACTGCACTTCTGAACTTGCATATATCTCAGGACATAAGCTATAACAATATTATGCTTGTTAATCATAAGGTATAAATGCATGATTCATTGATTGAGATTCATAATACTTGAAATTACCTTTGTCTCTTTGGCATTTTGTCGAACAGGTGGAGGGCACAAAGTCTGCATTTTCAGGACAATTTCAGAAAGATGAAAGAAGTGCGGTGAATCAAACATCCTAATTTAAGACCAAAATCTGTAACATGTAAGCTCAATTTCAAAGCCTTCACAGTGCAATTTGACAAAGAAACATAAACACAAACACTTTGAGACTTCAAAATCGACTCTGACACTTCAAAAATCAAAGAAAATTTGCGCCTTCGGCGCAAATTATCTATGATTCCATTGCACTGATGCACTTAAACATACTGGATTCAAGACATTAAGAACAAGCCAAATCATAACACATTTTGGACTTTTGACTACAGAGAGCTATCCCTATCTTATTTTTATTAACAAGATTAAGCTGCCATTGCACAGCAAAAACACTGTATTTCGTTCAATAGATTTCAGCAACGCAACACAAAATGTTCAACTGATTTCAGCAACGCAAAAGGTCATCAATCAACCCTAATTTGAAGGACAAGATTTCATATTTCGTTCAGCTATTGCAACCATCACAAACAAAATTGAGTTCCTTATCAATCGATTTTCGATCGATTGATAAGGAAAACAGGATTGAACTAGCAAAAAAGTTAGGAGAGAG
This sequence comes from Persicaria tinctoria, assembly GCA_037127255.1. Lineage (NCBI taxonomy): Eukaryota > Viridiplantae > Streptophyta > Magnoliopsida > Caryophyllales > Polygonaceae > Persicaria > Persicaria tinctoria. Next base: position 20,375,195 of record JBANSL010000013.1, on the reverse strand, counting down.
AATGATTAACCTACATCAACTCCTCCCTGGTGCAAGTTGGCTGATTCGCTCTAGGAAGCAATTTCCTTCTTAGATCCTATATGTCCTTCTTCATCGTTCTTCATCATTTCCTTTTCCTGTAAACAACAAAGTGCTATTAGAATCGTAGTTCGAGCGTAATCAGCGAGAGGAGGAAGAAGAGCCGCTCCATCGACCTCGCTTGCTCCGCTCGCTCGACGTCATTGCTCGCTCACCTTCCACCGGGAGGCGCGGATCTGATTTTTGACCGGGGATTGCTCCATGTCTCGGCGCTCTCGCTCCGAGATCCGGCCTCTCGCTCCATATCTCGGACGACCGCATCCAGCGCTCGCTCGCCACCGCCTTCGACGCTGGAGAAACGTCGTCGTCGTCCAGCAACATCGTCGTCGGAGGCCGTCGAATCCATGGCAATACAACAGATCTGGCATGAGGGGAGAAGAGATCGAGAGAGCGAGAGAGGTCCGGGGAGAGAGATGAGAGAATGAGGACGAGAGAGAGAAAAAGGTTTATATTGGGGACATATCACAAAATTGTCCCAAAACGCGGCTATTTTACAAAATAGGACGGATTTCGTGGCCATTTCGCAAAATGGCCCTTTATAAAAACCGAAAAGTATTGAAAAGATAAGTGGAGGTGTAGGATCACTGGTCATACTAGAATAACAATTTTATTCCATTCTAAAACTTTAATTCTACTTATAAGTTGTAACAAACTTCAAAGTAATGTCAATTTCAATCTTTAATAAAAACTCTAAATACATTGAAAATGTGTAGGATTACTAGTCATACTAGAATAACCATTTCAAGTATTATCCATATTAAATATATATCGTTGTACGTCTTAGTAATAAAGCTCTTTGGATGCGGATTACAAAGTAATATAAAATTATAAATAAAACTTATAAAAGTATATAACCCTTAATCATTCTAAATGAAGTTATGATTTCACATTTGTATTCATTTTAAAATAGTATAATTCTCGCGCCATGACGCGATTTGTAATAAATAAAATAATGAAGATAGACTTGAAATCTTTAAGAAAATGGTAAAAATGTTAACCATAAAGTTAGGCTCCATAAAAAAGTTTTTAAATTAAGATATTATATTGATATAGATTATTAGTATTGTAATATATAAAGATTTAAATATAGAATAGTAGACATTAGATTTAATACAATATTTTGATTTAAACCCAATGGTTAGTAAATGAGTAAAAAAATAAAAAGGGGAAAATGTAAATGTATGAAAGAGATGAAGAGAAAAAAGAAAAATAATAATAAGAGAAAATTGTGATTAGTTTAAAAATTTTAAATTAAGAAGGTGTTGACACATCATCAAAAGTATTCTAAATTAAGATATTAACTAGTACAATTCCCGCACCATGGCACGATTTTTAATAAATAAATTTTTAACAACATAATATATTAATATTATAAAATATTAATAAAAGTTTGGATAAAATAATGAAGGTATGCTTGAAATCTTTAAGAAAATGGTAAAAATATTTACCATAAAGTTAGGCTTCATCAAAAAGGTTTTTAAATATAAATATTATATTGATACAGATTATTATTATTATAATATATATAAATATATATATATATACACATATTCATACATATATAGAGGGAATAATAGTAAATGACCCTTGACCCGAAAAACTTTGCGCCCATAACCCACTATCCGAAACATTTGCAAGGGTTAACCCTCCCCCCTTAAAAAATTGCACCATAGGCGATAAACTTTACCTGGAGTAACCGGTCTCTGCCTCCCTTTCCTTCGCCTCTCTGTTGCCCCAAATTTATGAATAAAGGCGCGAGGAAGACGAGAGGAAGGGCGATGACAAAGGCGTCTTCTCATCCGGACACCACCGTCAAATCTGGGTCGGAGGGTCGGAGGTAGGAGGTCCGACCGGAGGGTGGCGGCGGCGAATCTATAAGCTTCAAGCCGGTTGAACAGAACAACCTCGATTGCCAATTGAACACCACCGTCAGACACCACCACCCACCAAACAACGATTCAAGTAAGTCTCTTTGTTGTTTCTCCTCGACTGTTAATTTCCTCGCGATTGAAAATTTCCGTTTAGGCAGGAATTAGTTGTTTTTCGCTTTTGGTATTGGAATTTGGATATATGGATATATATATATATATGTGGTCAACATTTTCTGTTTAGGCAGAAATTAGTTGTTTACCGTTGTTGAGATTGGAATTTGGATATATGGATATGTGATATATTTGTTCAAGCTTACCATCACTGAATACATTGTATGGTTCACTTTCTTTCCCCTCCTACCGGAAAACAACTCTCCTTGTACTCCATAAAGTTAATTTATTGGTTATAAACTACTCTGTAATATCAATGGCTTAGTTATTGATTTAATCTTAGGTCATTCATGTCACATTGCTTGGTATCTGAACTTTCATTTTGAACCCTTTCCATGGTCATATGTATTTATGGTATAAAGTTGTGCTGTTAATGCGTAACTGAGTTGCACTAATCAACCTGAACTCTGAAGTATATGAACCTGATTGAGCAAAAATAGCAAGCATCATCTTTTTTCATCTTTGTTTTTTTGTGCTTTGCCAACACATCTAGAAAATTCACCGAATTTTTAATTGTAAGATAAATGAGAAATGAGTGGTATGTTGGAGTTCTGTCATGCTAAGGGAAGATTACCATCTGCCTTTGTCGATCAATGTAAAATTTCGGTTCGTGAGGCATTTGTCTCCGATCACACACAAGGAGTGAAGGAGATGATGCTTCTCTCAAATGCTAGGACTGGTGAAAAGTATTCACAATTGCTCAAAACATTCAAGAGAAGTGCAAAATTTTATTTATTTGGTAAATACCTTATGATGGCCTCATGCCCCTGCATTTCTGTAGTTAGATAATGAGAGAAGGAATAATTGAGATGCTATAAATCTCTTTTGTAATAGAATGTACAACATTCCATTGAAGTGATTCATGTCATGTACATTGTTGTGAGCTGAATTTGCCATATTTTACAGTAACTTTAATATCGTTTTCTGCATACTTTACATACATTTGGGTTAGCTAGTACAGAATCTAGGTAGTTTATGTTTATTTGCCAAATTTTGGAATCTACACCAGTTTCTGTTTAAATTCGCAAAATTCGAGACATTTTACAAAAACTCTAAGGAAGGTCAGAAAAGCTCGGAAAACCACTACAGAAGTCCAAGGTCAAATAAGCAGCGGAACCAGTCGAATCAAGACGAGAGCCCAGGCTACTCGACCTCGAGTAGGCCTTACTCGATCTAGACAAGCATGTCCGAGCACAGGCCTTGTCGACTAGGAGCCAGACCAACGCAGCTCCGGAGCCCTACTCGATCTCGACAAGCCCTAGTCGAGATCGACGACACCTTAGCGCCACGCCCGGAGTTGACGAGAAGAAAAGCTAGTCGACAAGCCGAGGTCGACAAGGAGGCACTCGCTGCCAGCGATTCCACTCGCTACAGCGGACGTCTCGCTGCCGCGGAAATTCCCGCTGCCAGCGGGAGCCACCCCCGGAGTCGACAAGCCAAGGACGAGGACGATGATGACCAGACGACACTCGCTGCCAGCGATTCCACTCGCTGCAGCGGACGTCTCGCTGCCGCGGAAAATCTCGCTGCCAGCGGGATGCACCAAGCCGACGGATCTCACCACTCGCGGAAGCGGAAGGGAAGACCCAACTCGATGTCGACGAGCCCTTTGTCGATGTCGACGAGACCCGTGAGCCAAGTCCGAGCCACATCGAGCACCAGCTAACCGAGATGATGAACCCAAGGAGCCAAACGACAACACTCCTACTCGATGTCGACGAGCCCTACTCGACATCGACGACGAATCCAGAAGCTGTTGACGTGGCTTGACGAATCCTACTCGGTGTGAGATTACTTGAGCTCGAAGAAGACCGAATTCTATCCGATTCTATCAAGTTACATCATGAAGGAGAAGATTTATCCACTTAATACATTTAGATATATTTAGATTTAATTCCTTTATCGCTTTTATTTATCCTTAAGCATTTTAGATATAGTTTTAGATATAGATATAGATATTCTATCTTTGATTAGCAAGGAATAGAAGGCTATAAATAAAGCCCATGGGGCTCAGTTTTAGATATACAATTTCAGTTAGAGAAGTAGTTCCACAGAGACGGTTTAGGGAGTTCGAAGGTTTTAAGGTTTTGGCAGTTTACGAGAGTTGATTGCCAGGATTGTAAAGGCTTTGAATTTAGTTAATGCAAGTTGTTATTTTCTTTCAATCAATGTATGAGTTTGCGATGAGGCGTGAGTAGTCCACCCACTTCTAGGGTTGGGGCGAGCCCAACGATAGCCATGCGTGTTTGAGGTAAAGATCCGACCTTTATCATGTTTTGAGCATTTTCCTACTTGTTTATGTGTTTATTGCCCGTCTAATGGAGATCCATGTTAACAACTTGGATTATAAACATAAAATCAGTAGAGACAATTAGGGTTTCTTGAGAGAGTTGTCTAATTGTTGGAAAAGGAGAAAGCTTGTCCTTGATGCGATTTACATGATTAATTGTTTGGTTCCGCCTTATGCATGCTTGGTTATCATTGTTGCAAACCCCAATCTTGGAAGTTCTTTTGCATTAAGTTTAGTCGAAACCCCAAAGCAATTGTTTTTTTACTTTCTTTTATTTCGTTTTTACTCCCTGCCCTCGTCGACCTCGACCAAGCCTGGTCGATCTCGACTACTGATTCTCGATCTAGCATCGCTGTAGCTTCCGTGTACAGGTACTTGATGAGACAAAGCGAAGTCGAAGAGGACCGTACTCGACATCGAGTAGACCCTCATCGACATCGACAAGCCTCTGCCTGCGACTGCTACGCTGTGTTCGACTGTCCGATCTTCTGTCGACTACCCTGAGTCGAGATCGAGGACCCTGTTGTCGACGTTCGTGAGATTTTTCTGCTGCCTAGGATCCGCTGACACGCTTCCTCGTGGATTCGATCCTGACAACCTTCTACTACAACGGGAGGAAGTCTTGTAATTATTTGCTGAGACAGGGAAGTCAGTCTGATCTTTATTTTATATTTATTTCATACTTGACCATCCTCCTGCAACAACATACATCATCTTTGAATGACATGTTAATAGCAATTCGTGTCATGTATGTAGGATTTCCTGTGATCGATCTGATGTACCGATTGGGGAGAATTATAAAGATTTAGCATTTGCTGGTTCTTTTCCCATATCAGTGCAAGCAACCACATTAGGGCAACAAGCTAACCATTCCAAAAAGATCAGAATACCGGGAATAAGAGATAACTAGAAGGCGAATCTTGTAGTTGCACACATCTCTTCATCAAGAAAGTCCAAAGCTCAAAAGTTGCAGTAGCTGCGTTCTGAACTAGAATTGTGTGCTGCAAGCATTCTGCATAGGTCTGGCCCTCAGTCTTCCTGTTCACATTATTAAATGTGAATACAAGTACATCAATGACTCTCAAAATAGCAAGTCTATTCTCAGCAGCATTTGAGCCAAAATTTTGTTCCTCTTGTGATCCAGAAGAGAGAAGCACCTGCAGCAAATTCTTCACCGATGACAAGACTTCTGTGAATGTTTCCAAACTGAAGAAAAGAAAAGGGCAACTCGGTATGTTGCTTTGTCGATAGCACTGAATTCAAGCAACAAGATCTTTGTGAAGAGGGATGTCTTTTACAATTTGGTTCAGTTGGAATGGGTATGGGATGTGTTGATAATTCTTATGTCAGTCGGACAATCCCTAATTTGTTTCTTTGCATGAATTGTGGTTAGGGTTCATTCTTATTTCACTGCAAAACTAAGAGACTGCTGTCAATATCAAAATAAAATCACCCAATTGTGCCGATTATGATGCATTGATGGCTTATATAGTTATTTACATTTACATTTCGCAATTGTGTATCCTTTCGAACGGCAAACAGTGCCCTAGTCATTGTCTACTTTAAGTCGGACAATGTCTCTCTTTTACCGAATAAGCTTATAGATTGTAGATCAGCAAATAACCTGTCATGTTAAAGGTGTAACCTGTCATGTTAATAACATTACCTGTCATGTTATTTTCTTTCATCAAGGAGAAGAGGATCGATTCGTATTACCTGTCATGTTAAAGGTTATAATCTGTCATGTTAATAGCATTACATGTCATGTTATTATATTTCAATAAGGAGAAGATGATCGATTCGCATTTCCTGTCATGTTAAAGGGTATAATCTGTCATGTTAAAGGGTATAACATGTCATGTTAGTGTACACGACATTAGTGTGTGCTTGTGACTTGATATCGTATAAGCTACTTGATGACAGTATTACTGAAGCCAGATTAACTTGGTTTCAAATTCAGCCTTGGATGATTTCTGGGGTAAGTCCGCTCACTCTGACTGTCATGTGAAGTGACGTAGGTGACATGTCAAACCTATTACCTGTCATGTTAAAAACCAATCTTATGATGAATTCAAAAGGAAGATGAAGTGTTTTGTTAAAAGATATCAGTCTTTATTTTGCTAAAAGATATGTTTGTACCGTTCTGTCAATTGAAAGTGTCACTGGCAAGCAGCGACAAGGGGCATGGAGATTCACAAAAATATTTGTGGCTATTTAGTTGCACCAACTCCCCTTATTGTTTATGAACTCCGACCTGATTGACGAACATGTCCTGTCGATCGATGACCATCTCCCACGCACCTTGCTATACCCTGCAGCCACCCTCCCTTGCATCGACCTTTCGTTGCCACGATCTCGACGCCGCCAACGGAGACGAAGCCGGCCTCCACCACCGACCCTGTGACGGCGCCACGCCCCTGTGCGATTCCAGCTCACCTCCAATCCGGCCTCCGATTTCAGCTCTTGCCGAGAGGAAGTGTGCTGGCTGCTAGCGGGATCTAGTAGGTGACGCGAGAGATCCCAGCGGTGGCCGGCAGGAGGTGTGGAGGGTACGGTGGTGCGGCTTCCTCCTCCGTTTCCCCTTTCCCCTCTTTTCTTTTTTCTTTCCTCTTTCCTGAATCCCTCGATTACCGGCTACCGCTTGCCTCCTCAATCCGGATATCCGTTTTTGTGCAAAAAATTTTAGGATTGGGTTACTCGTGCAAACCTTCCGGATATGAGGGTCATTTTAGCAAATTTCCCACACACACACACACACACACACACACACACACACACACACACACACACACACACACACACACACACACACACACACACACACACACACACACACACACACACACACACACACACACACACACACACACACACACACACACACACACACACACACACACACACACACACACACACACACACACACACACACACACACACACACACACACACACACACACACACACACACACACACACACACATGTTTATATATGTATATGTATGTATGTATGTATGTATGTATGTATGTATGTATGTATGTATGTATGTATGTATGTATGTATGTATGTATGTATGTATATATATAGGTAAAGTTTCAAATGAAAATGAGGCTTAAGATGAAAAATTTGCTTAAAGTGAAAATGGTCCAATTTGAAGGTAAATGGGCCTAATTAAATGAGTAATAGATAAATGAGCCTATTTAATGTGTAAATGGGCCTAATTTTATGGGGTAAATGGATAAATGGGTAAATGACCCTAAATATGAGATAAATGTCACCACCTCTCCCATATTTTCTATTTCTACCAATATTGCCCTTATTTCAATTATAAAAATTACATATTTTAGCCCGTAATTTTTATTTGAAATAATATTATAAGGTGCATCTACAAGATTACAAAATGCAACAAAATATGCTACATCACATTTATTGTCTTTATTTTAAAAAGTGAAAAATATGAGATTATAAAATATAAAGTGAACAAATAATACAATAAAGATTATTATTAATAAATGTGTTATTCCTAATGTAAAGTAAGTTTCCTACCAAATATTTTCTTTATGGGTTGCTATTTTTATGGCAGTTTTGTACTTTAATGTGACATGTGTCATTAAAAGTCTATTAGCTCAAAATGGTATAACGATGTGCCCATGCACAAATGTTTGAGTTCAAAATCTCGCACATGCTATTTATGATTGTCTTCTTTTTGTTTCCGTTCATGAATAAGATTATAAAATGCAATAATAAAATGATAATGTGCACAAATAAGATGATATAATGCACATATAACATTATGGTGTGCAAATACAATATTATGTTGTGCAAATATAATATTATGTTGTGCAAATATAATATTATGGTGTGCAAATAAAATATTATGTTGTGCAAATATAATATTATGTTGTGCAAATATAATATTATTTTGTGCAAATAAAATGATAAGTGCAAGAATAAAATGATTAAATGCAAGAATAAAATGACAAAGTGCAAGAATAAAATGACAAAGTACATGAATAAGATTATGAAGTGTAAGAATAAAAGCCTATTAGCTCAATTAAAAATGGTATAGCGATGTACCAATGTACATATGTTCGAGTTCAAAATTCCGCATAAGCTATTTATGGTTGTCTTCTTTTTGTTTCCGTTCATGAATAATATTATAAAGTGCAATAATAAAATGATATATAACGTGCACAAATAAGATGACAAAGTGCATATATAACAATATGGTGTGCAAATATAACTTTAAGTTGTGCAAATATAACATTATGTTATGCATATCTAATAATATAATGTTACGTTGTGCACATATAATATTATGTTGTGCGAATATAACATTATGTTGTGCAAATATAACTTTAAGACGTGCAAATATAATATTATGTTGTGCAAATATAATATTATATTGTGCAAATATAATATTATGTTGTGCAAATAAAATGATAAGTGCAAGAATAAAATGATGATGTATGAATAAAAATATGTAGTGCACGAATAAGATTGTGAAGTGTACAATTAAGATTATAAAGTGCATAAATAAAATGATAAAAGTTCAAGAATAAAATGATAAAGGGTATAAATAAAGATTATGAAGTGCACACTTAAGATTATAAAGTGCATAAATAAAATGATAAACTTCACTTTGATTTATTATTTATTCACTTTAGAATATTGAAGATGCATCTTATAGAATTTAAACCCGATAAAAATTACGGGCTAAAATTTGTAATGTTTACAATTAAAATAGGGCAATAATTATAGAAATGAAATTATGGGGAGGTTTTTTTAATTTCAATATCTCCTTCCTCCTCCCGTGGCTTGCTACAGTACCAAAACAGATCGGCGATGCTACACAAGTCGCCGTCAATGGCTGCTGGTGGCGCGTCGGGGGAAGATTGACAACAGAACAACGGCGCCGCTTCAGTAGGTGGTGGATCCGGCAACACAACTCCGAGGAAACACAGATTTGGCAACACAACTCGAAGAGATCCGGCATTCAAATTCGCAGTATTGTTAGGGATAGATCAACATAAAACCAGCTGAAATAATGAACAGAAGGCATTCAAATCCAAGTACAAAAGCATTCAAATTCAGAATAGAAACATCTTTACCGTTCTCTTCTCAAATAATGCACAAACATCTTCATAGGAAAACATCTTCTGAAATAATGTACACCTAGTGAATATTACAAATGTAATTCAGCAATCTTAGGAAGCCTCTAGCTAGAAGGCAAAGCTACATCAATTCATAACAACCTCAATTAATTCGACAAATCTAGCTAGAAGGCAAAGCTACATCAACAAATTTGAATGCTGCAGTCCTACCTCATGCAGAAATTTTTAAGAGAGAGAAGATTACTTGATTTTGCTCGTTGATCGGATAGGGGAGCTCCTGGACTGCGCGACTGGCGATGTCGTATCAAGGTGCGATTGGCGACTATGGTGTTTAATCCTGCTATAATCATAACAAAGAAAATCTGAAGACTTGTGAATGGAATATAAACAAAACGAATCAATCAATCTGCATGGTGAATGTATGAAACAAACCAATCAATATGTTTTTCTAAAATAGTTTTTTGAAATCTGCACAAGTAGGAAATTCATGTTACCTTTTGCTCACCAATTTTTGGTGACAGCATGCTCAATGTCTTGTTGAAGAAGGACTAATTCCTGCAAGCTCATATCCTCCATAGAGTATCCCATCCTCCGCCTGTAGTCTCTTTTTCTACTTCAATTTTACAATTAAGCACCGTTCAGTTACATTTAGGCATCGAATCAATTAGGCATCAATTTTACAACTCATCAGTCTGTTTTTTACTTCAATTTTGAAATTTGGAACTACATAAAGACCTGATCTGCTTCTGGAGATTCCGATTGGCCTCCTTGAGCTTGTTCAGATCGTCCAGCGTCTTCTGCAGATCACACATTTCAAAATGTTAGGGTTCCAAATTTCGACAGAAGAACGAAGAAAAAGAGGAAATCAAATCAATTAGGCATCGATTAAGCACCGCATAGTGAGAGCTCCAGAGATTGATCCCCTAGGCCTGCTGGTACAAGTCGTACATCTGCTTCCTCGCCAAAACGGCGAAGATTAAGCACCGCATAGTGAGAACTCCAGAACTTCAGAGAAGCAAGAGAGAGAGGCGGAGGAACCTGAGCAGATGGCGGCGAGAGCGGCGGCTGGGGAGTTGGAACCAAAGCGGTGAAGGCGATCGTCGGTGGAAGGATTGAGGAAGTCTTCGGTGATAGCAGCGGCTATTAAGCCAATCGGGAACCGACTTCCTCGCCATTTTCGATCTCAGCGACGAAGGAAGAGGGAATTGAGGAAATCTTCGTGGGTGCGTGGATAATGGAGATCGATAGGTGAGAAATCCATGGTGATAGGAGCGGCGAATCATTCAACGAGCGATCTGATTGAGAATGATTTTCATCTTAAGCCCCTTTTTTACTTTTTATATATATATATATATTATGGATCAAATGTTAAATCATGTACATTGATTAGAGATAAATCAAGGGTGGAGATTAATAGTTTTTACTGATTTTTTTTAATTAAGATAATGTGGGACCCATACCAAATCAACCCCCATCTTCCAAACAAGCGCGTGGATCCAATTTTTTTTAACAAAACCCTAACCCAGTAATAAAAACTACCCATGATCCATTTCAGATCTGAACGCTCCTCCATCACCGCAGCCTTCATCTCCCTCGCTCAGATTCGAGGACGGGCCCCCTAGATCCGGTGAAGGTGGAGGTCCCACGGCCTCCGTCGCTCGGATTCGAGATGGTGACCAACACCGGCGATGGCAGATTCTTCAACGAGGACGGATAAATAGGAGATCGAGAGGCGTTGGTTGAGTCCTCCGAGAAGGTGAAATCGGAGATCGAGAGCGCAGGGTGGAGCGGATCAACCATGGCGACTCCTCCTTCTTGCTCTCATGGTGGAGGAGATGAGCGACATCTGTGCTCTCGGAACGCCGAATTGGGGATTCGACTCCCATGGTCTGAGCAATTGGCGCCTGTGAGCGGAGGAGATGAGACTCCCATGGTCTGATCGGAGGAGACGAGCGACTCCGGCGCCTGTGCTCTCGGAACGCCTTCCCATGATTTGAGCATTCGAGCGGCACCTATGAGTGGAAGAGATGAGCGATTATACGGGGTTAGAGATCTGGTCAATCTACTGGGTTAGAGAACACCTGTAACAATTCATGGGTAAGAGTGTGTTGTGATTATACTCTTTCTAGTGTACGATTAGGTAAATAATGAAATTGAACTTCGCAATGGGTTTAACACTTTTGACTTATTCTTGGGTTCAATTTGATGCTTTATCTTTTTCCTTTTTTTGGGTGAATCAACATTTTTGTCTTTGTATTCGACAACTTCATAGTTTCTATTCGGTGATAATAAGCAATTATTCGGTGTAAATCATATGATTGTTCTATTAATTTCATGTTCAGAGTCACTATTCGATAAGTTCATAGTGTCTATGCGGTAATAATAATGAATTATTCGGTAATAGTAAGGAATTATTCATATGTATGTGGTTAATTAGAGGTGGAAATCAAGAATTACATTTATATATCAACTTAGCGAATAATTACTATTAACCTAGCGAATAGTTACAAAATTGACCAACCCTTTTGCTATTATCTAAACGATAACTCATCTTTACACACGAATAATAACGATAAGTTAGCGAATAATTACTATTAACCTAACGAATAGTTGCAAAATTGACAAACCCTTTTGCTATTATCTAAACGATAACTCCTCTTTACACATGAATAATAACTATAAGTGAGAGAATAATTACTATCACCTTATCGAATAGTTCAAACAGTGCACCACACAAAAAACAATGTTATCCCATAAAAAAACGTTACGTCATAAAATGCTATCAAAATCTGGAAGTTCAGAGTTATTATTCGTTGATAATATGAAATTATTCGGTAATTTGTTCGTCATTATTCATCGAACACACGATGCAAGCAAATTCTCTTCCTCCCTAGGAAAAAAAACGTTACCTCCAAAAAAAACACGCGCTTTGTTTCAGCAAGTTGGCTATAAAAGTAGTGAGACCTACTCTTTTTTCTTTAAATAAAAAGAGAAAGTCTCAATTAATCTCACCCATTCATTTCTAATCAATCAATGGCCTATATTTGTTAACACAAAACACAATAAGGGGTATAAACACCTGACCCAACCTCTCTCTCTCTCTCTCTCTCTCTCTCTCTCTCTCTCTATATATATATATATATATATATATATATATATATATATATATATATATATATATATAATATATATATATATATATATATATATATATATATATATATATATATATATAGGGAGTGGTTCCCTTGTGCATACCCCTTAATGTAGTTGGACCCACCTGCCCAAAAAAAACCACCTTCTTCCTTTTGTGCGCGTAATACACCCCCACTTCATTCTTGCATTTTTTTTGGAGAGTTTTTTTTTTAATGAAAAAATGGTGGGACCCAACTTCAAAAGACTAACACATTTTTTTTAATTTTTCCGGATGTGAATTCGTTGTTTTAAAAAATTGGCCAATTCTACCGAATAATGTTTCACATTCTACTGAATAATGTTATGTTATCTTTTTCAACTAGCTCAGATCAAATTTTATCAATTCTACTGAATAATTTGTCGTATTCTACCGAATAATGTTTTTTTTCCATCAATTTCAAATAAAATACACCTGAAATCCCTAAACAAAATTTACAATTTATATGAATAATGTTTCATATTTCACCGAATATTGTTTGATATTTCACCGTGTAATTTCACCGAATAATTTATTGTTTTCCCCCAATAATGTCAAAAACTGTGAAATAGCAGTAGCAAGGGAGAAGCCACCAAATTTGTGCAGTGGAGGGGGCTTCTGGGCGTCGCGACCAACCACCAAGTCCACATCCGACGGAATCCTCCTGTGAGGCAAAAGCGGAACCGTCGGTGCAGCGCGGCGACTAGCGAGGACGATCTATGGACTGGAGCATATCGAGGGCAGGGGAACAGTGGATTGGAGCATAGCGACGGCAAGGGAACACGGGGCGGCGAACAGGGGGCGTCGCCGGCGCGAGGGAGAAACCACCCCTGCCCCCACCCACCCACGCCTCCTCCCCTTCTCCAACTCCGCCTCCTTCCCCATCAGATCCCATTCCGCCGCCGTCCCCATCAGAACCACTTTCGCCATCTCGATCCCCTTGTCCGCCGCACCATTGCCACCACATCACCACCGCACTTCGCCCCCCATATCCGAATTAACGGATCTAGAACAAACCAACAACATGAACCTCGAACCGGCAACTATCCACGAAGGAGCACAAGCTACCAGATCTGAGGGGAAGGAGGAAAAAACAACCAGATCCGGCCAAATCCAGTTCAGATTGGGAGAAGAACAATAGCCACCATCGCCGCCACCGTCCCTTCCGCCCTTCACCACCGTCTTCGTTCCTCACACTACCGCGACACCACCGTCCCCGCGCGACTCCGCCTGGTCGATCCACACAATGAAGAAGAAGGCAACCAATGCCTCGGCCCGCCACCGCCTCATCCCCTGGCTCTCTACGGCTCCTCTGTTAACAGGAATGGAGAAGACAATATCCAATTTAGGGTTTTATTTTGCTACACGCGCTCACGTCCCAAATAATGGGCATTCAAATTAGTTTTCTAATTTTTTTTAAAAAAAATCATGGGACACGTGGCAACATTCACTCCCTCTATTCCATTTAGATCAATGGGCCACAATCGTGCACAAAGTACACCCTATTCCATTTTGAATTAAACCCAATGGTTAGTAAATGGTTAAAAAATAAAAATGAGAAAATGTAAATGTGTGAAAGAGACGAAGAGAAAAAGAAAAAGAAATAATAAGAGAAATTAATAGTAAACATTAGATTTAATTCAATGTTTTAAATTAAACCCAATGGTTAGTAAATGGGTAAAAATCTTAAATATAAAAATCGATTTAAAGGTTACTTAATTGTAATTGGAAAAAAATGCTACAATTAAGGGCAGGACGACACATCAGCAATGTCTTATGTTTTAAAGTATTATATTGATGGTTAGTAAATGGGTAAAAATCTTAAATATAAAAATTGATTTAAAGGTTACTTAATTGTAATTGGAAAAAAAATGCTACAATTAAGGGGAGGACGACACATTATGAAGAATAACATATGTTTTTCATATGCATTTTATCTTTTCTGCTTACTTGCTGCTACCTAGGCTTTTATGTAATTTCTGTCCCTTCTTTTGGCTTTACTGTAATAAGCCTTCATGGCATTTGTTATGCACGTGAATGGTGAGCTGTGGTGATATAAAAGCCAAGCTGTCACCTGAGATTTGAAGGGTTTTTGGGATCATCAATATGCAGCTTTACTTCACAGCCGTCCTTGGCTTCTTCCCTCATTTTGTTCATTGAACAAAATAGTATCACCTTGAGCTTTTATTTTGCCTTGATAGCTGATGTATCAAGCAAGTTTGTGCAGGGATTTCAGGTTGTTCACATGGTATCAGAGCTGCAGGTCTTATTTTGAGGATTTTTGCTGCGAGAAAAGGTAATAGGAAGGATGGTTGGTGTGGTGGTAAACACAGAGACTGAGCAGAGTAATCAAGGTAACCTTAATGACCCCTTATACGTGTCCAATTCAGATCATCCTGGTGCTCAGTTGGTAGGGATTCCATTTGATGGAAGTAATTATATGACGTGGAGTAGAGGGGTTATGATGGCATTAGGAGCCAAATGTAAATTGGGGTCATTAGTGGAGAATGTGCAAGGCTTGCTGATTGGTCATGCTGATTTGCAAAGATGGATCAGGGCAGACTTTATGGTTAGATGTTGGATTTTGAATTCCATGAGCAAGAGTATTGCAGAAGGCTTTATGTTCATGGATTCAACCAAGCAATTGTGGGAAGAAATTGTTGAGAGGTTTGGACAAACCAATGCTCCCCTGATTTTTCAGATTAGGAGGAAATTAAACAATATACAACAAGGGAGTATGACTCTGGGAGAGGTGTATAATGCTCTCAAGAAGCACTGGGATGAGTTGCAAGTCCTGGAAAGGATATCTAAATGCTCATGTGGAGCAATGAAACAATGCACTTGTGATCTCAAGAAGAAGATTGCTAAGATTGAGTCCAGGACCAAGGTCATGCAGCTTTTGGCGAGTCTCAATGAGAAGTATGATGCTGCTAGAAACCAGATACTTTCCATGGATCCACTACCAACTTTGAACAAAGCATACTTCATCTTGCAACAGGTGGAGAGAGGGTCAAATGCAGTTGGGACAAGACAAGGGAATTTAATGGATGCTAGTGCTTTTGTGGCTTCTAAAGGCAATTATAGAAGCCAACAAAATGCTCCCTCAGGGGGACCACCTCAAAGGAAAGATGTGAGGGACTGGAAAGAGATGAAGAGACTGAAATATGAGCAAAAATGCACACATTGTAACTATAGAGGACACACAGCAGATCATTGCTTCAAGTTACATGGTGTGCCAGATTGGTTCGAGGAATTGAAGGAAAATCAGAAAGGGAATACTGCAGGCAGAAGCTCAGCTAATGCAGCAGGTTCAGTGGGCAGTGTAATGATGGGAACACCTCTGGATGACAGTGACACAGTTGACAGAAATGGGAATGAAGGACATATGGATAATGCCATAGTAAATGATGTTTTTCAGGAAGTAATGAAGAGGATGAAAGGCAAGAGTTCCAATGAGAATGCCTATGCCAACTTTGCAGGTAAAGTTTCCTCTTCAATTCATGATTTAAATTGCAGTAAAGGGTCAAGAGTTGAATGGATTGTAGACACTGCAACAAGTGATCATATGATTTCTCATGATCATGCTTTATATGATAAGCTTAGACTGGATAAACCAGTGCTTATAGGATTGCCAGATGGGTATGTGAAAACTGTCAATGAGATGGGAAAATTGAAATTGACAGAATCTATGTATCTTGATGGAGTTCTTTTGGTGCCTGGATTCAAACATAACTTGCTTTCAGTGGGGAAATTGCTTGATGCCAATGAAAAATTGATAGCAGTATTCACACACAGTTCTTGTTCTATTCAGGACCCTGGAGCTAGAAGGATTTTGCTGATTGGAAGAAGGAGGCATGGATTGTACAAGGTTCTCACAGAAGAGCAGGCTAAGGATTGGAAGGCTGGGAAAGAAGAAGAAGATTTTAAAACTGGAAATTTGTTTCATGAGGCTTATAGTAATAAAGCTAGCAGTAGTCTAGACATTACTCATGCCAGACTTGGGCATAGCTCAGTTTCTAAAATGAGACATTTGCATCTTTTGAATGAGACAGATATGAGTAGTTTCCACTGTGAGACATGTGCATTATGCAATCATCACATATTGCCTTTTGAAAGGAGTATGAGTATGGCTGAAAAGCCTTTTGATTTGCTTCATATGGATTTATGGGGCCCTTACAGGATCCCAACTTATAATGGCTATAGCTATTTTTTTACTATACTTGATGATTGCACAAGGGTTACATGGACCTTTTTGCTTAAAACCAAAATGCAGGTGTACAAAACTATTGTTGATTTTACTGCATATGTACTGAATCAATTCAGTGCTTCAGTTAAGTGCATCAGAACTGAGAATGGCAATGAGTTCACATCAAGACAATGTGAGGAATTTTTTGTAGAAAAAGGGATAATTCATCACAAGACAGTTTCTTATACCCCACATCAGAATGGGATAGTGGAGAGGAAACATAGACATTTGGTTGAGACAGCTAGGTCTATGAGAATTCACTCATCATTGCCTATAAGGTTTTGGGGTGAATGTATTTTGGCAGCTACCCATGTTATTAATAAGTTGCCTACTGAGACATTGGGCTGGAAAACTCCTTATGAGAATTTATTTAATAAGAAAGCTTCTTATGAGGAATTGAAAGTCATTGGGTGTCTATGCTATGCACCAGTGAGCCATTCAGATAAAGATACGATGCATGTGAAAGCAAGAAAATGTGTTTTGTTGAGTTGTCCTCATGGGCAAAAAGCTTACAGATTATGGGATATAACTGGGAGAACAACATTTGTGAGCAGAGATGTTACCTTTAATGAGAGTATATTTCCTTTTAATGAATCTGTAACAGACGTTGAATCACTTGAAGAAGAAACAAGGCAACCTTTGCCTCTTGTAAATCCAGCAGATGACATGGATGTCATTGTAAGGCTAGTGGTACAGATATCTTCAATTGCAGATTCTCTGTCAGTCAATGTTCACAATGATGGTGATAATACTTCTAGCATGAGTAATGAGATTGTGAGTGATTCTCACTCAAGAAGTGCAGCCAGCGGGAATCCAGAGATTTCTCAAGAGATATTGAATGATCAGGAGCAGTTTCCTCCATTAAGGAGATCCACAAGGCAGGTTGTGCAGCCTTGGAGACTAAATGATTTTGTGTGTAATAAACAGAGAAGAAATGAGACAGTATCTCAATCTTTCTTGGCAACATGCCTTGATTCATCTGTTGACTTTGAACCAGGCTTTGTGAATTCATTTGTGTGTATGGCAAGTGTGTATGAGTCATCTCACTATGGACATGCTGCCAAGTTTGATCACTAGGTAGAGGCAATGAATCAAGAGCTGAAGGCTTTAGAAGAAAATCAGACTTGGGAGATGACAGATCTTCCACCAGGAAAAAAGGCTATTGGCAGTAAATGGGTATATAAAGTGAAGTACAAGCCTGATGGAACAGTTGAAAGGTTCAAGGCAAGGTTGGTGGCCAAGGGCTATAACCAGATCAAAGGCAAAGACTACAAACATACCTTTTATCCTGTTGCCAAGTTTAGCACAATGAGGATCCTAATGGCTATTGCCACTATCAAGCAATGGTCATTACATCAATTCGATGTAAACAATGCTTTTTTGCATGGGTATTTGGAGGAAGAAGTGTATATGACACCACCTCAGGGATATGATAGAGGGCAGTCAAACAGAGTTTGCAGGTTAAAGAAATCCATTTATGGATTAAAACAGGCATTTAGACAATGGAACCAAGAGCTGTGCAAATTTCTGATCAGTATGGGGTTTGTGCAATGTATGGAAGACTATTCACTATTTGTAAAACATGTAGCAAGAGGACTTGTAGTGGCTCTTGCCTATGTAGATGATGTTTTTCTTACTGGGGATGATGATCTAATTATTGCTGAGACAAAGAAAGCTCTTCATGCCAAGTTCACAATCAAGGACCTGGGCTTAGCTAGATACTTTCTGGGATTGGAAATTATGAGAAATGAATCAGGGACTCATCTACACTAGAGGAAGTATGTGATGGACATCATCACTAATTGCAACTTAACTGACTGCAAGGCAGCTGTTTTTCCTATGCAGAAGGGATTAAAATTGTCCATTGACACTAGGAAAATAATGGATGATGCAGAGATGTATAGAAGATTGGTGGGAAGATTGTTATTCTTAAATTTGACAAGGCCGGATATTTCTCACGCAGTGCAACATTTAAGCCAATTTATGTCAGAACCAAGGGAACCACATTATGAAGCTGCTGTACATGGGGTTATATATTTAAAAGGGACAGTTGATGTTGGTCTTTACTATCCATCTAATTCCAACTTTGTTGTGACTGCATATTGTGATGCAGACTGGGGGGCATGCCAGTTTAGTGCCAAGTCCCTTATTGGCTATTGTGTGTTCAATGGGGATGCCTTAGTATCTTGGAAGACAAAGAAACAGACCACAGTTTCTAAGTCATCTGCTGAGGCAGAATGCAGGAGAATGTCCACAACTACCAGTGAATTGATCTGGGTGGAGGGTGTTCTGGCTGCTCTACAGATCAGTGTTCCCTTGCCTATACCTCTCTATTGTGATAACAAGGCTGCTATACACATTGCTGAGAATCCCGTATTTCATGAAAGGACTAAACACCTTAAAATTGATTGTCATTTTATCAGGCAGCACCTCTTGACAAGATTTCTTCATCCATAACATGTGAGAACAGGAGTCCAATTAGCAGACATATTTACAAAACCTTTGGGAGAAAAGCCTCATCGATTCTTCTCTTGCATGTTGGGACATGTTGGCCTCCATACATGTCCAACTTGAGGAGGGGATATGAAGAATAACATATGTTTTTCATATGCATTTTATCTTTTCTGCTTACTTGCTGCTACCTAGGCTTTTATGTAATTTCTGTCCCTTCTTTTGGTTTTACTGTAATAAGCCTTCATGGCATTTGTTATGCACGTGACTGGTGAGCTGTGGTGATATAAAAGCCAAGCTGTCACCTGAGATTTGAAGGGTTTTTGGGATCATCAATATGCAGCTTTATTGCACAGCCGTCCTTGGCTTCTTCCCTCATTTTGTTCATTGAATGAAATAGTATCACCTTGAGCTTTTATTTTGCCTTGATAGCTGCTGTATCAAGCAAGTTTGTGCATGGATTTCAGGTTGTTCACACACATCACCAATGTCTTATGTTTTAAAGTATTATATAGATGGTTAGTAAATGGGTAAAAATCTTAAATATAAAAATTGATTTAAAGGTTACTTAATTGTATTTGGAATAAAATGCTACAATTAAGGGGAGGACGACACATCAGCAATGTCTTATGTTTTAAAGTATTATATAGATGGTTAGTAAATGGTTAAAAAATAAAAATGAGAAAACGTAAATGTGTGAAAGAGACGAAGAGAAAAAGAAAAAGAAATAATAAGAGAAATTAATAGTAAACATTAGATTTAATTCAATGTTTTAAATTAAACCCAATGGTTAGTAAATGGGTAAAAATCTTAAATATAAAAGTTGATTTAAAGGTTACTTAATTGTAGTAGGAAAAAATGCTACAATTAAGGGGACGACGACACATCAGCAATGTCTTCTTTTTGAAAGTATTATATAGATTATATATAGATAAATATTTTGAATTAAACCCAATGGTTAGTAAATGGGTAAAAAATAAAAATTAAAAGAAAAAACGTGATTGGGTGAAAATGAGTGAAACGTGGGGAGGTTACCACGTAAGTGTAAGGTATTCTGGATTAAGTAGTTATATATATATATATATATATATATATATATATATATATATATATATATATATATATATATATATATATATATATATATATATATATAGATTAGTCGATTGAAGATTCATTAGTTTATATTTTGGAGTATAATATTATACATTTATTAACTTAGGCAAACATATACATTTAACTTATTAACTTATACAAATATTATACACTTATAAGTTATAACTTATACAAATATATAAACTTATTAAGTTATTAACTTATACAAATAGGGTTTAGGGTTTATCAAAAGAGAGAAATAAAATTTTATTTTTGCAATTGAGGAGGAAATGAAAATTATTTTTAACAAATTAATGAGGGGAAAATTGAAAATCTTCTAAATTTCTAATCCCCTCGTCCATCCAGTCGTCCTCAACTCTCAACTCAACCCACAAAAGGACTCGACCTAGATCTCAAATCGAAACCCTAGGCATAGGCGGACAGGACAGCCCTTCTCCGTCAACTCGCATATGCGGCACAACGCACCTCTTCTACATCGACTCGCACAAGCGCCACATCACACCTCTTCTCCGTCGACTCGCACAACCGCACCCCCAGGCGACATCTTTCCTCCTCCGAAATCGAGCAAGGGACATCTTCTTCTTCTTTATCAGGTTACATTACAGGATTTACAGGTATCTGTGGTGTGTGTTTGTAATTGAAAAAAGAAGAAGATATGATCTAATGTGTGGCTTGATTTGATGTTCTAATTGAAGTTGGATATCAAATGCATACAGTTTCCTACTCTTCTTTCGCAAAAAGAGGAATCAATTTTTGTAGATTTCCCTCTATTTACTGTAGGATGAGAAATAAGAGCATATTTATCAGTGAGTTCGGGACCAGGCTCACTATTTACTTTTTAACTGTCATATCAGCTTATAAGCCCCACTACAACTTCTCACTTTTTCAGCAAATTATTAGTGAGCTCCATCCCAGGCTCACTGCTTACCTTTTTCTTTTTCTATTCCTTTTTTCTTTCAAATAAATAAAGCTATTATTATTATTATTATTATTATTATTATTATTATTATTATTATTATTATTATTATTATTATTATTATTATTATTATTATTATCTTCCAACTTCTTGATGATTATTATTATAAAAGTATCTACATGAAATTAGATAGGAGATCGGAGTCGGCATCCCTTTTGAATACTAAACGCAATACTAGTCAAAGTGTGACAAAACCTCCTACTATATCCAGGTACCCCCTTAGCGACCCCGCACACCCGCTTGAAAAGCCCCATAACATCGTCCTCTAAGTCACCAATAGTGGAAAAGGAAAACGGCAAAAAGTGATAACCTTTGGCCCTGCAAACATCTTCATACTTCTTCCTCTTGATTTCAGCTGCCCCTCTAACTGCTTTACCAGGAATGAAATTTGAAAGACCATCCGAACTGAAAATAGAGGTTCATGTAATGTCCACACAAGTGTCTCTGCCCTGTAACCAGTTGTAGAAAAAAATATCAGCTGGTCGAAGCTCCCCTCCCTTGTCATCAACCACTCCAGTAGACGCCTCTTTACGAATAGAGATTCCGGCTTTCAAGAACTGA
Organism: Persicaria tinctoria; assembly: GCA_037127255.1. Taxonomy (NCBI): domain Eukaryota; kingdom Viridiplantae; phylum Streptophyta; class Magnoliopsida; order Caryophyllales; family Polygonaceae; genus Persicaria; species Persicaria tinctoria. Next base: position 20,353,148 of record JBANSL010000013.1, on the reverse strand, counting down.
TCGTATAACGCATCACGCACCACATTATGTCGATGTTTAACACCTATATCAGCAGCACACGCAAGTGCATGATCGTCCCATACATCCAAACTGCCTTTCTCACAAGCAGGGCACTTGGATCCCGCACTAAACAATTCAATTCCCATACAGTATTTAAGAACTGAACGAAAGTAATGGGATTCATAACCTGGCCAAGACCGGAAATAGGAGCAGCCAACAACCACTGTTGGGCAATAGGGAGCTTCAGATTTGAAATAAGAGCTTCTTCCCTCCCAGTAAGAGTGAAGTCCACCGTGAGATGCTTGTCCACATTTCTGTAGTAGCAGCTAGCTGTTTTCTTCATTAGGTAGGGGGCTGGCTGTAATACACTCATGTCCAAGTCATCCTTATTGATAGCACTAACCCAACTGGAGACCGCTAACTTGAAAGAGGTCCCATCACCAATCACTTCAGCACTCCTCAAAATACGGTCCTGCAAACCGCGGGACTGGATCCTCAAATCGAGAAAAGCATAATTCAGTGTGTCTGCAGCAGTGTAGACCCCAAGATCACCATACTCAAGGGGCATAGTAGACAGACGCCACTAAAAAGGGCCAAAGCCTGATCTTCCAAGTGTAACTATCTACTCCACTGAAGACCTCAAAGAATCATCAAAAACACGGTGGGCATCTATAAAACATGGGGGTGGGGTTGTCCGCATCGCAAAGTAAAGACGAGAGACTCCTAAGCAAGCTCGCAGGAGCAATAACTCACATTGAGGATCTTCCAACTTCTTGATGGCTTCCATCACGGCATTAGTTTTCAAAACTCTCCTCATCATCACCTCGTTGCAAAAGGGAAAATCCAAGCTAACCACTCCACCAAGGAGCTTAACTCGCCCCACCGAGCGTGAAATATGCTTAGGGAACAACCCGACTTCCCTACACCGCGGGTCCTCACTCGGCCAGAATATTTCTGTTTTATCAACATTGAGGTGAAGCCCTAGGGCCAGGCCATCCTCCTTGAACATAGCAAGCGCCTTGCTAACCATCAATGTGTCTCCAATCAGTGTCCCATCATCAAGGTACCAAGCATTAAGCTTCAGCTTGCAACTATCCTTAACCTTATAGATCAACGGGTGTAGTGTAAGCGAGAATAGTAAAGGCCCAAGAGGGTCACCTTGCTGGACTCCCTGACATGAATATAGAACCTGATCACCATAATATAAGCGAGCGGGGCGTGCATAACAAAACTCGACCCATTGCGATATGAAAGGGCACATACGCCGAACCTCCTTAATCATGGCACTACGGTCAACCAGATTAAAGGCATTTTTGAAATCAACCAAAAGCATAGACATGCTATTGTCAGACCCTTGAGCTTCTAATAATCTGTTGACCGCATGCAACACCGCTTCTCCGCCTCCCGAAACACCCACCCCAAATTGCATATCCTCTAAATACAGTCCAAGGGTTTTACAAACTGAGGAGGCAGCCACTTTGGACACCAAGCGCCTCCAAATCGAACCAACGGCTATGGGACGAACTCCTCCACCTGGCTTAAGAAGAGGCATGAGAGGAGCACTCGCGAAAAATTCACTCAAGGAGGCAGGACAACGACCACTAAGAAATAAGTTAAGCACACTCGCAATAGAGTCAATTACCTCATCAGCGATGGCCACTACCGCGCCGCTAAGAGCATCCAACAAATGTTGGGCACGAAGCCCATCTTTCCCACATGAAGTGCCCTTCGAGAAACTTCTAATTCTGTCCAAAACCAAATTCCTAGAAACCTGTAAGGCATCACAATCAATAGGCTCATGAGGCAAAAAAGGCGACGGAGAGAACAGATGTTTGTCAGCAAGTTCTTTTAGTGTTTCATCAATATGAGGAGCAGCACCCGAATACATGAGAATACAAATGGCTGCAGAGAAATGACCGTCACCAACCTTTCTCTTACATAGCTTAGTGGATTGCTCCTCTTGACTCCTCTCCCTATCACTAAAAGAGAGATCAAAACTAGTGGACAACAAATCAGATACTAGACGATGAATACCCCCAGGCTCCTTCCACACCCGGATAGCCTTTGAAATATTATCAACTTGTAAACTTCTCTTCAGCCCTAATCGATTTTCAGCACTAGTTTTGGGATTGTACCTATGTAGGAAGCAAAGTGGTAGAATGAAGAGACACAACCACACTGACATGTTGGTCGGATCATATGTGACACTATCAAGGGCATCCTTGAAAACTCTAGCAAAGCTCAATCTACACTTCCAAGAGATACTCTTAATCGTGTGAACTTTAACATTAAACACCCTTTCTAACAAAACAATATCAAAAGGGTCACATTGTTCATTCGAAAGGGCTATATCAACCGAAGGCTCACCTGAATCAATACTAGGGCGAGGCAGACCGTGGACAAAGAAAGCAATTGTTCCATCCTTAGACAAGGGATCTTCGACAACGTCTCCATCATGAAAGCAATTGTTTGACACCGTGTGAGTGACACAACAATGCCCACAAACCAGAGACCAAGTTGCTTAAGAACCGATTCAAACTTGCAAAAGATATCAAGTTTGGACCCGATGAGCGCTTTAAAGCCCGGTAACGCCTCGCCACAAAGATGAATATCACGCAAGTGTCGAATAAAATAGGCCGATGTGAGTCCCTTGCCACCACCATCCCGACATCCATCACACCTAATGAAGGGGCAGTGAACCCTTATCGGCTGCACAAGCCCACCACCTCTCATGGTGTCTGTCGCATCAAGGAAACTGAACCAAACCCCAAAATAACAAAACAAACGAACAAGCACAATGACCTTGATCAACCTCGATCAATCAAGCACATTAACCAAAACCCTAGAAGCATCAAGCACATCGACAACAAGCCCGGAAAAGCAAACACATAACTCACGGGATGAAAAGCAAACACAAAGCCAACTGACTAGCAACCAAACTGATTGCTGAAGCCGATTGCTGGACATAAAACACAAAGTCGAACCGACTGGCCTAGCCGAATCGCCTGAACAGAAAACACAGTGCTAAACCGCCTGAACCGACCTACAATGCGGAACCATCTGAGCAACAACCACACAATCGGCCAAAAACAGACACCACACCGCCCCGATCGCCAAACCACGATAAGAACAAGTAGAGGAAGGAGAAGAGCAACAAACCTACATCGAGCCCCCATCGATCAAACCCAGATGCAGAGCACCAGGAAGGCGACTAGAAGACGGAGCCCTCGAAATGACCACGCTGGACGCTGGGCTGAGCCGCAGAAGCCACCATCACCGATATGAGCGCCAGCGCCAATTTGAATGTAATTTATTATTATTATTATTATTATTATTATTATTATTATTATTATTATTATTATTATTATTATTATTATTATTATTATTATCTCTTTTATTTAAAAAATATATGAAAAAGGGATAGACAATGAATTTATAGGAAAAAATGGGATAAAACATTAATTTTTGAATGAGTAAGAAGTGAAATTTGGGTGTTGATATCTTTAAAAAAAAATTTAAAAAAAAACATATGCAATATGGGTGTCTATGTGTAGATAAAAATAATTTTTTATTTTGTTATTTTTACATTAAATGGCGTTAAATTGCATTTTTAATAAAAAAAACACTCATCACTGCAATGTGGCGTTCTCTGCTTGAGCCACGTGGCAGAGTTATAGAGCATGGGAGTGCTGCTTCACATGGGGCAAAATGTTGCGTTTCTCTCCCTCCAGTACATGAATGACGTCGTTTTTGAAACGGTATTTCACCAAAAAAAAATAAAACGCGGGCCATGGCCCACCACTTACACCATGAGCCAGGCTCATCTGCGAGATAAATTTTAGTGGGCTCACTGCCAGCTCGCCTCCCATCTTCTTTTTCAAAAAACAAGCAGGGATGCTAGGGAATTTATTATAAAAAAATGTGAATAGTGGTTCATGGGATGCTAGAGGGAAAAGTGGGCCACACCGCGGGAAATGTTAAGGCGCGCCAGAAATCTACAGCAAAGGGATGGACACGTGTCGCCGTGTGATTGGCGAGCAAGAGGGCCGCGACAGAATGTGACACGTGGCAGCGTGGGAGTGGTCGGTAGGCTAGGCGCGACAGAGCGTGACACGTGGCCTCTTGATGGACGGCTGGATTTGTTCCTGGGGGGGATATATTTTACACAATTAAATCATAATTTCGGGGAGAAAATGTTAAAAAAAAAATACCACAATACTAGATTCATTTTTATCTACATGTAGACACAAACTTTGAATATGTTTGACTATATATATTTTTTTAAATAATTTCTCTTTGATTATAAATATGCATAATATAATCCGAAAAATTGAATTATAAATACGGAATAATTTGAAATAATAAATAATGTAAGAAATGAAATACATAATTATTAAAAAAAATGTTAATAGGAGGAAGTTGATACGAGTAGTTCGCACTATTTCATTTATAAATAATATTAATTTAAAATTAATATTTTAATAATAATAAATGAATATAATAAGATAATCGATAATGAAAATAATTGTTAAAAAGGGGTATATTTGTAAATTGAGTGGGTATGAAAAGATGAGTTTTGAGATATTAGGGATGTTATTAATAAAATGGGAAAAATGAGAATGAGATGTTAGGATGATGTGACGGAGAGAGAAGAATAATATATTAGTATTCATATTATTTCTAGTATCCATTGATAAACATGGTCTTAGGCTCACCAATAAACATGGTCTAAATTGCTTATAAATTTGCCAATTCCCTGTTTTATATTGATATGTTTATCGGCTTTGATTGGCCTCCGTTGATATATGGTCGTGGACTGTGGTTGATTTGGATATGAAAATGTCAAATTGTGAATGGCTATTTCTTGAATCTTACATGTTAATGGTAGCTTGTAGACAATGGTTAATCTTGAAAAGAAAATTTATATTTCTCTAGGTTGTCGATCTTATCTATTTATTTCACTTGGTTCTTATTAATGTGATAACAATTAACAAAAATAGTTGGTGTTTTATGGTTAAAAAAGTGAAACCATGAGCTTGTGTTAAAATGAAAAATATCTAACATTTAAGCATTAAAATGTTGATGTTAAATAATCATTTTAAGTTGAGTTGGGTACGGTCGAGTCGGATTGAAAGTTGGGTTGAGTTTGTCTATGTTCGGGTCTATTTTGAGTCAGGTTAGGTTCGGGTCGGGTTCGATATCTGGTTCGAGTTACGGATAAATCCTGATTTTTGGGTTTCAGTCAGGTCTCAGTCGGGTGAATCGATCGATTTCTCGGGTCGGGTCAGATTTTGCTATCTCTAGACAGTAGGAGGGTTGGAGGCAGGAGCTCAGGAGGACTAGAGGAGGGCCGGAGGTGTCCTCCTCCTCGGGTCGGGTCAGATTTTATTTTATTTTTTTAAGTTGACGCGTGATCATGCACATTTAAGTAGTGTTAATATAGGAATTTAGATGTGTTTAAGTATGGTAAAATGCATAAGTTTATAGTAGTTTTCATGTTTTCATCATGTTTCGATTAGAGTCAGAATCTACAATTTTTGTGCATGATTTCAGGTGATTGCTAAGAGGTGAAGCTAATCTCGAGCCAATGCTCAAAGATTTGAAGAAAATAGAAGAGCACGAGAGTCGAGGAGAGGAGCTAAGCATGAAGAATTGATTGGAGTTGTCCAAACTGGCGACGCTGCACTAAAACGAGTCGTTCGAAGGCTGTAGTTATCGGATCGGGGCGTACTTATACTTGTCGGCCGAGTTGTTTGGTTTCAGCCCGAGTTATGTAGCGGCTTCCAAGACGTGGCCAGCTGTTACTTGGATTTAATTTTGAAATCTGCTGTTTTAAGTTTTATTATGAAATTAAAGGGAAAGAAGAGGAAACGGTGAAGGGAGGTAGAAGTACTGTAGGTCTTGTTTTAGTTTGGGGGAAGAACGAACAGGTTTTTGTGGTAGGTAACTTTCGTTTCTTATTTTTCCAATTTATCGATTATGAACAACTAATCCTCCTTACTTGGGGAAATTAATTGAAGCTTCAGGTTTTCTATTTCATTGTGAGATTTCTATTCCTAATACTCCTCTTTGAATATTATCAATTCTTTGCGCTGATTGTTTAGGGTTTTCGTAAATTTTCGTTAGTCTGATCAACTGATGCCTTTTCATGATAATCTATAGCTAGATATAGAAAATTTCTAGTTGAATTATCTATATTCTTGAGTAGCAAAGTATAAATCTCTGAGACTGGTTGATTTAGGGATTCGTATAAAGAATTGGTTTGCAATTGATGCAATAACTGGTTGTGCGCGTCGATTGTCTTTGTTGATTTCCTTTAAGCTTAATCGATTATTGAATTGAATCTTGATAGTTTTAAGATTGTTAGATAATTAGGGTTTTCAGGGTCTGATTGTCCTGTTAACTAAAATCGATAAGGAATTGGGTTCAAAAGACCTAGTCTTTCCACAACGAAGTTTTCAAGAGGAAGTTATCTGTTCGATATCAATGATCAATGAACAAACTTGATTGTTGAGATTGATTAACCTGAGCTATTCTCTCATATTCATCCATTTAATCTGTTTTACTTTATTATTTTTCTTACTTTTGCATTCTTAGTTAGTTTAAACCATCGAAATCCCCTCTCTTTGTTTCTTGTTCTTATTGACACACTTGACTTGCATGCAAATCGTTGACTCTCTGTGGGTTCGACCCGTACTTGCCAAACTACATTAGTTAGGTTAGTCGGATTTATTTGATAGGATTTAAGGCGACTGAAAATCCTTTGTCAAATTTGGCGCCGTTGCCGGGGAGTCAAGTTGTTATTTGTGTGTTTGTCTTGTGTGCCAATTTAGCTACTAACTTTTGTTGTGAACCTATCTTACGGTTCACAACACATATGCTACTAATAGTTTAAGATGTTGAGATTATCGCAGTTCGAAGGTGAGAACTTTAACTTATATCTCACTAGGTTGCAGAGGTGTGTGGACATCCGTAATGAGCGGGGTTTCCACGATAGTTTGCGAGATATGATTGTCTGTATTGTAGAGGGGATGACTGCTGAGACAAAGGCGCGTGCTATATACATGAGCGGTGGAAGTCTAGCACGGTTAGGTTTGGCGGGAATTTGGGATCTTATCTGCTACATGGGTCACCAGGCGTTGCAGGAAGTGTCCTTCGCGCTGGAACCTCAACCAATGGAGTACTTCGACGCACCTTTGGAGGATCTATTCAAAGCCTCATATGAGGAGAATGATCAATTGTGTCAGCAGATCGTTGAACTAGATGAATGAGTGCACTGAATGGTCCAAGTGGGGAATGATATTCTTGCATGTGAAGTGAGTGAACTACCGTCTAAATCGGTGGTTAACCCGATAGAGAGCCTCACCACGAACACCCTAGAAAGTGGCAAGGACATGTTTGTCACACCCGAGGGAAGCTCAGAAAGTCATGAAGATGAAAGTGAGTGTATGATTCCTATTTCCCCCTCATTGAGTTTATCCGAGTCTACTCTGCCACCTCCCCTAACCTTGAGCTATGAGCATGATAATGTTTTGGCGGATGAGGATATGTTCGCAGACGATGACAGTTTCTTCAGCGATGAAGAGGAGAGTACATTACTTCCTGACATGGAGTGTCATGAGTCGACGCATGTGATCCCATGTGATTTGTTGTCTCCTTCGTTTGATGAGATTGTCTCGAGCTCGCCTATCAAGGAACCAAGTCCGGAGCTAATTTCTGTGGCTCCTGAGCAAAGAAGTGATATCTTCTCCAATGATAAGAAGTTCGGTGATTATGTCGATCCTTGGGCTCATTATTTTGACATACCACCAATGGAATTGATTTGCTGCTGAGGGCACTAACGATGTCTGAGTGAGTCTTAAATGGACAACCAAAACGTCGAGTCTATGCCGTTAACCAAAGAAACTTTTTGGGAGGCAACTCAAGGTTAGTATTTCATAATTGTCATTTTTCATAATTTTTATTAGGTAGTTTTATTATTATTATTGTTTTTTCTTTTTTTTTTCTAGTTATTTTTCTAGTATTTTCGCATCTCCGGACTACTAACATGTAGGTTTCGGGAAAAAAAAAAGTTCGCCCAAAAAAAAGGGGGCAAAAAGCAAGAAAAATACAGTAGGTTACTCGGGTGAAGAGCTCGGCCGAGTTCTTGGCCAACCCGAGTAACAAACAGGACCCAAGAAAGAACTCGGGTGGGAAAAACAAAACTCGGTTTAGTTTTTTATGCCCCACCCGAGTAGTTTTGCGTCCCCCATAAAAAAAAAAGGAGAAGCACAGTCTCTCCCGAGTTCCTTAGCAACCAAGCCACCAACCACCATCTCCCACAGAGCCGCCTTGAGCCAACCTCGCCAGGCCACGCCGGTAGCACTCCCCACGCCGACCACCAGCCGTCTTTCTCTCCTCTATTGAAGGTGTTGCGGTAAGTTTTCAAAATCCCCAATTTTTAGGTTTTCTCTAATTGATTAAATTTGTGTAATTAAGGAGTTGATTGGGTGAATTGAAACCTTATTTGTGCTATATTTGTTGATGGAAGGGGATTGATTTGGGGAAGTTGTCTTCCTTTGTGGTTGGGATGCCAAATTGGGTGAATTAAGAACTTATTGATAGAGAAATTCGGGGGTGAATTAGATTGATTGAGGTTTGTGATTTGGATTGGGATTCTTGTGCTTAATTGTTGAATTGAAAATTTGGGAATTATGATTCTTGAGTATTTGAATTGATCTTGCTTTTTGATATTAAATTTGATAAGAGTTTCTTGTTGAGTTTAATGATTTTCGTTTTGATCAATTTATGCTTAATTGTTATTGATTTGCAAATTGTTGATGTTTGTGACTTTGTTGGGTGTTATTGTAGGTGGATTGACACCATCGATTATTATTGTGTGTTGTCCTTGCAGGGACAACAAATATTTCTTTGTTGATGTTGCCTTGTCTCTTGTTTGTAGAGATTAGGTTGTGGTGTTTCCTTGAGATCAAGACGAGAACGAAAAATGGCTCATCACACTCTTGTGCTTGAATTTCCCATCTCCTCCTCATATGTAGATGACTCCGAAGTGTTTTCTTCCTTTCTCTTTTATTTTTCACATTGAGGACAATGTGTGAATTAAGTGTGGGGGAGGGAACATTTACATGGTTGCATTTGGGTTGCATTGTATATATTTATTTCTTGTTTTTGCCTTTCATGGTTATTATTCTTAGTCTTGCTTACGAAAGAAAAAAGAAAGAGAAAAAAAAGGAGAAAAATCATATAAAAAGAAAATAAAAATCAGCATGCATGGCATTCTAGATTTAGAATCTTTCAGATAACCCCATATGAACCACTTGTCTTCTTAATCTATTTATAAGTCCCATGATATGCTTGAATTGTTGATCCTCGTCTAGTTTGTTTGATCTATTGGAGGATGAGAGAATGGATTGATTGAGCATGTATAACTCTTACCTTTTAGGTAGCATTGAAATCCAACAAAAATTTACATTGTGAGTTTTTGTTAGCCTTATTGGGACTATGCTTTATGGATGTCCTATTTGCTTCTTGTGTGTGATACTCTCCAATGTGAATACCTCTGAGAATTGAGATTGATATCCATGTCAAGGCCGTATATTTTGATTATTACTTGTGATTTTCATATGATTGAGGCAATACTTTGTTAGCCATATCTTACTATGTATCTACCCGTATATACTATCCTCTGCTTGAAGCCAAATTTGAGCCTTTTAGCCCATTTTTGTTAGCCCCACAAAATGTCTTTTAGCGGATTTTAGCGTTACCCTATCCGGGAATTAGGGAGAAGATTGGTGAAAATGTGTATTATTAGTGGAGTGTTTTGAGCATTTGGAAGTTATGTATGGTGGTTTATTCTTTTTGAGCTTCATATGGATGATTATTGTGCTTAACACTCGGGGTCTAAGGAGGATAAAATTCAATTAGGAGTAAAAGTCGATAAAAAATCATAAAAAGGAAAAATAAAAAAATAAAAAAAATCATTGAAAAATCAAGAGAAAAAAAGAAGTAACAAAGTGTGAGTTGGTTAACAAGAGTTGTACTTAAGTTTTTATTTGTGGATGAAGTTAAAGTTTGAATTCTTTTGGTTGAAGAAATATTTGGCTATGAGTGTTTTTTCGGTTGTAGTTGAGATCTCTTTTTTCCCGGATTTTTAGCACCACAAAGGCTAAACTTTCCATACCTTGATTTTCTTACCGAGCCCCATTACAACCCTTGCAAGACCTCATGATGATTATTGCTTGTAATGTCGGTCACGATGGAGATTGTGATGTGGATTTCAATTTTCATGGAGCTTAGTTGCATTGGATTGAGTTTGAGCGGAATTGAATTAGCCTAAACACAAGAGCGATGAGTGAAACACTTTATATACCCGGTGAGGTTGGATTGAAATGTGCCTAAGTTAAGCCTTTGAGTTGCTCAAATACATGTGATGATGTTGATTACTGCCTTGTGCTTCCTATTTGGTTTGGATTGTGTTTTGACGAGGTGAATGCATGAAGAGTGTATTTGTGAGATGTGTGTTTGGATTGGTTTTATTTTCTTGAGGACAAGAAAGGTTCAAGTGTGGGGGAGTTTGATCATGCACATTTAGGTAGTGTTAATATAGGCATTTAGATGTGTTTAAGTATGGTAAAATGCATAAGTTTATAGTAGTTTTCATGTTTTCATCATGTTTCGATTAGAGTCAGAATCTACAATTTTTGTGCCTGATTTCAGGTGATTGCTAAGAGGTGAAGCTAATCTCGAGCGAATGCTCAAAGATTTGAAGAAAATAGAAGAGCACGAGAGTCGAGGAGAGGAGCTAAGCATGAAGAATTGATTGGAGCTGTCCAAACTGGCGACGCTGCACTAAAACGAGTCGTTTGAAGGCTGTAGTTATCGGATCGGGGCGTACTTACACTTCATGGAAAGAGAATTTGAAGACCTACAACTTTCGTGTTTACGACTTTTCCAAATTCAGCCTTGAAAATTACAAAATCTGGACATCAAGTTGGCTGTTGAACAGGAACTCGGGTGGAGCAAGACAAACTCGGCCGAGTTGTTTGGTTTCAGCCTGAGTTATGTAGCGGCTTGCAAGACGTGGCCAGCTGTTACTTGGATTTAATTTTGAAATCTGTTGTTTTATGTTTTATTATGAATTTAAAGGGAAAGAAGAGGAAACGGTGAAGGGAGGTAGTAGTACCGTAGGTCTTGTTTTAGTTTGGGGGAAGAACGAACAGGTTTTTGTGGTAGGTAACTTTCGTTTCTTATTTTTCCAATTTATCGATTATGAACAACTAATCCTCCTTGCTTGGGGAAATTAATCGAAGCTTCAGGTTTTCTATTTCATTGTGAGATTTTTATTCCTAATACTCCTATTTGAATATTATCAATTCTTTGTGCTGATTGTTTAGGGTTTTCGTGAATTTCCGTTAGTCTGATCAACTGATGTCTTTTCATGATAATCTATAGCTAGATATAGGCAATTTCTGATTGAAATATCTATATTCTTGAGTAGCAAAGTATAAATCTCTAAAATTAGTTGATTTAGGTATTCGTATAAAGAATTGGTTTGCAATTGATACAATAGCTGGTTGTGCGCGTCGATTGTCTTTGTTGATTTCCTTTAAGCTTAATCGATTATTGAATTGAATCTTGATAGTTTCAAGATTGTTAGATAATTAGGGCTTTCATGATCTGGTTGTCCTGTTAACTAGAATGGATAAGGAATTGGGTTCAAAAGACCTAGTCTTTCCACAACGAAGTTTTCAAGAGGAAGTTATTTGTTCGATATCAATGATCAATGAACAAACCTGATTGCTGAGATTGATTGACCTGAGCTATTCTCTCATATTCATCCATTTAATCTGTTTTACTTTATTATTTTTCTAACTTTTGCATTCTTAGTTAGTTTAAACCATCGAAATCCCCCCTCTTTGTTTCTTGTTCTTATTGACACACTTGACTTGCATGCAAATCGTTGACTCTCTCTGGGTTCGATCCGTACTTGCCAAACTACATTAGTTAGGTTAGTCGGATTTATTTGATAGGATTTAAGGCGACTGAAAATCCTTTGTCAATGCGTGTCTTTAAGCCGTGCTTTACTGTGTGATTTTTTTTTGTTTGTGGTAATTTGAAAATATAATAGTGAAATACGTGGCTTGAACCCACATTTTATTCGAAATTGATTATAAAATGCAGTTTGAAATCACGTTTCTTTCGATTATTTTTTCCCCACTTTTTTTCACTTTTTCTCCAGTTTCAAATTTTAGGATTTTCGAATGAAACGTGGTCCCGGACCACGTTTCTTTGTGAAATCTGGAAAAAAAAATTGAATGCTTCTACAAATATTTTGAATGTACGAATATTATGGTAAATAATTATTTTTTAGTGAATAATTTAATTTTTTTTTCCAAAATTATAAAAAGTATATATGTGTGTATACTACTTTAAATAAGAAAAAAAAAATTCATAAATATTTCATAGATGCTTTTTTTGTAAATATTTTGATGATTTTTTTATTTAATTTATCAACTCTACTTTCTTATTTTATATTAACTTTTGCTAATATTGTAGCTTTGTAAAAAAGTTAATTTGTAGTACGTAGTTTAATTTCGGTTTTGCTATTCGCACAGTGGGATTTCGCAATCCGCACGGTGTCGATATCGAAAATCGGCACCGGTTGTCTGCCTACCTGGGAAGTCGGCATCGGCAGAGGAGGCGACTTGATCCAACGGTGATCTGGTCTTCCTATCTGGGAAGTCGGCATCGGCAGAGAAGGCGACTTGATCCAACGGTGATCTGGTATGCCTACCTGGGAAGTCGGCATCGACAGAGTAGGCGACTTGATCCAACGGTGATCTTCCACTCCATGAAGGACTGGCAACCAGTGCAATGATGTGGACTCGGAAACTCGACATCGGTGTCGTGCGAACGGCGAAAAAATGGCCGTGTGAATAACATGACCTATTAATTTTGAAGCTGTTAGATTTGTGGAATTTTTTTCATATAGATCCAACATCGATCTTTTTGTGATGATGCATCTTTAATTTGTATATAATCCTATTTTCAGCTCTTATACATAGTTAAAATATATAGTCAGGGTTGGAGCTTCAACCTAGTCATATATATGCTGGTCGTTTGGACAAAACGCATATTATAATGATTTTCATAGGTGATCTTCAATAGGGATGATATTCGCAAACCGGATTTATTCAGAGAGTGCAACCGATATGGTTGATGATTAAATAAGCGCAGCCTCCTACAGAAGTTGTTTAAGTAAAAGATCATCTTTTGGCCGGGTTGATTGTGCTTTGCATTTGAAGCTTCAGCCTCCAACATGTTAGGATACGGGTTATGTCAGGATCCGGGTGCTATCCGGGTTAAGACAAATTGGGCTCGTTGGCCCTGTTAGCTTTGTTTGGGTTAGTTTGTTATAAAACCCACAAACTATGTTGTGGAAATTCAGTTAGCAAAATATCAAATACAGATCCAAGATTTGCAGTTTCCCTCCAACTCTCTCTCTTCGTCTCCTTCCCCAATTTCATTTCGTTTTCTCAAATTCCAGATCTGTATGCAATTCCAACACAACATTTTTTTGTTCTACCGATCCATCAAGTTTAAACGATTTATGGCGAATAAAGCTCTTGCAAAAGAGCAAGTTTATAGGAGTGTCAAAAGCATATCTAAATCCGCAAGGTTACCACTGGGTGATCAAATGGAAAAATCATACCTTCCGCCTTCCAGTTTGAGTGTAGTGTAGTTTCACAATAGGTTCGGTGTGACTGTGCAAGCATTCGCAAACCTCGACATCTCCCTTATCAGTAGAACATAAAAACAATAAAATTCCGCAAATTTCATCATTGTGCGTACTAGGCAAACCAATTCAAAGAGATCGATGAAAACCTACCTTACTAAATCCAAATAAATGAAACCAACGTGTACATGTATTTGACAGTAAAAATGAACAAATGTTTTCAGAGGATTGTTATTAATAAAAAACTTATAATCCATTTACGCTCTATAACTAAATAAAACCTTCCAATCCATTTAACACTGAGCTTTAAACATTGATTCTAAAAATGGAATATTGTTGAGGATGAGATCCTAATGATCCATACTCGATCAAGGATGGCTCCATCAATTAAACTAACTTTAACACGTATTGAGTGCAAGAATTTGAGCTTCGGTTGGAAGAACCGAGATGGCTCCTCTCTCTGCCGTTGTAAGGGCGACGTAAGCATTTCCAAATTACAACCTCAGCACCTCTCTTAGTTTTTATTCATCCTCAAGGTTGCTCATGTCATATACGAGCTTCCAAAGAAATGCTCCAACAAACGAGTCTCCAGCGCCCATGGTGTCAATAGTATCGACTTTGAAAGGATCTATTAATCTCAGCACTCAGACGGAGATTCGATCAAGAGGTTGAAGAAGAAGAAATTCAATTGAGAGAAGATATTTTGGGAATTTTCTGTTTTCATTCATTCATTCTCTGTATAACAACCTGTGGTCCAATTTATACAAGCCCTGTACTAACCTTGCTTTAATTCCTAACCATGATTCTAACAGCTAACCAAGCCGACTAACTCAACCATGATCCTAACCCAATCTAGCTAAGTACTCTATATTCCCCCCTCAAGGTGGGCGTGTGGGATGGAAGACAAGGCCCATCTTGCAAGCCAAGGTAAGATGTTGACCGGACCCAAGAGGCTTGGTGAATATGTCCTCAATCTGCAGATGAGTTGGGACAAACATCGTTGAGATGAAGCCTTTCATGAACAAGATCACGAATGTAGTGACCATCTAGTCGGATATATGCTTTGTTCGTTCGTGAAATAATGGATTGAGGGCCAACTGCAGAGCAAATTTTGTTATCACAACATAAAGGAATGGGGAGAGATGGCTTGATGAACAAATCACTTAGAACACCAGCTACCCATTCAATTTCGATCACTTCCAGTGGCCAACATACTTCGATACTCACCCTCCGTTGAGGATTTAGAAACTGTTTTCTGTTTCATAATGTTCCAACTTACCTAAAAATCTCCCAAGAATATACAATATCCAGTTAACGATCTCCTTGTATCAACACAACTACCCCAATCAACATTTGAGTAGGCTCGAACCTCAAGTTGACTATTGCTAGAATAGAACAAGGCACAATTCATAGTGCCTTTCAGATAGCGGAGCAAGAACAAGGTTGCACGCAGGTGAGGCGCTCTGGGTGTTGATAAGAATTGCATAAGTTGCTGGACTGCATAAGCATTATCCAGTCTAGTCATAGTCAGATACAACAAGCGCCCCACCAATCGACGATATGTTTCAGGATCAGGCAAAATCTCACCTTCATGGATGCTGAGATGTAAATTTCGTTGCTTGCAACTTTACAGTTTGCCATAGCAGCATTAGACAGTAGATCAACGACATATATCCGTTGATTAAGCATTATACCCAATTCTGATCTCGAAATCTCCATTCCCAGAAAGTATCGAGCCAGGCCAAGGTCTTTATGGTAAAAGCTCGGTGGAGAGATGCCTTGACCTTGTCAATTACAGAGGGATCATTGCCTGTAAGAAGCATATCATCCACGTACACAAGAGCCACAATGACGACTGAGTGTTTCTGGTAAACAAACAGTGAGTAATCATGGCGAGATTGAGAAAATCCTAAGAAAGTCAAGTGCTTGGTGAGTTCAAAGTTCCACTGGCGGGAAGCTTGCTTGAGCCCATATAACGAACGATGAAGGAGACACACCTGACCAGCTTCGGCCTTATGATATCCAGAAGGATGTGTCATATAGACTACTTCATCGAGATACCCATGTAGGAACGCGTTGTTCACGTCGAGTTGGTGCAAAGGCCATTGCCGAACTAAAGCAACTGCCAACCAAATCCGAACTGTAGCATACTTTGCTACTGGAGAGAACGTTTCCTTATAATCCCGATCTTTGATCTGGTTGAATCCTTTTGCTACCAATCTCGCCTTATATCTCTCAATCGATCCATCTGCCCTGAATTTAATTCGAAATACCCATTTGCAACCAATGGCATGTTGCCCCGGAGGCAAAGATGTGACAGACCATGTGTTGTTTCGTTCAAGGGCCTCGAGTTCCTGAGCCATTGCCTCCCTCCATTCAGAAATCTTCTGGGCTTGAGAAAAGGATGTACGCTCAAAAATGGGTAAAGTGTTGAATAAGGAGTGAATGTAGTCCTATGAATGATGGCTTAAGTCATGTGGTTTGAGAACAGCAAATACAGATGAAGAAAAGCTATCACTCTCAGCACCTCTGCGAGATGGAAGATCCTTGCAAACATAATCAAGGAGCTTAGCAGGCCGAATGATGCGTCTAGCAGGTCTGGGATCAGCAGGAGGATCAAGATTCAGTTCAATTTGAGGCTCGGTTATCAAATTTGCATATGGGGAGGAATCAATTTGCACCTGGTGAACATTGTCACTTGGAATTGGTTCAAGATTAGGAGAGGAACTGGGAGTTGGACTAACAATAAAGTTGTTACCCATGTGCTCACTAGAACCATGTAATGAGGGTGGTTCAGAAACAAGGGAAGTTAATGGTTGATGTAACCTGTCATCATCATCTCCAAAGCTCACATGAGGAAGCACTTGACCAGCAGACTGATACTCACCAGAAGAATCACTAGAAGAACCTTTGAAAGGAAAACTCCATTCTTTGAAGATAACATCCCTTCTTACAAACATCTTTTGAGTGTTCAAGTCATATAGCTTGTATGCCTTGTAGCCAGGAGGATATCCCAAGAAGATGCATCTTCTCCCAGATGCTTCCAATTTGGTTTTACGAACATTTGGAATGTGAGCAAAGCAAAGGCACCCTATGACTCTAAGATGATTGTAATCAGGTTTCTTCCTGAACAAGAGCTCATAAGGAGTTGCTGAATTCACCACTGATGAAGGACGAATGTTGATAACATAAGTGGCACCCAGAATGCATTCCCCCCAGAACCTAAGAGGTAGACCTGCATTGAGCCTTATGGCTCGAGCTGTTTCCACCAAATGTATGTGTTTACGTTCAACTCGTCCATTTTGCTCATGAACATAAGGCACACATCTTTGGTGATCAATTCCTTTGTTTGACAACAAAGTACTCATCATTGAGTTAATAAACTCAGGCCCATTGTCAGTCCTGATGGTCTTGACACAAGTCTCAAATTGTGTTTCCACATAAGCTAGAAACCCAGTCACCACCCCAAATACCTGACCTTTATCTCGCAGAAAAAATGTCCAAACTGATCTAGAGAAATCATCTAACACAGTAAGAAAAAGCTTGGCACCACATATAGATGCCACTTTGTAAGGCCCCCACACATCCATGTGTACCAACTTGAAAGGTCTAGAAGCAATTGATGAACTCAATTGAAAAGGCAATTTATGCAATTTTGCAAGATGACAAACATCACAATCAAAGGACTTCAAATCCGAGCCCTTACCCCAATCAAACAGTTTCATCTTTGATAAAGATGCATGCCCAAGCCTGGCATGGCAAACATTTATTAATTTTGTTTTCACATGAGCAACAAGCCCACTCACATTGAGTTGATGCCCTGTGATGTTCTTATCGGAAGCAGCAGGACCACACAGACGTCTGACCCCAGTAGATGCAGGGAAAACAGATGCACAATTGAACTTGTAGAGACCTCCATCTCTAATACCAGTAGTTGTAGTGGTTCTAGTGGAAAGGTCATGTAACCAACATTTCCATTTTGAGAAAACAAACAAATGTCTGTCATCATCAAGCAGCTTGGACACAGATAACAAATTGTAGAATACTCTGATTGAAATGGACACTACCAGAGTATTTTACTTCCTGAGTAATCCCATCTGAAAAGCCAATCACTATAGGTTTGTCAAGTGGATTCATGTGGTTGAACATGGCATCACTGCAAACTATGTGATCGGATGCTCCGGAGTCTATGATCCATGCCTTGTTGTAGCATGTGTTTCCTTGATCAATGGAGTAAGGAGAGATCATACCTGTGAAATTTATAGAACTTGTGCTAGGACCACCTGACTCAACTGGAGCCTTGCCTTTCATAGCACGTATTACTTCAGTAACCACAACATTGATCAACGACATATCAGGTTCAGCATCAGCTCTTGCAGCCACTCCAAGATTGGATGAAGCTCCATTCTCACAGGTAATTGGATAGTCCAATTCCATAGGATCCTGATGAACACTAGCAACAAGCTTATCGTTCTGAGGACGCTTAGATCCAGTGTACCCCTCTGGAAATCCAACAAGCTTAAAACAAGTTTCCTTGACATGGCCACGCTTCTTGCAATAGTTGCAGAATAGTTCCATTTTGGCTTTCTTCTATTTTTCCTTTGACAACCTAGGTTGTTGATCATTAGACTTCGAGGATCCATAGTTGTTGTTAGGTTGAGATCCAGTCCCTCCGTTTGAAGAACTTCCAGCCTGATGGTAAGTGCGAGTGGATAAAACCGCATGATGCTGAGTATGACCACCAGTTATCCCTCTCTGTCTTTCAATATGTAACACCATGTGGAAGGCGCGGTTTACATATGGCAATGGATCCAAAGAGAGGATATGATTGCGAATTCCATCAAAGGCGTCAGAAAGCCCCAAAAGGAATTGCATCAAACGAGTCGTTGAATCTCGATCTACAGGCTTCTTCAGAATAGTGCACGAACAGTTCTTCAATACTCCACACTTACAGGTGAGAATTGATTCAATTTCTTGTAACTCATCCCATGCCTTCCTTCGTTTGTTGTAATAATCAGCGACACTAAGATTGTTTTGCCGGAATTGATAGATCTCCTTCTTGATCTGATAGATCAAAGGATCATTTGATTATGCAAATCTCTCTTGAATCTCACCCCATAGATTTTTGGCCGATGTCGAGTAAACAAAGCTCTCAGCTAACTCAGGCTTCATTGAATTGATGATCCAGCTAGTCACCATGTAGTCGCATCGGATCCAGCAATCATAGTCGTCCTCGATCTCAGAGGGACGCTTGATCGTTTCATTTATGAAGCCCAACTTCATCTTAGCGCCGAGGGCCATTCAAACGGATCTGCTCCAGCTGTGAAAAATGGTTCCAGTCAACGGAGCTGAGACGAGCACCATACCTGGATGGTCGGAGTTCGAGAGGAACAACGGATCTGCATGATTCGCTCAAAAAATCCGGCCACCATTTCCTGAAGACGAACCTCCATGTTCGTAATTGCCTTCATTCTACGAATTCGTCATTTCGAGAGTCAAAACTTCAAGGAATCTCGACACTCGAAGATCTAGTGTTGGTGAAGCTCTGATACTATATTAATCTCAGCACTCAGACTGAGATTCGATCAAGAGGTTGAAGAAGAAGAAATTCGGTTGTGAGAAGATATTTTGGGAATTTTTTGTTTTCATTCATTCATTCTCTATATAACAAATTGTGGTCCAATTTATAGAAGCCCTGTACTAACCTTGCTTTCCTAACCATGATTCTAACAACTAACCAAGCCGACTAACTCAACGTTGATCCTAACCCAATCTAGCTAAGTACTCTATAGGATTCACGCTCCCGTCGAATTATGGTCGATCTACAATGTTCAACCAACACGAAAACAAAGTAATAATATGTAAAAGCACATTTTCACGATGGCTCTGGGTGTAGTACTTACAACCACGTTCATCGAATGTGACCAAGAGAAGCTTCAAGTTAGGATCGATGCATCATCAATGACTTTATTTGATGTGTGTTCAACTCCTCCAGTAAGAAATATCAGCTGGTCGTCAGACAGGAACCAAAAATTAAAAGAGAAAATTTGCGCCGAAGGTGGAAATTTTCGACCAAATTAACGGAGTGTCCACCAAGTGTGGTAAATTGGGGTTTTGTCCATATAAAATTTTATGGATAAAATTGCCCCCATGAGATCTAAAGCTAATATTAGATCTCCAATCGCGTACTTGTGGAAGGCCCCCCCTCCTCTGTCCTTCCTTTTCCCTAATCCAGCGTTCGTCGAATATCGAGGCCGCGCTCTCCAGATCCAGCGACGCCGGATCCTCGCTCCACTGGGCACCGAGCTTGCCTCTCCATCGGGCTCTCGCTCTCTTCCTCTCGCTCTCCTACTCATCCAAATCCTCCCCCTGTGTACGGTTTGCGGAGACAGAGGCGGTGCTGAACTGCTGATTCATTGCCTCTGAAAATTTCCAACAATTCACCAGTCTCTCTCATGAGTCTCTTGTGAGTTTGCCTATGAAGATTTGAAATCGGAAAGAGGGGAGTTGTGCTCAGATCTAGTGGTCCTCCTCGGAGGACGACAACGACGGGGATGGATCGAAACCGACGGCGCCAGGAATGGCCACCGCAATATCCGAGGAAGGGGAGACGGCGACGGGAACGACCACCGCAAGACCTGCCTCGGCGTGCTTCGCGTTGGCGATCTGTTTCCTTGATTGAACTAGATTTTTCTGAGTTAACTCTCTCTTCTTGGTTCTTCATTTCAATATCCAAGTTAACTCTCTCTCTCTCTCTCTCTCTCCTTCCATTCAATATCCAAGTTATTGCTTGATCTGTCTGCTGCAACAAGTCGATCTGCTTGATTTGTCTTCATGTCAACTCTCTCTCCTTCCATTCAATATCCAAGTAATTGCTTGATTTAGTCACAAGAACAAAACCGTTATTGCTTGATTTTACATCCGATTCCATATATGAAGGTATGCTGCTTTCTTTTAATAAGTCAAATTTACTAGAAAAAAATCAATGGATTATAATTTCAGCATCTTATAATATTTCAGCTTCTTATAATATTTTATTTTTGAATTGTTATCAAATTGCACAAAATTAATGGATTATCTTGATAATCATGGTTTGGATTTGGATATTGGCAATTTCAGCAATTGCTAAAATGCGGACTGTAGTTTCAGCAATTGCTGATATGCGGGCGACAATGAATTTTGATGTTTCTTGATTTAAATATGCTTTTTTAAAAGCCTCTTAGCTCAATGGTAGAGCGATATGCTTATGCGCAAATACTTGGGTTCGAATTCCGCATAGGCTAAATTTTATATCCCGCAACGTGGTTTCAGCACCCCGGTGACAGTAATAACCATTTCAGTAGTATCAGCAATATCCATTTCATCATCAACAACGTTGTTGAAACCGGGGTTTCAGCATCAACAACAGTGCTGAAATCGGGGTTTTTGTAACACTATTCAGCAATTTCGGTTTTAGCAACACGAAAAAAAAAAGTTGTTGAAACTTGAAGGGGGCACAGAGGCACAATTTCAACAACTTCGTTTTAGCAGTGTCAACAACATAGGTGGACATTTAGCTAATATGGAGAGGGTGGTTGACAATTTTCTAATATAGGCAAAAAATATGGTCTGTATAGAAACTGCCTCAAATTAAAATTCAATTGGGCTACTTAGCTAAATTTTTCTCATACACAATTTTTTTTTAATAAAACTTAATTTAATAAATAAATTGACAGTTTTTAGGAAAACGGAGAACCAAAAATAATATGAACTTTAACAATTAAAATTTTATATACAAACTATTCTCTATTAAATCAATACATATATAATGGTTGAAATTCACAAAGCAAAATAAATTGGACTCAAAATACAATTAATAAGAAGTGTGGGAAATTTTCATCAAATTGGGGGAAACTCATGTCTCCGTTCGTCGTCTTCCTCATCATCAGAAGCAATTAGACGTTCGCAACCTGTGCTACCTTAATATGCTTATCTACTCGCTTATCAGTTATAACTATAGTTATCTTTCAATTTGGATTTGATTTCATTGTAAAGCCCCCAAATTTTGATGAGCAATAAATAATACACTTGACTGCTGAAATTCTCAGCAAGTTATCAACTCTGAAGCAAAACCGATCTGCTGGGTCACGATTGGTTAGAGTACGGTAATTTATTAATATGGTTGAGGAAGCGATGAATCTAATCTGCGCTTTGCTGGCGACGTGAATGGCGTCGGCGGCAAACACAAGATTGATACCCGATATTGCGTTTGGGATGGCTATGTGATTCATCTACGCCATGGTTTGTTGCGTGCTTATCCTTTTCTCTTTGATTTGATTCAGTTTGAACCACAACCCTTCGAATTTCAGATTTAGGGTTCACACCGTGCTGTATAGCTCGTGAGCGACTCCTTGCTCCTGAGGAAGACGATGAACAGTGATATGAGCTTCCCCCAATTTGATGCAAATTTCCCAAACTTCTTATTAATTGTATTTTGAGTCCAAATTATTTTTCCATTTATGAATTTCAGCCATAGTATCAATATTGGTTTAATAGAGAACCGTTTGTATATAAATTTGTAATTTTTAAAGTTGATATTATTTTTTATTCACCGCTGATAATCTATATCTGTATAAACTCTTAATTTAGAATAGTTTAGGATGATGTGTCAAGCTTAGAGGGATGTTATGAGTTTTTACCAATCTTTTTTTTTGCCATTTTTCTTTGATTTTCTTTAATTCTAATTTTTTCTTCTTTTTTCCTTTAATTCTCTTTTTGATTTAATTTTATTAATTATCTATATAAACTCTTAATTTAGAAGAGTTTAGAATGATTTGTCAAGTTTAGAGAAATGTTAGGAATTTTGACTGTAGACACAGGGGTGTCAACTGTGCTCATGTTCAGCAATGACAGCAATGATATACAGAGCATACAGAGCAACGAGGGAAACAAACATTTAGATTTGTTTGGGCTGGACTCGACGTCAGAGAGTGGGCTTCATAATAGGCCCAATTGTAAATCTGTAGTGTTTGATGTTAGCTAGGATGTAGTTAGTTGTGATAGCAGATTTGAAACCCGTTCCACAAAATTCATCTTCTAAAATCCACATGGTATCAGAGCCAAGGCTGATCAAGGTTTTCTAGATCCAGATCGAGTTCTGCTGGTGCTGTGAGAGGTTGATCTTTGTTCTTCTTCGAATTACTGTTACTTCTGTGATCGCTTGGGTAGAAGTCATGGAAGCGACGCACGAAGATCGTACGAGAGAGATTTCGATCGGCGAAGGAAGCCGACTTGGAGATCATTTGAACCATGGCTCGATTGCTTACAATCCGCTTTTCCTGTCTGGATCTGATCATCCAGGTATGCAACTCATTGCTGCTAAATTCAATGGAAGGAATTTTTCTGGTTGGAGCAGAGGCATACGTATGGCTTTGGGAGCCAAAATGAAATTAGGTTTTTATCACCGGTGCTTGTGTGAAACCGAGTGAGGTTGATGATGACTATGACTAGTGGTTAAGGGCTGATTATATGGTAATGTGTTGGATTATCAACACAATGAATACTGATATTGTTGAAAATTTTATGTACGTTCAGTCAGCAAAGCAACTTTGGGATGAGATTTGTGAGAGATTTTCTGAGTCTAATGCACCGTTGATCTATCAACTACATAGAGAATTGAGCAATGTTAGACAGGAAAACCTATCGGTTTCTGCATATTTTAGTAAGCTTAAGAGAATTTGGGATGAACTGATGACACTCGAAGGGAGTATAAACTGTGAGTGTGGTGCTATGACTTAGTGTAGATGTGCTGTGGTGAGGAAATTGCTTGATAAGGAGGCTAAAGCTAGGCTTATGCAGTTCCTTATAGGACTTGCTGATACTTTTGAGCATGTTCGAAACTCTATCTTGTCTATGGAAGTTCTGCCGAGTGTTAATAAAGCGTTTCATATGGTGCTGCAAATAGAAAGATAGAAAGAGGTCATGGGTGGAGCTGGCTCTTCTATTACAGATTCAAGCGCTTTAGCTGTAGGTAGAAATTTTCAGTTCAAACAGAGTGAGAATAGAAAGGGAGAGAGCTCTAAATCTGAAGCAGCGAAAAGGGAAATGAAAAAGGCTAAATACGATAGAAAGTGTTATCACTGTGGAGAGAAGGGGCATTTGAGAGAATCATGCTTCAAACTCATCGGATATCCCGATTGGTACACAGGTCCCCGAGACGGTGGGAATTCTCAAGGCAATCAGCAAGGAAAGAACTTTGCTGCACAGATTCAGGATGTTCAGACAGTTGCAGACAGTCCGTTTGAATCAGGGGGCTCTCAGACAGTTGATTCAGGAGTCGTGAATGCCGTTTATCAAGAAATAATGAAGATGGTGAAGGGTAAAGGAAAGCTTGAAATGACAGACAAAGAAAATAACCATTCCATGGTTAATTTCGCACCTGTCACTTATTTGAATCAGAAAGGTGATCGGAGCATCTGGATCATTGACACAGGTGCTACGGATCACATCGTTTTTGACAAATCCGTTTTTAAGGAGTTCTATGCTTTAGAAAAATTGGTTTTGCTCGGTTTACCGGATGGATCGGTCAAAACAGTCAGGCATGCTGGTACAGTAGCTGTTTTTGACGGTTTTGAGATCCACAGAGTGCTCTTTGTTCCAGATTTCAACCACAATCTCATGTCAGTATCGAGGTTTTTGTTTGATGGATCAAGAGAAATCAGATTTAATTCAGTTGCTTGTGTTCTACAGGACCTTTCCACTAGGAAGATTATTGCTAAGGGATGGGCTGATCAAGGATTATATAAACTGAAGAATACAGCTGCTGTAGAGAGTACTTTTACTGATCCTTCTCGTTTTACTTTCAATAAAATTGTTAATGCTTGCGGAGCAAGTGACAATCTGGATATTATTCATGCTCGACTAGGACACACATCTCTGGCTAAGATGAGATTGATTCCTGTGTGTGATAGCTATGCTATCAAAACATTACACTGTGATATTTCTGCTTTGACTAAACACCATAGATTGCCCTTTTCAGTTAGCAAATCGATTGCTGCAGAACCGTTTGCTTTGATTCATATGGACCTCTGTGGTCTATATAGAGTTGCTTCTATTTCGGGTGCAAAGTATTTTCTTACCATACTCGATGATCATTCTAGATGCACTTGGACATATTTGTTGAATGATAAAGTGCAGGTGTTCAACATGATTGAAAGTTTTGTTGCGTTAGTAGCTACTCAGTTCGGTGCTTCTGTCAAGGTTATAAGGACGGACAATGGCACTGAATTTACACAACGTAGGTGTATTGAGTTTTTTGCTTCGAAAGGCATTCTTCACCAACGATCAGCTCCTGAAGTACCCCAGCAGAATGGCAGGGTAGAGCGAAAGCATCGACATCTTATTGAGACAGCTCGATCTCTAAGAGTTCATGCTAATTTGCCTCTGCGATTTTGGGGAGAATGTGTGCTAAGTGCCACACATATCATCAATAAGTTGCCTTCTTCAGTCCTTGGAGGTAAGTCACCCTTTGAGGTTTTGTTCTTGAAGGCACCTACATATGATGAGCTTAGAGTCGTAGGTTGTCTTTGTTTTGCCTCTAAAAGTAAGGTTCATCGAGACAAGTTTGAACCTACTGCTAGACGGTGTATCTTTCTTGGATATCCGCCTAATCAGAAGGCATATAAGCTCTATGATCTTGACACCAAGACTATATTTGTTAGTCGACATGTTGTCTTCAAGGAAACTGCTTTTCCTTTCCATGATCAGATAAAGATCATGATGTTCATGAGCAATCATTGCCGATTGTCAATCCTGCTGCCAATCCTAATTGGCATAAGCATTTAGTTGATTCGATAGTCCCTTCTTCCTCATTAGGTTCTGTGCAACCTAATGAACAAGTTTCTGCCTTTGAATCTGATCTTGGTGTTGAACATGAAGCTTCATCTCACCCTGATGTTGTAGAGGCTGAATTTTCTCTTCAACGTGACCCGGGTGTTCTTAGATCCACTAGGCATACTGTTCTCCCAGCCCGATTGCAAGACTTTGTGTGTCTCAATCTCCCTTCCAGAGGAGATCATATTGATCCTTCTACTGGAATTTCTAAGTCTTTTGCCGTGTTCAGTACCCAACACTTGGGACATTATTCCTCTGAGTTTGTCAAGTCTTTAGCCGCTGTGTTTCAGACCTTTGAGCCTCACTCATTCGAGCAGGCACGTGGTCATCCAGAGTGGGAAGATGCCATTGCAAAGGAGCTGCAGGCTCTTGAATGTAATAAGACTTGGATTCTTACTCAGTTGCCACCCGGTAAGAAACCAATTGGGTGCAAATGGGTTTTCAAGGTTAAATATCGTGCTGATGGTTCAGTTGAGAGGCACAAGGCTCGGTTGGTAGCGAAGGGTTTCAATCAGGTGAAAGACAAGGACTACAAAGATACGTTCTCGCCGGTTGCCAAGTTGCCAACAGTTCGGGTTATTCTAGCCTTAGCCGCTGCTAAGAACTGGACTTTGCATCAGTTAGACATCAATAATGCCTTTCTTCATGGGCATTTAGATGAGGAGGTCTACATGGTTCCTCCTGCTGGGTACGAAAAGGATCTGCCCGGTCAAGTTTGCAAGTTAACTCGTTCCCTTTACGGCCTTAAGCAGGCTAGCCGTCAATGGAACATCACTTTTACCAAGTTTCTGGTCAGCAGGGGCTTTGCTCAGTCTACTTACGATCACTCTTTGTTCGTCAAAGGGAGTCCTGGCAATATAACTATTTCTCTCGTCTACGTGGATGATATGTTGTTACTTGGTGATTCTTCTTCGGAAATTACAAGTTTGAAATCTGCGTTGCATTCGGCATTCACCATCAAAGACCTTGGGCATGCTCGTTACTTTCTCGGCATGGAAATTGCTCGGTCAGCTGATGGCATATTACTTAATCAGCGCAAATATGTGCTTGATATCTTAGCTGGGGCTGGTGTTTCTGAGTGCAGACCTGCTAAATTTCCTATGCAGCAGGGTCTTAAGCTTACTCCTACTGATGGTAAGTTATATTCTAATCCTGAACGGTATCGCCGATTGATTGGGCGCTTGCTTTATCTCACTTTAACTCGACCGGATATCACTTATACCATTCAGCAACTCAGCCAATTCGTTTCTGAACCCCGCCAGCCACATATGAATGTTGCTTTGCATCTTCTACGGTACCTCAAGGGATCGTTCAATTTTGCGCTCTTCTATCCTTCATCTTCTGATTTGCAACTTGTTGCGTTTAGTGATGCGGATTTGGGCAGTTTTTCTTGGGGATTCTTTGGTCTCTTGGAAGACCAAAAAGCAAAAGACAGTTTCCAAGTCCACCGCCGAGAGTGAATACCGTAGCATGTCTGCGGTTGCTAGCGAGGTTGTTTGGCTTCATAGTTTACTGTCGGATCTTCACATTTCTGTCCACTTGCCTATTGCTCTTCATTCCGACAATAAGGCGGCTTTACAACTTGCCGACAATCCCGTTTTTCATGAGCGTACCAAGCATATCCGGATTGACGGGCATTTCATACGAGAGATGGTGCAAGCTGGGTTCATCAGTACTTCTTATGTTCCCTTAGGTCTTCAGCTTGCTGATATTTTCACAAAGCCACTGGGTGCTGCTCTTCATCACCTCATGTGCTCCAAGCTTGGTCTTCGCCTCCCTCTACGTCCAGCTTGCGGGGGGGATGTAGACACAGGAGTGTCAACTGTGCTCATGTTCAGCAATGACAGCAATGATATACAGAGCATACAGAGCAACGAGGGAAACAAACATTTAGATTTGTTTAGGCTGGACTCGACGTCAGAGAGTGGGCTTCATAATAGGCCCAATTGTAAATCTGTAGTGTTTGATGTTAGCTAGGATGTAGTTAGTTGTGATAGCAGATTTGTTAGTTCTAATAGGTTGTTAGCTCTTTAATAACTTGTATATGTTGATTCGTATGATAAGATCTTGGTGAGAAGGTAATACAGAAAACCCGTTCCACAAAATTCATCTTCTAAAATCCACATTGACCAATCTTTTTTTGTTTTTGCCATTTTTCTTTGATTTTCTTTAATTCTAATTTTTTTCTTCTTTTTCCTTTAATTCTCTTTTTGATTTAATTTTACTAACTATCTATATAAACTCTTAATTTAGAAGAGTTTTTTATGATGTGTCAAGCTTAGAGGAATGTTAGGAGTTTTGACCAATCTTTTTTTTTTTTTTTTGCCATTTTTCTTTGATTTTCTTTAATCCTAATTTTTTCTTCTTTTTCCTTTAATTCTCTTTTTGATTTAATTTTACTAACTATCTATATAAACTATTAATTAGAAGAGTTTAGGATGATGTGCCAAGCTTAGAGGAATGTTAGGAGTTTTGACCAATCTTTTTTTTTTTTTGCCATTTTTCTTTGATTTTCTTTAATTCTAATTTTTTTCTTCTTTTTCCTTTTATTCTCTTTTTGATTTAATTTTACTAACTATCTATATAAACTCTTAATTTAGAAGAGTTTGATAACAAAGATGTAATCGAGGCCAAGTGAGGACATACTAGGCGTGGCCACGGGTTACGGGTCAACCCGTGACCCGCCGGGTCGTACGGGTCAACAACCCGCCGGGTCGTTGACCCGCCGAGTCCGGGTTGACGGGTTGGCGGGTAGGGACGGGTAGCGGGTTAGGGTTAGGGTCGGGGAATCCGTGACCCGTGACCCGGCGGGTCAACCCGCTTTTTCAAAATATTTTTTTTTTGAAAAATTTATTTTTAATAAAATAAATTTATAATATTATGTAAATTATGTAAATTATTTTTAAAATAACTCACAATAATACATAAACTATTATGCAATGTGCAATGTGAGACAAATAAACCCCATCCTTCTCCTTTTATAGACTTGGAAGTCTCCATTCCTACCCCTCATTTCCAATGTGGGACAAAGGCTTTGTCCTACATCGAAAATATGGAGTTAGAATGAGAAGGCATGGGGCTATATATATGTATCCCACTACCACATTTCTTCCACTTCACTTGTTTCCTACATTTCCTACATTGGAAATTAAGTTGGAAATGAAGTTTGAGAAATATATTCTCATATTTTTTTCTCTTACATCACACAATGAAATTTTTGTGGATGAAAGAATTAATATGGAGATATAATCTTCCTATATTTTTAACACTTCATATCAAAGTGATAAAATGTGTTGTGAAGATAAAATCTTTACATATTATTTATTTATTTATTTTAATAGTCATTTTTAAAAAAAAAATGATTTTTTATAAAAATAATGTAACCCGCCGGGTCAACGGGTCAACGGATCGACCCGAACCCGTCAACCCGTGAGATTTACGAGTTAGGGTTCGGGTCGGCCAACCCTGACCCTTCACCCGGCGGGTCCGACCCGTGGCCACGCCTAGGACATACTTGGGGTTCTGTTGTACAGTCGATTTCCACTAGTGTACACTCGATATCGACCGGTAACTCAATATCGACTAAGACGCCCTTGATGTCGACTGATATTTATTGATCAGTTCCTCCAGAATGTGCATATGTCGAGTCAAGGTAGTCGATGTCGACTGAAGGGTAGTCGACGTCGACTGGCTCACAGAAGGGGACGCTGTCGAACCAACTTGTTTCTGCTATAGATGGGTCAAATGCCTCGTTGGGAGGAGAATGATAGGAAGTCTTAAGCCTTCGAATTTCGTCTTCCAGCTGGGCTATTTCCCTTAATCGTGCTTCCTCTTGTGTGAGCCTATTCAGCCATCTGAATCATTGGAGCCATCCTTCCCATCCGGGATCCTCTTCGAAATAGTAAAATATTTCTTGCATCTTTGTACCTAAGCTTTGAAAATAAAATCAAGAAGGCACGAGTTAGTAGCAAAAGCTTGGCACCTAGTTGGTACCGGTGGGGTGGGTGGTGGTAGGGTATGTGATGAGAGGGTTTCTCGACCAAATAAATTTATAGTCAAGACCCCGCTATAGCATAAGGAGTCAGGATCGTCCACATGAGAGAGTCAGCGCATCTTGTTTACTTGCTTTATCGGGTTGAAACTAACAAAAGAGATGGAAGAGGGATGAGCAATGTTAAGAACATAAAATCTAAATTTTTATTAATAAAAGGGATAAACTCCCAAGGCAATGGATCACCACAACAATAAACACATGGGCAAATCAATGAATCGTATAAAAGGTCATGCTTTTATCATAAAGAGATAGCTTTCGCATACTCAACAAATAGATAATAGAGGTGATCACATAAAACATATTTGTTTCTACCTTTCTTAATTAGATCCCTTTTACTTTCGTCAAAGATCCCTAATTACTATCAATGTTAACAATCTCCTCTTGCAATTCAATCGCAACAATGAATTCCCTTAAACTTTCATCAAAGGGTTAAGCACATAGGTAGAATAAGATAAAAACATCAAATAAACATAGATTCATTCATCCACACACATGTCTATTGTTGGGCTCACCCAAACCATAGAAGTGATAAGAACTACTCAAACATGGAGTAAATAAACACGAATTTAAGAGAAGAAAATATAAACTAAACTTGCAATAATATAAAACCTAGAAATCCAGCGTCTTAATCGCAATAAACACATCCAAGCTTTCGCCCAAATGCCAAACAAAACCCTAAAAACCGTCTCTACTACTGCTGCGCGCAGCCCTCGCGCTGAACGTACAATGTGTTCTCCTTCCTCAAATCAGCCCCTAATAGGCTTTATTTAAAGATAAAAATTAAGACTTAATCTTCAAGGAAAAGAGATTTTATCTTAGGAAAATAATATATCCTATCTAAGTCATTCTAACTAAAAGATTCTAAAAGGAATTAAATAGAAACCCTAATCATATAAATCATCCCACAAAAATCTCTCGCAGATTCACGCATGGTATCGGCGCCGAGAGTCTGAGTGTCGGTGTCGAGGGTCTGTTCCAAAACAGTGTGACTGGAATCTGCTGGGTGTCGGCGCCGAGGTCAAGGGTATCAGCGTCGAGGCTTTGCTACACGCTTCTTCTTTTTCTTCACTTGTTCCTTTGCCAATCTTTTTGTGCCCTTTTTCCATCCATCTTCACTCTTCCTTAAGCTCTAGAGTTGCCTCCTTTTAGCTTCAAAACCTACAAAACACCACCAAAGCTTGTGTAGACATCCATATCTCGAAAAATACAAAAACTAACACAAACGACATACTTTGCCAACACACAAGCTAATAAAATGAGTTAAATGAGATGAAAACATGATGCATAATAAGACTAAAAATACGGACATCAGTATGTGATAGGTAGGATAAGAAAAAGGGATGGGTTATCCTAAACCTTAAACACAACTAAGCTAGGCGAGATTGATATCTCCCCGAAAATGACGCCAATTTGATTAGAGGGTTTCTCGACCGAATAAATTTGTAGTCAATACCCCGTTATTGGATAGTGGAGCCAGGTTCGTCCTCAGGAGAGAAGTCAGTTGTTTTAGGTTTAGATGGTTTCGGGATTGAGGGATAGCGGGAAAAGGTGATAAGGGTGGCTGTCAACGTCGACAAATACTTGGCCGATGTCGAGGGATGGAAGAGGAAGTGGTGACCGATGTCGGCTAACCTTTGTAGAATTTAAGAGGAAAATAGCGAAAATAACGATAATTAAAGTGCAAACTTCAAAGGGTGGGGATCACCGCAACAATAAACATATGTGTAGATTATAAATAACATAAAGATGCATGATTTATATCAAATAACTTTCATCATTAACAAATAGGAATATAGAGGCTCTCGCATAAACCCTAAGTGTTACTATCCCAATTTCATAATCAATCCAAATTCATAATAAATTCTTTTTCGCTTCAATATCATAAATAAGGATCACCTACTACTCTCGTAGAAGAATCATGCATATAGAATAGAAGATAATAAAGACATACAAATTCATAAATCAAATACACATATCTATGTTGGGATCACCCCAACCCTAGAAGAAGGAAATTAGAAACAAGACATAATAAAAGAAAATAACTTTATCATTAAACTAAAACTAGAACTTACATCCATTCGCCTCTCTCTCTCTCTCTCTCTCTCTCTCTCTCTCTCTCTCTCTCTCTCTCTCTCTCTCTCTCTCTCTCCCTTCTAACTATTTGCGCCCGAAGATGACTTGGCTTGAATGAATGAAAAACTAGCCCCTAGGGCTTTATTTATAGGCCTTAATCCTTGCAAGCCAAGGACAAGGATTCTATCTAAGACTAAAAGATATAATTTTAGATAAATAAAGATATAAATATATCTAAGTAAATAAAAAAATCCCCTTAGGGTAAAAAGAGTCCTCAAACCATAAGGAAAAAAACTAGATATAGGATAGAAAATCTCTTTCTTCACGGGAAAACATCCTCTCTTGAATTCAGATTCGTCAAAAAAGCGTCGAAGAGCTCTTGAGGTGCACTCGATATCGAGTCAACGAGTCGATATCGAGTCAAGGTTGGGTCGACATCGAGTCAAGGTTTCTATCTCGAGTGTATTGCTCTCTCGACATCAAGTGGAAATGGGTTCTTGGTTGGATGTTCACTCGATATCGAGTCATAGGGTCGATATCAAGTCATGTTGTGTTGTCTCGAATGTGCTTTCACCAGATATCGAGTGACTGACTAGATATCAAGACATGTGTAGATATCGAGTGGTCTTGGTCAATTTCTGGCTCTGTATTGCATAAAGTCAGTAGACGTTGAGTCACTTCAGTAGACGTCGAGTCATCCAGTAGATATCGAGTGAAAGTCCAGCTTCATTTCTTCTTCTCCGAATTGCTCAAAAAACGTCACGATTTCTGCGAAATTAAACAAGAATTTGTGTAGATCTCCATATATTGCAAATAAACATAAACTACTGAAATCTCATACTTTTCTAACCCAGAATTATAAAATATAAACAAAAATCAATATAGAACGATAGTACAAAACATTCTGAAATGAGCGCACATCACTTAGGAATCATGGTTGTTTTGGGAGATCCTCGGCAAGCAAACTGATAATGAAGTACATCGAAATTTGGAGTTGATTTCCCCTTTTTTAGTGATTAACTAATTCACCTACCACTTTTGATTGATATTGAGTATAGGTGATTGTATAAGCATAAGAACTCTTGTAATTGTGTAAAAAAAATTAGGGGTATGATTGTAATTGAGATAAGGACTTGGGCCTATAAATGGTAGATGTGAGCTACCAATAAACCAATTTGATTCAATACCAAAAATTGTTACAAAAGGCTCATTGTTTAACTATTTTCTTCTTCTTTGACCATTCATGGATTATGGTCTAGCTTATTCTTGATCGTTCATCAAGGTTTTTTCATGGTACCAGTGTGTGCAGTTGAAAGATCCAACACTTTAGAGGAATCCCGAGCGAGAGATTGAAGACGAAGTGATAGAACCATGGGAGATTTTGGAGAAATAAAATATAGAGTTCTTAGAGAAATCAACAGCGAAACCAGCAACATGAATGATCCGCTTGGATTATTTAACTCGTACCATCTAGGACCGTAGCTTGTTGCCAACGTCTTCAACGGATCCAACTTCTTGAGTTGGATTCAAGGTGTGAAAATGGCGGTAGGAGCCAAATTCAAGATCGCTTTAATTGATGGAAGCTCGCGACCAATAGATGTGCCATCAACAGATCTTCCGAGGTGGAAGAGGTGTGACTACATGATCAGCTATTGAATCTTGAATTATATGACTATTGAGATCTCAAAAGGCTTCAACTATGCAGAATTGGTGCACCAACTGTGGGAAAATTTTTTGGAGAGGTACAGACACATGAACGAACCTCTCTTGCATCAACTAAAGAAGTCCTTGAGCAATCTGAGCCATGGAAGCATGACGGTGCCTAAATACATCAACAAATTGAAGAAATAATGGGGTGAAATCCTCAGTTTGGACGTAATTACAATGTGCACCTACAGGCGGTGTACATGTGAAATTAATAAGAAGATCTAAGAGATCGAGAATCATGACAAGTTGCTGCAGTTCCTTATGTGACTGAACAATGGCTTTGAGAGCGTGAGAAACCAAATTCTTGTGATTGACCCTTTCCTGTCGATCAACTGTGCTTACTACTTGGTCAAACAAATGGAAGTTGCAAGGGGAGAGAGAGTAGCGGGAGTAATTCGCAAGATAGTAATGCCTTCTTAGTTAATAGACCTACGAGTGGCAAGAAAAATGTCAAGAATTATAAGGCAGATAAACTGTGTACTCATTGTGGGATGACGGGACACACAGTTTAAGGATGCTTCATGATTATAGGATATTCCGACTCCTTCAAGGACCCTAAAGGCAAGAAACTGAAAAGAACTCATGTGGTAGAGGTTTTTGAATCACCATTTGAAGATGGCGTGGGCATAGAAACATAACCGAAAATGGATATGGCTATGGCTAATGCAGTCTACCAAGAAGTATTTCGGGCTTTGACAAGTCAGAAGCATGTTCAGATGGCCTCTACAAACAGTGCATGTATTATTTCTGCAATGCACTTCTTTAGACATAGCAGCAATAATGATGTGTGTCTTGGATTGTTGATTCGGGGGCATCAAACCAAATGACTTTCAATGATAAAGCCTTGAAGTCAAGACTCCAATTAGCTAGACCAATTAGTATTTGTTTACCTCATGAGTCTATAAAGAAGGTACAAAAAGTGAAAGATATTAATTTGACATCACGATTGTTATTGCAAAATGTGTTCTTCGTACCCGAATTCAAGGCTAATTTGTTATCAGTAGGATGAATTATTGATGACACGGGGATTGATGTGAATTTTAAGAAGGATAAGTGTCTGTTTCAGGACCTCAAGAGTGGTCAAGTGTTGTTGGATTCAGGGAGGATACCTAGACAACTATATTGAGTGATATTGCAAGCTCATGAAGCATAAACAAAGTCATACAGTCATACTGTTCATATGCAACATTCAATTTTGCATAATGCAGACAATAAAAGTCTTGAAAAAGCATAGAGAACTGCGACATTTGTAGACAACATCGCGGTAAAGAACGCTGCCCACCGGTTTTCCACCAATGTCCGCCGCTTTCCCAGTTTTCCGAATATGCGAGAGCGACTCACTTCTATTTTTATTGAAACTCTATCTATGCTCTCTAGGGTTTTTAGCCGCCTACTTCAGCCTTATATTAGGCATAATTCAGTAGGTTTTATTCATTCACTAAAAAAGAAACATAGAACGCTTTAGAGGATTGAAGTTTAGGGATTTAAGGTACGTTATGCATACCTAGAATTCTTGTGGTTTTGTCTGTGATTCAAGACTTGGTTGGTTGAATTGTGAGATTTAATTTCTATGTTATTCATATAGTTATTTCATTATCCTTGTGCTCATATTGTTGATTGCATATATTCTCTCTAGATTGGCCATCTTTGACAGGATTTCCATTCATGCCAGTGATTAATGATTTCGTAAGAATAGTTAATCGATGGTAGCAAGCAATATGTAATTGATCATGTGAAAACATCAATTGGTTATGCAGGGTAATGACACTTGGTTAAATATCGGTTCCTTTGAGATTAGGGTTGAAGGGGTTGAAGCCTTTGCCAATCTAAATGATTAGAAGGTTAGCACTACCAAACTGCCAAGTACTTTGGGAATTTGTGCTGCTGTATGTTTAAGAATCCAATTCGGGTCGCATATAGTGTAAAGGATTGTCATGCTGTGAGGGATGTCAATTTATTCAAACTAAACTCGGAATAAAATCTATCGCATTCATTGCATTAAAATAACTAGGGATTGACTGAAGGATGAAGTAAACCAACCAATGTTGTGAATTTATGGTACTTGCATATTGATTGATTGAGGGATTGACTTAAGGTACTTGGATATTGATAAATATACATTGCAATAGAAGTAATTGATTCTCCGTGGGTTCGACCCCTTACTTACTTGCTATACTAGTGTGTTGGTTTGAGTTTTTTTTTTCTTGGCAAGGCGAAACCAACGATTATGGCCACCCCTCGTGTACCTCACTGGCAGGCTGCCCTGCATGTGGAATTCAGCATCTCAAGGGCACATTTAATCTTGGATTGATGTATCCCTTAGATAACCATTTGGCTCTTCATTCCTTCTGTGACTCCGATTGGGGTAATTGTTTGTTCTCTAGTCGATCTCTTATCGGTTCTGCAATTTCTTTGGGCAAGGCTTTGGTATCGTGGAAAACTAAGAAACAAACAACAGTCTTGAAATCTTTTGCAGAGGCTGAGTATTGCAGCTTGTCGAAGACATCGAGTGAGCTCGTATGGCTTGATTCAATCCTTGAGGATTTTCATTACCCCATTCCCCTATTATGTGATAACAAGGCATCTATTCATATTGCGAAGAATCTCTTTCCATGAACGGACGAAACATTTCTTTTTGCCTTGTCACTATGTGAGAGAACGTCTTGAAAGGGGGTTTCTGGTGCATTCTCACATCCGATCTCATCTACAACTTGTAGATATATTGACAAAAGTGCTTGAGGATGATCAACATAAACTTTTGGCTTCCAAGCTGGGCTTGGTTGTTTCAACAAGCTTAGCTTGAACGAGGGATATTAAGTATAGCTGATTGTAAAAGAAGGGGTACTCTTGTAATTGTGTAAAAAGAATTAGGGATATGGTGGTAATTGAGCTAAGGAATTGGACCTATAAATGGTAGACGTCAGCTACCAACAACCCAATTTGATTCAATACAGAAAAGTTGTTACATAACTCTCCTTCTTTAACTATTTTCTTCTTCTTCGATCATTCATGGATTATAATCTAGTTGATTCTTGATTGTTCATCAAGGTTTTTCCAATGGATATATAAGACTTAGATGAACAAAACCTTGGTACATGCCTTGCTTGAACCTACACTTTCAATACTTAATTACATACAATCAATCACCTATACAACAATTTAACCCTTTTAACATTTTTGTACAACAACAAAACCCACCGAGACATCACAACAGTTGAAACCTTTTGAAACCAATAAGCAAAAAGAAGAAAAACAAAATAGAGAACTTGTTACCCAACTCACAGTCTGAGGATGTCTAGGAATATGTAATTCGAATCCGTGAAAGAAATTCAAGAGCAAGCTTGCAGCCAGTATGACCACCCAATCAAGGAACCAGTTGGATAGCAGAGCAATATAGTTCTTCCTACAAGCTATTTTACTTTGATCGAAAGTATCTACCAAAGAATGATAAATTTGGTGTTGAAATATAAATTTATAGATGGACCGATATTGTTATTATACATATATAGGCAAATAAAGGTGTACAACTTTGAGAAAGAAACACACAAAAAAACAGATTCATCACCATTGATTTATCATGTATCTTCATTGATCTTCTTCTTCTTTTCATACATAAGATGAGAGATACTAGGTCATTACAACGGTAGAGGGTGGTCAAACTTATTGCCACAAGGTCACAAATGCCAACCTTACCAGCTATGATCAAAAGACTTAAACACAACTAAAATGAATTTAAAAAAATACAAATTAACTTGTTGTAAGTAAAATTGATCAAGTTCAATAATTTGCTTCTTTAACAAGGGCCTATATGCATGTAGTATTTGAGCCAAAAAATAGGAATGAAGGAAAATCCTGAACCAAAACCAACGAATAATCCATCCAAAAATGCTTTTTTGGAGAAATGACTTCTCTTTCTACCTGTTTTGGTAGGTACTGATCTCTTTGCAGTGGAGCAAGAGTGATTCAAGGGTTCACCGCATAAGCCAGGGTTCCCTTCAAAGCTAGAAACTGGAAAGGTAGAAAATTGGCCACCGGTCGGTATTCGACCTTCAAGGTTATTATAAGACACGTCAAATCCTGACAAGAAATTTAGTCTTCCAAAAGATGCTGGAATGCTCCCTGTCAAATTGTTTGCAGAGAAACTTATGCGTTCAAGATTTTTCAGATTTGAGATACTCATTGGAATGTGGCCAAAGAAGTGGTTGCTACTAAGGTCTATTTCTTGCAAATTTATCAAGTTGCCAATCTCTGATGGGATGTTACCACTGAAGCCATTATTGAAGAGGTATATCTCTCCAAAAATGGTGGCAACAGGAAGAATATTGGGACCAAGTAGAAATGTGGGGAGGTCAAAATGAAAAGAGTAGAGGTTTACGTCAACCGTTGGTGAGACAAGTGCTGGCAATTGGCAAAGGCTTAAGGGAAAGTTTCTTGAAAAGCTATTGTTAAATAAGTTTAATGAAATGAGGTTAGGCAAGGTGCCTAACCAATCAGGGATTGTACCTATCATGTTGTTACCAGCCAAGCCAAGATGACGCAATCCTTTCAACTTGGATAGCCAATCAGGAAGAAGACCTCCAAAGTTGCATTCGCCGAGATCAAAATATTCAAGCTTTGGGAATTGATTTAAACTAGTAAAGTTTAAGTTGATTGGTAGGGATTCACCATAGAAATTTTTTCCAAGTAAGAGTGTTTTTAGATTCTTACATTTCCCTAAGAGTTGTTGAAATATTTTTAAAGTGATTATCAAATAAAGAAAGATAAGATAGGGATTTCATTCCTACAATTCTTGAGGAGATTTGGCATGTTATATTGTTTTGGGCTACTCCAATTGCAACAAGCGATTTGCATGAGTATATACTCTCCGGCAAAGTTCCATTGAAACTATTAAATCTAAGATCAAGTTTTTGGAGTTTAAAAAATCTAGAGAAATCTAATTTTGAGATATCCTCACTCAGGTAATTCTTTCTCAGAAATAACTCCTCTAGATTAGTACAATTCGACAAAGACAATGGGATAAGACCACAAAAATTGTTAGTGTCAAGATGAAGTTTTTCCAAATATTGAAGATTTCCAATTCCTTTAGGAATGGATCCAAAAATATTATTTGAAGATAAATCTAAGATCCTAAGTTTGGTGAGCTTGGAAATTCCTTCTCCTAAAGAACCTTGTAGATAATT
The DNA here is from genome assembly GCA_037127255.1 of Persicaria tinctoria. NCBI lineage: Eukaryota > Viridiplantae > Streptophyta > Magnoliopsida > Caryophyllales > Polygonaceae > Persicaria > Persicaria tinctoria. The sequence continues at coordinate 20,314,528 of JBANSL010000013.1, read as the reverse complement.
ACGTGATAGATTCAACTGAGTAAGCTCAATAAGACTACTGATAGAGGAATTGAGTGACTCTTCAAGACCTCTTAAAGGTAATTGTAGATGTGTTACCTTTCCGACGATATTGCACTCAACACCTTTCCATAAACAACAACTTACAGAAGAAGACCAATTCAAAGGAGGGGAAGGAGATGAAATGGAAACGTTAGCGAAGAAAGAAAGGAGAGAAGATTGGTCTTGAAGGTCACATGTAGGCCTGATACATAAGTCGAGTAGCTCAGGATCGACTCAGGCTCGGCACGGTAAAAGCTCGACTTGAGATCGCTCAAATATATATACGAGCCGAGTTCGAGCCTATTTCTGAGCTCGAATCGAGCTCGAGCCGAGCTCGAGTAGCTCGCGAGATCGTATATATATAAGTTAGCCTAGGCCCTAGGGTTAGTGTAAACCTTCCGCAGTTCCCCTCCGTCCCTCCCTCAGCCTCCATTCCAATTTTAATTTTTTCAATTAGGGTCAGATCCGGCGAATCCGGAATCCCTCGACAATGGTCTCTCATTCTCAGATCCGGCTTGGCCTCAGTCCTCCCTCGTCCGCAGGCTGCGCCTCCCTCCTCTCTCATTCTCAGGCGCACCGCCGCCTCCGCCGCTGTGTGTCAATCTTGAGATCGATTGTTTCATGGTTGTCGTCTTCTTCCTCCTCTGGTATGTGGTTCTCGATCTCGAGCTCCAATCTCGCCAAGTCTCTCCTTCAGCCACTGATTGTTGGTGCTGGACTAACCGTCCAAATAGATCTGGACTAGACGTATTTGATTCTCGATCGCAGCTCTCATCGAGTCTCTCCGCCGTCGCTCTGTCTCGCTTCTCGTGTCACCCATGCATACATCGAGCCTCACCTTCTTCTTGTAATCTGACCTTTCATCTTTCTTGCTTAAAAGTCCATTACAGTGTTGATTTCCATGATTTGTGTTGTACTGTTGGTCGATGATTACATTTTAGATCTCATTTTACTTTGTATTTGATTTACATATGCTCAAAAAAAAGTTAATTAATTTGTGCAGTATATTTGCAAATGCATTTCAGATTTACAGTGCATATGAAAACTGTAAACGAGCTTCACGAGCTCACAAGCTCGAGCTCGGCTCGAGTGGAAACGAGCTCGTGAGCTCGAGCTCGAGTACCTCTCCAAGCTCCTGAGCCGAGCACGAGTACACGCTTGAGCTCGCTTTCATATGAAGCTCGAGCTCGAGCTCGGCTCGTTTACAAACGAGCCGAACTTGAACATCACGTACTCGAGCTCGTGAGCTCGTATATCACCCCTAGTCACATGCTTGTTGATGAGAGAAGGCAAATGAGTAGAAAAGGAAAACGGAAAAGAGAACATGGACATGAATGAAATATGGTTGCTTTGGAAGCATTGCTGTTTTGAAGGCAGTATCTAGACTGGAGTAAAATGGATTCTATTTTTTAGTGTTTCCCAAATTTGACCTTGCATCCCCTTATATAGTGATATATATATCTTGCATATACGTCATGTGATTGTGATGATTTTGACCCTCGATGCAACATGTAAATATTATCATTTAAAAATGATCATAATTCAGTAATTGTTTAAAGGTGTTTAATTAATATTCTAACCTAATTTTCTCTTTAGTTTATCGAATGATCTCAACTAGATTTGTGCAATTTTGACCCTCGTGTCGTTGGGGTCTGAATTTTTCAACGGAAATAATTAATTCTCAAAATGATGTCAACTAGCACTATGCCAATTTACATCTCAAGCGACGGACCCAAGCCGTCGCCTGAATGAGGATTTTCACCGCTAGAGAATTCAGGCGACGGAATTCCGTCGCCTGAAGTGTCGTCGGTACGGCACTTGGTAAAGTGATATAGGATTTTGCAAGAATGCAAATGGAATTTTTCGTGAATGGGAAAAAGCACATGATCAGAGGGGTGAGCAATTCAAAATGCAAAGAAATCAAAGGGAGCATCCTGAATCGCATTATGATGGGAGGACCTCAAATAGCTTTGATCCATGTTTGTGACCCTAAAGTAGACTCGGGCACTACGGAAAGGGTACTGCTGAATCACATCAATGCTAGGAGAGAATGAGCAGTCAGTGATCACATGTTGCAACACCTCTTAGCAGCTTATGCGGACCTTTTTGAGGAGCCATCTTCCCTACCCCCATTTCCAGAAGGCTTTAAACATCAGATACGATTGCTGCCTTGGGCACAACCAGTGAGTAAGCGTCCATACAGGTATTCTACCTTGCAAAAGGATGTCATTGAAAAGCTGGTACATGACATGTTGTCTCAAGGAATCATCCAGTATAGCTCCAGCCTGTATGTAGCGCCCGTGGTACTAGTGAAGAAGAAAGATGGATCTTGACATCTGTGTGTGGACTATCGAGGCCGAAACCCACAGACATTCAAGGATAAATACCCAATTCCTCTCTTGGAGGATCTGCTGGAATAGTTAGGGGGGGCCAAATTCTTCTCTAAGCTTGATCTTCCAGCGAGTTTTCATCAGTTGAGAATGGAGCCTAATGATATATATAGAACAACGTTCAAAACGCATGATGGCCATTATGAATACCTCGTCATGCCTTTTGGCTTAACAAACACCCCTGCACGTTTCAGAGTTTGATGAATCATGTGTTTCAGGAGGTTGCAAGGAAGTTTGTTCTCGACTTCTTTGATGACATTCTAGTGTTCAACAAGAGTTGGGATGAGCACTTGGAGCATTTGCACACTATGTTCGAAATTCTGAGAAGCCGAAAACTCTTCATCAAGGATAGAAAGTGTTCCTTTGGGGCAACTACAATCAAATACTTGGGTTATTTCATATCAGCCTAATGAGTAGGCACCGACCCGAGTAAAGTGAAAGCGATCAGAGAATGACATACTCCCACCTTGCAGAAACAGCTAAGGAGCTTTTTAGGCCTAGCTAACTATTATCGCAAGTTTGTCAGAGCTTATAGCATCATTTCCCGCCCCCTTACAAACATGCTCAAGAAAGATGGTTTCTGTTGGGATTCTGATGCTGTAGTAGCTTTTGATAAACTGAAGAAAGCCATATCATCAGCCCCGGTCTTAGCACTTCCCCACATTGATAAACCTTTCATGGTTGAGACAGATACGTCGAACTCAGGGATCGGAGCTGTGCTAATGCAGGAGCAGCATCACATAAGTTTCATCAGGCGGGCTCTTGGTCCCAAACATCAGTCACTCTCTGTGTATGAAAAAGAGCTGCTAGCAATAGTCCACGCGGTCCAGACTTGGAGTTCCTATTTAGTCCATCGCCCTTTCATCATAAAGACTGATAAAAAAAAGCCTGAAATTCCTCCTCGAGCAGAAGGTTGCTACCCCTTTCCAGCACACGTGGTTGTCGAAATTGATGGGTACACATATGAAATACAATATAAGAAAGGGGTAGACAACTCAGTCGCAGACGCTTTATTCAGAGTCAGTGGTGCTCAACTGCTTTAAATCAAGCTCACACATCCTCATGATGGCTTCCTTGGTTCAATAAAAGCTCTGTGGGACTCTGATCAAAATTTGCAAAAGATCATCATTGATTTGAAGGCTGATGCTAAATCACACCCCAAGTTCACCTTCATCAACGGTGAATTACAGTGGAAGGGCAAGTTGGTAATTGGGGATGATGCCTCTGTCAAGCTCCACATCCTTAGGTGGCTCCATGATTCGGCTGTCGGAGGTCACTATGGAAGGGACGCAAAGGAGATAGGGTGAAATCACTTTTCTTTTGGAAAGGTATGAACAAGGAAATCCACACCTATGTTCGTAATTGTGTTGTATGCCGCAGAACAAATACGACATGTATGCCAAACCGGGGCTTCTTCAACCTCTCTCAATCCCTGCGGGGGTGTGGTCTGATATAAGCATGGATTTTATCGAAGGCTTGCTTTCTTCCTATGGCAAAGACACCATACTTGTTGTGGTTTGTCGATTAAGCAAATATGCCCATTTTATATGTCTTTCGCATCCGTATACAACCATGGATGTTGCTCAGCTGTATCTCGACAATGTGTTCAAGTTACACAGAGTACCACAATCCATAGTCAACGATCCGAGTACAAGGAACCGATCTGAATTACTCAATTGCGTACCACCCTCAATCAGATGGTCAAACAGAGGTCACGAACAAGACTCTCGAGACCTATCTTCGGTGTATCACAGTCGAGCACCTCATAGCTGGTCTAAGTGGCTACCACTAGCAGAGTGGTGGTACAACACCACCTACCACTGATCCATCAACATGTCTCGATATGAGGTCGTCTATGGACAGGCTGCTCCTCTGCATCTCCTGTATTTACCTGGTGAAAGCAACTCTTAGGTGGTTAACCGAAGCTTGCAGAAAAGGGAAGAAATTATTAACATGCTGAAATTTCATCTCTTACAGGCTCAAAATCGTATGAAACAGTATGTTGATGCTAGGCGGAGCCTAAGGGCGTTTCAGATTGGGGACTGGGTTTATTTTAAGTTACAACCATACTGTCGACACTCCTTGAAGAACAGGGGTCCACATAAGCTCTAACCAAGGTACTATGGGCCCTTTCAGGTTGAGGCACATGTAGGGAGTGTCGCTTATAAATTGAAGCTTCCTAGTACTGCTGAGATCCACAACACCTTTCATGTGAGCCAACTGAAGCTATGCCCCAACCCGTCAATGGCGAATACCCAGAACTTACCTCAATACCTCCTTGATCTTGGGCACTCCAAGATACCAGAAGCGATTATTGAGAGAAAGATGGCACGCAGAGGCAACATAGTTGTAACAAAGGTACTGGTCAAGTGGCAGGGTCTCCCTCCGGAGCAAGCTACATGGGAGTTTTATCAAGACTTTGTCGCCAAGTACCCATATTTTGACATATATATATATATATATATATATATATATATATATATATATATATATATATATATATATATATATATATATATATATAGGGAGTGGTTCTAGAGTGCACACCCCTTATAGAGTATTATGTGTACAAATCCCAGCCATATATCTTTATAGATTGAAAGGCCTAGATTACGCCATGTGTGCGGGTTATTGAAAAAAAAAAAAAAAAAAACAAAACTCAATCTTCAACACTATCCTGGGAGAGTGGAGCGCGTGCAAATGGTGGAGGATTAAAACCAACCCTAACACCGATTGTGTTCTTCTTTACGCTTAAACGAGTGTTCCTCCTCCAAAGCTTTGGCGATCGTGTTTCACCGTCCCCGCAAATTGTGCTCTTAACCGGCGGCGATAGCAATTCTTAGTGGCGAAACCGGCGGTGGCTCGAATCGAAGAGGACAGCGCATCGACGGCTCAAAGATTAGAAACGAACTGGGTGGCCGGTCGATTCCGCCCACGAGCCCAGTCAAATCGGTGGTCTGGCATCGATTCTTCTAGGCGAAAACGGCGGCGAAGAGAAGCAGAGAAAGCGGAGGCGTATCGGCAGCGAGGGTAAGCCCATCGACATTCATCCGATTTCGTTTGAATTAATCCCCCAAAACTTGCCATAAAGTCTTCATTCGGTGAGAGTGTAGTCGACGATGAAGTTAGAGGACCTGTCTCCGACGTTGATGAGCCACGAAATGAATTGCATTCCTAAATCCTTGAAATTGGACCTCTTTCACCGGCGCACAGAAGTAGTACAGGGTACAACCCCTTTCCGGCTTTTAAAGTGGGTAAAAATCAATTTTTGGAATTGGGGAGATTTTAACAGGTATTTTGAGTGAATGTTTTTTTTTGTTTTTAGGATTTTTTGTGGCCCTCGTAAAAAAAAAAGAATTCGACTGAATAATCTCCCCATTATTGTTCAATATACGCATTAAATTGAGTGATTCGACATAATAATTCTAAAAATTTACTTATTCATAACGTTCTTGCAATTATACATCGTTTTTGTGTACCTCGTAAAAATAAAAATTTCACTTATTAATCTCCCAATTATTGTTTAATGTACACGGTAAAGCGACCGATTCAACCGAATAATTCTAAAAATCTACTTATCTACAACGGCTATGCAATTATTCACCGCTTCTGTTTACCTGTAAAATTAAGAATTCCACTGAATAATCTTTCAATTATCGTTCAATATACGCATTAAATCGATTGATTCAACTGCATAATTATAAAAATCTACTCAGTTACAACGGTTATGCAATTATTCGTTAAAATATGAAGCATTATTCGTATAAATATAAAGACTCTCCTTAAAAATCAGGTCTATGCAATCTTGAGAACGGTCGATTAAACCGAATAAAATTGCTACGGGTGCATCACATCCGATTTTTTGAACCAAATTAATGATTTGTGTTCATCTCAATATAAATCTTTACAAGAAAAAAAATGATTTGGATATGCACTATCTTGATTTTGTGTTCATCCATATCCTCCAACTAGCGTTTAATTAAAAAAAATTTGAACAAAAACACAACAATATTTCAACTAGCGTTTACTTAAAAAAAAAGTCAGAAAAACATTATTCATTGAAATATGAAACATTATTCTTATAAATCGTAAGTATTGTTTAGGGATATAAAGTTTATTTTATCTGAAATTGATGAACCAAAAAATAATATTCGGTAGCATGTGACTAATTATTCAGTGGAATTGGTATATTTTGATATGAGCTAGATGAAAAAAAAGATAAAATAACATTATTTGGTTGCAGGTGAAACATTATTCGACGGAATTGCCGAATTTTTAAAACGAACGAAATCAGGTGGGGCCCATCAGCAAATCATCCAAAACTAAAATTATTTATTTTTCACAAATATTTTACCGGGCTTTTACTCTTCGACACGTTTTTTAAGAAACGAAAAACTCTCTAAAATATTATTTTTTTAAATTGATTTTTTTATATAATTTAATACTTATTTGTAATAAGTATCAAATTATGTAAAAAATTCAATTAAAAATAATATTTTATATAATTTTAAACTCTTTAAAAAACATGTTGAAAAGCAAAGTCGATGTATTTTGGAACGGATGGAGTATATATTTTAAAAAACGCAGAAAAAAAAAATCCTAACCCCGATTGTGCACAAATGGTTAGAATATATTAAATAAAATATAAATAAGAAAAATTAAAGAAGGATAGATATATACGGAGTATCAATTTGAAGTTTGTGGGACCCAAATATCATCACATTCATCTCCCACACCGTACACGCGCCATGTTGAAGAGATTTGGCCAGTTTTGCAAAGTTTGTGGGCGGGACCCACTTGGGATAAATTAAAAAAAAAAAAAAACCCTCTTTTAATCTCATCCATCAATCCACCCCCGATCAATGGCCCACAATTGTGCACAAAGTACACCCTAAGGGGTGTGCACAAGTTACCCATTCCCTATATATATATATATATATATATAGGGTTTACTTCAAATGTAAAAAGTCCTTAAAGTGTAAAATATGCTTATCGTGTAAAATGTTGGGTTTAGTGCAAAACCGGACACGCGGGTGGTATTTAAAAAAAAAAAAAACTGAACCGGTTTCTCGGATTAAACCCTAAACCGTTCCTCTCTCATTCCCTCTTTTTTCCGTCCTCAACTCATCCAAATCCAAGAGCTCAGATTGCTGTCCACCAGTGGAGAAGGAGCGGCGAGGGCTGGGCGAAGGGAGGATTCGACTCCGAAGAAGGCAGCCTCGTGGAGGAGCGAAAGGAGTAGGACGGAGAAGATGTCGGCGTCGCGGTGCCGGTCGATGAAGATGGGGTTGTGATGAGGGGAGGATGTGGAGAGGGCGGCGAGGAGGGAGTCGGTGTCGGCGGAACAGACTCAAATCATCAACCGCGTTCGCCGACCAGCAACATTCCACCAGGTATTTGTCCTCTTCCCTCTCCTTCCACTTTTGTCAGAATAGGGTTTTTGCGAGTGTACCCGTGGTTCCCGGGTCCGAATTTGTTCTTGTATCTGCTGTGTTTCTGAATTTTTGGTTAAAATTTCCTTGAATTTGTTGCCATGTGATGTGAAATTAGGGATTATGTTATGTGATTGTGCGTGTTGGAGTTCACATAACCGAATTTCGTTGGATTTGGAAGGGTTCATTGAAGGTCCTGGGTGATAAAGACTAGAGCCTGGGTATTGGATGGATTTCAAACTGCAAATCTTGATTCAAAAGTTCATAATTTGGTATTGATGCATTTTTTTTATTTATCTATGCACAAAGCATTTGTCTGTACAGTTGTTGCTTTTTGACTCTAAACCATTTTCTTCCTTTGATTATCAGTCAATTAATTTCTGAATGCAGTGTTTGATTCTTTGCCTTTGATGATAATCAGATTAATACATTCGTTCTTCTGATTATCAGTGCACTGCATTCAAGGAGAAAATAGTAAGGATTTGATTTCCATAAACTTTGCTAAAAATATTATATGTATGTTCTCCAGTTCACGCACTCTACTTGTCTGTTATAAGCTGAGACCCCCAGTTAGGAAACGAAACTGAATAAACATGTGATTTTGCATTGGCGATTTGTGAGCTCAATGATGTAAAAAAAGCTTAACTATGATTTATTGTATCATTCAGGACAATCTCTCACCGATCGACTTGTAGAGAAGCAGAATGAGTTTGATGACAAATTTGAAAGATGTTTCAATCTGAATGGCAAGGTAATCAGTTATGAGAACTCTTATATTTCCTTGTGCAATTTCTAGATTTGCTGAAAAGATGGATGTTGTGAAGTACATTGAGTTGTTTCAGGTCCTGAAAAGATGGATGTTGTGAAGTACATTGAGTTGCTTGAAGCAGAGATAGAAGAATTGAACCGTCAAGTTGCAAGGAAGCCTGCCGCTGGATGAATTGTTAGAGTACTTAAAGTCGCTTGAACCTCAAAATTTGAAGGTTTGGATTCAGAGATTCTATTTTTTCCCCTCTACTTCCTTTTGTTATGGACGGTTTTTGGTGCTTCGTATCTCAGTCATCTTCTAGTATTTTCACGCTGTGATTAGAAATGTTCATTTTAGTGTTGATGTGCATCTGTTGATAAAATTCATGAACCCTTGTCTCTTAGTCTCTAACTGAGTAAAGCTGCTATAGATACGGCCTTCGCAACTAGTTGCATGCCCTTCAAACCACTGGTGAAGATGCTGGAAAATTGAACTCTAGAGCATCTCTTGACATTTTGTTTTTCTGATTATTTGTGTGTAGGATTTGACAAGTAGTGCTGGTGAAGATGTTATATTGGCCATGAATATATTCATAAAACGCCTTTTAGCCGTTTCAGAGCAGCAAATGAAGGTTTGATGCTTCAAGTTGTAAACAAGTCATCTTTCCAAGTTCATATATTGGCAACGTCTATGTGCAAGAGAATTGACATTTATTGTTGATGTGTATTCTACAGACAAATGTAACAGAGACGAATGCAACTGAACTAGCGAAGCTTTTGTATTGGTTGATGGTGGTTGGCTACAGCATCCAAAACATAGAGGTCTGGTTGGATATGGAGCGAGTGTTGGGTACTCAACCCAAGCTCGCGGAGCTCCCTCCAGGAGAAAACATTTAGTCGTATCCCATTTCCATGGTCATTACATCTTCACAGGTAAGACGCTGTTTTACTTTGATCAATGGACAACCCTTTTAATAATTACATTCGTGAGGCATAGGTGGGATCAGTAATTGAGATTAACCTGGAGAAGGAATTTTGTGACAGATAATTGAACTTAAAGCTGCAAGTCTGCAACTTGAGCTCTTAGTAAATGAGTTTACTTCCTTTTTTTTTTCTCTGTTCAATTTGTGTTTTACTGAGCCTTTTATTTGCTCCACACTGAGCTATATGCAATTTAGCTCCCTGTCACACAAACTCTTAAGACTGCAAATTTGCAATAGCGACGTGAATGCATTTGACTTCAGAACCATTAGAGGTGCTTCTGTGCTCGCAGCAAGATGAAGGCCATCACTACTTAGGAATCTCGTGGGATGGCTCCCTTCCTCACCCTCCTGGCTCCTACTAGAGAGCTTAGGTTCGTCAATGTTCAGTCAAAATTTTCCAAACATGCCAAACACAAAGCCTATTAGCTCAAAATGGTAGAGCATTGTGCCTACGCACAAACATGCGGGTTCAAACCCCGCATAGGCTATATATGTTTATCGCTTAGAAGTACGATGTTTCTATTCATGAATAAGAGTATAAAGTGCAAAAAATAAAATCGTAATGTGCAAATATAAGAACATAAAGTGCAACTGCGAAGTGCATTTGTGCAACTGTGAAGTGCATTTGTGCAACTGTTAAGTGCATTTGTGCAACTATATATGTTTATCGCTTAGAAGTTCGATGTTTGTCTTCATGAATAAGAGTATACAGTGCAAAAATAAAATCGTAATGTGCAAATATAAGAACATAAACTGAAACTGTGTAGTGCATTTGTGCAATTGTCAAGTGCATTTGTGCAACTGTGAAGTGCATTTGTGCAACTTTAAAGTGCATTTGTGCAATTTTAAAGTGCTTTTGTGCAACTTTCAAGTGCAAATATAAGAACATAAAGTGTGAAAATAAAATTGTAATGTGTACATTTAGAATACAAGTGTGCAAAAGTAGGATACAATTGTGCAAATTTAAACTACAATTGTGCAAAAGTAAGATACAATTGTGCAAAAGTAAGATAGAATTGTGCAAAAGTAGGATACAATTGTGCATAACTAAGATTATAATGTGCATGATTAACAATTTGCGATTGCTGCGCACTTGTCTATTATGTAACCTATGTGGGATTTGAACCCACATCTTTGTGCAAATGCACATTGCTCTAGCAATTGAGCTAATAGGCTAAATTATGATTTTCATGCTAAAATAGAAGAACATAATCAACCTAAAGCATATCGCAATAAAATTCTAAAATTCAGTTAGCTCATGATTCACAAACAATTTGACAATGCTATGAACATGAAATTAGCTCCAAATCAACCCAACAAGACAATCATATCATCAATTTCAATCAATTTGGCTTTTGGAAAAAAGCCCCAAATTCTAAAACATATCGCAATCTAAAATTCTAAAATTCAGTTAGCTCATGATTCACAAACAATTTGACAATGATATGAACATGAAATTAGCTCCAAATCAACCCAACAACACAACCATATCATCAATTTCAATCAATTTGGCTTTTGGCAAAAAGCCCCAAATTCTAAAACATATCGTAATCTAAAATTCTAAAATTCAATTAGCTCATGATCCATAAACAATTTGACAATGATATAAACATGAAATTAGCTCAAAATCAACCCAACAACACAACCATATCATCAATTTCAATCAATTTGGCTTTTGGCAAAAGGCCCCAAATTCCGCTCCTAAATCAAACCCTAGGTTTTCAATCTCTACCTAAATCATTCAAACAATCTAAATAGTTGTAATAAACAAGTTTAGGGTTAGAAATCATACCAAATTCGAGTGGAAACAAGGAGAAAAATCGGGATTTCGAAGTTATTCCGAGCCAAAAGCACCGATTAGCGCTATTGGGGAAGATGGGCTCGGTGTGGGCTCGGCTGGGCTCGAACCATTGGGGTTCCAGTCTCGGGGGGTTCGAGCAGGTGGGGGCTGGTGGCCGGAGGTGGCTCGTGGGTGGCGTGGGAGGCCGATGAGAGAAGAACGACGTGGGGCTTCGACTGGGCTCGCCTGGGCAACAGTTGGCTCGAACCAAGCCTAGTCAAGGCTCGGGGGGTGCGCCCAGGGGTGGGCTCGAGCGCGGCCAGGGGCTGGTGGCCGGAGGTGGCTCGACGTGGGGTGGGTGCGGGGCAGCGGGAGGCCGAGAGAAGCCGTTGTACGTTGTACGTGGAGCGCGCGTGGTAATTCCTTACAAAAATAAATTTTACACGTTAAGCGGATTTTACACGTTATGGAGTTTTTACATTTTAAAGCTTCCCTATATATATTTTATTTTATTTTATTTTTTATTAGGAAAGAATTCGGGTGGGCTGACCCTACCCGGGCAGAGTGGCAAAGGTGTGCAACCTTATCCGCCACTCTATTGCCCATACGAGGAACGTGAAAGAACACTACTTCTCTCACAGTCGATAGCATGACTTGAACGTCAGAAAGAATTAGTTCTATCTCCCAAGGGCATTTAGATTTCCCTTTTAAATGGTCCATGATTATCTTACAATCACCTTCAATTTGGATCCTATCTAAATTGAGTCGCATTACTAGATGGACCCCCATTTTGAGGGCAAGAGCCTCTGCTGTAAGTGGATTCTGTTTACCAAGTTGCTGGTGGTGAATGAAGACTGGGCGACCTTCCCAATCTCTAATAACGACACCGGAGGAACTGTCGCCATTAGAAAGAGAGGAACCATAGAAATTAAGTTTGAACATACCCCTTGGAGGCTTGCGCCACTGAATCCTTTTTTGTTCTTTGCTATTTTTGGAAGATACTCCCCGATGGGGCCGTATAACCCCCTCGAATTCTGCCTCGGCGGCGAACGTTTTGTTCCAGTTATCTATGTGAGATTTGATCAGTCGTAGGACCGAATCTTTTCCCGGGATAGCGGTCTGTTGAAACAAGTGTTGGTTCCGGATGTTCCAAGTCGTCCACCAAGCAAAAGCGAGGTTTGACAGGGCCGCAGGTTGTAGACTCTTCCCAAGCGCAGATAGAATGGTCTGAAATCCCGAGATTGGGCAATCAGACAAGCAATAGTTGATTGGTTTTGGGTTGGAAATTTGTGAATTGCTTTGATGAAGTAGCATTCCAAAAACAAATGGACCTCGTCCTCAGTTGCCGAATTGCACAAGGAGCAAGTGGGGGGAACTGTCGAACCCCAACACGCCAGCCTAGAGGATGTGGGCAGGCCGTTTTGCGCAATCTTCCATAGAAAATTCTTAACTTTCGGAGGGATATTAATCTCCCAAATCCAGGCATTACAATCAGGAGATGGTAAGGACTGTGTTGTTATTAATTTGTAAGCACTAGCAGTAGTAAACCATCCCTCCCTATCCGGCCACCAGTATAGACGGTCTTGCAGATTCGAAGCAGGAAGAGGGATATCTAAAATCTCTTGTACTATATTAGTCGGTAGAACCCCATGAAGTTTTTCACTCCACCACTTACCTCCCAAAATGTAGTCACTGACGGTCTCATCCGGATTAAGCAATTGAGAGCAATCAACCCTAGCCAGTAAGGAGGATGTTGTGATCCAGTTATCTATCCAGAACTTTATAGTGCGTCCATTTCCTACCGACCAGATAAAGCCCGCTTTAAAAGTGTCAATTAAGTCGGACAGTTTGGACCATTGCCAAGAGCTAGGCCCGGATCTTTTGTAATCGAAAATACTAGTGGAGCGCAAGTATTTATGTCTGATCAAGGACACCCAGATATTGCTAGGCTCCGCCAGAATTTTCCACAGAAGCTTCATTTGGAGAGCGACATTCATATCACTAGATTTACGAATTCCCAATCCCCCAAACTGCTTCGGTTTGCAGATCCTATCCCAGCTAATTAGAGGCCGGTACTGGAGGTCCTTATTCCAAAAGAAAGATCGGTTTATCTGGTCTAGTTCTTTATGCATAGAAGCAGGGAGCATAAAATTCTGCATCACATGCAGTGGCTTAGCAGAAAGGTTGGAGTTTATAAGGGTGGCACGTCCTTGTTGGGAGAGAGCATTAGCCCTCCACTTTGTCAATTGCTGTTTGGATTGACAGATGATGTCTTCAAATGTGCTGTTGGTGACTCTTCCATTAATAATCGGACAACCTAGATATTTTTCTATTGAACGTTCGTTTGTAATGTTGAGGCAGTTACACAACTCCAAGACCCTATGATTCGGAACACCCTTAGTTGCTTGGAAGCTAGATTTGTGGTAATTGACCTTCTGGCCTGACACTTTGCAGTATGAATCAACTATCATTTTCACTTTACGCCCTGCATCCACGCTTCCCTTTGAGAAGATGATGATATCGTCGACAAAAGAAAGGAACGGAATTCGGGGTCCGTTGTGTCCAATCGGGAACCCAATGTGAGTTCTTTTAAGGCTAGCTTCCGCAGCCAATTTCCGAGCCAGAATTTCCGCACCTAAAATAAATAGGAAAGGAGATAAAGGATCGCCCTGACGAATTACCCTTGACGGGAGAAATAGCTCAGTAGGGCCGTTATTGACCAATACCGAGAATGAAACAGATGTTATACATTCCATGACCCAAGAGATAAATGTATCGTGAAATCCGAACTTTTGGAGCACGCTTTTAAGGAAATGCCAGTCGACCCTATCGTATGCTTTTTCCATGTCTAATTTTATTGCTAGCCACCCTTCCCGGCCCCTACGACTTTTGTAGGACTGAAAGATTTCATGAGATATAAGGACATTGTCTTGTATAGCCCTGTCAGACACAAAGGCGCCCTGCAGTGGATGAATGAGTTTACCAACAACTTTTTTCATTCTATCTGTCAGAATTTTTGAAATTATTTTGTAGATATTGGAACATAAACTAATGGGGCGATAATGAATAGTGGCCGTGGGATCCTCTTTTTTTGGGAGAAGCGAGATAAAAGTATGGTTAATTTGTCTGAGCATTTTTCCGGAGTGGAAAAACCATTTGACTGCACATATTACAGATTTTTCGACGATATCCCAATATTTTGTGTAGAATTCAGCTGTGAATCCATCTGGCCCCGGAGATTTGTTTTTCCCTAGATTAAATACCGCCGTTTTAATTTCAGAGTTAGACGGGCGTGCTATGAGAAAATTGTTTTCCTCCGACGAGATGGAAGGTTGTATTAAGTCCAACATTTCAGTAAGGAGCCTATCATCAATTGGTTCTTTCTTGAACCTTGTCTCAAAATCCCTTTTTATTTCATTTTTAACGTTTTCTTCACCCACAATCACTGTACCAGAGGAGGAGGTTATGTTCCGAATTTGTTTCCTGTGTCTTCGACCCGAAGCCACCCGGTGAAAGTACGCTGTGTTGGAATCCGAGAGTTTGAGGTGCTTAGTTTTAGCCCTTTCGCACCAGAACGATTTTTGAAATAGTAGGAGCTTCTCTCTCTTCATGATGAGACGCTTTTCCTTGTTTTGGTAGGTTTGGTAGTTTACATCGGGTCCTGCAGATTGAATATGCAGGAGCTCCGTATCCACCTCCTTTAACTGACGGAATATATTGCCGAAACTTGTTTTATTCCATTCTTTTTCTTTCTTTTGCAGTATTTTCTGTTTGAAAATTAATTGAAACATGGCCGAGCCAGGGCAAGACGCTCGCCAGGATTGCTTGACTATGTTACGAAAATCTTTTCGAAGTAGCCAGGCATTCTCAAATTTGAAAGGCGGGGCTTTGAAGATAGAATTAACTTCAAGGGAAAAAGAAATAGGGCAGTGATCCGAAGAGGAGAATGCACCGTTATAGGTTATCATATTAGGGAAAGATCCAATGACCTGTTGGTGGACAAGCACCCGATCAAGCTTTTCACGGATATTGAAATTTTCCTCCGGATTCTTCCTCCAAGTGAACGGATTTCCAAAGGTGGGGAGATCAAGAAGAGAGCATTCATTTTTGAAAGAAATAAGACGAGAGAACCTGGATGTCCGGGTAGAAGCCCCGCCAAGCTTGTCAGTGCTGCAAAGAATCTCATTAAGATCCCCTAGAACAATACACGGTATAGAGGAGTCATTTACAATCGTTTTTAGCGTCTCCCAGAATGCATCTTTATCATTTGGAGTTGGTGGTGCATAGACGAAAAGGACCAGAAGCGGAAACCCAGCATGCGGACTTTCCAATCTGAGTCCGATGATACGAGGTGCGTGGATAGCAATGGAAATAGTAAAATTTAATAGCTGGTGAGATTTCCATAGGACTCCAATCCCACCGGATCTCCCGATAGATGGCGACCAAACCCCTTCATCAAATCCGATATTTTTCCACAACTTGTCATCGGGAATATTTTCCGATTTTGTTTCTGCCAGCGATATGATTTGAATGTGTTCATTTTTACACATTGAGTCGATTTCGGTCCAGAATGTTTGTTTTCCTATCCCTCGGCAATTCCAGAAACAAATCTTCATAAAAAACCTTCGATGATAAAAGGACGAGATTTCCGAGTCCTTAAATCAAATTTTTTTTGATGAATTGGTATGAAATTACCCTTACCGAGCATTTTGATATTTAGGCACCATTTGCCCAATTGACAGGTCAGACACGGCCAAGAGGTCCAACCCAAGGGATAGAAGTGATGGTTTTGAGTGATTAATATTAGTGTGTAATACTTCATGAAAGGGCAAAAATCAAGACAGTGATAAACAAAGCAAAATTGCCACCACATCTTAAGAAAAGCCCACCCTAGAAAACGGACATGGTTGACAAGGGTAAACAACCCATCACACCATGCATTTGAGACGGATGATATATAACCATCATTCAAGAGCAATCCAAATTGATTTGTGAAATAGATAGAATCTAGGAAATTATAAGACAAATTAAGGTTTGAGTAGAAACGTGATTGGGACAAACATAAATAACGACAGCAAACCTTAAAATTTCTCAAGCACATGATTATAGCAGTGATAGTTCTAGAGTTCCAATAGTAGTGCATAATAAAGATCATGAAATTACCACTTTCTACAAAAGTACTTCCTCAAAGTAGTTTCAAAGTCCGCTGCCACAACCATAGATGAGAGGAGACATATATTTTCCGCTCCCGAATGCGGGTGATGTCGATGGAAACGCAGACCCGGGCACCAAATTTGTTGACAGCAGTGAACCGAACCACGTTGCCAATCCCATTGCCTTTCACTAAAGACAAAAGGACCACATCAGTACTGATGTACATGACCGGCAAGCCCGGTCGCCTTAGCCGAACGTCCAAGGTAGCGATCGGCTCCGTCAGGGGATCAAAGTCAATCTGCCAAAGAAGGATAATAAAGAGATGGCTGGCGATAAGGAAAGGTCTTCCAAGCCAGACCATTTCCCAGTCCTCCTTGAGATCGAACCTTAACTCGAACCAATGATTAGCCATCGGTATCGGATGGACACCGGAGGATATATACACCGAGAGCACAAGGACCTTAAATAATTTGAATTTGTTATAATCCTTAACAAGGGGGTATATGAAAGGATAGTTATCAATGCACCAATAAAGATTAAAGTAAGGCTGGAAAAGCAATTGTTTCACACAATTGTTTGATAGCCCTTCCGGGACTTGCCGATGGAACCAACAATGATGGGAGTACCTCGATGCCGAACCATCAATACAACTCCCAACCGAGTGATTTGCCTCGCGAAGAGGATTTGGGCCCTTGCGGGATTTGGTTGGAGAGGAAAAAGAAAATTCCACCACCAATAGTTTCTTACCTTTATCTTTTGATGAGAACTCCATAGAGGTCATGGCCATAGCAGCTTGTTTTTTTGATACTTTCAAACAAATGTTTGATAACCCTTTCGGGATTTGTTGATAGAACCCAAAATGATGGGAGTTCTTCGATACCGATCCATCAATTCTACCGGTGGAGCAACCAACATCCTGTCGCCGCCAAGCACACAGCCACCGGCAACAGCCCCAACAACAGCCCCCAACAGCCTGCCCCCACCACCATAGAAACACTGAATTGAAGAATATGAGTGCTAGAATACCACCAAGGTGATAAGTGAGCGAAAACCAACAGAACACACCAAACCAGCAAATAGCTATATTGTATTTACCAAATCTAAATGTTAAAGACTTTGTTAGCTTAAATTGGTCTGCCTTATGAAGACAACTACCTGCACCGGAAGGAGAATCATCAAGCAGTTGTTTGGCCTCATTACGAGGATTTAGGCCCTTGCGGGATTTAGGCGGGGAGAGAGCAAAGGTCTCAAACCCCGATGTGTTTTTTACAACCACCAAGAACGAGAAAACAGGCTCACCCAAACTTGACAAAGCACTAACCAAAAAACTGTCACCAACAACCCCACCGAAACGATCCCGTCGCCAGCCCCAAACAGGAGGCAACGACAACCGGGGGACAAGGATATATCTTCTGAAGAAGTGAGTATTGCAACGAATTTTTGTTTTTTGTTATATTTCATGTTTCAAATAAGTCATGGGCCTCAGCCTCGTATAGTGTTTCATGGGCTTTTGCCCTTTACATGTAATCATGTAATGTCCAGGTCGGTATAACCCGGCTCGTAATTCATTTTCCAAGCAAACCTATCATCCTTATGTAATTGCCTCTAGGGCCACTGGCTGATCATCCAATTACAAATCAATTTCTCAATTGTCCCAAATTCTCTAATTTCTCGTTCATCAGATTTCCTTCGTTTTGGCTCTTCTTCACTTTGAAGCTGATTCCTAGGCTCTGGTAACCTTAGTTTCGAGATCATTATTGATCTTCTAGCTAGTATTCTATCCCTTGTCGTTGTTCTTCGTTTGATTTTCCGGTTTACAGTGAAATCGATGTTCCAATGACGTACTCCCTATGGTCAGTTGTGCTGACATACACCATTAAAGTCTCTACATCCACCACGGCTATTTCATCCATATTAACAATATGGCACAATAGTGAACAATAAATATGAAGTCTTTTAGGTTACTTGGACGCAATTAAGCAAGTAATAGAGCAACAACCCGTGATGCTATTCTAGATAGCTCTTTTTAATTAAGGTATTTCATGTACAACAAATCTGAACCAACAAATTGAAAACTCTTATGAACACCAAATCAGATAACCGAAGGAAAAAGAAGAAGAAGATTGTATTGATTGTTGACGAAGTTAGTGACAATCTGTCAGGAGCTCTATTTATATAGAGCTTCTGTTACAGCTTTTACAATACCGACCCATGTCCTACACATGTTATTCTGCTGAAAATTTATGTCTTTTTCAAAACATTAAATCCAACACCCTTCACTTAGGGCTTCTGAATTACACATGTGAGATCACACATACTTATACAAAAACTAAAATCTTAGTCCCTTCGATTTTTAATATGGCATTTGACTTTTATGCGCGTAGTTTATGGAGATAAAAACTATATGAAATATTGATTTTTTAAATAAATTTTTTTATATTATAATACTTATTAATAATATGTATTATAGTGTAAAAAAATTAATTAAAAAAATAAATATTTTATATAGTTTTTAGCTCCTTAAACTATGTGCACAAAAGTCAAACGTCTTATATTTAAAATCGGAGGGAGTAATAAAATTGGTCTTATAAGTTACAATTGCAAGAAGGGGAGACAAAATATTATTGAATGTCGGTTTCGTTTTCCCTATAGCTCTATATTGGACATTTCATCGAACAGTAGGATGCAAGCCAAAATTACAGGGGTTCCCCTTAAATTTCAAGAGTTTTCAATCCAATAACTATTACATATGATCAAACACGGGTAAACATGCCTCTCAATTCAATCAAATTCGAAAGTACTACAGCAAATTATACCAAGAGGCAAAAGGGGAAAACCAGCAAGAAGGATGATCTTACCATTAGGCGGAGGCCTAATGGTAAGATCATCCTACAACTTGAGTAACTGCTGAGCTCTATAACCTACCACCACTAACCCCACTTACATGATCATGGTCACAAAAATAAACTGCTATGACAGATAGACAAACTATGACAGTAAATGCAACTAGGAAATTAAACTAAAAACTTGATTGACACTTTAACTAACTTGAGCTCAGCACGAGGTTGAAACACATCCCATTTTAACACCTCTCTTGATTCAAACTCCTTCATACCAATTCTTCCCACCAAGAACTGCATTTTGCTCATTTGTGCCACAAAATCTGAGCATAACTTTCTTCTTTGACACTAACTCTTAGATAAAATGGTATTGTACATCAATATGCTTCATTCTATCATGAAAGGCAGGGTTCTTTGTCCTGGCTATCGCTAATCTATTGTCACACCAAATCTCAGTCGCTTTGTTCTGATGCACCCTACATTTGTCAGCAACTTTCTTAGGCAGAGTGCTTGTCTTCCTGCTGCACCTCCAACAACATATTCAACTTACATCTGTATCGATTTCTGCATACATTTCATATTTCTGGGTTTGATTTATACAGAATCTGTGTAGTTTATGCTTATTTGCCAATTATGGAGGTCTACACTAGTTTCTGTTTAATTTTGCAGAGATCAAGACACTTTACGAGCAATTCGGAGAAAGGAAAATATTGTCAGAACGCTCGAGGTCGACTACAGAGAGTCCAAAGTCGAGCAAAAGCTGAGCAAGAACACATCGAGCAACAAAAGAGAAGAAAGCTACTTGACGGAACTAGTCGACGTCGACCAAACTGGTCGATGTCGAGTACTTTTTGGTCGACAACCCCTTCTGAAGCCGAGATCGAGCACCATTCCAGCACGAGAGGAGCCCGGAGCATAAATTCTACTCGATGTCGAGTACATCCTGGCGGCTAGTCCGAGTGGAAATCGAGTACCAATCTGGATGAGGAGTTTACTTACCTACAAAGGCACGGGATCTAGCATGAGGAGAAGATATTCATCCACATTAGTAAATTCTCATATTTACTTTAGGGAATTTTATTTGTTTATTTATCACAATTATATCTTAGGAAAGAGATAGTTAGATATAGATATAGATAGATTGTTCTTTCCTAGATTAGCTTGGGTTGAGCAATGTAAATAAAGCCCTAGGGGCCGAGTTTTAGGATCATTCAATTCTATTCTCAAGCAATTGACCAAACACTAGTTAGGCAATTAAGAGGTTTTATTTGGAGCTTTGGCCGAGTGGAGTTGTAAGAGGCGAAAACGGATTTGGCTTCGTTCAGTTGTAAGCTTTTCTTTGATTTTCATGCAAGTTATTTTCATGGAATTATTGATGTGTATTTTTATGATGAAGAGTGAGTAGTCGCCCCACTTCTAGGGTCGGGGTGAGCCCGACGGTAGCCATGTAAGGTAATGCATCAAAGGTACAATCTTTATTGTGATTTCATTTTCTATCCCTGATTTACATTATTCTTCTACGACAATCTAAGGTGATCCTTATTTGTATTAATGAAGCAAAAGTGATCTTAATGCAAACTTTGATTAATTATGTGAAAAAAGTTATTAACAATTAGGGTTTATGCGAAAGCCTCTATCTTTCTATTTGTTAATGACGAAAGTTATTTGATGAAAATGCATGATCTTTTATACCTTTGGCAGGATTCTTATATGGTTATCGTTGTGGCGCTGAAACCCCGATTCTAGGAGCTTTTAGTTTATTCAATCAAATCCACCAATTTTGAGTTTATTTCTGTCTTTTATTTTATTGCAATGTTACGACTTTCACTGCATTGACGAACTCGAGATCGACCACAACTAGTCGATATCGAGTAACTTTGGTCGAAGTCGAGTACCTTTCTGCTCGACATTGACTATGTTTGTCTTCTGTTATGCAGTTGCAGGTAAAGTCGATAGTGTTGGTCGATATCGAGTACCTTACTTGACATTGAGTAACTCTTCTGGTCGATTTCGAGGGTGATTTGGAGCTATAAAGGCGAGCACTGACACACTTCCTCGTGGATACGATCCTGAATACCTTACCACTACAGCGGGACAGGGAGTTGATTTCGTTGTTTATATTTGATATTTTTTTGCGTTGCTAGTTTCCCTCCACAACAAGGACAAAGCAACATTTTCTTGCTTCTTTGAGCTCCATGCATGTGATCGCCCCCGAGCCAAGACTAAAACCACACTATGATGTGCTTTTTTCTACAATGACCTCAATCTTTTAAAGAGGACCCCCATGGGTTGCTTTTCGACTAAGATAGTTAGGAAGGCCACCGTCTTCTCTAGCCTCTCATTGTCCGTTTTCAACTTCTTGTTCTCGTCCATTGTCTGGCATATGTCTTCCTCTCCCTTCTTCATGGCCTCCTCATGCGTTGACATCGTTGTGGTTTAGTTTAGGATCTCCTGCTTCTTGGCTAAGTCCTTCCACTCCCGACCGAGACCACACTCGTTCATATGGTGGTGGCCCTCATCTGCGAAGTACGCCATATATGCTTCCTACATTAAAGTATCATCCTTTTCAATCAACTTTGATATTTCACTTGACCTCTAAAAGGCAACATCCTACTACATATAGCATGAACGACCAACATAACCAAAATATTACTACACACGATTCACGATTCACAACAATACAAAGTTTGTTCACAACAATCCAAATTTAATAGATTATTGTCTGCAACAAGTTTCACACGAAGGTTGGAGGGGAACTGTACATGTTATTGACAGAGCAGCAATCATAGCATTCGATGGTCATTGTTGCCTGTTTGATTGGTTTTGCAATTTCGCCTGTTCGAAGTCTGATGGATGTTGATGGAAGTGGGAGGCTCTAGGCTTTCAATGGCTCTGTAATACATAGGGAACTTTCATTGATTATCCTAGTCTTATTAGTACTTTAGGGTTTTTGTTCCCGCGTTACATTTCCCTATAAAACATGATTCGAAGACGGACTTATATGTCCGATCGGACTGGGCTGTTATTTTGGGCTAGATTCATAAAACATGGCCACTTTGTATATGCCCATATCCATCTTTCTAATTTGGCTAGAGCCGTTTAATGCAAGTCGGCTCACCTCTGCAAGTGTCCCCCCCCCCCCTCGATAGTGATGACATTTCTCTCTCTCAATTATTACTTTTACCTTTTTCTACTTTTGGACATGGGTAATTACCCCAGTGGGTAAGAGAAACGTTTTTCAGATATGAGGGATGGAAAAATAAGTGGCTTACTATTTACATGGTGAATTTTTCTCCGTTTGCACGGTCTGCAACCGAGCATTGCAAGTGCGTGAAATCCACGCACTCGCAATGCACGTTTGCGCTTTTTTTTAAAAAAAATCCAATGCACATCCGCGCATTTCGCGTGCGCTTTTTTTTTTTTTAAAGTTTGAGTCAGAGATGGAGCACGTACCCTTATCTGCAAGTGTAACTTACAATTGAGGAGTACTTAATAAAAATAAACAAAGCAGAAAAATCATCAAATTAATTGAAAAGCAGGAAGAAGGCAGAAAACACTCGAATTACTGACACACACCTGTCCAATTGTCAAATCACAAACCTTTTTAACTCCATATTATAAAAATGGAAAAATGTATGTTTACACCAAGTGTAAACATATATATTTTACACTTCAAGTGTAAACATATATATTTTGCCACGTTGCATGAAAAGTTGAAAAACTGCAAAAAGAAAAATAAAATCAAGGGTCTTAGGATCAAATCTATGTATACGCTAAAGTTACAATATTGACATTATTGTATTACAATAAGGTGACACTCTTATTTTAATATTGTAACGAAGTATTGTGTTACAATACACTTACAAGCAATGTTATTAAAATCGAGATTCTAAATCAGATCGGTAAAAAGGTGTTATGATCAGATCGTAGAATCGAATCGTAGGATCATAAGATCGGAACGGGGAGGCCGGAAGGGCGGACAATGATGGCGAGGGTCGGAGACGAGGCCGGACGGAGATGATATGGAACCTCAAATCAAACCGGAGTCCTTAGTTCCCATTGCCGGATTTCATGGTTCCCATCTTGCTTCTGCATCTGTCCCATCACCTTATCAGAAACCTGAATCTGGGAATTGTTCATAAAGCTCCGAGCGTCCAGAAAAAGTTGCATGTTTTTTTTATCTATAGCAACAGTTGGTGTTGCCATTGTTGAGATTGAGAATAATCTTGAGTTGAAGGTATGATCCTTCTGTCTTTAATCTTCTCTCTCATTATGACAATCACTTTACTATTTGTTTGATCTGTGTGCTTCCTTTTTCCTGAGCATAATTATGTCTATGTATGGGTGAGTTTAGCACTTCTCATGCTATTGATTGGTTTGCTTATGATATCCCTCATATTCCAGAGTAGTGATAATGAAGAAGATTTGAAATTAAAGTTGAAGGGGTTGCTTCGTGAGAAGTCAGATGCATTTAACTCAGAGAAACCAGAGGGTGTATCGAGTCATTTGCTTCTTACTTTTAGTATTTGGTTCTACAATGCTCCTAATGCAGCCGTGTTATTTCTCTTTCAGGTGATTTTTGGTGATACAGATTCAATAATGATATATAGTGGGTTGGATGATGTCAAAATGTGTAAGGCAGTTGTAGGAAAAGTAATTCAAGAGGTAGGCTATGTTTTACTTATTTGGGTCTTCTTAGGAAATGCATGTGGTTGGGAATGTTTGCTCTGAGCTTAGCTCTATTTTGAACTCATATACAGGTTAAATTAGACAACAAAGTTTGAATTGGAATCAGACATCAAAGTTACATTCAGAATATAATGTAGGTATATGTAAAAAGCTAGAAGGGTTTGGATTTTTTAATTCTCTGCGCTCTTTCTCCTATGAGTGTCTTCTTTATGGTTAGAGCAATGGGAATTTTTGAGATTTGGTTGTAAAAAGAAATCAAACAATGCATTGTTAAGTTGTAGAAATATATTATTTTGTCCCTAGCTAATTATATTGGGATTTTTTTTTGTGTTGTGTGTAGGGAAGGGGAAGGTAGTATGTTATCACCAGCTGAGTTAACAGATTTTTTAGATTTGGTTGAGGGGCAGACCGAGTATGAGGAAGACTACAAGTGCAAGTTTCCAAGGCTTGCATTGGCATACAACAAGAAGAAGATATCATTGTGTATGGGACAAGGGGAATGTGGTGGTTGTAGAAAGGTTCGCTATCTCATTTTTGTTATGTAGGTGCTCCGACATCTCATTTGGGTCTCTTGTGTTCGTCTCGATTGAATTCATGCTTCTATTGGTTGTCCATGTCATATTCGTGCATGTTGAGACTTGTTGTATTGTTGAACTTTCGAGTGTTTTTTAGATGTGTTTTGAATGGTGTAATTTATGGTTGTATTTTGAATGTGTTTGTGTGACAGACTTGTAAAATTATATTAAATCTATTTCCAAGTTCATAGAACGAATAAGGCCACGGGCATAGCCAGCAATAAAGTCATGAACTTAGCCACGAATACCACCACGGGAATATCCACAGTCATAGCCAACAATAAAGCCACGAACTTAGCCACCTAACTAGCCACTGTCGTTGCCACAAAAGACGTCAGACATCCTGCATGCGCCAAGCCACGAAATCAGCCACGACATACACCGTGGCTAACTTCGTCGCTACAACCACAATTGACACGATCCTGAACCGGCCATGGCCATAGCCACACATTTGTCAAATCGTGGCTATTAGCCACGGATGTTGGGAGCTGGCTATTAGCGACGAGGCATATAACCACGATTGGTGACGAATGTAAAATTCGTGACTATGCCCGTCGCTAAACCGTTTAGCCACGATCATTTATGACCTGTCCGTGGCTATTTGTTTGTGGCTATTTCCTGCATTTTTGGTCGTGCAATATTACTGACGTTTTTAATGTTAGCGATATTAGGCACCACCAATACTTCATTTTAGGCATCCTCGCTTGAACATGTTGATCATCAAAACGTTGAAATTCATATTGAGACTGTACGTTCGGGAAACTTGAACTTGAGCATGGTCTTTGCAACAGGCCGGTATTTTTAGGTGCTAGGTAGTAGGTCGTTGTTTCAAGTACGTACATGGTGGGACTCCTATGTATCAAAAAGATAACAAAATTAAACTATTTAATACAAGGATATGCATCGTCTCTCTATCCTAGTACCAACTAAATTGGATTAAAAAAGCATAATTACCATGAGCCAATTTAATTAACAGGCTTCCCAGAATGTTTGTCCAAGAATAGTTTTTAGTTTTCTTGCCCACTAAACCGGCCAGTAATTCTGTAAAGGCAGACTAGGAATAACATATAATTCACATAGATCATTAATTGTGTGAAGTAAAGTGCTACATATCCAGAGCGATTGTCCACAAATACTTTGGGGCTATTAAAACTGGTCAGTTACCCTCAATAAATTGGGGCAATCACGTAACCAATATGAAGGTTTGGAAGCAGTCAATTGATTTCTGGCTTTTTTTCGTGTCAAGCATCAGCATTCCCATCAACATATATTTGAACAAGCTCAGTATTAGGAATTTGTAGCTAAATAATAACTTGCACCATAACAAGTTTAGTAGTTTACTACCAATGGATCTGTCTGATCTTAAACCTGAAATACTTTATCATACGGACCATGCCCTTCAAGGCATCGACATCCATCAAGGAAGACCTTTTAACATTTAGTAGTTCACCTCCAATGGATCTTCCAAAAGCAACTCGGAATCTCAAGACTCTAGGAATAAGTAATTCCAATCCGTGACCACCCAAGCAATTCGGAATCTCAATACTCTAGGAATATGTAATTCCAATCCGTGAAAGAAATTCAAGAGCATGTTTACAGTCAGTGTGACCACCCAAGCAAGGAGTACTTTGGATAGCAGAGTAATATATATAATTCTTCCTATATAAGCTCCTTTATTTTGATCGGAAGTATCTACCTAATAATGATAAATTTGGAATTGAAATATAAAATTATAGCTAGACCGATTGTAATTATTAATTTATTATACATACGTAACGTAGACAAAGAAAGGGTGTACTACTTTAAGAAAGAAAACACAAACAGATTCATCACCACTAAGTCATTCCAACGGTAGACGGTGGTCGATGACCACAAGGTCACATATGTCAACCTTACTAACTAAAATCAAAAGACTTGTACACAACTAAAATGAACATAAAATACAAACTTTTAACAAGTAAAGTAGATCATGTCCAATAATCTGCTTCTTTAACAATGGCCAATATCCATGTAGTATTTGAGCCAAAAAAGAGGAATCAAAATTGCAAGGATGAAGGAAAATCCTAAACCAAAACCAGTTAATAGTCCATCAAAAAATGCTTGCTTGGAGAAATGACTTTTCTTTCTATCTGTTTCTTTTGGTGCTGATGTCTTCGCAGCGGGGCAAGAGTGATTCAAGGGTTCACCGCATAATCCAGGATTTCCTTCAAAGCTAGAAATTGGGAAGGTAGAAAATTGAACACCAGTTGGTATTCGACCTTTAAGGTTATTATAAGACACGTCAAATTCTGACAAGAAACTTAGTCTTCTGAAAGAAGTTGGGATCCCCCCTG
The DNA here is from genome assembly GCA_037127255.1 of Persicaria tinctoria. Taxonomy (NCBI): domain Eukaryota; kingdom Viridiplantae; phylum Streptophyta; class Magnoliopsida; order Caryophyllales; family Polygonaceae; genus Persicaria; species Persicaria tinctoria. The sequence goes on along the minus strand of JBANSL010000013.1, from coordinate 20,287,566 downwards.
TCAAATTGTTTGCAGAGAGATTTAGGCGTTCAAGATTTTTCAAATTTGAGATACTCATTGGAATGTGGCCAAAGAAGCGGTTGCTACTAAGGTCTATTCGTTGCAGATTTATCAAGTTGCCAATCTCTGATGGGATGTTACCGATGAATGCATTTTTGGAGAGGTGTAGCTCTCCAAAAATGGTTCCAATAGGCATAATACTAACTGGATGAACTAGAAATGTGGGGAGGTCGAAATGAAAAGAGTAGAGGTTTGCGTCAACAGTTGGTGAGACAAGTGCTGGTAATTGGCAAAGGCTTAAGGGGAAGTTTCCTAAAAAGCTATTGTTAAATAAGTCTAATGAAATGAGGTTTGGTAGGGTTCCTAACCAATTAGGGATTGTACCTGTCATGTTGTTACTGGCCATACGTAGATGACGCAATCCTTTCAACTTGGATAGCCAATCGGGAAAGAGGCCTGCAAAGTTGCAATCTCCGAGATCAAAATATTCAAGCTTTGGGAATTCATCTAAATTAATAAAGTTTATGCTGGTGGGGAGGGGTTCACCATAGAAGCTAGATGTAAGTAAGAGGGTTTTTAGGTTTTTACATTTCGCTAAAACACTTAGCGTTCCTGTGATATTTATAAAGCTATTATAACTTAAAGAAAGATGAGATAGGGATTTCAATCCTACAATCCTCGAGGAGATTTGGCCTGTTATATTGTTTCGGGCTAGTCCAATTGCAACAAGCGATTTGCATGAGTATATGCTCTCGGGAAAAGTTCCAGTGAAACTATTAACTCTAAGATCAAGTTTTTGAAGTTTCGCAAATCTAGAGAAATCTAATTTCGAGATATCCCCACTGAGGTGATTGTCTCTCAGAAATAACTCCTCTAGATTAGTACAATTCAACAAAGACAATGGAATAAGACCACTAAAATTGTTAGAGTCAAGATGAAGTTTCTCCAAATATAGAAGATTTCCAATCTCTTCCGGAATGGATCCAAATATATTATTTGAATATAAATCTAAGATCCTAAGTTTGGCGAGCCTCGTAATTCCTTCTTCTAAGGAACCTTGAAGATAATTACGTGATAGATTCAAGTGAGTAAGCTCAATAAGATTGTTGATAGAGGAAGTGAGTGACCCTTCAAGACCTCTAGAAGGTAATTGTAGATGTGTTACCTTTCCGATGATATTGCACTCAACACCTTCCCATAAACAACAACTTATAGAAGAAGACCAATTCAAAGGAGGGTAAGGAGAAGAAATTGAAATGTTAGTGAAGAAAGAAACGAGAGAAGATTGATCTTGGAGATCGCATGTTTGCTGACGAGAGAAGGCAAATGAGTACAAAAGGAAAACGGAAAAGATAATATTGGCAGGACTGAAATTTGGTTGCTTTGGAAGCATGGCTGTTTTGAAGGCAATATCTAAATTGGAGTAAAGGAGATTTTTTTTTGCGGTGTTTGCCAAATTTGATCTTGCATCCCCCCTATATAGTGATCTTGCATATACTTCATGTGGTTGTGATGATTTTGCCCCTTGATCCAACATATAGATATTGTCATTTTTCTCATTTTAAATATGATAACTTTAGTAAATGGTTAAAGATGTTTAATTAATATTCTAACTAGTACAATATCCGCTTCCTGACGCGTATTTTTTTTTATAAATAAATCATAATAATATAACAAATTACTATCAAATAAAAAAATTGATTCTCTTTTAATAGTTAGTTATAGATAGATAGATTATAGATTATAGATTATAGATTATTAGAAAAATGTATAATTTACTAAGAAATAAATTATATGTTAACTTAATGTTTTAAATTGAACCAATTGATTAGAATAAAAAAAATCAATTTTAATTTGATTGGATGAAAACCCTATAATTATAGTTGTAATGACACCTCATCAAAAATGCTTCTCTTTTAATAGTTAGATATAGATATAGATAGATAGATAATTAGAAAATAAAATAAATCTATTTTAATTTGATTGGTTGAAAACCCCATAATTATATTGTCAGGTGGGATGACACCTCATAAAAAATGCTTCTTTTTTAATAGTTAGATATGGATATTTATTTATTTATATATTTAAATAAATTTTTATTTGAAGGTGATAATTAATTTACGATATGAATAAAAAAAAAGTTATTCTAAAATGCCACGATTCACAATTGAAATTTGTAACTATTATACAAATCAACTTTGGTTTAATGTTGAATTTGTTTGGAAGTTACAAATTTTCTACAAAGCTTAAAAAATCTGAAACGGTAGAATAGTCCATTTTGTTTGGAAGTTACAAATTTCCTACAAAGCTTAATGTTAGTTTTGACTTATCGGAACATATATTGTTTATGGTCGATGGTGATGACCGATGACTGATGAGGCATCTGTCATCTCAGAAGACTTCTGGAGTCATTGCTCTTGGGCTTCTTTACCACTGGGTCAACTCTACTTGTTTTTATTCTTGAATGTAATTATTAAGAGAGGTCTACATTTCAAAACCATTTTTTAAAAAATACTAGTACGAGGTTCGCAATCTAAGCCTATATGCATAAATCCATATGTTATAATTTTTTTTAAATATGTAGGTTATAAATCGGGGATATATATCGAGGATATATTACGACTTGTTATTTTGTATTTTCAACGTGAGGTTTTTTTGGTCTCTTTACAATTCACATCTCTCAATCGTTAATATTACTATGATCAAGGACATATGTTACACGCGACTTTTTCTTTATTATAAATAATAGATAATAGATCGATATATTAATTAAGGAGCTTCAAATGCCAAGTACCTAATCATGGAGTTGGTCGTTTGGACAAAAGGCATATTATATATACATAGTTGCCCCGTTTGAACAACCAACAGATTAATTGAGAGAGTGCAACCAATATGGTTGATGATTGAATAAGCGCTCGGCCTCCTACAGTGTCGTCAAAGTGAAAGATCATTTTTTTTGGTTGATTGTGCTTTGCATTTGAAGCTTCAGCCCGCAACATTTTTATGTTCTAAGTTTAAACGATTCATAAACTAAAGCTTTAGCAACGAGCAAGTTTTATAGGAGTGTGAAAGTTGGATCAAGTTTATAACAGAAGCTTTGTTAAATCCGCAAGGTTGCCACTGGACGATCAAATGGAAAGATCATACCTTCGACCTTCAAGTTTGAGTGTAGTGTAGTTTCGCAGTATGTTCGGTTTGATTGTGCAAGCATTCGCAAACCTCGACGTGCACCTAGCTCCCTCAGTAGAACATGAAAACAACAAAATTCCTCAAATTAAATTTTATCATTGTGCCTACTAGGCAAACCCATTCAAAGAGATCGATGAAAATCTACCTTAATTACTAAATCCAAATAAATGAAATCAACGTGTATTTGATAGTAAAAATGAACAAATGTTTTTAGAGGATTGATACTAATAAAAACTTATAATACATCTAATCTATAACTAAATAAAACTTATAATACATCTAATATATCTTTGAACAAGTATGAATTTAGAAAAAGAAATCAAACAAAATCACGAAGGAAACAAGACGGATTCAATTGAAGAAAATGAAGGAAAATTGGATCTGTGTTCACACATACAGAAGTTGTTACCGCTGGGAAAAGGCGCCAAGAACAGCTTTTATAAGCTGTGTGTTTTCGGTTGCACTAACAACCTCTGACCGAAATTAAAAAAATGCCCCTTCTAACTAACCCATATGAACCCATAAGCCCCCCTCAAGCTGGACTTGCCATAGGAGATACAAGACCCAGCTTGGCTCGAAGAAATGTCTTCCAATTGCAGTGAAGAAGTGACATGTTTGGTGCAAATGAAGCCTTGATTTACCATCTCTCTGATGAAGTGAGTATCAATACGCATATGCTTTGTGCGATCATGAAAGAAAGGATTGATGGCGAGTTGCTGAGCAGACTTGTTGTCACAAAACAACCTGGTAATGGGAAGAGAATAGGTATATGCCTAGATCAGATAGCAAACCCTGCACCCAAACCAATTCCCTAGCAACAATGGACATTGCACGATACTCACTTTTTGTGGAGGATTTGGAAACAACCTTTTGTTACTTAGCTTTCCAGGATACCAAAGATGACCCTATGAATACACAATAACCAGACAGTGACCTCCCTGTGTCAACACAATTCCTCCAATCTGCATCAGTATACGCATGAACTGCTAGAGAAGATGATGCTGGATATGACAAAGCCAAATTGAATGTCCCTTTAAGATATCTCAACAAATAAACCATAGCATGCCAATGGGGTTGAAGAGGAGTAAGGAGAAACTGACTTAGCTGTTGAACTGCAAAAGCAATGTCTGGACGAGTGAGAGTTAGATAGAGCAATCTCCCTACTAATCTTCTATAATCTCCAGGATTGGAAATAGGTTCCCCATCATGTAGAGAGAGTTTAAGGTCATGTTGCATAGGAAATTCAGTAGATTTGCAATTCTCTGTGTTAGCATCTCTAAGAATGTCAAGGATATACTTCCTCTGGTTAAGAAGGATGCCATGTGAAGATATAGAAATCTCCACTCCCAAGAATTACCTTGCAATGCCAAGGTCCTTAATAGTGAATTCCTTATGCAAAGCTGATTTACTGGAGGCAATTTCCTCAACTGAATTGCCCATCATAAGCATGTCATCCACATACACAAGAGCAACAATCATATAAGAACCCACTAATTTAATGAATAAAGAATAATCATGAGTGGACTGAGTGAAGCCCAATCTAATCATTGATAACTCCACTCCCTTGATGAAAATCGGAATTAGTTTCAAAGGCTTTGATAGACAGTTTGTGTCAAAGGTCTTGAAGCGACAGCTGTGTTGATGAAACACAAAACCTATACTTTATTATATTATGTCCGAATATTATTATATGTTATCATATGCTTCCAGATATTATTATATATGCACTAACATTTCAGGAAGCTTTTCGAATTATATCTCCTTCCAAAGACGAAAATATTAGAAGATCAAATCGGAAAGATTGTGGCTTCAGAGTTTCTCAGTTTAGAAGATCTCAAAGATCCACCCGTAAGCCCTAATCCAAGTTAGTCGTTGGAGAAGATTCATTCCTCAAGTGGCGCCGATGATCTTCACTATATAAAAGAGATGAAGAAGAGAAGGATGGCCGACGAGCTCTTACAACATCAACGCTCTACATCGCACTCAGTCTTCAAACATACTTCTCTCTTCTTCGTGTGCTCTCTGCTTGTTCTTAAGAGTCTTATATTTTGTTTCAAAGCATTTGAGAGTTACATAGTGAGCTTATAGGATATATTCTCAGAGAGTGTTATACTCGAGAGTTTTTAACTCAAGAAGTGAACACTAGGCGATTGATTCACTAAGTGTAAGAGGATTGTACTAGATAGTTGAGAGAGGTGGGGCTCTTCTAGATTGGTCTAGGACTCCAAGGGAGCGTGAGTTGACTAGATTGAAATTGTATAGGAGAGAGGCTTCTCGGTGAGCTATTAGGATCCTAAGTCTTGTGAATCAATAAAGTCGGTTGAATCCTAGGGTTGTGGAAGAACCCTAGGCGGGGACGTAGGCCAAGTTCGTTCCGAACCTCGTAAACAATTCATTGCATCCTTTTCTTATTGCTTTACCATATTTCCGCACTTGTTTCGAATTGTATAACTCTGTTGTGATTCAGGTTTGCCAGAAGAAAGAATTACGTCTAATCTCAAAGGGTTTTGCACGAGCTTCAAAAGTCTTGAGATTACCTATGAAAAACCGGCATACTCTATTCAACCCCCCTTCTAGAGTATCTTTATATTACTTTGTTATACATTGTCGATCCTTCAATTGGTATCAGAGTCTTACTCACTACTTTCGATCTAACAATCTTGTGAGTTTTGATCATGTCTGGTGAAGCAAGCGGAGGATTTGCACAAGGGAGGTCTACCATTAGACCACCACTCTTTGTAGGATACAACTTCGTCCACTGGAGGTCCTTGATGAAAATGTTCATTATAGATCAAGATCTGGAGCTTTGGAACATTATAGAGAATGGTCCGAAGATTCATGTGAAAGACGAACCAAATGGAACCAAAGTCGCAAAGACCGAGGCTGAATTCATCCAAGCGGATCTTGAACTCGTCTCCAAAAACTACAGGGCTATTAACTTACTATATTGTGGTCTTAACACTAATGAGTTTAACCGTATTTCATCTTGTAGGTCAGCTAAAGAGATTTGAGACAAGCTGGTTGTCACCTACGAAGGAACTAGCCAAGTGAAGGACACCAAGATCAGCATCTTCCTTCGAAAGTATGAACTTTTCAAAATGAAGCATGATGAGTCTATTAACGCAATGTTCACACGGTTCACAGAGATCACCAACAACCTTGACTCTCTCGGCAAGAGCTTTAAGAACGTTGAAAAAGTGAGGAAGATATTGAGGTGTCTCCCAAAAGACAAATGGGGCCCTAAAGTGACAGTCATAGAGGAAGCCCAAGATCTCACCACTCTACCCCTTGATGACTTGCTTGGGAAGCTTATCACACATGAGATGATTCTCAATGAAGACGATGGAGAACTTTCAACAAGCACTAAGAACTTGGCACTCAAGTCTAAGAAGGATGAGCCGAAAGATGTGTTTGATTCTGAAGATGAGGATGATCCCTTTGATCTCATTACAAAGGGTCTTTCTCGAATCCTCAAGATGAAGAAGCAATTCAACAACAAAGATGGATCAGATTCTTCTAAATTTCGAGGTAAGTCTCAACACAATAAATATGACAATAAGACTAAACCTTTGTCTTGGTTTGAATGTGGTGAAACAGACCATTTAGTGAAAGATTGCCCTCAAAAGGCGAAGAGCCAGTTCAAGAAAGGTGATAGATGGAAAAAGAAAGTCATGGTGGCAACTTGGAGTGATTCTGACACAGACTCCGATGATGAGAAGGCCAATGTCTGTCTCATGGCCTCAGGAAATGAATCCCACGATGAGCAACTTGAGGTAATTGTAAGAGAACTCATGGCAAGTCCAAAAGAGGTATTATCGGAATTTCTTTCTAATATGATTGTCAATGAAGAGAAACTTATTGCCCAAACTAACACTCTTATTAAGAAAACCATAGACCAGGAAAGAACAATTGAGGAACTGTCTATTAGGGTCAAAAGTCTTGAAACCTCTTATTCAGGTCTTGACATTAAAGTCAAGACTCTTGACTCGAGGAAATCTGAACTCAAGCAAGATCTCTCGTCTCTAAGAAATGAACATCATGACTTAAAGAACGAGAAGATCTCCCTGAATAAGAAGATTCAAGACCAATAGACAGCCCTCATAAGTTTTACCAAGTCCAAGGGCACTCTTGATAGGATGTTGGGTGAGCAACAAAGTTCTCTAAACAAAAGTGGTATTGGCTACAACCCGAGGTTTTTAAAGAAGCAACACATTACCACTTTTGTAAAGGCAAAAGGAAGTAGAACCTCTCCTATATGTCACCACTGTGCAAGAAAGGGACATGTAAGAGAGACCTGCCCCTATAGAAGAAATGATCCTCATATTATTCGCAATAAATTTCCTGTTCACTTGAGAAAAGAATGGATAACGCAAGTTTGGGTCCCCAAAGGCACTATTTTACCAAATATGGTTTATCCCAATAATGGATCTAAATTTGCTCACTGGTCTAGCCACAAAGGTTGATTTTTGTCTTACAGAAGATCACCAAGGTGAAAGAGCAAAAATGGATTATTGATAGTGGATATTAGAAGATCAAATCTGCTCACTGGTCTAGCCACTCCCTTGATGAAAATCGGAATTAGTTTCAAAGGCTTTGACAGACAGTTTGTGTAAAAGGTCTTGAAGCTACAACTGTGTTGATGAAACACAAAACCTATACTTTATTATATTATGTCCGAATATTATTATATGTTATTATATGCTTCCAGATATTATTATATATGTACTAACATTTCAGGAAGCTTTTCGAATTATATCTCCTTCCAAAGACGAAAATATTAGAAGATCAAATCGGAAAGATTGTGGCTTCAGAGTTTCTCAGTTTAGAAGATCTCAAAGATCCACCCGCAAGCCATAATCCAAGTTAGCCGTTGGAGAAGATTCCTTTCACAAGTGGCACCGATGATCTTCACTATATAAAGGAGATGAAGAAGAGAAGGATGACTGACGAACTCTTACAACATCAACGCTCTACATCGCACTCAGTCTTCAAGCATACTTCTCTCTTCTTCGTGTGCTCTTTGCTTGTTCTTAAGAGTCTTATATTTTCTTTCAAAGCATTTGAGAGTTACACAATGAGCTTATAGGATATATTCTGAGAGAGTGTTATACTCGAGAGTTTGTAACTCAAGAAGTGGACACTAGGCGATTGATTCACTAAGTGTAAGAGTATTGTACTAGATAGCTGAGAGAGGTGGGGCTCTTCTAGATTGGACTAGGACTCCAAGGGAACGTGAGTTGACTATATTGTAATTGTATATGAGAGAAGCTTCTTGGTGAGCTATTAGGATCCTAAGTCTTGTGAATCAATAAAGTCGGTTGAATCCTAGGGTTGTGGAAGAACCCTAGGCGGGGACATAGGCCAAGTTCGTGCCGAACCTCGTAAACAATTCATTGCGTTCTTTTCTTATTGCTTTACCATATTTCCGCACTTGTTTCGAATTGTATAGCTCTATTGTGATTCAGGTTTGCCAGAAGAATGAATTACGTCTAATCTCAAAGGGTTTTGCAAGAGCTTCAAAAGTCTTGAGATTATCTGCGAAAAACCGGCATACTCTATTCAACCCCCCTTCTAGAGTATCTTTATATTACTTTGTTATACATTGTTGATCCTTCAATCATGAATTTAGTGAGTTCAGAGTTCCACTGCCTGCTAGGTTGCTTCAATCCATATAGTGATCTAGTTAACTTGCACACATGACCAGGAGGGGGCAACATGTATACCTCTTCATCTAGATATCCAAGAAGAAAAGCGTTATTGACGTCCAATTGATGAAGAGTCCATCCTTTACAAGCAGCAAGAGCAAGAATAATCTTTACAGTGGAGAGCTTAACAACTGGAGAGAAGGTCTGCTTGTAATCTTTATCCTTGATGTAGTTGTAACCCTTTGCCATCAGTCTGGCTTTGTATCTCTCAATGGTCCCATCAGGTTTGTACTTGATTTTGAATATCCATTTGTATCCTATAGCTTTCTGGCCAGAAGGAAGGGGAAGAACTTTCCAAGTATGATTCCTGGTTAGAGCAGCAAGCTCCTTTGTCATAGCTTGCTCCCATTCTGAGACTCTTTTGGCTTGCTTATAAGAATTGGGCTCAAATGTACTACACATATTAATGAAGGATTGAATGTAATTTTTTGACAGGTGAGAAAGGTTTTGGATAGAAAATACAGCAAAGGATTCAGAAGCTGATGACTTATCTAAATGACCTCTGGATGGAAGATTTTTGCAAATGAAGTCTTGCAATTTAGGAGGTTTATGAGTGTTGCTTCTAAGACCATGAGAAATATGATCTTAGACAACTGGGAGATGGGAATTATTGATAGAAGAGGATGACTCCTCTACTGTATGGGAAGAATCAAGAGAATCAGAAACATGAGTGTTGGTAATGGGAGAAGAGATTTGAGATGATTGAGAAGAAGGTGATGAAGCAGGAGATGAGTGAGAAAGTGGAGAAATGGAACTCCGGTGATGTGATGACTCTGGTTGATTAAAGAAACTGTCATAAGGGTCTTCTCCAAATGAGCCAAACCAAGATGTTTGGTAGGTGTTTTAGCATACGTAGGATCTCTGAAAGGAAAACTATTTTCCTCAAATTTCACATGCCTACTAATGATAATGGAATGTCTGTCAAGATCATATAGCTTGAAGGCTTTCTGAGCAACAGGATATCCAAGAAAGATACATTTCCTAGCCACCACCCCCAATTTATCCATATGATCATTGGGTTGCACTACATAACATAAGCAACCAATAACTCTAAGCTGATCATACCTGGGAGGAGTCCTATACAACAACTCAAAGGGAGATTTTCAGTGTAATATAGCAGAGGGTAATTTGTTGATGATGTGTGTAGCACTCAAGATACACTCACCCCAAAATTTAATAGGCAATCCTGCATGAATTCTGATGGCCCTACCAGTTTCAACCAGTTGCCTGTGTTTTCTCTCAACACGCCCATTCTGTTCATGAACACCTGGAGCATGTCTTTGATGAATAATACCTCTAGAACTGAACAAATCTACACACTATCTCTGAGTAAACTCAGTCCCATTATCAATCCTAATAAACGGAACTGAAGCCTGAAAATGAGTGTCTATCATGTTGAGAAAACCAGTGACATTCCTCAACACTTGCAATTTATCTTACATCAAATAAACCCAAGTGGATCTAGTATGATCGTCAACAATTGTGAGAAAGTATCTAGCACCACACAAAGCAAGAGTCCTGTAAAGGCCCCAAACATCCATATGCAACAATTTAAAAGGGAATTCAGCTAAAGACTCACATGTGTAAAAACTCAGTGTATGAGCCATAGTCAAATAACAGGTTTCACAATGAACATCCTTAACACCACTACACTGAATATCTGGTAAGTGATGTAGATTAGAATATGGCATATGCCCAAGTCTAGCATGAATCAACTGTTCTTTATCAAGCTTATTACAACCAAAAACCACATGACTTAGTAAATGAGAGAAATTCTTACAAACATTCTGATAACCTACAGCCTTCAGGATGTATAAGCCTTTGTTCTCAAATCCTCTAGCCAGCACATTCTTAGTTATAGGGTTCTGTAACCAACATGACACATCATCAAATGTAACCCTCAATCTCTGATCATGAGCAATCTTTGACACAGAAAATAAATTGTGCCTGAATTAAGGCACCAGCAAAACATTCTTTAAAACAAAATTGTCACTCAAAGATATTGTACCACTCTGATTGACAACAATAAAACTTCCATCAAGCAAGCCAAGATTAATAGTTGTATGCAAATCATGAAGCTCAATGAAAATACTGGTGTCAAATGCAATGTGGTCTGTGGCACCAGAATCCACAATCCATGTATCACTTTCACCTTTGTTAACACCAATAAGAAAAGAGACACTTAATGTACCTGCAAAGTGTGTCATGGCCTGATTAGCTGAGCTATCCACGGCCTCCAATGGAGCTTTGCCTTTCATCATCTTCAGGATTTCATGAAAAACTGCATTGACCATTGCTTGGTCTGACCATTCTAATTATGATCAAAATGATGGTCAAAAGGACTCTCTTACTGATTACTCTCAAATTGATCAGCAAATATCCCATTTTACTTAGGCTTGTCATCTTCGTTAGGACCCTTAAACCATTCTGGATATCCAATCAATTTAAAACAATAATCCTTGGTGTGTCCACGTTCGCCACAGTGGTCACACTTTCTATCAAGCTTAGCTCTCTTATAGTCCTTTCTTCCTTGATCAGATTGCTTTCCGTGATCACCAAATCTGTACTTAGACAAAGCATTTGCCTCACTCTCAATCTGTTCATCTCTATTTGTCATAAGGACACTACTATCCCCTTGAACAACAGTAGTCACTCCCTTAGATCTCTCGATCTGAACAACCATCTAATAGACTTTGTGTAACCCAGGAGTAGGACCTTTTGACAGAACATTACCACGCAAATGTTCAAACACATCAATCAGTCCCAACAAAAACTACATGATCTTAGATTTTTCATCTCTTTCAACAATCCTTTTCAACAAACTGTAAGAACACTGATTAAGACCACCATAACTGCAAGTAGGGATTGAATCTAGCATCTGAAGTTCATCCCAAATCTTTTTCAGTTTCATGAAATAAGCCCCAGCAGACATGTTATCTTGCTTCAAATTACTCAAATCTATCCTCAACTGAAACACTAAAGGATCATTACACTCATAATATCTATCCTTAATCTCATCCCAAAGCTCCTTTGAGGATTGAACATACATGAGACTCTCACCAATCTCGTTGTTCATAGAATTAACTAACCAGCACATAACCATGTAATATGCCCTTAGCCACTTCTCATAATCCTCACTATCCTCACTAGGACGAACACAACTTCTAGTTATGAACCCTGACTTGCCTTTAGCACCCAATGCCATTCAAACGCTTTTGCTCCAGCTTATAAAATTTGCATCATTGAATAGTGTAGACACAAGATTCATCCCTTGAAGATTTGAATTCGATAGAAAGTAAGGATTTATGTGCACATTATTCGTACCTTGTGCAGGATCTCCATGTTGCATCCCTTGATTTCCAAAATTCCATCCACGACCTGCTCCATTTGGATTCCCAGTAGCAAGAGGAGTAACGGAAATGAATGTGCCTTTGCCAACACCTGCACCATCACCAGAACCTTGTCCTTACTGAAAATATGATCCTCTCCCCACCATTGCAGACGAATTCAGATCACAAAATGAAGCAAAAACTCATAGATTTCTATGAAGCAACATAAATCACAAAACGAAATTCAGACAAATCAGATCATAGTCATGTGCTCTGATACCATTTGAATTTAGAAAAAGAAATCAAACAAAATCATGAAGGAAACAAGACTAATTCAATTGAAGAAAATGAAGGAAAATTGGATCTGTGTTCACACATACAGAAGTTGTTACCGCTGGGAAAAGGCGCCAAGCACAGCTTTTATAAGTTGTATGTTTTCGGTTGCACTAATAACCTCTAACCGAAATTACAAAAATGTCCTTTGTAACTAACCCATATGAACCCATAATATCTATAACTAAATAAAAACTTATAATGTTAAGGATGAGATCCTAATGATCCATGAGCATAAGAACTTGAGCTTCGGTTGGAAGAGCCGGGATGGCTCCCCTCTGTGTGATTGTAAGGGCGCCACAAGTATTCGCAAACCTCAACACCTCTCTCAATTTCGATTCATCCTCAAGAATGCTCATGTCATCTACGAGCTCTCAAAGCAATACTCCAACACACGAGTCTCCAGCACCCCTGGTGTCAATTGTATCGACTTTGAAAGGATCCACGCTCACGTTGAAGGTCTAATCCCCTTTGTCTTCGATACCCAAGTGCAAATGAATGCTAAGGAGAAAGCACACACCGACATTTAAATGGTGATCAATGTAATGTTTTTATGTTCCTGTTACCCAATCAGATTGATAGATCAAGTAATACTTAGCATGTGACCCCAATCCAGTTCGGAATCTCAAGACTCTAGGAATTTTTAATTCCAATCCGTGAAAGAAATTCACCCAAGAGCAAGTTTGCAATCAGTGAAACCACCAAGCAAGGAACCAATTGGATAGCATTGCAATATAGTTCTTCCTGCAAGCTCCTTTATTTTGATCGAAAGTATTTACAAAACAATGATAAATTTGGAATTCAAATCTAAATTTATAGCTAGGCCGATAATGTTATCATACGTATGTAGACAAAGAAAGGGTGTGCTAATTTAAGAAAGAAAACACAAACATCATATTCATCACCACTGATTTCTCATACATCTTCTTCTTCTTTTCATACAAGAAATGAGAGACACTAGGTCATTAAAATGGTAGAGGGTGGTCGAAATTACGACCACCAGTCCCATATGCCAACCTTTCTAGCTAATAAAAGACCAAAAGACTTGAACACAACTAAAATGAACAAAAAATACAAATTTGTTGTAAGTAAAGTTGATGAAGTCTTCTTTAACAAGGGCCTATATATGCATGTAATAATTGAGCAAAAAAAAAAAGAGTCACAATTGCAAGGACGAAGGAAAATCTTGAACCCAAATCGACGAATAGTCCATCCAAACATGCTTGCTTGGAGACATGCCTCCTCTTTCTATCTGTTTCATTTGGTACTGATCTCCTTGCAGCGAAGCAAGGGTGATTCAAGGGTTTTCCACACAAGCCAAGATTCCCTTCAAAGCTAGAAACTGGGAAGGTAGAAAACTGACCACCGGTCGGTATTCGACCTTCAAGATTATTATAAGACACGTCAAATTCTGACAAGAAACTTAGTCTTCCAAACGATGTTGGACTGCTCCCTGTCTAATTGTTTGCAAAGAGAATTAGGCGTTCAAGATTTTTCAGATTTGAGATACTCATTGGAATGTGGTCAGAGAAGTGGTTGTTATTAAGGTCTATTTGTTGCAAATTTATCAAGTTTCCAATCTCTGATGGGATGTTACCACTTAAGAAATTATTGGAGAGGGATAGCCCTCCAAAAATGGCACCAATGGGCAGACTTAGATTGGGGGGAGTAAATAAAAATGTGGGGAGTAGGCGTGGCCACGGGTCGGACCCGACGGGTCGACGAGTTCGACCCGCCAGGTCAAGGGTCAGGGAAGGGCGACCCAAAACCTAACCCGGGAATTCCACGGGTTGGCAGGTTCGGGTCGATCCGTAACCCGTGGCCACCCCTAGTGGGGAGCTCAAAATGAAAAGAGTTGAAGTTTGCCTCAACAGTTGTTGAGACAAGTGTTGGTAAATGGCAAAGGCTTAAGGAAAAGTTTCCCAAAAAGCTATTGTTATGAAAGTTTAAAGAAATGAGATTTGGTAGGGTGTCTAACCAATCGGGGATTGTACCCGTCATGTTGTTAACAGTCAAGCCTAGATGATGCAATCTTTTCAACATGGATATTCAATAAGGAACGAGACCTCCAAAGTTGCAATCGATAAGATCAAAATATTCAGGCTTTGGGAAGTCATTTAAACCCACGAAGTTTAAGTTAATTGGTAGGACTTCCCATAGAAATTGTTCGTAAGTTCCATTGAAACTATTAACTCTAAGATCAAGTTTTTGGAGTTTGAATTGGCAAATTTAGAGAAATCTAATTTTGAGATATCTCCATTGAGGTGATTGTCCCTCGAGAATAACTCCTCTAGATTTGTACAGTTCGACAAAGACGACGGGATAAGACCACTAAAATTGTTAGTGTCAAGATGAAGTTTCTTCAAATTAATATAGAAGATTTCCAATCCCTCCAGGAATGGAACCAAAAATATTATTCGAAGATAAATGTAAGATCCTGAGTTTGGTGAGCTTGATAATTCCTTCTCGTAAGGAACCTTGCAAATAATTACGTGATATATTCAAATGAGTAAGCTCAATAAGATTGTTGATAGAGGAAGTGAGTGACCGTTGAAGACCTCTAGAAGGTAATTGTAAATGTGTTACCTTTTCGGCGAACTCAACACCTTCTCATAAACAACAACTTACCGAAGAAGACCAATTCAAAGGAGAGGGAGGAGAGGAAATTGAAATGTTAGCGAAGAAAGAAAGGAGAGAAGATTGGTCTTGGAGGTCGCATGCTTGTTGATGAGAGAAGGCAATTGAGTACAAAAGGAAAACCGAAAAGAAAATTATATGGGTAGGACTGAAATTTGGTTGCTTTGTAAGCATGGCTGTTTTTAAAAGCAGTATCTAAACTGGAGTAAAAGATATGTTTTCTGTTTTGGGTGTTTGCCAAATTTGATCTAGCATCCCCTTATATAGTGATCTTGCATATACCTTATGTGGTTGTGATGATTTTGACCCTCCATCCAACATATAGATATTATCATTTTAAAAATGATAAAACTTTAGTAATTGTTTAAAGGTATTTAATTAAAATTCTAATAATTGCTTATTTATTTATTTAAATAAACTTTTATCATCAAATTTTTTTTAAACAATAATCATTTGAAGGTGATTATTTTAGGGTTATTTTGGCAACTAGTCTATTATGAATATCTAATTAGCTAACTAGCACCCAAATAAAATTAATTAACTACCCTAACACCCTTCCAAAATTGACTATTAAGGTCAACGGTCAACCTGTTTGACCGTTGACCGGTCAACGCCGGTCAACGTTGACCGGCTATTTCAGATTTTTTTTTTTTAACCTATGATGCCACTTTTTTTTATGCCATTTTTTGCCGCTTTGATGCCAGTTTTTATTACATTTTATTTTCGTTTTGATGTCACTTTTCTAATAAAATTGATTAATGACGCTTTTTTAATGCCACTTTTTTCAAACCTTGATGACATTTTTTTGTTTGTTGTGATGCCACATTGATCATTAATGCTTTTTTTTTACCGTTGACTACTGATGACACTTTTTTTATGTCAATTTTTTGATGATATTTTTACCGTGATGCCATATTTTTTCAAGGTAATGTTTTGATAACATTTTTTTCTTTAATGTGATGCAACTTTTTAAAAGCAGTGTTTTGATGCCATTTTTTCTAATTTAATTATTTGATGCCATTTTTTTAATCAAATCGTTTGATGCCACTTTTTTTTTTAATTTAATCAATTGTATATCGATATATTTTCATCGATTCTATTTTTATTAACTGATGACACGTTTGTGATTACACTTCATTGATGCAATCATTTGTGGTGACATTTTCATTACATTTTTATTCAAGTGATGACACAAGAGCGTAAAATGTGATTAAACTTGATTGATGGCATATTTTATTGATGACTTTTATTCATTGATGAAATACTTTTATTCATTAATCCAGAATTAGTGACAAGCACGACTGGTGAGCCAAATAGATAAGAGATATTGTCCATTAACATAGAGCAGCACATAAGAGTGGGAGAATGCAAGAATGCACATTATGTTCACGAAAAAACATCCACAATGATGAAGGTTTAAATCTTATGGCTTACCTTCTAAAAGTCATTTTAATGAATACTAGCAGCTTGAATTACTTGTGCAGGATCAAGCAGGTCAATTCCTACTCCGTTATTGAACCATTTCCAAGCAACCAAGTTGTCTAAACTTATAATCATCATTCAAAAAATCCAAGTGAATGATTCCTACTTTCATACAGAAAGAGTAAACCCTAACTGTCAACACCTAGCCATTCATGTTCCTACATTCTTACCAAATACCCTATCACACACAAAGAATAGTTTCAAAAATTCCAAGGAAAGCAGAAAAATAGAAACAAAGATTTCTTTCCATAGAGATATATCTCCATATCATACATACATATGAACATCGTTTCCTAATGATACTTTTCATATGTGCCTGACCCACTGGCCTCCAGCAACATTCCAATATAGATAAAGATTTCAGACTTTTGCATTAAAAATCTAATACTAGTGGGGAAATTATACAGCTGACAAGGAATCACCGTGTATATGTGACCATATTCTTGATACGTCTTCAGATGCGGAGGTCTTATGGTGAAGCCATAGGCATCCCTGCATAGGTAGTTCACAGCTGAATACTAAGATTTACAGAAAGAAATGGAATCTTTATTCAATTCAAACAAAACAGTAAAATCACAACGAAGATCGTGGATTGGAACGCAGAATCACACCAAACTAGCAGAAACGATCAAGCATTACCTGGAATACTGAGCTCATTTTTTATGATGAACATGAGGTAATCAACTGTGTGCATTTTTGTAGAACAAGCGGCAATTTGTTAGGTACTGACACTAAGAGTTACTAAATGCAATTTTGGCGACAAGAGGTTATGGGAGTATTACGTTCACGCTCTCCCCATTGGTCATCAGATGGTTCCAAGTACAGCATGCGACCAAGCGGCACAAAATCATCAACTGGCACATCATTAGCTGGAATACTGAGCTCATCCAAAAGCTTCCTTTGAGCAGCATTCCTCACCCCTGAAAGCTAAGAAAAAACCAAGCAAATGGCCAAAAAAGGTAGGCAGGATGTTATCTTGACATCATATTACATAATGTGTCCAAACAATATGAACTAATCCTATAAAGGTAGGCAAATCACAAAACAAGATATATGACTTTAGTTACTCTATTATTGCTACATATTCAGTTATTCACCAAAGCATCTTGTTACATTCAGGCAAGAAAACACAAGACAAGTGCTCATCATTTGATAAATAAGAATATATCTAAGACTTTCCCATGAGCTATCATTCGCTTGTTCCCTCGAATCAACAACTTATATTTCAATAGTGAATACACCTAATAAGCTTATGGTACGTAACGAAAAATCCCAAATTAAAAGGATAGTATATTTTGTTAACTTCCAGCAAAATTCACCTAAAATAAGATTGAAAAGGAACCAAATCTCTCATATAAAGAAGAATTTGTACACAGGAGTAGAAACTAATTAGCTACAAAGTCACAAGGCCTCTTCCTATGCTTCCACCAAACCAACCATGGATCAAAGAAAAGATTGAATTACACAAACATGGTTAGATAGACGAAGTTCTTCAGAGTTAGACAACCAACTTAGTTATTTGGTTCAACAAAAAAGAGACACACATATGTAAAAGATCACACTTGAGGACATCACCTCGAATAATCTAGGAATCACCAAAAATATATATGGAACTTGTCAACAATACTCAATAGCCACATCAATCTTACAAGGGGAGTCAATTTCACACTAAACTCGTCATCGTATTAGATTGAAACCCAAATTCCAGTTAATTGAAAGTCAAAAGTCGAACTGACAATCTATCGCAATCTGAACTACATCTAAACCCAAATTCCAGTTGATTGAAACACCTCGATTCCTTTTACCTCAAAACCCTAGGCTTACAAATGCAAGTAACAATCGAAAAGCATGAATTTGATAGCAACTCGACTAATTACAACAAGAAATCAAACCAATTGAAGATTTCAATTTCGATTTCAAAGGGGATTCCAACTCTGAATTGGAAACATGAAAATATAAATGGAAAAGAAGAAACCTATTTCCAACCCTTCCACCATCAAGCACAAAGCAATGTCAATTCAGCATCCCCAAATTAATTTTGTCATCTCCAAACCGAAAACAGACTATTTAAGTATTCAATTGCTAGCATGCCATAAGCTGCACTGAAAATACAAGCACTAGCTAATAAAAAATAAATCACAAAATCCCCAAATTAATCAATTTCTCCCAAACCCTAACAATTCAAATCTTCAAATAAATCAGGTAAATCATCAATCAATATGCAATTCAATGTGAAAAAAGGATTAGATGGAATGAGATTTACCATAAATCAAGGTAAAAGAGGTTCATACGGGGAATAGGAAGACAAGGAAGTAGGAGGTTGAAGAAGAGGAGGGGCTGCTGCGCGGGTGGATGGATGGGCGGGGAGAGCGAGCTCCGGATGTGGATCTGGCGTCGTTGAGGCGAGAGTGTGAGGTCGAGATCCCGAGAGCTGTGACTCTTTCGGATCTGGGCGAAGAAGCGGCGATTCAGCCTCGGGTTGGCAATCGCGCGAGGGACGTGAGGTCGAGAGGGAGAGGAGTGCTTGCTTCCATAGCCTACGGCGCTGGTTCGTCGTGGTTAGTCCCGGTTGGGAGAGAGGGAGGGAGAAGCCATGAAAAGGGAGGTTGAAGAAGAAGTGGGTGTATGAGGGACGTGAGGTTGAAGAAGAACGACGGGTATGAAGCAAGGATGTTATGCGGCTAATAAATATTGAAGGGTTGTTAGAACGGACAATAAAAGAATTAGAGATACTAATTACCTAATCAAATTAGCAAAAGGAGATATTTTACCAAATTTTCTCATTATTTTACGATATTAAAAAAACATTATTCTAAAATGTCGTGTTTCACAATAGAAATTCGTAATACAAATCAACTTTTGTTTAACGTTGAATTTGTTTGGAAGTTACAAATTTTCTACAAAGGTTAAAAAATCTAAGAGTATTTAAAACGGTAGATTAATAGTCCATTTTGTTTGGAAGTTACAAATTTTTGACGCAGGTAAATGTTAGTTTTGGAACATTGTTTATGGACTATGGTTGATGGTGATGACTGATGAAGGCATATCCGTCCTCTTAGAAGACTTCTGGAGTCATTGTTGTTGGGCTTCTTGACCACTAGGTCAACCCGGCCGGCCTACTTGTTTTTATTCTTGAAAATTAAGACTTCTGGAGCTGTCTTTTTAGAAGACTTCTGGAGTGATTGCTCTTTGGCTTCTTGACCAAGTTGCCTTCATCTCCACACGAGATAGCAGACGCTCTAACCAACACTTGTCATTTTTAAAAATTAAAAAAGGCAATATTTAAGAAAATACAATTATTAAAAAATTTAAAACGTGATTTTCTTAATATAAAATTTTATAAATATATTAAAATAGTTGTTAATTGGCAATATCAATATAATTTTATAATTATTTTTAAGATAAAATAAATGTTAAAATATTTTTGTAGAGTACGAAAGGGAGTATTATGTGTTGTAGTGGATCTCAACTAAACCCAATGTATCCGGTTATAGATCAAACACCGTTTTTCTTATTATATTAATTTTTTTTAAACCATGGGGTAAAGTCGTCATTTTAAATAGCGACTTTACTCCGATCAGTTTGGCTAAATCTCGAAATACTTTAACATCTTGGCTAATCTCCAAATTGTTTTCCAATTTTTGGCTAATCCGAAATAAAAATTATGTAATGAGCTTAGAGATTAGCTAAGATATCAAAGTATTTTGGGATCTAACCAAATTGGGGTAATTAAAGTCGCTGTTTATGGCGGCTACACTTGTTACTTCCTCTTCACTATATTCACTGATCTGCATCTATCCTTGTAAAATTTCATCACTGTGCGTACTAGGCAAACCAATTCAAAGAGATCGATCACAACCTACCTTACTAAATCCAAATAAACGAAATCAACGTGTAAAAAATGAACAAATGTTTTCAGAGGATTGATATTAATAAAAAGAGAAAATTTGTGCCGAAGGCACAAATTTTTGCTCTAATTGCAGGAGTATCCTAGGTTTTGTAAAAATAGCAGGAATGTCCACTTTTATAATTTCGGATGGTTAATTGACGATATTACCCTTCTTTGTGAAAATCCCTAATCTGATTCCCCAATTTGTGAAAGAGAGAGAAATCTCCGCCTGAAGTTGGTGAAGGACGAGTAGGAGGAAGACGATACAGATATCTCGCCACCGTTGCCTCATCGTCGTCGCCGCCTTCTTCCGTTGATTCTCCCTCTCTCGAATCGTTCAGGCCACTGAGCCATCATCGGCGGGATATAGATGAGGAGGAGCGGCCTAGTAGAGCGGCGACCTGTATCTGCATCAGGACGACGGAGAAGATGCGGATGTCGGCAACCTGGTAGAGCTTGGAGCCGGTGTTGCCGACCTCGCCTCCTCCCTCGCCTCCAACGACGACCTGGTAGAGCTTGGAGCCGGTGTTGCCGACCTTGCCTCCTCTCTCGCCTCCAACGGCGACCTCGCTCAATCTGATGAAGACCCTCAATCTCCTCCATTACAGTTTCCCTTTTTCGTCGGATCTGATGCTCGAAGATGAAGGCCTGCCATTGAAGAAGCCAAAACGAAGCTGCAGTTGCAGGATCCGAGCAGCGGAGGCGACGGTTTGATGAGGTCGGCGATGACGCTCTCCGTCGAGATCCAGAAGGCAGAGGACGACGGAGATCCAGATTCAGAGGATGTGTGCTCTCTCTGCCTCTAAAGGTCCCCAGGAGATTCTCTAGGTAATCTGTTATAGTGCTGCCCGGAACGGATCTGTCGATTTCGTTGCAGTTCGACTCTGTTTCCGCATTTGAGGCTCTTGGATGTAGCGGATTGAAGAAGCTCGATGCTGCCCAAAAATCAGTGATTTTAGAACGCCATTGACGAAGCTCGATCGAAGATTCATAGCGAAGGTGATGAATTTTTTAGTTGGTACATGTCATTCAGAACGTCATTAACATCTGCTATCTTGATTGCTTTAGGGCGAATTCAAATCGAATCAGGTCTCATTTGTGCAGAATCTATCGCTAAATCATCTCAATTGAATTTCAGTTGAACATCAGTTTAGATAATTTCATGTTGAATTCTTTGTTTCCTAGCAAAAGCAGTAGCAGACGGCCAAAATTGAAATCTGACAGCAATGTGCTTGTGTTTCTGCTATAAATTGAAATGCTGCTATTATGATTTGAATGTGAGGAATTGCTCCTGCCTAGAATTGAATTGAATTCGGTCTAAATAATGCAGTAGTAATTCAACTAATTAAAGAAATAACTTATCTATTGAGCTGTTGAGCTGTCATACTAGGGCTAACATTGAAGAAATAACTTCTGGAAGAAATAACTTCTGTATTGAGTCTGATAATGATTTTACTGTCAGCAGGATGTGCATATCCTATTCCTTTGATATTGAGTTGTCTCTCAGTGTTCAATCTTAAGTGATATGGAGCCAATATGTGTTTTTACATGTTTTACAACTTCTTCTTTTTCATCATTTCACCTGAGGCATTTGTCACTCTCTTATATGCTGACATGGTCTTTAATTGTGCTGACATGTTCTCTTTTTGTGCTGACATGTTCTCTTTTTGTGCTCGAATCTGCATATTTAGATCTGAATTTAGGGATTTGCTCGAATCTGAAGTTGATGGACTTGCAATTTGCTCGAATATGAATTTAGGGATCTGAATATAGGCCTTTGCTTGAATTTGAAGTCTGCATATTTAGATCTGAATTTGGTTTTTAATTGAAAAGATGTAAAAGAAGTTGCTGACATCTTCAATGCTGACATATTTATATCTGAATTTGGTTTGTAAAAGAATCTAGATATTTAGATCTGAACTTGCATTATTTAGATCTTCAGGAAGGAATTGCAAGCCCAAACCCTAGGTTCTTCGAAAATCTCTTGTGCTCAAATTGACAGATTATTTGATTGCAAGTTGTGCTTAATGATGTGCGTCTTTTGCATCTGATTTGATCATTTCTACATATGCATTTATCTGTCAATATGTGCGTCTTTTGCATCTGTCAATATGTGTATTTATCTGTCAATATATGCATTTATCATTTTCATGAGTACAGCTCCACAAATCTGTCAATATGTGCGTCTTTTGCATCCGTCAATATGTGCATTTATCAGTTTCATCAGTATAGCCCCATGAATCTGCGATTACTTTCTTTGTAAACTGTATGATTCATCAAACATGTAAATGCTGACATCTTCTGGAAACTTGTAAATGCTGACATCTTCTGAAAACTTGTAAATGCTGACATCTTCTGAATGATTCATGAAAATTTTATGGAAATAAAATATTCTAGAATTGCTTTTATTGATCAGGTGAAATCTTATTATGATCTTTAAGTTAAATTTCTGAACTGGTATTCGAGTTCTTTTCATGTCAGATTGGTTGTTTTTCTGTGTGATTGAAATTGAGCATACATCTGACATTTTTGTCTGAATTTGGGATGAGAACCCATTGATTGTGAGTGAACCCTGCAGATTTCCTTTTCTCTTTCTCTTGTTTTTTCTGATGGTTTAGTCTTCATATTATCACTATTGATGAATTATGCCACTAAATATAGTTCCATGTGCATTTTGGTTCTACTGAAATTTCTCTGTGCATTTTGGTCCTATTTTTTGGGTCTGTTTTACTGTTGGCTCTTCCCCCACCTGAACCGAATTGTTCTATTTTGGAAGACTTATGAGAAGCTGTAATTTCAGAAATCTGTAATTTCAAGAATCTGTAATATCTGAAATCTGTAATTTCTGTAATTCCTAAAATCTGTAAATCACATTTTAATATTTATAAATTCTGTAATTTCAGTTTTCTATAATTCCGTAAATTAGTTTTCTCATATTTTAGAACAGTTGTAATTCTGTAATTTCTGTAAATCAATTTTCTGAAATCTGTACTTCTTGAATTTTGTAACTTCAGTTTTAAAATCTGTAAATTAAGTTTTAAAATATTTAAATTCACATTTTAATATGTAATTCAAGCAATATGTAATTTCACAAAACTAAAATTTCAGAAATCTGTAATTTCCTAAATATGCAATTTCAGCAATATGTAATTTAAGAAATATGTATTTATGAAATCCGGTGTCAGCAGTTTCAATTTGCATAACATATTGTTATATGTGCATATCATGAAGTTTTATTTGCATAACAGTAACTTATATTTGCACAAAATAAACTTCTTATTTTTCACTTTTTTTAATTAACTTTCTCTTTTTTCTTTTTTCTTTTTTTTTTGTTATATGAGAACATAACAAGGTTTTGTGATCTGTTTTGCTAGTTATGCTATATTTATCCCATTCTCCCTATGAAGTATGAATTTTCTTGCTAGTTATGGTATGTTTTATATTGATGTGTATGTTTTTTTATTTCTAATTGTGTGCTAACATGACCTCTTTTTGTGCAAATGTGTATACAAATTTGTACTGTTTTTTGGGAGTTCCTACTTCTTTTTTTCTCCTTTTTTGGTTGTGGCGTGAACATAACTCTTATTTGTTTAGTTGAATGTTATGTTATAATATAATTAAAAGCATTTTAGCTCAATGGTAGAGTGATGTGCTTATGCGCAAATACGTGGGTTCGAATCCCGCATAGGCTAAAATTTATAATAATTCTAGTAATTTACAAAATTTTCTAGTAATTTATAATTGCATATTATACTTTTACATTTGCATATCATCAATTTATATTTGCATATTTTAATCTTATATTTGCATATCATCAATTTATAATTGAAATTTACACAGGGAGGGAGGGAGCTTCACAAATTCTCCTTTGACTCAGCTGTCTATGGAATAAATAATGCTTGTCATCTCTCTCACTTCAATGATTTGTTTTTTGTCCCACTCAGGGATCTTCTTTAATTACATGCTTTAAATTGTGGTGCACTTAGTAGCGTACATGAGGACAATAGACACCACAGCTTGCAAACACTAACTTGCTATTTATTGAAATCGTTATTTCGTATTATTGTTTTATATGATATTAATTTTGAGAATGATCTTATTTGTAAACTTTAGAAATGCTGACATCTTCTGAAAACTTTAGAAATTCATTATATGTTGACATTTAGCTTAAAGGTTGATATTTAGCCGTTGACATTTAACTTAAAGGTTGAGATCGTTATTTTGTATTATTGCTTTATATGATATTAATTTTGAGAATGATCTTATTTGTAAACTTTAGAAATGCTGACATCTTCTGAAAACTTTAGAAATTCATTATATGTTGACATTTAGCTTAAATGTTGACATTTAGCCGTTGACATTTAACTTAAAGGTTGACATTTAACTTAAAGGTTGAGATCGTTATTTTGTATTATTGTTTTATATGATATTAATTTTGAGAATGATCTTATTTGTAAACTTTAGAAATGCTGACATCTTCTGAAAACTGTAGAAATTCATTATATGTTGATATTTAGCTTAAATGTTGATATTTAGCTTAAATGTTGACATTTAACGTAAAGGTTGACATTTAGCCGTTGACATTTAACTTAAAGGTTGACATTTAACTTAAAGGTTGAGATCGTTATTTCGTATTATTGCTTTATTGCTTTATATGATATTAATTTTGAGAATCATCTTATTTGTAAACTTTAGAAATGCTGACATCTTCTGAAAACTTTAGAAATTCATTATATGTTGACATTTAGCTTAAAGGTTGACATTTAACGTAAAAGTTGACATTTAGCTTAACGTGTTTGTATATTTACATTGAAGTGCCTTGTGATTTCTGACTTATCTAGAGATATTAGCTAGTAGCATTATATTACAAAGTTTAATTGTGTGCTGACATGTTTCTTTTTTATTTCTAATTGTGTGTTGACGTTGTTCTTTTTTATTTCTAATTGTGTGTTGACATAGTATCTTTTTGTGCAATTCAAATTGATGTATATGTTTTTTTGTTAGAATGTATAAGTTCTTTTTTTATTTCTAATTGTGTGTTAACATTTTCTCTTTTTGTAAAATTCAAGTAGATTTATAGGTTCTTTTTTTATTTTTAATTGTGTGCTGACATGATCTCTTGTGCAAATATAGCTTATGCTTTTATCAGTCTCTATAAGTGCAGGAGCCCTCTTGTCATTCTGAAATTATTTCTTTTTCCCCTTTGGGATTTTGAGTTTATGGTTCTAGGTCGTAGAGAGTTTAGGGTTCTGCTTTTGTATCATCTTGTGGCTGCTGTAGCTTCTGATTTTTGCTTGCATCTTGCTTCTGCTGATTTCGGGTCTCTTTTCGGGGCTGTTGTAGCTTCTGAATTTCGTCTTCTGTTGTTGTATTTGATGTACCTTCAATGTTGATGTTTACCTTCAATGTTGACATTTAGCTTTAATATTGACATTTAGCCTAAATGTTGACATTTAGCCGTTGATGGGCAAAAACTTTATCTTTTACTATTTCTTTTCACATTATTTGCTTGAAATTAAGAGGGAATAACAATCTTGCTGACATCCGGTGTCAGCAGTTTCAATTTGCATAACAGATTGTTATATCTGCATAACAGTTGTTTATATGTGCATATCATGAAGTTATATTTGCATAACAGTAACTTATATTTGCACAATATAAACTTCTTATTTTTCAACTTTTTTAAAAAATTACCTCTCTTTTTTCTTTTTTTTTTTTTTTTTTTTTTTTTGGTTATGTGAGAACATACCATGGTTTTTTACGAGCAGCTGCTGATGCTTGTGTGGTGACATGCTTTTGTAACAAAAAATATGTAAACAGAAGCTGTAAATCTGTCATCAATCATGCAGAAGCTGTAAATCTATAATCAGGAAAAAAAATCTGTACAAGCTGTAAAAAATCTGTAATCTGCGAAATCTGTAATCTGTGAAAATCTGTAATCTGTAATCTGTGAAAATTTGCAAAAAAATCTGTAATCTGTGAAAAACTGTAATCTGTGCAAATCTGTAATCTGTGAAAAACTGTAATCTGTGCAAATCTGTAATCTGTAAAAAATCTATAATCTGTGAAAATCTGTAATCTGCAAAAAATCTATATTGAGCACGTAACACAATATCTCACTGCATTTTAGCATTAGAAGCTATTCAACCAACACATTAGACCGAGCTCAACTATCACTTGTCAACAACACCAGATTTTTGCATAAGTATTAATTAGTAGTAGCACAACTATTCTTTCTTTTAGACTTACCACTACTAATTTATTTTTAGTTTAAATACAAAGAGTAGTAACTTCATAAATTTCAATCTAAATTTGTGCCGAAGGCACAAATTTTACTTCATTATATCAAACGCCAGCAGTGTAACAGATTTTTACAGTAATTCAATTCATTCTGAAATCAAAATCAGATTTTGGTTGTGCATAATCATTACAAGCTACTAACACAACATCTCATTGCATTTTACATCAAAAGTCATTCAACTAACACCTTATATTGAGCTTAACTAATACTTGTCAGCAGCATCCGAGGTTTGCATAGGTACTACATAATAGTAGCACAACTGGTATTTCTTTTATACTGATCACTATTAATTTCTTTTTAGTTTCAATACAAAGAGTAGTAACTTCATAAATTTCAATCTAAATTTGTGCCGAATGCACAAATTTTACTTCATTATATCAAACGTCAGCAGTGTAATAGATTTTTACAGTAATTCAATTCATTCTGAAATCAAAATCAGATTTTGGTTGTGCATAATCATTACAAGCTACTAACACAACATCTCACTGCATTTTACATTAGAAGTCATTAAACCAACACCTTATATTGAGCTCAACTAATACTTGTCATCTGCATCCGAGGTTTGCATAGGTACTACATAATAGTAGCACAACTGATATTTCTTTTATACTAATCACTATTAATTTCATTTTAGTTTCAATACAAAGAGTAGTAACTTCATAAATTTCAATCTAAATTTGTGCCGAAGACACAAATTTTACTTAATTACATCAAATGTCAGCACTATAAAAGATTTTTACATTAATTCAATTCATTCTAAAATCAAAAATCAGATTTTGGTTGTGCATAATCATTAAGGGCTAGTAACACAATATCTCACTGCATTTTAGCATTAGAAGCCACTCAACCAACACATTAGACCGAGCTCAACTATCACTTGTCAACAACACCAGATTTTTGCATAAGTATTAATTAGTAGTAGCACAACTATTCTTTCTTTTAGACTTATCACTACTAATTTATTTTTAGTTTCAATACAAAGAGTAGTAACTTCATAAATTTCAATCTAAATTTGTGCCGAAGGCACAAATTTTACTTCATGATATCAAACGTCAGCAGTGTAACGGATTTTTACAGTAATTCAATTCATTCTGAAAGCAAAATCAGAATTTGGTTGTGCATAATCATTACAAGCTACTAACACAACATCTCACTGCATTTTACATTAGAAGTCATTCAACCAACACCTTATATTGAGCTCAACTAATACTTGTCAGCAACATCCGAGGTTTGCATATGTACTACATAATAGTAGCACAACTGGTATTTCTTTTATACTGATCACTATTAATTTCTTTTTAGTTTCAATACAAAGAGTAGTAACTTCATAAATTTCAATCTAAATTTGTGCCGAAGGCACAAATTTTACTTCATTATATCAAACGTCAGCAGTGTAATAGATTTTTACAGTAATTCAATTCATTCTGACATCAAAATCAGATTTTGGTTGTGCATAATCATTATAAGCTACTAACACAACATCTCACTGCATTTTACATTAGAAGTTATTCAACCAACACCTTAGATTGAACTCAACTAATACTTGTTAGCAGCATCCGAGGTTTGCATAGGTACTACATAATAGTAGCACAATTTTTCTTTCTTTTATACTGATCAGTATTAATGTCAGCAGCGTCAGCATCTCCGATGTCGGCGTCAGCCGACATCAGCGTCAGCGCTGACACGGAAAATGTTAGTGGTGTTCGCAATGTTAATGGTGACAGTGTCAGCAGTGTCAAGAATATTAGTGCTTACACGAAAAAAAGAAGCGTTGGAACAAAAAAAAAACATCTTCGACGTCGGCGTCAACAGTTTTCGCAACATCGATGTCGGCGTCAGCCGACATCTTCGATGTCAGCGTCAGCAGCGTCAACATCTCCGATGTCAGCGTCAGCCGACATTAACGTCAACGCTAATACGGAAAATGTTGGTGGTGTTCGCAATGTTAGTGGTGACAGTGTCAGAAGTGCCAGCAATGTCAACAATGTTAGTGTCAACGGTGTCAGGAATGTTGGTGTCAGCAACATCAGATTTGACATTAATGCAATTTTAAAGCCTCGTATGTCAATAAATGGTAGAGCGATGTGCTTATGTGCAAATAAGATATATTAATGCAATTTTAAAATACATATGGATTTGCATATTCTTCTTATAAGGTTTTTTAAGCTTGCATAACATAATATTATATTTGCATATCATAATATTCTATTTGCATAACATCGGGTTATAGTTGCATATCTGAAAGTGCTGACATATATTTTTTTTTTTAAAAAAAAAATAAAAAAAAAATTAAAAAAAAAATCGGAAGGAGTTGGTTAACGCTGACCGGTCAACGGTCAACGTTGACCAGTGTCAACGGTGTCAGGAATGTTGGTGTCAGCAACATCGGGTTTGACATTAATGCAATTTTAAAGCCTCTTATGTTAATAAATGTGCACACTTGTGCACACCCCTTAAGATATATATATATATATATATAGGGAGTGGTTCCCTTGTGCACAACCCTTAAGATGTATCTTGTGCACAAATCTTGGCCCTTAATTAGGAGTTGATGGATGGTTAAGATTAATTGAGTGTTTTTGTTATTTTTTTAATTAAAAAATATGGGACCCACCAAAAAAACTACTTACTTCCCACTATCTGGCGCGTGTGCTCTCATTTTTTTGGTGAGAAATTGAAATTTGAAAGTGTTTTTTAATCTCTCTGACTCTCTTTTTTTTTTTTTTTTTTTTTTTTGTAAATTGCTATCCCTTTTTTTAAGTTCGCATTTTTGTGGTGAGAATGATTGAAATTTGAAAGTGTTTATTAATCTCTCTCTCTCTTTTTTTTTGTAAATTGTCATTTTTTTTAATTTCGCATATGAGGGATTTTTTGGTAGAACCACCCTATTTCGTTTGTTTTTGAAATTTATTTATAAATTTAACCGAATAATATTTAACATCCTACCGAATAATGTCATGTTAATTATATTCAATGGAATTAACCAATTCCATTGAATAATTTGTTACGTACTATCGAATAATGTTTTTTTTTAATAATTTGTTACATACTATCGAATAATGTTTTTTTTCCATCCGATCAAATTCAGATGAAAGAAACCTCAATTCCCTAAACAATGCTTACGATTTATACGAATAATGCTTCATATTTCAACGAATAATGTATAATTGTGTAATTAACTAATTATACTTGTACTATATACTAACGAATAATTAATCAAATTTCACTGAATAATTGACCAACCTATTAACACTATTAACCAAAATTCGACGCATTCGCCTGAACAATTGACAAATAATTAATCAAATTATACATCTAAAAAATCAAACACTAAATTCAACTAAAAATCAACACATTCGTCTGAATAATTCGTCGTTTTTCACCGAACAATGTGGGAATCAAATAAACACCTAACAATTGAAATTTCAAAATAATAACGCCCAACAGGGTCTCATAAACTCATAAAATCCCCAATTTTCCCAAATCAATTCCATCCAAAACCTAACAAATGAAAATTTCAAATTATAATGAACAATATCAATGTGAAGCAAAAATCAAATCTACAAGAACGGAGGGAATAAGGATGGTACTCAGCCTGGTGTGTCCCGTTGGGCGAGGCAGGGGCGGCGTACTGCGGGGCTGTTGGCGAGCGTGAGGGAGTGCTGCGTAGGAGGGTGCGGTGCGGCGCCGGCTTAGGGCTCGTACTAGGGCGAGGTGCGCTCGTACGACTGGTGCGAGAGAGCGAGCGCAAGGCTGTGCGGGAGTGCTGGGTATAGGGTTCGGGGAAGCGGACGGAAGGAGGTTCCTGCGGTGGTGAGTAGACTCCGGCCGCCTCCTCTCCCTCTCCCTCTCCCTCGACAAATTCGCCGGCTCCGGCTTCCTCTGGGAGACTCGCTAATCGCAGCCCTCTAGTCGCACCACCCGAAGACAGAAGGCCTGGGAAAATTGTCGTTCCCCCGCCCAGCAACTCGAGCCCTTCGGATCTCCATCGGGACGCTCTTTGTCTCCAGCCGAACCAAGCACCGCCTCCTATCCTCCGCTCGTCTCCTCCTCGACTTGCCGCCTTCAACTCGCCTTTGGGGCTCCAGTGCTCCACGAGGATGAAGAAGCATTTGCTAGGGTTTTATTCAATTCCACACGCGCTACACTCCCTATGATTTTCAGTTTGGGCTTTTTTCCACTTTTTTTTTTAAAACCACCCAATTGACGTGGCATCATCCTAGCCTTCTATTTCCTTTAAATCAACAGTCCACAATTGTGCACAAAGTACACTCTAAGGAGTGTGCACAATTTACCTAATCTATATATATATATATATATATATATATATATATATATATATATATATATATATATATATATATATAGGGGAGAGTTCAAGTGAGAAATATCCGGTCCGGTGAGAAGGAAAGAAGTATTGTGATTGGTTAATTAAAAAAAATAACACGCGCTTTTTTTAATTAGGTGAACAATACGCGCTGGGACTCCTTCCTCCTCACTGCTCCATCACCGACTCCGATAAACACCGTCGGCGCGGGCTCCGATCGACCGATCCTGCTCCTCCTCCTCCTCCTTCCTCCCTCCCATCACCACCGCCCCTGTCTCCGCCGCCCCTGTCGTTTACAAAGATTTCAGCCTCCTCCTCATTGCTTCATCACCGACTCCGATAAACACCGCCAGCGCGGGCTCTGATCGACCGATCCAGCTCCTCCTCCTCCTTCCTCCCTCCCATCGCCACCGCCCCTGTCTCCGCCGCCCCTGTCGTTTACAAAGATTTCAGCCTCTTGTTTGCTCACTGTCTCACTATCGGAGTGCGAAATTTGTTCCGACGGAGGAGGCGGTCGCCTGAAGAGGAGCTGATGGAAATCGCGCGGTGTCGGTGTCTGTGTCGGAGCTGATGGAAATCGCGCGATGTCGGAGCTGTGTCGGAGCTGATGGCAATCGCGCGATTTCAGCCTCTTGTTTGCTCGTCGCTGTTCGTCGAGGTTTCCTGAAAATTATGGTTTCTATTTGTTGGTGATTAGAAGTGCGAATGGTAGATGGATGTGCTCTGAATTGTTAATTTGAATTCATAGAAGTTTTATTTTGAATCATTAAATAGAAAAGATCACAGTATCTCTCCATTTGATGTTGGTTTCAATTTCATCGATTATGACAATTTTGGACTGTCATTGAATATGGTTTCAATTAAAAATATCACAGTATCTCTCCATTTTGAATCATTAAATAGTAATTATATTATAATTTATTTTTTAAGTTTGTTTTTTAATTTATATAAATATCAAGTGATTCGGGGTTTTAATACCAAATGGTTCATGGTTTTAAACTTTTAATATCAAATGGTTCAGGAGTTTTAATACCAAGTGGTTCAACGTTTTTATATCAAGTGATTCAGGGTTTTTATACTAAGTGGTTCAGGGTTTTTATACCTAGTGGTTCAGGGCTTTTATTCCAAGTGGTTCAAGAGTTTTTTATATCAAGTGGTTCAGGGTTTTTATTCCAAGTGGTTTAGGGGTTTTTTATACCAAGTGGTTCAGAGTTTTAAACCAATTGGTTCAGCACATATAAATAGAAGTGGTTCATGAAGTAAATAGAAGTGGTTTAGGGTCTTAAACCAAGTGGTTCAGTACATATATATATATAAGTGGTTCATGAAGTAAATAGAAGTGGTTCAGGGTTTTAAAACAAGTGGTTCAGCACATATATAGTTAGAAGTGGTTCACGAAGTAAAGAGAAATGGTTCATAAAATAAATAGTAGTGGTTCATGAAATAAAGAAGAGTGGTTCATCAAATAAAGAGTAGTGGTTCATCAAATAAATAATATTTTTTCATTAAATAAAAAATTAAACATTAAAAGAAAATAAAATAAGAATGAAAATTTTATAATTATTAAACACTAGTGGTTCATGAAATAAATAGTATTGGTTTTAGTTCATGAAATATGGAGTAGCGGTTCATGAAATAAGGAGTAGTGGTTCATCAAATAAATAGTATTCGTTCATTAAATAAATATTATTGGTTCATTTAATAAGTATTATTGGTTCATTAAATAAATAGTATTGGTTCATGAACCATTTTATTTTAAAATAAAACAAATAAATAATTAAAAATAAACATTAAAAGAAAATAAAATAGTAGTGGTTTATGAAATAAAGAGTATTGGTTTATGAACTAATATTATTTAATGTTGATTTTAATATATTCTTTATTTTTTTAAAAGATAATTTGAAATTATAAAAATATATAATTTTTTTACAGTGAAATATATATATATTTTCTAATGTATAATTAATAAAATTATATGATTTTAATTAAATTTCAAAAACGTTGATTTAATTTTGAGAAGAAAACTGTTTAAGGGTTAAAACTTATTAAATTGTATAATGAACATTAAAAGCTGCTTAGTCCCATTAATTAGTTGCATGCAGTTCTGGGTTCGATTCTCTGTATTGTGAAGGAAGAGGCGAGCGTTTTTTTTTTTTAAAATATGTACAGGCACGTGGATGGCACGACAGGAGTGGAGCAAGGCGCGTGGGGAGGCTGTCGTGGCTCAAACGCGCGGGCTAATGGTAGCGGACGGACCAATGAGATCGCTTCTTTCCTTCTCATTATTGGAGTTGTGTGTACCCGAACCCAACCCTATATATATATATAGGGAGTGGTTCCAGAGTGCACACCCCTTAGGGTGTGCATTGTGCACAAATATTATTCGGTGAAATGTGAAACATTATTCGGTGAAATTTTAAGCATTATTCGGTGAAATGTGAAACATTCTACCGAACACTATTATGTATTTTTTTTCCGTTCAGTTTAGATGAAAACGTCCCAATTCCACTGAATAATTTATAACATTCTACCGAATAATGTTTAGTTTTTTTATTTATCCATTTCAAATAAAAGAAACCTCAATTCCCTAAACAATAGTTACAATTTATATGGAATGCCTCAAATTTCACCAAATAATGTTTCACATTCCCCTAAACAATACTCACATTTCACCGAATAATGCTTCAAATTTCACTGAATAATGTTTCACATTTCACCGAATAATATTTTGTGCACAATGCACATCCTAAGCCTTGTGCACAAGTTACCCATTCTCTCTCTCTCTCTCTCTCTCTCTCTCTCTATATATATATATAGAATGGGCGATCAGGATCATGCCACATCAATGGTTT
Organism: Persicaria tinctoria; assembly: GCA_037127255.1. Taxonomy (NCBI): domain Eukaryota; kingdom Viridiplantae; phylum Streptophyta; class Magnoliopsida; order Caryophyllales; family Polygonaceae; genus Persicaria; species Persicaria tinctoria. Next base: position 20,253,522 of record JBANSL010000013.1, on the reverse strand, counting down.
TTTTTTAAAAAAAAAATTGTGTTAAATGAGGCCCAATTGCATTAGTAACCTATGACAAGCACGTGTAACCTAAAATAATAAAACCCTAGCCCTGTTTAGCGTTGTGAAGCGTCAATCCTCTACCTCCTCCTCTCCAGATCGGCAATCCGATGTAGCCTCTCACCGCCGGCAACCAGAAGAAAATCAAAGCGAAGGATAGGTGAGCGCGGAGGCAAAGCGGTGATTCAGGGGACCGGCGGTGAGGCGAGGTGGTGGTGGGCTGCGAGGCGGAGGCCAACCCTGGTGAGGTGGAGGCGAGCCCATCCTTCCTCCCTCCTATTTCTGTGATTCTTCCTCTTCCTTGCTCCAGGTGGTGTTGCGCCTGATCGGCGGCGGCGATTAGAAGGGCGAATTGGAAGAGGCGATCGACAGCGGAGACGACGATCCAGGCATCGATGCCTCCGATGAAGGGCTTCTCCGATGTAATGCGATTGAAGGGCTTCTCCAATGTATCGCCTCCGATTGAAGGGCTTCTCCAAGGAGATCTTGTGGCTTATTTCGGTTTGTGGTAATTGTTTACTCTGCGGCGCCCTAAATCCGATCCCCATCGCTTGATTTTTTTTTTTGGGTGAAATCCCATCGCTTGAATTTGTGTTGACTGCTTATTTCTTCTTTATCTTGCATTTGCTGCGTACACCAGGACTTGCAATTTGTAAGTGTTGAATTATCATAGGAATTCTAATTGACATGTAATTGATTTTTTGGCCTAATTTGTTATGCTTGTATAGAACCATTCCGGTGACATTGATGATTTTCAATTTGCATTGCTTGTGATTTGTATGAGAGTGTAATTTGATTATCAAATTTTTATTTATTATTCGTCAATTGTATGTGTCAAATTTTGGTTACCAGTGATAATGAGTTGGTAAATTATTCAGTGAAATCCGATTTATTATTCGTCAGAATTCAGTGAAATCTAATTTATTATTCGTCAGAATATGGACTTCGGGTTGACAACAACATAAAACAAAACATTATTCAGTGAAACGTGAGACATTATTCGGTGAAATATGAAGCATTATCTTAAATTAATTGACAAAAAATGATCATTATTCGGTAACTTGTGATAAATTATTCAGTAGAATTGTTAAATTTTGATCTGAATTGGATGGAAAAATATAACATAACATTATTCGGTATGATGAGAAACATTATTCAGTGGAATTGTCAAATTTTTAAACAAATGAAATTACGTGAGTCCTGCCAATAAATCACCCATAATAATTTATTTTTCACAAAATCATTAAAATTATCTACATTTTGTAGAAAATCAGCAAAAAAATAAATAAAGGTAGTTGAGTTACACGTACAACATTAGAGAGCAAGAGGAGAGAGATTTTTCAAAGGCTCATAATTGTGCACAAGATATACTCTAAAGGGTGTGCACAAGGGAACCACTCCATATATATATATATATATATAGGATTGACTCCGGTGAAAACCAAAAATTAGGGTGAAAACCGTGAGGAGCGATTTCATTGGTTGAAATTGAGGAGAAAAAAAAAAGGGGACGCGCGTGAATTGAAAATAAAAAACAAGGACGATTTAATTTGGTCAGGGAGTGAATCCCAAAATACGGCCTTTCTCTCTCCTTCTCCATCGCTCGCCCCTCCCTGAAAATCTGAAATCTCTCTCCTTCTCCCATGGAATCCAATCGATCTTTCTCCTGCGAACGCAAACCCTCCCCCTCCTCTAAGCGCTTCCTTGCTCTCCTCTCCCAGGGTCCGCCGTCGGCTGCCGCCCCTTCCTTTGCCGTCGATGAACTGAGCGAAGACGACGTCTTCTGGAACGGTGAATCCTTCAGATCTCTGAGTTCGCTCTCTAGCTCCTCCCCTTCCAGGATGCTGTTACTGTTACTAGTTATAGACCAGAGATTGAAATTAAAGCTGCTGTTATAGATGGTTTGGTTGTTCTGGAGAGTGATCTTGAATTTGACAGGTTATCAGGGTTTGAATACGGGGCGAATGAAATATGCTTGATTGAGAGAAATCTCAAGAATTAAGAGATTGTATCACACTTGAAATCTGCAGCACCTCCTGTGAAAGATTTGCAATTTTCTGGTGGTGATTGGTTGAGCAATACTTCTGGTGAACCGTTAATCACAAGTGATTTTACAGGACATTCATTTTTTAGTGCTGCAATGGGTTTGGAGGAAGTCAGGTTGTATTTTCCTCAGAACAATACCAATTTGTCTGTTGAAGGGAATGTGAAGTCTGTCATGGATCCAAATGATGCAGTTGAAGGTCTTCATGTCGATCTGCATACATTGATAAGTAGTTTACCTAAGATTTCTGTTGAATGGTGTAAGAAGACGAGTCCTAGGCAAATAGATGCCTTTTTCCGGGGAATCAATGCAAAAAATTCTGGGAAAGATCATGATGGTTTGGGAGACCAATGTTTTCCTGCACAAGATAGTGTCTTACCTGTAGGATACACCTATGCATTTGAAAGATCTACTTTGCCTCCTGTCCACGAGGTTGAAAAAAAATTTGGTTAAACAAGAAGAGTCTTTGCAATGTTGTGATCCAGAGATGGTTGTGGGCAGTGACTCGCCTAGAGACCTAAGCAGACAGAATACATATTCGATTTGAATGATATTCTTGAAGGTAAGAGGGAATGCTGAGGCAGTGCCATCTAATGAGGATTTATGCTCCTTGAGAAGGAGTTCACGAGAAAAGAAAATTTTCCAAAAAACATCAAGCATGCAGTATTCTAGGAAAGGATAAAAAAAAGTATGGATTTGTTTCACAGTTGTAAGAAGCAAAAGAAGTTGCAAAAACAGACCCGCTCGTGTTTCTAAATGGGGGCTAATTGAGAGTTTGTCAAAAATCACTACTACATTTTCGACCTTTGGTGGCGGTCAAAAACCACTGCCTAAAGCCCTATAACCGCTGCCTAAGGCCTTTGGCGGCGGTTTACCGACCGCACCATCTGCTCCCGTTTCCATAGATCTATGGCAGCGGTTTCAGAAGCCTATAGTTGCGGCTCTTACTAGATGGATAAACCGCTGCCAAAGGTACCTTGAACCGCCGCCACAAAGTCTATGGGGACACTTGTGAGGGGGAACAATGGAAGCGGGTAAAAAACCCTTAGGCAGCGGTTCAAAGAAGCGTATAGAGGCGATTATTAAAACCTATGGCAGCGGTTGGTTGGATATGGAAGTGGTTTTCATGCTCTGTGGCAGCGGTTATAAAACTTTGGTAGCGGTTTGATTAATTTTTGGCAGCGGTTTAATATAAAGGGATAGTATTTTCACTATCCTATGGAAACGGTTTTATTTATCTTTGGTAACGGTTCTCAAGCTTTTGGCAGCGGTTTCAGAAGCCTATAGCTGCGGCTCTTGCTAGATGGATAAACCGCTGCCAAAGGTACCTTGAACTGCTGCCACAAAGTCTATGGGGACACTTGTGAGGGGGAACAATGGAAACGGGTAAAAAAACCCTTAGGCAGCGGTTCAAAGAAGCGTATAGAGGCGATTATTAAAACCTATGGCAGCGGTTGGTTGGATATGGAAGCGGTTTTCATGCTCTGTGGCAGCGGTTATAAAACTTTGGTAGCGGTTTGATTAATTTTTGGCAGCGGTTTAATATAAAGGGATAGTATTTTTACTATCCTATGGAAGCGGTTTTATTTATCTTTGGCAACGGTTCTCAAGCTTTTGGCAGTAGTTTTGTTGCTCTATAGCAGCGTTTAGTGTTATATGACAACGGTTTTGTATAGCTCATAAATGAATGATTTGGGTGCGGTTTATTCATAGCACACCTGTTTAATATAATTTTAAAGATATATATATATATATATATATATTGAAATCATAAATTTAAAACTAACTATAAAATGAAGAATATAAAATCAAAATATTACACTTACTTTCATTGCATTATAGCCTTAAGTACAAAAGTTTCATTACAAATATACATACTTATCTAGCTATCGGTTGATTGTACAAAATTTGGGTTTGCTAAGAGTTAGGTAGTACATATTAACAAAAGGCTAAACCCAAGTGAACTATATCGAAAATAGAATAAAAAGTGGAATGTGCGTAAAAAGTAGGAAGGCATAGTTTGTAACCTACACAAAAAGTGGGATGCGCACAAAAAATATAGCAACATGGGCAATATGGACACTCTACGTCGATCAGCAAAATGTCATCAAAACACCTGCAATATGGTCATCAACGACAATAACAATTTAGTAATGGCACGCAGCATGGCATTCAACAAGCAATATTTTTATGGCAAAAAGGGCAACCAGAAACGCAGTAAAGATCATCCAGAAATTTTAGGCATTAACATATATTGCCAATTCAGCTAGTCTATAACCTCAAATAGCAACCAAAGTATCCGCCTACACCTACCAAACCAAAAATGCAGTACTACCTGGATGAGCAACCAGAAATCAGCATTAGAACACGAATCTGTTTAGAATCCTATACGACATTATCTTAGCACACCCTCACAAGTAGCATAAATAAAGTAATGTCTAATACAATCACCTAAAAACTTGAAGAGAAAACCCCCTGATATGACAAAGATGTTTTGACTTTAAAATAATATGAAAAAGGATATTAGTACATACCTTAAGGATCATACCCTTGTAGATATTCATGTACACAACTGCTGAAGAATAAAACTTCACCCAGGTATCTTCTGATCTGTTAAGCCGCTGATTATTCTGAAAGGAGTTCATCCAAGTGAGAAATAATAAGGATGTTGCTGTAATTCTTAGCATTCATGACTGCAACATTAGACTCCACTCTTTTCAACTTGTCCGGTCACTCATTTAGTCATGTATTGACATTCAAATCAGTTGTCAAAAATTCAGCTGGTAAAGAATTTGGCCTCAAATTGGTTTAACTCAAATGTAAAAAAAAATAATTTGCTCTAAAAAATTCAGCTTGTTAAGAATTCAATGTGACATTCAAATCAGCTGTAAAAAAAAATTTCATCTTGTTAGGGCTTTAGCAAAGGAAAAACATAATCTTTATCACTAAGGCTTAACTAGAGAACACAAACTCAAAGAGAGACATATATGCAAGAAACCAAACAAACTTGAAAGAAAGGAGGTATAAGGTGCAAGGAAGACTCCCTTTGGTCTTCTTTTAACAAATCTTTGATGAAGCAAGATCTCATATTCCTAAGCACATAAGGAACTTCATCTCAGATTTCTTATAGAAGGAGAAACACATGATAAACCACGAAACACTTATATGGGGCTGAATTTGAAGCACCAAACATGAAGGCAAAAAAGTTTCTGAACAGCAACATATCAATCCACATACCATGCTAAAGACCACACAACCAAGTCTGAAAATCAAGAAACTCGTATATAACATAAAGAGGATCATAAAAAATATTTCATACATGAAGAATTCAGCCAGAATTCACAATAAGACCATGTAAACAAATGCATACAGATCCTGAATACATAGGCTCTGAAAAAACAGCTTCCAAACAAACTGCAGAGCCTAGATTTCAACACTAATACATAAAAAAATGCATATATATGAATCCAAGCAAAACAGAACAAGGGACAACAGTTCAAAACCAACAAATTAAGGCGGGAGAATGCATGAACTATACCTTTAGATACAAAGCCAGCAACGAGAAAAGGGTGGAGAAAGCAACACCACCTCCAATCCTAAAAAGCGGAGAGCCACTGAATCGCTGCTCCCCAATTCTGGCAATTAACAAGCAAAGCTACAACAAAGTTACCAATATGCAGCATGTTTGATGCAGACCACCAACTTAGGCTACCTAAGTTAACATATAACACACATTTGATGCAGGCCAACTAAGTTGCATGGAATGTGACAAAGAACATGACAAGAGTCCAAGAAATGACATTTTCAAGCATGAACTTTACATTTAAGGTTAAGATATAACATAGACATAGAATATATGTTTGGTGTTAGGATAGTAATAGGATACAAGCAAGGTCCCAAAACGTGTGAAACAAATTTAGGAAGTGAACTAATTAAAAAGAAATAAGAAACCACCAAGGGAAAAAAGCAATAATGCAGCTCAATAGAAACTTCATTAGCTATTGTCATTGTTAAATGGTTGAACTGCTCGGGGGAAAAGCAAGCAAGTGTTGCACTAAGGGAAAAGGAAGCAAGTGCTCTAAGGGGAATGTAAGCAATTGCTAAATATAAACTTACCCAGGAACATGGATGCATCAAAGAAATGGCATGCTACTAAGGGAAAAGACAGGCAAGTGCTTAACTAAGGGAAACATAAGAAATTGTTAAAAAGAACCACTTACCAAATTGACAAATAGTTACACTGATAATGGAATAAGACAACTATATGCATTTTGTTACGGTTTATGTGCCTACATAAAGGAGACACGTAACACTTATATGCATTTTTTCAACATTTCTTCTTCCAACAACATCAAACAGCTCCTGTTAAACTATCTCATAAAAAAGCAAGTACACTACTCATGATCTTAACAAGAGACTAATAAATGAAGCATATAAACATCATAAACATGTGAATACATTGTCAGTTGCTTCCAATCAGAAGGAATGTTGTTTCAAGAAAACTTCTTAGCAGCCAGTTTATGGCTTTTTGCATACAAACCTTTGGATATCATTATATAAAGACAAAAAAAAATCCCACTAAAAATTACAATGGGTAGACAAGTTGAAAAATATTATTATTTCCTGCTGCACAAGTTACATAATCATTTGACAATAATTCATCTACAAATAACTTGTCACTTTCAAAGCTAATCTCTCAAATTTGTGGTTTTAAAATTAATATAAATTATTGATCATATGTAATAGTTATTAACTATCCATAAATTCAGCACATGCTAATGAGAGGCCATAACTCAAAGCAACTTCTAGGCAAGGTTTCCAGCATATAAAATGAATAAATTAAGCACAAAACCTATGAGATATATCAGGATATAAACTAAATCTAAGTTCATCCACTGAACTATAAGATATTGAGATGAAACTTTCATGTCTCCTGTAGTTGCTATTTGTTAAAATAAACAATCAGCCAGTAAGAAAGATAACAGACCTGGAGAACAACAGTTGCTAGGATATACTTCCATTTATCGTAGAGAAGTTGGATCTCTGCTGATGTTTCCGTGCAAGTCTCTTTTACAACTTCACAACCAAACACAAACAACCAAATCAATTTTTTTAACAAATACAATGCCAATGACAAAACCAAATCCACTTCTAACCTCTCAAAAAAAAACAAGTTGAATCTTGACAGAAGCTAGCCAAATCGATCGCGATCAACAACACTAACACGAGAAACGAATTCGAATATCTAATACCCTAACCGCTTCGACCCTTGCGAGAGCAAATTTTACCAGAAATGAAACTCTAGATCGAAAATTCTTTTACAAATTGAAAACCTAGATCTAAACCAAAGAACCCTAAACCTAGATCTGAAGCATCAATTAAAGAGGACTAACCATCATCGGCGCGCTCTCGGTGGCATTCACGGACTGGATTGAGTATTTGTTGTTGTGGAGCTTAGCCGTCAACACATCGGGTGGAGAAGGAGGGGGGAGTACTGTTGGAGGCGGCGCCTGGGTGGTATCGGAGTCGGGATGAGAAGTATCGGCCTCTAGGTCGAGATTCGAGGAAAGGGACCTGAGAGAGAGGCAGAGAACGATGACAGAGGTAGGCGTCGGACTGAGAATGAGACTGAGAGGGGGAAGCAATGGGGAGGGTTGGGTCAGATCTGAGGGAGAGAGCTCAAGGAGAGATCGAGAAGCTGGAGAAGGGGGTCGTGGTGTTTTACCCAAATCTCCAGATTCGCGAAAGTGAATGTTTTTTTTTAGCGGGCCTTCAAAATTTTGGGAAAAATTAAGCGGGCCGGACATTTAAACCCGCCAATTTGATAAACCGCTGCCTCAAATAAAATTTTTTAGCGGGTTTTGGTGAACCGCCGCCATAGCGATTATCACTTAAATGAACCGCTGCCAAAAGATACGTGAACCGCCTCCATAGGCATAAGTTTTAAAAACCGCTGCCTAAACCGCCTCCATAGACTAAACCAGTTCTAAATTCATAAAATTCTCTTAAACCGCTGCGGCGAACCGCTTCCTTACTGAACCGCTGCTCTAAACCGCCTCCTTTGCTCGAAATTGTAGTAGTGAATATATTATATTGATAAACCTTCATGTAAGGCAGCAAGGATTATCAAAACCTTTAGGTGGAGATAATAAATCATAAAAAAATGAAGATACTAGTAACATTAAAAGATGTCAAATTTAGGACTAAATATAACTATGGGTTCAAGATTTCTAATATTTTGAACCTACTTTAAATAGAGACAATACATCATGAAAAAAAAAATAAAGGAATGAGTAACATTAAAAGACTTGAATTTACGATAGATATAACTATGAGTTCAAAGTTTAAAAATCTTTAACCTACTTTAAATGGAGTCAATACATCATAATAAAAACTTGAAACTACTTAATAAACCTACATGAAATGTAAGACAACAAGATGTCACTTTAGGACTATATATAACTATGGGTTCAAGATTTTTAAATCTTGAATCCACTTTAAATGGAAGTAATACATCATAATAAAATCTTGAACCTACTTAATAAAACTGATATGAAATGTAAGACAACGAGATGTCACTTTAGGGTTGTATATAACTATGGGTTCATGATTTAAAAATCTTGAACCTACTTTAAATGGAGTCAATACATCATAATAAAAACTTGAAACTACTTAATAAACCTACATTAAATGTAAGACAACAAGATGTCACTTTAGAACTATATATAACTATGGGTTCAAGATTTTTAAATCTTGAACCAACTTTAAATAGAAGCAATACATCATAATAAAATCTTGAACCTACTTAATAAAACTGACATGAAATATAAGACAACGAGATGCCACTTTAGGGTTGTATATAACTATGGGTTCAAGATTTTAAAATCTTGAACCTACTTTAAATTAAGGCAATAGACCATGAAAAAAAACATAAAGCTACTTAATAAATCAATATGAAATATAAGACAACAAAATGTCACTTTATGGTTAGATATAACTATGAGATCAAGATTTAAAAATCTTTAACCTACTTTAAATAGAGACAATACATCATAATAAAAACTTGAACCTACTTAATAAACCGACATGAAATGTAAGACAACAAGATGTCACTTTAGAGCTATATATAACTATGAGTTCAAGATTTAAAAATATTGAACATACTTTAAATGGAGGCAATACATCATAATAAAAACTTGAACCTACTTAATAAACCGACATGAAATGTAAGACAACAAAATGTCACTTTATGGTTAGATATAACTATGAGATATTCAAGATTTAAAAATCTTGAACCTACTTTAAATAGAGACAATACATCATAATAAAAACTTGAACCTACTTAATAAACCGACATTAAATGTAAGACAACAAGATGTCACTTTAGGGTTATATATAACTATGAGTTCAAGATTTAAAAATATTGAACATACTTTAAATGGAGGCAATACATCATAATAAAAACTTGAAACTACTTAATAAACCTACATGAAATGTAAGACAACAAGATGTCACTTTAGGACTATATATAACTATGGGTTCAAGATTTTTAAATCTTGAACCTACTTTAAATGGAAGCAATACATCATAATAAAATCTTGAACCTACTTAATAAAACTGATATGAAATGTAAGACAACGAGATGTCACTTTAGGGTTGTATATAACTATGGGTTCAAGATTTAAAAATCTTGAACCTACTTTAAATGGAGTCAATACATCATAATAAAAACATGAAACTACTTAATAAACCTACATGAAATGTAAGACAACAAAATGTCCCTTTAGAACTATATATAACTCTGGGTTCAAGATTTTAAAATCCTGAACCTACTTTAAATGGCAATACACCATGAAAAAAAAAATTGAACCTACTTAATAAACCGACATGAAATTAATGTAAGACAATAAAGTGTCACTTCAGGACTATATACGAGTTCAAGATTTTAAAATCCCGAACCTGTTTGAAATGAAGGCAATACACCATGAAAAAAAATTTAAACCAACTTAATAAACCCATAATTATAAAAAACTCGAACCTACTTAATACACTATCATAATTATATATATATAAACTTTTTATAAAATTTTAAGCCTACTTAATAAAATATTGAACCATATATTTATAAAATCTTGATCATGCCACTATATAAATCTTAATTTTTTTTCTAACCAAGGATCCATGTCCATTAACTATTCAAATAAAAGTGTAAAGGAGTAATTAAGACTAATATGTTAATTAATTTTGTATATCCAAATAACATAAATTTAATTGGATTTTTTTGGTAACTGTCCAAAAAATGGGGGCTGTACTTTTGTAAAATGTCCTAAATTGACATTTTTACCCTTACTATAACCTCCCTTTTCTTCCGTCCTGTCCGGCTCCAAATGCCCAGCGACCCCAGCCTGGTTTGGAAAACGCCCAGCTTCGAGCTTCCGTCTCCCTCACCCGCTTTTGATTGCTACGTGTCTTGATTGTACGGAGTACAGAATTACAAACATTTCACTAGCTAGAATTGATAATACACCGTATTTGATTGACACGTGTACGATGTTGCTATTGTTATTCTTCATTTTTTTATTGCAACTGTGTACTAAAGCTAGTCTTCAATTTCAACTCATTCTTCATTTTTTTAGCTTCTTTGTACGTATGAAATATGGAGTAATTTGGATTTCTACTTTTTTTTTTAAATAAGTTTAGTGTCACCACCTTTATCACACATGGTTGGTAACACGTGTGGTGACGACGTTTTTTTTTTGATAAATTTTTTGGTGACGATTTTTTTTCACCACCTTTATCAGTGGTAACACATGTGATGATAATTTTTTTTTGTGACAACTTAATTTTTAGAGTTTTTTTTTACCGGGTCACTGTCAACACCCTTATCGCTGTCATCACTCTTATCATTGTCATCACCCGTATAGTTGTCACCACCCTTATCACTGTCACCACTCTTATCACTATCACCACCCTTATCAGTGGTCACTGTCACCACGCTTATCACTATCACCACCCTTATCACTGTCACCACCCTTATTATTGTCACCACGCTTATCACTGTCACCACCCTTGTCACTGTCACTACCCTTATAATTACCATTGTCATAAATAAACCATGACAAAGTTCAAATATAATTATCACAATCATAAATAAATAAAAACTGTAACCACTTTCACCCTAGGACAAAGAGAGAGAAAACCTTATAGAGGTTAATGCTAACCAAAAGAAAATTTGGTGGTGTCACCGCCATAAAAACAGTGTCACCACAAATGTATAAAGTGGTGTCACCACTAGTGTAGCAAGGGAAAGAATAGTCAAGTGTTATTAGTGGTGTAACCAAGGAAAAATACCAAATGAAAAACCCTAGGATAAGGGAAAATGTTATTAGTAGTATTACCACAATTTAAAAAAAAGTAACAAATACTGTCACCACCTCTATCGTTGTCACCACCGTATCGATGTCATCACTCCTATCGCTGTCACTACCACCCCTATCATTGTCACCACCACCCCTATCACTGTCACCGCCCTTATTGTTGTCACCACCTCTATTGCTGTCACCACTCATATCGCTGTCACCACCACTCCTATCGCTGTCACCACCACTTCTATTGTTGTCACCACCACCCTTATTATTGTCATCACCTCTATCGTTGTCACCACTCCTATCACTGTCACCACCACCCATATTGCCGTCACCACCCTTATTGCTGTCATCACCACTATCGTTGTCACCGCCCTATCGTTGTCACCACTCCTATCGCTGTCACCACCACCCATATCACTGTCACCATCACCCCTATCGATGTCACCACTCTTATTATTGCTGTCACCACCCCTATCGCTGTCATCACCCATATCGTTGTCACCACCTCTATCGCTATCACCGCCCTATCGCTGTCACCACCACCCCTATCACTGTCACCGCACTTATTGTTGTCACCACCACTCATATCGTTGTCACAACCCCTATCACTGTCACCACCACTCATATCGCTGTCACCAACCTTATTGCTGTCACCACCTCTATCGATGTCACCGCCCTATCACTGTCACCACCAATCCTGTCGCTGTCACCACCACCCATATCACTGTCACCACCACCCATATTGCTTTCACCATCTTTATTGTTGTCACCACCCCTATCGCTGTCATCACCACCCCTATCACTGTCACCACAACTCATATTGTTGTCACCACCCTTATTGATGTCACCACCTCTATCGCTGTCACCACCCTATCGTTGTCACCACTCCTATCGTTGTCACCACCACTCATATCGCTGTCACTACCACTCCTATCGCTGTCATCACCACCCCTATCACTGTCACCACCCTTATTGCTGTCACCACCACCCTTATCGTTGTCACCACCCTTATCACTGTGGTGACACCTTTGTTTTTTAGAGTTTTTTTTACGAGATCACTGTGTTGACATTATCAGTGGTGACACATGTGGGAACAACCTTTTTTCGTGATAAAGTTTTTTTTACGGAACCATTGTCACTACGCTTATCGATCAATGATGACACATGTAGTGACAATTTTTCTTTGAGCGACAGTGACATCTTTATTTTCAGGGATTGTTTTTACCAGAACACTGTCACCAACAATGTTACCAATTCAAACGGTAAAACGACTTAGAAGATACCAAAGTTGCAGAACGAACAACAAAGATTGCCATCACTCATAAAAGGGGAAAGATTTACTGTCATAACAAATCATAAACATAAACACTTGATTAAGAAAATATAATAAAAGATAAGGCACATAAATTAGATGTGCAAATGAACCTGCAGGTGGCTCTTTAATTAGGTGACATCTAACCTTACAACTATTGATTGATTGATACTCGTACAAATTAAGCAAGAAACCAGGGCCGTCCAATCAATTTTAGAGGCCCGGGTCATAATTTTATAAATTATAAATTTTATATGTAATTTTTATTTATTTTTAATATCTTAAGATGAGTATGTTAAAAGAATTTAGATTATTTTTGTTGATATTTAAGGAAAATTATAAAAAAACTCTTTAAAATAAGAATTTTTAAGAAAATCACCGATAAAATTTATATTAAAAATTTTATACAAATTGTTTTAATCCATAGTACAGATTACGTACGCAAAGTATATTTATCGATCTTTTGCTCTATAAAATTTATAATTATACAATATTAAAAATAATTTATATACTGCACGTTTAAATTTGTGTCATTTTTTTTAAACACAAAACCCTTGTGTTTCTATATATATATATATAAATAATATTCTAAAACTCCTTGAAACATATTATTTCATTCAATTCAATTAATATAAATATAGCTATGACCATATGAATATTTTTTTCTTGATTGTCCATGTTAATAAAACTAAAATTGTTCATGAATGACATAATTATAAAATGAAATTAAAAGATTAGCTGTATTTAAATTTGAATTAATAATTTGATACTCTATGACTTTATGAAATTTATTGAGGCCACATAAATGAAGAGAAATAAGTGGGGCGACCTAACCAATAGAAAAAAAGGTTAGAATGTTAAGAGTTGTGCTAAATCTGGGATTCGAACCCGTGACTTTAAAAAAAAGTGCATGTACCGTAGAAATTCAACAACCACCACGCCAACAGACACTTGTGTTAATTTTAAAAATATTTTATTATATATACCAAAATTAGTAAAAAATGAGGCCCCGTAAAATCGGAGGCCCAGGGCGGTCGCCCGCTTTGCCCTCCCCATGGCCGGCCCTGCAAGAAACTGCAAGATGAATTCAATCGGTTGTGGGATTGACCGATTAACCTTAACTTTGACCAGCTGTGAGGATTGAGATGCAGCTTTGGAAGACCTCCACTTGACTTTGCAGCTTCAAATTGAAGGGCCCTGCAGCAAATTACAATTGCCACTATTACAATATATTACAAATTGCAATTTCAATTGGGGATACACACGGTAGAGATAGACACACAGAATGAATGGTAGGAGCGTACCATGCTCATACGGTAGAGATACACCATCATCAACTGCAGAATAACACTAGATTTACTCATCTCCATAAGCAATTCCACAGATCATCATCAATAAACAACAACTCAGAATAGGACAAAGAACAAGCAAACAAAACGCATAGGCATTATCAAAGCCAAAATCGACCAATTTCAGTTGAAATTTCTCACAGTCATTTTCACAAACAGGTAGTCCTCGTGCTGCTGTAACCGAAACAACAATGGGGAAGAAGAGATATAGAATTACCAGAAGCAATCACAGCTGACATCAAACAGAAGAGCAACAGGATCAGAAACGACCGCCTCGGAATCAGCCGCGGGAGTTGGCCAGAGTGACAGCGTAGTGGAGGCGATGCTGAAGGACCTGATCCGAGGAGGCGGCGGTGAGGCGAATTAGGATGTTGAATCGCTGATCGCTGTTCGAAATCGATCGCCAACTCCACAGATCGAAGGAATCCGCCAACTCCACAGAGGAATTTTGTTGTCGATTTCGCTGCATCTTCTGTACTGCGATGACAGCGATGATTCAAGGACTTCCTGTGTCGCTGCCAAATCCATAGATCTCTGTACCGCGATGAGACGGATTAGGTTGTAGGCGAGACGAATCTGGTTCAGCAGGAGCGGCGATCTCGGAGAGGATGGCAGATCGGAAGGGAGGAGAGAGGAGCGTGAGGAAGCCATGGCTTTAACCTCAAATCTGTGTGGAAGATTGGAGAACGGACAGGTAAATTAACGTGGGGACAAATTGGGGTTTTCAAAAATATTTAGAACATTTAGCAAAAACTGATTTTAAGTGGACATTTTACAAAGAGTCGGCAAAATGGACTTTTACCAAATATCTTCAATTTAATTTAGGTTATACACAAATAAAACCCAATAAAGAAAAAGTAACTAATTAAGCCCAATAAAGAAAAAGTGACTAAGCCCAATAAAGCCCAGTTGGTATGATTTCTTTGGTTCGACCCCACACCAGCAAGTAACGCAAGTTAATTACGGAGTATTTTGTTTTTTAAACGCTACAGTGGACGCGCGCTATTTTTGGTACCTACGGGCTAGTGGCGCGCGTGTGCTTACATTGTTATCATCCAATCAAATCACTCCTCACGGTTTTCACCACAATTTTGGTTATATATATATATAGAGAATAGGTAACTTGTGCACACCCCTTAGGGTGTACCTTGTACACAGATCTGAACCGTTAAATCACATTCAGTGGATGGTGTAGATTAAAAACATTTTTAATATATTAAAAAACTGAAATTGTAAAAGATTGAAAACACGTGAGTTTGGAAGCGCGTGTGACCTATCTTCTTCATCCCTATATCATATCGAAAATCCCTAAAAAATTTGGATATAAAAAAACTCCCATCTCAACCGCAACCGATCTAGTAGATGAGAAGGCGGAGCGGACGATCGACGAAGGCGGTGCCATGGAGGTGCTCCAGTTGACCGATTCATCATCCAGGAAGGCTTGATCGAGCCTAGCATTGGTGTGTTCAATTCGATCTGCTCCAAATCCGACGAGGAGATTGTGCAACCGGTTCAAGGAGAAATCCCATCTCACTCGCTTGAACGAGGACCGGCGATGTCGGAGAGCGGAGGCGATCCGGCGGGAGGCTCTGTAGAGGGCGACCGGGGGTGAGGATAGACGTGTCCAGGCGGAGGCGATTCGGCGGCGAGGAGCAGGCGAGAGTAGTGCGACTTCGGAGAGATCGACGAGGAGGTATCGCTAATTAGCCATGGATTCCGCTGAGTTAAAGGTCGAGTTTCCCGGTGGAGGCGGCAAGAACCGACCCAAGCATCAATTTGCGGCGAGGGACGCGAGGAAGTCCCACTTTAAAGGTCGAGTTCTCCGTTCGATGGGTCGATTTGAGTTCTCCCGTGGGCGGTGGTGTGTTGCTGGGCGGAGCGGGAAGTTGGAATTTCAATTAAATTGGAATGAAAGAGACGGTGGGCGTGGGATCCTTTTCCGGTGGGGGTGGGGGTGGGGGGTGGGTGGGTGAGTGTTGATTCGTGTTTGGGTTAGGGGCCACCCAAAGGGTTCTCGATATTTATAATTTGATTTAATATTCGTCAATTATTCAGATATATGTGTCGAATTTTGATTACTAGTAGTAATGAGTTGGTTAAGTTATTTGTTGAAATCTGATTCATTATTCGCCTGAATATAGAATATTCGGTTTTGGCAAACAACATAAAACAAAAACAAAACATTATTCGGTGAAATGTGAAACATTATTCGTTGAAATATGAAGCATTATTTGTATTAATTGTAATTATTGTTTAGATATTTGAGGTTTATTTTATTATTCGGTAGTATGTGATAAATTATTCAATAGAACTGGTAATTTTTTATATGAACTAAATGAAAAAAGATGTTCGAGTGGACTACTCAGGCTCTCTTCTGTTGCGTTGATGGAAGGAGAAGATTTGCCTAGTTGGAAACACACAAGCGATGGGGACTACTCGGCAAGTACTGGATATTTGAATATTTGTAATTGGCAAAATTGGCAGCATAATGATGACAACTTCTTCAAGAAAATCTGGAGGTTGGAGACCACCGAAAGGGTGCGCACATTCATGTGGCTCATGAGCAAAGGGGGGATCTTAACCAATATCGAACGGGCTCGTCGAGGATTCGGTAACTCTACTCTTTGCCCTATCTGTAAAGTTTTGGATGAAACCCTTGAACATCTTTTTAGGGACTGTGGTACTGCTGATTCGTTTTGGATGCAGGTAGTACCGGCGGAGAGAAGGAGCAGCAGTTGGCATGCTCCCTTTGCGACATGGCTAAGACAAAACATCTTGGAGCCGGACCAGGTTGAGGAAGGGGTGGCTTGGAGCAGCTTGTTCGCGGTCGCGTCTTGGGGAATCTGGAAGAGGCGCAACGGAGCTGTCTTTCGGGACGGGAGGAACCCTGGGCCTATGGTGGGAGCCTGTATCGAAGAAGTTCAGCAATACCAAAAAGCCATGCTGAAAAATGGGGCACTACGAGACGGTTATGTGGGAGAAGCCGGAGGTGGGCTGGTTGAAAGTTAATACCGACGGGGCACTACGAGATGGATTCAGGGCAGCTGCAGGAGGTGCTGTTAGGGACGAAGAAGCGGGGTGGATTGGCGGATTCGCCGTCAATTTAGGGTCATGTTCGGTCCCTACGGCAGAAGGCTGGGGTATCATCAGAGGTTTGGAAATGGCATGGACGTTAGGTTACAAGAAGGTCATTATGGAGACGGATTCAGAGCTGCTGGTGAAGCTCATTACAGGGGGAATCAAGGATTTGCATCCCCTCTTCAGCCTGGTGAACATGTGCCAAGGCTTCCTGAGTAGAGATTGGTCAGTCCGATTTCGACATATCTATCGAGAGGCGAATATGGTCGCTGATTCCATTGCCTCTTTTGCTCTCTCTTTACCTCTTGGTTGGCATTTCCTCCCGGAACCGCCGGACTGCTGCACCCGGAGCCTGAGTGATGATGCACTGGGTTGTTCTAGGAACCGGCTGTGTCCGGGATAGTGCTAGGCGTTTCCTGTCTGTTTCCTTTCTGTTTTTTGCTGTCTTTTTCCTACTGTAATTGGGGTTTTCCCCTGTTTGCCCACCAAAAAAAAAATGAAAAAAGATAACTGAATATTATTCGATAGTAAGCGAAACATTATTCGATGGAATTGCCAAATTTCTAAAACGAACTAAATCAGGTGGTTTAAAAAAAAACATTTATTCCCCCCCCCCAAAAAAACGCATTTTTGTCACAAATAATTTCACAAATATTTTATATATTAAAAAAAAAGAAAACAAAAAAAAAAGCAAGGGTGGAGAGTGGAGACACGCACAAGTGAAGAAGGAGTGGGTTTTTTTTACCATGTGGGTCCCACTATATTAAAAATGAAAAACCAAAAATTCTTTTTAATCCTAACCTTCCATCTTCTTTCAATTAAAGGTCAAGATTTGTGCACAAGATATATCTTAAGAGGTGTGCACAAGGGAACCACTCCCTATATATATATATATATATGTATGTATATATACACATATATGTATACACATACACACATATATGTATACACATACACGTATATATTTATACACATACACGTATGTATTTATACACACACACACATATATATATATATATATATATATATATATATATATATATATATATATATATATATATATATATATATATATAACGTCTTCGATACCCAAGTGCAAATGAACGCCAAGGAGAAAGCACTCACCAACATATATATATATATATAATGATCAATGTAATGTTCTTATGTTCATGGTACCCAAATCAGATTGATAGATCAACTAATACTTAGCTAGCATGTGACCGACTGACCGTAATCCAATTTGGAATCTCAATACTCTAGGAATATGCAATTCCAATCCGTGAAAGAAACTCAAGAGCAAGTTTGCAATCAGTTAGAGCAACCAAGCAAGGATCCAACTGGATAGCATAGTAACATAATTCTCCATGCAAGCTCCTTTATTTTGATCGGAAAGTATCTACGAATCAGTGATAGATTTGGAATTGAAATATAAATTTAAATTTTTAGCTAGACCGATATTGTTATTATACGTGGGTAGACAAAGAAATGGTGTATTACTTCACTGCTAGAAATTTGTTATTTAATATCAGGCTGAAATTTGTTATTTTAATCGGGTAATAGCCGATCTCTTTTTTAAAAAAAATCGATGTCTATGTAGGAATATAAAAAGTCAAACGTTTTGCACATCGGTCAGAACCCAATGTCTCTGTATGTTATAACATCGTTTATCTTTTGACATCCGATGTATTTATTATCCTATAACATCGATTATAAAATATAATCGATTTTATAAAATTACCCGATGTTAATATAACTGGTTTTTTTAAAGACATCGGCTATTACCCTATGTGAAATCCCGCATCTTCACCTCTTGCCAGTGTGGTTTCTAATCCACCACCCAGTCTGCGGAGTTGCCAATTCGGAACAGTTCGTCCACGTTCCACATCCACAAGAACCCTCCTCCCATCAATCTTCCTTCCATCAGCCTGCTTATATGCAGATGTTTGGATGAAATAACACATTAAGTTTCAGGATGAAAATCAATTAGGTTAGAGAAGAGCAAGTAAGAGGTTCACAGTTTGGGCATAAAGCAAACAAACCTTTCATATCCTAAGTATGAGCAAACTCTATGAAAGCATAACCTCTCGGCTTTTGATTTTTGATCATATTCCATTTTAACCTGCAATACCCAGACATAAAATGCGTATAGTTACAGGTAAAAATTCTGGAAAAGAAATACTTTTGATTTCCTCAGGCACCTAGCAAACATTTTTTATGGAAAATCCTAAAATATCTTATATAGCATGGCAGACAGGCACAACGCCTCACCAACCGCACTCACCTTTTTTTAACAAAGCTCCTCATATAAGATCCACCACCACCACCACTGACAGAGACGTAGAAATACTAATGACTGTGGCATATTAAGAATGTTGAACAAAACACTACCCCTTACCAGGGTAAGAGTATTCACAAATAAAACTCAAATTCCTCAAAAATTTGGAGTTATTCACAAATAAAACTCAAATTCCTCTCAAATTTGGAGTTATTCACAAATAAAACTCAAATTCATCTAGAGTTATTCACATTTCACAAATAAAACTCAAACAGCTTAACCAAAAATCTGAAACTAAAACACCACACCGAAACATCAATTACACCATCCAATTACTCACGAAGTTGGAGTTATTCACAAATAAACACACAATTTCAACCTAGTGCTTGGAAAGGCTGAAATTGTTTTTTACCTGTTGATAACCATGGAGATTGAGTCGGGGCGAGCACAACGCGCTGTGTACAAGGAACGACCAACAGGCTACAATATCACAATAATAGTGTACACTAGCATAACAAATCCACAACTTCAGAAATTGAATGTTGATAGTGAAAATTTTAAAATTCCTTCTAAGTTTTCAGATCCAGTAAAGAAGTTTAAGAAAATAGACAATCATAAAGTGAGCAACGCTAACAGATATAGGTTACGAGTGCTAATAGTAAATTCGGATCCAAGCGAATCCATTACATATTCGAACAAGTCAGATCTAACACAATGAAGACGAAATTACCTTGCAGAGAGAGAGAGGGATGCTCGGGAGCCACCCAATCCACCTGTGGGAGTTTAATCTCAAAAAGAGGGGAAAGTTCAAATAATGGGGTTAGGGTTCCTGGATATTTCTAAAATTGAAAAGAGGGAGATGGGAAGGGACTTACAAGAAGAAGTTCGGCAACAGAGAAAGGCGGTTGAATTCCGATTAGGGCCCGTTTGGTATCCATATACGTATATGGGATATGGGTATGGGTATCACTCATACCCATACCTAGTGTTTGGTAAATAGGTATATGGATATCAATCCGATATACCTTTTTTTCCTTCCTTTGTATTTTGCCCTACTTTGATATACCCTTCTAACGGGGGATATCAAGGGATATCAAAACGGTCGCTCTTTCTTCCTCACCCCTTCTAACGGGGGATATCAAGGGATTTCTCCCTCAAGCTTGGATTCTCAACCCGATCAAGGTATGTTCTTCAATTTTTATCTATTCTTTTCTATTTCGGTCTTCGATTTGTTGATACTTTCCAAAATTCATAGAAATTTCAAGATCTAGGGTTAGGGTTTCTATTCTCTGTCTAGCCCTTGTGAGCCTTTCCGACCCTCTTCCATGTCGAGCAGCAACAAACCTCCGACCAGCCCTATGTGTCCCTTCTGACACCCTCTGAACAGCCCACGAAGAGCCCTTTGAACAGCCCCCGAACAGCGCAGCGCCTCTGAATAGCGCTTCTGAGCAACGCCTCTAAGCAGCGCCTCTGAACAGCTCGTCTGAGCAGCGCAGCACCTTTTTCCCCTTTGAAACAACACCCAAACCAACCCCATAACCCCTCCAAATTTGTGCATCATTAATCCCCTTCATAACATTGGTTTCATCCAATTTGAAAATCCTATCCTGAGAAACTATTCTGATATATTCAGCATACCAAACAGGGATATCAGATATCAGATTGGTACCTATATTCCTGATATCGATATCTCATACCCATATCTGATATTTGATATACGTATATGGATACCAAACGAGCCCTTAGGTCATCAAGCGAAACCCTAGATCTGTGAAAGGTAACGAGTAAGCACGAGTTGGGAGAGAAAAACAAAGGCAGAACTTGGAATGGGAGAGGGAGATGGCAACGACAAATCCATGTGGTGCTAGTGTGGAACGGCAAGGCGATGGTGGTGGCTCCTCCCACTGTGGTGCTAGCGCTGACAGTGCTCCTCCCACCGAGCAAATTAAGAATAGAGAAAGAAGAAAGAAGCGCCTCTAAAATAGTTCACATATTTGTTTGAGCGGGTGTTTTATTTGTATGCAAGTCAACCTTTTTTTTATTATTCTCTTGAATTTCTTGATTTGTTTGCTGAGGAATACAGATTTGAAAGACCCTTTAGGTAGATGTTTAAGATTTTAATGATCATTATCCCCTCCAGTGTTTGCAAAATTTTGCACTTCAAGCTTTACCAAAAAATATCAGCAATTGTTAACTTTTAATTCACTATACTCAAAATGGGAACACAAAGTATCACAATATGTCAGTAACACAGTACTAGCAATTGGATGAGCTAATACTCAAATTTTCAACAACACTAATGCAGCATACTAGCCACTGCGATACGAAACTGTCTATCTAAACAACAGGTTACTGGATTTCCACAGCTTAACATCAAGCTAAAAAGATCTGCTCGCCTTGTCCAGGAATGCCAGCATGAGAGACACTGGCCACATTTGAAGATACAATGACGATTTTACCTTGTCCACTACACCAAATTCTTTAGCTTTCACAGAATTCATATAGAATGGCCATCTCATCTTCTGAGCAACCGTTTCTTTCGCCTGGTTACAGGCACAAGTCAGACACTGAATTACTGGGCATTAAAGTGTCCCTGAAGCTAGACATTCAGTCAAGCATCAAACTCAAATTTCCATTGCGATCTACAAAAGTGTCCCTGTTGTGTATTACATGAGAAAAGGCATTACTTGAATCAGCTTGTGCAATGAAAAACCACTTTCTTGAAGTCACCCCTCAACGAAAATTAAATGTCAGCCTTAGATATTACATTTTTGTTTCCATTTTCACTTCCTAAAAGCCTAAAAGTAGGACACTAGTAACTTTGACGGGTTAATATATGAGAATAACTAAGACAAAACACTAGACATCAAATGAATGCAGCTTCACCCAAAATTATGTTGCTTTCGAATCAAAAAAATTTCACTCTTAAGTACTTCACCTCTATTGACAGCAGCCTCATGGCATCATATATATATGACAAACCCCTCATTTTCCATTACAACCTGCAAAGTAGCAATTTTGTTCTCATTATAACTATATATTGTATATACTTAAAATAACAAACTGAATAGAGTATTACCATGCTGCAAAATGATGCATAAAATAAATCCATGATCAGAGCAAAGTAAGTACTTGTTCCTGTTAATTCCTCCCTGCTGTCTTGTCCAAGGTTAACTAAACCCTGCAAGAGACACCAATGGCTTGTCATATTGCTTTAAAGGATAAGGATACCCTTTTTAAGGATGAAGTCTGAACTGTGTTTTTCAAATACATGAGTGGCATAATTTTCCGTATTCATAAATTAAAAATTGATGAATACATGTTAGATTGGCAGTTATGCTCAATAAGGCAAAGTAATAATACATACCATTTTCTAGTTCGTGAATGCGAGCAACCAATGGATCTGTGCCAGGTAGAGATATCATCCATCTGAAATAAAAACACGGCTAAATCAAAAACTCCAACACATGGGAACTAATTATTTACAAGGTATGTAAAAGGAATTGGGAAGCATAGCACGAAGAGAGCAAAAAATTGTCTAAAAGGATCAAGCACCCAGTTCGATCGTAGTTAACACATACACGAGCATCTAATCCCAGTAATCAGTATAAAATCTAAAACAAGCCAACAAATATTAATCTTGAATCATCCCTTCACCTTCAACCAACATGTTGAAACCAAGGCCAAAGCATCCAACATTTTTTAATGCTATGAACTAATTGTAAATAACTAGTGGCAGACAAAAGAGTGTCATGGATGAGGCTAGCTGTGAAAGTAGGTTCCTAAAATGAAGGTGTAGACAAATAAGAAGAAAAACTGAAATACATGAGAAACAACAATGAGAAGATACAGTAATGTTTACCCTTCTCCGTCACCAGCACCGGCACCTGCACCAGGTTCATTGATCAAGCGAAGAAAGTCATCCTGATGCTCCTGAATAAGCCGCATCCGTTGTGGGTTTGTTCTCATTGTTGTTTCTCATGTATTCTAGTTTTTCTTCTTATTTGTGTACACCTTCCCTTTAGGAACCTACTTTCACAGCTAGCCTCATCCATGCCACGGGGTGTCTCAGTTACTCCCGAGGAACGTGATTGCTAGCAACTCAGAAAATCAGAAAATGTTGGAATACTAGGATTACTAGCAATTAGTTCATAGCATAACACGAAGAGAACAAACAATAATCTTGAATCATCCATCTGAAACAAAAACACAGCTCAATCAAAACTCCAACAAATGGGAACTAACTCTTTACAATGTAAAAGGAATTGGGAAGCATAACACGAAGAGAGCAAAACAGGAAGCCAATTCACTTTCAAATTCAATCAACGACATGTAATAGCAATCAACGACATGTAATAGCAATCAACGACAGTTTCAAATTCAATCACAATGAAGGACAAAGCAACAGGAAGCCACTTCACGCAAATTCAGTCACTAACCTGAAACCCTAACCCCAAATCTCGGATCCAGGAGCAGAGAAGAAGAAGAAGAAGAGCTTACCTGGAATCGATGAGTCAAAATCGCGTGAAGAAGGAGATGAGAGGAGAGATGGAATCACGGGAAGAAGATCGTACCTGGAAAGAGCTGAGCGCGAGGAGTTGTCAAGGGCACCTCGGGAAAATCTCCGGTTGAAGACCCGATGTTGTGAGCTAAATCTGCTATATTTTACAGTAACTTTAATATCGTTTTCTGCATACTTTGCATACATTTGGGTTAGCTAGTGCAGAATCTATGTAGTTTATGTTTATTTGCCAAATTTTGGAATCTACACCAGTTTCTGTTTAAATTTGCAGAATTCGAGACATTTTACAGCAACTCTAAGGAAGGTCAGAAAAGCTCGGAAAACCAATACAGAAGTCCAAGGTCAAAGGAGCAGCGGAACCAAGCGAATCAAGCTGAGAGCCCAGGCTACTCGATCTAGACGAGCATGCCCGAGCACAGGCCTTGTCGACTAGGAGCAATGTCGAGAGCCAGACCAACCCAGCTCCGGAGCCGTACTCGATCTCGACAAGCCCTAGTCGAGATCGACGACGCCTCAGCGCCACACCCGGAGTCGACGAGGAGAGGAGGAAAGTCGAGGACA
The DNA here is from genome assembly GCA_037127255.1 of Persicaria tinctoria. Taxonomy (NCBI): domain Eukaryota; kingdom Viridiplantae; phylum Streptophyta; class Magnoliopsida; order Caryophyllales; family Polygonaceae; genus Persicaria; species Persicaria tinctoria. The sequence continues at coordinate 20,228,971 of JBANSL010000013.1, read as the reverse complement.
AGGACGACCAGGCAGCACTCGCTGCCAGCGACTCGACTCGCTGCAGCGGACCGCTCGCTGCCGCAGAAATCTTCGCTGTCAGCGGGACGCACCAAGACGAGGGAGCTCGCCAACTTGCTCCAGCGGAAGGGAGCTCTCGCACATGCGGACGGACGGACTCGCTGCAGCGGAAGAAGCGGCTCGCTACAGCGGAAGAAGCCACGTCGAGGACTTGCTAGCCGAGACGACAAGCCAGCCCAGTCGACGACTTTCCTAGTCGACATCGACGAGCCCTACTCGACATCGACGACGAATCCAGAAGCTGTTGACGTGGCTTGACGAATCCTACTCGGAGTTGGAGTCCCTGGAGCCGAGAAGACCAAAATCTATCCGATTTTATCTACATCTATCATGAAGAAGAGAGTTTTATCCACTTAAGACATTTAGGTATATTTAAATTTAATTTCTTTAACGTTTTTATTTATCGTTAAGCATTTTAGATATAGTTTTAGATATAGATATAGATATTCTATCCTTGAGTAGCAAGGAATAGAAGGCTATAAATAAAGCCCTAGGGGCTGGTTTTTCAGGCATTCAGAAACAGTTCAATTTCAGTTAGAGAGGTAGTTCCACAGAGACGGTTTAGGGAGTTCAGAGGTTTTAGGATTTTGGCAGTTTATGAGAGTTGATTGCCAGGATTGTAAAGGCTTTGAATTTAGTTAATGCAAGTTGTTATTTCTTTTCAATCAATGTCTGAGTTTGCGATGAGGCGTGAGTAGTCCACCCACTTCTAGGGTTGGGGCGAGCCCAGCGATAGCCATGCGCGTTTGAGGTAAGGATCCGACCTTTATCATGTTTTGAGCATTTTTCTACTTGTTGATGTGTTTATTACCCGTCTAATGGAGATCCATGCTAACAACTTGGATTATAAACATAAAATCGGTAGAGACAATTAGGGTTTCTTGAGAGAGTTGTCTAATTGTTGGAAAAGGCGAAAGCTTAGTCCTTTGATGCGATTTACATGATAATTTGTTTGGTTCTGCTTTATGCATGCTTGGTTATCGTTGTTGCAAACCCCAATCTTGGAAGCCTTTTACATACAGTTTATTTCGAAAGTCCCAAGCATTTGCCTTTACTTTATTTCTTTATTTCGTTTTAATTCTCTGTCTACTCGATCTCGACCAAGCCTGGTCGACCTCGAGTTACTGATCTTTGATCTAGCATCGCTGTAGCTTAACTGTGCAGGTACTCGATGAGACGAAGCGAAGTCGACGAGGACTGTACTCGACATCGAGTAGCCCCTCATCGACATCGACAAGCCTCTGCCTGTGCTAGCTGCTGCGCTGTGTTCGACTGTCCGATCTTCTGTCGACTACCCTAGTCGAGATCGAGGACCCTGTTGTCGACCTTTGTTCGTGAGATTTCTCCGCTGCCTAGGATCCGCTGACACGCTTCCTTGTGGATCGATCCTGACTTCCCGCTGCTGCATCAGGAGGAGGTCTTGTAATTATTTGCAAGGGACGGAATCTGGTTTGCTTTGCATTATTTATATTTTATTTGCATTCTCGATGAGTCAATATCGCGACGGGATCCACAGCCTGCGCGCAAATAGGGAGCGAAGGGCAGTTGTCTGATTTTAAAACACATATTAACCTCAGTCAAATAAATTCGACGATGTCTATACTTTTATTTACATCCCAAATTTAGAAACCGATGTTAAAAAATTGTTTAACATGACAGGTTTTTCTGTCCGATGTTAATTAACAGAATTCTAGTAGTGCTTTAAGAAAGAAAACACAAACAACAGATTCATCACCATTGATTTATCATGTATCTTTTTCTTGTTCTTATACATGAGATGAGAGACACTAGGTCATTACAGGGGTGTTGGTAGAGGTTGGTCTTATGACCACAAGGTCATAGATGCCAACCTTACTAGCTAGCTAAGATCAGAAGACTTGAACACAACTAAAATAAACAAAAAATACAAACTTGTTTTAAGTAAAGTTGATCAAGTTCAATAATCTGCTTCTTTAACAAGGGCCTATATGCATGTAGTATTTGTGCCACACAAAAAAAAAGGAATCAAAATTGCAAGGATGAAGGAAAATCCTGAACCAAAACCAGCGAATAGTCCATTAAAAAATGCTTGTTTGGAGAAATGACTTCTCTTTCTATCTGTTTCTTTTGGTACTGATCTCTTTATAGCCAAGCAAGGGTGATTCAAGAATTCACCACATAAGCCAGGATTCCCTTCAAAGCTAGAAATTGAGAAGGTAAAAAATTGACCATTGGTCGGTATTCGACCTTCAAGATTATTAGAAGACACGTCAAATTCTGCCAAGAAACTTAGTCTTTCGAAAGATTTAGGGACCCCCCTGTCAAATCATTTGCAGAAAGATTTAGGCGTTCAAGATTTTTCAGATTTGAGATACTCATTGGAATGTGGCCAAAGAATTAGTTGCTACTAAGGTCTATTCGTTGCATATTTATCAAGTTTCCAATCTCTGATGGGGTGTTACCATGCACTGAAGGCATTATTAGATAGGTATATCTCTCCAAAAATGGCACCAATAGGTAAAAGATTGGGGAGGCGAAGTAAAAATGTAGGGAGGTCGAAATGAAAAGAGTATAGGTTTGGCTCAATAGTTGGTGAGACAAGTGCTGGTAAATGGCAAAGGCTTAAGGGAAAGCTTCCTGAAAAGCTATTATTGAATAAGTTTAATGCAATGAGGTTTGGTAGGGTGCCTAGCCGATTGGGGATTGTACCCTTTATGTTGTTACCATACATGCCTAGATGATGCAATTCTTTCAACCAATCAGGAATGAGACCTCCAAAGTTGCAATTGGCGAGGTCAAAAAATTCAAGCTTCGGGAAGTCATATAAACCAATAGAGTTTAAGTTGATTGGTAGGGATTCACCATAGAAATTTTTTCCAAGTAAGAGAGTTTTTAGGTTCTTACATTTCCCTAAAATTCTTAGCGTTGTTGCAATATTGATAAAATGATTGTCAGCTAAAGAAAGATAAGATAGAGATTTCAATCCTACAATCCTTGAGGAGATTCGACCAGTTATGTTGTTTAGGGCTACTCTAATTGAAACAAGCGATTTGCATGAGTATATGCTCTCCGACAAAGTTCCATTGAAACTATTAACTCTAAGATCAAGTTTTTAGAGTTTGAAAAATCTAGAGAAATCTAATTTTGAGATATCCCCATTGAGATAATTTTCTCTCATAAATAACTCCTCAAGATTAGTACAATTTAACAAAGACGATGGGATATGACCACTAAAATGTTAGTGTCAAGATGATGTTTCTCCAAATATAGAAGATTTCCCATCCCTCGAGTAATGGATCAAACAATATTATTTGAAGATAAAACACCCTAAGTTTGGTGAGCTTGGTAATTCCTTCTCCTAAGGAACCTTGCAAATAATTGCGTGATAGATCCAAATAAGTAAGCTCAATAAGATTGTTGATAGATAAAGTGAGTGACCCTTTAAGACCGCTTGAAGGTAATTGTAGATGTGTTACTTTTCTGACGATATTGCACTCAATACCTTCCCACAAACAACAATTTACAAAAGAAGACCAATTCAAAGGAGGGAAAGGATAGGAAATGGAAATGTTAGCAAAGAAAGAACGGAGAGATGATTGATCTTGGAGGTTGCAAGCTTGCTGATGAGAGAAGGCAAATAAGTACACAAGGAAAATGCAAAAGAGAATACGGGCATGACTGAAATTTGGCTGCTTTGGAAGCATGGTTGTTTTGGAGAAAATTTTGGTAGAATATTCATTTAGGAATTGTAATTAAGTAAATGTCCATTTTTATTTGACAATTAAGTAAGTGTCCATAATTTTATCTTAATACCTAAACTACCCTATTGTAATTTAACCTACTTCTCACATCTATCTCACATATCAAGAGAGCGACTCCCCATTTCTCTTCTTCAAATCCCTCGACGTATCCTCTTACCGAGCAATCAAATCCGAAGACGATGACATCAATGGCGATGCTACAAAGCCTGTTATTACCACCACCACCTTCGAATGTTCGTGACGGTGATGACGCCGGTGAGCCCCTTGACGATGGTTAATGCCGGCATCAACGAGTTCAGAGGGAAGCACATGTAGTACTCCAAGCTTGTATCCTCCAATTCCGGCCCCAAACTCCCCAGCAAGCTCGGAATGACGGCCTTTTATCTGTCGGCGTTTGTCTTCGGCGCCACCTTCTTCTTCCTCTTCCCTACTTACCAGGACGCCAGGCCGCTCTCACTCTCCACTTCCTTAAGCACATCTTCGAGGTTTTTGGTTCATCCATTCATCTACTTTTCGATTATTTCTCAATTTTTTATTTGTACTTTAAGAAATTAAAGAATGAAATCGAAAATTTCTGACTAAATTTGGTAGGTAATTCAGAGCTACTGAACATAATGTACATTCAAGGGATAGCAAACCACTTGAGGCAATAGAAATCCAGAGTTTTTCATGGTCATTAGTTCATGCTTTTGGCCGAGATTTAAGTATTCTAGGAGAAGATGTGGGTGGCCTGACCACTGATTTTGAGTGACATTGCTGAGGCATTTGATAAGCCCCAGTAGGTTGTAGCGGATGGGTTGGCACATCCAGATTTCCCTGAGAGATTTAGTGGAGCGTCAGCAACGCGTGATGACCACATCTTCTTGAGAACGTAGTTGTCATCGTGCAGCTCAAATGGGGTGATGCACCAGCAAGCAACGGTGTTAGAAGATTGTAGGAGATACATTAATAGTAGTGAATGGATTCACATTTTTTCATGTTCATGTTATCTATAAATGAGTTCCCAGGTTAAGAAAGATTTTTTTTTGGTGACAATTGATAACAATGTTCTATTTTCATTGACAGGATCTGGTTATAGTGTTTTGTATTTGTGACAATTGGTGGAGACAATTGGTTTGGTCACATTGTTCCAGTTGGTGACATTTTTTTTTTATTTTTGGTGACAAATAATTGATTATTTTTCTGTATTTGGTGACATTGTTCCAATTGACAACAATTTTCTGCAATTGGGGATATTGTTATATAGTTAGTTACATTATGTTGGTGAGATTGTGTTGTAGATGGTGACAATAATTGTTGAGATTATACTGTGACCAATTTCATACCATGTTCTAAATTGTCACCAATTAACTATCACACTTGTGTTTATACCGTCATCAATGTTACCAAATATACATGGAAATTTTACATTAACACATGTCACCAATTACACATTAATCAAGTTTTCAATGATGACAGTTATCTAAAGGTTACAATATCACGGTGACAATATTTTTGTCACCAATTACACATTAATCAAGTTTTCAGGGGAGAGAAACTAGCCAAACTTTTAAAATTTTATTTGGTGACAATATTTTGATGATATAAAATGTGGTGGTGACATTTATTGTTATGTTGATATATTTTTTTGAGCGCTAATAGTTCAACGTTTTAAAATATGGGTTGATAACAATGTCTTGGTTATATATTATTTTGGTGATAGTTTTTTAAGGTTACAATATCGTGGTGACAATATATTGTCATCAATCTCGTCATTAACTGTTGTCACCAACAATTGTCACAAGGAAAATCATCTATTAGCATGAAAAAAATCATTTGTCATCGGGAATAAGTGATACTGGCAACTGTCACCATACGAAAATCAACCGTAAAAAATTCCTCCAATTGTCACTAGAAAAAAAATGTCACCAAAAAAGTCAATTATAACCGAAACAATTGTCACTAGAAAAAAATTCATACCAAAAAGTCAATTGCCACCAAACATAACTATCACCAAAATATATAATCATCTGTCACCAGAAAAATTGTCACCAAATATAGGCAATGACCGAAATGATCAATGTTGACTAGTCAATTGTCACCAAAAAAGACAATTGTCACCAAAAAAAGACAAGTTTACCTCCTCTAGGGTAAATGATCCCCTAGTTCTAGGGTTTTAGTTTCGTAACAAAAATGCGTTATTATTAGATGAAAAATCTGATAACATTGGTCCCTAAACCCTAAACTATACTGTACATCAAATTTTCGTTTGCTCAGGTTTAGCCTCTCTTGGGTCTATGATCCCCTTGTTCTAGGGTTTCAGTTTTGTAACAAAAATGTGTTAATATTAGATGACAAATGTGATAACATTAGCATTGTAAACATTTTAGTTTGATGAAAGTGCTTTGTAGTTGGTGACAATTGGTTGGTGACACTGTTTTGTCGTTGGTGACAATTAATTTCTAAAAATAGGTGGTTGACACTAGATTGGTGACAAAGTTTTGTAATTGGTGACAATATATTATTGACCAAAGCTTGATGAAAATAGGTTGGTTACACTATTTTATTGTTGGTGTCAATAGATTACTGAAAAGAGGTTGGGGACAATGTTTTTATAAGTTGGTGACAATACGGTTGATTAAACAAGATGAAAACAGTGTTCTGTAGTTGGTGACAATGTCTTGGCGATGTATAATGTTATGGTGATAATTTTTTTAAGGTTACAATATCATGGTGACAATATATTGTCATACCTCGTCATTAATAGTTATCACCAACAATTGTCATCAGGAAAATCATCTATTAGCAGAAAAACCTCATTTAATTTGTCACCGAGGAAAAGTGTTATTGGAAACTGTCACTGGAAGAAAATCACTGTCACCCAAATGTTTTTGTCACCAACAATTATCACAAGAAAAAAATCAAAGATAAATTAATTCATTGAATAAACCAATTAATTCAGATGATTCAATGAATAAACCAATTTATTGACTTAATAGAACTGAAATCGATCCTCCTTTTAGTGTTTTTACTTTTGTCCCCTAAAAAAATCAAAGATAAATTCAAAGGGAATTGAATCTACCTGAATAGCAGCATATAAGGAAAAATCATTGGATGGCAACAAAGTGTCATACTCGTCCATGAAAGCAAAGTCATGGAGGTCATCCAAAACCGACGTCGTTTCAACCTCCAAGAATAAAACCCCTTCCCCATTGCAATCTATGTGGACTCTTCCGTCCGGGCCCTCCCTCCATCGGCCTGCGATGGGGTAGAAGGAGACCAAAGCCCTACCAAGAGCCTCCTTGATCGAGTTCGGGTTAAAGAAATCGGGTGACCCGTTTGACCTGTAAAAGAAAATGAAAGGTGTATACATCCCTTTCACTAGCAGGTCCAAGTTCGAGACCCATAGGCTCCTCTTCGGCGTCTCCTCCGCCGGCCGAACCATACTTGAATTCCTCACCTTGATTTTCATTTTCTAGGGTATGAGTGAAAGGGAAAAATTGGAGAATAGGGGTGGAAAAATTCTTCCACCCCGACCATCTTGAAAAACGAAGGTAGGAGAATCGGCCTCTTTGCTATCCCTGCCACCCCGTCCACCCCCACCCCCGCCATCCCCTGCCAAACACGTGCGCACGCCGCCCCAAAAAAAAATCTCCCACCTCCTCCACCTTCTCCTCCCTGCACCAAACACGCCCTTAATGAGTGATACAAAAGTCATGCAAAGTTATTATTGACTTAATTTGTTTTAGGGTAAATTTCATCCGTAAATTAGGATGGGTTTTTTACTACTAATCATGTTCCTTATCGGTACTAATTTGAGTTTTTTTTAATTAAGTAATAATTTGGCTTTGTTTTAGATCTTATCCATATCTTATTTAACATTTGAAACAGTCAGAAAGGACTTATTGCAAATCTTTACTTTTCGCATTGTAAATCTGATGCAAATATATTGGTTGAGACATTTATATATGTTCTATATTTCTTAATTTTCTTGTCTTTTCAAGGTGAAATGACAAATTGAATAGTAAAATACATACAACAACTTTCCTTTAAAAACAAATAAGCTTGAATTAGGGGTATTTTAGTCTTTCCAAATAAAACAAATAGAGGTTTAATGAGTAGATGGTCTTTTTAAAACAAATCTAATTGATGGGTGGTTTTCTATAATTTATAATTTTATAGGTGGTTATGTGACAACTAACCTAATATATGGGTTGTTACATGTAATTACCCATGTTTCTGTTATTTAAAAATTTTCTTTTCTTTTGTTTTTGTTTTTTATTAGGTAAAGTTTCGGATGCGAAACTCACTATCCGATAGCATCCTTACGGATGAGGTCAGCAAGACTTATATCGGTTTGTAGGGATTGATTATCGACAACAAGAGCAAGGTGTGCAACCTTATCTGCCACGCAGTTGCCATTACGAAGAATATGAGAAAAAAAAACTTCGTTAAACCGTTTAATTAGAGAAGTAATGTCCGTGATAATGCATATTTCATATAGGCATTATAGGTGTTTCTTATTGCTTTTAGATATTGGTTTTGCTATGTTTTGAGTCTAGTTCCGTTTATTACTTGTGAAGTATTCGAGTTCAGAATCTATGCATTTTTAGTGTTGATTCCGGAGAATTACATTCCGACCTTGGAGGGACTATGGAAAGAGTGTAAGAAGCATGTTTTGGAGCACATGAGAGCTGAGGAAGAGCTAAGGAGGAGCAAGGAGGCACGACATTGGAATTCGTTGGAAGAAAATGAGGAACGTCGAGCATTACAGGAACGGCGCCCGCCGCCCCTTGCACGACGCCCGCCGTTACCCCAGATCCCGAATACGCGGTTTTGGATCCGAAGACAATTATTTTATATTATTTCTATTATTTCTCCTAGGGTTTTTGCCGACCCTTGTGGACTCTATTTAGGATGTTTTCAGTCTTTTCCGCCGTGTGTGGTGGTATTGTGGCTATTGTGTAAAACTATGAACAACGTTAGAGAGAGAGAGATAGAGAGAGAGAGAGAGAGAGAGAGAGAGAGTTGGCCTACGAGTTGCTAAACTCATAGTTTCGCCTGTGATTCGAATACATAGTTATTTGGATTGTGAGGATTTGAGTTTATTTGATTATTCGTGTTCTTAGTTATCATGTTGTTCTTAATTTATATTTTTGTTCCTTTCTATTCATGATCAACATGTTAGGAATTGCATCTCTAGCTATGAATTCGTTGTTGTTTTCTTGATAGCAAACAAAGGTATTGATGATATCGATGTCTCTTTGTCTTTGTAGTGGATGATTTCAGTTGATCTATGTTGAGGATATTTGATTAAGATTGAGTTCGATATGCTTCTATTAGTCTTGATTGAATAGAGTCATTGTGCCAATTGGTCTTGATTACTTGAGTTTCTAATGTTATTCTTTAGTGATATCGAATAAGATGAGAGAATCTCTGCGGATCTCTTAACTTTAGTCAAGTAGACCTAAGAATATGAATAATTGATAAATCAATCCGAGGACCATGAATTCTAACCATTGTCAGAGAATTACAGGTGAAACATTCTTTCTATCTTGATATCAATCTGCTTTGTGATTTGCAATCTGGTTACTTTTATATTTGCTATTTGTCTAAAGGTTATTGCTTTTGCTTTTAAAGAGTCTTATCTAGAGTTATTGAGTAGGAAATCGCTTCTCCCTGTGGGTTCGACACCGGACTTTCTTGCTATATACTAGTAGTTATTTGGTTTATCAAGTGATTGATTGCCTAATCTATTGGTTAATTTGTGTTTAAGTTTGGATTTTTATCACTAGTTTGGGAAGGGCGAAATTGCCAACGACATTCGTCCCGCATCAGTCCGACATAATTAATTCGATTTTCCATGGACACTTAGTACCCTTCTTGAGATAGTTAATGATAATAAGGGATTCTCCTTTGATATTGAGCCTATTAATTTTCATTTCTAGTGCTTTTAAGACACCAGATCTAAGAGCAAAGGCTTCTGCCATTAGGGGCGTTTGTTTCCTTACTAGGCTACACCCTATTGCTTCTGGTAGTCCGTTGTCATTACGAATAATGTAGCCAATAAAACTTGATCGATTTATGGGGGCCAACCCATCAAATTTTGGTTTCATTTTACCAGTTGGCGATTTTTTTTCCATTTATCAGTCTTACTATTTGCTTTGTTCCAGGCATTTCGGCTTGATTCAACTCTTCGCAAAAAACCGTGGATGTTAGGAGGCTTTTGCTGTTGGAAAATTAGTTGGTTACGGATAAGCCAGATATTCATCCACTGGAATGCCAGTTTTTGTTTTTCTTGAGCGGTTAAATGGGAATCCAGGATTGTCATTAATGGCGTTATGTCCCTAGATGCTTTGATGCGATTGTGGTTTTTACCCTTGAGGAGATACCAGAGTAAAATAACGAATATTTACATTCGAAAAATAGGTGAGTAGCATCTTCCTCCTGATGGTTATAGAGGGCACAGTACGGAGTAATAGCAATGCCCCTTTTCGACAATCGAGCCGCAGTCTGGAGCCTGTCTTGACAAGTTTTCCACAGGGAATTCTTTAGTTTCGGAGGAATACTTATTCTCCATGTCCACGCATTGTCACTATTTATCTGACAGGCTTTTGTGTTATATTTATAAGCACTCGTTGTTGTGAACCACCCCTTTTTATCTGGCCACCAATACATTTTGTCTCGTAAATGGGTCTTTGGTAGTGGGATCTCAGCTATTTATTGGGCAATTCTAGCTGGCAACACTAAACTGAGTTTCTCCGTACACCATTTGAGATTGTGGTTTTTTATGAGTGATATTTTTATAATTGTTTACATTTTTACTACTTTTGACTTTTAATGTAAGCTGATGTGCGCTCAAATTAACCATGATTTTCGCTTACATCCATATCGATTTCTGTATATATTTTATATTTCTGGATTTAATTTATACAGAATCTGTGTGGTTTATGTTTATTTTCCAATTATGGAGATCTACACTAGTTCTAGTTTAATATTGCATAAATCGAGACAAATTCGGGACAATTCAGAGAGACGGAATTCAAGCTAGAAAACCACTAGACGTCTACAGTAGAGTCACTTCGACGTCTACCAAGTGACTCGACGTCAAGTGGAAATTGGAACCAACACATTGAATAGAAGTGAAGAAAAGCAACCACTCGACACTTGAAGTCGACGCCGACTGCCTTACTCGACGTTGAGTGAAGATCTCGACACACACATGTCGAGTGGAGCAAGAGAAGACGAGGTCGAGAGTAGATTGAGCCAAGACACAAGATCTGGTCGACGTCGAGTAACCTACTTGATGTCGAGTACTCCACAGAGCCAATCCGAGTCGATTTCGAGCTTGAGTCCGAGTGGTGGCTTTGCTTGCAAGAGAAGGCACGACATATTCTATCATATGAGGACATCTATCCACATTAGTAATTTCAACTTTTACATAGGGTAATTTTTAATTGTTATATTTGTTTTATTTGGAACCTTTTATCTTAAGAAAGTAGATCTTTTATCTTAGGAATTAGATAGAGACGTTATGTCCTAGATTAGCTAGGGTTGAGCACTATAAATAAAGCCCTAGGGATTAAGGCTTGGGATGAGAGCCAGTGACACGAGTGGGCGATCGATGACTTGTGAACGATAGAGAAAGATATGAGTAGAGATGCCATGGAAGAGGTGAGATTGAAGGACGCTAGCTTGAATAATGTCAAAAGACGTGCGAGCAGAGGAAAGGGAAGGAGTAAAATTAGAATGAGGGCAATTTGGGCATTATGCAAATTTTATAGACATTTACTTAATTGCCAAAAAAATTGGATATTTATTTAATTATAAATCATAAATGGATATTCTAGCAAAATTCTCCTATATTATATTTATATCTCTTTTATTTGTAGTCAATTAAACATATTGACACAATTAATTAGTTAAAGGGGTAGTAATAAAAAAAATTATTTATATTTATTTAAAATAAAATAATATATTTAGTATAGTGGTAGTTAGAGTTAATATTTAATTATAATTTATTAATTTTATACATTTTTTAATATCAAACAAATTAATATTATAAAACCGCATAAAAGTGTGAATGCTTAACTAGTTTCAAATTAAAATTAAAGCAAACATTTCAACTTGAATCATAAAAGAAAAAGATAAGGGTACAATATCTATTTATGAAGATGACACATTTCAATGTGATAGAATTGTCAAATAAGAAAGTTATAAGTTGGTTCATTTAAGAGCACCGTATACAAAATCAAAGTTTAAAGAAAAGTATATAACTAAAAGAAAGACATGCCTTGATTGAGATTTTTTCAAGGGTTCATATTATACCTTATTACGTGCCTTTTTCTCAAATATTGAAATTAGGAGAAAGATCAACACGGCTTAACGAGATATTCTCAAATACAAGATCTTATCATGGATAGTTTTACAATGGGCATATAAACGAGCTTTATATTTTAATAGATATATAACCAATTGTCAATTTTTAATGGCATATAAGCAATTAAATAATACATTTTCTATGAGAACGCATTTATTTTAGGATAAATTGCAGAAACCCACCCTTAAAATACACGGTATTGCTCATAACCACCCCTAATATGGATAATTGTCGAAAACCACCCTTTATAACTCTTTTGTTAGCAATCTACCACCCCTTTTATATTTCCCTCCAAATCACCGTTAAATATGTGCAATTCCATAAATACCCCTATTTTTTAAATGTATTTTAATGAAAAGAAAGGGTTTAATGCCTGCTGGCCTTTCTTCTTCCCCCTTTACCTGAACACCATAGGCAATATGGGAAAAAAAAAAGCACAAGACACAAAAATTGCAGATTTATACTAGATCCGAGAGAAACCAAAGTAAATTGAGATATTACATAATCCAAATTTCAAAAGAAACACAATTGAAAATTAACCCCAAAAGAACACAGTTGCTTCATAATCAATTCAACACCAAAAAATAAACAACCATCAATTTCATGGTACTATTGTAGATATGAAGGAAATAAACCAAATAGAGATTAGAGTTACATAAACCCATATTCCAAAAGAAAAATAGTAGAGATTCATCATCAATAAAAAAAAACGCAGCTTTTCAATCCAAGTTCAACAACCCCCCTCTCCCCTCAAAATGCAATTTCTCAATTCCAAAAGCGTAGTAGAGATTCAACCCTCAAAACACAGCCAAAAGCTTCATTTCTAGAATTGATATTGACTCACAAACAACGCATCTTCTTAAACACAAAGACTTATTAATGGCTAAATTGCAACAAACTTCCATGTCTCCTAAAATATGTAGATCTAAAATTTCCCTCCGAATTGAAATGAACAAAACCTAAAAATTTTGGCATGACATTGAAACTCGACTTTTCTCTTACCCTTTAGTGTTAATCTTCGATTTCTCACTTTATTCTGGACTGAAATCATAGAGATTTATGCTCCTCAATCATCATCACCCACCCTTTGAAATTGCTACTGTACTTGGTTGCATGAAGGAAGAAGACAGATGATTGTGCGCCTAATTTGCCATGTTTTACACTTACTTTTATATCGATTTCTGTAAACATTTCATGCATTTGGGTTAGAAAAGTACAGATTCTATGTAGTTTATGCTTATTTGCCAATTATGGAGGTCTACACAAGTTTTTTTTATATTTCGCAGAAATCAGACGCACTTTGGAGTTTAAAGGAAAGTCAGGAAGAAGCTAAGGATGGTGCAGCTGAAGAAAACGCCATTTTCACCATTCATCATTCCGAATCAAGCTTTGATGTCTTCATGAAAGTTGTAGCCCTTGAAAAGAGCTTTCCAACAAATGCTCATATGCGTCAATCGGACGAACGGGGACTTAGAAAAATGCGTTTCAAGAACATAGCAGAATGCTGAGAGCAGAACAATTCTACTCGATGTCGATGAGTTTGGTCGACGCCGAGTACACCCAATGAGTCCGAATCCTGCCCGAGCTCGAGTGCAACACTGGAGGAAAAATCCTACTCGACGTCGAGAAGTTTGGTCGACGTCGAGGACAATCCAGAAGAAATTCGAGTTCGAGATCGAGTTGGAACAAGATATTTTATCTAATCACATCAAGATCTATCAAGAGAAGGAGGATTTATCCACATTAGTCCTTGTTTCCTTAATAGATTTATTTCCTTTTATCAATTAAACCTTATCTTATGTTATTATATAGAAAGTTTTAGATTTAGATATAGTTGTTCCTTCCTAGAATAGCTAGATGGACTACTATAAATAAGGCCCTAGGGGCTGATTTTCATTAATTCAAGCCAAATCATCTTCGGGCGCAGCGAGAGAGAGAGAGAAAGAGAGAGAGAGAGAGAGAGAGAGAGAGAGAGAGAGAGAGAGAGAGAGGACGCAAGGAGAGAGGAAGAGGCGCGAGAAAGAGAGAGAGGGGACGGAAAGATGAGGAGGGAGAGAGAGGAGGAACGTTTGGAAGGTTTCGTAAGTTTAAGTTTTATTTTTTACTGTTAAAGTTAGTTTCTTTTATGATGTTTGCTTTCTAATTTCCTTCTTCTAGGGTCGGGGTGAGCCCGACGATAGTCATGCACACTTGAGGTAAATTTTTTATATTTATTATGTTTTGATTATCCACTGCCTTTTATATGTTTATTGCCTACTCGAAAGAATAGAGATTCATGTTAACAACTTGAATTATAAACATAAAATTGGTAGATACAATTAGGGTTACTTGAAAGGGTTATCTAATTGTTGGAAAAGGCAAATGCTTACTACTTTGATGTGATTACATAACTATTCTATCTTATCTTTTGTGTTTTTGATTATCGTTGCGGTGATCCCTTACCTTGGAAGTTTGCACCTTTATTACTTTATTTCTTTATTTACATTCTGCATAGATTTTACCCGACACCAACCACCATTCCCTATCCATCCCTCGACATCGACCCATTCTTAGCCGACGTCGACAGCAACCCTCATCACCTTTTCCCGCTATTCCCGAACCCCTAAACCAACTAAACATAGAACCGCTGACTTCTCTCCTGAGGACGAACCTGACTCCACTATCCTATAGCGGGGTCTTGACTATATATTTATTTGGTCGAGAAACCCTCTCGTCAAATTGGCTTTGTTGTCGGGAAGATAACAATCGCGCCTAGCTTAGTTGTGTTTAAGGTTTAGGATAGCCCATCCCTTTTTATTGTTACTATCACATACCCTACCACCACACGCCTCATCGATACCAACTTGGGTGCCAAGCTTTTGCTACTAATTAGTGTTCCTACTTGTGATTTCAAAAGCTTAGGTACAAAGATGGAAGACTTTGTCGA
Source organism: Persicaria tinctoria (assembly GCA_037127255.1). Taxonomy (NCBI): domain Eukaryota; kingdom Viridiplantae; phylum Streptophyta; class Magnoliopsida; order Caryophyllales; family Polygonaceae; genus Persicaria; species Persicaria tinctoria. The sequence continues at coordinate 20,213,886 of JBANSL010000013.1, read as the reverse complement.
AGGGAATCCTGCATGGGAAGAATGGTTTCAAAATTTGAGACGTAGAAATAGGATCGCAGTGGAGGAGGCACGATTATGGGAAATAGCTCGGCTAGAAGACGAAATTCGAAGGCTTGAGGCTTCCATTCAGTCTAAAGGACCATGTCCTCCTCTCGACGAGCCAATTGGCCCACTCGATGTCGACAGCCTAAGCCAGGTATGTCCTTCCTCGCATTTCATTCCTACTTTTCTACCTATTATTGATGAATCTTTTGAAGGATCTCAAGCGCTAGAAGAGAAGAAAGCGGACATTGTTGCCCAGGATGTTTCAAAGTCGCTTTTACCTTACAAGGTGAAGGCTATTCCCGATGATTTTGAGCAACCGATGTTCATATTCAAGTATGGGGTCCTAGCAAAGTGGCATGAAGCTCTGCATGATGAGGTGGAAATATCTCTTCCCACTCCACCGTTTTGCTGTGGTGGAGACGCGCACACAAATCAACATATGAAGCGGAAGAGGTATGATGATGAGGTATGTATATTTTCTTTATATCTTCCTTTATGCATGCCAGCTGGAGCCAGGAAGATGAATGGGTGAAGCCATGGAGCGTTCACTCGGGGAGGTTTAAGCTTCTTCACATGATGCCACCGGATTACATTACACGCTTCCCACCACAGGAGGAACCACCAGATCTACCTACACCTCCGGACAAAGATGAGCCAGGCTAAGACATAAAATGAAGTAGGTCAAGCTAAAGACTTAAAATTTAGCTCTTACGGGAGACATCCCGCTATTTCTTATCTCTTAGATTTTATATACTATTGGTTGTTGTTTTAAAACATTATTTTTGGATTTTTCTACTGTGGATATTGTCTTCCTAACATGTTTTGCAGGTAAAAGACGTTGCAGAAGTACTCGACGTCGAGTACTCTACTCGACGCCGACTATCCATCACGAGGAAATGAGCATGTGGTCGACAAGGATCACCCTAGAGGCTTTCACTGTACTCGATGTCGAGTAAACTAGTCGAGGTCGACTACTCTCCTCGAAATCGACCACTTCTACAGCAACATTGCACTCGATTTCCGACGTTCAACACACCTGTCTAGTGAGTTTTTTTCTTTACCCTTGTTTTTATACAATAACGACACTGTAATGTTTAAGTATGGGGTGGGGGAAGGGCTTATTTTATGCATATTTGATTTTATTTGACAATATCTGTGCATATTTTTATAATATTTCTTGAATTGCTTACACATGGTTACTTTGGATTTCATAATTGATCTATGTGCTTATATGCATGTTTTCCAAAGTTCATAAAAATCACCCCCATTGAAATTTTTTTTGAATTAGTGTCATGGAAGTTATAATTAAACTCGACGATGCAAAATTGGATTCATTAGAGATATAGCTTGAAATTTCCTAGTAAAGGGAAGTCGATCACAATGAAGTGCATATTTTTGAAAGCCATGAAAGGAGGTAAATTTTGAAATTGCTTTTGACATGTTGCATTATAAGAGGATGGAGGACTTTATATTTTCCATATAATGCTCATATGTTGTTATATCCTAGCCCTTACGTATGCTTATGCATCACAAAAGCCATATTGAGACTTATTTCATATTTTGCTCCACATGATCTAAATATATCCCATTCTTTACCTTATTTCTTATCCGGGGATTATGTTGAGAATGAAAGTACATTATGGAGATTATTATATGGTGTTTGTGTTGTTAGCATTATTGGAGTTTGGCATGAAAGTTTCAATCAAAGATATGGAAAATTTAATGAGTGAAAGAAAATCCGATCACCTCAGGAGATAAAGGTAGATCGACCCTGCCTGCGTTGAGATAATAGTTCCGCAGGATGGGACACCGAGGTGAGGAGTCCAAAGCACTAAGTATCTGGGGCCATTCTTGACACCCATGTTTGTGACTCGTGAGAAGGCAGTGCTGAGGTTAGAAAGGTAAAAACATATAAGTGAAAAAAGCAAATAGTGATTTATGAGAGAATGAGTGATGTGGAAAATTATGAAGGAGAAAATGCATCAAAGCAAGAAAGAAAGTTTGACGAGTTCTCCCCGGATTATTAGCACCACATTGCCCAAATATAGCCCACCATGAGCTTAATTAAAGTGCTCTTGATTATTAATGCTTTGTCACATAAATTGTTTTGCATAACCCTTCTTTTATGAGTAGATTTTGTTCTTTTTAATTGCACATGCATTGATTTGTGACACTAGTACCTTTTCGAGGATGGTAATTGATTGCAGGGATATATGACAATGAATCTATGATGTTGAGAGTTTTTATTTCTTTCCCTTAATAACCATTAAAAGTATTGCTTGAGGACAAGCAAGCTTAAGTATGGGGTGTTTGTTGTGCGCCTAATTTGCCATGTTTTACACTTACTTTTATATCGATTTATGTAAACATTTCATGCATTCGGGTTAGAAAAGTACAGATTTTATATAGTTTATGCTTATTTTCCAATTATGGAGGTCTACACAAGTTTTTGTTATATTTCACAGAAATCGGACGTACTTTGAAGCTTAAAGGAAAGTCATGAAGAAGCTAAGGATGGTGCAGCTGAAGAAAATGCCATTTTTCACCATTCATCATTCCGGATCAAGCTTTGATATCTTCATGAAAGTTGTAGCCCTTGAAAAGAAATTTCCAACGCATGCTCATATGCGTCAATCGGACGAACGAGGACTCAGGAAAGTGCGTTTCAAGAACAGAGCAGAATGTTGAGAGCTGAAAATTCTACTTGACGTCGACCACTTCTAGTCGAAGTCGAGTAATCCAGAGCCCAGAATTCCACATGAAGTCGAGCAGAACAATTCTACTCGACGTCGAGGAGTTTGGTCAACGTCGAGTACACCCGACAAGTCCGAATCCTGCCCGAGCTCGAGTGCAACACCGGAGGAAAAATCTTACTCGACGTCGAAAAGTTTGGTCGACGTCGAGGACAATCCATAAGCAATTCGAGTCCGAGACCGAGTTGGATACGAGAAGATAGAATTACTTGCAAGGAAAGGAACAAGATATTTTATCTAATCACATAAAGATCTATCAAGAGAAGGAGGATTTATCCGCATTAGTCCTAGTTTCCTTAATAGATTTATTTCCTTTTATCAATTAAACTTTATCTTATGTTATTAGATAGAAAGTTTTAGATTTAGATATAGTTGTTCCTTCCTAGAATAGCTAGATGAAACACTATAAATAAGGCCCTAGGGGGCTGATTTTCCTTAATTCAAGCCAAGTCGTCTTCGGTCGTAGAGAGAGAGAGAGAGAGAGAGAGAGAGAGAGAGAGAGAGAGAGAGAGAGAGAGAGGACGCAAGGAGAGAGGAGGAGGCGAGAGAGAGAGGACGCAAGGAGGAGGAGAGAGAGAGGATGAACGTTTGGAAGGTTTTGTAAGTTTAAGTTTTATTTTTAATGTTAAAGTTAGTTTCTTTTATGATGTTTGCTTTCTAATTTCCTTCTTCTAGGGTCGGGGTGAGCTCGACGATAGTCATGCACATTAGAGGTAAAATTTTGAAATTTATTATGTTTTGACTATCCACTGCCTTTTATATGTTTATTACCTACTCGAAGAGAATAGAGATTCATGTTAACAACTTGAATTATAAACATAAAATTGGTAGATACAATTAGGTTTACTTGAAAGGGTTATCTAATTGTTGGAAAAGGCGAAAGCTTACTCCTTTGATGTGATTACATAACTATTCTATCTTATCTTTTGTGTGTTTGATTATCGTTGCGGTGATCTCTTACCTAGGAAGTTTGCATCTTTATTACTTTATTTCTTTATTTACATTCTGCACAGATTTTACCCGACACCAACCACCATTCCCTATCCATACCTCGACATTGACCCATTCTTAGCCGACGTCGACAACAACCCTCATCACCTTTTCCCGCTATTCCCGAACCCCTAAAGCAACTAAACCTAGAACCGTTGACTTCTCTCCTGAGGACGAACCTGACTCGACTACCCTATAGCGGAGTCTTGACTATAAATTTATTTGATCGAGAAACCCTCTCGTCATTTCCTGCACTTTACCCTTTCATAATAATAATAATATATTCTCCTTACACAGAACGGGCCTCACTAGTATATAATCGAACACTATTAGATACAATCTTAAATCCAAACACACATTAACTCGGTTCATTGGGGATTGGATACATACCCACTTGATTGATAATAACTACGCATTGATATGGATGTGTTTGAAAAATCTTCGCGTTCACCCTCTATATATGCGTGCGCTCCATTCATAGGGTTTGATCAATAGGCGTAGACGGTGCTTCAAAATGAAGTTAATAATTACCATATTAAAGTCCATCCTTATCGCAATCTTCGTAGGCTTATTCTTCCTCCCAATGGATCTTGCTGCATATCGTGCTCTCGGCGACAGTCCTGTGTGTGATGGTAATTAACTAATCTCATATATATATATATATATATATATATATATATATATATATTCCTTAAATGTCCCGTTGATCCACTTTCTGGCATGGTATATTCCTGTATTTTCTCCCAAACTTTATTTTCTAAAATGAAATATTAATTCATTATATATGGAGCATCTTTTCAAGATAGGATTTAATTTTGGAGACTAAATACCCTACATCGGATTTGTAGTCTTCAATATTCTCACAGTAGAAAACGTTTTCATCCATTTGTAATAAATATTCACTAAATTCATCTCTTAATTAAATATGGTTATTCGTCTACTTAATGACGTTTTCCTCCATATATCTATCATGGGTTACTTATGTGATCGACCCCGTTTAGTATGGTCGGGCCTACCACCGAGGTTTCCATATATCTGCGGCTCCTTGTTGATTCAACGGAGACGACCTGTCCATGGATGGCTTAAATGAGCTTCCCTAATGGCGTGTCCCTCCTTTAACCATTTGCACAGTCAATACGCCTTTGGTTTTTAGATTTCTTAACATGTCTCCGGGTCTTATTAGCATCAACGGATTCAATTTCTTCTTTCATAAATGAAATCCAAAGACACTTTCAAAGAGAAAGTTTTTTTCTTAAATCTGGAACCTATATATCTCACATTTTGTATGACTCTAATCTAATTATCGCGCATATTCAGGGGTGAAAAGCCAGCCCTTAATAGAAATAGAGTGATAGTCACCCAACAACGCATCCCCTTCATTATTAAATTCCAAGTTATTAAACCATTTTTTTTTATCTAGTGTTGCTTGCATAGAACAACCAAAATCAAGTATATCATTATCAAAAATAGAAGAATCAATAGAAGGTAACGATTCATGCTTATAAAGAGGGTCCAGATTCAAATAAGGCAGACACAACATTATAATTCTTTTCCTTCATAGCCTCATTTTTTTTCCTTGTAACAATCCTTTTCATAATTTCCAGTTTTTCACAATAAAAGCACTTGACATTTTTCTTATCTGTACTCTTATTTTTACTAGAAGCTAGCACGCCTATCAGATTTCATGTTGTCTTTATTGTCATCCTTTTTTTTATTATTTATATTCTTATCCCTCCTAAATTTAGCGTTTGCCATTAAGGCCTTTAATGTAGCTTCTTAAATACCTTCACAAAATAATTTTTCTGAATAATAGACTCAATGATCTCTTTTTGGTTAAAATCCTTGCCACTAAACTAAATGACATCCTTAAAGGTGTTAAACTGTGAAGGCAAAGAGTTCAACAAAAGTACAGAATGGTGAGCATCAAAAGGTTTATCACCATATCAAGGTGATCATTCAAAGAAGAATTTGTATCCATGTTAAAAATTAAACAAGTGAGAGAGTAAATTGATATGACTAGGAAGACAATATACTAAACAAAGCTCCTCCAACGTATCCCACAAATCTTTACCTGTTTTCTTACCCATTACTTGTCTAGCTTTCTCGTTTGATAGATGAATCGCGTTCTCACTATGTGCAATCATGTCCATCTCAAGTTTCTTCTCTGCATAATATCTATAGAGTCTGCATAGACTCTGGGTATAATTAATAGACTAGTGAAATATGTTATCCTAAGAACCAGTCATGTTTGTTTAGACAAAAGATAACACAGAGGCGCAACCAATGGTAAATAAGAAGATCTTAGTTTGATCAAGATTTATGTCAGAAGAAGCTGATTCAACAACAAGAGCATAAATAAAAAGCAATAGGTCACATGACACCTAATGCAAGCAAACACAAACTGCAAGTTCTCTTGATGTTTTGTGAAATAGTAGCAAAATATCACAAAAAGTATAAGTAGTATTCAAGCCGAAGAGAATATCTTGACGACAAACAAGATCATAAGATTCCTGAGGGTTAAGCTCTCAAGAAAACTCCAGATCTAAGACAGCAAGAGCTAAATCTAGGTTTTCTAAGATGTGGTTGTTCATGAAACTCTATATCAAGGCCAATAAGGTTCAGATATAGGGTTTTTGAAAGCAAAACACTTGGAAACAGGGGCGGAGCCAGGGCAAATTCTAGGGGGGGGCTCGCCTCTGAGGGAAATGGAAAACAAAACAAAAAAATGTAAAAAAGGGTGGAAGTGGAATCGAACTCTAGACCTCCACCTACCATGTACACACTCCCTGCCAATTAAGCTACAATTTCTTCTTCTCCTATAGTCGCATCTTTTACTATATACCCAATAAATAGATATATAAATTTTTTTTTTATTATTATTTTTCCAGGGGGGGCTCGAGCCACCGCATGCCCCCTGCCTCCGCCCCTGCTTGGAAATGTCAAGTCCAATATAAAAATTTCAAATCTACAATACAGAAGCTAATATTTACAAAAAAAAAAACCTTAACACAAAAAACAAATATATATGAGCACATAAAGATCAAAACAAATTTTTTATACCAATTTGATATCGACACAGATTTTGAGCTAAACAGAAGTGCAAAATAAAAATGAAAACAAGAGAACCTAGAGGTTTGTTCACGAGGTTCAGTCCAAGGCCTCAGCCCATTGGGTCTTAGGTATCAGTCCCTAAATCCACTAACTCAAAGAGTATAGGACATACAAGAGTACAATAATCTCAAGCAAACTGAAGGAGTAAATATATAAGAACAAAAGAGCTATAAAGAAAAGGGAACAAAGAAAATCTTCGACGTCAGACTAGGAGTCGTTGAAGACCAACAACTCTAACCACCAAGAGACCACTGGAGAAGACCATCGATCGGGACCAATAATCTAGTAACGTTCCCGTAGGGATACGACAACGCTAGGGTTTCATCTGTGTGTGTGTGTGTGTGTGTGTGTGTGTGTGTGTGTGTGTGTGTGTGTGTGTGTGTGTGTGTGTGTGTGTGTGTGTGTGTGTGTGTGTGTGTGTGTGTGTTTCAACTAGGGTTACTCAAAGCTCTAAAGCTCGATCCAACTGATGTGATCGTAGTCGGTCATGATCTAGACTCTTTTTTCCTACAAAGTTTTGTCGATCTTCGGAGCTAAACATCAACTTTTATTTGTGAAAACTGTTTGGCGAGACCTCGGTATTTTGGGTCGATCTTACTGTATAAAAATCTAATTAAAGCTGATAAGCACATGTTAGAAAGATATTTTAAGTGGATATAGATAATTTATTGAAGGATGCAATCATCAATTCAGCTTGGAAGATGGCCGAAATCTGGGATCTTTGCAGCAGTCCTAAAATCTGGCAGATTGTTGAAAACGCAATGAATGAAGACGAAATGCTTTCGATAAAGTCGGATTAAATGACGGGGCTTTAAAGATTCTTCATTCATAGAATTATGCTGAACTTCCATCTCTTTTATGACAGCTAAGACCATTTATTTCCCCTCATTATGGTTTCATATCTCTCCGTCATAAATCTCAGAAACACTTTCATATTATTCGTCATTAGTTTATCGATTTATTTTTACTTTCTTTTATTTTTCATAACATCAATATTTTCCTATATAAAGGTGTAAAACTTTCATTTTTAAGGAGGTTTATTTTGAGATAAAATCTACGCATGACTTCCTTTGGAATCGGATTAAGATTCTTCTGATTCAGTGAGATGTCGATCAAACCCTCTTAGTGAGATACTAAGATAGATTTACTAGTGAGAGGTAAAGAAGTCAATGGTTTGGAATCACTTGGAGTGCGAGGCCGAGAGTATGACTAATCGAGTGTTGGAGAGTGCTTAAACTGAGAGGCTGAGAGTATTCTTGCAACACGTACATATCTTTTTTTTCCATAAATTCCCAAAAAATCACCCCACAAAAAGAGTGTTTGAAAGCTCGAGGCTTGATCGACCGATCCTTCGGGTCTCGTCAAGTGGTATCAGAGCCTAATCGACTTAAGTCCATCGAGTTTTCGATAATTGAGTTGTTTCTTCTTATTCAAAATGTTTAAGAAATGGAGTTCCAAGCCTTTGACAGAAGAGCACACCCGATGGGATATTCGAGCCTATGATGATGGGTATCTTCATTGGAGTGACATAGATGGTGATACATATGATGTAGTTGATCAAGAGCTCCAGAGGAGATATTGAAAAAGAAGAGCTCGAGAGGATGATGCTCGGTGTAAGAAGAAGGTTGAACCACCTTGGCAAGAGATCTGCAAGCTCGCGGGAGATTCAATGCAACAAGTAATGGAAATTCGAAAACTCGTCAATTCATTGTGGTCAACGCTATCGAAGCCCGCAACAAGTAATGGAAATCATCCAAGTTTCAAAGGTTGTGCTTTTCATGAATGAGAAACGAATGCCAACGTACATGCCTAGCTTTTTGAATGACATGTCGACTAAGATGTTGGAGGCGACCCCTTTCATCCCGTCTTAATTGCCTTTCACGATTCGAAGAGAAGAGGGAATTCAAGATCCGTTCAAGGAAGAATAAACATGCCCGAAGAAGTCGCTCTTTTCCATCACGGATTCAAGGACAAATCCTTTTCCAGGGAAGGAGGATGATGTGATCGTAGTCGCCCATGAGTTTGACTCCTTTTTCCTACAAAGGTTTGTCTTTGGAGCTTAACATCAACTTTCATTTGTGAAAACTGTTTGGCAACACCTCGGTATTTTGGCTTATTCTAGCTGTATAAAATTCCGATTCAAGCCGATAAGCACTTGTTGGAAAGATATTTTAAGTACGTGAATACAACTTTATTGAAGGATGCAATCGTTAATTCGGCTTGAAAGATGGCCGAAATTTGGGATCTTCGCAGCAGTCCGAAAATCTGGCAGCTTGTCGGAAATGCAATAAATGAAGACGCATTGCATTCAATAAAGTCAGATTAAATGACGAAGCTTTAGAGATTCTTCATTCAAGGCATTAGGCTGAACTTCCATCTTTTTATGGCAGCCAAGACCATTTTTTTCCCCCATTATGGGTGTCCGTCTCCCCGTCATAAATCTCATAAACCCTTTTATATTATCCGTCATTAGTTTCTCAATTTTTTTTTATTTTTTTTATTTTTCATAGCATCAATATTTTCCTATATAAAGGTGTAAACCTTTTAGTTGTAAGGAGGTTGATTTTGAGATAAAATCTGAGCATGGCTTCATTTATAATCGGTTTTGATTCTTCCGATTTGGTGAGATGTCGATCAAACCCTCTTGGTGAGATGCTAAGAGAGCCTTCCTAGTGAGAGACTAAGAAGTCGAAGGGTTGGAATCACTTGGAGTCCGAGGCTGAGAGTGTGACCAATCGAGTGTCGTAGAGTGCTCAAAGTGAGAGGCTGAGAGTATTCTTGCAACACATCCTTTTTTTTTTTTTTTTAATTTTCTATAAATTCACGAAAATCATCCCACAAAAAGATTGTTCGAAAGCTCAAGGCTTGGTCGATCAATCCTTCGGATCTCGTCACCAACACAAGGACGATAAGCTTATGCTTTGGGTTCACTAGACATGGGCGGGCAAACTTCAGCTGGTAGTTCATTTAGGGCTCAACACCCAAGCTAAAGATCGAATACCAAGCTCGAATCTTTACAATCGTGATCCAATTTACATGAAATACATCCTCAAATATAATATACACATCTATATACATATACTAAAATTGATTAATATAGTACTACATGGTGTGTTATGGATGATTCTAGGACAAAAAAAAAACTATTGTCATAATTTATAGAAAGTTATCATAAGCCACCGTACATCTATCTATCTATCCATCCATCTATCCATATATATATATATATATATATATATATTGATTTCACTAAATAATACTTACAATTTATATGAATAATGCTTTATATTTCACCGAATAATGTTTCACATTTCACCTTCATCAGATTATCTAGGATAACTATAACCGTGGTATATTTTCATCCAAACTTTAAAAAATTCTACCGAATAATGCTCCGGAGTTAATTGAATAATCATGAAAATTTCCCTAAACGTCTCATAGTTGATGTGTTGAGATCAAAAAAAAAATTGGCTTCTATAATGCTTGTATTCCACAGAATAATGTTTCATGTGTACACGAATAAAAGAAACCATCTCAGATTTTCCCTACACAATTTGCTATATTCTATATAATAATAAACAGATTTAACAATCAATAAAGAGATTTAACAACCAATAAAGAAATTCGAAAATCAAATTACACTCTTAACTATGCCTTCAATCTAACTGTTGTCGTCATGTCAACGTCCTTCGATCATCATCCAACTCACTTGCAGTTGCCGGAAGTGGTACGTGTTGTTGGTACTCGCTTTTGGTCTCGTATACACTTATAAGAAATATACTAGTTAAATACCCGAACTTTTGTGCGGTTTTGGTAATATTAAATCATTTGACATCAAAAACCTATAAACAAGTAATTAAACATTAACTCTAACTAACACTATACTAAATATTTTTGTATATTTATTGCTATATCGTACTAATTACTGTAGAAAAATGCAATTGATTACCAATAATATAACTGAGGAGAAGTCGACACATGTCACAAATGACCTCCCCTTTAACTAACACTATACTAAATATTTGAGTATATTTATGCTTATTCTTCCTCGCAATGGACGCATTTGCTCGTACTATGGGTAAACTGTAAACTCCATATATTTTTATCAAACTTGTACTCATCCTATCTCTTTTTTTTTTTAAGGCGTTTAAGACCTTTAGCTTGCTTTTATTGTTTGGTTTATGTTAGGGGTATGGACAAATCCCGTAAATCTCGTCTCGCCCCAATTTCGATGGAATTTAGGAAAAGAAAGTTTTCAATCTCATTCTGATCACGTCCCGCAAAAAATACACGGAACGAGAAATTCTCGTCCCGTAAATCCCGTCTTGCCCCGCATATAATTAAAATTAATAAAAAAACATATAAGAATATATTTATGTTATATATTAATATTTATTTAAACCCAACATTAAAATAAATAAAAGATTAAAAACATCTAACAATTTTAACAAAAACTTTCTGCAAGTATAAGTCTGTAAGCGAGTCAAAATCCTCTACAACACTCAATATACACTATCAAAATCCGACTCGGACCGATGACTGGGGGTCGTGTGCACGGGCCCACATGCGCTAATATCCTAGCACATAAGCCGAGCGGGGTTCCATCCTAAAACCAATTGGCAATAGAAGGAGTAGCCAACCGACTCATATACTAGGGAATGACCATCTAGTTGAGATTTGGACAACTAGGTAACCCAGACCAAGATCGACATGGGCCGTTAGGCTAACCGCTCTGATACCATATCAAAGTCCGACTCGGACCGATGATTGGGGGTCGTGTGCACGGGCGCACATGCGCTAATAGCCTAGCATATAAGCCGAGCGGGGTTCCATCCTAAAACCAATTGGCAATAGAAGGAGTAGCCCATCGAGTCATATACTAGAGCTTGATATGTTCAACTTTCCGATGTGAGATCTCTAACATACACCCTTACATGTAACACAAAATTAATTGTGTTAAATGTTTATTATAAAAATAATTTAAAAAATATATTTATAATATAAATAACTAATCATGTATATTTGTATAATTTTTTCATAAAAAACATATTTTAAAAATATTATTATCAAATCATCATCTTTTCAATTTTTATATTTTTCAAAATATATTCTTCATGAAAAAATTACACAAATATATATGATTAGTTATTTATAATATAAATATATTTTAAATTTTTTTTTTATCATAACGGTGTATGGAAGGAAGGTGATTTGGACTCCTTATAAGCCTATAAACGGTGAAGATCACCTTTTTCCTTTCGCTCATTGTCTCTCTGTCCTCACACAAACTCCCCCTTACCATATTTCTTTTTTTTTTATTCATTTTAATAATTATTATTATTTTTAATTTTCGGGGAAGGGAAGGTCACAACACCGGCCCGATCCAGGGTGGCCTATAAACAGCTTAAGCAAGTACGTCACTTGTTTTCATTCCCAATTTACAGGTGCCAGTCTTCTATTATGTTTTCTTATTATTTACAAATGAGATCTACCACTTTCTATTTCCAAATGGGATTATGTTAGATTTGGTACCTTCAATATGCTACCAAAAAGGAGTTAATTAAAATATTTTTTAATCTTTTTTACAAGGGATAAGTCCCGTCTCATCCCTTAAAAAATATATGAAATGCGAAGTGGGATTACCCCAATTTCGTCCCGTCCTATACCCACTAATGTTTTTACTCATGTCAGGTATGTCGGTAAGTTCAGGTACCGTCTCTCTCATAGAACATATTTGTGGATGAGATTCTACGGATTTTGGTTATTGGAAATGGCAATTGTGTCGACTGAGTAACTAGGCTACTTACTCTCTTGATTTTTCCGTTGGGCATGTTTGAATATCAAATTACTTTTTCTTTTCTTTTTTATAAAAAAGTACTTTTCTGCTGCATAAAAAACTAATTAAAATACCCCCACCTTTGGAGTTATGGTAAAAATAAATCATCAACTTTCAAATGTAATAAAGATATCCTGACATTTGAGGATAGTGATAATATATTATTACCATGGGTTTTCTCACGGGTCAAAAATGATAATAATCAAAATATCCTGACCTTTGAGGGTAGTGGTAATATATTATCATTGGTTTTCTCACGGGTCAAAAATGCTGATAAGACAACCTACGTACGTGGATTTTTTTGACAAGGGTTTTCTTGAACGGTTTCTGTAGGAAAAAAATAAAGATTTAGACCGGGTTCATACCCAACGCCTTTTCTTCCCTCCTATCTTCTTCCGTGGCCGCCTCTTGAACTGCCTTCTAAGTCATCTAGGCACCTCATAGTTCCTCTTCAATGATAGTCTTCCTTCCTCGTGGTCGTCTATCTTGAGCTATCTCTCTAAAATCTTCTTCCTCTTTGATTCGTTTACGGACTTGGCTGAGTAAGTTTTTTTTCCCTCTTCGTTGTTGGTGTTGTAGTATTCGGTTTAGTTTTGATGTTAGGAATAGTCATGTTGTGTTAATTTTAGGCAATTTTGATTGGATTAATCTCTTGGTTGAATCAATTTTGTTTGGGTTTAATTTTGTTGCCGGTTTATTTTTTTCCTAAGGAAATCATTCAAGAAAGCCCAATTTCAGTGCTAATTTGTAAAAAATGCTTCCACACAGGCTACATTTGCAAAAAAATATCACTTAGGCTGCTTTATCATCATTTTTGTCCCGTGAGAAAATCCGTGGTAATATATTACCACTACCCTCAAAGGTCGGGATATTTTTATTACATTTGAAAGTTGAGGATATATTTTTAGCATACCACCAAAGGTTGGGGTATTTTAATTAGTTTTCCCATTTTAAAATTATGAATATACAGTATTTATTTTAGGGTGTGCTTTATTCAATTCGGGATGAAATTTTAGGGGATAAAGAGGATTAAGATTATTTTGGGGATAATTTTGGGGGGGGGGGGGGAAGGGAATGAAAATAATCTCGTTGGTGGGATGATTGAGAATTATTTGTTGTTTTCAAGAAATAATCTCGTCCACCGCGTCCACCTTCTTCCCATTGGAGGGGAAAAATCGACTATGGGCGTGTTTTCTTCCCTTTTTTTTTAAAAGATAGAAGAGATGGGGTGGGGAAAACTGGGTAGAGATAGGGCAAATTTTGCCACCTTTGTGACAGGAGGTGGAGGGGATGGAGTATCTAAATAAGGGTGGAGGAGTACTGGCGGAAAACACGCCCTATATATCCCCACCACGTTTCACCTCATCCATCCTCTAATCTCCACCCCTCCCCTTCCCAAACACCGAAGCACATTTCCCAAAACAAAATCCCCACAATTTCCACCCTTTCAATCCCCTTTATATTTGCAAGGAAAACACAGCCTTAAGTTGGGACGAAAATTGAGCACAAATCTACATGTTAATAAATTAATTAAATTGAATTGGTGGAGCCAAAGTAAGATATTGGGTTAAAAAAATTGGCACATCTATATATCTATATCTATATAATTACTTAAAACCAAAGACTTTTCCCTGATGTGTCGCCTCCCCCTTAACCCACTCCTTCTTAACCAATGAGATTTTTTTCTTCTAATCATTTTTTTTGCCTTTTTTTTCCTTCCCATTTTCCCCTTTTATTTTCTACCCATTTACTAACCATAGGTTTAATTTAAAACATTTAATTAAATCTAATGTCTACTATTAATATACATATTGTATATCTTTATATATTATAATATCTATATCTATCTATATAATTACTTAAAACCAAAGACTTTTCGTTTATGTGTCGCCTCCTCCTTAACCCACTCCTTATGCAATGAGATTTTTTTCTTCTAATTATTCTTTTTGCCTTTTTTTCCTTCCCATTTTTCCCCTTTTATTTTTTTTACCCATTTACTAACCATGAGTTTCATTTAAAACATTGAATTAAATCTAATGTCTACTATTAATACATAGTGTATATCTTTATATATTATAATAATAATTTATATCAATATAATATCTTAATTTAAAAATATTTTTGATGAAGCCTAACTTTATGGTCAATATTTTTACCATTTTCTTAAAAAATTTAAGTCTACCTTCATTATTTTATCCTAACATTTATTAATATTTTATAATATTAATTTGTTATGTTATCAAAATTTTATTTATTAAAAATCGTGCCATGGCGCGGGAATTACACTAGTTTAACCTCATATTAATTGGTCTTTTTAAGATAAAAATGAAAATTTTACTAGATTATCTTGCGGTTTAATATATAAAAAACATGTTACATTATATGAAAATTCAGGTCTTAGACGAACTCCAATGGTCATGTATAAATGTCTAAATGTGTATTTTGTTAGACATTTTTAGCTCCATTGATTGCTTTTGGGGTGTGCAAATGTGCACATTTGAGCATGTAATGTGCAAATTTGAGTACACCATCTCCTCCATGTACAAAAGCTTTTTCAAAAGCAAGACAATATTGTTGGTGTATTTTTTATGATTTTTGTTTTCTTTTTTTTTTTGTTTAAAATTAATTGTATTTGAATGGTGTGTAAAAAATACACATTTGACCATTGGAGCAAAATATCAAAAAGTAAAGTGTATTTTTACATATCTTGTGCAAATGTATACCTTATAGGCAAAACCTATGTGTATAGTCTTAGATGCGCCCAAAAAAGCCCAGCGACAGGCCCGTCCAATGAGCACTGCAAATAGCCCAATAGAATAGGACCCCCATTTTTTCCAGGGCCTCAAGTAAAAATTTATTAGAACTTATATTATTTGTGGTCCAATGAATCAAAATGTTATGTTGTCTCAACCAAATTTGTTGCAACCGGCCCAACCAAATCCAGATCCTCCAACGCCACTGGTCGCGGGTTCGAATCTCAAGGGGGGCTGATTTTTTGTTATTTTTTTTGTTTAATCTTTTAACCTTTTCTATATGGAAAACTGCATTGAGCTTTCTTATTAACTATTTTTAATTAATTTTGGGTCTTCGTATCAACTAATTTTATTTGTTAATTTAATACATCATTAATTTCTCATGTTACATTATTTTCGGGGCCTTCTTATAAACTATTTATATTATTTTAGGGGCCTTCTTGTTAACTACTTTTATTTGTTAATTTAATACAACCTCCAGTTATATTGATATAAACATAACGAGTAAAAATGACTAAAAATCTAATAGAAGGTAGTTCTATACTCCCTCCGATCAGAAATATTTGATATTTTAGAGATATACACAAAGATTAAGACGTGTCACTTCCCCATTTAAATACCCATCAAATAATTTTTACCCCACCATCACATTTATTATGCACAAATTTGATTGGTTAAACAAAAAAAGTACAAATTATATTGTTATTAGTACAAAAGTAAAAAAGAGTGTAATTATTACTTCTAAAACATCAAATATTGTTGATTAAATTTTGCCTCATAAAACATCAAATATTTTCGATCGGAGGGAGTATTAAATTTATTTTGATCTTTTTTTTTATTTTTGAAAAATAAATTTATTTTATACTAATTTACTCTCATATATGTTTGTAATTTATGAGTAAATCTTAATAAATACTCCTCCTCGTAAACTAGTTATATTTGACTTTTTCATAGGGTTTAGAAAAAAAATAAAACTCTATAAAACGTTGACTTTTAAATTATTAATTTTTTAATAAATTCATATATTTTAATACTCAATCTGTTAATTAAAACTTGTCGCTTACTATTCATGCACACGTTTTTTAGAATGATAAAAACTATATGAAATATTAACATTTTTTTAAAATTTGTTTTTACAAATTAATACTCAACATTAACAAGTATGAAATTATTAAAAAAATATATTAAAAAAGTTAATATTTTATATAATTTTTAACACCAAAAAAAGTGTGCGTGAATAGTAAAACGTCAAGTTTTAATTAACGAAGGGAGTATTTTATTTTATATACCCCATTTGTTTTTTTCGAACCCCGGATACTGCCGCTCTTTATTTATCAATTCAAGAAGGGAGTATTTTATATAGTTTTTATATTTATGAAAACTATATAAAAAATCAAATATTTTAATATAGAGATGGTATTGAACAGGGGCATTCTTGGTAGGGCGTTGCCTAACGGCATCCGATAATGGAAGACACAAGCGGGGTGGAAAACCCTGGCTCCCAGGAGCAAGGAGTGAGGCGCCTCTTGGCCATGGAAAATAACCAAAACGAAAAATTGTGATTAAACATAATAATGAGGAGACAAGATTGAAGAATTGGTCACGACTAGATCGAAGAATCACCTGGCCGGACCGGCCGGTTATATATTTACGGATTGATAATATGTGCTACAGTACGTATCATTTGACTTCTTAAACCCTTTTTTCAGCAGAGTTGTTGTTGCATAATAAACTTAATACTCCATCCGTTAAGAAAAACATGACGTTTTAGAAGTAAAATCTTGTTAAGAAAAACATGACGTATTTTGATGTACATTGTAAAGTTTTTCAGTTTTTTGTACAATTCATTGTCGATCATACATTGATTCTAACGGTCCTGTTAATGCTATTCAGTATAAATTCCGCTCAGAGGAAGAATGAAAATCTAATTGAAATTAGCCGAAGTCGATTTCGATCTTAAAAACCGACCTTTGATACGTTGGCCCTGGAGAACCAGACCAAGCGCATTGTAACAGGTTGGGGGTTTGATTCCCCTTCCTTTGCGTTTTATAGGCCATCTCTGCAAACAACTAAGGGGTCGTTTGTACTTAGAGGAAGGAATGGAAAGGAAAGAAATTAAATTTACGGAAATTTCGCGAGGTACCCCTGTGGTATTGCAATTTTCGCGAGGTAGACAACTCTTTTACATATTTCGCGTGGTACCCCTGTGGTTTTGGATTTTTTCGCCTAACGCCCTTCCTAGTTAAATCTAACAGATCTTGGCAATGTTCTGTTAGTTTTCATTTTTTTTTAAACCTAAGAAAGAAAGAAAGAACAGGCAGGAGAGAGAAGCGGAGAGAGAGATAGACTAGATCGGAGTCGTCCTCCGGTGTGAAAAAACCCTAAAGAGTTTTTGGCTTGCCGTCACCGGCCTTCATGCCATAGCATCGGTGCCCAGCAGCACCTTTGGCCACACCCCACCGGTTCATACAACCGTCGCCTCCTACCTTAGCCCTCCACCACCCTTCTTCACCCTCTCCGGTACGCGCCCACCAGCCCCTTGCTGTTTGGATCTCCAGCGGTCTAGCAGTGAGAAGTCGCCGGTGTTGCTCAAGAACGGACACAACGCGGCCGAGCCGCTGTTGCCGCTCCCGAAGAAAGTCGGCAAGATTCTCGTCGCTGGCACCCATGGGAACAACCTCGGATGCCAATGCGGTGCCTGGTCCTTGGAATTGCAGGGCGTCAGCGGCAACAACCACAATCGCACAATTCTGAAACCCTAAATCTGCAAAATCGAATTTCTAGGAACGACGATCCTGAGCAAGATCACGCCGGTGATAGATGAGGAGACGGAGAGGAAGGGAGTCGTCGGCGTCCTCCTCCTCGGCAAAATCGGCCTCCTCCAACACGAATCCTCCTCCGCCACTGCCAAACGCTTCCTCCCCGCCGCACTAGACACTGTCATCGTCTTTACCCCTCTCCTCTTCGCCCTCGCCGACACCGCCTTCCTCCACCAGCCCTCCCCTTCCCAGCTCACCTTTGGTCTCTCTCTGCTTCTCGCCGGGGCCAGATCTGGTCATGGGTTGGTCGGGGAAATAGAAAAGCTGAGAGGTTCCATGTCCGTTCCTTCTTTCTTTTTTTTTTTCTTTTTTCTTTTTTCTTTTTTTCTTTTAATTGAAAATTAACGAAATCCGTTAGATTTAACTAGGAAAGGTATGAGGCAAAAAAATCCAAAACCTCAGGGGTACCACGCGAAATATGTAAAAGAGTTGTATACCTCGCGAAAATTGCAATACCATAGGGGTACCTCGCGAAATTTTCATTAAATTTATATAGAAAATATACGTGCTCATCATTTTTTGTGAGTTTAGAAGGGGATTATTAGAGCATACTAGAAAAATAGTTACCTTCCATAAAATTAAGGTATGAAACGTAGAGAAAGATAAAGTAACATAATGGAAATGAGAGGGAGCCGAAGGGGTCATACCTTTCTCTACCCAAAAAAAACAAACGGGGTTAAAGTAAACATAATGGAAATGAGAGGGAGCCGAAGGGGTGTCTAACCTGCGACCTCTTACTAGGGCTCCATTTTTTCATACCACTACGCTATCACATAGTTCTTGTCCTCACTATCTATATGACGTATTTTTTGGCTACGCGATATATTGGGCGTAGAGGTTATGCAACCGATTTGGACAACCACTGTCTGCCATTCACCTTCGCGTGCCCTTTCTACATCAGGAGCTTTTAAACTATACATTTTAACATGATACTTGATAGTTGATACCATTAATATTCGAGCTTTGAGATATTATTAAATACACCGTATAAGTTTTGACTAGTGTAATATAATTCGCTATATTCGTACAACTTCTTTCCGATTATTATTTTTAATTACTGACTAGAACCGGTAAAATCTGACCTAACTCGATAACCCTACCCGAACTATCTGGATCTAGATCTAACTGAACTCGAAAATCTAGCTAGCATCATATGCAACACAAAGTCGGGTCCAAACCATTTTGACTTGATACCGTAATGGACATGAATAAAGACAGTCTCGATCTAACTCATGCACGACCCAAACAAAAACTGACTCATCCTTATAATTTCTTTAGTTTTATCATTTTTAAACACAACAATCATGTGAATTACCTATAATGAAACATAAGACATAATATAGCTAAATAAATGAAGTATGATTGTAATTTTTTATAAATGAAACTAATAAATTGTATATATATATATATTATATTGCATAGTAATAATCACAAAGAATAAGTCGGCGGAGTGGTTAGTGAACACGGAAAGTTGTATGAGGTCCCTGGTTCGAATCACAGAAATAAAGAGCAGGTATTTCTTTCCTTTTGTTATTGCCAAGCTGGCTGGGTGCACATAATCCTACAAACTGGTAGTCAGTGAAGACTTATGCTGTTGGGACCCAATCGTGAAGCGGGGTACACATAAGCCCGATCGTGAACCACCCCAAAAACACACTCCTTAATAATGATAAGGCGAGTTGAATGCGACTAATGAGATTTGAACCTAGGACATCACATATGTTGTTAGGAAGCAATCGTGAAGCAGGGCGCACAGAAGCCCAATCGCAAACCAACCCAAAAAACACACTCCTTAATAATGATAAAAATGAGGTTTTTGTTATTGCAAAGCTGGACCCTTGCCCATTTGCGAAGCTGGGTGCCCATAATCCTACAAACTGGTAGTCAGTGAAGACTTATGATGTTAGGACCCAATCATGAAGCGGGGTACACAGAAGCCCGATCGCAAACCAGCCCAAAAACACACTCCTTAATAATGATAAAAAGGGAGGCGAGTTGAATGCGACTAATGGGATTTGAACCTAGGACATCACATATGTTGTTAGGACGCAATCGTGAAGCAGGGCGCACAGAAGCCCAATCGCGAACCAGCCCAAAAAACACACTCCTTAATAATGATAAAAAGCCAGTTGAATGCGACTGATGAGACTTGAACATAGGACTGAAGCATTTCTAGAAATCCACCTATACTTATTACCTAAAGGTGACGACATATGTCCTTAATTACCTGTAAAGCCAACTGGGGGGGGGGGGGGGGCTATAACGTGTTCCTTGCGATTAGATTTGATCGTGTTTGGTATTCACTTATCAATCTTCGTCTTTAGAGGAAGTTTTCCAGATAATGTTTTGTTATAAAGACATTCTTCTTCGATTGGACGTTCAAGGAACTCAACTCCGAGGACTTTATCTCGGAGAGGATTGCAGGGCTCTTACTTTTCTTCCTAAAATCAGATCCCCTTCTTTGAGCCCTGAGGGGGGAGGGGGTAATTATAGAGTTGATAAGCGAGCAATTGGCTGACGACCTCGTGGTGCGGAAGAGGACACGTGCAATCCATGCCCTGATGCCAGTGAGGAGGTGTTTGACCAGCGAGCTGCTTGCTCTTACTGTAGGGTGGGATGACGTTGGGCTTTTGTTTCCTTAGCGTAAAGTATATGTTTTGTGAGTGTCCGAAGCCCTGATCGCGATCCACGTGTGACTTTGTAGGAGGGTTTGTATTACGGGTCTGGTGAGTTTGATCGCAATGGCTGATATCATACTTTGTATGCGACTTTTGCGTATTCAAAAGACACGCGATTGCTAAATTTTATTCTCCTTAGAGACTTGCTTGCACATCCGTGTTCGAAAGACACGCGATTGCGAAGTTTTAATCTCCTTAGAGGCTTTCTTGCAAATCTGTGTTCGAAAGACACGCGATTGCTAAATTATATTCTCCTTAAAGGCTTGCTTGCACATCCGTATTCGAAAGACACACGATTGCTAAATTTTGGACGAGCGTGGTCATAGTGGGCTTGAAACTTTCATTTATATTTATGAAGAGGTATATCTGACGATGCCATAGAAAATAGGCTATATAATAAACACAAAGTATGACATCATAAATGGGTCGCCCAACGCAAAAGGATGTCTAGTCCCACCATTGGATCCATCGCGAAGCAAGGTATCCGATCGAGCCCAAATGACTAGGCATAGCGCCCCCAAGAACTTTGACCCCCCGTTTCCCTCGCGACTTGAACCCCGTGTCAGAATCAGAGTGAATTCTACAAGTATCTCGTAACCCTCCGAAATCCTAGCAAGCAGCTCGCTGGCTCAAGCACCTCACCTCTAATAGCTCCACATGTATTGCCTAGGCCCCTAAGCATCTGGGCATGCACAACACGTGTCCTACATGGAACCATGAGGTTGCCAGCCAGCTGCTCGCTTGGGTTTCTCTATAAATACCCCTCTCCGACCTCAAAGGAAAGGATCCGATTTCAAGATAGAAAAGTATAAGAGATCTGATTATCCCCCGGACTTAAAGCCCCCGAAGTTGAGTTCTAAAGATCTTTGATCGGAGAAGAACGTTATTTGGGATAGGAACCTCGCCGAGCTCCCTCTACAAGCGACGACTGAGCAATAACTTAATTCATCGCGATCCAAACTCTTAATCCCCATCGCTTGGACTAATAAGTATATAATCTGATAATTACTCCATACTGCCAGGGCCCGCATATATTTTATGGCATTTTGTCGTCATAGTAAGGTAATAAATATAAGCGAAATCTCATATGCGAGGTGAACCAACTTTTCTATCGGCCTTTTGCAGACAAATACGTGGGGTGCCCGTCCCCAAGAGGTGGAGGGACATCTCCATCGCCAAGTACAAAAGAGATACTGATCCTAATGACCATCTCATCCAATTCACCACGGCAATGTGAATGAACGATGACAATGATGCTATGTATTGCCGCTCATTTCCATCCACGCTGAGGGGGGTTGCTTTAACGTGGTTTACCAATTTGGCCGGGTCATCCATCAACAACTTCGCACAACTATCAGGCACATTCGTCGCTAATTTCGGCAGCGTTCGCACAAGAAAAAGAACCATGTTGGACCTCAACTCCATCAAGCAAGGGGCGACTGAGCCCTTGGGAAGCTTCTTCAGCAGATTCACTAATATGGTGGTACAAATCTCGAGATTCAATCAAGAATATGCGAGCACAATACTAATGGGAAATTTGGCCGAAGAAGATTTCAAATTTTGCCTATTCCGAAAGGAACCGGCAAACTACGATGTTCTGAGAGAACTCGTAACCAAGCAGATCCACGCCATGGAAGATGCAAGCTCTAGCTCGCGGCCTGTCAAGTATAAGCCATTGTTTCATCAACCGTCTTACCACCGGATCCCCAACAAACGCAAAGGAAGGGAAAATTTTGAGGATCAGCAACGTCACAATCCTCCCTGGCAATATCCGACCATCCCGCCACGCCCTCAAATCCAAGAAGTACAATTCAATCAAAGATTAGAACCAGGTCCACTTGGTGCCCCAACCAACGTAATGATGGCTCATCCTGACCATATTTCACCCCCTGTCTACGGAATACTACAAGCTCTTCCTCAAAAGGAAACACCCCTTTCAAATTTCCGCCCACCAAAAAATCCCAATAACCCAATCACGATGCCACAACAACACCGTCCTCCTGAAGTTCCTCCACAACAATATAAACCACCTAACGTTCCACCAAGACCCTACAATCCCCCATATGCAGTTGGAGGAAAAGGTAGGGGAGCTAATCCCCAGAATAGGGGAGGAAGGAAGGGAGGCAGGGGAGGAGGGTATCGACCTCCGCCCAGGGACACAAGAAATGCCCCCGCGGCAATGTCTTCGTCCAACCAACCTGAGCACTCAAACTGAGATCACCGGAAGCCTCCTTCTCAGGATGGATGCGTCAATACCATCGCAGGAGGACCTGCGACATCTGGCATCAGTAATCAGGAAAGGAAAAACTATGAAAGAGAAGCCATGCGCCCCCCATCTGAGGCCAGCGTCAAGCAAGCATCGACTGTACACGCTATACTGAGTTTCTCAGTTTCTGTTATGAGCCTAAATTGCCATGTTTTATAGTTACTTTTATATCGATTTCTGCATGCATTTCATACATTTGGGTTAGAATAATACAGAATCTATGTAGTTTACACTTATTTGCAATTATGGAGGTCTACACAAGTTTTTGTTGTATTTCACAGAAAGCGGACGCACTTTGGAGCTTAAAGGAAAGTCATGAAGAAGCTAAGGATGGTGCATCTGGAGAAAATACCACTTTTCACCATTCTACATTCTGAATCAAGCTTTGATGTCTTCATGAGAGTTTTAGCCCTCGAAAAGAGCTTTCCAACACATGGTTATATGCGTTAATCCGACGAACGAGGACTCGGGAAAGTGTGTTTCAAGAACAGCACAGAATGCTGAGAGCGAACTAGTTCTACTCGACGTCGACCACGTCTAGTCGAAGTCGACCACGTCTACTTGACGACGACCACGTCTAGTCGAAGTCGAGTACACCTTCACCCGGAGTCGAGAAGAGCCACCCGAGGAGCCCAGAGCTACTCAACGTCGAGTACAGCTACTCAAAGTCGAGTACACAGGGCCCAGGAGGAAAAATTCCAATCGACGTCGACTAACTCTAGTCGAAGTCAAGTACGATCCAGTAGACGAGTCCGAGTCCGAGATCGAGTTGTGCCGAGAAGATAGAATTGCTTGCAAGAGAAGATATGTGGAATTCTATCCATCCACATTAAGATCTATCAAGTCAAAGAAGGATTTATCCATAATAGTCCTAGTTTTCTTTTAGATATATTTCGTTTATTTCCAAAGTTTTAGCTTAATATTATAGATAGATATAGATAGAATATTCTTTCCTAGATTAGCTAGGGAATGAACACGATAAATAAGGCATTAGGGGGCTGGATTTTATTCATTCAATCATCCAAGCTACAAGCCAATAGAGAGAGAAAGTCGAGTAGGAAAGTAGAGAGCTTAAGCCGAGTGGAGCTGGAGTTGTTGAGAGACGTTTTGGCTTCGGTCTGTTGTAAGTTTTATTTAGTTTATTTAATGCAATTTATTTTCCTAAAATCTTTGATGAGTTTATTCATGATGAAGAGTGAGTAGTCACCCAACTTCTAGGGTCGGGGTGAGCCAGACGGTGGCCATGTAAGGTGATGCGGTAAGGGTTTGATCTTTTGATGCAATTCGTCTTCTATCCCTATGAGCATGATTCGTTTGCGAAAGTTGAAGGTGATCCTTGTTTGTGTTATTGAAGCGAAAGTGATCTTAATGTAACTTGGATTAATTATGTGAAAAGGGTTAGTAACAATTAGGGTTTATGCGAAAACCTCTATATTCCTATTTGTTAATGACGAAAGTTATTTGATGAAAAGTATGAATATTTTATGCCTTTATGTGTTACTTTGCATGGTTATCGTTGTGGGCGTTGAAACCCTGATCTTGGAAGTGCTTTAGTTTATTGATTTTTATTACAAATTTCGCGTTTACTTTCAGTTTTATGCAATATAAAATTTCGGTTTTCGTTTCTGTTTTCACTCGAAATCGACAAAGCGTGGTCTACGTCGAGTACAACTTGGTCTACATCGAGTAGGATCAGTCGAGGTCGAGTACTTTCTGTTGGTTTTGGTTTTCTATTTTGTTTCTGTTTCTGTTTTTACTCGACACTGTGGTCGACGTCGAGTACGACCTGGTCGACGTCGACTACGCTTCTGGTCGAGATCTATTGAGATTTGGAACTGAAAAGGCGGGCGCTGACACGATTCCTCGTGGATCGATCCTGACTACCTTTTACTACAACGGGAGGAAGTCTTGTATTTCTTTGCTGAGATAGGGATTCAGTTTGATTTGATATTTGATATTTATTTTCATACTTTACCATCCTCATGCAACAACAAATTGGCGCCGTTGCCGGGGAAGCCATCAATCGCGCCCTTTTTAGTTCTATTTCTTTATATTTGTCTTTATTTTTAGTTCATTTTTACTTGCTATTTCTTTTTTTGCTTTTCAGGTGTATGCGAAGAACTGATCGCACGCCTATCAATCCGCTTCTAGAACCAAAGCTATACTTCCATCTACGACAAAGATTCAGGAGGATGTCGCAAATCAACGATGAGAATGCGGGTCAACTCACACCTGCACAAGAGCTTGAGCAACTCCGCCAATAAATTGAAGCATTCACCGCTAGAGAAGCTGAACACGCCCGACGAGAGGCGAAATATGCAAAGAACCAGTAGCGGTGGGAGGCAAAGGTAGATCGCGAGGTCAATGCGAGAAGGGAACTCGAGGAGCGGATGAGGCATATCCCAGCCAACACAAAGGAATATCTGCATCCTACTCTGGAAGTTCCAGAATCAACGATCGTTCTTCCTGCTATTAATTTCGAAATTCGTCCTTCTTTTATTACTAAAATTAGAAGGAGTCAATTTAGGGGAAGAATAAATGAATGTCCTTTAGAGCATGTCACCACTTTTATAGACTTATGCGAAGGTATAGCTGATGGTGCTAATCTTGAATACTTAAAACTAAAGGCTTTTCGTTGGTCCCTTGCAGGAATAGCCCAACAATGGCTGGAAGGATTGCCTGCACGATCAATTCGCACTTGGAATGAGCTACAGGACCTGTTCCTCAACAAGTTCTTTCCTTCTGCAAAAACAGCTGCTCTCAGACAACAAATTACGGCTTTCAGACAAAAGCCAGGGGAACCACTAGCACAAGTCTCGGAGCGCTACAAGAGGCTTCTGAAATCCTGTCCTACTCATGGCCAACCTCCATATGTCATCCAGAAGATCATCTTCAACTGCCTGGATGCACCTACTAAGGATCGAATCAACAACTACACAAACTATGAGTATCTTGGATACACTCCACGCCATGCATGGGAGGTATTTGAGACGTTGGTCAACTACGACAACACCTAAGGGACTTCTGCGGCCGCTTCTGACGAAAGGTATGAGAGGCCTGCCCCATCTATGCCGTTGTATGTGCCATCAAAGGAAGTTGATCCGAACGTCAGAGAACAATTTCACAATGACTAGGTACGTCGCCTTACCAAACAAGTTAAATTCCTCTCTAAAGATAAACCTTGTTTGGAATGTGGGTCTATGAGGCACAAAACTACTGCGTGCCCACATGTCGATCAAGTACATCAAGGAGAGGACCACGAGGAGGTAAGGTATGCAGGGGGACACTACTCAGGGCCACATCAGAACCAGAACTGGAGCTACTATCGCCAGCCCCAACATCAGAATCCCCCTCCCTACAGAGCTCCTAGTCACCCTGACAGAGAAGGTAAGAAGGATGACATGCAAACCATCCTTGAAGAGATGCGGAGGAACCATTCAGATACTAAGCAATCCTTCAATTCCATCTACACTCAGATGCATGGTGTGAACTCTAGGCTTGGGGAAATCGATATCTCGAGGAAATCGATTGACATACAGATTATTCAGCTGGCGATAGCCGTCCCCAAACAATCAGGTACGCTCCCTGGATCCTCTGAACCTAACCCTAAAGGAAAATCTACTGGACATGTGGCTACCATGAACCGAAGGAGTTGTCGTCAGACACAAACGCCCGCGCAAAATACAGAAGGAGAAGCTGCAGGAGACTCCTCGACATCGACCAAGCCACACGACGTCGACCAGCCCGTACTCGACGTCGACTAGAATTCTGCGCCCAACCAAAAGTCGACTACAATACTCGATGTCGACCAGCCCGTACTCGACGTCGACCAGCCCGTACTCGACGTCGACCACCCTTCTGCCCCTGTCGACCACACCTCAGCACCTACGGCAAAGAAGAAGCTGCCTTTCCTGACAAAATCTCCAAAGGATCCAGCAGAAAAGAAGTTTCAGCGTTTCATCAAGATGCTTCAAAGGCTCAACGTCATCATTCCTTTCACAGAAGCTCTTAATGAGATGCCATCCTACGTCAAGTTCCTAAAGGAGATTCTAAGCAAAAAGCGGTCAATGACTGAGATCGCAGAGGAGTGCAGCTAGATGGATATTCTAGAGAAAAGGCTAGATCCAGGTAAGTTTGCTATAACCATTGGATTTGGTCAATACAAATTTAATGCATTATGTGATCTTGGAGCCAGTGTAAGTATAATGTCTTTATCAATATGGTCCAAGATTAAGATAGGTGCCTTAGAGCCGGTGGATGCTAAGCTTTATATGCCGAACAACACGGTGGTCATCCCAATGGGCATGGTGAACAATGTGCCAGTACAAGTAGGTAAGTTTTTCGTCCCTGCTGATTTCTTGGTTATTGAAATGGCGGAGGACCTTGCTTGTCCAATTATTCTAGGAAGTCCTTTCTTGGCGACGGTGGATGCCAACATACGCGTAAGGAAGGGAGTACTCACTTTCAACATCAGCGATGAGGTAATTGAGTATTCCTTTAATAAAACTGAAATGCACAGAGGTCCCATGGAAGAGGTCAAGTCTATATCAGCCAGGTACATCACTTGTGGGGAACCTAAGGTAAGAAATATGACCCTCGAGTAGCTGGAAAAGAGAGCTATGGAAGCCCCTGTGGAGGAAATCATGGCAATTCTGAACGAGGAGAGAGACGATCTACTCGACGTCGACCAAGGTAAGTCAATTTTAACTAACTTTTATTCAGAATCGTTGCCAGGTACTAAGTATGGGGTCGATGTCGACCAGAGGTACTCGACGTCGAGTACCCTAGTCGACGTCGACCAGATCCCGAGCACTCCACCGATTGCATCAACATCGAGTAAACAACCAGAAGCCGAGCCCGTACTCGACGTCGACCAACCCGTACTCGACGTCGACCAACGCGTACTCGACGTCGACCAGAACACTTCTTCCTTGACGAGCAACCCATCCAAGCCTGAAACGTACTCAATGTCGAGTACCCTACTCGATGTCGACCAGACACATGGGTCCTCGACTTCTCCAACCTCGACGAGCAGTCCACCAGACGCAACAACGTACTTGACGTCGACCACTTCTACTCGACGTCGAGTAGAACCTGAGGTCCCGAATTCCGATTCTGCGAAGGTAATCCAAGGTATGAACATCTCTTCTCCTATTTCAATTAAAGATCTATCTATACATGGGTGAGGTTTTCCTTGATATGTGCGATTGTGCAGGGTTTCCGATGACGATCCAAAGGAATATGAAGTGGGAGATATGGTCTATGTCTCTAAATCAGGAGGGGACCCTTCACTCTAAATCAGGAGGGGACCCTTCACTGGTCTATGGTCTATGACGATCCAAAGGAATATGAAGTGGGACCCTTCATTGTGAACAAATTTACCAAGAAGAAGATGAGACCCTTCACTGTGAACAAGATCCATTCAGGATGACTACAGCTGATGGACAAAATGGAGTCTTGTTTGAAGCCCAGGCTACATGGGCCCTGCAAATGCCTCCTTGAGCTTAACGGAGAAAGTCGGCCTAGCGTCTATAAAGTCTAGAGCTTGTAAATAGACATTTATTTTTGAGATTTTTGGACATTGTTGTTTTTGGTTTTTGACATTGTTTTTAAGTTTTTATATTGTGGATATTTTCCGTCTAACGAATCTTGCAGGTGAGAAGAGTTAAAGATCTACTCGACGTCGAGTAGGACTCCTCGACGTCGACCACACATCTCGAGCAGAAAGGAGCATGTGGTCGAGAGGATCACCCTGGAGGTTTCACTGTACTCGAGGTCGAGTACGCGTACTCGAAGTCGACCACACCTAATCGAAGTCGGCCAGATCTTCCTCGATGTCGATCACCTCTGCAACCACATTGCGCTCGATTTCTGACGATCAACACACCTGTCTAGTGAGTTTCTTTCTTTACCCTTGTTTTTATACAGTGAGGACACTGTAATGTTTAAGTATGGGGTGGGGGAAGGGCTTACGTTGTGCATATTTGATTTTATTTGACATTATGTGTGCATATTTAAAGCTTAATTCTTGAATTGCTCATGCATGGCTATTTTGGAATTCGTTATTGATATCTATGTGCTTATGTGCATGGTTTCCAATGTTTATAAAAATGACCCCCATTGAAATTTTTGATAAGTGTCATGGAAGCTTTAATTGAACTTGACGATGAAAAATTGGATTTATTAGAGATATATCATGAAATTGCCTAGTAAAGGGAAGTCAAAATGAAGTGCATATTTTTATGAAAACCATTGAAGGAGGTAAAATTTGAAATTGCTTTTGACATGTTGCATGATAAGAGGATGGAGGACTTTATCTTTCCATATAATGCTCATATTGTTTTATCCTAGCCATACCTATGCTTAAGCATCACAAACGTCATATTGAAACTTATTTCATATTACGCTCCACATGATCTAAATATTGCCATTTTTTACCTTTCCTATCCGGGGATTATGTTGAGAATGATGTCACATTATAGAGATTTTTATATGGTTGTTGTGTTGTTGTTATATATCATTATTGGAGTTTGGAAGGAAATTGTTTGAAATATATGGAAAATTTAATGAGTGAAAGAAAATCCGATAACCTCATGAGATAAAGGTAGATTGACCCTGCTCGCTGAGATAATAGTTTGGCGAGATGGGACACAAGGTGAGGAGTCCAAAACACTAAGTATTCGGGGCCTTTTCGAGGATGGTAATTGATTGCAGGTACATATGGCAATGAATCTAATATGTTGAGAGTTTTGATTTCTCCTCTGTATGACAATTACAAGTATTTCTTGAGGACAAGCAAGCTTAAGTATGGGGTGTTTGTTGTGAGCCTAAATTGCCATGTTTTATAGTTAATTTTATATCGATTTCTGCATGCATTTCATACATTTGGGTTAGAATAATACAAAATATGTGTAGTTTACACTTATTTGCAATTATGGAGGTCTACACATGTTTTTGTTGTATTTCACAGAAAGCGGACGCACTTTGGAGCTTAAAGGAAAGTTATGAAGAAGCTAAGGATGGTGCAGTTGGAGAAAAGACCACTTTTCACCATTCATCATTCTAAATCAAGCTTTGATGTCTTCATGAGAGTTGTAGCCCTCGAAAAGAGCTTCCAACGCTTGGTCATATGCGTCAATCCGACGAACGAGAACTCAGGAAAGTGCGTTTCAAAAAAAGCACAGAATGCTGAGAGCGAACCAGTTCTACTCGACGTCGACCACGTCTAGTCAAAGTCGACCACGTCTACTCGACGACGACCACGTCTAGTCGACGTCGAGTACACCAAGAGCCAGAAGTTCACCTGGAGTCGACTAGAGCCACTTGAGGAGCCCAGAGCTACTCGACGTCGAGTACAACTACTCGAAGTCGACTACACATGTCGAGTCCAGAAGGTGCCCGAGCTCGAGTGCAACCTAGGAGGAAAAGTTAAATTAAAGTCCTCTTGATTATTAATGCTTTGTTACATGAATTGTTTTTGCATAAACCTCCTTTTGTGAGTAGATGTTGCTTTTTAATTGCACATGCATGGATTTGTGGCACTAGTACCTTTTCGAGGATGGTAATTGATTGCAGGGACATATGACAATGAATCTAAGATGTTGTGAGTTTTTGATTTCTTCCCCTGAATGACAATTAAAAGTATTGCTTGAGGACAAGCAAGCTTAAGTATGGGGTGTTTGTTGCGAGCTGAATCTGCCATGTTTTACAATAACTTTTATATTGTTTTCTGCATACATTTCGTGCATTTGGGCTAAGTTAATGCAGAATCTATGTAGTTTATGTTTATTTGCCAAATTATGGAATCTACACCATTTTCTGTTTAATTTTGCAGAATTCAAGTAAATTTACAGCAGTTCTGAGAAAAGTTAGAAAAGCTCGGAAATCAACTACAGAAGTGCAAGGTCAGGAAGCAGCGGAACCAGGACGAATCAAGCTGGAAACCCAGAGTTACTCGATATCGAGTTCATTTACTCGATATCGACAAAGGATGTCCGAGCAGTGCTGGTCGAATAGAGCTAATCGAGGAAGCTGAAGACGAAGCCAACCCGACTCCGGAGCTCTACTCGATATCGAGTAGTTTACTCGATATCGACAACACCCCTGATGCCATGCCCTGAGTCGAGAAGCCATGCCAAGTCGAGAAGCCGAAGACCTGGAGATGCCGAGCGCCAGTTACTCGATATCGAGTACACTACTCGATATCGACAACCTCAGCAGCGCTTGTCCAAGCCAGTATTGGGGAGCAGTTCCTCGACCAAGACCAGCAACGCGGAAGTCGACACAACTTACTCGATATCGAGGACTGTAGTCGATATCGAGGACCCCAGCACTACACTTCCGAGCCGGATCGAGCACCAGCTACCCGAGATGCCCAGCCAGCCGAAGTCGATGCCAACTTTACTCGATATCGAGTGGAATTAGTCGATATCGAGGAGTGCTATCCGGAGCCGCATTACGCAGTGAGCTGTCCGACACGGTTTGGGCTTGCTTGGGGCCGAAGGAGTCCAAGTTTTCCGAGATCTATCCACATCTATCAAGGCATATCAAGATCTATCAACACATTGAAGATTTACCTACTTTCGATTTATTTCCTATTTGGATTTAATTATTTATTCCATTTATTTGTCTTTAAGTATTTAGATATTTAGATATAGATATAGATAGACTTTCTTACCTTGATTAGCAAGGGTTGGAAGCCTATAAATAAGGCCTTAGGGGCTGATTTTCTATTCATTCCATCACACATTCAATTGAAGTGAGTAGTAGTAGAGAGAGTCTGTGGTGAGCAAGGTGGAAAGGCGAAAGCGGATTTGTCTTGTTCGGTTGTAAGCTTTCTTTTAGTTTATTTAATGCAAGTTAGTTTCTTTTATTATTTGATGTCTTTCTTGATGATGAAGAGCGAGTAGTCCACCCACTTCTAAGGTCGGGGTGAGCCCGGCGGTGGCCATGTGAGGTGAAGCAATAAAGGTTTGAGCTTTTTATGCAATTCATCTTCTATCCCTATGAGCATGATTCTTTTGCGAAAGTTGAAGGTGATCCTTGTTTGTGTTATTGAAGTGAAACTGATCCTAATACAACTTGAGTTAATTATGTGAAAAGGGTTAGTAACAATTAGGGTTTATGCGAAAGCCTCTATATTCCTATTTGTCAATAACGAAAGTTATTTGATGGAAAGCATGATCTTTTATGCCTTTATGTGTTATCTTGCATGGTTATCGTTGTGGTGTTGACACCCTGGCTTTAGAAGTCTTTTAGTATATTGATTTATTTCGTTGAAAATCTGCGATTCTGTGTTCGAAAGTTGCATTTACAATTTTATGTCTTTGTCGATCTCGGGGAGTTGTTAGTCGACATTGAATAGCACTTAGTCGATATCTAGTAAAGATTTGTTGAGATCGTGTTTCTGTTACTGATTTTGCTTTCTGTTGTTAACTTGTTGTAGTCGATATCGAGGACTGTTGCTCGATATCGAGTAACTTCTGTGTCCTTGCTTTATTTTCTGCTTTTCTTTGCTATTTTTGTCTTCTTTTCTGTCTTTATGCTATTCTGTCTGTGAGATTTACAGCTACCTGAGATCCGCTGACACACTTCCTCGTGGATCGATCCTGACTTCCCACTACTTCATAGGGAGGAGGTCTTGTAATCATTTGCAAGGGACGATATTGGTTTTCTGTACTTTATTTATATTTTATTGCAATTCTCGATTTCCTCCTATCAACAGGGGGCTGGATTTTATTCATTCAATCATCCAAGCTACAAGCCAATAGAGAGAGAAAGTCGAGTAGGAAAGTAGAGAGCTTAAGCCGAGTGGAGTTGGAGTTGTTGAGAGACGTTTTGGCTTCGATCGGTTATAAGTTTTATTTAGTTTATTTAATGCAATTTATTTTCCTGAGATCTTTGATGAGTTTATTCATGATGAAGAGGGAGTAGTCACCCAACTTCTAGGGTCGGGGTGAGCCCGACGGTGGCCATGTAAGGTGATGCGGAAAGGGTTTGATCTTTTGATGCAATTCGTCTTCTATCCCTATGAACATGATTCTTTTGCGAAA
This sequence comes from Persicaria tinctoria, assembly GCA_037127255.1. Classification (NCBI taxonomy): domain Eukaryota; kingdom Viridiplantae; phylum Streptophyta; class Magnoliopsida; order Caryophyllales; family Polygonaceae; genus Persicaria; species Persicaria tinctoria. The sequence goes on along the minus strand of JBANSL010000013.1, from coordinate 20,180,583 downwards.
GTTGAAGGTGATCCTTGTTTGTGTTATTGAAGCGAAAGTGATCTTAATGCAACTTTGATTAATTATGTGAAAATGGTTAGTAACAATTAGGGTTTATGCGAAAGCCTCTATATTCCTATTTGTTAATGACGAAAGTTATTTGATGAAAACATGAATCTTTTATGCCTTTATGTATTACTTTGCATGGTTATCGTAGTGGTGTTGAAACCCCGATCTTGGAAGTGCTTTAGTTTATTGATTTTTATTACAAATTTCACGTTTACTTTCAGTTTTATGCAATTTAAAATTTCGGTTTTCGTTTCAGTTTTCACTCGAAATCGACAAAGCGTAGTCTACGTCGAGTACCACTTGGTCTACGTTGAGTAGGATCAGTCGAGGTCGAGTACTTTTTGTTGGTTTTGGTTTTCTGTTTTGTTTCTGTTTCTGTTTTTACTCGACAGTGTGGTCGACGTCGAGTACGATCTGGTCGACGTCGAGTACGCTTCTGGTCGAGATCTGTTGAGATTTGGAACTGAAAAGGCGGGCGTTGACACGCTTCCTCGTGGATCGATCCTGACTACCTTATATTACAATGGGAGGAAGTCTTGTATTTATTTGCTGAGATAGGGAGTCAGTTTGATGGGAGGTATTTGAGATGTCGGAGAACAATTTCACATTGACCAGGTACGTCGCCTTACTAAACAAGTTAAATTCCACTCTAAAGATAAACCTTCTTTGGATTGTGGGTCTGTGAGGCACAACAATAATGGGTGCCCACACGTCAATCAAGTACATCAAGAAGAGGCCCACGAGGAGGTAAGGTATGCAGGGGGACACTACTCAGGGCCACATCAGAACCAGAACTAAAGCTACTATCGCTAGCCCCAACATCTGAACCCCCCTCCCTACAGAGCTCCTGGTCACCTTGATAGAGAAGGTGAGAAGGATGACATGCAAACCATCCTTGAAGAGATGCGGAGGAACCATTCAGATACCAAGCAGTCCTTCAATTGCATCTACACTCAGATGCATGGTGTGAACTCTAGGCTTGGGGAAATCGATATCTGGAGGAAATCGATCGACATACAGATTAGCTAGCTGGCGACAGCCATCCCCAAACAATCAGGTACGCTCCCTGGATCCTCTGAACCTAACCTTAAAGGTAAATCTATTGGACAGGTGGCTACCATGAACCTAAGGAGTAGGCATCAGACACAAACGCCCGCGCAAAATACAAAAGGTGAAGCTGTAGGAGACTCCTCGACGTCGACCAAGCCACTCGACGTCGACCAGTCCGTACTCGACGTCGACCAGAATTCTGCGCCCAACCCAAAGTCGACTACAGTACTCGATGTCGACCAGCCCGTACTCGACATCGACCACCCTTCTGCCCCTATCGACCCCACCTCATCACCTCCGGCAAAGAAGACGTTGCCTTTCCCGACAAAATCTCCAAATGATCCAGTAGAAAAAAAGTTTCAGCGTTTCATCAAGATGTTTCAAAGGCTCAACGTCACCATTCCCTTCATAGAAGCTCTTAATGGAGTGCAGCCAGATGGACATTCTAGAGAACAGGCCAGATCCAGGTAAGTTTGCTATAACCATTGGATTTGGTCAATACAAATTTAATGCATTATGTGATTTTGGAGCCAGTGTAAGTATAATGCCTTTATCAATATGGTCCAAGATTAAGATAGGTGCCTTAGAGCCTGTGGATGCTAAGCTTTATATGGCGAACAACACGGTGGTCATCCCAACGGGCATGGTGGACAATGTGCCAGTACAAGTAGGTAAGTTCTTCGTCCCTGCTGATTTCTTGGTTATTGATATGGCGGAGGACCCTACTTGTCCAATTATTCTAGGAAGGCCTTTCTTGGTGACGGTGGATGCCAACATAAGCGTAAGGAAGGGAGTACTCACTTTCAACATCATCGATGAGGTAATTGAGTATTCCTTTAATAAAACTGAAAGGCACAGAGGTCCCATGAAAGAGGTCAAGTCTATATCAGCCAGGTACATCACTTGTGGGGAACCTAAGGTAAGAAATATGACCTCCGAGGAGCTGGAAAAGAGAGCTATGGAAGCCCATGTGGAGGAAATCATGGCAATTCTGAGCGAGGAGACAAACAATCTACTTGACGTCGACCAAGGTAAGTCAATTTTGACTAACTTTTATTCAGAATCGTTGCCAGGTACTAAGTATGGGGTCGATGTCGACCAGAGGTACTCGATGTCGAGTACCCTAGTCGACGTTGACTAGATCCCGAGCACTCCACCGACTGCATCAACATTGAGTAAACAACCCGAGGCCGATCCCGTACTCGATGTCGACCAGCCCGTAATGGACGTCGACCAGCCCGTACTCGACGTCGACCAAAACACTTCTTCCTCGACGAGCAACCCATCCGAGCTAGAAACGTACTCGACGTCGAGTACCCTACTCGACGTCGACCAGACACATGGGTCCTCGACTTCTCCAACCTCAACGAGCAGTCCACCAGACGGAGCAACGTACTCGACGTCGACCACTTCTACTCGACGCCGAGTAGAACCTATGTGCGATTGTGCAGGGTTTCCGATGACGATCCAAAGGAATATGAAGTGGGAGATATGGTCTATGTCTCTAAATCAAAGGATCATTGGTTTACCAAAAAATTTACAAAGAAGAAGATGGGACCCTTCACTGTGAACAAGATCCATTCAGGAGGACTACAACTGATGGACAAAATGGAGTCTTGTTTGAAGCCCAGGCTACATGGGCCTTGCAAATGCCTCCTTGAGCTTAACGGAGAAAGTCGGCCTAGCAACTATAAAGTCTAGAGCTTGTAAATAAACATTTATTTTTGAGATTTTTGGACATTGTTGTTTTTAGTTTTTGACATTGTTTTTAAGTTTTTATATTGTGGATATTTTCCGTCTAACGAATCTTGCAGGTGAGAAGAGCTAAAGATCTACTCGACGTCGAGTACGACTCCTCGACGTCGACCACACATCTCGAGCAGAAAGGAGCATGTGGTCGAGAGGATCATCCTGGAGGTTTCACTGTACTCGAGGTCGAGTACGCGTACTCGAAGTCGACCACACCTAATCGAAGTCGACTAGATCTTCCTCGATGTCGATCACCTCTGAAACCACATTGCGCTCGATTTCCGACGATCAGCACACCTGTCTAGTGAGTTTCTTTCTTTACCCTTGTTTTTATACAGTGAGGACACTGTAATGTTTAAGTATGGGGTGGGGGAAGGGCTTACGTTGTGCATATTTGATTTTATTTGACATTATGTGTGCATATTTAAAGCTTAATCCTTGAATTGCTCATGCATGACTATTTTGGAATTCATTATTGATATCTATGTGCTTATGTGCATGGTTTCCAAAGTTTATAAAAATGACCCCCATTGAAATTTTTTATAAGTGTCATGGAAGCTTTAATTGAACTCGACGATGCAAAATTGGATTAATTAGAGATATATCATGAAATTGCCTAGTAAAGGGAAGTCACAATGAAGTGAATATTTTTATGAAAACCATTGAAGGAGGTAAAATTTGAAATTGGTTTTGACATGTTGCATGATAAGAGGATGGATGACTTTATATTTCCATATAATGCTCATATTGTTATATCCTAGCCATACCTATGCTTAAGCATCACAAAAGCCATATTGAACCTTATTTCATATTACGCTCCACATGATCTAAATATTGCCATTCTTTACCTTTCCTATCCGGGGATTATGTTGAGAATGATGTCACATTATGGAGATTTTTATATGGTTGTTGTGTTGTTGTAATATATCATTATTGGAGTTTGGAAGGAAATTGTTTGAAATATATGGTTGTTGTGTTGTTATTATAGATCGACCCTGCTCGATGAGATAATAGTTTGGCGAGATGGGACACAAGGTGAGGAGTCCAAAGCACTAAGTATCCGGGGCCATTCATGACACCCATGTTTGCGACTCGCGAGAAGGCAATGGTAAGGTTAGAGAGGTAAAAACATAATATTGAAAAAAGCATTAAGCGATGAGCGAAAGGTGAGAAATAAAAGGAAGAAGGAATATGGTATGAAAATTTGGAAAATACTACATTTCCCCGGATCATTAGCACCACATTGCCAATAATTGCCCACCTTCAGCCTGTTACCAATCTACTTCTTTATTAAGCTTAAATTCAAGTCCTCTTGATTATTGTTGCTTTGTCACTTATAGAATGTTTTTGCATAACCCTCCTTTTATGAGTAGATGTTGCTTTTTATTGCACATGCATGGATTTGTGACACTAGTAGCTTTTCGGGGATGGTAATTGATTGCAGGGACATATGGCAATGAATCTAATATGTTGAGAGTTTTGATTTCTCCCCTGTATGACAATCACAAGTATTTCTTGAGGACAAGCAAACTTAAGTATGGGGTGTTTGTTGTGAGCCTAAATTGCCATGTTTTATAGTTACTTTTATATCGATTTCTGCATGCATTTCATACATTTGGGTTAGAATAATACAGTATCTATGTAGTTTACACTTATTTGCAATTATGGAGGTCTACACAAGTTTTTTTTGTATTTCACAGAAAGCGGACGCACTTTGGAGCTTAAAGGAAAGTCATGAAGAAGCTAAGGATGGTGCAGCTCGAGAACATACCACTTTTCACCATTCATCATTCTGAATCAAGCTTTGATGTCTTAATGAGAGTTGTAGCCCTTAAAAAGAGCTTTCCAACGGATGGTCATATGTATCAATCCGACGAACGAGGACTCGGGAAAGTGCGTTTCAAGAACAGCCCAGAATGCTGAGAGCGAACCAGTTCTACTCGACGTCGACCACGTCTAGTCGAAGTCGAGTACACCAGGAGCCAGAAGTTCACCCGGAGTCGAGCAGAGCCACTCGAGGAGCCCAGAGCTACTCGACGTCGAGTACAGCTACTCGAAGTCGAGTACACATGTCGAGTCCAGAAGGTGCCCGAGCTCGAGTGCAACCCAGGAGGAAAAATTCCAGCCGACGTTGACTAACTCTAGTCGAAGTCGAGTACGATCGAGTAGACGAGTCCGAGTCCAAGATCGAGTTGTGTCGAGAAGATAGAATTGCTTGCAAGAGAAGATATGTAGAATTCTATCCATCCACATCAAGATCTATCAAGTCAAAGAAGGATTTATCCATAATAGTCCTAGTTTCCTTTTAGATATATTTCTTTTATTTCCAAAGTTTTATCTTAATATTATAGATAGATAAATATAGATATAGATAGAATATTCTTTCCTATATTAGCTAGGGAATGAACACTATAAATAAGGCATTATGGGGCTGGATTTTATTCATTCAATCATCCAAGCTACAAGCCAATTAGGAAAGTAGAGAGCTTAAGCCGAGTGGAGTTGGAGTTGTTGAGAGACGTTTTGGCTTCGATCGGTTGTAAGTTTTATCTAGTTTATTTAATGCAATTTATTTTCCTGAAATCTTTGATGAGTTTATTCATGATGAAGAGCGAGTAGTCACCCAACTTCTAGGGTTGGGGTGAGCCCGACGGTGGCCATGTAAGGTGATGCGGTAAGGGTTTGATCTTTTGATGCAATTCGCCTTCTATCCCTATGAGCATGATTCTTTTGCGAAAGTTGAAGGTGATCCTTGTTTGTGTTATTGAAGCGAAAGTGATCTTAATGCAACTTGGATTAATTATGTGAAAAGGGTTAGTAACAATTAGGGTTTATGCGAAAGCCTCCATATTCCTATTTGTTAATGACGAAAGTTATTTGATGAAAAGAATGAATCTTTTATGCCTTTATTTGTTACTTTGCATGGTTATCGTTGTGGTGTTGAAACCCTGATCTTGGAAGTGCTTTATTTTATTGATTTTTATTACAAATTCCGCGTTTACTTTCAGTTTTATGCAATTTAAAATTTCGGTTTTCGTTTCTGTTTTCACTCGAAATCGACAAAGCGTGGTCTACGTCGAGTACGACTTGGTCTACGTCGAGTAGGATCAGTCGAGGTCGAGTACTTTCTGGTGGTTTTGGTTTTCTGTTTTGTTTCTATTTTTGTTTTTACTCGACAGTGTGGTCGACGTCGAGTACGACCTAGTCGACGTCGAGTACGCTTCTGGTCGAGATCTGTTGAGATATGGAACTGAAAAGGCGGGCGCTGACACGCTTCCTCGTGGATCGATCCTGACTACCTTCTACTACAACGGGAGGAAGTCTTGTATTTATTTGCTGAGATAGGGAGTCAGTTTGATTTGATATTTTATATTTATTTTGATACTTGACCATCCTCCTACAACAACAGTTTCCGACACCCGAGACGCTCGTGATCTTAGGATGCCTTCTTCAGATCCTATGGTCATCCATATACAGATAGGAACCAAAACTGTCAAGCGGGTCATGATAGATACGGGTTCATCTGTAGACGTCCTTTACTGGGACGCTTTTGAGCAACTGGGAATCGCTAAATGCGCTCTACATCGCGACTCAGAAAAGCTAGTCTCCTTTTCCAGAGACGAGGTCGAAGTAGCTGGAACGATCGAGTTGGCCTTGATGCTCGGGACCACACCAAACAGAAGAACCCACATGATTGAGTTCACAGTGGTCCAACTGCCGTCCATCTACAACACTATCATGGGCCATGTAAGTCTATTCAAGCTCCAAATAGCGTGCTCTATATATCATTTTAGCGTCAAGTTTCCATGCGCTGACGGAAAGGTGGACGAAGCGCGAGGATAACAGGCAGAAAGTAGAGTTTGCTACTTATCATCACTAAGGAAGGGCCATAATCGAATATTCACGATTAAAGGGGAAGATCGAGGATCTTTAAAAGAAGAAACAACCAATGAGCAAGAGGCCACATCTGAACAACAACAGGCAGATTTGGAAGTTTGACCCGACAAGATCGTGGAAGAAAAAGTCGCTTATTTTCCCTTCCCAAACAAGACCGAAGCCCTATACCACGATCACAGTTTAACTAGACCCACCTTAGAGCGCCTCAAAAGTTTGTTGCAAGGAGCACGAGACGTCATTGCATGGTCACCACAAGATTTAAAAGGGCTCCCTCGAGAAACCGTGGAGCATTCCCTAAGACTTAATCGCGAGGCGAAACATGTGTGCCAAAGAAAGAGAAAAATGGCCGCCGAGAAATCAGAAGCAGTAAAACAGGAGGTGCACAAGCTTCTGCAAGCCGGTTTTATTCGGGAAATTAATGACTCAACCTGGTTATCAAATGTGGTTTTAGTAAAAAAAAAAGCAGTGGCAAGTGGAGGATGTGCGTAGATTTCAAAGATCTGAACAAAGCCTGCCCAAAAGATAGTTATTCTCTGCCATCGATCGACGAGCAGGTGGACACTACCGCAGGACATGCCACCCTGAGCTTTCTAGATGCTTAATCCGGCTACAATCAGATCAAGATGAGTCATCGCGATGAAAAAAATACCGCTTTCATCACCAACTAGGGAACCTTTTGTTATAAGGTAATGCCGTTTGGGCTCAAGAACGCGCGTGCCACTTTTCAGCGAATGATAGAAAAAGTGTTTGTGTCCCAGATTGGATGAAATGTTGCAGTTTACGCCGATGATATCGTGATAAAAAGCGCTACAAGGGAGGACCATTGCAAAGATTTGTAGGAAACCATCGATACACTAAGGAAAAATCGTGTTTGCTTGAATCCAGAAAAATGCGTTTTTGGAGTAGATTCCGGGAAATTCCTAGGTTTCATGATAAACCACCGAGGAATAGACGTGAATCTCTCAAAAGTACAAACCATCATCGACATAGCCCATCCAAAGACGATGAATGACATCCAAAAGTTGAATGGGCCAGTCAACTACCTGAGCAGATTCTGTTCGCGATTAGTTGATCACTCACTGTCTTTCTTCGAACAGCTAAAAAAGAAAGGTCCGGTCGAATGGACGGCCATTTTGTGTAAAGCTTTCAAAAGCATGAAGGATTATCTGGCCACTTTGCCCACTCTACATTTTCCACGCGAGCACAAGACTTTACAGCTATACCTCGCCGTCGGATCCACCACTATTAGCACGGTGCTCACAAGGGAAGCCATGTTTCCTATTTACTTCGCCAACCAAGTATTACCACCCACTGAATCCAGGTATACCCCGATAGAGAAGATGGATCTATTTGTGGTTTTCGCAGCGCGAAGCTTGAGACCCTACTTCTAGGCTCATACCATTGAAGTGCTCTCCGACCTGCCACTCCATCAGATCCTACACTCAACATCCCTTTCCACAAGAATGGTCAAATGGGCATTAGAGCTTTCCGAATTCTACATTCATTTCAAACCCAAGAAGTCCCGTTTGGCTCATTTGTTGGTCGACATCGTTATGGAAGCCATCTTTAGGGACTCTCAAGATCGCGATGGAGAGGACTGGGTAATTAATATCGATGGATCTATATCAACGGGAGGGTGCGGGGCAGGAGTCACCATCACTAACCCAAGAGGAGAGATAACCGATTTATCTTTCCAATTATTATTTGAAGCCACCAACAATGAAGCAGAGTATGAAGCGTTGATCACGGGTATTGAAAAGGCCTTGGTTAAGGGGGCCCGACAAGTTCAAATTTTTACAAATTCAGAGGTGGTTGCCCTACAAGTTAAGGGGGAATACGAAGCAAAAACCGGAATGCTGCCTAAATATTTGGCCCGTGTAAAAACACTCACTACCGCCTTCGAGAAATGTTCTATCACGTCCATACCTCGTGAAAAAAATGATTGCGCCGATACATTGGCCAGAATAGGGGCCATACTACCCCTAGGTTAAAGTAATCGCGTGGTAATCGAACAGAGGCATGCCTGAGGAATGCACCAGGGGGTATTTGGAATATCTAACCTCGGAGACTGGAATATACCCCTCTTGGAATACATAACTGAAGGATCATTAGAAGGTGAATTATAGGACAGCCAAAACACCAGAAGAAGAGCGGCCCGCTTTCGAGTCAGAGATGGCCGACTATACAAAAGGGGTTTCAACCTTCTGGATCTCCTATGTGTCTCAAACCAGGAAGGCTTTAATCTTGTGCAAGAACTGCACGCAGGCCTCTACAACAACCACCAGGGATGGAGAGTCGTAGCGTCTAAAATCACATGCTTAGGCTATTACTGGCCCTCTCTTAGGGCAGACGCGGAAATTGTCAGCCATATATGCGATCCTTGCCAGTGACATGCATCGCTTAATCATCGCCCCCCTCATCCTTTGAAAACCATTTCCGCACCATGTCCATTCGCAATGTGGGGAATGGATATTCTTGGCCCCTTCCCAACAACCCAGGCCAACTACACTTAATTATTATGATAGTAGATTACTTTACGAAGTGGGTGGAAGCTGAAGCCATGGCCACCATCACAGCAGAAAAAATGCGTAAATTCCTATGGAAAAATATGGTCTGCCAATTTGGGGTCCCTCAAGCTATCATCACAAATCACGGTCCCCAATTTGACTGCGAGGGAATTCGTGATTTCCGCGCCGGCCTACGTGTAGACTTCTGATTCTCATCAGTGGCTTACCCGTAATCGAACGGACAGGCCGAAACGACGAATCGCCAAATCATGAATGCCTTAAAAAAGAGGTTGGGTACAACAAAACGGGAGTGGGCTGAGATCTTACACATGGTATTATGGTCATATAGAACCTCAGCTAAGAGTCCCACTCAAGAAACACCATTCACGATGGCTTTTGGAGTGGATGCAGTCATACCAGTAGAGCTACTAATTCCATCAGCCAGAATTATTAATTTCAGCAAAGATTCCAACGACGAAGCTCTTGAGTTAGAACTCCATCTACACGAAGAAAGAAGGGATACTGCTTGTCTCAAAGCAAATGAGTATCAACGTCGCCTGACGAAAGGATACAACAAGCGTGTTTTCATACGACCCTTGCAAAAGGGAGATATGGTCCTTCGCCAAGCAACAACTGGGGGAAAGCTTGAACCCAAGTAGGAAGGTCCATACTTCATCCACAAAGAAGTAGGTAGGGGTTCCTTCAAGCTTCAAAATTCAGAAGGTGCGATCCTAGCAAAATCATGGAACGCCAAGAATCTCAAGACCTATTTTGCATAAAAGCTAGACATATTAGAAATATGGTGACTTATATTTTCGATGTATAGGGTTCACCAGGGTTCCGGATTGGGTACACCACTTCATATATATAAATGAACGTTTCAAACCCAAGAAACATTGTTAATACAAATAAATTTAGCAATCACGTGTCTTTCAAACACGGGGATGTGCAAATACGCCTCAAAGGAGAATAAATTTAGCAATCACGTGTCTTTCGAACACGGGGATGTGCAAGCCTCCAAGGAGAATAAATTTAGCGATTGTGTGCGATTTAAGCACGGATGCACATGCAAGCAAACCTCCAAGGAGAATAAATTTAGCGATTAAGCACGGATGCGCAATCAAGTAAGCCTCTAAGGAGAATAAATTTAGCGATCGCGTGCACTTTAAGCACGGATGCACATGCAAGTAAACTTCCAAGCATAATAAATTTATCAATCACGTGTCTTTCGAACACGGGGATGTGCAAGTAAGCCTCCAAGGAGAATAAATTTAGCAATCGCGTGCGATTTAAGCACGGATGCACATGCAAGGAAGCCTCCAAGGAGAACAAATTTAGCGATCGCGTGCGATTTAAGCACGGATGCGCATGCAAGCAAGCCTCCAAGGAGAATAAATTTAGCAATCGCGTGCACTTTAAGCACGGATGCACATGCAAGTAAGCCTCCAATGAGAATAAATTTAGCAATCACTACTAGAATTCAATTCATAGACATCGGGTATAAACCGATGTTAATAAAAATAAAATTCGATGTGTTAGTGGGTGGTGTTAAAAATCCAAACTTTACCACATCGGTTATAAACCGATGTCTATAATGATTTATAACATCGTTTCTCTTTGTAATATCGACTTAAATGCAGGAATATAATTACATTTTGATTGATTCACCTAATGTTAAAACATTATTATTTTGCATTTTTAGCTATATAAAGATACGTAGAGCAATGAAAAGATTCACATTAACATCGATATTTTTTTTCCAAAAACAATGTTGTAATATGTTATTTACATCACTTATAAGTGATTCATTTCATGTTTATTAACTTTTCCTTTGTGTTTTGTCATGTTATTTCGTTTAAAAAATAGTATACAACATTCAATATTTATAAAGACAATGTTATATGTATATATTTAAATCAGTATATTTGAAAGAAATGATGTCTAACAAGATTACGATAACATTTTCTTTATTAATAACAATGTATAATTTCGCAAAAGACATCATTTTTATTAGTCGTTTTGTTGTGTTTCGATACATTTTAAAATAGCTTTTTATTCTATTAAATGATGTCTCATTTCCTGATTGTATACATTAATAGGCTACTTTTCAAATAATCAAAATAGGTCAAAACATTCAATAATGTTCTCTCTATTAGTAATTGTTCATATCATCCACTTAAATACAGAAATCATCGAATACCCATATTTATCTATAATTATTGTGGCAGATTCATCACTTTGATATTGCAGATTCATCACATATATCAATAGACAATTCTTCAAAGGGCCACTACCATCTTCTTCCATCTTGCTGCCTGATGACATTGTAATTTGGGTAGACATGTAGCCAAAAGCCACTAAATTTGATCTGGAAACAAGATCAAGAAGAATTGGACCACCATCATCCTGCAAAGAATCATTTTTCAATAAAGATTCAAACTGATCCTTGAGCATTTGAAGTTTGAACCACTCATTATGTATATGTGCAACGTGACTTGCATTATTTTCATTAGCTGAGGTTCTTCAACACAAGAAAACAAATGTTGCAAAGTAAACATGGTTTCAAAGCTAACTAAAAGCGTAAGGTCTAGGCGACTTTCATAGATAACAAATGTTGCAGGCCAATTGCATGGGGTGACACTCATATACACAAGTGAAAATGGTATAGATTAATATCAAAGCAACATTGAAGACAACCAGCAAACTTTCCACACAAGCAAAGATTTGAACCTAAAGCTATCCATGTTGTGTTATTCATTGGATTCAAAATTCTAGGCACCTGAGCATCATTAAGATCATCCACACGACTACGAAGGTCCATTATTTATGCAAGTAAAATTGGACAACTAGCTAAGCTCTAACACCCACTATATGATAGCTAGAAATACTTCAATTAATTAATGCCTATTTAGTCATACCTGGATTGATCTAGCTAAAGCTTGCAAAGGCATGTTTTTAATGGTTGGATCTTTTGTGGGTCTAAGAAATGTCAAGATTATCTCCTTCAAGGGCTTGAGTGATGTCTAATCATTTGCTGCTAAAGATCCTAAGTAAGGGCAAGCAATCTTCAAAGCACCCGAGATATCACAAGACCCAACCAGCTTCAGAAACTCGACCTGGACATAAGCACAAATCAGCATGAAACTTTCCTGAGATAGACACCTAAAAATGAAATAGATACAAGAGTCAACTGTTCCAAAATTTCAGTCATTTAAAATCACCACCATCTCACCTTTGAAGATCAGACATCAATTATGATAATTACAAAACCAAACATCACATGCTCTAAACTCTGAAACACAATTTCTCAACAACTGAACCAAATATATATTACGAATTCTTCACCTGATTTTTTGGTAGGCGGTTCCAGTTGTAATGTTGAACAAACAAAGGCGTTGGGGAGATAGAGTTGGCTAAGGAATACAGGACAGTCCAAAAAATAATCAGAAAAAACAAAAGAAATGTCACAAATTTGAAGAGAAATCAATAAGCTGAATTATAACAAGCAGCAAGATAGAGAAATAAAGAAAAAAAATTAAGGAGTATGTGCAATAAGTAAATATAACAGACGATGAAAAAAAGATTGAGTAGCAGGAACTAAGTATGAAGCATATCACTGAAGTGCAATATAATGTAGCAAGTATGCAAGGCAAATGTGAGAGTGGTGCTAAAAGTGCAACTAGGAAAAGAGTAATATAAGGGATTCTGATAGCAAACATAATGCTGAATGTATGACAGATGGAAGAGGAACAAAAGCAAGTGATAGCAAGCAAAAAGGTGTCAATGAAGCAAGAATGAGCAAGCAAGAGTTCTCAAAGAATAAAATCAAATTATCAATATTGGTATACATATGAGCATAGAGCATTTGAGGAGCATTCTGCGCATCAACTACTGGATAGTATTTCATAATAAAGTAAGAAGGGCAACTTACTAAACTCACCATTGAGTTGCGTTTTATGTGAAAAATCAAGAAAAACCTTCCATTAAGAATAGGATTAGTAACCTGTACAGAGGTAAATGAATAGCCTTGAGCTCGAATGCCAATATTGTACTCATATATGAAATTCATAAAACAACCTAACTAAATAACATTTATAAAGTACGCCTTCATTACCTACCAATTTTGAAGCAAAAAGGAGCAAGCATCTTCTCAATCTAAAATCTACCAATATCTCATATCCTTTCAAAGATGTATGTAAATTTGTTTACCTTTTTGGCTTTCGAGAATGACAAAATCACCCTCATCTTCATCCTCTGAGCTTTCATCCTTCTTTCACTTCTTTGTCTTTATGGTGGTTCATGTCATTGGAGTTAATTTACCACGAACCTTTGGGAAAAGAAAGCCATAATGATTAGAGTACAAGTTTAAATAAGAATATAACAAAAGTTGAAAACATAAAGGAAAAGAATGAGGCCAAGAACAAAATTTCAAGTGAAAGTTCAAACACTAAAGCAACTTAAAACCATAGTAATCCTAAACCTAGCAAAACAGTACTAGTGCACATTTAGCAACACATGTTGCTGAATGTGATTAACTTTCTATCCATATGTCAGGCATAAATCTACTTTCAGTCAGATTGAATAGAACCTATACCAATATTCTGCCATAAACTTTGTTACCCATTTCACTAGGTGACAACTTGTTCCTTGTTCTTGAAAAGCCAATTTCCAGAAGCATTACCCCCTGAAGCTTTAGATGCCACCATCATTACATGAAAGCGAGACACAAGAGTATCAATTGGGTTATTTTTCACCCAAAAAAAGTATCAGTTGGGTCTAGTTGTGTTATGAAGTTGGATAAGCTACAAAAAAAATGAAGAAAAAATTAAAACCCTAAGAAAACAAGAAATGGTTGAAATCAAACTCACCCAAACCCCAAATTTCCAATTAGGGCTCGATAACCATATGAGAAATGCCATATGAGAAATGAAAGGGGGCAATATTGCCCCCTTTCATTTCCAAGACATTTCCAGCATAAAACAATAACAAGAGAAGCCCAAAATGTCATATGAGAAATGAATTAACATAATGACGTAGCATACAAGGATACATTTTTATCACAAAGTGAAAGTAGAGAAAGGGAAACAACAAATGAGTAGTAACAAATAATTTAATATATCAGATGTAGACATAGCTTTTTGCCCACTAAGAATTATTTGCCTTAAAACTCACCTAAAAGAAATATCCATCTTTTTAAATACCCTTTTGGCCTTTTCTATCTTGAAGCTTATCATTAAAATGCTTTATTTTCAAATTTTTCCTTTGAAAAGATCAATCTCAAGACATCTCACATTTTCTAAATCAAACAACTTAGGCATCTGTTGTGAGCCTAATTTGCCATGTTTAACAGTAACCTTTATATCGATTTCTGCATACATTTCATGCATTTGGGCTAAAATAATACAGAATCTGTGTAAGTTATGTTTATTTGCAATATATGGAGGTCTACACAAGTTTTTGTTATATTTGGCAGAAATCGGACGCACTTTGGAGCTTAAAGGAAACTCATGGAGAAGCTAAGAATGGTGCAGCTGGAGAAAATGCCATTTTTCACCATTCTTCGTTCTGAATCAAGCTTTGATGTCTTCATGAGAGTTGTAGCCCTCGAAAAGAGCTTTCCAACGCATGGTCATATGCGTCAATCCGACGAACGAGGACTCGGGAAAGTGCGTTTTAAGAACAGAGCAGAAAGCTGAGAAATCTTTACTCGAGATCGAGTACACTCTACTCGATCTCGAGGAGAGCCTGGTCGAGGAGAGCCTGGTCGAGAAAGAGCTGATCGAGAAGTCGAGGACGAAGACGCAGACCACCTCTACTCGACATCGAGGAGGCTTAGTCGAGATCGACGAGCCCGGAGCCAAGGTCCGAGCATGTCGAGTAGATCCACCCGACCAAGCCAGCCAGACGACGAATCCTACTCGATACAGAGTAGGGCTACTCGAGATCGACTAGACCTCCGAGCCATGTCCGAGCCTTGTCGAGCACCAGTCACCCGAGAACACCAGTCGACGACGAATCCTAGTCGATGTCGACGAGCCCTTGTCGATGTCGATTAGACCAGCTTCTGGAAACGCGTCGCCGTGAGCAGTCCGAGTAGAGTTGGGAATCCTTGGGGCCGAATAAATCCAAGATTGCCGAGATACATCAAGTTCTATCCATGGAAGGGGAATCTATCAACATGAAGAGACTTACCTAGTTTAGATTTATCTTTTCCATTTTAGATTTAATTTCCTTATTGCTTTTATTTATCCTTAAGCATTTTAGATATAGTTTTAGATATAGATATAGATATTCTATCCTTGATTAGCAAGGATTAGAAGGCTATAAATAAAGCCCATGGGGCTGATTTTAGAATTATTCAATTTCAGAAGAGAGAAGTAGTTCCACAGAGACGGGTTAGGGAGTTCAGAGGTTTTAGGGTTTTGGCGTTCAACGAGAGTTGGATTGCCGGGATTGTAAAGTCTTTTGAATTTAGTTAATGCAAGTTGTTATTTCCTTTCAATCAATGTCTGAGTTTGCGATGAGGCGTGAGTAGTCCACCTACTTCTAGGGTTGGGGCGAGCCCGATGATAGCCATGCGTATTTGAGGTAAAGATCCGACCTTTATCATGTCTTGAGCATCTTCCTACTTGTTTATGTGTTTATTACCCGTCTAATGGAGATCCATGCTAACAACTTGGATTATAAACATAAAATTAGTAGAGACAATTAGGGTTTCTTGAAAGAGTTGTCTAATTGTTGGAAAAGGCGAAAGCTTAGTCCTTTGATGCGATTTACATGATAATTTGTTTGGTTCTGCCTTATGCATGCTTGGTTATCGTTGTTGCAAACCCCAATCTTGGAAGCCTTTTATATTAAGTTTAGTTCGAAATCCCAAAGCCTTTGCATTTATTTACTTTCGTTTTATTCTCTGTCTCCTCGATATCGAATAGCACTCATCGATATCGAGTACTGATTCTCAATCTAGCATCGCTGTAGCTTCTGTGTGCAGGTACTCGACGAGACGAAGCAAAGTCGACGAAGACTCTACTCGACATCGAGTAGGCCTTGTTGATATCGACGAGCCCCTGTGACCGCTGCTGCGCTGTGTTCGACTGTGCCTGACCCCTGTCGACTAACCCTTACTCGAGGTCGAGTACCACTGTTGTCGACGTTTGTGAGATTCCATTGCTGCCTAGAATCCGCTGACACGCTTCCTCGTGGATCGATCCTGACTCCTCACTACTGCATCAAGAGGAGGTCTTGTAATTATTTGCAAGGGACGGAATCTGGTTTGCCTTAGTTTATTTACATTTTATTATTGCAAGTCTCGATATCCTCCTATCAACATCATCTCACATCTCAAGACATCTCACATTTTCTAATGCTTCATATGTGAATAAATTTCTAATTTTCCCTTTGAAAAGATCAATCACAGTCAGAAGAGTGAAGCATCAAGCAACTTAGGCATGATGAATCAAAATCAATTTACGCCGGACAAATTGGTTTATAAGCTCGGCAACCAGGTATGTACTCATTTGTATTTTTTCTATTCAGTGACATAAAAGGGTGGTTTGTGGGATGAGTATTTTGTCCGTTTCTCTCAATTCCATCAAGATTTTGATAACTTGGTGTCAAAGATGGAAACCTCTTGCTTGGGTTTGTCAGCAGATCAAATCGAGAATATTAGAAGGTCGGAGATATAGTACCCTATAGTAAAAGAAAATACATGGAAGGACTACTTTGTACAACAGAGAACTGCTTTTCTTTAACATGAGAGTTCTATTTGATCTGATCAGAGAGAGAAAGAATTATCCAAACAATATTTTGTCTAAAGTATATAGCCATCAGAAGAATCTTGGTAACTGGCCTACCAGCCTATCACTTTGATTTGGAGAAACACAGTCGTTTCAATTAGATGATCATTTTAAACATTTTTTTTTGCTTTAAAGCAAAAAAAAACTTCAATGCATAGGAAGTACAACACATAGAACTAACAAGTTCGTAAATATTGTTTGGATAATCAAAATAAGTCTTTTAGCAAGTTCAGCACATTGTGAATTGAAGTGAAAAGCAAGTTCGTAAAAGAAAATTGCCTATAGAAATAAAATAAGTCTTTTAGCATGCGGAGCCTCCTAAAACATATATCAAGAAGATCACAAAACCATACAAATAGCAGTATAAGGAATACTTAACATTGTTCTTATGATTTGAAATTTTCATTGTGATGCACATGGTTTGCTTATTTTCATTATCTTTTTCAAAATAAAAATAATTGGTGCCTCTCTACTATGGAACGTGTTCACATCTACTCCATCTTGTATTTTGACATCCCATTATCTTGGTCAGGTGATTGCATGCCCTTATTTTTAAGGTTTTCGTCTATCACAAATTGTATATAGAAATATCCTAAAATATTCCTTTGCTCCCAAATTGAACGGGCCAAACTGGCCAGATGATAGGTTCTTGGCCAAAAAGGGTCGGAATTTGAAATTAAAGGATGCGGTATGGATTTTAAAGCTAAGACAAGGTTCGAATCCACCTTGTACAGTAGGGAAAAATAAAATTAGGTAAAAATCAGTAATCAAGCAAACCACAAATCTAGATAACTCACTTACTTTAGGAAGGAACAAACCCTAAATCACAAACATTAAAAATTAAAAAGAGGAATTTCATACCTAGAAGTGAATCACGTGTCTTTCGAACACAGGGATTTGCAAATAAGCCTCCAAGGAGAATAAATTTAGCGATCGCGTGCACTTTAAGCACGGATGCGCATGCAAGTAGGCCTCCAAGGAGAATAAATTTAACAATCACGTGTCTTTCGAACACGGGGATGTGCAAGTAAGCCTCCAACGAGAATAAATTCAGCGATCGCGTACACTTTAAGCACGGATGCGCATGCAAGTAAGCCTACAAGGAGAATAAATTTAGCAATCACGTGTCTTTCGAACATGAGGATGTGCAAGTAAGCCTCCAAGGAGAATAAATTTAGTGATCGCGTGAAATTTAAGCACGGATGTGCATGCAAGCAAGCCTCCATGGAGAATAAATTCAGCAATCGTGTGCGCTTTAAGCACGGAGGCATATGCAACCAAGCCCCCAAGGATAATAAATTTAGCAATCACGTATCTTTCAAACATATGGATGTACAAAGGAGATTTCCAAGAAAAGTAAATTTATCAATCGCTTACAATTTAAACACAGATAAGCATGCAAACAAACCTCCAAAGAGAGCAAATTTAACATCCGCGTTTTTCTCTACTAGAAAACTCCAGTAAGGGTATTCGATGAACAAAAGAACAGTTAACATCAAAGGTTCTACACAAACAAAGGGATAAACACAAATTTGACTACAAGTCTTTCCGAGTTCACTCATTCGCCTCTAACATGATTATAGTGAAACGACTACCTGTTGTGAGCTAAATTTGCCATGTTTTATATCTACTGTTCTATCGATTTCTGTATGCATTTCATGCATTTGGGATAAAATAATATAGAGTCTGTGTAAGTTATGTTTATTTGTAATATATGGAGGTCTACACAAGTTTTTGTTATATTTGCCAGAAATCGGACGCACATTGGAGCTTAGAGGAAACTCATGGAGAAGCTAAGAATGGTGCAGCTGGAGAAGAGGCCATTTGTCACCATTCTTCGTTCTGAATCAAGCTTTGATGTCTTCATGAGAGTTGTAGCCCTCGAAAAGAGCTTTCCAACGCATGGTCATATGCGTCAATCCGACGAACGAGGACTCGGAAAAGTGCGTTTTAAAAACAGAGCGGAAAGCTGAGAATTCTTTACTCGAGATCGAGTACACTCTACTCGAGATCGAGGAGAGCCTGGTCGAGGAAGAGCTGATCGAGAAGACGAAGACGAGGACATGTCGGGTTACACTCTACGCGAGATCGAGGAGCCCGGAAGCCGTGTCCGAGCATGTCGAGTAGATCCACCCGGGAAGACCTAGTCGATGAGCAAATCTACTCGAGACAGAGTAGGGCTACTCGAGATCGACTAGACCTGTGAGCCCAGATAGGAGCCTTGTCGACCAGAGCCACCCGACCAAGCCAGCCAGACGACGAATCCTACTCGATACAGAGTAGGGCTACTCGAGATCGACTAGACCTCCGAGCCATGTCCGAGCCTTGTCGAGCACCAGTCACCCGAGAAGCCGAGCCACACCCGTCGACGACAATCCTACTCGATCTCGAGGAGCCTTAGTCGAGATCGACGAGCCGTGTCCGGGAGCGCGTTACGCGGTTTCGCTATCCTACTAGGATTGGGAGTCCTTGGATCCAATTCTATCCAATTTGGTCGAGATCTATCAACATCTATCAAGTTCTATCTATGGAGAAGACATGGAAGACATCTTACCTATTTTAGATTTATTTTCCTTTTAGATTTAATTCCTAAATTGCATTTATTTATCTTTTAGCAAGTAGATATAATTTTAGATATAGATAGATATTCTATCCTTGAGTAGCAAGGATTAGAAGCCTATAAATAAAGCCCTCGGGGCTGGTTTTTCATCATTCAATTCAATTTCAGTCAGAGACAAGTAGTTCCACAGAGAAGTTTTAGGAGTTCTAAAGTTTTTAGGGTTTTGGAATTCTGCGAAAGTTGATTGCCGGGATTGTAAAGGCTTTGAATATAGTTTAATGCAAGTTTCTTTTTATACATCAATGTCTGCGATTGCGATGAGGCGTGAGTAGTCCACCCACTTCTGGGGCTGGGGTGAGCCCGACGGTGGCCATGTGAGGAGATGCGGTAAAGGTCAGATCTTTTTATGCAATTCGTCTTCTATCCCTATAAGCATGATTCTTTTGCGAGAGTTGAAGGTGATCCTTGTTTGTGTTATTGAAGCGAAAGTGATCTTAATACAACTTGGATTAATTATGTGAAAAGGGTTAGTAACAATTAGGGTTTATGCGAAAGCCTCTATATGCCTATTTGTTAATAACGAAAGTTATTTTGATGGAAAGCATGATCTTTTACGCCTTTATGTGTTACTTTGCATGGTTATCGTTGCGGTGTTGATACCCTGGCTTTGGAAGTTCTTTCATATATTGAATTTATTTCGTCGGAATTCTGAGTTTCGGGTTTGAAATTGTGATTTACAGTTTTCTGTCTTTCTAGTCGATTCAGAGGAGTCTTAGTCGATACAGAGTAGCCTGTACTCGATATCGAGGAGAGTTCCTACTCGACATTACCTGTTTCAGTTTCTGTTTCCTGTTGTCCACTTGTTGTTGTCGATCTCGAGTACCACCTAGTCGAGATCGAGTACTTCTGTTTTTGCTTTGTTCTTTGCTTTCTTTCGTTATTTTCTGTCTTGCTTCTGTTTTGTCTTTATTTCTTTGTTCTTTGTTCCTGTGTTTCTATTGTTTGTCTGTGAGAATCTGTTGCTACCTAAGA
The DNA here is from genome assembly GCA_037127255.1 of Persicaria tinctoria. Taxonomy (NCBI): domain Eukaryota; kingdom Viridiplantae; phylum Streptophyta; class Magnoliopsida; order Caryophyllales; family Polygonaceae; genus Persicaria; species Persicaria tinctoria. The sequence goes on along the minus strand of JBANSL010000013.1, from coordinate 20,159,944 downwards.
CCTGCTGACGTGCTTCCTCGTGGATTCGATCCTGACAACCTTCTACTACAAGGGGAGGAAGTCTTGTATTTATTTGCTGAGATAGGGAAGTCAGTCTGATCTTTATTTTATATTTATTTCATACTTGACACTCCTCCTGCAACAACAAATTGGCGCTGTTGCCGGGGAAGCTATCATTCGCGCCTTAGGTAGTTGAAACTCACGTTCTCTTTGAGTTACTTTGTAGGTGTATGCGTCGTTCTGGTCAAACACCTGAGTTTGACGCCTTAGAAGAACCGGAACGCCTTTTTCACATCAGAGCTAAACTACAAAGAGCCATGGCAGCCGCAGAGACACAGGAACAGCTGATTGCAAGGCTTACAAGGGAATTGACCGCTAAAGTTGCTGATATCGCCACTAAGAAAGCAGCAAGGGAACAAGCAGAGGCTGAGCTTGCCCAATACCCGACCACGGCAGAGGACTATATGCACCCAACTCTCGTCGTGCCTGAATCGGCGATTCTTATCCCTGAAAACTCTTTTGAAATTCGCACTCAAGTTCTTATAGAGCTTAAAAATAATGCCTTTTTTGGTAGATTTAATGAGTGTCCTCTTGAACATATTACAAACTTTTCTGACATGTGCCGTACTCTTGCTGAAGGTACAACTTTGGAATATGTCAAGATGAAGGCTTTTCGCTGGTCTCTCGCTGGACCTGCACTAAAGTGGCTTGAAGGGCTGAAACCAAGATCCCTGACAACATGGGCCCAAATAGAGCAAGAGTTTCTGAACAAATTCTTCCCACTCGCCAAAACAGCACATCTCCGCCAGAAAATCACCGCTTTTAAAAAGAAGCAAGGGGAACCGCTGACAAAGGCATGGGAGCGCTACAAAGAATTGCTGCGATCTTGCCCTACTCATCGACAGCCACCCTACGTCATTCAGGAGATCTTCTTCAACTCTCTTGATCAAGTCACTAAGGACATAATCAACCATTATACTCGTTATGAGTATCTGACAATGCCGCCAAGTGACGCATGGGGTGTGCTAAAGAAGCTCACCAACTACGACAACAAATATGGGTCTACTGCAACTTATGAAGAGAACCCTTACGCCAGGCCAGCACCATCCATGCCCCTCTATGAGCCTCCTTAGGAGATTGATCCGGATGTAAGGGAACAGTACTACAGAGATCAGAACAAGAAGCTCCTTAAGCAAGTGAAGTATCTTTCTGTCAACCAGCCTTGCATTGAATGCGGATCGCAATGGCACACCACTCCTGAGTGCCCACACACAGAGCAAGTCAGGATGGCAGAACACCACGAGGAGGTAGCTTACGCAGGGGGTCCCAATCGCTACATGGAGGACCAAAGGTTTCAACAACCACAATGGAACCAAGGTGTCCCTAGGAACCCCCCGCCCTACAGAGCTCCAGGACATCCGGAAAGAGACCAGAAAAAGGATGATATACAGACAGTCCTGGAGGAAATTCGGAGGAATCACTCAGAAACTAGGCAGACCTTCAACTCCGTCTACACTCAGATGCAAGGTGTCAACTCTAGGCATGGGGAAATTGATATATTGCGAAAATCAGTTGATACACAGATTGGTCAGCTAGCAGCGGGAATCCCCAGAAAGTCAGGTGCGCTCCCTGGATCTTCAGAACCAAATCCTAAGGGAAAGACTAGACACATCGCTGCTGTAAAACTCAGAAGCGGCCATCAATTGCAAGAGCCAGAAGTCGGAAAATAGCAGAACAAAGGAGACCAGCAAGTCGACCAGCATCTAGTCGATGTCGACCAGAGTCTACTCGATATCGAGAAAGGTCTACTCGATCTCGATGAGAAACTTCAAAAGCCCTCGTCTACACTTCACAACAACTCGACATCACCCAACCTGGTCGATATCGACAAGGGCGTAGTCGATATTGAGGACACCCAACCCGAGGTCGAGAAAGCTGCAGCACCTCCGACGTCTGTTCTGGCTCCAAATCAGAAAAAGAAGCTGCCTTTCCCCACAAAATCTCCAAAGGACCCGGCAGAAAAGAAATTTCAGCGCTTCATCAAGATGCTTCAGAAACTCAACGTCACCATCCCCTTCACATAAGCTCTCAATGAAATGCCATCCTATGTCAAGTTCGTGAAGGAGATACTGAGCAAAAAGCGATCGATGGCTGAAATTACAAAGGAATGCAGCCATTTGGACATACTGGAGAAGAGGCCAGATCCAGGTAAGTTTACTATAACCATTGGATTTGGTCCATACAAAATTAATGCTTTATGTGATCTTGGAGCTAGTGTGAGTATAATGCCTTTAACAATTTGGTCCAAGATTAAGATAGGTGCCCTAGAGCCTGTGGATTCTAGACTTTATATGGCCAACAACACGGTGGTCATTCCAACAAGCATGGTGGACAATGTGCCAGTACAAGTAGGTAAATTCTTTGTCCCTGCTGATTTCCTAGTTGTTGATATGCAAGAAGATCCTGCTTGTCCAATTATTCTAGGAAGACCCTTCTTGGCAACGGTGGATGCCAACATAAGCGTAAGGAAAGGAGTGCTCACCTTCAACATCAGCGATGAGGTAATTGAGTATTCCTTTAATAAAACTGAAAGGCATACAGGTCCAATGGAAGAGGTGAAATCTATCTCAGCTGGCTACATCACCTTCGGGGAACCCAAGGTCACAAATATAACCCCTGAGGAGCTGGAAAAAAGGGACATGGAGGCCCAGGTGGAGGAGATCATGGCAATCCTAAAAGAGGACGCAGAAAATCCAATCGACACAAACCAAGGTACGTCGTTATGGACTAATTATTTTTTGGATGCCTTGACAGGAACTAAGTATGGGGTCAAGAGCGACCAAGACTCCTCGACATCGAGGACCCTAGTCGATCTCGACAAGAAACAGGAGCCTCCACCAGCACCAGCGTCATCGAGCAGCAATACAGAAGCTGAGGGCTACTGGACATCGAGTACGCTACTCGAGATCGACCACCACTCGGCTGCCTCGACTTCGCCTTCCTCGACGCTGACGACTCCAGAGCCTGAATCCTCATCGACATCGAGTACGCTACTCGAGATCGACCACCACCCTGCTGGCCCAGCTCCTGCTTCCTCGACACTGAAGCCTCCAGGAGCAGAATCCTACTCGAGATCGAGTAGGCCACTCGATGTCGACAAGCCCTTCCCTTCGTCGACTCATGCATCTTCGAGCAGCCCACCACCAGAGCCTGCAGACTCGTCGAGATCGACTAGCCCTAGTCGAGATCGACCAAACACTGTGGTTCCCGATTCCGTCTCTGCGAAGGTAAGCCAAGGTATGTATCTTTCTTCTCCAATTTCCATTAAAGATTTATCTATACATGGGAGAGGTTTGCCTTAGTATGTGCGCTTATGTAGGATATCCAATTATGAGCCCAAGGAGTATGAAGTTGGAGACAAGCTCTATGTCTCTAAATCAAAGGATCATTGGTTCCCTAACAAATTCAACAAGAAGAGGATGAGACCTTTTGTGGTGAACAAGATCCATTCTGGAGGATTGCAGCTGATGGACAAGAATGGAGTCTTATTTGAGGCCCAAGCTACATGGGCCCTGCAAATGCCACCTTGAGCTAAATGGAAAAGTCGGCCTAGCGACTATAAAATCTAGAGCTTGTACATAGACTTTTTTAGGACATTCTTTGGGACATTGTTTTTTTTTTTGCTTGTTTTTGGTTTTGAACATTTTTTTTGTTTTTTGTTTTTTCTATTATGGGTATATGTCTTCCATACTTTTCAGGTCCATGGATAGAACCAATCAATATTCATACTCGGCCCAGGAGGTGCTTCCATTCGAAATTTAGAGGCCCTGCACACCAGTCTAGTGAGTTTCTTTCTCTACCCTTGTTTTTATACAACGAGGACACTGTAATGTTTAAGTATGGGGTGGGGGAAGGGCTTACTTTATGCATATTTGCTATATTGTGACATTATGTGTGCATGTTTAAAGTTTAGTTCTTTGAATTGCTACATGGCTATTTTGGAATGCATTATTGATTTATGTGCTTATATGCATGTTTTCCAAAGTTCATAAAAATGACCCCCATTGAAAAATTTTGATTAATGTCATGGAAGCTATATTGAACTCGACGATGCAAAATTAGATTCATTAGAGATATAGCATGAAATTGCCTAGTAAAGAGAAGTCACAATGAAGTGCATTATTTTCTTGAAAACCATAGAAGGAGGTAAAATTTGAAGTTGCTTTTGACATGTTGCATGATAAGATGATGGAGGACTTTATATTTCCATATAATGCTCATTGTTTGAAATCCTAGCCTTACCTATGCTTACGCATCACAAAAGCCATATTATGCCTTATTTCAATTATTGCTCCACATGACCTAAATATTTGCCATTCTTTGCCTTATCCGGGGATTATATTGAGAATGATGTCACATTATGGAGATTATCATATGGTGTTTGTGATTATTATCATTATTGGAGTTTGGAAGGAAATTGTTTGAAATATATGGAAAATTTAATGAGTGAAAGAAAATCCAATCACCTAAGGAGATAAAGGTAGATTGACCCTGCTCTCTGAGATAATAGTTTGGAGAGATGGGACACATTGTGAGGAGTCCAAAGCACTAAGTATCCGGGGCCATTCATGACACCCATGTTTGCGACTCGTGAGAAGGCAGTGCTGAGGTCAGAGAGGTAAAAGCATTATTATTGAGAAAAAAAGCATTATGAAAGGTGATGAATCTTATGAGAAAGAATGTGGTATGAAATTCAATTTGCAAATACTCCATTTCCCCGGATCATTAGCACCACATTAACAGAAACTGCCCACCTTTTAGCCTTTTACCAAATCTACTGCTTATTTGAGCTTAAATTGAAGTCCTCTTGATTATCAATGCTTTGTCACTTATGAATGTTTTTGCATAACCCTCCTTTTGTGAGTAGATGTTGCTCTTTAAATTGCACATGCATGGATTTGTGACACTAGTACCTTTTCGAGGATGGTAATTGACCGCTGGGTTATATGACAATGAATCTGATATGTTGAGAGTTTTGATTTCTTCCCCTGAATGACAAATAAAAGTATTGCTTGAGGACAAGCAAGCTTAAGTATGGGGTGTTTGTTGTGAGCTAAATTTGCCATGTTTTATATCTACTGTTATATCGATTTCTGCATGCATTTCATGCATTTGGGCTAAAATAATATAGAGTCTGTGTAAGTTATGTTTATTTGCAATATATGGAGGTCTACACAAGTTTTTGTTATATTTGGCAGAAATCGGACGCACTTTGGAGCTTAAAGGAAACTCATGGAGAAGCTAAGAATGGTGCAGCTGGAGAAGAGGCCATTTTTCACCATTCTTCGTTCTGAATCAAGCTTTGATGTCTTCATGAGAGTTGTATCCCTCGAAAAGAGCTTTCCAACGCATGGTCATATGCGTCAATCTGATGAACGAGGACTCGGGAAAGTGCGTTTTAAGAACAAAGCAGAAAGATGAGAATTCTTTACTCGAGATCGAGTACACTCTACTCGAGATCGAAGAGAGCCTGGTCGAGGAAGAGCTGATCGAGAAGACGAAGACGAGGACATGCCGGGTTACACTCTACTCGAGATCGAGGAGCCCGGAAGCCGTGTCCGAGCATGTCGAGTAGATCCACCCGGGAAGACCTAGTCGATGAGCAAATCTACTCGAGAAAGAGTAGGGCTACCCGAGATCGACTAGACTTGTGAGCCCAGATAGGAGCCTTGTCAAGTAGAGCCACCCGACCAAGCCAGCCAGACGACGAATCCTACTCGATACAGAGTAGGGCTACTCGAGATCGACTAGACCTCCGAGCCATGTCCAAGCCTTGTCGAGCACCAGTCACCCGTGAAGCCGAGCCACACCCGTCGACGACAATCCTACTCGATCTCAAGGAGCCCTAGTCGAGATCGACGAGCCGTGTCCGGGAGCGCGTTACGCGGTTTCGCTGTCCTACTAGGATTGGGAGTCCTTGGATCCATTTCTATCCAATTTGGTCGAGATCTATCAACATCTATCAAGTTCTATCTATGGAGAAGACATGGAAGACATCTTACCTATTTTAGATTTATTTTCCTTTTAGATTTAATTCCTAAATTGCATTTATTTATCTTTTAGCAAGTAGATATAATTTTAGATATAGATAGATATTCTATCCTTGAGTAGCAAGGATTAGAAGCCTATAAATAAAGCCCTCGGGGCTGGTTTTTCATCATTCAATTCAATTTCAGTCAGAGACAAGTAGTTCCACAGAGAAGTTTTAGGAGTTCTAAAGTTTTTAGGGTTTTGGCATTCTGCGAAAGTTGATTGCCGGGATTGTAAAGGCTTTGAATATAGTTTAATGCAAGTTTCTTTTTATACATCAATGTATGCGATTGCGATGAGACGTGAGTAGTCCACCCACTTCTGGGGCTGGGGTGAGCCCGACGGTGGCCATCTGAGGAGATGCGGTAAAGGTCAGATCTTTTTATGCAATTCGTCTTCTATCCCTATAAGCATGATTCTTTTGCGAGAGTTGAAGGTGATCCTTGTTTGTGTTATTGAAGCGAAAGTGATCTTAATACAACTTGGATTAATTATGTGAAAAGGGTTAGTAACAATTAGGGTTTATGCGAAAGCCTTTATATGCCTATTTGTTAATAACGAAAGTTATTTTGATGGAAAGCATGATCTTTTACGCCTTTATGTGTTACTTTGCATGGTTATCGTTGCGGTGTTGATACCCTGGCTTTAGAAGTTCTTTCATATATTGAATTTATTTCGTCGAAATTCTGAGTTTCGGGTTCGAAATTGCGATTTACAGTTTTCTGTCTTTCTAGTCAATACAGAGGAGTCTTAGTCGATATAGAGTAGCCTGTACTCGATATCGATGAGAGTTCCTACTCGACATTACCTGTTTCAGTTTCTGTTTCCTGTCGTCGACTTGCTGTTGTCGATCTCGAGTACCACCTAGTCGAGATCGAGTACTTCTGTTTTTGCTTTGTTCTTTGCTTTCTTTCGTTATTTTCTGTTTTGCTTCTGTTTTGCTTTTATTTCGTTGTTCTTTGTTCCTGTGTTTCTATTGTTTGTCTGTGAGAATCTGTTGCTACCTAAGAACTGCTGACGTGCTTTCTCGTGGATTCGATCCTGACAACCTTCTACTACAATGGGAGGAAGTCTTGTATTTATTTGCTGAGACAGGGAAGTCAGTCTGATCTTTATTTTATATTTATTTCATACTTGACCATCCTCCTGCAACGACACTACCCCTTTCATACTTAAAAATAATAAGGGACCCGCCAACACGCAATCCACTATCCAAGGCCAAAGCACGCCAACCTTCAGTAAGGATATAATGGTACTGGCTGTCTCGGAACACCCTTACTCGAAACTCTCGTCCTGTAGGAGAAACCAAATAAACGTGAGATAATCCCTCACGAGCGTACTGAGCTCCAAACGATTCAGGCAAAAGCTGCAAGCGAAAAGGTCAAATATCGACCAAAAAACACAAATATCTCAAAAAAGGGGATAGAGAAAGCTACCAAATACTCCATCTTCTCCTCAGAATCAATAGAACGGAAAAAGTCACGTCGACGAGGATGAGGGGATGTCATGATTTCTCGCTACAAAAAACAACAACAGCTAAAACAAGCCACAAGGACAACTGCCACATATTTTATCAAAACATTTGCTATTTATCAGCAAATAAAGCAAATAGGGCAGCGTTGTCTCATCACCGAAAAATAATTCACATCCATCCAAAACAATATTTTCATAACCAACTGCATGCCAAGCAAGTGGCAAAATTACAGAGCGTATATCTGCTACCTAGAAGCGCCAGTGTCACGCTAAAGAGAGATCACATCGGAGTTGAAAAAAGACAAAACACAAGAGCCCATACCATATCTTTTAATTCATTAACATAATATTGCATACATATTCGCGATTACACATAACAACGGGCATAGTTAAGATAAAAAGCAACATAAGAGCAAACGTCTAGTTACACCCCTATTTCAAAACAACCGAGCCCTACTCATCTTCAAGAACAAGGATCTTGAAATGATGCCCTCCTACAAATTGAAAGAGCACCATCGATGATCCAACCTTAACGCCGTTAATGCTCGCAAATCTATTCCAACCACCAGATAACCACCAACGATTCGAGCAATCCTTCCAGATGTCGACACGAAAGTTTTCACCAGTTATGGAAACTAAACAAACATGGTCGGATACAACATGACCATACATCTTTTCAAAAGCATAGGGAATGGGCTACAAGCAAAAAAGAGCGTTACTTCGCAAACAATTCAAGAAATATAAAAATATGACCAACGAATAAAACTTACAAAACAATGCATTCTCCCCTCTACATCAACACAACGATAAAAATCTCATGTCTCGGGGTTAGGAGACGTCATCACCTTGCAAAACAATAATACTTAACAAAGCAAGCCTACAACTGCAAACTTCACGAACATCACGCCCTCTTATACCCGGAAGAAGGTGGAACATGCTTTCAAAGTCTTCTAAAGCATTTATTGCATATGTTGAAAATAGACAAAGAATATGAGAGAAGGATTTCCCGAGATAATCTGCATGTGCTACACGTGACAGAGGATCCCTTCAGAACCCGACCAAGTACATTGACGCATTTCAAATCCGAAAATAGTTGTTTAAAACAAAAACATTTTTCAAATCAGTCGAAACCCCTATAAAAGCTCTTCTTCCTTACAACATAAAAGGCACAACCTTCTCGTCAGTGGTCCTTCCAAATAATACAAATATGGCGGCAAACATCAGCGGTCAGAACCCAAACAATCCCTTTATTTTCGATATTTATTTAGTAGGGGACGAGCAATACATACGCATGATGTTGCCTTACGAATTCGGTCGATATTTTCAACCCCATGTTCCCGAACAGATCTTTTTATCCACTCGCGTCGATAAAGATTTCCATGTCCATATCGTTGAAGGCAGTTACGGAGCACCCTGGGTGGCACGTGGATGGAGGGGTATTATCGAGTCACACGGACTAGAATTGGAAACATCAATAATGTTCACCTACCTGGAAGAAGCAAGGTTTGAAATCCATTTTTTCGAAAAACAAGGCCGCCACGTAGAGGACGAACTCTACGATAGCGACTGTTGTAAGAGAAAATCGAGAATGCAATTTTAAATATAAATAATCACAGCAAACCAGATTCCGTCCCTTGCAAATAATTACAAGACTTCCTCCCGATGCAGTAGTGGGAAGTCAGGATCAATCCACGAGGAAGCGTGTCAGCGGATCCTAGGCAGCGTAGAAATCTCACAGAAGTGGTCGACAACAGATGTCCTAGATCTCGAGTACAATTACTCGACAGAAGATCGGGCAGTCGAACAGCGCAGCAACAGGCACAGGTCTTAGTCGATCTCGACAAGGGTTTACTCGAGATCGAGTAGGATCATCGACGTCGGGTTGGCTCTTGTCGATCATCTGCACACAGAAGCTACGTCGATGCTGGATCGAGAATCAGTAACTCGAGATCGAGGAGTGCTAGTCGATCTCGAGGAAGGGAAGAAACTAAAACGAAAGAAAATAAAGTAAAGACAAATGCTTTGGGATTTCGATCTAAACTGTATGTAAAAGACTTCCAAGATTGGGATTTGCAACAACGATAACCAAGTATTCATAATGTAAGAATAAAACAAATAATCATGGAAATCGCATCAAAGGACCAAGCTTTCGCCTTTTCCAACAATTAGACAACTCTTTCAAGAAACCCTAACTATCTCTACCGATTTTATGTTTACAATCCAAGTTGTTAGCATGGACCTCCATTAGTTGGGTAATAAACACATAACAAGTAGTAGATGCTCAAAACATGATAAAAGTCGGATTTTTACCTCGAACACGAAGGGTTATCGTCGGGCTCGCCCCAACCCTAGAAGTGGGTTGACTACTCCCGATTCATCGCAACCTCAGACATCATTGATTGGAAGGAAATAACTTACAATAAACTAAATTCAAAGCTTAATTTTACAATCCCGGCAATCCAACTCTCGTTGAATGCCAAAACCCTAAAACCTTCGAACTCCTAAAACTTCTTGTGAACTACTTCTCTAACTGGTTAATTGAATGATCTAAAATCAGCCCCATGGGCATTATTTATAGCCTTCTAATCCTTGCTATTAAAGGATAGAATATCTCTATCTATATCTAAATCTATATCTAAAGCATTAAAGATAAATAAATGGAACAACATAATTAAATCTAAAAAGGGAATTATATCTAAAAGTCTTCAAGTGGATAAATCTCTCTTCATTGGATAGATGTTGATAGAATCGGATAGACTCGGCAATCTTCGGCTCCAAGGATTCCCAAACCGAGTAGGATAGCTCAAACCGCGTTACGTGCTCTCGGACAGCTGTCCTTGATCTCGAGTAAACCTACTCGATCTCGAGTAACTTGGAGGTTGACTTCAGCTTGGCTCGGCATCTCGGGTAGCTGGTGCTCGGGTGCTGTCTCTCAGGTGTCCTCGATATCGAGGAGTGTCCTTGATCTCGAGTAGAGTGTAACCCGACATGTTCTCGTCCTCGGCTTCTTGATCAAGTTCTCCTTCTCGACTCCGGGCTGACTCTCAACTCTTGTCGATCTCGAGGACCTTACTCGATCTCGAGTAAAGCTTCGGAGTCGGGTTGCTCTGCCTTCGGTTGCTCAATATGGCTCGTCCTCGACCAGGCACTGCTCGGACACTTCTGGTCGATATCGAGTAAATGTACTCGATATCGAGTAAATCTCTCAGCTTTCTGCTCTGTTCTTAAAATGCACTTTCCCGAGTCCTCGTTCGTCGGATTGACGCATATGACCATGCGTTGGAAAGCTCTTTCCGAGGGCTATAACTCTCATGAAGATATCAAAGCTTGATTCAGAATTATGAATGGTGAAAAATGGTCTTTTCTCCCGCTGCACCATTCTTAGCTTCTCCATGAGTTTTCCTTTAAGCTCCAAAGTGCGTCCGATTTCTGTGAAATATAACAAAAAACTTGTGTAGACCTCCATATATTGCAAATAAGTGTAAACTACACAGATTCTGTATTATTCTAACCAAATATGCATGAAATGCATGCAGAAAACGATATAAAAGTTACTTTAAAACATGGCGAATCAGGCTCACAAGAAACACCCCATACTTAAGCTTGCTTGTCCTCAAGCAATACTTTTATTTGTCATTCAGGGGAAGGAATCAAAACTCTCAACATATTTGATTAATTCTTATATAACCCTGCAATCAATTACCATCCTCGAAAATGTACTAGTGTCACAGATCCATGCATGTGCAAATACACAAAAGCAACATCTACTCAGAAAAGGAGGGTAATGCAAAAACAATTCATGTGACAAAGCAACAATAATCAAGAAGACTTAAATTTAAGCTCAAATAAGGAGTTGATTAGTAAAAGGCTAAAGGTGGGCAATTTGTTTTTGGCAATGTGGTGCTAATGATCCGGGAAAATGAAGTATTTCCAAACTTTTCATACCACACTTCTTTTTCATACGATTCATCACCTTTCATAATGGTTTTATCAATAATAATGCTTTTACCTCTCTAACCTCAGCATTGCCTTCTCGCGAGTCACAAACATGGGTGTCATGAATGGCCCCGGGTACTTAGTGCTTCGGACTCCTCACATGTGTGTCCCATCTCACTGAACTATTATCTCAGCAAGCAGGGTCGATCTACCTTTATCTCCTGAGGTGACCGGATTTTCTTTCACTCATTCAATTTTCCATATATTTCAAACAATTTCCTACCAAACTCCAATAATGATAATAACAACACAACACCATATAACAATCTCCATAATGTAACATCATTCTCAACATAATTCCCGGATAGGAAATAAGGTAAAGAATGACAATATTTAGATCATGTGGAGCAATAATTGAAATAAGGCATATATATGGCTTTTGTGATGCATAAGCATAGGTGTGGCTAGGATATAACAATATGAGCATTATATGGAAATATAAAGTCCTTCATCCTCTTATCATGCAACATGTCAAAAGCAACTTCAAATTTTACCTCATTTCATGGTTTTCAATAAATAATGCGCTTCATTGTGACTTCCCTTTACTATACAATTTCATGCTATATCTCTAATGAATCCAATTTTGCATCGTCGAGTTCAATTAAAGCTTCCATGAAATTATTCAAAGTTTTCAATGGGGGTTATTTTTTTCAAACTTTGGAAAACATGCATGTAAGCACATAAATCAATAATGAATTCCAAAATAGCCATGTATAAGAATTAATCTCTAAATATGGTAAGCCCTTCTCCCACCCCATACTTAAACATTACAGTGTCCTCACTGTATGAAAACAAGGGTAAAGAAAGAAACTCACTAGACAGGTGTGCAGATCGTCGGGAATCGAGTGCTATGCTTTGGGGCGAGTCTGATTTAGTTTATTTCTATCCCCATGGACCTGAAAAAATGTAGAAGAGAAATACCCATAATAGAAAAACTAAAAGTTCAAAACCAAAAACAAACAAAAGCAACAATGTCCAAAAGTCCCAAAAATAAATGTCTATTTACAAGCTCTAGATTTTATAGTCGCTAGGCCGACTTTCTCCATTTAGCTTTAGCCTGGCTCATCTTTGTCCGGAGGTATAGGTGGATCTAGTGGTTCCTCCGGTGGTGGGAAGCGTGGAATGTCATCCGGGGGCATCATGTGAAGAAGTTTGAACCTCCCCGAGTGGACGCTCCATGGCTCCACCCATCCATCTTCCTGGGCTCCAGCTGGCATGCATAAAGGAATATATAAAGGAAGTTTGCATACCTCATCATCATACCTCTTCCTCTCCATTGGTTGATTTGTTTGCGTGTCTTCACCACAACAAAACGGTGGAGTGGGAAGAGATATTTCAACCTCATCATGCGGAGCTTCATGCCACTTTGCGAGGACCCCATACCTGAATATGAACATCGGTTGCTCAAAATCGTCGGGGATAGCCTTCACCTTATAAGGCAAAAGTGACTTTGAAACAACATGGGCAACGATGTCCAACTTCTTCTTTTCCGGCTCTTCTTCTTCTTGAGGTTCTTCAAATGGTTTTTCAAAGACAGAGGGAAAAGTTGGAATTGAGATAGCGGAAGGACATACCTGTGTATCGACTAGAGATAGATCGATATCGATTGGAGTTGGGTCGACATCGACTAGGTGTTGGTCAAGGTCGACCTCAGGTTCAGATCCTTCTTCTAGCAGGATTGGGGCTTCTGGCGGTGATTCTGACGATGCTTGTAGCTTCCTAAATGCGCGTACACCTTGAAGCCATGCCTCCTCATCAGCGATGTATAGCCATCTCAAATATTCAAATTCTTTTGCATACCATCTCTCTCTTTCCCTTTCGAAATACTCGAGGGTGTCCTGCATATACCTGTAGAAGAAAACTCAAAGAAAGCGTGAGATCTAACTACCTAAGGCGCGAATGATTGCTTCCCCGGCAACGACGCCAATTCTGTTGTAAGGGGGAATCGAGAATGCAATTTTAAATATAAATAATCACAGCAAACCAGATTCCGTCCCTTGCAAATAATTACAAGACTTCCTCCCGATGCAGTAGTGGAAAGTCAGGATCGATCCACGAGGAAGCGTGTCAGCGGATCCTAGACATCGTACAAATCTCACAGAAGTGGTCGACAACAGGTGTCCTAGATCACGAGTACAATTACTCGACAGAAGATCGGACAGTCAAACAGCGCAGCAGCAGGCACAGGTCTTAGTCGATCTCGACAAGGGTTTACTCGAGATCGAGTAGGATCGTCGACGTCGGGTTGGCTCTTGTCAATCACCTGCACACAGAAGTTACGGCGATGCTAGATCGAGAATTAGTAACTCGAGATCGAGGAGTGCTAGTCGATCTTGAGGAAGGGCAGAAACTAAAACGAAAGAAAATAAAGTAAAGACAAATGCTTTGGGATTTCGAACTAAACTGTATGTGAAAGACTTCCAAGATTGGGGTTTGCAACAACGATAACCAAGCATGCATAAGGTAAGAATAAAACAGATAATCATGTAAATCGCATTAAAGGACCAAGCTTTCGCCTTTTCCAACAATTAGACAACTCTTTCAAGAAACCCTAATTGTCTCTACCGATTTTATGTTTATAATCCAAGTTGTTAGCAGGGACCTCCATTAGATGGGTAATAAACACATAACAAGTAGTAGATGCTCAAAACATGATAAAAGTCTGATTTATACCTCGAACACGCAGGGCTATCGTCGGGCTCCCCCCAACCCTAGAAGTGGGTTGACTACTAGCGCTTCATCGCAACCTCAGATATCATTGATTGGAAGGAAATAACTTGCATTAAACTAAATTCAAAACTTTTACAATCCCGGCAATCCAACTCTCGTTGAATGCCAAAACCCTAAAACCTTCGAACTCCTAAAACTTCTCTGTGAACTACTTCTCTAACTGGTGAATTGAATGATCTAAAATCAGCCCCACGGGCATTATTTATAGCCTTCTAATCCTTGCTATTCAAGGATAGAATATCTCTATCTATATCTAAATCTATATCTAAAGCATTAAAGATAAATAAATGGAACAACATAATTAAATCTAAAAAGGGAATTATATCTAAAAGTCTTCAAGTGGATAAATCTCTCTTCATTGGATAGTTGTTGATAGAATCGGATAGACTGGGCAATCTTCGGCTCCAAGGATTCCCAAACCGAGTAGGATAGCTCAAACCGCATTACTCGCTCTCGGGCAGCTGTCCTCGATCTCGAGTAAACCTACTCGATCTCGAGTAACTTGGAGGTCGACTTCAGCTTGGCTCGGCGTCTCTAGTAGCTGGTTCTTGACATGCTCGGGTGCTGGCTCTCAGGTGTCCTCGATATCAAGGAGTGTCCTCGATCTCGAGTAGAGTGTAACCCGACATGTTCTCGTCCTCGGCTTCTCGATCAAGCTCTCCTTCTCGACTCCGGGCTGACTCTCAACTCTTTTCGATCTCGAGGACCTTACTCGATCTCGAGTAAAGCTTCGGTGTCGGGTTGCTCTGCCTTCAGTTCCTCGATCTGGCAATCTCTCAGCTTTCTGCTCTGTTCTTAAAACGCACTTTCCCGAGTCCTCGTTCGTCGGATTGACGTATATGACCATGAGTTGGAAAGCTTCATTCGGAATGATGAATGGTGAAAAATGGCCTTTTCTCCAGCTGCACCATTCTTAGCTTCTCCATGAGTTTCCTTTAAGCTCCAAAGTGCGTCCGATTTCTGCGAAATATAACAAAAAAAAACTTGTGTAGACCTCCATATATTGCAAATAAGTGTAAACTACAAAGATTCTGTATTATTCTAACCCAATATGCATGAAATGCATGCAGAAAACGATATAAAAGTTACTTTAAAACATGGTGAATTAGGCTCACAACAGCGACTACGACGGTCCGATGACAAATGTTTTCCACTAGATCCCAGGAACGGTAAGCAAGGTTTATCCATTTCAAAAATTTTAAAAGCTCGTCCTATCAATAAAAACTCGCTTCTTTAGATTCGAATTGTCATCGATCTTTGTCTAACGATTCAAAGAAAAATCTCAACGTCTAAGGACGCTGGAGATTGAAGTTTCTCCATTCGCGAATATCGCGCTCGAGATTTCTTGACTTTTTCTCCCCAACGTCTAAGGACACTGTAGATCGAAGTTTCTCCATTCACGAATGTCGCGTTGGAGATTTCTTGATTTTTTCTCCCTAACGTCTAAGGACGCTAGAGATCGAAGTTTCTCCATTCGCGAATGTCGCGCTGGAGATTTCTTGATTTTTTTCTCCCCAGCGTCTAAGGACGCTGGAGATTGAAGTTTCTCCATTCACGAATGTCGCGCTAGAGATTTATTTTTTCCTCCCCAACATCTGAAGACGCTAGATATTGAAGTTTATTCATTCACGAACATTGCGCTGGAGATTTATTGATCCATTCCTCCCCAGCATCCAAGGACGCTGGAGATTCAAGTTTCTCCCTTCCCAAATATCATGCTGGCGATTATTTAATTTATCGGATCGTTCGCTCTTTACGATAAGCTCAAACGAGAAACACCAAGATAACTTATAAGTTCATTATTATACACCAAACACAACCATCCAACGACGGCTAAACGATATATAACCACAGTAAACATAATAAAAATGGAACGTTCACCACCGAACTGAGAAATCTACATCACCATTTTGCTCACGACCATGGTCCACGGCAACAACATCAAAGCAAGAGTGTCCTTCATACTCAAAGATCAAACATGTCCCAATTCGAAGTTTATTCGACACAACGAACTGGGGCCACCAATGGTAAACCAGCAGTTGTTGGACCCTAAGGCTTCCACCCTCACCACAAATTCCTCGTCCGCCCACGTCCATAAATGGATGAATCCAAGGGCACCATAACCTTAATCCCGATATATGGATGGTAAAGGCTACAACAAAAACAAACACATCAGAAGCGTTTTACTTATCTAAAAGCCAATCGCAAAAATATAGCTTACCAGCCTATATAAATGCCCCTCAACGACAATATTCGGGGTAAAACCCCTCACGCGAGGTAGAAATACACCTGGAATGTCAACTGGTGTCGCAGGCATCATTGTCACAAGCAAACTGCAATAAAGCCTTGGGTTTCTTACCTTCTTATACTAACCTCTGCCAAGAAAAACTTCAAAATAAACCACCCACCACCTAGCTCCACCACGAGGGCAATGAGTATCACATAACACAACAAAGAAAATGCATGCCACCCAGTTCCACCACGAGGGCAACAAATATCAAATAACACAACAAAGAGCATCTGATAAGAACAAGTTCAATTCAGGCGGTGAAGAAAATTACAAAAAAAATTCATACACCGAGCTACACGAAAAACAAGCGGACAACACGCACCTCCTTGCTTCATAGTAATTCAGATATAACCCCGCAGAACAACATCCATATCCACTACCCATAGAACTGGTATAAATGAAAACATCAGAGGTACAAATTGAATTACCTAAAAAACTATGCCAAATTTTGACATGGTTTCAGGAGAACTCTCTCCACCAGAAACCCCGCCACCAACTTTCATCACAAACACTATGCTTTTTCCAAATCCTAAATTTTCCAGAATAATCCTTAGGGAAAGCCACCTACACATGCTCCCTTTACCGTATATCTTTGTAGAATTTAGGGAGGAAATAATAGATCATATCTATATATGTTCCCCGTCGAACCAAGAATTCTTAATCCTAGTCGAACAAGACGAGGGGGATTGGTTCTCCCTATCGGAAGGGTGGAGATCTTTCACCAACATTTCGAACCTCAGGATAGGCAACCACCTCACCTTTGAATACCAAGGAGAATCCCACTTTGATGTGGGAATAGAGCAACTAGGCCCCGACGAGAACGGAGATGTTTTGCTTGACTACTTATACTACGAAGAAATATATATATAAAAAAAAGGGAAAATTCTTAGTTCTTAGTTATTTCCTTTTATATTTCATCGCTAATAAGCTCTTAGTTTTGCCTATCGCTTTGCATAACATCTAATAAATACGTGAACCCTACTTTTTGTCATTTCACAGTTTATTCCATAAAACGATCAATGACTGGAGATGGGTAAGGGTGTCGCGAATTTACCTTGAAAATAAAAGCAGTGGACAAGGTGAATAGGTGAAGATTTAAACCATGAGAAAACATAAGTAAAGCCGGCGGGACAAACCATTAAGAAAAATAGGCAAAAGGCATAAACGAAAATACGGTGGATTCAAAGATAAGAGTATTCACAAAACACCACAACAAGGCATCACTTGTCATGGGTTGAAATGTTCACCATCCCAAAATACGAACGAGTAAAGCACAACGGAGTGTGAAACTCTTTTCGTGGATAGAAATGTTTTTCAAACATCCATACACAAAAACTTCGTCAAGACCAAAGAGGCGGTAAGTCAGACGTCAGTAAGAGGGTTGTCATCTTCGCGAGCGGGCTCAGGGGTTTCCCCACCTTCAGGGGGAGGGTCGATGATGACAACATTGTCGATTGGAGCATCGAGGGGGAGAGGCAGCTCGTGTTGGGGATCCTTCAACTTCATATCCTCATCCTCATAACTAGGAGGAAACATCATCACCTCATCGCCGAGATGAGCAAAGCGGTTGACACTTTGAGAGATCCCACCTGCAACCCCTTCCATGAACGCGTCAGTAACCCGGTCGTAAAGGACATCCTCCCCGTCCGTCTCAAGATAGTGATCGAGCCAACCCCGACAGGCTCCTCCCAGGAATTCAGTTAGACACTCATGGCCGACGTCACTGAGCATGAACTCGCGAAGCGTTTTCCGGGAGAGAGCAGCATCTTCCCTAGAGGTAAAGCGCTCCAACCGACTCTTCACATCAGCGAGCTCCTCATGAATTGCCCCTAACTCACGCCCAAGATCCTGGAGCTAACCCCTCAAGCACATGGCCTCCGATTCATGTCGGGCCCCAGACTCTTGAGCTTTCGCGAGTTCGACTTGTGATAGGTCTAGCTCGCTCCTCGCCCCTTCCACATCCTTCTAGGACTTCGTCAAAGCATCATTGAGACTTACAATAGTTACCTCCAAGAGCTCCGCGTCTTTCAACTTCTTCACCTTCGCCTTCAGAGCGGCCACGATCGACCTCAACTCCCTTACCTTATCGTCATAGTTTCTCAAACGTCCAACCATTTCAGACCATTGCAGATTATCCTACGGCAACGCAGGCAGAATAATAAACGCATAAGTAAAACAGGGAAAAAAGGAAAAAATAGAAACATGAATCGCGAAGGAGGTTAACCAGCCTCTGCTTTTCCATCCATTCCCCACTAACTCTTCGTCCGTCAGATGATGGAGATAATCCCTCTCAGCTGGACAACTCTTCTTGGGGATCTCCAGTTCCTTGATACCAATGGGGTCGAATGCAGGCAACCGGTAAGCTGCCATAGAAATCCCCGCCTATGTAATCGGCTCGGAGCTTAAGAGCATGGTGCCTCTTTTCTCTTCCCTTGGTCGCTTCTGCCCGCGACAAGCCAATGGCTGGTCGTCTGATGATACGCTCTCCCGGTCGTCAACCGCCTTTTTCCCTTTCAAACTCTTATTCGCGCGGGGAGGCCCGCGCGGGACGTTCTGCCGACCACCACCCGACCGCGGAGTAACAGTAAGGGCAGGGCTAGACCCACCTCATGCGGAGCTCTTTTTCTTTGCAATCGCAGAAATCTTCAATTTTTCAACTATCATATCTGCGAGAAAAATTAGAACAAATCAGAACGAAAGAAAATCACGTCCAAAACACCAAAGGATTTAATATAAAAATTCCAAGACATCGACCCGGCTGATGCGGGAGGCTAAGTCTGGCCATTTCCAGGCGAACCGGGGTCACAACCTTCCTATAACCCCGTACAGGTGCAACCCCTCTCTTGAACGTAGCTTTCCACCTATCCGCTGCATCATGCTTGTCACCAGGCGCGACATACTTGCCGGGTTTGATCACAAAGTTCAAGATAGTCTTGGTTGGATCGCGAACAAGGAACCACTTCTTCCTCCATCCCGGGCTACTAGACAGCCTCTCAACAATCTTTCTAGCCAGAGAGGCGGACACCAGTCCTTCACTATGCCTCAAGGAAAGAACAGAGAAAAGATGGTCTAACGATGGCGTTTGCTTAATGGTGGCGCAACGCATGATGTATACCACCAAATACATCCATACGTTAAAAGCAAGCTGGGCAAGACATTGGTTTATATAGGCTAAAAAATCTGAATTCAACGGGGGGAGAGGGAGGCGGAACCCTTGGAGCAAGCTGCCCAGATGAACGACAACATGGTCCTTATATTCATTCAAGCATCCCCCATCACCAACGGCCAGACCTATCTCCACCCCAACCGGCCACGGGTAAAGCTTCGCAACCTCTTCCAGGTTCTTGACATCTAGAATCGACTCCTCACCCAGCGTCTTCTGTACGGTAGGAGCTACGCGATCCGAAAATATTGTTGGCGGAGGAGGGGGCCGTGAAAGCATAACTTTCACAAAAGCTACAACTATCGACCTTCGTTCGATCATAAGAAGGCATGGCGAAGTCACCTGGGACCACTCAGGTAGGTTTTTTAGACCTCTTGGGTATGCGAGATGACTTGCCTTTTCCTAAATCATTTATAGACTTTGAGGTATGGGAATACTCAGGGTTTCCCCTCTTTAAAAGGCACTTAATGGTCCCTGCCATCTTCCATTTCATCGCACAAGAACCAATCCCAGGGTTCGCCCTTTTTCTCTTTACCTTGCGAGAATTTTAACTTAATGGAAGAGGAGCTGGACTCACTGAAGAATCCGAGTCGGCATCCCCCGGGGATCCGGTTCACCTCCTCGTGTTCATATCTCACGCTACGGTTCCGGCTATCGCTCTCTTGCGACATCTTAATTCTAAAAACAAGAAGAAAATCTCCTAGAAAAGATGCAGCGAAAGGAAAAATCAGCAAGGGGAAACTACCTTTTCAACATCACGACTAAACAAATTTGGCGCCAAAAAGCCCCCTTGGAGGCCTGAGTTGGCACCTCACGCGCCCCCCGAATGGACGTTGAAAAGACATCTTCACCCCCATAGGATGACGGTTAAAAGACGCCTTTTCGTCTCCTCCATAAAGGTTTCTCGATTCTCAAGAAGTCACCTCAGAGAAAGCCGAAAGGAGGGGACGAAAGGTTTCTTCCGCCCTTTGTCGTCGGAGATTTTCCACAAAACCCGAAAGGACCACCGAAGGTTTTTCCAAAAAACTCAAATGTAACACTACCCCGTCTCGGCACACCCCACTATTACTAGGTACCCATTTACCACTCCATAAAGGTCAGTTATGACTAAAGGAACAAAGAAGGAAGTAGGGGATGAGACGACATAACAGCAGGGGGGAATATGGCACCAAGGCATACCTCGGTCCTCGCCCCATAACTGTCGTGCACCTCACCAGAAAAGGGTAATTCCACCACTGGGTTCGGTTTTTCTGGCTAACCCTAAAAATCCCAAGGAAAGAACACAAAACTAGAAATTAAAAAGGTCAAGGGAAAGATCGGAGATAACTCACATGAGAAATGCGAAAGGGAAGCGCCAGAAAGCTTAGAAAATGGGGAACGGACCACCACCCAACTCCGATCTCGTCTCTTCAAAGAACATAGGAAACCTTTGATCTCCCTCTGTCTTCCCTCTTCTCTTTGAATATTCAGAAATGTGGAATAAGGAGGAGCGAAGGCTAAAACCCCACTTATAGGTCTCTGTGGGACCACTCCGCCCAGTGGACCGAAATACACGATAAGCCCAACCAAGGCCCACCCCATAAATTGGTCCTTTGGCGTAGAGCATCGTATTTATCGAAACCCAATTGCGAACGACGTATCACTCGCGATTCGGTTACGAGGAGATATGCCGATGCCATAGAAAATAGGCTATATAATAAACACAAAGTATGACGTCATAAATGGGTCACCCAACGCAAAAGGATGTCTGGTCCCACCATTGGATCCATCACGAGCAAGGTATCCGATCGAGCCCAAATGACTATGCTTAGCGCCCCCAAGAACTTTGACCCCCGTTTCCCTCGCGACTTGAACCCCGTGTAAGAATCAGAGTGAATTCTCCAAGTATCTCGGAACCCTCCGAAATCCTAGCAAGCAGCTCGCTGGCTCAAGCACCTCACCTCTAATAGCTCCACGTGTATTGCCTATGCCCCTAAGCGTGTAGGCATGCGCTACACGTGTCCTACATGGAACCACGAGGTTGCCAGCCAACTGCTCGCTTGGGTTGCTCTATAAATACCCCCCCACCTCTTCCTACATGGAACCACGAGGTTGCCAGCCTTCGGCAAGTCACTATTGATACTCATTCGCTTGAAGGCAAGTTGTGTCTCTCCTTTCCTCTCATAAATGGAGTTCTATTTCCATTACCTCGTTGTTGGTGTCTTTGTTGAAGTCGTACACTCGGGCCGAGGTTATCAATAACTCTACTGGAATGATTGCTTCTATGCCATACATCATCGTGAATGGTGTTTTCCCCGTGGGGCTTTTGGAAGAGGTTCTGTAGGACCAGAGAACCAGGGGCAAGATTTCCGCCAATTCTCCCTTGGCGATGCCTAACCTCTTTTTGAGTGCGTTCAAAATCTGGCGATTCGTGGTTTCATCTTGGCCATTGGATTGGGGTATACCACATATGAGAAATGAATATCGATATGGAGTCCGATGCAGATATCGCGGATTGCAGCGCAGTCGAACTTTGGTCCATGATCAGTAATGATAGTTTGTAGGACTCCAAAATGACATATCATATTTTTCCAAAGGACTTTGCACAATTTCTTAGTAGTGATTGTGGCCATGGCCTCAGCTTCCACCCATTTCGTGAAGTAGTTGACAATCAAAAGGATGAAACGGAGTTGACCCAGTGCTCGAGGGAATGGTCCAGGAATGTCCATCCCCCACAACGTGAATGGATATGGTGCAGATGTGCACTTCAGTGGGTGAGGAGGTTGATATTTGAGGGTGGCATGTCGGTGACAGGGGCCGCATATGTGAATAATCATTTAAGTGTCGGCCCTGAGAGTGGGCCAGTAATATCCCAATTGTGTGTTCTTGGCCGCGACGACTCTCCATCCTTGATGATTTCCGCAAATGCCCGCATGTAGTTCGCGCATAAGAGTATGACCTTCTTGATCGGAGACACAGAGGTGGTCAGGAAGGTGGAAACCTCTTTTGTACAATCATCTGTCCTTGACTTGGCAACGGGATGCCTATTTTCTAATGTCTTGTTGGCCTTGTCCACAGGTTTTTTCCGCTATCCCATTGTTGATGTACTCCAAGAATGGTTCTTTCCAGTCCCAGTTGGATAGTTTGAAAACCCCTTTGTGAATCTCCCGAGCATGCTTTCGTTTGATCACCACGCGGTCACTCAAATCGAGGGGTAAACTGGCCTCTATTCTGTCCAAGATATCAGCGCGTTCATTCTGTTCATGGGGGATAGAAGAAATGGAGCAATGATCGAACATTGCTGTCAGGGTTTGCACACGAGCCAAATATTCGGGTAGCATTCCTGTTTTTGCTTCGTACTCCCCCTTGACCTATTGGGCAACTACTCCTTAATCTATAAAGATCTGGACCCAACAGGATCCGTTGATCAGTGCTTTTTTTCCGCGATTAATGATTCATACTTTTCGTCGTTGTTGGTGGACTTAAAGAGAATTTGGAAAGACAGGTCAGTGATCTCACTACTTGGTCTTGAGATGGTTATTCTAGCCCCACAGCCCCCCGTGGATACGATCAAGCCATCAACATTAATGACCCGGTCTTCTCAATCGCAATCTTTTGATTCTATGAATGTTACTTCTTCCACAAAGTTGCCTAGCGCCTGGGTTAAGCGAGCCTTTTGGGGTTTGAAGTGGACGTCGAACTCCGACGGTTCTACTGCCCATTTTACCATCCTACCATAGCGTGATGGTGAGTGAAGAATCTGATGCAGGGGTAGATCGGAAAGTACTTCGATGGTGTGAGCTTGGAAATAGAGCCTCAATCGTCTGACTGCGAAGATAACAGATAATGCCATCTTTTCAAGGGGGGTATATCGTGATTCAGCAGGTTATAGGACTCTATTGGCAAAGTGGATGGGGAACTTAGATTCTTTTGTGAGCACAGTACTGATGGTGGTTGACACAACTGCGAGGTAAATCTGAATACTTCATGCTCGTGAGGGTAGTGAAGAGTAGGGAGTGTTGCAAGGTATTCTTTCATGCTTTTGAAAGCCTTGTCCAACACGGAGCTCCATTCCACAAGTCCTTTTTTCTTCAACAGCTCGAAGAAGCAAAGGGAGTGATATGCTAACCGCAGGCAAATTAAACCTACTTAGGTACTTAATGGATCTGTTGAGCCACTGGATGTCTTTTAGCATCTTCGTTGGGCTCATACACACCTCGGTGGCTAATCATGAAGCCTAAGAATTTTCCCGAATCAATTCCAAACACACATTTTTCTGGATTCAAACAGACGTGAATTAGTCTGAGAGCATGGATGGTTTCCTGGAGGTCAGTCAGATGACTTTCTTTTGTTGGACTCTTGATCACGATGTCATCGACATATACCTCGATGTTCCTTCCGATTTGGGGCTGAAAAACTCTTTTCGATCATTCGCTGGAAAGTGGCGCCGGTGTTTTTGAGTCCGAAAGGCATGACTTTGTAGCAAAAGGTGCCCTGGTTGGTGATGACTTTGTATTGATTATGAGATATGAAAAGAGATCGTTTGATATTATTTTTTATGTAATTCTTGGATGGTTATATTGATGTCACGTTGTATTGATTTCATTGATTTCATATTATATGACTTACATTAATGCATTTTTTTGGGTTGATGACATGTTATAATAGGTGCTTTTACGTATACAACCAATTTTAATGTCATAGTTTCAAAAACCTTGTCTTTTTATATATGCAATAAGGTGACAATAATTTGATTCTACGTTGTAAGCTCCTATGTCATCAATTATATAAAAAAGTCACCATAAACAATTACAATTAATGAAGTGTAATGTCACCAATGAATAAAAGTCGTCAATAAAAGATGGAATCAAGGAAATGTAATCACAATTTATGTCATCAACAATGTCATCACGAATTAGTGAGATAAATGAAGCGTAATCACAATGTCGTTAATGAATAAAAGTCATAAATAAAATATGTCATCAGTAAAGTTTAATCACATATTATACCCTTGTGTCATCAATTGTATAAAAATACAATAAAAATGTCACCAGAAATGATTGCATCAATGAAGTGTAATCACAATTGTGCAATTAGTTAATAGAAATAGAATCAATGAACATATATCGATATACAATTGACTACATTTAAAACGTGGCATCAAATGATTTGATTATAAAAAAAAGTGACATCAAATAATGACATTAGAAAATGGCATCGAAACACTGCTTTGAAAAAGTGGCATCACATTAAAGAAAAAATATCATTAAAAAAATAGCATCAAAACATTACTTTGAAAATATAGCATCAAAACACTACTTTGACCGGTCAATGGTCAACCATTGACTGGTCAATGGTCAAACAGTTGACCATTCATAATTAATACTCTAAGGGAAGAAGGTGTATCCCCCACCTATTTTTATTTTAGAAGAGGCTAATTACCTAATTGGATTTTCATAAAAGGTCCAATTAGCTAAATAACCCAAAATAATATGTAATAAAAAAAAATGGCATCAAAACAGTAAAAAAATGGCACTACTAAAAATAATCTGAACAAGTTGGTCAACGTTGATCGGTCAATGGTCAAACATTGATCGGAGGTTAAATAGTTGATCATTGACTATTACTACTCTATTTAGATGGGGTTTACCTAACCTAATTTTATACCATTGACCGATCGGAGGTTATATGGTTGATTATTGACTATTACTACTCTATTTAAATGGGGTTTACCTAACCTAATTTTATTTTAGAGATGCCTAATTACCTATTTATATTTTCAAAATAGACTAGTTGCCCAAATCACCTAATAAATAATGTAAAAAAAATAGATCAATAAATACAGAAGAATAATTTGAGAAGTTTGAATATTATTAGATTGTCTTGGAAATCAAGCTGCAGAGTGAATGAAATAAATAAACAAATTGGGTTGTTTGATGCGATTTTACGAGGGCGGTTTTCGGCGGCGTTTCCTGTTCTTATTGATTGTCGACCTAGTCTGAGTTGGGGCTCTGGCGTCCGATTTCGGGTCTGGCTGGGGTCGTGGCGATGTGCATCGAGGCGACTCCGTATTCCGGAAATTTCTTTGGAGGTTCGTCTTCATCACCCACAGGGACTCCTAATGTGCCGCTGGCCAGCGGTGTCATCTCTTGGTAGTGCTTGACTCCGAAATTAGTTGACATTGTCCTTAGCTTTTCGGGATTAGGATCCCTGGTCGACTTGGGCTGTTTGTTTACCGGTTCTTGTATTGCACCGTTTTTTTAATTTTGTTGTACGTTTTGACGGTTCGCCGTCTGTCGACTCTGCCGACCTCTTAAGGGTCCAGGCTGTCTGATCCTCGAATTATTTCCTTATATATATATATATATAAAAAATATTAAAAACCAAAGGTCATTAAATCAATTACTTTGAACATTTCAAATTTATTGACAATAATATTAAGCAATAAATTATATTGGAAATCTTGTATACTTGAAAAAACTTCATCTTTGACTCCAATACTAGTGGCCGGTCTTGTCCCGTCGTATATTTTGACAAATTGTACAAACCTAGTGGACATCATTTTGAGAATTAATCTCCATTGAAAAATCAGACTCCAAATAATCGATGGAGCTATATACTCATGTAAATCCCCCGTTGAATTAATCTTCGTTTAAGTGGATCTTTGCTGGAGAAGATATATTCATGTAAATCGCTCGTTGAAATTTTATTCTATTTTCATGAAAAAACACATTTTATTCCGCAAAAATTATCTTACGAAGTCAGATTTAATTACCCAGAGTCCCAGACTACGGGTGGCAGCTATACCCGACGTAAGAAAAAAGACATAACGGCGACACTAAGCTTGTCAGATTGTTGATTCAAAACGAGGTCCTTCTGTTCTGTGTCTGTGAGTCCCTCTCGATCTGTTAAAAACCAGGCTTTTACATTTTTGGACCGCTGCTCGATTTCTTGCGACCTAGCCTACACCATTCCATACTGATCAGTAATAGATCGACCATTCCGTTTCGAAATGACATGGACTCCTCGTAGCGATTTCGAAAATATTGCTAAACAAGCATGGAGATTACACTCACCTGGAACGTTGATGTATGATCTTGTTAAAAAAACTAAACGACTAAAAGTACTCGCTAAGAAATGGCACAAGGCTATGTTTGGTAATGTGTCACAAACCAACTTCTGGTTTCCGATAATGCATTGCTATTTGCTACAGATCCAAGCTAAAATACTGATTGGTGACAGCCCTGCTAACCAAGTTCTAAAGCAGCATCTACTAAATAAACGAGAACACTTGCTTGATTTCCAACACAGGTACTGGAGTCAGTTTGCCAAAATCAAGCATTGTAAACTGGGGGATAACAACTCTAGGTACTTCCAAAAAATTGCTACAACAAAGCATAATGGGAAAATTATCAAATCTCTCACCCTGCAAGAAGGGTTGCAAAAATTCGGGTTTCATACACGTTTCTTCGATTGGATTATGAAGTGTATCTCCATAACGTCCTATTCAATTTTGGTTAATGAAGGTGCCACGAACCAATTCCTACCTGGGAGAGGATTGCGGCAAGGTGATCCCTAGTCTTATCCCCCACTTTTCATTGTCTCAACCGAAATTCTGTCTCGGTCCCTACAATGGGAGGCTAATGTCGCCTAGGATAATATTGGTATCGGTTTTGCCAAAAAAAAAAGGTTAAAAATCCCTTTCCTTAACTTCACGGATGATATCATCATCTTTTCCAAAGCAACCACCTCAGTCTTTAAAAAGATTTCGACTATCATTGAAAGATATTGTTACTTATCTGGCCACTAGCTAGAATGTGAACCGATGAAAATCTTGCTTTCAAGTGTCCCCAAACACGCACGTCAATGCAATCTATTAAGGCAGTTAGTGCTGCTATATATTGGGGTGGCACAATCAACCATGCTAGAAAATATTCGGGTTGTCCAATTATCAACGAGAAGGTTAATAAAGATACATTCACCAATGTAATACTAAAAGCAAAACAACAACTCACCAAATGGAAGGTGTCCAGCTTGTCGGCGAAGGATTGAAAGGTGTTAATAAAAGCTAATATCAGTGCTCAACCTATTTTCTTAATGCAACCATTTATGCTACCGACGTATATTCTAACTGAATTAGACAAGGTTTATAACACCTTCTTTTGGAAGAAAGGGTCCAACTCCATCCCACTTATTAGCTGAGATAAAGTATGTCTGGATATATACTCTGTTGGGGGATTGGGGAGTCATAAAGCGGAGATGATGAATACCGCGATACAAATGAAACTGTTGTGGAAAATCATTGTCGAACCCTCTAATATTTGTGGGTTATAGTTGGTTCACAAAATACCTAACAGGTGCAAACGTAATGCAGTATATAAAAAAGGATGACACCTCTTGACAATGGACTAAATTGACGGCGATTAGGCTTGCCTTTGCTTCGGGCCTTCGGTAGAGCATCAGGAATGGTGATTCAGTAAATTTGGCATTTAGGAATCAGTTTAACACATCAACACCATATCGCTCGGAAAGCCGAACCAAACACCGCCCCGGCTCACCTCCGATTCACATCCGCTCGTCTCCTCCTCGCCTCAATTAGAGACTCATTAACCTCTATATATATATTTGGCACTAACCGCTCGATTCACATTCGCATCCGTTTTTTTTATTTCAAAATTATAATTATTTAATTATCTACAAATAATTTCAGTCTCTCATTTTGTATCAATTAAAGACTCAGAAACTAACCTCTCTATATATTTATATGAAATGATGCGTATTTATTTTTATTCCAAGTACTTAATTATGCAGCCATGTTAATTGAACGAAAGATCTCAATTTGTTTTTACCATATAACACCGAGGAGATAAACTAACATGACTCATAACTCAAATCGAAGTCGACGCATCAAACAAGTGATCACTATAAAAAGGAGAATGCAAGACTACGGTATTTGCCAAACAACACATACATCTTTGCCACTCCAAAATTTCAATACCCCCTGCACCAAAAAAGGTCATGTCCCCCAAACAACTATTTACTCTCCTTCCTGCCCATCTTCTCTTCTTCATCATCCTCTCCCTCTTCAATGTTTTTGTCTTCTCGTACAAGCAAGTGTGCAACCCCCAAGATCAATCTGCACTTCTTGCCTTCTCGACAAACATTTCACCATCTTCTTCGCTTCCGTTAAATTGGTCATCCCCTATAAGTTGTTGTCAATGGGAAGGTGTGCATTGCGATATCAATGGGAGGGTAACCCATTTGCAATTGCATTCCAAAGGCCTACAAGGGGTAATCACTTCCTCTATTGTTACCCTCACAAACCTAAAAATCTTAGATTTATCTTC
The DNA here is from genome assembly GCA_037127255.1 of Persicaria tinctoria. Lineage (NCBI taxonomy): Eukaryota > Viridiplantae > Streptophyta > Magnoliopsida > Caryophyllales > Polygonaceae > Persicaria > Persicaria tinctoria. The sequence goes on along the minus strand of JBANSL010000013.1, from coordinate 20,130,876 downwards.
AAATAGTATTCATGGGCCCATCCCTCAAGAGATTGGGAAGCTCCTATACTTGGAAATGCTTCTGCTTGATGAAAACAATCTTAGTGGTTCTATCCCACCGTCTTTGATGAATTGTACACATCTATTGGAGATACACTTGAGGGAAAACAATCTTGATGGAGATATCTCAAAACTAGATTTTTCTAGACTCGTTGAGCTCCAAAAGCTTGATCTTAGAGATAATAATTTGAAAGGCCTTTTCCCAGAAAGCATATACCTATGCAAGTCACTCATTGCAATGGGACTTGCCCGAAATGCTATAACCGGTCAAATCTCGCCCAAAATCGTTGATCTAAAGGCCCTATCTTTCATTTCTCTATCAGGAAACTTTCTTACAAACATCACTTCCACACTTAGAGTTTTAGCAAAATGTAAGAACCTAACCAGCCTCTATCTTTCAGAGAACTTCCATGGCGAGTCCCTACCAATCCACGAAAACTTTCTCAAATTAGGTGAATTCGCAAAGCTTCAATTCCTTGACCTAGGATATTGCAACTTTGCAACAGGTCCAATCCCTAATTGGTTATCTAATTTGAAGAGTTTGTGGTATTTAAACATAGAAAGTAATCAAATGAAAGGTAGAGTTCCCATTTGGTTAGGGACTCTACCAAACCTGTTTACATTATATTTAAATGACAATAGTTTATTTGGAGAGCTTCCCGTAGAACTTTGTCAATTGCCAGCACTAATTTCTCAAAATGTACAAGAAGATCTCAAGTTCTCTCAATTTGAGCTCCCAGTAATCCCTGAACCTGGCTACATTATTAAGTATAAGGTGAACTATTATCATGGCTTAGATCTCTCCAATAACGAATTCAGTGGCATCATTCCGAAAGAGATTGGCAACCTACAAAATCTCCAAGATCTATACCTCCAAAACAATTCTTTTTCAGGTCCCATTCCTATTAGTATATCGAATTTGAGAAAATTGGAGATTTTGAATCTCTCTAAAAACAACTTGGCGGGAGAGATTCCGATATCTCTAGGAAACCTTAGTTTCTTGGAAACTTTTTATGTGTCGTATAATAACCTTGAGGGGCAGATACCATACATTGGTCAACTGAGTACTTTCGAAGAACCGAGCTTTGAAGGTAACCCGGGCTTGTGTGGGAAACCGTTAAATCGCCCTTGTTCTCGTTCAGCAACATCAGAAGCAAGCGATGGAAGTAGAAGACATGGCAAGAAGCACCTGTTTTTGGATGGAATGTTTGTCGGTTTTTCCTCGGGATTTTCTAGTGTTCTTGTTGTCATAGCATCCTATGCTTGTTTTTACAAGAGGCGACCTTCTTCGAGAGGACGTTAACTGAGCTTTATCAATAGAGTATGTGTTTATATATAGCTTTCTAGCTTGTTTTCACTTGTTCGTCGGAGTTGGATTGTGTTTTCCTTGTGATATATGCAATTGTCTTAATAAGTATGTATCAATTATCAACCAATATAATATTTTGATGGGTATTCATATAAATAATGATGCGCACTTGCCCAAAAAAAAAAAAATTCGTAAAGTACTTGACTACACCGCGTATTGTATTCAATCGGCCAGTACTTTTATTTGGCATGACAATTGACAAATGCCATGTTTCGTTGAATATTATGGAATATTAGGATCAAACCACTATTCTAAAATTATTCTAAAATAAAAATAAAATAAAAGATTGTTATAATTAAAAAAAAATAGGGTTCTTGATAATATACATATTTCATATAGGCATTAGAGATGGTTCTTATTGCATTTAGACATGAGTTTTGGATATGTTTAGGTCTAGTTCCGTATCTTTCTTGTGAAGTGTTCGAGTTCGGAATCTAAGCTTTTTTTGTGTTTATTCTGCAGTTTTACATCCGACCTTGGTAAGATCTTGGAGGAGCTTAAATGACATATTTTGGAGCATAAGAAGGCTAAAGAAGGAGCTACAAAAGAGCAAAGAAGCACAACGTCGAAGATAAGAAGAAAGTTCGTCATTGATGGGACGTCGCCCACCGCTTTTCCACCGGCGCCCGCCGCTACCCGGTGTTCAGCATTGCCGACTTTAATTCCGAAGATATTATTAGAATATTATATTGTTATTATATTTCTTAGGGTTTCCACCAGTCTATTTATGTTTATTTGATTCATATTCAGCCGTGTGTTGTTTTGTTGAGAGGAGAGAAATACTTTGAGAGATATGAGAGTTACTTTGGCTATGAGTTTCTAAACTCATAGTTTCGCCTGTGATTCGAAGAAATGGTTGAATGAATTGTGAGGATTTGATTTCTATTAGTTATTTCTAAGTATACTTATCATCTTGTTCTTATTGATTATATTTGTGTTCCTTTCTATGATAGATCACCATGTTAGGAATTGCATCTATGCTATGAATTCGTTGTTGTTTTCTAGATAGCAGACGAAGTCATTGATTTAATGATATTTCTATGTCTTTGTAGTGGACGATTTCGATTGATCTATGTCGATAGATGTTCATAGGGTCGAGAGGGTTGCTCCCTTGTCTTCTATTTGCATTGAATCGATGTGCCAATTTGTCTTAGAACTTGAGTGTTTAATGCTATTCTTTAGTGATACTGAATAAGTAGAATGTATCTTTACGGATCTATCAACTTTAGTCAAATCGACATATGTTTACTTATCTATTGAATCAATCCTAGGATTTTGAACCTCAACCATTGTCGAGAATTACAGGTGAAATGTTTTTCTATCTTATTATCACTATTTTGCAATCATTGATCTATTTGCTTTACTTTGTTATCAATTTGCCATAAACTATTGCTTTTGTCTTAAGAATCATCGTTAGAAACATTGCATTGCTACTGTTTTTCCTTGTGGGTTCGACTCCGGACTTCATCGCTATACTAGTTTATTGGTTTATCAATCTATTGGTTTACTAATATATTGGTTTGAGCATTGAGTTGGGATATTATTGATATTTGGCAAAGCATGAAAAAGACAATGACGTTCGTCCCGCACCAAATTCTTGGCGCCATTGTCGGGGAAAAAAAGAGTTTGCTTTTTTTTTATTTCTATCATTGATTTCTTTTTATTTCTATTTTATTCTAGTTCTTTGTTTTTCTTTATGTCTTTCTTGTTCTAGTATGGTTCAAACTCGCTCTTCTAATTCATCACCTTTGTCTTTTGATCCCGAGATTGAAAGATCTCTTTCTAGGTTGAAAAGGATGCTCGATTTTGATCCACATAAGGAGATGGGAGACAAAAACAACAATAACGGCGTAATTAATCCGTCAAGAAGGACCATGAAAAGCTTAAAGGAACCTAATTTGAATGCGCAACCGCTTGCAATTAGACTTCCCACTCTTCCTAAGGGTTCAAGGTTCGAATACAAATCAAATTAGTGTACTATTTTGCCTCATTTTAATGGATTTCTTAGGGAGGAACCAAACAAACACCTTGCAAACTTTGCTAGTGTATGCGATAGACTTATACCCCAAGGCCTAACCAATGACCAATTAATGCTTAGAGTGTTCCCCTTTACCTAAAAAGATTCGGCAAGCGATTGGCTATATTACCTTTCCCCCGAAAGCATTACTACTTGGGTTGAGTTAAAGAAATCTTTCCTTCAAAAAAGTATTTTCCCGCTACTTGCCTCAGCAAACTCAAGAAGAAGTTGTCTAGTATTGAGCAATCACCTACGGAGAGTCTTTATGAGCATATTGAGCGATTCAAGAGGCTTAAGGGTAGTTGTCCACAACATGGTATAATCGAGGATAATTTAGTGCTATATCTATATGAAGGCTTGCTTGAAAGGGTCGGGATAGGAGTGTTATCAATGCTACTAGTGGAGGAGATGTTTTGGATAAAACACCTCAGGAAGCAATGCAAATTTTCAAAGGTTTAGCCAATACATTACAACAATATGGGAAACACCAAGGAGTAAGAGGAGTGCATAAGTTGGATAATTGTGCAGATGGTTGCAAAGGATGAATTAGATAGGCTTACTAAGCTCGTCAACAAGATGGCTATGCAAATGAATCAACCTCAATATCCTAGACCTTGTGGTGTCTACGGAGATCCAACTCATCCGAATGATAAGTGCTCATTGATTCAGGAGGACGTTGTTGATCTTAATGCTATGGATTATGGACCTTGCCACAACTTTGGTAACAATGTCTACAATCAGAACTACAATTCAAACTATCAAAGTGGATCCAATGGTAGGGGTAAACTGCAACAAGTTCCTTATCAACGAAGATGCCAATATGATAATCGTTAAAGAAACACTCAACAGGAGGACAAAGATAAAACTTTGAGGTTTTTGTTGGATAAGGTGAGTGTTCAAGAGAAATTGTAGAGTCAAATGGCTAAGGAGATTGAAGAATTGAAAGCGAAAGATTCGGGAAATTTGCCATCGCAAGTGGTAGTTATCTGAAGGAGAGTGTTAGTGCCATGATCCTTAGAGGAGGAAAAGAAGTGAGTTTACCTACTAGGAATGTTGAAGAGAGGCCTAAGGAGGTGACTGATGTGGGTGATGAAGGTGAAAGAAATTCGGAGTCTGCGTTCTGCAAAGACGGCGCCCGCAGTTCCTAAGATCGGCGCCTGCTGCGTGATGCTAAGCCTGAGCTGCGTTTTGAGGTTTATCCACTTGCAAGGAAATCATCGAAGGAGTGGTCTTCTGAGGTTCCAAGACCCGCACTACCCTTTCCTCATGCCTTAAGACTTGATCGTAAGTAGGAAGATGAACAAATTCTTTATGATACCTTTGTTCATTGTGAGGTAAATATTCCGCTTTTGAATTTAATTAAAACTGTACTTCACTATGCTAAGTTTTAAAAAGAATTATGCACTGTGAAACGGAAGAAAAGGATGAAAAGGAAGGAAAAGGTAAGTTTGCCTGAGAATGTTTCCGCTATGTTACATAAAAGATTGCCTGAAAAATGCGGAGATCCTGTATGTATGTATGTATGTATGTATGTATGGGTGATTTTGCTAGATAGGCTCTTTTGAATGTTTAATGAGGTACTTAGACCCCAAACTAATTTAATTAGTTTTGCTCTAGACCCCATCCAAATATAGTGGAATGGTCAATGGTCAACTGTTTGACCATTGACCGGTCAACATTGACCGTTGACCAACTCATTTGGATTTTTTTTAAATACTGTTTTGATGCCATTTTATTTTTATTATGTTTTATTTTCACTTTAATGCCACTTTTCTAATGAAATGATTGGATGACACTTTTTTAATGCCACTTTTTTTAAACATTGGTGACATTTTTTGTTTATTGTAATGTCACGTTGACCATTGATGCTATTTTTTTTACTGGTAACGACTGATGCCACTTTTTTTATGTCAATTTTTGGATGATATTTTTTTTACCGTGATGCCATATTTTTGATGATATTTTTTCAAAGTAGTATTTTGATGATATTTTTTCAAATTAGTATTTTGATGACATTTTTTCCTTTAATGTGATACAACTTTTTCAAAAATGGTGTTTTGATGTCATTTTTATAATATAATTATGATGCCACTTTTTTAATCAAGTTGGTTGATGCTACGTGTTTTTAATTTAATCAATTGTATATCGATTTATTTTCATCGATTATACTTTCATTCATTGATGACACGTTTGTGATTACACTTCATTGATGCAATCACTTGTGGTGACATGTTCATTAAATTTTTATTCATTGATGACATTTGTTATTACGCTTCATTAATCACAATTGTTTATGGTGACAATTTTATATAATTGATGACATAAGAGCTCAAAACGTGGAATCAAAATATTGTCACCTTATTGCACAAATATTTCAAATTCGTGTTTTGATGATACCTTTCTAATATAATTATTTGATGCCACTTTTTTTATCAAATCGTTTGATGCCACTTTTTAAATTTAATTAATTGTGTATCGATATATTTCTCTTTGTTTCTCCTATTTGAAGGTTTGCATAATTTTTGGTAGTCATATTTGAAGGCTTCTGAGCCAAATTTGGCCTCTACTTCACGAACTCATGAGATTAATGACAGTAAGACTTATATAATAATATGACAGTAAAACAACAAAGCCTATGACACGATCAAAACTTGCTTCATCGTCTGCAAATATGGCAACCTATTACATGATGATGACACAAACCAAATCACACATAGATAGGCAACTATTACATGCTGATGCTCCAGGGCTGCAAATATGGCAACCTCTTGCTGGGTGATGCCTGAGATTTGAAGTGGAGAAATCCACAAATGAGATTCTGAAGCGGAAACCTTGGGAAAATAACTCTTGCTCAATACATCTACAAAGATGAAAGAGTAAAGGGTCATTTTACAAATCTGTTTCATCATTCTACAGTAAAGAATCACCTCTACTGAAATTGTCAATTAATCAAGATTCCAAATGAAAACTACATTATCAGGACATAATCTAAAAGCTTATAATTCAAAAACAAGTACCAGCATCTCACAAATCTAAAAGCTTATATTTCAGTCAGAGACAAGTAGTTCCACAGAGAAGTTTTAGGAGTTCTAAAGTTTTTAGGGTTTTGGAATTCTGCGAAAGTTGATTGCCGGGATTGTAAAGGCTTTGAATATAGTTTAATGCAAGTTTCTTTTTATACATCAATGTCTGCGATTGCGATGAGGCGTGAGTAGTCCACCCACTTCTGGGGCTGGGGTGAGCCCGACGGTGGCCATGTGAGGAGATGCGGTAAAGGTCAGATCTTTTTATGCAATTCGTCTTCTATCCCTATAAGCATGATTCTTTTGCGAGAGTTGAAGGTGATCCTTGTTTGTGTTATTGAAGCGAAAGTGATCTTAATACAACTTGGATTAATTATGTGAAAAGGGTTAGTAACAATTAGGGTTTATGCGAAAGCCTCTATATGCCTATTTGTTAATAACGAAAGTTATTTTGATGGAAAGCATGATCTTTTACGCCTTTATGTGTTACTTTGCATGGTTATCGTTGCGGTGTTGATACCCTGGCTTTGGAAGTTCTTTCATATATTGAATTTATTTCGTCGGAATTCTGAGTTTCGGGTTTGAAATTGCGATTTACAGTTTTCTGTCTTTCTAGTCGATACAGAGGAGTCTTAGTCGATACAGAGTAGCCTGTACTCGATATCGAGGAGAGTTCCTACTCGACATTACCTGTTTCAGTTTCTGTTTCCTGTTGTCCACTTGTTGTTGTCGATCTCGAGTACCACCTAGTCGAGATCGAGTACTTCTGTTTTTGCTTTGTTCTTTGCTTTCTTTCGTTATTTTCTGTCTTGCTTCTGTTTTGTCTTTATTTCTTTGTTCTTTGTTCCTGTGTTTCTATTGTTTGTCTGTGAGAATCTGTTGCTACCTAAGACCTGCTGACGTGCTTCCTCGTGGATTCGATCCTGACAACCTTCTACTACAAGGGGAGGAAGTCTTGTATTTATTTGCTGAGATAGGGAAGTCAGTCTGATCTTTATTTTATATTTATTTCATACTTGACACTCCTCCTGCAACAACAAATTGGCGCCGTTGTCGGGGAAGCTATCATTCGCGCCTTAGGTAGTTGAAACTCACGTTCTCTTTGAGTTACTTTGTAGGTGTATGCGTCGTTCTGGTCAAACACCTGAGTTTGACGCCTTAGAAGAACCGGAACGCCTTTTTCACATCAGAGCTAAACTACAAAGAGCCATGGCAGCCGCAGAGACACAGGAACAGCTGATTGCAAGGCTTACAAGGGAATTGACCACTAAAGTTGCTGATATCGCCACTAAGAAAGCAGCAAGGGAACAAGCAGAGGCTGAGCTTGCCCAATACCCGACCACGGCAGAGGACTATATGCACCCAACTCTCGTCGTGCCTGAATCGGCGATTCTTATCCCTGAAAACTCTTTTGAAATTCGCACTCAAGTTCTTATAGAGCTTAAAAATAATGCCTTTTTTGGTAGATTTAATGAGTGTCCTCTTGAACATATTACAAACTTTTCTGACATGTGCCGTACTCTTGCTGAAGGTACAACTTTGGAATATGTCAAGATGAAGGCTTTTCGCTGGTCTCTCGCTGGACCTGCACTAAAGTGGCTTGAAGGGCTGAAACCAAGATCCCTGACAACATGGGCCCAAATAGAGCAAGAGTTTCTGAACAAATTCTTCCCACTCGCCAAAACAGCACATCTCCGCCAGAAAATCACCGCTTTTAAAAAGAAGCAAGGGGAACCGCTGGCAAAGGCATGGGAGCGCTACAAAGAATTGCTGCGATCTTGCCCTACTCATCGACAACCACCCTACGTCATTCAGGAGATCTTCTTCAACTCTCTTGATCAAGTCACTAAGGACATAATCAACCATTATACTCGTTATGAGTATCTGACAATGCCGCCAAGGGACGCATGGGGTGTGCTAAAGAAGCTCACCAACTACGACAACAAATATGGGTCTACTGCAACTTATGAAGAGAACCCCTACGCCAGGCCAGCACCATCCATGCCCCTCTATGAGCCTCCTTAGGAGATTGATCCGGATGTAAGGGAACAGTACTACAGAGATCAGAACAAGAAGCTCCTTAAGCAAGTGAAGTATCTTTCTGTCAACCAGCCTTGCATTGAATGCGGATCGCAATGGCACACCACTCCTGAGTGCCCACACACAGAGCAAGTCAGGATGGCAGAACACCACGAGGAGGTAGCTTACGCAGGGGGTCCCAATCGCTACATGGAGGACCAAAGGTTTCAACAACCACAATGGAACCAAGGTGTCCCTAGGAACCCCCCGCCCTACAGAGCTCCAGGACATCCGGAAAGAGACCAGAAAAAGGATGATATACAGACAGTCCTGGAGGAAATTCGGAGGAATCACTCAGAAACTAGGCAGACCTTCAACTCTGTCTACACTCAGATGCAAGGTGTCAACTCTAGGCTTGGGGAAATTGATATATTGCGAAAATCAGTTGATACACAGATTGGTCAGCTAGCAGCGGGAATCCCCAGACAGTCAGGTGCGCTCCCTGGATCTTCAGAACCAAATCCTAAGGGAAAGACTAGACACATCGCTGCTGTAAAACTCAGAAGCGGCCATCAATTGCAAGAGCCAGAAGTCGGAAAATAGCAGAACAAAGGAGACCAGCAAGTCGACCAGCATCTAGTCGATGTCGACCAGAGTCTACTCGATATCGAGAAAGGTCTACTCGATCTCGATGAGAAACTTCAAAAGCCCTCGTCTACACTTCACAACAACTCGACATCACCCAACCTGGTCGATATCGACAAGGGCGTAGTCGATATCGAGGACACCCAACCCGAGGTCGAGAAAGCTGCAGCACCTCCGACGTCTGTTCTGGCTCCAAATCAGAAAAAGAAGCTGCCTTTCCCCACAAAATCTCCAAAGGACCCGGCAGAAAAGAAATTTCAGCGCTTCATGAAGATGCTTCAGAAACTCAACGTCACCATCCCCTTCACATAAGCTCTCAATGAAATGCCATCCTATGTCAAGTTCGTGAAGGAGATACTGAGCAAAAAGCGATCGATGGCTGAAATTACAAAGGAATGCAGCCATTTGGACATACTGGAGAAGAGGCCAGATCCAGGTAAGTTTACTATAACCATTGGATTTGGTCCATACAAAATTAATGCTTTATGTGATCTTGGAGCTAGTGTGAGTATAATGCCTTTAACAATTTGGTCCAAGATTAAGATAGGTGCCCTAGAGCCTGTGGATTCTAGACTTTATATGGCCAACAACACGGTGGTCATTCCAACAGGCATGGTGGACAATGTGCCAGTACAAGTAGGTAAATTCTTTGTCCCTGCTGATTTCCTAGTTGTTGATATGCAAGAAGATCCTGCTTGTCCAATTATTCTAGGAAGACCCTTCTTGGCAACGGTGGATGCCAACATAAGCGTAAGGAAAGGAGTGCTCACCTTCAACATCAGCGATGAGGTAATTGAGTATTCCTTTAATAAAACTGAAAGGCATACAGGTCCAATGGAAGAGGTGAAATCTATCTCAGCTGGCTACATCACCTGCGGGGAACCCAAGGTCACAAATATAACCCCTGAGGAGCTGGAAAAAAGGGACATGGAGGCCCAGGTGGAGGAGATCATGGCAATCCTAAAAGAGGACGCAGAAAATCCAATCGACACAAACCAAGGTACGTCGTTATGGACTAATTATTTTTTGGATGCCTTGACAGGAACTAAGTATGGGGTCAAGAGCGACCAAGACTCCTCGACATCGAGGACCCTAGTCGATCTCGACAAGAAACAGGAGCCTCCACCAGCACCAGCGTCATCGAGCAGCAATACAGAAGCTGAGGGCTACTGGACATCGAGTACGCTACTCGAGATCGACCACCACTCGGCTGCCTCGACTTCGCCTTCCTCGACGCTGACGACTCCAGAGCCTGAATCCTCATCGACATCGAGTACGCTACTCGAGATCGACCACCACCCTGCTGGCCCAGCTCCTGCTTCCTCGACACTGAAGCCTCCAGGAGCAGAATCCTACTCGAGATCGAGTAGGCCACTCGATGTCGACAAGCCCTTCCCTTCGTCGACTCATGCATCTTCGAGCAGCCCACCACCAGAGCCTGCAGACTCGTCGAGATCGACTAGCCCTAGTCGAGATCGACCAAACACTGTGGTCCCCGATTCCGTCTCTGCGAAGGTAAGCCAAGGTATGTATCTTTCTTCTCCAATTTCCCTTAAAGATTTATCTATACATGGGAGAGGTTTGCCTTGGTATGTGCGCTTATGTAGGATATCCAATTATGAGCCCAAGGAGTATGAAGTTGGAGACAAGCTCTATGTCTCTAAATCAAAGGATCATTGGTTCCCTAACAAATTCAACAAGAAGAGGATGAGACCTTTTGTGGTGAACAAGATCCATTCTGGAGGATTGCAGCTGATGGACAAGAATGGAGTCTTATTTGAGGCCCAAGCTACATGGGCCCTGCAAATGCCACCTTGAGCTAAATGGAAAAGTCGGCCTAGCGACTATAAAATCTAGAGCTTGTACATAGACTTTTTTAGGACATTCTTTGGGACATTGTTTTTTTTTTTGCTTGTTTTTGGTTTTGAACATTTTTTTTGTTTTTTGTTTTTTCTATTATGGGTATATGTCTTCCATACTTTTCAGGTCCATGGATAGAACCAATCAATATTCATACTCGGCCCAGGAGGTGCTTCCATTCGAAATTTAGAGGCCCTGCACACCAGTCTAGTGAGTTTCTTTCTCTACCCTTGTTTTTATACAACGAGGACACTGTAATGTTTAAGTATGGGGTGGGGGAAGGGCTTACTTTATGCATATTTGCTATATTGTGACATTATGTGTGCATGTTTAAAGTTTAGTTCTTTGAATTGCTACATGGCTATTTTGGAATGCATTATTGATTTATGTGCTTATATGCATGTTTTCCAAAGTTCATAAAAATGACCCCCATTGAAAATTTTTGATTAATGTCATGGAAGCTATATTGAACTCGACGATGCAAAATTAGATTCATTAGAGATATAGCATGAAATTGCCTAGTAAAGAGAAGTCACAATGAAGTGCATTATTTTCTTGAAAACCATAGAAGGAGGTAAAATTTGAAGTTGCTTTTGACATGTTGCATGATAAGATGATGGAGGACTTTATATTTCCATATAATGCTCATTGTTTGAAATCCTAGCCTTACCTATGCTTACGCATCACAAAAGCCATATTATGCCTTATTTCAATTATTGCTCCACATGACCTAAATATTTGCCATTCTTTGCCTTATCCGGGGATTATATTGAGAATGATGTCACATTATGGAGATTATCATATGGTGTTTGTGATTATTATCATTATTGGAGTTTGGAAGGAAATTGTTTGAAATATATGGAAAATTTAATGAGTGAAAGAAAATCCAATCACCTAAGGAGATAAAGGTAGATTGACCCTGCTCTCTGAGATAATAGTTTGGAGAGATGGGACACATTGTGAGGAGTCCAAAGCACTAAGTATCCGGGGCCATTCATGACACCCATGTTTGCGACTCGTGAGAAGGCAGTGCTGAGGTCAGAGAGGTAAAAGCATTATTATTGAGAAAAAAAGCATTATGAAAGGTGATGAATCTTATGAGAAAGAATGTGGTATGAAATTCAATTTGCAAATACTCCATTTCCCCGGATCATTAGCACCACATTAACAGAAACTGCCCACCTTTTAGCCTTTTACCAAATCTACTGCTTATTTGAGCTTAAATTGAAGTCCTCTTGATTATCAATGCTTTGTCACTTATGAATGTTTTTGCATAACCCTCCTTTTGTGAGTAGATGTTGCTCTTTAAATTGCACATGCATGGATTTGTGACACTAGTACCTTTTCGAGGATGGTAATTGACCGCTGGGTTATATGACAATGAATCTGATATGTTGAGAGTTTTGATTTCTTCCCCTGAATGACAAATAAAAGTATTGCTTGAGGACAAGCAAGCTTAAGTATGGGGTGTTTGTTGTGAGCTAAATTTGCCATGTTTTATATCTACTGTTATATCGATTTCTGCATGCATTTCATGCATTTGGGCTAAAATAATATAGAGTCTGTGTAAGTTATGTTTATTTGCAATATATGGAGGTCTACACAAGTTTTTGTTATATTTGGCAGAAATCGGACGCACTTTGGAGCTTAAAGGAAACTCATGGAGAAGCTAAGAATGGTGCAGCTGGAGAAGAGGCCATTTTTCACCATTCTTCGTTCTGAATCAAGCTTTGATGTCTTCATGAGAGTTGTATCCCTCGAAAAGAGCTTTCCAACGCATGGTCATATGCGTCAATCTGATGAACGAGGACTCGGGAAAGTGCGTTTTAAGAACAAAGCAGAAAGATGAGAATTCTTTACTCGAGATCGAGTACACTCTACTCGAGATCGAAGAGAGCCTGGTCGAGGAAGAGCTGATCGAGAAGACGAAGACGAGGACATGCCGGGTTACACTCTACTCGAGATCGAGGAGCCCGGAAGCCGTGTCCGAGCATGTCGAGTAGATCCACCCGGGAAGACCTAGTCGATGAGCAAATCTACTCGAGAAAGAGTAGGGCTACCCGAGATCGACTAGACTTGTGAGCCCAGATAGGAGCCTTGTCAAGTAGAGCCACCCGACCAAGCCAGCCAGACGACGAATCCTACTCGATACAGAGTAGGGCTACTCGAGATCGACTAGACCTCCGAGCCATGTCCAAGCCTTGTCGAGCACCAGTCACCCGAGAAGCCGAGCCACACCCGTCGACGACAATCCTACTCGATCTCGAGGTGCCCTAGTCGAGATCGACGAGCCGTGTCCAGGAGCGCGTTACGCGGTTTCGCTGTCCTACTAGGATTGGGAGTCCTTGGATCCAATTCTATCCAATTTGGTCGAGATCTATCAACATCTATCAAGTTCTATCTATGGAAAAGACATGGAAGACATCTTACCTATTTTAGATTTATTTTCCTTTTAGATTTAATTCCTAAATTGCATTTATTTATCTTTTAGCAAGTAGATATAATTTTAGATATAGATAGATATTCTATCCTTGAGTAGCAAGGATTAGAAGCCTATAAATAAAGCCCTCGGGGCTGGTTTTTCATCATTCAATTCAATTTCAGTCAGAGACAAGTAGTTCCACAAAGAAGTTTTAGGAGTTCTAAAGTTTTTAGGGTTTTGGCATTCTGCGAAAGTTGATTGCCGGGATTGTAAAGGCTTTGAATATAGTTTAATGCAAGTTTCTTTTTATACATCAATGTATGCGATTGCGATGAGACGTGAGTAGTCCACCCACTTCTGGGGCTGGGGTGAGCCCGACGGTGGCCATGTGAGGAGATGCGGTAAAGGTCAGATCTTTTTATGCAATTCGTCTTCTATCCCTATAAGCATGATTCTTTTGCGAGAGTTGAAGGTGATCCTTGTTTGTGTTATAGAAGCAAAAGTGATCTTAATACAACTTGGATTAATTATGTGAAAAGGGTTAGTAACAATTAGGGTTTATGCGAAAGCCTCTATATGCCTATTTGTTAATAACGAAAGTTATTTTGATGGAAAGCATGATCTTTTACGCCTTTATGTGTTACTTTGCATGGTTATCGTTGCGGTGTTGATACCCTGGCTTTGGAAGTTCTTTCATATATTGAATTTATTTCGTCGAAATTCTGAGTTTCGGGTTCGAAATTGCGATTTACAGTTTTGTCTTTCTAGTCAATACAGAGGAGTCTTAGTCGATATAGAGTAGCCTGTACTCGATATCGATGAGAGTTCCTACTCGACATTACCTGTTTCAGTTTCTGTTTCTTGTTGTCGACTTGCTGTTGTCGATCTCGAGTACCACCTAGTCGAGATCGAGTACTTCTGTTTTTGCTTTGTTCTTTGCTTTCTTTCGTTATTTTCTGTTTTGCTTCTGTTTTGCTTTTATTTCGTTGTTCTTTGTTCCTGTGTTTCTATTGTTTGTCTGTGAGAATCTGTTGCTACCTAAGAACTGCTGACGTGCTTCCTCGTGGATTCGATCCTGACAACCTTCTACTACAATGGGAGGAAGTCTTGTATTTATTTGCTGAGACAGGGAAGTCAGTCTGATCTTTATTTTATATTTATTTCATACTTGACCATCCTCCTGCAACGACACTACCCCTTTCATACTTAAAAATAATAAGGGACCCGCCAACACGCAATCCACTATCCAAGGCCAAAGCACGCCAACCTTCAGTAAGGATATAATGGTACTGGCTGTCTCGGAACACCCTTACTAGAAACTCTCGTCCTGTAGGAGAAACCAAATAAACGTGAGATAATCCCTCACGAGCGTACTGAGCTCCAAACGATTCAGGCAAAAGCTGCAAGCGAAAAGGTCAAATATCGACCAAAAAACACAAATATCTCAAAAAAGGGGATAGAGAAAGCTACCAAATACTCCATCTTCTCCTCAGAATCAATAGAACGGAAAAAGTCACGTCGACGAGGATGAGGGGATGTCATGATTTCTCGCTACAAAAAACAACAACAGCTAAAACAAGCCACAAGGACAACTGCCACATATTTTATCAAAACATTTGCTATTTATCAGCAAATAAAGCAAATAGGGTAGCGTTGTCTCATCACCGAAAAATAATTCACATCCATCCAAAACAATATTTTCATAACCAACTGCATGCCAAGCAAGTGGCAAAATTACAGAGCGTATATCTGCTACCTAGAAGCGCCAGTGTCACGCTAAAGAGAGATCACATCGGAGTTGAAAAAAGACAAAACACAAGAGCCCATACCATATCTTTTAATTCATTAACATAATATTGCATACATATTCGCGATTACACATAACAACGGGCATAGTTAAGATAAAAAGCAACATAAGAGCAAACGTCTAGTTACACCCCTATTTCAAAACAACCGAGCCCTACTCATCTTCAAGAACAAGGATCTTGAAATGATGCCCTCCTACAAATTGAAAGAGCACCATCGATGATCCAACCTTAACGCCGTTAATGCTCGCAAATCTATTCCAACCACCAGATAACCACCAACGATTCGAGCAATCCTTCCAGATGTCGACACGAAAGTTTTCACCAGTTATGGAAACTAAACAAACATGGTCGGATACAACATGACCATACATCTTTTCAAAAGCATAGGGAATGGGCTACAAGCAAAAAAGAGCGTTACTTCGCAAACAATTCAAGAAATATAAAAATATGACCAACGAATAAAACTTACAAAACAATGCATTCTCCCCTCTACATCAACACAACGATAAAAATCTCATGTCTCGGGGTTAGGAGACGTCATCACCTTGCAAAACAATAATACTTAACAAAGCAAGCCCACAACTGCAAACTTCACGAACATCACGCCCTCTTATACCCGGAAGAAGGTGGAACATGCTTATAAAGTCTTCTAAAGCATTTATTGCATATGTTGAAAATAGACAAAGAATCTGAGAGAAGGATTTCCCGAGATAATCTGCATGTGCTACACGTGACAGAGGATCCCTTCAGAACCCGACCAAGTACATTGACGCATTTCAAATCCGAAAATAGTTGTTTAAAACAAAAACATTTTTCAAATCAGTCGAAACCCCTATAAAAGCTCTTCTTCCTTACAACATAAAAGGCACAACCTTCTCGTCAGTGGTCCTTCCAAATAATACAAATATGGCGGCAAACATCAGCGGTCAGAACCCAAACAATCCCTTTATTTTCGATATTTATTTAGTAGGGGACGAGCAATACATACGCATGATGTTGCCTTACGAATTCGGTCGATATTTTCAACCCCATGTTCCCGAACAGATCTTTTTATCCACTCGCGTCGATAAAGATTTCCATGTCCATATCGTTGAAGGCAGTTACGGAGCACCCTGGGTGGCACGTGGATGGAGGGATATTATCGAGTCACACGGACTAGAATTGGAAACGTCAATAATGTTCACCTACATGGAAGAAGCAAGGTTTGAAATCCATTTTTTCGAAAAACAAGGCCGCCACGTAGAGGACGAACTCTACGATAGCGACTGTTGTAAGAGAAAATCGAGAATGCAATTTTAAATATAAATAATCACAGCAAACCAGATTCCGTCCCTTGCAAATAATTACAAGACTTCCTCCCGATGCAGTAGTGGGAAGTCAGGATCAATCCACGAGGAAGCGTGTCAGCGGTTCCTAGGCAGCGTAGAAATCTCACAGAAGTGGTCGACAACAGATGTCCTAGATCTCGAGTACAATTACTCGACAGAAGATCGGGCAGTCGAACAGCGCAGCAACAGGCACAGGTCTTAGTCGATCTCGACAAGGGTTTACTCGAGATCGAGTAGGATCATCGACGTCGGGTTGGCTCTTGTCGATCATCTGCACACAGAAGCTACGTCGATGCTGGATCGAGAATCAGTAACTCGAGATCGAGGAGTGCTAGTCGATCTCGAGGAAGGGAAGAAACTAAAACGAAAGAAAATAAAGTAAAGACAAATGCTTTGGGATTTCGATCTAAACTGTATGTAAAAGACTTCCAAGATTGGGATTTGCAACAACGATAACCAAGTATTCATAATGTAAGAATAAAACAAATAATCATGGAAATCGCATCAAAGGACCAAGCTTTCGCCTTTTCCAACAATTAGACAACTCTTTCAAGAAACCCTAACTATCTCTACCGATTTTATGTTTACAATCCAAGTTGTTAGCATGGACCTCCATTAGTTGGGTAATAAACACATAACAAGTAGTAGATGCTCAAAACATGATAAAAGTCGGATTTTTACCTCGAACACGAAGGGTTATCGTCGGGCTCGCCCCAACCCTAGAAGTGGGTTGACTACTCCCGCTTCATCGCAACCTCAGACATCATTGATTGGAAGGAAATAACTTGTAATAAACTAAATTCAAAGCTTAATTTTACAATCCCGGCAATCCAACTCTCGTTGAATGCCAAAACCCTAAAACCTTCGAACTCCTAAAACTTCTCGTGAACTACTTCTCTAACTGGTTAATTGAATGATCTAAAATCAGCCCCATGGGCATTATTTATAGCCTTCTAATCCTTGCTATTAAAGGATAGAATATCTCTATCTATATCTAAATCTATATCTAAAGCATTAAAGATAAATAAATGGAACAACATAATTAAATCTAAAAAGGGAATTATATCTAAAAGTCTTCAAGTGGATAAATCTCTCTTCATTGGATAGATGTTGATAGAATCGGATAGACTCGGCAATCTTCGGCTCCAAGGATTCCCAAACCGAGTAGGATAGCTCAAACCGCGTTACGTGCTCTCGGACAGCTGTCCTTGATCTCGAGTAAACCTACTCGATCTCGAGTAACTTGGAGGTTGACTTCAGCTTGGCTCGGCATCTCGGGTAGCTGGTGCTCGGGTGCTGTCTCTCAGGTGTCCTCGATATCGAGGAGTGTCCTTGATCTCGAGTAGAGTGTAACCCGACATGTTCTCGTCCTCGGCTTCTTGATCAAGTTCTCCTTCTCGACTCCGGGCTGACTCTCAACTCTTGTCGATCTCGAGGACCTTACTCGATCTCGAGTAAAGCTTCGGAGTCGGGTTGCTCTGCCTTCGGTTGCTCAATATGGCTCGTCCTCGACCAGGCACTGCTCGGACACTTCTGGTCGATATCGAGTAAATGTACTCGATATCGAGTAAATCTCTCAGCTTTCTGCTCTGTTCTTAAAATGCACTTTCCCGAGTCCTCGTTCGTCGGATTGACGCATATGACCATGCATTGGAAAGCTCTTTCCGAGGGCTATAACTCTAATGAAGATATCAAAGCTTGATTCAGAATTATGAATGGTGAAAAATGGTCTTTTCTCCCGCTGCACCATTCTTAGCTTCTCCATGAGTTTTCCTTTAAGCTCCAAAGTGCGTCCGATTTCTGTGAAATATAACAAAAAACTTGTGTAGACCTCCATATATTGCAAATAAGTGTAAACTACACAGATTCTGTATTATTCTAACCCAATATGCATGAAATGCATGCAGAAAACGATATAAAAGTTACTTTAAAACATGGCGAATCAGGCTCACAAGAAACACCCCATACTTAAGCTTGCTTGTCCTCAAGCAATACTTTTATTTGTCATTCAGGGGAAGGAATCAAAACTCTCAACATATTTGATTAATTCTTATATAACCCTGCAATCAATTACCATCCTCGAAAATGTACTAGTGTCACAGATCCATGCATGTGCAAATACACAAAAGCAACATCTACTCAGAAAAGGAGGGTAATGCAAAAACAATTCATGTGACAAAGCAACAATAATCAAGAAGACTTAAATTTAAGCTCAAATAAGGAGTTGATTAGTAAAAGGCTAAAGGTGGGCAATTTTTTTTTGGCAATGTGGTGCTAATGATCCGGGAAAATGAAGTATTTCCAAACTTTTCATACCACACTTCTTTTTCATACGATTCATCACCTTTCATAATGGTTTTATCAATAATAATGCTTTTACATCTCTAACCTCAGCATTGCCTTCTCGCGAGTCACAAACATGGGTGTCATGAATGGCCCCGGGTACTTAGTGCTTCGGACTCCTCACATGTGTGTCCCATCTCACTGAACTATTATCTCAGCAAGCAGGGTCGATCTACCTTTATCTCCTGAGGTGACCGGATTTTCTTTCACTCATTCAATTTTCCATATATTTCAAACAATTTCCTACCAAACTCCAATAATGATAATAACAACACAACACCATATAACAATCTCCATAATGTAACATCATTCTCAACATAATTCCCGGATAGGAAATAAGGTAAAGAATGACAATATTTAGATCATGTGGAGCAATAATTGAAATAAGGCATATATATGGCTTTTGTGATGCATAAGCATAGGTGTGGCTAGGATATAACAATATGAGCATTATATGGAAATATAAAGTCCTTCATCCTCTTATCATGCAACATGTCAAAAGCAACTTCAAATTTTACCTCATTTCATGGTTTTCAATAAATAATGCGCTTCATTGTGACTTCCCTTTACTATACAATTTCATGCTATATCTCTAATGAATCCAATTTTGCATCGTCGAGTTCAATTAAAGCTTCCATGAAATTATTCAAAGTTTTCAATGGGGGTTATTTTTTTCAAACTTTGGAAAACATGCATGTAAGCACATAAATCAATAATGAATTCCAAAATAGCCATGTATAAGAATTAATCTCTAAATATGGTAAGCCCTTCTCCCACCCCATACTTAAACATTACAGTGTCCTCACTGTATGAAAACAAGGGTAAAGAAAGAAACTCACTAGACAGGTGTGCAGATCGTCGGGAATCGAGTGCTATGCTTTGGGGCGAGTCTGATTTAGTTTATTTCTATCCCCATGGACCTGAAAAAATGTAGAAGAGAAATACCCATAATAGAAAAACTAAAAGTTCAAAACCAAAAACAAACAAAAGCAACAATGTCCAAAAGTCCCAAAAATAAATGTCTATTTACAAGCTCTAGATTTTATAGTCGCTAGGCCGACTTTCTCCATTTAGCTTTAGCCTGGCTCATCTTTGTCCGGAGGTATAGGTGGATCTAGTGGTTCCTCCGGTGGTGGGAAGCGTGGAATGTCATCCGGGGGCATCATGTGAAGAAGTTTGAACCTCCCCGAGTGGACGCTCCATGGCTCCACCCATCCATCTTCCTGGGCTCCAGCTGGCATGCATAAAGGAATATATAAAGGAAGTTTGCATACCTCATCATCATACCTCTTCCTCTCCATTGGTTGATTTGTTTGCGTGTCTTCACCACAACAAAACGGTGGAGTGGGAAGAGATATTTCAACCTCATCATGCGGAGCTTCATGCCACTTTGCGAGGACCCCATACCTGAATATGAACATCGGTTGCTCAAAATCGTCGGGGATAGCCTTCACCTTATAAGGCAAAAGTGACTTTGAAACAACATGGGCAACGATGTCCAACTTCTTCTTTTCCGGCTCTTCTTCTTCTTGAGGTTCTTCAAATGGTTTTTCAAAGACAGAGGGAAAAGTTGGAATTGAGATAGCGGAAGGACATACCTGTGTATCGACTAGAGATAGATCGATATCGATTGGAGTTGGGTCGACATCGACTAGGTGTTGGTCAAGGTCGACCTCAGGTTCAGATCCTTCTTCTAGCAGGATTGGGGCTTCTGGCGGTGATTCTGACGATGCTTGTAGCTTCCTAAATGCGCGTACACCTTGAAGCCATGCCTCCTCATCAGCGATGTATAGCCATCTCAAATATTCAAATTCTTTTGCATACCATCTCTCTCTTTCCCTTTCGAAATACTCGAGGGTGTCCTGCATATACCTGTAGAAGAAAACTCAAAGAAAGCGTGAGATCTAACTACCTAAGGCGCGAATGATTGCTTCCCCGGCAACGACGCCAATTCTGTTGTAAGGGGGAATCGAGAATGCAATTTTAAATATAAATAATCACAGCAAACCAGATTCCGTCCCTTGCAAATAATTACAAGACTTCCTCCCGATGCAGTAGTGGAAAGTCAGGATCGATCCACGAGGAAGCGTGTCAGCGGATCCTAGACATCGTACAAATCTCACAGAAGTGGTCGACAACAGGTGTCCTAGATCACGAGTACAATTACTCGACAGAAGATCGGACAGTCAAACAGCGCAGCAGCAGGCACAGGTCTTAGTCGATCTCGACAAGGGTTTACTCGAGATCGAGTAGGATCGTCGACGTCGGGTTGGCTCTTGTCAATCACCTGCACACAGAAGTTACGGCGATGCTAGATCGAGAATTAGTAACTCGAGATCGAGGAGTGCTAGTCGATCTTGAGGAAGGGCAGAAACTAAAACGAAAGAAAATAAAGTAAAGACAAATGCTTTGGGATTTCGAACTAAACTGTATGTGAAAGACTTCCAAGATTGGGGTTTGCAACAACGATAACCAAGCATGCATAAGGTAAGAATAAAACAGATAATCATGTAAATCGCATTAAAGGACCAAGCTTTCGCCTTTTCCAACAATTAGACAACTCTTTCAAGAAACCCTAATTGTCTCTACCGATTTTATGTTTATAATCCAAGTTGTTAGCAGGGACCTCCATTAGATGGGTAATAAACACATAACAAGTAGTAGATGCTCAAAACATGATAAAAGTCTGATTTATACCTCGAACACGCAGGGCTATCGTCGGGCTCCCCCCAACCCTAGAAGTGGGTTGACTACTAGCGCTTCATCGCAACCTCAGATATCATTGATTGGAAGGAAATAACTTGCATTAAACTAAATTCAAAACTTTTACAATCCCGGCAATCCAACTCTCGTTGAATGCCAAAACCCTAAAACCTTCGAACTCCTAAAACTTCTCTGTGAACTACTTCTCTAACTGGTGAATTGAATGATCTAAAATCAGCCCCACGGGCATTATTTATAGCCTTCTAATCCTTGCTATTCAAGGATAGAATATCTCTATCTATATCTAAATCTATATCTAAAGCATTAAAGATAAATAAATGGAACAACATAATTAAATCTAAAAAGGGAATTATATCTAAAAGTCTTCAAGTGGATAAATCTCTCTTCATTGGATAGTTGTTGATAGAATCGGATAGACTGGGCAATCTTCGGCTCCAAGGATTCCCAAACCGAGTAGGATAGCTCAAACCGCATTACTCGCTCTCGGGCAGCTGTCCTCGATCTCGAGTAAACCTACTCGATCTCGAGTAACTTGGAGGTCGACTTCAGCTTGGCTCGGCGTCTCTAGTAGCTGGTTCTTGACATGCTCGGGTGCTGGCTCTCAGGTGTCCTCGATATCAAGGAGTGTCCTCGATCTCGAGTAGAGTGTAACCCGACATGTTCTCGTCCTCGGCTTCTCGATCAAGCTCTCCTTCTCGACTCCGGGCTGACTCTCAACTCTTTTCGATCTCGAGGACCTTACTCGATCTCGAGTAAAGCTTCGGTGTCGGGTTGCTCTGCCTTCAGTTCCTCGATCTGGCAATCTCTCAGCTTTCTGCTCTGTTCTTAAAACGCACTTTCCCGAGTCCTCGTTCGTCGGATTGACGTATATGACCATGAGTTGGAAAGCTTCATTCGGAATGATGAATGGTGAAAAATGGCCTTTTCTCCAGCTGCACCATTCTTAGCTTCTCCATGAGTTTCCTTTAAGCTCCAAAGTGCGTCCGATTTCTGCGAAATATAACAAAAAAAAACTTGTGTAGACCTCCATATATTGCAAATAAGTGTAAACTACAAAGATTCTGTATTATTCTAACCCAATATGCATGAAATGCATGCAGAAAACGATATAAAAGTTACTTTAAAACATGGTGAATTAGGCTCACAACAGCGACTACGACGGTCCGATGACAAATGTTTTCCACTAGATCCCAGGAACGGTAAGCAAGGTTTATCCATTTCAAAAATTTTAAAAGCTCGTCCTATCAATAAAAACTCGCTTCTTTAGATTCGAATTGTCATCGATCTTTGTCTAACGATTCAAAGAAAAATCTCAACGTCTAAGGACGCTGGAGATTGAAGTTTCTCCATTCGCGAATATCGCGCTCGAGATTTCTTGACTTTTTCTCCCCAACGTCTAAGGACACTGTAGATCGAAGTTTCTCCATTCACGAATGTCGCGTTGGAGATTTCTTGATTTTTTCTCCCTAACGTCTAAGGACGCTAGAGATCGAAGTTTCTCCATTCGCGAATGTCGCGCTGGAGATTTCTTGATTTTTTTCTCCCCAGCGTCTAAGGACGCTGGAGATTGAAGTTTCTCCATTCACGAATGTCGCGCTAGAGATTTATTTTTTCCTCCCCAACATCTGAAGACGCTAGATATTGAAGTTTATTCATTCACGAACATTGCGCTGGAGATTTATTGATCCATTCCTCCCCAGCATCCAAGGACGCTGGAGATTCAAGTTTCTCCCTTCCCAAATATCATGCTGGCGATTATTTAATTTATCGGATCGTTCGCTCTTTACGATAAGCTCAAACGAGAAACACCAAGATAACTTATAAGTTCATTATTATACACCAAACACAACCATCCAACGACGGCTAAACGATATATAACCACAGTAAACATAATAAAAATGGAACGTTCACCACCGAACTGAGAAATCTACATCACCATTTTGCTCACGACCATGGTCCACGGCAACAACATCAAAGCAAGAGTGTCCTTCATACTCAAAGATCAAACATGTCCCAATTCGAAGTTTATTCGACACAACGAACTGGGGCCACCAATGGTAAACCAGCAGTTGTTGGACCCTAAGGCTTCCACCCTCACCACAAATTCCTCGTCCGCCCACGTCCATAAATGGATGAATCCAAGGGCACCATAACCTTAATCCCGATATATGGATGGTAAAGGCTACAACAAAAACAAACACATCAGAAGCGTTTTACTTATCTAAAAGCCAATCGCAAAAATATAGCTTACCAGCCTATATAAATGCCCCTCAACGACAATATTCGGGGTAAAACCCCTCACGCGAGGTAGAAATACACCTGGAATGTCAACTGGTGTCGCAGGCATCATTGTCACAAGCAAACTGCAATAAAGCCTTGGGTTTCTTACCTTCTTATACTAACCTCTGCCAAGAAAAACTTCAAAATAAACCACCCACCACCTAGCTCCACCACGAGGGCAATGAGTATCACATAACACAACAAAGAAAATGCATGCCACCCAGTTCCACCACGAGGGCAACAAATATCAAATAACACAACAAAGAGCATCTGATAAGAACAAGTTCAATTCAGGCGGTGAAGAAAATTACAAAAAAAATTCATACACCGAGCTACACGAAAAACAAGCGGACAACACGCACCTCCTTGCTTCATAGTAATTCAGATATAACCCCGCAGAACAACATCCATATCCACTACCCATAGAACTGGTATAAATGAAAACATCAGAGGTACAAATTGAATTACCTAAAAAACTATGCCAAATTTTGACATGGTTTCAGGAGAACTCTCTCCACCAGAAACCCCGCCACCAACTTTCATCACAAACACTATGCTTTTTCCAAATCCTAAATTTTCCAGAATAATCCTTAGGGAAAGCCACCTACACATGCTCCCTTTACCGTATATCTTTGTAGAATTTAGGGAGGAAATAATAGATCATATCTATATATGTTCCCCGTCGAACCAAGAATTCTTAATCCTAGTCGAACAAGACGAGGGGGATTGGTTCTCCCTATCGGAAGGGTGGAGATCTTTCACCAACATTTCGAACCTCAGGATAGGCAACCACCTCACCTTTGAATACCAAGGAGAATCCCACTTTGATGTGGGAATAGAGCAACTAGGCCCCGACGAGAACGGAGATGTTTTGCTTGACTACTTATACTACGAAGAAATATATATATAAAAAAAAGGGAAAATTCTTAGTTCTTAGTTATTTCCTTTTATATTTCATCGCTAATAAGCTCTTAGTTTTGCCTATCGCTTTGCATAACATCTAATAAATACGTGAACCCTACTTTTTGTCATTTCACAGTTTATTCCATAAAACGATCAATGACTGGAGATGGGTAAGGGTGTCGCGAATTTACCTTGAAAATAAAAGCAGTGGACAAGGTGAATAGGTGAAGATTTAAACCATGAGAAAACATAAGTAAAGCCGGCGGGACAAACCATTAAGAAAAATAGGCAAAAGGCATAAACGAAAATACGGTGGATTCAAAGATAAGAGTATTCACAAAACACCACAACAAGGCATCACTTGTCATGGGTTGAAATGTTCACCATCCCAAAATACGAACGAGTAAAGCACAACGGAGTGTGAAACTCTTTTCGTGGATAGAAATGTTTTTCAAACATCCATACACAAAAACTTCGTCAAGACCAAAGAGGCGGTAAGTCAGACGTCAGTAAGAGGGTTGTCATCTTCGCGAGCGGGCTCAGGGGTTTCCCCACCTTCAGGGGGAGGGTCGATGATGACAACATTGTCGATTGGAGCATCGAGGGGGAGAGGCAGCTCGTGTTGGGGATCCTTCAACTTCATATCCTCATCCTCATAACTAGGAGGAAACATCATCACCTCATCGCCGAGATGAGCAAAGCGGTTGACACTTTGAGAGATCCCACCTGCAACCCCTTCCATGAACGCGTCAGTAACCCGGTCGTAAAGGACATCCTCCCCGTCCGTCTCAAGATAGTGATCGAGCCAACCCCGACAGGCTCCTCCCAGGAATTCAGTTAGACACTCATGGCCGACGTCACTGAGCATGAACTCGCGAAGCGTTTTCCGGGAGAGAGCAGCATCTTCCCTAGAGGTAAAGCGCTCCAACCGACTCTTCACATCAGCGAGCTCCTCATGAATTGCCCCTAACTCACGCCCAAGATCCTGGAGCTAACCCCTCAAGCACATGGCCTCCGATTCATGTCGGGCCCCAGACTCTTGAGCTTTCGCGAGTTCGACTTGTGATAGGTCTAGCTCGCTCCTCGCCCCTTCCACATCCTTCTAGGACTTCGTCAAAGCATCATTGAGACTTACAATAGTTACCTCCAAGAGCTCCGCGTCTTTCAACTTCTTCACCTTCGCCTTCAGAGCGGCCACGATCGACCTCAACTCCCTTACCTTATCGTCATAGTTTCTCAAACGTCCAACCATTTCAGACCATTGCAGATTATCCTACGGCAACGCAGGCAGAATAATAAACGCATAAGTAAAACAGGGAAAAAAGGAAAAAATAGAAACATGAATCGCGAAGGAGGTTAACCAGCCTCTGCTTTTCCATCCATTCCCCACTAACTCTTCGTCCGTCAGATGATGGAGATAATCCCTCTCAGCTGGACAACTCTTCTTGGGGATCTCCAGTTCCTTGATACCAATGGGGTCGAATGCAGGCAACCGGTAAGCTGCCATAGAAATCCCCGCCTATGTAATCGGCTCGGAGCTTAAGAGCATGGTGCCTCTTTTCTCTTCCCTTGGTCGCTTCTGCCCGCGACAAGCCAATGGCTGGTCGTCTGATGATACGCTCTCCCGGTCGTCAACCGCCTTTTTCCCTTTCAAACTCTTATTCGCGCGGGGAGGCCCGCGCGGGACGTTCTGCCGACCACCACCCGACCGCGGAGTAACAGTAAGGGCAGGGCTAGACCCACCTCATGCGGAGCTCTTTTTCTTTGCAATCGCAGAAATCTTCAATTTTTCAACTATCATATCTGCGAGAAAAATTAGAACAAATCAGAACGAAAGAAAATCACGTCCAAAACACCAAAGGATTTAATATAAAAATTCCAAGACATCGACCCGGCTGATGCGGGAGGCTAAGTCTGGCCATTTCCAGGCGAACCGGGGTCACAACCTTCCTATAACCCCGTACAGGTGCAACCCCTCTCTTGAACGTAGCTTTCCACCTATCCGCTGCATCATGCTTGTCACCAGGCGCGACATACTTGCCGGGTTTGATCACAAAGTTCAAGATAGTCTTGGTTGGATCGCGAACAAGGAACCACTTCTTCCTCCATCCCGGGCTACTAGACAGCCTCTCAACAATCTTTCTAGCCAGAGAGGCGGACACCAGTCCTTCACTATGCCTCAAGGAAAGAACAGAGAAAAGATGGTCTAACGATGGCGTTTGCTTAATGGTGGCGCAACGCATGATGTATACCACCAAATACATCCATACGTTAAAAGCAAGCTGGGCAGGACATTGGTTTATATAGGCTAAAAAATCTGAATTCAACGGGGGGAGAGGGAGGCGGAACCCTTGGAGCAAGCTGCCCAGATGAACGACAACATGGTCCTTATATTCATTCAAGCATCCCCCATCACCAACGGCCAGACCTATCTCCACCCCAACCGGCCACGGGTAAAGCTTCGCAACCTCTTCCAGGTTCTTGACATCTAGAATCGACTCCTCACCCAGCGTCTTCTGTACGGTAGGAGCTACGCGATCCGAAAATATTGTTGGCGGAGGAGGGGGCCGTGAAAGCATAACTTTCACAAAAGCTACAACTATCGACCTTCGTTCGATCATAAGAAGGCATGGCGAAGTCACCTGGGACCACTCAGGTAGGTTTTTTAGACCTCTTGGGTATGCGAGATGACTTGCCTTTTCCTAAATCATTTATAGACTTTGAGGTATGGGAATACTCAGGGTTTCCCCTCTTTAAAAGGCACTTAATGGTCCCTGCCATCTTCCATTTCATCGCACAAGAACCAATCCCAGGGTTCGCCCTTTTTCTCTTTACCTTGCGAGAATTTTAACTTAATGGAAGAGGAGCTGGACTCACTGAAGAATCCGAGTCGGCATCCCCCGGGGATCCGGTTCACCTCCTCGTGTTCATATCTCACGCTACGGTTCCGGCTATCGCTCTCTTGCGACATCTTAATTCTAAAAACAAGAAGAAAATCTCCTAGAAAAGATGCAGCGAAAGGAAAAATCAGCAAGGGGAAACTACCTTTTCAACATCACGACTAAACAAATTTGGCGCCAAAAAGCCCCCTTGGAGGCCTGAGTTGGCACCTCACGCGCCCCCCGAATGGACGTTGAAAAGACATCTTCACCCCCATAGGATGACGGTTAAAAGACGCCTTTTCGTCTCCTCCATAAAGGTTTCTCGATTCTCAAGAAGTCACCTCAGAGAAAGCCGAAAGGAGGGGACGAAAGGTTTCTTCCGCCCTTTGTCGTCGGAGATTTTCCACAAAACCCGAAAGGACCACCGAAGGTTTTTCCAAAAAACTCAAATGTAACACTACCCCGTCTCGGCACACCCCACTATTACTAGGTACCCATTTACCACTCCATAAAGGTCAGTTATGACTAAAGGAACAAAGAAGGAAGTAGGGGATGAGACGACATAACAGCAGGGGGGAATATGGCACCAAGGCATACCTCGGTCCTCGCCCCATAACTGTCGTGCACCTCACCAGAAAAGGGTAATTCCACCACTGGGTTCGGTTTTTCTGGCTAACCCTAAAAATCCCAAGGAAAGAACACAAAACTAGAAATTAAAAAGGTCAAGGGAAAGATCGGAGATAACTCACATGAGAAATGCGAAAGGGAAGCGCCAGAAAGCTTAGAAAATGGGGAACGGACCACCACCCAACTCCGATCTCGTCTCTTCAAAGAACATAGGAAACCTTTGATCTCCCTCTGTCTTCCCTCTTCTCTTTGAATATTCAGAAATGTGGAATAAGGAGGAGCGAAGGCTAAAACCCCACTTATAGGTCTCTGTGGGACCACTCCGCCCAGTGGACCGAAATACACGATAAGCCCAACCAAGGCCCACCCCATAAATTGGTCCTTTGGCGTAGAGCATCGTATTTATCGAAACCCAATTGCGAACGACGTATCACTCGCGATTCGGTTACGAGGAGATATGCCGATGCCATAGAAAATAGGCTATATAATAAACACAAAGTATGACGTCATAAATGGGTCACCCAACGCAAAAGGATGTCTGGTCCCACCATTGGATCCATCACGAGCAAGGTATCCGATCGAGCCCAAATGACTATGCTTAGCGCCCCCAAGAACTTTGACCCCCGTTTCCCTCGCGACTTGAACCCCGTGTAAGAATCAGAGTGAATTCTCCAAGTATCTCGGAACCCTCCGAAATCCTAGCAAGCAGCTCGCTGGCTCAAGCACCTCACCTCTAATAGCTCCACGTGTATTGCCTATGCCCCTAAGCGTGTAGGCATGCGCTACACGTGTCCTACATGGAACCACGAGGTTGCCAGCCAACTGCTCGCTTGGGTTGCTCTATAAATACCCCCCCACCTCTTCCTACATGGAACCACGAGGTTGCCAGCCTTCGGCAAGTCACTATTGATACTCATTCGCTTGAAGGCAAGTTGTGTCTCTCCTTTCCTCTCATAAATGGAGTTCTATTTCCATTACCTCGTTGTTGGTGTCTTTGTTGAAGTCGTACACTCGGGCCGAGGTTATCAATAACTCTACTGGAATGATTGCTTCTATGCCATACATCATCGTGAATGGTGTTTTCCCCGTGGGGCTTTTGGAAGAGGTTCTGTAGGACCAGAGAACCAGGGGCAAGATTTCCGCCAATTCTCCCTTGGCGATGCCTAACCTCTTTTTGAGTGCGTTCAAAATCTGGCGATTCGTGGTTTCATCTTGGCCATTGGATTGGGGTATACCACATATGAGAAATGAATATCGATATGGAGTCCGATGCAGATATCGCGGATTGCAGCGCAGTCGAACTTTGGTCCATGATCAGTAATGATAGTTTGTAGGACTCCAAAATGACATATCATATTTTTCCAAAGGACTTTGCACAATTTCTTAGTAGTGATTGTGGCCATGGCCTCAGCTTCCACCCATTTCGTGAAGTAGTTGACAATCAAAAGGATGAAACGGAGTTGACCCAGTGCTCGAGGGAATGGTCCAGGAATGTCCATCCCCCACAACGTGAATGGATATGGTGCAGATGTGCACTTCAGTGGGTGAGGAGGTTGATATTTGAGGGTGGCATGTCGGTGACAGGGGCCGCATATGTGAATAATCATTTAAGTGTCGGCCCTGAGAGTGGGCCAGTAATATCCCAATTGTGTGTTCTTGGCCGCGACGACTCTCCATCCTTGATGATTTCCGCAAATGCCCGCATGTAGTTCGCGCATAAGAGTATGACCTTCTTGATCGGAGACACAGAGGTGGTCAGGAAGGTGGAAACCTCTTTTGTACAATCATCTGTCCTTGACTTGGCAACGGGATACCTATTTTCTAATGTCTTGTTGGCCTTGTCCACAGGTTTTTTCCGCTATCCCATTGTTGATGTACTCCAAGAATGGTTCTTTCCAGTCCCAGTTGGATAGTTTGAAAACCCCTTTGTGAATCTCCCGAGCATGCTTTCGTTTGATCACCACGCGGTCACTCAAATCGAGGGGTAAACTGGCCTCTATTCTGTCCAAGATATCAGCGCGTTCATTCTGTTCATGGGGGATAGAAGAAATGGAGCAATGATCGAACATTGCTGTCAGGGTTTGCACACGAGCCAAATATTCGGGTAGCATTCCTGTTTTTGCTTCGTACTCCCCCTTGACCTATTGGGCAACTACTCCTTAATCTATAAAGATCTGGACCCAACAGGATCCGTTGATCAGTGCTTTTTTTCCGCGATTAATGATTCATACTTTTCGTCGTTGTTGGTGGACTTAAAGAGAATTTGGAAAGACAGGTCAGTGATCTCACTACTTGGTCTTGAGATGGTTATTCTAGCCCCACAGCCCCCCGTGGATACGATCAAGCCATCAACATTAATGACCCGGTCTTCTCAATCGCAATCTTTTGATTCTATGAATGTTACTTCTTCCACAAAGTTGCCTAGCGCCTGGGTTAAGCGAGCCTTTTGGGGTTTGAAGTGGACGTCGAACTCCGACGGTTCTACTGCCCATTTTACCATCCTACCATAGCGTGATGGTGAGTGAAGAATCTGATGCAGGGGTAGATCGGAAAGTACTTCGATGGTGTGAGCTTGGAAATAGAGCCTCAATCGTCTGACTGCGAAGATAACAGATAATGCCATCTTTTCAAGGGGGGTATATCGTGATTCAGCAGGTTATAGGACTCTATTGGCAAAGTGGATGGGGAACTTAGATTCTTTTGTGAGCACAGTACTGATGGTGGTTGACACAACTGCGAGGTAAATCTGAATACTTCATGCTCGTGAGGGTAGTGAAGAGTAGGGAGTGTTGCAAGGTATTCTTTCATGCTTTTGAAAGCCTTGTCCAACACGGAGCTCCATTCCACAAGTCCTTTTTTCTTCAACAGCTCGAAGAAGCACAGGGAGTGATATGCTAACCGCAGGCAAATTAAACCTACTTAGGTACTTAATGGATCTGTTGAGCCACTGGATGTCTTTTAGCATCTTCGTTGGGCTCATACACACCTCGGTGGCTAATCATGAAGCCTAAGAATTTTCCCGAATCAATTCCAAACACACATTTTTCTGGATTCAAACAGACGTGAATTAGTCTGAGAGCATGGATGGTTTCCTGGAGGTCAGTCAGATGACTTTCTTTTGTTGGACTCTTGATCACGATGTCATCGACATATACCTCGATGTTCCTTCCGATTTGGGGCTGAAAAACTCTTTTCGATCATTCGCTGGAAAGTGGCGCCGGTGTTTTTGAGTCCGAAAGGCATGACTTTGTAGCAAAAGGTGCCCTGGTTGGTGATGACTTTGTATTGATTATGAGATATGAAAAGAGATCGTTTGATATTATTTTTTATGTAATTCTTGGATGGTTATATTGATGTCACGTTGTATTGATTTCATTGATTTCATATTATATGACTTACATTAATGCATTTTTTTGGGTTGATGACATGTTATAATAGGTGCTTTTACGTATACAACCAATTTTAATGTCATAGTTTCAAAAACCTTGTCTTTTTATATATGCAATAAGGTGACAATAATTTGATTCTACGTTGTAAGCTCCTATGTCATCAATTATATAAAAAAGTCACCATAAACAATTACAATTAATGAAGTGTAATGTCACCAATGAATAAAAGTCGTCAATAAAAGATGGAATCAAGGAAATGTAATCACAATTTATGTCATCAACAATGTCATCACGAATTAGTGAGATAAATGAAGCGTAATCACAATGTCGTTAATGAATAAAAGTCATAAATAAAATATGTCATCAGTAAAGTTTAATCACATATTATACCCTTGTGTCATCAATTGTATAAAAATACAATAAAAATGTCACCAGAAATGATTGCATCAATGAAGTGTAATCACAATTGTGCAATTAGTTAATAGAAATAGAATCAATGAACATATATCGATATACAATTGACTACATTTAAAACGTGGCATCAAATGATTTGATTATAAAAAAAAGTGACATCAAATAATGACATTAGAAAATGGCATCGAAACACTGCTTTGAAAAAGTGGCATCACATTAAAGAAAAAATATCATTAAAAAAATAGCATCAAAACATTACTTTGAAAATATAGCATCAAAACACTACTTTGACCGGTCAATGGTCAACCATTGACTGGTCAATGGTCAAACAGTTGACCATTCATAATTAATACTCTAAGGGAAGAAGGTGTATCCCCCACCTATTTTTATTTTAGAAGAGGCTAATTACCTAATTGGATTTTCATAAAAGGTCCAATTAGCTAAATAACCCAAAATAATATGTAATAAAAAAAAATGGCATCAAAACAGTAAAAAAATGGCACTACTAAAAATAATCTGAACAAGTTGGTCAACGTTGATCGGTCAATGGTCAAACATTGATCGGAGGTTAAATAGTTGATCATTGACTATTACTACTCTATTTAGATGGGGTTTACCTAACCTAATTTTATACCATTGACCGATCGGAGGTTATATGGTTGATTATTGACTATTACTACTCTATTTAAATGGGGTTTACCTAACCTAATTTTATTTTAGAGATGCCTAATTACCTATTTATATTTTCAAAATAGACTAGTTGCCCAAATCACCTAATAAATAATGTAAAAAAAATAGATCAATAAATACAGAAGAATAATTTGAGAAGTTTGAATATTATTAGATTGTCTTGGAAATCAAGCTGCAGAGTGAATGAAATAAATAAACAAATTGGGTTGTTTGATGCGATTTTACGAGGGCGGTTTTCGGCGGCGTTTCCTGTTCTTATTGATTGTCGACCTAGTCTGAGTTGGGGCTCTGGCGTCCGATTTCGGGTCTGGCTGGGGTCGTGGCGATGTGCATCGAGGCGACTCCGTATTCCGGAAATTTCTTTGGAGGTTCGTCTTCATCACCCACAGGGACTCCTAATGTGCCGCTGGCCAGCGGTGTCATCTCTTGGTAGTGCTTGACTCCGAAATTAGTTGACATTGTCCTTAGCTTTTCGGGATTAGGATCCCTGGTCGACTTGGGCTGTTTGTTTACCGGTTCTTGTATTGCACCGTTTTTTTAATTTTGTTGTACGTTTTGACGGTTCGCCGTCTGTCGACTCTGCCGACCTCTTAAGGGTCCAGGCTGTCTGATCCTCGAATTATTTCCTTATATATATATATATATAAAAAATATTAAAAACCAAAGGTCATTAAATCAATTACTTTGAACATTTCAAATTTATTGACAATAATATTAAGCAATAAATTATATTGGAAATCTTGTATACTTGAAAAAACTTCATCTTTGACTCCAATACTAGTGGCCGGTCTTGTCCCGTCGTATATTTTGACAAATTGTACAAACCTAGTGGACATCATTTTGAGAATTAATCTCCATTGAAAAATCAGACTCCAAATAATCGATGGAGCTATATACTCATGTAAATCCCCCGTTGAATTAATCTTCGTTTAAGTGGATCTTTGCTGGAGAAGATATATTCATGTAAATCGCTCGTTGAAATTTTATTCTATTTTCATGAAAAAACACATTTTATTCCGCAAAAATTATCTTACGAAGTCAGATTTAATTACCCAGAGTCCCAGACTACGGGTGGCAGCTATACCCGACGTAAGAAAAAAGACATAACGGCGACACTAAGCTTGTCAGATTGTTGATTCAAAACGAGGTCCTTCTGTTCTGTGTCTGTGAGTCCCTCTCGATCTGTTAAAAACCAGGCTTTTACATTTTTGGACCGCTGCTCGATTTCTTGCGACCTAGCCTACACCATTCCATACTGATCAGTAATAGATCGACCATTCCGTTTCGAAATGACATGGACTCCTCGTAGCGATTTCGAAAATATTGCTAAACAAGCATGGAGATTACACTCACCTGGAACGTTGATGTATGATCTTGTTAAAAAAACTAAACGACTAAAAGTACTCGCTAAGAAATGGCACAAGGCTATGTTTGGTAATGTGTCACAAACCAACTTCTGGTTTCCGATAATGCATTGCTATTTGCTACAGATCCAAGCTAAAATACTGATTGGTGACAGCCCTGCTAACCAAGTTCTAAAGCAGCATCTACTAAATAAACGAGAACACTTGCTTGATTTCCAACACAGGTACTGGAGTCAGTTTGCCAAAATCAAGCATTGTAAACTGGGGGATAACAACTCTAGGTACTTCCAAAAAATTGCTACAACAAAGCATAATGGGAAAATTATCAAATCTCTCACCCTGCAAGAAGGGTTGCAAAAATTCGGGTTTCATACACGTTTCTTCGATTGGATTATGAAGTGTATCTCCATAACGTCCTATTCAATTTTGGTTAATGAAGGTGCCACGAACCAATTCCTACCTGGGAGAGGATTGCGGCAAGGTGATCCCTAGTCTTATCCCCCACTTTTCATTGTCTCAACCGAAATTCTGTCTCGGTCCCTACAATGGGAGGCTAATGTCGCCTAGGATAATATTGGTATCGGTTTTGCCAAAAAAAAAAGGTTAAAAATCCCTTTCCTTAACTTCACGGATGATATCATCATCTTTTCCAAAGCAACCACCTCAGTCTTTAAAAAGATTTCGACTATCATTGAAAGATATTGTTACTTATCTGGCCACTAGCTAGAATGTGAACCGATGAAAATCTTGCTTTCAAGTGTCCCCAAACACGCACGTCAATGCAATCTATTAAGGCAGTTAGTGCTGCTATATATTGGGGTGGCACAATCAACCATGCTAGAAAATATTCGGGTTGTCCAATTATCAACGAGAAGGTTAATAAAGATACATTCACCAATGTAATACTAAAAGCAAAACAACAACTCACCAAATGGAAGGTGTCCAGCTTGTCGGCGAAGGATTGAAAGGTGTTAATAAAAGCTAATATCAGTGCTCAACCTATTTTCTTAATGCAACCATTTATGCTACCGACGTATATTCTAACTGAATTAGACAAGGTTTATAACACCTTCTTTTGGAAGAAAGGGTCCAACTCCATCCCACTTATTAGCTGAGATAAAGTATGTCTGGATATATACTCTGTTGGGGGATTGGGGAGTCATAAAGCGGAGATGATGAATACCGCGATACAAATGAAACTGTTGTGGAAAATCATTGTCGAACCCTCTAATATTTGTGGGTTATAGTTGGTTCACAAAATACCTAACAGGTGCAAACGTAATGCAGTATATAAAAAAGGATGACACCTCTTGACAATGGACTAAATTGACGGCGATTAGGCTTGCCTTTGCTTCGGGCCTTCGGTAGAGCATCAGGAATGGTGATTCAGTAAATTTGGCATTTAGGAATCAGTTTAACACATCAACACCATATCGCTCGGAAAGCCGAACCAAACACCGCCCCGGCTCACCTCCGATTCACATCCGCTCGTCTCCTCCTCGCCTCAATTAGAGACTCATTAACCTCTATATATATATTTGGCACTAACCGCTCGATTCACATTCGCATCCGTTTTTTTTATTTCAAAATTATAATTATTTAATTATCTACAAATAATTTCAGTCTCTCATTTTGTATCAATTAAAGACTCAGAAACTAACCTCTCTATATATTTATATGAAATGATGCGTATTTATTTTTATTCCAAGTACTTAATTATGCAGCCATGTTAATTGAACGAAAGATCTCAATTTGTTTTTACCATATAACACCGAGGAGATAAACTAACATGACTCATAACTCAAATCGAAGTCGACGCATCAAACAAGTGATCACTATAAAAAGGAGAATGCAAGACTACGGTATTTGCCAAACAACACATACATCTTTGCCACTCCAAAATTTCAATACCCCCTGCACCAAAAAAGGTCATGTCCCCCAAACAACTATTTACTCTCCTTCCTGCCCATCTTCTCTTCTTCATCATCCTCTCCCTCTTCAATGTTTTTGTCTTCTCGTACAAGCAAGTGTGCAACCCCCAAGATCAATCTGCACTTCTTGCCTTCTCGACAAACATTTCACCATCTTCTTCGCTTCCGTTAAATTGGTCATCCCCTATAAGTTGTTGTCAATGGGAAGGTGTGCATTGCGATATCAATGGGAGGGTAACCCATTTGCAATTGCATTCCAAAGGCCTACAAGGGGTAATCACTTCCTCTATTGTTACCCTCACAAACCTAAAAATCTTAGATTTATCTTCAAATAGTATTCATGGGCCCATCCCTCAAGAGATTGGGAAGCTCCTATACTTGGAAATGCTTCTGCTTGATGAAAACAATCTTAGTGGTTCTATCCCACCGTCTTTGATGAATTGTACACATCTATTGGAGATACACTTGAGGGAAAACAATCTTGATGGAGATATCTCAAAACTAGATTTTTCTAGACTCGTTGAGCTCCAAAAGCTTGATCTTAGAGATAATAATTTGAAAGGCCTTTTCCCAGAAAGCATATACCTATGCAAGTCACTCATTGCAATGGGACTTGCCCGAAATGCTATAACCGGTCAAATCTCGCCCAAAATCGTTGATCTAAAGGCCCTATCTTTCATTTCTCTATCAGGAAACTTTCTTACAAACATCACTTCCACACTTAGAGTTTTAGCAAAATGTAAGAACCTAACCAGCCTCTATCTTTCAGAGAACTTCCATGGCGAGTCCCTACCAATCCACGAAAACTTTCTCAAATTAGGTGAATTCGCAAAGCTTCAATTCCTTGACCTAGGATATTGCAACTTTGCAACAGGTCCAATCCCTAATTGGTTATCTAATTTGAAGAGTTTGTGGTATTTAAACATAGAAAGTAATCAAATGAAAGGTAGAGTTCCCATTTGGTTAGGGACTCTACCAAACCTGTTTACATTATATTTAAATGACAATAGTTTATTTGGAGAGCTTCCCGTAGAACTTTGTCAATTGCCAGCACTAATTTCTCAAAATGTACAAGAAGATCTCAAGTTCTCTCAATTTGAGCTCCCAGTAATCCCTGAACCTGGCTACATTATTAAGTATAAGGTGAACTATTATCATGGCTTAGATCTCTCCAATAACGAATTCAGTGGCATCATTCCGAAAGAGATTGGCAACCTACAAAATCTCCAAGATCTATACCTCCAAAACAATTCTTTTTCAGGTCCCATTCCTATTAGTATATCGAATTTGAGAAAATTGGAGATTTTGAATCTCTCTAAAAACAACTTGGCGGGAGAGATTCCGATATCTCTAGGAAACCTTAGTTTCTTGGAAACTTTTTATGTGTCGTATAATAACCTTGAGGGGCAGATACCATACATTGGTCAACTGAGTACTTTCGAAGAACCGAGCTTTGAAGGTAACCCGGGCTTGTGTGGGAAACCGTTAAATCGCCCTTGTTCTCGTTCAGCAACATCAGAAGCAAGCGATGGAAGTAGAAGACATGGCAAGAAGCACCTGTTTTTGGATGGAATGTTTGTCGGTTTTTCCTCGGGATTTTCTAGTGTTCTTGTTGTCATAGCATCCTATGCTTGTTTTTACAAGAGGCGACCTTCTTCGAGAGGACGTTAACTGAGCTTTATCAATAGAGTATGTGTTTATATATAGCTTTCTAGCTTGTTTTCACTTGTTCGTCGGAGTTGGATTGTGTTTTCCTTGTGATATATGCAATTGTCTTAATAAGTATGTATCAATTATCAACCAATATAATATTTTGATGGGTATTCATATAAATAATGATGCGCACTTGCCCAAAAAAAAAAAAATTCGTAAAGTACTTGACTACACCGCGTATTGTATTCAATCGGCCAGTACTTTTATTTGGCATGACAATTGACAAATGCCATGTTTCGTTGAATATTATGGAATATTAGGATCAAACCACTATTCTAAAATTATTCTAAAATAAAAATAAAATAAAAGATTGTTATAATTAAAAAAAAATAGGGTTCTTGATAATATACATATTTCATATAGGCATTAGAGATGGTTCTTATTGCATTTAGACATGAGTTTTGGATATGTTTAGGTCTAGTTCCGTATCTTTCTTGTGAAGTGTTCGAGTTCGGAATCTAAGCTTTTTTTGTGTTTATTCTGCAGTTTTACATCCGACCTTGGTAAGATCTTGGAGGAGCTTAAATGACATATTTTGGAGCATAAGAAGGCTAAAGAAGGAGCTACAAAAGAGCAAAGAAGCACAACGTCGAAGATAAGAAGAAAGTTCGTCATTGATGGGACGTCGCCCACCGCTTTTCCACCGGCGCCCGCCGCTACCCGGTGTTCAGCATTGCCGACTTTAATTCCGAAGATATTATTAGAATATTATATTGTTATTATATTTCTTAGGGTTTCCACCAGTCTATTTATGTTTATTTGATTCATATTCAGCCGTGTGTTGTTTTGTTGAGAGGAGAGAAATACTTTGAGAGATATGAGAGTTACTTTGGCTATGAGTTTCTAA
Source organism: Persicaria tinctoria (assembly GCA_037127255.1). NCBI lineage: Eukaryota > Viridiplantae > Streptophyta > Magnoliopsida > Caryophyllales > Polygonaceae > Persicaria > Persicaria tinctoria. Next base: position 20,092,239 of record JBANSL010000013.1, on the reverse strand, counting down.
ACTCATAGTTTCGCCTGTGATTCGAAGAAATGGTTGAATGAATTGTGAGGATTTGATTTCTATTAGTTATTTCTAAGTATACTTATCATCTTGTTCTTATTGATTATATTTGTGTTCCTTTCTATGATAGATCACCATGTTAGGAATTGCATCTATGCTATGAATTCGTTGTTGTTTTCTAGATAGCAGACGAAGTCATTGATTTAATGATATTTCTATGTCTTTGTAGTGGACGATTTCGATTGATCTATGTCGATAGATGTTCATAGGGTCGAGAGGGTTGCTCCCTTGTCTTCTATTTGCATTGAATCGATGTGCCAATTTGTCTTAGAACTTGAGTGTTTAATGCTATTCTTTAGTGATACTGAATAAGTAGAATGTATCTTTACGGATCTATCAACTTTAGTCAAATCGACATATGTTTACTTATCTATTGAATCAATCCTAGGATTTTGAACCTCAACCATTGTCGAGAATTACAGGTGAAATGTTTTTCTATCTTATTATCACTATTTTGCAATCATTGATCTATTTGCTTTACTTTGTTATCAATTTGCCATAAACTATTGCTTTTGTCTTAAGAATCATCGTTAGAAACATTGCATTGCTACTGTTTTTCCTTGTGGGTTCGACTCCGGACTTCATCGCTATACTAGTTTATTGGTTTATCAATCTATTGGTTTACTAATATATTGGTTTGAGCATTGAGTTGGGATATTATTGATATTTGGCAAAGCATGAAAAAGACAATGACGTTCGTCCCGCACCAAATTCTTGGCGCCATTGTCGGGGAAAAAAAGAGTTTGCTTTTTTTTTATTTCTATCATTGATTTCTTTTTATTTCTATTTTATTCTAGTTCTTTGTTTTTCTTTATGTCTTTCTTGTTCTAGTATGGTTCAAACTCGCTCTTCTAATTCATCACCTTTGTCTTTTGATCCCGAGATTGAAAGATCTCTTTCTAGGTTGAAAAGGATGCTCGATTTTGATCCACATAAGGAGATGGGAGACAAAAACAACAATAACGGCGTAATTAATCCGTCAAGAAGGACCATGAAAAGCTTAAAGGAACCTAATTTGAATGCGCAACCGCTTGCAATTAGACTTCCCACTCTTCCTAAGGGTTCAAGGTTCGAATACAAATCAAATTAGTGTACTATTTTGCCTCATTTTAATGGATTTCTTAGGGAGGAACCAAACAAACACCTTGCAAACTTTGCTAGTGTATGCGATAGACTTATACCCCAAGGCCTAACCAATGACCAATTAATGCTTAGAGTGTTCCCCTTTACCTAAAAAGATTCGGCAAGCGATTGGCTATATTACCTTTCCCCCGAAAGCATTACTACTTGGGTTGAGTTAAAGAAATCTTTCCTTCAAAAAAGTATTTTCCCGCTACTTGCCTCAGCAAACTCAAGAAGAAGTTGTCTAGTATTGAGCAATCACCTACGGAGAGTCTTTATGAGCATATTGAGCGATTCAAGAGGCTTAAGGGTAGTTGTCCACAACATGGTATAATCGAGGATAATTTAGTGCTATATCTATATGAAGGCTTGCTTGAAAGGGTCGGGATAGGAGTGTTATCAATGCTACTAGTGGAGGAGATGTTTTGGATAAAACACCTCAGGAAGCAATGCAAATTTTCAAAGGTTTAGCCAATACATTACAACAATATGGGAAACACCAAGGAGTAAGAGGAGTGCATAAGTTGGATAATTGTGCAGATGGTTGCAAAGGATGAATTAGATAGGCTTACTAAGCTCGTCAACAAGATGGCTATGCAAATGAATCAACCTCAATATCCTAGACCTTGTGGTGTCTACGGAGATCCAACTCATCCGAATGATAAGTGCTCATTGATTCAGGAGGACGTTGTTGATCTTAATGCTATGGATTATGGACCTTGCCACAACTTTGGTAACAATGTCTACAATCAGAACTACAATTCAAACTATCAAAGTGGATCCAATGGTAGGGGTAAACTGCAACAAGTTCCTTATCAACGAAGATGCCAATATGATAATCGTTAAAGAAACACTCAACAGGAGGACAAAGATAAAACTTTGAGGTTTTTGTTGGATAAGGTGAGTGTTCAAGAGAAATTGTAGAGTCAAATGGCTAAGGAGATTGAAGAATTGAAAGCGAAAGATTCGGGAAATTTGCCATCGCAAGTGGTAGTTATCTGAAGGAGAGTGTTAGTGCCATGATCCTTAGAGGAGGAAAAGAAGTGAGTTTACCTACTAGGAATGTTGAAGAGAGGCCTAAGGAGGTGACTGATGTGGGTGATGAAGGTGAAAGAAATTCGGAGTCTGCGTTCTGCAAAGACGGCGCCCGCAGTTCCTAAGATCGGCGCCTGCTGCGTGATGCTAAGCCTGAGCTGCGTTTTGAGGTTTATCCACTTGCAAGGAAATCATCGAAGGAGTGGTCTTCTGAGGTTCCAAGACCCGCACTACCCTTTCCTCATGCCTTAAGACTTGATCGTAAGTAGGAAGATGAACAAATTCTTTATGATACCTTTGTTCATTGTGAGGTAAATATTCCGCTTTTGAATTTAATTAAAACTGTACTTCACTATGCTAAGTTTTAAAAAGAATTATGCACTGTGAAACGGAAGAAAAGGATGAAAAGGAAGGAAAAGGTAAGTTTGCCTGAGAATGTTTCCGCTATGTTACATAAAAGATTGCCTGAAAAATGCGGAGATCCTGTATGTATGTATGTATGTATGTATGTATGGGTGATTTTGCTAGATAGGCTCTTTTGAATGTTTAATGAGGTACTTAGACCCCAAACTAATTTAATTAGTTTTGCTCTAGACCCCATCCAAATATAGTGGAATGGTCAATGGTCAACTGTTTGACCATTGACCGGTCAACATTGACCGTTGACCAACTCATTTGGATTTTTTTTAAATACTGTTTTGATGCCATTTTATTTTTATTATGTTTTATTTTCACTTTAATGCCACTTTTCTAATGAAATGATTGGATGACACTTTTTTAATGCCACTTTTTTTAAACATTGGTGACATTTTTTGTTTATTGTAATGTCACGTTGACCATTGATGCTATTTTTTTTACTGGTAACGACTGATGCCACTTTTTTTATGTCAATTTTTGGATGATATTTTTTTTACCGTGATGCCATATTTTTGATGATATTTTTTCAAAGTAGTATTTTGATGATATTTTTTCAAATTAGTATTTTGATGACATTTTTTCCTTTAATGTGATACAACTTTTTCAAAAATGGTGTTTTGATGTCATTTTTATAATATAATTATGATGCCACTTTTTTAATCAAGTTGGTTGATGCTACGTGTTTTTAATTTAATCAATTGTATATCGATTTATTTTCATCGATTATACTTTCATTCATTGATGACACGTTTGTGATTACACTTCATTGATGCAATCACTTGTGGTGACATGTTCATTAAATTTTTATTCATTGATGACATTTGTTATTACGCTTCATTAATCACAATTGTTTATGGTGACAATTTTATATAATTGATGACATAAGAGCTCAAAACGTGGAATCAAAATATTGTCACCTTATTGCACAAATATTTCAAATTCGTGTTTTGATGATACCTTTCTAATATAATTATTTGATGCCACTTTTTTTATCAAATCGTTTGATGCCACTTTTTAAATTTAATTAATTGTGTATCGATATATTTCTCTTTGTTTCTCCTATTTGAAGGTTTGCATAATTTTTGGTAGTCATATTTGAAGGCTTCTGAGCCAAATTTGGCCTCTACTTCACGAACTCATGAGATTAATGACAGTAAGACTTATATAATAATATGACAGTAAAACAACAAAGCCTATGACACGATCAAAACTTGCTTCATCGTCTGCAAATATGGCAACCTATTACATGATGATGACACAAACCAAATCACACATAGATAGGCAACTATTACATGCTGATGCTCCAGGGCTGCAAATATGGCAACCTCTTGCTGGGTGATGCCTGAGATTTGAAGTGGAGAAATCCACAAATGAGATTCTGAAGCGGAAACCTTGGGAAAATAACTCTTGCTCAATACATCTACAAAGATGAAAGAGTAAAGGGTCATTTTACAAATCTGTTTCATCATTCTACAGTAAAGAATCACCTCTACTGAAATTGTCAATTAATCAAGATTCCAAATGAAAACTACATTATCAGGACATAATCTAAAAGCTTATAATTCAAAAACAAGTACCAGCATCTCACAAATCTAAAAGCTTATATTTCAGTCAGAGACAAGTAGTTCCACAGAGAAGTTTTAGGAGTTCTAAAGTTTTTAGGGTTTTGGAATTCTGCGAAAGTTGATTGCCGGGATTGTAAAGGCTTTGAATATAGTTTAATGCAAGTTTCTTTTTATACATCAATGTCTGCGATTGCGATGAGGCGTGAGTAGTCCACCCACTTCTGGGGCTGGGGTGAGCCCGACGGTGGCCATGTGAGGAGATGCGGTAAAGGTCAGATCTTTTTATGCAATTCGTCTTCTATCCCTATAAGCATGATTCTTTTGCGAGAGTTGAAGGTGATCCTTGTTTGTGTTATTGAAGCGAAAGTGATCTTAATACAACTTGGATTAATTATGTGAAAAGGGTTAGTAACAATTAGGGTTTATGCGAAAGCCTCTATATGCCTATTTGTTAATAACGAAAGTTATTTTGATGGAAAGCATGATCTTTTACGCCTTTATGTGTTACTTTGCATGGTTATCGTTGCGGTGTTGATACCCTGGCTTTGGAAGTTCTTTCATATATTGAATTTATTTCGTCGGAATTCTGAGTTTCGGGTTTGAAATTGCGATTTACAGTTTTCTGTCTTTCTAGTCGATACAGAGGAGTCTTAGTCGATACAGAGTAGCCTGTACTCGATATCGAGGAGAGTTCCTACTCGACATTACCTGTTTCAGTTTCTGTTTCCTGTTGTCCACTTGTTGTTGTCGATCTCGAGTACCACCTAGTCGAGATCGAGTACTTCTGTTTTTGCTTTGTTCTTTGCTTTCTTTCGTTATTTTCTGTCTTGCTTCTGTTTTGTCTTTATTTCTTTGTTCTTTGTTCCTGTGTTTCTATTGTTTGTCTGTGAGAATCTGTTGCTACCTAAGACCTGCTGACGTGCTTCCTCGTGGATTCGATCCTGACAACCTTCTACTACAAGGGGAGGAAGTCTTGTATTTATTTGCTGAGATAGGGAAGTCAGTCTGATCTTTATTTTATATTTATTTCATACTTGACACTCCTCCTGCAACAACAAATTGGCGCCGTTGTCGGGGAAGCTATCATTCGCGCCTTAGGTAGTTGAAACTCACGTTCTCTTTGAGTTACTTTGTAGGTGTATGCGTCGTTCTGGTCAAACACCTGAGTTTGACGCCTTAGAAGAACCGGAACGCCTTTTTCACATCAGAGCTAAACTACAAAGAGCCATGGCAGCCGCAGAGACACAGGAACAGCTGATTGCAAGGCTTACAAGGGAATTGACCACTAAAGTTGCTGATATCGCCACTAAGAAAGCAGCAAGGGAACAAGCAGAGGCTGAGCTTGCCCAATACCCGACCACGGCAGAGGACTATATGCACCCAACTCTCGTCGTGCCTGAATCGGCGATTCTTATCCCTGAAAACTCTTTTGAAATTCGCACTCAAGTTCTTATAGAGCTTAAAAATAATGCCTTTTTTGGTAGATTTAATGAGTGTCCTCTTGAACATATTACAAACTTTTCTGACATGTGCCGTACTCTTGCTGAAGGTACAACTTTGGAATATGTCAAGATGAAGGCTTTTCGCTGGTCTCTCGCTGGACCTGCACTAAAGTGGCTTGAAGGGCTGAAACCAAGATCCCTGACAACATGGGCCCAAATAGAGCAAGAGTTTCTGAACAAATTCTTCCCACTCGCCAAAACAGCACATCTCCGCCAGAAAATCACCGCTTTTAAAAAGAAGCAAGGGGAACCGCTGGCAAAGGCATGGGAGCGCTACAAAGAATTGCTGCGATCTTGCCCTACTCATCGACAACCACCCTACGTCATTCAGGAGATCTTCTTCAACTCTCTTGATCAAGTCACTAAGGACATAATCAACCATTATACTCGTTATGAGTATCTGACAATGCCGCCAAGGGACGCATGGGGTGTGCTAAAGAAGCTCACCAACTACGACAACAAATATGGGTCTACTGCAACTTATGAAGAGAACCCCTACGCCAGGCCAGCACCATCCATGCCCCTCTATGAGCCTCCTTAGGAGATTGATCCGGATGTAAGGGAACAGTACTACAGAGATCAGAACAAGAAGCTCCTTAAGCAAGTGAAGTATCTTTCTGTCAACCAGCCTTGCATTGAATGCGGATCGCAATGGCACACCACTCCTGAGTGCCCACACACAGAGCAAGTCAGGATGGCAGAACACCACGAGGAGGTAGCTTACGCAGGGGGTCCCAATCGCTACATGGAGGACCAAAGGTTTCAACAACCACAATGGAACCAAGGTGTCCCTAGGAACCCCCCGCCCTACAGAGCTCCAGGACATCCGGAAAGAGACCAGAAAAAGGATGATATACAGACAGTCCTGGAGGAAATTCGGAGGAATCACTCAGAAACTAGGCAGACCTTCAACTCTGTCTACACTCAGATGCAAGGTGTCAACTCTAGGCTTGGGGAAATTGATATATTGCGAAAATCAGTTGATACACAGATTGGTCAGCTAGCAGCGGGAATCCCCAGACAGTCAGGTGCGCTCCCTGGATCTTCAGAACCAAATCCTAAGGGAAAGACTAGACACATCGCTGCTGTAAAACTCAGAAGCGGCCATCAATTGCAAGAGCCAGAAGTCGGAAAATAGCAGAACAAAGGAGACCAGCAAGTCGACCAGCATCTAGTCGATGTCGACCAGAGTCTACTCGATATCGAGAAAGGTCTACTCGATCTCGATGAGAAACTTCAAAAGCCCTCGTCTACACTTCACAACAACTCGACATCACCCAACCTGGTCGATATCGACAAGGGCGTAGTCGATATCGAGGACACCCAACCCGAGGTCGAGAAAGCTGCAGCACCTCCGACGTCTGTTCTGGCTCCAAATCAGAAAAAGAAGCTGCCTTTCCCCACAAAATCTCCAAAGGACCCGGCAGAAAAGAAATTTCAGCGCTTCATGAAGATGCTTCAGAAACTCAACGTCACCATCCCCTTCACATAAGCTCTCAATGAAATGCCATCCTATGTCAAGTTCGTGAAGGAGATACTGAGCAAAAAGCGATCGATGGCTGAAATTACAAAGGAATGCAGCCATTTGGACATACTGGAGAAGAGGCCAGATCCAGGTAAGTTTACTATAACCATTGGATTTGGTCCATACAAAATTAATGCTTTATGTGATCTTGGAGCTAGTGTGAGTATAATGCCTTTAACAATTTGGTCCAAGATTAAGATAGGTGCCCTAGAGCCTGTGGATTCTAGACTTTATATGGCCAACAACACGGTGGTCATTCCAACAGGCATGGTGGACAATGTGCCAGTACAAGTAGGTAAATTCTTTGTCCCTGCTGATTTCCTAGTTGTTGATATGCAAGAAGATCCTGCTTGTCCAATTATTCTAGGAAGACCCTTCTTGGCAACGGTGGATGCCAACATAAGCGTAAGGAAAGGAGTGCTCACCTTCAACATCAGCGATGAGGTAATTGAGTATTCCTTTAATAAAACTGAAAGGCATACAGGTCCAATGGAAGAGGTGAAATCTATCTCAGCTGGCTACATCACCTGCGGGGAACCCAAGGTCACAAATATAACCCCTGAGGAGCTGGAAAAAAGGGACATGGAGGCCCAGGTGGAGGAGATCATGGCAATCCTAAAAGAGGACGCAGAAAATCCAATCGACACAAACCAAGGTACGTCGTTATGGACTAATTATTTTTTGGATGCCTTGACAGGAACTAAGTATGGGGTCAAGAGCGACCAAGACTCCTCGACATCGAGGACCCTAGTCGATCTCGACAAGAAACAGGAGCCTCCACCAGCACCAGCGTCATCGAGCAGCAATACAGAAGCTGAGGGCTACTGGACATCGAGTACGCTACTCGAGATCGACCACCACTCGGCTGCCTCGACTTCGCCTTCCTCGACGCTGACGACTCCAGAGCCTGAATCCTCATCGACATCGAGTACGCTACTCGAGATCGACCACCACCCTGCTGGCCCAGCTCCTGCTTCCTCGACACTGAAGCCTCCAGGAGCAGAATCCTACTCGAGATCGAGTAGGCCACTCGATGTCGACAAGCCCTTCCCTTCGTCGACTCATGCATCTTCGAGCAGCCCACCACCAGAGCCTGCAGACTCGTCGAGATCGACTAGCCCTAGTCGAGATCGACCAAACACTGTGGTCCCCGATTCCGTCTCTGCGAAGGTAAGCCAAGGTATGTATCTTTCTTCTCCAATTTCCATTAAAGATTTATCTATACATGGGAGAGGTTTGCCTTGGTATGTGCGCTTATGTAGGATATCCAATTATGAGCCCAAGGAGTATGAAGTTGGAGACAAGCTCTATGTCTCTAAATCAAAGGATCATTGGTTCCCTAACAAATTCAACAAGAAGAGGATGAGACCTTTTGTGGTGAACAAGATCCATTCTGGAGGATTGCAGCTGATGGACAAGAATGGAGTCTTATTTGAGGCCCAAGCTACATGGGCCCTGCAAATGCCACCTTGAGCTAAATGGAAAAGTCGGCCTAGCGACTATAAAATCTAGAGCTTGTACATAGACTTTTTTAGGACATTCTTTGGGACATTGTTTTTTTTTTTGCTTGTTTTTGGTTTTGAACATTTTTTTTGTTTTTTGTTTTTTCTATTATGGGTATATGTCTTCCATACTTTTCAGGTCCATGGATAGAACCAATCAATATTCATACTCGGCCCAGGAGGTGCTTCCATTCGAAATTTAGAGGCCCTGCACACCAGTCTAGTGAGTTTCTTTCTCTACCCTTGTTTTTATACAACGAGGACACTGTAATGTTTAAGTATGGGGTGGGGGAAGGGCTTACTTTATGCATATTTGCTATATTGTGACATTATGTGTGCATGTTTAAAGTTTAGTTCTTTGAATTGCTACATGGCTATTTTGGAATGCATTATTGATTTATGTGCTTATATGCATGTTTTCCAAAGTTCATAAAAATGACCCCCATTGAAAATTTTTGATTAATGTCATGGAAGCTATATTGAACTCGACGATGCAAAATTAGATTCATTAGAGATATAGCATGAAATTGCCTAGTAAAGAGAAGTCACAATGAAGTGCATTATTTTCTTGAAAACCATAGAAGGAGGTAAAATTTGAAGTTGCTTTTGACATGTTGCATGATAAGATGATGGAGGACTTTATATTTCCATATAATGCTCATTGTTTGAAATCCTAGCCTTACCTATGCTTACGCATCACAAAAGCCATATTATGCCTTATTTCAATTATTGCTCCACATGACCTAAATATTTGCCATTCTTTGCCTTATCCGGGGATTATATTGAGAATGATGTCACATTATGGAGATTATCATATGGTGTTTGTGATTATTATCATTATTGGAGTTTGGAAGGAAATTGTTTGAAATATATGGAAAATTTAATGAGTGAAAGAAAATCCAATCACCTAAGGAGATAAAGGTAGATTGACCCTGCTCTCTGAGATAATAGTTTGGAGAGATGGGACACATTGTGAGGAGTCCAAAGCACTAAGTATCCGGGGCCATTCATGACACCCATGTTTGCGACTCGTGAGAAGGCAGTGCTGAGGTCAGAGAGGTAAAAGCATTATTATTGAGAAAAAAAGCATTATGAAAGGTGATGAATCTTATGAGAAAGAATGTGGTATGAAATTCAATTTGCAAATACTCCATTTCCCCGGATCATTAGCACCACATTAACAGAAACTGCCCACCTTTTAGCCTTTTACCAAATCTACTGCTTATTTGAGCTTAAATTGAAGTCCTCTTGATTATCAATGCTTTGTCACTTATGAATGTTTTTGCATAACCCTCCTTTTGTGAGTAGATGTTGCTCTTTAAATTGCACATGCATGGATTTGTGACACTAGTACCTTTTCGAGGATGGTAATTGACCGCTGGGTTATATGACAATGAATCTGATATGTTGAGAGTTTTGATTTCTTCCCCTGAATGACAAATAAAAGTATTGCTTGAGGACAAGCAAGCTTAAGTATGGGGTGTTTGTTGTGAGCTAAATTTGCCATGTTTTATATCTACTGTTATATCGATTTCTGCATGCATTTCATGCATTTGGGCTAAAATAATATAGAGTCTGTGTAAGTTATGTTTATTTGCAATATATGGAGGTCTACACAAGTTTTTGTTATATTTGGCAGAAATCGGACGCACTTTGGAGCTTAAAGGAAACTCATGGAGAAGCTAAGAATGGTGCAGCTGGAGAAGAGGCCATTTTTCACCATTCTTCGTTCTGAATCAAGCTTTGATGTCTTCATGAGAGTTGTATCCCTCGAAAAGAGCTTTCCAACGCATGGTCATATGCGTCAATCTGATGAACGAGGACTCGGGAAAGTGCGTTTTAAGAACAAAGCAGAAAGATGAGAATTCTTTACTCGAGATCGAGTACACTCTACTCGAGATCGAAGAGAGCCTGGTCGAGGAAGAGCTGATCGAGAAGACGAAGACGAGGACATGCCGGGTTACACTCTACTCGAGATCGAGGAGCCCGGAAGCCGTGTCCGAGCATGTCGAGTAGATCCACCCGGGAAGACCTAGTCGATGAGCAAATCTACTCGAGAAAGAGTAGGGCTACCCGAGATCGACTAGACTTGTGAGCCCAGATAGGAGCCTTGTCAAGTAGAGCCACCCGACCAAGCCAGCCAGACGACGAATCCTACTCGATACAGAGTAGGGCTACTCGAGATCGACTAGACCTCCGAGCCATGTCCAAGCCTTGTCGAGCACCAGTCACCCGAGAAGCCGAGCCACACCCGTCGACGACAATCCTACTCGATCTCGAGGTGCCCTAGTCGAGATCGACGAGCCGTGTCCAGGAGCGCGTTACGCGGTTTCGCTGTCCTACTAGGATTGGGAGTCCTTGGATCCAATTCTATCCAATTTGGTCGAGATCTATCAACATCTATCAAGTTCTATCTATGGAAAAGACATGGAAGACATCTTACCTATTTTAGATTTATTTTCCTTTTAGATTTAATTCCTAAATTGCATTTATTTATCTTTTAGCAAGTAGATATAATTTTAGATATAGATAGATATTCTATCCTTGAGTAGCAAGGATTAGAAGCCTATAAATAAAGCCCTCGGGGCTGGTTTTTCATCATTCAATTCAATTTCAGTCAGAGACAAGTAGTTCCACAAAGAAGTTTTAGGAGTTCTAAAGTTTTTAGGGTTTTGGCATTCTGCGAAAGTTGATTGCCGGGATTGTAAAGGCTTTGAATATAGTTTAATGCAAGTTTCTTTTTATACATCAATGTATGCGATTGCGATGAGACGTGAGTAGTCCACCCACTTCTGGGGCTGGGGTGAGCCCGACGGTGGCCATGTGAGGAGATGCGGTAAAGGTCAGATCTTTTTATGCAATTCGTCTTCTATCCCTATAAGCATGATTCTTTTGCGAGAGTTGAAGGTGATCCTTGTTTGTGTTATAGAAGCAAAAGTGATCTTAATACAACTTGGATTAATTATGTGAAAAGGGTTAGTAACAATTAGGGTTTATGCGAAAGCCTCTATATGCCTATTTGTTAATAACGAAAGTTATTTTGATGGAAAGCATGATCTTTTACGCCTTTATGTGTTACTTTGCATGGTTATCGTTGCGGTGTTGATACCCTGGCTTTGGAAGTTCTTTCATATATTGAATTTATTTCGTCGAAATTCTGAGTTTCGGGTTCGAAATTGCGATTTACAGTTTTGTCTTTCTAGTCAATACAGAGGAGTCTTAGTCGATATAGAGTAGCCTGTACTCGATATCGATGAGAGTTCCTACTCGACATTACCTGTTTCAGTTTCTGTTTCTTGTTGTCGACTTGCTGTTGTCGATCTCGAGTACCACCTAGTCGAGATCGAGTACTTCTGTTTTTGCTTTGTTCTTTGCTTTCTTTCGTTATTTTCTGTTTTGCTTCTGTTTTGCTTTTATTTCGTTGTTCTTTGTTCCTGTGTTTCTATTGTTTGTCTGTGAGAATCTGTTGCTACCTAAGAACTGCTGACGTGCTTCCTCGTGGATTCGATCCTGACAACCTTCTACTACAATGGGAGGAAGTCTTGTATTTATTTGCTGAGACAGGGAAGTCAGTCTGATCTTTATTTTATATTTATTTCATACTTGACCATCCTCCTGCAACGACACTACCCCTTTCATACTTAAAAATAATAAGGGACCCGCCAACACGCAATCCACTATCCAAGGCCAAAGCACGCCAACCTTCAGTAAGGATATAATGGTACTGGCTGTCTCGGAACACCCTTACTAGAAACTCTCGTCCTGTAGGAGAAACCAAATAAACGTGAGATAATCCCTCACGAGCGTACTGAGCTCCAAACGATTCAGGCAAAAGCTGCAAGCGAAAAGGTCAAATATCGACCAAAAAACACAAATATCTCAAAAAAGGGGATAGAGAAAGCTACCAAATACTCCATCTTCTCCTCAGAATCAATAGAACGGAAAAAGTCACGTCGACGAGGATGAGGGGATGTCATGATTTCTCGCTACAAAAAACAACAACAGCTAAAACAAGCCACAAGGACAACTGCCACATATTTTATCAAAACATTTGCTATTTATCAGCAAATAAAGCAAATAGGGTAGCGTTGTCTCATCACCGAAAAATAATTCACATCCATCCAAAACAATATTTTCATAACCAACTGCATGCCAAGCAAGTGGCAAAATTACAGAGCGTATATCTGCTACCTAGAAGCGCCAGTGTCACGCTAAAGAGAGATCACATCGGAGTTGAAAAAAGACAAAACACAAGAGCCCATACCATATCTTTTAATTCATTAACATAATATTGCATACATATTCGCGATTACACATAACAACGGGCATAGTTAAGATAAAAAGCAACATAAGAGCAAACGTCTAGTTACACCCCTATTTCAAAACAACCGAGCCCTACTCATCTTCAAGAACAAGGATCTTGAAATGATGCCCTCCTACAAATTGAAAGAGCACCATCGATGATCCAACCTTAACGCCGTTAATGCTCGCAAATCTATTCCAACCACCAGATAACCACCAACGATTCGAGCAATCCTTCCAGATGTCGACACGAAAGTTTTCACCAGTTATGGAAACTAAACAAACATGGTCGGATACAACATGACCATACATCTTTTCAAAAGCATAGGGAATGGGCTACAAGCAAAAAAGAGCGTTACTTCGCAAACAATTCAAGAAATATAAAAATATGACCAACGAATAAAACTTACAAAACAATGCATTCTCCCCTCTACATCAACACAACGATAAAAATCTCATGTCTCGGGGTTAGGAGACGTCATCACCTTGCAAAACAATAATACTTAACAAAGCAAGCCCACAACTGCAAACTTCACGAACATCACGCCCTCTTATACCCGGAAGAAGGTGGAACATGCTTATAAAGTCTTCTAAAGCATTTATTGCATATGTTGAAAATAGACAAAGAATCTGAGAGAAGGATTTCCCGAGATAATCTGCATGTGCTACACGTGACAGAGGATCCCTTCAGAACCCGACCAAGTACATTGACGCATTTCAAATCCGAAAATAGTTGTTTAAAACAAAAACATTTTTCAAATCAGTCGAAACCCCTATAAAAGCTCTTCTTCCTTACAACATAAAAGGCACAACCTTCTCGTCAGTGGTCCTTCCAAATAATACAAATATGGCGGCAAACATCAGCGGTCAGAACCCAAACAATCCCTTTATTTTCGATATTTATTTAGTAGGGGACGAGCAATACATACGCATGATGTTGCCTTACGAATTCGGTCGATATTTTCAACCCCATGTTCCCGAACAGATCTTTTTATCCACTCGCGTCGATAAAGATTTCCATGTCCATATCGTTGAAGGCAGTTACGGAGCACCCTGGGTGGCACGTGGATGGAGGGATATTATCGAGTCACACGGACTAGAATTGGAAACGTCAATAATGTTCACCTACATGGAAGAAGCAAGGTTTGAAATCCATTTTTTCGAAAAACAAGGCCGCCACGTAGAGGACGAACTCTACGATAGCGACTGTTGTAAGAGAAAATCGAGAATGCAATTTTAAATATAAATAATCACAGCAAACCAGATTCCGTCCCTTGCAAATAATTACAAGACTTCCTCCCGATGCAGTAGTGGGAAGTCAGGATCAATCCACGAGGAAGCGTGTCAGCGGTTCCTAGGCAGCGTAGAAATCTCACAGAAGTGGTCGACAACAGATGTCCTAGATCTCGAGTACAATTACTCGACAGAAGATCGGGCAGTCGAACAGCGCAGCAACAGGCACAGGTCTTAGTCGATCTCGACAAGGGTTTACTCGAGATCGAGTAGGATCATCGACGTCGGGTTGGCTCTTGTCGATCATCTGCACACAGAAGCTACGTCGATGCTGGATCGAGAATCAGTAACTCGAGATCGAGGAGTGCTAGTCGATCTCGAGGAAGGGAAGAAACTAAAACGAAAGAAAATAAAGTAAAGACAAATGCTTTGGGATTTCGATCTAAACTGTATGTAAAAGACTTCCAAGATTGGGATTTGCAACAACGATAACCAAGTATTCATAATGTAAGAATAAAACAAATAATCATGGAAATCGCATCAAAGGACCAAGCTTTCGCCTTTTCCAACAATTAGACAACTCTTTCAAGAAACCCTAACTATCTCTACCGATTTTATGTTTACAATCCAAGTTGTTAGCATGGACCTCCATTAGTTGGGTAATAAACACATAACAAGTAGTAGATGCTCAAAACATGATAAAAGTCGGATTTTTACCTCGAACACGAAGGGTTATCGTCGGGCTCGCCCCAACCCTAGAAGTGGGTTGACTACTCCCGCTTCATCGCAACCTCAGACATCATTGATTGGAAGGAAATAACTTGTAATAAACTAAATTCAAAGCTTAATTTTACAATCCCGGCAATCCAACTCTCGTTGAATGCCAAAACCCTAAAACCTTCGAACTCCTAAAACTTCTCGTGAACTACTTCTCTAACTGGTTAATTGAATGATCTAAAATCAGCCCCATGGGCATTATTTATAGCCTTCTAATCCTTGCTATTAAAGGATAGAATATCTCTATCTATATCTAAATCTATATCTAAAGCATTAAAGATAAATAAATGGAACAACATAATTAAATCTAAAAAGGGAATTATATCTAAAAGTCTTCAAGTGGATAAATCTCTCTTCATTGGATAGATGTTGATAGAATCGGATAGACTCGGCAATCTTCGGCTCCAAGGATTCCCAAACCGAGTAGGATAGCTCAAACCGCGTTACGTGCTCTCGGACAGCTGTCCTTGATCTCGAGTAAACCTACTCGATCTCGAGTAACTTGGAGGTTGACTTCAGCTTGGCTCGGCATCTCGGGTAGCTGGTGCTCGGGTGCTGTCTCTCAGGTGTCCTCGATATCGAGGAGTGTCCTTGATCTCGAGTAGAGTGTAACCCGACATGTTCTCGTCCTCGGCTTCTTGATCAAGTTCTCCTTCTCGACTCCGGGCTGACTCTCAACTCTTGTCGATCTCGAGGACCTTACTCGATCTCGAGTAAAGCTTCGGAGTCGGGTTGCTCTGCCTTCGGTTGCTCAATATGGCTCGTCCTCGACCAGGCACTGCTCGGACACTTCTGGTCGATATCGAGTAAATGTACTCGATATCGAGTAAATCTCTCAGCTTTCTGCTCTGTTCTTAAAATGCACTTTCCCGAGTCCTCGTTCGTCGGATTGACGCATATGACCATGCATTGGAAAGCTCTTTCCGAGGGCTATAACTCTAATGAAGATATCAAAGCTTGATTCAGAATTATGAATGGTGAAAAATGGTCTTTTCTCCCGCTGCACCATTCTTAGCTTCTCCATGAGTTTTCCTTTAAGCTCCAAAGTGCGTCCGATTTCTGTGAAATATAACAAAAAACTTGTGTAGACCTCCATATATTGCAAATAAGTGTAAACTACACAGATTCTGTATTATTCTAACCCAATATGCATGAAATGCATGCAGAAAACGATATAAAAGTTACTTTAAAACATGGCGAATCAGGCTCACAAGAAACACCCCATACTTAAGCTTGCTTGTCCTCAAGCAATACTTTTATTTGTCATTCAGGGGAAGGAATCAAAACTCTCAACATATTTGATTAATTCTTATATAACCCTGCAATCAATTACCATCCTCGAAAATGTACTAGTGTCACAGATCCATGCATGTGCAAATACACAAAAGCAACATCTACTCAGAAAAGGAGGGTAATGCAAAAACAATTCATGTGACAAAGCAACAATAATCAAGAAGACTTAAATTTAAGCTCAAATAAGGAGTTGATTAGTAAAAGGCTAAAGGTGGGCAATTTTTTTTTGGCAATGTGGTGCTAATGATCCGGGAAAATGAAGTATTTCCAAACTTTTCATACCACACTTCTTTTTCATACGATTCATCACCTTTCATAATGGTTTTATCAATAATAATGCTTTTACATCTCTAACCTCAGCATTGCCTTCTCGCGAGTCACAAACATGGGTGTCATGAATGGCCCCGGGTACTTAGTGCTTCGGACTCCTCACATGTGTGTCCCATCTCACTGAACTATTATCTCAGCAAGCAGGGTCGATCTACCTTTATCTCCTGAGGTGACCGGATTTTCTTTCACTCATTCAATTTTCCATATATTTCAAACAATTTCCTACCAAACTCCAATAATGATAATAACAACACAACACCATATAACAATCTCCATAATGTAACATCATTCTCAACATAATTCCCGGATAGGAAATAAGGTAAAGAATGACAATATTTAGATCATGTGGAGCAATAATTGAAATAAGGCATATATATGGCTTTTGTGATGCATAAGCATAGGTGTGGCTAGGATATAACAATATGAGCATTATATGGAAATATAAAGTCCTTCATCCTCTTATCATGCAACATGTCAAAAGCAACTTCAAATTTTACCTCATTTCATGGTTTTCAATAAATAATGCGCTTCATTGTGACTTCCCTTTACTATACAATTTCATGCTATATCTCTAATGAATCCAATTTTGCATCGTCGAGTTCAATTAAAGCTTCCATGAAATTATTCAAAGTTTTCAATGGGGGTTATTTTTTTCAAACTTTGGAAAACATGCATGTAAGCACATAAATCAATAATGAATTCCAAAATAGCCATGTATAAGAATTAATCTCTAAATATGGTAAGCCCTTCTCCCACCCCATACTTAAACATTACAGTGTCCTCACTGTATGAAAACAAGGGTAAAGAAAGAAACTCACTAGACAGGTGTGCAGATCGTCGGGAATCGAGTGCTATGCTTTGGGGCGAGTCTGATTTAGTTTATTTCTATCCCCATGGACCTGAAAAAATGTAGAAGAGAAATACCCATAATAGAAAAACTAAAAGTTCAAAACCAAAAACAAACAAAAGCAACAATGTCCAAAAGTCCCAAAAATAAATGTCTATTTACAAGCTCTAGATTTTATAGTCGCTAGGCCGACTTTCTCCATTTAGCTTTAGCCTGGCTCATCTTTGTCCGGAGGTATAGGTGGATCTAGTGGTTCCTCCGGTGGTGGGAAGCGTGGAATGTCATCCGGGGGCATCATGTGAAGAAGTTTGAACCTCCCCGAGTGGACGCTCCATGGCTCCACCCATCCATCTTCCTGGGCTCCAGCTGGCATGCATAAAGGAATATATAAAGGAAGTTTGCATACCTCATCATCATACCTCTTCCTCTCCATTGGTTGATTTGTTTGCGTGTCTTCACCACAACAAAACGGTGGAGTGGGAAGAGATATTTCAACCTCATCATGCGGAGCTTCATGCCACTTTGCGAGGACCCCATACCTGAATATGAACATCGGTTGCTCAAAATCGTCGGGGATAGCCTTCACCTTATAAGGCAAAAGTGACTTTGAAACAACATGGGCAACGATGTCCAACTTCTTCTTTTCCGGCTCTTCTTCTTCTTGAGGTTCTTCAAATGGTTTTTCAAAGACAGAGGGAAAAGTTGGAATTGAGATAGCGGAAGGACATACCTGTGTATCGACTAGAGATAGATCGATATCGATTGGAGTTGGGTCGACATCGACTAGGTGTTGGTCAAGGTCGACCTCAGGTTCAGATCCTTCTTCTAGCAGGATTGGGGCTTCTGGCGGTGATTCTGACGATGCTTGTAGCTTCCTAAATGCGCGTACACCTTGAAGCCATGCCTCCTCATCAGCGATGTATAGCCATCTCAAATATTCAAATTCTTTTGCATACCATCTCTCTCTTTCCCTTTCGAAATACTCGAGGGTGTCCTGCATATACCTGTAGAAGAAAACTCAAAGAAAGCGTGAGATCTAACTACCTAAGGCGCGAATGATTGCTTCCCCGGCAACGACGCCAATTCTGTTGTAAGGGGGAATCGAGAATGCAATTTTAAATATAAATAATCACAGCAAACCAGATTCCGTCCCTTGCAAATAATTACAAGACTTCCTCCCGATGCAGTAGTGGAAAGTCAGGATCGATCCACGAGGAAGCGTGTCAGCGGATCCTAGACATCGTACAAATCTCACAGAAGTGGTCGACAACAGGTGTCCTAGATCACGAGTACAATTACTCGACAGAAGATCGGACAGTCAAACAGCGCAGCAGCAGGCACAGGTCTTAGTCGATCTCGACAAGGGTTTACTCGAGATCGAGTAGGATCGTCGACGTCGGGTTGGCTCTTGTCAATCACCTGCACACAGAAGTTACGGCGATGCTAGATCGAGAATTAGTAACTCGAGATCGAGGAGTGCTAGTCGATCTTGAGGAAGGGCAGAAACTAAAACGAAAGAAAATAAAGTAAAGACAAATGCTTTGGGATTTCGAACTAAACTGTATGTGAAAGACTTCCAAGATTGGGGTTTGCAACAACGATAACCAAGCATGCATAAGGTAAGAATAAAACAGATAATCATGTAAATCGCATTAAAGGACCAAGCTTTCGCCTTTTCCAACAATTAGACAACTCTTTCAAGAAACCCTAATTGTCTCTACCGATTTTATGTTTATAATCCAAGTTGTTAGCAGGGACCTCCATTAGATGGGTAATAAACACATAACAAGTAGTAGATGCTCAAAACATGATAAAAGTCTGATTTATACCTCGAACACGCAGGGCTATCGTCGGGCTCCCCCCAACCCTAGAAGTGGGTTGACTACTAGCGCTTCATCGCAACCTCAGATATCATTGATTGGAAGGAAATAACTTGCATTAAACTAAATTCAAAACTTTTACAATCCCGGCAATCCAACTCTCGTTGAATGCCAAAACCCTAAAACCTTCGAACTCCTAAAACTTCTCTGTGAACTACTTCTCTAACTGGTGAATTGAATGATCTAAAATCAGCCCCACGGGCATTATTTATAGCCTTCTAATCCTTGCTATTCAAGGATAGAATATCTCTATCTATATCTAAATCTATATCTAAAGCATTAAAGATAAATAAATGGAACAACATAATTAAATCTAAAAAGGGAATTATATCTAAAAGTCTTCAAGTGGATAAATCTCTCTTCATTGGATAGTTGTTGATAGAATCGGATAGACTGGGCAATCTTCGGCTCCAAGGATTCCCAAACCGAGTAGGATAGCTCAAACCGCATTACTCGCTCTCGGGCAGCTGTCCTCGATCTCGAGTAAACCTACTCGATCTCGAGTAACTTGGAGGTCGACTTCAGCTTGGCTCGGCGTCTCTAGTAGCTGGTTCTTGACATGCTCGGGTGCTGGCTCTCAGGTGTCCTCGATATCAAGGAGTGTCCTCGATCTCGAGTAGAGTGTAACCCGACATGTTCTCGTCCTCGGCTTCTCGATCAAGCTCTCCTTCTCGACTCCGGGCTGACTCTCAACTCTTTTCGATCTCGAGGACCTTACTCGATCTCGAGTAAAGCTTCGGTGTCGGGTTGCTCTGCCTTCAGTTCCTCGATCTGGCAATCTCTCAGCTTTCTGCTCTGTTCTTAAAACGCACTTTCCCGAGTCCTCGTTCGTCGGATTGACGTATATGACCATGAGTTGGAAAGCTTCATTCGGAATGATGAATGGTGAAAAATGGCCTTTTCTCCAGCTGCACCATTCTTAGCTTCTCCATGAGTTTCCTTTAAGCTCCAAAGTGCGTCCGATTTCTGCGAAATATAACAAAAAAAAACTTGTGTAGACCTCCATATATTGCAAATAAGTGTAAACTACAAAGATTCTGTATTATTCTAACCCAATATGCATGAAATGCATGCAGAAAACGATATAAAAGTTACTTTAAAACATGGTGAATTAGGCTCACAACAGCGACTACGACGGTCCGATGACAAATGTTTTCCACTAGATCCCAGGAACGGTAAGCAAGGTTTATCCATTTCAAAAATTTTAAAAGCTCGTCCTATCAATAAAAACTCGCTTCTTTAGATTCGAATTGTCATCGATCTTTGTCTAACGATTCAAAGAAAAATCTCAACGTCTAAGGACGCTGGAGATTGAAGTTTCTCCATTCGCGAATATCGCGCTCGAGATTTCTTGACTTTTTCTCCCCAACGTCTAAGGACACTGTAGATCGAAGTTTCTCCATTCACGAATGTCGCGTTGGAGATTTCTTGATTTTTTCTCCCTAACGTCTAAGGACGCTAGAGATCGAAGTTTCTCCATTCGCGAATGTCGCGCTGGAGATTTCTTGATTTTTTTCTCCCCAGCGTCTAAGGACGCTGGAGATTGAAGTTTCTCCATTCACGAATGTTGCGCTAGAGATTTATTTTTTCCTCCCCAACATCTGAAGACGCTAGATATTGAAGTTTATTCATTCACGAACATTGCGCTGGAGATTTATTGATCCATTCCTCCCCAGCATCCAAGGACGCTGGAGATTCAAGTTTCTCCCTTCCCAAATATCATGCTGGCGATTATTTAATTTATCGGATCGTTCGCTCTTTACGATAAGCTCAAACGAGAAACACCAAGATAACTTATAAGTTCATTATTATACACCAAACACAACCATCCAACGACGGCTAAACGATATATAACCACAGTAAACATAATAAAAATGGAACGTTCACCACCGAACTGAGAAATCTACATCACCATTTTGCTCACGACCATGGTCCACGGCAACAACATCAAAGCAAGAGTGTCCTTCATACTCAAAGATCAAACATGTCCCAATTCGAAGTTTATTCGACACAACGAACTGGGGCCACCAATGGTAAACCAGCAGTTGTTGGACCCTAAGGCTTCCACCCTCACCACAAATTCCTCGTCCGCCCACGTCCATAAATGGATGAATCCAAGGGCACCATAACCTTAATCCCGATATATGGATGGTAAAGGCTACAACAAAAACAAACACATCAGAAGCGTTTTACTTATCTAAAAGCCAATCGCAAAAATATAGCTTACCAGCCTATATAAATGCCCCTCAACGACAATATTCGGGGTAAAACCCCTCACGCGAGGTAGAAATACACCTGGAATGTCAACTGGTGTCGCAGGCATCATTGTCACAAGCAAACTGCAATAAAGCCTTGGGTTTCTTACCTTCTTATACTAACCTCTGCCAAGAAAAACTTCAAAATAAACCACCCACCACCTAGCTCCACCACGAGGGCAATGAGTATCACATAACACAACAAAGAAAATGCATGCCACCCAGTTCCACCACGAGGGCAACAAATATCAAATAACACAACAAAGAGCATCTGATAAGAACAAGTTCAATTCAGGCGGTGAAGAAAATTACAAAAAAAATTCATACACCGAGCTACACGAAAAACAAGCGGACAACACGCACCTCCTTGCTTCATAGTAATTCAGATATAACCCCGCAGAACAACATCCATATCCACTACCCATAGAACTGGTATAAATGAAAACATCAGAGGTACAAATTGAATTACCTAAAAAACTATGCCAAATTTTGACATGGTTTCAGGAGAACTCTCTCCACCAGAAACCCCGCCACCAACTTTCATCACAAACACTATGCTTTTTCCAAATCCTAAATTTTCCAGAATAATCCTTAGGGAAAGCCACCTACACATGCTCCCTTTACCGTATATCTTTGTAGAATTTAGGGAGGAAATAATAGATCATATCTATATATGTTCCCCGTCGAACCAAGAATTCTTAATCCTAGTCGAACAAGACGAGGGGGATTGGTTCTCCCTATCGGAAGGGTGGAGATCTTTCACCAACATTTCGAACCTCAGGATAGGCAACCACCTCACCTTTGAATACCAAGGAGAATCCCACTTTGATGTGGGAATAGAGCAACTAGGCCCCGACGAGAACGGAGATGTTTTGCTTGACTACTTATACTACGAAGAAATATATATATAAAAAAAAGGGAAAATTCTTAGTTCTTAGTTATTTCCTTTTATATTTCATCGCTAATAAGCTCTTAGTTTTGCCTATCGCTTTGCATAACATCTAATAAATACGTGAACCCTACTTTTTGTCATTTCACAGTTTATTCCATAAAACGATCAATGACTGGAGATGGGTAAGGGTGTCGCGAATTTACCTTGAAAATAAAAGCAGTGGACAAGGTGAATAGGTGAAGATTTAAACCATGAGAAAACATAAGTAAAGCCGGCGGGACAAACCATTAAGAAAAATAGGCAAAAGGCATAAACGAAAATACGGTGGATTCAAAGATAAGAGTATTCACAAAACACCACAACAAGGCATCACTTGTCATGGGTTGAAATGTTCACCATCCCAAAATACGAACGAGTAAAGCACAACGGAGTGTGAAACTCTTTTCGTGGATAGAAATGTTTTTCAAACATCCATACACAAAAACTTCGTCAAGACCAAAGAGGCGGTAAGTCAGACGTCAGTAAGAGGGTTGTCATCTTCGCGAGCGGGCTCAGGGGTTTCCCCACCTTCAGGGGGAGGGTCGATGATGACAACATTGTCGATTGGAGCATCGAGGGGGAGAGGCAGCTCGTGTTGGGGATCCTTCAACTTCATATCCTCATCCTCATAACTAGGAGGAAACATCATCACCTCATCGCCGAGATGAGCAAAGCGGTTGACACTTTGAGAGATCCCACCTGCAACCCCTTCCATGAACGCGTCAGTAACCCGGTCGTAAAGGACATCCTCCCCGTCCGTCTCAAGATAGTGATCGAGCCAACCCCGACAGGCTCCTCCCAGGAATTCAGTTAGACACTCATGGCCGACGTCACTGAGCATGAACTCGCGAAGCGTTTTCCGGGAGAGAGCAGCATCTTCCCTAGAGGTAAAGCGCTCCAACCGACTCTTCACATCAGCGAGCTCCTCATGAATTGCCCCTAACTCACGCCCAAGATCCTGGAGCTAACCCCTCAAGCACATGGCCTCCGATTCATGTCGGGCCCCAGACTCTTGAGCTTTCGCGAGTTCGACTTGTGATAGGTCTAGCTCGCTCCTCGCCCCTTCCACATCCTTCTAGGACTTCGTCAAAGCATCATTGAGACTTACAATAGTTACCTCCAAGAGCTCCGCGTCTTTCAACTTCTTCACCTTCGCCTTCAGAGCGGCCACGATCGACCTCAACTCCCTTACCTTATCGTCATAGTTTCTCAAACGTCCAACCATTTCAGACCATTGCAGATTATCCTACGGCAACGCAGGCAGAATAATAAACGCATAAGTAAAACAGGGAAAAAAGGAAAAAATAGAAACATGAATCGCGAAGGAGGTTAACCAGCCTCTGCTTTTCCATCCATTCCCCACTAACTCTTCGTCCGTCAGATGATGGAGATAATCCCTCTCAGCTGGACAACTCTTCTTGGGGATCTCCAGTTCCTTGATACCAATGGGGTCGAATGCAGGCAACCGGTAAGCTGCCATAGAAATCCCCGCCTATGTAATCGGCTCGGAGCTTAAGAGCATGGTGCCTCTTTTCTCTTCCCTTGGTCGCTTCTGCCCGCGACAAGCCAATGGCTGGTCGTCTGATGATACGCTCTCCCGGTCGTCAACCGCCTTTTTCCCTTTCAAACTCTTATTCGCGCGGGGAGGCCCGCGCGGGACGTTCTGCCGACCACCACCCGACCGCGGAGTAACAGTAAGGGCAGGGCTAGACCCACCTCATGCGGAGCTCTTTTTCTTTGCAATCGCAGAAATCTTCAATTTTTCAACTATCATATCTGCGAGAAAAATTAGAACAAATCAGAACGAAAGAAAATCACGTCCAAAACACCAAAGGATTTAATATAAAAATTCCAAGACATCGACCCGGCTGATGCGGGAGGCTAAGTCTGGCCATTTCCAGGCGAACCGGGGTCACAACCTTCCTATAACCCCGTACAGGTGCAACCCCTCTCTTGAACGTAGCTTTCCACCTATCCGCTGCATCATGCTTGTCACCAGGCGCGACATACTTGCCGGGTTTGATCACAAAGTTCAAGATAGTCTTGGTTGGATCGCGAACAAGGAACCACTTCTTCCTCCATCCCGGGCTACTAGACAGCCTCTCAACAATCTTTCTAGCCAGAGAGGCGGACACCAGTCCTTCACTATGCCTCAAGGAAAGAACAGAGAAAAGATGGTCTAACGATGGCGTTTGCTTAATGGTGGCGCAACGCATGATGTATACCACCAAATACATCCATACGTTAAAAGCAAGCTGGGCAGGACATTGGTTTATATAGGCTAAAAAATCTGAATTCAACGGGGGGAGAGGGAGGCGGAACCCTTGGAGCAAGCTGCCCAGATGAACGACAACATGGTCCTTATATTCATTCAAGCATCCCCCATCACCAACGGCCAGACCTATCTCCACCCCAACCGGCCACGGGTAAAGCTTCGCAACCTCTTCCAGGTTCTTGACATCTAGAATCGACTCCTCACCCAGCGTCTTCTGTACGGTAGGAGCTACGCGATCCGAAAATATTGTTGGCGGAGGAGGGGGCCGTGAAAGCATAACTTTCACAAAAGCTACAACTATCGACCTTCGTTCGATCATAAGAAGGCATGGCGAAGTCACCTGGGACCACTCAGGTAGGTTTTTTAGACCTCTTGGGTATGCGAGATGACTTGCCTTTTCCTAAATCATTTATAGACTTTGAGGTATGGGAATACTCAGGGTTTCCCCTCTTTAAAAGGCACTTAATGGTCCCTGCCATCTTCCATTTCATCGCACAAGAACCAATCCCAGGGTTCGCCCTTTTTCTCTTTACCTTGCGAGAATTTTAACTTAATGGAAGAGGAGCTGGACTCACTGAAGAATCCGAGTCGGCATCCCCCGGGGATCCGGTTCACCTCCTCGTGTTCATATCTCACGCTACGGTTCCGGCTATCGCTCTCTTGCGACATCTTAATTCTAAAAACAAGAAGAAAATCTCCTAGAAAAGATGCAGCGAAAGGAAAAATCAGCAAGGGGAAACTACCTTTTCAACATCACGACTAAACAAATTTGGCGCCAAAAAGCCCCCTTGGAGGCCTGAGTTGGCACCTCACGCGCCCCCCGAATGGACGTTGAAAAGACATCTTCACCCCCATAGGATGACGGTTAAAAGACGCCTTTTCGTCTCCTCCATAAAGGTTTCTCGATTCTCAAGAAGTCACCTCAGAGAAAGCCGAAAGGAGGGGACGAAAGGTTTCTTCCGCCCTTTGTCGTCGGAGATTTTCCACAAAACCCGAAAGGACCACCGAAGGTTTTTCCAAAAAACTCAAATGTAACACTACCCCGTCTCGGCACACCCCACTATTACTAGGTACCCATTTACCACTCCATAAAGGTCAGTTATGACTAAAGGAACAAAGAAGGAAGTAGGGGATGAGACGACATAACAGCAGGGGGGAATATGGCACCAAGGCATACCTCGGTCCTCGCCCCATAACTGTCGTGCACCTCACCAGAAAAGGGTAATTCCACCACTGGGTTCGGTTTTTCTGGCTAACCCTAAAAATCCCAAGGAAAGAACACAAAACTAGAAATTAAAAAGGTCAAGGGAAAGATCGGAGATAACTCACATGAGAAATGCGAAAGGGAAGCGCCAGAAAGCTTAGAAAATGGGGAACGGACCACCACCCAACTCCGATCTCGTCTCTTCAAAGAACATAGGAAACCTTTGATCTCCCTCTGTCTTCCCTCTTCTCTTTGAATATTCAGAAATGTGGAATAAGGAGGAGCGAAGGCTAAAACCCCACTTATAGGTCTCTGTGGGACCACTCCGCCCAGTGGACCGAAATACACGATAAGCCCAACCAAGGCCCACCCCATAAATTGGTCCTTTGGCGTAGAGCATCGTATTTATCGAAACCCAATTGCGAACGACGTATCACTCGCGATTCGGTTACGAGGAGATATGCCGATGCCATAGAAAATAGGCTATATAATAAACACAAAGTATGACGTCATAAATGGGTCACCCAACGCAAAAGGATGTCTGGTCCCACCATTGGATCCATCACGAGCAAGGTATCCGATCGAGCCCAAATGACTATGCTTAGCGCCCCCAAGAACTTTGACCCCCGTTTCCCTCGCGACTTGAACCCCGTGTAAGAATCAGAGTGAATTCTCCAAGTATCTCGGAACCCTCCGAAATCCTAGCAAGCAGCTCGCTGGCTCAAGCACCTCACCTCTAATAGCTCCACGTGTATTGCCTATGCCCCTAAGCGTGTAGGCATGCGCTACACGTGTCCTACATGGAACCACGAGGTTGCCAGCCAACTGCTCGCTTGGGTTGCTCTATAAATACCCCCCCACCTCTTCCTACATGGAACCACGAGGTTGCCAGCCTTCGGCAAGTCACTATTGATACTCATTCGCTTGAAGGCAAGTTGTGTCTCTCCTTTCCTCTCATAAATGGAGTTCTATTTCCATTACCTCGTTGTTGGTGTCTTTGTTGAAGTCGTACACTCGGGCCGAGGTTATCAATAACTCTACTGGAATGATTGCTTCTATGCCATACATCATCGTGAATGGTGTTTTCCCCGTGGGGCTTTTGGAAGAGGTTCTGTAGGACCAGAGAACCAGGGGCAAGATTTCCGCCAATTCTCCCTTGGCGATGCCTAACCTCTTTTTGAGTGCGTTCAAAATCTGGCGATTCGTGGTTTCATCTTGGCCATTGGATTGGGGTATACCACATATGAGAAATGAATATCGATATGGAGTCCGATGCAGATATCGCGGATTGCAGCGCAGTCGAACTTTGGTCCATGATCAGTAATGATAGTTTGTAGGACTCCAAAATGACATATCATATTTTTCCAAAGGACTTTGCACAATTTCTTAGTAGTGATTGTGGCCATGGCCTCAGCTTCCACCCATTTCGTGAAGTAGTTGACAATCAAAAGGATGAAACGGAGTTGACCCAGTGCTCGAGGGAATGGTCCAGGAATG